>OY101447.1:157067896-161867896 GCA_956483635.1 Panzeria rudis | reverse complement strand
TTCTATTATTTTTTTTGTCATTTCTCTTGGAATTCTTATAGAATTTTAATATATTTTTTCTCATTTGATTTCAGTTCCACTTCTGGCTGCAATGGAATTTTCTCGCGCCGTTTAGATTTTTCATCATTTAATCTGCTGCCCAAGACTCGTTTGAATTCGTATCAAGTTAAGGTAAGTTGTTATTTATATTTTTATTACAATTCTAATATGCTGAGTACAACATGAGACAACCTATGTATAGCTTTGTTGTTTAGAGAAATTTATATTAAGGCTTATGAGATCCTGAAACTCATAGATAAATGAAATTTCGAAGTGGCCATAAATCTATTATTTTTAAGCGCAGCTTACTTTGTTCTTTAATGAGGGTGTATTTAGAAGTTGACCACCAGAAAACGATATATCATATATATATTTTTTTAAATATCCTTAAACATAATCCACCGAGTAAAAATTTGGTAATGTGTTGCAATTACCAATCAACATACTTTTCAATACAAACTACATACCGTATGTATTACTTTACAGCGTAGTCGATCATACCGGTAGCAGCGAGCCGAACTTAAATCGGCTTCTTATATGTATACAGCCGAATGAAAACAAAAATACTCACCAATAGAATAGAATGGACTAGAGTAGGGGAATGATTCGGTCCAAAGACCGGTACTGCGACACCTAATGAATCTTTTCTGCTATAGATCTCTAAATTAAAGCAATCTCTTTATTACTCTCCTTATGATAGTCATCACAGAGGTTGAAGAAGACCGCCTAATATTTTCGGAGCACAGAAACTCAGAATAAAAAACACGCCTTCTACTACTATTACATAAGACAATGCACTCACGGAGAACGTGTGCCGTTATCTTATCCTCTTCTAAGCATAAACGACACAAGGGTGAACGATCTTGGTTACCTTTGTACAAAAGATAGTTCAGTCCAAAGTGGTCAGAGAGAAAAGCATTAACAAGCCGTGACTCATTCCTGTTGAAGTTCAGAATGCCACATTATGTAAATTGTTGCATCAATGTTTTGGCCTGCCTTAAACCGGAAGAAGTTAACTACACTTCCTTTGCTATCCTCTGATTAGAGACGTACCAGTCGACAAGTGGGGGTTATTCTGTAATACGATGCGAAAGGAAAACTGTTCGCATTTGTATGTTATTTACATTGCAATGCGAATACATTTCTTTCGTTTCGAATTACAGAGTAACCCCCAGTTTACGCTACAAAAGGACTCTTGGTCCATAAGAGAAGCAGCAGATGCCCTCGCCCGCCCGAATGACAGCTGTGGCTAGGTATCCAGTAAATGGAAACCTTGTTCCGTATCGCAAGCTCATGTACTGAGTGAAAGCACTCTAAAACATGCTTGGAACGGAATTAGAAAATATAGTTATATGCCCGCCTTTAATGCCCCTACATAAATTAATATGAACACACTTGGTAATTGCCTATATATTTGCCTGAAATGCCGTAGATTATTTGCCCATGGGTACAGAGATTTCCCCGTTGGGTCAACAAACTCTAGCGCCAACCCCATCTTCCGTTTTGGATCCATCTGTATACCAACATAAACTTCTGGAATCTACAATGGTACCGTTTTCCTCCCACGTTCCCCTAAGCAGAATTGTGACATGAATCTCCTGTCGAACCTCAGTTCACAGTTCATCCTGTCACTAGAAATTGCAAGCAGCAGGCAACCCATCCTATAAGCAGTCATTGCAAGCCATCTTTAAAGATTTGTAAGGCTGTCAATCCAATCAAGGCCTCAATGGCAAGCTTGGACGTGACCTCATTGCGCCAGTAGTAAGAAGAAGCGCATATCTCTGAATCTTGATGGAGTCTTCTGCTATCATACAATCGCGGAGTACATAATGACTGTCCTAACAATCATTGAATAGATCTTCATCCCCTTTTTGGGCTCATGCCTCAGGTGCACGCGGCACAACTCTTTACCGCCCAGATCGCCCTAGTGACTTTCTGTGTTACGCTTTCAACATGCCGGCTACAAGTCAACTGTCTATCAAGACTAATCCCCAAGTATTTGACGTTGGTCGAATAAGGTATATTGCACCCATTCAACGAGATGGTTCCTTGACCAAGTTTTCTTCTAAGTGAGAAAAGTACCATAATAGTCTTTTCAGACTTGATCGAGAGCCCGTTTCTCTCACACCATGTCGTAACAGTACACAAAGTATCGTGCATGACATCTGATAGAACGTTGCCGAAGTTGCCAGTTGCTATCACAACCAAGTCATCGGCATACACACCTCTGTGTTATTCAAGGAATACACAGGAAGCAACTTCTCATACCTCGGCACCCACCATGCATAAATACTTTGCTAAAGTGTTTAAGTTATCTGAACTCTACTGCATAAACAACTAACGCGATGCAGCCAAGCTCCACCAAGGAATAACCAGCATGCTAGAAGTGTACCACAAAGGCAGACGACGGCTATACTGGCCTTACCCAGAGATTGGGTAGTAACACATAAGTTTTATGGGTAATTGCCCAAAGGTAATGTCAGCAAAAATCCATTACCCTTTTCCCCAGAAAGCACAACATCAAGGTGTGATTAATCACCAAGATTCATAATCGTGCCCCCCCCCCCCTCTCGGGGAAATGCCTAAGAGAGCAGTCTTATACTCCCCAAAGTGTAAACAATAATTGACAACTTCATCCAGTTGTATGAAAGGTGGTAAGACCTGCCTCCAATGACATCGCTATGTTAATGTAATTTGTTAAAATGCTAACGTAAAAGTAGTGGTTTTATTAGCATTTAAAGTCATTACTTTGTCATCAAAATTTTTGCTAGAAAGCTCAATATGTAATGGTTCAAATAACTATTTTCATTATACTTTCGAAATAAATTGAAAAGCAAACTGTTTACATTCTCAAGGCTATTTAGCTTTTCTAAGTCCTTCTAAAGTTCATTAACCTCTCTCTGTGCATATTTGTATTTCATGTAAGCAATTTTCAGTTACAAAACAAATATAGTAATTAAAATTTCAATAAACAATTTATTTCAATATTTATTCGAAATAAAGTCAAATACAAAAATTCACACAAAGATGCAAATACAAACAGAGAAACAGAAAATAAACAACTGGTTCATATTTTTCAGTTTTGTAAACAAAATAAAAACTTAAATTACCGAAAAAAAATAAAAATTATATAAACAATAAACAAAATTATGAAAAAAAAACGATGACATAACATTTTAGTATTTAATGAAAAAATAATGAAATATTGTATTCGCCAGCAAAATTTTGTTCCGTTTTGTTTTTTGTTTTTGGTGAACAACTGGAATAATCTTTTAAACAATTGCAGTAAAGTGATCCCCACAAGTCAAGTTGGAGGAGTTTGCATATTTGTATGAATTTTTTTACACTTTCATTCATATCGTTTCAAATTTATGGCAAAACAATAAAATAATATAAATAATTTCTGGGAATTCTTCAAGAGCTATTTATTCATATTGTTTTTGCTTCAACAGCTATTAATTCAACAGCTGTGACATACATACGAGTGAGTATATTTTTCAAAGTAAAAAAAATATCCATACAAACATTTCTAAGAAAATTTACTACAATTTGTTTAAACAAATTACACATTTGGCTAAGTAGACAAAGTAGAGACACTGAAATAAAAAGTTAAATTATTTAACTTAAAATCTTTTGCATTGGCATCATATAAAAAAGTTTTCTGTTACTACGTTAGGGTTAGTATAGAAAAGGCATATCTTGATTTTATCGAAATCACGTTTTAAACGTTTTCTGGTGGTACGCAATTTCCAAATACACCCTCCTTAAATAACTAAGTACACACTATACGTGTGCGCAAGACGTATAAAAGTATACACTATTGTAGTTTTTCCAACCGCTAGGAGAGAACAAGGTAACAAGAACAATGCTTAAAATCATTGTTCAAATGTTGAAGAGACAGTTGTGTCATATGTACAATAAAAATATTGTACGATTCTTAGTTTACATCATTTTACAAGCACTCTAAACAAGTACACATACTGTTTAAGCCTTTTTTGTTTTTGCTACATAATATAATTCGTATTACATATATACATAAATATATATAATTGTATGTATGTGACTGCAGAAGAACATAACGCCGGGTCTTGACGAGACATAAGTTTGGAAATTTTTGTGTTTGCAATTGTCAAAATCTGTTGCTAACACAAAAAATTACCGTGTGGACAGCAAATGTTAGTGTTCGGACACATGTTTGGAAATTGACGTTCAAACACAAGACAGAGCAATTATGTTAGGACACAAGCTGTCAAATTTAGTATGTATGTAGTGGCTTCTGTATAAATTTGTTTGTTTTTATGGCAAAAATGAAAAGTAAATAAAAAAATATTTCATTAGTTTTTTAATTATTTGCACATTATTTATGTTCATATTCATTTAATTTTTATAAATACAAAAATATTAAAAGTGAAATATATGGAATATTTATAAAATTCCGAGCAAGTTTACTACACGAATATATTAAAATTGTGTCCAAACATCACTACGTTTACCCAGCCCTTAACAGAAGTTTGAACACAGAAATTTTTTGTGACGTCATTCTGCCCACGTTATTGATTATGTTCAGAAATTAAAATTGCATGTCTGGTCGCAGTGTAAGGGGTGATTGTAATCAGTGATTCCAGCTTAGCCTTCAAGGCTAGATTTAGCTTTTTTAGCCTTTTCTTTAGCCTCAAAAAGGCTAAATTTTTTATTCACCTTATAAACATTTATTTTTAGTTGTTGTGCTTTTTAATGAAAACTTTTGCAATAAATGAATAGTGATTGTTAAACTGGACACTTCCCTACTAAATTATACCAAAAATGTTTTTATACTACTTTTAGTTCCGTTGTTAGGTGTCCTAAAGAAAAAAATTATCCACTGCTTAAAATAAGTTGCGAGTCACTGTGTTTAAAACTATGCACCTTTGTTCTTGTTTCATTATCTATGTGATGTACCTTCCCCGAAACAATTTTTGACATGTCTGACGTCTGAGACTTTCACAGACAATCAACGGAGTTGTCCAAATTCCAGCAGACATTCGGCAGACAGTTTTCTTAACGTTTCTGCACATTTTCTGAAACATTATCCGAGTATATCCGACTATTCTGCACATAATCTGAAGGCAATTTAATATTCTTACGACATTTAACAGAATAGTATACACATTTTCTAACCTATGACTGAAAACGTTTAGTAGTGACTGCTGCACATTGTCAGAAGGTTTAACAAAATTATGCAGATATATCGAAAATTCCTTTAGAATTTTCTTGGAAAATTCGTCGGAACTCTTACAGAATTCTATTGAACATTTCGAAAAAATCTTCGAATTTCCTTAGGCAAAGATGGCCTCATTCTTGTCAACCACTCATTCGGTACGTTTTCTTACCAACTTCGACATTTTATGACCGACTTCGGATCGAAATCGGCAGAAAATGCTTGCCGGGTTCTTATTTAATAACAATTAACATGTTTACCTTACCCCTCCACGTCGCAATTTTTATAGCCGGCAATTGTCAAACTCCTTAATGAAAATTAAATTATTTATTATAGGTTGTGTTTTTATATGAAGCTTGGGAATTGCCGCAATAAATATTGCTAATGGTGGACGAATGGCTATATTTTTATTTATCAAATAATAAAGAAAATATAGAGTTTTGAATAAAAAAATAGTTGGCCTTGGTTTAGCTTTTATTTTTCTGCGATTTAGCTTTTTCTAGCCTTTTAAAAATACTGATATAGCTTCTTTTTTCCTCCAGCTCCTGGCAACACTTGATTGTAATGATGAAAAAATCAACAAAAACAAAACCTGTTCTTGCCTTTATTTGTTTTTTTCTCACACATACACATATTAGCTGTGTTCATTTACTGAAAATTGTTAACAATTGTTAACAATTTTTGATAGAAAGTGTTCATTAACTCCAAAAATTTTCAACGAGAGAGCGTCAAAAGAGAGCAACAAATTGAGACACAAAAAAATTGTTGAAAATTCTTGATAGTAAAATTTTTACTTTCAATAATTGTTCAAACAGCTGTTTTGTGTTTGTATTTACAAATCAAGTTTGCTAAAAGAAGTTGGGAAATAAAAATATTTTTGCAAAATTTAAGAAATTCTAAGTGAATGTTAATTTTTAAAGCGATGAAATATATTAATACGATAGAAAACCAATTTTTGTTTAATTTAGGACCAACCGCACAAAAATAAGATGTCTAAAGCAATGGAATTTAGCAACACAGGATCTAGTACATCAGGGCCAGAGGATGTTGCAGCAAATTTTAGTATTGCAAATATTATGAGTATCTAGATACTCGGTACTTTACACTATGGCGGTAGATAATCCAATTAGTTCATACATAAATATATTTAATGTTAATGTAAATTTGACTATGTAATTTAGACAATTAGCAGTATCTTGGAAACCATAAGAGGGAATTTCTTGAAATTAAAAAAAAGCTAATATGTACTAAATATTTCAAAATTAAAAAAATGTCAAAACGAAAAATCGCCAAAATGAAAAAGCGTTTAACGGAAAAAACACCAAAATTGCAAAAAAATTACTAAAACGCAAAAAATCACCAAAACTAAAAAGATCGCCAAAAAAACTTAAAAAAAAACCCAAAAACCGAAAAAAGGCGCCAAAACGAAAAAAACACTAAAACTAAAAATATCGTCAAAAACGAAAATTCGCCAAAAATGGAAAAAATCACCAAAGCGAAAAAAGCGTCAAAGCTAAAAAATCGCCAAACACCGAAAATTTGCTAAAACGAAAGTGTCAAACCCAAAAAATCGCTAAAACTAAAAAAATCAGCAAACACCGAAAAAATTCCCAAAACCCAAAAAAGCGCCAAAACTAAAATAAATCTCTAAAAAATCGTCAAAAAGTAAAAAAAAACGTTAAAACAAAAAAAAAAAAACGCTAAAACAAAAATATTGCCAAAACTAACGAAAATACACAAATAAACATACGTTATTCTGGCATATTCTGTTATAAAAAATTATTTATAACAACAATGCTATGAGAAATACACATAATTTTATTTTTTTGTGAAACACAGAACATGCCAAAATGACGTTAACATAAAAATATTTCTGCAACTTTCGATTGATAATTGGTCCCAAAATGTAATCCATATATAAATTTTTTAAATATTGTACTTCATTACAAAATAATTTGTTTTTGTTTTCATTACCTCAAAAGTTTAAAATTTCAGATATGTACCCTTTTTTCAATTTCTTATTCAATTTTGTTGAAAAGAAATAATAATAAATGCCGAAATCACATTATTTTTATAGTAATAGGTACATATATTACATTTTTCCACATATAGGAGTAGTTATTAAGTACTCATATATACCTATATATTATAACACTATTTTAGCTTGAAAATTTTGGATGGTAAAGTGTTCATTTACTTTTTATTATTTTTGAGAGTAATTTTACAAAATTCCTTTTTACTCTCTCGTTGATGGAAAGTGATAGGAAAGTAAATGAACAAAGCTATTGTCTCACTATAAACACTATTTCATTTCTGTTGACATTATTGCCAATTAAAATACAATAGTGACATTTGTTTCGGCCCTACAATGAATAACGCCATTGCTGGGCATTATTGTAGTATGCTTTTGATAAAAGGGAATAACAATTTTAGAGCTCTCATAAAATCAAAAGCAACAAAAAAAGAACAATTTAATAATGTACATTATGAAGACTATGCAAGCAAATGTTTTGTGCTCACATTTAGTACATATGCACATAAGTTCCGGTGGAAAGTAAAGGATATATGGCGACTAAAAAAATATTTTTATTCATATGTTTTTTTTTTCTGTAAAATAACAAAAATTTGAGATACGCCTTTTCTTTATTAAGCCATCAATGTATAATATTTGAGGCGTCGTATTATTTAAAATTTTTATTGATTTTATCTCAAAGAAATTTAAGTATACTCGATAATTATATTAACTAAAATTAAAATACTGAAGCACTTATGTTAATTTTAATATTAACCCAATGATAATTCCATCTTAAAGTACAACACAATACACGATTAGGCTTTTTTTAATGCACTTGTATTAGCTTCATTTCCAAGTTTTTTTTAAGACCACTAACATTTAGACAACTAATTGGCTTATTAATCGATGTTTTACCTTCTTTGGAAAAAGTTGACAGATCGAGACGTGCTACAGGAAGGAAGCTTCAGTATTCATACAGCTCCGCTATTGCACGTTTTATTAACTTTTAGAGTAGTTGTCGCAGCGCCTTTGGTGTTTAGTAGGCGTATTAACTTAAGCTGTATAACCATTTTATTAATTATTTTACCTCGCCAACAATTCAATGCTACAAATACACGCGAAGTAGAGCGCTGTGATGCCCTTTATCATAGACATTTAATGAACATCAAAAAATTTATGATGTTGCTGACTGGTTCGGTTCAGTATTGAACTCGGGCTCTTACATAACTTATTTTGTAGTCAACGTGTTAACTTCTGCAGCCGCGCTGTTGGCAGTTTGATTGTAATGGAATCTTGCAACGCTTACAATTTATAGCTATGGTTAGAGAAGTGGTCAGTGCCACGCCCCTACAAAAAATATATTTTTAAAATTTTTTTTAGAGAAGTAACACAATGTGTTGCCTTCTTTAAGAAAGGGATAGTGTAGAGAGAACAGGTGGTGAAGTGGGAGGGAGATAGAAAGGTTAATTAATTTACAACTCTGCTATTGCGCGTTTTTTGTAGAGCAGTGTTGCAATCCCCTCTGGTGTCAAGTGGATTCATTGAGTTGCTTTTAAGCTGTATAGCCACTTTATTAGTTCTTTTACTTCGCCGACGCTTCTGCTACAATACTGCTTATTACCCCATTCTTATGAAACTGTCCCCAAACAATACGTTTCTCGAACAACACAATTTTGTGATTTGAAAAGTAGGCAAGATCACGCCCATACAATGCTAATATTACTGTGCAAATATTTCTAATCAACCGATTCTTATGAAACTTTGAAGTCAAAAACATAGACATACATAACAATGAAAAAGCCATTACTTCACAAATGATGACCTACTGGATTTTTTTTGCCGGGTTGTGCAAGAAATCCTTTTACAAGAGCTGCTGGTACAATTGTTTATTAACAATTCAGTATGTATAAGTTTTTCTGTCATCTAATTCAATAAAATTAGCTTTTTCCAAGTGTACTCAACTATATCGAAATAAAATTATCACAGTGAATTCTTAAGATACTTCGCAGCAAAAAAAAACATTGTGTTATAAAATGTTTTTCCACTAAACTATTCTTCGTAGTTTTATTCTATTACGTACCCATGATGTTATAATTATTATTAAGTATAATTATAAAAAAAATTTAACACGCCATCAAATTCCATGTTAAAAAAGCGTACTCACAATATTTCGCAACAGAATTCCAAGAATTTGTCTATGGAATTCTTTATTTAGTAATAAATAAATGTAGCATGAAATTAAAGTGTTATACTCGTATGTACAATAGAAATTAAAATAAAATTATATTCTTCTTTATATTGCTACGCTAAAGTAGTAAATGTGAATAGTAGGGATTATTATAAGCTTTTTGTCGCAATATGTATGTACTTAAGAAAAAGAGACAGACTGAAACTGAAAATGGTAGACTGAAAAGGAGAAAGTATCTGAAGAATTTATAAAAGCAGACAGGTGTAATGACATTTACACGAAAATAAGGATTTAATTTTCTCTTTGAGTTTTCTTTGTATTGTCTTGTTTTTTTGGTAGTTCTTGTATTTAGTTAATATTCTATAAATGGAGACAAGTAAATAAGTTATTAATGCATTGAAAATTACTAAAGCATACCTTTAAGGTTAAGTAAGTGAAATTAACTTAATGCATACATTTGGGAGTTATAAAAGAAATTTAACAAAGAAATATGTAATGCATAATTTTAGGGTTAATGTATTAAAAGTGTGTAAAAAGACTACAATTAGACATTATGGTTTTATTAATGGTTTAATTGATTAAATAATATTTGAAAGCTTTAAATGGAATTAAATATGAAATAGGACCTTTCAATGATAGGGATGGTCAGCAAAATCAGAAATTTTTCACACATATATATGTACATGTTTTTTTTAGTACATCGAGGCTTGATATTCAAAATGAGCTATAAAAAAATCTGCCAGTACACGAATTACGTACAAATCAGCTGTACAATATGATAATCCCTTGGCACTGCTTTAGGTTTTATAACTAAGTGCAGTGTAGCATTTGAACTGCTTCTAGGATGTTAAAAATGAATTACATGCTCTCAAAATTATATGACCATGTCACACATTCCGATCAGAATGGTGTTAATTCCGTACTGTCATTCCGCTTTTATAATGCATGATTTTTGTTCGCGATGAACCGCTTAGAAGCAATAGTTTCTGTTTCCACAAAACGATTATATTAGTGCTGAAAATCATAAAAATTGTCAGCTGAAAATACATATAGGGAAAAAAGGTTTGATGTGTATTGACGAGGATTATGAAAGGAAGTGTTTCACAAATGGGCTAACATCATGTTGAAGGCTTATTATTTCTTATCTTTAATTATTAATTTTGTATTTTTACTCACTGTTTGTTATTTCAATTTCAACCAGTATCGAACTAAGCACCTTCAAATTTTAAATTCAATGCACCATTCACTCAGCCAAGAACACATTTGCGAACCGGCAGCACGAAGTTCACTACCTGCAAATATGTAGCCGACTGCAAATATAATCAACTTATAGTTAACTTTTGTAGACTAACTAAAAGCTAACTACAATGTAATCCAGAACTGACCCAAACTCAATTCTTAAGTTGAGTGCATAATGGGATTTGGTGAGAGCCAACAACTTTACACTCAGCTAATTTGAAACTTTTTTCCAGTTTATATTAACTTTTTTCTATTATTATTGTGATTAGCGCGTTGACTATAAAACGTGTGATAAATAGTTCGAACCCCAGCAACATCTTTTTGCAAATATACTAACTACCAGGTGACTTAAATAAAGTCAACTTTAGTTAGTTGAAAAATAATGCAGAGTGGGATAATTGACTACCGCCAAGGACATCGCAATGTTAAAATAGTTAGTTGTTTCCATTTGAAAGTAATCCAAGTGCCAGTCAGCAATAGTTTAGTTGCGAAATAGCTAGCTTAAAAATAATTTAAAGTTAACTCAGTTTTCGACAGGGATATTTTAAAGGTCTCGCTTACGTTAGTGCTTCCAAGAAGCACTATCGTGAGTGAGTGAAGTTAAATCTTACATACTTCTGTTGCTTTGCATATATTTTTAATATATTAAAATTATCGTCAAAAGCTATTAAGTTTTTCGTGCCTATTTTCCAAACTTTAGTGCATTTGCGTTAGCATTTTTGGAAGCATTTGCTCTTAAATATGCAACGCAGTGCTTCTAACAACTTTTAGTGTTTCAAAATGTCTAATATTTTTGCTGGGCATTTGAAAAGTTTTGTGTAAAATGTAGTAAATGGCTATAAATCGTTGTAAGAATATTTTAATCGTGTTTCCTTTTCAATGTTATTATTTTAAGTATGAAACATGTGCAGTTTAATTAAATGATTAATGAACCTTTTTTTCAAAATTTATTCAAAACACAATATATTTTTTTAACAAACTGATGTTTCTCCAGCTTTAACTCTATTTTCAAATCGTTTTCAATACCTTAACGATTAAACTTTCAACTGAAAATATTCATAACTTATACAGTGTTTTGTAAAAAAGTTTTTATAAAACATAATCAATCATTAAAAACTGTAGAATTAAAAATATTTTAATTAAAATAAAAGAGACCAAACGAAAAACATCATTTTAGGAAATATTATTTTGAGGGTAAAAATTTGTAAATCTTTTTATGCAAATAATTTCTTTTTTGTGAAATATATTTTTCTATTCAATGGTTTTCAATGGCAATTTATTTTCTTTGTACTAAACACATACTCACAATTAACGAAGTTTTGAAGACTCCTTACATGAGCGGCGTAGCAAATGTTTATTTCAAAATAATATTATAAATTGTTCTACAAAAAATTATGAACTCTTCTTATTGTGAAAAATATCATTTGCATTTGTGTGCTTTTCTTAATCAAATTATTTACAGATTTTTTCTCTTGTAAATCTTTTGTTCAAATAATAATTATAAAAGGAGCTAAATCCTGTGTTGACAGCAGCTGTTCAGTGATACTCATACTCATATCCTGCCTTAATCCTTGCCCAACCCTTTTTTGTGTGCGTCCATATCAAAGGGTTACAAATACACGGTTTCAATGTTTAAATTTTGATGTAAAAGAGTTGGAAAACAAATTTATTTAAATGATTTAATGAGTAACAAGTTGACTTTGTTAATTATGTTTAAAACATCATGATAATATTGTTGTGCTTCGCTTAACATTTTAACAAGATCCTGTCAGATTTTAATCCCCGTCCCATTCAGCTTATTTAATTATCTCTTGGTCGCAATAAAGGATAATAAACATCCTGTTTTTACAGTTTTATTATATCTAAAGTAATACCATATGGTTGAGTAGTTGTAAAAATTAAAGTTATAATTTTATTTGTGCATTGCTAAAAGAAATAAGAAGAGTTCAGAGGCGGCGGAGCTATATTTTTTATACAGAAGTTTTATGGCAAACTCTTGCCAAATCTTTATATAAATTTCCTGATTACGTTTTGCAATAACAGAAGATTTTTTTATATAAAATTTAAGTATCTAACTGGTAATTTGAAAACTAAATATGCAAACAAGTTGTAATAAATTGTTTAAGAAATTGTAAAAAAAAGACTACAACAAGCCAAGAATAAAATGTATGAGTTTTTAATACATAAACTAAAATAACTTTATTATAATCTACAAAAAAAAAAGAAAAAAAAAAACATTTTCCTTTTTACAAAACTATGCAAAACTATCTGGGATTTTCTACCCTAGACTTGTTAGATATTCTATTAAATATTTATAAATTCAATACAATTTTTTTATAATGTATAAAAAAGTTTTACATGTACAAAAAAAAAGATAAAGATACAGTCTGCTCTACAAAATATTCAATACAGCAAAGCATCAGTATTATCCTTATGTTGCATTCAACTATACAAAAATTTCACAATTCATTTTGTTTCCCTTTAGTTTAGTTTCATTCATATTTATTTTATTTTTTACTCTTCAGTTACGCATGCATTTGCTAAATTGAATTGTAAAAAGTTTTTTTATTCTTGTTTTTCAACAATGTTGTACCTCTGATTAGGTTTTAACGTAATATAAAAATTTGTTATCCTTAAAAAGGATGTGAATAAAATAAAGGGATTTTTCTTCTTAATTTAAGGCGAGGACTTTTTTTAATAAAACGGGAAATGTTGTAAGGTCTTCTCTGGATATGTTATTAATAATATGATATGTGCTCTTTTTGTTTATAAATTAATAAATGTTGTATACGAAATTATTATTAAGTATAATATATAAATTTTGAGCTCCCTTTGGAATTCTTAACATCTGTGTTATGCTTTATATTTTGTGTGGATTCTTATGATCTTTTTAATGTCAGCATGTTGATATCTTTTGTTATATAATTTTTTTTACGACAATTTCGAACAACTTTGAAATATGTATGCCTAAATTGTAAAGGACTTTTGATGAAATGGTACCATGCTTTTTAACCTACGATCAAAAAAGAGGGGTATTATAATACGTTTGTTGTGTGTATCTCTGTGTCTGCAGGTTCCCTCGTAGAACCATTTTGATTTAGTTTCTTTTGTTTGAAGGTGACATGATATAAAATCTTCAAACCTATATTTGAAAAAAGTTGGTCCACCCGTTTTGAAATTATCATCTATTTTCTTCGGGGGGGCTTGGAAAATTTTTAATTTTATTATTGTGATATTTATAACTAAAGAAAAATTATTAAATGAATTACACGTGTTTACAGTGCATCGCGTTCTGAAAAAATTATATGTAGATTTTAAATACACTAGGTCCCTTTTCTCGGAGAAGGTCACATATGTATAATTAGAATTTTTTATCAGCTCTAGTTTTCGAGATATACCGTTTTGTCAAAACTGAAGGCACTTGCAGGACATATATAAGCATAACTTGAGAAGGCCATGCTCTGTTCAGTTAAGTAAAAAATTCAAAATTCGACAACAAAATAATTTTTAAGCCGTACAAATATTATTTCTAAATTTGCACAGTAGTTTTGGCGATATCGTAAAAGTTTGAAAATTTATTAAAAATAATTTTTTAAAATTATTAAAAATAATTTTTTAAAATTATTAAAAATAATATATAAAATATTTTACATTTTTGTTTTTAAAACTTTATAACAAAATAAAGATACAAAAAACGGGTCAGTTTTTTGCCCAGTATCATGTAGCTAAATATATTCTAAAATAATTGAGCCCTCTTTCATTGAAATTTGTGTACAACTTTTGATTTTATTCACAATTTAGTGACAGAACTGAATTGATAACATATCAATTTCTATACAATACTAGCAAACACAAACACCAAAATAAGAAATTGTTGTTGTATGAAAATTAAATTTTTATCAATTCAGTTCTTTCACTGAATTATGGATAAAATCAACCTAGCGTCTACATTTATAGCTCGGATGTCTGCTTAATAAAATGTATTTCCTGCCGTGTGCAAAGTTTTTTTTACCGGCCCATGAACCCAAATATTATTTTGAAAATTTATGGTTTTCGACTACTGCCAAATATAGGCTACATGCCCAAAATAAAATAAACTTCTGCTAAACACATCCATAAGGCATGTCCTTTCACACCGTGTAAAAACATAAATTAACATATATATAAAAATTTTTTTTACAATATAAAAAACTTATAAAATCACTTTTTTGGAAAAAATTAACGATTATTTAGTTAAATTTTTGGGTTAAAGTTTTGTTCTGTGTACGTACTTACAATTTTATCAGTAATTGAACTGTGGGTTAAATTTAAAAGTTAAAAACCAAAAAACAAAAAACCTCGATGCAAAATATGAATAATATTGAAGTTTAATATCTCCTAAACTGTAAAAGATACAAAAAAAGCAAAAGCTAACCCGTTTAAAATTTTACAAATCGGTCAGTATTTAAGAAAGTTATAAGCCCCACAAAGTTTTTCACACCCGAGGTAGCCAACGTTTACCTCTTGTAGCTCCGCCCCTGGTGCAGTTACGGACTTCACAAGGCATGGTGCTAAAAACGTGACTCCTCTACAAACATACTTATTACCACTTTTTCTTTAATTTACACCACTGTGCGTTGTTTCAACTTGAATTACATAATATTGATTCAACATGATTCTCCGTATTATTTCAGTATCAACATGAAATATAGTTATTTCAAAAGGAAACATTTTCTTTGAAGGTTATTCCAAAATCATGTTTAATTAACATGAAATACCTATGAAACAAAATTCGTACCGAAAAATTTAAAACTAACCTTGTTTTCGACGCTTTTATCATGAAATTTTTCTGTGTGTATTTCTCAATCCCAACAAAAATTTTGCTTACTGTTACATAGCGTCTTCAAGAGACATTATTTTGTCTTGACAAAAGTCAAAGTCGATATGAAAAAATTACACTAACATTTTCTGATGTTTTTATGTATGAAGTTTGACAAATGTTAGAACAAAATTATGCCTCGTGAAGACGGGGTGTTAAGGAAAAAAATATATTAGGATTTAAGTCGTAACTAGTTACAATTTGACTCGAGAACTACTTATTTTTGTTTGAGAAGTCCAAAAAATAAAGAGTACCCCTTACAAATGTATTTACATTGCTACAGCAATTAACTAGTTACTATTTGGCTTACTTGAAGCCTAAAAATAAGTAGTCTAATAAATAAATTAAAATTAAAAAAAAAAAAATTATACACATTATATATTATTTATATATTCCCCCTTATTTCGTAGTTATTTGTCGACGTCACTTCAAGACAATACCAAAAAATTGCAGATTTCTACTCGTAATTGACATCAATTTACTATTACTGACAGTCACTTACTATATTCTAAGGCGTAGAAAATGGAAAGAAGCTGTTAATAGTAGTAAATTTTTGTTGACAGCGAGTACACAAGTGCCAATTTTTAGGCATTGTCTTGACGTGACGTCGACAAATTGTTACGGAATAAGGGGGACTTAATTTTTTTTTATTGTTTTTTTGACCCATACTTTACCCACTCAAAAAAATTAGTTTTCATATGCAAACACATGTTGATTTAAAAAGTGGTTGTAGTAGTTCTAATTTGAAGCATAGTAATAATATAAATAAGTATCTCTCATTACTTTGTAACCCATTAATAAAGTACTGCCGGAAACACAAATTACAAAAGTTGTTGCTGGGATGTTATTGGGCAATAACGCAAAACTGGACATGTAAATAAAGCCATATTTTTTAAAATTAAATTTTAGGTATTTTATGCTCTGGGCTTATCGAATAGAGGCTTTTTTGAGGATTTCAATGTGTAATTACTTGCAGACTGGTGGGAATATATTATTTTATGATCTCGTTTGTATTTATTAGTATATTCTGGTCCATTGCATTACTGTGTAATTAAAAGCGCAATAAACCGCGCTAATTTTGTACTATCGTTTACAATTTTGAGGAATAAAGTTATATTTTCAATTTTAAGTCCTTGTTTTCTCGCATTTAATTTAGTTTTTGCCAAATTGCTTTATACCAATTTTCTTTATAATCTTTTAATTTACGCAAATCTCTTAGAGAAGTAATTAACTTTTATGAAATTATTTCTTATTACATATTAATTTTTTCTTAAAAGAAAAGAAAAAAAGTGCATAATGAAAATCGAATACAAGTAGAATGCTTTTTTCCCCCCCAACAATTAAGCCATGTAAGTTCATTTACCTTAAACGTCAACAAGCTTTGAAGAACAAAACGAACAAAAAAAAAAGCTAATTGAAAATCAAGCGAAACTTTTTAATATGCAAATATTAATTTCCATTTATTATCGTTGTTATTGCTGCTGTTGTTTGGCAAAACAAAAAGTTATTAACCCAACATTGTAGTCAGTCGTAAGTTACGAGTATAAATATGCTTGCCGCTCGCTCTCTGCCACCATCATCATTGTCATCATTATACAAAAAGTAACGTAAAGTGCTGCTGGTATGAATACATAAACCCTTAACCATGACAATGAATACCTATTTTTTAATAATAATATACAAAAAAAAAACAGAATTCAATGTAGGAGCAACATAATGTTGTTGGTTGTAAATTACTGCGAACAATTACAAACAAAAAAACTGAAACTTTCAACAAAAAAAAAAAAACTGATGTTGTTGACAGTGACAACAACACCAACCACCAACTACCAACAGCAGTAGTAACAATCAAAAGCAGCAGCTGTAGTTGTTGCAATAACCAGTATAAATAGCAAAATAACAATAATAAACATTCACAAAATACATAACAATAGTTGCTGTTGAAAAACATACTCATGCAAACAGTAGCCATGTTGCATATTAACAATAACACACAAGTTGCAAACAATTTATTGAGCAAATCAACAGGGTGATGGCTGGAGGGACATTAAAGCGACAAATAAATGTGTTGAGTGAGTTGATAGACAACAACAGCATTTGCCATCTCTATAACAATAATAACATGCAGCATAAGTATTGTTGCAAGTAGCAAAATCCATTGTAATGGCAAACAATATCATGCCACAAATTTGCCTTTACATATAACAATTACTGGTGGATGTAAAGTAAAAGTTACAGATGCTGCAACATTACCACTTTATCCATCCAAACATGCTGTATCCATTTTCGTTGTTTCGTTTATTTATTTGCTTGATGGCTGGCAGTTGCAATAAATGTCATGTTTTTTCATCTATATTTTGTTGGTTTTTTTTTTCTCAAATAACGACCACAAAAATTTTTTGTAAGAATTTGACAAGTACTTTAGATATTTAAAAACAAAAAACAAACCACAATTGTTTACAACAATTTATTAAGTTTTTGTTTGGCGACTTTTTTTTCCTTAAAAGAATTTAAATTGTCTTTCAAGAATATACAAAAATTATTTATTGTTAAGTTTCCTTGTTATTTTTCATTTAGGTTTTTTTTTGTTTTCTTCTTATTTTGGCATTCAATAGCGTCTGGCTGTGTTTTTGTTTTCAGTGCCACTTTTTTTGTTTTGTTTTTTTGAAAGTTTATTCCAAATTTTGCTTTTTTTTATTTAAGAGTATGTTTGTGTTGCATGATGTATGGTTTCATTCATGTCTTTGCTCATCAATCAAAAGTGTCAGTTTCGGATGGTGTAAGAACATCATACTGCAAATGAAACATTTATCATGGCAAAAAGTCTTATTATTCCCTTTAACAACTAAACGCACTGTTGCTGCTTTCATTTCCCTTAAAAGTGATTAAAAACAATTTTTAAGTTATTTCTTTAAATATTTTAGGTTCTTTTATTAAGCAAGTTAAATATGTATAATATTTTAATGAAATATTTATTTTCCAAAAAATATTTTCAAGTGGCTATCTAACATAGGCAACTGTTTCATTTATCTAAAGGCATTAGCTTTCGCCCCCTAATGTTCAAAATTTTACATTTCAGTACAAGTTAATCCTAAATTTTGATGTGTCTCTTCCATTGTTTATTACAGTAAGTTCGGGTAAAGTGGTATAGGTGGGTAATGTGGCATAGCTGCTTTTCTCTAAAACTAAGAGCATATGAATAACTGTATCCATATTAACAGGTTCATGCCAGTGTTGTCAACTTTGAAATTAAAAAACACACTAAAACTGAGAAAACAACACGTAATTGCTCAAAAAAAAATCAAAATTTTCTTTATTATTTTTTTTATTTATAATTCAAAGCAAACAAAAATTAACAATAAGGATTTGGAAATTATTGCTAACGCTGTGTGACAGTAAAAACCTACTTTTCAAATTAAAAAATATTTTTACTATGTTTCGTCACAACATGTTGATTTGAGTAAACCATGTTGATTTATACATGATTTAGCATGTATTTTTCGTACGGCCGGCCAAATCATCTCAAAGCAGTTGATTTATTTTAAATCATGTCGAAAATATTATTTTTCGAACTCGATTTATGCATGCAATCCTGCGTTGCTTTTAAAATTACAAATTCCATCCTTGGGTCGTCCATCCATCAATAGTGATTGAGAATTTCGAAAAAATTATATTCAAGAATAATTATGTAAATAATTTTAAATGGCAAACTATACATGAAAAAAGTTCAATTCTTGGTCCAACCTATACCTTATAAAGTAGGTGAATCATTTGACTACAAAAATTCGAACACCAAATCACTTACAAGCTCGGTGAAACACTTCGAAGTACTTTACTTAAATCTAGTTGATTTTAAGTCGTTGGAGTTATGTTATTATTTTGGTCAGCCAACTTCACATGCAAAACTAAATTCGGGCCCCACGTTGGGCGCCATATCACAAAAATCTTTGCTTTCACCGGAAGTAGCTAGTTGGGAAAGGATTATCGACTTGCCGGCATGCAAACAGGGTCTTGTAACAACTTTATAGTGATTAAAGTTCGTCCTCGTTTATAAAAATCCACTTGGAATTTTAACATTTATTAAACTCTAAACTTATAATTTTCAAATTTTTTATAATTTTCTGTTCAGGTTCACTTGAAACTTGATATGTATATATATAGATATAGAGTTAGTTTTTAGAATATGGTCTACAAAAATGTGCAGGTTAAGCCCAGAGAGCGATAAACTAGGCTAAAATTAAACTGTGAAAAACTTTTCACGTCTTGTAACTTGCGCAAATCTCGACTGATTGTAAATTTATACTTACAAAAATTGTGATCCTTGAGCAGTCCTTTTGGCTAAAGTGGTATACATCGCAAAACCATTGCAACTTGGGCTTCAAAGAGTTTTTAACCCAAGACTAGTAGCTGATTTCTATTCTAATCTCACGTGAAAATTTTAGCGTTTACCACCTTTTGTGTTTCTAAAGATACAGCGCTGTGATAGCGGGACAGACAGCGGGGCAAAGCACCTGAAAGTTTTCGAAGCGTAAAAAGATATAAAAATAATTAGAAAGTTAAGTTTACAGGCAGCAACATTTTAAATTCTTACTTCTTGCTATTGAATTTCCCTTCTCTTCAAGGTTACCTGAAATGTAAAAAGTAATAATCCCTTACTTATTATTTGATTAAAAAATTTTTGTTGAATATTTTTTTTTCTAAAAATGTCTAAAAAGTACCTAAAATCATTTTTAAAAAATAAGAATAAATTTTAATTCTAATTAATTGAAAAAATCTTCATAAATTAATAAATAAAATACATACAGACAAGCAAAGAGCCAAAACAACTAGTTCACAAAAATATATATAAATTAAGCAATTTATTTTAATTGAAAAAATTATTAAAACTAAACAATGATTGTTTAAATCATAAGAGAAGAAAGAGTAACGCCTTCACCCAATTAATTATTAACCCTCTAAGGTGTTTAAGGGGTCAATAAGCACATATCAGTGGTACAGCAAGTCATTGGAATGTAATACATACTCGTATGTACTTTGGCGCTATTTTGTAACCCATCGCGTTATTTTAAAAGTTGGGCATCGCTCACGGGAGTAGCCTGAATGACGCATGATTGTGAATGATTTTCACCTTTTGCATGATAAATTTTATCCATGATTACAATTAAAAAGCTATTTACGATCTCTTTCGTTTGAATAAGGTATGAAAAGCAAGGAGATAAGCAAAAGCCAAGTTTTTTTAACAGTGCACTGCAGTGTTTAAAACCGCCGAAGCGTTGGAGTACTTTTTCGTGAGGATTAAAGTCAAAGCTGATAGCACGACACAATTGAATGGACTAAGAACAATAGTGTAACAAAAGTTTTGCCCTTCAAGCGCATTACTCATGATATCGTACGTAAATGCACTTCAAACTGGATTTACAAAAAAATTAATTTAACATAAAAATATATTCTCCCCTTAAATCTTGACTATACAAAAATATTTGTATAAATTTTTTTTTTACATAAGATGAACGATATGACGATTAATTATCCATTACAAAAAAAACAATTTTTCAAGTTATGACACTTAAAATGTATGAGCCTAATGGCTCCAATCTACAAAATGCTTGTTCTACAATTAAATAAAAGCAAATGAGTGATGCTACTGTAATTATAAGAGCATTGATATATTTTTGAAAAATTCTCTCATGAGATATAATTTTTGCTAAAAGAAACCATTAACCAAAGGGTGACATTCCCTTTAAATGAAATTTTTAAATAAATACATATCATTAAGTAATAAATTAAGTTCAATAGGGCGTTTTAAGTACATTAAAACATTTAATAATTATTTCTCCAACGCTTTTTTTTTTATAAAATACATTCATATTCCCCCTTCTAAATTAACATAGTGGTAATATTTTTGCAAATAAACTTAAAGACACTATAAATCTGTCAAGTCTACAAAAATTTACTTGTATATATTTTTTAATGGTCGATAAATGGTGACATCATTTAAAGAATATTTTCATTTTATTATTTAGTTTTATATATTTCTTTTAATAACACATAACAACAATAATAAAACAAAAATACATAAATCAATTCAACATAAATAAATTTTAGTTTAAAAAAATTGTTTCTTAACAAAATGCTGCGAGTACAAGTTACTTAGTTACTTAGATGGATACTCTGTATGTCAGTCAGCCAGTCAGTCAGACTACCGCACAGTCACAAACAGTAGCAGGCCTGAAAAACAAACCATTAAATTAAATGTAAAACAAATTATTTACAGTCTCCACAATAGTTACTCATAATATTTGTATTGAATCACAAATAATGACAATACTGGCCCCAAAAAAAGTATTCAACTTACTAATGGCTTACATGTTGTCTAAAGATGTCTGACACTATAAATTAAGATACTAACAAATACATTTAACTTTATATAATAATCATAATAAATAAAGTAAGTAAATTTGTATTTGAACGCTAAAAACAAAAACGGTTAACTAAAAGTAACACAAACAATAATTGTAATTTTTCTACATGTTTAATGTACTTTTCAAATATTGCAAATGTTTGTTCGCTGTTGTGTAGATGATGGAAAAGATTTATGGCTTTTAATAGTAAATAGTTTAAGCAACGGTCACACATAGTTGTTGCTGTTGTTAGTGTTATTATTTTTGTTCGATTAATTGTCGCAAGTGGGGGTTAGAACTATACCGTCACACGCAGTTGGGGTTAATAAAATAGACGCAGAAGTAACACAGGAAAAACTAAATTTCAATTTCTGTAAAGGAATTCAATGAAATAGTAAATATTTTTGCAACGGACCTACAAACGAATTTGTAAATATAGAAAAAAATATCTCAATAATTTCATTGAAAAAAAAGTTTTTTTCAGTGAACAAATTGTTTAAATCTATAAAACAATTTGTCTGAAAATATTTACAAATTGTAAACAAATCAATTTACTAAATCAAGCAAAAAGATATACTGGACTTTCGAAAAATATCAAACAATATGTTTGTCTGAATTTATAATACAAATTAGTCTAAAAATACTATCAAACAATAAGCAAAATAGTTTATTTAATCAAACAAAAATATTTACAGGATTTTTTGTAATATATCAAACAACATTTTTGTCAGGGTCATCATCATCCATTAAGCATTTATGAAATTTCACTTTGTTAAATGTGTTAAAGCTTGAATGTTTATCTGAAGACTCCAAAAAAATGAATGAGAATTACCGCAACGACATTAACGAATTGATTCACTCTCTATCGCTAAAAATCTATAAAGTCGATTTATCAATTTTTGGCTACGAATACAATTTTTCAACGTGTATTGCTGAATTAGACAATGTCTTAAAAATTTAATTGATTAAACGCTTGGAATACTGAAACAGCATGTCACACTTTATTTCTTCAAACTTCCCAAAGTTGGTAGTTTTCGGTCTAAGGCAGTACAGGCAAAACATACACTATCCTATTCTCTTTTTGTGTATGTGGTTCGCGGCTTAATTGATAGGCTGTGAGTCTCATACAAAGTGTACGTTTGTTGATGGTTATGCTCGCGAGCATAAATAATTAAGAGAATGGCCACCACTGGTCTAAGGAATATAAATTCAGCTCTCAGAATTAAAAAAAACGGAAAATTTAATTTCGTGGACCAACGATGCTATTTTTCTTTACAGCACTGTATGTAAATAAATACTACGAGCGTTTACAATTTAATTCTATATTTTTTAATATGAAATGAATCTGGGCTTTCCACCGCCATTTGAGGGTTATTGTCATTAAAAATCTGTTGTAAATTAAATGGTGAGAATAAATTTGTAATTATTTTAAATAAAACTAAAACTATTAAAAACAAGTGTTTTCTAAATATATCGAATGATATATCGAACATTAATTAATTTTTTTGAGTACATAACAATAAAACTATTAAAATTCTATAAATTAATTAAAAATAAGTTCATAAATATGTGTTTAAGACTTAAACACCATTTTAAAATTAACATAATTTCAAAAGTCTAACAAATCAAATATTGCACGAGTACTAACTATATGAGTCTTCAAATAAAAATCCTACACTGGATATAAAAATCATTGTTACTTGCAGAGAGTGCAGCCTCTTTTCATTGAGTTTTTGAAAAAAACACAAATTGGAAATATATCGTTAAATAAAAAGCAAAAAGGTTCATCTAACAAAAAAAACTAATCGGATTTTTAGTAGATTTCAATGTTATTCACTAACATACATCGCTACTATAAAAATCAGACTTACGCGACCAAAAATATCGATAATATTAAGAAAACTTAAAAGGAAAAAGAACTGACCAATTAATTAATTTTGGATTGCTTTTCCTGTAAAATGATGAAAATGTTAGTTAGGTGACGATATATGTGCGTATGCGTCTTGGTATTACACATTCTACACATTCGTCAGCATCGCATGACTGGTGCAATGCATACTTGGCTCAGTTCACTAATATTTGGGTACTTTGCTAACTGGTGTGTAATATTGTTAGCCTATTAGATTACATCAAAAAAATCCAAAGGAACTAATAGCCTCCTACATTTTATGTAAAATACCACACGGAAAATTTTTGTAGAAAAATTTCAGCCCTCTATATGCCGCTAAAGGGGAGTGTTTTTCTCCTTTTTTAATAAAGGGACAAAACGATCCGTACAAGCAAGAGTAGCATGGTTAAAGTGTTTCACAAAAATGTTCCTCGTGATATTTTACATAAAAGTGCTGAACACAACTTCAACCTTAAACGTACGGCTTGCAAGATTTTCTTAATATAACAATGTGGAAAAAGGGGGACATTATAAATTTCAGTGTCCTCTACTAGAATCAGTCGTTAGATTTACGTATTTGTTGCACACAGACAGAAAAGTTTAATATTAAATTTTTCGAAAACGTTGTTAATTTAACATTTTTCGGTAGTGATTTTGCTTCATAGGCGTTTCATGTTAAGTCAACATGATTTTACAATAACCTTCGAAGAACATTTTTCCTTCTGAAATAACTATATTTCATGTGATTTAATATTCCAGTATAGTTAAATCAAAATGAAGTTGATACTGATATACGAAGAATAATTTTGAATCAAGTTCTATCAAACTGAAACAACGTGAATTTGGTACTGAAATAAGACGAAGAAACATTTTGAATCAAACTTGTATCAAGTTGAAACAACGTGAATTTGATACTGAAATAAGACGAAGAATCATGTTGAATTAAAAGTTATTTCAAGTTGAAGCAACGTGAATTGACAACCAGGTGTCGTTACTAGTTACGGCAACTGAATATGTTTTGCTCGTGTTGCTTGGACCGCGTACATGTCAAACTCCATATAAAAAAATTTTTAAGCAATTTTTTATTTATTTTTTATATGAAGCTTAACAAGCGAATTGAGTACGGCGAATTGAATTCACCACTGATATCACCTTGAATGGATTCGCCTTGAACAAAACCTTAACAACAAGCCACATTCATACCAGGTAGTCGCAAGAGAATTCGCTGTTAAGAATTTATATTTGGGCTGTCAAAAAAGCTGATACATTAACACAGTTGACAGTCTAAATATGTAAACATTTTCGTAGTCAGCTGATCTCTCGAGGCCACCTGGCATGAATTCGCATTGAGTGCAATGTAGTTATGAACAAAGCAAATAAACACTAACACAGTTAATAAACAAATTATTGCCCATAAATTTAATATGATTTCGAATCAACATTGCAATATCTTGATTTTACATTCGTATTTTTTCTGTGTGCGGTGCTGTAATTTTTTTCTATAATGAAACCTACTTTACGTAATTAATTAACGTATAGATAGATACTTTTTTCCGCATCTGCAAATGTATTTAACCTTTTCCTTCACGATGGCTTAGAAACTATATGTTATATCTCTCCAACATCGCACAACATTTTTAAGACATGTTTCGGGAAAAATATCACAAGCGTTGTTGCTAATAGGCCGAATATCCGAGCAACCTCAAGAGGCCCGAAACAAAGATTTAAAACTTCACAAGGGCAATTCTCTCGAAAATGAGAAAAATGGTGGGTTTATGTGAAGAGAGAGTCTTGAAAAAAAATATATATAAATTGCTCCTTAGAGTGGTCGGCCGAATTATCTTCACATATATATACCACTTGCCCTAGTGTGAGGAGGTTTAAAAGTTCTTTCAACTTTCACGTGAAGTAGGTATGTATGTACTTATTTTACAAATACTCGTACTTTATTTATTAAACCATTCCTGTCATAAATTTACCTTCTTCTTCTCTTATCTTTTCCGTTCCCTGCATACATATGAGGTATTTTATATTGTCATAAAAAAATTTATACTCAAATAAAAATGTCGCGTCGAATTGACCCCATTTTAGGAGAAAAAAAAACTTACAAACGAACTCAAACAAACCAACAAAAAACAAATTATTAATATTGATTTATCATTGTTTTTTATAGTTTCTGTCTCGCTTTTTTCATAGAGATTTATTATATTACGAGTAATTTTATTTCTTTTTAACAATAATGAAAACTGAAAATTGTAATATAAATAAAAAAGTTATGAAAATCTTAAATGTCAAGACAAGTGCTCTATGCTGAGTGGTGGGTGCTTTTGTTAATGAAATATTTAAATTGCAAGAAAACAAACAAATATTTAGTTTTAATTGAACATTTTCAACTCATTTACATATTTAAATGACATGTTTTCTTGTTAATTTTAAATTAAAAATGTTCAATTCGACTTAAATATGTCTAAGTATTCTTTTAACGAATTATGCAAATAAGTCGTGAGTGTCATAAATACAAATAAATATATATATTTAAAAACATTAAATAGTTTTAATTCTATTCAGTCTTTTTTTTATAAATTTTTCAAAAATTAAAAAAAAAGTAATATTTTATTCCACCCATTTTTTTATTTTTTATTTTTATTTGAGATTTCCCAAGAGTATAGAAGTTTTTTTTTCGTTTGGTATTATTTTTATGGCCAAATTTATTAACCATTTAATGACATTAAAGTATATTGCAACCACATGTTTTTCATGCAGTTTTTTTCTTCTTCTGCTTGTCTGCAGCAGAAAAAATTATACCAAAAATTACCAATTTTCTTTGTTGTAAAAAATCTGTTATGCGTCAATTTTTGTTGATCATGTCATTATTTGCACCTTATTTCTCTGAATGAAACTTGCTTCCCCATGTTGCACTTGAATCTTAAGGTTGTTGCTTGCTCTATTGTAGCAGAGTAGAAGTGTTTCTTGTAATACTTTAAGCTTATTTTATTATACTCATTATTGGTTTCAATACCACATGATACTTTTAGTTTTTTTAGTTCGTTTGCTAAATTTCATTTTAACAAGTCAATTTTTTGTGTTAATTTTTTTGTCTTATTTCTTACTTCTCCTTGAGTTTCTCCATTGCAAACGAGCTGAGTTCTCAGCAGGATTTTCTTTATGATAGTTTTCGATGGCTTTGATGACATAGAAATAAGTTTTACAAGGAAAGTACAATTTTATATACGTATCCTTAAATTTTTTCTATGTAAAATGATTTAGAGAATAACTTATTACTATTGTTCAGGCTTAAGCTCGTTCTATTTAATTTTGACAATGAAATCATTTTTATCAAAAACACACAATTTCTAAAATAATTTAGAGTAAGTTCGGGTAATGTGGTATACCCATTTTTTATTTAGGTAAAGTTTTTAGGAACTCTATTCTTAGGTTCACATTCGAAAAAGTAAAAAAGCCACGTTTCAGAGAAATTGGAGAAAAAGTAAAAAGCCCATAAACAAACCATTAAAAAAAATTGGCGGGTAATGTGGTATACAATATATATACTAGGTCTGATAAAGTCTTATACCATATATTCCACTGTCCATTGTCTACGGCATCAATTTTTGATGCGATGCAGTATACCACTTTATATGCCCTTAGCTATACCGCATTAGCCGACCAGCGGTTATTTAAATAGCTATTGAAGTAAAAATATACACTAAATATGCCACATTGTTGCATATGTCCTTCAATAATAAAATACTCTTTTTTGACTTTAAAATTGAAATAATGAAGTTTAAAATACTTGTCTATAGAAGAAAAAAAAACTAATATTTTAACAGAGCTCAAAAAAAGTCAAATACACAACTACGCATGTTTTTTACGATTGACTATTTTCATGGCATGCAAAATCTAATACAATAACGTGCTCATAATTTTTTGAAAGCATCAAACTATTAAGATTGGTACCGTTATTATTATGCTCTTAGTTTTAGAGAACACAGCTATGCCACATTACCCGCCTAGTAGTTTTGCTTCTAAAATCTAAATTCCATGCCCGAAAAAATAGAAATTCCAACTCCGAAAAAAAAAGAAATTGACATTTCATTTCATTTATTTTGCAAATATTAATTAATTCAACGAATTCATATGCTTTTACATGCACTTCTTATTATATGCTTATTATTTGATTAATATGTCAAATTTATTGCTTTCATAATACAAACAGTTCTTCCCCATTTCAATGTATTTATTCATCATTCATATCAATCAATAAAATAATTTTATTTTTATTTTTTGATTAATTTTATTTTTACATTATTTTGTTGTATTAACGTAGTCAAAATATTTGACATAGAAGTCATTGAACTTGTTTGTTAAATAAACAATATTAACTTTGACAGACATTGTGTCTACAAACAAATTCTAACGCATAAAAAACACACACATACGAGTGAGTACCCTCCAAAAACAAAACAAACATTTTCTGTAGTAAAATAAACAAAACACCTGTGTGCCATAATTCTCCTTCTCCTCACCACCACAATAATTTGTCTGATATGCATGCAAACTAATACAAACATTTGGCAAGTCCTTCACAATACATACAAACAATACCATTTTATGATGTTTTACATACAGTATTAAATTTAGGGACTTAAATATTGATGATGAGCCCTTCGTTTGTTTTATGTTTTTGTTAGAAAGTTAATTTTAAATTTTCTTTTTTAGTTTGTTTTCTCATAAAAAAAAAATGAGAAAACTAAATGAAAATTTTCATTGAACCTTATGCCAAGTCAATTTGAGCAAATTCTGAACTTTGTATTGGGCCAATAACCTTTAAATTTATTAAGTTTGTGTAATAAAAGAAAACGAATTTATTACTGAAAAATACTTTTGTTAATCACAAATTTATTTGTATGCTTAAAAAATTATCTTTTACAGGTCCTTTTTCAAAAGATATATTTTAAAGTAGTTAAGAGTTTCTTAAATTTATTATTTGAGATATTTTCCCAACTTTATTAAAAAAAAATGTATTTGCTGCGGGTTAATAAGCAAGTCTATATGCCTGCATTTCATTGGTGCTTTACACAATCATCAGTAGACTGCAACCATACTTTTGAAAAGTTTCAAATGCAGAACTTTTTTTGGAATTAGAGTTTTTCAAACTAATAAAAACGAATTATAATGCAAAGATCTTTAATTATTCAGGCTTTAGTTCGTTCAATTAAATTGTTTTTATCCAGAAAGGAATTTTCAAGCATGTAATGATTAAAAAGATAATTTTTTACTGCATAATGGTCGAACTTAACAGCACGGTGCACAGTGTCGTCATATCATATAATGAGTGGCCATAAATATAAGGAGTTATTGCACAACGACAACATTTTGCACGCTTACTTATATTCATAAAAGATAAAAAAAACTGAAGATTTGCAGCGCGTCGGATCAAGGATTAGAGTCCTTCTCATATATCCTGAAATGGAAAGATTTTATAAAGGACAGAAAAACTGGACCAACTATTTGAAATTTTGTGCATGCAGTTAAGATAATGAACCTTACAACTTTACCAAATTTCGTTCAATTCAGATTAAGTATACGCTTAGCTAAAAAAAGCCCTTTTGCAAAAAAACCTAAAAGAGTGAACGCTTCTTTCTAATGCTTCTTTCAAATTCGGTTTATCTCAAGAAAATAAATTTGGCACTGCTATATAGATAGATCTTTCCTCTTTCAGCCGATACAATGAATGTACCCAGCAAAAACTTTTGTAATGTTTGTAATCGGTAGTACTTTATTAACGGGTTACAAAGTAATGAGTGGTACTTATTTATCTTATTACTCTGCTTCAAATTAGAACTACTACTTAGTTTTAGTACGTATTTTTATCACTACATGAAAGTAACGAGTGATTTTTTTGCTATTATCTTTTTGGCAACACTAGTTTTGACAGCTCACGCACGTTTTGTATCTTGTGTCACTGTCAAACATCTTCAGTTTGGTCTATAATTTAATCATGAATCGTCTTACGAACGAACAACGCTTGCAAATTATTGAATTTTATTACCAAAATGCGTGCTCTGTTAAGAAAGTTCATCGCGCGCTTCTTCCATTTTATGGTCAGTTTAATCGACCTACTGAGGCTTCTATTCGGGCTATTGTAAAAAAATTTCGCACCAAATTTACATTGTTGGACATTAAACCACCAACACGTTTACGTAGAGTGCGAACTGAAGAAAATATCGCAGCCGTATCGGCCAGTGTTGGTGATGACCGTGAATTGTCGATTCGGCGCCGTTCGCAGCAATTGGGCCTCTGTTACTCCAGTACGTGGAAAATTTTGCGGAAGGATTTGGGTGTGAAGCCTTATAAGATACAGCTGGTGCAAGAATTGAAGCCAAACGACCTACCACAACGCCAAATTTTTGGTGAATGGGCTCTTGAAAAGTTAGATGAAGATCCACTTTTTTATCGAAGAATTGTGTTCAGCGACGAGGCTCATTTCTGGTTGAATGGATACGTGAACAAGCAAAACTGCCGTATTTGGAGTGAAGAGCAGCCAGAAGCATTGCAAGAGCTACCAATGCATCCACAAAAAACAACCGTTTGGTGCGGATTATGGGCTGGCGGCATCATTGGGCCGTATTTCTTCAAAGATGATGCGAATCACAACGTTACTGTGAATGGTGAGCGCTACCGTGCGATGATAACAAACTTTTTTCTGCCCAAAATGGAAGAGCTTGACTTGCATGACATGTGGTTTCAACAAGACGGTGCCACATGCCACACAGCACGCGAAACAATGGACCAATTGAGAGGCGAGTTCGGTGAACAGTTTATTTCACGCTTGGGACCAGTCAATTGGCCGCCCAGATCGTACGATTTAACGCCTCTAGACTATTTTTTGTGGGGCTATGTTAAGGCTAATGTCTATAGCGACAAGCCCGCTTCGATTGACGCACTGGAAGCCAACATTGCCAACATTATTCGTGAGATACCGGCCGAAATGTTGGAAAGAGTATGCCAAAATTGGACTAAGCGGATGGACCATTTGAGGCGCAGCCGCGGCCAACATTTGCATGAAATAATCTTCAAACATTAAATTATATCGACCCAACTATCGATCCAAATAAATATTTCATGCATTTTTCTGAATTTTATGTTTTTTTTTTACTTTCCGATAGTTCTTCTAAAATCACCCATTAGTTACAATTTTTTTATATGTAGTAATAAAATAAGTAGACTACCACTTTTTAAGACAACATATGTTTGTATATGACAACTAATTGTTGTCGCTTAAACTTATAAGGCAACAATAACTGAGTGGGTAAAGTTCCTGTCTTCGTATCTCAACGAGCACAGGTTCGAATTCCAGCTGCGTTAAAAATTAAATTAAATTGATAAATATAAATAAAACATAATGTGTATATATTTTTTTAATTTTAATTTGTTTATTTGACTACTTATTTTTTAGCTTCAAGTAAGCCAAATAATAATTAGTTAATGCTGTGATAATGTAAATACATTTTTAAGGGGTACCCTTTTTTTGGACTTCTCAAGCAAAAATAAGTAGTAAGCAGTAAGCAAAGTTTTTGCTGGGTATAGATGGGATAAAAATATATTGAGTCACATTCCTTTAAATTTTAAAATGTAATTTTTAGACGTTTTTCTCATATACTAGCATTTTAAGTTGCTTCATTAAGATGAAAAATATTTTATGTCTTTTTATATCCCTAGCCTTAGTTAATTTTGTGACGAACACATGAAGCAGGAAGTCACTAAACTTCAATGAAAAATAAGAAATTTATAAGTCATTAATTTAGAAACGCATGTTTTCTTTCATACAAAATTGCTTTAAATCTATCGAAAATAAAATCAAGTTTTCCGCTTAAGGACTTATAACTTTCTTATTTTTTTGTCGGATCTCCACAATTTTTAGCTTCGTTTATTCATATATTTATTCATTCGTTTTATATTAATAAAACAACTTTAAGTAAAATTCACAAAGTTATTCTAACTTCTGTCTATGATAGAAGATATGTAAAAAAAATATAAAAAAATATTTTTGTGTATAATATAACAACATGCAACTTTTAAAAATCGATTGCATGAGTTTTTTCTCCTTCAAGCATCGATATTACGTTAATAAGGCATTTTATTCAAAGCTTGGTTCTACTCAAAAAACTTCAATAATCAAAAAAAGTGGAAATATGTGGATGACTTCTTTCATGATTTGTAATCTACATACCCAGCAAAAACTTTGCTTAGTGGTAGGGAAAAAAGTTGTATGAAGATTTAAGTCGTAACTACTTACAGTTTGAATCGATAACTACTTGTTTTTGTTTGAGAAGTCCAAAAAATAAGGGGTACCCCTTACAAATGTATTTACATTATCACAGCAATTAACTAGTTATTATTTGGCTTACTTGAAACTAAAAAATAAGTAGTCAAACAAACAAATGAAAAAAATTTTATACACATTATGTTTTATTTATATTTTATCAATGTTATTTCAGTTTTTAATTTCCATTTTTTTGACCCAGCTGGAATACGAACCTGTGCCCCTTCAGATATGAAGACAAGAACTTTACCAACTCAGCTATTATTGACTTATAAGTTTAAGCGACAAAAATTAGTTTTCATATACACATACACATGTTTTTAAAACGTGGTTGTCTACTTATTTTATTAATACATATCAACAAATTGTAACTACTTGCAGATAATGAGAAAAATACGTGCTAGTTTTAATCAAAACTAAGTCGTATTTCTAATTTGAAGCATAGTAATAAGATAAATAAGTACCACTAATTACTTTGTAAACCATTAATAGAGTACTAACGATTGCAAAAATGACAAAAGTTTTTGCTGGGTACATGCAATAAAGTTTCGTGGAAGAAACTTATACGGATTCTTGTGGAGCAAAAAAGCAGTTGCTTTGAAAACCGCTTGGTCAAAGCTATTTTCATCTTAACGGCTTTTTAAAAAGAAAATTAGAAAAAAAAAACGTTTTAAAGTAATTTTTTAATCAATCCTTTTACCATAATAATAACCTTGTATTTCAATTTTGTAATTGATACATAAAATTGGTTTCTCAAAATTTGATTATCCCAAATGGCACGAAGAAATCTACAAAAAAAGCAACAAAAAGTCCCCATATAAATTTTTTACGTGCTAGAAATTTTCTTAATAATTTTTATTGTTTTCCATTTCAACACATTTCGAAACAATTTCAATGGTATCAAACACGCGATATTAAAGCTCCTGTTCACTGGCGTATACGCAATATAATCATGCATTTAAAAATGCCAAAAGGTTCAAAAACCTTTTAATGTTTATTATTTAAATACACCGATAGCAAGGGACTGAAAAAATAGGAGCTGTTCTTAAATGCACACATATTATGAATATATTTTCTGTTTTAGCTTATAATTCTTACTTTAATATACAATGTGCGAATAAGACATATTTTAAGAGTCTATTGTTATAATAATACTCAAATATACACATACGATTATATGCCACAGCAGCAAAGCACGACACTGGTGCTCGTTATATAGCAAGGCTTCTGGTGAAAAATATATTTGCAATTCCTTTGAAATTACAGACATGAGAAAACTCTAATCCTTGGGGTTATTTAGGAAAGTATATAGACGTTGTTAAGATACAACATGTAGCTGCTATGCATTCAACAATATTAAACGTAGCAGCCGCCAACCATTTAAATAAAATATTGTCTTAAATGACATTGCTAAAGCAGTCTGATTTTAATACTCGTTGAAAAAAATAGAAAGAAACAATGCCTTTCTCCTACTTGCAAAAAAGACTCTTGATAGGGAAAATGTCTTGTGTGTAACTAAGACACGCTCCTCTTGATTACATACAATATGTTGCACACAGGCAAACTCTCTACCCATAATTTCTCCCTTAGGACTTTATGAACATGTTTTAATGCCAGGCACAATTATTAGAAAAAGGACAAGGTCACGGACTTTGTTGCTATTGTTGCTTTTTATTTTTGTTCTTTATCGCAATTTAGACAACAAAATTGCTTGCCAAAATTTATAAGTATGTATTTATAATTGTGCGTAAGGATGTTTTTATATTTTATATACATATATCCCTTTAATGTTTTAGGTATATTAGAAAATCATAAAATGTTGTTCTCTTTCTATCTTTATATCAAATACATATTAATGTCCTTACCTTATTTTCTCTAGCAATGAAAAAAAAGCTTTCATTATACAAGCCTCCTACATTTAATACCACTTACGTCACATTATCCTTAAAAAAAAAGCTTTTATTATTCCTGTATCATAGCAAAGGGCAAGTTTAAGGTTACTACATCATACTTTTTCTTTAAAGAAAATGCAATGAAAATACACGACCAGGGCCATTGTCATGGCCATATTTGTTATTTAGGCTGAACTCTCCTATTTCTCTTTGTAGGCTCTCTCCTCTCTTTGGGTCAAAAAAGCTTTTTAGGCACTTGCGCTTTTTATGACAAGTCTCTCATTTTCACTTACTTCTGCAGTTTCATATTCTATAAATTCTCTTGTGGCGGCATTGCTAATGTATGTAGGCATCAAGTTGAATGTCCTTTTGAACATCTTTATTTTTCCTGCTATTGTGAGCATGGAGTGTTGTCGGAAAATGATTGTCGGGTTCTGGTTTAGAGGTGTGAGTAGAGGCGTGGGAAAATTGTTTTGCAAGAATTCGTCTGCATTTGGTTTTTTCGGTATTTTTTGTTTATGTTCATGTTTTTTTTTTTCATTTTATTGCTGTAAATGTTTATTCAAATAGAAAAAAATTTCCCATGACTAATGTCAAGGATTTTCGCAAGTGTTGTTGTGTTGTTTTGTTTGTATTTCATTAAGTGTGGGTGTTTGTGTGTATTGAGAAGGATTTTCCAATTGACTGTGTACGTATATATATATGAAGCAAACAATTCATTGATTATAAAGTTTTTATTTTATTTTTACTTTTTTATGCTGATGAGGCAATCATGTAGGAAGTTTCAATGTTTACTAAATTAATATCTTGTTTGGAAAATTTTCAGGGCCTTCAGAAGACATCTTTATATGGAAAAGAGCCCTAAGAAGAATATTTTCTATAGAAAAGGGCCTTCAGAGGAGACTTATATAGAAAAGGGCATAATAAAGGACTTATAGACAAGGGTGTTAGGAGAAGATTTTCTATAGAAAAGACCTTTAAGAAGAAACTTCTATAAAAAGTTTCATCTTAGACTTTTCAAATAAGAAGCCCCTTAAGGAGATATTTTTCTATAGAAAAGGGTCTTAAGAAGACATCTTTCTGTAGAAAAGGGCCCTAAGAAAACAATTTTCTGTAGAAAAAGGCCTGAAGAAGACACTTCTATAGAAAAGGCCCTTAAGAAGGCATTTTTATATAGAAAAGGGCCTTAAAAAGACTTCTATAGAAAAAGGCCTTAGACGAGACTTTTCTACAGAAAGACCCTTAATAGGAGACTTTTCTATAGAAAATGGACTTAAGAGGAAACTTCTATAGAAAAGGGCATTAAGAAGAGACTTTTCTATAGAAACGACCCTTAATAAGGAATTTTAGATAGAAAACGTCCTTAAGAAAGGACGTTTCTATAGAACAGGGCCTCAATATGAGACTTTTCTTTAGAAAAGGGCATTAAGAGAAACTTTTTGTAGAAAAGTGCATTAAAAGGCACTTCAATAGAAAAAGGTCTTAAGGGGAAACATTTATATAGAAAAGTGCCTTGAGAGAAAACATTTCTATTGAAGAGAGCCTTAAAAGAGACTTCTGTAGAGAAAGGCCGTAAACATTTTTTCTGTAGGAAAAGACCTTAAGAGGAGACTTTTCTATAGAAAAGGGTCTTGATAGGAGACTTTTATATAGAAAAGGGCATAAGAAGTTAACTTTCTTTAGAAAAATTATTTAAATGAGACTTATATAGGAAAGGGTATTAACAGAAGACTTTTCTATAGAAAAACGCCTTAAAAGAGACTTCTATAGAAAAGGACCTTCTGTAAAAAAGACCCTTAAGAAGAGATTTTTCTATAGAAAAGGGCCTTGCGAGGAGACTTCTATAGAAAAGAGCTTTCGAATAGACTTCTATAGAAAAACGCCTTAAGAGGAGAGTTTTTTACAGGAAAGAGCCTTAATAGGAGACTTTTCTAAAGAAAATGGTTTGAAAAAGAGACTTTTCTTTGGGAAAAGGCTTTAAGTAGAGACTTTCTATAGAAAATGTTATGAGGAAGAGACTTTTCGATTGAAAAAGGCCTTAAGAAGATATTTTTCTATAAAAAATGGTCTTGAGAGGAGACATTTCTATAGACAAGTACCTTGAGAGGAGACATTTCTATCGAAGAGAGCCTTAAAAGATACTTCTGTAGAAAAAGACCTTAAAAAAGTATTTTATGTAGAAAAGAGTCTTAAGAGGAGACTATTCTATAGAAAAGGGACTTAGAAGAGACTTTTATAGAAAAGGGCCTTAAGAGGAGAATTTTCGATAGAAAAGGTTGTTAAGAGGAGAGTTCTATAGAAAGTGGCCTTAGTAGGATACTTCTATAGAAAAGCCCCTTAAGAGGAAACATTTTATAAAAAATAGTCCTTAAAATAGACCTCATGAGTAGACATTTTTATAGAAAAGGGCGTTCTATAGAAAAAGGTCTTATTTAAACGAAGATTTTTCTGTAGAAAAGGGCCTCAAGAAGAGACTTCTATAGGGCAAAAACTAACAAATTGGGAAATAACGAGCACGCTAATGTATGATAATAATCTGTATATGTCTCCTAATTTTTTTTGCCAAGTAAAAGTTCATAATAAGTTACACTCATTAAGCACATAGCAGTGCAATATGTACCTTCCGATTTAACAGAAAAGAACAACTAACATTAAATCTATTTTTAACATAAATCAATCTAAAAAAAATAATTGATTGACTTGCCACACTTTTTTGTCAGCCGATATCATATTTCTGTATTAGTCCTCTAAAATATCTTGACTTTGCCGTATTATTGACAGTTTCTTTTTATGAATAAATATATTTCTATTCTGTTGCATTTCACATTAATCAGTTTTATTATAACCACCAAATGACTTATTTGGCCATGGCTACAGAGTAAATAATTTATTTGGTTTTTGTCTTTATAGCTATCCGTGGCCAAGCATCATTAGTCTTAGTTTATTTCTTGAAATTAGTAGACAATGAATGTAAATGTTATTTCAATTACATTTTATCGCGATAAAACTAAAGCATTTATTTTTCTTTTTTTTCGTTTTTTAGCCATAAAGGGGGTGTCACCAGTTATAATGGCACTTTTTTCTTATTGTTGAAATTTAAAAAATGATGTTGAATAACTGACCATAAATATAGTCACAAAAAGTGATTTATGGTTAAGCTTTCCGTTTTTTTTTAATTAAAATTATTTTTTGCTTGTTTTAAAAATTTTTAATATTTCTTTCGAAAAACCATTATTATGATGTTTTTAAATCAAGGGATAAAGTTATTTTTTTATTACTTTTTTACTTTTAATTTGAAATAATACTTCGTTTGGCTTTACACTTGAATAACTTTTTTCATATTTCAAATTTAGCTTAAATCTGCAAAATATTTTCTGGCATCAAAAAAGTCTGCTGTATGTTTCGTATATTTACAGGAGAGAAAGTATCGTTTATCGTGTATTATTAAATATTGCATATTATAGAGTATTTGGCTATAATTTTTAGAAACTTGGTTCCATTAGAACAGATCTCAACTGGTGTTCTTCTACTGCAAGTCTTAGGGCTAAGAAATCAGTGGAAGGTAATCCCCCTTATTCCGTAACTATTTGTCGACGTCACGTCAAGACAATACCAAAAAATTGGGACTTGTCTACTCGCTGTCGACAAAAATTTACTACTATTGAAAGCCTCTTCCCATTTTCTATGCCTTAGCGAATAGTAAGTGGCTGTCAGTAATAGTAAAGTGTTGTCGATGACGAGTATTGTCTTGACGTGACGTCGACAAATAGTTTTGGCTTAAAATATGTTTAAGCCAGCAAATCTAGAAATCAGTAAACATATGACTTTCATCAATATCCCGCTGCAAAATCAGCAATTTTTTGACATTTATTGTGGCGCTGCCATATTATTATTGCTTAAACTATACATGGGAAAGTGATTTACTGCTGTCGAACTTACACCCGTATTCTAAGCTCTGTGTCAAAATAACAATAATAACAAATGGCAATTTCTACATTGCTTAAAATATAAAAATTGTTATTTGTTATAATTTTGTCAATTATCACAAAGTTCAGAATAATAAAATTAAATTTCAGTTTAGTTCAACTAAACTTTGAAGTGCAAGCTTCAGAAAAATTGGATAAAAAGTAAAAAAAAAATCCATAAACAAGATTTTTAAAAAATTGGCGGTTTTGATAATGTTGTATACACCATACTTTCATATATTCCGCTGTATGCTTATTTTCTTGAAAGGGCAATGTGATACAGTGATATATTTTACGATTGACTATTTTCATGACATGCAAAATTCTAATACACTACCGCTTCCTTAACTTTCTGAGAGCATCAAACTATAAACTATTAAGATTACCCGCCTATACCACATTACCCGAACTTACTCTATCAAAAGCCATGTACCTACAAATTCTTAAATTTCCCTTACTTCTGACTTCAGCGATATTATAATAAAAAACGAAGAAACCTAAAAACTATCACTTGAACAAATTTCAAAAGTTTTTTCCCTTTTCTGTAAAGTTTAAAAATTGTAGTTACCCGATTATTGCTCTCTAAGCGTTTCAATTGCTACTACACAAACAAAGTACTAAAGTGTAGAAATTCTTTGTTCGTCTAAGTCTTAACCCCCTACATAACATATGTATGTCGATTGCCACAAAAATCAATATATCGAAAATAGACATCAGAACTGCAGGGCTTTGCTAAACAAAATTTATGAGAACATCTCTATTTTTTTAGCGTACATATGAGATTTTAAACTTTTTAAAGAGTCTTTGATGTAAAAGCGTTAGACTGTAAATCATAAGATATATTCATATTAAGAAAAAAGCAATGTTTGTTTTAAAGTAGAATGCTACAAAATTTATAAGATATCGTTAATAAAATCCTGTCTTTTTTCTCAAATAAATCTTTTCTAGCTGAAGTATGGGTCACACAAGATACATATAAACAAATTGTTCAATTTAGTGATTTCAAAACGCGTTCATGACTTTGTTAAGTTTTAATGTTGTTTTTATTTTTAAATTTAAGTTTTATATTATTTAACTTTTTGTTAAGGAGACACATGTCTCGTTATCATCTAAATTTTATTTGCTCGTTGCTGCTATTTTTTATTTTCTTTCAAATTTATTTTGTTTATTTTTTCCTAAAATACTTAAAAATGTTCATATTGAAAAACTTTATTCAAGTTCATTGTACTTTAAGTTATTGTCACCTTTATATCCCTACTGAAAATAATGTAGTGGTTGCTTGGTCGGTCTCCTATCTTTCCGTTTGGTATGAATCTTCTTTTTTATATAACTTTGTATATATTTCCTTTCTGACGGCGAAATATCATTAGAAAAAAAAAACACATACACACACAACATTGCAAAAAAAGGACATAGACTTCCTTTTTTCTGCAGTAAAGACCAAAAAATAAAAAATAAATAAATTTGTTTGTATGTGGACTGCAGGTTAGTGGCAATAAGTATCATTTTATGGAGTTTTGGTCAATATGGTGATTCCTTTGTGTTGTTCTTTTATTATTTTAGATTGTATTTTCTTTAAACATAGTTTTTGTTAATATTGTCTAGAAATTGTTGTAGATTGCTGTTACCTTTTTTTTTGTAATATTGTCAGTTTATTTTTTTTTTGCAAGAATTTTTCCTTTTATTTTTAAAACGAAAGTTAAATTTTCAGTTAGAAATTCAGTAATTTAACCCAGCTAGACTTCACAATATTTTATCTATTTTCTATTTATTTAGTGTCCTTGCAACTTGTTAGACCAATACAAAAAGAAACAAATATTAACATTAATTAAAAAAGTACGAAAAAAAAGATTTGGAAAAGTCATAAACTTTTAGCAATCACATTCATTATTGGAAATTAACTAAAATAAATTACACAGTTTCGGAAAAAGCAAAACGAAATGAAAAAGTATAATGATAGTTTTTCTAACTAAATCTCTTATATATCCCATTCCAAATACTGAAAATAAATAACCACCAATGACATTTTATTTGCACCATGAAACATACAACAACTCACTTAAAGCTCTACTTGTGTAATTCCCTTTGTTTCACGTATCATTTTGCAGGACATAATTGAACTAAAACTGATTTTTTATGGTTCATTTATTGAATTTTGAAAAGATTTCAGTCATGACACAAACATTGTAGCATTTATTAGTGTTGTGCAGGATAAGGATAGCAATATGTTTTGAAGCAGTTGTTTAATGCAACATGTTTGTCGTGACATTATCATTGTAATAAGTAATAATGATTATTAGGAGGTTTTAATATGTCACATAGGGCTTCGATTTATTGTTGGAAAGAAATATTATACATACATATTCTTTGTTAAAGTTTGACAAAAAGTCTTATGAATAAATACGTATTCTTTTTCTTTTAATAAACTTGAATTTTTGAACCTTAAGGTCCGAAGGACCATTTGTATTATGTATTATATATAAATATTACAGAAAAGGTAATTTTAATCCAAACTAATATTATTAAGAAAGAATTCGACAGGAGATAACTTCTGAAGAATATTGAAAGTTAATTAATTCGGAGTATGCCACAACATTATCATCAGTCCTATTGTGTGTTTCATGTGTATTCATACTTTTCAAACAGTATTGGTTCTACTCTGTTCTGCTGTGTACGTTGAAAAATTAAGTTGATGTTAATTTTTCCATTGTTCCTTGGAATATTAATCATACCCAATTCTTTCTGAATATAACGTTACGAACCTTAGCCTAATAATCAATTTAGATTCTACATTATATTTTATTTGTGTTGTACAGTGTAATTTGTGTGCCAGACAGATGCATATTTACTTCAAAAATAAGTAAATCAAATGAAATTGAAGGATCGAAGGACCAAAATAAATTAAATACATAGGTAAAGAAATTTCTTAGCTTTTAATTGCTATTTATGTTGCTCTTACATATTCACATCTCTTTCCATTTATCTCAATTTAATTTAAATTTTTTGTCGTCTGCTTTTAATTGCCACTTCAATTAATTTAACATTTATAATCTCAAATGTAAACAAGACTAATTAAATTTCCTTCACAATGCAAATGATTATACTAAAAGAAAACTTAAGTTACTTAGCAATGTAAAAGGTATAGAATACAAATATTTGTACATTAATTAAAGTTTTATAGAAACTTGAAAAACTGTCAAGCGTTTCTGGCTGAGCGTTGTTTGACTTTTTAAAAGAAAAGTTTTTTTTAAATCTAATTGTGTTTAAATAAAAATTTTACGTCGCTTTTTAGCCAGACTACTTGTGCACACTGTAAAAAAGATAAATACGAAACAAAGTTGTAAAGATTAAAAATAAATTAAGATTTCACATTAAAACATTTATAAAAAGTCGATTGTTATAATTACTATAATTGCAAAATAACTTTTATAACACTCCTCAGCTATATATGTACGTACTTTCCTACTTACCGGTAACCACTTGTGTAAGAAGTAGAATATCAATGAAAAGATCAAACGACAACGTCCTCGACGTCAACACCTTCAACAGCACCCGCAATAAAGCAGATTCTTTATCTTTTATATTATTTATTATTATTTATTTGTTGATGTTTTACGGTTGCTATCGCATTGTTTCAACATTGCATGTCTAATCATTTATTTCTTTATAACATTCTGTACTGAAATTAAAAAAAAACAAGACAATGTCTATTTGCAAAACTTTTATTTTCAAAAGTTTGCAAAGTTTAATAGAAAATAAAGTAGGAAACAACATAAAAGTTTTTGTATTGAAATATTAATTTATAGCTAAAGTGCATTCACCTGTGAAAGTTTGTGATTTTGTATCTTACTTTATTTTTTAATATATCTTTAAACAAAAGCAAAACTTTTAATCAAAGTTTTCCTCCATATAATTAAGTTTTAATTAATTGCTTTAAATGTTTTCGACCAACAGCTTATTGCCTGATTTAATCTTTAAGTATGAAATGGTTTTTCATTTGGTTAGCTGGTTTAATTTGATTTAAACCTTTTATAATGTGTTTGAATTTGGGATTAATTAAAATAAAGTGTGGCTTTATCAAGCATTTAAATCTTAAAAAAAAAAATTTGTTTTTTTGTATAAACATATACATATGTATATATACATTTATTGTTCATTCAAGGAAAAATCGTATAGTACGGGGTGGGGTCCATCACAAGATGAAAACATAACTGCAACATAAGTTTGTTTTTTACTTCTCTGTGTTTAATAGTAGAATAATGTTTAATAATATTTTCTATTCAATTCTTCCATAAACTTGTTCAAATTATGTACTTTTAATTTTATAATATTTTAGTTGAAAGCTGTTAAAATAGTTTTATTAATGGGTCGATTATTGATAGCAACCGAACTTCAGTTGCGTTGCCAGCTGGCAACTGGAAATTTGTGGTTGCCAAAAAATCACTAAATAGCAACTGAAAATAACAGTTCTACGTTGCCAGTTGCCATCCAACTAGCAACTTCAGTTGGCAACCCAACTGAAGTTCGATTGTCATACATAATCGACCCAAAGAACTACAAGGGTTAGCTTATTAGTTTTGACAGCATTGGAGCGGAATGAAAGAACTATGCTGTTTTCGAAGGCCGCTACACTCTGTTATTATTACTTCTGCCTTTGTTCTTGCGCTTTTTGTTAGCTGTCAATTGTAATGAGTACCAACTATGTAAATATAAAGAATACCAAAACCCTTTCTCCCCTTTTTTCTTCTTTATTTTGTCCAACACGAACCTTCGTTTCGAAGAGATTAATCATGTATTTTTATAAGGGCCTATTCACATATTACGTAACGCTATTTTCGGAGGGTTTATACCCCCGCTCCCCCTCGTAACGCTTTTTACAAAATTTTCAGTTGAAAGTATCTAGTCGATAACAAATCTTTAACCCCCCTGGAGCGTTACATAATATGTGGTCCCTAAGGGCGATTACTCTTTAATACGATTCGAAAAGAATGCTGTTCGCATTTCTATGTTATTTACATTGCAATTCGAAAACATTCTTCCCCTTCGAGTCGAATTACAGAGTAACCCTCAAGGTGAAAAAGTGATAAATCCCGGCATATTTTTTCTGCCTAGAAAGTGAAATCTCACTCTCATTTCATTGAAATATTTTTTTTGGCTCCGCTTCAAGATGTAGTTTTACCAATTCCATTATTTACAAAAACTGAAAACTATTACAAAAACAAATAACCGTAAATAAAAGTAAGCATATCAATTTTTATTCTCATTCCCACAAAAAAGAGCAAATTTAAAAGAAAAGACTTTGTTTTATATATTTTAAAAGTATGTCTATAAGTTGTTTGTCATTCGTGACTTCTTTTTAGTATTAAATATTATTATTAAATAAATAAAATGAAGGTGAGTCGCATAAACTAATTGAGATTAATTAAACTCTTAGGAGTACTAATTGCACTGCAAAAAAATTATTAAAAACATATGAAAAGGAAGTGCTTAGAAAAAGTTTTAGCTTAAGCTTCATCAATTTTATAAGAATTTGTCAAGTATTTATTCCTAAAATTCAGACGAGTGTTGAATGAAAGCAAAAATTTTTCGAAAAGAACAAATTGTGTTTCATTCGTAATAATTTGAGTCGTAAATAATTCAATTGTATTAGACCATTTGCTTAAACATGTAACAGAAATTGTAATTCGTGACTGTGCTATTTGTGTGTATTTTGTTGTGGTAGTTTCTAATATCTGATTTCGGTTTGTTTTGGTATTGATTTGAAAAATAAATTAACTAGAACAGATACTAAAAAAGAAGAAAACGTTGAAACTAGACGAAAAACGGTTTGCAGAATTAAGCAAAAAGCAAGGGAAAAGTAAAGGGAATTACTCTTAAAACTACTTACTTGATTTATTAATTCTTTGGCTTTAAATTAAAGGAGCTCTAAGCAATTAAAACGAAGTGGAATAATATAGAAATCATGTCGTATTAAATTTAGGTAACGAATGACAAAAATACTATGTATTGGATATGGTACAAAATATATATTATTTTAAGAACGCAATCCAACATGAATGACCATTATATATATTTAAAAATTTTTTTACGATGTTAAATAAATTTTATCCATACATGTTAAGATTACTTTATTATTTTGTATCTGATTTAATAAAAGTATCGTTCTAAAACTCGTATATGGCTTGAAATGGGCTAATAGATTTTTGATTTTTACACACCAATCGAAAGGTATTTTAATAATATAGATATGTTATTAATAAAGATATAATCTATTAAAGGAATATGGTTCAAACCCTATAGCTCCGGAGCAAAGCAGTAGAACAAGAAAATATATATTTGCTTAATTCAGGATGGACCACGATGTCTTTAAGAAATTTATTTAATTTTTAACAATACGAGAGTCCTAGGTCAAGACAAATATTGCATAGTCCTTCCCAGCTTTTCAATCCCACGCAATATCTCTATATAACAATTTTTTAGAAATTTGCTTTCTCTGCAATAATAACTTCAAACTAGCAGTCGAGACAGGAAGCGAAGCATTCCAAAAAAAAACAATTTTGTGACCGTTGACCTATTTACAGATCAGCTTCTTATCTCAAATTCCGATATTAATCCCTTATATGACTGCGAATTATATCAAACTGCTAATGACATTGAGTCAATGTAAACGATTGCTGTATCAGCGTATCTTTACGTAGACGAAACATCCGTTATTTGAAGCAACTAACTGCTTTGTGAGTAAAAATCTTTTATATTCTATAAAAAATTAAGCGAATGAACAATGACAATGAATATGAGAATTTCCACAGAAAAGTCCTATTTTTGTCAATTGTTTTTTTTACAGGAAACGTAAGTTATTTTACTACTTCATGTATTTGTGTAAGCCGTAGGTAGCTCTACATTGAGTAAAAGTTTAAGAAGAATCTAACTACATATGTACATGGTTCTGAAATACAATCTTAATTGTGTTTGGTGTCGTACGTGACAAAAAGTTAACTTTCCTGTGAAAACTTTGTTAAAAAGTTAATTTATGTAACTTTTTAACTTAGACATTTATGAAAAACTTGTTTTATAAAACAATTTCTTTGACTTGTCTATACAATTTTTCTCTTCCGCAGTTTGTTATAAATCAATTTAGATTTATTTTCTGGTAATATGCAACTTATATTGTTGTATAATATATTTTTATTTAATATCAAATAACATTTCTTTTTTTCTTTTTGCTATTCGCACATGGATGTTATTTGGTTTTTGCTGCAGCATCATCTGAAGCAGCAGCAAAATCACGTTTTCAATGTTTCTTTTCCATTCAATGTATTTAAACAAGAGTTTGGATTATTATTATTTTTTCAGTTACTGATTTTTTTTCTTGTATGCAAGTATTTTTCATTTTAGCCCTTCGAGTCGAGTTATACGTCATTTCCATTTCTTTTAACATCCATTATAAACCATTCATTGTCTGGCGCTTAAGTACCCACTTGACATGGTATGATTTCCTTCTACCATGTTGTGTGTTTGACTATTTTACAAAACCATTATTCCTTTGCACTATGATGATGCTCTTGTAAAATTTAAGTATGTACACATTTCTTCATAGCTGCAGCATCAGTAGCAAGCAAGCTGTTTATGGTGTAGCAGTTTAGTAAAGAGGTAGTAGCATTTCTACCATTAAATACTAGTTCAATAATAAATGTTGTACTTTGTCAGGATTATTGTTTCATTTGTTCCAGTATTAAATATATGCGCTCCCATTAGTTCCTTTGCCCCTAAAGTCTACAAACAGGCAGGGAGTTTATCTATATGATGGTGTGGTCTGTTAGGATGACAATGTTTGTAATAGTTTCTAAACGTTTTATTGCCACACAGAGCGAGAGTGTTTGTGTTCGTTAGTAAAACAGCTTTGTCTTGTTTGTTTGTTACGTTTATTCATTCATTCATTTATTCATTCCAGTGCTGTTTTATAATAAATCGCACCTGGACATGTTGTTGTTACTTTATTATTAGTGTGTCTGTCTGTCTGTCCCTCTTTTAGTCTATGTTGTTATCGTACCTTTATTATTAGCTTTATATAAAAATATAAAAAGAAAAGATCCACTACTACTAGTCTTGCTTTCTCGCTATTGCTTTTGAATATTTGTCTTCCTTCCATACGCTTTTTTGTGTGCGCCTCTAGAGTTTTTAGCAGCTATTTGATTTTAATGCTGGCTTAGGGACAAATTTTATTACAGTTTTACCATAACAAAAGTCTCCACGTCCAATGTTATTTACCAAAAGGTATAAAACGAATAGTTTAAAATAAACCAAGCAACCACATGTAAGTGATGGGTTTTTTGAAGTGTAAAATTTAATTATATTAAAAGTGTTGTAAGCAAACATTTTAAAATGATTTATGACTAAAGAAATTACATTATAATATTTTAAGTGGTTTATTGCAAAGTCCAATAAACATAAATACGAGGGTTACCTTTATTATTTTAACTCTACGTTGCATGGAAGTTTTTGTATCTTTTTAAAAAAATAGGCAAGAAACTCCCCTTCAGCTGCGATATAGCGGTCTGAAATGTTCTACAAAAATATTCACCATCAAATTCTTCTTTAAGTCTTCAAATACACCCAAGTTCAAGCTTAAGTTGAAAGCTAGAAATCGTTCAAAATTTAAAATGTGTTTAAGGTTTAATTTCATATATATTCACTATTAGTACTCGACATGGGAATCTTGTAAGCCTTACGTTTGAGGTGTAAGATGTATTTATGTGAAACACCACAATAAACATTTTTGTGAAACATTTTAACGCTCTAACTAAAAGGCCTTCAGTGGCGAAATAGTGGGCTGATATGTTCTACAAAAACTTTCACCATAAAATTCTACTATAAGTCTTCAAATACCCCCAAGCTCCAGACTCAACTTGAACGCTTACTTTATTTCAAGGGTTAATTTCGTACTTATGAACAATTAAGCAGGTCATACATGGCATGTTTTTTACATCTGACTTGTCACCTTTGTGGTTAATATGTAATTCTGCATGTCTGTCAAAATTGATATTTTCCAGAAGATTTATAATTTTAGGTCGCAAACTTACATGTGCAAATACGTCTGACATTTCCCATGTTTGTTTAAAACAGCTGATACATAGATATCCATGTCCTTCTATTGCAAAAATGCCTTGCTGCCGTCATAACATATTTTTGTTTGCGACACAGAAGTACATAAGGATACATGACTTATGTAAATGTTATTAAATATACAAAACTAGTTAAAAGCATATTCATATATTGCTCTTGTAAAAAATTTCCCGCAGCCAATAGTCAACCGCCGCTGACTTTTTTCCCACGGCATAGATTTCTGGCAATAACAAAACACAACTGATGTCAGAAGGTTTGTCAGATGCAAATAGAACACGCTCTAATTCAAACTTTGTCAAATGACTTTGCACATGAGTTTTACAGAAGCAATGTTTTAAAGGTACCACACGACATGTGCATGTTTTACAGTGGGAAATTTGACAAATCAGATGTATAAAATATGTCGTCTATGGGGATCTTTAGTAGTCGTCATGGGAAATCTTGTAAGCTTTACGTTTAAGATATAAGATGTATTCCGGACTTTTATATAAAACACCAAGAGGGACCTTTATGCAGAAACTTTCACGAATTTAACTCCCCCCAAAAAGGAAGATGTAAATTTTTAAAACGCCGATACACGTACATATACATTTTAATAGTGCCCTCTACCAGAATCAATCGTTCGAATCTTGTAATTTTAAAAAATTTGTATCGTGTTACGGCGCAATTATCTCGTTTATTCCCACGAGGAAATGTTCATCCTTAAAGAAAATTTACATTTTTGCTCTTTTAATTTAATTTTTCACAACTAGTTGTGTATGGTCCTTCGAACACAGTTAAGTTATTCAATTCGCTTGTATTTTTTTAAATGTTTATACTGATACAACTCCACCATTTATAGACCGATTTGGAAAGTGTTTAACTTATATTAGACGACATACTTCCAGATTGATCCCGTTGCAAATTTTTTTATACTGGTGTTGTTATCCGTCCGCTCGTAAGTCTATCCTTATTTGTGTTTTGGAATCGGTTTTATTTATACAAGAATTATAATATAAAAATTTCAAACTATATTTCAAACAGTTTTCTTCTATTGAATTCTTATGGCTAAAATTTAAACTTGTTACAAAACCCATTATAGTGCATAAAACTTGGACAATTTCTAATAAAACTTTAGCAATTTTAAGCAGAAAATAAAAATAAAACTTACACTTGTTTTCTAACAAAAACTATTGAAATTTCTAAAAATCGTTTCACTTTTTATTAATAGTTTTTTCCCTCGTTTTGACATCTCTTCCATGCACTTGTTATGGCATTACATTAGCAAAAACTTTTCCCTTTTCTACATCTAAGTAAATATAAAGTTTTTTGAGTTCTAATGCCAACCCTTGAAAATGTGTGGTTTTTTTGCTTTTGCTGCATTTCCGGTTGCAATATCAGGAAATACTTTGGCACTTGTTTGTTGCATATTTTCTTTTTATGTTTTTTTTTCTTTTTTCAAATAGAATGTTCTTTTTTTCCAACCACTTTTTTATTTTTACTCTTTCCTGCATTTCTTTTGATGTGTGTATGATATTTGCAGAACACATATGAAAAAATACTTGAAATATTTTTCCTTTTCCGTTAAAAAAAAGTACTACATATTCTGTGTCTGTTGAAATGTTATGGCAAGATATTGACATTGTTTGTATTTTGCTGGTTTTGTAAGTGAACTTTAAAAATTATCGTTGAAAAATTTTATTTAGAGAAATATTGAAATTTTAAAGCTTTATAAATTTTTCGGAAAGCAGAAAAAGTTCATTGTTTCAACGAATTGTCTATTAATTTTGACCTAATATACTAGTACGTTAGATAATCGAACTGGTTTTTTAATTTTGTTAAAGAATAACAACGAATGCTTTCAATGAATCCTTTTCATATTAAACTTTAATGAATATTTTCATTGAAACAACGCATGGGTACATTGGAATCAATGTATTTTTGCGAGAAATTAATGAATCTAGGTCAATTAATGTTATTCGTTGAATACATGTAATATAATTTTTTCATTGTACAGTGAGCACCAAAACTATGACACTATTTATACGTACATATGAGCACATTGCCATATTCAAATATCAAACCTGCCAATTCTTTCCGTCTGGCTTGTTTTTAAATTAAATTTCGAAAATAATAGAAAATGTAAGTAGATACGTATAAACAAAAATAAATATGTTTTATTGCTGCTACTGTGTCCTTTTAAATCTTCTTGATCCTCATCAATGGAGCAAAATACTGTAAAATTCCTTAAAAATTATTCCATTAAGCTCAAATTATTTTGTTATGTTCTTCGTCGGACAAAAACAAAAGCGGATGGTTTGTTCTACTATTCATTCTTTGCCATTAAACTAAAAACCATTTGGTTGTTTTTTAATGGAATTTCATTTCTGGGTTTCTCTTTAGCCAGACTGTCTGACTAATTGTCTACTAAAGGTTGGTTTTTGTTTTTTCTTTTATACTTATTGTTATTTTGTAGTTATAGCCAATTTATAAACGCGTGCTTTTGACATTATTTTATTATGTCTACTGTTAGTTTTACTACTTCATTTCGTTCTTGTACCATAAGTCTGGATGCACCAAGGGGGCGAAGGCAGGAACCAAATATAAATGAAAAATTGCATGTTGTTGTTTTTATTTGCACCTCATAAAAAATGCTATGAGAATTTTTCCTAACGTTACACATTTGCAACTTATTTGAAAAAGAGAAAAAGTATAAAAAAACAGGACACTATTACTTACAATCACTCTCGTTCCCTAAATAAAACTTGCAACACTTGCACTTTGGTTCCTTAACCAGGAATATAGTACGTGAATTCTTTGAGTCCTTGGGGATAATAAATATTATTTTTCAGTTGGAAATTTTATGGCTGCTTTTTTAGTTTTTCTTTTCTTTCTGAGAAAAATATGTAAAGAAAAAATTAAAAACAAAAAAAAAAGCTGCCCTATTCCTGTTTATTGCAACCAGTTGTATAAGTTACAAGAACTTCTTGCTCTTTACCATGTTTTCATATTGTTTTTAATAGCATTTTTGATTAGTTTTTAGCATAGCTTGAAGTTTTCTTTTAACTTTAAAAACATATTCTTACTTTTATTTTTTTTTTAATTTGGAATGATTTTCCGTCATCCCACGTCAAATTTGGTTTGTAAACAGACCGGTTTCGGCTATGTGCCATCTTCAGTGTTCTATTGAATACTAAATCTTCTTTTACTTGGCTCTTTTTTTTTTTGTTATTTGGCAGAAGGACAAACAGACGGATGAAACATTTGTTATATTTCCCACAAGTTTTCTCTTAAATATGACGTTTAATTTATTTTAGTTATTACTTTTAGTCTTCAGCTGTTTGGCACATTCTCCTTTCAAAAAATTTACTACTGCCCCATTCTGCACTTAAGAAGTACTAGAACCTCATGTTTTTGGTCTGTTAATTATAATTGCTTCAATAACTTTTAATAACTTTGTATATTTTTGTTTTCTTTAACTAAGATTGTTTTTATACTGGTATTTTACTGTATGATTTGTTTCCTTCTTTCTTTCTTCATTTACTAATTGTTTTCCTTTTTTTTTCTTATTGTCTATTTACAGGTATGTGGTGTAATGGATTAAATTTTCTAGCTTAATTAAACAATAATTCTTTTATTTTGTGTGGATGGGTAAGAAAAATAACAAAAATGGAAATATGCATTTATGTGGAAAGTTCTTGGAACAATTCCAAGAATATTTATTATTAAAAAAAAGGCTAAATATGAGGGGAACTTGAATAAGTACACTCTACAATATGATAGAATAGGGGAAAGATCTGGTCCAAAGACCGACACAGCGACACCTAGTGGATCTTTTGTGCCATAATGCAACACTATAAAAAAATTACATAGTTCTTACGACTGATTCTGGTAGAGGGTAGCAAAAAGATATATACATACTTAAATCGCCGTTTTGAAATTTTACATTTGGAATTTATTTTACGGGTTACTGTTCCCCCCGCGTTTGCTCATAGTTAAAGTGACTCGCCATAGAAAATTTTGTCAGAGTTACGTTTAAAGTATGTATAAGAAGTGTTGAGCACTTTTATGTAAAACACCCCAAGAAAATATGTTTATGGAACATTTCAACCCTCTTCGTTGTATGGGTCTTTTTGTCTCTTTCTTAAAAAAAGGGGCAAAAAACTGCCTTTCAGCGGGGATATAGTTGACTGATATGTTTGTTCTACAAAAATATTCGCCATATAATTGTACTATATATATATATATATATATATATACCCAAGCTCCGGATTAAACTTGAACACCAGAAATCATTCCATTAGTACTCGGCATAGGAAATCTTGCAAGCCTTACGTTTAATGTACAATATGAGGAACATTGTTGTAGAACATTTTAACCCTTTAACTCTTCGTTGTATGGGGCTTTTTGTCCCTTTCTAAAAAAGGGAACAAAAACCCCACTCCTAGATAAATATTTGCCATAAAATTCTTCAAAGACTTCCAAACTCGAGACTTAACTTCAACGTCAGAAATCATTCAAAACTCAAAATGTATTTAAGGGCTACTCATTCACAATTAGTAGTCGGCATAGGAAATCTTGTAAGCCTTATGTTTAAGGAGTATTATATATTCAGCAGCTTTATGCAAAACATCACGAGGAACATTTATGTGGAACATTTTAACCTCCTAACTCTTCGCGGTATGAATCTTTTTTCTCTGCGCAGGACATGGCATCTACTTAGGCTTGGTAAAGGTCGTATGAGAGTAATTATTCCTCAAAAAATTCACATTAAAAGCGGTCTATCAAAAATAATAATTGCTTTCAATTAATTGAATAAATTAATTAATTACCTATGTGATCAATTTCTACAACAGAATTAATTGAATATGAATTTCTAGTAATAGATAATGTATTTTCGTTTTTTCTGTGTGCTCACAGTTTCCAGGAATATTGGGACTCGTGCCACAAGAAAGGGTCTAAATTACAACTACTACTGCATAAGTTTTAAAGATGAAGATAAAGAGGAAACGAGTTGTCGTTTTCTATCCTACTGTCTGACACTAGCAAGCGTAAGAATAAGAGTACTTGGTTCTAACTACCTGCCGGACGTAGACAGTCTGGGAAATGTAGGACTGTAAAAATTATTTAGAACAGTCAGGATGGTTTGACACGGCAGTAGGGCAACAGTAATAACGTATATGCCCCAGGCTGTCACAAAGTTAACGAATCGATAGACCCAAGTAAGTCAGTTCTTGAGTTGTGGCTACCCTCACAACCTAACCTACCATAGTACAATTACTGATGAGGGGTTAAATTTTGATTAACGAAGGAGTTCGCCTCGATTAATACTTACACAGATTAGCACACTAGCTATCGTGGAAAATTTTTTTTATATTCAATTATTGCACAGATGAGTGTAAATTACACATTTGAGTAATTTCGAAAATAGTTCGATGCTGCAAAATTCATATTTTATGAAATTTGGCAATTGCGCTTATAATCGCGCCATTATCGACAAAAGCTCGCTTTAGCGAACATTCGATTTTTTTACATTCGCGAGTATTTATCGAACAATTTTGTTTCGAAAATGCTTCGCTTTAGCGAACATTCTTTTATATCGAGTCTCAGGTTTAGTGGATAAGTCCCAATATTTTTATATTGTGTGTGTGCTTACTGTTCATAACGCACCTCGTATTTCATTACAAATGTATAAGTTCATCTGTCAAGTTTGCGAAAATAAATATATATTAACTTTGAGTATTTTATTTATAAAAACTAAATGAAATTAACACAAATTCTTTTTTGATTAGTCCACTTAGGTTGTAGTTTAAATATTTACAAACTAGCTGTGAAGATAGAAAAATATTGTGCATCTTGTCTTCTGGCCGTGAATTTCAAGTATAAGAGGGAGCTTTAATAATTTGTGAGTAAAAAGATTAATTTAAATCTCTAAAAATCGTGCTGAAACACTCCCTTTGTAGAAACGCTAAATACTCCAAAATATTTTATTAAAATGAAAAACTACAAAGCAAGAACAAGAGATTTTCAATTATTAGAGTAAGTTCGGGTAATGTGGTATACTTATTTTTTATGTAGCTATAATTTTTAGAAACGATTCGATTAGAACAGATATCAGCTGATGTTCTACTACAAGCCTCAGGTTTACATTAGGGAAACTAAAAAAGTCTTCGAAAAAGACCATTTAAGAAAATGGCGGGTAATATGGTGTACTATGTTCTGATAATGTGGTATACCATACCTTCATATATTCCGCTGACCATTTTCCTACGTCATCTCTTTTTGACATGCTTAAAGGGGAATGTGATACGCTTTAGCTGTCTTCAGCTATACCACATTAGCCGACCAGGCGGTTTATTCAAATAATTATAGAATTAAAAATTATACATACACTAAGTATGCAACACTTTTGCATGTGATCTTCACCAATACAATAATTACCTTTACCTTTAAAATAATGAAGTTTAAAATTTAAACCACTTCTTTAGAAAAAATAAATAAAAATTTTTGAACAGATAATTAAAGTCAACCACGTGCTTTCGACAAGTATCAAATTATTAAGGCCCCTATTATGATTCGCAACTCAACTATTTTTTATTTTTTTTTGTTTTATGATTTTCAAAACCAATTTTAGTTGTCTTCGAAATAATGTTCGAAATGAGGATCTTATCTAGGCTGTATGGTTTTTGAAACATTTTAAATATATCTAGTTTTGTCCTTATTATGTGCTCTTGAGATTTTATGTTTTATGCATATGGGTATTTCCACAGGACAGTCAACTTTCCGTCACGTTCGACCCACAGCAATTATGTTGATTTTTCAAAGTAACGTAAGTTTTTTATACTTCTTGGCATGTTTGTGTAGTCCGTAAGTAGCTCTACAGTTAGTAAAATTTTAGGAAAAATTGAACCACATGGTTCTGGAAAACATGCTTACTTTCTTGGTGTCGAACGTGACAGAAAGTGGACTTTCCTGTGGAAATGCCCATATGGCAACAATATTGGTTGACATCTGTGCTATGTTGGCGTCTGGAGTAATGATGCGCAGCTTAAAATCTCCATTTTAAAAATAAACAAAAATAACACAATAGTCGAAATAAAAACTAAAAGTCAACTGATAAACAGTCGTCTTATTTTGAGTTGAGTTGTAACCCATCATAAGAATTAGACAACTACAACTCAACTATCAATTTATTCCCATGCTCTTATTTTCAGAGAAAATCACATTACCCGCCTATACCACATTATCCACACTTAATCTACTGTTCCAAAATATTTGCTTATTTTATTTGCAACGAACTGTATATCTTTTTCTATATATTTTTTTTTATAGATTGCATGCGGCATTTTAAAATTCGGGTCGTAGACAAGCTCTTAAATGAATACTTTTTGATAAATATCCTTTCCATAAATAAATTGCATTTGTCAACATATAAATTCATTTTTAATTAAATTCCAACAATTTATTTGCATATTTAGTTTGAAAAATCTTTAAGTCAAATTTTAATAAATAAACAATTATTCAACAATCTTTTATAAATCTGTATAAAAAGTACAATATTTATCAATAAATTTTTAACTAAGTTTTGCAAAACTTTTTGAATCATAAATATTTCTAACAAAGAAAATCAAATTACCAGTATTTGTAATAAACCTTTTAAAAATAAATTACTTTGAACAAGTCAAAACTTGATAAAATACAGTGGAACCTGTTCATTCCATCAACAGATAATTATGTACTGGCACTTCAATTTGATTGAAACAACTAAAGCAAAGTGGACAATTAAAACTTGGTTGTTTCAATGTACTCACATTTTTTGTCTAAACTGGCTCTTGCTTCTTGTAACAAGGTTTCACTGTATTACATTATAAGGAGGTATTAGTAAGAATTTTTTCTTTTATTTCAATTTTAACAAAAAAAAAAGTCGTATCTTAAATGGTCAATACATTTAGTTTTTATTATAACCAACTAACAAACTTAAGACAAACTTTATTCTTTTTATTTAGTCATACCAAATAAACTTTAACAATAATTTTTATAATTTTTTTTTTGTATAAAATACAAATATGAAAGACGTAAAAAAACGGGCGGACAATGGTCTAGTGTTTGTACATTTTGTTAGATGGATGACTTTGTATTTCTGTTAGTAGTTTATGTCTACATAAGACTGTGTAACTGACTGGTTGGCTGGCTACTTGCAACCAATTGTTGGGAGCAGTAGTAGATGGGTTTTGTTGCTTGGTAGTCGTCGTAGTAACAACAATTTATGCCAATTACTCGTTTATTTACAGTAGTTTTTCATGTTTCTAAATGTCTGTTTATATCTTGGTATTTTTTATTTACTTTATAATACGCATTTGCATTAAAGCAATAATCTAAATAATTTCTATAATAGTATGAATAGAAAAAGAAATACATATTTACACACAAACACACACACAACACTTTATGAGCAACATGAAAAACTATAATAGAAACAAATCTACCTCATCAAGTAAATTGCAACACGTCACTTTCCTGCCAAAGTGAATAGAAAAGATTGCAGCTTGTATTGTTGCTGGTGCTGCTGCTCTTGCTGTTTGTTGCAGCAACAAAACAAATAGCAGAAAATGTAGAGATGCCAGCAAGAAATATGAATTTAAATTTGCATAGTTAAATAGATAAATCTACATAAATTGCTATGGTTTGTTTCTATAGTTGGCTGATCTTTTATTTTTTGATTTTTTTTTTATTTATTTTCATATATTTCTTTATAAAGCAACGGAAAACCCAACACCCACATTTTTATTTAATTTTTTTGTTGTGTTGTGCTCTAAGATTGACCGTTTTAAAACCAACGTAATGAAAGAAACGTTGCAAAATGGAAGTGAAAAAAAAAATAAAAACTTTTAATCCCAACTACTGCACCATCATATACGGTTTTTTTTTGCTTTTGGTAAATGATAAATTTTGCATTTGCTAAATTTTCATCATCATCGTCACTTGAGTTGGATTTACCCATTGTGGACTGGGGACTTCCCGCTATTATCAAACTCAAAGCGGCAGAAATACAAAATTTTTAGATAAAAAAAAAGACTTTTTTTAAATACTTATTTTTTAAGGTTTCAAGAACGAATCTCACGAACCACTAAATCGATTGATATGAAATTTGCAGTATTCGACGCAGTTTTAAGTCCTGAAAATATATAAATCTTTTGTTTGACTTTTATTTAAACAACAACAAAACTCCGGTTTCTATGTCTTAAAAAAACAACCCCGATAACGACATTCACACAAATAATAACAACAACAATGATAGCAAAAGGAATGCGATTGTACAAAGTTTGTTTACTGAAGATTTTTGCGAGAATCAATTCGTTAATGTTGTTGCATTAATTCTCGTTCATTTTTTAGAGTCTTTAGATAAACATTCAGAGTTGAACACATTTAAAAATGTGAAATTTCATAAATGCTTAATGGATGATGATGAATGAGTCAGACAAAAATTTTGTTTGATATATTATAAAAAATCCAGTAAATATTTTTGTTTGATTCAGTAAACAATTTTATTTAGTATTTGTAAGTATTTTTAGACAAATTGTTTTATAAATTCAGACAAAAATATTGATTGTTATACTACAGAAAATTTAGTAAATTTTTTTGTTTGATTCAGTAAATTACATATTTTGTTTAGAATTTGTAAATATTTTTAGACAAATTGTTTAATATACAATTTGTTTTATAGATTTATACAATTTGTTTAAAAACGGATTTTTCTTCAATGAAATTGTTGAGTTATTTTTTTCTATACTTACGAATACGTTTGTAAGTCCGTTTCTAGACAAAATATTTACTAATTTGTTGAATTTCTTTACTGAAAATGAAATTTAGTGTAGATTTTGATGAATATAGAGGAATATAGATAGGCTCCTATTATGAATCACAACTGAACTAAGTTGAGTTGTCAATGTTACAACCCAACTCAATTATTTTTTGTATTATGATGATTCACAGCCAATTTTAGTTGTCTTCGAAATTATGTTCTTATCTATGTGAAATTTTATGTTTTATGCATATGGCAACAATATTGGTTGACAAATGTGACAGTTCGAAGTCGGGAATAATGATGCGCACTTTAAAATCGTCTTTTTAATAGTAAACAAAAGTGTAACGCAATAGTCGAAAAAAAAACAAAAAACATAACTGATAAAAAGCAATTGGCTCACTTTGATGAAAGTTGATTTGAGTTCTAATCCATAATAAGAATTTGACAACTACAACTTAACTATCATTTTAGTTGTGAATCATAATAGGTGCCATAACTTGTGACGATCAAAAAGGATCAAGAAAACTAAACCACTAGGAGAAATATGAAAGTGTCCTCTTAAACCCCATATATTTTTGTACCCGCCCGTAGAACACTTTTAATTTTATTGAAATTACTCAAAAACTATTATTAAGGGAGCGGAAATTTTCTCCCTATTATTATAAAATGGTTTACTAAATTTTCACCAACTTCAGAACGTCCGATCACCCTGAAATATAGGCTCCCATGACAGTACAATCTGATGGATATAAAAGTGTGCAGTGTCCCGCCTATACTAAGTAAAAGTTTTGTATCATGTAAGCTATATAAGGCAGAGTGCTCATATATGGGTGATTCTCATTTCAAATGCTTTTTTCATGTTCGTTGAAAGTATAGTAAATTATTTCGTAAACACATGATTTCATATGTTATAAATAAATGTACATAAGGTTTTTTGTGTAAGACTGTCCATTATGTGTTAAAAATGAAGAACGAAAATCCCAACTGTTTATATTCTCTTCATACAAAATGGCGTGTCCGTAATACATGCTGTTGATTTTCCACATTAAGAAAGTATGAATAACGGGCTTAGAATATTTGCATTTGGTTCTCTTGACAAGTGGATTAAAATAAAGTTTAGCATTAAAAGTTGAAAAAAAAACGAGAAAAATACCGCAATACAATTTCGATTGTCCCCTTTATGTCCATGTTGACTAAAACTGTATAAAAAGCAGTACATATATTTTTTATTTTCTTTGCAACATATTTACCAGCCACATTGATGGGGTTTAAATTTAAGCTTTATAACTTTTACAGACTGTGAAAGTATTTTGTTTTTTTTATGTTTCATATAATGTTGTTTTTTTTCTCTAGCTTGTTTTTCTTCATATAAATTGTAGATTTATATGACTTTTGCCTTAGGGTTTTCTATCTTATTTTTATATGGTTGATTTTGTTGTATTTGTTTTTGCTGAATCTCGAGCTCGTTTTCTATGCAAGATTAGTTTGAAATGATAAAGTGCATTTTAGTTGATTTAAAGGGAAGTTTGGAGTTTTGGTGCCACATAGAGACACATGAAATAAATGATATCGGTGACGCTTGTTTTATAAATGTTGTAGCTGAAAGGAAATTTGTATAAAAGTAGGATATAATGTTAAAAGTCTTATTTTTGTATTTGTTACTTATGCATACGTTATTTGAAGTCAATATTCAAAACATCATCATTACTGGTGACATTTTGGTTGTGTTTTAAATGGATATCTGCTTTAAGTTGATTTTCATAACAAGCAATCGTTAAGAAAAAATAGTAAAGAAATCCTTTGAAAACGTTTTATAGATTATACTAAAATTTAAGTTAAAATTTACCATAATTCTTTTAAAACAAAGTAGTAAAGTTTCAAAAAAATTTACTTGATATCAACTAATAAAAACCCTTATATTTTTATTTCTTAGCAAAAAAAAACTTACAATATGTAAACTTTTTTTAAAAGGGTAGTTTTTCAAATTAGTGATTATTTTAATAACGATAATAATCAACTAACGCATCTGCTTTATTTTGTGTATTTGAGCGGATGCAGCTGACGCTTGAAATTAGACAATTTTAAAGTAAAATTTTGCAACTTTCGATAAACAGAAATCATGTCAAAAAGCTGACCGACCCAATAATTTTATACAACAAACAAAAAAAGTTTACCGCCACTCTTAATGAAACAAAGCAAATTAGTTAAGCGTCATTTTTGGCGAACGACTCAACGAAACGGAAATGCGAAAACACCCCTCGTGTTGCAAAATGAATACTGCTTTTCAAACACTTTTTTATGTAAATTAGAAACGGCACGTGTGTGGTCAGTTGAAAGCATGATGAGTAAGTAGCCAAGCCAGCCAGATGTTTTATTAAAATGATTTCAAACATAGAAAAGATTTCAAAAATGCTTACATACTAGGGTATTCATTCGGTTAACCGCTAATCGGTTAACCGGTTAATTATTACTCGACTAATTGATTGGTTAATTTGAATCGGATATTTTCACATAACGGTTAAACCGGGTAATTTCAGTCGATTAAACGATCTATATTTTTTTTTCAATTTTTGTAGTATTATAACAAATTGTTTTGTGTCTTTAATTATTTGTTTCATCTCATATAAAAAAACTATGTGTTTAGAAATTATTTTTTGATAAAAGCAAAGAAGTGTGTCCAGTGATCGTAACTTAAGTAAAACTTTAAATTCTTTGGACGTGGCTATAAAAGAGCTCAGTAAAGACTATGCTACTCTAATTGAACTTGAGGCAATTATTAAGTTTTTGATGAATAATTTAATAAAAACCAATTGCCAACGATTTAGCTAAAAATCTAAGGATTAGATTTACTGAGAGACGAATTTAGTTATTTTATGCCTGCACTCAGGAATATTTCATTCTCCATGTCAAGTTTTATAAAGTTTTTTATATCGTAAACATTTAAACCAAATTATTTTTCTGAATGATTGTTTTAGAAGATCTCCTTAAACTATTGGAATAACTGATATAACGATCCTACAAACTGCTAATTTTTTAATGATTATTTTTGCTTGATTTAGTTTAAGAATTGTTATGTTTGTTGTGTTATTGTTTTTTTACTAATACATATACTCAAAATAATAAATAATTTATGAATTTTTATTTGTTGAAATTGCTTGATTTATGAAAAAAACTTTATTAATCGTTTAACCGGTTAATACGAAATTTACCGATTTAGCCAAAACCTCGATTAATTAATCGAGCGATTAACCGATTAAAGCAGAAGCCCAATTAAATGAATACCCTAGTACATACATATGTATATCCACTTAAAAAATCTTTGTTATTTCCAAAGTAAAAAAAAATAACTAAAGAGCTTTGAAAGAATATTTTCAAAATAGCATTTGGAAAACGTGCTTGTAATCATATTCAAAAGTAAATTATGTAATAAACTTCTTGAAAAAAATCCAAAGACAGCCTTAATTGCGCAATTTAGGAAATTTGCACAATTAAGGCCTTAATTGAGCTCAATTTACCATACAAGGCTTCAATTAATAAATTGAGCAATTAGTACTTAATTGTTTCATAAATCGAGTAAAGTTCGAAATGCAACCCTCTGTGACAAGTACATATGTTTACTGCGAAGTAAAAGTTGTATACAGTGGCAAGCTCATGGTGTAATAAGTATACAGATTGCAGTATAACGTTAGATGGTTATTTTTTATGCATAATCTAGGTCAAACACGTGTGTTTTTTGACAACCATTCAGCCATGTCACAGAGTTCAATTCAGTTCGGAAACGGAATGTAGCCTATACCATTTTTGAAACTGCTGGTGGCTAAAAAAAAATCTAAAATACGCAAATTTGTTAGGTGTATCCAGACTGTTGGCGGCGCTATTATGATGTGGTATGCTCCAGCTAGGGCTTGACATATTAGAGTTGATTGAATTCCGTTTCCGAACGGAATGGAACTCTGTGACATGGCGATTATATAGGTTTTGTTTTATTGTTGTAACTCGTTGCCCTAATGCGGCCACTTCTATACTTATTACACCATTGGCAAGTCAAATGCTAATTGAGTAAGCTTAATTTACTATGTGTGAACACTAAATTTATTTGCTGAGTTAAAATTAAATTGTCTTAATTAAAAATCCATGTCTGAACAGGGTATAAGGGCCATTATTACAACTTGGCAATAGTTAAAGTCAGGATTTTATCGCACGGATAAATTGGAATTGTTGTATTTTTATTTTTTATGGAGTTTTCAAAACAAAAATGTTAAAAAATTTTATAATTTTTTTTATTTTTTGCTCAAACTTTTACGATATCTCTGAAACTACTGCGCAGATTTGAAAACAATGTTTACACATCTTAAAGACAATTTTATCGTCAATTTTAGAATTTTTTATTTTATGAAATAGGGCGAACCCTTCTCAAGTTATGCATTTATTTTTGGAATATCGCGAAAACTAGAGCTGATAAATAAAATCGAAGCGTAGTTTCGCGTTCAGCGTCCAAAATAACTGACGAAACAACTTTCAGTTCTAGAGAACGCAAAAGTTTATCGAATTTTGTAAACATGTGTTACTTTAGCTGAACACTTTTCTTACCCACCATCTATCTAGCTGCCTACCAATGTAACCTAAACCAATTAAATAATATTTTGTGCATTTTACTTACTTCACGTGACTTTTATTTTTATCTAGAATCTTTAATAAATAATTTTAGCTAATTTATTTTTCATGAAAATTAATTATTTTCCAGATATGCAAAAACTTGTCAAAGTTTACAATTAATTATACAATTGCATACCACATATTCTTGTTTTGTGTTGCTTCCTTCCAGATGCAACTTACTTATATCTCACTACACATAGAGATGTATGAAACTTTTCTTGGAAACCATAATTTCATTCCAAGACTTGTATGCACAAACAAATATTTCTTTTTTTTTCTTTTTCATAGACAGATTTTTTTTTTAGAAGTATGTACTTGCAATATACTATTGCTTACTTTAGTGCAAAAGTTTTTTTACGATATTTTATTTTTTTGTTTTTCTTGAATGCACCATAAAAACTAATTTAATTAGTAAAAGTATAGAAATAACGCAATGTCTTATAGTATGTGTGTAAGGCAACACACACATACGTTCCTATCTGAGTGCATATGTATATTTTATTTAAAAACTTATGAAATACGTATGATCTCGAAATTATTCCATTCTGAATAAAAGGAATTAAAACTTATGCAACAAAAATAAAATACAATCTTAGATATCTGAAAACAAAAATTTCGTATTCGTATTTGCGGCCACAAACTGTTTTTCTCTTAATGTTTTAGATATGTGTCTAAGAACTCTGTAGATTTGTTTCTGGTATCTCCATTGTACCGGACAAGTATTATTGTGTATGCTGTCATGTTTGTACTCGTACAATCTCATGTGGAATTCCAATATTTTTTATTTTGTTTTTGACAAAAATGCGTAAATGTTTATTACTGTTAAAGTCTAGTCTAGCATTTGTTGTTTGCATTTCATACGACAATTTATTTGCAAATATTAAAGCCATAAAATACAAAACTATAAAAACATTTGTCATAATTATTATCTTGTTTTTGTTTGTTTAATTATTTTGGTTTTTATGAAACTACATCTATTTTTAAAACATCCCAGCAAAAATTTTGCTTACTGGTAGGCAAAGAAGTATATGAGGATTTAACTACCCTGCAGACAAAGTAACTAGTATGTAGTTAGAATTATACTAGTGGCTTTTTACTTCAGGCTAGTTCTCTATCTGTCCTTTTTCATATATCGAACTATCGATTTTAACATTAGGTTGTCATAAGAGCCCAACCAGTTCATTTGTATACAGTCATATCCTAGTTGTTTTAAACTAGGCTCTTACTAGTTTGTTTATTTAGATTTTGTACCGGCTCAACCGGGTTACGAACACACATTCCTCATATTTCAAGGCAAGTACTCTACCCACTGAGCCACCTTCTACTTATTGTTTTAATAGCTGAAAATATGTTTTATATACAAGTTGTGTACCTGAAAATTTTGTCCTTTTTTGATTAGTATCGTTATTGTCTCGATACAACTAGTAATATGATCGTTCTTTTTTTACTAGTATCGTTACTAGTCTGGCTACAACTAGGAATATGACTGTCCTTTTTTGACCAGTAACATTACGATTAGTAATATGACTGTCCCAAAACGTATCTAGTTGTAAATTTAGCTGTAGGGTACATACAATTTGACTCGATAACTACTTATTTTTGCTTGAGAAGTTCAAAAATAAGGGGCACCACTTACAAACAAGTAACTAGTTATTATTTGACTTACCTGAAGCTACAAAATAAGCAGTCAAATGAACAAATTAAAATTACAAAAAAATTTATACATTATATTTTATATTTTATTTATATTTTGCACACTGTGTGTGTGTGTGTTTTTTTTACAAAGTTGGGATACGAACCTGTGCTCGTTCAGATTTGAAGACATGTACTTCATTCATTCTGCTATTGTTGACATATAAGTGTAAGCGAAAAATTAGTTTTCACAAACACATGTTGACTTAAAAAGTGCTTGTCTACTTGTTCTATTAATATATAACAACAAATTATAGCTACTTTCATATAATGAGAAAAATACTTACTAAATTTATTAAAAACCATATAGAAGCTCTTATATGAAGCATAGTAATAACATAAATAAGTCCCACTCATTACTTTGTAACCCATTAAAAAGTATGTACTACCGACTACAAAAATGACAAAAGTTTTTGCTGGGATATTTTTTAAGCAAATCTAATGGACAATTAATTCTATAACAGTAAACCATTTCTAAGCTTTTAATGTGAAAGGTCTCATACCAAGCTACACACAAAAAAATACCATGTAAAATCAAAATATCGCAATGTTGATTGTAAATCATATTAAATATCTGCAGAAGTACAGACTTTATTTACAATTACCAATATTTCTTATTGATTTTATATAAAAAATTATTAATCTAACCTTTAATCTCGTTGATTACACATTTTTCCCTGTTAAACCAAAAATTTTCAATATTCAATCCGTAAAATTGTGTTTTATAGTAAAATAAATTTTTATCATGGTAAATTAAATCATGTTGAATTTAAATCCATGTTACTTATGATGGTATTTACATTAGTGTATATCTAAAACAGAGGCATGTGATTCTTGGTTATGGGCCACGACGCTCGTCGGCTATTTGTCGGATACTTACATGTGCACAACACAAACAATGAAAATAAACAATAACAAAAGCACAACACTGGGTTGTACCTATCAACAAAGCAAATACACACCAACATAACAAATTATTTATCATTTATTTAGTTTTCTCTTTGCCGTGCATTGATCTAAAGCAGTGCTGGGCATTCTCTCAATTTCCTATGCAGGAGAGTATAGGCTGCTTTTTTACCATCAAGACACGTATGCGGTGTGTGAGACACACAGCCTATCTATTTAGCTCCGAATCACATACACAAACAAAGAATAAAATAGTGTATGTTTGCCCACTACTGATCTAAAGTATATTTGAGGCTGTTGTGGCTGCAGCGGTTAGTGCGTGATACATGAGCCCGAGAGTTCAAATCTTCGGTGGGACAGCCAACTAATACACACAGCGTTAATAAAATAATTCATAAAATGAGTACATTAATTATTTAACACGATTCCTTGTATTATTTCAGTATGAAATTCACGTTGTTTCAACTGGTACTAACTTTGACTCAACATTCTTCTTATTATATCAGTATGAACTTTATTTTGTTCAAACTGTACTAGAATATTAAATCAACATGAAATATAGTTATTTCAAAAGCAAAAATGTTCTTCGAAGGTTATTCTAAAATCATGTCTAATTTAGATTGTAATTTTTCTGAGTGTACTTGTTGAGTGTATTTGTTGAGTAAAACAATTTTTATCCTTAAGTATGCACATTTCTTTCTCAATCATCCATATGGATATCAAAAGTGTGCGGGCTTATTAACAGTGATTACACAAATAAATTTTCTTTTTTTAAATAATATAGTTCTAACGACTGACTCCGGTAAACTAGTTTTGCAGAAAACGACTTTTAAAGTTTTCACTTTACGTACAACTTAGTGGAAAAATAAAACTACATTCTTCTCTCAAGAGGTTAGTATACTAGATATTTTTATGGAATTTTTACACAATATAAAGAACGATATGATAATTAATTCTGCATTATTAACTCAAAAATCACTTTTTTGAGTTATGACACTATTGAAGTAAATGAGCGATATATGAAAGTGTATCGACGTTTTAAAATTTTACTTTTGGCATTCATTTTGACTAGGGGTGGGGAATCTTGTAATCCTTACCGTTTAAGATATAAAAAGTGTTTATCAGTTTTTTGTAAAACACTACGATGAATATTTTTGTGGAACATTTTAACCCTATAACTCTTCTTTGTATGGGTCCCTTTGTCTCTTTTTAAAAAAAGGAGCTCGCCACAAAATTTTTTCCGTGTCGTTTTACATAAAAGTGCTAAGCGCACATCTTATACCTTAAACGTAAGTCTGGTAAGATTTCTTGTGCTAATTGTGCATAAATATGAAATTAACCCCTAAAATATTTTTAGTTTTGAAAGATATCTGGCGTTCACGTTCCATCTAGAGGTTGGTTGTCTAAGAAGATTATAGTAAAATTTCATGGCAGATATTTTTGTGGAATGTCAGCCCGCTATATCGCTGCTGAAGGTGAGTTTTTCGCCCCTTAAAGGGACGAAAAGACAAATACAATGAAGAGTTAGAGGTTTAAAATGTTCCACAAAAATGTTTCTGGTAGTGTTTTACAACAAATGCTAAACACATATTATACCTTAAACGTAAAGCTTTTAAGATTTTCTATGTCGAGTGCTAATCTTATTCATAGATCAAGTACGTTGAAGACAATTGGTACAACATTTCCCGCAGGAAATGTTCTGATATGTCAAAAGTTAAGTCTTTATGCTTTTTGGCATATCAAAATTTAATATTCATTTTTATAGTTGATTAAATAATTAAAATTTTTTTAAATTAGTAACACGTTAATGCTATAAATTTTTTTATTTCCATCTAAAATATCTCTCGAGCACTACAACTTAATTTTAGATCAGTAAATTTTTATGGCGTAATAACAAATATTTTTGGTCCAACGAAATAATAAAATTTTCAAATAGTTTTAGTTAAATTCTCGAAACTTTTGTTTCAAAGAACTTGGCACGCACGCAAGCAAGCACAACATAAAAAGTTATAAAAACAAATAGAGCATATTTTAGGATGGAACATAAAAAAATTGCATACAATCAACTATATATACATTCATATAACATTCATGGACCATAACTTTGAAAATTTGTAGCTACTGATAATCAACCATTGAGCCAATAAAAAAAACTGAAATGCTTAAAAACAGAACAAATAGCTTAACGAAAATTGTATTACTTTTAACTCTTCACATTCATTGACACCTTTGAGACAAATGCATAGCGAATATAAAATGCTTTTTGTCAGACGAAAAAAGGTGTATTATATCGTTCGTTGGATTGCTAGAAATTTTGTTTTAACGTCCAACATTTTGTTTGTTTTTGCAACATAAAAAAAGTCCAATTACCTTTTTGCTGCTCTTTTGACATGGGTGTAAATGCTAAGTTTATTTATTTGTGTTTTTATTTCGACTTTTTTTTTCTTTTCGAAAATTTTTATTTATTTTTTCTTTAGTTTATTATCAAAAACAGCAACTGTTTTTGTGTTTTTATTAGTTTGAAAAAAAGAGAGAAAGAATTTGAAAGAAAAAACTTCCAAAAAGTTATTGCAGCAAAAAGGTAATTTTTATTATTTTTTGTATTTTCATTTTATGTTGGTTTATTGTTCAAATTGTTTGTTATTTATTTGCTGAAACAAAAGATTTCTATTTTTCTTTATCATTCTTAAAAGGTTAATAAACCAAAGATTTAATGTAGATTCAAGAAAAAGAAAATTAAATTTTCTAAGAGCAGTAAATAAATGCAATTCGATATTTTGCTGCATAGTATTTATTGTTTCATTAAAAATAAAATTAATTTTATTTTAGAATATATTAAACATAAGAACAGTAGAGTAAGTTCGGGTTATGTGGCATACCTTATTTTTTATTTAGCTATAATTTTTAGAAACTTGATCCGATTAGAAAGTCTGGAGCTGTAGTACAAGTCTAATTTAGGTTTATATTCGGGAAAAAAACTCTTTGAAGCACAAGTTTTAGAGAAATTGAAAAAAATGTAAAAAAAAAACAACTTAAACAAACCATTTAAAAAGTTGTCGGGTAATGTGGTATACTATGTTCTAATAATGTTCTTCTTATATTGCACTGCCTATTTTCTTACGTCATCTCATTTTAACATACTTATTTTCTTGAAAGAGTAAGGTGATACAGTATACCACTTTAGCCCCCTTTAGCTATACCGCATTAGCAGACTACGCGGGTTATTCAAATAATTATTGAATTAAAAATATGCACTAACATTTAGTGACTAAATACACACAAATTTCTGAGAGCTAATTTGTTGTTTGTGTGTGTGTTGGTGTCAGGTTAGTTGTGTGACCTCTTGAGGTTTATTTCGATGTTCGTGATTTCTAAATGTAAGTAGCCGGCAAACTTCTCATTACAAGCGAGAATTTCCTGTTGCTGATTTAAACTTATCATTGTTTCATATTAATTTTAAACGAAAAATTATTAATCTAACCTTAAAATTCTTTGATTTAATATTTTTCACTGTTAAAATAAAATTGTTATCAACCTTATATTTGATTTTAAATTAACATCACTATAAATTTTAAATCATCAATTAAATCATGCAGAATTAAAATTAAATTCTTGTTACTAATAACGAGGACGTCGGACTTTCATGAAAATTCATGATTTTTGTGATGAAAATAAAAATTTTTCTGGTTGGAGAAACGATATGATCACCGACAAAAGTAAATGTAACGTATTTGGGTCGGATGGAATGGAGGTGATAAAATTAGGAACTACATTCGAATAACTTGAAATCGGCAGCAAACCATAGAGGTGGTTCAGTGATGGTCTGGAGCTCAATTTCTGCAGCAGGACTAGGGTATTTGCATTTTATTCACAAAACTATAGATCAACTTGCCGAAGAGTGTGTATAAGCTTGCACTGAATAACGCTTAAATATCCTAAACAGAAGTCCCGCAAAGTAAGATCATGGCTGCTTCATAATATTCCTCATGTCATAGAAACTCTATGAACAATTTATGGTATTATCTCAATAAAAAAGACCAGGAGCACGTGGTTTCTACCAAATCTGTGGGTTATATTAGCAGAAGGGGGAAAATAGTAGATGCTTACTATCAAAAATTGGTTGCATCTATTCCCACGGCACTCCAAATAGTTATGAAAAACAAGAGACTTAAGTTGTAAACAGTTTTGGCGCTGTACACTGAGATATTTTTTCATATAATTTTTTAATATATTTTTTTCAGCTATGTGTAAAAATTATTAAATCAAATATGTAATATCCAACTTTACAAATTATATTTGAGCTTGTAACTTGACAACACATAAAATATCTTCACAATCAAGCTCATTCAAGCCCGTCTGGCAAGCCTACTGTGGCCCCAGTGCAAATATTGACTGGGGCAGCCACCTACAACAATAAATTTTCTGGCCTATGCTACGTTAAATTCATGTTGTTTCAACTTGAAATAACTTTGATTGAACATGATTCTTCGTGTTATTTCGGCAATGAATTCACGTCTTTTCAAATTGAAATAACTTCGATTTAACATCATTCTTCGTATTATATCAGTACCAACTTCATACTGAGTTAACTATAAAGACAAAATGTTATTGTAAAATCGTCTTGAATTAACATGGAACAACTATGAATCAAAATCACTACTGAAAATGATAAATTAACCTTTTTTGACGAATTTAATATGCAATTTTTCTGTGCTTATGCTCTTTACTAATAAAGTACTCGCCTTTGACCTTAAAATTAAGATAATGAAGTTTAAAACACTTGTTAAAAAAAAGCAAAATGGTTAACAGAGCATAAAAAGTCAACAACGCATATATTTTTACGATTGACTATTTTCATGACTTACAAAAATTTAATGCACTAACGCGCTCTTACCTTGCTAAGAGCACCAAAGATTATATTAAGATTTGTACCGTTATTCTTATGATCTTAGTTTTAGAGAAAATGAGCTGTAGCACATTACCCGCCTATACCACATTACCCGAACGCACTCTCAGATTTTCTAATAAAAAAAGGAAAATATGCACTTAAATGAGCTTTTACGCATTAAATATGCACCAAAAAATAAAAGAAAATGCATTTTTGTCACAAAATTGTATACCGAGTCCGCAATTCCAATTGTTTTGGAGGGGAATGGTGAAATATTCTTCTTTTTGCTACGCTAGAATTGGAATGTCCACATCTGATTTTGACGAAGTTAAAATTATAGTTTTTCAGACAGGCTTATTAGTATTAACTTTGTTTTACCAACATTGTAAAAAAAGTCCCGTTACAAATTTCCTTAATGTGATTTTACTAAAAATGCTTTTCTTTTATTTAAATTAAATATATTTATTTTTTTTTTGCCAAAATTCAATCAAAATTCCAAATAAAGGCAATAAATTTTAATACTTATGGTAATTTTTGAAACGAATTTTCAAATTTCACGCATTTACAGAGAAATAAAAGTAACAAGCAAAACTCTACTCAATTGTATTTATTGTTGGCAGTTTCCAAAAAGTTTAAATGTCACTTTACCACAATTATGCATTTGTTGCAGATGCAGATTGGAAGAAACCCCGAAACTCCAGTGGCTGCAATACCGACCGTATCAAAACAAAAACTAAAAAAAAAGACATAATAAAGCATTAAATTATTCATGTCAGCACGTGATTTGGGTGAATACAAAAATTGTATTATCAAAATCTTTGTGTTATAAAAAAACTGAAAACAATGAAAACGTTTAAATATTTATTTCGTTACAATTTCTATTGGCTCCCTCTCCATATACGCTTGAGACAAGCGTGACACTCAAATATAAAAAAGTAATACATATACTAAATCAAATGAAAAAAATATATATATAAAAAATCTTGATGCCATTTTAGCGATAAATGAAATTATTGAAAATGAACAAAACCATAAGAAATGAACGGATATGGTTTTCTTTGTGAAAAGAAGCCACCTCAACAACAGAACAGAAAGACAAAAAAAAAAACCAAAGTCATGTCTCAATGATTATAAAATGATTTATAGGTCTTAAGATAAGCAGCGACTTAAAGGGAATAATAAAAATAACACATATTACGCTACAAATTAGGAGAAAAGGTTAAAAAAGAAACCTAAATTGTAACACCCCATGTTTAAAAGAATTTTTTGACTCGTGTAACAGAGAATTTCGAAATAATTTCACCTTTTTGAGAAATAAGTTTATATTTTGATTCCATGAAATCTTTTTGGACGTGCTTTTAGATTTTACAAGTTTTAAAATTTGGAAAAATAAACTTATTAAAAGTTAAAAACCGTAGAAGGTTAGGCAAAAAGAAAATTAAATGCTAATACTTTTGTTTTTCACTATAGCATTTTTTTTAGTTTTTATCCCATTTCGGTCCATTATTGCTTAAAATTTTTGAAATCGAATGAACTATTGGACAAAATTAAAAAACAATGGACTTTATTATTATTTGTGGTATAAAACCGCTTCCAAAATGAAAACAATTGATAAAAAACTTTAAAAATTAGCTTTGATCCACTATAACGCTGTGAGTATTACCGATCATACCCAATTAGCATAGTTTTTAATCCTTTCAAATAATATATAATGCATTTTAATCGAACTAGATTTTGACTCTGGATTGCACTTTAATGATAACTATATATGGAAGAAGACAAATGTATCGTTATCTGGACAACGTCCGAAATGAAAGCTACTGCTTCTCTAAAGCAGCTTTGTAAAGAAAAATTTTTGTTAGTGTAGCTACAAACATGCTTACGCATTGCATGATATTTGTTGGCGATATCCCACTTAGGAGCATTTCTTGTTAAACGCTTATTTCAGCGCATTAAGTATATAATGAAATTATACTATTCTTTTGTCGTTTTAAGATCGTAACTCATCCGCATTCTTCGTAAAATGTACATTTTTGTAATCTCTACCTAGCGCTTTCTTGAATGCACCACAATAAGTCAATGTGCAAAAATTTTTAAGTGGACGAAAAAGAAAAATTATAAGAAGCTTGAAGTATTTCTTGCCATGCATTATTGCATATATTAAGGCAACACAAATGTCGCTACTATGAAGCGTATTTGTATAACAGGAAAAGTCTGTACTGCTTCCAAATTCTCGATTATTTTTTGCACTTTAGTGCATTAGAAAAGTTTAACTTTCCAAAAATAAAAAATTGTAAAGCAGTGTTATGTACATCGGTATATACATACATACATACTTGTATCAACCAAATTCTCGAACGGATTGGCCGATTTAAATAAATAAGCCACCAAAAGATGTGGTGCAAAATTCCCTTCAAATAAAAAAATATTAAAAACTAAACATTTTTCAAAAATTTAAAAAAAAAATTAAAACTGCAAAAATTTTTAATTTTTTATCATATATCTGAGAGCTAGTTGTACTAGGAATAAAATGAGTCATATCACATAAAAACCGATGAACAATTGTTAACTTTATTCACAATTAAGTAAGGAAACTTAATTGACTAAAGTATATAATTTCATAGAACACACACAAATTGAAATTTTGTTGTTGTATGGAAATATTGATTTTTATCAATTGAGTTATTTCACTTAATTGTGAATAAAATTAATATTTGTGCATCAATTTTCATGATTTATGGCTTATTTTTTTCTCCCTAGTACATCTAGCTTTCATATTAATAATGAATATGTAAAGTTGTTCAATTTTTAATTTTTTTTATGAATTAAAATGAAAGGTTTAATTTTACTGAAAATAATATTTTTTCGCCGCTGATTTCTCTATAATTCAGAAATAATTGGATATATAAAAATAATATGTATGGTAATTGAAAGGTAATTTTATTCCTCATTTCCTCGGTATTTTTTTTATTCAAGTTGGAGAATCCGTTCTCCAGTTAGCATGAAATATACTGATGTGGAAATATTAGTCTTGCGCCCATTAAAAAAATTTGTATGTGATAAAAAAAAAAAACAGAACACGAACTTGAACATAATATTATTGTATGTGATCATAATATGTTCCCAATTATATTATTATGGTCAAATATCCCGATCATCCAACAATCCTCGGCTAATATAATTTGCAAATCAGTGTAAGAAATTCTAGTCTTGCAGAAATCCTTGCCTAACTGTGAGTAAACGTGAAATACATATAAAAACTTTTATGTTAACAAAATCAGAATTCTGGCAATAGACTGGTGTATTCTTAAATGAAATTTTTACATATCTTGTAATCGGCAGTACTTCATTAATGGGCTACAAAGTAATGAGTGGTACTTATTAATTTGTTTCCTATGCATCAAATTGGAAATGAAATTAGTACGTATTTTTTGTCATTATCTGAAAGTAGTTACAATTTGGTGATATGTCTTAATAAAATAAGTAGACAACCAATGTTTAAGTCAACATGTGTTTGTACTCGTATATGTCGCTTAAACTTATAAGTCAACAATAGCTCAGTACTTGTCTTCATATCTGAACGAGCAGAGGTTCGTATCCCAGCTGGGTCAAAAAATAAAACAATAAAAAAGTTAATTGAAATAATATAATAAAACATAAAGAGTATAATATTTTTTTGTTATATTAATTTGTTTATTTCACTACTTATTTTTTGGCTTCAAGTAAGCCAAACAATAACTAGTTAGTGGCTGTGACAACGCAAATACATTTGTAAGGAGTACACCTTACCTTTTGGACTTCTCAAACAAAAATAAGTAGTTATCGAGTCAAATTGTATGTAGTTACGACTTAAATCCTCATATACTTGTTTGCCTACCAGCCAGCAAAGTTTTTCGTGGGTAATGTATCACTACATTTCCAACTATTTGGTAAGTATTTAAACTTATTTAGCTTAACAGGTAACAATTATTTTTTAACTCAAGTTCGCCTAATGTGGACCACTTAAAGTTCTTCATTGCACGCTTGCTGGTCCATACTACCCGACAAGTAACTGTATACTTTTTTCAAGATTTTGTTAATAGCAATGCCAAGAAAAGAAATAAAAACCAGAGTACATGAAAAGGGCTATAAATGCTAACCAAATGAAAATAATACAATTTGGGGCAGTAGTCCACATTACCCACATCTACTAGTGCAAAATTACCCACCAATTTTTTAATGCTGATTTTTGGCGTTTTTACAGTATTTAAGCATACAATTTTTATACTTACACATCCCATGATTTCAAAGTTTTCTCAATTTGTACCAGTCTATTCCAGCATACATTAATTTAACTATTTTTCTACTAAAGGAAATAATAGTTTTGCTAATGATTTGAAATCAACAAAGAAAAGAAATTCAAATTAAGGAGTGCCTTATTGAAAGATCTAACACAGTACAAATTAACGTTAACAATTTATTAATAAGCGACTTGGATCTCACATTTGGAGCCCATTTTTAATATCAATTCCATTATTAACTAAAAATTGGCACGTTATTGCAATTATTAAAAAACATACGAGAAAAAAAATTATTCTCACGCACAACTATACTTTGAAATGATAAAGCCCTATTGATAATTTCTCTTTAACCCACGAGTAGGACAGACTCGAATGTTATTATATGAATAGCATACATAAAAGGTTGGCAAACTATTTACTGTCGGTATGTTCGATATATATATTTTTTTAAATAAAATTTCAAAAAGAAGAAAAAATTAATTATGTCACATTATGTAATTTGATAAGATTTTATATATAATCCACGTTTGGTTTGATAGCATATTTTTTCCTTTTGTTTTGTTCGGTCGTCTTTTTATTTTTATCGTGTCTTGCTTGTTTTCTTATATCCCAGCAAAAACTTTGCTTACTGGTAGGCAAAAAAGTATATGAGGATTTTAGTCGTAGCTACTTACAATTTGACTCGATAACCACTTAGTTTTGTTTGAGAAGTTCAAAAAATAAGGGGTACCCCTTGCAAATGTATTTATATTGTCACAGAAATTAACTATTTATTATTTGGCTTACTAGAAGCTAAAAAATAAGTAGTCGAATAAACAAATGAAATTAAAAAAAAATATATACACATTATGTTTTATTTATATTTTTTCAGTTTTATTTTAGTTGTTCGTTAATATTTTTTTGTTTTTACCCAACTAGGATATGAACCTGTGCTCGTTCAAATATGAAGACAAGAACTTTACCCACTCAGCTATTATTGAATTACAATTTTAAGCGACAAAAATTAGTTTTCATATACAAACACATGTTGACTTAAAAAGTCGTTGTCTACTTATTTTATTAATACATATCAACAAATTGTAACTATTTTCAGATAATGATACAAATACGTACTAAATTTGTTAAGAAGTAGGTAGTAGCTCTAATTTAAAGCATAGTAATAAGATAAATAAGTACCACTCACAACTTTGTAACCCATTAATAAAGTACTAGCGATTACAAAAACTTTTGCTGGGATGTAGTGGTAAACGCGTAGTAGTTGTCATCAGCTTTAAAATACAACACCAGTGAGTAAAATGATACAGATCTTAAAACAAAAAAAAAAAAAAAAGTACAAAAATACTTTCCATACAAACGTACATAAATATGTACTGAAGTACTAGTCTGTATTTGTAAGAAAACCGCAGAGGCAGTGGTTATTTCTGTGTTATTATTCCACTAAAAATACAAAACAACATCATGTTTTTTTTTTCTTTCTGTTGTTCAGGTAACAATGCCAAGGCAGGTAAAAATAATATTCAAACAAAAATACCAAATATAGGCCCCTGTTTTTATATATAAATATTTATTTCATGAGATTATCTTTTCAATAAGAAGAAAGAAAGAAAAAAAAAATGCCAAATAACATTAACAATAAAATGAGGTAAATGTTAATTTTTCTTGAAAACTTTAAATGTTTTTAAAAGATCAGTTAAAGCGCGAACTTAAGCTACTGTAAACTGCAGTACACAACATTAAAAGCGATTTAGTTTTATTTGTATTGAAAGATGTCCAAAAAAGAAAGGGAGAAAAACGTTTAAATTTTAAAATGATTGAATAACAAATAGATGACCACGAATTTTGGTTTTCAAGCTTGATCCTGTTGAAACCGTAAAATTTTTTCCTTTATTCAGCACTTAAATACATACTTCTATTGTGACCATAAAAGTTTTATAAATTAAAGGCGCAAAAAGTTTTTGTTTAGTTTAGCTTTGGCAAGCTTTAGTCTAAAAATCTCTATAAAACTGACGATTCCTTACACTGACACAAAAAAATTCATGGCGTGCTTTAGCAAAAAATGCTGTTGGAATTTAGAAAATTTTCTTTAGACATTTTCAGAAAAAATTTTAAGTTTATATCAAATCCTTTTATTTAATATCCTTGAAATTTCCACATAATCGCTTTAAATTACATTCATGTAAAATGTAATTATAGTCATAATGATGTTTTTTTGTTCTATTAAACACATTTTGTTTATATCAAAAAATTTTATACAAATTTATCCTCAATTATAATCCTTATTTATGCATATTAATTAAAGCATTTATGATAATTTAGAGTATCCTAAATAAAGGGTTACTGTTTATGGGCGTCTGCTGTGAGTATTAAATTTTTAGATTATATTATAAATATATAATTTTCAAGTTTTTATGGGAAAATAGGATTATGGGAATGAATATCTATAGAATATTATGAAATAAATGGCTGTATTTGATGTGTAATAGCTGCATAAAGCTGTCTCAATTAAAGTTTTTAAAACGTTCGCTTTAGGAATGTGATTGTCATGGGAAATATGCTACACTCACAATATTATTACAGTAATGGATATTCCGTACAGTAATTTTTAATTGAATAAACATTTAAAATTCTAAGCAATATTATTTTTAACTGATTCTAACATTAAATCAAAATACTTAGTACAGATTAATACCGATTTTTTGTTGCATTTAATATTGTATGTTGTATATCGTCCGTCATATAAAACGTAAAACCATGTAACTACAATTTTTTAAAATTTACAGGAAAGGGAAAACAGTTTATAAAATAGCACAACTTATAGTGGCATCGTTGCATTATTTTTGATTATAAAGTCGCCGAGCTGACAGTAGATCCCCAAAAATTTTTAGGGACATGGGGTTCGATATAATCAGCTTGTTCATAGAATCCAATACGGATTGGTTTGCCATAATTTTCTCTACAAAACCGGTAGATTGCGTTCATGAAATCCGTTTGTTCTTGACTTTGGAAAATTTCCGTTCAGGAACGGAATTAATTGTTCTTGAATTGGAGTTCAAGAGCACTTCAATTTATGCATCTAACAGCTATAACATATTTTTTCTATGATCTAACTACTAAATATACAACTTTGTAAAAGATACATATTTTGAATTTTTAATGAAAATGAACACTTTTGAACAAAGCAACTCCGATGCGTCTTCATGAACCCATTCGCTGGAACTGGATTGAATCCAATTCCGCATTGGATTCCACGAACAGGCTGAATATACGGTAATTAATTAAAACAACTGTTTTGAAATTGTTGTCACTTACATGGTTTTACGTTTCATATCACGATATGTTATAAGTACAAAAAATTTCATATTTTTTGAGGGTGAAAGAGCTTAAAAGTAAATTCATGCTAACTTCGTGCTGCCGGGTTGCATACTATGCTGACTGAGTGGTTGGTGAGTTGAAGCGCAACGCTGAAGGACCTTGGCTCGACTCCCAACTGAAATGAAATGAAAATAATAAACAGCGAGTAAAAATGTAAAATTAATAATTAAAGATACGAAATAATGAGCTTTCAAATATGGCATTAGCTCTATTAAATTTAATGCACAAATCATTTATTTTAACGGAATAACAAAAACAAAGGAACAGTATTTTATTTTTACGGGCTTATGCTCGTTAATTTTTTAACATTGAAAATTAAATGAAATTTTCATTATATTTAAATGAATAATAAATAGACCGGGCTATAAGTGATTTTTTCATTTATTTTAAATTACAATCTCAGTTAATTTTACGTGCAGAATATTTTGACTGTATATATATAAACGTTGACATTTTCATAAAAACTTATTTATTAAAGTATGTAATTACATTTCGAATTATGCGCTATTAATTTAAAACTTATTTTTATGAAACTAAGCTTTAGTTCGTCAATTTCATTTTAATTGCTCAAATTGTTTTATTAATAAAAGTTTTTTTGTAGATATGTAATAATTAGCCTTAACGGTTGTCGTAGTCGTGACGAAATCGATAAAGGGTGTCAACGCATGCCATACGTTTTACATTGGAGTCAGGCGCGAATTCAGCTCTTTTTTTTGGGAGGGGGTGTAGGGGACTTCTAACTATAACATACTATTTTGCAAAACTTCTTTTAGAAAGTCTATAAAAATTTAATTTTTTTAAATCCTCCTGACACAATAGCTAGGGGTAAAATGTTGAAATAGCGAAACATGTATATTTCAGAATCAGTATTATCAATTAAAAATTGAATACGAGAATTGTAAACATATACCATTTCAATATTGAGAAAGCAACAAAATGAATTGCTTAAAAATTATTTTTTACATATTTTTGTTTTTATAAAATGTTTGGTTTTTGCCTGTCTTCTTATTTTATCATAATTTGGGAATGACTTATCCAAGTTTGTTGTAAAATACGTAGGGAAGATTAAAATTTCATTGTTTTTATGTTATTCTAATATCATTAGCCTCTAAGTTAATCTGACCAAAATTATGAGTTTTTCTTTTTAATACGAATTGAAATTTTTTTTATTTATAAAAAACGAAAGCGACAAAACTCATCACTTTTGTTACTGCATCATTCGGCTACGTGTAACTTAAAAGAAAAACCCTTTTTTAATGAAATTCGTAAATGAATCACCAAATTTTTTGCGAAAAAAATTCCAGTTTTAAAAAACTGCTCTACAGATTTAATTATAATGTGAGAATGCCTCGCCCAATTAGATGAAAATAAATCTAAAAAAAAATTTCATTTGGTGTTCCTTCAATTTATTACTGATGATGACGAAATTACGGCAATTCGACATACGCCTTTTCTATAATGAGTTATCGATATGAAAATATCTCATAAGATTTGTAAAAATAAGAACTGCGATCATATTCAACTAACAAGTGGTGATAAACGGAGATAGACATAAGCTCGAAAACAACGTTGTTCTGTTCTGCAGTGCGGGATGAAAATTAAATTGATGTTAATTTTCCTATGTTTCTTGGAATATTGATGATGTCTAATATTTTTTTGAGCATAACGTTACTTTGAATTAAAAAGCTATATAAGTTCGAAATAATCGCATTATTAAAAGTATAACTTTTTCCATTTTGCTTACAATCAAAGCAAGATAAGTGCCCATAGTGAACAGTGTACGGCCGGCCCATATTGGATTTTAAGATTAATTTTAAAACGCCATAAATTTTAAAATCAAATAATTACTTTTTTACATTTTTGTTCTGTTTTTATGGACTTTTTTTATGTTTTTATTTTTTGCAAAAACTAATACTTTTCATACATTTAATGCTTTTGGTGCGTGACTTTTGTTGAATTGTATTAAAAAATCTAAATAAAACTTGTGTTACTATTTCCAACAAACAGAACAAAAATAAAAAAAATTAAAATAATGAATTTTTTATACCTCATAAATCAAACACCCCATATACTCGAATAACTAACAAACTTAACAATAATTTTGTTAGACTTGGTTAGTTATAATTTTACACATGTGTAAAATAAGTAAAACTTGTGAAAAAAATTTATTCAGAAATTAAATTTTATTTTGTTTTTAACACAAACTTAAAACTAGTTAATTAAGAATACTAAAACAGGGCAATTGTATTTAAAAGCAAATAGTTAGAACGAAATATATCACACTAAAATCTTTCTGCGTTACATCTTTTTCTTTAATAAATTTACGACATCTTTCTTAAGTTTCTCTGTAAAAAAGGAGATTGTGCTAGGAATTAAATATCTTAGCTCATTTTAACTAAATCTTTTTCATTTTAACTTTATCTTTCACTGCAATTGTTGGGAAATTTGTATCTGCAACATTTTCAAATCGTAGAAGAAGATAATTTTAAGTTTTGTTCGTTGTTTTTAGTTTTCATCACATCCTTAAAAATTCTATAAAATAATTATCGCAATGAACATCATTATTTATGCATTGTATCGTGGCAAAAAAATAAAAAATAAAAATCTGAAAGAATAGTGGAAAATATATCTGTATTTTATATACAACTTCATATGAGAGAATATACTTTGAGCTTAATAGTCATTAAGTACATTTGTAATAATTTCTCTCATAAATTTAGCTTAAAGATTTAAGATTGAAAGATAATACAGCGGGAGACAAAAATATATCAACAATTTCATTAAAAAAAGTGTTTTTTTCAATGAAAAAATTGTTTAAATCTATGAAACAATTTGTCTAAAAATACCGACAAATTGTAAGCAAAACAATTTACTAAATCAAACAAAAAGATTTACTGGATTTTCTGATTTGCATCATTATCCATTAAGCATTTATGAAATTTCACTTTGTTAAATGTGTTCAAGTCTGAATGTTTATCTAAAGAAAAATGAATGAGAATTAACGAAACAAACTTGGTACAATTGCATTCCTTTTGTTCGGGGTTGTTTTTTTTACGACACAGAAAATGAGATTTTCTGTTGTTTTTGTTGTTTGCGTCCTAAATACAAGTCCAACAAAAAATTCGTTGATTCAGTAAAGAACATTTACTGAAAATTAAATTTATTTTTAAATATTATTTTCGAAAATTTTTAAATTTCTTTTTCAGTAAATGTTCTTTACTGAATAAGTGAATTTTTTGTTTGACTTTTATTTAGGACGCAAACACCAAAAACAATAAAAAACAAGGTTTCTATGTCGTAAAAACACATACCCATAAATAACAACAACAGCTTTGTTCGATATATAAATACAAATTACAAAAACACAATTTTCCCAATAGTGTTAATTAATTTGTAATGGTAACAAATTAACAATACTTTAAAAGAACAAAAATTTTTAGCAATTCAAATAACTAAACGTCAGACTAATTTAAATAACTCACGCTTTTTTCGTGTTTAGAGGAAATTTGCATGGCATTTAGAACCATGAAAAAATATTTAAAAAAAAACACTGATAACTGCAACAAAGTATTTATTTAGTACCTACTAAATTATAATATTTAAAAAAAAGTTGTACGTGTATGTGTAATTTAACGTAAATGAAAAACAATGTTTATTATGAACGCATACATAATTTATTTAAAAAAAAGTCGGCCCATAAGTCGTTTTGCCTTTTTTGAAATATTTTCTGAAAAAAACTCACTTGCATTTGCGGTTGCTGCTCGCTCACACACTGACAAAAAGTCATGCTGACAAAAACATAAAAAATAAAAATAATATACAAGTTGTTAAAAAGTCTAGGGAAAAATTAAAAAAATAATAAATAAATAAAATGTGCATTGTTGTAATCTAATACATTTGCAGTGACCGAGAAGTTTCCACATTACCACTTAAAGCTCCTCGCATTTTCAATGCACTTTCAATAACGGCTGACAAAAAAAGCTGACTGCAATGAGACAGCTTTTTAGTGGCGGCAGCACTAGTTGCTGCAACAGAAATTACACTAGACCATGTTTTTGTGTTTTTGCGCTACAATACAACGTAGTCGTTTAGCATTGAATTAGAGCGATGAACTTTAAGCAGTGCAAATTATCAACTCGCTAGCTCGTTCATTCGTTCGTTCGCACACATTTGCACAAAATCAAGAAAGAAAAAAAATAAAGAAAAAATGTGCAGCAAAACCGTATGTAGCCGCAAAAAAAGGCACGCGTAATACTTGCGTATGAAATGCGTTACGTTTCGAATAAATTATAAATAATTTTGTTGTTGGTTTGTTTGCCTTTTGCTTAAATGCATAATTTTTTAATTTTCTTTAAAAAAAAATTATAATTTTGAGGCATATTTATGTACATGAAAAGTGATTGATTGAATTGGATAATGTGAATTATTTATTTTTTTCCAATATGCGAATGGTGGCGAGTACATACATGATTTTGAAGATTTTGGGCTAAATTTCTTTGATTTGGTATACAATTTTATTTTTATAAGTTTCACAAAAAAATAAAAAAAAAAACATGGCTGTGGGTCTCTTGAATAACAGCGTACGTCAACTTACGTTGTTTATTTACAAAGTTTTAAAATAAAAATCCGTAAAACTTCAAAGAAATTTTTTTTTGCTCTATTAAAAAAAAACAATATCAAAAAATATGCTGTTAATGGAGAAACCCCCAGAACTTTGTCAGATAAAATTTTTCATATGACTGCTTCTGTAAATGTCATCGCACAATGTTTCACACAGCATGTATAATTTTTGCAGTGGGAAATTTGACAAGTCAGATGTAAAAAACATGCCGCATAAAGCCAGCAGTATAGTCAAATCTTTATTAAAACCTACTTAACCCTACGGTTAATAACCGGACACCCGGATAACTTTTTACATTTAAAATTGCTCCCAATTCTGTAATAATGAAGATATGGCGATGAAACTCTAGATCGTCGCTATTAAGGTGTTTTATATACGTAACAGAAAAAGTAAGAGTCAATAATATTAGCCTAGTCTATGTTTTAAATGTTTTAAAAGTAGACACCTACGCGAGTCAATGACCGGGTACCCCGGTATTCCCAGACAATTTCTATTTATTTTGCACTATAGATTAACTGTCATCATTTATTAAGTAAAACACATTCTCTAACTGTATTTTATTCTTTAGTAAGCTTTTTATCTTCATTTTCAATGTTGACAACTTTTTTGTCATATTTTTTTCATTATAATTACGCTGTTTACCAGACCTCTGTTATAATTTTTACATACATCGTTTTGTAATCGGATCGCAATTTTCTAAGATACAGATATATTACCATTTTTTCTATCGTTACGTATCAACCCAGTAAAAATTTTGCTTACTGGGTAGGCAAAAAAGTTAATGAGCATTTAAGTCGTAACTACTTACAATTTGACTCGATAACTACTTATTTTTGTTTGAGAAGTCCGGTTATTGAGCGTAGGGGTTAATCATTTAATATTTTTTCCACTTTCATAGAGGAATAAGACTAATTTGCATTAACAAATTTTATTTACAAGAATTTCGTAAATTTTTTATTCTCGTAATTTCTATGTCTTCAATGCTTTTTGTAGATTTAATTTGCAAAAATTTTTCTTGGTTAATTTACACAAATTATTTAAACATTTGTATTGCATAAGTTTTCCGAATTAAAAAAATTAAAACTTAAACATTTTGTTATAAAATTATGAAAATTAAAACCGAAACAGCTGTATAATAAACATTAAAATAAATGTGAAAAAATCATAAAATTACTACAACATGCAATTGAAAACTAACCAAGCTGAAAATTACTGAAAAAAACCTCAAACAAAACAAAAGATAAAAGTAACAAATAATGCAAAACTCTGTGAAAACTCTTCTTTAAGATACAACAAACAAACATATAAAGGCTTCTTTATAAATAAAAAATTTTGTTGCAAGTTGAGATGATATTGATGTTTGTTGCTACTGCGCCAGCCCAAAGCTTTCCTCATAGCAACCATGCAACTAATGCTGACTTTAGACGACATGTATTTTACATCTGACTTGTAAAATTTCCCACTGCAAAAGTGATACATGCCGTGTGAAACATGAAACATTGACATTTACAGAAGCAAAGTCAGATGAAAAATTTTCAATTAGAGCGTGTTCTATTTTCATCTGACAAGGTAGCTGACATCAGCTGTATTAAATTATCAAAAGTGAGGTTTGGCTGAAAAAACATTAAAAAGCAAAGAGCGCTTTATATATTTATGAAAATTGTGCAAAAACTAAGCTGTTGTGAACACTCAGAGGTTATGTCAGATGTAATTGCACATGTACGTGTGAAAGCAAATATTATAAACCGTCTGTAAATTGACAATTTTGACAAACATGCGAAGTTGCATATATCTCACACACCTAACAAGCCATATGTGAAAAACATGTCGTCTAAAGTCAGCATAACTAACAACATTTTCTAAACATGAATGACAAACAAACTTACAACTAGACAAACAAACAGTATAATTATTACTCTAATCATTATAAGCTTTTTATATATTTTCATTATCTTTTATTTAACTTATAAAAACGCACAAAACATAATCAACGTCTATAAGAGCGCTCGTAGTAGGATGAATGGATAATCATCTTGATTTTAAGTGACAAACGACACAAATTAATCACTTAAAGATGAGAGAGAAAATCTACAATTTGATTTTAATGTCAATGTGTTTTGTATTGTGTTAATGGTAGTTTCATATATGAGATGGTGGATGCGGCCATTTGTCTAATAATTAAGCTTTTTCCTTCTTTCCGTTTAGTACTAAACGTTTGTTGTCGATGTGATATCGGTTGGTTTAACACAGCGATTTTAGTTAAATCAGCCAGCATGATAATTTGCCCCACAAATAGTGGCAATAGAAATATAAATTAAAAATCTTGAGATTATGGCGACAAAATGTTGCAGCTTTTGTACAAAACACTTGTGTAAGAAGTGTAAATATTCCTTTTCGTTCATGTAATGATTAGTTTTATTAAAAACTAGCTAAACCTAATATATAATTTTTTTTCAAATCGGGACAAAAAGAATTGTCATATCGATCCGATCCTGTGGTAAAAGTTTGAGCTCGACAGCTTTTTACAGTTCTGGCGTTCATAAACGCACAAATAATTTTATATGTAAAGAAACTTTTAATGCTTTCGCGGATATCACTTATAAATACAAATTTATTCACCCTTATCGGCAATAAGAGGCGAACATTTTGTTCACGTAAAATGTTTCCCATGAAAAAAAGGTGAAAAAAAAACTAACAAAATGGGACACTAACACAACAACAATGCAACATTGGCGATCGAAATTTTAGGGAATGGGAATAGATTTCACGTGAACTTTTATTCCCGATAAAGATTTGTTCAATAATTTTGACCCAACTTAGTAGTACGTTAAACCAATGAACTGGTTCATTAATTTTGTTTAAGAATAACGAGAATGAACTCTTTCAATATACTGTTTTATATTGAGTTTCAATAACTATTTTCATTGAAACAAGCTATGCAAAAACATCGTTTCGCAAAAAATTAACGAATCCTATATCAAGGAATTTCATTCGTTGAACTAATGTAAAATAATTTTTTCAGTGTAGATCCAAAGAATCATGGCTCTTCCATTATTCGTTACGTATTTTCTAATGTTCGTATAATTTTCACTTCGAATGTGGCAAACCCAACATACCTCCTACTGGGATATACATGAAATCGGGATTGTATGATTGAAACAGCAAAAAAGTAATGTGTACATTGTTAATGAACGGCCAAGACCGAGTAAATGGATATGAATGGGTTTCAATAGTAAGATTGTTGTTGCAGTTTTTTTGCTTTTTCCGTTATACTTTTGTTTTTTTTCGATTTGTTTAACACGCGAGTTCATTGAACTCAATTGTTCAAAATGTGCAACACAGCAAGCGAAAAACTAACAGCAGCCACAACACCAACTATGACAGTCAGTCACAATAGTAAACAATAACAACATAAATAAAATGTTACGACGCGAATTACGTTGTCGCCAGCAACTTAAAGTCTTGTTTACATGGTATGTATTTTTCATGTAGAATATGACTTTAACGTACGTAAAATTTTTAAGTGTAGTGAAAAAGATCACACATCCATATTTGTCTTAATTGGACCTTGTTCTATTTTAATAGGCTATTCACACTCGACAACATCTAACATCTACCATCAATTTGCGAATTTTCCCATACGAAGTATACAGGGCTGAACGGCCAACATATTTCAACATCATTATAAAATGTTCCTATTTCAATTTGTTCCACCCACCATCATTCGATAAATTTAGTATTATCACTAAAAAAGCGGCATAATAAGTGTAAAGGTGTCAGCGTTACGTCTGCTACTTATTTTTTGCTCTGGTAGTTTTGTGTATAATTACATCCAACACGTATATTTTTTTTACAAGGATAATCTAGTTTTTGTTGTATTTGTTGCCCTCATATGGCTACCCGTACATGAGCGCAAATTGATGGTAGATGTTAGATGTTGTTGAGTGTGAAAAGCCTATAATGTGACAAACCATTTCAAAGATGCTGTTTAAAAAACTTAGTGTATGCAGAGCAAAATCAGATATAATGATTTTGACATAAACGTGGTATAGTAAATATGCCATTTCATATGCAAATACACATCGTGTAAACACACCGTGTGTATGTACAAACAACGTCTGTACAGCAGTTGTGAGCGTTTTTCTATAAGCAACTAAATACAACAACAAAACATGCTAATATGCAATGCTTTTAAGCAAATGTCTGTCAGTCTATACGACTTTGTTGTAATAGCTGTTGTTGTATTCATCAGATGTTGTTAGTTTGTTTTAGATTTTTTTTTGCTATTTCTATTTTTCTACAAATATTTTTTGTTGGTCAATAAAAACTTGTGTATGATAGGTCGCTTATTTAAACATTTTCATGCTATTGCCAAGTAAGCAGCGGGGGCTAAATTGTAAGAGAGTGATTTCTTTTGGCAGGTTAAAGTTAAATAAAAAGAGTCAAAAAGCACTCTTCTAGACACTTTAGTTTCAGATTTAGAAAATATCCTTTAACAGATCAGTCAAAATATTTAGAAACGAAATAAAAAATATCTTGCAAAATGTATTTAAAGTTTTTAACTAACTCAAGACAAAGGAGCGCATAAATGCGTCCGGAATTTTGTCGTTAGAAACCATGTCTGCATCGAAATTTTGGGTTAATTTTTTGAATTTTCGGATAATATTAATAAAAGTTTTTGTTTTTAAATAAGTTTTTGTGCGTTTTCGCAAATGTGTTAATTACCGAATTTTCGGAATTACCAAAACTTTTTCGGTGTAGCTTCGATTTTGTGCTTATTTCACATATACATACATACATATGTATGTAGTGAAATTACCCTGCCAATAAAATTCGACATTTAGAAGCGCTAAAAGCTGTTAGAAGCGGTGAATTGCATATTTAACAACAAATGCTTCTAAAAATGTTACCACAAATGCACTAAAGTTTGCAAAAGAGCACGAACACTTATTAGCTTATGACTATTATTTTAAAATCTAAAACATATAGGCAAAGCAACTGAAGTATTTATGATTGAACTTCTCTCACTGACAATAGTGCTTCTTAGAAGCACTAACGTAAGCGAGACCATTAAAATATGTTCTACGATTGTGTACACGAACAGTGCACACACACAGTATGCGTGGTGTATACATAGCAGTACATCTGAAAAATAAAGTAAGGTAAATATTTTTAAAATAATATATTTGTAAGAGTATAAGTTTATGTTAAATTCATGCTGCCGGCTTGCAACAGTGTATTTGCCTGAGTGGTTGATGCGTTGGATTTCAAATGTGAAGGTACTTAGTTCGATACTAGTTAAAATTAAAATTGCAAACAGTGAGAAAAAATATAAAATTAATAATTAATAATTAAAGGTGAGAAATAATAAGCCTTCAACATGACGTTAGCTCATTTGGAACACGTCTATGCACCATCCTCGCCAATCCATATCAAACCATTTTGTGTAGGCCGTAAGTAGCTCTACACAGAAAAAAATTAGTTTCGTTTTTGATAACAAAAATCCCGGTATTCAATAATTTTTTTTTTCAAATTTCCTGTGATAAAGAATTCCCCTATATTGATAACAAAATTATTTCAAAATAAAAATATATATATAATTTAAAAAAATGTTGACATGGCTGGAATACGAACCCGGGCTTTCCGGACGTAAAGCATACACTCTCTAGCTGAGCCATATCCCATTTATTTTTTTATGGGATACAACTTGTTTTAAGTACTTATGTATAAAAAGAAAAGAAATAACCGGCATGGAAAAGAAATACTTACAACGAAATATTTTATTATGTTAAAGATAAATGTTATTGAAATTCATATTTTTTTTAATAACATGGTCTTATTGAATATAATTCTTGTCTATTTTTTTCTGTGTACATGTAGTAAAAGTTTAGGAAATATCGAACTATGTACATGGTTCTGTAATACAAGCTTAATTCTAATAACCATCTATAACGTTACGCTACTTTTCGCTAGAAATGCCCATATGTTAAAATAAAGTTCATATTTGAATTTTTTCCTTTTTGTACGATGTTAAGAGCGTATTTCACCAACGCTATTTAAATGTCAATTTTCATATTTAAATGTCAATTTTCATTCATTTTCGTATGGGAAAATTGACTTCTAAACAGCGATATTTAATCAGCGATCAGCTTGTCTGCGGAGAAACACCCATGGCCTATGGCGGGAATCGAACCCCCGACCTCTGGAATGATAGGCTAGCGTCGCTACCACTCTAAATAAAGTGGTGAAATAGGCATTAAATGAATTTTACCCACATATATACTTTTCGGAATATTTTTATATTTTTTTTGTTTTTTTTCACAAGTTTTCGATTTCTTTAGTGATTATGGGTTGCTGGTAAATATAAGGCACTTTTTGAATTTTCTAAAATTAAATTTTTTCGGAGTAAATTTTTTTGTTGTTGCAAATTTTCAATTTCTCTGAGGGATTTTCATTTTCAATATCTCTGGTCGGTGCATTTTCGAAATCGGGTTTTAATTATTTTTTAGATATTTCGGAGTTAATCCTAGCTGTTCTGTAAATCGAGTCGATTTAAAACCGCTCGATTAGGAAAAATTAAATCCACTAATAGCTAATTTTTTCAAAATTGTTTGTAGTTTTCTATTCTTTAGGGCTTAAAATATCATATCTGAAACTAGTTTTACTATATATGATTTAAAATTAATCAATGGTGGGTGGCATAATATATTTTTGAAAAACGGGAAATTTACTCGGCACAGTACCGAATAATTTCTAATTTTGAGTTTTAAATTTTTTTAGTGAAATTATGGTCTTCTTTTTACGCCTCATACTAACTTTCGAGACCTCAAGTTTTTCGGAGTAACTTTTATTTTCCGCAAACTTCTGCTGGCGGATTTAAAGCACTTTCTGTGCATTTTTGTGAATATGTGGTCAATTAAAAATTTTTGGAGAATCGCTTTACTTTCCTGCATATCTTCAATTTCGATGAATTGTTTTCTAACAGCCATGACCTTAACTCATTTTCTATAATTTGATTATTATTGCATATTGTTTTACAATCTAAACATTCTTTAAAAGTTATGCATTTTCTTGCAATGTTGTTTTGTTTTTCTATTACTAAATTTTTAATTATAAGTTTTTTTTCTATTTCTAATTATTTCATTCTTTACTCATTTCGTTCATTAGTACTTGTGCACACAAATAACGTTCTCTAGGTATGATTATTTTTTTTTTTATTTATTTTTTATTCGTAATTATTGCTATTGAATAATATGATGACGATGTTGTCGATGTTTTTGATGACTACTTTTCTATTTTTTCTATTTCATTCAAATTCTACATTGTATCATCTTTAAATATGTGTATCTACATTCATACATACACTATAACTGCAATTGTTGGCAGTTATTGTTGTAAATTTAGTTGCAAATAGTATTGTTTATTACTTTTTGTATTGTTCTTTTGTGTTTCTTTTTTTCTTAATGTAAATATTTTTTTACAGTTTCTATTGAATGATTTGTGTTTTGTTTGACTTTCGTCTTTCGCCTTCTCCCCGGCAACACTTTTCTAGCTGCCAGCTGTTGCTAGCTTAAAAAAATATGTAATTTTTTTCTTCACTTTGAAAAAATATCTTTCAAATAAAATAGAAAAACAGCACAAATTAAGTTTAATGACCGCCTACAAGGCATTTAAAATATTTGCCTAGAAGTAGAAATTTTTCATGCAAAAAAAGTGCTGGTTGTTACATTTGAGTTGAGTGCAGTTCAAAAATTAAAACAAGCAATATGTGATAAGAAACCATTTCTATGCGAATGTACTTGTTATCCAAATTAATGTTTAAAGCGTGCAAATATTTTACAGATATTTTTTTTTTGCTTATGTTAAAATTTAATATGTATGTAAATTCACATATCGATAAATAAAATTCAAAAAGCCCTAACTAACAAAATATTCTAATCGACTTTTTAACAAATTTCGATGTATTTCACCTACGTACATATGCAAATACTATAAAAATCGGACACTGGCCGATTCCATAGTTTAGCATATATATTGCTTCCCCGTAAAATTATAAAAATGCTAGCTAGTGCGTTTTGCGTTTCAGGTGACGATATGCAATTAAAGTAGTTTTTTTTCAGAAATTTTTGTTTTTCAATCAAAAATAGTTTTCTAAAGACATCAACTAGACATGGTTAAACATTAGGCAGATAATAGAAGAAATAACCGCGGTCATTATATTTGCCAAATTGTATTTGTTTAATCTTGCATGACATACATATGTACGTATACAGGATAAAATTAAGTAAAAACACTACGTCAACACCGGCGATAAACATTCGGTTCGAAGGACCATAAGTAAACAAGTATTAATCGACAATTTTCCTTGATATATTTGTATCAAAGAAGAATTTCTGGGTTATTACACTGTACAAGAAAATTATTTATATATTTTAAAATACAAGATTCTAACGATTGATTCTGGTACACAGAGAAAACAGATGCGTTGACACAACCGAATTTGTTGCCAATCGATTTTTTCCAGTTGCAACAACTATCATAGAATTCTTATTGAAAAATAAGTTATTTTGCAATATTAAATAACTGCTAATGCGAACCGTTTAATCGGTTAGGTGTATCAATGGTAATAAAATTAACTACTAGTTAGTTGCAACAACCAATAAAAAAGCAATTTTTAGTGGCAAATACCAATAATTAGCACTAAAATCCAATTCATAATATTTTATTCGGTAGTGCTCATCATATTTGTTACTTAGTCATGACAAAAGCATACGAACGGTTGATCTAATCAATTTCCGAATTATCAGAATCATATCTTTATTACAATTATGCTCTTATTGTAATGAACATGGGTTGTTATGTGGAGTCATAGACAATTTATAGCGTGAGTTGAGATTTCGTCTAAACAAGTAATAGTTTATCTGGTATATCATTTCAACTCCAATCTTTTTTCTGGGTGTAGGGGCACCAAGAATATAGTACATATGTATATACGAGTGAAATGTAAAATTTTGGCAAAGTTCACCATTTTACCAGCAGTTGATCGAAGAAATTGGTACTTATACGTTGACGCTACCATTAGTGTCAAAATTACAAAATTTATTCAGAAACATTTCAAAATTATTTTCGCAAAAATTTCCAAAACGCATAGTTTGGAATATAAAAGTTCGCAACATTTCTAGAATTAAATTTTTAAAAATCAATTGAATTTTTTTAATCGAATTTAATTAGCAGTCCTCTGATTGTTTTATTAAATACAATGATCGTACATCATTTTTCATATTCACTGTTAACCCAACCATCTATTTGTTAATTACCTGTCAAATGTCAACAAGTTGTTAATTATTGTTTAATCAAAAAGAGCTGCATCGTATCGTATTATATTTGTCAATTCAATTTTAAATGCAAAATGTAAAAAAAAATTTTAGAATTGAAAAAAAAAAAATAAATAAAAATACAAAAATCAACTTAAAACGCCGCCTTTTTTCAATTTTACATGAATTGTTTGAAATTAAAAAAAAACATAAAATTTTTTTGTTTTTAAACGTCTTGACAAGTTTGACTGAAAAAGTGTTTGTGTGTGTGTGTGTGTGTGTGTGTGTGTGTGTGTGTGTGTTAGTGTGTGCGTGTGGCTTAAAAAACGTCTCGTTCGTTCATGTAGAAAAATGTCCCTGACAAAAATGCATATATGATTAGAATTGATTATAATTATTATTAAATGAATAATATTAAAAAAAGTAACGCAAATTTTGTGCTATACATTTTCAATAAGTAGACCAGAGTAATGATTTTATAACAGCATACGTGTTCGCAACACCCAGTTTGTATAATTTTATTGTTTTTTGTGTAATACATACAAAAATAAGTGACAATATTCAATGTTATTGATATTTAAATTCATTAATTACATGCTATTAAGTCGTAAGATTATATAAATTAAAACTAATTTTTAAATATGTATGTGATTATACATATTATACAAGGGGAAGTCAATAAGTTTTCGGAAAATCTATATGAGAAGTACTATTTGCTATAGAATTCTACTGTAAGTCTTTAATGACACCCAAGCTCCAGACTCAACTTGAAAGCCAAAAATCATTCAAAACTTAAAATGTGATTAAGAGTTAACTTTGTAGTTATTCACAATTAAAGTATAAGATGCCCTCAACACTTGTGTAAAACCGCATAAGGGAAGTTCTTTGCGTCTGATTCAAGAAAGGAACAAAAATACCCATACCACTACTTCCCGTGCCAAGTATTAAGTGTGTATATGTATGAAGTTAGCCCTTAAACACATTTTAAGTTTTCAATGATTGCTGGCGTACAAGTTGAGTCTGGAGCTTGGTTCTCTTTAAAGATCTATAAGAAAATTATGGCCAACATTTTTGTAGAACATATCATTCCCGCTATCCCTCTTTTTAGGAGTGTTTTTCATGATTTTTTAGAGTAGAGCCAATAATTATCGTTATGTGGGGGAGTTGGAGGGTTAATATGTTCCACAAAAATATTTGTCTTTATATTTTCTACAAGCTTGCTGAACTTGCCATACACCTCAAAAAACAAATAGTTTCATATGCCGATATGCTGCACGAATAGGCCAATTGCGTGAAACTTTAAAACCCATAAAAATTCTATGTTATCTTGCAAAACGCCGACACACGAATATTTTTTTTGTCTCCTCTACCAGAATCGGTTGTCATAACTCCCTAATTTTTTTCGTGTTATATAGCGTTAACGACCGGTTTTTAATGAAGAATATAATTACATAAAACTAGAAAAAAACATACCCATTTAGAAAAAAAAAGCTCAACCTTCATGATAATGTTCGGTTCCAAACTCTGCCAATTTGTACGGCGCAAAGATACGGGCTGACACTCGAATTTTTACTCTACCCAACTTGATGTACAGATTTGGATCCCAACTTTCCTTTATGTTTCCTAATTGAAAGAAATGGCTCAGTGGCAAAAGGTAACAGTTAAAAGTAGAATTGGGCATCGCTCACATTATATGCATGAATCATGACTAGGGTATTCATTTAATCGGGCTACTGATTTAATCGGTTAATCGCTCGATTAATTAATCGAGTTTTGGCTTAATAGGATAGTAATCGATTAATTTCGGTAATAACCGGCTAACCGATTAATACAGTTTTTTCATAAATCAAGTAATTTCCACATATAAAAATGCCTAAATTATTTATTATTTTGAGTTTATTAGTAATAATTCTGGCAAAAAAACCGACTTCAATACAAATCTTTTACGCCATTTAATATAAAAAATTTAAAATTTGGTCCATAAATGGCATAGCTATGCGATAATAAATGTTTGGGTCGCCACACCGATTTTCAAAAACTAATTATGGGACCAAACTGCAAGCAAACCTTTTGAAACAATAGAATATTTTAAAAATCGGTTCATTCATGGAGAAGCTATGCGATAATCAATATTTGTGTGAGAGGGGGGGGGGGGGGGTAATGGCCCGTCCGATTTTCGAAAAAAATATGGGACTAAAGTGCAATCAAAGCTTTTTGAACATAAAAGAATTTTGAAAATCGGTCCATAAATGGCGGAGTTATGCGATAATCAATATTTGGGGGGAAGGAGGAATTTCTCCCCGATTTTCGAAAAAAAAATTGTGGGACCAAACTGCAAGCAAAGCCTTCCGAAAAAAAAAAAAAGCATTTTGAAAATCGGTCCTTAAATGAAGGAGTTATGCCATAATCAATATTTGGGGGGGGGGGGGGGGGTAGAATTTTTCCCCGATTCTCGAAAACACCATGCTGGTTACACTGTAATGCGATGCGAAAGGAAAACTCTTCGCATTTGTATGTTATTTACATTGCAATGCGAAAGTATTTCTTTCGTTTCGAATTACAGAGTAACCCCCAGGTCGTCGTACAAGAGTAATATATTTTTTAAGTGAGCGAAAATGATAATTGATATTAATCATACGTCATCTGTTACATCAAAATGATTTTCATTTTCATCACGTTTTTTGGTTTATCCACAAATTTTTTACAAGATATTTTCTTATTGCTTCCAATCAAATAATTCATTATCGATCAGCGTCATTTTTATTTAATTATTGTTATCTAAATACGTTGTAGGTCGAGTCATAATTAAGATATCAAGTAATCCAACACGAGCATTATCGTTTCAAAAACCGTAAGTTATGGTTGTTAAACAAAAACCAAGTCACAGTTACAAAAGAAACTAATACATTTGTTATTTAATAAAGTTATAACAATTAATATTTATGTATACACATATATTTTTTACATTGGTTGTTTTCTTTTTACATCACAATCAGTATTTTAATCTCTGGCTTTTTTTTCTCTAAAATATTTTCAATTTGTTGATAAAATGTTTGTTGCTTTTTTATTATTAAAAACTGTTTTATATACACGTATTTTTTTCTTAAATAAATTATGTAGATATTAATTGTATTTATAAAAATTATAGTTGTTCAATAAAAAAATTTACAGTGAACATATGTACATAGATTTTGTTTTCATAAGTCGAAGCCAATGTTCGTTATTGACCTAGAAAATGAAAAAAGTCTTGGCATAGCTAATGGTTTTTATCATTTAAAACAAATTGTTTATGAACTGAACTGTTTTAACGAGATTTTATTATTTCACTTTAATACACTTAGAGATTTGAAATGATCGTTATTATAATAACGGATGATGTGGGTTGTTTTATCACGTTTTTTTATCCTTATTACATTTTGTTTTAATTAAATTTGTTTTGCGAAAGAAAATTTCTTTCGAACAATTTTTTATATTTTTTTATTTTAAAGAGAAGTATGTCAATCAGGCAATTAATGCCTATCATTTAATTAATTAATGTGTTACCTTCTTGAGAAAGGGATAGTGTAGAGAGAACAGGTGGTGAAGTAGGAGAGAGATAGAAAGTATAATTCATATACAACTGTGCTATTGTCAAAGCGAATTGATACCAGATGGCCTTATCAGCGTATCTGACCGTCAGCTGACTTACCCCATCCGTCAAACTCCATATAAAAAGTAGAATAAAACTTTTACCCCAAATATCAATGTTCAAATTTGTATGTACGTTGTTGTAATGATAAGACCACTTGTATTAATACACTTTGGCTATTGAGAGTTTCTTGTAGAGCAGTGGTGTAGCCCCTCTGCTGTCAGGTAGTGGCATTAATTTGTTTAAGCTGTGTAGCCATTTTATTAGTTCTTTTACTTTGCCGGCGGTTCTGCTACAGTACCAACGAAGGAGGGTGCTGTGAAGTACAGTAGGCTGTATTAGTATTAATCGCTGCCGGTACGACCAAAGTGATCAGTGCTATGCCTTCATCACTTTAACAGTACAACAACAACCAACACAACAACACGCCATTAGTACATCAGAAAAATGCATGATGTGGTTGGCTTGCCTGAAACTAGTCTTGAACTCAAGACTTCAGGGTTTGTAGTCAAACGTGCTTAGCTATTCAGTCAACAGGACGCTCAATTGTTTAAAACGATGGGCATACGTTGACATGCTAAGCTGTAATTCTTATAAAGAAAAAACTTGAAGACTATTTCCCACTACAGGTGTCGTTCAAACAGACTTTTGAACGACACCGCAAAATTTGAGAATATTTTGTATTATAAACAAAAATCGTATTAATTTTGATTTTTTAAATACTAATAACACTGTAGGACACAAGAATAAAACATGGTTATAACGACTGATTTCCACAGAGGGCACTAACAAATTTATAAGTGTATCGGCGTTTTTAATGTTTAGATCTGGGTTTATTTTATGGGAGCTAAAAGTTAGCACATAGTTATAGTGGCTTTGCATAGGAAATCTTTCAAGCCTTATGTTTAAGGTATAAGACATGTTCAACACTTTTACGTAAAACACCACAAACAAAATTTTTGTGGAACATTTAAATCCTATAACTCTTCGTTGTATGGGTGTTTTTGCCATTTCTTAGAAAAAGGGGAAAAACTCCCCTTCAGCGGCGATCTAGCGGGCTGAAATGTTTTACAAAATATTTACTATGGATCTTCAAAGGCACCCAAGTTTCCGACCGCCAGAAATTATTCAAAGCTTGAAATTTACAGATTCACAATTAGTGCTCGGCATAGGCAATTTTTTAAGCCTTACGTTTAAACTTTAAAGTATAAGATGTGTTCAGCACTTGTATGTAAAACACCCTGAGAAACATTTTTGTACAACGATTGAGTCTACTACATCGCCGCTGAAGGGAAGTATTTTGCCCTATTTTTGAGAAAGGTTAAAATATACAAAACAGTTCCTCGTCGATATATAAAAAAACACACATACTGTTTAAGTCTTTTTTGTCTTTTCTGCAGAAACAGTCGAGAGTGTTGGCAAGGTTTTGGCACACTATCCACTACGGGGATACTCTTAATTATATATATTTTTTATTATGGGTTCATAGAAAATTTTATTTTACATAATTTCAATGAATGACATTCATGACTTAAGGTACGTTCACACTTGGCAAATATTTGCCCAAAAAAAACGTAACCACTTATTTTGCTGAGGGTTAGTGTGATTTAACTTGGTTTTTATATCACAAAATACACTTATTAATTATGCTGCCAATAGCTATTTTAAAATAATTTTTAATAAATGCGAACCCATATCTAAAAAAAATATTCCAACTAAAGGAAATACAATTTTAGCTTTTCTTTTGGTCACGTTTTTTTTCACCAAATATTTGCCAAGTATGACTGTACCTTTAGATCAGTCGCAGACGATGTGTAGCCGTGAGCCTCAACCTTTGCCGACTACTTTTCGGCTATTTTTAAATTTTACATGTACACAGCCGACAATTTACATGTACACAACACAAAAAATCTAAATAAACAACAACAAGAGCACATCAGACATTTTTACATATCAACAATGCGCCCTGCAGACAAAATGACTAGTATGTGGTTAGAAATATACTAGTTGCTTTTTTATTCAGACTAGTTGTCTAACTGTCCTTTTTCCATATATCGAACTATCGATTTTAACATTAGGTTGTCATAGGAGCCCAACTAGCTCATTGTACATAGTTATATGCTAGTTGAAATACTAATTATAATAGACTAGTGCGCTTACTAGTTTCTTTATTTATAGTTTTTTAAATATTAAAAAACATTTGGAACGATTTTCCGTCATCCCACGTCAAATTTGGTTTCTAAACAGACGTGGGATGACGGAAAATCGCTCCAAATTCAAAAAAACCCCGTCGGAATAAAAACACAACACTTATTAAAAAACATTTGGCTCAACCGTGGTATGAACACACAGTCCTCATATTTCACGGCATGTACTCTGTCCACTGAGCCACTTTCTACTTATTATATTTGGAGCTAAAATTTTGTTTTATGTATTTACAGCTGAAAATATGTCAATTTATTAAAAATAATTTAAATTACTAGTTTCATTACAACTAGTTGTATGACTGTTCCAAAACGTTGTTGTTTGACTAGTATCGTTACAACTAGTAAAATGACAGTCCTTTGGTGACTAGTAACGTTACAACTAGTAATACAACTGTCACAAAACGTAACTAGTTGTACATTTAGCTGCAGGGCAATTAAACACAAACACACCTAAACAGCAAATTTTTTGTCATTTATTTAGTTTTAGTCTTTGCCGGGCTCTGCTTTAGATTCATTAATTTTTTGGAAAAATTCAATGTACGCTTACGTTGTTTCAAGGAAAATATTCATTGAAGTTCAATGTAAAATGGTTCTTTGAAAACATCCGTTGTTGTTATTCTTTAACAAAATTAATGAACCAGTTCATTGATTTAGCGTACTAGTGCATTAGGTAAACATTTTTTGAAACAATGAACTTTTCCATGAATTTATTTACCTCTTTGGTTCAGTGTATCGTAACAGCAAAAAGATGTATTATGCATCCATACTAAAAAACTTTATCTGTATTATTTATATGTACATTAGATCAAATTTAATTAGAGCATGCTTGTGACATCATTTTCTTTTCAATTAAGCTCAGATTTGGTAAGGGGTTTTTTTAGTTTTAACAAACATTTTTTTCTTAGTGTACATAAATTCTCATTAATTAATATATAATATGAAGTACATTAAAATAATCTGTTTCGATAAAATATAATTTATGAGTTTTACTACAAATCTTTAAAATGTTACACAAGGCATTGATCGTCTAATAGACCGACCGCTCACATTGAGTGGGTGACGTAAAGCGAGTGGATTTGCATTAATATTTTCCAAGTCAATTAATTTTATGTAAAGCTTTAAAGCCTTAAGCTAAAAATAAAATATATAAACAAGTAATTTTATAATTGCTACATATTTTCCAATAATAAAAGCCTACTTAAATTAAGTACTATAAAGATAAAAAAAAAATAAATAATAATTTAATAATTTGTTTCTCTATTCTATTCTCTTTTTAGGTGAGTCAAACAAATTTTATTATCTAGCTGCCTATAAAATGCTCGTATTTGGTAAATATGTATTGAATAATTTAACTCTGGTTTACATATAATGAACAATATTTATGGTTATTAATTAATATCAGCCCCTTGAATTTTTTTGTTATATTTTTAAAATTCTACCGCTTTTTAAAATTATACCGCTTAAGATTTTTGTTTAGCCATGTTTAAGAACTTTCCAAACTTAATATTTTAATCTCTTTTTTTTCAAGCTCTGTCTTGTAATTTCAATTTCTTTATAAGTTTATGGTTTGTTGTTTTTTTTTTCATTGCTGTTTGGGTATGAATTTCGAAAAGGGAGTGTTATTTTCCTTTGTTTGTGATCTTACAATTGTTTCCGCCTTTGGTTGTAAAAATCTTGAAAACAAATATTACTGTTTTACTTTGAACTTTAATATAGTGTATAGTGTTACCTAATAGTGCCTTTGTAAATTTTACTTAAGTAACTTTTGTTTCTTTTTTTTTTTTTCTTAGAATATTATTTATGGCTTTTGACTTTTTCTAAAGAAATTACATACATATATATTTACTTTTAAATTTCCCACGTTAAAGTTTTAAAATAAATTAATATAAACTTACAAGAAATTAATAGAAATTTACTACTGCAGTCGATAGTTTTATTATTATAAACACATTTTCTTGGTTTTATTTAAACTTGTTATAAATGAAGTCATTTTGATGGACATGATGGCGCTGGAGAAAGTTAATCTAGATTTATTATGGTTAAATATTCCCATGATCATATACTCCAACTCTTTCTCTCGTATTGCTAATTAAACCATATAAACCATTAATTTCAACTTCCGTTAGCAATTATGAAATGTAATAAAAACGATTAAAAAAGTCTGAACAAGTGATATGTTTGAGTTGCTTTAACACTCCCACTTACTAAACTTCACTACGAAGTGTTTATAAATCCTTTTTGAACTTTTCAATTATGCTTGGAAATTAATACTTACAGATGTGTTCATAAAAATAGGAGAGACAAAAAACTCAGTTTTATTTCCGTAATTTTTTGTAAAACTAATTACACTGTACAACATAAAAAATTGCAACAAAAAAATATACGTGTATCGGCGTTTTGAAACTTTACATCTGGGACTTTTTCTCATAGTTATAGCGACTCGTCATAGGAAATTTTGTAATCCTTACGTTTAAGGTAAAAGGTATGTTCAGCACTTCTGTGTAAAACACTACGAGAAACATTACTACCACTAAAATGAATCCCTCATGTAAACTTTCAAAACACCGATATGTATGTATTTTATATTTTTAATAGTCTCTACTAGAATCAGTCGTTAGAACCTTGTTATTTTGAAAAGTTTGATTTTGTTGTACAATGTTATTTGACTTAAATTTTTCGATTAATCGAACAAACTATATTCAAGTGAATAATACCCTAGTATTTATAACAATTATGTTTCAAAAAAGTAAAATTTTATTTTTTATACAAAAATATTGAGATTTTTCTTTCCATACTTTTACATCTAATTTAAATTTAAACCTTTTTTAATTTGAACCATAACCTCTATTGTACTCATAATTATATTGTAACTCATTATTGTAAAAAATTGGATAAGTTTTCTTTAAATTTACAATTTATTACGCATTGATTTTCTTAATTTATCATCTATGATACGATCTGGCTTCCACATCCGCCTGATTTTTTATTTTTTATTTTGACCTCAATGTGTCGTTGCCAGTGTTATTATGATTTATTTATATTCGATTATAGACTTTTGAACACAGTTTATTTTTTAAGGCATTAGAAATTTATTTAAAGCATACTCAAAGCTTTTAAGTTTTCTAAAAAAAACCTTAGCAAATATCTTAAATAACAAAAAAGAGAAAAAACTGATTAATCATTAAGATTCTGACCTACAAAATCATTTATAATTTTTCAACTTGTTGCACACATGATTGCACATTTTGTAATGCATTTATATGTTTTTAACTACTTTTATGAAACCCCGACAAGACAATATTTAAACAGCAAATACTAAATGACCAGTTTTACCAAAAAAATATATAAAATTAAAATAAAAAAAGAAGTTAAATAAGAAATATGGGCGTGTAGCAACCAGTAGGAAAAAATAACGCTTTAACTTAAAACTAAATGAAAATCTTTTTCCAAAAAATGTGTGTGAATATGCCAAAGGCTGTTAAAATCACAAATCAAATGATTTGTTTAAATTTTTTAGATATTTTTTTTTCTTTCCATAGAAACGTTTGTTGAACGAAAAATCGGTGCCACCACATTAAAACTGCAATAAGAGCCCCCTAACAAACATTTATCATAGTTTATTTAATACAAAACACTTGCAATTTTCTAATAATGTTTTCTGTTAAACAGCAGCAGCAAGCAGCCAGTCGTATAGTCAGCCAAATCATGTATTTTTATGGCAAAAATTATTTAAAAATAAAACCGCCTTCATATTAAAAAAACAAAAGATTTCTTGGATTACAATTTATACCGAAAATGTAAAAAAAAATTTTCGTCTGTTTGTTAACCTGTCATTCAAGCCTTAAGGTAATTTATGAAAAATCTTTATTTTTGGCACAACACAGTTTTATTTTTTTCCTTTGCTATCTGTTTGATATCTCTTTGTTTTTTTGCAATATTTATCGGTTTTTCAACATCAGGTACTCTTTTAAATACTTTGCAAAATTTTTTGTTGAATGTGTTTGTGACCGTTTTATTTTTAATTCTCTATTTTTTTAATAATTCTTTTTAAAATTAAAAGTCATAATAATACTCATAAGTCTTCTTAAAATGAGTTTTATATGGCAACTAATCACAATATTAAACAAATTGTGTTCGGTCATTTGGTCATCATTGGATTACACTGTTTCCTCATTTTCATATGGCACAAGTTGTGTTACATAATTTTTACTCGGGATGGACACTACTAATGCAATGCATTGTGCCAGAATTTGTTATGGGAAGGAGAGGGTGTAGTTGTTATGGATATTTGATTTAAATTTTCCAACATTGAAAGCAGTGACTGAAACCGTACCCGAACCTGAACCCAAACGGGTTCAGGTTCACTGTTTATGAAGACTTTGAACCCGAACCCGTTGAACCCAAAAATGCAGCAAGGTTCGGGCTCAAAAATATAACAAATAAATAAATATTTAATAGAATAATAATAAAAAAATATTACATTTCTTGCATGCAAAACAAAACAATTCAAAACAAAATCAAAATAAAATAACGACGAAGGCAACAAAGCTGACTATTTTTTGCAATTTTTAAAAGTGCCGAATGGCTGCCAACATTTTTGCTTTTTCTTGTTCGTTTATAGCAAAGTTGTTCGAACATTGAAAATTTTTAAATCAAAGAGATTTAAGGTTAGATTTATAATTTTTCATTTAAAATTAATATGATTCAAAGGTAATTTTAAACCAGCAGCAGTAAATTTTCGCTGGTAATTCGTTTTTTGTCGTCCACATAACCGACACATGTAGGAATAAACAACAACAAGCCACACAACTAAGCACAAGAGTAAACAGTAGCAATGAACAAAACAAATAAACTCTAACACACTTAACCGACAAATTATTTCTGGTAAATTTAATATGATTTCAAATCACAATTTCGTCATGTTGATTTTACATTAAATTTTTTTTCTGTGTGTACTCTCGCCGAAATGGTGTATGGTGTGGCACAATTTTTTCGAAAGGAAGGCCAGTAAGTCACCCGTAGAGCGTCCTCTACGAAAGCTATACTGGCGGTCGCTGAGTAGACTGTTGGACTCCAAATACCTCACAAGATGGAAATTTATTATACTTTCCATTACTTTGGAAAGTGAAGAAAATACTGCAATTTGGCGGTAATTTTCAGGATTAGTAGTCTCTTCTTTTTAGTGATTACTGTTGCGTTGGCAATCTTCCAACATGACGGGAATTCATTAGCATGATATAAAGTACTGAAGAGGGTTGCCAAAGGACGTGCTAGCGTCGAAGAGCACACTGCTTCAAGACTAGTGCTGGAATACCATCCGGCCCAGAAGACTTATTTATGTCGAGATACGCTAAAACCTTTTTAACTGCACGCACTCGAAAGAATATTTTTGGCATAATTGCAGATACTCCCTCAAGCCCGGGCAGTGGTTGATTGCTTTAATGTATAGTAATTTAATTTGTTTCTATTCTAGTTTTTTTTTTATTAGAGAAAATTTATGTAAGAGAAATTTATATCGTTGATTATTGATATTTTCGAATGAAATTTTGCAGTTATATAGGAGTTTCTGTACTAACTAAGATTTGCTATTGGGAATCTTAGATTTCTTAAGAATGTTTCAAGAAAATAAAAAAAATGTAATTTGAACAATTTACTTGCGCCCAAAGCCCTTATAACTAGGGATGTAACGAATACTGATACCGATACCGATATATCGGCGATACTTCAGATTTTCCGATACATCGGTATCGGCGATATTTTACTGTCGATACGACGATACTTTTAAAAATTTTTTTCAGAGTTTTTTTTAACAAATAATTTATTTTTGTTCGATTTTACCATGATTTTATTCACTTCATTATTTTTTCAATCTTATTAATATCAATTTTAAAAATTAATAATATTTTATGCTGTTATTTTGTAAAAAAATTATTTTTTTTTGTTAATTTTACCATGAATTCAAGTCGTTGTTTTTCAAATCTTATTCCAGCAAAAAAAAGAGATACTCCAAAGAAGACATGAAAATGTAGAATTCGCGATCTGGAAGTATTGCAAATTTGGATAATTTCTAATTAGTTTTACATATCCTTGCCATTGCAAGAAGTTCTATTTTTCGATTACCAATCATCGAATTGAAAGCGATGCTAGGACAAATTTCTTTTTCGGTATTCTATAATGATTTTTCCTTAAGGAAAAAGGATAAAAACTTACCCATTTTCACAAATTTAAACTCAGAACTGTGTTTTCATGTAAATGTAAATGAATATATATAAACTTAGAAGTCTTTTAATAAATAAACTATTAAGTTAATTAGAAGAATATTAGATGATAAATGTCCATTAAAAAATCGATTTTTTAAAAAGCATGGCGAGTATTTTTTATAAAGGAATTAAACATTTTTTCTGGCTTTTCTACTAATTATCTGCATATTTTTAATATAGATTTTTTGGATGCAAAGAAAATGTAGCTCCTTAAAAATTACTTCCAATGTTTTATCAATTTTAAATTTTCTCTCTTATAATGTAATTTTGTATAATAAAAAATTGCACTTGAGTGTTGTTAATCTAAACTTGAACTCAATTTCAATATTCGTATCGGTATCGGAATCGGTATCGGCGATATTTAATTTTAAATATCGGTATCGGTATCGGATCGGCAAAACGGCGTATCGTTACATCCCTACTTATAACACTTTGGCAAATAAATGCGTACACATAAGGGTTTTAAGAGGTAGCAATTTTTTTTAATCACAGCTTTGGGAATTTATAATATATGAGCTAAAATCAAAATTTTGATTTAAAGTAGGTAGTAATCGAAAGGGCCCATGTCCAACTTTTTTCCCGTCGATTTATGTCTGTGCAGATGCCTTTCAGATAAGTATACATTTGTTATATGTTGCAAAAAAAATTATTTTTATAAATGCGTTTTTTTTTTACAAAAATTTTCGAAAATTCATATTTTTTTCAATTTTCAACTTAAAAATTTAATATCTTTCAATTTAATATCTTTCAACTAGGACGGCCGAATTTCGTCATGCTGGATCCGCGCCTGGTCGCAGTAATGGAAAAAAAGTATTGTGTGTTAAGATTTTTTGTTGCGTTTTTAAACTTTCGTAGGCAACGGTGTACAAAAACCTACACTTACTTGTCTCGTATAAAAAATAGGGTAAAAAAATTGCAACAATTACTTATTATGAAAATAAAATAAAAATATTACCAAAGAATAATAATGCAACAAACACATTCTCTGTTGTTTTTGTTGGGCGAATATAACATTTATAGTTTATTCGTATAAATAAAATTCAGTTGACTGCATTGCATGGTAATTTGTGTTGTTGCATGGCGTTTCGTAGTATTTGAGCAACGATGTAACGTTTCTCGATTGCTCTATCTTTTCTCACTGCCATAGGAACAGACAAACAGACAGACATTCGTCAGTCGTTGTAGTCACCATCGGTCGACGTTAGTTGTGGCTCTATAAAACGAGAGAAAAAAAATCTAACGTCATTGTTAAACATTGTCGCCAATGACTTTTTTTGCAAACTTTTTTTTCGCATTGCCTCAGTTGTTAGATAGATTTCAGTCTTTGTGTGTATAGTTTTTTTAGATGCAATATTTTTGCAGTTGTAACACATTCTGCCTTGTTGCATTTCTGTTGCTGTGTGAGTGTTTGTATAAATTGTTCAAGTTGCAGTGCAGTTGCATCGGCTGTTGTCGTTTGGCCGCCATCGCAATCTAATGTCAGATAGTTTTGCGGTCGCTAACCCTAAGAAAAATAAAATGCAAAAAAAAAATGCAAATAAATATACAAATAATATATACTTGTCTAATAATAATATACAAACATACATTTACATTCATAGGCATATTTATTTTACATATTTGTTTATACTTGTATGAATGTACGATCAATGCGACTGTAAAAATCAGGCGAAATAATAGAGGAGAGATACTTTTTCGTACTTGTACGTGCGTTTTTTGCTGTATTTGGTTTTTTGATTTTTTGTGTTTTTTTTGTGAAATAGAAAAAAGCGCACATTAATATGACTTAATATGATTTTTATTTTTCATATGTGGTTTTCAATATATTTTTACATTTTTAGTTTTCTTTATATTTTATATAATTTGTTTAATTATGGAAATTTTATTTCAAAGAAGCTTTATGATGAATATTGCTTTTGAACAGGCAACGGATGTGACACATGTTCATAGAATGGCTCGAAATGAAATTAAATATTAGTTTAGATTTATACATACATAGTTGTTTTTTAATCACTTTTCTACAAATAGAAAATGAAAATCTTTATATTTTTTAAATAAAGATTATACTTTAGAAGTTACGAAATCTTAAATGATTTTTATCACCCAAAAATGGCTGTTTGTTTGAACTTAAAATTCTTTTCGCATTACAGTACACTCGCGATAAAATTAACACTATATAACGTTGAAATCGCTTAAGGCCGAGATTCTCTATACAATTTATTCCCATAGATTAAAAAAAAACGCGAGTGTGGTGGAAAAATGTGATAGTATCGATTAAAGGTGAATATGTGTGACAGATTTTATACCAGTTCTCTTCGGCTTGCAAATAATACTTTTCATTTGATCATAGTAGTTGAATTTTTGGGAGGAGCTCGTAATTAAAACAGCAATATGTGCGTTACTATTAATTATATACAGCCATGTTCTGAAAACCATTTCGTTTTGAAATCACAAAATTTCAAAAACGGAAAACAGTGTTCTCTTAATCGGACAATTTAGTGCATTCGAAGTTAAGTTCGGATAATATATCTAAAACATATAAAACATAAAATTTACTTAAAAAAGCTGTAATAAAAGGGCTTTTCAGTTCAAATCTTTCCTGAAATTTGGCGATTTCAAAACGAAATGGTTTTCAGAACATGGCCGATATTCTTTTAAACTCGCTATCGAAAAATACAAAATTTCATAAATATATCCAAAACATATATTTTTGCATATATTTCGTGGAAGAGTGACACACCGATAGTTGGATACCACGCTTTTACATGGAACTTTGTACAAAAATTTATGAATCTAAGAAAAACTCAAATATGAAGTTTGAGAGCCCCAAATAATAGTCGAATGAAAAATAAAACAAATTGATTATTAGGCTAAGGTTCGTAACGTTATATTCAGAGAGAATTGGGCATGATTAATATTCCAAGGAACAAGGGAAAAATTATCATCAACTTAATTTTTCAACGTACACAGCAGAACAGAGTAGCGCCACTTTCGGAAGCCGCTACACTTCCATCGTCAGTGATTTTAATTCTTAATTCTCAGCGTTGCCATCAGTTTATTTTTCTTCATTCCCAAAAAAGTTTGTCTTGAGTAGAACAAAAATCAGGAAAATGGGAATGAAGAAAAATAAACCGATGGCAGCGCTGGGAAGGTGCTGTTAATATCAGCTTGAGAGTGATTTAATTCTCGTATTCAATTTTCACGAAAAAAGTTGTATATATAAGAATTTAACTCACATTCAACAGAGCCACCTGATAAGTGGTGATAAGCAAAATGCACGTGAGCACTGACGATGGAAGTGTAGCGGGTTCCGAAAGTGGTGCTACTCTGTTCTGCTGTGTACGTTGAAAAATTAAGTTGATGTTAATTTTTCCCTTGTTCCTTGGAATATTAATTCCGCCCAATTCTTTCTGAATATAACGTTACGAACCTTAGCCTAATAATCAATTTGGATTCATAATGCAAATACGTTCGAAATAATCATATTAATGAAAAATAAAACATTTGTTTCAAATTGAATATCTAGCCCTTGGGGCTATATGCTTAACGAAAACTTGGCATGGAAATAGCATAACCTGTGAAATTGCACTAGCTGTTAACGAGTTCTACTGGACTATTTGACACTATTCACTATAAAACAACTTTGTTATAAACGTGCAACACCTATGAAGCAAAATCACTACCGAAAAATGCTAAATGAACCTGACTTTCGACGATTTTACACTGAAATTTTTCTGTGTGCATAGTTATGTCTCTTACAAACACATTTTTTTACCATATTAGTACTATCTAGTGCTTTATTACAAATTAAAAAAATGTAATTATTTCTTTTAGTTTAATGATAATTAACATTTACATATATGCTTTAACACCAAATACATTGAACATATATAATATCTCTATTGTCAGTCTTTTCAACTTAATCCGAAATGAAAAAAATCATAATGATAATAAAATTTTACCTACTTTAAAAATGAAATAAATAAATAAATACATTTTCAAAATTGTTTGTTCAATTTAATTGCAATTATAAATACTTTGTAGTTTTTATCGACGGCAACAGACATTATTGTCATATACGAAATAAATGAATATATGTGCCATATATAGAGACAAACAGATAGACGAACGGACACACACAATAATCAGTCAATACCATTATTTTGTTGGTTGTTCAATTGACTAACTGTCTGACTGGTGTTACATGCCTGTCGGCGGTTAGTGGCGGCAATATATATTTTATAATCATGCTGGTGCCAATTGCAATTGTACATAAACGTGTATTAGAAAATAAAATAAATCTACTTAACAAAATTAAATACTATTGCCTCAAGTGCCCATGTAGAGTTGGTGACAGATAGCTACAACAAATAAACTCAAAAGCCAAAAGCTATTTCAAAGACTTAATTAATTATTCAGGCAACAAACCAGAGTTACATTTTTTCGATCGATAAGAATTTCCTTTCATAAATTCAAATTATTTTACATTTAACATTTAATTCTTTTAAAGTTGTGCCGTTGTCTGTATTAGTTTTTACCTGTTGGCTGTTAGTAATTCTGACAAATTTAATTTAACTAATAACAAAAACAACAAAATAAATAAATTTAAAATGCAACAACAACTTGAATATAAAAAAAGCTATAAACTTTTGCTTTCATTAGTAGATAAAGTTAAAAATTGCGGTGATGTTTGTTTGTTAAATAGTCATTGCCGCGCCGCAGCAGTGTATTTATATACATATATATTTTTTATTCGTGGCAGTTGTGGTGTTAGTGGTGGCGTTGATTTGCTGCTGCCGATTGTAGCGGTGTGGTATTAGTGACAGACAATCAGTCAACCCAACCATTCAACTACACACAACTCGTGCTCATTGTAGTTCACTAACCTATGACAATAATTTTTGTAAGAAAAACAAAAACAAAAAACTACACAAAATAATAAATAAATGAAATAGAAAAATAATCAACAATAATGTCATTTATCAATTAAAGACTTACAATAATTACACCGTTTCTCTGGTTCTTTTAATATTCTAGTTTATGAATTGGCAATGACCGTTCCATGAGATGTATATTACTAAGAGCAAGACCTTGATTTTAATATTTCAATCGAGATAATACACGTTCCCGAGTAAATGTTCGTTCACTTATGCACTTTCACGGTTGTCATTGATTATTTAGATCACGTGATTCAAAAGAAAAGTTAATTACGATAAGGAAAATTCACATTGTGGAAAAATACTCGCGAAAAAATAAGTGAAGTAAACGCAATTATTTCTTAATATAATATAATTACACTATGCAACAAAATGAAACTTTTGTCATAAGATTCGATCACCACTATATTATTTGATGTGCTATTATGGTCCTTTGACTATAAAAATAGTCGAAATTTAAAATTCTCTGGATACGTTTTTTTTTTGCCATAATTTTTTCTAAAATTTGGGATTTTTCAAGAAGTTACTTCACCGTTACTTCGCCGATTATATCATAACTTTGGAAGCCGTAGTCCATTTTTATTACAAAACACTAAAAAAAACTTGAAATAAAATTTTTTTTTAAGCCGTTCTAACATAATTTTTTTTTTGGCGCTTTGAAATTTTACATCTGGGATTCATATTAGGGAGAGTTAAATTTCACCCCATTTGTAAATAGTTATACTGACTCGGCATAGGAAATCGTTCCACGAGGAACGTTTTTTAAAACAATTCAGCGATGAAAGGGAACTTTTTGCCACTTATTTAAGTAAGGGATAAAAAACCCAGCGAAAAGCTAAGAGGGCTAAAATATTGTAGAAATATTTTTATTCTCGTGCTGTTTTACATAAAAATGCTGAACACATCTTACATTTTAAACGTAAGCCCCTTAAGATATGCCGCGTCAGTATAACCACGTGCCAAAGGTGTGGACTTAAAACTCCCTCTAGCATGAAACCCAGCGACTAGAACTTTGAATTTTTATGAAAAGTTTTATTAAAATTCAACCAACGAAATTCGTTCACAATATTATTGAAATTTTCATTGGATTTGTGAAAATCAAGAAATCTAATAAAATTGTTTTGACCAATGAAATTTCTACTGGATTTTAAAAAATTGTCATTGATCAATGAAAAAATCTAATGAAATCTATGCATCAAAATTCTTTTAGTGTATGAGTAAAATCAATATTTTCATGAAATAAAGCTTAGTTAATAAAAATGTAAAAAATTTTTTTTGCCATTTTCGATTTTTTTGAAATTAAAAAAAAAACAAATTTCTAATTTTGCTTAAAATATATTATTCATCATTGCGGTCTGAATAATTCCGAAACCGTTGCGTATATAAAAAATTATATTGAAACGGTTTAAAAGTGATTTTCTTTAAAGATTTTTAGTGGTTTTTGTTATAAAATTGGACAACGCTTTTCCAAGTTAATATACAATCTTCAAAAATACCGAAACTATTAAGTATGTAAAAAATTTATATTTAAACAGCTTAAAGGCAATTTAAGTTTTTTAGTGGTTTTGTAATAAAATTGGACAATCACTTTCCAAGTTACGATAAATTCAGTGAAGCGAGCAAGCCTTTTCAAAACTAAAAATCTGGTAATTTCACTTCATTGCGAATAAAATCAATACATATTTATCTATAGATTGTCATAAAATAAAGCTTATTTTATTTGTAGTATATTTGGCTTTATGATCAGCTAATACAACTGGCAAGTTGTTGCCATTTTCGATTTTTTATAAATTAAAAAAAAAGCTTTTCTATTTTGCATCAAAAAAAAACATATATTCTATTATTGTGGTCTAAATAATTCCGAAATCGGGTAGTATAAATGAAAATAATATTAAAACGGCTTAAAGGTAATTTTTTCAAATTTTTTGTGGTTTTTGTAATAAAATTAGACAAGCCCTTCCCAAGTTCTGATGAAATCGATGGAACAGCCTCTTCTAAATTCCCAAATTTTAGAAAATAAAATAAAATTATCCATAGAATTAAAAATTCCGCCTGTTTTTGTAGTCAGGGGACCATGACACATGAAAAAACTATAGTAGTACTCCTTGACATTTTTCTTGTTGCATAGTCTTACTTTTAGTTTTTAACATTTTAGTGAGCGTTCATGTGTATTTCATGTCTTTCACCACTGCTGATGTGGCTCGGTTATATGTGAATTTGAATCTGATCAATAGGAAACACAAATGGAATATTGTATCATGTTTAATTCTAAAATGTTACGGAGATAATGGGTCCATTTATTTATTTTCCCCCGATTTTACCATCAAGTGATTAGGAATTGCACACTCTTTATGATCTGGATCTAATGCTGGGACGCAAAAATACCAGCAATGGCCAGAAAAATAAAAAAAAAACGATTTTCCAAGACTTTTTGGATTAACAAATTTTCTTTCCTTATAAATTATTTGTATATAATTTACCTACAAACAATACTACCTAAAAAGTGGGGGAATCCATGAAATACAAATCAATTATGGCGAGGGAGTATTGTGGCCTGCGAAAACAGCGTCGTTATGTTCTTTTGTTTAAAAAACCTGTGTGGTTTAAAAAACCAGTGTAGTTCAAAATAAAAATCACATTACATAAGATCATAATCTATTTATTAAAATTCTCATTAAGTTTGTGAGAGATTTTGCTTAAATTGCGTTTAAAAGAATGGAGTAAAATATTATATGGTTAAAAATAATCATATAAAAATAAGTTTTTTAAGCACATTTTTAAATAGATAAAAGTCGTTTTACTATTCACTTCCCTCTCACACTCAATACCATAAAGTAGGCAGTGTAATTTTGTTAAGTTTAATTGATCTGTAGTTGTGTTTTTTTTTCTTGTTTTATTTCAAACAAAATTTGTCTATATTATTAATAAAATGTTTGTTAACTATTGTTGGCAAAGTAATAACATTCATATGGCACGTTTTGTTATTTTGCTGTTGTTGGCTACTGCTTGCTTAAACGCTCACGGCGTTTATTGACTTTTTGGCATAGTTATAGCCAATTTTTTCTTTTGTTAGTGGTAAAGCCAGTGTTAGTAGCAAGCGAAAATGTCTATAGGGTTTTATTTATTGGTAACATATTGCAATTTTTTGTTTTGTTTTGGTGTTGATTTTTATATACACTGTGCTGTGGTTGGTTGGTCGGTCGTTGGCGTTAAAATAGTTTAAAATGGCAGTAGGTATCTAGAGGTCTTATTTGAGTTAAACATATAAAACAGTAGGTTTATTGCCGTTTTTGCTTTATGTAACATTAACGATAACTTAATTGATAGCAGTGTTTAGGGGTTATAGCAAAACAAAATACATATTGACAAATTTTTATAGACAAATTGTGAATAATTTTTTTTATATACATATGAATGTCGGTATAATAAAAAATGAGATATGTGAATACCCTTAGTATTAAAAGCAATTGTGGACACAATCATTTTTATTTCCAGCTGTAGATAACAGTTTTAGCTACAAATTCATAGCTGTTTAAAGTAAGAGATATTTCATATACAATAGGTGCCATACATACTCGTATGTACATAGAGTAGAGTCTCTATTTAAAATGCAAAATTCTATAAAGTACAAATTGTATTTTTAAAGCAACTGTCTATACAGGCCCATAAGCAAATAAGCTATCAAGGAAGTAGGCGTTTGATATATTAACAAATACTAATGCAATAACAAATATATGCAACACATACAAATATATGCAACACATACAAATATATGCAACACATACAAATCCCTGAAGGAAATGTCGATAGTAAAACTGTACTGATTCACTATTGACTTTTGTTACCAGTACTACTGACTAATTATATCCCAGGCAATGCTCTGATTTAGCATGTGCCTGTCTTTCAGATTCAACTAGTGACCTCAGAAGTACTAATTAGCTACATACGAGATATTTCGTATGGGACCACATTGAGACATTGGCACTAAAAACGTGCACCACTATACCAGAAAGTAGTGCTAAAACAGATATAACAAATACATACGTGTTACTATAAGTGTAAATGATGGAATGAGTGTAACTGATATTATATGATTTTATTCTACGCACACCTTCTACTCACTCAACAATAAGAGTAACAAAGTGTTTTGCAATGGATAAGAAATTTACATGCTTTTTGTTTTAAAATGTATGTTGTTGTACCTCAGATATTTTAAGGTAATTGTTAGTAAAATTGTATGTTTCATAGTTTATATAATGCACATTCACATACACTTCGTGTAAAAATTTATTGCTAGCTTACAATAAGAGTTAATGCTTTGTTCATAAGTACAACTCATTGTTGTGCTTTGTTGTTGCTGTTTTTGTTGTTTATTTTGATGTTAGTTGTAAATGGCCGACAAATTACCGGCAAACTTCGTTTTGCATGATAAATTGCCCGTTTCTACAATAAGTTACTTATTGTGCGACATCAGTATCTATTAATATCTTTTTGGCGAATCATAGGAAAACAAACTGTTACTCTCAGTCTCTCTATATCCACTCATATCTACTATACTTCAGCCAATAACAATACCATCTAAAGACTGAAACACTACATTACTTATCCACAAGGAAACCGTAGATATGCCCTTAAAAAATATGTTTTATGCGCATTAAATATGCACCAAAAACTTTAAAAAATGCTCTAAAAATGTAAAAAATGAAAAATATCATTTCGTTTTTAATTTATATAATATTCATTTCTGATGTCCAAGAAGATAACGTCCACGGACATTATTCCCCTTCAAAAAGGAAAATGTCCACAGGAATGTCGAATAGTGGCTTCACAGAGTAAAGGTTTTCTGCCTAGTCAATCTTCACTGTGCAGTACCATTTGCATGAACCTTATTTGCATTTTTTTATTATCATTATTTCCTTTTCAACGTGGAGACTATTTCATTGGACGTTATTGCATGCCACTTATATACTCTGGTTCCTCATGGGTACGAGAATCGATATACAAATGCCAGCCTTGCCTTTTATCTGTCCGAATATAATATGTTGGTCACCACGACATGTTTTGTGGTGAATAAATCAATGGAATGAGAAACATTTTTAAGAAATCGAGGAAAAATACATTAGAGTAAATTTAAAACCAGAAAAGAAAAATTTTTTAAATGTGGAAAAAATTTTAAAGTTTCGATGGCTAAACACACTTTTTTGGTTTTTTTCTGTAAATATGCATAGTAGGATTTAAAAAGGGCAAAATTTGCTAGGAAAACAGCCAAATATGCCACAAAAAAAATCCCTAAATATGCGACTAAGTGTAAAATATGCAAAAATATGCTGTAAAGGGTAAAATATGCACTAACGAATCGTTGCCAAAATTCTTAAAAAGTTCTGAAACGTATAAATATTATATATGTGCCTACATACATCGCACAGGACAAAAATACAATTGCATAGTTGCGGTTTCCCTGCTTAGCAATATGAACTCATATGAGTTAAGACACAGAAACTGATATAAACAGATGTATCTGTTCACATGTTTAATTGGCACCAAAGTTTCACTAGTGCATTTAAATGATTCCACTCAACACATATGCAATTTTTATTGAATAAAGCAATTAAATTAAAATTTTTATGGAAATTTTTTGAATGGTTTGAACACAAAAATAAAAGGTGAAGGCGATTCGTTTACGATGTGACCAAACTTGTCGATATAAGTGGAGACAATTGGCTACAGGCTTCCTTCAGGGATTTACTAGCCCAATCACACTACTAATGACGACTGTGTGCAGTTCTTTTGTTTTATTGCATATTTCTGCAATAAAGTTTAAGTTTATGGCATTTTGTTATTTATTTCTTCTTTTCTCTCTTCATTATTTGCCATATAGTTATTGCTTGATTACATTAAACTGATAAAGAAAAGTAGCTACAAGTTAGTGAAAAATATAAAATTTTTTTTTGCTTATTTCAATTGCCATGGCGTTATAATATATAATATAATTGAGTTATTCTTGTGGTTACACTCTAAGTTCATCTACATACATTTTAAGAAAATTAAACATAAAAAAAATTAAAAATAAAAAACCTGTTGGGGGGTAAAAAATGCCAGACTCTGCTGAAAATGTTTGCATTTTCAAAAATAAAACCGCAAATAATTGCAATTTTCTATGCTGATAATAACAAACAACATGTATAATACATATGTGTATAACACATAAATTGTATAGTAAGTACCATAAAAAGTATTTATTTACTTATTTAAAAGATAAGAAAAACTGTTTTACAAATAAACCAATGAGTAAAAAATATATAATTTTTTTCCTCTGTACATATCAACAGCATTTTCATTGCAGATAACATTAAATTGTTATGATTAAAATATTCAAGTTATAAACATTATTTTCATCAATAATTTATTAAAAAATCAATCATTTAACAATCAAATCAACAGTTTGTTATGTCTGTGAGGATAATTTGTGCAACATTGTTGCTATTTTGCATAGTTGGGGGCAGTATACACTAACAGCCAAATTTATAAAAAATTCTTATTTTAGGTTTAAGACTCACAATTGTTATTGAACAGTTTCACGCTAAAAACTGTTTAATATAAAATTGCATTCATAAACAGTACAATAGACATTGTGTGTTTTAAGGAAATTTAGATTTCGATACTGGCAACACCGCCATGTTTTGTAGTTAGTGTTGCAATAAAAAGAATATGATTTCTTACGGATATTGAAATAAACGAATAGCTTTTTATTGTTTTAGTGTAAGTTAAGATTTTTTGAACTCTCTTTATAATATATTTCTCAACTTATTTAACAAAGTTTTGTATGAAGTAAAAGCAAAAAAGAGAAATTATTACAAAAGAGTACACACGAATCTTTTAATCATGTATGAAAAAGGTACTCGAATAACGAGCCTATTTTCATTTGTGTTGATTGTTTCTACATCACTAACATTTCTTTTTGCTTTTATGTGTTTTGATGGTGTTTTTTTTTCTAATTTTGTTGCGAATTTTGTTTAACTTAAATAATTAAGTGACATATTCTATAAAATTTAAAAAAACATACGTAAACGCTTATAGCCAAGACTTCAAGCTTTAATTTAAAGCATATCATGTATTCCTGTGTGCTAAATTTGCAAAGATATTTTAAGTTGAAATTGATATATCGATGATATGAATTTATTGAAGGTTTATAGTAGGTGCATACCATCTTTAAACCTATTTTAAAATTTTCATTTAATATACATTTTTGAATGCAATTTTATGAAATTTTGCTTAAAAGTAGTCTGTTGCCCTGTTTTAAATATTTATGAATATGGCTGTAAATGTAGAGTGAAATAAGCATTGCACTATCACTAAACGCAGATTTAGAGCAAAATGTGCCATACGCTCAACTAGTGCAAAAATTGAACCGGCACTAAAAAAAATTGTACAACAAATTTAGTGCAAAATCTCTACGTTACAATCAAATTAGTGAAGAAAAAAGAATCAATAAACTGAAGATTGCTTTTTTTTAAACTAAAATAATTAAATTTTCGTGCAAAATTTTTTAACATCACTATCTCTAATGTTTAGTGATAGTGCTAATTTTCAATTCACCACTAAAGCTGTTTTTAGACTATTATACAAGCTGTTCGACTTCTGCACAAAATGCTATCCTGATATAATGTGTTGTTATTGCTATTTTAAAACTTTCCATAAACCCATTAGATCAGGGTTGCATATTCTACAGAAGTCGAACGGCTTGGGAGATGGTGTAAAACAGCTCTAAACATCAATAAAATTAGTGCAATAATTTTGTGCAATCACTACGAATTTGTGGAAACTGTAATATCTACATTCTTTGTTTAATTTAGCTGTATTTTTTATTTTTAAAGTTCATCCATTCAACTTTCCTTCAAGTTGGAAATATACTGTTTTATATTGTGTGGAGTTAATTTATTTTTTCTCTACTTTTGTTAATGGAGTAACTTAACTTGCGCATTTATGTTGCTGTTAATATTTTCAACACTTTACATCGATCAAATATTGATCGCTTACAATATTTTTAAATTTATTACAAAAAAAATGCTTGCATTTTTTGTTTTTTGATGGGAGTACAATCAATTCTTCAAGTAAATAATGGGCTTGCTAAAAAAGCAACAAGTATGTAAAATACTCGTATGTGTATGTAAAATGTGTGTATGTATGCAGTTTCCAGTTTCTAGTATGCAATTTTAAGTGTAGCCTTATGGCAAACACTTAATTAAATTTCAAAATAATTTTTAAGCAGAGATGGGAGTAGCCTTTCCTGGGAAAATAGTGTTACGTAATATGTGAAATCTGCGGTAAGCATTAAAAAAAAATTTTTTTTTTCATCAATTTTTTTTGAGTCATTCGATTAATCAATCTAAATTACTCGAATAAATTTGCAGTTGTTCGATTAATCGATCAAATATTATTCGAATGTATACGGCTGATTCTCATTCTAAACGTATGCATATATTTTTTGTGTTTACTAATGTAACTAATATAAATATGAGAAGGTAGGATTCATATTATAGTTTTCACGTCATTCAATGGATCCTGAAATGAAATTATATATATATATATATATATATATATATATATATATATATATATATATATATATATATATATATATATATATATATATATATATATATATATATATATATATATATATATATATATATATATATATATATATATATATATATATATATATATATATATATATATATATATATATATATATATATATATATATATATATATATATATATATATATATATATATATATATATATATATATATATATATATATATATATAAATTTTTACATTTTTGTGTATTAAGTATTACTTAAATTTGCTTTCCCGGTTGTTCTCGAAATGATTTTTGTGAAAAAATACAGCACAAAAATTAGTACAGAGTTTATAAGCACTATACATCTAGACTCTAAAAGCAAAAAATTATAAAAATCACACAACGAAATTAAAAGCTATGACCACTTTTTCCATTATAACCTGGGAAAAATAAATTTTTTTGTGGGAAAATTAAAATTTTTTATATTTTTAAAATAATTCTTCACACACATTTATACCTATGAAAAAGTAGGCTAACTGTTCTTTCAAATAAGACTGATTTTAATCAAATCGACCAACAATGTAAAAAGTTATGTATGGCAATTTCAAATAATTATTCGTACCGAAAAACGATTTACCTAATACATTATTCCAAAATAGAACACCCACAGTTTAAAAAAATTGTTTACGTAACGCTCAATACATTTTTATACGACTTCAATATTAACACACACTATATTTTAAATTTGAAACAACTAAGATGTATAATCTTCAATTTAAAAAAAAGCTCCTTAGTTGTTCACTAAAAAATTCACATTAAATTAAAAAATAAGGATAAGACTTAATACATTTTTTTGGATACAAACCATGATTAATTGATGAAAGTTTTTGCAATATAATGCTATTTAAAAAAGTTCACAACACTTTCAAATATTTAAAAGTACGAACCTGTGCTGTTATTTAATGAAATTTCAATAATTAAACTTAGTAACGAAGCGTACTAAAAAAGCGTAACATTCAATACACCCGATTGCGGATAACAACGTTTAAAAATATATGATAATTTCTAATATGTTAAAAAAATTTTATGTGTGGAATAAGAGAAGCAAATGCAAATATTCTAAACCCGTTATAAATTTAATCTCGTTTGTGAAAAAATTCATAGTTTCTTAATGTGGAAAGCCAACACAGCATGCATTACGGACACGCCATTTTATACGAAGAGAGGAAAAACAGGCAGTATTTGTGTTTTGGTTTTTAACACATAATGGACAGTCTTACACAAAAAAATGCTATGTGCATTTATTTATAATATATTAAATCATACTAAAGCAGTTTTCATTATAAAATGTATGCGTTTATTTTATAAAATATTTTACTACACTTTCAAAGAAAGCATAACTTTTCCATTTTCATTTAAGCCTGAAGAATTTTTTTTTCTTTCTTATAAATTATAAAAATTATTATGAAAAAATATTAGTACAAGCATTAAAATTAAAATAAATAATTTGTTAGCAGTAGTATAAATATATATTCAAGATAAGTATGAGTAAATATATGTGCATATATTTGTGCTCTTGCTGTAATATTCTTTGGCTATTAACTACATATTAATATAGCAAAATTTTAATGCTTAAACAGATAATCACTCTAGCCGTGCAATAATCATACAATTTGTTGATAATTCATTAAAACCATCATAAATTCATTGTACGAGACTTATACACTAATAGACCGTACAACATTGTTTATGTTTATAGACTTGCAACATCAATATACACATATAGAAACATGCTTACATACATACTGCATAGCATACAAAAATATTCATACAAACTTTTAGCTAGCTAGAAAATGTTTGTGCTGCAAGTTCATTCAACTTTGTAAGTTGTTATTTTTTTATCGTTTTGACGTATGACAACAATATGTTGTAAAATGTTAGTGGGCATGATTGGGTGTTCAACAAATATGTGTAAAAGTGGCAAATAGCACGTTTTTTCTCTAAGAATTCACACAATATTTATTTTATTTCTTGGCTGCTCCGACATGGGCTTTGTGCGCCCGTATGTGTGTTTTTCTTTACATTTTTGTAGCAACTACCTTCACGTAGTATATCTGTTGAACAATATTGGTTTGCAATATTTTATTTTTTATTTTTTTCGTAATCAATTGTTTGGAAATTAAATTCAATTAAGCTTTAAGACATAATTGCTTTAAGAGTTTAGTTTTCTTAAATTGAACTTTTCAATTGTCTTAATAAATTTTTTTTATTATTGCTTCCATTTAATAACTTAATTGTTTTAATTAAAAATTTATAAAAATTCATTAAATTGTTTGAAATTAAGAAATAAATAAAAAAATCTATAAATAATAGAATTGCTGCGATAAAAATAAATTTGGTTAAAAGGTAAATAAAATGTTGTAAAAAATCAAACCATTTTTTACCTGGTCTTAAATTTAGTAAACTTTTGAGAACCAAATGGTCTGCTTTACTTAACAAAATTGTTTAAAAAAATGCTAATTTTTCAATATTGTCATGTATTTTTAGTTTATTTATGTTTATGCGGCCATTGCCCTTACATATATTTTTTTTAGGTTCTGATTATTTTGTTACCAAAAGCATAAAGTTTTTACATTCATTTATTATGTGTATTTTGTAAAATATCCATACTTATGTTAAGGCCTTTTTTTGTCTGGTTCTTTGCGGTTTGGCATCCAAGTTTTACTTTTTGAAAGACAGACCTTTTAAACATTCTATCAACAACAAGAGCAGCCGCACAAAAAAAGCGAACACATTAAATACAGATTTTGCTAAAAATAAATGTTAATATTACTGTGAATAAACATGTTGCTTTTTTTTTCAAACCCAAATATTTGTAATATACAAAACATGAGTTTTTTTTGCTAGAAATATCGATATGTATGTATGTTTTAAATTTAAAAAGATTTTTATTGACTTAAGGTTACTGAGAACTTTGTGCGGCTTAAAATTTTAAGATGAAATGAAAAAGATGCTTACAAAACTTTGTTGCCTGTTGTTTGAACTAAATTTGTTTCAATAACAAAATTATGTTTGGAAAAATGTTAACTGACAGTCAGGTACGAAAAAATTCAAATGATAATTGAAAAAGCTTGAAATTAACAAAATATGGATGGTCAAATATACATATCTTCATGTGAAATGAAAAAAGCCGTAAGTTACATTCAAATAAACTTAAAGGAGAAGCAAAAAATGCGTAGAATGAAGAATAACCACAAAATTTAGAAAAATCTGATGTTGTCAGCTTTTCGATTTGTTGATTTGACATAGTTATTCTCTTTTTTTGTTTGTTTTATAAATTGTTTGTGCTTGCACTTACCACTTTTAGAATTTTGTTAATAAACAGGCATGTTCTGCAAATCACATGGCTTTAAATCACATGTGATTTTAAAATCAATAATGGTCCTGTAGACGTTTTTAAAATCATATACGATAAATTTTATTCAGAAATGATGTTTGATGCTCTATACAATAGGAAAACTAAAAAAAGAGTGAACATATATCTGCATAATCATTATTGATTTCAAAATTACATGTGATTTATAGCCATGTGATTTTCAGAACATACCCGAAAGTCGATGTTTTTTTTTAATCGTAGGAGGGCAAAATTTTGCTAGAACATGTATTTTGATACGGTGCATCATAATCAGTCAAAAAAGTCGATTTTGATTTTTTCGTAACTACTTATTTACCCCTGTTTTGATTTCATATTACGATGTGTACATGAGACTAGTCGTTAAAAACTTAATTTTTTTCCGACGCCTCCAAGAAACTTGCTTTTGGTAAAAAAGAAGTGCGAGGTATTTTTTTCTTATTATTAAAATTATTAAAAAGTGATATTTTTGCTGATAATGTAAATAATATATGCAACAGAAAGATCTGCGATTCTTAATAAACATTTGAAAAAGTCTAAATCTAAAGCTTTGAAACGACATTGGCTTCAATCAAAACCGATGACGCGCTCCAAACTTATTCAAGTTTGAATAAAACCGTTTTTCACAAAATTTAATTAAATTTTAATTAATTAAACTTTTCATTGGATTTATGAAATTGTCACTCAAACAATGAAATTTTTTCACAATATTAATGAATTTTTCATTGGATTTGTGACATTTTCATTGGATCAATAAAAAATTCAATGAAATTTGTTTCATTGGTTTTCGTGGCTGATAATGTATGGGCTTTTCAGTCTAGCTTTTAAAGTTATGCGTGCGGTAAATTTTTTTTGCGGCGTAAGCTGCAAGGAAATAGCCGGAAAATAACTGCGCCAGATTATCTAAATAACAATGACATTAAAAGAGTCATAGATCCAAATAATGCGAATGTAGAGCAGTAGTCCACATTAGGCGAATATACTAGTCCACTTTACCCGCCAATTTTTTAATGCTGATTTTTTGGCTTTCTTACAGTATTTACACCTGAAATTTTTCTCGCTTAACGCAATTCGCTAATTTCCAATTATTTTGGAAATATGTATAGCTGTGTTGCATTAAAGGAGCGATATGTTTATTTTGTTTCCATTGTTTTTATCCTTGATGAATGTTAAGTGAATCTATAAATTTATTTATTAAACAATACATCTCTATAAACCTGCTCTTGATTAATTAATTTCTGTGATGTAATGAAAGTGCAAAATTAATTGAATTTAATGCAGCCTTAAACTATGCAATACAATCAACAACTTTATAATAAAGAAGACAACAGCATAATGCAATTTTTGCTTTAGCCGAAATCCTTTTAATTCTATTTTATTGAATTTATTTTCATTAAACATTCTTTAAAATTTTTATTGTAACAACGAAAACAGATTTAATCTTTTATCTATCATGTTGTACTTGTAAATGTCATCCATCGTTGACTGCACTGCAGCACGAGCATAAAAAGTACTGACAAAGCACAAAAAAAGTAAACTTAATAAAAAATCATTTTAAAATGAACCTTTAGAAAGAAATACACACCAACAAACACAAATGAAAACAGACTGATTTGAATGACGATAAGTTTTTACTAATACATACATACTTTCATAGAATAAAGTGAAGAAGCAAAGGCAACTGGAGCCTGGTACACTTATACATAAATATATAGAGAGAGTCAGTAGTAAATGATAAACTTTCGCTTGTTTTTTATCATGACAATGACAACATAGACTAACATAATAGACAGACATAATGGCAGATAGACAGACAGATGGACGGACAGACAAACACTCCTATAACATCATTCAGTTAAAAATACCGAAGAAGGAGCGAAAAGGGCCATTAAACAGATTCCCTACATCTATTTTTTTGTAATATGGCTGGCTGTCAGAATTTTGTAGTGCTTTTTACTGAATTTTTATTTTTACAAATAGCAAAAAGAGATATACCTTTTTTAATATTGATTTAATGACATCGACAATATTGGCGGGCTGCTTACACTATAAATTTTGTTGTTCTAGTCTACCATAAAGAAAATATATCGTTAAAGATGTATGCGTTCATTGAATAACAAGATTTAAAAATTTATTTGAATTTTTATTTCTTAGCAAAACTGTTTGAAAATTCACTCTTATTGCAATATTTTAAGGCACATAGTAGTTATAATTTTATTATATCTTGCACATGCTGCTGAATAAGTGTCTTTAGTAAGCAGATATTTTTTCCTTTGGAATTATTGATATAGAAATTTGTTAGTGCCCCTTCCATTTAAATGTTATTAAAAGGATGCTGCTATTTTTTACTAGCAAGGAAATTTTGATTTTATTTATTTTTTTACTTTCTTTATCTACTTATAAAAGTTATTCCTTTATTTTTTATTTATTTTAGTTAGAAAATTCTGCTTTTGCAATCGATCTTTCGGTTTAGTTTGTTTTTCAATTTTTTCCTTATAAGCTTTAAATAAAATTCCATTTTTTTCATGTCTGCTTTGTAAGTAAGATTTCCTTTTTTTGCGAACACACGGAGACGTTTCTTTTTTGAAGTTATAAATGCTCATTAATATAAAGGAAAAACATTTATACTGAAACTTGGGTCATTGCCATTATTTTCCAACAAAAAAATCTAAATTTATTACATTTTATTGGTTTCTGATTACTTCTGCTGATTAAATAATGAATTCTTCAATTCTTAAGAGTATTTTGTCTGCGTTTTTGAAGAGATATAATGAATGATTTGTAGTTTTCCTAATGAGAATTAGAAAATATAATAGAAAGCAAATTTAGTTGTATGTATAAATTTTATTTTCTTTAATTACAAATTATACAAGGTGTCCTTAAAAATCAAGGCCAAACCAAACATATGCGGAGGAGTTACTCTCAATAACATAAAAGTAAAAAAAAAACAAATCAAGATTTGTAGCCCCATTAAAAATTCTGATACTTTTCTAATAGAAATAATTTTAAAAACATGTACCTACGTGACAGATTTCTTAGAATTATGTTCAATATAAATCTCTTTATTTTTGACAAACCAACTTTTCCCATACTTTTCTAATCCGCGAGCATATTTATGCCGCTGTTGTAACCTTGGTTGGGCGAAACGATTATCATATTTAAGGTTTTCATCGTTCTTTAAAATATGCTGAATTCTTTGTGTGGACACTTGGAGGCTTTATTGCCGTTTGATATTGGATGGATATATATATACAGCTTAACGTCTTATCTGCCTCTTAGTTCTTTCAAACAGGAGAGGCTTTCGTCCTGCTCTTTTCAAATAACCATATTGTCCAGAATTAAAAAAAATAATATAAAATTGTTCTTTTAATCTCTTTGAATTTTTCTTGCATATTTTCGCATAAGTTTTAATTTTTAAGCACTCTTCAACAGTAAGAAGACCTCCGCAAGGCATTTTTATTAAATCTGTTTTTTCCTGAAGGACCTGACAATGGCGAGAAAATTTCATATAAGCCCAGGAACTGTTCTGCTCATTAACATATGCACGTGAGTTGCCAAACACAAATTCCGGTATTATAAATAATCTATGTTAGGCTCTTCTGTGGCTAGACTGTCAACCCAATCGTTTCCAGCATATCTTTCATGGCAGGTATCCAGAATAACGTTGGTTTACTTTGAGCGTGAAGTTCATTTAGAGATGTAACAGAATCCATGACAACACCCGACTTTATCTTATAAGAGATTATGGCCTTGATCGCTGCCTTTAATTTAACATCAAATAGATACTAATACCCTTATATTTTTTTCTCAAGCATTCTCTAGTACAAATAAGGATGGAATAGCCTTTACCCTTGGGAATGGTCCTTCAGAAGTTAAGCCATCAGTAAAACAGTTTTGGTCAGCATATTCCTGCCTAAAAGCAGGCAATACTTTTTGTTTCACGATAAATATGCCTTCATTTTATTTATTACTTCGCTTGAAAAAATTTCTTTATTTTTTATATCAAACTTATTGAAAATTTTCTTATTCCATTATATTCTCTCTACTCCATTTTAAATTATAATGACCGTAAAATTGTAAATTGCATACCTTATCATTTCGCGTGTATTTGTTAGAAGTCATTGTTTTCATATTTTAAAACAAATCGTTCACCTTTTATTTTAATTTTCGTTTGTGTAAAATACCACTTTCCTTTGTTTTACTCAAACACTGACAAAGTTTATCCTCTGGCAATTTTAATTATTAAAAAATATTCACATGAGACCCACAATGGCGTTTTTGCCACATTCTGTCTGCTTTTGTGTAAATGTGTATCACGTTTCACGCATAAATTTTTGTTTTATTAATTTTACTGCATGAAGCCAAATACAGCACTACTTACTCATCATGTTCATTAATTTTATTATTATTTTATAAATATTTCTACATATTGTGGAGTTTAGTTGTCATTGTTATGTTGGCTCTAAACTAAAACATATCCCAATGACATTTAGCCAATTTGGCAATGAAAATTTAAATGGTAGAATGATATAGAGGATGCAGGGCTAGACAATGATAGCAGGGAGATTCTAACCGCATTATGTATATGACGGTTCTTAGTAATGTCAATAATGTTGTAATTGCTAAATTTATATCAGGTAATTACAACCAACTACTAATTGCAATTGAATGTTCTTTAATTAAAAGTTCTTGGAAAGGTGAGTGTGTACGAAGAAAATAATAGGTTTGTTTTTATATAAATTTCTAAAAGTAATTAGAAAATAATACTGTTGCCTACGTTTGGGGGTTTCATTTAATTTTTTATATATTATGAAAAAATAAAGCATACTTACGCCCCTTTTCACAATGTATGATTAAGAGTTAACGTGGACTTTAACGGCAAGTTTTGTATGGCGAAGTTTCCGTTAAAGTCCACGTTAACTCTTAATCGTATATTGTGAAAAGGGCCGTTAGAATATTAACTATAAAATTTTTGTAAATTATACTTCAAGGGTTAAAAAAAAGAAAATTTATTAGCAATTAATAGATAAAATAACGACCTGTGAACTAAATTTGCACTGTTATTATTATAAAAAATTATTTAAATCTTCAAATTTTCTAAAATTCTTTTAAGAGTTTATGCATTTTAAAATGATCAACACATAAATCGTGTACCCTTTTTTAAAATCAAATTTCTTTAAATATATACCTAAACTGACAAAGGATTTAATTTATTTTTCTACCTCTTCACTTAAGTTTGTTGGCTTAAAATGTTTTACTAATTTCATCACTTAATTGTGCCTTTTTGTGCGATTTTCTGTTTAGTGTTATCCTTTGCTCTGGAAATTGCCATTTAACTAAAACAACATCTATATAACAATTAAAGTGTTTTCCTACTCAAGCAACAAATTTTTAAATGCAAAATATCTATTAGTGTCTGCTTCCAAAAGCAGTTTTCAATTCCTTACCTCCTGCGCAAATAATATAAACAACCTCCAAAATTAATCATTAACAAAAACAGAAGACATTAAATAAAAAAAAAGATAGAATTCTCACACACGCACTCAGGTTTAAAACTTAATGGTCTCTGATCCGGCACAAAGTAGTGGCAGTAGTATTCAACACATACAGCCAGCCAGTCAAGTTGTCTTCCACTCTAGTGGCGATGACTGGTGCTGGTGCTGCTTTTAAAATGAGGTGTGATATATTTGTGCGCATTGCAGCAGTCCTTTGGTGTGTTTGTTTGAGTGTTAAGCTTATAGTATTTAACTTGAACACGCATCCAAACATAGACAGCCAAAGAAATACAACCAGCAAAAATATAAATTAAAAAAAGAAAAACTTCGTATAATAATGTGTAAATGTAAAGCTGTTGAAGTAAATCTGTGAAAGGACATTGCAATTTTACACACTTTGAAAATCGTGCTTATATTTTCTACTACAGTTTCTATTCAAGTGGTTTGTAAAGTAGTGTAGTTTGAGTAGTATGTCCAATAATGAGGACTTCCCAGGACAACACCAGCACCAGTACCAGTGCCACTTTACCGCCGTTTTAATGGCAATGACCATAAAGCTATTGTAGCTGTTGTTGTAGTTGTTAGTAAATGTACCCAAACATTAAACCATTCAAACGTGTTGTTAGCCTTTAATGTTATTTAGTCCTTAAGGAGGTGTTGACTGTGTGTGGTAGGGGGGAGTGTGTGAAAGCTGTCTGTTATTTTTGTGAAATTATTCAAAAAGAAAGTAAAAGTTTTCATTTTCTTTTCCAAATTTTTTTTTCTGCCAAGACTTTTGTCTTGCTCCCAAATACTTGTGTGTAGGGAATCTTTAAGATTTGTGGTACATATTTCTTTTATAAAATTTTTCATTTAATATTATTTTTCTCTGGGTATTTAATTCTTAACAACTTAAGTTTTTAGTTGTATCTTAAAGTTTTATGTTTTATTGTTAAGGTTTTAAAGTCTTATAAATTTCTTGTATGCATGTTTATGATAAAAAAAAGCAACAACAAACCAGAGTAAATACATCCTTTAATAATGTCTAGTAAAACTTTTCGAGTGTTTGAAAGTTTTTTAGAAAACATTGCTGTCAACATCGTAAAGGGTATTTGAGAATATGAACTTTAAAGATTAAAACTATTTAAAAAATTCTTTGTTAATTACACTTTTGCATGTCGATATAAATTGTGAAGTGGTCTTGAAGGAGTACTGATTTAAATAAAAATATTAAAACATATATTTAGGAGTTTTGAATGCTGATATGAGGATGGAAAAACTAGAGTACTTTCCATAAAAGTCATAAATACCTAAAATCTGCTGTACAATCTTTTTCATAATTACTAGTAATTAAAATTGTTAGCATATCTTTAAAAAGTTAAAAATTGTTATCAAGTTTCTAGAATAGAAAAACAGTCCAAAAGTAAAAATGATGATTTTAAAATACAACAATTCTTGCCAAAAAAAAACCGACTACAAAATAGGCGTGGCACCGCCCCCATATTTTATTATCATGTACTTTTACGAGAACTAATTGTGTGTGCGAAGTCTCATAACAATCGGATAAGTAGAAGTAGTTAAAATGAATAGTTACTTTTCATGGGCATGGCACTGCCCACTTTTCTAACTACAATATTGTATTGTAACGATAACTAAATGTGTATGCAAAGTTTCATAAGAATCGGCTAAGTAAAAGTAGTTAAAATTCTTATTTGCTTTTAATGGGCGTGGCACTGCCCACCTTTTTAAACGGAATGATGTATTTTAACGATAACTAAATACGAGTACATGACGAATTGATAACCTTTCTCCTCTTTTTGAAGTCGGTTAAAAAAAGAAACGCCCTGTCTTCAGGTGGGAATCGAATCCACAACCTTCTGACTGATTGGCCAGCACACTAGTAACTATCTTTCCAGGGCAACCGAATTTTTTTTAATACTGAGCTACAAAAATCAACAAAAAAATTACATGATTCTAACGACTGATTCTGGCAGAGGGCACTAATAAATATATGTATTCGTTTAGTTCGAACTTAAGCATGAATAATAAAATTTCTTTGGACCAACATTTTTTGTCAAAATCCTGCTATAAGTCTTCAAATTAAAGAAGGTCCTAATATGAAAACATATTTTCACTACACTAACAAAATTTTGCTTCATAAAACCAATCAAACAATTTCGCTAGATTTTTTCATTAATCCAATGAAAATTTTATTAATATTGCGAAAGAATTTCGTTGGTTGAATTTTTATGAAAAGTTTCATTAAAATTCAACCAACGAAACTCGTTCACAATATTAATGAAATAGTTTCATTGGTTTTATGAAGAAAAATTTTGTTTTAAAATTTTTAAAATTGATATTAATAAGATTTAAAAAACAACGAAATGAATTTAGTTCATGGTAAAATTAACAAAAAATAAATAATATGTTAAAAAAAAATTCTGACAAAAATTTTTAAAGTATCGTCTTATCGACAGTAAAATATTGTCGATACCGATGTATGGGAAAATCTCAAGTATCGCCGGTATATCGGTATCGGTTACATCCCTAGTTTGTATACCGTTTTAAGAGCATATTTTTCAAGTTTTTCGATCATATTTTTATGTTTTTGGTACATGTATAGTGCGCATAAAACTAATTTTTTAGATCATATTTCCGGTTTCCCTGGTCATTGCAATACTCGTAGACTTTATTTTTTGTAGCATACTCGTAGGTTCTATTCGGCGTCTTTGGTTTGTTGTTTCTTATTTTATTTTCTTATTTAAATGTAAAACCTGTGTTCATGCAACACTCGTTAACATTTTACTAGTTTAAAAAACAAATTAAGATATAAACTCTGAGATAAAATATATGACAGACATAATGAAAATGTCAAAATAAACACCAAATTTAAATGAATAAAAAAACTCTTAAAAACACAAAAAACAATGCGTTTACGGTTGAATAAAATTACCTCCCCCACAGTTTTACCCACAACATTCTTTTGTTAAAAAAACAAATTAAATTTTATAAGAAGTTTTCTTGGAATTTTCTGTCAACAAATGCAGATATTAATGTACTTAAAAAAACTACTTCTCTGGTAGACATCCCAGCAAACCAAAACATTTGAAAATAATATCGCATTCGAATGTTGCGTACACATTTCTCGGACAAAACACTCGCGAACGGCTATCGAAGTCGAGAAAGAGCTGCTAGAGCTCACTCGTCGCTCAGTTTGTGGCAGCAAATCTTTCGATTTCGATGTTTCGCTGACAAATAAATAGCGAACCAATATCGAAGAAATATCGATACCACAAAAATGCAGGAAAAAGTAATTTTTCAAGATTGTTATCTTTATTTTTTTAATTTATCTATTTTAATGTAAATGGAATATTTATTTATTTAGAATTGTAACTTAGGCTGCAGTCAATCAGATTCGAACACGGTACCGCCAGGCTAACAGATTAGCACACATCCACTAGGCTATCATGGCAAATTTTTTTCTATTCAATTATTGCACACATGAATGTAAATTACACATTCGATAAATTATCGAAAATAGTTCAATGCTGCGAACATTCACATTTTATGAAATTTGGCAACTGCGCTTCTTATGCTGACTTTAGACGAGATGTTTTTTACATATGGCTTGTTAGGTGTGTGAGACATATGTAACTTCTCATGTTTGTCAAAATTGTCAATTTACAGACGGTTTATAATATTTGCTTTCACACGTACATGTGCAATTACATCTGACATAACCTCTGAGTGTTCACAACAGCTGAGTTTTTGCACAATTTTCGTAAATATATAAAGCGCTCTTTGCTTTTTAATGTTTTTTCAGCCAAACCACACTTTTGATAATTTAATACAGCTGATGTCAGATGAAAATAGAACACGCTCTAATTGAAAATTTTTCATCTGACTTTGCTTCTGTAAACGTCATCTGACAATGTTTCATATGTTTCACACGGCATGTATCACTTTTGCAGTGGGAAATTTGACAAGTCAGATGTAAAATACATGTCGTCTAAAGTCAGCATTATCGAGACATATTTCGATGCTGAGAACATTCACATTTTATGAAATTTGGCAATTGAGCTTATTGTCGCAACATTATGGACAAAAGCTCGCATTTGCGAACATTCGATTTTTTTAGATTTACGAGCATTTATCGAACAAATTTGTTTCGAAAATTCTTTGTTTTAGTGAACCTTCTTTTATTTCGAATCTCAGGTTTAGTGGGATACTACATGCACACACACATTGTCTGCAGCCAGCCCCCAGATTTTAGTTTTTTTGAAATAAATTTAATGAACTTAATGTACTTGTGCTTAAGTAGTTTCAGTTTTCTCACCTTAAACAGCTAATAATCTTTACTAATATATGATCAACATTATAGTTAAAATGTCTAGTCTTAACGTCATATATATTGCTAATATTACAGCAACGCAACCACTAATAGTTGCTGCTTAAGTATGTGCAAAAACCAAAGCCATCAGATGGAAACCTTTTAATGATTCTTCTTATTCATACGAGTTTTTCTTTAGTTTTGTTAACAGGAAAAAACAAAACAAAAGTTTCATTAAGTTTTCCATTTTGTAATAGAAGTAAAAAGAAACTTTTTCAGACTTACTTACGTATGGTAATTAGTAATATTCAGATTACTTTTAAGGATTATGTGACTGTTTCATAAATTTTTCTTCATAATTTAAAAATCATGAGTTTTATTCCGCTTTTAATTGAAAAACGGCAGTGGTGTTTTTAAAATATGTAATTAAAAGCAATATTTAAAATATATGTTGTGCATACTTTTAGGAGCGCCAAGTAAATATTTGCTTCATTAGTTTGCATATAATAAAGTAGTACCTTGAAATAGGTGAAGTATTTGTGGCAGAAAGCTCAAAAATCAAAAACAAAATGTTATGAATTGCAAAATATTATTTTTGAACATTCTAGCCAGTTCTTTGACAGACCTGTATATCTACATTATACATATTATCGGCTGTATGCTTAACGAAAACTTGGCATGAGCTTAGCATAAATGACGAAATTTAACTGGATATTAACAGGTTCATCCATACAATTTGATATTAAAAATCACAGTAGATTGTAGTTGTGACTCAGGACTATGTTTTACGGTGATTTTTCATATCAATTTGTATGAAAAAACTCCTTACGAGCCTGTCCAATTTCGTCACTTATGCCAAGTTTTCGGTATGCACATGTCCCTGTATTTTTAGTTACAAAGCCTTGTTTAGGGATCAAAAATAAAAACTTGTGAAATCTGCCATGTATTTTGTTTTATATTTGGTGTAAGCAATAAATTTGTCTAAAACATTGACACGTTTCTTGCTATTTACTTGAGGTATTTGCGGTTAAAACACACGCATTTTTATAAAGTTCAACAAACTTGTGACACATGACAACCGCTTGACACATGAACTTTAACTAAAAGAACTCATAAGTAAAATGACTTAAAGCTTTTTGCCATCAGTCACTTGAATACTATTTAAAGAGACCAGAAAAACGAATTAATAGCTGTTTGAGAATTTTTAAATACAAACAAAAAATAAATAATATTGTTATAAGACTTCTAAAGACATTTGCTAAAAAGGAACAAAAGTACACAATATAAATGACAATGTCTGGCAAATGTCCTTTTTTCTTCTTCAACAAGTTTCTATTATTTAAATTTGAAAAAATTTTAGTTGGTTGATGGTAAATGCATTAAAAATTATATACAGACATATTTTTTTATTTAGTCAATACATAAATTGCTTTGTAATAAATACACATTTTACAAATACTATATAGTCTAAATGGGTGTATTTTATATAAGCAATTGCCAAAAAAATCATTTATTTTTGTTTCGATAGTGAAAAGTCCTTCAAGCATTTGTTGACATGACCTTTAAAGAAAAAGAAAAATAATCGTTTAAAATTAAATAAAAGAAAGAAAATAAAAATCTGTGGTTTGAAGCGTTTTTAAGGGACTAAAGAAAGAAAAATTATAGAATATAAAACATATTTTCTGAATGGAAAATCATTTAACAAAATATGTTTAAATTTGTAATTTTTAAAAGCCATTACTAGAAATAATAACATAAAGATAAATAATCGAAAGAAAGTATAATAATAAAGTTTTTAAACTGTAAATGAAAGAAAATTTTCAGAGTACATACAGCTGTGTTCAACATCATAGGAGTACCTTAAAATGTGCTTTCTTCATTGTGTTAGCAACTCTAATATCGCGTGATATGATAGTGATAATTGCTAGAACTTATCAAAAGAAAAAAAAAACAAGTGATCATCACATAGCTCAATGGTCTTTTTGCACTTAATTATCTTATAACCAGGGCTCGGACTGTCCTGCAAATAAAAATTGATTTTAAGCGTTTAACAAATGCACCTAAAAATGGAAAATATGCATTTACCTACGAATAAAGTACTAAAACTAAAATAATCAGCCATGTCACAGCTTCCGTTCGGATTGGTTTTGAGTCCGTAGTTGTCATTCCGAAAAAAATTTTTTTTGGTGCTTTAGATTCCGTTTATTTTGTATTTCGTTTTTACAATGATAAAGATTTTATACCTTGAGGCGTTTGTTTACTCTTGTTTTTTGAGTTAAAGCTCGCATTAAGCTTTTTATTAACATGGAAAGCTCATGACCAAATATTTATTTGACGCTCCTAAAAGTATGCACTTTTTTAATATTTACTGCAAATGAAGTCTGTAGAAAAGTGTTTTTCAATTCCACTTTGAAATTTAAAAGTGGTTTGATTACGAAAAAAATTTCCGTTTTTTGTTTTCTGAAGAAACAAGTTACGGAATTGAAACCATTTCCGATCGGAATGGTATTTTGTGACATGGCTGAATACGAAAAATTTTTTTTTTTTATTTGTTATAATTATTAGAGGAAAAAAAACCAGAAAACAACCATAAGGGTTTATTATTTAATCCAACCGAACTATAGTTGAGTTGCCAGACGGCAAATGAAAATTAATGGTTGCCAGAAACGCGCTAAATAGCAATTGAAATTGACAGCTCTCAGTTGCCAGTTGCCATCAGTAGTATCCATTTTCAGCAAATGATAACCCAACTGAGGCTCGGTTGTCATGCACAATCGGCCGATTAATATTTTTTTTTTCAAAAATTGAGAAATATGCACTAAAAATTTTTTATAACTCCAAAAATATACATTCATTGCCAAACATGCAAAAAATGCACTTAACACCAAAATATGCAACTACAAATAGATGCCAAATTACTTGAAATTTTATTACGCGCATATATAATTAGTCAATATGTCTTTATCTATCACCACAAAAAAAAATGCATTTGCATAAAAGTCCGAGCCCTGCTTATAACTTTCTTATTTTTCTCTGATCTTAACAATTTTATGCTTCATTTGTTCGTCATGAAATTATCTTTCACTTGTTTGCAAAATTTTAATAAAGTAATTTTTCTTATCTTAACTGAGCAAAAAAACATAAGGAAATGCATTATTTTTAATTGCAAGTCTGTAGCTTAATTGATTTTGATCCCATCAATACAAAACTTATATCGCTCAAAAAATTTCAGAAAATAAGTTTTTCTCGGATTTCTATCACCTAACACATATTTCATTATCGTGCTCAGCGTATCGAAATTTAGGGCCTAATTTTCTAAAACACGTCACAAAAGTGAAATTTTTATAGCAAACAATAACAAAATTACTAAATTTCCATAAATTTGTTTTGTTTTTAATATAAATTCTTCACCGAATAAACACAAAAAAATTCAGGCTTTGCTTTGCCTTTCATAATTTTTAAAATTTGTATGAAAACAAAAACAAATTTATAAAATTTGAGTAATTTTGTTTTTGTTTCCTATATAAATTTCACTTTCGTGACGTGTTTTAGGAAATTAGGCTCTAAGTTACTTAGAAAATTTGTGCTTTACAGAGCAAAAACTAATTTTACTCATATGTATATTGTGCAAATTTCGATCATGATATCGCCGCTGATGGGGATTTTTTGCCCCTTTTTTAAGAATTGGATAAAAAGACCCGTAGAACGAAAAGTTAGTGTTAAAATATTCCGCAAAAATTTTGTTCTATATAAAAAAAAAGTACACATCTTATACACAGAAAAATAACTTTAAAAAATATTTGTCTAAAATAATATTAAACTGTCAGCAAATGTTTTTTACTGAATCAGTGGATTTTTTGTTTGACCTTCATTTAGGACGCAAACACCAAAAACAACAACAAAAAGCAGTTTTCCGTGTCGTAAAATCCAACCCCGCTGACGACATACACACAAATAAGAACAACAACAATGATAGCAAAAGCAATGCGATTGTAACAAGTTTGTTTACTGAAGATTTCTGAGTGAATCCATTCGTCAATGTCGTTGCGTCAATTCTCATTTATCTTTCTAGACTCTTCATATAAACACTCAGAGTTGAGCACATTTAACAAAGTAGAACTATTACAAAAAAAAATTTTTTATTGACTCAGACAAAATGTTTGTTAATATGTTACAGAAAATCCAGTAGATATTTTTGTTCGATTCAGTAAATTATTTTGTTTAGAATTTGTAAATATTTTTAGACAAATTGTTTTATAGATTTGGACAATTTCTTTACTAAAAAAAAAGTTTTTTTCAATGAAATTGTTTAGAAATTTTTCTTTGTATTTACGGACCTAGCTAGACAAAATATTTTATAGTTCATTGAATTCCTGTAATGAAAATTAAATTTAGTTTTTTCTGTGTACCTTAAACTTAAGGCTTACAAGATTTCCATGTTGTTTTGTGTTGTACAGTGTAACTAGTTTTCCAGAAAATTACGGAAATAAAGTTTAGTGCTTTGTCGAAAAATTCAAAATTTCCTTTTTAATAAGTATTAAAAAAAATGCAAACTTTTAGGCATTTATGACCGCAGCATCCCGCAGATATATTTCTGGGCATAGTTATCCATCCATGCTATTTAGCAGACAAAGATAGATTGAAAAAAAACTAGTTTTCCGCTTAGGTAGAGATATCTATTAGGTATTCTACATCGTTGATATTTGGAATGTTTGTTTTTCAAATTATTGATACCAAAAGCTCAAAAAGACATTTACTATAAAAGGAATGATGTGTGCATAGTATTTCTTTTTCTTGTTCAAACTCCTGGTTAATTTTAAAAATATCCACAATTTAATTGAGTTTAACTTTACATATAAATATTTAAATAAAAAGGCCCGGTAATGTTAGGAAATACTAAAATATAGATTACAGCCACGTTTAATTAATGTAAAGGTTATTTATTTGATAAAATTTGTAAATAAAATTAATTTATTTAAGAACTTCTTCAGCTCCAGGCTAATGTCAGTGTTTGTTAACACAAAAAACGGTAACCAACTTGAAAAGCTATACATACTCTATTGCAAACAGTCAGAAATTCAGCCATTTTAAAAAGGAATATCAGACAAAATGAAAAAATCCTTTTCACAAAAACGTTAGTTAATTAAACCACTTTAGATGTTTCAATGAAAGCAACAAAAAAAAGTTAAAATTGTATGAACAAATTTGTTTGCTGTAAAATGGCAACTCAAAAGATTAAATTTTTTTTAATTGGAAAATAAGTTAACAAGGATTGAAATAACTCCTAAAAAATAACAAAAAGAAAAATATTGCTAAGTTTAGTTTAAATTTTGATTTAAAAATGAATTAATATGAAAAACTGAACCATTTTTTATGAGTTTTTTAATTGGAAAAAGATTTTCAAAATCTAGATATTAGTAAGTTGCTAACTTGTTGTTAGTAGCCCCTAAATGTATGCTTTAAATTAAAATATCTTAATTTATTTACTGCAATAAATTTTTTCATGTTTTTTTTGCATTGTTTTTGTGCAACAAACAAAACCTTTTATAAAAATCTAAAAAGAAAAGATAAAGTTCTGTCTTCTTTGCTGGTAATACTCAAAAATATTTTTTTTCTTTCAGTAAGAACTTATATTGTATATTATTTAAGACTGTTGGTTTTGTTCATCCATTTTGATTTGTTTTTAATCCCCTAGACATTACTGAAATAGAACAAAACAAAAAGAAAAAACATAAAATCTTGCCACATAAAAAGACATTTTTGCCAAGAAAGTACATATAAAGAAATAAACTTAAAGCACTTGTAACCAAGTAATTTGTAACTACACCAAGGGTAATTTCTTCCACTTAAAATAATCCTCAAATGGTTTAGAGTTAATTTAGGAATAAAACTGCTGCATATAAAAACATGCATGAAGTTCATATGTAACTAAATAAAACTTATTTTTTCGTTTTCATGCAATTTAAAAATTTATATTTCTGCTGCACTTTTTCTCTTAATATTATACGAGTACATACATAAATTATTATGATAAAATTGTTATATGTATGTTGTGGGCTACAGTTCACTGATCCTTATACCACCAATAGATCTTGAAGTATAGTTTTATGATAAACATAAAAAAGGATTTTGATTTTAAATTATTCAGGGCTCTTCGATCTTCAATGTGAAATACCAATATTCGGACTTAGTATACCTTTGTTTTTGTAGATTATTTTTTTTTTGTTTTTTTCTTTTTTTAAGAGAAGTAACACAATCAGGAAATTAATGCCTACCAGTTAATTAATTAATGTGTTATCTTCTTTGGAAAAGGGATAGTGTAGAGAGAACAGGTGGTGAAGTGGGAGAGATAGAAAGCTTAATTAATTTAAAACCCTGCTATTGCGCGTTTTTTATAGATCAGTGTTGCAAGCGCCTCTGGTGTCAAGTAGAGGCATTAAGTTGTTTTTTAAAACTGTTTAGCCATTTTATTAGTTATTTTACTTCGCCGACGGTTCTGTTACAATACCGACGAAGGAGGATGCTGTGAAGTGCATTAGGATATGTTAGTATTAATCACTGCCGGTACTGCCAAGGTGATCAGTGCTATGCCTTCATCACTTTAACAGTCCAACAACAACCAACACAATAACACGCCAATGCACATGAGAAAAATGCATGATGTTCTTGGCTTGCCTGAAACTAGTCTTGAACTCAAGACCTCAGGGTTTGTCGTCAAACGCGCTAACCACTCAGCCAACAGCATCGATGACGCTACGATAATCCCGATTATTTTTATTTCACATACAGCTGTATGACAGATTCCGTTTTGATCCCGTTGTTGTCATTCCGAAAAAGTTCATTTTTGATGCTTAGATTCCGTTTATTTTATATTTCGATTTTACAATGATTTTACAATGATAGCGTTATTTCGCGAATGAAGGTACTTACAAGACATATATTAGCATAACTGGAGAATGGTTTGATCTATTCAGTGAAAAAGAAAAATCAAAACTCGATAATAAAATTGTCTTTAAGCCTAACGAACATGCTTCGAAATCCTTCTATAAGATTCAGAGATATCGTAAAAGTTTGCGCTTAAAAATCAAAAAATTAAAAGTTTTTGTGTTTAAAAGTTTATTTTAAAAAATACGACAACAGCCTTATTTTTTTGTCCAGTGTCATGTAGCTTAATATATTCCCAAAGAAATCAGCCCTTTTTAGTTGAAATTGGTGCATATTTTTGAATTATTGGTCATAATGCCGTATAAATGATGAAACAGAACTAAGTCCGCAACTTCAGGCAAAAACGCTGCCAAATAAACAGGCCCAAAACTAAATAGACGGCAGTAGCTTCAAAATGCTCTCATGTTTGCTTATTTTCTTTTGTTCTTATATTTCGTATGAAAAATGTATGAAATTTTATTAAAACGCGGCAACATTGTTGAGAGAATGAGTTGCTAAAACTGAGAGCATGAGAAAAAACGTTCTCAAAATAAAATAGATTCTATCCCATGACTGCTTTTTACGTCGTATGATTTATGACAATTTCTATGGAAAAACCCGTCTAGCCCCAGTTCTGTTTCATCATTAACTGTAATTTAATCAAATTTCAACCGCAAGTCGGCACGGGAAGGCGTGGTCCCAGGGGCGCGAAGTGTGTTGAGAGTAATTTCTGCATCAAGCCTCTACTTTTTTTAGTGGTGAGACAAAAATATTTTCACTTTAAAATATAACGGACACCCTACAGATATGTATGTAACAAGAAGTTCGATTAAATAGTGTAGCAGTTTAGAGTAATATTATTTTAATGCAATCGTACCTCCCTTTTTGTTTTGCTGAAAAACAAAACGTTTAATAATTTATAGTGTTTTTCTATATACATTGATATTATATATGTCTGCTTGGATATAAACTGCCTAAAAGAAAAAATTAAAATCATACAAATGTACTATGTATTACAGAAACGCCGCACAGTGGTTTCACATGGAAAGAAGGTTAATAAACCAGTATCTTTGAAACTTGCGATCCGATTACAAAACGATGCATGTAAAACTCAGAGCGGGACGTAAGCTTTGAGAGTGTTGAAATTTTAAAACAGACGGTGAAAATCTGATAAACATTTGCAAGAGTTATGAAGCCAAAAAGGATTTTCATGCCCTAGGTAGTCAACTTTGACACCATGTAGCTTACCGTGTGTTTCAACAGGGTCGCCCAAATTTGAACATTCTAGGCCCACCTCTATGATTTTTACATACATCGTTTTGTAATCGGATTGCAAGTTTCAAAGATAAAATATTTGTTACCCTTTTTTTGTAATTGGAAGCACTGTTGTGCGTCGCTGTACAAAAATGGCAGCAAATATTTAATGAATTATTGCACATTAAAAATGTATCAACAACAAACAAAAATACATATCAAAGCAGCATAACAAACAATGAAACAAAGCCACCACGGTATTCCACTTTCGTTAAAGAAAATAATCGTAATAAATTTCGATTCCGACACATAAACAATGTGAAAAGTGTTGGTAGCAGTAATAAAAATTAAAACTGCAGAGGCTGAGTTGTGAGTCGAGGCAGCAAAAACAGAAAATTGAAAAGCAATTTAATTTAATGTGTTTATGACGATTGTCTTATTTCTTTTCATGAAATGTTTAAATAAAGACATACAAACATACCAAAAAAAGAAATGGGTATTCAATTACAATTTTAAGACTTACTTAAAAAGTAAAGAAACAATAAAGGGTGTGTTGTAGTTTTTCCTTATTATTTTTGAAAGAAAAATAAAAACATGCTTGTAGTACACGGTTAGCTTACATATCTCTGTGTACTCAAAAGCATTCATTCCCCGTAGGCCAAGTCTTCGAGATATCTTCGATGCATGTGCGAAACAAGTATCTAGCACCGACGACGAATTGACGACAGTTCAAGCCAACTATTGACGATATTTTCGAAAAAAAAGGAGACAAAAGTCCATGAAGGAAACGTTAGTAACATGCCACTAAAGTTTTCGTCAATGAATAATAATAAAATTTAAAAATGTAATAATCGAATTGATCCCACAACCTCTATACTGATAGGCTAGCACGCTACCTACTAGCCTAACGAGGTACTCAACAAACTTTATACATAAAAACGACAACTTTGATGCAGTTGTTACTTTTGCTGTCGGCAATAAAGCTGTACACACGACAACTTCGATGCAGTTGTTGACAATAAAACTGTACACACGACCACTTAGATGTAGTTGTTACACTTGTTGTCGACAATAACACTGTACACACGACAACTTCGATATAGTTGTTACGAAAACTTCGATGCAGTTGTCACTCGTGTCGTCGGCAATAAAACTGTATAGACGTCTTATTGTATGCAGTTGTTCTTCATCTTGTCGTCAATAAGGCTTTCCACTAAGGATGTAACCGATATTTCGGCGATACTTCAGATTTGAAGATACTTCAGTATCAGCGATATTTTACTGTCGATACGACGATACGTTTTAATTTTTTTCAGAGCTTTTTTTAATAAATAATTTATTTTTTGTTAAGTTTACCCTAAATTCCTTTTCAATTCGTTGTTTTTTTTAATCTTATTCCTAGCAACAAAAAAATATACACTCCAAGGAGTCATGAAAATGTAGAATTTGTCATCCGGAAGTAGTGCAAATTTGAATTATTGCTAATGATTTTTACATATGCTTGTCATTGCAAGAAGTTTTTTCGATTAGAAATTACCGAATTAGAAGGTCTTTTTTGGCGTTCTATTTAGAATGATATTTTCCTCTAAGAAAAAGGATGGAAAATAATCCATTTTCGCAACTTTTTTCTTTTTATTTGAATTTAAACGCAAAGCAGTGTTTTCGTCTAAATTTAAGTGAATAAATATGAACTTTTAAAGAATATTAGTTCATAAATGTCCTTTAAAAAATTTATTTTTTTTAAAAAGCATGGTAAGTACTCTTTTAAAATTATAAAGAATTTAAAAATTTTTGTATAACTTTTTAAAAAGACTTCTAATTTTTTTACTGGGTTAATATCAATTTTAAAAATTAAATAATTTAGTTTCAAATGCAGCATCTTCAAGAAAGTTTTGTGTAAATTTGGGGTGCTTGATTATTCGACTTATTTCAAAAACCGGTTTTCGAATAGCTCAAGTTTTTTTAAATAAAAGAAAACAGGTTGCTGATGTTAAAAAAAGTACTCTACTTGCGTTTTGTTAATTTTAACTTCAACTCAATTTCAATATGAGTATTGGTATCGGAATCGGTATCAGCGATATTTCTTTTTAAGTATCGGTATCGTATCGGCAAAAAGACGTATCGTTGCAGGCCTACTTTCTACCACGAATTTGCATTATTTTGTCAGAAGAAATTCGTTATACACGACGGCGTATGTATACTACCTTGTCACCATATTTATTTCTAAATGTTTTCTATAGGCGACAAATAATTGATTTTTTTGCAGACAACATCGATGAAAATGTCGTCGGTATGAACTGGGACTACAGGGTCCTTTCATTCAACCAACATTCATATAAATATATCTGCACACATATTTAGTGGGTTGTAATGCTATTTCATATGTCGACATAACATTTGCAACTATTTTAACTAATTTTCTTTATGGCAGACTGATTTAAGTGTTTTTGCCTTTACTGGATTATTCAAAGTAACTTATTTATGACTTGAGGAAATGACGATTTTAAGATTTATTTTCAGTAAAATAACTAAATAAGGTCAGGAAAATTGAGGGGGAAGAGTTAGTTAGTTATGGCATTCAGCTTAAGCAAAATTAACCATAAATTTAATTAAAGAAAAGAAATATGTAATAATAAAATGCAAGCAACAGTAACAATAAAAAACGCATTATGCATTTATGTGTAAACCCACACATACACACATGTAAACTGCAGTTTTTTTTAACCCAGACAGAAAAGGCATACTTTAGGGGGAATTTGTTATTTTAAAAGTTTTTAATAGATTTACATACACACAATTGTATTTAATCGTAACATTTATTGTAGCAATTTCCAAAAAAAAAATCCAATTATTTTCATTTTAATATCAAAATTATTCAAGTGTATAGTAATTTATTTTAATTTAAATTTTCTGGCAAAGAAAAATCTCAAACTGTAGGCGTATAAGTCACATTTAGAAAGCTTACAATAGAAATGCATGCATAGTTAGTTCACTTTTTTACCATAAGACTACTTATCAGATATTTCATATATGGCTGCATTATAAAATAAGCTATTCACAATTACGAACACTTTCACTTCAAGGTTTCTTAAATTTAAACCTAAACAAATCACTTGGACAAACACTGCTTACAGCTAATAAATCAATTATAGATGAAATTGTGAGTAAGTTTTTACTCACGATCATGTAAAAGCGATCATTTAAAAGCAAAAAAAAAAACTCATATAACACTACATACATATATGTAATTCTTATTAAAATTACTCTGCCAATCATGTGTGATCAATCACTTCCGATTCACACTAATCACATGAGGGCAGCTCATCTCCAAAATCAACTATAAAATTTAAAATGAATTTAAAGGAAGAAATAATAAATGTATAGAAGGTGGGAGTTTCTTTTTTCCTCTTCTCCTTCTTTTTCTAACCAAATAAACACATGCAATATAACAAATTAAAGAAAATTTATAGACAAAAACTATTAGAAAAAAGGAAGGTGTGTGTGTGTGTGTGTGTGTGTAGTAGTAGTTAGAGGTAAATGAAAATTGTTTTTGATAGAAAAAAATTTTTATTAGCAAAATTTTCATAAAAAAGAGGCGTTTGTTAGTTAAATAAAGAAATTGTTATAAATTACTTTGTGGTTTGCAATTTTCTGTTGGCGTTTTCTTTTAGTCATACTCAAATTTAATTCAATTTAAAGCAGATAAATTGCAATTTTGTCAGCAGCCAGTCAGGTAATTTATACAAATTTTGGTTGTATTCAAAAACAAAATTTGTAGCTAATTTAGTTTCAAATGTAACACACCTTCCAGAGAATTTTGTGTAAAGCTAGAGTGCTTGATTAATCGATATTTTTTTAAACCGGCTTTCGAATAATTTTTGTAAATAAAAAAAAAACACTTGCGGACTTGCGGAGGTTAACACAAGCTTACAACGTTTTGTACTAGAGAAACTTGAAGCTGTTTCGTATGTAATTAGGGTGCTCAGTTCGAATATGTTTATTTTTTATATATATTTTTTTTATTTTTATTTATTTTTTTGTTTCTACTATTCGAAAATGAAACACTTGCACGACAAATGTTGACATAACTGGATAACGGTTTGTGGTATTCAATTAAAAGAAAAAAAAATCAAACAACAATATTATCTTTAAGCCGCACTAGCATTGTTTTATTTAATTTGTTTAATAGTTTCAGAGATATTGCGGTAATTGTGCCAAGAAAAATCGTTTTTTTTTAATTTTTATTTTTAAAACTTTTTTAAAAAATATTTAAAACAAAAATCCTTTATTTTCCTATTAGAATATAGGTAAATAAGTCCCAAGCAAAACAATCCTTATTTCGCTAAAATCGATCAACAACTTTTGATTTTATTCACAATTAAGTAAGGGAACTCGACTGACAAAAATTGCGATTTCCATACAACACACACACACACAAATTAAAATTTTACTGTTGTATGAAAATCGTGACTTTTATTGAGTTTCCTCACTTAATTGTGAAATTGAATGTGTTAGGACTAATTTAAGTAATGAATTGGTTTAAAGATTGATGTATAGTAGAGATGGGCACCGCCGATGATCACGCGCTATGATGCATGCTCTGGAGTAACTATTTGCTTTAATAACGTATCGGAATGAACGTGACTACAAAATTAAACGGGAAAGACCATACGTAAGTAAATTTTTTGCGTGACTGTTTCGTGATTAGAAAAATTTGACAACTAATTTGAAATTACTGATAAACAGCGGCAGAAAGTCCTTAAAAATGTTCTTAATAAATTTGGGCAGTAAAAATAAAGAAAACTTTGCGCTAATTCAACAAATTTTTTTCGTGAGCCTGAGCTTTTGTGGTATTAATTAATATTTATTTACAATCACGGGAGCGTGCATGAATGAGAGCCACAAAATTCCAAGTTTGTGGATGACCGTGCATGAGTAATATTTTTTATAGTGATCGTACATGATCGTTAGGTAAAAGTAACTCACTATCCATTTTCTAATGTGCAAACATCAAAAGAATGCACCGTAAAATGGTTGAAAGTGTAAACCGCACTTGAACTCTAATGAGGAAGTGTGGAGATCTATCCGTGTTAAAAATAACAACTATGGAGAATCTATCATTTTTTCATATATATTTTTTTTATTTCAGTAACTTTATTTTTATATGTACATCTTATGCCGTTAAAATCCGCTAAGACGTACCCGAAAAAAATGGGCTTCAAACCGCTTAAAAACCGATACGGCTATTCTAGTAAGAACAGAGAAGTTCAAGAATGGACAAAACTTACTTAGTTTTATCCAGATTTGGCTGAAACTCTTTTTTTTCTGCTCCTTAGTTTGTTTTATATTAACGAATAAAATTTGTCGTTTTATATAAAACAAAAAAGTATGACAAAAAATCATGCAGTTGGCATCTGCTGCTGGCTTGCTGTTGCTTTTTGTCTACTTGTCAGTTGCTCTGTCAAGAGGAGTTGTGTATGGATGTTGCTATTGGCATACTACAAGTTCAGACGACCCAGCATCTTTTAGGAAGGGAAAGACAATTCAAAAGATTTTCTATTGTATTTTTTTCTTCTTTCAAACAAGAATTCGCAATTTTTTTCTGCAGTAATATAGAAACAGAAACTTGCACTTGGTTGTTCCTTTTGGCTGTTGTTATTATATTTTTTATTTTTGGTCTTTAGTTGTTGCTCTTTATTCTGTTTATTATAGTTGTTGTCATGTTTTGCTATTGCTGTTACTTTGTTGCCAATATAAGCAGAAAGCATATTAGTTAAGTACTTGATATAATGAAATAAAATTGCAAAACATCATAAGCCATTGTTTCTGCAGACTATAAATAATATATTGCAAAGAATTTAAAAGTGCACTTCACTATTGCTTTAACAAAACAAGAATCTTTATAAAATTGAAAAAGAATATTTGATTTGGGAAAACAAAACTTTAATTTATGAACTCGACATGACGACACCTCGTCACAGAAATGGAATTTGTGCTCTAAATGCAATAAAATAATGACTTTGTCGATGCTTAGGAAATTGAGTAAGTATTTTTTATGTAATTCGTTTCTTCCTATTAAATGGCAATTTGTAACATTTACTAATTTAAAAGTTTTGAAAAATAACTTTTATATAGCATCAAAATATCGAAATAATGAAAATGTGATGAACTTGAAAGAAGTTTAATCACAGAATTTGTAAAACTATTAGAATATTCCAATTCATAAAACATTCTAAACACATAAAATTCAAATGCCCTTAGACGATAATTTTAAATTCTTTCTCACACTTAAGTAATGGAACAAATGTGTCCGAAAATCATACATCTGTCAAAGCGGAATCAGTTTGATTCTACTTGTATGCTTGCGCGCTGTAGGCAGCCTCGTAAATCAAACATGGTCGAAAATATGAGGCGTTTTAATAAGACTTATGAGACGAAGAAACCATTTTAATAAGAACCTGCCAAGCCACATACAAAATTGAAAATTTTTCTACACTACATTTTCTATTATGCTAAATTGAAATATAAAACTTAAACATTTTGTTATTTTTTAAACCCTCGCCAGTATCATTTGCAGTTAATTTAAATGGGTGTCACAATTGTGTTTAAGAATTAAGATCTTGTATTATTTGTTGTTGCTTTTTTATCTGTCCTCGTGCAACTGCAGATGTAAATGAAAAGGACCTCTCTCTCACCTAATGTTAAGAATAAATAGCAACTTAGCAAGTGTAGTTATATTGTTGGCATATTTAACGCAATTTCAAGTGGCTTAAGATTGGGCAGCTTAACAGTGTTTTTATAAGTAATATTAAGTTACAAGTATAGCTTAAATGGTTAACAAGACTCATTGTTGTATGTTTTAATGGTTTGAGAAAAAAAAGAAGGTTAAAATTATATTTCCAGCATAATCTAAGGAGTCTTAAAAAAATTCCGAGACAAACTTAGGTAATAATTTTAAATAAATAGATGACAATTGAACAAAATTATATATATATATATATATATATATATATATATATATATATATATATATATATATATATATATATATATATATATATATATATATATATATATATATATATATATATATATATATATATATATATATATATATATATATATATATATATATATATATATATATATATATATATATATATATATATATATATATATATATATATATATATATATATATATATATATATATATATATATATATATATATATATATATATATATATATATATATATATATATATATATATATATATATATATATATATATATATATATATATATATATATATATATATATATATATATATATATATATATATATATATATATATATATATATATATATATATATATATATATATATATATATATATATATATATATATATATATATATATATATATATATATATATATATATATATATATATATATATATATATATATATATATATATAATTAATAGGCAAAATGATTTGTTGTTATCCCTTTTACACCTATATTATACGTCCAATTTAAACAAAAAATATATCATGTGAGCTTGTTCATTTTGTTTCTGCCGATTCGAATAGTTTCTTTGTAGGAAAGTATTAATGCTAAAATGGAAGAAAGTTCAATTAATTAAATTAGCTTATTTTATTAAAGTGTTGTTTTTATATTTTACCATGGTCTATGGCTTTTTTCTCAATGTTCGTAACATACTTTGTGGCATTAGTGTTATATTAAATTTGTTGCATTTTTACCGCTGTTCATTTTATTTTGTTCCACTTCAGTGTTGTGTATTTTCTCTCCTAACAATTGCATTATGTACTTTACAATTCAATATGCTTTGCAACATGAAAAAACAGGTAAAATTTATATGATTTCATTAAACTAAAATTGTATTTTAGCTCCTCTAATACGTGATGACATGTTTAATAACATAAAATAGAGCTAAAGCGTCCGAATAGTAAAAAAATATCTCATAAAAGAGTTTCAAAACACCCAAAGGTTTTTTTTATTTATATCTTCTTAGTTCAAATTTTAAATGATTTTTGTCTAGACCTTATTCAAGAGGCGAATTTTTATAGTATTGGTGCATAAGGATTCTCCAAGAGAAATCCTAAAGTTTAAAAATATGTATAAGACCAAATGTGTGTTTGATATATTATTTTTTGTAAATTTTTTGCAATCAAAAAACAATATTCATAAATTTAAATATGTAATATCATTTGTTCGCATGTATGTGCAAAAATTATTGCATTTTTTTTTTATAAAAAAATCATGTTTAAATTGTAAATTACTTTGTTATCCTTGACGTTATCCTTTTCTTATAGGAACTCATATCTATTATAGCCTGTAGTATGGTGTTAATATTTATAATGGTCTCGTTATAAGAGTTGAAATTTCCATGGAAATCTCATATAATGTGTATGTGTGTGTGGGTGTCTATGTGTGAAAAACCACAAATGTGCGCTTAAAAATACATTTTCATAAACACAAAACTTATTATCAAAAACATTTGGGATTTTTGCATATTTTTCTTTATATTATAATCCGTTGTGTTTCGGTAAAACAATGAATGAATTTGTTGCTGAAAGAGCAAAGAACTTTTTAAGTGTCATAACTTTAACAATAAAATAAGACGTACGCAACATTTAAAGCATACTTTCAAGAGTTGAAATAAACTTGTTTAAAATGTTAAGAATATACAATTTTTTGTAATTTAGAATTTCAAATAAAATGCAGGAAATTCAGAAGTATAGAAAATATTTTTACCTGTAAGAAATTTATTATTTGACATAATGTCATATTATTTTAAATGAAATTTATTTGCCGATGGCTAAGCATTGTCTATACGCATTTCATTGGTGCTTTACCAAATCGTCAGTAGACTTCAACCACACTTTGTACATATGATAAGAGGCTTGTAACTGTTCAAAAGTGTAGTTGAACTTTACTGACGATTTGGTAAAGCACCGATGAAATGCATATGGACATTTAAAAGAAAAGAATTTTAGATATATTTTCTATTGCCTGACCAAAAAAAAAATTATATTTTTGTTATCTTTTGTATTAGATTTCGCAGGATATTTCATATTTTTTATACCTAAAACAAACAAGAATGTTACTTTTCAATGCAACCAACATTTTGTCTCAGCATACTTTTAGGTTAAATTATTTCTATCTATTGTGAAAGCCTACTTTTCTGCTTTTCGTACAATTATTTCTACTATTTTCAAAACTAATCTATGCTGGTAGATATAAATCAATTTTACTGTATATGTGTGAGGTGCTTTTATGTAGCAAAATAGTTCTGTTCATTTCCTTTTAAGTCGACATAATATTTCTTACATTTTTAATTTACTAAAGTGATTAGAAAAATGTTTTAATTTTTACTTTGTTAGAGAAATAGGCGTTACTTAAATGTCTTTCTTTGTACACAAATAAATAATCAGAAAAAAATCTCCACCCCTTTGAAGTTTTTATAAAGACAATAAAAGAAAAACAGAATACCATAACGCCTTAGATTTTCTTAAATAAGTATTACAATTCAAACAATAAAAATAATATCTATTAATGAATAAAAGTGCCAATATTTATTTTATCGAACAGACTACATACTTGAAATATAATCTGCTCGAGATGTTTGTTATTCATCCTAAATTTTGTTTATTGTGCTCTAAAAGACTTAATTGTATCTTAATATCTTAAGTGGAAGAAGCAATGAAAAGAAATATATACAGGCATGTCACAAATTCAGATCGGTATGGTTTTAATTAGGGATGTAACGATACGCCGTTTTGCCGATCCGATACCGATACCGATATTTAAAAATAAATATCGCCGATACCGATTCCGATACCGATACGAATATTGAAATTGAGTTCAAGTTTAGATTAACAAAACTCAAGTGTAATTTTTTTATTATGCAAAATTACATTATAAGGGAGAATATTTAAAATTGATAAAACATTGGAAGTAATTTTTAAGGAACTACATTTTCATTGCTTCCAAAAAATCTATATTAAAAATATGCAGATAATTAATAGAAAAGCAAGAAAAATTTTAATTCCTTTATAATTTTAAAAAATACTCGCCATGCTTTTTAAAAAATCGATTTTTTTAAAGGACATTTATCAACTAATATTTTTCTAAATAACTTAATAGCATAATTATTAAAAGACTTCTAAGTTTATATTTATTCACTTAAATTTACATGAGTTTAAATTCGCATGAAAAAATTGTGAAAATGGGTAATTTTTTATCCTTTTTCCTTGAGGAAAAATCATTATAGAATACCGAAAAACAAATTTGTTCTAGCATCGCTTCCACCGAATTAGTAATCGAAAAACAGAACTTCTTGCAATGGCAAGGATATGTAAAACTAATTAGAAATTATCCAAATTTGCAATACTTCCAGATCGCGAAGTCTACATTTTCATGACTTCTTTGGAGAATCTTTTTTTTTGCTGGAATAAGATTTATAAAACAACGACTTGAACTTGAATTCATGGTAAAATTAACAAAAAATAAATAATTTTTTTTTACAAAATAACAGCATAAAATATTATTAATTTTGAAAATTGATATTAATAAGATTTAAAAAATAACGAAGTGAATTTAATTCATGGTAAAATCGAACAGAAATAAATTATTTGTTTAAAAAAAAACTTAAAAAAGTATCGTCGTATCGACAGTAAAATATCGCCGATACCGATGTATCGGAAAATCTGAAGTATCGCCGATATATCGGTATCGGTATTCGTTACATCCCTAGTTTTAATGCCGTTTTAGTATTCCGTTCGTTTTTATTTGAACTTCTTTAGATTCTGCTTGTTTATTTCGATTTTACAGCGAAGCAACATTTTAAACTTTTTATTACAAGGAAAGCTAATATTCAGGTCTGTCACAGAGTTTGTACGAAAATGAAAATATTCATATTTTCCAATTTGCAATGTTTTAGTTTTGCTTCTTCAGCTTTCACATATTTTCATAAAGCTTTAGCACAAAAAAATACATACGCTTAGGCACCATTTTCGACTTTTTTAACATACGAGACTAACGAAACCAATTTATAATTGTCACTCCTAAAAGTATGCCAATAAATTATTTTAATGTGTTTTTTTTACGCAAAATTGTTTTTCGTTATTTTCGTTTTCACTTTCGTACGAGATTTATTTCTGTGAGACACCTGATTAAGCTTCGTTATTAATACGTAGAGCATATGGGCATTTCCATGAAAATGACAACTACGACTGAAAAAATTAAAACCCTTGAAACTTTTGTTAAGATATAGTAAAGGGCAAAAAACAATAAAATTTTACTATACAGAGGTATTTATACATTACTACAATTTTTAAATATCAAAAATTACAGTTTAAACTGAATATCTCTTTGACTAGTTTTAAGACATTGCAATAAACTATTTTCGTTTTTCTAGCGAAACAATGCAATTGTACTTTAAAATTAATGATCCAACATAAAAGAACAATGTTCGCGAGGAAAGATAAAAGATAGATTTCAATTAGCTGTATTATTACATTAAGATTATTTATCTACGTCATTTGAATTTGACTGGTCGCAACTGTTTCAAAATAAAAGTTTAAAGCAAACAAATATCTTGTCGCAAACAAATATTGATCGAATTTTTTTTTCAATTTGGTGTAATGAAAATTTTATAAGCATTTAAAGCTTGTCACGTACTCTATTGTAGTACTACAATTGCAACTAAATGCAAATGAAAAATGGCAAAATGTCCATCGAATTTCAAAAATAAAAAAAAACTTCATCCGTTTTCATATCATGATAGTCAGCATATAAATGATTCTCGAACTGCGTATTCATTAAGCGAAAACATTTGAAATTAATTAGTATGTACTACTCTGTAGTAGGCTAAGGTGGCGCCGTAACCTCAGCGCCCAAGTACATAGTATGCAGTATGAAATTAACTTGAATCTTAATTGTTGTTATTGCTATTATAACCAAATACATATTTTTTATTTGTTTTTAATTTCATGTTTACAAATATTTACAAAACATAATGTCATTACTAAAGAATAGTATAAAAGAAAAATCTGTCACACACGCTATTAAATTTTGCCCATTATAAAATCATCCAAAAGTTGTTTTTTATTTCAAATTTACGGATAATAAAGGAAGAATAGTTGGCTTATGCCCGTAATTTCAACAAATAGGTATCTAAGGCGTAAATTATCCATTAGATATCTTAATCTAGTCGGTAAATTAACATTTGTTTACAATCATTATCTATAAGTTAAAATTGTCAAATATTTTTACACCATAGGTAACTATGGACGGAGAGATATCTATTTGTTGAAATTACGGGCATTAGTGTAAGAAATTAAAAAAAAACACTTCACAACTCGCAGACTTTCGAATATTTTTACATGCATCACTTTCAACATCACTTTCGTTTTATGTCGCGTACGATATGGCCTTATTTCCTTCCTTATTTTGGACAACAGGGTTCCAAATGTGAAAAAAAATTTCACATATATTACCCTCTGAATGGAACATAACGACAAAATTTTTTCAGTTCCTCCTATTTTTGCAAAATCTATTCCACTTTGTAGGTGTACAAATGTCACGTACGCAAACATGGGAAATGCCCATATTGTTAAACGTTCATTTGCAGGTCCTAAAAGTATGCACTTTTTTGATGCAAATAGAAAAATATTTGTAGTTTAAACTTTGAAAATTAAAAGTGGTTTAATTTCTAAAGAAACAATTGTCGCAAATAAATCCACTTTCGATTAGAATAGTATTTTGCGACATGGATGATATTTTTATTAACAGCTACGAAAAAAACACATGTATGGTAGACTATTTTATGGGCTTTTTTGAACATACTAAGAGGAAAAAATTAGATAGCACACTTATAAATGTTTTGCTGAGATACAAATATTACAACGACGAAATTTCATTTAAATTTTTTTAATTAACTCTCTGTTCGTTTCATACAAGCTGAGATTTCCCCAAGTTAAATTTAGCACAACTTGTTGCATATATTATTGTTAATTGTTTAGTATTTACATATGTTTGTTTTAACATCTTGGTCGTAATTATAATCAAAAAATTAAACAAAAACTTGAAAACAAATAACTTACTAAACGACAAAAGCAAAATTCTTATATATTGCCCTGGTTTCCAAGAAAAATAATTAAAGCATACTCTAAGGCTTAAACGTCTATTGTTTAACAAATATTATGTATCTTAAGAAAATTTGGTTACTTAGCAAATACAATAAAATTAATTAAATATTTACTTAAGTAACAAATCTTTTATAAAGCATTTTCTTTTTTAAGATTTTAGACATTATTGTTTTTTTTCAATTTCCGCCAAAATTTTACTAAGGATTTTTCTTACTCGCAGAATCAGGTACTGCAATACTAAACAATTACTTAAGTATGTATTATTAAAAGTACATTAAACTTAGACGTTATCAAACACGTGTAGAAATGTACATACATATGTACTTACATACATAAGTACATGTACCTTTGGTTGGCTCTGGGATTTTTTTAAGGAATTGGCTTGGTAGGTACGTAAGGGCGAATGTGGCCATATTTATACGTACATTCATATGTGTTTGTATAGACGACCAACATAAAGTTAATGCTTTGTTTCTTTTTATATATTTTATGTTATAAAGGTATTGACGACATGTTTGGTCGCAATGGAGCAATTCATTATAATCCAAAATGTTCGTCTTATTACATTTACTCCCTAACTTTTACCTGCTATTTCCACTCCATTTATACGAATATATGAATGTATATAAAATAACGTGAGCTAAAATGTCAAAGGAATTTTTTTTTTCTCAAGATTTGAAGACTGTAAAATATTATAAACTAATTTTAACGTAAATAGTAAATATCTTGGAAAAACTAAGAAGTATACCTTTTTTAAAAATGGAAATGCCTAGTCTATTTTCGGGGGCTACAAAGTTTTTGTTCTGAAACTACCCACCTTAATGTCCATGATTAAAGTGGTTTTACTGTGCATATTTCTATTAAAAAAGAAAAAACGCACGGTGTTGTGGGACACCTGGTTGCAAGTTAGTTTCTTACGTTACACTTACCTCAGAAATTGCACCTTACCATACATTTGTACTCGTATTATTGAAAAAAATATATAACCTATGTGTCCTTCCGGACTTAGATCTATCCATGTTTAAAATTTAATTAGAAATAGTCAGATAGTTTCAGAGAGGCATAAATTGCACCTTACCCTCTCGTGGTCCTATTTTTAAAAAAATATGTAGCCTTTGTGTCCTTCCAGGTTCAGATATATGTATCTAACAAATTTCATCCAAATCCATTAAGCGGTTTTAGGGTGATAGTGGATCAAAAATCCAAACATCCAAATTCACAAATATTTGTGGCCAGTATTTTTCACTTACAAACAATTTTTGTTTTACCCCTCATTCAAAGCATTGGTGTAAATGGCGCGCCATAGGTCCCGGTCCACACGTGCAATTTTTGTTGCAGTAATTCTTAATTTTTTGCAGTGAGAAAGAGCGAGAGAGGAATAGAAAATTGTATGTGTGGACCGGGACTTATGTGCCAAAAATTTATAATTTTTTGCTTTGAGATCGCTTGAACCATATATTTATGTAAGTGTTTATTATCTTATTTGTATATTTAAAATTTTTCTTGCAAATATCGTCAGCTGAAATGCAAAACAACATAAACAAAAAATTCAAAACCGATTTTTTTAATAATTATTGCATATTACATTGAACCGGATACCCCTACAAACTTTTAAACATTTATTATAAAAATTAGCCGAATTAAAAGCTAAAATAACGAGGCTTTACTGGAGTCACTTGAAGTATTTCATTCAGTTTCTTCATTCTCATATAATATTTAAAAAATGCAGTTATGTGATTTTGTATTTCAACTAATGATATGTAGATTTGCATTTACTAAATAATTCAAATGTCAAGTGTATGTCGCTGGCATTCAGTCTAATTCCATATCAACACACAGCAAATAATTGGCCCTTGTCTACTCTTTGTCGATAACAATTGACTAATATTAACATGCTCGGCTAATTAAATAACGCTCAGAAAATAGTAAGAGACTGTCAGTAGTAGTTAATTCTTGTCGACAACGAGTATATAAGTGTAAATTTTTTGCCGTTGATGTGACGTCGAAGACGCCATTCATATTACGGGGGACTATTATCCTACAGTAAAAGATAAAAACAATTTCCCCTATTATGAAAGGCGACATCGACGTCACATCCTCACGAAATCAAAAAATTGTAACTTGTCTACTCTTTGTCGACAATAATTGATTAATATTAACATGCTGGACTAATTTCATAAGCTTCAGAAAATAGTAAGAGACTGTCAATAGCAGTCAATTGTTGTCGACAATGAGTAGACAAGTGACAATTTTTTGATGTCGTGTTGATGTGACGTCGATGTCGCCTTTCATAATAGGGGAAATTGTTTTTATCTTTTACTGTAAGATAATAATCCCTCGTATTATGAATGGCGTCTTGGACGTCATATCAACAGCAAAAAACTTACACTTTTATAGTCGTTGTCGACAACAATTAACTACTAGTGACAGTCTCTTACTATTTTCTGAGCGATGTAATTAGCCGAGAATGTTAATATTAGTCAATTGTTGTCGACAAAGAGTATTTATAATTTAACAAAAGCGAAAACATGTGGGTCATATATATTCGATTTAAATATTTTTATGCAAAATTCGCAACACGACAGTAAACAATTGTTAATTGTCTACTTATTGTCGACAACAATTGACTGCTATTGGCAGTCTCTTACTATTTTCTGGAGCATATGAAATTAGTCCAGCATGTTAATATTAATCAATTATTGTCGACAAAGAGTAAACAAGTGACAATTTTTTTATGTCGTGTTGATGTGACGTCGATGACGCCTTTCATAATAGGGGGGAATAATTTACGAAATACCTTCAGTTATTTAGCTAGTACAATTATTTTTATAAATTTTTAAATATCTCTTGTTATACATTTTAGCAAAAAGCTATCAATACAACTTTCTTCCCTTTAGATAACGTTGCTATATGACAACAGTCGAACCCTCGCTTAACTTATTTTGTCTAGATTTTTAAAGGTTGTTGTTTTTTAGTCTAAACTAATATTATTGATTATCGATTTGGGACCTAAAATATTTTGTTTATACAAAACCATTAAAACTCAGATCAACACTTACGAAGAAAAGAAAACATGAAGTAAAACAAAGAGCTTCCAGCAATCCTTTACATGTTTAACCTTTTTAGTTGGTACTACAAGTAGCAAATAACTTCTAAACTTTATCGTATAATAAATTCCCTTGTTACCTGGTTTATAGCTGGCTGGTGAAGAATATTGAATGAATGAGTGAATGAATTGTATGAATTCAATTTAACTTTAGCTTATAAACACGCTTCATTTGCTATTTCAGTTTCGTTCATATGATATTTGTTTTAACGCCTGATAGTCATGTGTGCATTCATATGTACATTAGAGTGGTCGTAAAAAATAAAAATTTTGATTTCTTCCAGTCTTACACCCCAAATCGATGGGTATTTATCAAATAGTACCCTAAAAAAGGTCAGGTCAATCAGTTGAGTTTAATAATACATACTACTAATACTAAATTGATTAAGTTATGAGACATAAAATACGGAAAAAGAGCATTTGCTTAAACTTTGGTGGGTGTGCGACACACCCTAATCTTAACTGATTGATCTAAAATTGTTTAAGTTATTTTTTTTAGAAATACCAATCGATTTGGGATATGAGACTTGAAATCCAAATTTTAATTTTTTACGACCACTCTAATGTATAACTTACATACAAACATGTAGTTATGTGTATGATTGGCTTCCATCAGGGTGGACCATTCCTTGAACTTGTTTGTTGCATGCAGTGATGCCAACTTTTTTGGTGCAAAAAGCAAAATAAAATTTATAAAAGGCACTAAATAGTACAATTTCCATGTAAAAGCAGCTTAAAAAAGCACTAGAACAATAAAAAACACTAAAAATGTGGAGCGTTAAAACATCAAAAATAGTGCTAAAAGCACTAAGTTGGCATCGCTGGGTGCATGTGTGTTTCATTATGAGACAGACTCTGAAAGGCTGGGTGTTTATTTCAGTTTTTTTTTGGCACGTTTTGGTTTTTATGCTTCATTTGCTAGTGCTGCATTGTAGCTTCCGAGAAAATATACATACTTATTTTATTTTGATGGTTAACTTAAATAAAACTAAATTTTACTCACAAACAAATATATATACGTATAAAAGAATTTATCTGGGATTGTATACTTCTTTGTTTGTTCCTTTTAGGAAGCCAAACGGTAAGACCGATCGAGTTGAAATTTTTGAACTATCTTACTTACGATCGGGAAATGAAAATAGTGTAATTTAGTTTTTTAACTTTTGGTGGATAAGGGCACCCCCATAAAAATCAATTTTTAATTTTCCTATATCTGCACAACTATAGTAATGAGACTCTTTAAATTTTACATGGGTCACTCTTAAAATAAAATGCAAAATGCAACAAAGACTTGGAGGTATAGGTGGAGGAGAAGGGTGCCCCCATACAAAGTAATTATTAATTGTCCTACATTTGCAAAACTACAATAGTGACGCTCTCTAAATTTCCTGTGGATAACTCTTAGGACAAAGTGAAACTTCCAACTAAATCTTGGCGGTACACGTGGGGGAAGAGGGGTACCCCCATACAAGGTAATTATTAATTTTCCTATATCTGCAGAACTACTATAGTCACTAAATTTGGTGTAGATAACTCTTAGAATAAAGTGAAAGTTTCAACAAAATTTCTGCGATATAGGTGGAGAGGGGTACCCACCAAACAAGGTAATTAGTAATTTTCCTATATTTGCAGAATTACAATAGTAAGGCTCTCTATATTTGGTGCCGATTACTCTTAGAACAAAGTGAAAGTTCCAACAAAAACTCAGCGGTATAGGAGGGTGGAGAGGGGTACCCCATACAAAGTAATTATTAATTATCCTATATTTACGGTGTGGATAACTCTTAGAACATTGTGAAAGTTTCAACAAAATCTTGGCGATATAGGAGGGGGAAAGAAGTACCTCACATATAAAGTAATTTATTAATTTTCCTATATTTGCAGAAATAAAATAGTGAGGTTCTCTAAATTTGATGTGGATGACTCTTAGAATAACTCCAACAAAATCTTGGTGGTATGGGAGAGGGCAGATGGGTAACCCCCATACAAAGTAATTATTATTTTTCCTATATTTGCGGAACAACGATAGTGAGGCTATCTAAATTTAATGTGGGTAACTCTTAGAACAAAGTGAAAGTTCCCCCCATACAATGTAATTATTAATTTTCTTATATCTGAAGAACCACCAAAGCGAGACTAAATTTGTTGTAGCTTAAACTGAGAACAAATTCCGCCTTTCAACAAAAGCCTGGGGGTTAGGAGGGTGTGGAGACTTGCCGCACTAATATAGAGTAATGTGTAATTATCCTATTTCTAAATTTGATTTAGGTTACACTGAGAATAAATTATATTTTTTAACAAAATTCTGGTGGCATAGGAGAGATGACGCGGGGGTGCGAAATAATTATGGATTAATTTTCCTATATCTTCACAGCGAGGCACACCGGGTGGGGCTAGTATTAAATAAAAATCTATTTAAGAAATTTATTGATCTTTGTTTATATGTATGTAGTTAGCAGTAGTATTATATGAAATAACATCTTTTCATGAAGTATTCCATTGATAAATGATACACAATTCATGTTCAAGTCAGTTTACAAAACTTCTATTCGATACAGAAACCAGAGTAGGAACATAAACAAAACAAAACATTTGCTTTCGTTTTGTTTTGTATTTTTCAATGCGTAAAACGAAAAGAAAACCAAAGCAATGACAACGATTATACCATTTAGTTTTGTATTGTTTTTGCTTGTGTGCACTAAATGTACATTAACTTAAATGTACGCAGCTAGAAAAGAAAATAATGAGTACAAAATTGAAAAGTTTTAAGAAAATACGTTTGGAAACGTTTCCCGATTGATTTGTTCATCATAGTAGAGGATGTGCTAGTGTATTTAGGATAAATACAATGAATCATTCAACAAAATACATTTCTGCTTTTGTTTTGTTTGCAATTGAAATGAAACGGGATATTAAAGCAAGCAGATGAGCGAAAAGCCAATTGTTTTGTTTGCAGTATTTGTCATTGCAAAAGTATTTGGTGATTAAAAATATTTTAAAAGTATGTGTCTTCGCATAAAACGTTTCTGAACAGTTTTGTATGTTTTCAAACTCTGGTACAAACTGCATTGAATACTATACATCCTTTGAATTTACGTATATAGTGCATCAAAATCAGCGTAACAATTCAATATGATAGAAACTTAAGTTAATTGGTTTTCTAACAGATTTTTTTATTCCTATTATAACATAAGCACACTTTTAGTTTACATTTTGTAATAAACATATTTTTTATTTTTATTTTTTTTACAGATCGAAGATGAAGGAAATCATGGCAATGACGAGACCAGACTTTTTATATTATCCTCTTTGGCACAATCTCAAAAAAGCCGAGTCGCTTGTATTTTATGTGAAGAACCCATGTTGGTTTTTGATCGTTATCCTTTAGTGGATGGCTCATTCTTTTTGAGTCCAAAACAACATTCAACTGATTGCATTGAGGTTAGTACACAGTAAAAAATAAAATACGATTTAAATTACGAAAACAGAAAAATCAATTAATTTTGTTGTTGAAGTTCAACCTACGATTAAAATTTTATATATATATATATATATATATATATATATGTGTATATATTAAGGTTGTTCACGACATAGTGGGAAAAAAATTTTTTTATCGGATCTAAACGCATAGTAGCTTATTTTGTGCCACTTGGAGTGCAAATAAGACCTGCAAAAAATATATTCAATCGAACAACGTTTAGAGGTTGCTCAACGCTCCCAAAGATTTGCTATAGAATAGCTTTTGTATACCTATTTCTTTAGAAAATTTACTATTATGTACCGGTGTCGATTTGTGAATTAGAAATTGATCATGATTGTAATATTTGTTGATTCTTTGAGAGTGGTTAACGATGCAGCAGAACGCTCTGTTGCTCTAATGTCTGCCTTCAACGAATCTATTACGAAGAATGAGACAGAAATGCAGAAATTAATTCAGGTGGTAGAGGATCACAGAAAGAGAGTTCCCGATGCTCGAAAAGTTACACTTAAAGCGTATAATCCGCGATAACAAGATCATAATGCATTTTAGATTGTGTTAAGTGGTTTTTATGTAATGCTGATTAGCACATTTTGCTTAGATTATATGTATTAAAGTTCAATAAAAAGAAGTCCTTTGAGCAACCCCTAAATATTTTTCGATTTGTTTGAGTTTTTGCACAAAGCAATGTTTATAAAAAAGGAACAAAATAAGCTACTATGCATAATCAAATTAAAAAAAAATTTTTTTTGAACAGCCCTAGTATATATATATATATATATATATATATATATATATATATATATATATATATATATATATATATATATATATATATATATATATATATATATATATATATATATATATATATATATATATATATATATATATATATATATGGCGATCCGATACCGATATTTAAAAATAAATATCGCCGATACCGATTCCGATACCGATACGAATATTGAAATTGAGTTCAAGTTTAGATCAACAAAACTCAAGTGGAATTTTTTTATTATACAAAATTACATTGTAAGAGAGAATATTTAAAATTGATTTTAACCCAGTATAAAAAATTGGAAGTAATTTTTAAGGAGCTACATTTTCTTTGCTTCAAAAAAATCTATATTAAAAATATGCAGATAATTAGTAGAAAAGCAAGAAAAAATTTTTAATTCCTTTGTAATTTTAAAAAATACTCGCCATGCTTTTTAAAAAATCGATTTTTAAAGAACATTTATCAACTAATATTCTTCTAAATAACTTAATAGCTTAATTATTAAAAGTCTTCTAAAAGTTTATATTTATTCACTTAAATTTCCATGAAAATAAAGTTTTGAGTTTAAATTCGCATAAGAAAAACTGTGAAAATGGGTAATTTTTTATCCTTTTTCCTTGAGGAAAATCCATTATAGAACACCGAAAAAGAAATTTGTCCTAGCATCGCTTCCAATTCGGTGATTGGTAATCGAAAAACAGAACTTCTTGCAATGGCAAGGATATGTAAAACTAATTAGAAATTATCCAAATTTGCAATACTTCCGGATCGCGAATTCTACATTTTCATGACTTCTTTGGAGTGTCTTTTTTTGCTGGAATAAGATTTAAAAAACATTTTGAATTTGAATTCATGGTAAAATTAACAAAAAATAAACAATTTTTTTTTACAAAATAACAGCATAAAATATTATTAATTTTTAAAATTGATATTAATAAGATTTAAAAAATAACGAAGTGAATTAAATTCATGGCAAAATTTAACAAAAATAAATTATTTGTTAAAAAAAACTCTGAAAAAAAATTTTTAAAGTATCGTCGCATCGACAGTAAAATATCGATGATACCGATGTATCGGAAAATCTGAAGTATCGCCGATATATCGGTATCGGTATTCGTTACATCCCTAATATATATTCAATTAGTAAAATTAAAATTTTCAATTGATCAGATGACTATTTGATTCAATTACGAAATTAATTGAAACCATTTTTAAATTTTGATTAAGTGTATTAATTAAAAATGTTTGAGGAATAATTTTTTCTGTGGTGAAATCTTGAAATTAATAATATTTTTGTACCAAAAGCCCAGCCCACCCACGGTAGAATAAAAGTATTTAAAATTTGACAAGTCAATTTTTAATACAAACTTGCCTCATAAAATCTGGTGTTGTGGGGTATTTTAGCAGGAATTAACCTTTAAACACAATTTAAGATTTGACTTATTTCTGGCGTTTAAGATGAATTTTGATTTCTTTTTTTTGTCTTCAAAGGGTTTTAGTAGAATTTTATTACAAAATTGTTTTTAGGACATCTTGCCCTCTCTATCGCTGTTTTAGGATATTTTTGCACTTTCAAGAAAGCGAAGAGTTAGATTCTTAAAATATTCTAGAAAAACTTTTACCTCAGTGTTTTACATAAAAGTGGTGAACGAACACACCTTATATGTACCTAAGTATTACAAGATTTTCTATCCTGATTTACTATACAATGTACAAAAAGGAGAAAACTTTAACTCTCTCTAAAATATGTACTGATACAAGTAGGTATTAGTCCCCTGTGCCATAATTCGTTGTCTGAACCTTGTTGTTATTTGTATTTTACATTGCTATTATATCCTTTTACATAAATAATATCCACAGGTTTTATTTTTGAGAAAGTACTTTTAAAATGAATCACCCCACGTTCGCCCACTAGAAAAATTTAGGTACTTTTAATATTCAAAAAGTATTTTTTAAATTGAAGTTCAGTGTCATATTAAATCTTTATTTGCCATGCCTGAAGCTTAAACATATGGCCAGGAAGAGAAGACACACCTTAAGTAGATATCGTAAATCTTGTTAAAACTTTTAACTCTTAACTAAACTATAATTTCATTACCATAACAACATTTGCGTGCAACGAGTATAAGTTGGAGTAAATAAGTGTTTGTGCGGTATTGTTGCAATTTATGCAACGTTTTACAGTCAACATAATTATGCCAAAGCCAACGCTAATAATCGACTCTCTCTTTTACGTTTCACTTAACTTCTAACGTCCTCCCCCATACTGCTGACTGAACTGACTGACTAATGCATTTTATAGAAAATGTTTTATACAAAATAATGCAACATTATGAGTTGTTGGTTAGTTGACTGGTTGTTTTGGTAACCAACTGTCATTGTCATAACATTTCATATTATTTACATCTTCCTTCCCTTTATTGCAATTTTATTTAGTTTTATTCAAATGATTGAGTCTGTTGTTAAGTGTCTGGATTTATTATTTTGCATGTTTATGCAGAATTGCACTCTGCACATAGAAATTTTTATAAATAAAGAAACCCTAAAATTAAATATTTTTAATGTTTTGAATTGCTGGCTAAGTGCTGCTGCAACAGAATAGAGTGAATGCAGTTGGAACGTTTTCAAAATCACAAACATGACTACATATTATGTTTGCGTAGGCGTATGTTGTTTTACATGCAACTAAAAAACAAACAAACAAACTTTCCTTTCATATGTCATATTGAGTTGAAGTTATGTGTCAGTTCTTTAATTTTTTTTATATATATACATGTATACAAAAGATGCAATGTGTGTACAGAAATATTAAGGCCATTCAACACTATTAACAATTCTCAAATAATATTAAAAAGTCCTATTAGATAATATTTAAATTAAGGCATAAGCAAATGGTAATTGATTCTTACAACAATAATGCAGAATAGAGCGAACAATCGTGGCGTTTTTCGGTGGTTAGACGAACGGAAGGAAAATCAGGCAAGATAATTTCTTACTTACCGAGATTTTTAATGTCACAAAAGTGTCCGAGCGAACATTCGGGTTTGGGGTTGGAGTTCGGCAAAAAGCTGTGTTCGGTTGATGTTCGGCGTTCGGTAAAATTCTTACCGAACACCGATCTTTAAATAATTTTATATACACAAAAATGCAGTCCTATAAAATATTATCGAAAAAAGCAACGTACTACGAATTTGTTTATTTTGTATTTATTAAATAAATGAGTTATAATTAAAAAAAGTGAGGTTGAAATTCTTCGCTTCAATAAAAAAAGTTCGGTTTCGCGTTCGGGTTCGGCTTCGGTTCTAAAAAGTCAACCGAAGTTAGGAAAAAGTGCCTTCGGTCGGACACTATTAATATGTCTAACAACTGACATAAAAAGTGCAATAAACGAACACATGAACTGTAATGAGCTGTTGTGGCCTATAAAAACAGCCAGTTCTTCCGATATGCTTTGGTGTTGTCAGAAGGATTTAGCCTTTTTAATAAAAAATTACTTGATTTTTTGATAATTTTAATTAACAAACTTATGCATAATTTAGTAAATTTCGGTTACTCTAATAACACAGTGCAACGGACTTGACAATATAAGTTTGATATAAGTACAAGTTTGGTATTTGTACAGTTTGCCGAATTTGGTGACCAATTTCTTTTTATGGGCCTCCAAGGTTTTGGAAAATCATCGGGCCCTCAAAAAAGGTGTCATCAGTTCTTGGCCATTAATGTATATAAGAGTTCGCAAAACAGATTTTATTAACATTTTATGCCAAAAAATTGTTTTTTGTGCACTTTTTTTAAGTAAAAATTTTGTTTCACTTTTTTCAGAATAACTTACAGGCACTCGTAATTTTTTACTAACAATATTTAGCAAAGTTGTAGTTACGGTAGAGCTGAACATATCAATGCAATCTGAACGTATCTAGGCACCCTAAATAGCCCAAAATAACTAGTTTGTACCTTAGAAATTTTAGTTTTTTTACCAGCTTAAATTTTTATTGATTTTTTTTTACTTTCTTTGTTATTGTTCCACTTCTTATGTTGCTGATTTTGGTATTTACTATTTTTTATTGTTTGTTGTTTTGCCAAATATTGGTGGTGAAAATTTTGGAGTCCCCGGAAGTTCTGCTGAAAAAAGTGAATAAAATAATTATTTCCTATATTTTTTTTCCACAAAATGTTAATGAAACACAACATAATACAACAAGAAGTATGCAATAGAATATACCATTTTCCAAAAAAAAAATTGTTTTACCATAAAAAATAGGGAAAAACTACAATTGTTAAGGTAAAAAGTGGTCTGTTTGAGCTATTAGAGTACCTATACACGTTCAGATTGTATTGATATCTTCACAAAAGTTGTTAAGCTCTTCCGTAACTACAACTTTGCCAAATATAGTTAGTAAGAAATTACGAGTCCTTTAAGTTATTCTGAAGAATGTGAAAAAACTTTTTTCTTAAATGTTGCAACAAAAAGTTCACAAAAAAATTTTTTGACACAAAACGTTAAAAATAATCTGTTAAGCGGACTCTTAGCTATATTATTGCCATATATAGTTAAACGGTATCATTAAGATTGAATTAGCTGTTGGCCAAATACTGATAACACCGTTTTTCAGAAACTTTGGAGGTCAATAAAAAATTGGTCTATCAAATTCGCCTAAGTGAGTATAGGGTTTTACTACCCCGGGGTAGTACAATCGAACCTGTACTGTCCAGTCCTTGTGTTTTTCCAAAAGTCTTTATTTTTCGCATAGTGTAATTAAATACTAAGCAAACCTCACAAACATTGAAAAAGTTTCGGAGATCAAAATATATAATTCGTATATATTTCCATCTGCTGAATGCAGAAATCTCCATAAAAATTTCCGATCTAGTTCTAGTTTTAAAGATATAGTGACGTTAATATTTTCATAAATTACATAATTTTTTGTATTCTTCGCATTATATTTCAAGTTATAAAACAATTTATGGATTATTAATCTACACAAAAGTATCTTTCTCTTGAGTATAATTTTGCTGATGTGAGTTTTAGGTTATCATACTGGTATTGTCAGAATGTTAGAAATTGTGTGTTTTTACTTTAAGCGTGGTACGGACTTCTTACGGAAATTCACATTTGGAAATATACATTTATTTCTACACGGAAAAATAATCGTGTAGAATACTGTAGAGAATTATGTTTGCACACACACAAATTCCATTATTTTTCAATATACAATACACAAAAACACTAAAAATTAGTTGCAACTTGCGAAAAATAAGAAATGTCATAATTTCCGTGACCAAAAAATTGTATGAACATTAATTTTTGTTTCAGTTTACGGAAAATAGTCTCCACTTATAATTGTAACATCCCTGTAATGGACAATAAGTGCCAAAAGTTCCGTGAACTTTTCTTTTGTAACTCCGTATTAGCAAACAAAAATTTCTTTAAGGAATTTACCAACGTGAATTTCGGTAAGTTTTTCTTTCCTACAGTTCTTAAGGGAACGTTGAAAACTTGAAAAAAAATATATAATTTCAATGGTAAGCGCAAAATAAATATTCCAATGAAAAGTTTTCTGGATGAAAATTGGCAATCGATTGAGAGGGTCCAAAAATATTTAGAAAACAACTTAAAATTAGAAGAACAAAAATACATGTAGTACAAAAAACTTGTACATATTCACTTAATTGCTAATAAAATCAAAATTTGTCTAACGACTTTTATGATATACGGCTTATGTTGCTCGTAAGACACCTATCTTTGAGAACAATAGTTAAAAATTTTAATTGTTGCAGTTTAAAATTGTTTGCGAGTTAAAAAAAAATTTATTTTTTAATAAACTATTATTTTTCGATACTAATTTGTGAATAACTGAGAAACAGCTGATTAGATATGTATTAGATACGCCCATAAAAAAATCTGTAGGTGATTTGTAGGTTGTAGTTTTCTTCAAAAAGGAATTTTACTGTTGGTCTGTGCTATTCTTCAAGTAACTTCTTATAAGTTAGAACTTTTTATTTTCTTGAATCTCCCTACTTTACAACAATTATCTGAAAGCTTTATTACTTATTTAAATCTTGTTTATAAATTTAACATAACAATTTAAAATTTTTATTTTCTTTTGAATACTATTTGTAAGTGGGCCGTATTTCAGGAAATGTTTTGAGGAAAAAAAAGCAAGTAAAACTTCAAACTCCTCTTGTTGTACATACATATAGGCTTCCAATGTAGAAAGTTTTGTTTGTTTATTTTAAATTTAAGCTGCCTTCAGACATCATTTTTCATTATTTGTCTCGTTGCTGTCATTTAGGCTTTTTTTTCTTTCTTACTTTGGTTGGCAAATGTTCAATATTTTAACTGCATTACTTGCAGAACTACTATGTTATGGCTTTATATGAAATATGTTGCATGTCAGTTCGTCAGTTCTGTTTTTGTTAACAAACCTTTAAAAGACATAATTCTAAATTTGAAGAAAATGTTTTATGGTATTAAGTTTCCTACTGTTTTCTGTTTTTAGCAGTTGCACTTGACTTTGAAACTTAGTTTGTTGATTCAGGGTTTAAAATGGCAGCTACAAAATGTCTTAAATTTATTTATGCGTGTGCTTAATAATTTTCTTTTATTATTTTCAGGTTAAATATGAAGGACGCTCATTATATTTGACTTGCGTTTGCATGCGCTGTTTAGATGGTACTTCTACGAATCGTAATATTTGCTGCAGGTATGTTACAAAAATAATATATTCGTTATAGTTGGAAATACACATTTATATTCTATTGATTTCGTTGTTCCGATGTTTTCTTCGGATTTAGTTGAACAGTAAAAATTAAAGGGAGTTTCCTGATGAAGTGGCATTAGCATTAAAACTGGCTTATCTATCAAGAAACAAATTGGAATTTTAGCATTAGCAAAATGCTCACAAAAACTGGCTTATCTATCAAGAAACAAATTGGAATTTTGTATAATAATTTTTGGTAATTAGCACATACAGTTGAACTTCTATAACTTGAATCACATAATGAAAAAAAAATTCGACAATGCAAACTTTCCTCGTGTTATGCACAGAAAAAAACTAAAATACGATTTCAGTTACTAAAATTACAGATTCAGTTAATTGTGTTGTTAAAGATATTCAACCTACGACGAAAGTTGTATATTCAATTTAAAAAAATTATAATATTCAATTACTCAATTGAATCGATTATTTCAAAAACCAATCAAGCGAACAATTTTTGATTTTGAGTAAATCAAAGAAACCCTTACCTTTACAAAACAGCAATCGCACAATAACTCAATTTTGGATTTTTTGTTGCTTGACTGCTTTTTTTGAAATAAATGATTCAATTTACATTTGATATTAATTGTATGAACTCGGATATCGCGCTCTTTATGCCGTCATTGTAATTTATTACATGAGCATTAACAAGTGTTGTTTACTATGATATATAATTTGAGTGTAACGCTTTGTACACAAAACGTATAAATATCATTGATGTCAACTTTGGCTCTTTTTTACGATATAACAAAACAATATGACATACAGTATTGTCATATCGTAAGTTTTTACGATATGGCAACGCTGCGATATGACAACACCGTGTTGGGCTATCTTAGTGTTGTCATATCGTAAAAAACTTGCGATATAGCAATACAGTATGTCATATCGTTTTTTGTCATATCTTAAAAAAGAGCCAAAGTTGGCATCAATGATGAATATAAAAGTTCAAAAATAGGTAGCTTAAATTTTTTAGAAAGTTTTCAAGAGTGTTTGTGCCCCAAATAAAAGTTAAACAAAAGCTAACGTAAAAACATTTACTGAAAATGAGCATAAAAATGGCGGCGGCGGGTGAAATTCGGCTGTAGCCGATATTTCCCTTTATAGTCCAAGACCTAGTGAACTTTTGAGTAACGGTATGCGTGTAAGGCTGGAAACATTTTTAGTGGCGATTTTTATCATTTTAAGCAGGATAACGCAGTCTTGCAGGTATCCGTAAGTCGCTTCATTGCACCAGATATCTTTAAATAAAATTGTTTTAAAATTGTTTAATTTTAAATAAATAAAAAATTTTTTACAAGTAAACAAAAACTTTTGTTGCAAAAGTCGGCTCAACTGGTTAATTTTGTAAATGCGCCTGACGAAAATAAGCCGATTCTAGCCGCTCCATCGGCGGCGGCTTGATAAATGAAAATAAAGCCGGCGGGTGTCAGCCACTCGAATTGAAGCTCTGGCTGTCACCAATGAAACCAAAAATTGCGCAGAAGTTAAGCAAAAATAGTAGAAACCCAAATAAAAAATATAGTACAAAAAAATTTTCGACTATAGAGCTAGCTAATAACCCCCATAATCATATGCTATATTCATACATATATTTATAAAATTTTACTGAATAGTAAAATATTAACTTGGCAAAAAGCACTTTCGAAAACTAATTAATAATTCGAAAAAATTACTTTTTAATTATAAATATGCGAGTGCTCGCGCAAAAATACATGTTGACATCGGTGCTCCTTAGTCTATGTCCATACGAGTCAAATTTTGCTGCGCAACTTTTGAGTTTATTGGAGAGAGAGGTAAGAAGATTGGGAAGGGGTACACTGCTTCTATGTAAAAAACAAAAGCTGCGCAACAAGAATTTCAATATATGGACACGAATGCAACTTCAAAAAAAAAGTTAATAAAGTTGCAGAAGCAAAAGTTGACTCGTATGGACATGGACTTATTGTTTGCGAGAACAATATGTAGCTATTGTTGTTCAAAAGCTCATATTGTTCGATAACACGATCAATGCAAGCCTTCAATGACAAGCATCTAGTTATGAAAGCTGATAAAACTTTATGAACTGAAAACATTGTTGGAACTCTTGGAGCTTACATTGTCATAAACAATTACAATTAAGGTAAGATCCAAGATTTCTCAACAAATCTTCTAAATAAAATATATTTGCAAGATACTAGATGTACTAAGTGATAAGAACATTTTGCCAACATAACAAAAGATTTTTGGTCTTTTATATTACTACAAACAGAATTATAATTACCGAATATGACATTCGGTGTGTCCGCTGCGGAATAGAGGTGGAAAACTATAGATAGTGTTACTATGGAAAATGTTCGATATTTTGAAAAAATATATCGATTCTAAACTATCAAAAGTTAGAAAACTATCGATATATCGATGATGCTATCGTGATACTATCAAATGCTTATACTTCTTAGAGAAAGCACTAAATATGTATGTAGAAATGCTAAATAAAACCGGTTCTGAAACAAAACAGAACTTTATTTCTTAGTTCAATAAATAACAAAACTAAAATCTTTGTAACATTTCAATATCAGAAAAATGTGGTGTTTTCAATGATTTTTAAATCCAATTTAACTAACGGACGATCGTTGAAAAACATGTCTACCACAACAATAGTAGTGGATCATTTACTATCGATAGCGGCAGCAAAAAAATATGATTGCTTTTAAATAATAATCGATTGACGAATAAAACCATCGATAGTCATAAAAAAAATTAAATATCGATATTATCGATAATGCCATCGATAGTTTTCCACCTCTATCTAGCATAACAATAGTAGTGGATCATTTACTATCGATAGCGGCAGCAAAAAAATATCGATTGTTTTTAAATAATAATCGATTGACGAACAAACCATCGATAGTCATAAAAAAATTAAATATCGATATTATCGATAATGCCATCGATCGTTTTCCACCTCTACTGCGAAACTAATGAGATTTTTAAATGGGATTGCCTTTTCGATAATAGTTTGCTTTAATAGCGTGTATATTCTTTACTTTGCCGTTTTAAATTTTTCTGTAATTTAGAATAGCTGTCATCAAAATAAACGACCAGAAATGCGATTTGGTTTCTTACACTTTTAATTTTTCCTATAAATGATGAAACAGCAACGTGCTTTTCCTTACAAATTGACATTTTAAATACGTCCACGGTCCATTTATTTTACTTTGGGAACGTATTCTCATTTGCTTTTGTTTTAAAACTTCACTCTCACAAAAAATGTTCCATATATTTTTAAATTTTCATTATTTTCTTAAACAAAACCTGCAATTTGAGTTGAGTAAAGAAAAATAAAAGAAGAAGGCTAAATTTTTTGGTCGTCGTTGTTATTTATATTATGGACTTTGTTTCTCTCTGACTGATTTTCGGTCGACGCTACAGGTTTTTTCTGTTTCATCACTAAATCCTTAAAGAAAAACACGGCCCTAGTACATTACTCACAATCGCTATTGCCTTAGTTCTATGCATATTCTCATTTTTTAATATTTCCGAATCTTTAAAAACTCCTTTAATGAGGGCAAATGCAGAGAATTGGAAGGTTATTAGCACCAGTCGCTCCAAAGCTAAATAATAAAGTAGGCCTTAAAAAGTTTATGAAACGTTTCAGTAAAATTTCCTGTTTTATTTATTATTTTTTTCAGCAATTAGTAAAATAGCACAAAAAATTCATGGTACAAAAATAGTACAATAATTTATAAATAGTACAGTTTTTGTACTGTTTGGGTAAAACCCAAATAGATTATTAGGCTACGGCTCGTAACGTTATATTCAGAAAGAATCAGGAATAATTAATATTCCAATGAACAAGAGAAAAATTAACATCTACTTAATTTTTCAACGTACACATCAGAACATAGCAACAATTCTGCTTTCGGAAGCCGTTGCACTTCCATCATCAGTGCTCATGTGTATTTTGCATATGTTGAATGTGATTTCAATTCTTATATATGTGTACAAACTTTTCCTGAAAATTGCATACGAGAATTAAATTACTTAAGTTGATGTTAAGTTACCGTTTTACCACAGCAATTCCCAGTGCTACCGTTGGCTTATTTTTCTTCATGACCATTTTTCTGATATTTTGCTCTGCCTAAGCCAAACTTTTTTGGTTTGATTTTATACTTATATGAACATGTAAACATGTGAAAAGCTCAATTGAGTAGCTACCCTAGAGAAAAAAGAACCAGTCGCAAGACAGGTCACGTGACTGGTTCCGAAGGACTAGCAACCAGTACGAGTTCCGGAACTTTGTGTGAAAGGGACCGGTAACTTTTACATGGCGTTGTCATTGGAGGGGGTCAGTTGACATAATTAAGATACTTAGTGATATATTCTCGACCCAAACTAATGCTACTTGTCCTGCGATGGGCTTTTTAATACTAGCTGAATTGCTGTACTTTAAACAAATATTTTTAATTTGGAAAAAATCTGCTTGTGCAATGAGAGTTTTTCCTAACATTTTTGTTCTAGTTTTGTGATATGATTATTTTCACCGGTCACCACTCAGGAATATTTCGTAACATTCCGATTTTTACCAGTCATAGGACAAGTACGTTCAAGACAATTGGCACAACATTTTCCGCAGGGTAACTGCTTATTTAATATGATTATTTCCAACTTATTAATTAGGAATTTGGAACGATTTTCCGTCATCCCACGTCAAATTTGGTTTGTAAACAGACCGGTTTCGGCTATGTGCCATCTTCAGTGTTCTATTGAATACTAAATCGTTGTTTCTTTTATAATTCCTTTGTATACCTAACTTCCTTCCTTGATCCCTTTTTGTATTCTGCTCCCTATTTCTCTCTCTCCCGCTCTTTCTCTCTCTCTCTCTCTCTCGCCTCTATATGCTTTTGTGTGTCTCTACCTGCTACCTATTTCTCTTACTATTATGTTTGTGTTTAATATTTGGTTTATAATCAGCTCTCTTAGTTATCAGTTGTTTTATCCCTACGTAGGTAATAATCCGTAATTGTACGTTTCTGGGTAATCCTTTTGTCTTGTTAATTTTCTACTACGTTGCATGGACTATTGTTTTCTTTTGTGTAAAAATATTTTAACGGTTCAAATATTACGTCTGGAGCAGTGTTTATTTGTTCATTTATTATTCTTCCGTCAAATATTTTTTGCTTGTATATTTCCATGTTCTCTAATACGTTCAGTCGCCGTCCTTTATGTTGTGAATGTAATAGTTTAACTGTTTTTCTAATATGTCCTGGTGTACATTTGTTGTCGAATATGTGGTTTGCGAAATTCGGTTCTGGTGTTATTCCTGGTTCTCTCAGTTTCTTGTTGTAGTCAACAGTACGTTGCTGGGTACAATTACGGATTATTACCTACGTAGGGATAAAACAACTGATAACTAATAGAGCAGATTATAAACCAAATATTAAACACAAAAATAATAGTAAGAGAAACAAGTAGCAGGTAGAGACACACAAAAGCATATAGAGGCGAGAGAGAGAGAAATAGGGAGCAGAATACAAAAAGGGATCAAGGAAGGAAGTTAGGTATAGAAACGAATTATAAAAGAAACATTGTACAACAGAAAAACGATTTAGTATTCAATAGAACACTGAAGATGGCACATAGCCGAAACCGGTCTGTTTACAAACCAAATTTGACGTGGGATGACGGAAAATCGTTCCAAATTAAAAAAACCCCCGCCGGAAGAAAAACACAACACTATTAATTAGGCTAAAGTTTTGGTAATAATATTTCTGTGTTGAGTTTTGTAAAAAAAAATTCTTACTCGTAGAACTTTACTGTTTATTATTATTTTCCTTTACGTATCTGAGTGCGATTTTAGTACCAGACTTTAATACAAATTAGGATTTAAAAAAGTTTAAAAGAATATATCGTTACTTTAATTTACAAAAGGCGTATCTAACATTTAAAAAATTTTTAAGTTTGAAACAAAAAAATATAAAAAAGCGTATGTATAGTTTTAGAGCTATGAGAAATGTAGGAAAGGATTCAGCCTACATATTTCATAGTTCTTAAAATATATATAATACAGTTTTGTAGTTCTTTTATTAAGTTTTATGTTTCAAGCTTAAACATTTTTTATATGTTAGATATGTCTTTTGTAAATTAAAGTAACGATATTCGTAATAATTTCTGTTTCAATCAATATGGACTGTAGTGTTGGCCATGTTTTTGAATTTCTTTTAATCAAAATTAGCAATTTTATTATAAAATTCGTTCCTCTATTTTTCAGGTTCTGTGCTGATAAATGGGATGGATCAAATCTAGTCTTAGGCACTATGTATGCATACGATATTTTTGCAGCTATGCCCTGCTGCGCAGAACGTCTAAAGGTAAGTGAGAACATACAATTTCTAACAAGAAGAAGTGATGAATAGGGATGCATCCATACATATGTACGTCTTTTGCCGATACGATACCGATACTCTAACAAAAATATCTACGATACTGAACGCTTAATGAATTTAAATGGAAGGTAAAATAAGCAAAACACAAATTGAGTAATTTTTCATTATAATACAAAATTACAACGTAAGAGATTATTAGTATTTAAAATCAATAATAATAAGGTTTTCGTTAAAAAAAAAACAAAGTATGAATATACTCTCGAATTTTGCGAAGAGAGACGATTTGGCTAGTTTGCTTGAATGAAACCTGCAGAAGGAAATAATCTCTAAGACGCGACAGAGCCCATTTGAAAACTAAAGTAAGTTTGGGTATAGGACATCATTGTACCAGAAGTAAGTGGATCGGCGTCTCTAGATATATTAAGAGGTCTTAGGTATCTCACGACTTTAACTACAGCTTATAATGTAATCTTCCTCGAATTTAATTTTTTCGCAAACCCCTCCAAAACCAACTTTTCGTAAACATATCAGAACTTGTATGTGGTGTAGTAGTTCGTGTTTACGATAATTTCAGAATATGGAACTAAATTAAAATCAAATAAATCAATACGCTTTTTTGATATGACAATCGTAGATTCCAATTGAAATATTCGTGCTTTGTATCGAGGATCAAGTATTGTTGATAAACAAAATGTTTCATTATTTTCCAAACTATCAAATCTTTCACTAAGGACCAATACGAATTAAGTCGTCAATTTTTACGAATCCTATCTATTCTCTCTTTCTGTTCATGGATTTGTCATGTTTTCTACTAATTTTCGAAGCTTTAAACTAAAGGAATCGCCTCAGACAACGTAGCAGTGGTTTTTCTAAAGCCCAGATCCCACTACCGCACACTGTGATTTTTCGCACTTTTACCTGGCCAAAAGTAAAAATAAAATTCCCCGATCTAGTTGATTTTTTGATATGTGATAGACAGGAGTACAGGTGATAGAAAAACATGCTCATAACAAGAAGAAAAGGAATGGTAACGAATATAACGGTTATCAAATATTCAGTATCAAGAGAAGCTAAGAAACAGGCTTACAGGCTTTTTATATTAGCAATTATAGTGATTTTATTATTGTTGTAAAAGTTTTTTCTTAAAATGGGGTTCATTTTAAATAGATTTGGTTGCATTTCGAGTAATGTACTCGTAATATATAATTTAAACAAAAGCTCATTAAAATAAAAATGCACTAAAAGGAAGGACGCAACAAATTTATATCCAATTTTTAATGGAGTAGAACTGAATTGTTTATCCGAGTTCAGCTGTCATACTGTCACAAAAATTTTAAGTAGAGTCTCTAATTTAAAAATTATAAAAGTTTGGCAGCTATAAAGCGCAACCTTTTTTTACCGAATTCAAAAACGAAGGAGGTTATCAATGCGTGTGTATTTTTTTTATGTTGCAAAATTCTTTTTTTTTATTTGAAAGGGTTTCCCTGCAGTTTGGTCCCATAATTTTTTCTTCGAAAATCGGAGGGGGAAAATTTGCTCCCCATGCATAACTCTGTCATTTGTCAACCGATTTTCAAACTTTTTTGTTCGAAAGGGTTTGCCTGCAGTTTGTTCTCACAATTCTTTTCTTTGATTCATAACTCTGTCATTTGCCAACTGATTTTCAAAATTCTCTTTTTGTTTGAAAGGGTTTGCTGCAGTTTGCCTTCGAAAATCGGAGGGAGGAAATTTGCTCCCCCATGCATAACTCTGACATTTGTCAACGGATTTCCAAAATTCTTTTTTTGTTTCAAAGGGTTTGACTGCAGTTTGGCCCCATAATTTTTTTTCGAAAATCGGACGGAGAAATTTGTTCCACCAAGCGTAACTATGTCATATCGAAGCGATTTTCAAACAAAAAATTTTTTTGAAAGGGTTTGCCTTCAGTTTGGTCCCATAATTTTTGCTTCGAAAATCGGAGGGGGGAAATTTGCTTCCTCCCATGCATAACTCTGTCATTTGCCAACCGACTTTCAAAATTTTTTTGTTTGAAAGGGCTTGCCTGCAGTCTGGTCCCATAATTTTTTTTTTGAAAATCGATGGGGAAATTTTCTCCCCCTTACTCAAAACCTTGTGTGTTAAAGAGCCAAAAGAACATCAGTAGTGAGATTATGTAATTATTAACAATAACAACAGTTGTCATATTGTCAATTTATTAAGTTGTTTGCACTAACGATTGTACGATTCTATAACTTCTTGTTAACAATATTGTTTAAATCTGACATCATGTGGAATGTCTGTTAAAATAAACGAAAAGCGCAAAGAGGAATACATATAAAACAAATGAGTTTGTGATTGCCAAACAGTGTACAGCAAATTTTTTTTTCATTAATTTATTTTTTTTAAATAAATGTTAAATTAAATGTTGAAATAATAGAAATATTGTTATTTATAGATAAAATTTTTATATGTTTGTATATTGTTGTAGAACAATAACTTTAATTGCTAGCATAAAGTACGTTCTGCGGCTGAAAAGCTGACACTTGTCTATTCATTAACAACAGAAAAATTGTTGTCGTTATTTACTCGACAGCAAATGTTGTTAAAAATGTTACAGAAAAGCAAAATCAATAATATCCTTGTTAACTTTTTTAACAATGACAACTATTGTTAAAATTGAATAGAGAATCGCTCTACATATTCGGATTTAGCGTGTTTAAATACATATATTAATATGTGATGGAAATCGATCGACTCAAATCGGCGCCGATTTCAAAAACAAATTCTGCTGAAAGATGACTTATCTACGTTTTTTTATTGTTTTGTATCGATACAAATATTTGAATAAAATAATCTATGCCTTGAAAACATTAAAAGGAGTAAATAAGTCATCTTTCAGTATAATTTGTTTTTGAAATCGGCGCCGATTTCAAATCGAACGATTTCCATCACATACCACATAGATAAGTGGGTCTGGTCAAATTTACAGACCACTTATTTCACCTTGTATGGGGGCTACTAACAAAAGTGGGCGGACCATACCCATTTTTTCTACAAAGCTTCTGTTATATATAGACATTATCCATACCAAATTTAATTCCGATATCTGGTCCGGAACGAGAGTTGTTAATTTTGGTTCTCTAAAGTGCCAAAAGTCACACTGTGTATCGGCGTAATGCACCGATTTTCGTCGTCTCATTGCAATAGAGCTATAGATAATAAAGCCAAATATCTTTGTTTCTTAACTAATTGAGAAACAAGGGCGTAATTGCACTGAACTGCAGTAGTAATAAAGCCATGCAATTAATTGAGAAAAAAGGACATTTTGCTTTATTACCTATGGCTTCATTGCAGTGAGCCGACGAAAATCGGTGCATTGCGACGATATTGGGATCCTAGCTTAATTAAAATAACGAAAAATTTTCACCATCTCTTCCATCATTAACGATTCATCAGTTGTAAGTTCTACTTTTCATTTAATACGAGGTAGGCAAGCTTGTACTGCAATTGTTTTGTTGTATCAAACGCCTCTATTGCTATTAAGCATGAAAATAAGCCTTGCAAATATACATATAAGCAGTTTCAAAAACTGACTAATGTTAACATTTATTTATATAAATAATAATATAATAGTATACGTTAATTTTAATGTGATTATTTCGAACTAATTTGCTTTTTAATCCAAGCTGATTATATAGGCTAAGGTTCGTAATGTTATACATATTCAGAAAGAATTAGACACGATCAATATGCCAAGGAACAAGGTATAAATTAACATCAATTTAATTTTCAACGTACGCAGCAGAGTAGAACATCGTTGAACAGGCAGTAAGTTGATAATAAATTATCCCTTGTTCCTTGGAATATTGAGCAAGTCTAATTCTTTCTTGGCAAACCAAAGGTATCGCCCATATATCGGTATCGGATGCATCCCTATTGGTGAATATATTAAATTTTTTGACAACAAACTGGAGTTTAAACGTCGCTTCTTTGGATGTTTTAAATTACAAAAACCTAATTGTGATTTACTTTCTTGTCATATTTCACTAAATTATTGTAGTAAAATTATTTTATTAGATAGAAATAATTTATTTAGTACCCAGCAAAAAATTAACATACAAATCATTAATAACATCACTGATGAACTTAGCTCAAAGTAGTTATATTTCTGGTGAAACATCAATGAATTTAACACATGGTTGACATAGGATGGAAGTGATCCAGAGATCTGAATAAATGCGCTTAAAATGTTGTCTAGAACATTTTTATATAAAACAACACACTTAGAATATTAAATTCATTACCTGTAGTGAATGGTATTCAATGAAAATGGTAAACATTTGAACAACTTTCGACTTATTTGCTGGGTATGTGCTAGTTTTTTTTCTAACAAGTTAAATTTACTTTAACAAGCGTTTAACTTAACCAAGAAACATACGTGCTTTAATCGTCCATGCCTTGATGGATTAAGAGCTGTTAATTTTGCTTGCACTGTCATAATATTTTTTTTTCAACCCGGATTGGGTATTCCTGGATCTTTTGTATAAATAAGGTAACATTTTAAATTTCAAGAAAGAGCACCATAGCTTATGTTTTATAAACCAACTGAAATGCATATTTATGTTTTTTCAAACATAATAGTAATTATTAAGTAAATTGTTACAAAATTTTTTTACTTAAATTTTTGTAAAAATTATTAATATTCTCTTCACGTGTCAAACTGCAATGTTGATTAGTTAAACCTAGTTTATTAACTAGATAATCAGGGCTATTCGGGAATACGTTCTTCATCGTCGAACGTTCACTTTCGACAGTTCGACGTCGACAGATTTTAAAATATGTGCGAAGAAATATCGCTTGCAGTAATCGATATTTTTTAATCTATTTAAAAAGAAACATAAATAACATTGAAAAATTGATATATACAAAACAAAACTAAAAGCAAAACAGGATTAAAAAATATATATTAGCGGTATTCACACCGAACTTGTTAATTTGTTACTCGGTAGTTTGTTAATTTGTTAAAGTTACCAACTGTGAACGACCCCCTTTTTAAATCTTTGTTAGTCTGGTAACTTTCGTAGTAAAACATTACATTACTTCAATGTCCACATTTTCCAACACAAAATCCAACAGCAATTTATGCTCCACTTCACTCCACTTTTTTTGCATTTTTGTTCGAATGCGCTTTTTCTTTTGGTTATCCACTATAAGAACAGTTTATGATTTATTAAAATAAAATAAAAAATCATTTAATTAACATACTTACTCTCAACGTACACGAAAATTGCCAAAACACAAATATTTTTTTAGAAATGTATCACAAATGACTTTTTTATTATATTTATTTAGAAACTACAACAGCTGATTGAGAGTTACCAACTAACAGCTATTTTATCAGGGGTGCCGTGTCGTTAATTTGTTAAATGTTAATAAGGTAGTGCGTTAAATATACAAAAACAAAATGCGTGTAAAAAAGTAACGATTAACGACTAACAAACTAACAAGCTCGGTGTGAAAACCCCTATTGATGGAGTTCACGTAACATTCGGTAATTGTTTACTCGTTAAATTGGTAAAATGTTCCATATATTTTATTGCTGTAAAATTTATTTTACAAATTTTTGACAGAAAAATGTATGAGAAATTTTATCAATTTAACGAGTAAGCAGTTACCGAATGTTGCGTGAACTCCACCATGAAAATAAAACCAAACAGTGAGAGTTAAATTAATTAATAATACTATTAATAATATATTTGGATTATTGTGATTACTCTGCACATGTGGTGTTTTGCTTAAAAACATTATTTATACCTTCGGCTGAATTTTATAGAAATTGAAGAATTTTGGTAGCGCATTTTGTTGATAGAACCTGTTGGCGAATCATATATGACTCAAGATTAAATAGCATTTAAAAATTAGAACTCTTTTTGGATTGTTACACATTAAAATAGCCGTCTAATGCCGGCCATACACTACACAAGATCACTGCACAAGTCTGGCACTGTACAGTGCGTTTGTGTAGTGTATGACGGTGGTTGTACTATTTACGCAGTGAACTGAGTAAAAATCAAAACTATTTTGATATTTGCTCAAGTTTCTAAAACTGTACAGTGAACTTGTGTAGTGTATGTTGCAAACGCTCAGTTGTGTCGCGATTTTTGAAGAGTTAAAAACAAAAAAATAGCGCAGAAAATATGTTCTGGACAAAGTTTGTAGAATTATACGGAGAATCGTTTGCATTATGGCATCAAGAAAATCATAAAAGTCGAAGTCTACGAAAAATTAATTTTAAAAAGTGAATTTTTTGTCTTTGTATAGCAAGTTATAAAATAGCGCTGTATTAGCACATGTTGTCTTCTTCGCTGTAGCTTTAAAATAAAAAAACTGCACAGTTTACTTGTATAGTGTGTATCACAAGTTTCGTTTACGCAGTGCCAGACTTGAGCACTGAACTTGTTTAGTGTATGGCTGGCATAACGAAAATGACATTATATTATAATGTAAAGAAACCATATCGTCACCTCAGAGTGTAAACCTGCTAACTCATTTCAAGCAAATTTTACAGGAGGGACAAAAAAAAAAGCTTTTAATATTTTCTATTTCTAGCTTAAGGAGTAAACCAAATACATATATAGTTCATTTATATTGTAATGTTTCATAGCTACAACTTTCAAAGAATATAATTTAATACTTAGTGTTTAATAAATGATTTTGTAACTTAGCAAGTCTTGGCAAGTCTACATACTACATAGTGATGGATTTTGCACGTTTTTCAGCATAAATGAAAATTACCCCTTACAAATGTATTTACATTTTCACAGGAATTAACTAGTTACTATTTGGCTTACTTGAAGCTAAAAAATAAGTAGTGAAATAAATAAATTAAAACAAAACAAATTTTATACACATTATTTTATTTATATTTTAAATTTTTTTATTCTTTTGACCCAGCTGGGATACGAACCTGTGCTCGTTCAGACTTGAACACAGAAAAAAATAAGTTTCGTTTTTGATAACAAAAATCCCGGTATTCAATAATTTTTTTTCGAATTTCCTGTGATAAAGAATTCCCCTATATTGATAACAAAATTATTTCAAAACAAAAATATATATATAAATTAAAAAAAATGTTGACATGGCTGGAATACGAACCCGGGCTTTCCGCACGTAAAGCATACACTCTCTAGCTGTGCCATATCCCATTTATTTTTTTATGGGATACAACTTGTTTTAAGTACTTATGTATAAAAAGAAAAGAAATAACCGGCATGGAAAAGAAATACTTACAACGAAATATTTTATTATGTTAAAGATAAATGTTATTGAAATTCATATTTTTTTAATAACATGGTTTTATTGAATATAATTCTTGTCTATTTTTTTCTGTGAAGACAAGTACTCTACCCACTGAGCTATTTTTAACTTATAAGCTTAAGCGACAAAATTAGTTTTTATATACAAACACATGTTGACTTAAAAAGTGGTTGTCTACTTATTTTGTTAATACATATCAACAAATTGTAACTACTTTTAGATAATGAGAAAAATTTGTACTAATTTTATTAAAAACTAGGCAGTAGATCTAATTTGAATCATAGTAATAAGATAAATAAGTACCACTCATTACTTTGTAACCCATTAATAAGGTCTATCGATTACAAAAATTACAAAAGTTTTTGCCGATAAGGTACTTTGAGTTCCATAGGTATTTTTTCATTAATATTGGCTGTTTTTAAATTATATTGTTTCTTTTTCTATTGTTACAGATTTGACTTTAAATGTTATTGGGGTGCCTCGGCATGCACGTAGTTAGGTCATTCCTGTGGGTAGGGGATGCGGAGTGCCCCAAGACTTGATTTTATTAAAAAAATTTAAGTATCCTGTCTGTTCTATAAATCGACTCGATTTAAAAACGCTCGATTTTGAAAAATTAAAGCCACTAATAGCAACATTTTTTCAGACTTTTTTTGTAGTTTTCTAATCTTTTGAGATTAAAATATCATATCCGAAATTAGTTTACTATATATGTTTTAAAATACATCAATGGTGGCATAATTTATTTTTGGAAAACGAGAAATTTACTCGGATTCGGTTTACAGAACAGTGCCGTATATAAACTTTTTGTGTAAATATTATTATTCAAATCATTTAAATAACGTAAACGTATCTCATTTACTTAAAGAAATCATTAAAAATTTTATACAAATTTTGTTTCTAATAATAGCAAAATATTTATACTACGTAAAAATATCTAAAAAGAATTGGATGTCTTTCTTAGTTTGATGGTATGTATATATAGTTAGTAGCAACAAAATATAAAAAGGTAGGATTTTGTCGTTATTACAACTTTACTCTAACCTCATAGGATCTATCTATCAACATGTATTTTGACGTAAATTTTGAGTAAATTGTGAAAAATTTGCAGTTTCCTAGATTTTTACAACTTTTGCAACTTTATTCGAAATCTTGATTTTTTTGCTGAAGTGTTAGTTGTACAAGACTTAACTACCATACCGAGTTTGGTTCGATTCGGAGGGGGTCGGGCCCAATCACTCGTTGGTTTTATATGAAATTGATTGGACTTATTTTAATTGATTGGACTTACGTTTTACGCATCAAAAATTTTTCGACACTTAAAATCTCAAATTGAAGAATTTGTTTTCTTAGTCGATGCGGCGTCTCTTTCTCTTTCGAATGGTATCAAAATGTCATACACATAATGTAAAAAATGGATTTAGCAGGTTTACACTCTAAGCCGACGATATGTTTTCTAGCATTCACATCTCTAGCGTATTTTAGATTAACAAGAAGTAAAATAAACGCGTATTTGGTGTGTAAGTGACTTCCCGAATAGCCCTGAATATTTATTTCAAAAACAGTATTTAAAATTTAAGCTACAGTTAACTAACAGTTGTAGTTGATTTTACCAAAAAAAAAAATATTCCTGAATCAGTTATCTATTGATCATTTTTAATACTTAATCTAATCTACTTTATCTATATATTTTTATATTTCCAGTGCAATAATTGTTTCAAATTGTTGTTACATCCACAACAACGTCTTAATTTCTATAGTGACTACTCGCACTGTGTCACTTGCCCCTACTGTGCTACTCAGGATACACACTTTGTCAAGCCATTGACATACTGTTACACCAAAAGCTTTTCCAGTCGCCTTTCCGCCATCGCATAACATGAGGCCTCGTTGGAGTTGCCAACACAAGCAGCAGTTAATGCAAATGGACAACAAACTGCTGGAGTAACTCCAACGAGCCTCTCTACGGGATCTAAAATCACATCATCATTATCTTCAGCGACGACATCATCATCATTGTTGTCCAAAAAAGTGATTTTATACAATCCCAATGTGGACTATACTGCGCCATTGCAGCAAGAAATCAATGCCGAACTGATTGGTTCACATCCACAGGCACAACAATATCAAAAGCAGCAACAGCAGCAACAACAACAACAACCATCAATATCATCATCAGCAACAACAGTAGCCGGAACACAGGTAAGACAATCTGCGACAAGATCGTCCTCAACTACTTATAATTCTTCTTCATCAGCTGGCGTTGTAAATAATTCTACAACAATAAATAATTTACAATTAAAATTAAGTGAACAATGTAATATAAGTAAATTAGGTAATATAACAACAACAAATAATAATAATAATAATAATAATAATAATAATTATGCTATGAATGAATTTAATGCAATGAAAACAGCCCATAGTAGTAATATTGTAACAACACCACCAATAACACAACAGCAACAACAACACTTAGTTTTATTACACAATAGCAATGAAACAACTAACATTGCTAACAATAACATAATTAGCAACAATAATAATATGATTAATAATAATAACAACAACAACAGCAGCAACAGTATTAATAACTTATTATGTAGCAATAATTTAAATAATAAAGTCTGGTCCAACAGCCAACAAACGCAATTACCACCATCAACATCTGTAATTATACAATCACAAAATATGGCTCATTATCAAGCAGCCGCCTCTGCGAACGGTGGCTGCTTTCAAACGGACAATTTGAATAATCACTGTGCAGAGGCAATGATCTCTTCACTTTGGGGATCTGAATCTAGCTCTAGTGGTTGTTCTTCAGGCTCTGGCTCTCAGCCATCGCTGAGCCCCACCCTTATGTCCAATGTAGCCCACAATTATCGCAGTAATAGTAAGGAATCCTTGTGGTCACAACAAACTTCTCCATCTACCAGCAGCTCAGGTTGTAGCAGCCAACTCAGGGATACTTATTATACTGGCTCGAAAATCACAACCCAATCACCCACATCTTGGTCCTCGACTAATGCTGCCAATGCCACTTCCAACTCGTCGAATGGCATCCATGTTATGTTTGACTCAAACGACTTGACCCTTTCGAAAATGAATAATATTTGGGAAATACCCGAGACCCCAAATGAGTCATCGACAGCAGGCCATGTACAGGACTTATTTCCTGAAATCTGGACTAACCTTAATAATAATAATACAACTAATCTGACCGACAATATATCGGACATTAGCTCGAATACTTCTTCACAGCAAGACACAGATATTTGGCGTGCTCCTCAGCTCTCAGCAACTGGAGGAGTACAAGCCAATAATAATATCCTTAATAAGGATATAAGACCATTATTTGGTAGTAACGCCACAAACAATATTGTAAATGAAAATAATCAAGGCGGTTTGGGAGCCGCTGCTTGCATGCAATTATTTTCAGATGAATTCCTATTTATGTAAATTTTTGCAAAACAAAATTTACAAAATTTTTTTTAGAAAAATCTTTATTTTTATTGTTTTCGTCCTTCTTTATGTAACTTTTTTTTAGTGAAAAAGAAATGAAAACAAAAACTGAAAATGTTAATAAAAAGAATTATTCAAATTTATTTAAAACAATTTGTTAAATTTTTTCTTATATTTTTTTCTTCTTTTTGGTAACATTTATAAACACAAACAAACATTATTTAGCTAAAGTATTTTTTTTTCTACTTAAGTTCTTGAATTTTTTTATGTAAACAAATTATATATTTATAAAAAAAAATCTATTATTTTTGTTGAATTTTGTTATATTATTTTCAGTTTATTATTATTTTTTAAATTTGAGCTTTTAATGTTTTTATTAAAATTTATTTTTATTAATTTTAAACCACCAAAAAAAATCTTACAAGAAATAAAAAAAGAAACATCACATTTTTTTTATTAGAAAAAATAGTTTTTTGTTTAATAAAAATGTTGCAGTTTTTTTTTTTTGTTAAAATAAAAATTGCAAAATTTTTATTTAAAAAATCCTTAAAATTGTTTAAGCTAAATAATTCATTAATTAATAATGAGCATTTGGTGAGAATTTAATTAAAATAAGTTTTCTTTTGTCCAAGTTATTTTGTGTCACACAAACACACACCACACACACACATACACGCATCTTTACCTACAAATTGGTAAATAAATTTTAATTATTAAATAAATTTATATATTAAATCAATGATAGTTTTAAATACAGATTTGGAACTTTGGTTACATGACAAGTGCTTTTAAGAAAATTATACAGTGAAGTTTTGCCAATTGCCAGTTATCGTGCAGGTATTGTAAAACTGCTAGAATTTCTCTGAATTTCTTAAATGAACTAACCGTGTAGCCAAAGAGCTTAATAAATCTAAGTTTCGATAATCAGGAATATAAGATTTTTTTTCTGTTTAGGGAAAGGAAAAACAAGGTCAGGGCTATTTAGTTTGAAATTCGTTTTCACAGTTTACAATTCATTAAAAGTTTAACCTGTTTTTTTATATAAAATAGTTTATAACAAAAATCAATTTATTACAAACTTTTATCTATTTTTTTTTTTGTATTAACATTTCAATAAATCCTTAAAACCCCTAAACTACTGTGACAGGAGTCTTTTTACCTTTTTTTATGGGTGAACAAGATTCCTTTAAAAATTTATTCTTAACTTTGGCGCAGCGTGATCCACTCATAAAAAACACCATAACTATTTGTAATTTAGCTTGTAGGCTTAGTTTGTAGTTATATTATTAGGCTTTAGATTAAGGATTTTTTTTCGAAATTCCAAAACAAAATCCCCATTTAAGTTAAGGAATAAGTATATATGTATGTATGTAGTATATACTATATAACTCAAAAATGTGATCTCTATTCTAAATTGTTTGTAGATTGTAAGAACCAGACTTAAAATATTTTTCTCCGAATTTTATATTTCAATCTAGTTTTACTTTTCTGTATAGAACTTTTAAAGGAAATTGTAGTCTAATCCAAGGTGAATTGACAACCAGGTGGCGTTATTACGGCAGCTGACTATTTTTGCTTGTGTTGCTTGGGCCGCGTACGTGTCAAACTACATATAAAAAAGGTAAACAACTTTTGTTTACATATTTTTCATATGAAGTTTAACATGTATGCGGTCCAAGCGAATTGACTACGCCGAATAGAATTCACCACTGACACCACCTTGTGTGTATTCGCCTTGAGTCTACTCAGGAGTTCTCTTCAAATTACAATTGTCTTATTTCGACTTTGACATTTTTGTATGAGATAAAATATAGCACGCAATATTATTATTTGACATAATACCAAATTCTCGGAAGTGAAAATACGTTAATCGTAATAAGGCTAAAAATAATATTTAAAGCATAGACACATTTGAGTGGCTTAAAATAAAACATTTTTGAACCACATTTGGCGAAAACGCTTCGTTTATCTCGTCAGTACAGCGCAGGATTTCATCTTTCAAATCATCAATTGTTTGGGATTTGTTCATGTAAAAGTTGCTGGAATTCTACGAGGGGATACAGTGAAATTTTCAGGAATATTAAATTTTCACTATTAAAATCCATTGTCTCCCATGGCTGCAATTTCCAAAGTTTGTACCAAATAAATGTCAAAGAATGGCAACTCAGTTTTTGATGTTTCATCATTTCACAGAGCAATTTAGACAAAAAGCAAGGCGAATTAATTTTACCACGTGGCAACGCGGAGGCAACAAATACAACAATGCAAAAACAACAGACATATTTGGTGTACTGTCGCTGTCAAACTCCATATAAAATATTAGGAAAAAATAAGCCTCTGTTTTTATGTATGGAGTTTGACAGCTAGCGTACACCAAAAAAATAGAATCAGCTGCCGCTATGCTGCCACCTATAACATTAATTTGCCTTGATAGAAGTTAATTTATTTTTCTTAATTATAAATTTTCAATAATCAGGTTGTTTACAGTATTCAACACGAATTGGTTTTGCGTCATTATCTATGCTCAACGGCCTGATTGAGTTCATGAAAGCCGTTTCTGCTTGAATTTGGAAAATTTCCAATCCGAAATTTTATTAAATGTACATACATGAACTGGACTTCCGGATCCCTTTATTTACTGGTTTTAACTGCCGAAATTCCCATCTTCCAATCACTAGTTACACACCTTTTTAAGTGACATTTTTAACTTTGAACGGAAATGAAAGTTTTTTCGAATAAAGCAATTTCGTTACATATTCATGAACCCATTCATACTAGGAATTGGATTCAAATTCTGTTGCCAATTCCGTAACAAAGTCTGTGAACTCTTGGTATTAAAGTGCCCTACTTGTAGACCTTGTTAACCCTTCAAAAAATGAACGTACAAATCATTACTTACAGAACCGATGAACTCAGTTCAAAGTAGTTCTATTTCTGGTGAAACATCAATGAATTTAAGACGTGATTGTTATAGGATGGAAATGATTCAAAGAACGGAATGTTATGCGCTTAAAAGGTTGTCTAGAACAGTTTTTGATATAAAAAACAGCCTAAGAATATTAAATTCAGTACCTGTAGTGTTTGATATATAATGAAAATGGTAAACCTTTGGAACAACTTCCGAGTTTTTTTTTGCTGTGTAATTAGTATTTACAATACGCAACAACAAAGTATACTGAACTTTATTTAGTTTACTACGCTCTGGTTAAAAAATAACTAAAAAAAAAGTTGTAGTAAACACGTGTGCAGCAAAATTTAACAAATCAAAATATTGACGACAATCAAAACAAACAAAAAACAACTGACTCACTAATACTTTTATGATGTAAGCGAAAAATAAAGTTACGCTTTCTGGTGATAAATCTTAGTAAATATAATACGAGAGTGAAAACCGCTAATATTTTTAGTTTATTGTATTTTGACAAAAGAAGCGAAAAGTCGGAAATCATTAAAAATTTCGTGTAATCTTTTTTAAACCGAAATTGAATCGACTTCGAGACATGTTGTAGTAGATTCAAGAACCATAAAACACTTTTCTTTAATCTAGTATAAAATGTTGAGTCGATTTGACAACCGTAGTGCCTATTATTCGTATATTCGGCCTCATTACAGTTCTCGAATCGACTTGAGATTTTGTAATAGATTAAAGGCCAGATTTTGTCAATATAAAAGCTTTTCGCGTTTTGAAATTTGTATGAAAACAAAAATTTTTTTTGAAACGTATTCGCGTTACTTTTCATACAAATTTGAAACGTTTAGAAACGAAATTTTTTACAAAATCTGCCTATAAAGAAAAACTTTATATTTATAATAAGGTCTGCTGCTTTTTAAGCCAATATTTTGAAATCGGTGAAAAATAGTTTACAAAATCGTTCGAAATTTATTACAATTTTTCAAAACATTGATAAATAATACCCGATTATTAAATACCTTGTTGCGATTGTCGTATTTCGGATTTGACAATTTTGTATTAGATGAAATAATGGAACTTATTACGGTTGCCGTCGCGCCGATTCCACAAACGTAATGAAGCCAAAGAAAGTTACGTGCTATCTTTAATCTAATACAAAAATGATTTCGAATTGCAATGTAAATCACGCACAGATTCGAACTTACAGAGCAACCCCCTGGATTCCGAATTAAAAGTCCCAGTTTTTATATTTCGTGCGAAAATTTTTAAACGTATATCTTAACCAAACAAATAACAGCATTCGTATGACTATCGTCTTGTGGTTTTCCTTATTTGTTGTCGTTTGAATTTTTGAGTTCGCTCTCAAATACCCAGTTAGTGTTAAAAAGTTACATGGACTTTTAGTAAAGAATAATTGGCCCATGTGAAACTCGTTTTCAAAACTCAAGTTGAAAATAACAGCTAAAAAACGACAAAAATTGATGTACATACGTTGAAACCACAGAAATTTAAGCATTTTTAGTTTTTAATCTAGAACAGCAGAACTGTGAAAATGTAAATACATAAGAATAATATTTTTCTTTTTTCAGTTTCGAAACATTTTAAAACTAATTAATTAATTTTCTCCCCCTTATATAAAAAAAAGAACAGCAAAATTGTGACAAAATTATTGAAATTAAAAATGTGAAAGCAAGTTTGTATAACGAACATAATATCAGCCTTTGTAGATTAAAACTCAGCCGTGTTCAGAAATTTCTTCTTTAAAGAAGTAAAACCAGTGAAAATATTTAAATTTCTTCGTTATAATCGTGCCAATGTTTGAACAAAGTATTTTAAATTGATTTGCATTTTTAATAAAATAAAACAAAATTTTGTGGAGTGGTATAGTTCAGGCAGTTAAACAAGCAGGCCTATTGTGAACTCCTCGAGGTTTCAAATCACATGATTTCCAAAAATAAATTCTAATAATAGCTGTGTTATTGCTGGTTTTATTGTTTCTTATGTTTTTTATCATTTACAACAGAATGTTTTATTTTAACTTCGATTTCCATAAATTGTGTAGCTTACAAAACATTAATATGATTATAATTAATTTTTGAAAATCGCATTATTTGAAATTCAGTGTTTTACAGAACTGGACTGAAGGGGCTTTATTTAAATGTTTAAAATTCCCCTTGCGAGACTAGTTTCATGAAGTGCATTTTAAGTAGGGATGTAACGAATACCGATACCGATACCGATATATCGGCGATACTTCAGATTTTCCGATACATCGGTATCGGCGATATTTTACTGTCGATACGACGATACTTTTAACATTTTTTTCATAGTTTTTTTTAGCAAATAATTTATTTTTGTTCAATTTTACCATGAATTCACTTCGTTATTTTTTAAATCTTATTAATACCAATTATTAATATCAATTTTAAAAACTAATAATATTTTATGCTGTTATTTTGTAAAAAAATATTTATTTTTTGTTAATTTTACCATGAATTCAAATTCAAGTCGTTGTTTTTTAAATCTTATTCCAGCAAAAAAAGACACTCCAAAGAAGTCATGAAAATGTAGAATTCGCGATCCGGAAGTATTTGGATAATTTCTAATTAGTTTTACATATCCTTACCATTGCAAGAAGTTCTGTTTTTCGATTACCAATCACCGAATCGGAAGCGATGCTAGGACAAATTTCATTTTCGGTGTTCTATAATGATTTTTCCTCAAGGAAAAAGGATAAAAATTACCCATTTTCACAATTTTTTTTATGCGAATTTAAACTCAAAACTTTATTTTCATGTAAATTTATGTGAATAAGTATAAACTTAGAAGACTTTTAATAATTAAGCTATTAAGTTATTTAGAAGAATATTAGTTGCTAAATGTCCTTTAAAAAATCGATTTTTTAAAAAGCATGGCGAGTATTTTTTAAAATTATAAAGGAATTAAAATTTTTTTCTTGCTTTTCTACTAATTATCTGCATATTTTTAATATAGATTTTTTGGAAGCAAAGAAAATGTAGCTCCTTAAAAATTACTTCCAATTTTTTATACTGGGTTAAAATCAATATTAAATATTCTCTCTTACAATGTAAGTTTTGTTGATCTAAATATATTGATCGAATATTGAACTCAATTTCAATATTCGTATCGGTATCGGAATCGGTATCGGCGATATTTATTTTTAAATATCGGTATCGGTATCGGATCGGCAAAACGGCGTATCGTTACATCCCTAATTTTAAGCTATTGTGCAATTTTGAACAGTTAAATTGATTGCATTCTCTGTTATTATTTATAATTCATAGATAATTTCTATTACACATGCCTGGGGGTTACTCTGTAACCCCTCTGGTCAATCATGCTAATCCTATACTATAATTATAAGACTAAGTCTTGTTGCATAGGAATACAAATAAATTAAATAGCACACGGTTTTTCATTGCCTCTTCATCTCTATATTTTTTTCGGTAAGGGTCACCAGTTTGTATATGGGCATTTCCACAAGAAAGTCCACTTTTTGTCACGTGCGACACCAAGCAATTATCTTTGTTTTTCAAAAAAAACGAAAGTTTTTCGTTACTTTATATATTTGTGTAGGCCGTAAGTAGCTCTGCATTAACTAAAAGTTTAAGAAAAATCGAACTATGTATTTGGTTCTGGAATACAAGCATGGTGCTTGATGTCGCACATTACATAACAGTGGACTTTCCTGTGGAAATGCCCATGTATTATTTTATGTCATTTACCCCAGAACTCCACATATTATATACCATTTTCGAGAATTTTTAGTTTATTTGGAAGAGTTTACTGGCAGATTATTACTTTTATTTTTTGGAGTCGTTCTTTTTTTTCAAAAATTATTATAATAAATTTGTTGAATAATAACAATAATAAAACTCAAACATAAGTTTTAATTTTTCTTGATATGTAAAGGGTGGGCCAATTTGAGGTCATAAAGTAAATTAGTGCTGGCAAAGTATGGAGTAATTGGTATCATTATGTGCCCAATTTATTATGTATTTTTATTACTGAAATTAGTGAAAACTTCTAACAAAATACAACTCTGTTGAAAAATTTATCTGTATCCCCTAACCTACCGATGCACATTTATATTTTCATATACAATTCAATGAGATAATAAAATATTAAATGACGAAGTAAAAATCAAAATAGCGAATGCACTATAAAAAATGTGAGTTGAATAAAAAACTTCGGGTTTAAATTAAAAACATAAATAACATGCGCTATGCTCCTGCTCTGTTGACAGCTGACAAGCTACTAAATGAAGTTTTTGGTCTAAGAGATTGATTATTTTGATGTTCGTTTTGAACAAATATAAATAACCGACCAACTTCGTAGTTTGTGTGGTAAATTTTTTCACTTACGGCGCAACCTAAATCAGAGCGTTAAGCGTCGCGTAAGCAACGGGGTACGTATTTACAGTACATTCACAGTAAATCTTTTGTGGTAAAATGTACTGTAAATACGTTCGCTGTTCCTTAAGCGACGCTCAACGCTCTGATTTAGGTTGGGCTGTTACTTAAGTTATTGCATCCTCGTAAGGCAGAGGCTGTGCACTTTGTGCTTTTGCGCATCTCCGAAGCCCTTCTAGTTAATCTTGCTGCTTACTTGTACCAAATAAATTTTTGCTGCGTTATATCGTCAGCGCATCAGAACATCAGTTCTTTGTAGTTTGATCACATAGACCCGGTCTTTCAACTTGCCCAAAGAACATAGTGCAGCGGTGTACAGTGGTATGTAAAGGTGCCTGACAACGAGGAAATGCTGCTAAAATTTTTCGAAGTGATACAGTAACATTTTCACTATTTCGATAGTAATCTTCACCGTTAAAACTCATTCTTCATGGTTCCACGATTAAAATTTCCGCAGATTGTACTAAAAAAAACGTCAAAGGATGATATCTCATTTACTTCAATAGTGTCATAACTGAAAAAAATATTTTTTAAAAAATGCCGCTTACGACCATTTCACGCAAAGGGGTCGATATCTTCCATACTCATCTCTTGAGAGAAGAATATACTTTTATTTTTCCATTAAGTTTGTATGTAAGATGAAAACTTTAGTCATTTTCTGCAAAACTAGTTTTTTGAGTTATGTCACTACTGAAGTAAATGAGCGATATCATTGTTTAACATAAACTCAAATTTACCAAACCTTTACATATTTTACTGTACAAACCTATTGTGCAAGTTCAAGAGTGTAATTTTATCGCATATTTGCAAGAGTTGTGCAAATTAATAAAAAAAAATTCACTTAATTTACGAGGGTGGAGTTTGCAAGATATTTAAGCGTTCATTGGACACCCTTAATAGATTGCGTTCGAAGTTATTTGAGGGTGTGAGAGCACAATGGGTTCAAGTGCCAAACCTAAACAAATTGAGTTAGATACAAGAATCAATACTTAATACTAATATCTATCACTCTACAAAAATTCAATACTTGCATGATGACCTGAATCAACTGTATGCATTACAAAGTCAAGATTTTATGTATGAAAAAACTTTGAAGCTTAATTACTCAGAATTTTCTTTTCTGTGCTTTTCTTTTCTTGTGCTTTAAGCCCTTCACTTCAGAGAACTGTTTTAATATCCATAATGTCTGTAGTGTTATAGGAATTGAACACTTCGAACACAGTAACACAGTTTTTATTAACAGGAAGATTTTAGTTTTGAAATTACCTTCCACTAAGCTTTGTTTGTACACAAATTGGCCGTTACAAAAATGTTTGTACAGTACAGTAACAACTTATTCTTCTTTTTCTTCTGAATTCTAGCGGGAGATTTAGCAAAAGGCTGGTATTAAAAATTTGAAAATTTTTAAGGATTTATTGATAATGTTAATTTTTTTACTTCTTTCTTTTAATTTTTTTCATTCTTTCTATTTAAAAAATCTCACTTTTTTCTGTTTAGCAAAAAGCCCTTGTTTTTCCAAAATAACATTTTCCAACATTCATGGTAAATACAACTTTTTTCAAAGTTGCAGCCATTAAAAAATACCAAATAATTTTAAAAAAGGAAAAAGAAATTAAAAAAAAAACTAAGATCTAGTAAATAAAAACAAAATTTAAAAATAAGTATTCTGTTTTTTTTTAATACGATCATAAGCTAATAAGGATTTATAATTAAAAATGAGGGAAATTACTGCGTGATAACTATAATTATAAAAAAAAAAGTTAAAACAAAAAAACATTAAAATAAGTTGAATAGATTTTTAACTTGCGAAATCTAATAAGAATTGATATGAAATAATTTTGAAATTCTTTAAATATGGTGTGTAATAAGGTTATGGAATAAATACTACTTGAAGGTTACTCCCACCAACCAAAAGTATTTATTTATTAATTTTGTTAAATTTAGAAATTTAGCACAGACAACAACCAACCAACCAGCCGACAAACCAACCCTTTACTGAATATGGGAAATAACAAATCTTTGGCATTTATTTTATAGAAATACAAATTATTTATAAGTTAATAGATTTTTATTAAACTTTTTTAAACACACAACATTATATTAAATAAAATAGGTTAACACAAGACGACACCTTAACACTTTTCTTACTTTTACACAAAAAAAAAAACAAATAAGAAAAATAGACTTACATATATATAACATTTAAACAATAAATATCTTCCTCCTCCTCCCCTTAAATTAAGTTTAAAAACAATAGGAAATTTTCATTTTAATTTAGCAGCAGCCAATAATTTTCATTGTTTTAAATAATTTGAGTTTTTGTTTTTGATTCCCATTTTATTATTTTATTTGTAAGGCAGTGATTATAATTGAATTAGTTTTTTTGTTTGTTTTTTTTTTTAACTTAATGTAATAAACACAATTTTGAAATACCCACCTTAAAGTTTGTAATAATTTTGTTTATTAATATTATGTAATATATTATTCTATAAACATTAAAATTCTTTTATAAAAAAAACTACACAAAAGCAATAAATTAAGATGAAAAAAAAGAAAATAACATCTAAATTCCACCGCAACTTTTTGTAAAACTAATTAAAATTAAAATAAAGAAAATCAAAAGATATAAAATTTTGTGGTGGAAAAATATGATTACACACACCCTTAGCAAAAACAGAGTATGTATAATAAAATAATTAATCATTTTTAAATGTTATTATTATAAAAAATATTATAATATAAAATATGTTTTTTTTAGTTACTTGTTAGTTTATGTTTTATATATTAAATCATTTTTTTATTATACATAAAAACCATTTATTTCTGTTTACCCTGACACTTTTTTAAATGATGGACATAAAAAGAAATAATTTAATTCACCTCTATTATTTTGTGTTGTGTATTGAAATAGACTTCACCATTTAATATTTCACGATTTAATATTTAAATATTGAATAGTAAAAAAAAAGAAAATTTAGTTTAATATACAATATTTTGTTTAATAAAACAAAATATAAAAATAATATGTTAAATAAGTTTTTTGTAAAAACAAAAAATAAATTGAAAACCCAGGAAAAATTTTACTAGTTCCACATACATCGCATGCAACAAAGTGTCAATTCCCATTCAAAAACCGTCGTTCATAAGAGATTTTGATTTGAAATTGACACTTTTGACATTGAAAATTTACAGATTATTCAGCGGCAGTGCTAAATCCCAGTTTTGGAACCTTATTTCAGAACATAATTAATTCTTTGTATTTATTATTTTCTTATGCAACTAGTTCCACTGAAGCGTTAACCTTTTCACTCCTGATCAAAGCATTGTTGTTACAAAATAATATTCATAACAACAATGCTATGACAACTTTGAACATCTTCATTCCGCATGGAATACAGAACAGGTCTGCTCACACTATACAAAAAACAAACGCAAAAAAATACCCAGTTTCTAATGACTGATCCTAGTAGAGTGGACCAAAAGAAGTCAGCAGTACAAATCCGTTCTGCAAACATTCCCCCACTCTTAATAATAATTTGAATTCAAATATTGAACTAAAAAGTCAAAATAATACATTTTCAGAAAAAATACGTAGTTGTGTACTGTAATGTAATTGCTTCGAACTAATTTGATTTTTCATCCAAATTGATTACACTGGTCGGCAGAAAAAATTCCCTTTCAATAAAAATATGCAGAATATATAAAGTGTTATACGCTAAACTCAGAACCGTTTTCAGTTTTTTTCTATCACGTAAAGATTTTTTTTAATGGGCATGAGTAATGGGTTCAGCAGTTATATCACCATAACTCAAGAACGACTCGCCCGATTTAAATAGATAAATCACCAAAAGATGCGGAATATTATCTTTAAGTTATATATATATATATAATTTTTTTTATATTTTTATTAAATTAATTTTTTCATGCAAAAATAAACTTTTTTTCGTTTTTAAAAACTCATAAAAAACTAATACGACAAAAATTAAAAATTTTTCTCATTAATCAGAAAGTGGGATATATTAGGATTAAAAGAAGTCATAAAAATCTATGGACAAATGTCGATTTTATTCAGCATTAAGTGAGGGAACTTAATTGACAAAAATATGGATTTTCATACAACACACATACACACACACACAAATCAAAATTTTTCTGTTGTACGGAAATTATGATTTTTATCATTTGAGTTCCTTCACCTAATTTTTAATAAAATCGACATTTTCCGTCGATTTTGGCTTATTTTACTCCTAATATACATAAGTAGCTTTATGATAAATGATAACAATTTAAAAGTTTTGCCTTCTTAATTTTTTACGAGTATTTGAAAACGAAAAATATTTGTAAAATTACATTTAAAAAAATTATTTCGCTGTTACCTCCTGAGTAACGCCGAAACACCTGAAAATATTTTAAAAAAATCTATGTATGGACGACTTAAAGGTACTGTTATTTCGCATCTTTTGGTGCTTCACTCATTCAAATCAAACAAACCGTTCTCGAGTTATGATGAAATATATTAAAGTAACAGCCCTGTTTCGTGTATCATATTATTAGACATGCCCATAAAAAAAATTTGACAGAAAAAAAAACTGAAGACGGATTTAAATTTAGGGCTTAAAACGTTGTATATTCCACATATTTTTATTTAATGGTTCGAAAAATATGTTTTTGCAGACCAGTGTTATATAAAGCTAGAGTGTACGTAACGTTATACTCAGAAGGAATTAGACATGATCAATACTTCCAAGGAACAAGAGAAACATCAACAACAATTTAGTTTTCAACGTACATAGCAGAACATAACAGCTCTGTTTTTGAAAGCCACTACACTTCCATCATCATGACCATTTCTGCTCATATGTATTTTGCTTATCACCACGTGGTGTCTGCGGTGGCTCTGTTGAGTGTGATTACAATTCTTATATATACAAACTTTTCGTTAAAATTGCATACCATAATTAAATCCGGAAACCGCTATATCATCAGTGCTCATGTGTATTTTGCTTATCACCACGTCTGAGGTGGCTCAACAAAATTGACATGAGCACCGATGGTGGAAGTGTAGCGGCTGCCGAAAACAGCGTTTTTATATTCTGCTGTGTACGTTGGAAACTAAAGTGATGTTGAATTTTCCCTTGTTCTTTGGAAGTATTGAAAAAAGTTGTAAAAAAACTTCCCTTAAACATCTTTAGCGAGCTGAAATGTCCTATGAAAATCTTTGTCATAAAATTCTTCTATACCAGATAATGTTATTTGATGGAAATTGGTCGATTTAAATCGGTGCCGATTTCAAAATAAAATTCTACTGAAAGATGACTTTTATACCATATTTACACCACGCAACTTTGTTGCATGCAACTCTCTTTTTTCAGTGAGAAAGACAGAGAAGAAATACAAAATGTATACATTTCTATTTCAGCACTCGCACTTAAAATGAAAATTGCATGCAACGAAGTTGCATAGTGTAAATATGGTATTATTTACGCTTTTTATTGTATTGTATCGAAAAAAATATTCGAATAAAATATTTTCAGCCTTGAAAGCAATAAAAGGGGTAAATACGTCATCTATCAGTAGAAATTGTTTTTGAAATGGGCGCCGTTTTAAATCGAACGATTTCCATCACATACCAGATAGACAAGTCCTCAAAGACATGAAAGTTTAAGAACTTTATGGCATATATTTTTGTGGAATATTTGAGTCTACTAATCGCTGTTAAAGGGAATTTGTTTGCCTCTTTTTTAAGAGAGAGAGACGAAAAGACCCATGCCGCAAAAAGTTAGAGACCTTAAAAATGTTCCTCGTAGTGTTTTACAAAAAAAAGTGCTTAACGCTCCTTATACCTAAAATGTAAGGATTACAAGATTTCCTATGCCATATTTTTTTGGTCCTTTCTATCAGGATAAGTCTTTTTAGAACCTTGTTATTAAAAAAAATTGATTTTGTTGTACGGTGTTGTTATAGTTTTAGGGAACTGTTGGTACCACCAGCTGCTTTTTAAACAAATAGTTTTGAAATTTAAATGATTCAATCACATATGATTGAATTTGTATCGTTCCAAAGCGTTTTGGAGAAATTAAAAAAAAAATCATGAAAACATCAAAACAAACTGCTCAAATTTGTGTCTTATTTACACAAAAAAAAAATTTACATAATATCAATGAATGACATTCGTTGACTTAGATTCATTAATTTTTTGCATAAATACGTTCATTCAATGTACGCATACGATGCTTCAATGAAAATATTCATTGAATTTCAGTGTAAAACGGTTCATAGAAATCATTCATTGTTGTTATTCTTTAACAAACTTAATGAACTAGTTAGTTAGGTTAAAATTAATGAACAATTCGTTGAAGCAATGAACTTTTTTCTTGAATTTATGTACCTTTTTGGACCAGTGCATATATTGCAATACGAAAGCATTTGCTTTCGATTCGAAATACAGAATATTGAAAATTGTTGTTTGCATAAATGTTTGAAATTGGATAAAATATAATTCCTTGGACTTTTGACAAAATAACTTTATTACTCATATAAATTTTAAAATTTTCTGAAGAACAAAAATACTAGCGGAAAAATTATATCTGAAAAACTGTCTTAACACGACTTGAGTTGTTTTATCTAAAGATCACAGAATTATATGGAAGATGCAAAATCCCAACTCTTGGGAAACTGAAATAATTACGAGAATATATCAATGTTTCGCACAACGATTTTTTAATCAATTTGCAATTTATTAGATTTTTTCCTGGGTTCTTCTAATTTCTACTTAAAAAAAAGAAAAACCTTTTAATTGTTGAAAAATATTTGCTCTTAATTGTTTTTTTTTTCAATATTTTTAAAAACATTGTTTGTTTTTAAACGTTACGAAAATATTAAAGCTTTTTTGAATTTTCAGGACATCTGATGTTAAAAAATGTACAAATTATTTCAAAAAGCTAAACAAACCTCTTGATTTCTTTTATTTAAGTTATTTTCTTAAATAATTTTCTTATTTTTTTGTTCTTTTAATCAGGTATTAACCAAAGTTTAATTTTTTTCTAATTAGACAATTTTCATATAAGAGCAATATATTTTTCCATTTGAAACAAAACAAAAAAAAAAATATTTAACTAGTTAATTTTTTCGTTTTATTTAATTACAAATCTTCAATTAATGAAATCAAAACATCCCCTTGGAAAGTAAGCCACCAAGCCACCAACCAACCTTTTAATTAGTTTAAATATAATCTTAAATTAAATTAAATATTATTATTTTTGTTTATAAATATTGCATTTCATTTCTCTATTCTCATTTTATGTGTAATAATCGCTATGTACCTTTTTTTAATTTTATTTTATTTTTCGTAAAAACAAAAAGAATTTCTTTTATATTCAAACATCTTCTAATGCCAGAAACCTCTTCTTTCCCAGTGTATGCAAATTATTTCTTCTTCTTTCACAAATATTTAATTTTTATACATTTTTTTTATTATAAAATTAGTTAAATATTTTAGTTTGATTTTTTATTACTCTTAATTATTCTTTATACATGTAAAATAAAATATAAAAAAAAAATTAAATACAAAATTTTAAAATACAAAAACAAAAAACATCATAAATAAGTTTTAATTAAATAATATACATAAACACACTTTTTTATATATAAATATTTTTTAATTTAAGATAATGAGAATTTGTTGGTTATTCAAAAAAAAAAACGAGAAATAAAATATATAATAAAATATTACTTTTTATTTTAAATTTTTGTTTTTATTTTTTAATTGATTTTTTATGTTAAAGGTTGGTATTATTTCTTAATTTCTTGTTTACAACTTTTTATTTATATTTACATATAACTTAAATAAAATTTAATATCTAGCAACTCAACCCCAAAGTTTTCTAACTTTCATAAAGTTTCATTAGTTCAAGCAAAAAAATAGGCGTAACTTCTCAATAATTAAATTGCCGAGTCATATATGAATCAACTTCCTATAATTAGGAAAGCAAGATGAATTTAACTTTAGTAATATTTTTTTAAATAATCAAATACATAATAATTCATTAATCGTGTTACTGATTTAAGAATTGATTACCTGAGAATTAATTAATTTTTATAAATACCAGGCGAACAGAACTTATAAGAAGGTACATAATATCATGAAAAAAATATTTACTTACCCACCCATCCATCACACACAAACAAAGCCAAACACACTTCCAAAATTGTCTTAAAATCTCAAAAGTATCAGGCAAACAGAAATTGCTGCAAGAAACATTTTTCTATTGTTTTTACTTACTCGTATGTATGTGTGTAAGAATGCAAAATACAAAGTAGATGAAAAATAAACTAGGCATTGAAAAGCAAAAAAGCAAAACATGACAAATTCTCTTTGTTAATTTATAATACAATTTTGAAAAACACCAGCCGAACAGAATTGATTAACAAGCAGACAATCAACTTTATTTATTTTTAAAATAAACTTCGATTTAAGAAGGAAGTTAATAAAATCTTCCTTCGATTACCGAATTTTTAAAAATACCAGGTAAACAGAACTTATAAGAAGTTACTATCATAAAAAAAGTATTTACTGAAACTTGGCCTTATTTTCACATCTATGTATTTTTTTTTTTTTTTGGGGAAACAAAAAATTTAGACCGTGTGTTGTTGAATTTAAGAAAAACAATGACGTCATGGTGTTTTATTTACAATTTTAATTTCAATCAGCACAATCCTTAGATGGGCCAAAGTTGATCGTCAAAATCTGAAAAAAAAACACCAGGAGAACAGGAATTTTACAGCAGTCATCTTAATTAATGTACAATATAATAAAGGAATCATATCGTCATATGAAACGTAAAACCATGTGACTAAAACTTTATATTCAGGGTTGTAATTAATTGCACAGTCCTGCGAAATAATATTTTGGTAAGTTTTTTTCTGAAACTGTAATTAATCGTTGTTATTGTCGTAAAAGTAACGGAAAACGATATTGATATGATTCACAGCACGTCACATTTACTCGATGTATACTTTTCTTTCAAGCGCCATCCAGAGTCAACGGCTGGGCTGGTTCGATAAAAATAAATGATATCTTATTTGAAATGCTAGTGTTTTCGGTTTTTCATTATAGCATTTTTAGTTTTCATCCGATTTCGGCCCATTAAGTCTCAAAATTTTCGTAATCAACAAAATTATAAAAATATGGATTTTTAATTATTTGTGATACAAAACTGCTTCCGAAATAATTGGTGAAAAACGTGAAAAATTTCTTAAAATCTTAACTTCGATCGACTATAACTCAGGCATGTTCATCACATCAAACCCAATTAGCCACCATTCGACGCGTAATTTAGTAGCCTTTCAAACAAGACATCATTTGCTTTTATCGAACTAGCCCTTGACTCTGGATGGCGCTTGAAAGAGAAGTATACATCGAAAAATACAAATGTACCGTTATCTAGTAAATGTGATGTGGTACATTTAAAGGAAGTTTATATTTGCCAACATCTACGACGTTTGCCACATCACTTGTACTATCTGTAAACGGTTTTATTTAGCTTATTTGTGCTTTTTTTGGGTCGAATTTAGTAATTGAAAATTTACCTCCTACCTGTTGACCGATTGATCTGAAATTTGGTAAGCGCCTTTACTTTTGATAACAATACAACGTTGTGATTAGAAAAGTTTTCTGCCCCACGCCCACAAAATATGGTTAGAAAAGTGGGCACATAAAAAGTAATATTTAGTTTTACCTCCTTTCTGTTGAACAATAGATCTGAAAGTTGGGCAACAGCTTTACGTTTGATGACAATTCCTGCCAGCTCATAATAAGGCTATTGACATTCGATACTCGATGTTAGATAGCTAGCGAAGATAGAACATCGAATGCAACTCATAATAAGTAAGGGCCATTGTTTTACGATTTTTTTTATTTTGAATTTAAAATTTTTGTATTCTTTCAAAATGTTTGGAAAAAAAACTCGCAAAAGTTTTTCCCTCTCCCTCATATTTAGAATATTTATTTTTTTCCGAGGCGAATTGTAATTAATGAATGGGAACAGAGAAAAAAATTCCCGGTGCGATTTTCTTTACAATAGGGGAATAGGGAAAAAATGTCGGAGAAATTGTTATTAATAGTTGATATAGTCAACCGCTTATATCATTAAATTCTTTGGATGTATAATTTATAAAATGAAAATCCGACATCACAGAGCTAAGACTTTCTTTTTGGTTGATCAAAACCCTATATTGGCGAGGAGCGTAGTGTGGTGACTGATAATATCTGCATCATTGTTATGTTTCTAACTTAAACATATTTTTTACTTATTTTATATAAAATTTTCCTTCTCCTGTAAAATTAAAAAAATTGTAGTTACATGGTTTTTCGTTTTATATGACGATATGCATTGACATAAAATAATTTCAAAAGTTTTTCTGCAATATTTATCTCATTTGTTCCAGATATTCGCAAGAATTTATGTTTAAAAAATATTTATTTGTTGTGAGTTGGTTAAGTTAATTGATCACTTCACAGAAAAAACTGAATTTCATTTTCAGTAAAGGAATTCAATGAAATAGTAAATATTTTGTCTAGAAACGGACCTACAAACAAATTTGTAAATATGGACAAAAATTAATTATTTTTTTGATTTAAAAAGTGTTGCATAGTTTAAGGAAGAAAATGATATATATCGTCAACTGAAATGAAAAAGAAAAACGCTGTAACAATAAAAAACACAGTAGAAATAGTGCTTTTTACACGGCTGCTCAAAAAAGCAGGGTAATGTTTTTAGAGTTCATGGATAAGCACATTGTTTATAGAATCTATACTATAGATGTCCCTACAAGATTTTTAACTTCTATTATAAAAAAATCAGCAAAATCTTAAACGAAAATAAAAGGACTTTAGGTATTTGAACTAATTTATTTATGCCTTAATTCATAAAAAATTTTCTGACTTATAATAGATTAATAAAACAAATTTTCATACAAAAATTCGTTTAATAAGTTTCTTATTATTCGAAAATTTTTTTGTGAATTAGGTTGTTAGTCTTTATTTTCTCCGATAAAATTGAAAGAAAACATATTTATTTGTTGTGGGTTAAGCTAATATATATTCCTGCATTTCGCTTGTATTACTGGCAACTCATCAGTAGATCTTTAACCATCATGTCTAAAAAGTTTTCAAACTCGTATGCATATATCGACACTTTTTCGCGAAATTATCGTAAGCGACAAAAATTACATTTCTCAAGAGAAGGTTTTTAGTCCCCCTTATGCCGTAACTATTTGTCGACGTCACGTCAAGACAATACCAAAAAACTACCACATTTCTACTCGTCATCGACAACAATTTACTATTACTGACAGCCACTTATTATTCTCTAAGGCATAGAAAATGGGAAGAGTCTGTTAATAGTAGTAAATTTTTGTCGACAGCGGGTAGACAAGTCCCAATTTTTGGTATTGTCTTGACGTGACGTCAACAAATAGTTACTTAATAAGGGGGCTTGTATTTAAACATGATTTATATTCATAAATTGTCGCTTACGATCAAATTTCAAAAGTTATCAACAATTTTGACAATATTAAACTATGGATAGGCGCATAAAATTTTTTAACATTTTAATAAAACAAATTACGTTTTTTACAAAATGTCACTTACGATCATTTCGCGCAAAGCACAAAAAATTATCACCAAAAATTATTCGAACAAAAGTTTGTCTAAAAACTAAATTTTATTTTCAGTAAATGTTCTTTACTGAATCAATGAATTTTTTGTTTGACTTTTATTTAGAATGCATACTCTAAAAACAACAAGAAAATCCCGTTTTCTGTGTCGTAAAAAAAACAACCCCGATGACGGCATACACACAAATAATAACAAGAACAATGATTGCAAAAGGAGTGCGATAGTACCAAGTTTGTTTACTGAAGATTTCTGCGTGAATCAATTCGTTAATGTAGTTGCGTTAATTCTAATTCATTTTTTTCAACTCTTTAGATAAACCTTCAGACTTGAACACATTGTTTGATATTTTTCAGAAAATCCACTAAATCTTTTTGTTTGATTTAGTAAATTTACAATTTGTAAATATTTTTAGACAAATTATTTTATAGATTTTAGCAATTTGTTCACTGAAAAAACACGTTTTTTCAATGAAATTGTTGATATACATTTTTGTAGTTGAAATTTGTAGTTAAAAATTGTGTAGGGACATCTATAGTATAGATTCTATAAACAATGTGCTTATCCTATGAAAACATTACCCTGCTTTTTTGAGCAGCCGTGTAAAAGCACTTTTCGACTGTTTTTTTTAATAGTTACAGGGTTTTTTTCATTTCAGTTGACGATATATATCATTTTCTTCCTTAAACTATGCAATACATTTTAAATTTAAAAAAAATAACTAATTAATAAGGGTATTCACACGTGTTTTGAACTTTCAAGATTTCATGATATTGGTTTTCAATTAGCTTTAACATTTCAGAACTTTTTGTGTTTATTTCTTTATTTATCTTCTACTAACTTTATAATGTTTCATTCAATTTATTTAACATTGCTGCTTTTTGATTGAAATCTTATTTTTTAATCTTTCTTAAAGGGGAGCTTTTATGCCAATAATACTAAAAAAATTACCCAATTTATAACGGAATTTATAACAAATCAAAACATAAATTTTTCATAAAATGGGACGAAAAAACTTCCGACTAAATTATAAAACTATAAAATAATTAAATAAAAACATTTCAACTAATTTTTTAAATTTATAATTTTTTGCAAAATCATATTTAAACACAGCAGCATTAACACTTTGAACTAAAATAAAAGTTTATATACTAAACAGATAATCGTAATAATAAAACGTTAGATAATATTAAAAAAGTTTCGTTTGTAGAGCTTAAATATTGAAAACAGAAATTGGTTTTCATTAGTTTTTATTTTATTTGGATCAATCAAATAGGAACATATTAATCGCAGTAGTTTCAATAGCAAGAAAAAATAAATTTTACTAAAAACCCAAAGTAACAATTTACACAATGATATTTTTGCTTGTCTTTTTTAAGTCTTGTCATACTATTGCGAGCTGGGGAAAAAAGAGAAAAATAACTAATATTGAGCCAATTAAAGAATCCAATATGGACTGGTTTGACATCATTTTCTCTGCAAAATCGGTTGATTACGTTCATCAAATCCGGTTGTGTTTGGATTTGGAAAATTTCCAACAAGTTCGGTTGCCATCAATAATCGACCCATAAATTGACAATTTTCTAAAATATATTTTTAGTTTTTAACGAAAATAAACACTTCGCACAATGCAAGTTCGTTATGTTTTGGAATTGGATTTGAATTCCATTTCAATCCAATTCCATAATGGATTCTAACAGTCTGAATTTACGAAATGTTTCAAAAGTTTTGAATAGTGCACTTGAGTCTACATCATAGATCAAAAGTATAGCAAAAAGTTGTTGTGTAAGTTTTGACGAACAAATAGAAAAAATTGATATTTGTACGTAAAAAAATAAAAATCGCAGTCTTAGAATTTTGTTTAGAATAAAGGCATCAATGGTATTTCGAAACTTTGAGCAATTCGGAAGGGCCTAAGTACCAATAGTAGCTATTAGTTGTAATCTATACATTCACACTGTCTTTTTGAATAAAACTAAAATTCATAAATAAAAATAGTTTTAATTTTTTCTTAATCCTTTTAAATTAATTTCGTTTTATAAAATAATGTACAAATCTTTGTTTCACCTTGTTACAATTTATATTTTGTTTTGCTTGACCAAAGTTACCTGTGTAATCAAAAAACAAACAAAGAAAAAACCTTATTAGTTTAAATGGTTTATGTTTTTCATGTAGAGAATTATTTAATGTTCCTTTTCTTTTTTTATTAGAGCAAGTGTTCCGTAAAATGGTAGCGGAAGAAAAGATGAAATAACGCTCATATATAAATAATTGTATAATACAAATTATTTGTTTTAATTGAATGAAATTGAGGAGAAAATTGTTCGTTAAAATGATAAGGCTTCTTGCTAAGTAGGTATAGGGGCGGTTCGTAAATGCATCACTGCTGTGTATCATTTGAGCAAAGTTTGATTTACAATTCCAATAGAAGCTGATGGTCTTTTATAACCACTTTTGCACTCCATATTTTCCACTTGTTTGTGAATCACCTGCTCCAGCAATGAGTTTTAGGACATTTAAATATCCATTTGCTGTGTAGTGATTCATTTGCAAACATACCCATACTTATAATGCAACAAAAGCTATAAAACTAGTCTTATAAGTATTGCTTAAATATTAATTTAATTAGTATGTGGTTTTAATAAATTTTTATGAAACAATTGCTTAAGAAGGGCCAAAGGAATACATTTTGTTTAAGTGACATTTAATAGAACTAACCATTATTTGCTTTAACTGTGGATGCCACAAAATGGACACTTCTCTAACTGAATTTTATATTTATAATTTTAATAAGCCTTTTTAGCCATATTTTGTTTTAACAACAAGTACAAATATAAATCAATATAAAACAATTTTTGTTAAATTTTATGGTAAAAACTTACACACCCTATGACCTGATTTGTTTTTCTTTCAGTTTTCGAAATTTACTTAATAATTTTTGCGTTAAACTTAATTTTAAATAAAATATTTTATTAATGGAATTAATAAAGAAAAAAAGGTTCAACTATAATGGGCTGTTTTCTTTTTTCAATTAAACATGTAAATTCTTTAAAGCTAAATTAAGAAAAGTTTTTTTCCTTTGAGGAAGAAATAAAAAAACAAAACCAATAAATATAACTATATTGGTCTTCAGGTTTTAAAAGAAACGAATTTAATCTTAATAAAACAATTAATAAAAACAAAACAAGTTTTGTAATAAAACCGATGAAAAAAAATGGTCGACAGGAAGCATGAAAGAAAAATTGAAAAAGGTTTTTGAATATAAATTCAAATTCTTGCATAATTAAAAAACAAAACAACCACAATAATTGCTGGTGAAGAGGACCAAAGAAATCGGTTGAAACTAATTAATCTAAAAAGTAAAATATACATAACATACACCATGTATAAAACAAATTATTAAAAAAATAACTCTTTTTTTTAAATGATAATCCTTAAAAATTAGTATTAAGTTAAAATTTTTTTAAATATATTTAAAAGCATATTTTATATATGTATAGCAAAGCAGAAAGTGTTAAGTAAGCAATAATAATTTTATTAACATAAGCCAAATTACTAAAACAATGCAAGTTTTTCTTTAATAAAAAATGCTTAGATTCAAACAAAAATCTATATTTTAAATTTTGGCGTTAATTTCAATACAAAAGAATTGTCGAACAATCTTAAAAACTCTATTTTAAATTAATTTTAATTTATATTTTATACATTAATGTACGTCTACTTGTTTCTTTTGCTAAGATTATAATCCAAACCTAAAGATAATGTAAGCATGTACATATATAAAATATATTAAAACATAAAATCAGGTATTTTGAATTTAAATTTTTCAATAAGTATTGAATACCCTAATGACTGGTTTCGAAAACCATTTATTTAACTTGAGATAAATGTAACGAAGCAACAATAATGTGATGAAAGTGATGTATAGAGTGATTTTAGGCGAAAAAAAAGACTGGTGTTTTAGGTGTTTAGTTATTTAAGCAGAGATAGATGATGGATGATGTTAATCACTAAATAAAAACTCCAACTTAAAGACAACTCAAAATCTATATACTTAATATGGATTATAAACTAAATTCAACAATACCTCTAATGACATTAAAAATAAAAAAAAACTACGTAAAACGAAATGTGATGATTATGGTTTTTTAAAAGCCAACAATTAAAGAAAAGTCAAGTGATTATACAAAAGGTTTAAACAACCAAAACAGCAAAGAAAGTTGAGAAAACAACCAACTGCCTCTTAATAAACTGCATTAATTTAAAAAATAATATATATAATAAATAAATATAGAAATATTGAAATATTACTACCTCATTTAGTAAATTGAAAAGATTGACAAAAAGTTAAAAGAAAATTTAACAAAAAATAAATAAATAAACTAAATACCTCAATTTAGCAAAATTTGTATTAGAAATTTATAGAACTGCCGCCATTTAAATATCAGGCAAAATAAAATATTTATTAAATATAAATTTTAGAAAATTTATAAAACAAAAAAACGAACTTACGATAAATAATAAATATTAATACTCGTAACATGCGACCATTAACAGCGGTCGCTAATAATTTATAATCATTTGAAAAGAAAACTAAAAATATCATGCAAAATTTCAACCCTGTCAAGTCATTCACAACAAAACACTTTCAAATAATCATCACATTTATAAAGATCAATTCATATTAAAAATCTTCTTAATATTATCATCTTAATGTCATTGAATAGATTTGGCGTAAGGAAAGGCACAGTGGATATTAGAGGTCTGCATAAGATGTATTGAAGGCATATCTAAGACATTTGTTTTGTTTCAAACACTTTTACAACAGTAATGTTGTCACGAACAGAAAGAAATAGATTTTAGCCAGGGTTCCCATTTATCGTCACGATTTCGTTAAGATATCTGTTCCGAAATCAAAGGGTTTTGCGAACCAGTCGTTACAAATTCTTTACGAAATCGGAACATTTGGTTTGGGGAGATATTAGTTAAGCTGATTAATAAAATCAAAAGTTCGGAGTCCAAATCTGCTTCAAAGTTAAACCATTTCACCATTTCTGAAGTGTCACAACAAATTTCATTATTTTTAAAATGTATATTAATAGGCAGATTTTGTATAAAAATGTCGTTTCTAAACGTTTGAAATTTGTACGAAAAATTATTTAACTGAGTTCAAAAGAATATGTTTCCATACGAAATTTGGAAACGATAAAAACTTTTGTATTAACCAAATCTAACCCTGAGTCTCAACAGAGATTCGAACAATTCGTACTGCATTTTGTTTCTAATATTTGATTTTCTTCAATATGTATTGAAATTAAAATAGTCCAAGAAATAAATAAAAATATATAAAGCAAAATAAAAATCCATTAAAAATATTCTAAAATCACCAAAGCACAAAAATGATCCCCAATGAACTCCCCAATCCCCAAAAACAAATTTTATCCCCATTTGGAAAAGAAAATCGCCGATTTGGAGATAAATCCCCTAATCTGACAACACTATTTTCAGCTAAAGACAATTATATTATTCATATAAAGACAATTATATGGTAAATAGCTAAACACAAATAAATGAAATAAAGTTGTTAAGTTCTAATAATAGTAGTTTTGCAGTTTTTGATGTGAAAGTGTTGTTACTTTAGCAATTAATTTTTAAGACGAATGCAATTTTCTAATTTGCTGTTTTTGGCGTCAAGGGTATAAAACCTCGGAAAATAGCGTTACGTAATATGTGGATAGGCCCTAAAGCAGTTATCATTTTAAAATTTATGCGTTTATTTTATGAAATATTTTACTATACTTTAAACGAACACGAAAAAAGCCTTTGCAATGAGAATAAGTCATATGCACTCCATCAATAACCACGGATTCAAATCTCATGGCTTATGAGGATATTTTTTAATTTTTATATGTTGCGCTGATTTTCAATACTAATCGATTTGAGGCAAATCGTGACATATCAGTTCAAGTTTGTAACTTTTCTGGGTGCATCGGAAAATCGCTTTAACGTACGTCGTTAATTCGACTTCCATATCTATAAGGACCCAGAATATATACATATATTTTATGGAATCGTAAATGAATATTGTGGAAATTACAAAAGGAATGACAAATCTTTACATACATATACATACATATATTATTAATCCTTACCATTTTTGGTGAACGGTATAAAAAATCGTTTTAAAAAAGATGGCGTTTTGTGCCTCCTTTAAGCGTATAAGTAATATGCGAGAACCATGTAAGTATGTACTACAGCTGTGCACTAATATATTCATGTTTGTGTGTACATGTATGTATGTTTTCTTGTATGTATGGATGTATATATATATGTATGTATATATAGTTGTGTGTACATACACACAGACAAAAAAACATACATTCATACACACCCAAAATACATACGAGTACATTTTCGAGTACCTTCGAATAGTCGTGCACAGCTATGGTATGTACTATAAGAAACTTTAAACGTCTATAACTCCCTAAATAAATAACCGATTTTTATCTAATATTGATTGTGCACATCTACAAAGTAATACCTTCAAAACAATTATTATTTTTCAACATCGGCTGTATAATTTGGGCTTACAACGAGTCACAAAGAATCACGTTAATTATATAGATTTTGGAGGTTGTTACAGCAAATTTAATGCTTGCAAAGAAGGAACCCAATCCTTTTAAATTCTGTTGACGCGATTCAAAATTATTAAATTTCCAACATCACAAGTTCAAAAAATATGAATCATAAACGTTATCGGACAGTTTCTAAAGTCATGTGATGTGCAGATAAGAGTAGAATACTTTAAATTAAGTCAATAAGGATAAAAAGCAGACTGGGTCAATTGGCTGTGAAATAAACTCATGTGAAGCTACCTCAAAATTAAAGATAGTGAAAATTTTTCAATTTTAGAATCTCAATTCTAAGTATGTATTGAAAAATAAAAAAAGTTCTATATATAGGACTCGGAAAAGCCGAATAACACCGAAATACTTTAAAGATTCTTACATTTCGCTAAAAAAAAAAACTATTTAATCATTTATCACTGATAACACCATCATGAGCATCATCATCGTCACATTCAATCTCACATTTCGTTGCGAATCATTCACACCAGTTATTCACAAACATCATTGTTTAATATTCTACTCAATCCAGCACAACTTTTATGTTTAAATAAAAATTAAAAAAAAAATTAAATATTAAGTCAAATATGTACAGATAAGTTCTCATATTCTTTCACTCTCTCTCTCTGTCTCTCTATCTCGTTTTCGCTTTCTGTCACACATCCTCTCTTAAGCATTGTAAGAAAACAACACCAAACTAAAATTTAATTATATTTATGGTACTTTTTAAACAATATTTTGTAAGCAATATTGATAAAATTAATAATAAAAGAAGGAAATAAGGAAATTTGATTTATTTTACTCTTTTATTTAGCCAATAGGTTGTAGTATTAACATTAAAAGTATATTAAATGTATGTATACTAGAGATAAACACATTTAAAAGAATAGTTTAAATTTAAATCTGTTAAGTGTTTAAGTTAATATTAATTAAACTTTTTTATTGTCACAAATGAATGTTAAGTGTTTTTTTGTTTTTCTTAATAGATTAAGTAACAAGATTTAATGAAATTTGCTTATTTAAAAGATTTGTGGAACAAACAAATTTTAATCGAACCAACAAATTCGTTTCATTGAATACCAATAAAATGTTGGATTAACTCCATTATTGCCGTAATACATTCTATGTATGTAAATGGATAAGTGTATGAAAGAGTACTCGAAGAATCTTGTTTTGGAATTTACATTTTTAATTCTTTCTTGATCTTAACAAATTCCAGCATGGTAGTTTTAGATTTTAAGAGACATTTTCAATCAAGAGTAGTCGAGTGAGTATCTCTACCCAGTCAAGCAATAAGTCTTAAATTAAGTGTTTATTATTTTCCTTTTTAATTTATAGCACCGTGTTAAATACATCAAATATTACAAAACTGTTTGTAAAAATAAATTCTTTTTCTAAAAGCAAATTTGGAATTTAGTAGCCCAAAGACAAGTAAACAAACATAAAATCTGATAAATGTCACTTTCAAAGAAATTTTTAAAAATTTAGATTTTCTTTGCCTGTGAAAAATAAAAATTAAATATAAAAACTAATTTTTATAACATAATATGTATGTATGTATGTGTTTTTTATTTGAAAGATGAAAAAAAAACAAACAATTGCATAATCCTTTTAAAATAGTATTCCTGTAGTAAATTAATGTTGTGTGTAGTAAGTAGTTGGTAGTTTTACTAAGTGTGTGTTTATCTTTTTTCAAGTAATAAAATTAAATTGGCATAAATATAACAAAAAATAAAATAAAATAAAATACGTAACATGTAAAAATAAAATGGCCACAAAAGTTTTAATAAAATACCTAAAACTAATTTAATTGGCAATTTCAAATGCGTTTTAAGAACTAATACAACCTAAAATTAAAAATTTATAATAAACTTAATAACCTTTAATATACATTCTAAATTCTGCTTAAATTTAAAAAAACCAAAAATAAAATTTAAAAAAAACTTTACCCAGACAAGTTTTTGGAATGTATTCCAAAATACATAATTAGTTCTAAAGCTAGTTCACTCAAAACCGATCCAGATTCTCCAAAAACATTCATGCTAGTGGTGTTCGTTCTACTAGTTTTATTTAATGAAAAATGGGCATGCCGAAATTTATCTTGATCTTAACGAGTTCCTCTATACAATTTGATATTAAAAATCGCCGCACAATATAGTTTTAACTTACGATTACAGTAATTCCTTGATCTACGTCGCCTCGATTTACGTTGTTTCGGTTACACGTCGTCAAATTTGTTGTACCTATCAAATTTCATTTGCGCCTTCATTCGATTTGCGTCGTTAAATTGTCTCGGTGACTTCCAAATTCGATTTGCGTCGCCATTCGATTTATGTCGCTTCAGTTGCTTAAAAGTTATTAGCAAAACCCGGGAAGTCCCAGAGTTTAGTTAACATCTTTGTTTTTACGCGGTTGGCAAAATTTTTGTTCACTCCCATTTCGATTTGCGTCGTAATTTAGATTTAAGTCGCTTCAATTGAAAAAAAAAATACATGGGAGTCCAATTTTTGTTAAGTGCCATTTTCTGGAACCAACCACAACGTAAATCGATGGATTACTGTACTTCCTACCGTGATTTCTAATATCAAACTGTATGACAAAACTCGTTAAGACCATGTACAATTTTGTCACAGTTCATAGTTTTCATTTGGGTAGTTTATACTTTTAACAGATATTCCTTTTAATTTTAGATAGCTCTTCAATATTTATCAGCCTAAAAAATAACACTGTATACACAGAAAAAAATAGACAAGAATTATATTACATAAGACCGTGTTATTAAAAAAAATATGAATTTCAATAACATTTATCTTTAACATAATAAAATATTTCGTTGTAAGTATTTCTTTTCCATGCCGGTTATTTCTTTTCTTTTTATACATAAGTACTTAAAACAAGTTGTATCCCATAAAAAAATAAATGGGATATGGCTCAGCTAGAGAGTGTATGCTTTACGTCCGGAAAGCACGGGTTCGTATTCCAGCCATGTCAACATTTTTTTAATTTATATATATATTTTTATTTTGAAATAATTTTGTTATCAATATAGGGGAATTCTTTATCACAGGAAATTTGAAAAAAAAAAATTATTGAATACCGGGATTTTTGTTATCAAAAACGAAACTTATTTTTTTCTGTGTAGCTTATTTTATTATTTTTATCGTTATTATTACTACTATGTATAGGCGCCGCGACAAAAAGGATTTTTTGCAGCTCAAATGTTCACTGAAGAAACACTAAAGCTACACATAACGTCAATTATTCTATAAGTTGAAAGATTCTATACTTTACATGGAGTCATCACGATACCTCCAAGGAACTTCAGTTTGTGCACCATTACCGCCGGACTATCACAGAGAATGCACTCCGGCGTCTTTTCTTGCGTATCGCTGAGTCTACATAGTTTGGTTTCAGAGTTACCAATGATAAATTGATGTCGTCTGAGGTAATTTTTGTCCATTAACAGTAACTTTTAGGATAAATTAATAAATAGACCGTTTTGCTTGTCTTACACCGTGAAGTGCTTCCCAATGGCGAGCAAATTCCATTTAATCTCAAGGGGGCTACTCTATATTTCAATTCGAAAAGAAAACTGTTCGAATTTGTGTGTTATTTATATTGCAATTAGAAACTGTTTCCTTTCGATTCGAATTACAAAGTAGCCCCAAGGAACATTTCTTCCCTTTGACATACCCACGTGAGATGTCAAAGACGGATTCCGGTGCGACGTCAGCTAGACAGTCAGCCCTTTTCGTTTCCCGCATGGCTTTCATGGCCAGGCACTCAACGCCCGACCTTACATCATTAGAGACTAAGACCTTGAGTTCTGTCTGGCGATCTACGTGATATCGTAGATTCGAATACCCTAACATTTCCTCCTCAAGCATTCTGTAGCACATATAAGGATGGCTTAGACTTCCGACTGGAAAAGCGTAGGGTATTTTACCCATTAGAATAGCCCCTTGGAAGGTATCGCCATTTTTTTCGTTTGTAGCCGTCAGTGAACCAAATCTGCTCAACAATTGGCTCCTTTTAGTAATTAGACATCAAAGTTTTTGTTCAAGACTAACGTCGTTTGTATTTGATCACTCATCCTAATATATGGATTATTTACAAGCTCTCCTACTATTCTCATGTGCCCCACCAGAATAGCGGTTTTCATAGTGGATACATCTGGTAGCAAAAGTGCGCTCTTGCAGACCACCACCTTCACTATAATGTGCAGAATGGCACCCAGGACATATGTAGGACAGGTGGACGAAATACATATTAGTAGTGCCCTAATAGTGACTTGTTCTATTTTTGGCCACCACACTATCGCAACGTATATCAGTATTGGCTTTATTATAGTGGTAAATGACAAATATATAACTTTTGGTTTGAGTCCCCACGTTTTGCAAATAGCCGTTGGCAGGGATGAAGTACAGTGATAAGCTTGGTTGGCCGTATAAGAAAACGGTTTGATTCCAAATCAGTAATGATCCCAAGGTATTTAACTTCGCTGGAGAATCTGATAGTTGTGCCATTTAAAGTAGTTTCCATGAGTTGTAAGTTTTGTTCGTCTTGTGTTTTCCTGTCTTTGCTCTATTTATCAGTTACATTTAGGGCTTATTTCCTTTCCGTTATGGTTCCATCCCCACACTCTACCACAGATATGATAAGGTCGTCGACGTTACCATATATTCGGAATACCAAGTTTTTCAGTTGTTCAAGTGGCCAACGTCCACAGTAGAGGCCAACTTGTGGACAGTCTGTAGTTGTTCTTATGATTCTCGATTTGATGGGTTTAACTCAATAACCCTGGATGACAACATTTCTAAAGTTCAGTTCAGTATAATTTTCGGAAGTTATTTTCTATCAAGAGCATTAACGACCGCGTCGTACGATATATGGTCGAAAGCCCCTTGAATATGTATAAAAGCGCATGGGGCTATAACTTGATACTGACTTTGCGAAAATAGAGAAATGAGGAGTGATTTTTCAAAAGGGCTTATTTCCATGTTAAGCCAAATTTCAGTATTGAAAAGAAACATTTAATAGCTGCTTACAGTAACTTATTTTTTTATAATGTCTCCAGTGTTATACTGTGTTGATCTAATATGTTGACCCGCTTAACGAATTTATTCAAATGTTGTGTTTTTCTTTCGACGGGGTTTGTTTGAATTTGGAATGATTTTCCGTCATCCCACGTCAAATTTGGTTGATAAACAGGCCGGTTTCGGCTATGTGCCATCTTCAGTGTTCTATTAAATATTCAATAGAACACTGAAGATGGCACTTTAGCCGAAACTGGTCTGTTTATCAACCAAATTCGACGTGGGATGACGGAAATTCATTCCAAATTTATTCGAACTTATTTGTATTTGTATATGAGGCCTTTTGTTGTAAAACATTTGGAAATGCGCCGGATTGTTGTATTGTTTCGTGTGATACATACAGAAAGTTTAGACTGCCCATTTGAGTTGTGAAAATGCAATTTAATTATAAAAATCATGTAACGAAAATAACAGTTATTTTCGAATTTTTAATTTAAAAAGTCATAAGGAAAGCTCTAGAACTAATTTCTTGTTTGCTGGGTATTGTAAATGAAACATGCTCCTAATATGTGATACTTAAAAAAGCAACAGTCATTCGGTGTTTTTCGAAAGAAAAACTAATTTTAAATTTAAAAAAAAAATCGAAGCTGTGCTTTAAAAAAATTTTTTTTTAATAAAACCCTTTTCTCAAACTGTGAAAAATTTTGGATAGCAAGTAGAACTTAAGTGTAATAACAAAAAATATATATTTAAAAATTGGCATAAACTGTATTTTTTATACAAAATTTTACCGTTAATTATACTTAAACTGTGAACAAATTCAAATGTGGTATTTTTTGGGGAAAAACATTTTTTTCAAAAAGTTAAAATATTTTTGGAATACCTTTTTTTACAAATAATTGGCTAAGATTTTTCTAAATTTAAACATTAATAAGATTAAATATAAAAATATAAGGAACCCTTTTAATTTTCAAAACTACAATAAAATAATGTTAAAAACAAAAGTCTGCGAGTTTGAAAAGTATCAAAAATTTTACATTTGTTTTGTGCGAACATAATAAATGTAGACTGCTTGAAAAGAAAAGAACACTTATACACTGTGAGATAACTTTTAAAAATTAAGCTTGAAATAAAGTCGAAAATAAGAAAAGTAAATAATATTAGTAATTGGTATGTAAAATATAAGTTGGTGTTTTTTAATTATAATTAATGAAAATTTCATTTCTAAGTCAAAACAAAAGAGCAGCGCTCTTAGAAACGCAACAAAATTAAACAAGAAAAATAATGAATTAAAACTGCATTTAATATAATAAAATTTTTGTGGCTGCATTTTTTTAACATAAATTCATAAAAAAAACAAACCAAAAATCATTTATATAATTCACACACAATCATTCATTCATTTCACCTCGACATGAATTCATTCTACTCATTCCTTCGAACTTTGATAACCATCATTGAATTGAAATCATCTTACAAAAATATAAAGAAATATATGTATATTATTATTTAAATATTTTTTCCAAACGAGCTGTAATATTTGAACTGCTTTTGATGTTTAACTTAAAATTAAGTAAAATAATAGATTAGAAATAAAAAACCGAAATTTGTTTATTCAAAAGCAAAAAAAAAAAATCATTTTATCTAAATACCTCAAGTTAAAATAAATAAATCTATTTATTATAAAGAAAAAGCTTAATATACAATTAACCCACTTAACCATTTGATTGAAAGTAAATAAAACCAATTTATCGAATAGTAAAATTACCCAAAGTAATAAGAAAAACTCAGTGAATATTAAAAATAAACAAAAAATTGTTAATTAAACAAATTATAGAAATAGTTTTAAAGCCATTTACCACAAATTAAACAAACATATTTACTCATATTACATTTGCATGTACGTTTGGATAAAAATAAAGAAGTTAATGTCTTTCTTTGTCGATAATATTAAAAGTTTAGTCAATAAAAATAGTCTCGCTTTCATTATATAAATCTGAAATTTTTTATTGATATTCACATTCTTTTAAATTCATTATGAACATATAATAGCTTATGCCTCCACAGCAGAACTTTTTCTAAGTGTTAAAACCTAGAAGTCCACAAGTTATTACAAATTGAAAAGCATCCGATTGTATAGCAAATATTATTAATACAAAATAGTTAAGAGCATACAACTAGCATCCGATTCAGAATAGTAATTTTTCTATCCGATTGTAAAATTAAATGTACATTAAGGACCTGATTCACTATCCTACACGATCGCACGATGCATTCACAGGAAAATTTTACAGAAGTCTGACCGACGATTCAAAAAGTCTGACCGACGATTCAAAAACATCTGCTTGCTTTGTGTATACACACGAACGCATCATTTTATGAAAATTTTCATAAATTTTTCCAAATCGCACGACTTGCCAAAAAAATCTGTCACAGTTGCATTTTTAGTCCACACTGCCATAGTTGTTTAGCACAAATGTCATATTTGGCGGATCGCGCGGATAGTGAAACATGGTCTTTAAAAGCGAAGAACAAAACAAACACGAATAAAATTTAGCCACCGCACGCACGAGCCGTCACCAAACAATTGAACTCATCCAACCTTCGCTTACAATGTAGGCTGTGTTGAACCCATCTGACGGCCTAGGCCATCGCTGTGTAAAAATAAGAAGGAATTGTCTACAGACTAGTGATGTTATGAATATTCGAATCGCCGAATATTCGCCTCTTTCATCACATTCGTATTCGCAAAATTCAAGCGAATATTTTGCGCATACGTTCCAAAAAATAATAATACATAAAAATATTCATAAAATTAGACAAACAATTTTAATTTTTAATAATTCTTAGTTAAAAAAACCTTTGTCTCCAACGCAAAATAATAATCTTTCTTTAGTGAAGAAAAAACAAAACAAAATATTTCACAATGACATATTACTTAAAAAGTAAAGTCCTGTTTGTACATATCAAGTTAAATTAATAATCAAAGATCAGTAGAGGAATGTTGAACTTCAAAAATAAAAGTTTTCAAGTCTTTTCTCCTTCAAGCCTATTGCGACGCGATGTGTATTCGCTCGCGCGGAATACTCGGTGGTGGTGTCACTAAATATTGGCTATAGGTAGAAGAATTTCGTATTTTTCCTTATTTACTTTTCACCATGTCAGTGGGTCGACGTCATTTGCCACCCTTTTTCTGCTAATTTTTCTCATCGGAATGCCATGATAATGTTAAATAACTATAGTATTGTGACAGTTTTTTTCTCAATTTATTGTTATTGACTCGAAGTGTAGATTTTTAAAATTAAATTTGAAATATCAAGTGGCACTAAATTTTTAGATTGAATATTGTTATTTATATTCGGCGAATATTGGCTTAAATATTCGTATTCGCGAATATTAAAAATTGATATTTGTAACATCACTAATACAGGCCCACATTGTCGTTGATAATAGAAATTCCACTGGGAAGTATCTATTAAGTATTGAGTTACCCAAATTAAAATTATGGAGTAGTACTGAGTAACTAAAAGTAGCAGAAATTGACAGCATTAATAATATGTATACATTAAATTCGTGTTATTTCAACTTGAAATAACTTTGATTCAACATGAATCTTTATGTTATTTCCGTATCAAATTCAAGTTGTTTCAACTTGAAATAACTTTGATACAACATGATTCTTCGTATTATTTCAGTATCAATTAATGTTGTTTCAACTTGAAATAAATTTTATTCAACATGATTCTTTATGTTACTTCAATATCAAATTCACGTTGTTTCAATTTCAAATAACTTTGATTCAACATAATTCTTCATGTTATTTCAGTATCAATTCATGTTGTTTCAGCTTGAATAACTTTGACTCAACATGATTCTTCGTGTTATTTCAGTAGAAATTCATATTGTTTCAACTTGAATAACTTTAACTCAACATGATTCTTCCTATTAGATATTTCAGTATTAAATTCATTTTGCTCTAACTGCACTGGAATATTAAGTCAATATGAAATATAGTTATTTTAGAAAGAAAAATTTTGTTTGAAGGTGATTGTAAAATCATGTTGAATTAACATCAAATACCTATAAAGCAAAATCACTATAGAACAATTTAAAATTAGCCTTGTTTTCGACGATTTTGTCATGAATCTTTTCTGTGTGTAAGTAGTTTCTCAAATAGTAGTTTCTCAAAAAATTGTGTATGGAGCAATATTTCGTAAACTAAATTGTTTTCGAGATATATCGCAAAGAATGGAAAGGGCTATGCCATATTTACACGGACCTGACATTAAACAAATAAGTAAATAGGTACAATTGTGTGGTGTTCCATCTCTTCCTTATAGTGTTGGGTTGCTCAAAACAATTTTTGAAATTGGTCAGTGTCATAATTGGATTGTTTATTGGTTTTGCAAGTGACTTAATATTATTTGAATTTTTAATTTATATAATTAAAGCTAGATTTTATTTAAAACATACCTTTTAATCACTGTAGTTAAACGTCATTATATATATAATCGTTCAATGATGAACCGCTATTAAACCGCACTCCAAATAAAGTAATTTTACATCAATAGAAATCTACCACTTAAAAAAAGCGCTGCAAAAAATAGAAAAAAGGCAATTACTTAGTTCTAATTTGAGAAATAATGTTGTTTTTTTTAAACAAGTTCATAGTAAAAAACAGACATAATAAAGACAGACATAATTTCCATATTTTTCAATTTTTAATAAATATGAAGTATGAAATTGTTTGTTTTATATAAAATGAAATATCTACAAAGAAATAATAAACAAATATGCAATTAAATACATAAATTATTCAATATTGATGTCATACTTACAATACTTACATACAAACATATAAATTAAATTAATAACTACAAAATATATAATTTAATTTTTAAACATATTTATAAAACATAAACATACTTAAGAAATATACGAACCTTTATGTACGTTATGTTTACATATTTATATTACTCAAAACACACAATATAATAAATAATTTTTTTTAACAATTTATAAAGAAAATATATATTAGAAAAATCTAAAAAAACTCCAAACACACTAAACATTTAAATGCCCTCAGCAAAAAAGCTAAATATAACAATTATTATATTTAATAAAAATTACAACTTTTAATATGATAATGTTTTTTTTTGTCATAACAAATTAAAATGAAAGGGAAATATGGAGCTTGATTTATTTAAATAAATTCATTACAACTCAGGTAAAAGCTCCGATTTTTCCTCAACAATTTCAAATAAACATTATTAACAAATTCACATAATAAATTAATTAATAACTTACAATAATTGCATAAATAATGAAGCATATTTTTAGGAGTTTGTCTATATTATTTGCGCTTACTTTAGAAAGTAGAGTAGTGACACACACACACACATGACTGACAAACAATTAAAATTTTATTCAAATTCATTATGAAAATTGAAGAAAATTATTTTGTTTGGCATTTTTCGTTTTAAAAACAGTAAGTAGTTCAATTTTGTTTTACTCGATTTTATTTATGTCGTTATTTTTCTCCTAAAGAAAAGCAAATTTGTTTTGTTTACATTTTTTTAGACTTATTAACAGTTTTTTAATAAGAAAAAACAAGTTAAACATAATTATAATGTTATTAAACCGTTTAAAAATAAAGTATAATAAAGTAACTTTGTATTCCTCATGTTAGTAAAATTTCGTTTTTGGACCTGAAACTGTTTTTTCTCTCACTGTCTCTCGTTTTTGTTGATTAAACATTTTATTAAATTAATAAATTGTTGAGCAACCTGATGATTTTTTCTTTGTTCCGTTATAAACATGAATGTTTTCTACACTCAAAGGCGATTATAACGTTGCAAAACATTAATAAACAAAAAAAGCTTTAATTAAATGAAACATCAATTGAAGAACTTATTTTGTAAAATGCGATTTCGCCAAAAATATCAGTGATTTCGAAAGATTTATTGAAAAAGTAAACTTTCGGCGTATTTTGCTAAATAAAGTTCTTAACTTGCTTTAAAGATAAAATAAATAGAATTCAAGAGCATTTTTAGAAAAATTTGTTATTTAAGTAGCCAAACAGAAAAGTCACTCTAAAACAAAGATGCAGATTTTAACATTTCAGCTGGATTGAAGAAAATGAATACGTTGAAACCTTCTATAAAATATATTGTTTTTTAATTTCCTCATAATTAGACAAGGTTAAACTGAAGGCTTGTTAAAACTGACTGCTTTCATTTCCATCATCAAAAATACCACGATCTCAAATCTAGTTCTAGTTCTTTTTAGGTTGCTACATTTCTCCAGCGTCTTTTCGTTTGCTACACAGAAAAAATAAAATAACAACATCCAATTACGATAGATTCAATTAAAAAATGAATTAATTTTTATCCAATTGGAACACTAAACAATAATTTTTTCTTTGCATTACTGACTTCAAACGAAAAATACACGTAATTTTAGACACATAATGTCTATTATAGGAATGTTTTAACAAAAAGAGGAGATTCATAAAATTTATTTGAGATAGTCTGAGAAATTAATCTTTTGAAAAATTGTTATTTGTTGAAGGTTCAGCTATTCTATATGCCAACATTTCGTTGGTTACCAACACTGCTGATGATCACTGAAGAGTAATTGATTCAATTACGAAATTAACTGAAGCCATTTTTAACTTTTGAGCAATTTTTTCGTTAAAAATTTTTGAGGAATAATTTTATTTTTGTATTAAAGCTAAATTTTATTGCTGACGTTCAAGCTTGAACGATATATGATAAATTGATTCCATTACTATATTATTTGAAGCCAATTTTTGTTTGGTTTCATCTTTTTTGAGGCATAACTTTTTTATGCACAACGAAAAATTTTTTCTATTACTACAATTCTAGCTTTTAAATACTCAAAACTAGGAAAAATCGTCAGAAAATGTTTTTTAGACCTCAAAAATAATTCATTGATTTTTTTACAAGTTTTCAACTTATTCCTATGGCTACAATTTTAATATTTAATCCTCTGAAATTCTATATCATTTTTATATAATTAAATACACCCCAATTTTTTCCCCTCATAAACTTTGGCAAAAACCTAAATTTATTTAATAGCACTTTTAAATAATAAAAAATAAAATAAAACATTAATATAAGAAAATGTTTTTATTTAAACAAAATTTTTTTACAAAATAACTAAAAACTAGATACAAAAAATATGAACCTCAGCACCCTTAAATCCCTCACAAAGAATAATAAAAATGAAAACCAAAATACAAAATAAAAAAGTAAGAAAAAAATATTTAACTAAACTCTCCTCCCCCCTTTCGAAAGTACAAATTGTTTTTTTTTTATTAAAAAAAGGATGTTTTGAAAAAAGTCCTTTGGACACAGATTTCAAACTCTGACAACCAAAGACTTTAAGGCAAGCGCGTCGTTGATGTTTAAATAAATCCAACAACGACAACACCGTAAACACGAAAAAGAATTATTCAATATTAAAAGTTTTTAAAGAAAAAACAATAATAAAAAAAGTGTTAAAAGCATTCAAAGGAAACAACAACAACAAAAAGATCCCCCAAAAGTAACCCGTAAAATACAAAATAATTAATTTAAACAAAAGTTTACCTTAGACAAAAAGAAAATTAATAGAAAGTTATTGTCGTCATCAAATTATTGAATTATTTATTAAAATATTCTATTAATTTATTAAAGAAATACAAACGAAAAAATCTTTAATTAAAACCAAATATATTTAAAGCAAATAATTATTGAGTACAGTCAACAGATTTGATAAACAATATATTAAACTCAATTAATTAATTAATTAAATAAGTTAAAGTTTTTAATAAAAAACCAAACTAATACCAATAAAAGACTAAGACAACAACATAAAAATCAGGGGAAAAAAGACTTTATAAAATGAAGAGTCAAAATGATAAGATGACAATGACTTAATTTTTGATATGTTTGTGTTAAATATTTAAGACTGAAATTAGGGATGCATCGATGCGCCTATTGAATTTGAATTGAAGTTGAGGAATTTTTTTTATTATTATACAAAATTACAGCGTAAGAATATAAGAGTATTTAATTCAATATTAATTAATTAATAAGATTTTTGTTTAAAAAATAAAGTATATATTCTCAAGTTTTGTTGAGGAAGATGATTTCGCAACCCCGTTTGAACTGAACGTCTCCAGCAGAAAATAGTCCTTCAAAAGCGACAGAACTCATTTGACAACCTAAGAACTGCTGCCGGACTATTTTTAAGTTTAATGCATTAAACTCATTCACCACGACTACATGGCTTCAAATGTCGCTAGCTATAATTGTCGCCCTGTAGCCAGCTACTTAATTATTTTGAAAACGACAGCGACATCTTAGCAGATTACATTTTGTTGTAGAAGTTCATATTTCAGTGGAGCGAGCCACTTTCAAATGTTTCACTTGTATAAAAATAAAATCGCTTATTCAAAATATACTTAGATGTCGGAAAATGTAAAAGCAAATAAATTTATTTGTTTAATATCTCTTAACTTTAATTTTTTAATTTTTTATTGGCCATAACTCCTAGAACTAAGAACATATATAAGTGATATGGGTCTCACTTTAAAGTTCTGTAAAATACCTTCGTACTGGTGTATAAATGTCTGAAACCCCGTTATCTTAAAAACTAGTCGATACAACGGTACATAACTATGTATCTACTTTTATACAGACCCTTCCATGCTTTTATTTGGTGTATTTTTGAAACCTGTCACCGATGAAATACGTAAGTTGTGGTACTTTAAAAACGAGTTCATGAGTTAAATGAGTTAACTTATTTTTGAAATCTCATGTTTATAGTGTCATAACTAACGAATTTCATCGAAAATAGCTTTCAAGTATACATCAAATTAAAACTTGGAAGGTTCTATATGAAACTAAATACATGATTAAGTGCCGCTGTGACGGTCAGGTTTTAAGATAACCGTGCTTTTACGTTTAAAGTCATATAAAAATGTTTTAGACTCCATTTTGATCGCAATGGTTTAATGGATTTGAAAATGTTATATATCAGTGCAAAATGTATTTCAGAGCTCTTTAAAATGATACCTATATCGTTTATATATGTTCTATATTGTAGAACTTATGACCAATAAAAATTAAAGCTTTGAACCACGTAACTCCAGAACCAAAATTTTTAGGTTAAAAAATGCTTTTACATACCGCATAATTTCTTTTAACATTTTTAACAATGCTGGTATTCTTGACTCGTTTCAAAATATTTTTAGAGAAATTAGTCTAATTAGACTACACGACAAAAGTAGCATGGACGACAACCTGTAGTCGTATAGCCGTGTTGTCGTGAAAAGAATAACTTTCGTATACACACATGTATTCTATTTTTGATATTTTGTAGTCGGCAGCGTGCTGTGGTGAATGTGTTTAATGCTTACGGTATATACCGTCAATGCGTTAGAAAATGATCGTACCTGGGTCTCTCTTCAAACTCCATTTCTCGTAGAATTATCAGAACATATACGAGGTATATGGGTGACAATGTTTGCAATAGTTTCGGAATGCAGAGCTACAGTTAGGTCAAGTAACTCAAAACGACGCTTTTATGACATAGAATTATCTTGCTGTTTTTAGGATAGCTCAAAAAGTTATCTATCAAAATCAATACTTTTAGTACAAAAATGATTTAAATCTCACCCATGTTTTAAGCAATGATAATAATTTTTTCGACTCAAAAACTTCTCACATTATAAAAAATAAGCATCATGCACTAATCAAAGGCGTTGGGGAATTAGAAAGAAGCAATTAAAAAATTTTCAATTTCTTGCACCAGTTCTTTGATTGTTCTAGAAGCATAAAGAGCTATTTTATTTGACAAACATCATCATTTGACTCTTTGATATTGCAATTTTTTTAAATTTTGTTCAATAATTCTGCCCTCGAACCATTTTAGTGTTTTCGTTTTTCGTTTCATCCATTAGAACTCAGTAATTTTTTTATCAGGTATCAGCCGCTATTCGACGGGAAGCTTAGTAGTCTTTCAAACAATATATATATTCTTCGATCAAACGACCTTATGACTCTGGATGGCGCTTTGAAGACTAGAATACGTCGAAAAAAATAAATTTACTGTAATTACCCTAAAAAATGCATTAAAAAATTTTAAATTTCCAAAAATTAAGCAAATTGTTAAAATTTCTTGTTTTTCTTGGCTTCATAACTCCAAAAAGGTTGGTCTTAGGTAAAAAAATGATTTGGAACATTTTTGTAGGAAATTTTACCAGCTTTAACTCTTTCATGCACAAATTTTTGCTAAAGGTTAGTTTCAAACCTATGAGCAAAAAAAAAAAAATGTCACCTTAAGGGGTCATTCTATACAAATTTTTTTTATTAGTCCAGCATTCATTATAATGAATTAGAATTTTTTCTGTGTGATAATTTAGATTAATAAAAGTTAAATTAACGAACTTGAGCCGCGAGGCAGCAAGCGGTAAGAGCTCCTGTTCTATACTATCCCTTTCCCAAAGAAGGTAACACATTAAGGACCACTTTTTGAATAGGAGATTAGAGATTAAATTAAATTTAATATTTGCACCCAGAACAAAGATTGGTTGGGAAATGGGTAGGCCGATAAAATATTAGTTTAATAGATTATATTTCAACTCACGGTATTAATTTTGTATTAATCCAAAAAGAGCCCAATTGTAATAAAGATATGATTCCAGCAATTCTTAAAATAATCAAATCAACCGATCGTATGCTTTTGTTATGACTAAGTAACGAATTTGATGATCACAACCGAATAAAATATTATGAATCGGATTTTAGCACTAATTATTGGTATTTGCAACTAAAAAATTGTCTTTCTAAATGTACTCTACTTTTTTTTGGTTGTTGCAACTAACTAGTGGTTTTATTATTATGGATACACCTAACCGATTAAACGTTTCGCATTAGCAATTATTTATTATTGTCAAATAACTTTTTTTCATATATTTAATATTAACATTAAGGACTTTAAGAAAAAAATTCTTTTATAGTCCAACAACATTACAAAAATGGCCACCAATAAAAATTCTATGATAGTTGGAGAAACTGCCAAAATTCAACTGGCAGCAAATTCGGTTGTCTCAACAAATCTGTCTTCTCTGTGTGTATTTACTCTTTGAGTTAACATTTTCAAAACTTTTGTTTGCGAGTTGGCCGCTTAACAACATTTGTGGTTTAATCCTAAAGAAAAAAAATTTAAAAATAGGTCAACTCAAAGAATAGACACAGATATTAAATACAATTTAATCTCTAATCTCGTATTCAAAAAGTGATCAAGTTGTTAAATAGTACAACTAATTACCTGAGTGTTTGTTCTCTTTAACAAAAACAAAAAATAAATAAAAATTCGAACATATGGTTGCCATATCCCTGCAGCGAATCTGTCGATTTTAATGATCGACGATGGTTTTTTAAGGTAAAGATGTGATTAAATTTTGGATTCGATCGAATGGGTGGCTTTAAATTAACTTAAAAAACACATTTATTTCAAAAATTTTATTTATTGAATCGAATCGTTTCTTACTAACACGATATAAGTTTAACCAAAATCTTTAAAATGGCGAAGATTTTTTTACGATCGGCTATGCCACTCAAAATTTATGAGTGTGATATATACTTACACACATACAGACATATATCCATACCGACATCATCGCGAAAATAAACAGAGTACGACCAAAAACAGTCAAGATCTGAGGAAAACTTGTTATATGAAAATCGGGGTGAAATCGGTAACTTGCCAAGTTTTGATTGCGAGAAGGTAAAAAGACTTGAAATATAAAGAAACATATATATAAACGATAACATTTCGAAATTTAAAAACTATCGTTGTATGTATCAACAATAAAAATATCGCCGGAAGTATCGCTGATGTATCGTCATCGGTATCGGACGCATCCCTAACTGAAATATTGTTTAAAACTTTATTTCTATATTACGTATCTAAAATTTGTATTATATGCATTTGCTTGTCCGAACAGGAGTTTACTACATATCGTCATACGAAACGTAAAACCATGAAAACAACAAAAAATTTTAAATCGTGATTGTATTTAATTATTCACCCATTTGCTGAAAACGCGAGATTGTTAAATCAATGTGAGTTCAAAATCGCAAATCTTACTTTTGCATGTACTGAGGTATTTCCAACACACCAATTTAGTGACTTCGAGTCGAAATCGTATTTATTTTGCGAAATGCAATATTCAGCTCATGGGCTACTGTATATTATATCGAAGTCTATGTACCTAAAAGTGTTTGGGCTTCTACTGTCATGCTGGCCATTTTAATAAAAAAGAAAAGAAAATAGCCACTACTTACTTGTACTATTTTATAAACTTTTTTACTTCTCCTGTAAACTTTAAAAAGTTGTAGTTGTTTTATATGACGATATATATTTTATAGATCTTTATAGATCTTTAGCAAATGCGAGCAAATTATATGAACATGTTATTGTTAGATAACCGTATCAGTTATTTTTAGCACGAACAGACGTATATATTACATAAGTTTTTTTCCAAGACATTTTGATTTGGATAAATGTATGTATTCGTCTTAATAAGAAATATTAATTTGTTTTATTAATTCTGTTTATTAAACTATTATAATTGCAACTATATTTATATTATTATTATTATTATCATATTACAACTATTATTAAATATTTTTAAAATGAATTCTATTAATATTTTAGTTAATTTTAGTCATCATACAATGTACACCTCATAATTTATTTTAAACAAAAATTTTCTATTAAAACAAAACTTTAAATAATTTTTAAACTAAAACAATAATAAAAATACAAATAAAATGCTTTTTTGTAGGTGCAGCCAATAAAAATATATAAATAAAATTTCTTTTTAAACTAAAATAATAAAACTGTAGTTTTCAAAAAAAAAAAAACACATATATAAAAAATACTTTGTTGCTTTTTCTTTAAACTACAGCGAAAATTTTTAAAAAAAATATAACCTCATTAATTAACTATATCAATTAATTAAACTTATAAAAAAAATAAAAAAATAATTAAAAAAAAATTTTAAAATATACATTAAAAAATACACATAAATGTAGATTTTTTTTAGTATATGTACCATTTAATCATATTTGTCATTTTTTATAACTTAAATATCATTAAAACTAAACAAACAAAAAAAGTATTTCACACCTCATGCATACGAAATATTTATAAAATTTTATTTAATTATTAATAAAAATATAAACAAAAAGCAAAATCGCAGACTTTACAACATTATTACACAAAATACGAAAAAGTAAAAAAAAATATTTAAAAAATATTGAATATTGTAAGTTATGTCATCTGAAATTTTATAAAATATATATTATTATAACCTATTATATATTAAAAATTAATAAAAAAAACATAAAAATTTAAACATTTTGATTCAAAATAAAAACTTTGTTTTCATTTGGAATAAATCGCATGGTAAGACAAAACTTTGTAGAGTATCAGAGAAAAAACTAAATTGAGTTATGAATTTTAGTCGAACTGTATGGTTTTTATCCAAAGTTATTTAATTAGTTTGGCTTAAGTTCGTTTTCAATTTAATCTTTTGATTAAATAAATTTTTTTATTTTAGAAAGAAATTAAAAATCATGTAAATATTGAACATTCAAAGGAAGGTTGAACTGACATCAGATGTTTCGAGAACACCACAGTCTTCTCATCAGAGTTCTTTCGACCTAGACGACACTGCCAGCGAAGGCAGCAACAACCTACGAGTGAAAATGCTATTACTTTGTACCAATTAATAGATGGGTCACCATCTCGTGAATATCCTAGGAAACAAAGGTTCGGATCTTCAGTATGTGTCGTCTAGGTCGTAAATGAATCTGATGAGAAGACTGTGGTAGTCTCGAAACATCTGATGGCAGTTCAATCTTCCGTACATCCATTATTAAATTATTAAATAACTTTGGATAAAACCATATAGTTCGACTATAAGTTCATAACTCAATTATTAAAACTCTAAAGGCACTTAGCTAAAACATGAATGTGTACTGTTTAGGGTATTCACTCGAATTATGTTTGCTCGATTAATCGAATAACTGAAGTCAAATAATGTTCGATCAAACAAAAAATTTTGATTTCGAGTAAAAATTTATTCGAGTAATGTAGGTCGATTAATCGAATAACTCGACATACAAATTTTATGTAAATTTTCTTTTTTTAATGAGTTTTTACAGATTTCTTAATAAAAACTGGCAAAAATTTTGATATTATATAAAATGTGCCATTCAATTATTATTTCATACTAAGAGACATTATTTCATACTAAGAGACCGCATGATCAAAGAATTAAGTAAATTATGCAGTAGCAATAAGAGGGAGCAAGGAACAAACCCCAAATAGCTGATACAAAAGTCTTGAAATATAGTCATGAAGCAAAAATTATTTGAAATAAAGAAGAAATTTCGAGAGCAACTAGTTAACTAGATTTTTCGTCTTAAAATATCGAATGTAATGTAACGCCGGAATTCAATGCAAAATTAAAAGCATTCACAAAATCAAAGAGCAAGAAAATTATTTTTGTCGTATAAAATATTACTTTATGCATCTAGAAAAAACAACGAATTGATCCAATAAATTGGAAATGCTTTTAAATTCGTTTTTAATTTCTCCACCGTCTATGATTTATTAATGTTAGAAATGTTCAATGGAAAAAATATTTATGAAATGAAAGAAGAAACATTATTTTTTTAGGACTAAAAGTATGCGGAATGAAAATGTTCGGAATTGTCAAAGCTTTGTTATTACAAGTTGATATTTATAACAACAATGCGTATTCCGCATTGAATACAGAACAGATCCGAATATTATTAAACATTTGAATAGTAAAAACTATTTTAAATGATCACTTTATGATTTGATTTACGTAGAAATATTGTTTTTTCTTTTGTTTTTATTATTAAAATGTATAAAACGCGAAAAAGCTTGATTTGTTTTATTTTTGACGACAAAAATTTACAAAAAAACCGAGTAAATTCAAATATTTTCCGATTAACTCGAATAATTCTTAGCAATTAAACTTACTCGAATAACTCGAACGAAATGAAAGTTTTATTCGATTGTTCGAGTAATTAAAAAAACTGAATTTCGATTAATTGATTAATCGAACAATTAAAAAGTCGATTAAAATGAATACCCTAGTACTGTTCCTTGGGCAAAATAAACATTCAAAAAATCCCAGCACTAAAAATATCGATGATATTCCACGATGGTAAGACTGAAATGAAAAAAGCTTAAAATAGTTGAACATGCTAAGAAAAGACAGTTAGTGAAGTTCCAAACATTTAGAAAAAGTTCATTAATAGGTGCGACTCGCCGCGTGGTGGCGACAGTCTGTTAATTGAGTTTACAAATATTAGTAGGATTTTCGCTACAGTGTTGTTGCTACCGTCGCTGGTAGTGTAGGTAAATGGCTCTGATGAGTAGACTGTGGTAGTCTCGAAACAGCTGTCAGTTCAACCTCAATCAAAAAAATAAAATAAAAAATAAAAAATATTTTTTTTCTTTGAATGTTCAGGATTTACATGCTTTAGAATTTCTTTCTTAAAAAAAAAATAGTTTGTCGAAAGATTAAATGGAAAATGAACTTAAGACTCACTCACTTGGAATCAACATGTTTCCTATACTGCCAACAAATACATTAGGGCATTTCACGCCTGCCAACCAAATAAAACCAGTTCTAACATACGTTGCCCTTGTCTGGTAACCAAAAACTGAACAAGTCATTACTAGGGCACTACTCAACAAGGTTTACCGCCTAGTATGTATTGCGATCACCGGGGCAATGAGAACCTGTCCTACATATGCCATGGGCGCTATTCTGCACATTTCCCCTCTGCACATTATAGTTAAGGAGAAGGCGCGTTGGAGGGCACTTTCGCCTCCAGACATGTCCACTATAAAAACCGGAGATCTGGCTGGACACATGAGTATATTAGGATAGTTTGTAAACGATCCACTTTGACGTTCTAATTCCTGAAAGAGGCCAATGGATGAGCCATACTACATGCCACGAAGATGCTGACCAGATCTGGTTCACTGACGGCTCCAAAGGGCCATTCCCATGGGTAAATACCCTATGATGTTCCAGGCGGAAGTGTATGCCATCCTTATTTGGGCTAGAGAATGCTTGAGGATAAAGTGTAAGGGTGTTTGTATCTACTTGATATCAGATAGCCAAATATCGCTCAAGACCTTAATCTCTTATGAGATAACGTCGGATGTTGTGATGGATTATGTTACATCTCTAAATGAACTTGGCGCTCGGAATAAACTGACATTATGTAGGGTGCCTCGCCGAAGACCATGCTGAAACCGAACGTCCTGAGTTGACAGTCTAGCCAATAGAGGAGCCCAACATAGGTTTATACGACGGGAACCCTTGTTTGGCATCTCACGAGGATATAGCAAAGAACAGAATAATTCCTGGGGTCATATGAAATTTGCTCGCAACTGGGAAGCCTTTCACGGTCTAAGACAATCAAAACGATTAATTACGTTATTCCAAAACAAATCCCAAAAATTACTGCTATTGGACACAAATGACCTTAGATTACTAACGGGGTGGTTTACCGGACACTGCAGTGTCAGACGACAACAACTTATATTGGCAACTCTGAGATCAATCTATGTAGACTCCGGAGACGCCGGAGCACATTATCTGTGTCTGTCCGCCGGTAGTGGCGCGCAGAATGAAGTTCGTTGGAGGTATCTTAATGACTCCAGGTGAAGTATACAATCTCTCACCGTGTAGAATAATTGGCTTCATTCGTAACCTACTTCAGTGAACAGTTGGGATGCACAAAAGATCCTTTGGATCTTAGATAATTATTATAGCTAGGATTATATTTGGTATTTACCCGATATAAGAGTAAATACCGGGTATGCTCCCTTTTTTATACCTAGCTTTTGGGTACATACCATAGTATTTACCCATAATTACATAATTTACCAATTTTACCGGTTATTTATCAATTGAGTATTCACTCTTTTCCCATCTTTAATAATAATGCCAACTAATGTTTTTTATTAAAACAAAACTAAAATTCGTAAATCACAACGTACATATCAAAAACAATACTATGGGAAATCTGTCTTGATAGAAAACTTTTCTAAAAGGAAATATACAGGGTTTATATGGAGTACCAGTCAAAATTGTCATTTATCAGAATTGAAAATCGATTCTCATTGTTATGTTATGTTATGAAAACGTCTTGGTTATGCCTTGATTCGATAATAAACAACGATGGAACGTATTGATTGCCATCGGATTATTGTAAAAATGTAATAAAATTGTTTCAACCAATGAAATGTTAATTGGATTTGTGAAACTGTCATTGGAATAATGAAAAAATCGAATAAAATTGTTTCGTTGGTTTTATGAAGCAAAATTCTTTTAGTTTATGGAAAGACTCGTTGATACTCAGTGCAATTTCCTCTCTTATGCTAATTTCATGCCAAGATTTTTTTATGGTGAAATGTTTACAGCGTATGTGAAAATGAAATAAAGCTAAGGTTTAACGTTTATCTTAAGAGAAGTCGGACTGTCAATTTGCTGAATTTATTGGCTACTCAGACGACCAATTTTGAACATAAAATTCGATTGCAAGCTTTACGTAAAAAGTAGTTTAAGTAATTGCTTTATTTCATTGTTTGCCTTAGTATCAGACGTAGATACAGGGAAGGAAGATGTAGTCCCACATGTAAAATAAAAATTTGAAAAAAATGTATATTTCATTTAAAACTTCCAACCCATTCAAAGGCATTTGCTGAATTATTATACCCTAAAAAAAAGTTTGTACCAATTGCCTTCAATGTACTTGAGCTATGCAGGGCTGCCAGGTCTTTCTCATCGCGCTTCCCAAATTTCAAAAATATTTCCCCGAAAAATCCCCTCTTAAAATGAAAATCCCTCAAGAAAATCCTCATGAAAAAAACGTATGAAATGAGTGTTTAGATGATTCTTGTCAAGTTTCTTTACCCCATTTGCATCTGCACAGTTGCAAGAAGTAAATAAAAATGTTTCATGAAATGTTTCAACATGTAAATTTAGTCAATATTATTCACGGACTTATATATTATGTATCAGGAGATAATTGTTATCACATACAAAGTGCTACGAAAGATTACATACGGCTGAAAATTGCAAAGTTTTTTAATAAATTACTGATGATTTGGTAAAGCACTAATAAAATGTTAACGATAATGTTAAACTTTCAGATAAAACTTAAGTTCAGGCAAACTGAGAGTTAGTAAACTTTTAAATAAAATTGCTATGTTTGAATGAATGTTAATAGGGATTAGTACATTATCTGGGGTCCAAATCTCTCAATATTCTCGTATGTATGTATGTTAAAAATATTTTAGAAGAAGTAGTTTTAATTATAGATCAAAGGAAAGAAACTTTTACGGAATTTCCCCAAAAAACCTTAATGTATTTTTTAAATAACCCCAATGAAAGCCCCAAACCCCAAATGAAAATTTTCATCCTTTTTTGTGATGACAATTCCCCTAATTTGGGGTCAGAACCCCTAAGCTGGCAGCCCTGGTCCTATGACTAATAAAATTGAAAGAGGTACAATATGGTCCCGAGTCTCCAGCGATGAAAAGAGAACACATTACTTAATCCACTCACTGTACAAGCAGATTTTTTCCAAATCAAAAATATTTGCTTGAAACTAGTTTTACTAGTATTAAAGAAACTACCACAGGACAAGTACATTAGGTTTGGATATGTTACCTATCACCGAGTATGTTAATTATGTTAATTGATCCCCTCTAATGATAATGCCATGTAAGAGTGACAGATCCCACCCATATAAAGTTTCAGAACTTGAACCGGTTTCTAGTCCTTGGGAGCCAATCACGTGACTTATCTTGTGAATTGTTCTTTCTTCTTACCCAAAACGGGTTAAAGTATTTGGAACTTCTATTGCATTGCTAAAAGCAACAACAAGCGGGATCCGCACATACAGTGCACATATGCAGTGCACATATATACATAATTGATTGTGTAAATAAATCGTTCGACAGTTTTTTTTCATATTGCTATTTCTTAAGTTTAAACATCTTTGATCCTTTCAACAATTGGCCATATCTAGTTTCATTTGATAAATTGCATGTTTTCTACTTATTCTATTTATTTTTAGTTCCTTAAGGATATTTTTCTGTTTAATTTTTTTTTCCTTTGAAAATCATACAAATTGGTCAGTTGAGGAGCTAACGACAATTTGTTAAGCGCATCAAAGTGTTGTATTGATAAAAATGAAAAGAAGGACTTAAGAGTCAAACAATTCCCAAAGCAAGTAAAACCTGGAAGATTTTAAGTACCATTTCGTTGTTAAATTTATTGGATTGGTTACTGATGCCATCGAAAATCATAGATGAAAGGGTTAGAAGGAGTACAAAATAGCAAGTTATTTGAACCAAAATTATGTACAATATAATGAATTGAAATGGCATAAATAGTGAATGAGCATTTTGTGTATTGAATACAAAGCCAGAGAGAAAAAAAACAAACAACCATTAGAAATTTTAATGCTGTGGTTATACATTTGCTTTGGTGTTCAGTATTTGAGGGATTGCTCTATAAATCAATAGATGTACAAACACAAGCACATGCATTAAGTGATGCTCTTATTATTGGCATTCACGGGTATTAGGGTTTTAAATATCATCAATATTTGAAAAACGTATTTTTATTTTGCTTGCTTGTCCCTGTGTTTTATCTGATTGTTTTCTACAATGACAGAGAAAAAAATTATACGAGTAGATTCTTAATAGAAATAATACCCTCAATACACTAATCCTGTTGTCATATTAATTTGCAACAAATGGTCACTTTATATTGAACGAACATGAAACATAAAGATGAAAGTGTTTATTATTTATTTATTTTTCACTTCTTTGTTGGAAAAGGGAAATTAAAAGAAAGTTAAATAAATAAAAAGGGTTAACACAGCTGCTTTTTTCATATTTCTCGGAGGGAAATAAAAATATAAACAATTGAAAAATTGTTTGAGACAGAAAATCTAGATAAACCTGATAAGTGGTTTCCATAAGTCAATGGGCAAGCAGATTAAATAGTTCGTTTTAATGGCAGCTGTATGTAATTTACAATTAATATTGTATTTACTTATCGAACCGACTTATTCACTTAAAATAAAATAAAGAAGAAATATTACTGGTGTAACAATCAATAAACAATTATAAAATGGTTCATTTATTTAAGCTTACAGTCTCCAGTGTTATATTTTCCATAATATTTTATTTATTCTTAACATTTTCTTGTTGATATTTTTCGTATTAATCAAATAAATCATATTTTTAGCCAAGTTTGAGGATTGGTTTCAATTCTCTTTCAATCTAATATTAATTTAACATTAGCATTCTTAATAGCGTATTGAAATATTGAAGACAACAAAGCTAAAATCTGACATATTATTTATTTTTATTTCTGGTTCATATTGATGAATACATGTTTCATCCGAAATTGTGCATCAGGAAGAAATTCCTTACACAGTAGTACGTTTATTACACTTTGCAACAAAATTGGACAAAAATAGTCGAAACTTAAAATTCTATGAATCGATTTTTTAAATTTCTTTTTCTAAAATTTGGGATTTTTGGAACTCTGCTCCACCAATAATATGACAAAAAAAAATTTTTTATAAAAACACATTTAAGCCGCATACCTATTTTTTATATACTCAACGGTTTCTTAATTATTCAGACCGCAATAATGAAAAATATTTTTTGGGCTAAATTGGAAAATTTTCATTGAAAAATTTATAAAATTGAAAATTTTATAAAATAATTCTTTAAAAAAACCAACTAAAAATAGGCGTGGCACTGCCCATAATTTTGATCATAATGTTGTAGAAGTAGTTGAAATGAATATTTACTTTTCATGGGCGTGGCCCTGCCAATTTGTCTAACCATAATGTTGTATTGTAACGATAACTAAATGTGTATGCAAAGATTCAGAAGAATCAGTTTAGTAGAAGTAGTTGGAAAAAAATATTTACTTTGCGTTGGCGTGGCACTGCCCACTTTTTTAATCATGATGTAGTTAGTATTCAAAAAGAAGCTTAATAAAAGTTTCATGTGTATTTACTTCGTATGGACGTGACCCTGCCCACTTTCAACGGGAACACTCTGGAGGCACATCCTTATAAATAAAGAAAAATATTTAATGTATTTGTGACCAATTATGAAGTAATACTTAGTTTGTCAAGATTTTTATATTTCCATATATTTATATCTTTGGGCTATTTTTGGTCAATGTTAATTTTTTCTGGCGATGTAAATAAAACCAATTATTTAATCTTTATCTCAACGTTTCGTCGATGGTTTGTCGACTTCATCAGGAGATGAATTTTATTAAATTCTGTTGAAGAAAAAATTTTTTTCCCTTAAATATATATTCACATATGTATGTATGTATAAATTTTTTAAAAAATATAAATGTTTGTAATGTAACACATAGTTCAACTTACGATTATAATTTTACATCACTGTCTATTTATTCGTTATTAAAATATTTGTGTAAAGTTGGACAACACGTACAAAAATTAATATAATAAATAAATAAAATAATTAAATTAAATTAAATCCAGTATTCAGTTGCAATAAACCAATAAAAGTACGTTCTGTGATATAATTTTAGTTCAATTCTGTGATTTAATTTAATTATTTTATTTATTTATTATATTAATTTTTGTACGTGTTGTCCAACTTTACACAAATATTTTAATAACGAATAAATAGACAGTGATGTAAAATTATAATCGTAAGTTGAACTATGTGTTACATTACAAACATTTATATTTTTTAAAAAATTTATACATACATACATATGTGAATATATATTTAAGGGAAAAAAATTTTTTCTTCAAAGAAAAATATCTAAATTGGTTTATAAATGGCTGAGTTTTGAGGGAAGATACATAAAAAATACATGACGAATTGATATCCTTTCTTTTTTTGAAGTCGGTTAAAAATCGAAAATGCCAAGAACTTACAATTTTTCTTAACAAATTATAAAACCATATATACTTCAAATGAAATAAGCTTAATTTCATGAAAATTGATGGATAAATATTGATTTTATTCACAATAAAGTGAAATTGCCTGATTTTTGCAAATAATTAGGTTTTGAAGAGACTGGTTCAAAGATTTTATTATAACTTGCGAAAGATTCATGAATTTTGTTAAAAACTAATTTAATTATTACGTATATGATGGAAATCGATTCCGAAAACGAAGCTATTTTGAAAGGTATTTTTTAATAATATTTCTTTATTAAAAACAATTTTATCACAAATGTTATACAAATATTTCTTTATCACAAAAGAGTTGTATCACAAAATTTATAAAAATTTTATGAAAAGTGCGTTAAAAGTGCTTCGTTTTAAAAATCGATGTCCATCACATACCTGATTATGTTTTTATATGCTTAAAGGTTTCGGAATTTTCCCAGTAAAAAAAAGAGGTTCCATGGAAATCAATAAGATCCTGAACTTGTGATCCGGAAATGCTGCAAGTCCGGAACATTTCTAATGATTTTTATATGGGCTGTCAGTGCAAGAAGTTCTCCTTTTTGGTGCCTATTTATTGGATCCGAAGTCATGTTCATTATGTTAAGAAATCTTGATTTCTGGTATGTTCCTTTTAGTAAGTATAAAAGAAACTAGTTTTTAATTATTTCCATAGTTATTTTTTATAAATAAAAATGACCCCTACTCTAGGAACTAGGAAAATTGGTAATGGGAAGGATGATAGAGGGAATAGTGTTTGTGAACATTCGATTTGAACTTTCCCATATTGAAAGTGGCAGGAAAGACCTCCGCAGGGAGTTTATTCCACATACGAACTGTTCCGCTAAAGAACGAATTTTCTCTGTAATGCGTAGTGCGATTAATGGTTCGCAAAAAAGGAGCGGGGTTCGGAAACAAGTTCCCTGATGTCATCAGAACAAAATCTATTGTAGTAGCGACAAAACAGTGAAACACAACCCACACTGCGTCGATGCTCCAGCGAGTCAATAGATTTGGCTACCTTACTGTCCCCTATGAGTTTCTTCGCCCTCTCCTGTACGCGGTCGAGTAACTTCAAAATAGACTTTGAAGCGCCGGCCCATACATGAGAGTTGCACGACCCCATTCAGAGGTTGTTATAAGATCGCCATTAAGTGTATCATTCATGTTTTGCCGCATGGCCCCAATCTCCGACAGGCTTGGCCTATTCCTGAATGAATATGAATGGCAGATGCTGCTGTCATCTGCAAAAGAGTAAATAGAATTGGAAGTTTGACAGAGAAGGCCATTAAGAAAAATAAGAAATACGGTAGGTGAAAGAACGGAGCCTTGCGGTACCCCTGAATTAATATTGAGCCCGTTTGATGAGACCCCATCTATAACAACTCTTATAGTGCGATCCCTGAGAAAGCTCGATATAAATCGAGGAAAAATAGTTCCGCAAATATGACAACATTTTTTTTACTGGGTATTAAAATTAATAGAAAATATGTTTTATTTATAAAATTTTAAATTTGTCATTTCTTTGCATTCATAACGAATCAAAAGCTGCAATAATTACCATTTTTATTACTTTATCATTACGAACGACTTATTCTGGTAGAGGGCACTAAAAATGTATACGTGTGTCGGCGTTTTGAAAGTTTATATCTGGGACTCATTTTTGCGGAAGTTGAAGAACATAATTAGTTATACTGACTCAGCATAGGATATCTTTCGAGGTTTTTTTTTTTGTTACCTTCTTCGGGAAATGGATAATTTATAGCGGGCAAGTGGTGAAGCTGGGAAGGAAAGCTTAATTCTGTTACACCTCTCCTATTGCGCGTTTTGTTAATATGTAGGACACTGTTGCAGCGCCTTTGGTGTCGAGTAGACGCATTAATTTTCTTAAGTTTTATGTGTAAACACTACCGACGATGTTGGAAAAACATGGTTAAAGGTCAACTGATGGGTTGGCGTTATCACCAACGAAATGCAGAAATATGCTGGCTTATAACTCATAGAAAACCAAAGTTTTTTGATACATATCTTTATATGTCTAGCATTGCTGGTAGAAATGGTATCATGAGTAACTTTTTACTCACTTTCATGAAGTATAACGAAAAAACGAAGTCTCCAAGGGCGAGTTTTGGCCATAAATTAATTAACTATGACTGGAACAACGTTCTTATCTATAAGACACTTAACAGGTGTTGGCGATACAAAGTGCTACCTATTAAAATTTTTTTTATTTATACTTAAGTTCCTTATTATTTTCTATTTAAAGGAATTAGATATTGATTGAAATAGCTACTAATACAGTTTAAGGAAATTACCCTTAATTTATTTCCATAATGCTGACCACGTTTACATTTTTTCTATGTTGTTTGTCTTCTTTTAGAGGGAAAGTACTACATATTTATTTAGTTGTTGCCCAATGCTACCGTCGTCTCATCTGCACTTTTGAAATCAATTTTAAACTAAACAAGCAGAAACCGCCAGTAATGTTTGTGGAGCGCATTCATTCTTCCATCTGCCTCTCGGTAGCTAAGTAATCTTATAAAGTGTTTGGATTTCTTTATTCCGGTGAACTTCGCACTTTTATGTCCACAACCTCAGGCCACATTATCTTCACGTGAGCTGTGGTTGTCTTATTTTTCGCTTGCAACTTCTTTTGCTCCTTTATTTTTTCGGTTTCTTCGAACATTTCCTTAAATATTTAACAAACAGTCTTGAGCTAAGTATTATTTTCTAATGTTTTTTATATGAAAAAAGAAGTGCAACAAATTTACTAAAGTGGCTGCTAAACACATCAATATTCAGCTTCAATATATGTTTGTGTGCGTTTGTTTACAAAAAAAATTTACACATATGTACACGGAGGGGAAATATTGAAGAATATCAAAATGCTTTTGATTTTCATAACAAACGCACACAAGTACATATATTGAAGCTAAAATATTGATCCGTCTAGCAGCCGCTTAAGATTTCATCATGATAAATATGTTGATTATTGTTGTTTAGGTTGTCTTTTTTTTGCGCGAGTACAAGCAGAGATATCTGCACTTCTTTACTGTCTCCTACACTTTAGGAACGTCATTTTCAGTTTTATGAGTATGTATATATTTACAAGCTTGCTAAGGATATCGAAAAATTAACTTCTGATTTTCTTGTCTTCATTAACTATTTCTTATAAAACTGGTTTATTAATTAAAATCGCATTGAAATTTAAGTAATTTTCAAGGAATAACTTTTTCATTAGTTTCATAGTATCAGCTAGTACTGATACTATGGAAGTTATTGAAAATGTAATCCTACTTTCAACAAACTTCTTTGGTAAAAACATTTACTATCTAATCTGCTCTCAAAGTACATAATTTAATTTTTAAAGATGTTTTCCATATATGTACTACGTAGTACAATGCACAATATACTCTGTCATCATAGTATTTTATTGTGACGGTATCTCAATGTGTGTACAAACGCTACGGTAAATGGAACTGACATAAAACAAGTCACGTGCCCGGTCCCCAGGTGGTAGGGACCAGTCCGAGTTCCAATATTCCATATGAAGCGGACCAGTTACTTTTACATGGGAATGGCCTAGGATGGGCTTAATTGATACTTTATATGCACATTGTGACTTGTCTATGAACTATCTTATGGAGACCTAATCGGTGTAGAATAATATAAATATGTATATATAAATATTATTGGGACATTTATTTGTAATAATTGAAACTTTACTTATTTTTTTTATTGTTAAAAATGCAACTAGAAACTCTATTTTATTTTTAAGTACACGGAAAAATTTATCACCAAAAAATTTTCAACCTTTGTCTAAAAACAAATTTCAGTTTCAGTAAATGTTCTTTACATAATCAATGAATTGTTTGTTTGACTTTTATTTCGGACGAAAACACCAAAAGCAACAAGAAAACTGTGTCGTAAAAAAACAACCCCGATGACGACATACACACAAATAACAACAACAACAATGACAACAAAAGTAATGCGATTGTACCAAGTTTGTTTACTGAAGATTTTTGAGTGAATCAATTCACTAATGTCATTGCATTAATTCTCATTCATTGTTTTATAGTCTTTAGCTAAGCATTCAGACTTGAACATATTTATTAAAGTGAAATTTCATTAATGCTTAATGGATGATGATGATGATGAACCAAACAAAAATTTTGTTTGATATATTATAAAAAACCCAGTAAATAGTTTTGTTTGATATGAGACAGGACAATAAAAAATTTGTAGATAATAAAATAAACTGAAAACACAGTCTTATTAAGAGCATTAAATTGCTTAAAGATGCCGTATTGTTTTCTTTTTCAAAATTAAAAAAATCTTAAATTTGTAGGTCTGAGTTCTTATCTTTTTAGGCAATTTGAAACTAGCCAATATTATGAATCAAAAGCTGTTGCGTTTAGATCACGAAAAAACTTTCGGTTTAGCGAATAAAGAATCATTTGAAGCAGCCGTATTAAAAGAGAGACGTTTAAGGAATTTTAAGGAAAAATCGAAGGTACTTTTAAGTTGTGATAAATGTATGTTTTTCAGCAAACCTTCAGTACATTTTTTTATGAAAATTACATATAAACAATTATCTGGAAACGAACCTACAAAAAAACCGACTAAAATGTGTCAACAGTTTCATTAAAAATAAATCGTTTTTGCTTTTCAAAAAAATTATTTTGTATAAAAGTATGCATTAAAGCTTTATGAAATTTCACTTTGGTAAATGTGTTCAAGTTGAGGGTGCTGTTGGCTGAGTAGTTAGCGCGTTTGACTACAAACTCTGAGGTCTTGAGCTCAAGACTAGTTTCAGGCCAGCGAACAACATCATGCATTTTTCTGAAGTGCATTGGTGTGTAATTGTTTTGATTATTGTTGGACTGTTAAACTGATGAAGGCATAGCACTGATCATTTTGGCAATACCGGCAGCGATTAATAGCAACATATCTTAATGCAATTCACAGCACCCTCCTTCATCAGCATTGCAGCAGAACCGTCGGCGAAGTAAAAGAACTAATAAAATGGCTACACAGCTTAAACAAATTAATGCCTCTACTTGACACTAGAGGGGCTGCAATACTGCTCTACAAGAAACGCGCAATAGCAGAGTTGTAAAATGAATTAAGCTTTCTATCTCTCTCCCACTTCACCACCTGTTCTTTCTACACTAACCCTTTCCCAAAGAAGGTAGATAACACATTAGTTAATTAACATGTAGGCATTAATTGCCTGATTGTGTTACTTCTCTTTATAAAAAAATGTCTAAAAGGGTCTATTCAAAATTAGTCAAATAATTGATAAATTTAATAAATTTGTTTACTGAAATCGGACGGAAAAACATTTATAAATTCAAACAGCACATTTACTGAAAATAAAACTGATTTTTGTTATTGTTTTTGCCATAAATAAGCGATAAAAATAAAATATTTCTAAATCAGACAAACTATTTATTAGATTTAAAAGCTAATTTCAAACAAATATTTGTCTGAAAATAAAATCTAAAAAAATGTCTGTGTAAATGATGTAGGATATGAAAAAGTCAGGTTTACCCAACAACACTACTCCTATCTTGCACTTATCTAAACAACTAAAGAATAAAACGCAGAAGATTAAAATGAAAATAAAAGAATCTAAAACCAGCCATAACATCCTTTTTAAGAAAAATCTTGTTAACCAGCTGTCAGTTAATGTCTTGTATGTGGTATTGCTCAAGTACATTGTCTTCGTCGAACTGCATTATTTGCAATTGAATTTTCGCCACTACTATTCTTTTTGGTCTAGTATTTGTATGGCGTATTTTTATGCTCTTTCATCATTTTAACATTTATTTCTTTTTAAAATCCTTTCAACTGCAATTTTGTTATTTTTAAACAAAATTAGATTTTTCATTGTTCAATCCAAACTGTAGTCTGAGATGTGAATGTGCGTATGTATGTAACGTTTTGTTTGAGCTTAACATCGTGTATATATTTTCTTAGCGGTCTTTTGTTCACTTAACACTTTTTCACTTGTGCTAAGAAAAACTTACACACTGGTAGACCTAAACTTCCTTAAAGTGAGTTCACACGAAGGGTATTTATTGGTCATGAAAACTTTTTATGGTCACGGAAGAAATTTGAAATAGTTTCAACTTTTTTCCATTTCATTAAAGTAGAACACACTCTAATTGAAAAAAATTGATTAGGCCCTTTAGACATCAATGTGTTTGAGCGTGCGTGAATATAAAAAAATCATGCTCGTGAGCGTACGTGATCATAAGAATTTAAAAATATATTGTGTATGATAAGAAACTACTAGATTCGAGAGAGTATGTGATAGTGAGCTAGCTTTTACTCACGCGCACATATCTACTTTCCATACACACATCGTGTGGCCGCACTTTATTTCAGATTCATACTGGTTCTTGAATACACGAACTCTTATTGCAAACACTCTATTAGACTCACAGACCCGCCATACACATTCTTATACGCGGCTAGCAGATGTTTCAAAGGATTTAACCCTGTAAATTGTATTTAAGTTTGCTAAATTTATATACAGTTTTTACAGCATCATGGCTTTCAAATTAATTGTGAATAAATACCCGACAAAAGCTTTATTTTTTATATATCTTTTAGTTTGTAAATAGTTTAATTTTCATGTCTGTTGGAAACGTATAAAATAATTAGTTTCCTAATTAATTTAATACTTAGATGTGTACTGTTTGAAAAATTCTTTATAGTTAGCATTTACTTATTGTTAAAAGTCATTAAAAAAAACTTGAATTTGTTTGCATGTGCTCTAGACAAAAAGTTGGAAGGGTCAATAATCATTTATTATGCTTAATAAAATAGCTTAAATATTATATAATTTGTCTAAGAGAAGATCTTTAGCAGCATTGAATTTAATTGCCAATTTGATATAAATCGGTTAAGTGCTTTGTGAGATATCGTTGTTGAAATTTTTGGTTTTACTTAAATTACTTCAAGTCCTTGGAACTTGATAGCAGCGGAAATTTACAGGGATGACCTATAAGGTAAACTGCGCCTCATATATTTTTACTACAATTTTGGCTTTTTAACTTACTTCAAAAAAAGGACAAAGGTTATCAATTCGTTATGTATATTTTTTATGTGTTTTGCCTCATAACTCCGCCATTAATAAACCGATGTCCAGGTTAGTCCCCTTTAAAAAGTGGGCAGGGTTACGACCATAAAAAGTGAATACACATTCCATTTCTTTGCACAGAAATAAAGCTTCCGCTTCAATACTAAATCATGATTAAAAAAGTGGGCAGCGCCACGCCCATACAAAGGGACCATTATTATTGGACCCAAGTGGGCTGGAACGTTTTTTCCAATTTTTCACCGGCAACCTGATAACCTAACGCCCATGCAAAGTAAACATCCCTTTTCAACCCCATTTACTAAACCGATTCTTATGATTCTTTCATAAGCATTTAGTTATCGTGACAATACAATATTCTGGTTAGAAAAGTGACCAGTCCCACCCACGCCCAAACATAGTAAATATTATTCTTCAACCACTTCTATTTAATCGATTCTTATGCAACTTTGCAGTCACATTAATACCTATTTGTCAATGTCGAAAGAAATTTCACTTTCTTTATAACAGGTTGTAAGAAAAATAAACAGATTCGTATCGAATAAAAATTGTTTGTTGCGTTGTTCATTTGTAAAAGTTTTGTGATTTTTAATAAAATTATTATGCTTGTGTATTGTAATTCTCATTCCTTGTTTGAGAGTCTAACCAAGTTCTATCTAACAGGTGGGATCACTAGGTCAGCTGACTCGCCTGATTAAACGTCAAACTTAGTAGTGCTGATGAAATACTCTTTTAATCGGACAGTTTAGTGCATTCGTAGCTTAGTTCAGATGAAATATCTGAAACATCTGACACATCAAAAATTACTGAAAAGCTGCAATAAGTGAGCTCACTTCGGTTCAATTCTTTCCTGAAAGTTACCGATTTCAAAACGAAATGGTTTTCAGAACATGGCCGTATATTTAAAAATAAAATAAAATGTTCCAATTTTGCCTAACAAAATATATTTTTCATCATTCGTTCTGAATGGTTCCGAAACTATTGAGTTTGTAAAAAATAGTATTCAAGCAGCTTAAAGGTAGTTTTATTTCAAGTCTTGTGTGATTTTTGTAATAAAATTGGACAGCCCTTTTCCAAGTTATGGTAAAATGGGTGGAGCAACGTCTCCAAAACTCGATTTTTGGCAAAAATCAAGTAATTTCACTTTATTGTGAATAAAATCAATATTTATCCATCGATTTTCGTTAAATAAAGCTTATTTTATTTGTGGAATATGTGGCTTTACGGTCAGTGGATAAAATTGGTAACATTTCGAATTATCGAATTTTTTAATAAATTTTTAATAATTCTTGCAAAAAAATACCGACTACAAAATAGGTGTGGCAGGCACTGCCGCCATATTTTATAATCATGTACTTTTACTAGAACTCATTGTGTGTGCGAAGTTTTTAGCATGAATATTAAATTTCTATGGGCGTGGCGCTGCCCACGTTTCTAACCACAATGAACTATTGTAACGATAACTAAATGGTTAGGCAAAGTAGAAGAAATAGTTAAAATTCATATTTACTTTTCATGGGCGTGGCACTGCCCACTTTTCTAAACATCATGTTGTATTGTAACGATAACTAAAGGTGTATGCAGTCTTATAAGAATCGGTTTGGTAGACGTCGTTGAAAAAGAATATTTACTTTGCATGGGCATGGCACTGTCCACATTTTTAACCATGATCTAGTATTCAAACAGAAACTTAATGTGTGTGCAAAGTTTCATAAAAATAGGTTGAGTAGAAGTAGCTGAAAATGAATGTGAATTTACTTTGTATGGGCGTGACCCTGCCCATTTTTTAACGGGACGAATCTGGAAGCACATCCTATTAAATAAAGAAAAAAAATCTGAAATGGCTCCATAAATGGCGGAGTTTTGAGGGAACATGCATAAAAAATAAAAAAATAGATGACGTATCAATTCGATAACCTTTCTCCTTTTGTGAAGTCGGCTAAAAAGGAAAATAGTTCCATTTTGCATAAAAAATATATATATTTTTATCATTGCGGTCTGAATAATTCTGAAAGAATTGAGTATATAAAAAAAATTAGAACGGCTAAAAGTAAATTTTATTTTGTGGTATTTTTAATAAGAAATCAATATATCAATAAAATCAGTGGAGAAGAGCAGCAGTCTCTTCAAAAATCACACATTTAAAAAAAAAGTTATAAAAAAAATTGATCCATAGAATTTTAAACTTCGACAGTTTTTGTAGTTAGGGGGGGGGGGTCACGTCAAAAAAACAGTGGCACTCCTTGGCATTTTTCTTGTTGGATAATGTAATTACTTTTCGTGAATATAATATACAGTCAGTTTATTTTACAAGATTTATTTAAAGAACATTCTTCACTTTTCAAGAACAACTTTTTAAATATGTACTTAGATAATTTTTAAAACTCTTTTTTAGACCATATTTTTAGTTTCCCTGGTGCTGATAAAGGTTTGGAAAATATGTATATTTTTTTTTTTAATTGCTTTTGTTTTAATTAAAAATGTTAAAAATGTGTACAATATACGCCTTCTTAGTTACTCATACGTTATAGAGAAATTTCAATTATTTGGGGTCAACAAACAAATAAGTAAAATATACTATATGCAAGAAACTTGATTAAAATTCTTAAGAAATCTTTTTAATAAATATTTAACATTTCAAACAACACGTACCTAACTGATACAGCAAATGTCCGTTAACAAAAAGAAGAAAAAAGGAGAAGAAAACGTTTCTCTATTTATGAACAAATACTTAGTTAAATAGTTTTATTTGTTTTGTCAACAAAAGCAAAGAAGATGTACAGAGAACTCAGCCAAAACAGTTGGGGATTTTCTTAAGCAAAAAAGTGTTATTGACTCATGGCCAAATTATAAAAGATTTACGATGTTGTACGACAAGTCTTACACGTGACTAAAGATAAAAGGGCTTAATTTTATGAAGCTGAAGGAGTTAAAACCCTTAACGAGCTAAGAAAAAGGAAAAAGATTTGCATACTAACATGCAATACTGTCCACAAACAGGACAATAAAGCTCCTGTTCTGTGAAGAAATAGAAAAAGGTCGATAACAAAATATTATAGTTTTAACACCACGTTTTGTATATTCCTCCCAACTTCTGTCAGAAGGTTAAATACATTTGGGAATAAAAATTATACATACTCGTATTTATTTACTAAAGATTTAATACATACCAGTGACATGTTAAGTACTCGAGTAATAAACAATCCAAACAACAACAGGCTGATTATGAATGTGTAGTGGCTAAAGAAGACATTACTCGTGTTGAAAAAAATTGGAAATAAATCATTAAAGATTTCCCCACCAGACAACAGGATGATGGTATGGCAGGCAGCAAACAAAATTAAATCCTTTCGAAATTGAAAATCTCTTAGAGATTCTAAGGAGACCTGAAACACATACATACATACATACATACATGTAATGCATGTAATAAATACATTCGTTAAAAATACAAAAGAGATTTTTGTATTGAGACATTAACAAACAACAAGTAAGAATTTTAACTATTTAAAACATACATGAGAAATTTTCCATTTCGTAATAGTCGCAGCTACACAAAGTTTTCGAACCTAAAATATAATTCCTTTTGATTTATTTGCATTTAAATAAACATATTGCCACTTTGTGTTTTATTATTTTTTTAACGCACACACACACACACATATTTGCAAGCTTCCCAGCGGTAAATGGAAGGATTAAAGAGGCATTCTATAAGGCCTTATTTAGCAGTCTATGATACTTCCACTCCCATTGCATTTTCATATCTTTTTTAAACGCGATGTCATTGCGAACCAAGGCCTTCCTCGACCCATTACTCAGCAGGCCTAATTGAAGGCATTATTTAGCAGCCCTATTTGCAGGCCATACGTGGCATGCCTGATAGAAGGCCTGGTCTGGGAAGGTTAATTAAAAATCAAATGGAGGTAAATTTTTTATCTCGATATTGTTATAGCGGCTTCTATATTTTGGCTTATCGTGATTTTTTATTTCGAACTCCTTCGTGTCGATCGAAAGTAATTTTATATACATATGAGGGAGGCTAAATTTCGTGTATTTATTAAGAACGAATTAAACATGCAATATATCGACATGTAGGATGCCTCTTGTACGTAAATTTCAGTATTATATACCAATTATTTGCGAAAAAAAGAGTACGAGAATGTTTGTTATTTCTAAAGAACACTTTTTATTAAATAAAACGAAAAATCTAAAAATATACTTCTTCCGAAAGAAACCAGTGTATAGGCCTTCTAGAAGGCCTATCCTTAGAAGGCAGAAAATAATTAGTTTTGTATCTTAAATTCAGGTCTTGGAAGACCTGTAAAAAGGCCTGTTTAGTGAATGACTCGTAAGTTTTACCGCTGTTTTTTTGTACATATCGTTAAGATACAAATGTATCTCCATACATATTTATTATGGATACTTGTAAATTCCTTAAATTTTTTTTTAAATTTCTAAGCAAGAGACATCTTTATCAATTTATCTTTCCTTTTTATGCTTTATGTGAGGCAAATAATTTATTTCTTTGTAGTTATGGTCATTTTGGGAATATCTATTTTAGGTTTTTAGCTCACGGCTAATTTTTGTTACAAGTACAATTTTATTTCGTTTGAAACAAATGAAACTTTCTTAATTATGAAATATTTGTTGGAAAACTAAGAATTTTATTGGACCATATTTCTGTCATTATTACGTTGACCATTGTCCAACCATTTTGTTTTTTTTTAATCTAAATGTTTGTCGAAGAAAAAGACTTAAAACAAGTTTTAAACTAAACATTATTTTAAAGATAAAATGAATGGTGGCACTGAGACTAAATTGATATTTCTGTGGTTATTATAAATAACACTATGAAATAAAATGAAACACGCGAAATTTAAAGTTCTATGAATATACTTTTTAAAGGATTTTTTCTAAAATTAGGGATTTTTGAAGAGGCTGCGCCACCGATTTCAACATAACTTGAGAAGGAATTGTGGAATTTTATTTTAAAAAAAAGCACAAAAAATGTTAACATAAAATTACCTTAAATACCGTTTTAATATTTTTTTTATATACTAAACGGTTTCGGAATTATTCATGATAAAAAATGTTTTTTTTTTTTGAAAATTGGACAAAAAAAATTTAAACAATTTTTATTAATTGATCATAAAGCCACATATGAGTAATTCCATTTAGCCGTTTGTGACCATTTTACACACATTTTTTGTAATAAATCGAGAATATAAAATTTTTACTTAAAAAAAAAACGTTGCGGCTCGCAAGGACATTAAGCTTAAAGTCGTTGAATAACTGGTAGACACTGATAGAACACGATTTCTGGTCAGAATGGTCGTCAGAAAGCTGCGGCGAGTGTGACCTTACAAATCTTAGTTTTAAGGAATTATGACTTTCAGTATAAATTCTGTAAAATGTTTACTATATACTATATACAGAATGATTTTGTTATAGATATCGGTTCAAAGTGTTTTTAATTGCATTATGTATTTACTGTTTAACAAAAAATTATTTTTCTTATAAATAACTATTTTTAAAATGAGACGGGTGTGACCGACGAATGTGACCTAGTACGAAAATTTAAAAAATTCGAAGAAATAAAACTTTTTATTGATTTAATTAATATAAATAATATAAAGATAAACTCATAAAAAAATAATAAGACATTAAATTATTTGCTATCCGTTCTATTATAGGACAGCAGAATACTCTAGCTGAATATTTTTTTAAATTCAATAAAAATCAAAAAATATATATTCTTTTCATAGATAATGGTTTTTATTAATAATCAGAAAGCAAATAAAAGAAAATCTGAAATAAATATTAAACAGACAAAGAGGGAGAGCAAAATGTTTCTTGCATGATCACTTACTTAAAAGCGCATCAAATTGATTAAAAAATATTATATAGTGTATTTTTTATTTTTTCTATAATTGTCATTCTTTAAAAAACATCAATTGAGTGATTTTTATTTAAAATGAGAAAATTATTTTTTCCTTGCATAGGGCCGTTTTACGTGGAATCACTCATATAGTAAAAATTTAATAAGCTTTATATGATTTTATTCACAATGAAGTGAAATCACCCGATTTTTGCAAAAAATTAAGTTCTTATGATTTTATTGTAATTTGACAAAAACTTGTTCAATTTTGATCAAAATATAATTAAATAATTTCAATTTTAGCCGTCTTTAAGATAATTTAACATTAATTTCTTATATGCTTAACGTTTTGGGAGTTATTAAGAACGAAATAATAAATTAAAATTTTTATTACTGGATTATGAAGCTACGTATAATTATGGTATATTCATAATAAATGGTATATTCATAATAACTGATATATAACCTTGTAACATTTGAACTATTTGGTTTTGTTGTACAGTGTAAAGTCGCGATTTTTTAAAAAATCAGATAAATTCACTTTATTTTGAAAAAAAATCGTCATTTGTCGATCGATTTTCGTGGACTATGCTATACTTCATTTAAGGTATACGTAGCTTCATGATCCAGTAATAAAAATGGTATTTGTTGCCATTTTAAAATTTTTATGAATTTTTCAAAAATAAAATATTTCAAAAATTTACTAAATTAATTACTAAATTGTATAGTCATCGTAGTTACTAAATTGTATAGTCATCGTAATTACTATGTTGTATAGTTATCGTAAGTAAAGGTGTCCGCGAAATCTCATATAAATCGGTTAACAGTAAAGGGCTAAAACTAAGTATTAATTTTTATGAGCGCGGCACCGCCCTTTTTCCATTATAAAAGTGTATAGTCATTGTAAGTAAAGGTGTCCAGCAAATCTCAAATTAATTAATCGGTTAACAGGAAAGGACTAAGCCGAAGTACTACTTTTTACGGGCGTGGCGCCGCCCAATTTTGAAATAAAAAAGTGTATACTTATTGTAAGTAAAGGTGTCCAACAAATCTTAGATCAATCGGTTAACAGGAAAGGGCTAAAACTGAGTACTACTTTTTATGGGCGTGGCACCGCCCACTTTTTTAAATACAAAAGTGCAGAGTCATTGTAAGTAAAGGTTTCCACAAAATCTCAGATCAATTGATTAACAAGAAGGGGCTAAAACTAAATGTTACTTTTTATGGGCCTTCCACTTTTTTAAATACAAAAGTGTAGAGTAATTGTAAGTAAAGGCGTCCACTAAATCTCAGAACAGTTCGTTAACAGGAAAGGGCTAAAACTAAGTACCACTTTTTATGGGCGTGGCACCGCCCACTTTTCTAATCACAATATTAAATTGTCACAAAAGCTAAAGGCATTTACAAAATTTCAGAGCAATCGGTCAACAGGAAGGGGGTAAATTTTCAATTACTAGATTTGACCCGACGACACAAACTCCAAAAACAGGGTAAGTTAAATAAAACCATTTAAAAATACTCGCCATATTTTTCAAAAAATCAATTTTTAAAGGGCATTTATGAACTAATATTCTTCTAAATAACTTAAAAGCTTAATTTTTAAAATTCTTCTAAAAGTTTATATTTATTCACTTAAAATTACATGAAAACACAATTTTGCGTTTAAATTCGCAGAAAAAGAAACAAGTTGCGAAAATGGGTAATTAATTTTTTTATCCTTTTTCCTTGAGCAAAATATCATTATAGAACGCGAAAAAAGAAATTTTGCTTAACATCGCTTTCAAGTCGTTGATTGGTAATCGAAAAAGAGAACTTTTTGCAATGACAAGCATATTTAAAATAGGTAATAACGCCAAATTGCTTTTTAGCAAAGAAAACACCATTACAGAAAAGGAGAAAACTTAAAAGTTATACCAATCAAACATCAAAACGGTTAAGAATATTTAATACCACAGTTCACTGATATGCATTACCTTAAAACCCATAAACTATGAATGTAATCGCATAACTAAAAAAATGCACTTTTTTCAGAGGGGAAAAAAGGAATACAAATGAATAACCCTTTAGAGATTTACAAAGAGACAGAGAAAATGATTTAAAACAATAAAAACAGACATTTAAATTTAACGGCAATAACAATAAATTCAAATAAATCATTAAAATAAAAAAAATAAACAAACGGGCATTAACATAAGATAAATGTATGACGACAAGTTGGAACAAAAAGAAAAAGGCAAGGGATTCTGAAAAAGGACATAAGTAAGGGAGTTTGTGCAGTCTAAATATCGTGGTACAAATAGATATAAACGAAAGTATAGTGCCGACATATTTTATTACAAAAGGTGTAAATTTATATGGTAATAAAATTAAGACAGCATGTATTTGTATGTATGTGTACATACCAGTGAACCATACCATCATACATACTCGTACATATATAGAAAATATAATTTCAGCATCAGTCGATGTGGCAATGCAAGAGAACCTCCGCTTTAAGAAGTAGTTTTACGCTTTACATTATTCACAAAAACTTAAAGCAAATGAAAAAATAAATATGCAACCGTAAATAAAAGTAGACATGTTAGTTTCGTTTCTCATTCTCACAAAATGGATCAAATTTATAAGATAATGCTTTGTTTTTTTGTGATTCGTGACTTTTCTTTTTAATAATAATAAATATTATTATTATATAATATTTATTATTAAAAAAATGTTGAGTCATATACATTAATTAAAAATGTATAAGTAATTATTGCAATGCCAAAAAAAAGTTATTAAAAACATGTTGAATTGAAGTGTTTATTGAAAAATTCCTCATTCGTTATGTGGATATTTATTCCCAAAATTCAGGCGAGTGTTCAATAAAAGCAAAACATTTTCGAGAATAACTTGCATTTCAATCGTAACAATTTGAATCGTAAACCATTTGCTTAAAATTGTGAGGAAAGAGAAACATGTAAAAAATTGTAATTCGTGACTTGTCTATTTGTATGGATTTTGTTGTGGTAGTTTCTAATATCATATTTCAATGTTTTTGTTATTTTTTTGTGTGTTTAAAGGAGAAGAAAACTAAATTAACCAGAGCATAGATTAAAAAACGTTATAGAGAAATATTAAAACTAAAGAAAAAAAGGTATGCAGAAAAATATAAGCAAAATCCAAAGAAAACTTAAAGGGAATTACTCTTAAAACAACTTATTTCATTTATTAAATAATTCTTTGGCTTTGACTTAAAATAGTTTTAAGCAATTAAATTAAATATTATCGAAATCAATTCGTCCTAAATTAAGGTAACGAATGACAAAAATAGTATGCTAGCACAAAAAAACATAAAATATATATTTTTAGGAGACTGTTATATTTCCACAATTCAATGACTCTCAATCCTTATATATTTCCAAATTTTAAAGTTCATCTATTGGCGTTTTCTTTTCTACAAGAAAATATTGCATTGTTTGCACTTTTCAATGAAAAATTGCAATTTAATCAGTTTTCGAGGAAGTGAATTTATTAGAAATTATTGTACCATCCCTTACGAAGGTGGATTTTTGTTTTAAAAAAATGCTAAATTGCGATTTTAAAAAAAATTTAAAAAATTTTACACTTTTTCTAGAAAAGAAAACACCATATATTTTTTACCCTTTTTGTATGATCTTAAATGAATTTTACCCTACTACAATGAAACATTTCATTAATGGCATGAAATATTACATAAATGGTATGAAACTTTTTAAGCACAGCAAACTTAGAGTTACGTTATATGTGAACCGCTTTTCTGTTACAGAAGTCAAGTACTTTGCTAACAAAACAGTGATGTATCTGTAGAAAAAGTAGTTGCCATGTTAGCAAAAATAAATAAATTAAGCGTAAAATTTTACATTTTTAACACGTAATCAGAAAATTTTTTATATATATTGGGTATTGGAAAAACTGATTTCGTAATAAGCGAAAGAAATATTCTAATATTCTAAGAAAAAGTTATTAACTAATGCCTGTTCTAATATAAAGTAATCAATTGGCGAACGAACACAAAATATTTTTTTATTGTAAAGTTCTAAGATTTTGATATTATTGTTAACTGTATTAAGAACTAAAAATATATTATACCTTTCACGAGTAAACAATACATGTCGGAGATAAAATTTCTTATCACATATAAAAAAATTTATATTTGGTACACCTACAATGGAAAACTTTATAAGGAATTTTATGAAATATAAACAGCAATATTAAATTATAAATAAAAATGTTCGCCAACATTTCTACATGTTATTTGTTTAATTTGTATAAAAATGGAGACTACAAAAATATTTTCTTTTTGCAGTTGACCATAAAACATTTTATCAGTGACAAGACAGATGACCATTTCAAATGACGATTGTTGACAAATGAAAATTCATTCATTCTTTCCATCGTGATGTTGGAAAAACAAAAAAACAACAACTACTATTATCGTAGCTAATGCACGCAAATGTGTTGAAAATTGTTTGTTACACAAAAAGTTATAGTATTTTTTAAAACACAGCACAACAAAATTTGGTGTAGTGATTGTATGTATCACATGAGGTTCACACGTTCATTGCCGACAATGTTGTAATATTGTATATTTATATTCATTTTTAAGATTAATGATGCAACATGTCAAGTGTCAAAAATGGACAATAAAAGTTCTACATAAAATACATGATATAATACATGAAACACCACACAGTGGTTCCAGTTGGAAAAAAATGGGTATTAAACAGGACTCGGATTTTCATGCAAATGCATGTTTTTTGTGATGATAGATAAAGAGGTATTGACTAATTATCAGTGCGAATCATCAAATTTTAAGTAGTTTGGCATTGATTTGTAGTTGCATATTTCAACATATTTTGGTGGTAAGGGCATATTTTTGCATATTTTGGCAATAAATGCATATTTTTTGAGTTATAAAATTTTTTTAATGCATATTTCTTAATTTTTGAAAAAAATATTAATACGTCGATTATGGATGTCAACCGAGCGTCAGTCGGGTTGCCTGTTGATAAAAATGATACTACTGATGGCATCTGACAACTGAGAGCTGACAATTTCAGTTGCTATTTAGTGCCTTTCTGGCAACCATTACGTTTTAGTTGCCGATTAGTAATGCAACTAAACTTCGGTTGCGTTAAATAATAAAGCCAATTATATTTGTTTTACGTTTTTTCTCTAAATAATAATAAAAAAAATTAAAGAGTCTATTTTTATATTATTTTAGTTTTGGTACTTTGTTCGTATGTAAATGCATATTTTGCGCATATTTTAATTTTTTAGGCGCTTAAGATAAGTTTTTAGTTGCATGAAAGTCCAAGCCCTCCCAGCAAAAATAAATCTGGTACAAGGAAGCAGGTAGATTAAAAAGAAGTGCTTCGGAGATGCGGAAAAGCACACATTGCATCCCCTCTGCCTTACGAGGACGCAATAACGTAAGCGAGCGAATAAACTTACCACACACTCGATGAATTTGGTCGGCTATTTATGTTTTTTCATGTGTTTTAAACACGAAGTTTTTTATTCAACTCAAACTTTTTTATAGTGCATCATCTCTCGCTTAGGTGGGTACAAATATGGATGCGAGTGTGATTTTTGCTTCGTAATTTAATTTTTTTAATCTTCCATTGAATTGTGTATGAAAATAAATGTGCCTCGATAGCTTAGTGGTTAGTGTTCTAGTCTACCATGCGGAGATCGTGGGATCGATTCCTGATTCAATATGCGAGCAAAAAGTATTTAATAAAAGTAAATTGTAGTGTAATATAGTTCCCAATTGTGTTTGTACCACTTAATACATAAATAAATATAAAAACAATATAAAATAATTTCAAATAAAAAATTTATCCAATTGTAGGTGAAATTGTGATATAAAGAGCAACATTTTTTAATTATATACATAAAAAAATACATGAGGTTAATGCATCTAAGATGCGCAAAAAGAAGCTCATGCCTCCAGACCTACCAAGTGGGACATCCCATACAAAAATCATGTAATACGGAAGCAGGTTGGTAAGGGAGAGTACCGAAATCTCTCCCTTTCAAACCTGCTTCCGGCAGACGGATATTTTTGCTGCGGTGGTAATAAATCTGTATCTTTGAAACTTGCTATCCGATTACCAAACGATAGATGGAAAATCATAGGGGAGGACCTAAGCTTTAAGAATATTAAAGTTTTCACCTCCCTGTTGAGCTGGGGCGACAAAGTTGACTACCTCGAGCATCAAAAACCTTGTTGGCCTCATATTCTTGTAAAGTTTATAAGTAGGGGGCCATTCACATATGACGTAACGCTCCATAGGGGGGTTACAGATTTGTTACGGATTAGATACTTTATACAGAACATTTTGTAAAAAGCATTACGAAGGGGGGTATAAAATCTCCGAAAATTGCGTTCCGTAATATGTGAATAGGCCCTAGGTAGAGCAAATACAGTTTGTTTCCTTAAGATATCTATACATACTCGTACATATAATAAAACTGTAAAAGGGGCGTGTCTTTACATGAAATATCTTTTCAAATTTTTTACGGTGGCGTAAACAGCAATCGATGTAGATCACAAAACACCAACTTTTGAAATTTTTGCCTCTCCGTCTATCTGTCCAAACGCTCATCACGCAAAAACCACTGAACGGATTTTCACGGAATTGGGTATAGAGGTACTTTAGTGTCCTGATTCATTTGGAAGTCAAAATAGAAAAAGAGCAAAAATACGCAATTTTACCAATATAAATGTTACTGGAAATTAGAAAGATTTTTTTAACGTTGGTAACACTGTTTATTTTGCTTAAGCGGAAATTAAAGCCTTGTCTAAGGAACTTTATATTATATTCTACGGACACCTTATAATCATAAAGCGAACTTTAAGCGCGGAAAGAGGGCAGGCACATCTAGTCTTTAATATTTTCAAACATATTTGGTTTTGAATTTTGAAATTTCGGTATTTGGCCTCGACTTTTTTCTCTATTTCGTAAATATCTCCTGTAATAGCATTGCGAAAATTAAAAAAAATATATATTTTATGATTCCCGGATATGAAAAAATATATATTTAATTACATATATCAATTCATGTACGACTACATGAATTGAGATAATTAAATATCATTTCAAAGTCAAGACTTTGAAAGGAATGTGAAAAATTACCTAGTTTGACAAAAATAGAACTTAATTGTCTGACGTTGCATATAGAATTGATTTGAAGTACAGTGGAGTTCGGTTAAAACGAACGCCGGCTATAAATAATTATCGCGTACGACCAACATCTTCTCCGGTCCCAACAGTTTTGCATCATTTTCGCGACTGTTTTTAAGTCCTATATATAAAAATGCATGGAAATTTATACGCTTTTATTTGACGTTTTCTTGAAACATTAACACTATACTACTTAATGTACCATATATGTTTTATATGGTACCTATTTAGAACTGCACTATTTTAAGCTTGTTTCTTATTTCTGGAAATAAACATTATTTACTCCGGTTATAACGAACTTCGCCTTTAACTAACAAATAACCGAACTCCACTGTAGTAAATAAAATGCCCGCAAAAGATATTATTTTCAAGTGAATTTGCTAAAAAAAAGCACACGGTATGTATCGCAAATATGTTATATACTGTTTTACACGACTACATGAATTAACAATTTGCATTATTTTTTGTATATCATCAGGGGTTGTATTAAAAACTCTATGCTAGTCGAAAACCCCGACAGAAGGGGCAAACGACGGGTAAACTTAATTCGAGTGTGCTGATTTCAGTGGCGTTCACTGTATTTGGTCCAAAAACTAAAATTTTAAATCTTAAATATCTGTTTTTAAGAGCTAAAATTGAAAAACGGTGAACGCCACTGGAATCAACCTACTCGAATTAAATTTACCCGTTGGGTGTCCCTGCTGTCGGGAAACAAATAGTGTCGAATTCTTGCACAGTAAAATCATAAAATAGATTTTTTTTAATTTGTGGCAATGCTATTACCGGAGATATTTACGAAATAGGAAATAAAGCTGAAGCCAAAAACCGAAATTTAAAAATTCAAAGATATCTTAAATGAAATTTATTTGATGGCGTTTAAGCATTGTCCATATGCATTTCACTGGTGCTATACCAAAACGTTAGTAGACTTCAAACACTATTGAACAGTTACAAGCCTTTTATCTTATGTACAGACTTTCAAAAACCATTTGAGAATTTAAAAATATGTAAATGATTTTGAAAAATAAGCATAGTAGGCCTTGAAAATTATACAAAACCCAGCAAATAATATTCTTAAAGATATCTAAATGAAACAAACTGTACTTTCTTTATCTACTTATAAGCTTTACAACAAGCTTAAATGTTCAATTAGACGTACCATACCATAACACCATAGCCATAACCGTGGCCATAGCCATAACCATACTTACTGCCTTCGATTAGTTTTGCCTTAACCATAAGCAGCTTTTTTTCATGCATTTTATTAGAAATATACTAAAAAAATAAAAAATAAAAATATACAAAGAAGCACAAGCAGCGTTGCCATATATATTTTCTAAAAACTTTTTATTTCTGAAAAAAAAACTTTTTTATCAAAAAAAAAAAACTTTTTCTGCAAATCTGCCAAAATTTTCAAGAAATACACAAAAATTTGAAATTAATTTTATTTAAAAAAAATTATTAAATTAAATAAAAAAAGCACATTGTTTTTTTTCCTTGTAACCAAAAAACTACTTATTAAAAAACACATAACATAAATATAATAAAAAAACATAAAATAAAATTCATATTCATATTCATCTTGAAAAAAATAGAACATTTGTAAGCCTGTTTCTCTGATAAAGCAAATTTCACATTTGGGATACATAAACTCACAACTACAGCTGCGCTGAGAGTTTTAACTTTGTATTATTGTATCATGGCCCCTTGTAATTGGAACCACCCTCCGATGGCAATACACATTTTTCGGTAAATTTGTTGACATCCCAAGAAGACATTTCTTAAGGCAAACGCTATTGCGACCACCTGGTATGAATTTGCCTCGATTTTCAATGTACAAACACGGCATAGTTGTACTTAAGACGGAATTAACACAACTAAACACTGTTGTAGTAACAAGGGAGTGAGAAAATATAAGATCGTTTCATTACATATCATCCACTATAACGCAAATTTAAAATTTAAATAAATTTAAAACTTTTTGGCACCCCAAAAAAACTTGGCAAAAAAGGGAAAATTAAAAAATGTAGCGAATGTGAAAAATAAGAACAAAACTGAAAAATATACAATAAATTCGTTCTCTCAGCTTATGGTTATGGTAGAAAACCAAAATTCAATTGGTTTCTATCGTTATGGCTATGGCTTTATGGCCAGTCACCTATAATCAATTACAGTGTTGTACATAAGGTTGTTTCGAACAGATGTTTTCTATGGTTATGATTATGACACGTCTAATTGAAACTTAAATTCATTAATACCTGTAAAAGTTAGGAGGCAACAACGTTTTTAATGCCCGAGATTGTTAGGTTTTGACCTCTGTGTCTTTAAACAAATATTGAATATTCTTAAAGCTTAGGTCCTCCTAAGCATATCGCACCTGTTCATCAAAAGTAACACAACAAAAATTTACAAGTTTTCAGTAGAGGCAAAAAACTAATTGCGCCAATATAATGGAATTATTGTTATAAACAAATATACCGTTGTAAAGGAAACTCAATAATATTTCAATAAAATAATACAATACCAAAATTTTTACAGTGCTAAGATATGGTAATCATACACTGTTTCCTTCAAAAAAGTGGAAAATAGAATTTTTTGAGTTGTGTTACTTTTGATGAACAGGAGCGATATGTACATCGTTTTGTAATCCGAACGCAAGTTTCAAAGATACTGATTTGTAAACCATTTCTTCCATTTGGAACCACTGTGCCCAGCCAGAAAATTGTGGCAGATGGGTAGCGACCACGTTTCATTTTTTTTTTTTGCAAAACTAAATATATTGTTGATTTAAGATTTAAATAAATGTTTAAGCAATCCTTTAATATGCAAAAAATTAAACATTCTTACCATGAAATTGTTAACGAAAAGAAAAATAAATACATAAATACATCAATACGAGTGTAGCTATTGACCACAATATTTGTAAATTGTCAATCATAATTTAAAATTTTTTTCATTTGTATTGTTATCCTTTCGGGTTGTTGCATTTATTTATTAACCTTTAAGTTTTCTTTTATACCTTAAGGGTAAATACATAAATACAATTGTGTACATGTTTATTTGTTCTTAAAAAAAAGAAATAAGAAAACTTAATCTTATTTGCAACCTTTTTACTTGACATTCGGCAACAAAGAGAATACTTTATAAAACACTTTATTTTATTTTAGTTAAAGTTTGTTTTTCTTTTGAATTTAACATATTTAAAAACAAATATATAAAAAATATCTCACGTATTTTTTTAAATATTTTTGCTTTTGGTAAAAAAATTTAATGCAAAACATGCACTGAATTATGATAAATTGTGTTGTCCAACCCGTCCGTCAATCCTTCAACATTTTTAAGGTGATGACGAGTCAGAATAAATAATATGCATAATAAGATAAATAGTATGCAATTTTTATCACAAAAACAAAAAGATTTAAAGGTTATTTTTAACACCAAAACATCATTTTGATTTCTTTGCTCTAAGGGCTAGTAAAAATAAAAATGTATAAAAAATTTTTGTAAAAAGCGCTACGAAGAGGGGCGAAGAGGAGAGGGTAAAAAAAACTCCGAAAATAGCGTTATGTAATATGTAAATAGCCTCTGTCACCATACAAAAAAAGCTAAGAGTAAATTTTGTAATATTTTCAATAACAACGAACCGTGATATATCGTCGGCTTAATATGCAAACCTGCTAATTCCCTTTCAGCACATTTTACAGGAGAGACAAAAAACGTCTAAACAAAAAAAGTCTATTCTATCAGTTGTTTAATTTCAAAATTTAGCTATATGTATCTTTTCAACCATAATAATGAAACACTTGAAACAAACAAAATGAATAATTAATGGGTAAAATAATTATTAAAGCATATCTCAATTACGGCCCTTTTCACAATGTACGATTAAGAGTTAACATGGACTTTAACGGAAACTTCGCCATACAAAACTTGCCGTTAAAGTCCACGTTAACTCTTAATCATACATAGTGAAAAGGGGCGTAACTAATGTAAGGAAATCGTCAAAATAAAAAAAAATCGCCAAAACAAACAAAAAAGCCCCAAAACTAAAAAAATCCCAAAATTAAACAAATTCCAAACAAAAAAATCGCCAAAATGGAAAGAGCGCACAAAAAAATCTATAAAATGCAAAAAGTCGCCAAAACTAAAAAAATCGCCAAAAACTAAAAATATGCCTTAAAAAAATCGGGAAAAAACGCCAAAAACGTAAAAAACACCAAAACTTACAATACTCCCAAAAAATAACAAATGTCGCCATAAAAAGCCCAAAACGAAAAAGCCAAAACTAGCAGCATGTTTGCAGAACGCGTTGCAATCAAGACGTGGGCGAATAGCATATAGGCAATTACGTAACAATTTGCGTCTCGGCTTACTTAGTTTCGCGAATATGGAGTTGCCCATCCAAAATAAATTTTATTTGTTTACTTTTTCTCATATAAAATTATTGTTTTTATCCAAATAATGGTAACGCTTTTAATGGCGAATACTACTTAACAGCTGTTGCTTGTAAACAAAAGAAATATATTTTAGCTAAAGATTTTCATTTTGAATGTAAAGACAATTAATTATATGCTAAATAGCTCAACACAAATAAATAAAATAAAGTTTGTTAATTCAAATAATGGTAGTTTTCCAGCTTTTGATGTGAAAGTGATGATATTTTAACAATTAATTTAATAATTGGCTGTTTTTTGCGTCAATGAGGTCACAATTCATCATCTATATAAACAAAGCTGACAGATGTTAAGTTTTTTACAAATGGAAAATGACATTCGCGATATACAACGGCAAACATGATTGATGTTAATATTTTTATGATTTGTATTATATACTGTATATAGTTAGACATGTAACTCTTAAGAAAAGAAAATTTATTTTTGCTCCTTTTTTTACTTTTTTGAAAAAGGACATTTTTGAGGTAGTATCCTTGCTCTAAACTGAAAGAAGTTTAGTCCAAGCATTAAGTATACTAAAACTTATGTCTCTACAAAATTTCATTAAGTTACAATTATTTATCTCTCCGTTATGGTAATTTTTAATTTCAGGATATATGGGAAAGACAGGAATCCTTGAAATTTAAATGGCCAAATTTTAGGTGTAATTATCTATTATCAATTAAAATATGTGTGCGAAATTTCATTTCTTTACGATAATTCCTTCTGTTTTTGGCCGCTCGTTATATGATCTCACGACACTGTGCGTCGTGGGAAATCAATTGAACATATTGGCGCGTAATTATAGTCAAAACAAAGTATAGGAGTTTAAAACCAGTATTTTGTATGGCAATACTGGTTTTAAATTCTTAAAGTATACTTTGTTTGTTTGAATTTATGATTTTTCAGCAAATTGAGGCACATGTTCCTTATAAATTTAGATTTAGCTGTAATTTGGTTTGTTGCGGAATTTTTGTTCTTACGAAATTTTGTTCTTACGTTATTAATAAGTATCAACAGTAAATAGAAATTTCGAGGAATTTTTGCAAATGCTTCAAGTATTTGCTCATTTGCGGTTATATTTTTTGTTATTTATTATTATTTTTTTCTTATCTACATGTGTTGGGTTTTTATATTGAAAGTGATAATGTCGTTGTAAATTATTATTTGTAAAAAAAATTTATAGTTTTGTTTGCGTACCTTACACCCCGTCTTCACGAGATATAATTTTGCTCTAACATTTGTCAAACTTCATACATAAAAACATCAGAAAAATGTTAGTGGTATTTTTTCATATCGTCTTTGACTTTTGTCAATGGCTCGTGAAGACGCTATGTTATAATTCGTAGTTATTTGTACAAAATATTACTAATTTACACTGAAAGGAAAAGTAAAGTACAACAAGTCACATTTTTAAAATTTTACAGGGGACCGCAAAAGGATGATTAGAATTGCAAATTGTTCTATCTCTGTGGGATTCAAAATTGTCCATTCCATTTCGGAACGTATTATCTTATCAGTATAACATTTTACGTAAAAATATTACAGGAGCTTTTCTATTTAATTTAGGAAGATGAGCTTCGCATACTGCACAGGAGCGGAGATATGAGCTCCCAAATGAGGGCACTTCTGCCTTGTAAAATGTCACATCGCTTATCATTCACTTCTTTGTTTCACGCCTAATTTAACAATTTTTTGTGTCCTTATTATATGTATATGGGTCTAACTATAACAGAGCCAGATAAATTGAAAACTAAAAAAATTAGAAATTATTTGTTGTTTAATTGTGTTGGTGTTTAATTGCTTTGTTGATAGGTACATCTGACTGTTGTGCTTTTGTTGTTGTTTATTTTGATTGTTTCTGTTGTGCATATGTAAATTGTAGGCTGTGTACATGTAAATTGTTGGCTATTTAGCCGATGATCGTCGTGGGCCATGACAAGCATCGCATGCCTCTAGTCTAAAATGATTTAAGAAAAAATTTAATAAGGGAAGCATCGATACGCCTTTTTGCCTATACGAAATCGATATAGATATCGAGTTAGGTCGCACTTTGGAACGAATAATTATTTGAAATAGACATAACTTTTAACATTGTCATCCGATTTTGTTAAAATTAGTTTTATTTGAAAGAAGAACTAGCCTGCTTTTTATTTTGAAAATTACGCAGTTTTTGGCATAATTATTAATTTCACCTTACGATTATTTAAATTTAAAAGATAGGAAGTTACTAATTTGACCTTAGATAGAATATCAAGTTTTCATCAGATCTTGAGTTTTGAGGTCATGGAAATATATTCGGACTATTTTTACGAGGATGTCCGTATGGATGTATGAATGTATGTGTGTGTATGTATGTATGTAAACCTCTCATAACTTAAAAACGGCTTGACCTCACATAGATGTCGTGATATGATGAACCGATTTTGAGAATTTTCGAAAGTTTCAAAAAACAAAAGATTTTTTTCAAATAAATCTTAAACTACTAAGCCGATCGCATCCAAAATCTAATTAGCTCTTAAACTGATAAAACAACCTCGACTGCTGCAAATTTGATTCAAATCTGTTGAATGGTTCCAGTGATACCGTTGACAAAAAATTTCGAAAAACAAAAAACAAATTTGAAAAATCAAAAAACACTAAAAAAAATCTAGTGTTCGGAACATAGTGACTTTTACATCCGGGAACCATTATTGCGAAGATTTGATTTTTATTGCTTCCCGACTGTAAAAGTCACAATGTTCCACACACTGGACTTGTTTTCAGTATGTTTTTACGCAGTGGGTTTTTTTTATTTTTTAAATTTATTTTTTATTATGTTTTCTTTTTGGTTTTCGTACACAGTTTGGTTTTAGATTTTTGTTAAGAGTTCACTTTTTACGCAATTGAGTTTTTTTGGTTGTTAGCCAACTTTAAACCGATAAAGATCCTAAATGGTCATTCGAAATGAAAAATGATAAGCGAAGATAAGATTATGCTCAAATACCTGTTCAATGATACCCATTTTAATATAGTTCGCCGTATTTTTAATTTGTTCGTTTTCACAAAATGGCGTCTGTTGGCCGCCATATTGAATTTAGTGACACTCGCAGGATTAAGACAAATCGATTGACGTAAGAATCATCACAATCGGCCCACGCGTCCTGTTTATATAGTACCGCAAAGGAACATACATACATACATACATACATACATACATACATACATACATACATACATACATACATACATACATACATACATACATACATACATACATACATACATAATTTACATACATACATACATACATACATACATACATACATACATACCCGCAAGGGTATCTTCTTATGAGGATAACGGGATTGACGACCCCGCGGGCCCTGAGTTATCACAGGTTTGAAGGCATTCTAGGTAGAAATCCTTAAAAAACCTGTGATTCCGCACCGCTGAAAAGCATTAAGATCAAGTCCAGCACGGTCTTAATTATGGCATTTCTGGACATACGAATTTGAATTGTTAGAACCCTGGGCTGACGGTTGTGGTATTCTGGGACTTGAGTATGTAGGAGTGAAATTTTACAGAAATGGCTCTCAGGCTAATGCCACAACTGCCTCCGTCCTATTAAAACTTGGCAAGTCTCAAAGTACGTTTGAAGTTCGTCATCATTAGGTTGTTGGTGCAGGTTCGGATGTCGTTCCCCGGTTAGCACGGATCTGGCTCTGGCGGGATGATCCATAAGATCTTTTCGTCAACCCTCGCATGGACCTCACTGCTTGCAAAGGGACCCATGGGGTCTTAACGTGACTGCACATCGAACGGAGATAGCGGCTTTGAGTTTGGACCCATTAGAATGAATTTTGAAAATAAAAATCGAAGTAACAATGAGTTAAATATGGGAGATGTTGAAAACCCATTTGCAAGGAAGTCGGTGATCACGAGATCGCCTCCTACAGCAGTTAGTAGTAGACCTGTTACAGTGTCAAATACCGTCGACAATAGTAATGAGGGCCACAGTAACAGTGTGAAGAGATTAGGAGTGAAAATAGGAGAGTTGTTAGATTTTCTGAAGACACGCTCAAACGTGCACAGGGACATAGTGACAATGTCCCGTGAGATACAGGCGTTGTATATGCAGGTTTCAGATGAATTGAGTAGCAAAGGTGTTAGTAGTGACGAGAAATCGCGGACTAGCAGAGAAACGCAGACAGACGAACCGGCAAGGGTAAACCTTGTGATAGGTGGAACCCCAAAGCGCAGAAGAGATGATAACATTCTTAGCCCAAAGGGTAACAAATCTAAGAGGAAGAAGGGCACAACCCCCAATAGGGCATTGAAGAAAAGTGAAAATGCTGTACCCAGGGAGACAGGTATAAACACGGCTGGTAAACAAGATCCGAATGTTAAAGATCCTGACTGGGTTAAAGTTGGTCCAAGAGCTAGAAATAGAAAAAAGACAATACGACCAGATGCTTTGATTATTAAAACTTGTGGGGATGCTTCCTATGCTGATATTCTCAGACAAGTGAAGAAAGACCCTAAGCTGGGTAATCTGGGTCAAAACGTAAAAAATATCAGGAAGACTGAGAAAGGTGAATTATTGTTAGAGTTGAGTAAACCCTCGCATCAGAATACAAGTGAGTTCAGGTCGACGGTAGAAGAGGTATTAGGTGAGGTCGCAGAAGTTAGAGCACTATCCCATGAGATTAGGATCGAGATTAGAGATATAGATGAGGTAACCACAAAGGAGGACGTCTATGAAGCCCTCATTAGAGAATCCGATTTTAAATCCCTGCAGCCTGCTGCAGTTAAATCGTTAAGGAGAGCGTACGGAGGAACGCAAACTGCCACCATTGGCGTAAGTGCTGTCTTAGCTTGCCGTCTTATAGAGATGGCGAAGATACGTATTGGTTGGGTTGTTTGCAGAATACGCGAAAAGGTAACACCAAGAAGGTGCTATAAATGTCTTGATTATGGACATAGAGCAGCAAACTGTAGGGGGCAGGACCTTTCTAAAAACTGCTTACGGTGTGGCAAAACTGGCCACAAAATTGGAACTTGTTCCAATAAACCGTCGTGCTTGCTTTGTAGGAATGGAACAAACACCGCTAGTGACCATGTCACCGGATGTGCAGTTTGTCCATACTACAGAAGAGCTCTACAGAAACTTAGGGTTTAAAGCAAAACTTAAGGCATCAAAATGCGTATATTACAGTTAAATCTCAACCATTGCCAGGCAGCTCAAGAGCTTCTTAAGCAAAGCGTTCGAGATTTAAATGTAGATGTCGCTGTGCTGAGTGAGCCATATCGGAACATGGGATCTGTAAATTGGGTTTCCGATAATACGGACACATCGGCGATATGGAACACCAGCACGCTAACAATACGAGATAAAATAACATCAGAATGTGGATATGCCCGAGCCACTGTCTCTGGCATCACACTATACAGTTGCTATATTCCCCCTAGGTATTCTATAGAGGACTTTCGAGTAATAGTTGACAATATAGTAACAGATGCAGTTACAAGAAATCCTGTCATAATAGCGGGTGACTTCAATGCGTGGGCTGTTGAATGGGGCTGCCCCTTGACAAACACAAGAGGTAGAGTACTCTTGGAAGCCTTTTCTGTATTGGGTGTTGTACTCATTAATAATGGAGTTGAACAAACTTTCAGAAGGGGTGATGCTGGATCGGTAATTGACATTACATTTGTCAGTAGCAGCATCACAAGCCAAGTTAACTGGAGAATATCCGACATCTATACTCATAGCGATCATAGCGCTATAATCATAGATGTACAAGATGAACAGCCCCGTGTGATTGCACAAGCACGAGGTTTGACAGGATGGAAGGTAAATACCTTTGATAAGGATATCTTCGCAGCTTGTATGGAGAACATGGAACTGAGTGGTTCAGCTGAAGATATGGCAGTGCAATTAGTAAGTCATATCACTAATGCCTGTAACGTAGCTATGATAAAGCGTAAAAGGTCACCAAATAAGCCCCCGGTGTACTGGTGGAATGATGAAATTGCTAGCTTGCGATCGGAGTGTATAAGTGCCCGAAGGCAGTATACACGAACGAGAGGTAGGTTAGAGAATAGTGTACACCATCAAATATATAAGGATAAAAGGAAAGCGTTGAAGATTGCAATTCGTAGGAGCAAGCGTAGGTGTTTTCTTAATGTTTGTGATGAAGTAGATAGTAATCCTTGGGGCTTTGCATATAAATTGGTAACCAAGAAACTTAAATGTCTTGGTCCATCGCCGCCAAGAGAGGAGCCTCTCCTCAAGGGAATTGTAGATCATCTCTTTCCCCAACAGGAAACTCCGACATGGCAACACAGCTACCCGGCTGAATTTTTCGACATTCCTCCGGTTACGATTGCCGAGATAGAAGGTGCTGTCTCAAAATTTAAAGACAAGAAGGCACCAGGTTTAGACTGCATTCCGAATATGATACTAAAAGAAGCTCTTAAACTCCATCCTGACTATTTTTTGAAAGTAATAAGCGCATGCTTGAGCCAGGGCATTTTTCCAACAATGTGGAAGAGACAAAAGTTAGTATTGTTACCTAAGGATAATAAGCCACCAGACGACCCTTCCTCTTATAGGCCGCTGTGTATGATAGATACAAGTGGGAAATTGCTAGAAAGTATAATCTGTAGAAGATTGGAAAGTTGTGTTGAAGCTAACCGCGGTTTATCAGATAACCAATTTGGCTTCAGGAAAGCAAGCTCAACAGTAGATGCTATCAAAGTTGTAGTAGAAACTGCTGCTCAGGCTATCCAAGGGAAGAGGTGGAGAAATGGAACAAAAGAGTATTGTGTAGTTGTAACGCTAGACGTAAAGAATGCCTTCAACACGGCAAACTGGGAGCATATTGTTGATGCCTTAGCCAGTTTAGACATCCCAGGATATCTACTGGCAATTATACAGGACTATTTCCGAAATAGAGAGCTAGTTTATGATACTGATAAGGGTACTAGAAGACGAAAGATCATTGGTGGGGTGCCTCAAGGATCAGTACTTGGTCCACTACTGTGGAACGTCATGTACGATGGAGTATTAAGGTTAAACCTGCCAGAGAAGGTAAAGATAGTTGGATTCGCAGACGACATAGCGTTAGTATGTGAAGCAAAAGAGTTACTAGAGGCGGAAACCATTGCAAACGCCAGTATTCAGATCGTAAGGTCTTGGTTGAGATCAATGGGTCTAGCTCTAGCTGACCATAAAACAGAAGCGATTCTGATTAGTAGTCGGAAAAATAGGGAAACCATTAGGCTAAATATTGGCACGTGTAGCATAGAATCCAAGGAATGTTTAAAATACCTTGGAGTCATGATTGACACTCGTCTGTCTTTTCATGAGCACTTGAAGTATATAGGTTCTAAGGCATCAAAAACCTGCTCAGCGCTATGCCGGATCATGCCGAATACAAGAGGTCCAAAATATCTGCAGAGGAGATTGCTAACCAGTGTAGTAAGAAGCATTATCTTATATGCATCCCCTATATGGTCAGGCTCACTGAAATACTCTACATATGTGAATCTGATATCCCCTGTGTATAGGCTGGCCGCCCTGCGAGTATGTAGCGCATTCCGAACTGTATCGGACGAGGCCGCCTTTGTCATTGCCGGCATGATACCCATCGAGCTAGAAGCCGTTTCGGACAGTACGAATGGTGTGACTGATATGTGTCTACGGAAGTGGCAAGAACGATGGACAGCGACTGACAAGGGAAGATGGACTTACTTACTGATACCTGACATTAGGGTATGGTTATCAAGAAGACACGGCGACTTGAACTTCTACATTACACAGTTTTTGACTGGACATGGTTGTTTTAGGTCGTACTTGTACCGTTTCGGACATGACAGTGTTCCGTTTTGTCCGAGTTGTGGTGGCAATGTCGTGGAAGATGCCGAACATGTGTTCTTCATCTGTCCACGATTTGATAGTGGTAGAGCGTATTTAGAAGTAGTCTTAGGGCGTAGTATTAGGCCGGACAACATCGTTCCAATCATGTTGGAATCTTTGTATAACTGGACGTATGTATGTAATTTTATAAAATTGGTTCTGTTGGAACTTCGTAGGTTAGAAGAGATTCGCAGAAGAATCCATGTAGTTTAGATTTAGGGTCTAGGACCTTTCCCACCCCGAGACGTATAGCCTTGCGGTAGTACCACGGGGAGCATTTGGGTCAGTGTGAAGGGGTGTTTTTAGCGTGTTAAAGTCTCGCACTTCTGGCAAACACCACCACTGCCAGAGTCTTTCGATGATTTTCATCCCACAAATAATAAAAAAAAAAAAAAAAAAAAAAAAAAAAAAAAACATACATACATACATACATACATACATACATACATACATACATACATACATACATACATACATAAATAGGTTGATAAACACAACAGCGCCTTTGCGTCGCGCAGTCGGGTAAAAAGCGCTTTATTTTAACAACTGTAAAAGTTCTTGTCAAATCGATTTTTGTATCTAAACCGAAAATTGTATCTAAATTGGTTAAATGGTTCGAGAGATATCATGGTCGAAATTGTTGAAGTAAAAATTTTTTTTAATTACTCCAAACCTCTATGGATTTTGCAGCGGTTTGAGCTCGAAATTAGCAGGAAGTTTCTGGGGTGGCTGCAAGGTCAACCGTATCCCAAATTTGTTTAGAGAACATATATATATTGCTTTCAAGCCCTATACTCACTTTTCGTACAGTATTTTGTTCGTAACATTCACTCCAAGATAGATAGATGGATAGATATCGCTAAAACTGTATGAAGGCCAAAACCATTTAAAAAACTATCACGAATTCGAGAATAATTGCCAAAATTTAATGAAAAACATTTTATTATATCTTAATGTAGATCTGTATTCTAAAACTAGTGCAAACACGGTCACCTCAAAGCCTTCTGCAAGTCCTGATGGTCTACGAGAAGTGGGCTTTGGTGCGTTGTGCGATGAGCAATAATCCTTCTAAAGAACAAGTCGGAAGATACCTACGACCTCCTAATATACCTAGAGACACATAAGCGCTAATTTTCCGGCACAATGGCGTCATATACCTAAACTTGAAAACAATAGGGCAGCAGTACTTTAGTTTTCAAACGAGTTCTATCAAATATGAGGGAGTATTTACTACCGCTGGTCTCGTTTCAACAGACATTTCCATGCCAGCTATCGGATAAACTTTTTAGCATATTGAACAATTACATTTTATTTTTAAACAAATCAAAAACTACATCATTTTATCGCCATTTCTTTTCGCCCCACTATGCAATGAGATTTTTCTCTACATTTAAGTTTTATCACAAAATGTTTTACTCAAGAAATAAAAATGTACTCAAGATTACAAAAGAAAACCTCGAAAACAATCAAAATTTCACAAATATTTACTTTATTATAACAAACGAGAAAAGTAAAGCAACTGTAATGGATTTGACCACATTTAGCGCATTAATTATAATTTTAATAGTTTTTCAAACAAATCCTTCTCATACACATGGGCAAATGTTTATATCCAACTCAAGCACTTATTATATTGATGCCGAACAAAAGGTAATGTACATATATTTTTAAAATAATTTTATTAATATTTATGTGTAATTTGAATTTATTTAAATTCAAGTATTCAACTTAAGTCGAAATAATAATTATTAACTTAACGAAAATATTTTATTCTTAGTATTCTTGGTTTGAATCCTTAATTGCCTGCATGGAAAGAAACATGACTTTGGTTACCATTGATTCTGCGAATAAAACAAATGAAATAAATACTCTTGTTGAAAAAAACGTTGGTCTTGTTAAACTTTGGATTGGTGGTATTATGAGCCGTTTTCCTTCCCATCACTTCATTTGGATCGGCACCGGAAAACCATTCTTATATACAGATTGGGAGGGAAAAAATCCAGACTTTTACCAAAATGATGAGTATTGTGTGCATATTCGTTGGGGCTATAATTTGCAATGGAATGATAACACTTGTAATAATCCTCAGGGTTTTATATGCGAGGACAGCCCATCACACCAACAAACTAAACAATTACAACTGGACTTGCAGGGCGAAAAGAAAAAACGTAGAGAACTACTACAGGATCTAATACAGAAATCTAAAAAGCAAATAGATTTACAAAAACAAATGCAGGAGAAACAAACTCAGCAGGATGTATTAAAGCAAGAATTGAAAAAAGTTAAAGAAACAGCTGAAGAAGAAAGTCGGAAGAGTCTGCAATATAAAAAGAAATTTGAAAATAGTGAACAGAACTTGAAAGGTGCATTAGAAATGCAAAAGAAATTGCAACAAGAACTAAAAGAACAACAAAATTTAAATGATCAATTTCAAGTCGAGTTGCAGGAGAAACAAACTCAACAGAATGAATTAGTGCAAGAATTAGAAAAAGTCAAAGAAACAGCTGGACAAGAAAGCCAAAAGTGTCTGCAATATAAAAATAAATTTGAAAATATTGAACAGAACTTAAAAGATGGCTTAGAAATACAAAGGAAATTGAAACAAGAACTAAAAGAACAACAAAACTTAAATGATCAATTTCAAGTCGAGTTGCAGGAGAAACAAACTCAGCAGAATGAATTAATGCAAGAATTAGAAAAAGTTAAAGAAACAGCTGGACAAGAAAGCCAAAAGTTCCTGCAATATAAAAAGAAATTTGATCATGTTGAACAGAATTTAAAAGATGCCTTAGAAATACAAAAGAAATTGCAACAAGAACTAAAAGATCGACAAAATTTAAATAGTCAATTTCAACAAGAGTTGCTGGAGAAACAAGCTCAACAGAATGAATTAATGCAAGAATTAGAAAAAGTTAAAGAAATAGCTGATCAAGAAAGCCAGAAGTTTTTCCAATATAAAAAGAAATTTGAAAATATTGAGCAGAATTTAAATAATGCCTTGGAAATACAAAAGAAACTGCAACAAGAGCTAAAAGAACAACAAAAGTTAAATAATCAGCTTCAAGACGAGTTGCAGAAAAGTAAAAAAAGTATACAAACAATATCAAATGATGCGAATAATAAAAAATACCATGATATAATTTTGCACTTTCATCAACATCAATAAAATCGGTTTTTTTTAAATACAGCTAAAGAAAATGTTTGATTTAATTTTTAAAAATATACGACCCTGCTCTGTAAACCGAATCCGATTCAATTTCTCGTTTTCCAAAAATAAATAATGCTCCCATTAATGTATTTTAAATTATATATAATAAATTAATTTCAGATATGATAATTGAAGCTCTAAAAAATATGAAACTGCAAGAAAATCTGCAAAAATTTTGCAGACTATTTTGCAGTTTCATTTCTCTAAACCGAGCGTTTTGAAATCGAATCGATTTACAGAACAGGCAGGATAAATCAGTTTTAGAAAATAGTATCGGATGTGTTATGTATTCCATGCGGAACTAAAATGTGCGGAATTAGCAAAGCATTGTTGTTGCAAATTACTATTTACAACAACAATGCTTTGATAATTCCTCACATTTGAATTCCGCATGGAATACAGAACATACTCGATATGAACATAAAAAATGAATGAAAGTTATTAACAGGGCTCGAATTTTCATGTTTCATCTTAGGGGCTATTTACATATTACGTAACGCTATTTTTGGAGCTTTTTGCAAATATTTCAGTATAAATTATCTAATCCATACCAAATGAAGCAGTGAATCAACAAACAAATTATATTCGTGAAAAAAAATTTTTTCACGAATATCGCGAAGACGCTTCTCAAGAAAATATATGAATTTCATATTCGTGTTCAGCAATCCCAAGTTAGATTAAAAAACCAAAATTTTTTGGGGTAAATTTTTTTCCAAACGTTTGTTATCAAAGATGTGAAATTTTATGCTAACCGACTTTGGTTATGTTATAATCAGGGAAGTTCTCAAAAATATTTAAGAAAAACTAAGCAAAAAAAAGCACAAAAAGCTTAGAAAAATGTATGTATGTCCAAACATATGCAAAATAAAGCGAAGAAAACACAAAGTAATTATTTGTAGTTAGCTATCAGTAACTAATTTATTAAGCTTTATGTCTTTTTTATAAAAATTAACAATTTTATATTGGGCCTGATTGTGCAAAACGTTGGCGTAAACGCCTAAGTTGTTTTTCGTAGTAGATTAAAGAGCACTGGTTGTGTGTTGCTTTAATCTATTACAAAAAACGACATAGGCGTTAACGCCAGCCTCTTACACAATCAGGCCCATTAGCTCGATATTTTGACACGCCTTTGGGTGTCTTCTTAAAAAAAAAATACCTAAAGCTTAATAAATTAATTACTGATAAATAACAAAAGGACAAGAAAAAGTTTGAAAATATCTACTGGTCTTCTTTTTTTAAGTCGAAAATTTTAGATGACACATGAAAAAGAAACATTATTAAACCAACAATGCATTTATGAAGTCTATTTCAAATTTTTTAGTCGATGAAGGTCATACTGTTAGCAAAGCGCAGGGCTGCCAGTAATGCGGATTTGCCCGCAAACTTGGATTTGGTAGCAGGGAATTTTTCATGAGATATTTGAAACTTAAATGCAGACTTTTTTGAGGATTTTCTATCGGTAATTCACATTTTAAATAAAAACTTCAGTAAAGTGCGACTTTGACTCGCACACGAAGGGTTCCGTACGAATACCATACAATATATATATCTATATTTCCGTTTTTGCGATTTTTGCTTGTTTTTGGGGACTTTGTAATTTTAGTGTGCGATTTTTTTAGTTTTGGCAATTTTTTGCGCTTTTTTTTCGTTTAAGCGGTTCTTTAGCTTTGAAAATTTTTTAATTTTTGCAATTTTTTTAGTTTTTTTCGTTTTGGTCTTTTTTTAATTTTGAGTTATTTCAATTTATGAGTTTTTTTTTGTTTTGCAATTTTTTTCGTTTCGACATTTTTTGTTTGCTTTTTTTGCGTTTTGGCGATTTTTTCGTTTTGCTCCTTTTTTTCGTTTTAGCGCTTTTTTCATTTTAACGACCTTTTTCGTTTTGGTTATTTTTCGTTTTTTTGCGATTGTCTTAGTTTTGGTGATTTTTTTGTGTTGTTCCTTTTTCGTTTTAGCGCTTTTTTCATTATGGAGATTTTCTTTTTTACGATTTTGTCGTTTCGCGTTTTTGCAATTTTTTAGTTTTACCCATTTTTTTAGTTTTTCCGATTTTTCTCGATTTCATGTTGTTTTAGTTTCAGAGCTTTTTTTACTTTTGAATTTTCTTAGTTTTGGTTTTTTTCTGATTCTTTTTCGTTTTGGCGTTTTTGGATGTTTACTTTCGGCTTGTTCGTTGCATTACTTAAAGGAATACCCTTTAATTATTAATTTTATTTGTTTCAAGTGTATAATTATTACGGTTCATAATATAAGCTTGATTGTAAAATTACATTGCCTGATGGAATATCCTTTAATTTTTGGTTTGTTGGTTTAACTTAGCATTCGCTGTGAAATTTTCAAGAGTTTGCGTCTTACGGTTTCCAAGAACAAATAATTGTCAAAATTACATGGTCCAAATTACACTAACTCCCCAATTACACTAACACCCTCTAATTTTTAATTTGCATAAATTTCAGTATTTATTGGTGTAGCATGTATAATAAATATTACACTAACTTCAAGTGTCAGTATATTACATTAGGAATTCAGCATGTGTCATTGCTCGCTGTAGAACGGCCTTTAATTTTTAACTTTCAGAAATTTTTAGTAAAAACTTCCGGTTCCCGAGATAGAAGCCTGTGGCAGACAGACAGACGGACGGCATAGCGAAAACAATAGGGCTCCTTTTCACCGTTGGTGTACGGATCCCTAAAAATGACATCCCTGGACTTATTTTGGTCAAATGTACATGTCATTTACTACATTTATCCCGCTTTCAAGTGTCGAACACGATTTCAAAGTGAGTACAGTTTAATTTACTTTAATAGTAAAACTTTGCCGAATATAAAATACGAACACCAACATTGATACTAACAAATATAGAAAGTTGATTCAACTGTCTGGAAAATGTTGGTTGGCGTAACGTTTTGCTGTAAAGTGTACAGAATAATGGGTTGAATTCAGATATCATTTTTCAGTAATTTCTAATGAGCGATGATAACAACAGCTGGTTTTTGGTTTTTACTTATTCTAAACCCTAACGTCATTTTGAAACTAAATATTGGGAATATTTTGCGAACTTTTTTGAGGCCCTTGCAAAGACTCCAGCAGTTTTTTATACTCTATTTTTTTAACGAAAATCTTGATATACATATTTTTTAATTGAACTACTTATATGTTGGGTAATCTTAAGTTCACACAAAAAAATACAAATAAAATATATAAAAATAGATTGAAAATAAAAATAAATTTTAAAAAGCTGCGATCACATTAAACCGAGCCATCTAACCAGAGTGTGGCTACTTTCGAAAACAATGTTGTTCTGTTCTAAAAATACAAAGCCAATATGGTAGACTATTGATTGTCCATTTTATAGAATATTGTCGAATATTGATTATTCAAAACTTTAAAAATGAGTGAAAAATGAATTTTTGCCACTCGAAAAAAAATTTAAAAAAATTGTGTGCTTGTAGCTAGAACTATTTGAATATAAGCCCTAGATGTGCAGATTATAGGAGTCGGAAATTCAACAGCGACATAAAGGGCCATTAATTTGGGAAAAAGGATTAAAATTTAATTTGTTAAACTCCCAATCGAATAACGGAAATTTTTATTTGAGTTTCAGACCTAAATTTTATTTTTTTTATTAATATATCGCAACACTTTGCCTTCAGTAACTTTTTGAAATATAACTAAGTTGCAACAAAGAAGCGATATTATCTCCAATTTAAGTTAAAGAAAAAAAAAGGAAATTGTAAAAAATTGAGATTTGATTTGATCAATTTTGATGAAAATGCAGAATAATGTCACGATATTTCTTGTTCACATCACTTGTTGGCATTTGTTGTTTTTCTTTCAGTTTCTGCAAATCTTCAAAAAACAGACCTTTTAAATCTTGTTGTATTTGTAATTGTTGTTGTAAGTTCTGTTGTTTTTCTAATGCTTCATTTAAACTCTGCTGAAGCCCTTCAAATTTGCTTATCTCATTTTTGAGTTTATCCTGCTGTTCTTCAATTTCTTGCTTCAAATATCGCTGAGATTGCAGATGCTTTTGATTATCTTGTTCAGCAGATTCTTTAATCATGTCTAATTCTTGCTTTAGCTTTATCTGCTGCATTTCTTGCTCTTGTAATTGTTGTTGTAACTCTTGCTGTTTTTTAACTTTCTGTTGTAGTTGCTGTTGCAGTTCTTGCTGATTTATCCTTTCATTTTCCAATTCGTGTTGCAGTTGTTTATTTTCTTGGTTGTTCTCACATATAAAGCCCTGGTGATTGTTGCAGGCTATATCATTCCATTGCAATTCTTCTCCCCAACCAATATGGGCACAATATTCACTGTTGCCATAAAAGTCGGGATTGTTTCCCTGCCAGTTTGAATATGAGAATGGCTTTCCACTAGCCAACCAAATAAAATGACGAGAAGGAAAACGACTCATAAGGCCACCAATCCATAGTTTAACATTACCAAAATTATTTCGAACAAGAGTATTTACTTCATTTGATTTAGTGCCAGAATCAATGGTTACCAAAGTCATGTTCATTTCTATGCAGGCAATTAGGGACTCCATCCATGAATACTAAAAAGATTTGCTTGTTATTTTTATTTTAGTGAAATTAATCTCTTATTTTTTACCTTTTGCTGGGAATCAATATAATATAAATTATTTTTATCTGATGTAAATTGTTGACCATAAGTGTTTGTGGGATTTATTTTAAAAAATATTAAAATTATAATTGCTACGTAAAATGTTGTGAAATCCATTTCGACTTGTTGATATCATCGTAGTTCGTTAAAATTAAATTTTTATTCATTAATGATTGTGGTTTTATATCAACTGATTTCTATGTACGTAAAAGTAAAATTTTTAATGTTGAGTTTAATTCAATATCTTGAGTAAAATACTTTGTGATAATACATAAGTTTTAAGTTCCATTGTATATTGTGGCAGTATTAAAATAATTTTTTTATTATTTTGTCGAGAAAGCTACCATACACATATGATTCGTTCATCTGATTTTTTTATATTCGACTTCAGTTTATGGGTTAACGAACAACACTCTAAAACATTATTTCAATTTACGATCATATATTGTCTAAATTTGTGTTGAAAATTTCTCGTTGTCTAAAATTACATCGATTTTGTAGTTATTTTATTAAAGAAAAAACCTTTGAAATTACCCATATTTAGTCCAAGTGGAAAAAATGGAACATAAAGTATAATACGGTTATGACTGAATAATAGATACGTCAGACTATCAGTCAGACTACCTGCTCGCAGCCAATCGCTTTTTTAGTAAAAACATTTTGTTGAAAAATAATGCGTGTGTAATTTTAGGTCGATAATAATCTGTAAAGTGTTGCCGACTATTATCGACCTAATTTTCAACAAAAGTGTTTTAGAGTGAAGTCAAATAAATTGGAAAAATTTCAACATTTTCTGATTTGTTCGACTTTGTTTTTATGTTGATGGAGTTGTTAGCGATTACTTGAATAGTTTTTATTATAATTTTAGTTTAAAAAAAGTGAAGATTCTAAAGCATGTACATTAAACCGACTCACCAAAAAAAATTTTTGTTACCCCTCTCATATTAAAGATCTGTCTTTTTGGGAAACCTCACAAAACATTTGCGGGGTCTAGCGATGGCAGTTCAGTAATATAAATTAATAAAAATTTTATGTTTTCGTTGATAATAAGATTGTGTGTTAATATAAATAATTAGTTTCTGCTTAAATAAAAAGTAAGATGTACAGTGTAGTCACTCAGATACTCTCGAAAGAACTTTATGCAGAGGAAGTGAAGCGAAAACTGGGCTAAGGCCAGTGCCAGATGCATTAAGTCCCCAATGATTGTATGTAAAAAGGAAATTGTAAATTTTTTAAACCGCAAACAAATCTTCCATTTACCTATTATGTGAACTTAAAGGATGCGTTCAAAATTTAGTGTGTTTTAAAACGTTATTCCAAAGGCAGAAGTAGTTCACGTTTTTGAAGCGCATGTTTGCACGGCGTGGATAAAAATGCCTAAAACAAGAGTGAAATATAACATTCCGATGTTTATTTAAATGCTTATACAATTGTTTCACATTTTTTAATTGGAATTTAAAATTTTTGCATTAGTTCCCTTCCAAATGTTTGGGGAAAAAACTGGCAAGAATTTCTCCTTCTCCATCATATTTAGAACACTTAATTTTTTCCCTGGGAGTTTCTTCCCGGGGAAATTGTGATTTAGAATAGGAGGAACGGGAAAAGGGAAAATTTTCCCGGAGAGATTTTATTTAAGCCCTTATGACACTACATTTTTCTTGCATTGTTTTGCAATAGGATTGAAAGAAAGAAATAGCAAATGATAGAAAGAAACAACTGCACAAAATGTAAACAAAACGTAATGGCTTCTTTAAGTGCTGCCTACTTTTAATTTATAATAAAACGACAAAAGAAAAAAAAGTTGAAAAAAAGAGGCGCTAAGTCGTGAATTCGTGAATAAGCCGCTAACTTGGCAACACTTTAATGATTCAAGCTTGAAATGTCAATTTTAAGTTGAACATTTTTACATTTTTTTTTTTTTGACAGGCCCCATTTTTTATCGATAAGTAAAAGCTTTGACAATTAGGTATTTATATTAATACAGCTGAACTTTTTGCACCTAGTAAAATTTCCTATTATATTCTATTTGCACTGTTCTCCAAAACTTGAAAAATTAAGAAAAAATGTAGTGTCATAAGGGCTTTAGAACAGGGGAATAGGGAAAAACTCCCGGGGAACTATTAATCACAATTGGGCTGAATAGGTGGCATAATCGTTCACGTAATTATTAATGACAATACAGATGAGACTGTCCACCATGTAATTATTGACGACAAAATGGGCGAAATTGTCACCAACGCAATCTCATTGTCATTCACCCCTATCGCGAATAACTATTCCCATGAAAAAACTCCCAAATTTTCTGATTTGCTATCGTGAATGTTTCCCATAACAAAGTTTTTAGGAGCGAATGCACAAACTTAAAAAATGTGGCATCGCCAATGTTTACTCCCGTGAATAATTTTACAAAATAAGTTCACAACAAGTGTGGATGGGAACGAGAAGGGAACATGTAAGTTGTAATTTGTATTTAAGCTAGGACTGTATTAAATTACTTTGTTATTTTATTAAAAGAGTACAAGTGTTAATAAATAGCAAATTAATTGTCTGTTGGAGGATATGTGCGCTAGCCAAAGTGCCAGCCATTTTCACTACGGGTGGTACCGCGAATATCTTGCTGCTAGCAGGCAAATTTTCCTGTAACGATTAATCGCGTATGTATCTTCGCTGCAATCTCTTCCAGCACCGCGAAACGCAGTTAAACTTTATTAATTTCTTTAAAATGTGTATATTTTCTTTTTATAAGTATGTACACATTTATTTATAAAGCACTGATAAATAAATCACAATAGAAATTATTGCTCCCAAATAATTCACAATATACACTTTTACTCCCAAAATATTCGCGATGCTGGTTTGTTGGGAATGGGAATATACGTTTGCTCCCAAACAACTTATTCCCATAACATTCGCGACAGGGGTGATTGTGTGTACGATAAATTGAGCGACATTATCTCTCATTGAGTAGTGCACAGTTTTAGCGAAATGTTGACGACTTATTTATTACGTCTGTAGCTCACGTTTCGTCGAGTACTTAAAATTGGCATTGATGATATCTCAAAGCCATGGCCAACTGGTTCATTCCCATTGAATAAAACACACGTACGTATGCATGTTTTTATTTATAAGTATATTTATTTTGTATTTGCATAATTGACAAAAATAATAATCTATGTACTATGTATCTACTAGTCTTTGCGTACAATTTCTATGGATGCTATCGGTTTGAGATATAAACGATTTAGCTAAATATTTAAAAACTGTACTGTTGAAAATTTCCATTCTTGTAACGAGATTAAAACAAGAAAATTTAACAACTTATATTTTATTTAAGTAAATCACATGGAATTTAATGATGGTAAATAATATTGAAATAAGTTAGGATCAATTGCAGAAAAACCAATAATAGAATAGGCGAAAATGTTGTGGTATTGAAATGACAATGCGGAAAAAAATACGGAACCGATTATTACAATTTTTAATGAGCGGAAAAAATCATTAAAACAGATAAGATTTTTAATTATAAGTTAAAGTACTAATTTTAATTATATAAACAAAAGGAATACTTAATGAATTTTACAATAATTTCGCTCAGTTTTTCTTACTTTTATAAATAAAAAACACAGCTATAGAATGTTCTATTTATTACACAAAAAAAATTATGAGTTTTAGTAGAAAATCTCATATAGTTTAAGCTGTAGTGGAACTCTTAAGGATACTGTTTACAAATCTTTGTCGAATAAGAATTCACCCAAAGCACCATGGTTGGTCATCATCTTCTTAAGAGTGCTTATTTTGCCAGCCAATTCACGTTGACCATGCAATTGTTCCTCCAAATAGACACCGGTCAAGTAGTCGACCAAATGATAGTAGTTGTATTTCTTTTCACAGGTTTGGATGAGTTTACGAATCGACTTGGTGACTTCAATTTCCAATTTCAAAGCATCTTCCAAAGCTTCTGCACCGCTTTCCCATTCATCTTTGTTGACAGTCTAAACAAAAAAATGTTATGTAATTACCAAGAGAAAATAAGTTACACTGTAAGGGGAAACATTAAAATTTCTTAACACTTACAGGTGTTCTGATCAATTCGGTAACACTATCGGTTAATTGACCGCGCATGGACAAGTATTCAATCAGTTTTGAACCATGTTCACGCTCTTCTTTGGCTGACTTGAAGAATAATTCAGAAAATCCGGGACGATTGACAGTGTCACGAGAGAAGTGAGCACCCATGGCCAAATATTGATAGGAAGCATCGATTTCTTTTTGGATTTGATTGCGCATGGCAGTCAAGCAGTCACCGCGCAAATCAATCCAATCCGTGGACATCTCCGGAGTACCCAGAGAGCCTGTAAATATTCATTTAAAAGTTAGTTCTTTTTATTTAGATTCAAGATATATTAAAAAATGTTAACGAATAGACCGACAATTGGAGAAATTTTTAGTTCCCTTTGTTGGTCTTTATTGAACAAAGAAATGCGGCATTTTCTTGTCAAAATTTTATCATTATTTCCTCATCTCTCGTTTATTTTAGTTGTTTTTGTTTTTTCAATATGTACTGGTCTACAATGATCGGAACAGTCAAGGTACTTTTTTACGCTATAAACAGAGAGTAGTTACCCTCAAGCAAAGTTATTGTTGGTAACGTGTGCAAAACCAATTGAACAGTTTTTTTCTCTGAGAGTAACTACTAAGTACTGGCGAAAATAATATTTTTTTTGTTATCTTTTGCTAGACAAAATTGTTTACACACGATTTCAATTCTCTTCTGTTGGGCCGCCATGTGTAGTTTGAAATTCAAAATACCCTCCATGAAAGCCGTGTGCAAATTCGTAGCTTAAAGATGGTGAGAAAGATTTCAGCGATTTAATAAGTTATTTTGATTGCACAGTAATTTATTTAGAACTTAAAATGCCTATAAGAAGTAATATTTTATATAAATATTAGCCATATTTTACAATGAAGTTTTGAAGATTTTATCGGATTGAAAATTATTCAAAACCAAGAACTTCGGTTTCATTGCAATCATGATTTGTAATAGAAAATACGTGTGCAAAATGTTCTTTAAAATTTTTTTTCCTGTATGAAAATCTACATCATAGAAGAGATGTAAATTACTGTTATGTTAAGATTTACATTGTAAAGACTGATATTTACATGTTTATGTCATATCTAACACTATGCTAACCGTACTTTAGTTGTGTTAACAGATTACTTTTCCAGAAATTACTTTGTAAATTTTACAAAGTAGTTTCTGTAACAGAAATCTGTTAAAACGACTAAAATGAGGTTAACTAGTGTTAGCATATAACATAATATATTAATAGCAGTACAACTTTTATTTTAATATACATATGTGCATATTTGCATATTTTATTTGTAAGTACGAGTAGGTATATTGTGGTATAGAAGACCTTGAATTTATGATGAACAACTAACTAACTCTCTTTTGAAACATACATATGTAAGTAAGTATGTATGTGGGTACCGAAGTACATACATATATAGGTATATTACTAAATTTGTTGAAAAATATTGAAAAATCAATACATTATACAATAACAGTTACAAATTACAAAAACAAATATGGCAAAACATGTTTTTTTAAAACAGAGAAGTTTTAAAAATGGACTAGGTAGGCATAAGAAAATTGTAAATAAAAACGAGATGTTTGGAAATTCAATAAAAGAAAAACATATTTTACACTAGAGAGCATAAAAATATGTACAGAAGAGAGAAAAATATTTAATTTCTCCAATAATAAATACAACTCTGTTGTTTTTGTTAATTTCTTTGTATGATTCTTTTTTGCCTTTTTGTAATATTTTTCTTTAACAACTAAAATGCGCATTTAAATAAACAAATAATTTACTTTTAAAACAATTGATAAAGAATTTTAATTAAAATACTTACATTTCATTTCACCAAAAACAGTAGGAGCGACAAAGGCTAAAATACAGAATCCCACTAAGAATTTCATCATGATTTTTGTGGAGTCTTTTTCGTTTAGTGTTTTCAATTTGTAAATCACAGTTATTTTAATTTTATTATAATTTTTTATATTATAATTTCACTTAGAGAGTTTATGTCTCACTTTGCTAAATGCACAAAAGAAAATGAATTTATATTGTTAATGTTCTACAATTATAAATTTATACACCCAAGAAAAAAAGATACGCTGGTCAAACTATCGGTAAGCAGCCAATGAAAAAACGCAAGATATAAATGTCTTTAGTACAAATTTTTTTTTTTCAAATTTTTTTCTGGAATTATAATTTATTTAAATTGTCATAAACCTTTATACGCACTGGCATAGAAGGCGACAGTAATTGAGTTTTTTGTTTAGATTTTCTTAATAGAATGACAATTGAAATCTTTTTTTAAGTAATTCCACTACTTTTATAGCAGGGTTATTATGTCTTATTTTATATTGATTTCTCTTTGTTGTTTGCGTTATATACGGAACGAACAAATGCGAACTGTCTGAGGATAAGGTGGTGTTAAACACTTTTAAACATTAAATTCTACTAACAGCGCTACACTCGTAACAATAACAACAATACTGAGCAAAAATTCCACTCGCTACTCACAAAACTTATTAATATACTCTTTTTTCTCGTGTGAAATTTTTCTTATCTATCATTTAACTATTTTCCAAATACAATATGTCGTCGATTTTTACTTAAACAAAAAATGTATATAAAAAAATTATTATTGAAATACACACGTTCTTTATTTAATATTGTTTATTTCAATATTTAACATAAGTATTTAATGCACACTCTCTTAGTTTCAAATGCAATATGGCTGCTAGTTAATGGCTGCCTAACAGTCACACAGTGGTGTAAATTAAAAAATAAGTGGTAATAAGTATGGAACTTTTACCTCCAGTTTTTGACTCAGCAATTAAATATTTATTTAGTTGATTTTCATATAAATTTAAATTGTAATTAAACACAACTTCTGTTTTTCAGTCGTATTTAGTTGTTCTTATTTAATTGTGACAAAAATATGGTAGCACCATCAACTATTATAAATTTCCCATAAATTTCCTAAAAAAGCAGCTGTTCAATATAAACAAAGCAAAATCCAACAAATATATATTTTTCTTCATGCAAAAAATAAGAATAATCAAGAGTTTCTGCAATGTTTTAAAATAATAAAAACAGCTTACAAAATCACAAAAAGACAAATATACCCAAAGAAAGCCCAAATTTTACGCCAACAAAAGTTGAATTTTCAGCGGCCACAATTTGTTTGTTTGCACAAGAACAACAAGCGGTCAAAATCATATGGTAATTTATAAAACTTAAATCGAATTTAAGTGTACAAGATTGGTGATATAAGTTATATTTAATTATGATCTATAAAAACGAATTTTATATTTAATAAGGATTTAAGTTTAAAAACCATTTAATTATTAAGTCAAAAACTGGGGGTTAAACTACTAAATGGATTTGTCTAAAAATGGAAATAGTTGTAGAGCAGGAGTCAGGCTTTCAGAATAGTGTATTTTGAAGTATTTAGCTGCACCAGGGGCGGAGCTAAAAACCTCAAATTTCAGGAAGAAAATTTTTATATAATAAAAAAAATTATTAAACATTAAAATTTTTCTGAAATTTATACTTTGGGCTCTAAATGCTTTGTTTAACTACGTGTTACAATATTATTTATGTAAATTTTATCGTTCTCGAGATATTGAAGTTGTAATATTAGTAGCAGAGAAAAATAGCAGCCAAAGCTGATTTTCAAGCAAACAAAATATTTAAAAAAGTGGGCTGTTTGTTTGACCAGACCCACCTACCTACATGAAAATCGACACGCGAATCCGAATCTACGGCCCGTTTGGTTCGTTACCCTTCAAATAAACAGCCCACTTTCTTTTTTCTTTTTCTTTGTGTCATATTTTGTGTCTTTGCTTGAAAATCATGCGTTTCCTGCTATTTTTGTCAAGTTCAATATCTCAAGAACGGTAAAATGTGCATAAATAATTTTTTAATACGTAGTTGAATAATGCATTTAGAGCTCACAGTATAAATTTCAGAAAGATAAAAAAAAATTTTATAATATAAAAGTTTTCTTCCCGAAATTTGAGTTTCACAATGGTTTTCACACCCGAGGTAGCCAACTTTCATCCCTTGTAGCTCCACCCATGGTGCAGCTAAAGATTTCAAAAGACACGATTCTGAAAGCTTGATTCCTTCTCTACAATCATTTTAAGTTTTAAACAAATCCATTTAGTAGTTTAGAAGTTCCATACATATTACCACTTTTTTCTAATTTACACCACTGTGAGTCAGCTGTTATTTGTTTTTGTATTTAATTCGGCTCCCCACTGTGATAACATGTTTAAATACAGCGGAAATTTTACATATAGAGTTACCATGTCAATATGATTAATAGATATTTTCGTATTTTATTTTTATCTGTATATGAAAAATAAAATACTGATAACGTTATAAATGTACTTGAACTAATATGGCTGACTTAAACATTTGTTTAAAAAAACCGCAACACATTTTCGCCTAGAACGTGACTATGTGTTTTGAAATAAATTTCAAATCTTTTTTAAGATTAATGCATTTTTCAAAGTTATTTAATTAGTTTGGCTTAAGTTCGTTTTCAATTTAATCTTGCGATTAAATTATTTTTATTTTAGAAAGAAATTCTAAAGCATGTAATACAATAGTTTTCATTTAACTGCCTTTTCTTTAAGCACACTTTTGGCTTAACTGCACAAGAGTATTAATTTGTGGCACTATTCTTTAAGACTCCATCCAAATTCCACTTTTAAGTGCACTTTTTTAATCGGCACTTTTAAGTGCCTTAAATTTTTGGAATTTTAAAACTATTTCAATACAAAAATTAATCTTAGCTGCATTTTGACTTAACGGCACAATATAAATATTTTTTCTGTGACTATTATTCAAAATCCTTTTTTAAGTGCACTTTGTATACGTGCTCAATTAATACATTTTTTTGCAGCTTTAAATTATTTTCATATAAAAAAATCAAAGTTAGTTGCACACACTAAATAATTGTGTGTACGTGCACATTAAGGCAGATAAGTATATTTAAGTTAACAGCATTTTTGATTTATCTGCACAAAAAATCGTAAAAAGTCGTACAGTTAAGTTAAAATTACTGTAACACTGTGCTTTAACTTGAAACTTTCTTTTTGTAGCAAGCTGGACAGATAATTTGAGAACGCTGATTTCAATGATTTTACCCGTTTTTGGAAGTTAGGTCTCGTTTTCGCGTTATTCACGATTCAAAATTAGTATGCTAAAGTACCATAAAGACGATATTTTTATAGCTTTGTGAAAATTTTCGAAATTGGAACGGTTAAATAAACACAACATAACATTATACTCCGATTTTTTTCTACTTTTTTGTAAAAATTCAACTTTTTGTAAAAATCAACTTTTATGTAAAAATTTTAGTAAAATGTATACTTTAAAATTTTGAGTTTTAATCATTTAAATTCTCATAAATTGACATAAAACAAGTTGGTACTGTAATTTTTATTGGCTCAAAATCGTTTTTTGCAAAAAAAAAATATTAATAATTTTCCGAAAATTTTTCCGAAAAATATTTAAAAAAAAAAAAATATTTCGCAAAAAGTCACAGAATATCTAATTCACTTCATATTTAATCAAATTAATTAAATTTGAATCTGAAAATCATGCCAAAAGTATGAAATATCGTTTTTATGGTAATTAGATATGAAAATTTTATATCGTGAGTGTCGCGAAAACGAGAGCTAACTTTGAAAAACGGCTAAAACCTTGAATACAGCGTACTCTTATTTACCAGTAAGTTGATCAACTTGTTACATTTAGCGGCTAGCATTAATAGTTGAACATTCAAAGGAAAGTTTGGTTGTATTGAAGATTGCACTTACATCAGATGTTTCCAGCCCACCACAGAACTCTTTTCTGCCTAGACGACACTGCTAGCGAAAACAGCAACAACCAACGAGCTGAAACTCCTATTCACTTTTTACCAATTAACAGCTGGGCAGGAATAAACATTCACAAAAAAACCCCCCAGCATTTGAAAATATGGATAATAGTTTATGCTGGTAATGATAGAAGTCAATGAACATGATAAAAAACAGAGTGAAGTTACGAACCTTTGTTCCTACAATAGTTGAGAAAAAAGATGGCGAATCAGCTGTTAATTGATAAAAAGTAAATAGGATTTTCAGCTCGTTGGATGTTGCTGTCTTCGTTAACGGTTTTATTGTCAGCTGATTAGTTGTCAAAAATAAACAACGCGTTAAAAGTTCAAAGTTAACCAACTATCTGCCCCAAACGCATCAAAATGTATTTTATGCAACTAGTTCTACGAAAAAACACTACATTAACTTTTTTAACAGAAGTCTACAGCGCGCGCTCGCGCACTAACGCGTGTTATGTACTTCTTACCTTAAGGAATAAAAAAAATTTCATACTTTTAGGAGCAGCAAGTAAACATTTCGTTATAAGCGTTGCATGTAAATAAAAAGCTTAATGTGAACTATGAGTATGTTCCTTTAAGTACATGAAGTTACACAAACTTAATCGAAAGCCCTCCAGTGAAATATATTAATAAGTAGGTATTTTCTACATTTCAGGAAGTAATTGGTAACAACATCCTGCCAATTAATAAAAATATTATTCTAATTTCGCAATCCTCTCTGCGAAAGACATTTATTTTACGCATATGTTAGCTTCGAGCCATTGATTTTATAGCTGATGATGTGGCAGAGGTGGTAAGCGCATTGACTATTAATGAAATAAAATTCCTCGGTTCGAGCCAAACTGGAGCCAGTCAGCAAAATATTAATAAACTTAATTAAATTATGTGAATAAAATTAAATATAAGAAATATGACCTTCACATACTATACATTACCAAGGTAGATTTTTTTACCAGGTACTCTTGATTCCACAGCTGTTTACTCTTTTTTTATTTGTGGCTGTCAATTTTGTATCAAAATACACACGTTATGTTGTGTATGTTTTCTAATAATTTGACATTTTCAAGGAACTGCGACTACCTGGTAAATAAATCTACCTTGATACATTACAATCAAAATTATACCCTGTTAAAAAGAGTTAAAAAGAGAGAAAAGGTCTTTTCAATATAATATGTCGGTTCCTGTACCTTATCTGAGATACCCAAACTTATCCAAAAGCTTTTCTTTGTAAAAAATTTTTATATGAAAAAGCATTCGGGTAAGTTTGGTTAACATACAGAAACCAACATAAAATTTGCATTTCAGAAAGCTTTTGGATAAGTTTGTATAATTTTTGGTTAAGTTTGGGCAATGTCGTGTACGTACAGGAACAGACGGACTATTGTGTAAAAAAAAATTAAATATGGTGGCTTAAATCAGTGTAAAATCGAGATATGAGTTAAAAGGGGCCCGTTGAGGATAAAAATCTGAATGCAAGTCAGAAATTGAAACCATTGCAGTCGAAATGTATGTCATGACTGTATATTGTGTTACGAAAGGGACTGAGTTGTAAAAAAGGAAGCTAATTAAATACTCATCAATGTTCTTACTACTCCCTCATCTTTTTGTTTTCTCTAATTTTTAGGTTTTATTCCTTGTAAAGTTTCGAAGACATATTATACTGTTTGTTTATAGCACACACTGGATGACACCTACTAGTGCAATGCAGTGGACTGGAAGGAGTTATAAAGGGAACAGTATGTGTGGACATTCGATTTAAATTTCCCAACTTTGAAAGTGACAGGAAAGACCTTTACACAGAATTTATTTCACATACTAACAAATTGATATGCTTATAACGTATAACGATTGCTTGCAGAAAAGAACCGGTTTCGGAAGCAAGTTCCATGATTTCATTAGAGCACATTCCATCACACATAGTAAACATAGAACACTAATATATACTATGCATTACGCCGATGCTACAGTCAGTCAATAGTAATTGATGAGCTTCTTCGAGGTGTCCAGTAAGCGGTCGAGTAAGTTCAAAGGAGGCCTTGAGGTCGGAAAGACATAGGTAATATAAATATTAAGGAGATCAGATGGAGTGAAGTGTGTCTTAAATAACCAAGGCAGTTCAATGTTTCTTTTGACTCTTAAAAAATATGATCAGTCCGTCGACCCTGACATGGATTTTTATGCCAAGACCTTCAAAAGCTTATGATTCCTTAATATTTATGCTAGCCATAATTACAGATGGTGCAGCATACTCGGTCATACGTCTGGACGTAAGCATATAACATGACATCTTACAAGCACACAAACCGATCCTATTCGCACAATCCCATTCAGAGATTGTTACAGTATCGCCATTCATATTTTGTGTCATGGCCGCAATCTCTAACAGCTTTGGTCTATTATAGAATGACAAATGCTGCTGTCAGCCGCAAAAACATAAATATGGTTGTAGGTTCGACATAGAATGGCGTTAAGAAAACTTATTAATAATGTAGGATAAAGAACGAAGCCTTGCTTACTTGTGGTATCCTTGAATTAAGCTTGAAGTCGTTTAGTGACGGAGTTCAGTGTTTGATGCAAATATTCTTGCGAAAGTTCAAATGCAAATTATCGTAGCTTTTTTATAAAATCTTTTGCATTTTATTGTTGTATTCCATAAAAAAGCTCCAATATTTTGCATTTACGCTTTCGAAAGACCATTGGAGTTGTTTCATTGACAAACTTCCAATTCACCAGTACGGCACATGGGTCATCCTCTAACGAGTTGCTGCCGCGTGGGCCAGAGTGCATTCATGATTAACGTCAGTACCTGCCTTGCGGCTTAATCTGTTTTCCTAGCACGGGGTGAAGTTGAATGCTTACCACCACCCCGAGATTCCCCAAAGGCACAGGTAGCAAATCCTTGTGCATGGATCATTCACCATGCATAAACACCTTGTACTACATCAGCAGTTAGCGCGATGCAGGCAACTTCAACCAAGGAATAACCGGCAAGCTAGAAGTCTGCCACAAAGACAGACGACAGCTATACTGCCCTTACCCAGCACCTGACCACCAAGAGCCACCGATGCAGTCTCTGTTGGTTTAGCACGAAGAAGCTTATATTGGTTGTCCGATGTCGGTCATTAAACCCAGAAATTCTGGTAGTAACAACAGCCAGTGCGAGAATTCCCGAGGGAGACTCTACCAACCTATATGCAAGCACATTCATTCGCATAGGAACAGATGATGCCTTTCGCGATCATCATCTAAGATGAGGTTAACTTTCTATCGACTTCGGTCTCCGACGAGGGAAATTCATACCAGGTAATCTCACTAATAAAACAAGGACAACATGTAAGAAAAACCACAAGCATTTTGTTTTTGTAAAATCATTGTTCGTACTCAAACTCACAAAGCAAATAGTGTATTTTGACATCCGAGCATGAAGAAAATGCTAAAAAAAAGTTAACAGCTGTTTTTACAAGTTCACCTGTAGTGAATTCGCCTTGCTTCTACCAGACTCGCAAAGGTTAACCTATTTCTGTTGAATACGTATATGGACGCTCGTTGCTCTGTTATTTCAAAGATTCCATAGTAACACATACGTTTTATGGGTAATTGGCTAAGCCCAATTACCCTTTTCCCAGCAGAACCGTACCCCTGGAACGATGGCCGCAAGGGCAATAATAAATAACTGTACCAGATAATGCTTCCTATCTGCATCTGACTGCATTTTCACACGCCTGATTAAACCAAGATTTCGTTTTGGGTTTCATCATGACTTGTTTTGATTGCTAAGGTATTTTCAACCACTTCAGGTCCATTAAAAAACTTTTCAGAACCCAGTTAAATATTTTGTACATTTTTTATTTTTTATGATTTTTGGTGTTTCGTCAAAACTTTCCATAAACCTTCAAAAGTATTATAGCCTGTAACTGTAATATATCCATTCTATTTACTCTAAAATCTACAACAATAAACCAAACAGACATGAAAACAGGGAGCAAAATCTAAGCTCCAGTCGCCTTTTAGACCTCTTGTCCTTTCTTAGGGGGCATTTCTAGGATTGGTATTCTATAAATTTTCATTATAAAAATTAGTTGCTAACTTGATTATATCTACATGAATACGATCTCATTTATCATATTTTATACCAATTGATTGACAATCTAAATACCTAACTTATCTTTCGCATATAGAAATCAAGGCGATAACTCTACTATGTACATAAAAAAAGAATTATAATGTCACTCTGTAACGGTATGAATCACCAAAAATACACCCCACCACACAACAGTAAAATAGTTGTGAAGTACAATATTTTCGTGTGGTACCTTCTAGTACATATCGGCCATATTGGTTAAGCCATATTTGATGAGAAAACAAAAAAGAGAGGAAAGCATTACTGAGAGATACTAACGAACCTAGTGCGTATGTGATGTGTATACAAGTATCGACCCAAAAAGCAGTATAAACAGCAGTTCCAAAGTGTCTATTAAACAAGAAAGACCGAAAGAAATACAAAAATACTAAATAAAAGAAAAACAAAGAACATTAAAATATCATCATATTCATAAAGAGGAATTAAGTTATTAATATGTAAGTTTTGCATTATAAAAAAAAAGATAACAGTTTTCTCCAATATCTAGAGTTTTTTGCTATTTCGGGTGAATAAAACTTATTAAAAATTTCTATTTAAATGCCAATTCAAATAAGAGAACATAAATTATTCTTATAAAATAGTTCAACGAAATAACACATATAAAAGGCAGTGTTGTAAATTATATTTGTTTTGAGGTGTGCTGCGAAAAATATTTTAACGAAAAAACTTTAATATTAAAATCAAAACTTAGTAGTTTTAACAAGTTTGAAATTTATTTATACAAAATTGAAATAATTTTTCAATATAATTTTTTTAGAAACAAGAAAATCGGAAAACAAAAGATGAAATCTTTTATTGTTATTGCTTTGTTCGCTGCTATTTGCGCCGTAGTGAAAACCGAAGACGTTTGCCACAATAACGTAGTGAGAGCTTGCTCTTCCTCTACTCTCTCTGGTAAGTATTTCATGTTTTTACTAAATAATATTTATGTACAATTTAATTTTAGTGTAGGCTTAATGATAAGTTAACAGTTATTTAAATACACTTAATATTTCGTAAACTATGTTTCAACAGCTAATGTAAATGTTAACAGTACAATGTAACAATACTAGCATTAGTGTTATCTTAGCAGTAGCTGTAAGTGCCCAGTGAGCATTTTTTGTCGACTTATGAGACTACCAGATAATCAACTTAGTTGCCTAAAATTCCTTTAGACATTTAGCCGAACAGTCTACGGCTTTTTGGTACGACGTTTCTACACATTTTCTGAAACGCCCGATTAATGTAAAATCATCGAAAACTAGGTTAATTTATCATTTTTCGGTAATAATTTTGCTTCATAGGTGTTTCATGTTCATGATTTACAATAATATTGAAAGAAAATTTTTCCTTCTGTAATAATTATATTTCATGTTGATTTAATATTCCAGTGCAGTTAAATCAAAGTGAAGTCGATATTCAAATAATACGAAGAACTATGTTGAATCTAAGTTATTGAAACTTAAAATTTAGAAAGAAAAATTCTTTTTGATTGTATGAACGAATTTTATACGACATTTCTGATAAGTTTATAATTTTAGCTCTTGACCTTTCTGCGATATTAATAAGACTGGACGTAAAAAGTTTAAAAAAATCGCAAAAGTTTCTAATGTTTTGTCAGAAATTTTTCCGACATTGTACGGATATGTCGAAAATTCTTTTAGAATTTCGCTAGATAGTTATTCCGAATTCGTATAGAGTTCTCTCATACATTTCGGTAAAGTTTTCAGAATTTCCTCAGGTTAGATTTCTAGTCAACCACACATATGATTTTCACTACGTTTTCTAACCCACCTCGAATAGGAATTGGCATCTTATGCTGTCTTTCTGACCGAGTTCGGATTGAATTCGGCAAGAAAAAGGTTCGCTGGGTGTATACATTGTTATTATTTATTTTTTTAAGTGTTAATGTTGGTAATTGCATTATTATTATTAATTTCCGGATGCTTTTTATTCTTTTTTCCTTAATAAAAAAAAACCTTAACAAGCTATAACCGGAATGTTTACTAGTGAAAGTAAGAATTTAAATTTAGCTTTAGAAAAATTAGTTCAATTTGGAATCTATTAAGATTTAAAATAGTTTTACTATCATTTTAAACAATTTGTTTTTACTAAGATATTATCTTCTCTATAGGCTCTTCCATTTGTAACTCCCGTTTTGGTGGCATTGATCACATTGAACCCGAAGTCCAAGCTTACATTAACTCTCATTTAACTAAATCCTATGAATACTTATTGTTGGCCACCCATTTCAATTCCTACCAAAAGAATCGTCCCGGTTTCAACAAACTATATCAAAGCCTCTCCGACCGCTCTTTCGATGACACCATTGATATGATCAAACAAGTGACTCGTCGTGGCGGCAAAGCTAACTTCAATGTTGTCCATGAAAGTCCCGCCTCTGTCAGCAAACAACGTTTGACCTTGGAAGTTGATGAGTTACATTCTTTGGCCATGGCTTTGGATACTGAGAAACAATTGACTAACGGTGCTATTCATGTTCACACTCGTTCTCTTCATGCTTCTGAACGCGACCCCGAAATGGCTCATTATATTGAGGAGAAATTCTTGGGCAAACAGGCTGAAAGCGTACGTAAATTATCTGGTTATGCCAACGATTTGGCTAAATTGATGAACCAACAAGATCCTTCATTGGCTGTCTATTTGTTCGATGAATATTTGCAAAAACAATAAATTAAAAAATAAAAATATTTATGAAATTGTAACAAACATTTAGTATCTACAAGGAGTAATTTGAACAAAAATAAAATTAGCTGTATGTATTCGTTAAAAAAAATAAAATTTTAACATCTAAACAAAAATGCTCCAGTTTTCGCTCTTTGTTTAAAAACAGCATTTAGTTTTTCATTTGATTTTAACTTTAAGTTTTGTTTGAAAATCTTATTTTTAATTTCATTTCTTTTTTCAAGCAAAATTATCAAAGTAGTATTAACAAAATAATTTTTCTTTAATTTGATAACATTTTGTTTAAATTAATTACATTTTTCTATGTTAAAAAATCAATATGTATGTATAGCTTGCATATTATCTAATATAAATAAATTCCCAACTAACACTTTTTTCATTGAAATTGTGATAATTTAAATGTTCATGATAACTATTTAAATTTTGAACATTAATAAATAAAAGTTGTATGTGAGCTTTAGTATAAATAGAAAAAAAATGAGTTTTATTTCATCACAACTAAATAACTCTCATTCATTTACGATAACATACAAAATATGAGATAGTCTGAAGAATAATCTTTTTTCCACGAAAATCTACACAGCGTGGCAATAAATGTGGAAATTTATTTAAAAACATTTTCCTATGAAATTTCCTACAAATGTTTACTGATCTGTTTTTCAGAATAATTATTTGCATTAATGACAAAATGGTCTATTTTAAATGCGCATTTGTCTTCCTTATCATTTATTTGCTGAGATTGTGAAAACGTCACTACAATCTCTTACAAAAGTATTTTTAAATTTGCTAATATGTATTAATAAAAACAAATTTAAATGATTACCGACCGAGTGATGGCTACATGTTTTTAAACATTGTTCTTCCCTAGAAATATCTACATACATAGACATTTATTTCAACCTTTTTGGGGAACCATATAGATTGCAAGTTATATTTGTGATCTAATTAATCGAACCAAACATGTACATATAAAAATTTTAGGAGTTTCTTTAAGCTGTCATTAAATTGGCCGACTTTCTAAACGCCAAAATGCATTGGAGTAATGCAAAGTCTTATCTACTTTTTTGTTGTAAACAATGTGAAATCGCATTACTGCATTGCATTTTGGCGTTTAGAAAGTCAACCACTGTCTGAGTTTTTCGTCTGATTTCAACGTTTAAAAATGAAATATCGTGTCTACTATTTTATTTTCATGCAATATACATCACGAGTTCTAGGTGTCATGTTCTTGAAGCAAGCTATAGAAATCACACGAAAATTTAGACAGTGTAAAGACGGCTTTAGAAATTCGATTAAATAATGAAATTGGTCGAATTTACAAGATTTTGCATTGCAATTAAAAAACATCAGCTTTTGATTCGAATTACAGAGTAACCTCCAGCTGGTGGCAGTTTTCAATAATGTTAGAAAAAACCTACAAAGCAAGATTTATTTACAGGGCATATCAGCATTCTTAATGATTCTTGCAAAAACCCGACTACAAAATAGGCTCGTAATTTTGATCATAATATTGTACTTTCACGAGATCTAGTTGCGTACGAAGTTTCATAAGAATCTAGCAGATTCTTTGTTGAAATGAATATTTACTTTTTAAGGGCGAGGCACTGCCAACTTTTCTAGCCATAATGTTGTACTGTAGAGATAACTAAATGTGTATGGCAAGTTTCATAAGAATCGGCTTTGTAGAAGTTATTGAAAAATAATATTAGCTTTGCATTGGCGTGGCACTGCCCACTTTTTAATAATGATGTAGTATTCAAACAGAACTTTAATGTGTGTGCAGAGTTTCATAGCAATCGGTTGAATAGCAGTATGTAGTTGAAAAGGCATGTGTATTTACTTCATGCGCGTGACCCTACCCACTTTTCAACGGGCTGCCTGCTACGCGCAAGCATTTCAGTAGAATCAATAAGATTCCGTTTTGGCAGACTACTCCACTCATCAGGGTCAACCTATGTAGGTCCAAACCCAGTACGTCGCATTAAGATACCAGATCAGGTCACCTAGACCAATCTCTGATACCTCCGGTAGGTCGCCTAGTATTTTGTTGTCCAACAATTTGTGTCTCGAGAGATGCAAGGCCGGGCACTCGCAAAGAAAGTAATAGAAAGACTGTTTCTTGTTTATTTTAATCCCGACAACTACGGCAGAACGCATTGTAGGAAAGCCCTATACTGCTAGCATGTCTACCGATCAACTTGCGCCACCTGTCTTCAGCTTTCTGTCGATAATGTTTGAAAATATACTTTTCTGTGTGGGTATATTTGGAGCAAAACACACCATGCCTACGCAAGCAATGGAAGCAGTGCTAGACTGCCGCTGCTGGAATTATTTAAAAAGAAGACCGCGGCAATGTCAGCGCTGCGTATGGAACTCGATGTCACTTGGCATCACTTTGGGTTGCACACGGGGCATAGCAGTATCCTGGATATTATACATGACGGGGTTAAGGAGACACAACTGCCGTTTGAATGTATGAGTAGAAGGATAGTCGGAAGACTGCTTTGGTCACTCATTGCGGATTGTAAAATACACAATGAGTGTCTGGAGTGTGACATCAGCATTTTTACTGATGGATCTCAAATGGGCGGATGAGCAGGAACAGGTGTTCACTCAAGTGAGTTAGGCCTCCCCTGTAGAGGTGGAAAACTATCGATGCCACTATCGATGGTATCGATATTTAATTTTTTATATGACTATCGATGTTTTTATTTTGCAGTCGATTATTATTTGAAAACAATCGATATTTTTTTGCCGCTATCGATAGTAAATGATTCACTACTACTACTGTACTAGACATGTTTTTCAACGATCGTTTAGTGGATTTAAAAATCATTGAACTCACACATTTTTCTTATATTGAAATGTTACAAGGATTTTAGTTTTGTTATTTATTGAACTAAGAAATAAAGTTCTGTTTTGATTAAAACCCGGTTTTATTTAGCATTTTTATAAAACTTTGATAGTATCACGATAGTATCGTCGATATACTGATGGTTTTTCTAACTTTTGATATATCGATATATTTTATCACATATCGAAAATTTTCGATAGTGACACTATCGATAGTTTTCCACCTCTACTCTCCTGTGTCTTGCGTTTAGGGAAATACGTGTCCGTTTATCAGGCAGATATGCTCGGTTTGATGCATGCATTTAATCACCTGATTGAGAGTCAGGTGAAGGGAAGAGAATTCTCATTGCACTGGATCATCAGTAGTTGATTAGATGCATACAGCAAGTGAGCATGTACTCCACATTGGTGCTAGAATGAGTTTCAAAACTCAATAGGTGTGCGTCTGTCAATGAGGTAACGGGACACCAGGCAGCAGATAAATTCACTAAAATGGGATCTGCTAGAGACTAAAGTTCCGCCTGGCTGTCGACGATGATGCCGGCTCTCCTTTGGACACTCTTGTCAATAAACACCCTTCCCACCTCTCTTATAGCCAATATTTAAGCCTGAAAGAAACTGGTTTCATCAGTAAGTCGGAATGAGGTCTTTCGAGAAGACTCCAGAGCCCACACCACAGATCATTCTTGATCCATGAGTATACACCTTGACGTTGAACTCATTTTCTATGTTACTTCCTTACCTTCTTTCTAAATGGAATGAGGATTTTGAAGTGCTATCCAGATGAGGAACAATGTAATAGGAGGGTTTCCTCAGTGTCGGTGGTAATTGATCTAAGATTCTGGCATGGCCATAAGTCCTTCATCTCGACCATCCAGATACCGCTAGTCTTGCCGCACTGATCAAGGGTAGCGCCAATACATGATTCCTCTGAAGGACTAGTATGTAAACAACATGTAGCCCCTATGCAAGCAGATCTCTGTATTCTGTATAGTTAGTCTACCACGTACATATTTCTTACTTGTAGGGAACCATCATACTACCGATCAGTAATTATTAATGATACTGCCCAGAAAAAATCATTTACATAATCACAATAATTTGCTTTTTATTAAGTTTTTATCAGTCCTAAAAATTATCAAAAATTATGATAGGTCGTTTTGAATTTTATATGACAATATTCTCTATAATTAAATAAATACATTGAATTAATTAATTAGTCGTCAACGAAAACATGGAAAAATTATAACAAAGTACATACAATGAATGACTCAGATAAAACTAAAATATGGGTCTAATCATCGCTTTTGATAACAAATTGATTTTATCGAGTTTTCTTAGTTTGAGATTATGGCACTCGTTATCGATCTATAAAAACACATGGACAGCGCATCAACTTGTTATCGAAAATGACGAGTGACGATTCATGTTTTTAATGACGGAAACTCCACATAGAATTTATTTTGCTGCTGTAGTTCAACCTACCATGGAAATTGTATATGGGGATTTCCACAGAAAAGTTCCGTCCCTTTGGTGATCAAGCAATAAAGCATGCTTTTCAATTCAAAGTGATTATATAGGCTAAGGTTCGTAATGTTTTACTCAGAAAGAATTAGACATGATTAATATTCCAAGGAACAAGGAAAAAATCAACATCAATTTATTTATCAACGAACACAGCAGAATAGAACAATGTTGCTTACGGAAGCCGCCATGCTTCTATCGTCAGTGTTCATGCGTATCTTAGCTACAACTACGTGTTAGGTGGCTCTGTTGAGTATGATCGCAATTCTTATATGTATATACAAACTATTTGCGAAATACGAGAATTAAATCACCACTGCAGCCACAACAGTTTCAAAATTTACATTAGCTATACACCAAATAAATACCGTCGTATGTAAAATGAATTTCACTCTAATGCAACTTGATCTAAATGATTATTTAACATGTTGATTTAAAATGAAATGTAACTTTTATAACAAAGTTGCTTTAACAGTGAAAAATTTTAAATCAAAGACATTTAAGGTTAGTTAGATTAATCATTTTACGTTTAGAATTAATATGAAACAATGGTAATTTTAAACCAGCAGCAGTAAATTTTTGCTGGTAATTCGTTTTTTGTCGTCTACATAGCAGACACATGTAAGAATAAACAGCAAGAAGTCACACAACTAAGCACAAAAGTGAACTCTAGCAACGAAGAAAGCAAATAAACACTAATGGCGTTTTCTTTTCTACAACAAAACTTTGCATTGTTTGCACTTTTGAATGAAAATTTGCAATATAATTATTTATCGACGAAGTGAATTTATTAGAATATATTGGGCATACCCATAGTATGAATAAAAAAAGTATTTGCTTTTTACTTAAAATTTTTTTTAAAACACAAAATTCCGGAAATTATTCAATATAAAATTAAGAATTTTTTTTGGTTTTAAAACAAATTTTGAAGTAAAAAACAAATACTTTTTTTATTCATATTACCCATTGTATAATCGCTTACGAAGGTAAATTTTTGTTTTAAAGGAAAGCTAAATTGCGATTTTTTTAAATAAAAGTAAAAATATTTTACATATTTTCTAGAAAAGAATACGCCATAACACACTTGAACGACAAATAATTTCTTGTAAATTTAATATGATTTGCAATCAAAATTTTGTCATGTTGATTTTATATTCCTTTTTTTCGGATTCCTATAGGCATCAGAAAAATTTATCATGATTTATTAATTATTTAACATAAAATGTGGATTTAAAATGAAATGTAACGTTTATAACAAAGTTGTTTTAACAGGGAAGAATATTAAATTAAAGAGATTTAAAGTTAGATTAATAATTTTCCGTTTAAAACTTATATGAACCAATGGTAATTAAAAATCAGCAGCAGGAAATTTTCGCTGGTAATGCGAATTTAGTCGGCTACAACGACAAAGCAACAATAAGTCACACAACTGAGCACAACAGTGAATTGTAGCAATAAACAAACCAAATCAACACCAACACAGTGAAACAACAACTTGTTTTTCGTAAATTTAATATGATTTCCAGTCAAAATTGCGACATGTTGATTTTATATTCCCATTTTCAGTGTGTAATTTTTGTTTAGAAAAGTTCAAAAAATAACGGGTGAACTAGTTATTATTTGACTTACTGGAGGCTAAACAATAAGTAAATGATCAAAATGAAAATAAAAAAAATTATACACGCTATATGTATTTATTTGTTCCTGTTCTCTTTTAGATTTGAAGACAAGAACTTTACTGACGCAGCTATTGTTGACTTATAAGCTAGCTTTCATATATATGGCAGATATTTTTTTGGAATGTTTATTTCATACCGCTTTATTGCCGCTGAAGAGGACTTTTTTGTCCCTCTTTTAAAAAGGGGACAAATGGACCCATTCAGCGAAGAGTTAGAGGGTGAAAATGTTCCTCCAAAATGTTTCTCGTAGTGTTTTACATAAAAGTGCTGAATACATCTTATACTTTAAACGTAAGACTTACAAGATATCCTGGCTTTTACTGAATGCAAAATTCGTAAATTTAATATGAAGAATATACGTTTTTTTCTGGATAAAAAACAATGTTTTCAACCCTTTTTTCATATGAAATCTCTGCAACATCTGTTTCATAAAGTAGTTATTAAAAACTACACCCAGACATAAATTTAATTCTCTATATTGTTTTATAAATACGTAGTTTCTTTTCTAAGACGAAACTCTAGTCGAATTTTAATTGCTTTTATTGTTATTAAAATGCATAAATTAATTTTTATTGCATACGAGAAACCCCAAATAGATTTTAAACATGCCAAACTCATTTGTTCATCTCTTCAAGCTCTGCCACTAAAATACCTTCCTTTTCGGTTAATACAAAAGCAAAAATTGATGTTTCATACAATTTAAATTCAAGGAACATTAAACCGTACGACTGGAGGTTATCATTTTCAAAGAAAAACACCTTCTGTGGTTATTAAAAGAAATTCAATAGTTGTAGATTTAAGAGTCAATTTATAGGAAAAGAACAGCAACACATGAGACCACATTAATGGCAGGATTTCGGTAGAAATTTTGATAAAAGTAAAGGAAAAACTGATTTCTTTTTTCTGTTTAATTTGGTTTAACAAATGAAACATGAATGACCACATTTATGACCCTGAACTTAATTATAGTGGCATATCAAATGTAAAAACTCCCTTGTTGTTCAAAGGAATACCAATTCGTATGTAGGCAATAAAAATATGTTTTTACCACTTTAATAGATGGAAACACAGACACACATCTAATCGCAAAGACATTCACTTACAATAAAATGTTCATAGCGAAAAGGATTCCCTTTTTCTGTTGTTGCTTTTGGCTCTTTTTGTTATGGGAAGAAGGACATGTTTTAAGTATACCAATTAATATTAAGTGGATTATAATATTATGATCCTGACACACTCTTCTTTATTGTCCTTTATTGCAACTACCAACTACCAAAAGCTGCCTTTAGGACTCGACTCATTAACCCATCCATTTATCTCTTATAAATATGTTCCTTAATATTCTGCATCTCTATTTGTGTATGTCAAACAGGACCAGAGGGACAGTTCATTTGCAAAATTTTATTTGTTTAATGCTCATATCCATAGTAATTTTCCAAGTGTATATGCATCTAAGGAAACACATTTTCATGTTACATTTTCTCTGTATCATTTAATTGTCATTGTGATTATTATTTATCAACTTGTGTGATAGCAGAGGTGCACTTTTAGTGGCACTTTAAAAAATAAAATAGCATTATATTTTCTGATAATAAGCTATTTCCATTTTTTCCTAAGCCAAACCTTCGGTTGGAAAAGGTAAGGCATGTATCGTAAAGTTTTTCTCTTCGTTAGTTTAAAAATGTGATCACATACAGAAAAAAAGGAATGTAAAATCAACATGACTCAATTGTGATTTGAAATTATATTAAATTTACAAGAAATAATTTGTCGTTGAAGTGTTTAGTGTTTATTTGCTTTGTTCATTGCTACAGTTCAGTGTTGTGCCTAGTTGTGTGACTTGTTGTTGTTTATTCTTACATGTGTTGGCTATGTGGACGACAGTAAACGAATTACCAGCGAAAATTTACTGCTGCTGGTTTAAAATTACCATTGTTTCATATTAATTTTAAATGAAATATTGTTAATCTAACTTTAAATCTCTTTGATTTAAAATTTTTCACTGTTAACACAACTTTGTTATAAACGTCACATTTCATTTTAAATCAACATGACTATAACTTTAATTTCAAATAAGTTTTATGTTAAAGAATCATTTAAATCATGTTGAATTAAAATGAAGTTCATTTTACATTCAGTCGGTATTTATTTCGTGTATATCTAAAGTAAACTTTGAAGCTGTTGTGGCTGCAGTGGTTAGCGCGTGGACTGTCATGCAAGTGGCACGAGTTCAAATCTTGTCTGGTTCAGCCAACTTCAACACAAAGTTTTCTGATGCCATTCTAATACACATCACGAAAGTAAAATAATTAATAAAATAGGTACATTAAAGTCATGTTGTTTCAGCTTGATATAACTATAACTCAACATGATTCATAATGTTGTCTCAATATCAAATTCACGTTGTTTCAACTTGAAATCACTTTGATTCAATATGATGCTTCGTGGTGTTCCAATATCAAACTCACGTCTTTCAACTCGAAATAATTTTGACTTAACATGATTTTTCGTATTATTTCAGTATCAACTTCACTTTGATTTAACTGCACTGAAATATTAAATCAACGTGAAATATGTTTAATTCAAAAAGCTAAATGTTTCCTCAAGATTATGTTGCATTAACATGAAACGCCTATGAAGTAAAATCGCTACCGAAAAATGTTAAATTAACCCGGTTTTCGACGGTTTTATGTTGATATTTTTCTGTATGCACTTACGATTTTTTTCACTCACGAAACAGTATTACAATTACGGCCTCATTGACATTGATGTTATAAAAAAATATTTATAACAGCAATGCGTAAATCGCAGAACAGGCAGGGCCCATTGTTTAAAAAAAACTTGAATTTAATTTAAACTTTCAATACAAACATTATATTGCATTACAGTATTTTCACTCAAAACCACAACTATAAACGTACGCCAAACTAAATTAATGTGTTGTTTCCACAATTCAAACAAGCATTGCTTGTCTATAATTTATATGAAAAGCACTCAGTTTTTTGAGTGATTTCCATATAAATTTTAGATAAGCAGTGCTTGTTTGCATTGTGGAAACAGCACATAAGGGTCTAATTTCCTAAAACACGTCACAAAAGTGAAATTTATATTGGAAACAATAACAAAATTACTCAAATTTTATAAACTTGTTTTTGTTTTCATACAAATTTTAAAAATTATGAAAGGCAAAGCAAAGGCTGAATTTTTTATGTGTTAATTCGGTGAAGAATTTGTATGAAAAACAAAAACAAATTTGTAGAGATTGAGTAATTTTGTTATTGTTTGCTACATAAATTTCACTTTCGTGACGTGTTTTAAAAAATTAGGCCCTAAAACATTTGAAGCGTTTGCGCGTTTCAGGATAATGATACCAAGTCGTTTCGTGCTCTTTACTAACAACGTCACACACAAATAGTTCTGTTATTAGCGAGATTTGATGAGGTTTTCTCATGGTTTCTTACAAAAGGACAATAGTGGAGCCAACAATTGTAATACGTAATATAATTACAAAGATATAAATTTCATTAAAATATCGTATGAATACTCACTCTTACTATGAAATGTTCATTTTACGTGCATAATCGACATTTTACAAAATGAAGATTAAACCGTAAAATATTAATTTCTCTTAAAAATTGTTTATGAATTTGTATGGCCATAAATTATAGATATTATTAAAGGGAATATAAAGGCACACATTTTCTTAATAAGAACAACAAAATGTTAAATAACACTGTACAGCACAAAAAAGTAATATGGCTCTAACGACTGATTCTGGCAGAGGTTACAAAAAAATATATATAAACACGTGTCTCAGCGCTTTGAATGTTTATATCTGGGATTAATTTTAGAAGTGTTAAAGTTCCCGCACTTTTGCACATAGTTAGAGTGACTCGGTATGAAAAATCTTGTAAGCCTTGCCTTGCTGAACATATCATATACCTACATATAAGATATATTCAGCACTTTTATGTAAAACACCATGAGGAACATTTTTGTAGAATATTACAGGCCGTTATATCATCGCTGAAGGGGAGTTTTTGCCTCTTTTTAAGAAAGAGAAGAAAAGTCCCATGCAACAAAGAGTTAAAGGATTAAAATGTTCCACAAAAATTTTCCCCGTGCTGTTTTATATAAAAGTGCTGAACACTTCTTATACAGCGATAGAAAAACCGTCGTACCACTGATGATCAAGTATCTCAGTTTTTCATCCCATGACACTTTTCATCAATGCAATGACACATCGAAATATGGGAAATGACTAATTGACATAAATTTAGTGACAAAATGTCATCAATATGATGTCTCTGATAGATAATCCGTCATCGCTTAATTCATCGTGCATTTATAAACAAACGCCTCTACCATTTCAGCTATGTTACTACCCAAAACATCGACACCACAAAGTCAACATGAACATTATTGATGCGACATACTCACATATGATGACTAAGTGTCATCAATATAAAGAAAAGGTGTGATACTATAGTTTGCTTCAATGTTTTGTCTTTGCATGTATGCTGTACTAAAAAACTTGAAATAAAATTACCTTTAAGCTGTTTTTTATATACTCAATGGTTTCGGAGTTATTCTGAAATTCATGAAAAATTAACATTTGAAAATTATGAAAAATTTACATTTTTTTATATAAAAAATTTTACCATTTTTATTCTTTGATCATAATATTGATTTTATTCACAATAAAGTAAAATTACCTGATTGTTTGAAAATTGCGAATATTTACACTGTACAACAAATTCAATTTTTTTAAATAACAGGTTCTAACGGCTGATTCTGGTACAGGCCACCAAAATATTATTCATATGTATTGGTGTTTTGAAAGTATAAATCTGGGATACATTTTAGGAGGAGTTAACTTTTATTTGTCGTATATGTGGCTTTATGATCACTTAATCAAAATTTTAAGTCTTAGCCATTTTTGATTTTTTTATAATTTTTTCAATTTTGCATAATAAAATATATTTTTTATCATTACGGTCTGAATAATTCTGAAACCATTGAGTATATAAAAATAGTAATCCAAGAACAGCTTAAAGGTAATTATTCCAAGTTTTTAGTGTTTTTTTGTAATACAATTGGACTACCTAAGGGGACCATAACACATCAAAAAATATAGTGGTAATCAAAGGTCATGACAAAGTTTTCATTTTGTTGCATAGTGTCTTTCTTGTCCTTTTCGTTTAACATTCAAATCATTATAAATAATTCGATCTTATCACAAATAATACGAAATGTATACATATGGCTTTGCAACAAAATTATGATTTTAAAATTAACTTTAAATGATGCTGAAGTACTTGCATGTAAACGAGCATCTCAATCAACAATCAATAAAATTTCAAATATGTAAATTTTCGTATACGTTTTTCGTTTGTGTTTTAAAATTATTTTTAAACAATTGAATCAATGACATCAATAGCTAAAATGCAATTGAAAAATTGAAAATGTCTGTGATAAAAATAGAGATAAAATCCTCCTATAAGTCAATCAATACTTTAATAAATATACGATTTATCTAACAAATCGCTAAAATAGGCTTAATGGATAAAAACAATTGATGAGGAGGCATAAATGCAAAAGCAAAGTAATCTCTAAATAAATCTTTTTAAAGCCCAAAAAGAAACAAACAAACCTTTTCAAGTGTATGAGGAGTTTAGAGTAAAAAATAAATAAAAATATATAAACATTTGTTTTTAAAATTACAGGATTTAAAAAATATGATTTGTTACATTTGCAAAAGGGTATATAGTGGGCAAAATAAAAAATAAAAAAAAAACAGACACAATTTGCAAATATGAGATTTGCTAAATTAAAAGAGGGCTGTTGTGCACTTCTTATTTGCCAAATGGCTTTAGTTTAAAAGGACTTGAATGGCATTCCAAATACACACACACAGTCAACAGAATGTATATATGTATATTTTTTTGTTTTTGCAAACATTTACCAGGGATGTTTCCAAGTTATATCCGGTACTCTTGTTTTATTCCTCTAGTTGCTGTTGATGTTGTTGTACCTAGATAAGCCGCTTTTCAAGGTCAATAAGCAAACAACAAGTTTCCAAGGAAAGCAAAACAAAAATTTTCACTTTAAAATTTAAAATTCCGCAAATATTGCAAAAATAAAACTCTCAACACAAATATTGGTCACTTGTTTCCCCCAAGCCCCTTCGAAAGTCTTAGAGCAAAAAAAAAAACAACCCCTTTTAGGCAAAACAAATGCAACACAAAAAAAATTTGCATATATTTCTACTATCTGCAAATTATTCTGTCAAACGATGATTTTAACCCAGCCTGCATGTGTGCCGTTTGAATTTTTGATATTTGGTCAATTTTTGGTCATGCGGAAGTTGCAACCATATATTTTTGTTTTAGCTTTTATCTTTATAGCAACAGGAGCCAAAATTCTCGTTCTCTTCAAACTAACTGTACCCTTTACAAATTTCAAAACATCTCTACCCTTATTCTCATATTTACTATGCTGTGCAGGGATGGTTATTGAATTTTAACCAATGACACTATACAACACAAAAAATATGGTTCTAGCGACTGATCGTGGTAGAGTGGCAAAAAAACGTATTTTCGGTGTGGAAGTTTACACATGGACATTGTTGTAGTGAACCGGCATTATAAATTTCTCATAATCCTTACATTTTAGTTATAGGATATGATCAGCGTTTTTACACTACGGGGAACACTTGTGTGAAACATTTTAGCCCTCAAACCAGCGTTGCCAGAATGATGATTTTATCATATTTTTGATGATTTTTAAAGCAAAATATGATTTGATGGTTTTCTTTCCCAAATGATGATTTTTCATTCACCCAAATGATGATTTTTCATAGTTGCTTTTAAATATTTTAAATGGTTATTTGAGTTATTTAGATCAATTGATTTATAATTTTCCATAGTTTTTAACATACAAGTTTATAGTAGGTTATTTTGCAGTGCGTGAACTTTCTCTGACTAAAGTATTTTGAATTTTGGATAATAATATTTCTCTGTTCTCCGAATTAATTAGTTCTTCTAAAATTATCACTTTACCATTTTAGCGACTTTGAATGTGTAAAGGCGGTGCACATATTATCGAACTTGAGCGATAGTCAAAAATTCATCAGCTTTTAATGACGGTTTTGTCTAACAAAACTACATTAATGTTGGGTGTTAAAAGCCATTCAAAAAAATTATTTACTAGAAAACATGGAAAGTAAGAAAAATGGATGCACTTCGTTGATAATAAATTTATTTATTTTTAACATATAGCAACTCCTGAGATGCTTTTGTTTTAACATCACGAGTTACACCCTAATCCTGTTGTATCCCAAGACAACATTCCATATCATAGAACCAGAGAAATGCTTTTAACAAATCACTGTTAATAGCAATTTCTAATTTTTATGCTACAAATAAAACTCTTGACTGACACTTTTTGGTACATACTATCAGTCAAAAACTAATATGGCCGCTGACTTGTCAATCAACTATAATTTTTTTTGTAATTGACTGTTGAATGACGAAATTAGTGCCCACACTATCTAGCAAGCAAAAATTAGAGCAAAACTGTCACTCCCGTTCGATAGTGTGTACCCTGCTAAGCTATTCTTCGCAATTTTTTTATAAAGATATAAAGTGGTGGAAGAAATAATTATGGAGTGACAGTCCCAATCACCACACTCGAATCCCATAGAGCGCCTCTGTAGAGCTCTAAAAAATAAAACGTTAGAACGTAAAAACTTGCAAATAAACAGGTTATATGGGACACAATTCAGTAACCTTAGTACTCCAATTCTACGCATATCTGCGCCAATCTTCTGAGTTCAACGATATGACGTTGTCAGCAAGTATTCAAAGAGGAGCTTCTACCAAATATTGGAATAATATTAGGATTAAATAGTAAAAGATAATTTTGTTCTGTAATATATAAAATGTCCCTATTATTTTTTCCAGGTACATATGCATATATTTTTGAATTACATAAATTTCCGAATGCAGCAGGATTGTACTTTTTTGTATTTGTTACATGGACGAATTTAATTTGTATATTTAATTTTACTAATGCAAAAGCTTATAAATATTTAAGAAAATACTGAAAATTGTATGTGTCCCTATTATTTCTTCCACCACTGTATAAAAATATATGTTTCATTGATTTCTATAGTTTTTGGCTACGTCAAAAATATCAAATCACATTGTGGTGATGCAGTTTTAGTAAAACAGAACAAAAAAAAACATTTATTTGAAATAAGAAAACCCTTACATACTTCAAGCATATGTTTTTGGACACTTTTCGGAGCTTGTTTTTTCGTTACATATTTTACTAAGTTAATTTTTCCGAGGAAATTTTTTAACATTTAAAATTTTTGGGAAACTCGTGAAGATGTAGAATAATGTAATGATGTAGAATATTTGTTGAATTTTTTGTGACTTTCATAAGTGATTTAAAAAAGCTTTTGCGAAAATATCATACAATTTTTCATTTTAGTGATATTGATCACTTTAAAGCATTTTTGTTGATTTTTTGCATGTTTTTAATATTTACTCGAGCCATGTTTACCTAACTTCTTTATAATTTTCGCGGTGGAAGTGACTTTGCCACGTTATTATATATTCCTACCGTCATGGCAATTTTTAATATATTTTGGGGATTGCTCCTGATCTTAATTCTTTTTCACGAATTTTTACTATAACATAAAATGTATAATTGAAAAAAAAATTACATAAAATTTTAAAACGTACAAGAATATTTTATATATTTGGTTATGAAAAAGGTATTAACTCTCCTATCTAGAAGGAAATGTAAATGTAGGGAAATCGTAAAAAAGTTTCATTATTTTTCTTTGCTTTGAATAATATTTTGGAATAAAATATTTATGATGATTTTTCATATCAAAATATGATTTTTATTTCGCCAATTGATGATTTTCTTCGGCAAGCTTCTGGCAACGCTGCCTCAAACTATTTGATGTATGGGTGTTTTTGGTCCTTTCTTAAAAAATAACAAAAAACTCTCCTCAAACAACCATATAGCGAATTGAAATGTTCCACAAAAATAGTTGTTATTAAATTCTACTATAGTTTTTCAGAGGCACCAAAGTTCAAAATCAAACTTAAAAATTAACCGGATTTTATTGCAAATGTGTTTTATTTTAATTTCACTTTAAATCGCCATACAAAAGAAAACTGTAGATATAATTTCTCAATTCATAACACGTTGTAGAAGTTGCAACTTGTTTAAATAGGATTGTTATCCGTCCTCTTTTTCCCGGACACTGTCCTCTTTTTGTGGTCTCTGTCTGGAGAAAAAAATTTGCTTCCGGGAAATTCCTACTTTTAATCGACTTAAAAAGCGAGGTGATATTCGCGTAAAGTATCTGTTTTATATTTATATATTTTTCACTTTTATATTCCTTGAAAAATTGTGGTTATTAAAATCCAAGCTAAAGAGGGAAATAATTATAACACCTTTTCAAAAATGTTAGTATCGCGCGTGGAACAGTTTTGTTGCGCTGTGTGGTAATTTTCTGGGGAGTCACAGAAGCGCCGACTATGTCATGGTCGTGCATGAATTTTTAAAAGCTTATGGTGAAATGGCCTGCAACATATCTATAAAATTTCATTTTCTGCATTCGCATTTGGATTTTTTTCCAGACAACCTAGTGATGAACAAGGCGAACATTTTCACCAGGAAATAATTATAATGGAAACAAATTTTGCAGGAAAAAACAAAACAAAAATGCTTTCAGAGTATTGCTGGTCACTTAAATGAGATACTGATGACGTTGGACTAAAAAGAAAAAGGTCAAGCAAACATTTTTTACCGGAATTGTTAAGAGTTGTGTATTGTTAAAAATTTGTTTTTATAAGTTGAATAAATCAGTCAATTACTAACGAATTTTTGTAAATAAACCCTTGTTTTATTAGCTATCAATTATATTTTTGAAATAAAATCATAAATAGTACGGCTCATATACAAAAATATTGTGTAACAACGTCCCGAAAATGGAAAAATTAAGAAAAAAACCGGAAAAAATACATTTGATGTAAAAATACACTCATATATCTGAAGTTTACTTAAAAAACCTACATACAGTTCAAAAGATCTAAGCTTCTTCTTTCTATATCTGCCTAAGAATTTTAAATCGGTTGGTTTTCAACTAAGTTAAAGGATGATTAGTGCTAACGGGCATGAAACCCCGGTTTTTTATCCGTAACTCAAGATTTTGGGGATGTTTTGAAAATTTTAGAATCAGAGTGTTGTTGTACTCTACAATACCTACCAGAAAAATTATATAGCATGCCAGGTATTTTTACTTAATTTTTTTGTCTCACTGTGTAATTGGTATTAGATGTTCAGCTTATATTGCAAATAATACTGTCCATTAGGGTTGTGATGTGTTATTCTATGACGTATGTAAGATAGAGTTCATAATTCTTTATTATGATTATTTCGAACTTATTTGCTTGTGAATCAAAATTTATTATTAGGCTAAGGTTTGTAACGCTATATTCAGAAGGAATCAGGCATGATTAATAAATGTTCCAAGGAACAAGGGAAAATTAACATCAACTTAATTTTTCTACGTATAGAGCAGTACAAAGCACCGCCAGAATCAGTCGTTAGAACCATGTTTTTTTGTGTTGTACTTTTATTATCAATTATACCAAATATGGTGCGATAATACCACGATGCCAACAAGTTTAAAAATTTACCAAGAAGGTTAATTGAAAGTGACGCTACTCTGTTCTGCTGAGTACGTTGAAAAATTACGTGGATGTTAATTTTTCCCTTGTTCCTTGGAATATTACGCATGCCCAATTCTTTCTGAATTGAACCTTTACGAACCTTAGCCTAATAATCAGTTTGGATTCACAAGCAAATACTTTCGAAATAATCATTATTAATAAATTAAATTGTACCATGTTTTCCATCCCTGATAATTTACGACCGTTTTGAGGACACAAAAGGACATGCAAAATGTATTTTTGTTTTTATTTCATTTATGTATTTGAAGCATTTTGGCTTCCCTAAGCCATTGATGATTTATCTCTCAGCTGCATGTATGCAAGGTATTTGATTCTAAGTTTGGAGGGTTGCATACTTAATACACATACTCATACGTTCGTGCATTTGATGGAATTGCACTGTGCTACAAAATATATAAATTAAAATAAACTTTCCAAGCAACCATCATTTTCAGACTACTTTAGTTTGGAAAGAGAGTAATTTCGATAGACCGTTTCAAATCTAGATGGAAGACCAAAACAATTTTGTATTGTCTTGAAAGATATCAATATTCAAAACCAAAAAATTTATTATCAAAATTGTATAAAGTCAATGAATAAATTTAGGTGGGCTCGAGATCGAACCCAGACTTTATCGATGCACAGTGGGGCGGAATCAAAATATTTTGGAAATAAATCAAACATTTCTAAACGGACAACCCTATCGGAATGGGTATAGCAGAGGAGTATTTCCGTTTATTATGTTTTGAATACCAACTCCCAAATTTCTCAGTAGCGAAGCTATGAAGTCTCAAAGTAGGCCACTTCAACCATTTAAATTTGTTTAACGCTTGGCATTTTTTGTTGCTCTTACGATTTCAAAACATTTTTGTATAACATCTGAAAGACACATGTTTGGTTGTACTAATTTGGAAATTTAAATTTTTAAATTTTTCAAAACTTCGGTACAGAATTTTCAAATACATATCAACCGATTTTTAACATTTTTGTTTTGTTAATTAAATAACAAAATTTAAGAGCGTTTAAAAATTTTTATGAAATTCTGTTGTCTGAGTTGAAAAATATTCAATTTTAAAGCTAAAAATATAAAATAAATGTTAATTTTCTACAAATTTAGGCAAAAATTAAAAAAAAACACACCAAAAGCACTATTTTATTTTTGGAATATATAACAAATGTATAATTATCTGAAAGGTATCTTCATAGACAAAAAAAAATTATTGAATTTAATACTTTAGCTGCAACTGGACCCTTCGGAATTTGGAGTTCAGTCCAAATATGTATTCTAAAATCCCAAATGTTAAATGGGGCTTGAAAAAATGTGGACTTTATGGACAAAACCATACAAAATTCTAATTGTGAGATTTCTTGCAACTTTCCTAGAAATTCTGAGATTTCCAAAAACAAATCATAGTTCTTTTCTGTTGATTCGTCCTTTTGTCTCTTATCTGTAAATGAAAATAAATTTCCGATACAACTACCTTACTGTGTCTATAGTTAGAGCAAGTCTGAGGAGAGCTCTATTTCAAGATATATGCACGTAAAAAACCTAAAATTTCCTGTGTCCTTTAAAGGCAAATTGTTTTAAACAAGAAGATCTTAAGTTAATGGTATTGCCCAAAAACCATAATTCAAAAACCATAATGTATAGAAATTAAATTATGTATGTGGCATTTATTTTTAATTTCATAACTTCAAGTTTTAATTTTATTTTCTTCTTTTACAAACAACAAATAAGTAAATTAAAAGCCAATAAATCATAATTTGTAAATAAAATTAGTCTGGAAGCAATGCTAGTGTTTTTGTTGCTGTTATTTTTCTTCCTGCAACAACAAGCCAAACTTCCTGCCATATGGACAAAAACTTCATTGAAAATTCATTAGTGTCCAAAGCAGAAGTCCATAACACATGTGACGGTTTCATATTTGTACATGCATCCCATGTATTGGTGTTCTAATGGATAAATATTGGCTCTTTATTTAAAAGTTTTCAAGATCTTTTTTTTCGTCCTTTTTGTTCAATTTTGGGTGAAAGTGCAAACTAATGGCATTTGCAAAATTATTTTTAAAGTAAAAAGATAAAAGTCAATGCTGTGAAAGCACAGGATGAACTTGCTTGCATGTATGTCTGACTGTGTTTTGCCGATATGTAGATGAAGTTTTGAGATTAAGAAAAAAGAAACAGGAAAAATTTATAAAGTTGTGGTCAAAATAAAGCAATATGGTTAAACTGAAGAGAATTGTTAAGTAGAAATTTATGTGAGTAATATTCATTGAATATGTGCAAAAACTTTAATTAGAAAATTCAAATTGCGCCAAAAAATTATGTGAAAAAAGTTTAACCGCAATTTACGAAGAAAAAAAAATTTGTTATTCTCTTTTCAATGTTAAATTTTGAAAGCCGAATGTTCCTGAAAATCGAAACAAATGTTTTTTTTTCTAAACATCTACATCTATGATGTGAATGAGGAACACACAACTTTTTTGCGCTAGTAGATTTTATAAATTGCATAGTACTTCCAAGATTTTCGCTTTACATTGAAAGAATTTTCTTCACAAAATCTGCATTAAAATTCAAGCAACGTCACTCTTTGTTGAATTAATGAAACAAGTTGCGCTAAACTTATTTATATGAAACTTTCACCAAATGTATGAAATTATTTCATTGATACAGTGAAATAATTTTGCAAAATAGTGATAATATTTCATCGCTTTAAAGAAACTTTTCACAAGGCCAATGAAATTTTTGAAAATTTTACTGAAATAGTTTCATTGATTCAAAGAAATAACTTCGCTAAATTAATGAAGTAACTTCATTAAAATTTTTAAATAATTGCATTGATCTTATGAAGCAGTTTTGTTAAGCTAATGAAATATTCTCATAAGTTTAGCGTAATTATTTCATTAAATGTAATCTTTTCATTAGATCACTGAATACAAGTATTACTTTATTGAAAGTTTTTAGTTAGTTTAATGAAAGAAATATTTGAGTGTAGTGTTTTTTCCGACGAAGTTTGTTTAAAATTGGAACGATTTTCCGTCATAAGACCGGTTTCGGCTATATGTCATCTTGAGTGTTCTATTGAATAATAAACATTGTACAGCGTACTATTTTTTTAGTACAATTTGGAAAAACACATACTTGCATCACTTAGTACTAATAGAGTCCGAGTAGATTTCGTCAAAATCTAGCGACGAAGTAGATTTTGTTTTGTATAGTAAAAAACAACTAGATATTCCTCGAAATATCTTAAGTACTAGATTTTGGTCTAATGTAAATACACTATAAATGGTGTGAATTAGCTATTTTACAGTTGATTGGTTATAGTTTAGGAACATTTTCAGTCAGTGGTTTTTGTTTTGCATACGAAATCTTTATAAATGTCAAACTTATTGTAAACAGTATAGATTTTGGTAAAGATTTCAAATGAAATCTTTTAGATTTCGCTCAGATGTAAATGCACTATAACATCCACCTATCATACACAACGTAATATTTTATAAAATATATCGTCACAGATAATGCAAGAAGCATTATTGCAGGAAAAGCATAAAACTTGTTTAAATGAAAACTATATTGTCAATTAGTGCAAAATCTTACAACATAAGTAAAAAAGGACCTACAAATTTATATATTTATTATAAAATGTCAATAATTGTCAATATATTTTTTCATGTAAACAAGTTTTATGCTTCTCCTATTAAACTTTTAAAATGTTAGGACTTTTTGCATTTTTTACTTAATACATTATTCGAAAATATAACAACCCACAGTGAGAAAGAAGCAAAAATTTTTCAAAGAAAACCGGAAATTTGTAAACAGAAAATGTTCGTTACATCGTTTCTACCCTTGGAAAAATAACAAATTGTTATCTCTTAAAATAATTCTTTACAAAGATTTATGTACACGCGAAAAGTAGGCTAACTCTTCATTCAAATAAGACTAATTTTAATAAAACCGACCAACAATGTCAAAAGTTATGTCAATTTCAAATAATTTTTTTGTAGCAAAATACGACCTACCTAATACACTCTTAAAAAATATAACAACCCAGAGTGCGGTGGTAGAAGCAAATTTTTTCAAAGAAAACTGGAAATTTGTAAACAGAAAATGTTCGTTACATCGTTTCTACCCTTGGAAAAATAAAAAATTGTTATCTTTTAAAATAATTCTTTACAAAGATTTATGTATACGCGAAAAGTAGGCTAACTCTTCATTAAAATAAGACAAATTTTAATAAAACCGACCAACAATGTCAAAAGTTATGTCAATTTCAAATAATTTTTTTCTAGCAAAATACGACCTAATACACTCTTAAAAAATATAACAACCCACAGTGCGGTGGTAGAAGCAAATTTTTTCAAAGAAAACCAGAAATTTGTAAACAGGTATAACTTCTTCATATCGTTTCCGACCTTCAGCTGCAGTTAACTTTTTTTAACGTCCTGAAATTTATAAATAAATTATATTTCAAAAATTTGTTTACGTAACGCCCAATACATTTTTATACGAATTCAATATTTTTTCAGAACACACACTTTATATTGAATTCACTACACTTCAGATATATCGAGCCATAACCGCCAAAAAAGCTCAAGCGAAAATCGTTTTTGGAAGAAAATCGATTATTTACGATAAATCGGACTATCTGTCAAAGTTTCAAAGTACAGCAAAAGAAATTTTAGCTTAAGTGCATTTTCCCTTTAAATTTTTAGATTGTTTACATTTTTTTTTTGTAACTGCAATGTGTCGCTTAAGCTAAAATTCTCTTTTGCAACTAGAGCAAAACTAGTGTCAAAAACTGCAAGGATATCAATGAAACGTTAAAGAACAGCTTGATAGAGATAATAATTACTAGTTTTAAAATAATTTTATTAAATTAATTAATTTTTCATGGCATCAATAATATCTTAATATATCTGAACCCCTACAAACATGCGTTGTCTTATAGGAATTTTTTTAAAACTATTAACATAACAGTCCACTACAAGCCTATATAGCCAATATAAGGGCTCTACTTCGATTTAAACCAAGGAGAACTAAAAAATACTTCTCCTGTAAAATTTACTTTGTGGTCCTTAAGCTTTTTTGGCGGTTATAGCACGATATAATCTTCAATGTATTTTAACATAACCTGCTTCAATTATTATATTTCAATTATGTATATTAAATATATTGATAACAATCAACACATTTTTTTTTAATACACGCGATGACTGAATGATGAAATGTTTTGCAATATAATACTACTTAACAAAGTTCACAAAACTTTTAAATATTTAGAAGTATAAACCTACGCTTATATTTCAGTGTATGCTGTTAATGCAATTTTAATAATTAAACCGAGTAATGAAGCGTACTAAAAAAGCGTAACGGTCAATACACAAGACTGCGGACAACAACAGTTTTAAAAAAAAATTATAATTTATAATATTTTTCAAGAATTTGATGTGTAAAATACGAGAAGCCAATGCAAATATTTTAAAACCATTATAAATTTAATCTCGGTTTTTAAAAAATTCATAGTTTCTTAATGTGGAAAATCAACATCATGCATTACGGACACGCCATTTTGTATGAAGAGGAGAAAAACAGTATTTTTGTTTTTCTTTTTTAACACATAATGGATAGTCTTAAACAAAAAAAAACGTATGTACATTTATTTATAACCTATTATGTCATGCTAAAGCAGTTTTCATTTTAAAATTTATGCGTTTATTTTATGAAATATTTTACTATATGTACTTTCAACGGACACGAAAAAAGCATTTGAAATGAGAATCAGCCAAGTTTTATTTAAACTTGGTTTTAATATAAACTATAGTTTGGTTTAATGCACCTGCATATATACATATTTATGTATAGTTTTTCAATAGTTTCCAAATGATTTGACACAAACAATATTAATTACTTACTGCTTGCCCAATGCAACTTAAAAACAACAACTTTTTCAAAAGTAAAAACTTCATTGAAAGTTATTTTTACAAATAAATTTTTCTTTTCAAATCTAAGAATTATCACAGAAAACTTTTTGTAAAGATTACGAGTAGAAATGTTTTTTTCCCTTTCAATGCACTTTATTATTGAAACAAAGAAATTTACAGAATGTCAATCATTTTATCAATTAACAAACAAAAAACAAACTTCTCAAATTTAAAAAAAGAACAGAAAAAAACTGCACCCTTATATATAAATGCAAAGAAAATTATTAAAGCACTCAAATCTCATACACATTTTTTTATACCATTAAATCAATATCTACTTAAAGGATCTTTAAACAAACAAACCAAAAATTCTAATCTATAGCAGTCACATTAATTCGTGTAAGTAAATGTAACTAATTGCAACAAATAACTGCCTCATGTTTTTCTCTGTCTACTGCCTGCTCAGAGTTCTTTGACCAACGACGTTTGAAATCATTAACGGTCGGTCAGTAATTTTAATCACAATCGAAGACCTGGTTTGTGTTTTTGGACAGACATTCAAGCAATGAACATTTTACGAATCGTTTATCATCAAAGCCATGAATTGCAATTAATTCAACATAAGATTATTATGACTTGTTTTATTGTGACTCAAAAAAAAAAAAATAGGAATTTGTCTGTACTTGTGCAACAATGGGGAATTTCTTAAGAGGTTGGTTTTTAAAAATATAAATTGTTTATAGAAATTGTTAATTGATTTGCATCTTATATTAATTTAAGATGAGTTTGTCGACATTTTCATCTTAAATTAGTTACACTTTACAACAAAATCAAAATTTCAAAATAACAAGGCTCTAATGGCTGATTCTAGTAGAGGGCAGCAAAAATATATACACGTGTATCGGCGTTTTAAAAGTTTACATCTGGGGTTAATTTTAGGGAGAGTTAAATTTTGCACATAGTATGTATCTTGATATAAGATGTGTTCACCACTTTTATGTAAAAAGACCACGAGGAACATTTTTGTGGGACATTTTAGTCTTCTAACACTTCGTTGTATGGCTCTTTTTGTTTCTTTCTTAAACAAGGGGAAAAACTTCCCTCCAGCGGCGATATAGTGTGCTGAAAAGTTCTACAAAAATGTTTGTCGTGGTATTTTACATGAAAGTGGTGAACACATCTTATACGTTAAACGTAACGCTTACAAGATTTCGTATGCCATGTACTAATTGTGAATAAGTACGAAATTAACCCCTAAACTAATTTTAAGTTTTGAATGATTCTTAGCTTTCAAGTAGTGCTGGCAATTTTTGCTTATATTTTTAATTACTCAATACAACTCAATACTTTTCATTTGGGTACTCAATACTTACTCGATACTTTTAACGCTTAGAAAAAGTTATATTTTTAAACAGAGCTGTATTTTGCGCTATAAATTTTCCAGTCGTTCTGAATATAAAACACAACTTCGCTAGTATCGAGTAACTACTTTTTTATATTGAATACCCTAAAATAAGAGCAAATACTCGATACTCGGTATCCACTAGTCAATACTGTGCCCGCACCACTTTCAAGTTGAATTTGGAGCTTTAGTGTCTTTGAAGACTTAAAGCAGAACTTTGTGGCAAATATTTTTGTGGAATACTGCAACTAGCCAAATCGCCGTTGAAGGAGGTTTTATAACCCCTTTTTAAGGAAGGGACAAAAAGACCCATACAATAAAGAATTACAGGGTTAAAATGTTCCACGAAAATATTTCTCGTGGTGTTTTACATAAAAGTGCTGAGTACATCTTATACCTTAAACGTAATGCTTACAAGATTTCCTATGCGGAATACTAATTGTAAATAAGAACGAAATTAGTCCTTAAAGCACATTTTAAGTTTTGAATGATTTCTGGCTTTCTAGTTGATTCTGGAGATTGGATGCAGATTTATAGTAGAACTAATTAGCACAAATTTTTGTAAAACATTTCATCTAAAGGGGAGTTTTTTGCCCCGTTTTAAAGAAAGGGACAAGGAGAGCCATACAGCGAAGAGTTAGAGGTAGAGTTTCTATGCGGGAAAACATTCGCGGGAAAACATGCATCGCCATTGGTAATAAAATTTTATTTCTGCATCGACATTTGCGTTGCACCGGTTTCGGTATCGCTTTTACCGATAACCGATTCCGATAAGACTCAAATACCGATTGCGAAATAAAAATTTGGTATCAATACCGTTATGTTATTCGTTTCAGTTGCCAACCTTGATATGTATGTTGTATTTGCTTTTAAAATGAATAAACTTGGTTTTATTCTTTATATTTTTATTAACCCTTTCGATCCGCATGGTACACATGTGTACCACTTAAGTTTAAACATCCCTAGAATCTTGTAATTCAATGTTGCTAGGTTGTAAAATGTACCTTATCGTCTTTAAATTCTCCTAAGTTAATTCTCATATGCTTCGTCATATTTTGTTGTTGTTTGTATTGTATATTGGTGTTTTTTATGTGTTAAAACGTAGGCAAAGTGAAGTGGTTATTTGATTTTTGTTTGATATTGTTTATTTTACTGGACGGCTGGTACTTATTTGTACCACATCACACCCCGAATGGTACAAGGGTGTACCACCACCCCGAGCTCCCCTTTCAATGTTTTTCAGATTTTCTTTCACCGATAAGTTCCTTATTACCTATATAACCTACTGTCATCAAAAATCTTATTTCAACATTGCTATTCGAATGTCGGGTCGAAAGGGTTAAAAAACAAATTGTATTTCTTATCTTGAGCTCGTTTGATTGAAATTACTAATTTTCAAAAATTAGATTAAATAAGACTTTGGAACGATTTTCCGTCATCCCACGTCAAATTTGGTTTGTAAAATTTGACGTGGGATGACGGAAAATCGTTCCAAGTTCCAAAAAACCCCGTCGGAAGAAAAACACAACACTCATTAAATAAGACATTTTATTTTCCGTTTTCGGGGAATGGGAAAAGTCCAGGAAATTAGAAACCCTAGTCAGAGGGTTAAAATGTTCCACAAAAATGTTTCTCTTGGTGTTTTACATAACAGTGCTGAACACTTCTTTCTTAATCGTAAGGCTTACAAGATTTCCTATGCCGAGTACTAATTGTGAATAAGTACGAAATTAACCCCTAAACACATTTTAAGTTTTGAATGATTTCTGGCATTCAAGTTGAGTCTGGAATTTTAGTGTCTTTGAAGGCTTATAGCAGAATTTAATGGCAAATATTTTTGTAGAACAATTAAGCTTGCATATCGCCGTTGAAGTGAAGTTTTTCGTCAAATTTTCAAGAAAGGGATAAAAAGACCCATACAACAAAGAGTTATAGGGTTAAAATGTTCCACGAAAATCTTGTTCGTGGTGTTTTACATAAAAGTACTGAGGATATCTTATACCTTAAACTTCAGGCTTATAGGATTTTCTATGTCGAGCCACTATAACTATAAAATTTAGGGACTTTAAACTTAAAAATCGGCGATACAAGTATATAATTTTTTGGTACCGTCTGCTTTGCCGTCCATTTAACGTACTAGTATTTCGATGGCCGTACGTTGACAACTTGTAACTGATTTTTAAAATATTTCAGTTAGGGATATTACATTATAAATAGCCTACAAGCGTTACTAGCAATGAAATTTAATACACTCTTAACTAACTTCGGTTTTTCTTATTTTAGGGATAGGAAAGTTTTTTTTGTTGCGATTTATATGAAGTTTTCTGCGTTTTGTGAAAATTAATAAAAAATCAGTTAAAATTTACTACTTCGTACCGATTTTCCAAAATTGAATAATGATCAGATCTCGAGAAGGGCTGCTAACTATCAAAGTAATTGTCGAAAATTTATCTTAGTTGCACTGATTTTCAAAAATTAAGTATTCATCAGATCTCGAGAAGGGCCATTCTAGCTGCTAACTATCAAAGTAATTGTCGAAAATTTATCTTACACTGAAAAACCAAACAGCTAATATATTCTCCTATATTTTACAAACAAAGAAGAATTTATTTCATCTGCTTACTGGAAAAGTATTTATAGTATTTTTGCTATTATTCAGTATTTTCTTTAATTATTACTCTTCATTTTTGTATTACCAACAAATATTTTTAATTTACATCACAAACAATGTCAGTGCGAAGGAAAATAAGAGAAAAATAATCGAAGCACTCATTACTGACACTGGCACGAGGGTCCTTCATAAAACTAAAAGAAAAGTTTTACATTTTATGTCATAAAAACTGATTTTAATGCCACAACCACAGTTTGGGTTAAAATAACTATTTTCCCATTTTTATTTTTCTCCTTTTCCTGTTTCAACATTTTGTGGTATCTTTTACTTTCACTTTAAGCGATTTCAACTTTACTAAAGGGAAAACTTTCATCTGCCTTTTATATCTTTTAAGTCGTTAATTTTTATGTTTATTACCGCACAAATATATTTATTTCTGCCTGCAAGCACACGTCGTCATCATTTCGAAAAAGAAATTTGATTGTTTCAATTTGTTAGTTGATGTCGTCGTATAGATTTCAACGCTTAATTTTTGCCTTTTAAACTGTTACTGACGTTTATGAGTCCGCCTCAAGTCATTTGGAAACGTACAAATTAATTAATTAATTAGTTGTAATTTTTGAGGTTGGCTTAAGTGAAAATGCATTCATTGTTTTAATGCGTAATAAGGAGCAAAAGTTTTGTTTGGAAGGAAAATTCTTTGTGGTTGGGGATTACCAATAAAAAAGCGTAATAAGTTTTGTCTCTGCTGGATGGTGCGTATCAGCAATGACTAGTGAATGTCTTTGATATATGTGTGTCGGCAATTTAAAAGCGATTGGCTATGTACATACTTTATTATCTTATATTGTTCAAAATCAATAATAATGACCCATAATCATAGACATAAATAAAGTATACATTAATAGTTTGAAAGTTTAATTTTTTTAAAAGCATATTTTCAGTATATAGATGTTTCATTAAGGTGTCATATTAAAGGGCAGAAAATTGGCTTTGAAATAACATATATTATGAATTTGTTTTCCAATCTTCAGAGGTCGAATTTTACTAACCTTATGTTCCCGGGTGATTTTCTCGAAAAGTGGTATTTTAAAAATTCTTAAACATATAGACCTAAACGGATAATGATCTCTATATCGTTTCTAGATTAATTATATTTAAGATTTGTGTTAGCGTAACGTCCAATACATAGTCTTATGAATTGAACACGTTTTTTTTCAGAATACACACAATATTTTGAATTTAAAACAATTCAGTTGTATACTATTCGCTGAGTTTTAACATAAACTCCTTATTTATACATACACTAAAATATTGCAATTAAATTAAAAAACTATGGATAACACTCAATACATATTTTTGGAATTACTGTGGGAAAACGGTAAGGTAACATCAACTGAAGTGATTTAATTCTCGTATGGAATTTTAATTAAAGGTTTGTATACACGTATAATAATTGAAATCATATTCAACAGAGCCACTACACAAGAGGTTATAAGCAAGGTATGCTCACGTGTAGCGTGTAGCGATGGAAGGGTAGCGTTTTTCGAAAGCAGCATTGCTATGTTATGCTTTGTATGTTGAAAAATTAAATTGATGTTAACTTGTCCCTTGTTCCTTGGAATATTAATGAGGCCTGATTCTTTCTGAATATAACGTTACGAACCTTAGCCTAATAATAAATATGGATTCACAAGCAAATAAGTTCCAAATAATCGTACTGAAATATAATTCCAGTTATTTTTCAAATAATTGATGTGTAAAATAAGAAAAGCAAATGCAAATATTCTAAAACAGTTATAAATTTTCTCTCGTTTTTTAAAAATTCCTACATAATTAACAGCATGCAATTCGGACACGTATAAACAGTATTTTCGTTCTTTGTTTTTGACACTGAATGGACAGTCCTACAGAAAAAGACAGTTATGTACATTTATTTTATAGTCCTCCAAGGGCACTTAAGCTCCTGAACGCCAGAAATCGTTCAAAATTTAAAATATGTTTAAGGTTTTAATTTCGCACTTGTTCACAATTAGTATTCGGCATAGGAAATCTTGTAAACCTTACGTTTGTGATATAGGACGTGTTCAGTACTTCTATGTAAAACATTACAAGAAACATTTTTGTAGAACATTTAAGCCCAAGAGGATCATACAACGAACAGTTAGAGAGTTAAAATGTGCTACAAAAATTTTCCCCGTGGTGTTTTACATAAAAGTGCTGAACACATACTAAACCTTAAACGTAAGGATTACAAGATTTCATATACCAACTCTTTATAACTATGTGCAAAAGGATGGGACATTTAACTCCCATTAAAATGAATCCCAGAAGGAAACTTTCAAAACGTCGGTACACGTATATATTTTTTTGGTGCCTGCTACCAAAATCAGTTGTCAGAAATTTGTTATTCGATTTTGTTAAACAGTGTACTCAGAGTCCGATACGATGGACCATAAACAAGTTGAAATCGCAAATGTAATTATTGTGTCTGTTTTATATACCAGCAGATATCTCCGGCATGATGTCTCGGGTTTTCCTGAAACCGATACACGCTTATTTGGTCATATACATATTATACATATTTTTGCAGTTCTGATTCGTAGATTTAGAATAATAAATTTAAAAACCATTTTATGTTTTTAATTTAAGCTTCTTATTTACAATTCATTAAATTTATTTAAGAACTGCAAGAACTAACAAAACAACTGCCAAATGAGGAATAAAAAGAACACACACACACACACAGAAAATAATTTTGTAACAATTCTTAAAAAGAAATCTTGTATGCATGAAATGCGAAAAGTATACATTTGAGCGAACTAAAAAAAGAATTACTGTAAACGACTTAAAGGACTAAAAAAAACACTCAAACCTCCTTAACGTTTTAAGATGTATTAACATGAAGAAAAGGAAAAATATAATCACAATACATTAACAACAGTAGCACAAAACAATTTAAAATTGCCTGGGTGGAATGAAAAGCAAACATTTGTGGTAACAACTAAAAGTCGAAAACAGCCAGTGCAACATGCAAAAAAAAATCAACAACCGCGGCTAGAATATAAAATAATTGTTAACGAATTAAGTTCATAAAAAAAATAAATAAATTGGGAAAGAGGATAAAAATTTTTGAATGTATTTGTCGTCGTTGTATACTAACTTGTATGATATTTTGTATATTTAACAAACAACTTTTAAGCTGTGGAAAGGCAAGCGGTTAAATTGCCAACAGCAGCCTTAAATGTTTCGTTGTATTAAAATCAAGATTGCCAGTAGTTTCAGTGGCAGTAAACATTTTAATCCATATTTCTTGTGATGTGGCAGACAATTTAAGAGATAATAGTTATTTTTTTATATGCAACATTATACTTTTTTGGTTGCAATTGCTCGTTTTGTATTTTATCCTTAGCCCAATTTAAATATACAAAATAAAGGGGGGAAATAAATGGGAAACAATATCACGCATTTAGCAGACAACAGGCACAGAGATCTGACAACAAAACTTCCTTGCAACTGCAACAAATTCATACACATCAAAAGGAAAAATATACAGTTACACATTACATATAATGTTACTAGCGTTTAATGTTTGTCCTTGCAAACTAGGAACTGTGCTGTCGCACTATTGCAGGAGTGACTTTCATAAGCCGGCAAAAAAAAAAATAATATTTAAAAAAAAAACAAATTGCTGTTGTAAATTTTTTTCTGCATTCGTTTAGTATTCACATCAACAGCTAGAATGTTAACAATGAAATTTTTTCACTCCGCCTCAATTGTCATCCAGCAAAGGATTATTATCCTTAACAGTTAGTTGCCTGTTTTAATGCAAAGTTTTTTGTATGCATTTGTTTTTCCACAAGCTAAAAAGATTCACTGCAAAAATTGTGTGTTGCTTGCTGATGTCTGGCAATTTGTAAACCATGTGGAGTTACTGTTTTTTTATGGTCTGCTTGCCCAGTATCAACGTTCTTATATTTTTTCTGTGGTTTTTGCTCATGTTGCATATTAACGCTTTCGAAATTGTTGAAAATCAAATTAGCATTAATCGTAAATATTTATCTTCTTTTTTTTTGCGCCACGTTTAGTTGAAATGTACTATATTAGGGGGTGTTTAAGATGTGTAGCTTGATATTAAAATGACCAACTAGTATTTTTTTATTGTAAGCGAGATATTATATAAGTATAGAAGATTTTAGACTGGAGCAACGGAAGGTTGTTTCTTATGTTATTTGGAGCGCTGAATTCAAATTCAAGTTATACCGATATGTCAAAAAGAAAGCAGTTATACGACATATCGTCGTTCCTCTGACGTAATCAGTTGTGTGACAATTTTCGAAGACCACGAAATTCTTTCATAAAATATACGAAAAGTACGAAAATAATCAAAAAATAAAAGTTTAAAAAAATATGGCTCAACCGGGGCACGAACTCACAATCTTCATATTTCAAGGCAAGTAATCTACCTACTGAGCCACTTTCTCGTTATTTTATAAGAGACTAGCTATACCCGGCGTGCTTCGCTACCCCATTGTTGCGCAGATATAGAAAAATTAATTAACTCATTTAAAAATAACCATAAAATTGGTTAATTTTTTTGGCGATCTTTTTAGTTTTGGCGAATTTTTGCGTTTTTGCGATTTTTTCATTTTGGCGATTTTTCGTTTTGACTTTTTTAATTCAGGAATTGTTAGTTTTAGAGTTTTTTAAAATTTCAAGAGTTTGCCTCTTACGGTTTGCAAGATACAGCAAACTGTTTAAACTACATAGTCAAAATTACATTAACTTTCAGAACACCCTTTAATTTTTGTTATGTTAAATATTCTACAGACTACACCAATTAACACTAACTTTGAAAATTTCGAAAGTCTATATAAAAGTGCTTGTATATTACATTAGTATTTCAACATGTTTCCTTGCTCGCTTTAGAACACCCTTTAATCTTTAGCCCGTAGTTCTTACGGCTCTCGAGAAAACAGCTTGTGACGGACAGAAAGACAGACGCACTGACGGACAGCGTATCGAAAACAATAAGAATAATTTAAACTTTTGGTGTACATAGCCCTACAAAGAACCTTTTCCAAAAAGTAAGTTTTCAAAATGTAACCATTTTCAAAAGAGTACCATTTTCAAAAAGTACCCTTTCCAAAAAACATTTTTCAAAAAGTACCATTTCTTAAAATTACATTTTCAAAAAAGTAGGTTTTCGAAAAAGTACCTTTACTTTAATATATAAACGGTTAATAAAAAAGTGCCAAAATTATATTTTTACCCGTTTTCGGCCTCGAAATGTACAAATTTCAAAAAAGTACAAAACTCCTATCCAGTCATTTCTCTATCTTTTGGAATTTTATGTCTACCTTACTTAGATTCGGAGATATAAGAACACCGAGTTTACCCGTTTTTACCCCTTTTAATCCCGTTAGAGTTTAAGTTTTCAAAAATTCGTTCTTAGAGAATATATACAAACATATGAATTCAGTATGTGTATCAATGTGTATAAAAAATAGTTGTATGGAAAAAAGTACCAAGAAGGGCTACCAACTTTGCCCATTATTAGATGAGAAGAATGAATTTCAAGTTTGGTTTCTAACTTTATTACTTTAGGAGATAAACTGTTAACAAAAAAAGTACCAAAATTATATTTTTACCCTTTTTCGGCTCCTAAATGTAAAAATTTCAAAAAAGTACCAAACACCCGTCCGCTTATTTTTTGATCTTATTATGCTGTTTTTAGAATTTTATGTCTACCTTAGTTAGATCTGGAGATATAAGGTTACCGAATTTACCAGTTTTTACCCCCTTAGCGTTTGAATTTCCCAAAACCCTGTCTTAGTGGATCTATACATTCTGAGGGGAGCCCACGTACGAAATTTCAACTTTATAGCTTTAGTGGTTTGGGCTGGGTGATGATGAATGAGTCAGTCAGTCAGTCAGTCACTCAATAACGTTACTCTTTTATTTATATAGATAAGAGCTTGTTTTATTTACTTACATCTGAAAAATATCCTTTTTTTTGTAAAATAATTGTAATAATGCAAAAATTGCTAATAAAAAGCACAAAGCTGTTTCGTCAGAGCAACGACGATATGACAGGCTTAGTGCAATAATTCGATAAGCCACAAAAACAAAATATGTAATAAATACTCTTTTGAATTTAAACAAAATTTAAAATTGTATGTTTTTTGGAGTTTTGTACTTTAAATAAGCAGCATAATTACTTGCAAAATACTAGAATTTATCAAAAAATTTCTCTAGGATGCAAAGCTATGGTACCTAGCAAGGATATGAGCATATAAAACCAATTTTTGATTTCATGTGGCTTACCGAGTTATTGCACTAAGACCTTCATATATTAACATAACTGGAGAATGGGTTGCCAAATTTAATGTACGGTTTACCCCGATTCAGTTTAAAAGATCCGAAAATCGACACCACCATATTGTTGTGAAGCCGTGCCGACATTTCAGAAATATCTTGTGCAAAAAATTCATTTTATTTGTTTTTAAAATATTCATAAAAAATAAACAAACAATGAAAATTGCGTTTATTTTGTGTTATCATATAGCTAAATATGCTCCAAACAAAACGAGCCACATTTCATTAAAATCGATAGACATCTTTTGATTTTATTCGCAATTAAGTGACGAAACTCAATTGACAGAAATTGCGATTTCCATACAACACACACACGCACACATACACAAATTACAATGTGACTGTAGTATAAAAATTGTGATTTTCATAAATTGAGTTCCTTCACTTAATTGTGAATAAAATCAAAAGTTGTTGTATAGATTAATTAAACTGTTTTGAACATCTTTACCTATATGATAACAGAAAAAATAATTTTTTTTTACTTTTTTAATTTTTTGTGAACTTTTTAAAAACCAAAATTTTTGCAAAAAACAAATTAAACAAATTTTTTTTTTAAAAAATATTCTTGGAACATGTTGCACGATATCTCTGAAACTACTGAGCAGATTATAACAATGTTGGCACGGCTTCAACATAATATTGTTGCCGAGCTTCAGGTTTTCATTTAACTGAAATTACAAACCGTTATGTTAATATGTACTTGTCGTGTAACTGCTTCCATTTTTACATAACCGAGTGCATATCCAGTCCAAAAGTTTACCCGAATTTGTATGCATAAAATTATTTTCATGCGAACCGTCTAAATTAAAATTCTTACTACTGTTTCTTTCGATAAAAGGTCTAAGGGTGGCATATCATTTTCTTATCATCCAAAATCTAGGTAGATATGGATGTATTTAAAAGATTTTGATGCTTTATCTCTTTATATATAAAAATTATCTTAAAGATGTACGTGTTATATATGTATGTAACCAGTCCGGTATGAAAAAGAGAACTCACCAGAAATTGTAGAAAAAGACGCCAGGCAGCGCTGCAAGAAAAAAAAATTGGTTACATTTTTATTTTGCACTTAAGAAATATATTTTATGCAAGTTTTTCTCCTACTCCTCGAGAACTTTCACAGCATTTAATATTAATATTTTGTGAGGTGTGCTTTGAATAAGCTCTTGTATGTGATTTCACTTTAACTATGTATAACAATTTCTAAATTGTCTATTTTCCCGCTTGTCTTTAGTTTTTGTCTTCCCAAATGGCATATTTAAAAAATTGTTTTTGTAATTGTTATTGATGTTGTATTTTTGTAAATATTTTTTCCACTTTTCTAAATTTTTGGGTTTTGTTACTTTATTAGGACTTTAATCCTATACTTGAAATGTAGATATAGAACAACAAGCATCAAACGTCTGGCTGCCTGCACTTAGTATTTTGTTGTAAAAAGTCAAGGACATTACTACCTACCATATATCCTTTTTCCCAAAAACTAAATTTTAGCAGCATTTGTGATTAGAATACACAAAAAATTAATAAATATTTTTAAAGTTATGCTTTTTAGGTCTGTTTTAAATTTTGTATCATTCGGTGCAAGGACATGACTACCTTCCATATATCCTTTTTCTCAAAGCTTAATTTTAGCTGCATTTATGATTAGAATTCACTAAAAATTAGCAAATATTGTTAAAATTATGCGTTTAAGCTCTGTTGTAAATTTTGTTTTATTCAGTCCAAGGACATGACTACCTCCCATATATTATTTTTTCCTTAAATCTAAATTTTAGTTGCATTTGTAATTAGAATACACAAAAAATTAACAAATATTTTTTAAGTTACGCGTTATAACTCTGTATTAATGTTTTTATCATTCGGTGCAAGGACATGACTACCTCCCATATATCCTTTTTCTCAAAAAATAAATTTTACCTGCATATCTGATTAGAATACACTAAAAATTAATAAATATTTTTAAAATTATGCCTTTTAGCTCTGTTGTAAATTTTGTTGCATTCAGTGCAAGGACATGACTACCTCCCATATATACTTTTTCTAAAAAAAAATTTATTTTAGCCTCATTTATAATTAAAATGCACTAAAAATTAATAAATATATTTAAAATTATGCGTTTTAGCACAGTTGTAAATTTTGTTTCATTCGATACAAGGACATGACTGCACAGAAAAGAAAAATCAATCCGTCCGTACTTAGATCAGTCCTAAGCGGTGTCAAAAGTGCGGTAGTCCCGGATTTACTTAAATCAAGCACAGAAAGATTGATTAAGGTTTAAACAAGTGCTAAATACTTATGTGTAGCCACTATTGAGTCTGATTCGGGATTGACATATGTCAAAAAATCTTAGTCCTTATAGATATTAAAGTCGAATTATGGATGTCCGTCTATCTGTACGTGAAATCGATGTTCCAAAGCACCAAGAAAAGTTACAGACTTCGGATTTGGGCTAACATATGAGGATTAGTCTCAATTAGATTGTTATTGAAAATCAGCTAAAACAAGAAAATTCCTTACTTGCCATTAGATTTGAGTCCATGGTTATATTTGAATATAACACTTTTACTTGTTTGTTTTGAATTTTGCCTATGGGACAAAGCACTGTAAAACGTGCCACCAGCCAGCCAAGCCAGCCCGATCAAATTTAGGAAAACCATTAATTTTAGTTTTCTTATCTCATAAGTTCAAAAATGTTAAATTTCTCAATAAAATTTTATGAAAATACTTTAGTATAACTATGTTTATTAGTCACTTAAATATATATAAATAAATTCAAATATTTTAAAATCCCTAAATAAATACTACATTTTATTCTTCTAAAATAAGCAGCAATTAGAAATTAATCGAATTATTAAATAGAAATCAAACATTTGCACACAGCGTTATGCACAAAATGATTTATACAAAGCCACATCATTCAAAGGAAGGCAAACGGTGTAAATTTAATCTTTCTTGCAACTAGAAAGGTAGATACCTAGAGTTATAAACTACTTTCCGTTTAAACAAATATCTTTTTATGTGAAGAGCTGCTACTAGACTAGACATACTCTAATTAAAGATTTAACAGCAACCAGCATCGTTCGTTATTCGACTCTAGCAACTGGAATGCAACAAGACAAACGACAATGTTTTCCTGTGTATAAAGGATGAAGAATATGATGATGACGCTCTGCTCTTGAACTCAATAAAGTTGAAGGCAAAAGTAAATAAATTTGCATAAAATATTAGATATTTGCAAATGCTGCAGCAAAGTGGAGAAATAATTGATATGGCTTATTATTAGAAGAATAATATTGTATCGTATTTGTATGCAAGAATTAAAATGCTTATAAGGATATATAAGTATTGATTATAACAAGGTGGCAATTGGTGTTTTCATCCTCTTCTGTTCACCAGGTAACCATTATTAGTGAAAAAGGGTTTGTGGCATTTATACATATATAGTTTTTCAATACTAAATAAATGTATAATAAGAAGTTATCTATGGTAAGTAGCGTGTCCGTTATTTATATGGGAAAGTGTTTTCATGAAAATGTTCGAGTCTCACCCCCAAAAAGTTGAGGCTTGATGCAAAAATGGCTCACAAAAATTTCATGCCCCTTGGGCCACACCTTCCCGTGCCGACTTGCGGTTGAAATTTTAAAAAAAAACTACATTTATACCGCATGATGACCCTCAAGTCGAAAAATATGAACAGGTCATGATAAATTTTCTTCTAGAAAGTTGTTGTCTGTAAAGTTGCGAATCTGAACTCAATTTTTTTATCACTTTAGTTTTCAAGATATTCCGTTATTTAAAAAATTAAGGCACTTGCACGACATATATTAGCATAACTGGAGGATGGTTTGCCCTATTCCATAAAAAAGAAACATCAAAATTCGATTAAAAAAAATAGGCTTTAAGTGTAAGAGTTTGCGTTTAAAAATTAAAAATTTGATTAAAAAAAACCTTAAAGTTTTTGTGTTTAAAAATTCATTTTAAAAAAAACTACACCAACGGTCCCATTTGTTGACCAGTATCATGTAGCTTAATATATTTCAAACAAAATGAGCCCTTTTTCGTTGAAATTAATGCACAACTATTGATTTTGTTCACAATTTAGTGAGAGAACTTTTAAAATTTTAATGAAATTTTTAATTTTTAAATTCAATTTTTTGCGATATCTCTGAAACTTATGGGCGAATTTCGAAACAATGTTCGCTAGGCTTAAAGATAATTTTGTTGTCGAGTTTTGGTTCTTCTTTTTTATGGAATAGAGCAAACCATTCTCCAGTTATGCTAATATATGTCATGAAAGTGCCTTCATTTTTGGGTTTTCTTTTTTACTGAATTGGGCAGACCATTCTATAATCATGCTAATAAAGGGTGGGCAAATTTGTGGTTAGGAAGTAAGCAAGATATCAAATGATAAAATGTCAAGAATTGAACTGTTATCCTTTGGCATTTATTTAGTGAAAACTCGGGAAATTTTAACTATGGAACAACGAATTTTAATTGTGAAAATTGATTATCAAAATGGTGAAAATTTTACTAAATTTGAAAAATTTTTACTAAATTTGAAAAAAGTTTGACTCATGCCCTTTTCGCAATGACTGGTTTAATTGGATATCACCAGAGGGACTTTGCGCAATATTTTGCATAAACATCTTCATCTTCACGCTGATAACGTTCAACTCATCCCAGAATTAAAGCACCCTAACTACGAGGAAAAGCTGCTCGAATTTTACGAAGTGATACAGTAAAATTTTCACAATTTTGATAGTAAATTTTCACAATCAAAATTCGTTGTTCAAGAGTGTAGCGTTCAATGGTTAACATTTCCCAAGTTTTCTCTAAATAAATGCCAAACGATGACAGCTCAGTTCTTAACATTTCATCATTTGACAGCTTATTTACTTCCTAACGTCAAATTTGCCAACCCTTTATATGTCTTGCAAGTGCCTCCATTTTTGAAATAACGGTATATCTCGAAAGCTAAAACTGATTTAAAAAAATGGTGCTCAGATTAGTGTTCAGCGGCCCTAATACCTAAAGAAACAACTTCAATTTCTACGGAACGAAAAAGTTTACCGAAATTTGCAAATTTATGCGTTTTCGATATTTTGCTGTTTATTTTGTTAAATATACGATTTAGATAAAAGTCGGTAAGGCAAAAGCTGTTGAAAACTTCACAGACAACTACTTTTTAGAAGAAAGTTTTTCATGATGTGTTCATATTTTTCGACTTTTGAGTCATCATGCCGTATAAATGTAGTTTTATCAAATTTTAACAGCAATTTTATCATGTTTTTTTTAACTATATGTGCTTCAAAAGATACGAATTTTTTATTTAACTATGTATAGTTAAAAAGATAAGACTGTGTTAAGGTGTGAAATACTCAGCTATTTCAAATTTCAAAACGAATAGCCAAAAATATAATTCAGGAAACGAATTTCAAGTTAAAGGTTATGGAATGTCGAGAAAACTTACAATCTCTCCTAAAGAAGAACAAATAGTTGAAGCAATGTGCATTCATATTATTGTTGCAGTTAAGTATGAGTACTCTTTTTTTATAATTTTTGATTAGAGGCAACAGGGATGCCAACTTGGCACTTTTCGGGCTAAATTTAGCCCGTTTTTAGTTAGTCAAAACGCAAAAAATAAATTTAGCCCCAAACAAAAAGAGGCGCAAAAATAGCATTTTTTGCAATAATCTTTTAGCCCTTTTAGCCCCTTTTTTACTTTTTGATCAATATGGGTACATTTTTTTATTTTTGCTAACTAGTTCTTTCTTTATTCTGGCAATAGCGACTTGTGAATTAACGAGGCTACATTGTTTTTACTCATTTTCTTTTGTTAGTTTGCTTTACCAGAAATAAAAAGAAGTAGAGTCTACTATAATCTTCTATTTTTTTAGCTCGTTGTAATTTTCAGTTCTTCCCAAACTTTAAACTTATTTTGATTTTCACAAGAAACATTTTGTAAGTCAGCCTTTTTTGCGCTTTTTCTAAAAATTTTTTTGTATATAGCTTTATACGTATCTTTTTTTTAATATAGCCCTTTTTTGCCCCTTTTTCAAAAATTTTTGCTGGTCTTGGGTTCCAAAAGTTGGCATCACTGAAAGACAATGAATGTATTTCGTTTATTTTATTCAATATCAGGACTTCTTTTACACATTTGATGTACGAGTACATATGTACGTATCACTGCATGCGTGTAAAAGTGTATAGTATGTGAATTGATTGAGTTACACAAACGTATCAGAAGACAATTAATTGATTTTTAGCTTCAAGCGTTTTCAAAATTGCAAATCATATTCTGTACTTCTAGCCCATCAAACATTTTTTATAGCCAAATAAACCAGGAAGTGGCATCAATAGTATCAAATTAGCTGCGGGTGGTATATTTTTGCTATACTGAAATTTAAATTTCATTGGAAAGACATGTTCTTTGTCGAAATAGTAGTTGGGCGAGTCGAAAAAGTTACTGTACAAAGAAAATAATATTGCAAGTATTTGTACAATTACAATGTTTTGAAAAATCATATTTTTGGAAGGTATAAAGTTTTTAATGCATTTTTCAAGGCAACTAGGATGTGTTAACATGAAAAATTTTGCATTTTGGCCATTGTCCAGATAACGATACATTTGGGTTTTTCGATGTATACTTACCTTTAAAGCGCCATCCAGCGTCAAAGGATGGTTCGATTAAAGTGCTGTTATTACTATTTGTTGTACAAAACAGCTTCCGAATAGATAAAAATTGGTAAAAAACTTTAAAAGTTTCATAAGATTTTAATTTTAATCCCCAATAACTTAGTCATTTTTAGGGTTCCGATACACCAAAATTGTAAAGGAACTCTATTGTTTTCGCTACGCTGTCCGTCTGTCTGTCCGTCTGTCTGTCACAGGCTGTTTTCTCGGGAACCGTAAGAGCTACGGACCTGAAATTTCACAGGATATGTTTTTGCCGCTACAACAACAAATATATGACAGTTAAAAATTAAATGGTGTTCTAAAGCGAGCAACGAAAAATGTTGAAATACTAATGTAATGTTTTCTCGGGAACCGTAAGAGCTACGGACCTGAAATTTTCACAGAATATGTAAAACTTTGACCGCTACAACAATAAATATATGACAGCTAAAAATTAAAGGGTGTTCTAAGGCGAGCAACGAAAAATGTTGAAATACTAGTGAAATATGCAGACACTTATATATAGACACTTTAAATTTTCAAAGTTCGTGTTAATTGGTGTAGTCTGTAGAATAGATTACACCGGTACTTAAAACAATAAAAATTAATTAAAATTAATTTAGACAATCTGCTCTATCTTCGGAACCGTAAGAGCTACGGAACTGAAATTTTCGCAGAATATGTAAAACTTCGGCCGCTACAACAACAAATATATGACAGTTAAAAATTAAAGGGTGTTCTAAAGCGAGCAACGCAACAGGTTGAAATACTAATGTAATATACAGACACTTATGTATAGAGACTTTAAATTTTCAAAGTAAGTGCTAATTGGTGTAGTCTGTAGAATAGACTACACTAATTAACACCGATATTTAAAACAATAATATTCTATTAGTTATTGTAATTTTGACTATGTAATTCAGACAATATGCTGTATCTTGGAAACCGTAAGATGTAAAATCTTGAAATTTTAAAACACGCTAAAACTAAAAAATCCAAAATTAAAAAAATTTCAAACCAAAAAAAAAGGTAAAATGAAAACAGCGCTTAAAGGAAAAAAGCGCCAAAATTAAAAAAAATCGCTAAAACGCAACATATCACCAAAATTAAAAATATCGCCAAAAAAAACTTAAAAAACGTCAAAAATCGAAAAAGTCTTCAAAAAGAAAAATCGCTAAAACTAAATAAATCATCAAAATATGAAAAAATCTCCAAAAAATGAAAAAAAAATCACAAAAACGAAAAAAACGCAAAAGCCAAAAAAGCGCCAAAACTAAAAAAAAACCCCAAAAACCAAAAAAATCGCCAAAACGAAAAAAGTGTCAAAACAAAAAAAAATCGCTAAAACTAAAAAACCACAAAAACCGAAAAAATTCCAAAAAATGAAAAAAGCGCCAAAACTGAAAAAATCGCCACAACTAAAATAAACCGCTAAAACTAAAAATATTGTCAGAAAGTGAAAACGTTAAATAAATGCCATAACCAAAAAATTGCCAAAACTAAACAAATCGGCAAAAAACAAAAAAAAATTGCAAAAAATGAAAAATCGCCAGAAAAAAATTTAAAAAAAATTACGAAAAGCGCCAAAATAAAAAAAAACCAAAAAACAAAGAAAAATACTTAAGAAAATAAAAAACTAAAATTAAACAAGAAAGCACAACGAAAAAACTGCCAAAATGACAAACGGGGCAAAAAGAAAAAGGGATATACATATGTGTATTCGTACGAAACCCTTCATGTGCGAGCCAAAGTCGCACTTTACTTAATTTTTTAATATTATCAAAGGCCAATTATCGCATATTCGACGCGTAACTTTGTAGCCTTTCAAACAATATACTTTAATCGAATCAGCCTTTGACTCTGGATGGCGCTTTAAAGGAAAGTATACATCGAAAAACACAAATGTACTGTTATCTGGACAACACTTCCTACGTACACTCAAACAATGCATAAAAACTTCATATCTTTTGCTTGTAAATCAGTGTAATACATGTATTTTATTCAAATATAATTGGCCAATTCACAACATGTTGTATATGTTGTAGAATTCGTTTATGAAATTAGACATTTTCGAAGCAGCTCAATACAGAGATAGAATATCAAAACAAACGAGTGTGGATATTAATGAAATGAAAGGCTTAGCGCAATAACTACGTAACCCACACAAAATGAACATTTATTTGGTAGGAATATAAACTATTTAACCAAGTTATTTAACGAAATAGAATATGAGAGCTAGTGAAACTTCTTATTATCAGTTACAAGTTGAATTAATTTTGGTTAGTACAAGTAATTAATTATATATAGTGCAACAGTATTAAAATAGGCTGATGATGTTTATAACGAGCAGCATATTTATTCTCTCCGAAATCTCAGTAAACAAACTTGTTGCAATTTAAATTTGATATAACTGTATGAATTCGGATATCGCTCACTTTATGCTACATATCATTGGTTTCGCTGTAATTTTTTACATGAAAAATTGTGGTTTATAATGATATATAATTTGAATACAACGCTTTCAAATGGGACTTTGTACAAAAATGTTTGTATATAAAAGAACTCAAATAGAAAGTTGGATTGTTTTAGAAAGTTGTCGACAGTGCTTGTGTCTTATATAAAGGTCATATAATAAATGTTTCTCTTGTTTATTGGAATACGGTTTCATGTAAAATATTTCTGAATAAAATATTACGAACTTCAGCATAAATTACGTACATATTGAATCCGCGTTTGCACCAAGTAAGCTTTTAAAGACTGAAATGCGATGGTATACATTTTGTGTTTCGAGATACATACTGCCATTTTTCTACCAGCCAGAAATGCTTTTAGTCATTTAGGCTGACTTCCAAATCGTATCAACACAAAGTTTGTATACAGTTCTGGTGCGGTATTTAGATCGTGTATGTATGCGAATTTGCTAAATATTGCATCAACTTTGAAACAGATACCCTGAATACTCTTTTGCGGCGTTTCTGATACTTGTCGACGACGCTCTAAAAAGGTATGCATTGTCAATGTTTTGTACTGCCACATGAAACAATACACTGACAAAATTATCATCAAAAAGTTTTCAAACAAAAATTTGTCTAAAAATAAATTTTCTCTTCAGTAAATGTTCTTTACGTAATCAATGAATTGTTTGTTTGACTCTAATGTAGGACGCAAACACCAAAAACAACAAGAAAAACTGTGTCGTAAAAAAACAAACCCGATGACGACACACAAATAACAACAACAACAACAATGATAGCAAAAGGAATGCGATTGTACCAAGTTTGTTTACTGAAGAGTTTTGAGTGAATCAATTCGTTAATGTCGTTGCATTAATCCTCATTCATTTTTTATAGTCTTTAGGTAAACATTCATACTTGAACAAGTTTAACAAAGTGAAATTTCATAAATGCTTAATGGATAATGTTGATAAATGACCCAGACAAAAATTTTATTTAATATATTACAAAAAATCCAGTAAATATTTTTGTTTAATTAAGTTAATTATTTTGTTTAATATTTGTTAGTATTTTTCGACTAATTGTTTTATAACCTGAGACAAAAATATTGCTTGATATTTTTCAGAAAATCCAGTAAATCTTTTTGTTTGATTTAGTAAATTGTTTTGCTTACAATTTGTAAATATTGTTACACAAAATGTTTTATAGATTTAAACAGTTTGTTCACTGAAAAAAACACTTTTTTTTCAATGAAATTGTTGAGATATTTTTGTCTATATTTACAAATTTGTTTGTAGGTCCGTTCCTAGACAAAATATTTACTATTTCATTGAATTCCTTTACAGAAAATGAAATTTAGTTTTTTTTTGTGTATACATCGTTCGAATACAAGGCAACTGACGTTTTGGAAGTCCGCCTTAATGTGACACCAATGTATTCTAAAAGCATACATACATAATATGTATATAAATATATTATGTAAATATATTATATTTGTTAATACCAAACTTTCTTAAAATTCTTAATTTCTTAAAACCAACTATTTTCGAAATGTTTAGAGGGAATAAGCATTAGATAGGTATGCATAAAAGAATGAAAGGATTTTTACAAACAAAACAGAATGAACACAACACCATTATTAGCAAACAAAACGAGGAATAATAAAAACATTTTATCTTTCTGTTATTGCAATTTTATCCTTGCACACAAATGCACACTTTACACACTTTCATTCATACTTCTAGATACTTTATGTTTGTAAATAATTTGATACATGCAGAAACATGTCTGGCAATTGTCTACAAATTTATCTATTGTTGCATGTTTCCTCTTTCTATTGGCTCAAGGTTTTACGCCCAAGTTCAGTCTCATGTTTTCAAAATGTAAATCAAACGAATGCAAATATTTTGTTCAGTTCAATACAACAGCTGCAAGGGGAATGATTAGTTTTATATCGAGAATATAAAATAAAGAAATGTGTATACTCTTATTTCTTAATGGACATTTTGTTATTGAGATATTAACTCTCATGCGAAAAAAAAGTAATATTTATTTAAGCATAATTCTTCGTAATATAGAATCTATATTAAAAATCTGGAAGTGCATCAAAATACCCTTCGATTAATATACCAAGTTACTAAATCCATTAAGCCCTTGCAAGCCAAATGCAACTTTTATAATTTTAAATTTTATTGTTTTATTTATTACTATCTTTCATCCGTGACTTGCCGAAAGTATCATTTTCTTCTTGTTCTAGCCCTTAAAAAGTACTCTATATCGGCCATACGCAGTCCGTGATCAAATTTCATCCAAATCTATTAACCGGTTTTCGCGTTATAGTGGAACAAATAAATACCCAAACTAACAAACATACAAACTTTCTCATTTATAATATTAATTGAATTTTATATTCCAAAAGTTATTATTTGTTAAGGGTTTAGTCAGTCTATATGCCAGCATTTCGTCGGTGCTTATGCCAACTCATCAGTTAACCTTTTCACCTTTATGTTTGAAAAGTTATTACCCTCTCAAAGATCAAATGAGAATTTGAAAACTAAATACGTGGTAGGCTAAGACTGGCTTAGGCCACAAAATTAACAATTATTTAAAGACTAATTTCGAATATATCTCAAATTAATTTAATAAATAAACATTACAAACTAAATACTAAGTGTTGAGAACCAGAATTCCGGATCGAAGCGTTAGAACCCAAAAATTAATATTTAATTATTTTAGGAAAGGCTATGACGTTATCAAAAGATTTTTTTTAGTTTTCAAAACAATGACAGTCCCAAATGTGTTCAAGTATGGCTCTATCTGAACACAGTTGTTCCTACGAAATATCGTTGTATATAAAATGTTTATATAATTGTATTCACAACAACTTTCATTATGCCATCACATAACGTATTTCCAACAGGAAGCAAGATATTAAGAAAAACCGATTTGGTGACCTTTAACCGTTGGTATCTCGTGACGCGTACACGGTATTATATGAGACTTTTGATTTTTTACACATTTGAATTTTTAACACATTTTTCTCTTAAACAAAAAGTTGTTGGCATTAAATTGTCTAAGCCCTGTTCATGACCAAGCATGAGCTGCTATTATTCATTTAATTTAGACATTAGACTTGTGTATTGGATAAATGTATAGAATTCCTCATACTCATGAATAGAACAGGGATGGAGAATGTGTTTTATTTTTATTATTTACCAACAAGTATAAAAATAAAATCAATTTTTAGATCATGACGGCATCAAATTGTTTTAAGACCAAAAGTTGATCAGAAAACGTATAATAAATTTCGGAGATCAATGGCTTAACATAAGTAGATATGTTTAAATACTAGTGTTATCATTCGAATAAAATTTATTAGAATATTCGAACAAATTTTTTTCCATTTTTGTTCGAACGGACAAAATTGTTCAATTTAGAATAAAAAATTATTCGAACAGTTTTTGGCGAATATTTGAATATTCGAACAAAATGTACTAAAAAACTGTAGAATTGTACACTATTTTCCATCCCTGGCATAGACATATTCTGATTTTTTGTACAAACATACTTAAGGAGTGCGTCCTTTAAAATTGCAACACGTATTTTTACATTTTCCATCATTAAAACTTTCCAGCTTCTAAATAAGTTCCAAATTTTTGATAACCCGGTTTTATTTCAATGTACTAGTTAGCATATCGAGTAATCCCTTAAGGCCTTAAGTAACGCCGGTGGTTTAACTATCGAGATTTTATATAAATATCATTAGTTAAACCATCATCATTAGTTAACTAAATATTGTGAATTTGAACTTAAGTATGTAACATTTGGCATATAGCACACTCACCATTTGTGGTGTTGTCTGCGAGAAAAAAAAAACATAAGTGTGTGACGACATTCTACAAAAAGTGAAGAAAATTTGTTGATTGATAGTGAAAGTGACTGGTATACCGTATATCGCAACTTGTCTGGAATGGCTTTTTGAGAAATGTTAATGAGTTTTTCAAGTGCCGGAAGAAGACACATTTTTTATTTAAGTGATGTCAATTACAATGTTCAAAGATAATGAGTTACCAACTTATATATCTATAGTTATGACAGTATGGTACTATATATATATACAACATCTCTCTTCTTAAGATACATTAATACTATAATTCATTGAGATTATATATATTTTCATGAATTCATATTTCATTACATTTGTATACTGTTATAATGCTTGCTTATTGTTTAAATTCTATCAATATTCTAAGAAGTAATTTAATTTTATACATATACATTTTAGTTGTAATATAATCAAAATTTATATGTCAACAGTTTATAAATTCAATTTTTCAGGCTGCTTAACAACTCTACCCTTTCTTGTTACATATTTGTTCTTGGCAATTTCTTCAAAAGTTTTACCACTTGATTTTGGCGTATCTAGCGGTTCACAAACGTTTGTTGTTTTATTCTCTGGAGTTTTGCTTAGATGATCTTGGTTTCTCCTGTAAAGAATACCATTATTATCTTCTACAACGAATGACCTTGGTTCATTACAACATTCTTTTATCTTTCCAGGAAACCAACAACTCGTAGGCGTTTTCTTGAACATAATCATGTCCCCTTTTTGAACAGGTTTGACGTCTTTAGCAGTTCTATTATAATATTCACAGTACTTGCCAATGTTTTTATTTAACATCTTCTTATATTCCCTATGGTCAATTAACTTAGGTCGATGATTTCCACTTAAAGAAGGAATTTTTGTCCTTAACGTTCTTGACATGAGCAATTCAGCTGGGCTTGGTAAATTGCCCTTAGGCGTTGTTCTATAATGTAATAATGATACATAGGGATCAGAATTACTTTCATATGCTTTCAAAAACAGTTTTTTAATGGTCTGAATAGAGCGTTCAGCTAATCCATTAGAACGTGGCAAATAGGGACTCGATGTTTTGTGTTCAATTTCCCAAGATTGACAAAATTCTCGAAATTCTTTAGAATTAAATGGAGGACCATTGTCCGATATTAATATACATGGAATGCCTTGCCTTGAAAAGATAGATTTTAGTTTGAAAATTACCTGTGAACTACTATAGCCAGAATTTAGTGCTTCAATTTCGACAAATTTTGAATAATAATCAACGACAAGTATGTAAACTTTTTTATTGAATTCAAACAAATCGCATCCGAGTTTGAACCACGGCACATCAATGATCTCATGTGGCAACATCTTGGATTTTACGTTCGAATTCTTATACTTCATGCAAATTTCACAATTTGAAACGATATTTTCAATGTCGTTATAAATGTTGGGCCAGTAAACGAATTGGCAAGCTAAATTTTTAGATCTCTGAACCCCAAGGTGGCCTTCATGAATTTTATTCAAAATTGACCTACGCAAACTTCTTGGAATCAAAAGTTGATGATTTTTTAATAGAACATCATTTAAAACTGAAATATCATTCTTAATTCTGTAGTATGGCATTACTTCCTGATCAACCTCTTTTTTATTTCTGGGCCAGCCATCATGTACATATTGAAAAATTTTTCTAAAAACTGTATCGTTATCAGAATGTTCTTTTAAAACCTTAATATCAGTAAATGGCAGCTCCATTTGGGAGCCCACAAAGTTGCAGTGTAAGGAAATATCTTCGTCCATTTCCGTAAAGGCTGTTCCCTGTAATGGAGCCCTTGATAGCGTATCAGCGATATGAAGGTACTTCCCCGGTTTGTAACTAACTGATACGTCATAGCATTGAAGACGTAACATAAAGCGCTGTAATCTGGCTGGAATCTTATAAAGTGGTTTTTCAAACAATGTGACAAGTGGTTTATGGTCAGTTTCCACAAAGATTTTTGATCCATAAACATATTGGTGGAACTTGGTACACCCAAAAACAATGGCAAACAACTCTTTTTCTATTTGTGCGTAGTTCTTCTGTGACTGCGTTAAGGAAGTGGATGCATATGCAATCGGATTTCTCCCATGCATAATTGTCGCACCTAGTGCATATTTAGATGCATCAACCGATAAGGTTATGTCTTTACTTGGGTCAAAGTATGTAAGCACTGGTGATTTGGTTATCTCGTGCTTAAGATTCTCAAATTCCTCATTATGCAGAGAATTCCAATGCCACTGAATGTCCTTTTTTAAAAGTTCTCTAAGTTTAATGTTTTTCGAAGACAAATTTTCAACGAATGACCCGACATAATTGACCATGCCCAGAAATCTCTGCAGCTCCTTAACATTAGTAGGAGCAGGCATACTTACTATTGATTTAATTTTTTCATCGTCAGCCCTAACACCTTCATGACTAAAAACATGTCCCAAAAATCGAATTTCATTTTGCAAAAACTTGCATTTTGATCTATTAAATCTTAAGCCAACCTCATTTGCTCTATGTAATACTTTTTCTAGAATATTCAAATGTTCTTTTAATGTTGAAGCATGTATCAAAAAATCGTCAATATATATTATTAAACCTGCAATGTCACCAAACAATTTTACCATTTGTGAATGAAATATCTCAGGTGCGGCATTTATGCCAAACGGCAACCTGAGAAAAAGATATCGGCCAAAAGGCGTATTGAAGGTGCATAATTTTGACGAACGCTCCTCTAAAGGAACCATCCAAAATCCACTGTTCGCGTCTAACGACGTAAAATACTTTGAACCATTTAACTGCGCTTTACAATTCTCAATGTTCGGAAAGGGGAAATGTGGTCTCAATATAGCCTTGTTTAAATTGCGAGGATCTAAACAGAGTCTTAAATTACCATTGGGCTTCGTAACGAGTACAACTGAGCTCACCCATTCTGTTGGTTCTGATTCTTTCTGTATAACATTTAATTTTTCCATTCGATTTAATTCATTTTGTAATTTATCATAAAGTTTAAACGGTATTTTCCTGGGCGGATCAATCACCGGAAGAATATCTTCTCTTATTTTAAGACTGCATTTATGTTGTAGAGAACCAAGACCTCCGAAAACATTTGAAAATTTTTTAATTATATCATTGGCCGATAATACATTAATATTTTTTATCAAATTCATACTCATGGCAGATTGGAGCCCTATAATATTTTTACAATCAAAATCTACAACGAAAAAAGGCATTACATAAGTACTCTGCTCAAAATCTACACTTAATAACACCTTTCCTAAAACTTTTAATTTTTCACCACTAAATGTGAATATATTTACATTTGTTTTTGTTAAAATATTTAAAACATTTAATAAAACTGCTGTCTTATACGATATAATGTTGGCTTGTGCCCCAGTGTCTATTTGACATTTTAGATTGTTACTATTAACCTTTACCTTAATATTCCACTCGGCTGGTGTCGTTACATTTTTGGTAAGAGCGCCCACAAACAAATTTTCTTCCTCTTCATTGTCTTCATAATCGCCATCATCTTCAACGTACACGTGTTTTACCAATTTATTTTTTGAAAAACACATTTTGGCAAAATGTCCTATTCTGCCACAATGATGACATTTTGCACCTTCTGCAGGACATTTGTTCCTGTGAGTCTGACCACATCTAGTACAATTGGTGATTGTTCTTGACTGTTGTTGTCTCATGGGTTGTTTAAAACTTCTCTTTTGTATGACATTGATCATAGATTCCCCTTCACAACCAGTTTCGAACATTTGTGCATTTTGTTTTGCTATTTCCATTGTTTTTGCAATGCCCACCGCTTTGTCTAAAGTAATTGCACCCTCAGCCAACAATTTTTCCCGTATATTACTCATCTTCGGCGACATACCACATGTAAAAATATCTCTCACAAGCTCCTCACGTAGGCCACCAAACTCACAATTTAGGCTTAAGTTTTTTAGCACAGTCACATAATCATCTATTGATTGATCCAATTGCTGTCTACACGTAAAAAATTTATATCTCTCCATAGCTATGTTAACTTTGGGAATAAAAAATGATTGTAGCTTTTGAACTAGGTTTTTGTATGTAATTGTGTTCAAGTCTTCATTAAAGGAACTATAAATATCCAAGCAGTTGCTGCCAAGGTGGTGTAGTAACAAGGCTACTTTCCGACGATCAGGTTGACTTTCCAAATCAGATGCTGTAAGGAATATCTGAAATTGTGTATACCAATTTTTCCATTCTTTAGACAAATTAGGTGACTTCAGATTTATGGGTGACAGCGTTGTTGTAAAAAATTGACCTCCATTTGCAGGCTTCAATTCAGGTATACTTTTTTCATTATCCGGCATTTTGTTTTTTGTTGCTAATATCTTCAGCCAACAAAATGTTTAACTTTTAACTAAGTGAGCACCGATTTATTTATTTAGTATTTTTTCATAGGAATATATTTCACTTTATCTCAAAATTGTAGTAATTTTGCAGAACACACTTCTGACACCATGTTAATGAGTTTTTCAAGTGCCGGAAGAAGACACATTTTTTATTTAAGTGATGTCAATTACAATGTTCAAAGATAATGAGTTACCAACTTATATATCTATAGTTATGACAGTATGGTACTATATATATATATATATACAACAAGAAACAATATTCTTTATTTTTGCAAAGTTTTTCCAAATGCATCAAGATTTATAAAATTCCAGAGGATGAAGACTTGTAATTTTTATATACATATTATGACAGGGCTCGGACTTTCTATGCAGCTAAAATTTTTTTAAGCGCTTAACAAATGCACCTAAAAGTGAAAAATATGCGCGAAAATATGCATTTACCTACGAAGAAAGTACCAAAACTAAAATATTAGAGAGAAAAAAACATAAAACAAAACATAATTCGGTATATTATTTAATGCAACCGAACTTTAGTTGCGTTGCTAGTCGGCAACTGAATATTAATGGTTGCCAGAAAGGCACTAAATAGCAACTGAAATTGGCACCTCTCAGTTGCCAGTTGCCATCAGTAGTATCATTTTCAGCAACTGGCAACCCAACTGAGGCTCGGTTGCCATCCATAATCGGCCTATGAATATTTTATTTTAAAAAATTGAGAAATATGCATTAACCAAATTCTTTAACGCTAAAAATATGCATTTATTGCTAAAAATATGCAAAAATATGCACCCACCGCCAAAATATGCAAAAATATGCAACTACAAATCGATGCGAAACTGCTTAAAATGATGATTCGCATAGATAATTAAGCAATACATATTTATCTATCGCCACAAAAAACATGCATTTGCATGAAAGTCCGAGCCCTGCATATTAAAATAAAAAATATAAAACACAAGACAAATTTTCAAGCTTTTCTCCTTTAAAAAGCAATCCGTAAAATTTTTTTATAGCGCACTCCTTTCACAAAAGATTCTATTTCAATTCTAACATCAGACTGCAGCAATGTCAAGGTTTTGATGTTATTTCTTGTTCTTTCACATGTTTATTTTCATGTTTTCAGTCAGTCAGTCAGTCCATTGCATGTGGTGGGGTGCAACTGAGAACATTTGGTTGTGTGTACGAGAACTTCAATGCAATTCGACAAGTGCAAATGTAATCAGATGACAACTTCATAGAAAGCTGGTCGACACAAAAACATGATGTAAATTGTGGTTTCGTTGGAAAAATATTACCGAAAGTACATGTTTTATTGAATTTATGTTTTTTAATGTTAAGGAACTTGAAAGAATATTATATTTTTTTAAATTAAGTTCTTTCCATTAGTTTTCTATAGCAGGATATTAAGTTAATTTCCTTTACATGGCAAAAGTTAAAAGTATAATATAATTGAAAGAAGTACGAGTAGCAAACAAATAAAGAAATGTTTTTAAAGTAAAAGTGTTGTGTATGCAAGACAAGGAATTTTGAAGAAAATTTTTGTATAATATTTTAAATTATTGTTAGAAAATATGTCTGGAAAAAACAGTCTGGTCTTAGTTTTAATTTTGTTCGTAAGAAAAACTCTACGAACAAGTTGCGTATTATTTGAAAACAAATTGTGTTCATATAAATATGTATGTACATAAACTTTCTTTTATTTATTTTCTTTTCATATAATATACTATTTACTAAAACTCCGTATTATGATGAATTTTACCACACATTTGTCATGCTTGGCCAGTAAAATTTTTATTTTTTTTATTTTCGATTTGCGTATAAAATCATATTTATGATGAATTTGTGGTTAAAAATAAAAAGACAAATAGTAAAGTGAAGGATGCTTAAAATTCCTGGTTAAGGATATTAATTTTAATAGGTTTTACAGCAGCAGAAGCTTTATGTACAGTTATTGCATAAACACATTTTTGTAGCAACCAAAAGTAAAAACATTAAAGTTGAGTAAAAATGTCTAAATAATTTACGACATTTTCGTCAATGAGAAATATAGAAAGAAAAACAGATACGCTAAACATGTACAAAAGAATGTATTGAGGATAAAAGTGATGAACCACTAAAAATGTTAAGAGGAATAATGCAGGCGGCAAATCTTTAGAAAATGATGTATAAGTCGACTTAGTGTTTCATTTTCGGTATTGGTGAAAGCGAAAATCAACTTATTACTGATTTCATTTTATACAGGAAAAGTTTACTTTCCAAAGTCTTGAGTTTATAGAGGAGAAGGGAAAAGAAAATGGGGAGACGTACAGACTTTGCAATGTCTTGAAATGGGGAGAAGAGCAGACTTTGCAAACTCTTCAGTTTATAGAGGAGAAGGGAAAAGAAAATGGGGAGAAGTATGGACTACCTTGTACATATTTGCAAATTGGCTCCTTTTTCACATAAAAATGCTGAACTCATCTTATAGCTTAAACGTAAGGTTTACAAGATTTCCTGCTAAAAGGGGATGGGGGCTTTAACTCCCCATAAATTGAATCCCAGATGTAAAGTTTCAAACCGTCAATACACGTATATGCTGTTTTGGTGCCCTCTGTCAGAAGCAGTCGTTATTTTTCGTGTAGTGAATTTTATTCGATTGTGTTAGTTTACTTTTAAATGTGAATTTTTTTTTTACTATTTACCCAAAAGTTACTGGATAATTATTATCGAAAAAGTACTCAAATACCTACTAACAATATGGGAAAACTCCAAGATGAAAAAGCAGTCGCAGCTTTTATCCCATATCTGAACCATTTACGAAAAGATTTACTGCACAGAAAAAAATAAATTTCAGCAAAAAAATTCAATGAATTAGTTAATATTTTGTCGAGAAACGGACCTACAAACAAATTTTTGAATACAGATAAAATGTTTCAACAGTAAAAAAATGGGTTTCTTAGTAAACAAATTGTCCAAATCTGTAAAACAATTTGTCTAAAAATATTTACAAATTCTAAACAAAATAATTTACTGAATCAAACAAAAATATTAGATTTTTTTATAATATATCAAACAAACTTTTTGTTTGAGTCAGTAAAATCTTTTTTTTAATATTTTTAAGTTCTAAATAATAACATTATCATCCACTAAGCATTTATGAAATTTCACTTTGTTACATGTGTTCAACTCTATCATCGTATTCATAAATATTTCAAACACCATTTGAAACCAATTTTAAGGAAAAATCTCTAAAGTTGTATTCATAAATGAATTTTATCTTAAAATACATATTTTATCACCATTTTAAATAACTGAATTTTAAGATTGGTTCGACTCTATTTTAAGCCTATTTTAAGATGACATTTTGTCTTTTTGCTTCGTTTATTTTCATTTTGAAAATTATTATCAAAAGAAGTTAGTACATTTTATAGTTGATTTTATAAATAATGGACACGATATATTTGATTATGTTATTTTTGGTATGTTTCAGAATTTTACAAAATATTTCCAATTGTACAAATATAACTAGTGATATCTAAACAATCAAAACGAATAAAATAAAACCGGTTATTTAAGTAATCTTTTAATCCTTAACAAAATCATTTTCAAAAATACACTTTTACATAACATTTTGTTTTTACTATGTTTTGAACCCCCGACAAAAAAAGAGTGTTATAAGTTTGTAGTGTGTATCTGTGTGTCTGTACGAGTCCACGTACAGAGCAAACGGAATGAATGACAATTAACGCAACAACATTAACATATTAATTCACTCAGATATCTTCAGTAAATAAACTTGTTACAATCGCATTCTTTTTGCTATCAGTATTGTTAGTTATGTGTATGTCGTTATCGGGATCGTTTTTTACAACACAAAAAAATATTTTTTGTTGTTGTTTCTGGTGTTTTCGTCCTAAAAAAAAGTAAAGCAAAAAAATTCACTAAATTCAGTAAAGAATATTTACTGAACATGAATTTTTTCTAGACAAGCTTTTGTTTGAAAATTTTTTGATGATAATTTTTTCTGTGTATTTTAACAGAAAAAAATTCTGATAGATTAGTTCAACATCTGGGTCTTTAAGTTATCTGGAGAGCTCGGGAAACGTTTTGCGAGCCCCGAACATGATATTTTCTTAAGATATGTTCATCTTATACCGAAGGTAGGGTATAAGCAATGAAACAGGAATTCCGTCCTTAACGCGCAATTCTCTTAACAATAACTGCAATAGCTGAGTATCAAAGAAATTAAATAATGTTTTAGTAACGCTTCTTTAAGAAGTAGCGAGTAATATATAGTATGTACATATTCGAGAAATACAACATAAAAAAATAACAACAAAAATTTTTATGATCTATTCAGTATAATATTTATATCTAATTGTATAAATTTATATTTTTACCAAAAACAATATTTGATTTTTAATGTCTCTTTCTTTGCGTAATTTTTTTCTTTTTTTTCAACTTTATTATTTTTTGATTCGCCCCCTGGCATCAGGCTCATAAAATCCGCAACAAAAAATAACAATCAAAATTATTATTAAAGCCTAAAGGTGTTTGCAACATCGTCCTCGTGTTGCGTGTGTCATTTTTGTGGCAGTTATTTTTAATTTTTTATTTGCTAAACGTTACGCCACAAGTATAAAAATGACATCAAATGTCTATTTGGAATGTTTTATTAGAGCGAACACACACTCAGTTTAAGAATTAATGTTTATTTGCATTCATGTCATTTTGAAAATCCACAAAGTGAAAATAGATGCTTTTATTGTCTTTAGATTTTTGTTATTTTCAGTTAATGGGAGTATTTTCTGATGTTTTTGGCATGACTTTGTTATTTTTTGCATGTTATTAAATTTAAAGTCTGCCAAATTAAGATAAACTTTTTAAATTTGCTTTTATTGTAACATTAACATGTATGTGATATTGAATTTTAACGAAAGTACTTACTTACCTACTATATATGTATACACATTCATACATACTTTATTACTTTCGAAATAAGTTCATTGCGATGCAGAGTTGCCAGTTTAGGGGGTTTCCCCCTAGATTTAGAGGTTTTTATTTCATTTAGGGTCAAATTTAGGGGGCTAAAATTCTTAGGGGGAAATTTAGGGGGCATAAATTTATATTTAGGGGATTTCTAGGGGATTTTACTACGCCTATACAAGACGTAATTTTTATTATATTTTACAACTGGTCAACATCTCTTTCGCAGTAGATAATTCAGTATCATTATTATATATAATAGCTAGAAGATTTCCCTATAACTAATAGTTCTGTATTTTACAACTGATCTATTTAGTTTTCCTAGTAGATAAATTACAATCAAACTACATACATTTTTTTTAATTCAAGTGCAAGATTTACAAAAAGTCTTTTGAAAATATGTATGTTGCTTTTCAATTTTATACCTTAACTTTTTAATTCTGATAACATGTACATATAAAGTTAGCAATGATGATTAGGCAGCTCTTGATATATTTGAAGAAACTTGATTCCTTCAAATGTTTATAAAAAAAAACAAGTTTTTTGCTACCGCTACTTTGATATAAAATTCAGTTTATATACATACTTACATATCATTTTTTAAAGTTTTCCAGGAGAGATAAAAAACATAGTAACAAGCAAAATATTGTGATTTCAAAAACTGGTTTTTCAGGATAGTATCATTAATTTAGACTTCATTAATAATACTACCCAGAAAAAATCATTTTTATAATCATAAAAGTTTGCTTTTTTAAGTTTTAAATTTTTTATCTCCTGAAAAAATTTTTAAAAATATGATATGCCCTTTTGCGTTTTATATGAAGATATGTACATATATACTAGGGTGATCGATTAATCGACATTTTCCAGAAACCGGTTTTCGAATAGTTCGACTATTTACGGATTTTGAAATTAAAAAAAAAACCGGTCGACCGGCTTTTTTGTGAGAAAATTATAATACAAAAGTTTTAATTTTAATTTGCTTTAAAAAAAGAGTTAACAATTGTAAATACTATCCGCATAAAAACATAGCTTTGAAAATAAGGCCAAGTTCCTATTCAAAAATTTCGGCCGTTAAAAGTACTGAGATCAAAATAAGGATCAAGTCCTTGATATGTATGATACCATTTCATTTCTAAGCTAACTAGGCAACATTTTCCCCATAATTCTTCTCAATATTAGAACTGTGAAAATATATTTCCTAAAAATGAGATGGTATTGTACCTATCAAGAACTTGGTCCTCATTTTGAACTCAGTACTTTTAACGGCTGACATTTTTGGATAGGAACTTGGCCTTATTTTCACATTAATGTTTTTGTACGGATCTGACTTCTTTTTTCTTACTTTTTGTTTAGTACAACATTATAATTTCCATCGCTATAATTTCGCATAGCTTCTTAATTGCGCATTTTAGTGCCCCTTATATGCGGCACGCCTTTCGATTACGTGATCAGCACACTTTTTTTCATTAAAAAGACCTTTCCATTTACAATCAAAATCCTAAAAAATTTGGTCCACATATATAGGAGGAACAACCCTAGTGCAGAGATCTAGATTTTTTTCTTTTTTATTTCTTGACATTTCCCGCAACAAGCATTTTTTGTCTATAATGGATGTCGAACTCCATATAAAATATGAAGTTTGACATACATTCTATATCACAAGGCCAATTTAGTTCGCCCTTGCTACCACCTTATAAAATCAATTCCCCTTAATTGCATGCTTCAGTAAATGCTCTTGAGCAAAAATATTTAGGAAAATCAACAGTAAAAGTTCGTCAAGTTTTAATATAGTAAAAACTAATAAAATATACGAATCGAAAAGTGTTAGACTGGGCCGGTTTTTTAATTTAAAAAAACCGGACTATTCGACATTAGAAAAATCAACATTTTGAAAAAACCGAAAGCCGTATTGTGGAAAAATACCGGCTTAAAAAACCGGTTGAAAAACCGAGTGGATCACCCTAGTATATACGTAACAGTATTTTATTAGTGTTATTTTTTTTAATATGTATTTTATTAAATAAAAATATTCAAGAAACTAGAAAAATATTTTTGGGGGGAATTTCAGAAAAATGTTTAAAATTTAGGGTGTTTTTGCTTTATTCAGGTAAGGATATTATTGTATGTAAATTGAAACTGAATCTAGTTCATTTACTTCAAATTAAACTATTACTTAAACTTTTACATTTAGGGGTTTTATTCTCAAAATGGATAAAAATTGGGGGGTTTTAAAATAATTTTGGGGGGAAGAAAAAAAGTTACCTGGCAACACTGTTGCGATGCATTCCTGCCATTAAAGAGGACGTTAACAGGAAGGAAACGTAATTTATAATCAGGCTCAACTTCGCTTTGTAGTGCGATAATTTTTTAAGAAGCCAGGAAAAATTAAAAGTTTAAAGAAGTACTTAGGTATATTAGAATATTAGGATAAAGAAAATCCCACAATGCGGAAGGAATAAATTTTTTATTCCTTTAAAGCAAAAATGTACCTTCGAATGCATGATACAATCATTTCTAACAAATTCACTTGCTCGAAAAATTATTAAATTGCAAAATTTTCATTGAAAAGTTCAAACAATGCAACAAAAAAATCCCATAAGAATATGTTTCATACATAAAATGGAACAGTTTTCATAGTAAACATTTTTGCATAAAAAACTTTAAAAGCGTGCATTCACTGTTTTTATGGTGCTGTTGGCTGAAGGAGTTAAGGCTTTGTCTACAAATCTGATGATGAAAATGAAGTCTGAGTTCGACACTCTGAGCGGTTTTCAACGTGGTAGCATTGGATCGTAATCCAGGGGCCGAATCGTTGCATTTGATATCGAGCAGAATTGATAGAAATTTTTCCTTTTGGTATTACGGCATACGATAATCGAGTAGCTGCTGTTTAAATTCCACTCGATAGCACTAGAGCGATCGAATACAATATTTTCTTTTGTTGTGTTTGTTTTTCAAAAAAACATGGAACATTACCTATAAACCTTATTACAGTTGGCCAATCGACTTGGTTGCTGTACTAGCTGCTAGAAACACACAAATTTTCTTTAATGTATTACAAATTTTTAGTCGATTCAACAACCGGTATAAAATTAACTTGGTACACTTTTTAAACATTTCGATTCGATTGGTATCGAATGTGGTAATCCATCCATTCGATACGTGTCGAAATTTTATTCGATACGATAGTGTACTCAATATCGAAAGCGACGATTAGGCCCCAGGTAAAATAATTAATAAAATGTTGGATGTGTGTGAAGATATATTTCGAAATTTATAACCCTAGACACAAACCACATATATTTACAGAGCTCTGTTAACACGATAACAGAACGCTGTTAGCTGTGCAAAATCTAAAGACACTTTTCCAAATGGAATTATGACCACATCTGTTCACCTGGACGGCTAAAATGTATGAATATGGTGCACTTTAGGGTCTTTTATGATTCCCTGTACCACGAATTTCTAACAGTGGGATTTTTAATGAAAAATTTGGATTTTACTGAACTCAAATTTGGAATTTCAGTAAAGGATCAATTCCAGGAGAACGGACATACCTGGATGGCTAAAATTTCCACTATTTTATATATACAAGGTCAGATTTGAGACAAACTTAAGATGAAATAATGAAGCAAATTTTCGAACTTCTAAGTCTTTGTCATATCTTGCAAAAAAAACATTTTCCAAGATAATTTGAGGTCGCTGAACACGAAAATGACATTCATTTATTTTTCTTTATGCGAGTTTTCCCCCGATATTCGCAAAAAACAAGTTTTATTGTTGTTTTTTTTTTAGTTTTTTCCCTTATTGGCGAAAATTCCCAGCACGGCTCATCAAAATAAAATAAATTGCACACTGCTGTGTAGATATTAGTGATATTACGAATATTCGTATTCTTATTCGAATCGCCGAATATTCGCCTCTTTCATGATATTCGTATTCGTATTCGCCAAATTCAAGCGAATATTTCACGAATATTTTGTGAATACGTTCCAAAAAATAATACATAAAAAATACTGAAAATTAAACAAAAATAATAATTTTTACTAAAAAACAAAAATCTTCTTTTAGTAGAGAAAAAAAAGAAACAAAAGATATTTCACAACGACATGGTATTTAAAAAGTAAAGTCCTGTTAAATTAATTTATTAATCATGTTAAAGTAATACTCAAAGCTCAGTAGAGGAATGTTGAACTTCAAAAATAAAAGTTTTGAAGTCTTTTCTCCATCAAGCCAATTGCGCGGTGTGTAAATAAGTTCCGCACCACTAAACATTCGCTCGCTCGGAACACTCGCCGCTGGTGTCACTAAATATTGCCTGGGTGTAGGTAAAAGAAGCTCGCATTTTCCCTTATTTACTTTCCAACAAAAATTTAAAAAAGTGGCATTCTGGTGCTAAGTTAATAATTTCAAATTCCGTCATCCGAATATCATAATAATGTTAAATACCTATAGTATTGTGGCAGTTTTTCTCAATTTATTATTATTGACGCAAAGGGTAGATTTTTTTTCAATTAAATTTGAAATATTAAGTGATAGTGACTATTTAGATTGAATATTCGTATACGTATTCGAGTTCGGCGAATATTGTTTCAGATATTAGTATTCGCGAATGTTAAAAATTGATATTCGTAACATCACTAGTAGATATCTCTCCATTCTTTCATTCAATATACTGATTGTGCCGATAGTATAAAAAAGTATAGAGTTACAGGCCTTAAAAGTTTAAAAAAGTATATATTAGACCTTTCCCAAAATTATTATGCTCCATTAAGATGAAAAAATATACTAAGTATATTTTTTTCGGGCTGTATTTCAAAGATAATTTTGTGACGACCACAATATTGATGCAATCGCTAAATTCTGACAAAAAATAAGAAAGTTATTAGGCCCTTAAGCGAAAACAGCCAAATTATTTTTTAGTTATTCTTCATACAAAATTAATTTAAATCAGTTTGTATTAAAAAAATTTTTTTATTGAAAATAATTTTGTATGGAAAATAAAATCAACTTTTTTCACTTGATGGCTTATAACTTTCTTATATTTTATCAGATCTCCTCGATCTTAAGCTTTTTTTCATTCGGCACAAAAATGTTTTTTACGTGTAGCCTTAAAACAATTATTAAAAATTATTAAAAATTTTTTTCCATATTAATGAAGCAAATTAATATAAAATTCATATAATTTCTCTAGCTTCCAGCCGTGGTAGAGGGCTAAAAGATATGTCGCAAAAAATTTAATAAATTGTTTTTGTATATAATTTAGCTAGATGCATCATTCCGGAGGTATTCGAAATTTATTGGATTACATTTTTTTTCCTTCATACACCAACGCTCCACTCTAACGTACATATATCGTGAGAAATATGTTTTTTACCCGACTGCCTATGTATGTGTGCTCCTTTGTGGCACTACATAGACTGAACGCATGAACCGATTTTGATGATTCTTACGTCAATCGATTTGTCTTAACTTTGGAAGTGTCATTAAGGATATGTAAATAGTCAAAATTCAATAGGGCGGCGCGCCGTGGACGAAGACACCATTTTGTGAAAAAGAAAAAAATTTAAAAGTCGCCCAACTATATTAAAATGAGTATCGTTGAGTAGGTATTTGAAAATAATTTTTAAGTTTCTATTATCATTTTTCATTTCGAATGACCATTTAGGATCTTCAACGGTTTAAAGTCGGTTAGCAATCAACAGGGCTCGGACTTTCATGCAAATGCATGTTTTTTGTGGTGATAGATAAAGAGGTATTGATTGGCTAATTATCTAGGCGAATCATCAAATTTTAAGTAGTTTGGCATCGATTTGTAGTTGCATATTTATGCATATTTTGGTGGTAAGTGCATATTTTTGCATTTTGGGCAATAAATGCATATTTTTGGAGTTATAAAAATTTTTTTACTGCATATTTCTCAATTTTGAAAAAAAAAATATTAATATGCCGATTATGGATGGCCTCAGTTGGCTTGCCAGTTGCTGAAAATGATACTACTGATGGCAACTGGCAACTAAGAGTTGTCAATTTTAATTGGTATTTAGTGCCTGAAAATTAATGGCTGCTAGCATTGATTTCAGTAGCCCATCGGCAACTATGTTTGTTTTATTCTATTTTTTCTAATAATAATAAAAAATTAAACAAATATTTTCATATTATTTTAGTTTTTGTACTTTGCTCGTAGATAAATGCATATTTTTGCGCATATTTTTCATTTTTATGTGCATTTGTAAAGCGCTTAAAGTGAATTTTTAGCTGCATGAAACTCCGAGCCCTGGTAATCAAAAAACCCCGATTGCGTAGAATGTGAACTTTGTACAAAAAACCTAAAATTAAACTATGTGCGAAAACCAAAACAAAAGCAAGTCCAGCCAGGAGCTATTATTGAGAAGATGGGAAGATTCGTCGGGAAGCTCGACTGTAAAAGTCGTTATGTTCCGCACCACTAAACTTGGTTTTTTTTCTTTCTTTATGATTTTTTTACGCAGTCGGGTTTTTCTGATTTTTTACATTTATTATTTATTTGTGTTGTACAGTGTCATTAACAAGAAAATCAATACTTTTTATCAAAAAAAAAAATACGAATATCTTAAATTTCATATTACATATTTTAAATTTTAAGTGGAAATAAATACCAGAAAAAAACACTTATAAAAATGTCTTAATATGAACATTGAACTTGAAAATAAATATTTGTGCATGTCGTACATTAGAGTTCTTCTACAATTGTGATGAGAATTGTTATCATGTTAAGGTTTTTTGTAGGGATGTAACGATACGCCGTTTTGCCGATCCGATACCGATTCCGATACTTAAAAATAAATATCGCCGATACCGATTCCGATACCGATACGAATATTGAAATTGAGTTCAAGTTTAGATTAACAAATCTCAAGAAGAGCAATTTTTTTATTATGCAACATTACAGTGTAAGAGATTATTAATATTTAAAATAGATATTAATACAGTATATAAAATTGGAAGTAATTTTTAAGGAACTACATTTTCATTGCTTTCAAAGAATCTATATTAAAAATATGCAGATAATTAGTAGAAAAGCCAGTACAAATTTGTAATTACTTTATAATTTTAAAAAATACTCGCCATGCTTTTTAAAAAATCGATTTTTTAAAGGACATTTATCAACTAATATTCTTCTAAATAACTTATTAGCTTAATTATTAAAAGTTTGCTAAAAGTTTATATTTATTCACTTAAATTTACATGAAAACACAGTTTTGTGTTTAAATTCGCATAAAAAGAAACAAGTTCTGAAAATGGGTAATTTTTCATCCTTTTTTAACCGACTTCCAAAAAGAAGAAGGTTATCAATTCGTGTGTGTTTTTTTTTTACTTTTTTATGTTTGTACACGCATAACTCTGTCATTTGTGAAGCGATTTTAAAAATTATTTTTTTGCTGGAAAGGGTTTGCCTGCAGTTTGGTCCCATAATTTTTTTTTTTTTTTGAAAATCGGAGGGGGAAATTCGCTTTCCCCATGCTGTCATTTCTGAACCGATTTTCAAAATTCTTGTTTTGTTTGAAAGGGTTTGACAAAAACTGGTCCCAATTTTTTTTTGTCGAAAATCGGAGAAGCAAGTTTGCTCCCACTCCCCACCAATCCATAACTATATAATTTGTGAACAGCTTTTCAAAATTCTTGTGTTGTTTGCAAGGGTTCGCTAGTAGTTTGGCCCCATAATTCTTTTCGAAAATGGGAGGGGGAACCATGTATAACTTTGTCATTAGGAACCGATTATCAAAATTGTTTTTTTATTTGAAAGGGTTTGACTACAGTTTTTTTTTCGAAAATCAGTTGTGAAATTTGCTGCAAACCCCCCTTCAGGTTGGTACCATAATTGTTCTCCAAAATCTGTGCGGGATTTCCCCTTTTCCCACAAATATTGATATCGCATAGCTCCTCCATTTATGGGCCGAATTCCAAAATTTATTTTTTGTTTGGAATGGTTTGCCTAGAGTTTGGTCGCATAATTTTTCTACGAAAATCTGTGGGGCAAGTCTTCCACGCCTCCACCCAAAATATTTATTAGAGCACAATTCCTCCATTGGCTTACCGATTTTCAAAATTGTTTATATGGAAGGCCATCAAGTATATACTCTTTATACTGAAGTCGGCTTTTTTCCAGAATTATTTGAGGAATCATTATAGAACACCGAAAAAGAAATTTGTCCTAACATCACTTCAAATTCGGTGATTGGTAATGGAAAAAGAGAACTTCTTGCAATGACAAGCAAATGTGCAACTAATTAGAAATTATCCAAATTCGCAATATTTCCGGATCGCGACTGCTACATTTTCATGATTTCTTTATAATGTCTTTTTTTGCTGGGAATAAGATTTAAAAAACAACGAATTGAATTTGAGTTCATGGTAAAATTAACAATAAATAAATTATTGTTTTTGCAAAATAACAGCGTAAAATATTATTAATTTTTAAAGTTGATATTAATAAGATTTAAAAAATAACAAAATGCATTTAGTTCTTGGTAAAATTAACAAAAAATAAATAATTTGTTTAAAAAAAACTAAAAAATTTTTTTTAAGTATCGTCGTATCGACAGTAAAATATCGCCGATACCGATGTATCGGAAAATCTGAAGTATCGCCGATATATCGGTATCGGTATCGGTATTCGTTACATCCCTAGTTTTTTGTTTCTATTCCTGCTACTAGCAAAATAAATACTTTTAAATCCTTAGTATTCAAAATGAGCGACAAATCACGTAGCAAAACTTTTTAAGATAGTGAGTGGATTTAAAGTTTTATTTTATTTTTTTGCTATTTTTCTGTACGTTTTTGCATGCAAAAATAAAATAAGACTAGTTTCGTTTAGTATCCAAGTAGCAGATAGTTCGTTCACTACACAACTTATTGTCATTACTGAACGTTTATAATGGCAAATGTAACAAATATGAAATTTTGGGGCAAGACTAGTTCAAGTTTTATTTCAAAAGACTTATTAAAAATCTATAAACAATTTAATTTTCCGTAATCAGATACTCATATAGGTTAAGTTTTACAATAGTTAACAACATTTTAATATAATATTTGGAAAAGTTACATTAAAATCATAATATTTTTGCTGAAGATTTCGTAACCCCATAGGATAGTTGATAATGTCTAGGTGAAGTCGTTTGTCGTCTATAATCTGTTCGAAAATATTTCATGTATGTATAGTGTAAATAATTCTTGGAATATAATAAATTGACTGCAGTCAATTGTAAAGTACTACTTGAAGTGTGCAAAAATAATTGTATATTATGTGCTAGATTCACTATGACAACACTAATACTGCCACGCAGTTCTAAAAGTTCTAATATTTCATTAAGTGCATTCACTTATTCTGCTTTTTTTGTATGATGAGACCTTCAGGATAATATTTTAAGGTAACTGCTTTTAATATTAAGATGTACAAAATCAAAATGACATTCTCTGAAATCAACACGAAATCGTTATCAGACCATGACTATTTTATAAATATATGAAAATATTTCGACCATGAATAATTATAGGTATGAAATCCCCACAAAATCGTTAACAGTGCGTTTACATTTGAGCGAAATCTAGTACTAACGAGATTTCTAGCAAAATCTAGTGGATTTTCAGTAGATTTCCCATACAAAACCAAATATACTGCGTCACTAGATTTCAACGAAATCTACTCAAAATCTAGTAGTATGTACTTAGTGATGCAATTATTGTACTAAATAAATAAACTTCTGTAAAAATTGTTGTGTTTAAAAGGTGTGTGAATTAGTTAATTTTGCAGTTGTTTGGTTATAGTTTAGGAAAATTTTCAGTCAGTGGTTTATGCTCTGCAGTGATGCCAATTCAGCCATTTTCTGGCTAAATTTAGCCATTTTTCATCCGGTTTAGCCAGAAAAAAAGTTATTTTAGCCATTAGCTATTTTTTTAACCACTTTTATTTTTATCTAGCCATTTTTCCATACATGAAATTTTTTACCGATTTTTCAAAAAAAATTTAAACTCGCAACAAACGAACACTTATTTACTACCAAAAAATACAACAGAGCAATATGTTATTGTTTTCGCACGCATGAGAAGAAAACAAGCTTTGGTAAAACCCCAAACCATTTTTCAGAGATGAAAACAAGGTATTTTGTTTTGTTTACATTCATATTCGTTCATCCATTCAGAAGTTGTACACAAAAAAATTTTTAAATATTGGCAAAAAATCACCGAAAAGTGTTTCGTTTATAAAAATAAAAATCTTTATTGACCGCAATAATATCTAATGGCAATCGATAGGAGGCAAAATAGAGTTCAAAAAGGGGGTTGAACCTTTCTGAAATACTTGCATTCAGAAGTTATTCCCAGCAGCTTTTTAAAAATTTTCAAAAATCGGTGAGCGCAATAAAAGCTAATGGCAATCGATGGGGGGCAAAGATACAATTGAGAAACGGGGAATGTAGCTTCCTGAAATACTTGCATTCAGAAGTTATACCCAGCAAACTTTTCGAAATTGGCAAACATCACCGAAAATTGTTTTGTTTATAAAAATAAAAATCATCGGTGATCGCAATAATGGCTAATGAATGGAAATCGATAGGCGGCAAAAGTACAATTCAGCAATAGGGGTTGTCACTATCTGAAATACTTGGAATAATAATCTATACCCAACAACAATTTTAAGATTGTCAGAAAAGCTGCAAACAATTTTGCTAATATAAAGAAAAAACTTCGGTGAGCGCAATAATGACAATCCATAGGGTTATATTTACTTACAAAAATCTTTCCAATTTGATGTAAAAGACAATATATGAATTACTTTCTTACTTTTGCTTAGTACTCATGATTTTTGCATTCGATCTCCCTTAGCCATTTTTTTGGTTTGTTTTTAACCATTTTTTGGTCTACATTTAGCCATTATTGGTGAAGGAATTCTGGCATCCCTGATGTTTCTGACAAATGTCAAAAAAGTCTTATGTAAACGGTATAGATTTTGATAAAGTTTTCACATGAAGTCTACTAGATTTTGCTCAGATGTAAATGTTTCGAAATTTATAATTGAAAACAGAGGCGAAGAAGAAAAGGTGCGAAAAAATTTCAACTTGAAGTGTTTAACTTTCATGTTTTACCCAAACATATCACTTTTATTTTTTGCCCAAAAGAAAATCTATTAAACTTTAACTATTATTTTGGCTTTCTTTTTTTTTATTCTGACCGAAATATATCAGTCAAATTCGAGGTATTAAGATTATTTTTTATCAAACAATTACACTGCTCAGCCTTTAAATAAAAATAAATATGTGGAATATATAGAGTTTAATGCGCTGATTTTTTTAATGTACATGATTAATATTTCTACTACCCAGTAAAAAGCTTGCTTCCAATAAAGCAGGTTTCTACTATTATGGAATAAAAGTAGCGCTGACAAACCTGCTGATATCGCTGCTGATTTTTGTATGGCGAGTTCTACATTTTTGCTCACAAAAGCGCTTTTGAAGCGCTGAAATCATCAACATTTTCAACACTAGAACTGAAAATATATGAAAAAAATGGTTCGATGTGGATTGGCGTCGTTAACGCCATTTTGAATTTTTTTATTTCGTTACTTTATTTATTTTTATTAATTTCATATTTTTACTCAATGTTTGTTATTTTAACTTCAACTACTATCGAACTAAGAACCTTCAGGTTTGAAGTCCAACGTACCAATCACTCGACCAAAACAGTGTTGCAAAACGGCACCAAGAAACTCAAATAAACTTACTCTTCATTTTCGCTTATAAACCTGCTTTGGATCAGCTCTATAAAATCAGCTTCTTTGTATAGCTTGTGTACGAAGCTTTTGTATAAGTAAAAAGCAAATACTTTTCTCGCTTCAAAACTTGCATTGTTGTGACGCTATGCAATCAGCTTCTTAACAAGCTCATATTTTGAAGCGAATTATGAAGGGCTTTATTTCTTTAGTGCTTCAAAAAACATGAAAATTTTTTACTGGGTAGGTACATGAATATATTTCACATTAACTCGAGCATGATATGCCCGATTTCGGTCAACAAAACGCCAAAATATTCATGAAAAAATTACCTCCAAGCTTTTTTAATACAGTTTTTTTGATTTGATTCACAAACTGATATCGAAAAAAATGTTTTTTCATGCAAACCTAAAAAATTTTTTGTTTTTAAAAACTGTTTAAAAAAAATTTTACTGCAAAAACCTTTTAACTATTTTTCTTAAGGACAGGTCTCTTACGGACAAAATATGTCATATATCATGAATATCGAAAGATAAATGTTAATTTTATTAGCCGTTAAGTGAATTAAGACATTTAAATAGTACTTTAAGCAATAAATCCATTTTTGATTTGAAAGAAAACATTAATTCTTTCTCTTAATTGTAAATAATGTGAACATTTTTCCATCGATTTTCATGATTTATGGCACATCTGTCTCTGATATGAATGATAAAAATTTTTAATTCTTGCAGTTTAATTTTTTAAAGTTAGTTTTGCATGAAAAAAAAGTTTTCGTCTGTAATTTCTGCCTAACCATTGAAAATATAAAAAATTATATGTACTCGTACATAGATGAGCTTCGTAATGTTATATGCAGAATGAATTGGGTATGATCAATATTCCAAGGAACAAGGGACAAATTAACATCAACTTAATTTTTCAACATAATTTTATTGCATACTGGTTTACTTATCGAAATCGGACAAACTGTTCTCAAGTTATGATGAATTATATTAAAGTGACCGCCTTATTACGGGTGTCATATTAGTCATACCCATAAAAAATCTGTACGTGACAGAAAAAACTGGAAACAGATTTGAGTTCAGCGCAATAAACTCTGTATATTTCACATATTTTTATTTAAAGGCTCGAAATTTAAAAAAAAAATTTTTTCATTCCTGTTTTGACTGATATGAACTGAAAAATATTGTCACAATAAGTGTCACGAAATGGGACTGTTCAAAAATAAATCGTGCATTCTTTAGTGAAACTAGTACTTTAGTCTGGAAAACAGGAGATCATAGTTTCAATTTTATTATGAAATACCTAAACATCAGCAGTATTCAGTGTTAAATAAGCCATTCGTTAAATTTATTTGTTTTACAAGAACTGCTGGGTTGTCCGTATATAAGTACTGGTATAAAATAATGAAGACAATGGTAATATTGTTGCATATTGGCTCTTTTAATAATGATAATACAAATAGTTTCAAATGGAATTTAAAATGAAGACTGCTCTATTGTTAGAAAGGTTGGGTTGTGTTACCTTCTACTAAAGATATCAATGTGCCAAACTGTTTATTAGTACAGGTTTCTTTTCAAACATTAGTGGCATATCGGTGCAATCAATCGGTCCAATCATATCGAGTTAATGGGTTACCAATACTGATGGCATCCGTTTTCAAGAAGTAATGATGGTTATACCAACCCATAAACCACGTTACCATTAACAACCCACTAAAATATTTAGAAGCTTGCAATGAAGTCAAAAAGATCTTGAACTTGTGATCCGGAAGTGGTTCCAGGCCGGATAATGTGTAATGATTTTTACATGGGCTTGTCATTGTGAAGAAGTCTTCTTTTTTTATTCCTATTCAATGGATTTGAAGCCATGTTTAAAATGTTGAGAAAAAAAGCTTTGTCCCAGAGTATATTCTTCATTGTAATGTATAGAGTAACTTCGGCTATTGTGGACTATGCGTATAGTGTGGACCAGTGCCTCTTTTTAGAAACTATTGATGTTAAGATAGCGCTGCTTTGCCGTATGTTTAACTGTTTGCTTGAAATGAAAATTGCATTTGTTTGTTTGAAATGAAAATTGCAAATTACAGTTAGTCGTTTATTGCACATTACTGGTCCAAATTACCCAACGAATAACTGTGTACTTTACTTTCTACATTTGATGAATAGCAAGGCCAAAAAAGGAAACTCGTAAATGATAACCAGTGGACATGAAAATATCCATTGATGCTATCCAAATGATAATAATTCGAATGTGGAGTCGCATTACCCGCCAATTTTTTAATGCTGATTTTCTGGATTCCTTACAGTATTTGCACATGAAATTTTTCTCCTTTAACGCAAACAAATTTTGACTACAAAAACTATGAGGTTATACATATATCTGCAAATTTATCGGTGCAAAACTTTTTAAAAATCCAAATTTGGAAAATACAAAACGGTAGCCCACATTACCCGAACTCTGGTAGGTGGAAAGTTTCCTTATCTTATTTAAGTTTTATTCACATAATTAAATTTATTTGATTGATATTTATAAGTCTCGAACAAAGGAGTTTTACTTCATGGCTTGCTGAAACTAAACGAGCTTACCAGCTCAGCCGCATCAGCATCTATAAAAGCAACGGTACGAACCTAACATATACATAGATAAAATAAATTGGAGAATAGCTGAGAGAGTAAATGTCTCTGGAGAATGGCGGATTTAGAATACAATTTTTATTAATTGTGTGGATGTTGTTAATACTAACTTCCCGAGAAGTGGAAAATACATACTTATTGATACTTTGGAAGTATCCCAGCAAAAATAAATCTGGTACAAGGAAGCAGGTAGATTAATAAGAAGTGCTTTACAGATGCGGAAAAGCACACAGTGCATCCCCTCTGCCTTACGAGGATGCAATAACGTAAGCGAGCGAAGAAACTTACCACACACACGATGAATTTGGTCGGCTATTTATGTTTTTTCATGTGTTTTAAACACGAAGTTTTTTATTCAACTCAAACTTTTTTATAGTGCATCATCTCTCGCTTACGTGGGTACAAATATGGATGCGAGTGTGATTTTTGCTTCGTAATATAATTTTTTTATTCTTCCATTGAATTGTGTATGAAAATAAATGTGCCTCGATAGCTTAGTGGTTAGTGTTCTAGTCTACCATGCGGAGATTGTGGGATCGATTCCTGATTCAATACGCGAGCAAAAAGTATTTAATAAAAGTAAATTGTAGTGTAATATACTTTCCAATTGTGTTTGTACCACTTAATACATAAATAAATATAAAAACAATATAAAATAATTTCAAATAAAAAATTTATCCAATTGTAGGTGAAATTGTGATATAAAGTGCAAAAATTTTTTAATTATATGCATATAAAAAATACATGAGGTTAATGCATCTAAGATGCGCAAAAAGAAGCTCATGCCTCCAGACCTACCAAGTGGGACATCCCATACAAAAATCATGTAATACAGAAGCAGGTTGGTAAGGGAGAGTACTGAAATCTCTCCCTTACAAACCTGCTTCCGGTAGACGGATATTTTTGCTGGGATGTAACTAAGAAGTAGTTCCCTAAAAAGAACTTCCAACATTTTTCACTGGGAAAAAAATGAGATTCTTCGCTAAACCAAATTTTCTAGCGAAAATCAGACGGAGCTACAAACCAAAAACTCTGGTCAAATAAAATTAAAATTACACCCATTTATTTCCAATTATGCGAATATAAATCCTCTGCCTCTTATTTTATTTAAAAATTCTATGGATCTAAAAAAAATCTACAAGTTTAACAAAAACACCCCTAATACACAGTATTCACTTTGATAAATTTCTTCTGAACAACAATAATACCAATAATTTTAAAATAAACTTTTTTCATTGATAATGACTGCGAGTCTTTTGTTTGTATATTATTGGTCTCATATTTGTTTCATTTGATTGTTTGTTTAAAAATTATTCATTGACAAATTACTATTAGAGTGCATCAGTATAAATGATAAATTTTACACGTTTTTGCAATAAACAAGAGCTTTGACACGTAGTATTTATCAGTTTTGAAGCAAGAAATGCTAAATGTCTGTAAAGTTTTAAATAAACTTTATTATCTTAAAAAAAGAAATAATAAGCTAAATAAGCAAGAAATTATTTTAGTAAGTAATTCGAGAAGGTTTAAACGAAAATGAGGACATTGGATATTAAATAAAAAAAGTGTTATACATATCGTCGTTGCTCTGACGTAATAAGCTATCTGACAATTTGCGAAAAAAATTTTATTGCAATATGAAATCCATATGGGTATTTCCACAGGAAATGTCACTTTCTGTCACGTTCGACGCCAAGCAATTATGTTGATTTTTTTAAAGCAACGTAAGTTTTTTTTACTTTTTCATATATTTGTGTAGCCCATAAGTAGCAAAAGTTTAGGAAAAATTGAGCCACTTGATTCTGAAAAACAAGCTTACTTTCTTGGTGACGAACGTGACAGAAAGTGGACTTTCCTGTGGAAATGCCCATATATAGAATGTTCTTACAAAGGAGTTATGTGTATAAATTCAAACAAGAAAAACTGTATTTCTGATGAAATTTTAAATATTTATTATATTCTATAAACCAAAACAGCTGTGTTAAGAAATATTCTAAATCAAAAAATTATTTTATTAAAAATGCTTTATTAAAAATTTCTTTTCTCGCTCTCATGAAAACATTGTGAAAAACACATAGCTGATTTTGTCAGAGCAACAACGATATGTATGTGTATAAAAAATTACATACCTCAAATTTTTTAATTACTTCAAATTTACAATCATATATTGTCTAAATTTGTGTTGAAAATTTCTCCTTGTCTAAAATTACATCGATTTTGTAGTTATTTTATTAAAAAAAAAACTTTTCAAATTAAACATATTTAGTCCAAGTGGAAAAAATTTAACATAAAGTATAATACGACTATGGCTGAATGGTAGATACGTTAGGCTAGCAGTCAGGAGGTCGCGGCTCAAATCTGCGCGCAGCCAATCGCTTTTTTAGTAAAAACATTTTGTGTGTAATTTTAGGTCGATAATAATCGGTAAAGTGTTGCCGGCTATTATCGACCTAATTTTCAACAAAAGTGTTTAAGAGTGTATGAGGGGCTCAAAGCCCATAGATATTTTAATCTTAAAATCGTTTCGTATTTTTTCGTGTCAAGTTTGCTCAATACGACACGACCCGAATACGAACGAAATCAGATTTTCTGTCACGAACACATCGTGTTGAGTCGCGCGTGTTCGTGCCACGAAAAAAACACATGACACGCGCCCATCTCTAGTAGAGAGCATGCTTTACGTCCGAAGAGGCCGGGTTCGTATCCCAGCCGTGCCAACATTTTCTTAGTTATATTTTTCTTTTAAATAAATTTGAAATAAATTTTTTATCAAAATTCCTCTAAGTTTTAGTAAAAAGCTTATTTAAATTTGAAATAAAGTGTAATAAAAATATTATAAGTTGTTGTAAAATGTTTTATTAACTCAAATATTTCGATTATTATTTAAAAAATTTATAGCTGTTTTGCAATTTTAGTTATCAATATAGCGGAATTCTTTATCACAGGAAATTTGAAAAAAATAAATAAATTGAATACCGAGATTTTTTGATCAAAAACGAGACTCATTTATTTCTGTGCTGTCTAACAAAAGACACTTGGATAAGAAATAAACATTAGTCACTTGCACCCATTATTCTCTACTCCCTCAGATCTATTTATGTAATTTAGAAAAGCTTACAACGTTTATTTGTGACATTTTAAATTTGAATATATTTTATTGATTAAATTGTTAAATAGTAAGAAAGACTTAATTGCAGATAACATTACAAAGAGGTGGGCTCTACATCAAGATGTGGACATCGACACCCTTTGCGGTCTCACATTCTCCTCCTACTGGAATAATATCGATGAGAACCTTTTACAGTTGCCTCAGATTGGCTGGAATACTGAGTCACCTATTTATCAGTGAGAACGTTATAGAATTTTTCATGTGATTATTTCGAACTTATGAGAAATTTGCATGATGATGCAAAATGATGTTAATTGCACACAATCCCCAGTATTTTTCTTATTTTTTTATTCTAATTAATTCAAACTTTTTTATTTTTGTATTCTTCTAATATTTCTTCTAATCGTCCTTAATCGATATCTCAACTTAGAACCTTTAGTCGAAGTTGCACGATTCTCTGAGTATCTGAGAAAACAGAAATTCTTCTTGTTTTTAATTTTCGACAAATACTTGGCAAATTGCTTAAAATTTCTTAACTTCTTTCTTGCAACATCTCCATGACACTAAATAACGCTTATCAATTGCTTTAGTCCACCCGGCGACAGTATCGTAATTTTCTTTACGACACAAGCTTATTTTAATTACATCCTCTATTCATGTACGATATTCTCTTAAACTGGGTCATTAAAATGCTTAACGACAACTTAACGACTGCGCTTATCGAACAAATAGATCTGAGTAGTTAACAAATAACATCATCCATTTGTATCTTATTGTAGCTTATTCACATTCTTAGGATACAATAAAGAGGAATAAAGAATTAAACATTAATTGTCAAATCGTGAATGATAATACTCATAATAAAGAGCTTAAGGAAAACATTTAAATTCTTCCCACTTATGAATAGAAGTGTTTTTGTTATCTTAAGAAACATTATGTTTCAAGAGTATGTCCTGTGCTGTCCGTTTTGTTTTATTTTCGTATGTATGTCAGCATTGTTTGTTACTACTTCATGTCACTTGTTGTCATTTTCACCATAAATACAAAAATTATTTCATTTCATTATTTTCAATTGTGTGTTCGAATAGTTTGGCCTCCAGCTTGAAGGGAGAAACTCATAAACTCACTCATGTAAAAAAGTTTGAATTGAAAATCCATTTATTTCTTTTGTTTTTGGCAATTTTAATGGATTTTAAGTATGTCCTGACAAAGGATATGATAGCTTGATGACATATTTAATGGATTTTTTTTATGTCAAGTTTTGGAGGTTTGCTTTGAAGGAAATAGTTTTTGATAGTAAAGTTACTTAGTAGAGTTTAATTTATTCAGCAAAACTGAACTCCACATAAAATAATTCCCAGATGTAAACTTTCAAAAGCCGATTCACTATATATTTTTTGATGCCCTCTGCCAGAATCAGCGTTATTAAAGAAAAACTAAATGGCTGATTTTTTCAATAATATTCCAGTAGTATTTTGCATCTGGACATTATTGTATTTTCTTTATAACTATATGATTGTAAAAAGAAGAAAATGCAATGATTACATTATTCTTTTGTTGGATTAAACTTAGAGCTGAAACCTTTTACAAATTGTTGGTGCATATTGTGATAATCTTGTAGAATACAGAAAATGTTTATGAGACACTAGGATAATGAAATGAATTTTCTGGCCCTTTATGGTACATACTTTTTTGCTGGACCTAACTTTAATGAGTAAAAACCTAATGATTACGGAAGAAATCAACTAGAAACACATTTCATTCTTCGCAGCTGTAGTAATAAAAAAGTCAAAATGTTTGCCAATGGAAAACACAATATTCAAAGAGATGCCATCCTTTAACACAATCGCGGCTCTTCTTTGAGCTTAAACACGTACTCCGGAAATAATTTAACCCTTCGAAAAATAAATGCGTTAACACCATAGTGATTTACCTCAATTAACATGTGCGTGTTTTGTGGCCAAAAGAAACGCGTTCTATTAGCAAACATTAACTTAATTATAAACAATAAATATATAAAATAAACATGAAATAAAACAATATTTTTCCAAGGCAAACAAATACACACACACACACGTTTGTGAAAATCCTTCAATTTTCTTATTAAAAATGTTTGAACAGGCAAGCAAGACAAAAACTATCCTTTTCCTGGAAATACACAATTTAAATGATTTCAAAGGCGTAACTAGTGATTGTTGTTTCTGACGCTGTTGACTAATACATCAATTGTTACAGAGAGTCAAATGATACTGCGTACAAAATTCATATATGCATAAAAGCTAGAAGCGAATTAATTTATACATACTTATGTATGTACATATGTATATGATGGAGCTCTAATGTCGTACAGAATATTTTAAGCAAAGTAATAAAAATTAACAAGGGAATTTAAGCGATTTAACCGATTTCAATGAATTTGGACATGTTGTAAAGAATATACACTTCGATTCACTAAATCCCTAATATTTTCAGATATAATTAAGTTATGAGTTTTAGTCGAACTGTATGGGCTTATATCCAAAGAAATTTCATTGTTTTGGCTTGAGTTCGGATTTAATTTAATTTTTCAATTATAATATGTTATTTTTATATTATATTTTTATTTAGAGACAAATGTGAAGCATGTAGACAAAGAAAAATTTTACTGCACGGAGGGTTGAACTGACATGTTTCGATAGCTCTCGCTAATCTCTTCAGAGTTCTCTTCCTCTTCGACCATTCGACCAAAGTCGGTGGTTTGCAGTCATGAGTTGAATATTATCTAACTTTACTCAATTCATACTTCTATTCTTACAGTTGTATTTCATTTGATAGTTATTGGTATTCACTTCTTCTTTTTATGTCTCGTGTTAAGCTTCTTGTTATTTCTCTATTGTAACATCGATCTTTTTAAGAACGATATTGCATCCCTAAACAAGACATTTTTACCATGTTACTTTAAAGTACATTTGTTTCATATACTATCATTAAAAGAATATAAACAATGTGATCAGATTTTAATATAACAGATCTAAGTCCCATTTAAATTAGAGCTAAAAAAATTACATTTAAGGCCAGAAGATAAATCAAAACTTTTTGGTTGTTTTCTAATAAATATTTTCATTAATTCAATATTTTTAATATCCTATAATATATATTATTTTTGTATATTTACTTAAGAATCATGTCTCTGTCACGGGTGTCCCAAGGACACCTCTGGGTTTTATTCTTTATTTTTTAAGCCAGCAAGAAAAGCTTAATATACATATTCTTTTTTTCAATCTCATTACCAAAATAAAAACTTAACTCTGTTTCCTTATTTATCGGTCACTCTGTAGTGTTAATAAAATTTACATTTAATAAACCTCCATCATTGAAATCCTCGCAACTACTCGTATCAAAGAAATATGCGTTAATGAAATTCCTTTTAATTTTTGGGGTAAAAACGTGATGATTTTTCCGTAAGGTTTTTTTTCCCAAAAATGTTTAATTAGAAAAGGGTTGTTCCTTCCTACGATTAAAATAGTTTCAGGCCATAGTAAACTCAGACCAACACAAGCAGGAAAAAAATCTGTATTGAAAAGCGCGCAATATGTAAATTTAATTGCAACACATTAAAAATATAGTTTTTCATCTTTTGATGTTGATGTAAATGTTAAGGATGAAATGAAATCATTAATAGTGAAACGAAGGACCAACAAATGCGTATGCCGACACATGTGAAGGGATTCAAATGAAAAGATGAAGAGGATGTAATAGATGAAATCATATAAGTTTGGCATATGTAGAAAACCTGTTAATATAAAGTATCCTTGGGGATTAAAAATATAACTGTTTGACTGGTATTCAATACATAACAAGAGCAAGTATATTTATGCCAGCAGAATAAATTTGTAGGACACTGAGAAAAACCAAAAATTTCATATTTTTAATTAATGTAATTATTTCACACTAATTTTGCTTTTTACTCCAAAGTGATTATATGGACTAAATTCGTAACATTATATTCACAAAGAATTGGATATGTTCAATATTCCAGGTAACATTGGAAAATTAGCATCAATTTAATTTTTAACTTACATGGCAGAACAGCAGAACATTATTTTATAGTAGAATTTTATGGCGAATATTCGGTAAAGCATTTCAAACCGATACACAGAAAAAACTAAATTTCATTTTCAGCAAAGAAATTCAATGGATTAGTAAATATTTTGTCTAGAAACGGACGTACAAACTAACTTGTAAATATAGACAAAAAATCTCAACAATTTCATTTAAAAACCGTTTTTTTCGATTATTGATGGCAACCGAACTTCATTTGGGTTGCTAGTTCTTAAAAATCATATTACGGATGGCAACTGGCAACTGAGCGCTGTCAATTTCAGTTACTTTTTAGTGCTTTTCTGGCAACCACAAATTTTCAGTTGCCTGCTGGCAAGGCAACTGAAGTTCGGTTGCCATCCATAATCGAGCCATAAATCTATAAAACAATTTGTCTTAAAATATTTACAAACAAAAAAAAATTACTGAATGAAACAAAAATATTTACTGGATTTTCTGTAATATATCAATATATATTTTTGTCTGCATTTAAAAAACAAGTTGTCCAAAAATACTTATAAATACTAAACAAAATTATTTTACTGGATCGAACAAAAATAATAACTGGATTTTTGGTAATACATCAAACCAAATTTTTGTCTGAGTCATCATTATCATCCATTAAGCATTAGCGTTTATGAAATTTCACTTTGTTAAATGTGTTCTACTCTGAAGCTCATCTAAAGACTCTACAGTAAACAAACTTGGTACAATCGTATTCTTGTTGCCCTCATTCTTGTTGTTGTTATTTGTGTGTATGTCGTCATCGGGGTTATTTTTTAAGACACAGAAAACGGGTCAAACAAAAAATTCACTGATTCCGTAAAGAATATTTACTAAACATGAAATTTATTTTTAGACAAACTTTTGTTTGAAAATTTTTTGGTGATAATTTTTTCTGTGTATATCATCGCTGAAGGAAAGTTTTTTGACTATTTTTTAAGAAAGGGACAAAAAGACCCACCCAACGAACAGTAAGAGGGTTAATATGTTCTAGAAAAATGTGAGGATGCTGTTGGCCGAAGTGGTTAGCGCGTTGACCACCAACCCTGAGGTCTTGCGTTCGAGACTAGTTTCAGCCAAGCCATCAACATCATGAATTTTTCTGATGTGCATTTGTGCGTCATTGTGTTGATTATTGTTGGACTGTGAAAAAGAGAAAGACATGCCACAGATCACTTAGCAGTACTAGCAGTGATTAATACTGGCATATACTAATGCACATCGCAGCACCCTCCATCGTCAGTATTGTAGCAGAATCGTCGGCGAAGTAAAAGAACTGATAAAATTGATATTTGGCATTAGAAGTGCTGCAACACTGCTCTACAAAATTTAACAAAAAACGTGCAATAGCAAAATTAAATGTATTAAGCTTTCTATATCTCTCACTTCACCACCGGTTCTCTCTACACTATCCCTTTCCTAAGGTAGCACATTAATTAATCAACTGGTATGCATTAATTGCCTGAGTGTGCTAATTCTCCTTGAAAAATAATAAAATAAATTTTAAGAAAATGCCTATGCCGAGTCACTATAACTCGGTCCAAAATGGGGGGAGAACGTATGTATTTTTGGTACCCTCTACCATTATAAGTCGAAAGAAATTAGATTTTGTTGTACAATTTTATTTAAATGAAGAACGAATTTATCAAGAAACATGTAAAAAGTTTATTAAATGTACATATTTGTTTAAGCTAAGATAACATTTTAACAACTGGTAGAGCTGTGACAACATATTATTTTTCATAGATCACCAGATTCAAATTATCAGAGATTATTACCCTGCGGAAAATTTGGTGATGAACGATCCAAAAGTTCTCGTCATATGACTTGAGAAAATGGGAGTGGTGCCAAAAGAAATGAGCAGTGAATGGTGAAAAAGGCATATCGTACAAATGGTCACATATTAACCATTTTCAGTCAATTTAGTTGGGAAAATACAATTTCTATTTTCATTTGTAGTATTAAAAAAATAAAATAAACTATGAATTATTAATCAATAATTACAGCTAAATATCGCAATAGTATTTATTTATACATATTTATATTATTCTACACCGATTAGGTCTCCATAAGATAGATCAGTGACAAGTCACAACGTGCATACAAAGTTTATATTAACCCCATACTAGGCCATTCTCATATAACAGTGACTGGTCCACTTCATAGGTGTTAGAACTCGGACTGGTCCCCACCACCTGGGACCGGTCAAATGACTTGTTTTGTGTCAGTTCCATTTGCCACAGGATATGTTCTATTTACTATCAATCTGCCTGACGGTGGTGACTCTGATGAAACATCGATCTTTGAACCAAATCCATTGTATAAATCTTTACAATGTTCGGGGAGTATTTTACTTGTATTACAACACCTTGAATCCGTATTCGATTCCCGCCAAAGACTCTAAGTGTTTTTTTTATTTCTTTCTAGTTTCATTCAAACAAAATTTTGTTAGAGTTCTGTTGTGTAACATTTTAAATTCACTTTCATCGTTTTTCATTATTTCGTTAATCTCTTTTTTCAGTGCATTAGAAAAAACTGAACATACGAGTAAATTTTATAGTTTATTAATATCCTTTTTCATGAAATTGTCACCAACTTTTGTTGCCTTAGACTTTGAAGGATTTCATCATTTATTTGCTTAAGGAATAAAATAAATTACTAAAATGTCTTTTAATTAAGTTTCTCAGATAATTGTGTTACATTTATCAAACAAGGTAATGGCATAAATAAATTTCATATAAAATATCGACATCATTAACCAGAACAAGACAAATAAATTCAAATCAGCATGATAAGGAAAGTTTTAAAACTACTTACATGAAAACATTTTTGTATGAATAGGAAAAGAAGACTTCTGCAATGTAACGCATGTGTTTTTAAAAAGGGGTTAGAAAATTTTAATTTGACATTTTCTTAAAATAATCTCAAGATCAAATAGACGAAAGAGACTTTGTAGCGAAAAGTATTTATTTCTCTAGAGAATACAGTTTTAAATACCTTTTTTTATTTGCAGTTTAATTTATTTTGTTGTTACAAAAATGCAAAAGTGAAACAAATGTAACACATGTGTAGATTTTCCAAAGACTTCGCCAATTCCGTCATCCTTGCGTTACTTAAAAGGAAGCAAGCAAGCCAGAGCATAAAGTAAAAAAGTCAACCACACGTGATTGTGATGTCACCGTGGCAAAATAGTAAATATTTAAATTGTGTTTGACACTTGATGATTTATTATGATTTTATTGCATGTTGTTAGTAAATACAAATGAGTGTTTTTACGTATTTTCTCTGAAATGCTGACACTAAAGCTTCTTTTTTCCTTTCTTTCTATAATACGTGTGTGATATTGGTGTTTGTATTGTTATCAGGAAGTACTTGGCATTCCCAAGATTTACGACTTGCTTTTTTTATTTTCCCTTTACGTCTTTAGCCAATTTTAAGGATAATGCCTCACATATGCATTATTTCGGGTTATTTTTTCATTGGTCTTTTATTACACAAACCATTGTTAGCAAATACCAGCCAGCAACTTTCTTTGAAAGTTTTTTGTTTTGTCTTTTAATATTTTTTTTTTAATTCAACTCATTTACATATTGTTACATTCTATTCACATCCATTTTTACGCACATGATGTGTGTTGTGTGTAACAAATTCTTCATCATGTGATTTCTTTTCCACTTATCAACCATAGAATTTATGAGGTCGTCTCTTGTCAGGTTCATGCTTCGCTTGAGAAAAATGTGGAAACATGACTTTTAACCTGTTAATTTGTTCTGGTTCTAAATTTTTTCTGTGGAAATTAGAAACATTTATTTTCTATGAAGATAATTTTTTTGGAAAGTCTTATTCAAGTGAAAAACTACGACGAGTTTCACATTCTACATGCTACTTGCATAAGGGTCAAAGTTAAAAAAATTTAAGTACGACTTATCCAATTTTATTTTAAAATTTTATGAAAATCGTTTTCAAAATGAAACGATTTAAAACCGAAAATATTTCTGTTTTACCAAGGCGAATTAATTTTACTAGAAAAACAATAGGCATATTTTGTGTACGGTCATTGTCAACCGCCACACAGTGTTTTCAAAACCTTTTTTGTAGAAATAATTCGGTAACTCGTGAAATTTTTTACGTATAAATAGTCCTTGGGAATGTCTACAAAAAACATGCTTACATGTGTGTAATATCTCATTTAATTTCAGAGATAATTCCGCTCGAAATTTATTTCTTTTATTTTTGGGCGACCTAAAGTAAGTTTAAGAGATGTGGTGCACTTACCCAATGCCCGAATTTTTTTTCCAAACAACGGTGATATTAGGAAAAAAATTTAGAACAAATGCGGAAAATGTCATGCTGATATCTTTATCCGTTAAAAAGTTATACGCATCTGAACATGAAACGTGCTAAATTTTTGGGGGTTTTCCCCAACCTAAAATGAGTTCCAACATGTAAACTTTCAAGACAACGGTACACATATATATGTATTTTTTGGTGCCCTCTACCAGAAACAGTCATTGGATCCATGTTATTTTTTTTTTGTGATATACAGTGTAATAGATTTTCTTTACACAGATGCGTGGTAATAAATATTACTATGACGAAAGACGTGTGATTATGGAATCATTCGAAAGTATATTTGTAAAATGGTTGATTTTTGTTAAAAATTCCCGGAAATTGCCCCACTAATTTGTCGGGATAGAAAATTTTGTAGATTTTCGGAATATCCTGTGAAAAACTGAAAAACTCTACCCAGAACACGTAAAAAAAATTAAGTAAAGTGCGACTTTGGCTCGCACGCGAAGGGTTCCGTCCGAATACACATACATATAACCCTTTTCGTTTTTGCTCTTTTTTCATTTTGGCAATTTTTTCGTTAGCGTTTTTGTCTAATTTTAGTTTTTTTATTTTTGTAGCTTTTTTAGTTGTTTGGGTGATTTTTTTTTTTTATTTTGGTGCTTTTTTAATTTTGCTGATATTTCTTTTTTCCCGATTTTTTGTTTTTTGCCGATTGTTTAAGTTTTGGCGATTTTTTGGCTTTGGCGTTTTTTTTTTGTTCTGACGTTTTTTCGCTTTTTTACGATATTTTTAGTTTTAGTGATTTATTTAAATTTTGACGCTTTTTTCGGTTTTGGGAACTTTTTCGGTTTTTGTCATTTTTTTAGTTTTAACGTTTTTTTTTTGTTTTGACATTTTTTTCGTTTTGACGATTTTTCGGCTTTAGGCGATTTTTTTAGTTTTGGCACTTTTTTTTTGTTTTTGAAGCTTTTTTTCGTTTTGGTATTTTTTTTTAAGATTTTTTCGATTTTGATGCTACTTTTACTTTTAACAATTTTTTATGTTTTTGCGCTCTTTGCGTTTTGACGACTTTTTTCAGTTTTTTGCGGTTATTTTAGTTTTTTTGGCGATTTTTTTGCTGATTTTTTGCGTTTTAGCGTTTTTTTATTTTTGGTATTTTTTCCTTCAAGCGCTTTTTTCATTTTGGCGATTTTTCGTTTTGACATTTTTTTAATTTTGGAATTTTTTATTTTTAACGTTTTTTATTTAATTTTATGCATAGTCAAAATTACATTAACTGATAGAACACCCTTTAATTTGTATTGTTTTAAATATCAGTGTTAATTGGTGTAGTCTATTCTACAGACTACACTAATTAACACTAACTTTGGAAATTTAAAGTGTCTATATATATATAAGTGTCTGTATATTACATTAGTAATTCAACATGTTTCGTTGCTTGCTTTAGAACACCCTTTAATTTTTAACTGTCATATATTTGCGTTGTAGCGCCCAAAGTTTTACATATTCTGTGAAAATGTCAGGTCCGTAGCTCTTACGGTTCCCGAGAAAACAGCCTGTGACAGACAGACAGACGGACAGACAGACAGACGTACAGCATAGCGAAAACAATAGGGTTATTTTCCACTTTTGCTGTACGGGAGGACCGTAAAAATAATAGTTATCTTTGTTATTTTTCTTGTTGCATGGTGTTATTATAAAAGCAGAAAATTGAATTTGTAATTAATACTTTGCTGTTGTTATTTTACCATAGATAACGTTCATTATCAATGAGATGCAAGTTTTTAATAAGTCCTTAAGGCTAGAATACAAAATGAAAAAAGGTCGTCGAACAAAAAAAAATTAAAGCCAAAAACGCCAAAAGAAAACCCCGCAATTGAATAAATAATGCTGCCCAAAGATGATGACATGACGTCGATGATGTTGTGCATTTAATGTTTCTCCATCAATAAATTACAAAACATATTAGAAATTAGTAATTAAAGTTAAGTCTTCTTAATAAGATTGGGATTATATTTGAAGGACTGACTATAGACAAGAAAATAAAAAAAGAATATTTGATTCAACAGCGCTAATGAAGTAAAATTGCAAAAGTATATGTTTGACTTGAGCCGAAAACAAAGTAAACATAATTTGAGGATTAAGGGCTCTTCTAAAAATTTTGGATTTTAAGATATAAGATGAAGTGTCTTTTTTAAGGCTTTAATTATTCATTATGAAATTTATTTGAATGCGATAGATTTGCAATAAAAACAAACAATCGAATGGGAAAATTATGTGTTTTAAAACATCTGGTTTGTGAAAGAATTATAGAGATTAATTTCATTCGGTTTAGGCAATTTCAATATAATATTTCCATATAGTATTTCAGAATAACTTGTGTTCAGGATGAAAAAGAAATATAACGTGAATTCAACTTCAGCGATTAAATCGTCTTAATAATGTTATCATAAAAAATAGTGTTATCATGTTATAATGTTATCATAAAAATTGTTTCAGATGATCGAAAAGCATTGTAATATTTTTCAATTCACAGAAAAGCGAGTCACTTTACCAAGGCGCATAGAAAAAACTAAATTTAATTTTCAGTAAAAAAATTCATTGAATTAAAAAATATTTTGTCTAGAAACGGACCTAGAAACAAATTTGTAAGTACAGACAAAAATGTCGCAACAAATTCATTGAAAAAACTGTGCTTTTTCAGTAAAAAAAATTGTGCAAATCTATAAAAAAAATATGTCTAAAAATATTTAGAAATTCTAAGCAAAATAATTTACTGAATGAAACAAATATCTTTACTGGATTTTCTGTAATATATCAAACAAACAATATTTTTGTCTGAATTCATAAACCAATTTTCCTAAAAATACGTATAAACTCTAAACATAATAGTTTACTGAATCAAACAAAAATATTTATTGATTTTTTGTAATATATGAAAAAAAACTTTTTGTCTGAGTCAGTCAAAAGCTTTTTTGAAGCTATTTTTAAGTTTTATATAATAACATTATCATCCATTAGGCATTTATGAAATGTCACTTTGTTAAATGTGTTCAACTCTGTATGTTTATCTACAGATTCTAAGAAAATCAAGGAGAATTAACGGAACAACATTAACGAATTGATTCACTCGAAATCTTCAGTAAACATTCTATACAATCGCATTCCTTTTGCTCTCATTGCTGCTGTTGTTATTTATTTGTATGTCGCCATCGGGGTTGTTTTTTACGACACAGAAAATTGGTTTTTGTTGTTGTTTCACTGATTCACTAAAGAACATTCACTGAAAATGAAATTTTATTTCAGACAAACTTTTGTTTGAAAATTTTTTGGTGATAATTTTTGTCTGGGCATATATTACACTGTACAACACAAACAAAACAGCATGGCTCTAACGTCTGATTCTGGCAGAGGGCACCAAATATATGTATACATATGTCGACGTTTTGAAAGTTTATATCTGGGATTCCCTTTAGAGCGAGTTCAAGTTCCCCTTTTTGAACATATGTATGTAGTTATAATGACTCTACATAGGAAATCTTGTAATCCTTACGTTTACGGTATAAGATGTGATCATCAGTTTTATGTAAGCTACCACGTGTAACATTTTTGCGGAATATTTTAACGCTCTAACTCTTCCTTGTATGGGTCTTTTTGTCCCTTTCTTAAAAAAAGGGGGCGAAAATTCGCCTTCAGCGGCGATATAGCGGGTTTAAATGCTCTACAAAAATTTTGCCATAAAATTCTAATATAAGTCTTCAAAGAGATCCCACATCCAGTCTCAACTAGAACGCCAGAAATGATTCGAAACTTAAAATATGTTTAAGGGTTAATTTCGTACTTATTTACAATTAGTACTCGGCATAAGAAATCGTCTCGAGTCTTATGTATGAGGTATAAGATTTGCTCAGCACTTTCATATAAAATACCAAGAGAAACATTTTTGTTCAATATTTTACCCCTCTAACTCTTCGTTATATGGGTCTTTTTTAGGGGCAAAAACCCGTCCTTCAGCACTAACAAAGCAGGCCAAAATATTCGACAAAAATATTTGCCATAAAATTTTACTATAAGCCTTCGAAGACTTCCAATTGCTTAAGGGTTAAGTTCGAACTTATTCACATTTGGTGCTCGACATAGAAAACCTTGTAATCATTACGTTTATGGTAAGTATGTAAGACACCACAAAAAACATTTTTGTGAAATATTTTAACCTCATAACTCTTCTTTCTATGGGTCTTTTTGTCTCTTGTTAAAAAAAGGGGCAAAATACTGCCGTTCAGTGGCGAATTGGCGGGCTGAAATGTTACACAAAAAATATATGCCATAAAATTATACCATAAGTCTTTATAGACACTTAGTGCCTGTCCCACGATGTCGACAAGTCGATACCGTTCTCTTATTTATATTGAGAATAATAATAAAAAATTTAAATTTGTTTTTCTTTTCAATATAAATAAGAGAACAACATCGCCTTCTCGACATCGTTGGACAGCCCATTAAGTTCCAGACTTAACTTGAACACCAGAAATCATTCAAAACTTAAAATGTGTTTAAAGGCTAATTTCGTACTTATTCACAATCACTGAACCAAAAACATTTATTATTTCAAGGAAAAAGATCATTATTTCACCGAACTATTCATTAACATTAACCTAATATACTGGTACGTTAAATCAATGAACTGGTTCATTAATTTTGTTAAAGAATAACAACAACGAATGCTTTCAATGAACTGTTTTACATTGAACTTCAATGAACATTTGCATTGAAACAACGTATGCGTACATTGAAACAACGTATGCGTACATTGAAACAACGTATGCGTACATTGAATCAACGTATTTTTGCAAAAAATTAATGAATCCAAGTCAATGAATGTCATTCATTGAAATTATGTTAAATAACTTTTTTTGTGATTAGTGTTCGGCATAGGAAATCTTGTAAGCCTTACTGTTAAGGTGTAAGATATGTTTTATGTAAAACACCACGTGAATCGTTTTTGTAGAACATTTCAGCCCGCAGAACAAAGGGCTCAAAAAGACGATGAGAAATATTTTTCGACTTAAATTAAATAGCAACATGTTAAATATAAACTAAATGAATTAATTATTACCTAAAAAGTGCATTTCTAACCATTTACAGCAACATTAAACAGATGCTCTTATAAAAACAAGAAACAAATTGAAACAAATCTAATAAATAGACCGAGACAAAGGACAATAACAACTTTAAAGAAAGGTGTTTTATTTGAAACAAAAAAAAACTAATTTTTTCTTTAGTTTCAATTACAATTGAAAAGCTCTTATAGAAACAAAACACGTAGAGTCCAAATTTCCTTTATCTTGTGATACTTAAAAACATTATTTTTTCCCCTGCATATTTTATGAGTCATAGATTATGAAATTAGCATATTTTTAAATTCTTAAAAAAAAGGAAAAAGAAAACAAAAAACGTTGCATACTCAATAGAACAATGTCCTCTTGTAAATTAGCTTTTGCTGGAGTGAAGGTGGCTTTTTTCTTCATTTTATAGCATATTTTTTGCCTGAAGATTTTCTTCAATTAAACGTGTAATTATTGTGTGTTTTAATTTAGAATTTCAGTTTCATCAGCTTCCCTTTGCTTGTAGGTCTCTAGTGTTTTTCTAATTTGTTTTTTTTTCATTTGCCCTTTTTTAATTCTTCATTTAAAAGTTTGAACATTTTTTTCTTTTTTGTTATTTGATTTTCTTATTTTATTATGGTTTGGGTATTTACCCAAGTTAAATAGTGTTTTTCTTCTCCGACTTTTGCTGGCCAATATTTACTTTTTTCCTTATCAAATTTTTATCAAAGAGCCTTGGACGACGTTTATTTTTTATTTAATTTAAATGTTAAATTTTGACATCAAACATATTGGGGGTTTGGGTGTACATAGTTAAAATTCACTTTGGTTACTAACTACTTTATATCTTGACATTTGTTGACGTCGCGTCTACTAATTATTCGCTTAAGATCATTTTCAAGTACTTTTAAAAGTAAAAAAAGTTTAAAAGAAACGAAAACTTCTACTTTTTTGTTGACATTTTATGAGACATTTTGATGGTTGAGTAGCCTTTTGAACTGTAGTTTTAAATTAATTTATTAAAAGCTTATTTGGATGATTCTCATTTTAAGTATACTGATTTTAAAATACATATTAGAACTATGTCATAAAATAAATATGTATTTTAGTTTAGTCAATGGATGCTGAAATTTTCGGTTTTTTAACGCTAAACCAATAATAATTCTGTAAAAAAAATCGACTGCAATAGAAAGTACCAAATCGAACAATTAGAAAATGGACGCATACACTTTCAAATATTTTTTTTCCACATCGGTTCACATATAGCGAAGTTATGCGATAACCAGACGATCAATGCACGTAGATCGTGTTTTCGAACAACATGAACTTTTGAACAACAACAGCTACATATTGTTCTCGCAAACAATAATGGGTAGTGATGCCAACATGTATTTTTGCACACAATTAAAAAGATTTATTTTCTTTGAATTTTTATATACATTGAAATTGATTATGGAGGATATTAGCTAGTTCCTTTTATCGAAAAAAAATTTTTTTTTACTATTTCATTTGGTTTTGTACTATTTTTGTATAACTTCTATACCATTTTTAGATTCTTTGGTGACAGCACTGACAGATACACACCATAAACTTATAACACACCTCTTTTTTGTCGGTGGTTAAAAAGGCCTTTAATACGAGATGTGAAGCTTGCTGCTTTTAAAGTGTCAAAAGTTGAAAAGGCTCCAAATGCGTTGGCGCGTTAACGCGTATTATGATGTACCTCTACTTTTAAGACTTCGTTTAACATTTTCATCACTAAGTGATTTCTGCTGGACCACATTTCGACCTATTAACTCATCACTGAACCAGCCCCCTTATTCTTAAGTTAAAACTTTAATATGTCTGGTATAGTCCTCAATTTAATGTAGTTCAAAAGAATGTGTTTTCGAGCTCCAATGTAAAATATGTGCCTACAAATTCATAAATAAAAATAATCCTACTTTAAACACCAATTTACGAGCACGTTTACAATTTTAGTAATTAAAATAATGTAAATTCCTGCGTAAAATCCTTTCTAAAAAGAAAATCACTCGGATACAGGAAAAGAAAAGCAGAATGTTAAATAAAATATTTTAATAAATTTTCTTAATTACCCAGTGGATATATTTTCCAAGTGCAAATAAAATTATAAAACAAACTCACATACAATTAACAGAAAATGAAATCTTCTGAAAAAACGTTTCATTTAAAAATTGTATTAGAAAATATTTCCTTTGCAACAGACCATGAATGAACGTAAAAACAATCATGCTGCACATTTTTGGTATTGGCAAATTAACAATGGAAGTTTTTCAATGGTATTTTTGGAGTTTTTCTTGTGGAGCCCCACGAACATGTTCGCTTAAATTTGCTTTAATCTTTGCAAGCATACAAAAGTAATTGTAGTCATTTTTACCCCATACGCAGATAAATAAAAAAGGATAATAGAGAAATTGTGATTTTCAAAAAAAAAAACAGGAATAAAGAAAGGAAGCAACGGACAATTCCAATACAATTTATAGCCAAAGGGTGTAAATTTTGTATGAAAATGTTTAACACTAGATATTAAAAAGGCAAAAAGTAAGAAAATGTAAAGGTCTCCTCTGTATCATGTAGAGAGCTAACGTTTCCTTATCTTATTAAAATATTAACGTTATAAAGTTTAAGATAATGGCGTTTTTTATTTTAAGTATTTTGTTCTTGGTTAAGAAATCTACAAAAATATCACTTTACATAAATAAACTCAAGTTAATATACTACACAACCCTAAACTGGCCAGACGGAAAATATACTTTTAGCATTTGTAGTATAATCTATTTGCCAGGGAAACATTCTCTTTCCCTAAACTAATTTAAATCTCAACTTTATTTGAATGAGAAAAAAAAACTAAACAATAAAATTCAAATAATTGTTAAAAACGCTGCTACCTGACAACCATAAATCAGTTTCATAATCATATTCATTATTGTACTGCCTGCAATAAACCCTTTCTCTCTTTTTCCCCAGTAAACTTGAAATTTGTAATTCCATGAAATGGATTTCCTTATTTTTCCACAATTTCCAAAATTTGAAAACCATTAAGAATTGTTTGCAAAGTTGAATTGAAAAAAACAAGAAATTTACTTTTAAAATGTGTATCAATTTAATTATGAACTGCCTTTCTGAATGTATATCTTAAGGTACAGTCACACTTGTCAAATATTTGCCGAGAAAAGCGTGATCAAGAGACAAGCTAAAATTGTATATCCTTTAATTTGTACTTTTTTTTAAATATGGGTTCGCATTTATTGAAAATAACATAAAAATAGCTTTTTGCAGCATAAATAACTCTATTTTGTGATATAAAAAATAGTTAGGTTTTTTTTTGGCAAATATTTGACGAGTGTGGCCTTTAGTTAATGTCTGTCTTTTGTTCTTTAGCAAAAATTAAGACATGCATGTAATAACCAATTATTAGGAAACATTTACGCAGACACATTTCATGCTTTTTATTTTTCTCTACCACAAAAGTGCTGACTATGAACTCCACAAGTAAACAGCGGAAGAGGATGTAGAAGAAAACTTTGAAAATATTTATAAAATTCGTTCTATGAGCAAAAACTATTTGCATTGAAAGTTTAACTTTCTCTTGCACGTATGGAAGTGCTAAAGGCTGAAAATATTTGTTTTACAAACATTTTTATTTTCATTGAAATACATAATTACAAATTTTCTAAATTCAGTAAATTGTGAACTGTTAAAAATATCGTAATGAAATTTTATGCAAGCAGAGCTGAAGCGTTTTTAATTGGCTTGCCTACCGAGAAAGAGACAGCAAACCCTAAAGTTGCTCATGCGTGTGGGCTTTACTTTCCCAGCAAAAACTTTGGTTACTGGTGGGCAAAAAAGCATATGAGGATTTAAGTTTTAACTACTTACAATTTGACTCGATAACTACTTATTTTTATTTGAGAACTTAAAAAAATAAGGGGTACCCCTTACAAATGTATTTACCCACTAAACCTGAGATTCGAAATAAAAGAAGGTTCGCTAAAACGAAGAATTTTCGAAACAAATTTGTTCGATAAATGCTCGTGAATCTAAAACAAATCTAATGTTCGCAAATGCGAGCTTTTGTCGATAATGTTGCGACAACAAGCTCAATTGCCAAATTTCATAAAATGTGAATGTTCGCAGCATCGAAATATGTCTCGATAAGAAGCGCAATTGCCAAATTTCATAAAATGTGAATGTTCGCAGCATTGAACTATTTTCGATAATTTATCGAATGTGTAATTTACATTCATGTGTGCAATAATTGAATAGAAAAAAATTTGCCACGATAGCCTAGTGGATGTGTGCTAATCTGTTAGCCTGGCGGTACCGTGTTCGAATCTGATTGACTGCAGCCTAAGTTACAATTCTAAATAAATAAATATTCCATTTACATTAAAATAGAAAACTTAAAAAAATAAAGATAACAATCTTGAAAAATTACTTTTTCCTGCATTTTTGTGGTATCGATATTTCTTCGATATTGGTTCGCTATTGATTTGTCAGCGAAACATCGAAATCGAAAGATTTGCTGCCACAAACTGAGCGACGAGTGAGCTCTGGCAGCTCTTTCTCTTTCCGACTTCGATAGCCGTTCGCGAGTGTTTTGTCCGAGAAACGTGTGCGCAACATTCGAATGCGATATTATTTTCGAATGTTTTGGTTTGCTGGGTACATTGTAACAACAATTAAGCACACATAAAAAAATTTCAATGTAAAATTGTCGAAAACCAGGGTAGTTTAACATTTTTCGGTAGTGATTTTGCTTCATAAACGTTTCATGTTAATTCAACATGATTTAAAATAATCTTGAAGAAAAATGTATCCTTTGAATTAACTATATTTCATGTTGATTTAATATTGCAGTACAGTTAAATCTAAATGAAGTTGATACTAAATAATACTAAAAATCATGTTGAATCCAAGTGATTTCGAGTTGAAACAACGTGAATTTGATATTGGAACCACAAGAAGAATTGTGTTGAATGAAAGTTATTTCAAGTTAAAACAACGTGAATTTGATATTTGATGAAAGAACACTAAGAATCATGTTGAATTATAGTTATATCAAGCTGAAATGACATGACTGTAATGTAGCTATTTTATTAATTATTTTATCTACGTGATGGTTATTAGCATAGACATCAGAGAACTATTTGATGTTGTTGGTTGCCCTAGCCAAGATTTGAACTCGTGTCACTTGCATGATAGTCCGCGTGCTAACCACTGCAGCCACAACAGCTTCAAACTTTATTTTAGATATTCACGATATAAACACCTATCGTACCTAAAATGAATTTCATTTTAGTTCAACATGATTTAAATGATTATTTAACATAAAACTTATTTGAAATTAAAGTTATAGTCATGTTGATTTAAAATGAAATGTAACGTTTATAACAAAGTTGTTTTAAAAGTGAAAAAATTTAAATCAAAGAGATTTAAGGTTAGATTAATAATTTTTCATTTAAAATTAGTATTAAACAATAGTAATTTTAAGCCAGCAGCAGTAAATGTTCGCTGGTAATTCGGTTATTGTCGTCTACATAGCTGACACATGTAAGTATAAACAACAACAAGTCACACAACTAAGCACAATAGTGAACTGTAGCACAATGAACAAAGCAAATAAACACTAACATACTAAAGGGACAAATTATTTCTTGTAAATTTAATATGATTTCAAATCACAATTTCGTCACGTTGATTTAACATTACTTTTTTCTGTGTGTAGTTATTATTTGACTTACTTGAAGCTAAAAAATAAGTAGTCAAATAAACTAATTAAAATTTAAAAAATTGTGTATAAACATTATATTTATATATATATTTGTGCACACTTTGCTTTTTGTTTTTGTTTTTTTACTCAACTGGGATACGAACTAGTGCTCGTACAGACTTAAAGACAATTACTTTACTCACTTAGCTATTGTTCACTTCTAAGTTTAAGCGACAAAAATTACTTTTTATATAAAAACACATGTTGGTTTAAAATGTTCTTGTCTACTTATTTTAATAATACATAACAACATATTATAACTACTTTCAGATAATAAGAAAATGGGAACAATTTTATTAAAAACTAAGCAGTAGCTCTAATTTGAAGCATAGTAATAAGATAAATAAGTACCACCCATTACTTTTCATTATTTAGTTATTTACATAAAATTGTTCGTCATTAACTCTGGTCTGCAAAAAAAATGTTTTCGTTGCTTTAAATAAGAATATGTGGTATATCAGTAGTTTAATGCACACAATTTAAATTAGTTATCATGTACAATTTTTTTTAAATGGGCAAGACTTACAGTGGTCACCTTATAATTAGAAACGACTTTTTACCATATATATATTTGTTAATATATTCTAATCGTATGAGTCCAAACATTTTTCACAATATATAACAAAAATATGTAAGATATTTATAGACTTTTCGTATGGGGGTGAATATAATATTTTTACGCCGCTGGATCCCGGCATGGCTATTATACACAGAATTGTTCTCTTGATAGATCTTTTCTATATAGTACTTGAAAACCTTTTATTTTGATGTTTTAATTACTCTTTCAAACATGTTTGAACATTTTTAGCGGAATGTCTACATATTTTTAAAAAAGTTTAATTTTCTCAAAAATCACAAGAAACGGAAAATGAAATAAAATCCCAATATTCCAATGTATGTAATAACTTCTGGAAGTTTTATGCTGAAAACTGGTGACAACTTTTTTAAAAGCTTATGTAAAATAAAAAAGAACGATTTTATAGGTTTTGTGGAATATCAAGGATTTCGAATATCACAAATATTTTTTGAATTGTGTTTTTCTTTTAAGTTAATCTAAACAGCATTATCTTTCTTTTTCATTACATTATTTTTTTTTTAATTTTAGCTAATAACTGCAGGTAAAAACTTCAAAAAATCGTATTTGCCAATTACAATTGAGTAATTCCGTTTAGCCGGGTGTGACCACTTTACACATATTTTTTGTTATAAATAAAGAATATATAATTTTTTACTTAAAAAAAGTATGCGACTCGCTAGGCCATTAAGCTTAAAGTCGTTGAATAACGGGTAGACACTGAAAGAACACGATTCCTGCTCAAAATGGTTGTCAGAAAGCTGCGACGGGTGTGACCTTACAAATCTTAGTTTTAAAGAATTATGACTTTCATAAATTCTGTAAAATGTTTACTATAACGTGCACAATATTTTTGGTATAGCTGTCTGTTCAAAGTGTTTTTAGCTGTATTACGTATTTACTGTTTGACAAAAAATCAGTTTTCTTAACAAAAAACTATTTTTTAAATGTGACGGTGTGTGACCAACGGGTGTGACCTAATACGAAAATTTAAAAAAATTCGAAGAAATAAAACTTTTTTTTGATTTCATTAAAATAAATAATATAAAAATAAATCACAAGAAAATAATAACACAATAATTATTTGCTATCCGTTCTATTATAGACAGCAGAATACTCCAGCTGATTAATTTTTTAAATTCAATAAAAAGCGAAAAAAAATTCTTTTCAGAGATAAGGGTTTTTATTAATAATGAGAAAGGAAAGAAAAGAAAATCTGAAATAAATATTAAACATACAAAGAGGGAGAGCTAAATGTTTCGTGGATATCATTTAAAAGTGCCTTAAATTGCTTTAAAAATACTAAATACAGTATTCTTTTATTTTTGCTATAATTGTCATGCTCTAAAAAACATCAATTGAGAGATTTTTATTAAAAATAAGAAAATAATTTTTTCCTTGCATAGGGCCGTTTTACGTGGAATCACTCAGTTATAACTAAATAGAAAAAGTAAAACTTTGATGTCTTCTAAATAAACGGTTAATTAATGTTAACAAAAACAAAATGCATTTTTAGTTGGTCTGAAGTGTAGCCTACTAGATTGCAATAACAAATGCACCAAAAGAGAACATGAAAAAAATAGTTTTGGCAAAAAAAAAAGTGGTCGTCTGAGCCATAGTGCGATGTACATAAAAAATATTTTTTCAGTTTTGTTATTGTTTGTTTTTCATTTTATCTTCTTCTTTTTCTTTTATTTTCTGACAATGTTCAAAGCCAACTGATCAGAGATGACATTTTGCCATTTTTTATTATTCAGTATGCGAATTCAAATGCATGGGCGTAGACAGAACCTTCTGGGGTGGCTAAGTAAACCAGAATCGCTTTAGCCCTCCCTAGAAATTCAAAATATTAGAGTAATTTTGATAATATAAGGGGCTAATGTTGGCTATAGCCTCCTCCGCACAGGTTTTGTTTAAATTACCAAACACATATTTCATTGCCAACCTAATGTACATATCCAAAATATGTATTGAACTAAAGTCGAAATTATTTTCAACTTAAGCCTAGTACGCAGAGCCGCCTAAATTTCAGGTTTGAAATTTTGTATTTATTTCTACACGCAACAATTGTTGTGTAGAGAAATTTGTTTTTATTAACGTAAATTCACTTATTTTTATAAATTATGTACAACGTGCAAAATATGAAAAATTATTTCAAAGACCACAAAAACACAACATATCAACAATTTCTTGAGCAAACAATTGTCCGAACATTAATTTTTGTTTTAGTTGACGGAAAAAAGTCTCCAATAATTGATATGCCATCCCTGTATTAAACAAAAACTGTGTTGATTTATCTTTTCACCTGCGTACTACCACACGGGAAGTCGCCTGAAAACTTTTCAAACCTGAGTTTCAGTTTGTTTTTTTACACGTACTTCTTATGCAGGCAGAGCTGCGTACTAGGCTTTAAACCTTTACAGTTCAAAGAAAGTACGCATAAATATTAAAAGTAATAATAATAAAAATGGTTCACTCACGGTCGTGCCAAAAGCGTCCACAAAAGCCTTTAATTGGTGTATTTGTACTTAAAACTCTTTCGATCTTAAAATTCGGGATCAAAATAGCGCAACTTCAACACCAGTCACATTACTTTAACTAAAGAACAACACCTCAAGAAATGTTCAACATATCCAGAACTTTGTGTGGAAAATATATCGTTACACCTCATAAGTGCCATCTGTTAAATGAACAGCGAGAACAATCGTCTTCATCTAAACCACATATTAAAACGTTTAACCCATTTTATGGCTTGCTCACTTTAACGTTTCTCAAGAACTTCTAAAAATAAAATAATAAAACACACACTCACAATTATAAAGCGGTTTCATTCATTAGTCATCGAGAGAGACAAAACTTCAAGATTGGAAAAATTAACCACTAGAGATGAGATCGTGAGTAAATAATCAGTTACCAGCACAAAACTTTAATCATAATTTTTGACCAACATTTATGTGCGCTCACGTGAGTGAAATAAATTTTTTCACGATCGAGAAAACTCATGCTGACGAAACACTCACGATACATATAATTTCTAATTTTAATTTAAATCAAGTTTAACTTCGTTAATTTAAATTACACTTTGCAACTGAAAAAATTTGCATAATTTCAAAGACCGATTCTGGGAATCATTTTAAGCGGAGTTAAATGTCCACCCTTTTGCACATTTATAGTGGACTCGGCATAGGATATTTTCTTGTAAGCATTACGTTAAAGTATAAGATGTGGTTATCACTTTTATATAAAACACCACGATAAACAGTTTTGTGGAACATTTTATGGATCCTTTTCTCAATTTTTTAAAAAAGGGGAAAAAATCTTGTATTCAGGGGCGATATAGCGGGCTGAAATGTTCTACGAAAATATATGTTATAAAACGCTACTATAGGTCCTTAAAGACACCAAAAGCTCCAAACTCAACTTGAACGCCAGAAATCATTGAAAGCTTTAAATGTGTTTAAGGGTTAATTTTGTACTTATTCACAATTAGTACTCAGCGTAGGAAATCTTGTAAGCCTTATGCTTAAAGTATAAGACGTTTTCAGCACTTTTATGTAAAACACCACGAGAAAAAATTTTGTGAAACATTTCAGCCCACTATTTCACCGATGAATGGGGTTTTTCGCCCCTTTTTGAAGAAAGGGACAAAAAGACCAATACAACGAAGAGTTAGAGGGTTAAAATGTTCCACAAAAATTTTCCTCGTGGTATTTGTCATAAAAGTGCTGAACACATCTCATACCTTAAGCGTAGTATGCAGATCTGCCTGAAATTCGGGCTGACATAAGTATGTGTAAAAAAAAGAAACTGAAATTCAGGTTGGTAAATTTCTTAAAGAAATTTCCGTTTACTAGTACGCAGTTCCAAAAGAAAAGTACACGGAATTTTGGCATTTATTGTCTATTACAGGCATGTTATAACAATAAGTGGAGAATTTTTTCCGTCAACTAAAACAAAAATTAATGTTCAGATAATTGTTTGGCCACGGAATTTTTTACATTTCTAATTTTTCGTACGTTGTAATTAATTTTTAGTGTTTTTGTGTGTTGTAAATTAAAAAATATATAATTTGTGTGTATGCAAACAAAATTCTGTATAGAATTCTACACGATTATTTTTCCGTGTAGAAATAAATGCAAAACTCCAAACCTGAATTTCAGTGAGAACTGCATACTACGCTTTAAACGTTAAGGTTACAAAATGCCGGGTCTTTATAACTATTTGAATATATTTTTTGACGACCTCTACGCTGTGATAGAACATTGCGGAAACTGTTTTCAAGAACCGTTACACTTTCTCTCTGATCGTATAATAATAGTATATGGAATAATAGTCCACAAACTCTGCTTTGTTGTGCCAAATGGATAATACAATTGCAACTAACAACCTTAAGTTGGTTGCCCAAAAACTAAAATTTCATTTCTCAGCAGTATTCTAGAAATTCCCACGAAGGGTGGTAGAGTTTGTATCATTTTTCTTCAATGTTAGTAAAAAAAAACTCGCTGCTCTCTGATCACGCTTTATTCTCGTCACATCAACGGCGTCCATCTCCATTAGAAAAAACACAACAATTAAACCATTTACCAAACAACCAACCATCAACATAAAAATTACTCTAAATTTAAGTGGGTACAAGAAGCGAGCACTTAAACTTTAATGATGAAATGACTTCGTAACTAATTAGTAAAATACATAAAAACAATAAAGTTTAGCTGGTTCTTTTTTCTAGATTTCCTTTTCCGCATTTGAAACGGAAGAAAGAAACATTTACCTAAAAACGGAAAGCAGAGTTGTAGCTGATGGAAAGGCAGTCAAGTCAGCAAATTTGACTGTTGGTACTTTTAATGTGACACCAGTTGATGGAACTTAAATTCAACAAGTTGTATGTTAATAAAGCGTATACAGGAGGGTAAGACTCATTTAAAAAAATCATAAAAAATCAAGCCATAATGAATGCTGCAATTTACCCCTAAAAGCAAATAGCAGAAATAAAATTAACAAAGAAATTAAAAATATAAACATAAAAATTATAAAAATTAAAAACGTGTTAAAATTTCTAAAATAGAAACGCAAAAAAAAAATACAACAACCTAACTAAATCCTTAAAATATAAAGTAGAAAAAAAAACACTTTTAAATCTAGCAATCAACGAAAACTTTTAATGAAGTCAGAAAAAAATTCATTAAAAAAATGAAAACGTTTTTATGACTGAATAAGAAAAGAAACCCCTTAAAAGTAACACAATCTAAAATGAAAACCAGCGAAAAAATCATAAATTTCCACGTAAATAATAATAAAGAAATAATGTTTTTAATACTTAAAAAAAATATGAACATCTTTTTAAAAAGCATATGCTGATTACATGGCCAGTACAATAAATTATGTAAATTGTATATTTTCATACCAATTTCGTTTTTTTTTAATTTTCTTTCTCACACGAATAAAACGAAAATAGAATCAAACAATCTTTGAAATTTTACTAATAAGGGTAAAACATCACATGTATCCTTAGGCTACAAAACACACTCACACACATACCAGTTACTCTATTTCTTCTATTTATTCCTGATGGGGTCAGCAACAGCTTGATAAAAAATGATGTAAAAAATTTGTTACAAAACAACATAAAACAGCAGCAGTCATAGAAAAACAATATCAGGAGGAGTTGGTTGTTTGTAGCCCTTCATTAGAAAATAAATGACTCATAAACAATAAAGCGGCCTCGTTTTTGGGTTGTTTATTAGAAAAATAATCACACAATTTTCTTTGAAACATTTGTTTCATATTACTTTTGTTGTTGTTGTTATTCTTAACTGTTGAATAAAACATTGTAACAGGATCAACAGAAATACGACATTAAAAAGTGTGAGTTTTTTTTTTGGGCGTTACAAATATGATATTTATGAGATTTTAATGAAAATCTAAAAATTTATTAACAGCAAAAAGATTATAGACGCAGTTATTTTCAATAGTCTCTGCTAGATGAAAATAAAGAAAGAGGTTGAATTTTGTAAAAAAAAAATCGCCTTCATTAGATTTTCCCTATGCATGGAAAATTTTCAATATGTTTACGGCACATCATCAGCTTTGCTTCCGCCCAACAGAGGCAACTGCAACGATTTACGATGGTATCTTTATTTATGGCCCTTCGAACCGTCACAACGTGGCTCATAATCGTTTGTTGTTGGCCAAAATTCTGTAACTTTTTAACCGGTTGAGATATTTTAATAATTTTTTTTAACGGACAGATAAATCCTTGATCTCTTAGCACCTTTTGTTTTCATTAAAATCGGTTTAGCAGTTGTTGAGAAATTCAAAAATGCTTTTTTAAATTTTAAACAAGCCATATGTGGGGAGTACCCCTTCCCACGTATCTACCCCGCCAGTTTTTTTTTTTTTTTTTTTTAAATAAGAGAAGTAACACAATCAGGCAATTCATGTCTACCAGTTCATCAATTAATGTGTTATCTTCTTTGGGAAAGGGATAGTGTATAGAGAACAGGTGGTGAAGTGTGAGAGAGATAGTAAGCTTAATTATTTACAACTCTGCTATTGCGTTTTTTTTTTGTAGAGCAGTGTTGCAAGCCCCTCTAGTGTCAAGTAGAGGCATTGAGTTGTTTAAGCTGTGTAGCCATTTTTTATTAGTTATTTTACTTCGCCGACGGTTCTGCTACAATACCGACGAAGGAGGGTACTGTAAAGTGCATTAGGATATGTTAGTATTAATCGCTGTCGGTACCAGTGGAGCCAGATGAGGGGATTTGTCCCCAAATTGGGGATTTCAACTTCTATTTGGGGACAGATTTTCGTGGGGAGGGATTTGGGGATTTTTCATTATAAGCACTTTTAATAAACATGTAAATTGGACGTGTGTCCAAACACTAGGCTGAAATTGATGTTGGTCCAGGAAGTTTAGAGGTAGTGATAACTGTTATCACTTTCGGATCAAAAGAAGTTAAAGAAATTTGCTTACAATATTTATTTAGCTGTACTAGCAAAAGAAGTGATTAAAAGATTCGATGAAAATATTTTACCTATCGATCCATTTGCGTCTTAGTCTTTAAATTATAATGTAATTTCTTCAACTGAAAAGTTGTAGAAATCAGCATGGTAAAAGTATATAAGGTAGTTCCACTTTCTCTTTTTTTACGACATACTATCTTTTGACAAAAAGGAGATCTGACATTTAAGCTAAAAATCGTGCTACCATTTCTTGCTTTACAAAATTCCATTTTTTTACATATTAAAAATATTAAACGTTATTAATTTTCAAAAGAAAATATGAATTGTGTTCAGAGGGTGAGTTTTTGGAGTCAATGGAGGAGATAATTGCAATATCGCGATGTTAGCAATTTCTGAGGAATTTTCGCTATTTTCGCGATCTATCTGATTTTACGAGATTATGTTGTTCTATACAGTTCTATTAATATTTTCAATCGATTTAGTAATTTTTCGCGAGCTTGCCATTTTTTCGCGTTTTTCCGAGTTTTTTTAAACAGTTTTGACGTTATAATACCTCTTATGGCTTGTTCTTCATTACGCAACTAGTTACGAATTAATGCAATGTTCGAGATAAAACCGGCTTTTTAAAAGTGTTCATCTTCTTTGCAGTTTTTGAGAGTTTTAAACAATGCTCGACTTTGTTATTATGCCTATTTTAGCAAGTTTTTGCCATTTTCGCCATTTTTTTTACCGAATTTTTGGTATTCCTTGCGGTTTTAGCGATATTTTTAGCGATATTTTGCAATTTCTCGCTATTTTCACGACAAGCGTAATTTTTCCAGTTTTTTTACGTTTTGATTACGCTTTGTAATATTTAAAATTTTAGCAAGTTCTAGCGAATTTTCACAATGTTTGCGATTTTTCCCGAAATATTGACTTTCGTTACATTTTTAGCGAGTTTTATTAAATTTTAGGGCTTATTGGCAATATTGCGATTTTTGTGAATTTTCGACATTTTCGTTATAGGCACTTTTAGAGTTTTTGTAGATTTTTGGAATTTTTCCAATTTCTTTATTTCCGCGATCTATGTATTTTTGCTGCGTTTTTGGTATTCTTGACAGTTTTAGTAATTTTAATCAATTTCGGAACTTGTTTCCGTATGTAAAAAGTTTAACGAATTTTCGGCATATTCACAATAGAAGATTATTCAATTTTAGGGGCTGTTTCCATTTTTAGCTAATTTTTTGTATATTTTTGTAATTTTGCAATATGCGATTAAATTTCCATCGCCTCTATTTGAAATCACCACAAATTTCGAGTACATAATCACAAAATTAATACTACACATTCTTGCATAAAGTTTCTAGGAATATTTTCCATTTTTCATGTGTGGCAAGGCTATTTTAAATATTTACAAATAAACTAGACTTCAAAAATCTCCATTCTTGTCAAGCAATTTTAAGTGAAACTATCTTGTTTTTTTATATTATTGAAATAAGTTACATGTTGTCAACGTATGACCTACGATATCTTAATGAACTTGACGCTCATAATGAACTGACGTTATCGTGCGTGTCTGGCAATGCTAGTAAGAGTGGGCTGACTGTCTAACCAACAGGGAAGCCCAATGTAGATTAATAGGACCGGAATCCTTCTTTGGCATCTCACGTGGATACGTCCAAGAGAAGAATAGTTCCTGAGAATAGGTGGTGCTTGCTCGACATTTATTGTTAATTAGCAAAAATGATCTCAGACCACTACCCGGAGACAGCGGTCTCAGACAACAACAATTTGTTATTGCTAACTCTGAGACTCCATGCAACTAAAGAAGAGATGCCGGAACCTCCGCAATAACCCGGCAGTTATTGCTCACAGAGTGGAGTTTCTTAGAGGAATACTGATGACTCCAAGTGAAGTATATAACCTCTCACCGAGCGGAATAATTGGCTTTATCGTAGCTTTAATCTGCTTCAGTACACATCTGGCCCGCCAAAAAAAGCAAAAAAAATATAATAAACAAACAGTTTTTCTGTTTTCGAGAATCGCAAAAATGCAAAGGTTTCTTAAAACTTTGTGGCAGAAAAAAGGAAAGCATTTAATTAATTTTATTTCTCTAAAATTTTATTGTTACTTTTAGAAAAAAAATGTTTCCTTATCCTAGAGAGACAGTGAATTAAATATAACAATTTTCAAAGTATTAAAAGTGGTTAGTTTTACTATACAGTGGAATAAAATATTGACAATTTGCTTTTAATTAGAAGTGCAAAGTGCATAATATGCATATTACATATTATGTAAACATTAGATTCATATATGGCTAAATCAAAATAATGCGACAGTATAATTCGTTTATAATCCACACCGCTTACAGTAGAATTAGCGATATAGTCCAAAATGTTAGTTTTTCTGTCATCTATAAGTAAAATACCTGCAAAATATTTTTTATTTAGTCCATTAGTCCATTTCCGCTTATACGCCACCAAGATTTGGTTTGAAATATCTTAAATATATGCAAGTTATGGAAGATATAATCCCAAATGCAAAAGTCAAAAATAATTTATTTTGTAATCATAATTTTATGAAAATATTACTCATGTTGAAGTAGAAATAGTTTTTATTTTAGCAATCTTAATTGCAATCTTTGTGAATTGAGTAAAAAAGGAAGTAATTTCTTAACTTTAGTTTTATTTTTCTTTGTTAAAAGAAATAGTTATATGCGGATTCGCATATAAGCCACAAATTGGCTTATATAAAAATCAAGATATAGTTCAATTCGTCTATAGTCCATAAAAAAGGGTGCAAATGAGGCAGTGGACTATAAGCGAATTTTACTGTAGTATTTAAACATAATACAATACGCAGAGGACTTAAAAATTTTATTTTTATTGAATGATGGTGCTTATTATAAAAACTATTTTTTTTTTGGTACAAAATTGGGGACATGAGGTAAAAGTTTTCTGGCAACTCTGGTCGGTACTGCCAAAGTGATCAGTGCTATGCCTTCATCACCTTAACAGTCCAACAACAACCATCGCAATAACACACCAATGCATATGAGAAAAATCCATGATGTTGTTGGCTTGCCTGAAACTAGTCTTCAACTCAAGACCTCAGGGCATGTAGTCAAACGCGCTAACTACTCAGCCAACAGCACCCTCAAGTTTTATACATAGCTTCGTATATTGTCTTTAAATTACCTCATACCAAATTTGAAGCCACTTACTGTTATAGCTTTCCAGATAGCAGGAAATTATTAATTACTTTATATTGGTAGTACCCCTTCCCCCATAACTATCCCGTCAGTTTCTAACCATTATTCGTATCATGCCTTCCAATTAGTTCATACCAAATTTGACGACTCTTACTGTTATATCTTTCGAGTTAGCAGGTAATTATTGATTACTTTATATCGGGAGTACCCCTTCCCTCGCACCTACACCGTCAGTTTACCTAACTTAATATATTGTACTCAAATTAACTGAGGTACATATATTAAGTTAGGTAAAAAAAAAGGTTCATACTTTAATAGCTTTCCAGATAGTACATTATAGTTAATTACCTTATATGGGGAGTACCCCTTCCCACGGTCCTATACTGAAAATTTTTTGACACACTCCTCTAAAAATAACACATAATATATTGGAATTTTCTGACTGCTATAGCTTTCATGATATGAGATATCTACTTAGTACAGGCGTGGCACTGCCCACTTTTATATCCATTATATTGTATTGTCATGGGAACCTAATATGTATATCTGCAAAGTTTCAAGTTCTTTCAATAATAATTTTTGAGTGATTTCATAAAAATTAAAAAAGCGTTCCACGAACGGTTCCAGATGGATGAAAAAGTATATAGGGTTCAAGAGGAGACTTTCACCTTTCTCTGGGTAATTTATTTATTTTGATTCTTTTGATCTTCAAAAGTTCTATTTCTCTAAAATTAAAATTTTCCAAACACCTTAAATATAAACAGTACAGTGGCCTTCCATAACACTTCTTCAAGACTACAATCCTACTAACTTAGAAAAAAAGACCACATGCCATTATCGATGATAGTTCGCGAGGAATGATAATTTCTTTCTAATCAAATATAAATAAATCAACTTTTTTCTAAAATCATATAAAATATGTGTGTTTAACAGCATGCCACGCCCACAGTTACAAATATTTTTACGTAATTTTTTGGCTATATTAGTTTAGATATGTTAACTATTAAATTGCGTTAAAATTTTGAAAATCGGCTACAAGAAAAACTTGGTTTTGGCCAACGCATTCAATTGCTGAGCCACCATTTTTTTTTAAGAGAAGTAACACAATCAGGCAATTAATGCCTACCAGTTAATTAATTAATGTGTTACCTTCTTTGGAAAAGGGATAGTGTAGAGAGACAAGGTGGTGAAGTGGGAGAGAGATAGAAAGCTTAATTCATTTACAACCCTGCTATTGCGCGTTTTATGTAGAGCAGTGTTGCAATCCCCTCTGGTGTCTAGTAGAGGCACGAGTTGTTTTTAAGCTGTGTAGCCATTTTATTAGTTCTTTTACTTCGCCGACGGTTTTGCTACAATACCGACGAAGGAGGGTGCTGTGAAGTGCATTAGGATATGTTAGTATTACTCGCCGCCGGTACTGCCACAGTGATCAGTGCTATGCCTTCATCACTTTAACAGTCCAACAACAACGAACACAATAACACACCAATGCACATGAGAAAAATGCATGATGTTATTGGCTTGCCTGAAACTAGTCTCGAACTCAAGACCTCAGGGTTTGTAGTCAAACGCGCTAACTACTCAGCCAACAGCACCCTCATGCGTGCATCGTAAAATTTTGGACAGAACACACTCAATTTCTTTTGTTTTAATTAACTAATGATTAAAAATTTAACCTTCCTTAAAAAAGGGTGACAAAGGGACCCTATAGGTTACTTGTTTTGGGACACTAATACAGATTTTTTGCTGTTTATGTTCTAGGTACCAAAAAAGTACTCGCATAAATATAACACACAGCTAGTAAAAAAAAGTGCATATTTTTGATAGCAAAAGAAATTAATAATATGCATTTAACATGGTGTTAGCCCATTGAAAAATAAAGCAAACATCATTTGATTTTAAGGGGTAGCAGAAACAAAGGAAAAAATCTTTTATTTTTAATGCTTTATGTCAGTTAAATTTTTAACATTAAAAATTAAATGAACTTTTCGTTAAACTTAAGTTTTTAAGTTAATTTTCATTTATTTTAAATTACAATTTCAGTTAATATCCCCTATCACGAATGTTATGGGAGCAAACCTATATTCCCATTCCCAACAAATCGGCGTCGCGAATATTTTGGGGGTAAAAGTTTCTATTGTGAATTATTTGGGAGTATTATTTTCTATTGTGAAAGTCAGTGTCTTACAAATAATTTATGAACATACTTGGGAAACAAAAATATACACATTTCGAAAAAATTAATAGCGTTTAACTGTGTTTCGTGGTGCTGAAAGAGGAGAATCAATCCATAGATATACATAATATAGATTTAAGTGCGTTTGTCTCTAAATCAAGTGTTCTTTACAGATGGCATAGTATTATAGGTTGAATAAAAATGGATTCCCATATCTGTTGAGGTGCTAGAGGAAAATTTGGCTGTTAGCGGATAAATTTTCGCGGTAGCTCCCATAGTGAAAATGACTGCCACTTTGAGTGAGTCATATCTCTTCCACCAGAAAATTGATTTGCTCTTTATAAACACTTGCGATCTTTTATTAAAATAAAAAAGTAATTCAATAGAGTCCTACCTTAAATATAAATTACAACATGTTCCCTTCTCGTTCCCATTGGAACTTGTTGTGAATTTATTTTGTAAAAAAATTCGTGGGAGTAAACATTGGCGATGCCAAATTTTTTAGGTTTGTGAATTCGCTCCCAAAAACTTTGTTATGGGAAACATTCAGAAAATCAGAAAATTTGGGAGTTTTTTCATGGGAATATTTATTCGCGATGGCGGTGAATATTATGATGGGTACATATTATTTTGAGTGTAAGCCTTACATTAAGGCTTATAAGATTTATATATGTAAAGATTAATATATGTTCAGTACTTTTATGTAAAACACCACGAGGAGCATTTTTGTGAAACAGTTTAACACTCTTACTCTTCGAAGCATGGTTCTTTTTGCCCTTTTCTTGAAAAAAAAGGGTGGAAATCTCCTCTTAAGGATTTTCATTCTTATCCTAGGAATTTTTGAGTTTGATTTATCGATCCTATTTTCTTCTTATTTTATATCGAAATAGAATTAGGAGTATCGATTTTTTTAATCGTGAGTGATGTAAAGCGTAGCGAGGCAGCATCAGGAGCCGAAAAAAGTCAAAGCGGGAACATATAACTTTGTTTTTGTAATTGCAAAAAAGTAATGGGAAATACTCAAAACAGTAAACATTTACTACATTAAATCATGTTCTATCTTTTCGACAGCCTAAAGTATTAAAGCAATTGATACTTTCAACGTAATATTGCATCATGTACTTCATTATTTTAAACACACCTAATATTACAGACCCCATAATTATCTTAAGAAAGTAAACTTAAGAATCCCAATTGAAATTCAACAAATCTTTTGACATTTTTAACATGCGATAAAAATCTTTCAAAATCGTTGACACTCAACATAATCACACTTCTAAGCTGACACTAAGTCCATCAAAAATTTTTCAAACATTTTACAGCTCAAAAGCACACATACACACAATCTTTAATCATTTAAAAACTCTTCGAATACTTTCTTCCCATTGGCCCACATACAATAATAATGAAGGAAAACAATACTACATATTCACCAAAACGAAAATATTTAATCAAATGGCAAACAAATAATTTTCATCACAATGGGGATGATTTTGGAAAAACCTTTGACTTCGTAACATTCTAAGCATTTGTAGTACAAAGAACGAAACAACGGCATGTGAAAGCATATAAATGTGTTTAACGCTTCTTTTCCTCTCCATAGCAACGCAGCTTTTCTAATTTCCCTGACATAAAGCACACGGTCAAAAGTACAGTTAGTCAAACGGTGAGTCAGCTAGTCAAAAGACGCTCGTTAGCAATTTGCCATTAGGGTACAGTTAACACATTCGTTTTCCACAAACATTATTAGATAACCTCAAAAGAACAAAAAAAACTGAAAAATAAAATTTTTTGAAAATTATTTGAAAAGACATAATTCACTTCCGTTAATACAGACAGATGATTACTTGTATTTTGAGTAGCATCAAGTATCTTTTATAGGACATTTGTTTAACAATTTTTTTTTGCCACACGAAACAAAATCATCATCTTTATCATCCCTTTTTATGAATTTTTTACATCCCCTGATAGTTTTATTATTTTATATTTAAAGTTTAAAATCAAACTCCTCGTACGTGTAATAATTCAGAAATTAAAGTGACCATGAGACAATTCTAAAAGACTTCTTTCTATTGCCCCTTCAAAGGTTTTGCCATGTGAGTGAATTAGATATTTCCACATATTCCTTCACACAATAAATCAAAATTAAATTGTGTGTTGTGCTTCAGGCCATCTTTTCCTGCATTTGTGTGGTACTTTTATTATGTTTTGAGGAAATCATGAACAATGTTTTTTTCCAACGTTTATTGAAAAATTTTCTAATCATTTTTATTTTGAGGTGAGGAAATTTGAAAGTATTTTAAAGGAATGTATTTTTAAAAGTGGAATGGATACCTCTTCTGATTTAACAAGATAGTTATTTCAATTTCTCAATATGTGTTTTTGCAAATGGTAGGATTATGGTTCAAGACAGCGATCCCATACGGAGCATACTCCTCCTTGCCAGCGAGGCCGATTATAAAGGAACATAGTATATTTAGTTATTGCTCCTAAAAGTATGTTAAGGTTTTATTTTATTTTCCGTTGTGAAGTGAAATTAAACGGAAATTTTAAATCGACACAAATTGGATTTCAGTGGTTAGGTTAGGTTGCACAAGTTGCCAGTCATAGAAATGTTAAGACCATTCCGCTTGAGCCGTATTTGGATTCGTTATGTATCCTGAAAAGCAGATGTGTAGGAAGATAGGGTCACTTCTACACCTCCTCGTTTGGTTCAGTACTAAAAATTACCGACAACCGTATAAGCGAGTTTATCCTTCTGATATCACAGTCCGATAAGTCTGTTAAATCTTACAGCATGGAGCTGCTAATAGAATCGCCCTTTTCTCAGAGAGAGCTGGGAATGACATAGAAGGTGATTTACATTCTGTTTCTCCTCCTCATAATGATAACTTCTAGTGAAGTCGTTATACGGTAGATTCAATGTCCTTTAATTACCGAAACAAGAGTGCGTAGTTGCCCGTGAGGTATCAGTTTTAAAATTGCACATCTACTGCATTCATAATGGGACCATATTAGCGTCTATACCGAGCAGGAGACCACATTAAACGATCTAGTCTGCGCGATCTCAAATAGATTTAGCTAAATTAATATTTTACTGCATTTCAACGGAACGCCAACCATTTGGTCCGTATGCCGAATATGTTTTTTGCGTGTTCCAGATTTGGCTAGTTCGCCATCAACAGTATTACTGGGCACGCGTTATAAAGTTGCATTTCTTTTTTTTTCTTGGGGATGAGCTCTACTTATAATTACAATGCATTTTTTCGGTACTAGGAAAATGAGTTATGGGAAGGAGGATAGGGGGTGTTTGTGGACATTCGATTTAAACTCGCGTACACAGCAAGCGACTGAAAATCCTCTGTGGCGATTTTATTCCACATATGAACTGTTCGGCTAAAGTACGAATTTTGCCTGTAATGGGTACTGCGGTCACAGGCAGATCGATCACAAATAGACGAGCTCTTATTAAAGAACGTGGAACAGGGGTCTGCAACATTGTGACCAACCACACCTTGGTGATGTGCTTCATGCGAAAAAGGGTGATTGCCTTTTCCAGACATTGCGTGGATATAAATATTTAAAGAAAATAAGGTAACCTATGCGAGTCTGGTAGAAGGCCAATAGGCCCCTAGGATCTTCCGTCCAAGACCAAAGTCAAAATAAAGTTAACCTCTAGGGATTTTCTTTCGAGGCTTGACCAGTAACTTAATACTGGTACCACAGTTTTCGATTTCTCCACGGATGACCTGCCTTTAGCGACACCACGTTCGATGGTGTTCGCGAAAAGCATTCTGTTCATATTTGGAATGTATACCTTAGCGGACATCGTCTTACCTTCAACATGAAGGTTGATTCTCTGACCGGTTGTTGGTTGTGGGTTCCTTCGGGAGTCCACGTGCTAGGAGAGGTGTTGGTTTAATGACTGATGCTCGACAATTGCTAGTGGCTGCATCGGGAACTGGGAAAGGCTAGTATTGCTGTCGTCTGCCTTTGTGGTACACTTCTAGCTTGCTTGTTATTCCTTGTTCGAACTCTTTAACAAGGTATTTGTGCGTGGTGGCCGGCGTGGCGTGGTGGCCGGTCCATGCACGAGAAGTGGCTTTCTTGCAAGTTACACAGGTGCCTACAGGGAAACTCGGATGTGGTGGTGAAATCTCAACTTCACACGTCAGGGTAGGCCGTAAGGCATTATCATGAACACACACAAGTTCCCTGATTTCTTTAGATCACATTGTAGTTAGTAAATATAGCACAGTGCAGCACACCCAATATTGCGTGTATGCTCCAATGAGCCAATAGAGTTGGTTACTCTACTGTCACGGAGTAACTGCAAAATAGACTTTGAAGACCGGCCTGTCGATTTTCGGTCACAAGGGACCGGGAGTAGTCCCAAACTAGTCCAAACGTATGCAATAAACGTGGTCCATTAAACATTGCTATGTCCTAGGACTATACCATGTAGACCAGCTTTTCATAACATCGAACTACACCAAAAACTGCCTATATGTAATAACTCCATTGAGCACCTACATGAGGCTAGTTTTGAAACTACTCTATGAGCCTTATTATAAATAGAATTTCACATAGAAATTTCCGAACGTATGAACAGTTGGTATCATGAAGAAAATGTGTTGTGAAAATTTCCGAATATTTACATTTTTAGACACCGAATAGTTTTTGGATAAAACATTTTATTCGGAAATTTTCACATGTGGAATTCAGGATAAGGCTGTCACTACTTGATGGGGCACTCAAGTGTTCGTGTATTTGCAATCGTTAAAGCGCGAACACTTGTCGCTTACCTACAAACTCTTGTTTGAAAATGCTATGATCCATGACTGCAGTCTATTTCAGCTTAAATAGACCACGTAGTCCAACAGTTTTTGCAGGGTAGGTGGTAGTTATATTAAGGAGATCAGATTTAATAAAGGATCTCTTACAGCGTCTTAAGAAACCAAGGCGGCTGAATGCTTCTTTTGAGACTTGAAAAATGTGATCATTCCGCTGAACATCATACTGGACTCTCATGCCAACAACATCAAGAACTTCTGATTCCTTAACTTTTATACCATTCGTAATTACAGATGAAGCAGTATGTTCGATCATAGGCCTGTAGACATTCCTGTAGGCAGGCCTGTAGGCATTCAAATCCACCATATTCGGACGGCACCATTCAGAGATTAGTACAAGATCGCCGATCAGTGTACCATTCATAATTTTCCTCATAGCATCAGCTCTTCATCTGAGAAAAAGTATACATATATGGTTGAAAGTTTGACAGAGAAGCGCATTAAGAAAACTAAGAAATATAGTAAGACAAAGCACGGAATTTTGCGGTAGTCCTAACTTAATCTTGAACTCGTTTGATGAGATAGCATCTATAACAACTCGTATATTGCAAGCCAGGAGAAAGCTCGATATAAATTGAGAGAAGTGTCGGTGATACTAAAAGCAAAAAGTTTTGGCACAAGAGCCAAATGCCACATAAAGAGCCACCACTATTCTTTCGCCGAAATGATGTATGTACGTATAGGGTGCCACCAATTTTCCCAAGGAAGGCCAGTATATCAACCGTAGAGCGTTCCCTGCCGGTCGCTAAGTAATATGTTGAGCTCCGAATACTCCATAACATGGAAACTGACTATACTTTCGATCACTTTGGAAAGTGTAGAACAAAATGCGATTGGGCGGCAGTTTTCAGGGTTGCTATCCTCTCCCTTTTTGGGGATCGGTGTTACATTAGCAACCTTCCAACACTTCGGAAATTCACCGTCATGGTACAAAGTGCTGAAGAGGGTTGCCAATAGATGTGCTAGCGTCGAACAGCACTGCAAAGTAAACGCATTGTTCATTAGTGAATGCCATAATCTCAAAGAAAGAAAACTCAATCGAATCATCTAGTTATTGAAAGTGATAATTAGACCACAGATTTTTAAAAGGAGTTACTTCTTTCTTATTTCTGCTTTTAAATTTTCTCATCCTTTGTCATCACCGTTATATGAGGTTTTTCTTTTAACAAATTAAATTTAATAAAACGTGGTTATCATTTGCTTTTCTTCTTATTTCTTACATATGAGGGATTTTACAAATAATCTTATTGGCAAATTGGACCAATTTTTATTTAAGATTTTTGTGTGTGTGTGTCTTTTTCCCCATTTCAAAATTTTTATATTGACATGGCATGTCAATAATTCTAACCCTGGTCACAAAAAAACATCATAAGAATGGTGACAAAAGGACTGTCATATTGTCATTCATATATAGTATGTGTAATGTTTTATAAACACTAACATACACACATTATTTAATCGCATTACAAGGATATTTATTTTTACATGTGTCAATTTTGTTGTTTTTTATGCTCGTACCTAATTTGAAACAAAAAAAAATATTTTAACATGTGCGGTCACATGTTGCTTTACAAATAACATTTTATAAGTTGCACTGTTTTAAACAGTTTAACTTTGGTTTTTTTATCATGATTAAAGGGATTTTGTTGGAATTGTTGCATATATGATAATGAATATTTAGCTTTGAAATCTCTTAATTTGATTGAATTTCAAAATTTGCCATCATTTTTTTATCGTAATTTTTGCGGTAAAATTTTTGAACAGCATGCAATATTTGTTGTATAACAAAAAAGGTAACAGTTGTGATTTTAATAAAAATTATAAAATTAAAATTATCAATATATGTGAGTCATTTGTACAGCTACCTACCACTTGATTTTACCTTCAGCTATAAATTATTTTGAAAATTTAAAAAAAAAACTGTTTCCTTATCCGCTGCTTACATTTAAAACTTTTAAAAACTAATTTACTTAAAAGGCTTGTACAACAAAACCAAACCAAATTTGTTCACGTTCAGTCAGTCTACACGCTTTAAGTTGTAAATCTGTTTTTTCCAAAATGCTTAAGACTATTTCAAAATAAACTGCCATAAATTTTCTAGCATCAGACATATGCAAAGGCGTGACATTTTTATTTTAGCAGGTAAATTTATGTTAAAAAGCCAAAAACAAAAAGATAAAATCCTGGAATTAACATGATTTTAATACCCTTTTTCTCATCTGCATGAATTGCGCTAAACAAGTCATTAAGATAAGTTTTTTTTTCGTTTTTGTTTAGCTTTCAACATTGAAATAAAATATGTAAGTACGAGTACAAGTTTAGTTCTCACTTTTTTATGTAGAAAATTTATTGCTGGCCGCAGTTTAGCAAATTAGACTTAATCCAAAACAGTGAAAACAAAACTTAAAAAAAGACATTCAAATAACTTTTAGGAAAAATCGACTCATACTCGAGAGCAAAAAGAACTTTCTCTTTATGCTGAAATTCGTTGGCTTTCCAGTTAGACATTTTGATTCTGAGTTTCACTTCAGTTAAAGTAGAAGGTATGTTGGGTGGATCAATGAAAATGTAGTTTTAGTTATAATTAAAAAGCACAGAAAATGCCCATTGTTCTGAACGTATTAGTTCTATGATTTGTGAAAAGAGGACACATCACCTAACAGGTTCGAAAGTATCAACATTATACTCCCAACGAACAATCATATTTTCTCTTAAGAAAGAAATATTTGTAAAGTTGACTTATTTTTCTTGTTAAGCAGAAGAAAAATATTTATATTTTTTCCTTATAATTTGTTCAACAAAATAAACGAGATATGACCTGCAACTTTCCGATAATTTTAAGTTCAAAAGCAGTCGAACGTCTATAGATTTTTCATTAATTGGAACAATTAACAACGATATGCCTCAAACAAACTAATCAATTACGTTCTCTTAATTAAGAAAACACTGAACGTGGAAAATAGCCGAAAACGGTTTGATTATAAATCAAATTTGACGCAGGATGACGGAAATTTGTTCTGAAGCCAACAACATCGGAAAAATCCAATACTCAATGCGAAAGCACTTTTATTTTATTGTCTTCACTAAAGATAAAAACGATGTTACCAATATGATGTTCATACCGATTTTTTACAGCAAAGTTCACAAAAGTACGTTTGAAAAAAATTTGACTCGAACTAATTTAACAGCAGGGCTTTTATAGACATCAATTAGTAACTAAGTGGTTGTAGGTAGGAAGGACTAGAAAGTATTCCCGAAAGTTATACGTCTGTTATTTTGTATTTGTCTTTGTTATGTCGTGTTGTTTTGGCAACAGATGGCGCTGTTGAAGTTTTGTTCATACTAGTTGAATTTAAAGCCATTTTTATAAACAAACCGTACTGCACAAGCTAAGGAGCGGTTTTAGGTTTTGGGTTTCTTTAAATCGTTGCTGCTTTTCCGCTGGTGTTAACTTCTTTGTTCCATCCCAAAACTAATATATTTGTCATGGTAACGTTCAGTAAAATTTTTATAAATTTCACATAATCTTCCAAATGCACAGTGCAAATAGAATTAACAACAATTTTCGATGAGATTTTACAAAAACTAGAATTAAAGCCTATAATTAATATAAAAAATATTCTAAACACAATTTTCAGGATAAATCGATCGATTAATGAAACATGTTTTGATATAGTAATATTTAAAATTATTTAAGTATTTAGAATCATAGAGTGTATTTACTCTTCTTAAACTAGATGTTTTTAATCACAAAAATTTAAGGAGGATAGAGGGAGCAGCGTTCGTGAACATTCGGTTTAACCACACTGAAAGTGACATGAAAGACCTCTGCAGGGAGTTTATTTCACATACGAACTGTTCGGCTAAAGAACGATTTGCCTCTGTAATCTGTAGTGTGATTCATTGACGTATCGACTACATATGGGTGAGCTCTCAATGAAAAACGTGTGGTTGGCAAGAAAGAGCGGCTTTTGGGAACAAGTTCCCTGAAAACAGGGAAACACAGCCCACACTGTGTCGATGCTCCAACGAGTCAATAGAGCTGGTTATCGTACTGTCCCCGATGAGCTTCTTCGCCCACTCCTGTACGCGGTCGAGTAACTTCAAAATATATTTTGAAGCACCGGCCGATACCTGAGAGTTGTATTCCATTTTCGGTCGGATGTAGGTGGTATAAATGCTAAGGAGATCAGATGGAGTGAAGTATCTCTTACACCGTCTTAAGAAACCAAGGCACCTGAATGCTTCTTTCGAAACTCGAAAAATTAGATCAGTTCATTTCATTTCATGTGATTTTCATGCCAAGAACATCAAGGGTATCTGATTCCCCAATACATAAGTATACCATCAATAATTACAGATGGAGAAGCCATATATGTCATACGTCTGCGTGTAAGCATACAGAATTGGATCTTACGAGCATTAAATCGACCCTATTCGCACGACCCCACTCAGAGATTGTTACAAGATCGTGATTAAGCATATCATTCATGGTTTGCCGCATGGCCCCAATCTCTGACGGGCTTCGTCTATTACTGAATGAATATGAATGGCAGATGATACTGTCATCTCAAAAGAATAAATAGTATTTTGCGTTTGACAGAGAAGGTCATTGAGAAAAATTAGAAATAGGGTAGATAAAAGTACGGAGCCTTGAGGTATCCTGAATTAATCTTGAAGTCGTTTGATGAGATCCCATCTATAACAACTCGTATAGTGCGATCTCTAAGAAAGCTCGATTTAAATCGAGAGAAGCCACCACCGACACCAAAAGCAACAAGTTTTGACAAAATTGCACCATGCCACACTCTATCAAATGCATTAGAAATATCCAGAGCCACCATCTTACTTTCACCGAAAGGGTGTATGGAGTAACACCATTTTTCCGTCGGTCGCTGAGTAAACTGCTAGACTCTAAACACCTCACAAGATGGAAATTTACCATACTTTCCATTACTTTGGAAGGTGCAGAACAACATATTGCCATTGGACGGTGATTTTCAAGGTTACTAGCCTCTCCCTTTTTATGGATTGGCGTTACGTTGGCAGCGCTCCAACACAATGGAAATTTACCAGCATGATACAAAGTGCTGAAAAGGATTACCAACGGACGTGCCCAGGAGACTGATTTATGTTGGGCTCTGCTAAAACCTTTTTAACTGCAAGCGATCGAAAGAATATTTTTGGCATTAGTTACAGCCCTATTCGGGACACACATACTATTACATTTCGCGCTAGTATGGTAACTCTCGCTCTTACAAAATTGTTGTTAGTATATATCAAGCAAGAGCAAGATACAAGCGACTTCACAACCTGCTTGTTTGAATGTTGATGCCAAACTGGTTGATGTTATTTCCTTTTAGTTAATACGTGTGAGTACTTACGTGTGAGAGTACATACGTGATAGAGGAAAAAGCTCCATGTCATATCCAAGGTGGATTTATACAGGTGATATTATAAGCACAGCTGTTCTACTTTTTTTCCGCAAATTAGATGCTCGTATGCCAAAATTTGTATACGTTGACATAGGGGCTGAGGTGTCAAATGTTATTGTAATGTTGTAGTTGTTTTAGAATCAACACCACCTGACAAAATTAATTCACCTTGGTCATATCTTTTGCGGGTTGATGCGTTACTGAAACTCTCTCAAGCCCGGGCAGTGGTTGATTGCTTTCTGGCAAGTAAGAATTACTTGCAAGTAATTCAGCCATAAGGTTAGTTTTATCAAAAGGATCAGTGAGTTAGCATTATCCTTTACCCTTTTAACGAATTAATTTTAGCACGGAGACACTGCTCTTACAAAGCTTTTTCCCGCCTTAGTAATATAGTAAACGAAGATCACGCCGTTTTGCGCAGCGAGTCAGTATCTGCGTATTTGTTATTACGGCAGATACTGAATGCATTCTCTCCGGATCTGTCTGCATTTTCCACGTCTGTTTAAGCCAAGAGTTTTTCCAGGGGTTAAGCAAGATTTGCTTTGAAGGAATGAAAGCTTTCATTCCCATCAAGATTCAGCCCCATTATGAATAAAAATTCCCCGGGGGTTTTCCCTATTCCCTGTTTCCCTATTCTAACTAAAATCTCCGCGGGAAAATTTTCCCTTTTCCCAATCCTCCTATTATTCTAAATTACAATTTCCCCGGGAAAAAACTCCCAAGGAAATAAGTAAGTATTCTAAATATGAGGGAGAGGGAGAAATTCTTGCGAGTTTTTTCCCCAAAAATTTTGAAGGGAAATAATGCAAAAATGTTTAATTCAAATTAAAAAATGTTGTGAAACAATTGTATAAGCATTTATTTAGGACAACAAGTTTAAATAAACACCGGAGTTTTATATTTCTTTCTTGTTTTAGGCATTTTTATCCACGCCGTGCAAACATGCGCTTCAAAAACATGAACTACTTCTGCCTTCGGAATAAAGTTTTAAAACACACTAAATTTTGCACGCATCCTTTAAGTTCACATAATAGGCAAATGCAAAATTTGTTGCGGTTTAAGATTTCCTTTCTACACGCAATCATCGGGAATTTAATGCATCTGGCCCTGGCCCAGTTTTCGCTTCACGTCCTAAGCATAAAGTTCTTCCGAGAGCTTTTTATTTAAGCAAAAACAAATATTTTCATTGACAATCTTATTATCAATGAAAACAAAACTTTTATTAATTCCATTAATGAACTCTTGCGTTAGTGCATAATAAAATGTAAACACTAAACAGCCGATCCAGATTTTTCCCTCTCCCTAATGTTTTTATTCCCCGGCTTTTTACAATAGGAGGATTTTTCCCCGGGAACAAATGAATGGGAAGAGAAAAAAACTCCCCCGGAAAATTCATAATTAGGTTGATTGTGTTTTCAACAATTTTCGCCATGGCATTGACATTATTTCCGAGAAAACATAGTTTCCAATTAAACTGCCTAAAGAATTCATTGAGCTCAGACCGAGCCTTTTCGTAAATAAGACCGTCACTGTGACGTCTAATGGATCTTCTATACCACAAATCATTAATTAATCCCAGGTCCGCAGGACACTCCTAATGAAAATCGGTACAGAGGCTGGAAAAGCACGCTTAATATAATCTGAACATAGAAGTTCAGGGTGAAAAATCTGAGAACGATACGTGTACACTGTACAGTTGTTTCATCTTCTTCCATGCATATATTTCACAAAGATTGACGAGCCTAGTTATAGTTTACTTTATTTAAGAAAATCGATAGTCATCAGAAAGCTTCCTAGGACCACTACACGCCGAGATCTAATGATAACTCGATTTGAGAAAATCGGGATGATATCTGTAACTTGTAATTTTTTTTATTGCTTGTTTACACAGAAAAAATTATGATAGCTTTTTTTTAAACAAGTCACCCGAAAAACGCCGCCTACGAATATAATACCGTCGGTCGCTGAGTAAACTGCTAGACTCTAAACACCTCACAAGATGGAAATTTACCATACTTTCCATTACTTTGGATTTTCAAGGTTACTAGCCTCTCCCTTTTTAGGGATTGGCGTTACGTTGGCAGCCCTCCAACACAATGGAAATTCACCAGCATGACACAAAGTGCTGAAGAGGATTACCAACGGACGTGCCCAGGAGACTTTTTATGTTGGGCTCTGCTAAAACCTTTTTAACTTCGCGTTCGAAAGAATTTTTTTGTCATTAGTTACAATCATAATCGGCAGACACATACTATTACATTTTGCGCTAGTATGGCAGCACTCGCTCCTAAAAAGTTGTTGTATATCAAGCAATAGCAAGAATCAAGCGACAACACAATCTGCTTGTTTGAATGTTGATGCCAAACTGGTTGATGTTATCATGATACAATAATTCAGGTACATGCATAAGCGAAAATTCTCGTCAGCTGTGTTTTGTATGTAAGTATTTGTTTGTGTGTACAACGAGTTTTGTTGTTGCTCAGTATGTAATTTTTGACAACTCACATGAATATTTGACAACCTAGATGAGAAAAATTTTCTAATGCATGTACCTGTATTATTGTATCATGGATGTTATTTACTTTTAGTTAATACGTGTGAGCACATACGTGTGAGAGAACATACGTGAAAGAGGAAAAATATCCATGTGATATGTTTTGCGGGTTGATGCGTTACAGGTACCCCTTCAAGCGCGGGCAGTGGTGGATTGCTTTCCAGCAAGTGAGAATTACTTGAAAATAATTTAGCCATAAGGTTAGCTTTATCAACCGGATCAGTAAATATTTGGCCATCCTTTAAAAGAGTCGGATTTAGCATTATCCTTTACCCTTTTAACGATATAATTTTAGCACGGAGACGCTGCTCGTACAAAGCTTTTTCCCGCCTTAGTACTATAGCAAACGAAGATCTCGCCCTTTTGCGCAGCGAATCAGTATCTGCGTTTTTGTTATTTCGCAAGATTCAGCAAAATTATGAATAACAATTCCCCGGGAGTTTTTCCCCTATTCCCTGTTCCCCTATTCTAAATAAAATCTCCTCGGGAAAAATTTCCCATTCCTCATATTCTAAATTACAATTTCCCGGGAAAGAAACTCTCAGGGAAAAAAGTAAGTATTCCAAATATGAGGGAGAGGGAGAAATTCTTACGAGTTCTTCCCCAAACATTTTGAAAGAAACTAATGCAAAAATGTTTAATTCAAATTAAAAAATGTTGTGAAACAATTGTATAAGCATTTATTTAGACAACAAGTCCGGAATGTTATATTTCTTTCTTGTTTTTGGCATTTTTATCCACTCCGTGCAAACATGCGCTTCAAAAACATGAACTACTTCTGCCTTCAGAATAAAGTTTTAAAACACACTAAATTTTGCATCCCAGCTCCGCAGGACGCTCCTAATGAAAATCAGTAGAGGCTGAAAAAGCCCGCGGGATCCAAAAAAATTTAATTATTTTGGCTTGAGTTCGGTTTTAATCCTGATTTAATGGCCAGTAGCCGAGAAATGAATTTCAAAGTAAATATACCTTTAAATTTTAATATAGCGCATTTTCTAAAAGTGAAAAAGCAAAATAAATTTTTTTAGAAAATAAAATACACTAACTTTGAGCTCATAATTCATTTTGTACAGTTGATTGTTGGGTAATCCTTTTAGCCGATGCATTGCCAAATGTTGTTACAAGCCACGTTCAAAAGAAAAATACAGGAAGAATGTTTTCTTCAGTAACAAATTCTCTTGTTTCATTTTGCAAACTAAAGCAAAAATAAAAGTTTTTCTTGTGAAAACGTTAATACGAGTACAAAAGCGACCAAAATAAAGAAGAAGAATGAAGACGTTTTGTCTGAACATGCACAAAAGAAGGAAGAAGATGTATGAGACGAATAATGGAATATTAGTTTTTTGCCACATCTGCATTTAATATTATAATTACACAGACTATTTGCTTTTGCCACGAACAACGAAAGAAAAATGGTCAAATATTGATATGAAATATTTAAAAGTTTTATTATCTTGATGTAGTTTTAGCTGTACCATTCCTTGAAATTTTATTTAAAAAATGAATGTTTATGGATTTGTTTAAATTTTCCCTTTATAATGTTGAATAGCTCAAATTTTTAAGTCTCGCATAAGATTATGTTGTTTTCCCACTTATCCATTTCAATAATCCGTAAATAAGCAAAAAAAAGAGAAAAAACAAGCAATGATTTTGTGTATTTTTGTCTCATGGTTCATATGGGTATCCTGTATGTGATAAAATAGTTCTCGTAGATTTAGTCCTTAACAAGAACAATAACATGACTTTCTTCACAATACATACTCTTGCAGGAGTGATAAGTACTTTTTGCAATTTTCATTTAAAATTTTTCATCACCATTTTGCAGGAAATGTATTCGTGTTAAACATTAGTTTTTGTTGTTATTTTCCTCCTCATCATCACCATTATCCCTGATTGTCATCATCTCAATATTATATAATACAGCAAGAGTGTACTTGTGTGTATGTGTGTGTGTGTGTAAAAGTCTCATGCGTCGTTTTCATTTTCAATCAATCAAATCTTCTAACAAAAATTGTTTGTTTGCTCTGGTCTCTAAGTGTTTTTTTTCAGGATGTTAATGTGTCCTGTCGATTTTAACACATAAACAAACAGAGCACGTAATTTCGATTAGGTCACTCTTACTACCACATTAAGACCTTGGATTGGCATTTGGGAATATGTCTTGCGAAAAAAATAATGCGTTTTCCTTTTTAGTTTTTTTTTCTGGAGATGATGTGTGTAATTTTAAAATTGATTAGATTATCAAAGACAGAGGGAGAAGATTCCTTAGTTTAGGAAATGATTTTTTAAAGAAAGTATTAAAATGACTTTATTGATGTTTTAATGAAAAAGAGATTGGAGAATACGCATATGTGATTAGAAGTTAATAAGTACTTGCAAAATTATGTATAAAAAGAGCACTAAGAATTTAGAGCAAGGTAAATTCTTAAAAATATTCAGTTGCAAAAAAAGACGAGTGGAAAATTTTTATAAAAATCCATTCTGATTGTTTTATCAATCGATTGGTTGAGAAAAGTTATTCTAGTTCTCAAACATATAGACAATATAATATCAAAAGGAAATCAATGATGATTCAGTGGAAGTCCATGGCACAACATTGTATAAATGCAGCAGAGTTTCCGACCGCACTCATAGAAAATTTCTTCTTCATATGGATGACACCCTGTCATCAGAATAGGGTTACTGAACGATTCAACTTGCTAAGCTCAGTGCGATTCTTATCGACTGCATCTCAAGTCGTCTTACAGACCTCCTTGTGGTAAATCTTGGGCAACAGTGTTTTGGCAACCGCCAATACAACGGCTAACATATGAGCGGCGAAACCTTTCTTCAGGTTAAAAGGTTGGAGTTGGGATTGTAACGCGCTTCACAAAACTACTCAAAAATGAAAACGAAAATAAATAAATGATAATAAACGGACTCCCCCTGATATTGACGACCACCGCAAACGTTTAAGGGACTATGATTTACGAATATGCAACACTAATCTAGGAAAATGATTCCACCCAATCCACAAACGTTTAAGGGACTATGATTTACGGATATGCACTGTACGAACACTGCTCAGGTCATGTGCTTCTACCCAACTCGCGGTTGTCCTCGAAGAATACAAAGCTGACATCACCGCCATCCAGGAAATACGGTGGAAAGGACACGTCATAAAGAAAATGAGAAACTGCGGCATATAGTACAACTGCCATGAAAGCAAGCACCACTTCGGCTGCGGATTTATTGTAAGTCCGTCACCTAGTCGCCGGTTTCGCACCAGTGGACGAACGACAACCCACAATCCGCATCAACACCAAATTCTGGATAAATTTTACGAGCGTCTAGACATATGACCACTGTCTCGGCCATGATATTAAAATTAATTTAGGGGATTTTAATGATAATATCTTTGGTCCGACCGTCGGTAAGTTCAGCCTCCATGATGACAAATCCGACAACGGAATAAAGCTGATCGATTTCGCGCCATAAGGAATGCGGTAGCAAGCAGCAACAGGCTTAAACATCGAGAAATTCATAAGGCAACATGGCTGTCCTCCGTTAGAAAGACAGGAAATCAAATAGACCACGTTGTGATAGACGGGAGGCATGCATCCAGCGTGTTGGCCGTACGGACGTTCCGACCTGCTAACATCGATTCGGACCTCTACCTTATATCATGAAAAGCAAAGCAATATATACCATCTGTTTATCGACTATAAAACCGCTTTCTACACGCCAATAAGAGCAACATTAGGTGTGTTCCATATGACTTCGGACAAGTTAGGACTAATTAGAGTAAACTCAACATTTACGCTCTCAAATTATAAAAGTTACTCAAAACATCTGCAACGCGAAAAAATACAATTTTAAGTCCAAACATTTCAATAGTGAAAACTATGAGCTTTAATGTTAAGTTTGCGACTTTAATCGTTTAAATCTCGTAATATAATGCATTCTTAGTGCGAACGAAATAGTCCATCACTGGCAAAATCTATAAAAGCTAACGCTTTTCTATATTTAAAATAAGATATAACAACCTAACTACTAACACTTGCAAATAAATTAGAAATATTTTCCCTTTAAATGTTTTAAAAATAATTGTTTCATAATGGACAACTTATTTTACTGTTTTATTCATTTGCTAAATTTCAATTGTTATTGTATTATTGTTCGAACTTACCCAAAAGAAAAAGTTCGTAAAACTTTGGACAGGAAATGAAAAAAAGTACTCTCTCATTATGTGGAACGCTTTTGGGTAACTTTGTACAAGTTCGGACCATGGTAGAATAATATACAAGGTATCAGTGGAACGCCAGCTGATTATATTTTTATTTGATTTTTTCATGGTACGAACTGTCAAATGTTGTGCATATGTGAAATAACTACGTTGCACACACAATACCACACGTATGTTTGCTGCTTTTGTTATACAAACACACACATACCCTCTCTATTAATGTTTGACATCCCAGCAGCTAAAGTTACAGCTAGTAACGCTTTGGGACAGTCATATTACTAGTTGTAATGGTAGTAGTAAAAAAACGACAGTCATATTACTAGCTGTAACAAGAGTAGTATCTAACGTTACTGGTCAAAAAAGAACAATCACATTACTAGTTGTATCGAGACTAGTAACGATACTAGTCAAAACAGCACAATCATATTACGAGTTGTATCGAGACTAGTAACGATACTAGTCAAAAAATGACAAAATTTTCAGGTATACGATTTTATATAAAACCAATTGTTAGCTTTTAAAAAAAATAAGTAGAATGTGGCTCAGTGCGTAGAGTACTTGCCTTAAAGTATGAAGAATGCGTGTTCTTACCCCGGTTGAGCCAAAGTTTTTTTAAGAGTTACAAAAGTCTTAATAAAAAAACTAGTAAGCGCACTAGTTTACAATAACTAGGATTCCAACTGGGATATAACTGTTTACAAATGAACTAGTTGGTCCCCTATGACAACCCAATGTTAAAATCGATAGTTCGATATATGAAAAAAGGATAGATAGGCAACTAGTCTGAAGCAAAAAGCAACTAGTATAGTTCCAACTACATACCAGTTACTTTGTCTGCAGGGATTTTATATCCAAAAATGTGCATTTGTATTAGTTATGCGGCTACCTGTTATATTATTCTACCATGGTTCGGACTGTTTCGTTATCCATCTGGAACAAAGTTATTATTTGAAACCAGGGATGTCAAATATGGTACAATTGTACTATTTTTGGTACAATTCGGATTTTAAAAGTACAACGGTACACCAATGGCTTATTTAGTACAATCAATAATTATTAAATTTTTTTAGAAAACCTCCTATTGCAGTTCTTTTATTGTGATAAAATATTTTATCCTTTTCGTCCGTTTCGTAAAGTTAAATTTTGCGAAGTATTGAAAACAAAGTTTGGCTTAAGAGAAATTTGTCGTTTCGGTTGTCGTTTTTATTATGGGCTTTGTTGCTCTTTGGCTGATTTTCGGTTGTCGTTACAATCTTGTTCTGTTTCATCACTTAGAGTCTGAGAAAAATAAATTTTAATAAATTTATTTGCATTGTAGTAAAGGTAAATTTTTCGGAACTTTATTGAAACTATGTATGCCGTTCTACCTTCCAATAGCTAGTATGTGAGCTATTTTAGATTAGAATTTTCAATAGCTAAATCCGACTTAAGCACAGTTTCCCTCTTGCGAGAGATATATGTATAGAAAAGTTATGTATTTTCTATACTTAAAAAATTTTTCTAGTTTCAAAAATCTGTTTTGGTACAATTATGCCCAAAAAAGTACAATGTTAGAGAACAATTGGTACAATTTTAAAATCTCGTATGCCATCCCTGTTTGAAACCATGTCTGCGTATGCGATCACATCAAAACTTAAAACAGATACGCAGTAAAAATAGGAAGCGCCTTTCCGAACCATTCACCACTACAAGAGGTCTTCGGCAAGGTGACAGCTTATCGTGCAACTTCTTCAACATACTGATGGAGAAAATACTGGAAAAAGTTGAAGTTAATAAAACAGCCACAGTGAACACCAAAGGGCACATCCTCCTCGCATATGCAGACGACAGAGAGATCATCGGAAAGATGGAGCGAGACGTAACTGGTGGCGTAAATAAAAAAAAAGTGGCAATAAATATGGAACTTCTAAACCACTGAACTCATTTGTCTAAAACTTTATGCGACTTGTAACTTTCTTTGGCGCTTATTGGCAAATTTATAGTTTTTTAATGTGCAAAAGGGACAGCATTCAGTTTGAACCAAATCATTTGTATGAATAAACATTATTTTGGTTCTTTGATTTTAACACACAATAGACAGTCTTCCACTAAAAAAATATATAGCTTCATTCATGACATTTTGAGTCATGTTAAAAAGGATTTTCGTCCATGTATTTCAACTCTTAAAATATTTAATTTGAAAAATTATTTAAATATCCTTAAACAGCAAAAACGTTTTTATAAATCTACATTGTAAATCATCTGCTATAATTTAAATTTATTTTGAATAAATTATACAATTGAGAGGAAATGAATTCATAAAATGATACAAGAAATTAAACGTATACATACAAATAGTATATTTCAATATTTGTAAAACCAAATGGATAAAGTTTAAAATTTCCGCTACAGTTTTTGAACAAAATTATGATTATTTTAAATGTTAAAACCAAAATACTTTCTCTCTGGGGAAACAGACATCAACACGGCGAATAAAAGTCATAAATCTCTTACAGATGTCAGTGAATATTCTAATAATAATTTGTTGAAAAAAAGAAGTATTTCACACACAAACGCACTTACACTCTAAGTCTAGAAAGTATAAAATAAAATGTACAAAATATTTATGCATATTAAAAAATTTTGAATAAATATCGAATCAAATATCAAAAAAACTTAAAAGCAGAAAATTTGTTTAAATTACAAAGCCACCGCGCTCATACACACTTACATTTGTTTATATCCTGCATCCTGTTATGGGAGAAAGGAAATGTTATTTTCAACTTCAAGTGCATACGTTCCAGCAATAACATTAGGAAGCAACCCTAAATGTTGGGAAAAAAACTTTAAAGTTGTTTTTTTTTTCTGTGTAGGACCAACGTTTAATTTTAATGTGTGTGGGTGGGTGGGTGTTACTCTCTTATTTGTTGGTTGTCATTTTATCGGAGTGTTTTTAAATTATGACTTCTTAATTCCAAAAATATCTAAAGGATTTCTTTTTAGCTATTTGGCTTAATAGCTAGCTGGTCTTTGATAAATTTGCGTTACTTTTATACTTTTACTTTTATGCTTTAAAATACAATTTGAAAAGCAATAAATTTTTTTGGGCATTAAATCCAGGAAAAACACTGTAATTTAAAAGTGCGTGCATCACACCAATCAACACCAACAGTTGACACGTTTTTGTTTAACTTTTTAAGATTTTGCTGCATAAGAAAGCGTGTCCAAAATAACATATTTTATATATATTTAATTTGTGTATCCTGTGTCTACGCAATTTATTTACTTATTTTATTTCTTTTCGATGGATGAAGGAATGAGGAGTCGTCTGGACAATTTGTAAGGTAATAAACACCTCTTTTATGTTAACGGTCTTGTAACTTGCTGTAAATTGTTAACGAGATTTTTGCGCTAGTGAAATGTTTGTTGACGTTTTGGTTGTAACAAATTTACTAATTTTTATTAAATACTATTGCAAACCACGTCCGCTTTGGTGGGCCGAGTACTTAATTTTAAATTTGTAAAATATATACGAAGAAATTATTTGAATTAAGTTATGAATTTTAGTCGAACTGTATGGATGGGTTAAATCCAAAGAAATTTTATTATTTTGGCTTGAGTTCGTTCGGTTTTAATTTAATTTTTCAATAAAATTATGTTTTTATTTAGAGAAAAGTGTGAAGCATTTATACAAAGAAAAATTTGACTGCGCGTAGGGTTGAACGTACATGTTTCGATCTACTCATCAGAGTTCTTTACCGCTTAAGCCACTCCTTTAATCAATTCATACTGTCACTCATAGTGTTGTTTTCCAGCTGTACCATTTGATAGTTATTGTTATTCACTACTTTTGTTTATGGCTTGTGTTAGTTAAGCTTCTTTGAAATGTCGTTACCAGTATTCGTTACACGTATTTGTTAATTAAACAATAACAAAAGGCTGGGCACTCGCAAAAAAATGAAAAACTGCCTCTTCTTTACTTTGATCCCGGCAACTACGGCAGAACGCATTGTAGGAAAGGCCTATCCTGCAATCATGTGCCCAGTGCCCCGTTACTACTACGACGAGCCGCGAGATATCCCCACGGTTTCTGTCAGTTAGTTGTGTTGTGTGCTTATCGTTGTAGCAAGGTCACATCTTTCTAGCCACCCTACACGTGCTCAACTGGCGCCACATGTCTTCAGATTTCTGCCGATAATGCTTGAAAATATGGTTTCTAATAATGCCAAACGGCATGGCTACCGATTTAGCAGTGGAGGTTACCATAGCAGAGCCAGCCCTGGCCAGCTCACCCGCCTATTCATTGTCAGGGAAGTTGCTATGTGCGGGAACCCAGATAAGGGTACCGTCAGTCGGGCTACACCCTTGTACTGGCTAACTAAAGTAGAAAAAGTATTGTGCGACCTTAAGGACAGAAGTGCCTCCTGACTGTCGACGAAGATGCCAACTCTCCCTTGAACACTCCTGTTAATCAACTACATGTCCACCTCCCTCATATTCAGTATTTCAGCCTGATATACACTGGCTTAGTTAAGCAGAGCATAGACTATTCCAGTATACTGGCACAAACAAGTGATGTCGAAACACATACCATACAAGCATACTGGTGCCATATTCATTTCTTGAAATATTTTGTACGGATAAGTTGTTGATCACAGTGCGCAGTGCATATTGTTTTGAAAATATAAATTAAGAAAAATGCGCGTTTTTTATTAAAAAATTATTAGAAATGACTTGATTTATTTCATAAAGGCTTTACAATAGTTATTTTGTTTAGTTTTTTATAATTTATGAGCAATTTATTCAAGAATATGTGTTTTACCCCAATGTTTACTCTTTGACAACTTTTCTCAACTGAGCTAATTTCACCATACACAATACCACAAACTGGTACCATCAGCAAAATATCAAACTCAGTTTGACATCGCTACAGCAACGCGTGCAATCACACCAAATGACCATACAACACGACCAAACCATGATTGCGCGTGCATACTGGTGTAGTGTATGGGGCCCTTTAGGAAGTCGGAAGAAGAGTTTTACCCAAAATACATATCATTCTTGATCCATCAGTATACACCCTGAAGTTGAAGTGTTTTTCTATGTTACCTCCCTTCCACTACCGTCTAAATGGAATGAGGACTTTGAAAGTGCTATTAAAGTCCAGATGAGGTACCATGTAATGAGAGGCCTTCCTCAGTGTTGGTGGTAATTCGTGATCTCCACCTCCCAGATGCCGCTAGTCTTGCCGCACTACTCGAGGAAACAGCCAATACATGAACGTCAATCGGAATTACGTTTAGTATAGCATTCACAGCCTCTGAAGGACTAGTACGCAAACAACCTGTAATCCCGATGCAAACAGATCTCCGTGTTCATTATAATTGGTCTGTCATAGGGAACTTCGTTAAAAAAAACATTTTTAAAGCAAGCTTTTATATAAATGCTCAAACTCTGAATGGACCAGTGGAACTAGTAGAAAAACCTGCCGCAAGATTTGCCTTTAACAAACAATACAAACATTGCAAGTTAAATAAAAGGTTGTAATAAAAAACAATAATTTACAAAAAATTTTAATCTTATTAATTTCCATAATGAAACAACTTCAAGTAAAATAAAAAATAAATTGGTAACGATAAAATTTAATGAAATTAAGAAAACTTTTCCAGCTAATAAATCCTTGTTCTTTTCACCATGGCTTAACGTAAATATTAATAAAAACCATAAATATTTATTAATAAAATTAACGGTTTCATAGAAACGTAATAAAATTACAGTCATACAATAATTAAATATTCACAAAGTCGAAAAACGCTAAACATAAGTACATTAAATTGCTTTTTATTGCAAAGCGAAAACTCAACCCTTTGGGCTAAAAGCGTTATAAATGGAGTTTTTTTCTTATATCTTAATTGTTAAAGTATGGTTACATTATAATGATATGATACAGAAGAAGATGATGATGAAGTATCTATCCATCTAAATAAATTCACACCCACTTTTTAATTTTCAAACACAATTCATTTATACGTTCGTTCGTTCATTCGTTTGTTCACTCACTTATTTATTCATACTCCTGCTGTTCAAATATTTGGCAAGTGATTAAAATTAAAGCCATGTTATGTTAATATTGTTAACTTATTTATTTTCTTTATCGAAATGAAAAGTCGAATGAATGTGTATGCAGAGAAAAACTGATGATATCGCACATTTACATAAAGTAATAGACACCAACCGACATGATAATAATTTCAAAAGTTTGCCCCCATCCTTCTGTTGCCACTTGTTTGTAGCTTAGATCTGGTATATCCATAGAATTTCGCTTACTGCAAGATATGAGTATATACGTTGGGCATATTTCATGCTTTAGTGCTCGATGAAATCAGCCAGCCAACCGATATTATTTTACAGGGTGATACAAAAAGAAGTCTTTTTGTGAGTCATTGATTGGACACTTTGATATTTATTTATCGTCATAATTTCAACCAACGAATATATCCACTTGAAGTTTCAACAACATTAGCGCTAAGTTATTTATTTCCAAATCCTTTCCAAATTTAGACGTTCAACTCAATAAAATTGGCTATATCTTTCATTTTATCGTAGACTAATTCCAAAAATTTTCGAATCGGTTATCATATGCATGTCTACGGATATGCATAAGATTTTGTAGACTATTCTTTCATGTGTCTGCCTCCTATGCCTCGTTTATAGCTTTTCCGATTTCGCTGCAGTTTTCAAATTAGCGTGGGTCAAAGTTCGATTTTATAGGAAAATTTAATAAAATATCCCATGTTTAAATTAATATAACTTTACAACCGATAATCCAATTTGAATAAATAAACTGATGCTAAAAAGATACCGTTCCTTTCAAGAAGTATTGCAAAAATATAATTAATTTGCAAATATTTAAAAAAAACCTTATCTTTGATATTTTTATAAAACTTCTGCTTATAGGTCATGGTGTTGTGTACAGCATGTCCAAAATTTAGAGTGCACAAAAAAACTAAATTTCATTTTCTGTAAAGGAGTTCAATGAAATAGTAAATATTTTGTCTAGGAACGGACCTACAAACAAATTTGTAAATATAGACAAAAATATCTCAACAATTTGGTTGGAAAAAACGTGTTCTTTCTACAGTGAACAAATTGTTTAAATCTATAAAGCAATTTGTCCAAAAATATTTACATTTGTAAATTTCAAACAAAACAATTTACTAGATCAAACAAAAAGATTTAAAGGACTTTCTGAAAAATATCAAACAATATTTTTGTCTGATTTTATAAAACAATTAGTTTAAAAATACCAACAAATATTAAACAAAATAGTTTACTTAATCAAACAAAACTATTTACTGGATTTCTTGTAATATATCAAACAAAATTTTTGCCCGGGCCATCATCATCATCATCACGACATTAACGAATTGATTCAGTCAAAAATCTTTAGTAAACAAACTTGGTTCAATCGCATTCCTTTTGCTATCATTGTTGTTGTTGTTGTTATTTGTGTTTAGGTCGTCAGCGGAGCTATTTTTTTACGACACGGTTTTTATTTCTGTTTTTTGGCGTTTGTGTCCTAAATAAGAGTCAAACAAAGAATTCATTGATTATATAAAGAACATTTACTGAAAAAATTGTTTAAAATTATGTTTAGACAACCTTTTGTTTGAAAATTTTTTGGTGATAATTTTTTCTGTGTGGGAACTCCATGGGATAAAAAAAACATACTTTACTAATTGGTTCTCAGATTATTTTCTAAGAAAAATTAATTTAAAATTTACACAGACTTACAAAATGGTACTTTTTAAATCCGTTTTGAACAAAACTAAAATTTTTGTAGTCAGTTTGAATCGCTAAAAAATAATGTGTCCTCAGCTTTTTCCTATTACTTACAGATATTTTTTACGGGCATATCTAATATTTCCACTGTGTACACTAGCATATTTCACCTTAGCTCGAGAACAGTATGCCCGCTTTCAGCAAACAAAACAGCAACAGATGCAGGATAAAATTACCTTCAAAATATATTAATACGATTGGGTAAAGATATCAGTGGTTTCTTAGTTATTCACAAATTAGTATCGAAAAATATTGGTTTTTTATGACAATTTAGAAAAAAAATTTTCTTTCGTTTTAAAATATTTTTTATTGAATTTTAAATCTTCTATGAGAAATTCAACATTTTGCAACGAGGCGAGTCGTACAAATTGGAGACAAAGGTTTTTTTTTCAGTTTACAGCAACTTGATCACATTTCTATACTAACCACATGGTTTTTATTAATTAAAATTTTTAAAACTAAATTCTTTTTCTATCACCCTGTATGAAAAAATTTTATTTTTAATAAATTTTCAGAGGGGACTTTATTTATTGTTTTTCTGGTTTCTAATAGTAAAACAACTTAACAACTTCTGAAGTTGCTATGGTTATAAATTTTACAACTGTATTTGTGTTCATGGCATCGAATACATGTATTTCAAAATATCTTTCGTCTAAACTCTATGTGTCTGCTTCCTGTTCTGTTCCTCTTGACGGGTTTAATACGCATCTTTCCTGTCTTTTGCTTACTTGTGGACTTCATTTCTAAGCTTTTCCATGTTACTTTCTTTCATACATTTCATAATTACAATTTTAGATAGTTTTTTTTGTTGTTAATTATGACCTCATACGCACATGTCTTCAGTAATTTTAATGGAATTATTATGTATGGTAAACCGCTAACATGACACACTGTCTCATATCACAGAGACATTTAGCAAATGTAAGTTATGATTTTACGCTGAAAACTTAGATGTAATGATATTTGGGAAAATTGTTGAAGTTTATAAATAACCGAACCAGTGTAATATTTATTGTTTTTTTTTTCGTTTTATTTAATAAAAAATAAATTTAAGAACCCAATAAACCCGACTGCATAAAAAAATTAAAATAAAAAAAAAACAAGCCCACTGTGCGGAACATACCGACCTTTTTTTATTTCCGGGAATCATTATTGCAAAGATTTTAAAATTCGATTTTTAATGCTTCCCGACTGTAAAAGTCGCTACGTTCCGTTGGACTTGTTTTTTTTCTTTTAGTTTTTTACGCAGTCGGGTTTATTGACTTTTTGAATAAATTTTTTTTGCTCTCTTTTTAGTTTTCGTACACAGTTTGGTTTTAGATTTTTTGTTAAAAGTTCAGTTTTATTGCAATTGAGTTTTTTGGTTGATAACCAAATTTAAATCGTTAAAGATGTTAAATGGTCATTCGAAATGAAAAATGATAACAGAAACCTAAAGATTATTTGCAAATACCTGTCGAATGATGCCCATTTTAATATAGTTCGCCGACTTTTTATTTTTTTCGTATTCACAAGATGGCGTCTGTTGGCCACCATATTGAATTTTAATTACCGTCATATCTTTAGTGACGCTCGCAGGATTAACACAAATCATCAAAATCGGGCTACGCGTTCGGGTTATATAGTGCCGCAAAGGAACACACATACATACGAGTACGTAGGCTGATAAACACAATAACCTTCTTTGCGTCGCTCAGTCGGGTAATAAAGGGAGACCCTCATAGTGTAGTGCATACAGTGCTAGACTATTAACCGAGAGGTCGAAGGTTGGATTCCTATCAAGACCCTGGCTGTTTCTGCAGAAAAGCCAAAAAAAAGGCTTAAGCAGTGTATGTTAGGGTATTCATTTAATCAAGTTTCTGTTTTAATCAGTTAATCGCTCGATTAATTATTCTGGGTTTTGGTTTAATCGTCTAATAATCCGTTAATGTCGTTATTAATCGGTTAACCGATTATCTGCAATATTTATTTTCGAGTTCCTTAGTTTCCGTTTTCGTACTGTATCTTAAAACAATTTTGCTAGAAGGATATATCCCATTGTAGAGGTACAAAATAAGTGTATTTATAACATGCATTGGTCTCTTATTAAATCGAATCCATAGATTTTTAATTAAATCTTTGGCAATATTATTATTGGCTTTTTTTAAATTACACTGTATAACAGCCGAATATACCGCGGGATTTCATGACTTTTTTTATGTTTTCGAGGTCGCTAAATTCGAATCTGAAGTTGTTTTTTTCGGGTCACGTCAGGTTTTTGTGCTACAGAGGGGACAACTCCTAACACACCACTGTCGGATAGGGTTAATATACATGACCAACCCCATTACTTATTCAAGAGCAACATTTTTTCCTTTATAGCCACCTCCAAAGGTTTTAAAGTTTCACTTAAGTTAAAATCACTGAACACATTTCTTTGTATGAAAAAATGATTTGTAAAAACATACCTTTTGTATATGAGACGAAACAAATAATTAAACCCACAAAAATATGTTATAATACTACAGAAAATTCAAATTTTTGTTACATCGGTTAATCGACTTAAATTAACCAGTTTAGTCGTTAATCGGAAATAGCCAATTTTCTATTAAGCGATCAGTTAATCGGGTAGTAATTAACCGGTTAACCGATTAACGGTTAACCGATTGAATACCATAGCACAGTCTAACCAGACACGTCAACTTTGACAGTTGAAATTTGTCCAAATCAGCTTTTTATGCCGGCTAGTTGAGAAAGAGACAACAATTACGTGTTGGTGTTTCATTTTATCCAATTAAAAGTGTTGCACATTTTAAAAATGTATGCGTAAAACAAAACAAAAGGAAACACTAATACACTCTTATTTCTCTTTTGTGATGCTAGCCACTTCGAGTAAGACGGCAATATCTTCCGGCTCGTGTCGCGTCTGGTTAGACTGTGACCATAGTATCTGTGTTTGTTGAATTTTTAAGGTCTGTTCAAATAAAAGCGAACTCCATAACAATTCTACAGTTTCTAGTACATACAGACATACCTATAATACTTTTTGGATCTTCGGAAAAAATTTTTTTTATATATATAGCCCAGTCAAATAAGCAGAAAAAAGGGGCCAACTGCGGAATAAGAGATAATAAGCTGAAAATTCGTATACACCTTCCTTTGGCGCTCTAAAAATTGTCTCAAAAGCTTCATAAAATCTCGTGTCTGCGCCGTAAGTTATTCAAGATCAAAGATCACAAAAATCAGTCTTTCGCAATTATCTCGGTTTCTATAGCTCCAATGGCGTTAACAGTTATTATTCACAGAGATTCACGGTTTACCTTGCACTACAGTGAGTATGGCTGAGAACTGCGGGCTCTCTGCTCTCTATCTCAGAAACGGTTGGGCGTATGAAAAACTGTTTAATACAAAATTTGTTGCAAATTTAGTGCTTAACATCATTGGAGCTATAGACACCGAGATAGTTCCGAAAAACTGATTCTTGTGATCTTTGACCTTGAATAACTTACGGCGCAGACACGAGATTTTATGAGACTTTTGAAACAACTTTAAGAACACCAAAATGAATATGTATACGAATTTTCAGCTTATTATATCTCATTGCGCAGTGAAACCCTAATATGACTGGACTATATAAGACATATGCGTTTCTGCATGGAAACTACTGATAAATTTTTACATGAACTATTTATGACACAATCAGCTATGATAAACTAATAACAACTTTATCTTAACAAAATAAAAAAAAGTCTAAAGTGCAATATTCTTCAACATCTTTTCAATGTTTGTGACCTTTGAGCAGTACGCAGCAAAATAAAACAAATTGCAATAAAATACAGAATGTGCTGTGAAAAATTTAGTGAATAAGAAAAAATACACACATAAAAAACACATTTGTCTTTTTTTGCACTATGAAAGGAGAGAAAACCTTTTCAAAAAAATTTTTACGATATTAACGGCACTTTTCACACTGTACGATTAAAAGTAAATGTGGGCCGTAAATAAAATAACTTTATAAAAATATGTATTTTATTCATAGCTAAGTCGAATTTTTGACACCTTACAAAATGTTTTGTCAAATAGTTGAAAAGTTTTTAAACTTCGTATGCTTATATAAAAATTTTAAAAAGAAGAAATGAGAATTACGAAAATAAAAACATAAAAGCTTTCAATAACTCAACAAACAACTAAATTCGATACGAATCTACTTATTTTTCTTGCAACGTTATTATCTACAACATACATATATCAATTTATTAAAAAACAATCTGATATAAATTTTAACAAATTTCTAAAATAGGTTTTCGTTAAATCTAAAGTTTAAGAAAACAATGCGAGGGAACTGAGATTCTACATTAATATTTTTCTTTGATTATTTTCCGAATTCGACTGGTAAAATCCATTGCATTGACTCAATAGTTATGTATGGCCTATGAAATTCATCATAATTGCGACGAAAAAAACCAGATACTGAAGAACTCAAAAAAAAAATATTTTTAATTAATATCTTAACTGTGTCAACTTTTATTTTAATTGAGTTTAGTTTACTTTATTAAGATATCATTACAAACGAAGATCTTCTCACTTTTGCATAAACAAGTTGACCCAATCACATTGACTCTCCACTTTGGTAAGAAATAATGTAACAAAGATTACAATAAACTGAATTTGCCATTTATTTATTACACAAAGACAAATCTTATATGTCATTTTGATTGCATTTTCGTCACGGTATCATATTGACAAATTTAGGGTAATATTTTCATGAAATATTTCAACTAAAATACGCAGATATTTTTGGTCAAAAATATACAAAAGGACAATTCTTTTTGCAAAACTCAAAAATAACAGAGACAGCATAATTTACACTTGAAGATTTATTAACCCTAGAGCACTAATTATGTTTTATATATGTACGTTTTAACTAACTATTTGACGATGTTTTTTATTGAATGTTTTTCAATGAACCTGGGAAACGGTTTAAATTATCGAGAGATTCAAATTAGCGAGTTCAAAATTATCGAGAGTTGGCTTTATATATATTTTTTTTAGCCTAATTGATTGTGGCTTTAATTCGCATCGCCGACAGTGGTCTGTTAAGATATTTGATTTTGGCATTGAACTGAATAGATAGTAATAATAACAGGACCATTTTGTAACATTTTAAATGAAATCATAAGAGATTTGTAAGGAAGAGAAGCATTATCAACGATTACAAGCCCGCTTGCAACTGACATGATTTGTACTTGGAGAGTTCCCACTTGGAAGCACTAAATTTTAAAAGATTAATTTGCGAAACGCCTAATACAATTTTACTGGGTACTAACTTCGTCGGTTCGAGAAAAATAACAAGGAAAACAGATTAATAATTAGCACAACACTACAGACAAAAAAAAATACCAATGTTAAATCAACATGTCGCAATGTTGATTGGAAGTCATATTAAATTTATTAGAAATAATTTTTGGTCTAAGTGTATTGGTGTTTATTTGCTTTGATCATAGCTAGAGTGCAATGTTGTGCTCAGTTGGGTGAGTTGCTGTTGTTTTGTTGTTGTTTATTTTAATGTTTTTGTTGCGTAAATGTAAATAGCCGACAAACAGCCGAATTTTAAAGTAGAAGTTATTAATCTAGCCTTAAGTCTCTTTGATTTAATATTTTTCACTGTTAAAATAACATTGTTATCAACGTTAGATTTTATTTTAAATCATCATGACTATAACTTCAATTTCCAATAAAATTTATGTTAAATCATCAATTAAATAATTTTGAATTAAAATGAAATTCATGTTACTTACATATGAGTATAATGATATTTATATTAGTGTATATTAGGGTATTCCTTCGGTCAACTGTTAATCGGTAAACCGATTAATTACTACCCGATTAACTGATCGGTTAATTTAAAATTGGCTATTTTCGATTAACGGTTAAACCGGTTAATTTCAGTCGATTAACCGATTAACCGACGTAACAAATTTTTTCATATTTTGTAGTATTATAACGTAATTTTTGTGTATTTAATTATATGTTGCGTCTCATATACAAAATGTATGTGTTTAGAAATTATTTTTCATACAAACAAAAATGTGTGTTCAGTGATTTTAACTTCAGTAAAACTTTGGAAGTGACTATAAAAGAGTTTATTAAAGACTCTACTACTCTAACTTGAGAGAATTAAGTTTTTGTTTAATAATTTAATAAAAGCCAATAATACGGTTGCCAACGATTTAATTAAAAATCTGAGGATTAGATTTAATGAGAGACCAATTGAATTATTTTATACCTCCACTTAAGGCCATTTCACATTGTAATAAAAGCTTTGAGATTTTTATTAGATTTTGTGCTACGAAAATCAAATCAAAATCTGTCTGACTGTCAAAAAATCGCAAAGAAAATCTTCGCATTACATTTTGTTTCTACACTATCACATTCCAAATAAAACGTATCATAATTAATTTGCAATTAGGCAAATATTTTCGTTGTTCTTTTTCTTTATTTATGCCGGCCAACAAATACACAGCTGTTTTTGTTATTCCTATGTTTGTTTGTGCAAAAGACAGCCCTGATAAAATGAAAAATGTGATTGTTTAGAAAATTTCTTAAAAATTACGAATACCATAATACTGTCAAATTTCTTTACGTATTATATGACTGATCATAACAATTTGTTTTCACACTGTTGAATTTTTCCTTAAGATTTGAGTTTATGACAAGTATTAATACTAAATCTAATAGTCTGAAGGCCGCTTTAAGAATATTTCCTTCTAGCAACATTGTTTTAAAATAGAGTACAAAAAAGAAAACTAAGGAATTCGGAAATAAACTTTTTTGCAGAATGTTCGTCGCTGAGCTCTGCCAGTGTGAGTCAGATGGTGACCCGACAACAGAAGAAACTATCGAGTAATACAAGAAATGTTTTAGGAGAATTAACCGAAACAATTAGAGAGTAAAGAATTTGAAAAAAAATTAAAATAGGACTCTAATGACATAATGAAAGATTTTATATATTTAGAGAAATTCAGAAAATGGACTGAGAAACTAGATATTCTGTATTATGGATTGCTTTCGATTTCCACAACATCTACGATAAGTGAAAGGATTATTTAAAGTCAAGTTTTATCAAAACTAAAGAAAAGAATCTTTTAATTCCTAATGATCATAGGTTTTTATTTTAACACACATGTGTTTGAATTTATTTTTAAATTTTATTCTTTTTTCTTTGGTTTTTAAATATTCCAATACAAAATTTTGATAGAAAAAAATGCGATTTTTTTTCTTATTAAATATTTACGAATTTTAGTGTTTAATTTTACGAATTTTGTGATAGGTCCCATTTCTTTAAATTAAATGTTTGAATTTATGAATTTAGTAATAGAATACGAATTATAGTTTTTTCTGTGAAACATTTAAACCAAACTATTTTTCTGAAAGATTGTTTTAGAAGATCTCCTGAAACTATTAATATAACTGATATTATAGTGTATATCTAAAGCATATTTAAGACTGTTGTGGCTGTAGTGGCAGCCAACTACAAAGTAAATTTTTCTGATGACTATGCTAATACAAATCACGAAAGTAAAATTAATAATAAAATGCCAGCATTAATTAAATTCATGTTGTTTCAACTTGAAATAACTTTGATTCAACAAGATTCTTCGTGTTATTTCTTGAAATAACTTTGATTCAACATGGTCCTTTGTATTATTTCGGTATCATTTTCAGTTTGATTTAACTGTACAGGAATATTAAATTAATATGAAAGAAAGTCACAGGCGCCAAAAATACCAAAATTGAAATAAGGGCAGATTCGGAACCGCAAATGAGTTTCTGATTTTTGTTTTATATGGTGTTCCGACATGCGCCTTTATTGAGATTATCGCAATAAATGGCATTATTGAGCTCAATATTCCATACAAATTTTTAATTTAGTTATTGTTCAATAAGTACGAAATTGTTATAAATATTGAGTAAAACTAGAAATGCAACACTGTTCACAAGTGAGCAAAACTATATTCAATGGCAAATGTGAAGAAAATAGAACAAAGCAAAACATAAAAAAATTTTATTTATAAATAAAAAATAAAAACAATGTTATTTCCAGCTGTCAAATGCTTATTGAGTTATCTAAATTGAGTAATTTCTGCATATCTGAACACTAAATTAATTTTGTCAATAAACCGAATATTGACTCAATTAAGAATCCATGTCTGAACACCATATTAAGCTTAAAAATGCCATTTTCAACTGTAAATGACTGAAAAATGTTAAGCAAAATGGTCACAACTACCACTTCTAGGCTTGTTTTCTTTTGTAAAAGCTAAATATCTCAAAACTACTAAAATGGATATGCGACTTTCTTTCTTTTTTCTTTGGTGGGGAGTACTATAAAATCATGTTGAATTAACATGAAACACCTATGAAGCAAAATCACTACAAAAAATTTTAAATTAATCTTGTTTTCGTCAATTCTAATATGAAATTTTTCTGTGTCTAGGTTTGAGGGGGATCGGTGAAAAGGTAGCGCTGCTCATCGAATCATCGAAGGTTAGTACTCTAAGGTTAAGTTCGGCATTAGCAAACTAAGTAAGTTTCCCTTAATAATAGAACATATTAACAAATGTATCAATATTTGGAATTGAAGTAATAATCTTTATAAATTAGATATCATTAAGTTGTATGCAAACAGCAATAACTTTTATAAAACCTTTTATTGTTTTTATTTCATTTTAACCCTAATTAATCATCATAGAAAGTTTTTTAAGAGACAGGAATATTTTCTTAATAGAGATTCAAACATGTACACACGAACGAGTACGGTTGTACTATAAAATAAATAGTATCTCATAATTTCAAATAATATAGATGAATCCATATATCATGTTAATTTCTTTAGTTTGTATCTTGCTCAAAAGTTTTATTTTGAAAATATTCGACGATAACATTTAAAATTAGAAATGAATCAAATTTATGCCGATATAATAGGGTGTTATTTATTTGGCGCCCTCTCAAACTTTTCACCCTGCATGCGTAACATTGTCGTTTAAATTATTTAATCGTGTGTAAAAATTGAAAGTTTTAGTGTTTTTCTTCCATAACTAAGAGAAACGAATACATTCAATTTAACATTATTTATAAATATTTAAAAATTTAGCAGGCTTTTAATTCTTATCATTGTATTTGACTTATAAATTTATGATAAATTATTACTGTCAACTATTATTTAAGAGAGATAATTTTGATTTATATCGTTTGAAAGTTTCGCAAATGTTAAGATTTTAATTAAAATGATTTACGAGATTTAAAAGATATGCTAGTGTTAATAAATCTTAATAGATTTGAAAATATTGCAAAGGCCTCCCCAGTAAAAAATTTTCATGTTTCTTGAAGCACTAAAGCACTAATAATACGCTTTAAAATAAAAGCTTATTTCGGAGCAGTGAACGTATATGAAATATACAGTTTGCTGTTATTTATCTTCATTATCAGTAACTCATTATTATATACCTATTAGCATGTAATGCAGTAAATAAGCACCAATCATTACTTTGTAATCCACCAAAGAACTGTAATACGCTTTAAAATAAGAGCTTATTTCCGAGCAGTGAACGTATATGAAATATACAGTTTGCTGTTATTTATCTTCATTATCAGTAACTCATTATTATATACCTATTAGCATGTAATGCAGTAAATAAGCACCAATCATTACTTTGTAATCCACCAAAGAACTGTGCGGATCCACAGGAAAGGAGAAAATAATTTGCCAGAACCTATTAAAATATCTACATTTTGAAAAGTTCATTCATTCATTCCCATGCATACCCTTTATGGCATTTTCATAAAATAAGGCAAATAAAAAAAACTGTTTTTTTATAACTTCCTAATTTTATTAAATTACACATTACGGCCACTAAACATTGTAAATTTCATAACAATTATGTTTGTTCTACATTTAGCGTAAAACATAAATTTATTAATATTAAAAGCAAACAAACCAAATAGCAAACCCACTACTAAAAATGTCATATTTATTCCAGCAAACAAACAAAAAAAAAAGATGATGACATGTAATTGAAATGGTACGAGCGAACATGTCAATATTGTACAAATGTACTGAAAAGAAAAAAATCACGCATTATCCCTTTTTTTATTTAATAACCGAACAACACAAAACAAATCGTAAATCCAACCCCTACGAAAAGGAAAAAATATGAAAGTAAAATTCATAAAATCAAATATGAATGAAACAATAAAGGACAACGACATACTTGTACAAACATAAGTAGTCATAACTATTCATTATTGAAAATTATGCATGAATAGCTTGTCCTGATAAATACAAAAGGACGAAACAGGATAAAATTGCAGTCACTTGAATAAAAGTGAAAGTTTATGAAAGAATTTATGGCACTCCCCTCGTTTAGACATTTTTTTAAGGAAAAGGAAACCATGCTGGGACCGAACGCATACAACTTTAATACATAATTTCTAATAATAATGTGTGTATGATGATTCTTAAAAATATTCTGCATTCGTTCACAAATGTATTTAACCCTTCTTTTTTTTTGGTTTTTGTAAAATGTAAGTGCGATGTCGTCGTTTGTTACTTCATAATGCCATCATCTCATAGTTTAATATCAAACAACTATTACACATAAATAACGATTTACTTACTATAGATTTATATTTATGGTCATGCTTTTATTAATATTTTTTCAATCTTCGACACTCTCTTTCCCGGTAGGGACACGCGCTTGTATTTGTCCATATTTTTCTGTTAAAAGATTGTTGCCATTATTTAACTTCTCTGGGCATTATGATTAAATATATATTAAAATTTAATTTTTGATTTAGTGTGTTGTCACCCATTCTATGTAACCCTTTATAAGCAACACATCCTTATCCGTAAATATTTTATTCGATTTGAGTACAAGGAAACATATACAAGATAGTTTATTTATTGAGTTTTCAAGTGTGTGTGTGGTACTTGAATAAATGTTTATTTTTGTAGTTTGCAGGATATTGGTGAAATATCGAAATTAAATGGGAAATAATGCCACATGCTGGTTTTCATTATTATTTTACTTTAAACACATCATAAATGTAGGATAGATTTTATTTGAATTTCAAGAGAATATTGAATCATACATATATCGACTTTATCAGCATTGATTAAAATTTTTTAAAGAATATGAAAATTTAATTTTAATATTTATTAGTTTTTGATAATGAAGATACCAAGGCTTCTACTTTTCCTTAATTACACTGCAGAGTACAAAAATGTATTTTTAACGACTGATTCTGGTACAGGGTACCAAAAAATAAATAAATATGTGCATCGGCATTTTGAAAGTATACATCTGGGATATATTTTAGGTTCCCGCCTTTTGCACATATGTAGTTACGTTTACTCGGTATAGGAAATCTTGTAAGCCTCACGTTTAAATGATAAAATATTTTTAACACTTTTATGTAAAACACAACGAAATGCATTTCTGTGGAACATTTTAAGCCCTTAACTCTTCGTTGTGGGTCTTTTTGTCCCTTTCTTAAAAAATGGGAAATATATAGTGGGCTGAAATGTTCCACAAAAATGCTCCTCGTAGTGTTTTGCATAAAAGTACAGAACACATCTTTTACCTTAAAAGTAAGGCTTACAAGATTTTTTATGCCAAGTACTAATTCAAGTACAAAATTAACCCTTAAACACATTTTAAGTTTTAAATGATTTCTGGCGTTCAAGTTGAGTCTGGAGCTTGGGTGTCTTTGAGGATCTGAAGCTGAATTTTATGGCAAAAATTTTTGTAGAACGACTCAGCCCGCTATATCGCCGCTGAAGGAGAAGATTTTGCTTCTTTTTTAATAAAGGGAAAAAAAGACCCATACAACGATTTAGAGGATTAAAACGTTCCACAAAAATGTTTGTGTTTTACATAAAACTACTAGAATCCGACCGAAACCAGTTTTTTGAGGCCGAGCCCGAACCGAACCTACCAAAAAGGCCGAATATTCGGCCGAATCCGAAACTTACCGAAAGTTTTTTAGCATTAATTAATATTGACATTTTTACAACTTTATAAGAATTAAAAAGTCATTTATTTTACTAAAGGCCAGCCCTTTCACAATGTGATTGAGTTAACGTGGTCTTTAACGATAAATTCGGCATACAAAACGTCCCGTTAAATTATACGTTAACTTTAAATCATACATTCTGAAAAGGGGCGTAAGAGTATTACAACATACGTACAGTGTCAGTCAAACTAACAGCACAAATTTAATATATTTTATTCCATCGGGCAAAAATAAAACTCATCACTCTATTGATGACGTTACAAGAGCTCCAATCAAAAACTTGAGTCGGAATAACTAAAAAATATACATATTTTTGATATTTATATGATTTCATCTCTACTAAAGTGAAGTTTTTTGATTTGCGTCCGCGTTTCATCGATGATAAACAACACAATAAAGAATTTTTCTCGACAGTATACAATTTATCGTGCAGATTTAAAATGAGTTTTCTTCATATTTTGATATTATTTTAAAAAATCTATTTAAAAGACAAATAATAAATTTCAGTGCAAATCGCAGAAGTAAATGCGATTGCGAAAAATCGATTTATTATAACACAAAATATATTTTCGATTATTATAGAAATTGGTTTGCCATTCCCTAGCTTATGTTATTTATTTTGGAAACAAACAGTTGAATAATTTATGGTACTATATCTTTTGGTTACGCTTTATAAAACTAAGTAAAATCTTCATTCAGTTTTAAAAGATATGGGCGAGAAAACAGATTAATGCCGGTGACATATTTTAAATTTGGAAAATACTTTTTCGATTAAGTTCCTTATTTATACAGAATAAAAAGTTGCGGTTTCGGTATTCGGGCAAAAATTTGGCCTAAACCGAATATCAGCCGAAACCACAATTTTGGCCGAAATCGAATATTCGGTCGGACTCTAAAAACTACTGAACACATCTTATACATTAAACTTTAGGCTTACTAAATTTGTTATGCCGATTATTAATTATAAATAAGTATGAAATTAACCCCTAAACACATTTTAAGTTTTGAATGATCTCTGGCGTTCCAGTTGATTCTTGAGTTTGGGTGCCTTTGTAGACATATAGTAGAATTTTATAAAAAATATTTTTGTAGAACATTTCAGCCGTCTATATTGTCGCACAAGAGGAGTTTTTTGTCCCTTTTTTAAAAAAACAAACAAAAAGACCAATACAACGAAGAGTTAGTGGGTTAAAATGTTCCGTAAAAATTTTAAGCGCGATGTTTTACATAAAAGCCATATAACTTAAACGTAATGGTTACAAGGTCTATTTGCAAAACGGGGAGAACTTTAACTGCCGCTAAAACTAATCCCAGATATAAACTTTCAGAACGCAGATACACGTGTATTTTTTTTTGCTTCTACCAAAATCAGTTTATTTTGTTGTACAGTGTAATTTGAGCACGAATAACTTTTATTCGAATAGCTTTCATCAACTAATATTATTCGTTTTACTTTACTCAAATAATTTTTACTCGAATAAATTAATACTACATATTTGAATAGCTTTTTTCCAAATTAGTTAAATTCAAATAGTTTTTATTCGAATAATTTTATCTGACTTACGGCCCTTTTCACAACGTACGGTTGAAAGTTAAAGTAGACTTTAACGGCAAGTTTTGTATGCCGTTCAAGTCCACGTAAAATTCTAACCATACATTGTGAAAAGGGCCGTTATTGTTATTCGGCAAATTTTACTTAAAAACTTTTATTCGAATACTTTTTTTTTCGAAAAGCTTTTCTATAATGATTTAGTTCTAATAATTTTAATCAAATACTTTCATTTCATTCGTATAACAGTTTTCAAATAATTTAATTTGTTTCGAATAGACTTCTTCGAATAATTTTATTCGAAATATTTTTAAGCAAATAGTTTCTACCAAATACATAATTTCATTTGCTAATTGATTTTCCTGAATATCTATGTTCGAAATATTTTTATTTAAATGCTTGCTTGTTATTCGATTAATTTCATTTAAATGTTCATATTTTTTTAATATTTATATTCAAATAATTTTCAGTCTAATAATTTAATCCGATTATTTTTTGTTATAATTTCCGTTCTAGCAATTTTGCTGGTATTATTTTTATGCGAATAATTTTTAGTCAAATAGTTTTCTTTAAATAATTTTAATGTTGCACGAACTATAATTATTCGAATAAATCAATTAATTCGAATAGCTTTGCTTAGGTTTCAACGAAACCCAAGACAAGTGAATGCTGATGAAGTTCGTTATTGCACAGAAAATACGTAATCGATTCTGCTGGTGTAGACGACCTATTGTCCAAAAACTCTGCTTTGGTACCGCCAAACAGATACAAAAATTGCAAATACTTTAATTTGATTCGAATAGCTTTTACTAATTATTTTAAACGAAATACTTTTATTAAAGTAGTTTTTATAAGAATAATTTTATTCGATTAATTCTATTCAATGTACGAATAATTTTATGAACAATTTATGCCGGCTTTTTTCATAACTACATAGTTTAAAACTTTCTTGGCTCGAGCTTAGAAGGGGTTGCAGTTAAGGGTTAAGTCTAAGAGCCTACTAACGTTTTTTAATTCAAATATTTAGAGTCAAAGGTTTCACCTTTGGATTCTGCTAGTTCGGGAACATTATGATGAAAAAAGTCAGTTATTTCTAGTTTTCCTAGTAAATATTAAATTTATCAATATTTTATCCAGTCTAGGACTAAATTAATTCTTAAACAAATTAAATCCCTAAAAGAAATAGAAGAACTGTACAAAACGTTCCTTTCTTAACGCTCTAAATTAATACAATATGACTTTTTACAATGAATGTCATCAGAGGCAAACGAATGTCAATTGATCAATAGTGCAACAAAAGACGTTGAAAGATTTATTACCCAGCCAGTTTACAATGTATTGGCAACAACAATGCGAGCATGAACACACTAAATAAACCCATTTCAAACCATAAACCCACAACAAACGTTAAAATGCTGCACAACAGACACACACATGGTGTATTTTTAACAACAATAGAAGTTACTTTGGAAGCTGATATAAAAGGGTTTTGTACCTCCCACTGACACATGAAAAAACATTTTCCTTATTCAAAATACGGAAACGGATATAAGCATGTAAAATTTAAGTTCTTTTTTTAAGATTTTTGCTTAACGCGTAATAATCGCATCCATAAAAGTTTATAAAGTTTCTTGCCAATTTTTTCGCCGCTTTTTTACAATAAAAACAAATTTTCTTCACTTTATAAAAAGTCGTATATAATAAATACACCGTGTCAGTGTTTATCAGCAGCGACAAAAAAGTCAAATAAATTTTGTTTGCAAACAAATTATATTGTTGTAAAAAAATCTCACGGGATTTGCATGATAATGAAACATCATCACTGTCTTATTGATAACAATACTTGCAAATATTCCTTAAAAGTCGACGGCATTTAAAATTGGGTTATGTTCTTCCAGTGTTTTTGAACAAAATAAAAACCAGCAAAAGGGTGCCAATCTGAATGGGTTATTATGGGCTTGTAATTGAAAATTTTGCATGCATATCGCATGAGTTATCCTTTAAATTGAAAATTATGTTAATAAAATTTCATTTGCAACTTGATTTTTCGCGAAATGAAACTTCCTGCATATACATGGAAGGGGAAAAATCCAGGATGAACCATATTAAAATTTATTATGTTTGATAGTAGACTTTTTTTGTTTAGTTTGAACATACATAAAGTAAGTTGATAAGCTGCAAACTGATAAGTTTTGATTTGCAAAACAATTTTACAAAAATGAAAAATTCAATTATGTATATTGTAAAATGCATATCACAAAATATTGTTTCGATTTACAAACTTGAAGGATTTAACATACAACCTTTTAAATAACACTGGTCTGTAAAAAAACATTTTTTTGACAAGGCTTTAAATAAAAATATGTGGAATATAACAAAGCTTACTGCGCTAAACTGAAATCCGTATTCAGTTTTTAGCGTTCCGTACACCAAAAGTGTTGTACACCAAAAGTATTGTTTTCGCTACGCTGTCCGTCTGTCAGTCTATCTGTCCGTCTGTCACAGGCTGTTTTCTCGAGAACCGTAAGAGCTACGGACCTGAAATTTTCACAGAACATATAAAATTTTGGCCTCTACAACAGCAAATATGAAAGTTAAAAATTAAAGGGTGTTCTAAAGCGAGCAACGAAACATGTTGAAAATACTAATGTAATATACAGACACTTATATATAGACACTTCAAATTTTCAAAGTTAGTGTTAATTGGTGTAGTCTCTAGAAAACACTACACCAATTAACACCGATATTTAAAACAATAAAAATTAAAGGTGTTCTATCAGTTAATTTAATTTTGACTATGTAATTTAGACAAGTTGCTGTATCTTTGAAACCGGAAGAGGTAAAATCTTGCAATTTAAAAAAACGCTAAAACAAAAAAAAATTGCAAAATTAAAAAAATTTCAAAACGAAAAATCTTCATTTTGGCGATTAAAGAAAAAAGCGCTTAAATAAAAAAAGCACCAAAATTCAAACAAATCGCTAAAGCGCACAAAATCACCAAAACAAAAAATATCTCTAAAAAACTAAAAAACGAAAAATGTCGTCAATACCAAAAAAGCGCCAAAACCTAAAAAATCGCTAAAAGTAAAAATATCGCCGAAAAACGAAAAATATTGCTAAAAAATTGAAAAAAAAAATCACAAAATCGAAAAAGGCGCCAAAACAAAAAGCACGCAAAAACTAAAAAATCTTTAAAAAACCAAAAAAATCCCCAAAGCCGAAAAAAGCGCCAAAACTAAAATAAATCGCTGAAACTAAAAATGTCATCAAAAAGCGAAAAAAATGTTAAAACAAAAAATCGCTAAAACCAAAGAAAAAACTAAACAAATCGGCAAAAAAAATTTTAAAAAACTAAAAAACCAAAACAAACGAAAAAAATCGTCAGAACGAAAAAGTGTCACAACCAAAAAAACCACTAAAAACCGGAAAAAAGTTCCCAAAACTACCACAACTAAAATAAATCGCTAAAACTAAAAATATCGTCAAAATAAGAAAGAAAGAAGAACGTAAAAAACGCTTAAACCAAAATATCGCCAAAGCTAAAAAAAATCGGCAAAAAACAAAAAAATTGCAATAAACGAAAAATCGCCAGAAAAAACGAAAAAATTACGAAAATGAAAAAGCGTCAAAACTAAAAAATCGCCAAAATCAACGAAAAGAAGTAAAAAATAAAAAAATTAAATTAAACAGAAATGCACAACGAAAAACAGTCAAAATGAAAAAAGGGGCCAAAACGAAAAGGGATCTACACATGTGTATTCATACGGAACCCTTCGTGTGCGAGCCAAAGTCGCACTTTACTTAATTTATTTCTATTACGTACAGATTTTTTAATGGGAATAACTAATATATCCACTAGGTGCATCAGTATATGTATTTCACCCTAACTCGAGGGTGGTTAGTCCGATATGAATAAATCCACCAAAAGATGCGGAATAAAATTACCTTTAAGTCGTTCATACATATTTTTTTATATTTCCAACTTTAAGTAGATTAAGTTTTATTTAAAAATAAAAATAAATTCAAATAGGGTTTTGTAAATTTTTTCCTCCCAAACCTTGTATATACATATATATTATATATTCTAATTTACAAAAATTTTATGTTGAAAAAGATATACTTTTGAACTCATCATATGTAAATATTGTAAACTAAAATAAGAATGTAAATATTATTGTTGTAAATAAATTGAAATTGAAAATTATTAATAAAATAACTTAACAACTTCTAAAATATGTACATCTATCTTTTAGTATTTTTTTTCTAGTTTTCAAATACATATGCAATGCATTTTACTCTGTATTGCTCCGTTTTTTTCTACGAGTAAAAAACTGAAGTGAAGAATAAAAATTTTTGTTATAAAAATAGCATTTCGGAAAAGCGACCCTAAGACGAACTCATCCATTTCGTTCGTACAAGATTTTTGACCAGACAAAATTTATTTTATGCATTTCATATGAGTGATGTTAAGGTCCCTTTCTCTCTAAATGTAGAGGTAGGGAAAAATCTCTTTTTTAACTCATTTCCACTTGCAAAAGGGGGTAACATGCCTGAGTAGTGATGCCAACCATAACCTCAAAATCGACAAAAATTTACTCAAACAGCTATTTTTGGCTCTACTGAAAATGTTTGCTGGCAAGATTTTGTCCCTTTCCATCAGGATCATCACATATGTAAACTATAAGTTGTTGAAATCTGCATACTAAAGGATCATTTGGGATATTCCCTCTTTCTAAAAACTCTAACATATCATTTCAATGTGGCCATACAAACAACGTCTTAGTCATGTCTAAATTGTAGCAGCAAATCTTTTGTTTGGATTAGATTGAAGGCACCTGGTTTCTTGAATATTCAAGAGAACACTGAAGATGGCATATAGCCGAAATCGGTCTGTTTGTCAAATTTGATGTGGGATGACGGAAAATCGTTCTAAACTCCAACAAACCCCGTCGGAAAAAAACACAACACTCAACTTAATAATTTTTACATTCATCAACGATCGAAACTGTTTATACATTCAATATTTTTATTCTCATTAGGAAGCATTTTTAATATCAATGGTACGATGCTAGAACAACATTTTTAAACCATAATAACATTTCATTATTAAAATCAACTTTTGCTTTTATGACTTCGAAGTAAATATGAAAAATTTTTAAATAGTGCTAAATGAAATCGATGAACCATTTCGTATGTCATTTCCCATCTTTCTCACATGTATGAGCGCAATATTTTTCGAACGATACATTACCAGACATGATCCATTAGGGCAGGCGTCGGCAAGTAATTTTAAGTAGAGTTCGGATAATGTTGAAGTGCATTTATCGAGGTTCAGAAAAAAATTCAATAGTTGCTATACAACATTATATAAAAAAAATTAATGCGAATATTACATCTGCGGTCTTGACTCAATTTGTTTAATTTTAGTTCAGGTAGAGAACAGCTTATGCGAAGAGTATCTTGAAGGTGGGCGTCTGTCTGTTAATCACGAACGATGTTTGTTTTTCATTCTGCCGCTGCAGCAATTGCAAAAAGTGATTTAAGAAATTGACACAGCTTCCCTGTCTCTGCAAAGTTTTGGAATCTTGTAGCAAGTTCCTTCCCAAGATCTTTACAAACACTGGAATATCTTCTTCAGAAATATTTGTATATTCATGAATTGTTGGTAAATGAATAAATTCTTAACATGCAATGTCTTTTCAAAGATATTCAGCTTGCGACAGAAGGCAGTCACAATTTGTATCAGATCACATATTAATTACCCATTTCCCTGTATCTCGGTAATGACCGCATTCAAATATTTCAGAATGTCTTTCAACAAAGACACAGCTAGCATATTACGATTATTTGCAAAAGGAGGTTTTGCAAAAAGGAGGTTACTTGTTCTTTTATTTGCCAGAAACGTTCAATAGCTAGTCCTTTACTTAGCCAACGAATATCGTTGTGTTGCAGTAAGTCAGAATACCCCGAATCACATTGAGAAAGAAACTCCTTGAACTGTCGGTGCTGAAGAGCAGAACGATTCCTCATAAAATTTATCAACTTGAACAAGCTGTCCATTACATCTTTCAAAATAGCACTAAGTTTTCCAAAAAGGGCTGCCTGGTGAATTATGCGCTGATAAGATATTAAGCCTGCATTCTTATCCAAGAATGATAGAATACAAGATTACGACATCCCGCGGATACAATTGAAATTTTCTGAGCATGTGTCACCATGTGGCATATGGCGCCACTAACTGCGTCCCTATTGGTTAATAATTTTCAGCGTTTGTAGGGCTGCCACAAAATTGCGTACATTGTTTTGCATTAAAGTAGACTGGCTTAGGGACACATTGACTTGGCAACCTTTTGAAATGCACCAACTACGTCATCATGGGCATGTCGTAATCTGTCGTTTGACAATGTCGTTTGAAATGTCAACATTTTGTACTAGACTAAAGAAAAATATTGCATTTTTTCTTTAATCTATTACAAAATGTCGAAGTTGAAGTCAAAAAACGCCAACCACAATAAGGTGGAATATCTCAGATTTTTGGTGATTTATAGAAGGCACACCTATTTGTAAGCATTGAGAATATATTTATGGTATCACAAGTGAATATTATATACAATTTTTTATTACGGGCACTAAGGTGGATAGAGGGAGTAGTGTTTGTAAATATTCGATTTGAAATTTCCCATATTGACTACTTTTAAGAGCATGCCTTAGAGAATCATAACAGGCTGTCAACAGTAGTAAACTTTTGTCCAAAACGAGTATGTAAATGTTCCATTTTTGATATTTTCTTGACGTGACGCGTCGTGAGGTCGACAAATAGTTACAAAATAAGGGGGACTGATTTTAATTTTATATGTTGTTTTTAAATAAATCTATTAAATAAAATTTCCACAAAAGAAAATGTAAATGTAGATAGTTACAAAATATGAGAGACCGATTTTACTTTTAAATGCCGTTTGAAATCTATTAAATAAGATTTCCACAAAAGAAAATTTATATTTAGTTTCGTCCTGAAACTCTTTTCAGATCGAATAATATATGTGATGATCCTGATGAAAAGGGACCTTATCTTCCGGAAGCCGAAATTGATTTAGCTATGGAAAACGGACCCTAAATTCCACAAAGCGTTTCATATGAGGGAAGTTGATGGATTCTCCTTCTAAAGGTATAGGTTGGGAGAAATCTAATTTTAAGCCATTTTAGAAGTGATTATAGGGATAATTCCACATTTAAATAGGGGGACCTTTCCCAGCAGTAATACCAGCATTGATAATCTCACACTCTACTGAAAACTCTTGCCGGGAATATATGGTAGCTTTTGATCAGCAAAAATTATAAAACATATGTATATTAAAGCTATTTGTACAAATACAATACTTACGTACATATTTCAAATGCTGCACAGCCCTGAATATTACAAGCAACAAGTTGTATTTTAGCATTGCATTTACCACTTTTTTTCAATTTATTCCTTTTTGTCGCATTTTTTTAATTTAACAAGTATTTTTTTATGAACGAATTAATTATTTAACAACTATATTAATTTTTGCTCTTTATTAGATTTTTCAATTGCATTGTTTAAGTAATTATTTTCAATTTATTATTTACGGATACTTAAGTTCGTATTATTTTATATAGTACTTGGCACAATTTTCTATTTATTAAAGACAAAAACCCTTAAAAAACGAGTTGTATTTTATCACATGTAAACACCAAACACTTCCTAACTGTCAGATATTGCAAAACACTAAACAGATGTTCATTTAACTGCTGCTCTCTGCTGACATATTAGCATATTAATAAGTTTATAAAAATGATAAAATTAGCTAAGTTCTTGGCACAAAACGGTAAATTATCAATTAAGCAACAGTTATTTACATTTAAATTTAATATTTACATTATTTTCTACAGTTAATACCGCCAACTTAACGGGCACACGGTTGCTGGGAGTTTCAGCTTCCAGATCTACCACAGGGACAAATCCAGATGAACCTGTGGATATTAACAATCCTTTCGAAAAGGATCGTAAAATATGCATCTTATGTAAAAACGATATAACACCCGACTACAAAAATGTTAAGCTGCTTTCTCAGTTTCAATCGCCATATACCGGCCGTATTTATGGTCGCCACATTACTGGATTATGTAAACAAAAACAAACGGAAGTGGAGAAGGCCATTATAAAAGCACAAAATTGTGCTATGATGCCAACATTCCACAAGGATTTAGACTTTATGAAAGATCCCAAGCTATTTGATCCTGAAAAGCCTATTCGGCCTCATAAATATTAGATTAGTTTAATAAAATACAAATTCGTCAATGTTATACTGAGATGAGAATGTTTCAAAATTAATCATTTATGTATTTAATCATTTCTTGTGGTATATGCAAATGTTCCAAGAGGTTGGCTGTTTCTAAACGGGGTTCGAACTTTTCCTGTAGATCATGCAGAGCTGAAGAAAATCCATCTTTCCAGATGGCTATGGCTTTTTTGAGCTCTTCAACTTTTTTCAAATGTTCTTGGCGGGAGGTGAATTCGTTACGAGCAATTTCTATTTGCTGCAACAACTCTTCTCTCGAGTTAAATGTCTTTCTTGTTACATTAACATCTTTCTCTTTTTCGTCTTCTCTTGATTTTTCTTCAGTAGCTTCCCTTTCCATTTCGTTGGCCAAATAAAATTCCAATCTTTTTTTGGTCATTTTTTCGCTCACTCTTTTACTCAACGCTAACCTATAAGGGCGACAATTCGTACTTACTGCCATTCTTAAAGCATCTGTTGAGCTTGCATTGTTTGGTGTGCCAGGAGTAGATGTATGATACGCAGTGCTTTCACTATGTTCTAAATATTTATAATTTATTTTGATATCACTTTGGGGCAGTCTTCTCCGGGGTGTGGATACAGGATTTTCCACTTCTGCTGCTTTCCTTTTTGCACTAGATTCCATTGCTATTATTGCACTGTTGCTCTTTATGATTCTATTGCTGCGTCGAAGACCCAGCCTTTTTGTTTGTTTTGGTGTAGTAAAATTATCATTTTCCATATCCACTTTGGATAATTGATCACAATTATAACTATTATTTTAATAATTCTGTATTTTTCACTTTGGAAACACTTAAATACGCGCACAATTATAAAATACAGAAATTTGAAAGTTTTGATAGAGATGTGCTTTATGCCATTAAAAATACTGTATTAATAATTTACTGAAAATGTCATCTCTAAGACACTCAGAAAATAGTGCTAGTAATTTTTATGCTTACATAGCGTTTACACATGCCACTGGGAGTTCGAAAAACTCAATACATTCACTATTTTTTTCTAGTACATTTTTTCTAGTGGCAGCTAGTGGCAGGTAATTTTGCATGCGAGTGAAATTTGGCACTTTCATGCCACTAAATGCCAACACGATAAACAATGTTACCCTGCTTTTCTTGAAATGAGCATAAAAAATAGAAAGTTTGTTAATTAAAGAGCATTCAGGTATGTGATGGAAATCGATTCCGAAAACGAAGCAATTTTAAAAGGTGTTTTTTAATAATATTTCTTTATTAAAAACAATTTTATCACATATATTATAAAAATATTTCTTTATTACAAAAGAGTTGTATCACAAACATTATAAAAATTTCATGAAAAGCGCCTTAAAATGGGCTTTCAAAAGTGATTCGCTTTCAAAATCGATGTCCATCACATATTTGATTAATATTATTAAAATAATACTAATAATAATAAATGTTAACCTTTTCCCCACAAATGCGCCTATATGATGAACCCGGGAACTCTACATTGCAATGGCATGTGTAAACAGAAAAGCAAATTATATGAGATTTGGCTATTTCAAATAATTTTTCATTGGTAATATGTATACAGCAATGGCATGCCACTACTTGCATGTGTAATTCCAGCGTTATAGGCAATTCACACTGTCATGTTTATGGCAATTTTACGTGTTTACGAGCCAAACAAGTTAATTTTTAGATGTTTTCCCATATACTCAATTGTCAAATAATTTACGTGTTTCAAAACTAAACTCATTCAAAAACCAGTAAAAGGCAGGTCCCAAGCAGTGAACGAAGCCGATCAGCTGTGAAGAGTCGCAGCCGTCGCCGATCTATACGGCTAATTTTCGGCTTCGACTTAGCCGCTTTTTAAAAATAAAACCCTTTAAAGATAAAATCCCCTTTTTTAATTGAATGGGAAAGTATCTGCCCACTCCAGCCATTAATAATAACGTAAGAGATTTTGTTGACATCGGGCCGTGTAAATAAAAAGATAGCTAAAGCTAATACTAGCAAATTTGGAGTTTAAACTAGCTTTGAGGTGAATAAAAATTTCAGTTAAAGCTAGTACTTTATACTGACTTGTAGAAACTAGTTTTTCCAGCATTAACTTTAAATAAAGAAAGTTGTGAATAAAAACTAGCAAATGTCTAAAATTACTAGTTTATGCTTCGAGTTTTGTAAGCATTTTATTGAGGTGCTGGAAGTTGAGATTTTGCTGGTTTATTTAGCAAAAAACTTGTTATAGTTTATTTTCATTTGAATATTTTAAAGCCAGGTGGGACTTTTAAATAAATCTTTATAATTCTTTGAAATATCATTCGTGTACCTTTGTAAAAAAAGTGGTAGGTCATAAACGATTTCTGCCAGCTGTTTTAACAGTAACATCGTAGACTACTATCTGAACCAGGCAACTTACAACAACATTACCACGATTACATGAAAGAAATAGCAAATCTTATTGTTTCTAATTTGGCCATCTCTTTCATGCTATGGTGGTAATGCACAACATATGATTACATGCGTTTTTAGACGTCGAAGTTGTGGTCTCTGATTCATATTCTGTGTGTCATATTTTTAAGCTTTTGCTACTACTTCTCAGCATTAGCTATATAGCACTAGCAAAGAGTTATTCACACTTTTTGTGTAATTTATACTTTTCAACATAGCTAGTACTGAAAAGTTAAAGCTAGTGCTAGTACTTAGTGCCATGTAGTATAAACTACTTTTTTATTCACTCTACCCATTAGCCGATTTTTAGCTGAAATACACTTGCAGCCGACGGATTTATATGTCGGCAGCCGCCGCCGAGATTTCTTCGGCGTAAGTTGACTTTTCGCCGCCTCCGATGATATTTGTGATTAGTTGCCGCCGCCGACAAATCAGTATCGGCTGCGTTCCCTGGTTCCAAGTAGTTCTTGATGATTACATAAGGTCTGTTCAATAACTGAAAGTTGTTACTAATTGTTACTGGAAAGTGTTCACTTACTCGAAAAACTAGCAAAGAGACAGGGTTGTTAGATTTATTTTGACCCTTTTCGCCAAATTCAATGTCAAAAATCGCCAAATTGGCTTTTCATTAGTTTTTCCCAATACTATAAAAAATTTTTTAACTCATAACTTAATTTTTTTAACTTTAAAATTACTTTTTATAAATATTAAAAAATAAATTTAGTCCGAATCACTAAAATTCGCCAAAAATAGAAAACAGTCGCCAAAATGTTTATTTTGTTTAATTTTTATGCAATAATGATTAGGGAACACAAAAAATGTACACTGTTTACTATAAACTAGCTTATATTTTACTTAAAGCAATAAGAAATTTCCCGTGTGAGCTCCAACGCACGACTGTAATACGAAGAGAATGTACAGATAGATATACACCTCTTCTTGAGGGCTGGTGAGGAAATACATACATGATGAGCAGATATATAAGGAGGAAATCAGCGATAATTCGCACCACCTTATATGAGTATTTAGTGTTCAATTTCTATCCTAAATACTGAATTTCAGTCATTTAAGACTTTAGGAACTACGTTTTTTATATAAAATTTTTACAGATATTCATCCTTTTTACCTCTCTAATATGCAACTTGTAGTCCAATCACCAAATTTCAGTCTGCTAGGAGGAAAGCTTATTCCTATCTTATGTATTAAATTTGAATTTTCTAGGGCTTTATGAAGTACCTTAGAATTTTGATTACATTTTTAATTTTATGATTCACTAGATGTGCTCGCCCGCTTCGCACGCTTAAAGATCGCTTTATGACTATAAGGTGCCTGTAAAATATAAAAAGATTACTTTCTTTATGCACCCCATACACGTTTCAACTCAATTGGCAACTGAGTCGCTTGTTTATTTTTTCAAGTTGGCTAGTAAGTCTTTCAATTCAGTTGTGCTGTGTATGTTCGAGTCTCTTGATCAGCTGTCAAAATTTATGTTTATAGTTTTCTTTTGCAAATAAAACATTGATTATTGTTAAAATTGTCTTTAATTTAATAAATTTGATAGTTGAATGAGTCTTTCAATTCAGTTTATGAAGTGTGTGGCCAAAAATCAATTGAAGACTCAATTGACAATTGAATTGAAACGTGTATGGGGTGCTTTACATATTGTTTACACTACGTTTACAACAGACAATGCTGTCTTGACAATGAAGAATACGTATTAGTTGTCAAAAACGCTGATAATTGCCTTCGTGACGTAGGTGTCCAGACAATAATTAAGACAATTAATTTAAAATTCTAGAAATTCCTCATTTTTCGCAAACTTTGTAAGTTAAAGCTTAAAAAAAGTAAAGAAAATATCATAATTGTAAATATTATAATCTTTTCTTTTTGAATATTTCTTTTATATTCACAAAAATTCAAATTATGTCAGCATACGTCAAATCATTGTCCGATTTACTATCTTTTCAAAATATTCAAGTCTATTGTAAACGCTGAGTTAAAGTTCCCGTTATGCAAAATAAACAGTGCTAGCAACGTTAAACAAAAAACAAAAGTATCTTTCTAATTTCCAACAACATTTATATTAGTAGGGTATATTTTCGTTTTCTTCTATTTTAACTTAGAAATGAGATATTTTATCGTGGTGAAAAGTACCCTAAGTTTGAATCTAAAGTACCTCCGTATGAAATTTCATGAAATTCCAGTCAGTGGTTTTAGCGTAAAGCGTGTTCGGACAGACAGACAAAAATTCCCAAATTTGGTGTTTTGTTCTCTACATTGATTACAGTTTACGCCACCATAAACATTTTCAAAAACTATTTCATGTACAGACACGCCCCTTTTAGTTTTATTATATGTATAGATGACTTTACTGCTAATATAAACTCGATTTTTATTCAAAAAAACTTTTATATAATTACAGTTTTATTACATATCAAGAGCAATATACACTTCATCCTCAAGAGTAAGGTAATTAAATTGGTTCAGAATTTCTTGAGAAGGTGCAGAAGAAGTGTAACAAAGTGTTATTTACATTCATATATTTTACAACTCGTAATAACGTTTCCAAAAGTTGAAATTGCATTTTATTTTGCAGATGATAAGCTTTGATTTTTTGAAAATATTCTTTCAATACATTTTGTTCGCAAGCATAATTTTCACTAGCAGGAATTAGCCAAACATCTGTTTAGATCTTTTGTTTACAAAATTAATGTTGGAAAAATTCATGATAAATTACTTCAAGCACATATTATTAAGAAGGAAATAAAAGTTTTAGAAACCATTTGGTTTGTTTTGTTTGTATTACTTTAATTTGCTTGTGTTCTGAAAGTGCTAAGTACTTGACTACTTAGTACTGCACTTGTTTTTAAGGTAATCAATAGCAAACACAAATGATCATGTACTTCTGAATAAATTCAACTAGACACAAATTAGAAAAATCAAATAAAGTATAAAAAAAGCAAATGGAAAAGATTACATAAAATGAATTATTTATATTTTCTTAAAATTTTCTTGTTATAAAAAGTATTGTATCGATTACCAATAAGAAAATGAGTTGGGTAGTCAAAAGAGTAAATGTTTTTCAGCACTAGAATTATTTGCTATCAGCTGTTTCCTTAATCTTACGAATTTTTACTATTTTTCCGTTCGCGTACTTTTTTGGACAATAACATTTTTTGAGAGTAATTTTTTCAGTTTACTCAGTAATTACTCATTTACTGCATTTTACTGCAAAACTAAAGTAAACTTTTTCTAATTTTAATGTATTATTAAGAAATTAATACTTTTTAAGAAGTCAAAAATATTAAATACGGTAAGATTGTGGCCGTTAAAGAGTCTAAAATGCCTGAAAATTTTCCACCTTAAGGCTAAATCATAACGGTTACACTCGAAATATTATGTGAGGCAAATATAAGAAAAAAAAAAGCTGGCAAGTTCCTGCAAAGAACAAATTCAACTAAATTAATAAAGAAAATTCCACAATTGCATTGAAGTTAACTTTATTTCTACTGTTTACAGATATTTGAACTAAAAAATCGTTATGTATAAGCATTTGAATTTTTATTTCTGCTATTTAAATACATTACTCATAAAGCTTTATTTACGGACAGTTAAAATGTAACACTTTATATCCTAAGTTGTGTTTATGTACTTCAAAATGATAAAATTTTCATATATTTTTTACGATATGTCAACTTTTCACACAAAGTACTAACAGCTTATGTAAAGTTTTCTGGGTGTACAACTGTTTTTTGTGTTACTTGGAAATTTTTGCCAGTAAAGCGTTCATTTACTTTTTCATATCTGGGAGAGTAATTTTACAAATGTCTGCTTTACTCTCTCGTTGCTAGTTTCTGCTAGGAAAGTAAATGAACAGATTTTTTATTGAAAAAAGTAGTGCAGAATTTCACCATATAAAACTTGAAATTGAAATTATAGAAACATAATGAAGCCTTCTTGATGAAATATATTTATTTTATTCAATATTATTTTTAAAGTATGTATGTTAAATGTATGATGATATATCTATTTTTTTTAAATAAGATTTTATTATGTTGTTTTGTTAGTTTGTTAAATATGAATGAATTTTTATTTAAGTTATATGTCTGATCAATTTTTAACTTTAATATTTTTTATTTTTAAATGTAAAATATGTTTATGAAAAAATATATATGATATATTTTATAATTTTATTATATTTAGATTCTTTAGCGATTTATTTAATAAATGACTTATTGTTAAATTGTGTTTGATTTAAGAAAACATACGTTTCAAATATTTGAGGGGTTTCATGTTTATTTGATTTAATAACTTAAATTACGGCAAAAAATAGTAATAATAAAATCAAAATCAAATATCAGCATAAAATTTTATTTTTGTGCATTGATTATTTGCACTTTTGTGTAGTGTATTTAAAAAAATTAAACAAATTACAAATATGTATTTTAAAAATAATTTAATAAAGTTTTAAAATATATTTAATATTTATGCATTAAAGCACGGTGGTTATGAGATAAATTGTTTAAACGAAAATAAAAAACTATTAAAGCTGAGTGGCTTGGAATTTCTTTTTCATTAAAAATTTCTTAGAAAATTTAAGGAAAACATATTCAAGGCCAGAAAAAAGTAACTTAATAAATTATCTATAGAATAAAATTACCTCATTTCAGTAACAGAAAGTATTTACTGAGTAATTAAAACAACGTTTGTAATAAAATCGTTCCCCAAAAAATGACTACCCAGATTTTATTTTTTTAAGCCATTTTAATTCTAATCTATATAATAAATTATTTGAAAATAAAAGTAACCTGCTTTTGAAATAAACTAGATTAAAAAATTGACGACTAATAAAAGCAAATATATAAATTTAATAAAATGTTTTTCTGGGTTCAACAAACATAGCAACAGTACCTAGCACGAATAAGACCAACAATTTTAATTTTAATAAACTTTAATAATAAGAGGTCTGAAAATTCTCAATAATTGATAGATTTGTCAAGAGCACCGAAATATATATCAGAATACACAACCTATCACTTGCATGCCAATCATCAGTAGTAATCGAACCCAAATTGGGTTTCAGCTTTATTTTTATATTGAAAATTTAGTTCTCACACTGAAAATGACATTTGGTGTTGCACTTTTATTTTTTCATCAGCGCGCAAAATGCTGGTCATGTTTGCTGATACCTTTAAGAAAAACAAAATTTAAAAACTAATTATTCTTTTCTGCACTCTTCATTTACAATTTATGGTAACGTTCAACATCCGAGGAACGAAATGCTACATTACAAACACATTTTTCATTACGTGTAAGCGCAACTAAGCATTCACGACACACCAAATGACCACAAGTTTGGATTTCATATGAAAATTCTGCCGTTTGACATTTAATGCAGCAAACGGCCTGTGGTGTAGGCTGTAAGGGTAACTGTGAAAATCTTGTAATTTTCTGTAAAGCTTGTTGTATGACCTGATCTATACCGGAGGTGGAAGTTGCTGTTGCAGATTTGCTAGTGATGTTGGCAGCATTGTCCTCTCTGGTTAAAATGGAACACTTGGAGTATAAAGCAGTTGCTGTAGCAGAAGTTTGTGTGGCTGTGGAGGTCAACAGCAATGGAGTGGAGCAGGAAGATAAGGTTGTGGAAGAAGTCACCGATGCATTGTATTTCTTATTTAATCGGGATTTACTGCCTGATGTTGTGGTGTAAGGAGCCGTTGCTGTCGAATCCATGAGTTTAACACGTTTAGCCGGCAGTGCATAAGGTGAACTGACTGTGCCAATAAGATCTGAGGATGACAGTGTAGCCGTGGCTGTAGTTTTATAACCTTTCGATAACGATGAATAAACACCAGGAGTATGTTGGTGACAGAGACTAGCAAACTGCGAGGCATGTCTATTTTTACTGCGTCTTACACGTGAGCTGCCCAATGAACGTGGAACAGTTTTAAAATGTTCAGAGTTTTCCATTAGGAACTTTTCAATGCGTGCTTTAAGGGCCAAATTTAATATAGCCTTGCGATGAAGTGTAAATTCAAGACCTGTAAAGGGATCTGAAGGTAAACGACCCCATTTAGCTTCTTCTTCAGAGTGTCTGTCAATTGTAGATTGATCGACTACCTTTCCGGAAGGTAAAACGGTTGGAAAAATCTAAAAAAAAAAAAATTTTAATGTTTATAAATTAGTAAAAACATTAGTTAACTACTCCTATAAACTAAAATGAAAAATGTTCATAAGGCTGTCCGTTATTTTTGAAAGTGGAAATATTTGGAATATCAGTTTCAGTCGCTAGATCTGTCAAAAAAAAAAATAATGTGAGTCCGATCACAGGGATGTGTAAACATCTAGTAATGAAACATTTCCCCTTCTACCGAAACATTCTTCTCATCATTCACCCGTTTCAACTTCGCCGAACCGGGCTTCATCCGCTTCTTTTTCACCCTCGTACCTTCCTCCACACCCGACAAATCGCTCAGACCGATAAGCTTCGCATCAGACTCCTCTGACTCACTCCCACCAGGCATATCGCCCTTCCGCTTCCCCGAAGACATAAATAATAGTATTATATATCCACCAGCAAAATATAATATACCCGTACAAAATAGTTGGAATCACCGCAGTTAAACAGCAAAATAACCAACAGTCAAAGACAAACGCAGTCAATAAACCGTCAGCAAAATATTGCACCAAGTTCAGCAAACAATTCGGTAGAACCAAAAAACCGGCTTTTTTAAATCAAAAAACCCGGGTTCAAAAACCGAGACGAACCGAGTCTGAATCCCGAAAAACTGGACACAAAATCCCCTAACTCCCAGAAGTTCCCTGCAAAAACCAAAAAAGGCAACGCCGAAATACTCACTCAATTCAAAAACACGGCAACAAAGCACCAACCAACAAACATACTACCTTAGTGCAGGAGTTTGACCTTGCGACTCCCTTTGCCAGTGTTAGTGTATTGCTATGCAGCTGTTAAGTTTCCCTGTACTTCTTGTTGTCCGTATGATTACACTAATACACTCATACACAGCTCACACCGCGTTATTACAATTGTAATATTAATCTTACTCAAGTAAGATTAATCTTACTCAAAATTTGTGATTGTATTGTGAAAAAGATTTTTACCCCCTAGCGTATAGATGTTTACACATCAAAAACTCATGTGTGCTCAAAATGTATAATCGTGTGACTTAAAAGTCAATATGTGTGAGATTTTTTGAAAAACTGTCCGATTTACAAATTTAATTAGCTTAGCCGATTTCAAAAGCAGTCGGCGGCGACTATTAAACGAATGGCTTCGCACTCTGCTCATCACTGTTTTGGAAACAGATTTTCAGTAACAGCGTCATTCGTGAAAAAAGGAATTAAAATGTTCAAAAATATCATTGTTAAACATATTATATCAGCAAGTCCCCCAAAAAAATTAATCTACGGCTGCATCGAAACACCTGATTATGGTAAAATATTTACCGCATATTATCTGGAAGGGCAACTTTTATACATTTGCCGTTTTCAATTTGCTCTTGATCAAACAATAGAAATGATTGCCAATAACTTGCAGTCTTTGGCCAAAGACACACCTTTTTAAGGATGACACACTAACAAGGGAAGTATTTGCAAATTATACTAAAGAACAAAGAGAAGAACGGGAAGTTTATGTCGTTCTAAATGGCACTGATTTTCAATTGAAAGTCTGGTTAACCTTGTTGAAAATACCCTTTGGAGAAGAGCGCACGTACGGAGAAGTAGCAGTGATGATTGGGAATCCTAAGGCAGCTAGAGCGGTTGGTAATGCCGTAAGCAGTAATAATATAGCAATATTTGTACCTTGTCATCGTGTCAGAGCTAATAAAAATGATATGCGCCAATATTCAGCGGGATGTGATTTGAAGAAGAGAATTTTATTAAATGAGCAGAAAAGAAAATAAACAAAAAAAATACAAATAAATAATTTTTATTTCATTGAAGGGCCGATCCCACTACAACTAGAATGAATCAAAAATAATTGTAATATGAACTTATCCCTCAAAATTTTTTTAAATTCCTAATTAGGATTACTTTTGTTTACCGAGAGAAAAATCCTTGAAAAAAAGACTTATCTGATTGTAGCAATTTTCTTTTTGAGATCTATGAATTTCTTTTATGATGCTTATGTAATTTTGAAGTCGTTTTGAGATGTGCGTATTTTTTGCACACTGTGGTCATTTTTGGGACTAAATCAATTTGTTCAAATCAAACCACTTAATTTGCAGTTAGATTTTCTACTAGAAGCCTTCATTTACTTAAAAACAAAACCCGGCTGCAATATGTATTTTCATTATTTTTTACTATGTATCTACAAATACACAAACTATAAATTTTCAGCAAACATTCTACAACTTACCATCAATTCCCATGTTATAGCATCTAGGAATTCTTCTGGTATTTTAAGCGTTGAATTTTTATTCAACTCCGGTATAGACCTCGATGGAGACCTTTGTCCAGCATCTTCATCACGCTGACGTAAAGCGCCATAATCATAGGGATTAGTTATTTCATTCCATATACTCTTTACCAACTCTCTGTCAGCCTTTTCTAACGAACGTGCTGGTAGACCCCATATCTGCACTTTACGCAAGACTGGGGGGCACTTTTGTGTGGCACGTATAGTCAATTTAATACTGTTGGTATTTGAAAGCATTTTGTTTGCCGTTTTGAAGAAAAACACTTTCTCACTCGATTGCTGTTCGAAACTCTTCGAGCTATAATCGCTCTGATAGCAGAATGTCAACGAATCAACATCTTTGGCTAAATCACGCACATACGCAACACGTTCCCAAATACCCTCGTACTTTCCGTGCACCTCAAAAGCTGTTGACCTTAAAGCACCTTGACTGTTCCAGAGTTTAATCACTTTCAAGTCGATGGCCTTTGGGAATTCAAAGACAATCTCAATCGGTGGCTTACTCACCGAGAAGGCCATGAATCCACGCTTTAATTGCTCGTCATCGTCAGCTATTAAGTTAGAGACCCCATAGCCGTCTTCGCAGACAGCATCACTCTCAACCGTGGGTTTTAATTTGGGATTGAGGAAATTGATTAAACTCATTAAAATGCAAAAAACGAAGGAATTAATGTTCCCAAGTGGCTCTATTATTAGATACTAGAACTTTTGAAATAAGAATTTTCTTTGCTTCAATTGTTCTTTTCTAAAACTGATTAAAATTATGTGATTTTATGTAAAAAAATGGCGTCACTTGCGATTGCTTTGTAATTATTTGTAGGAAATTATATGTTTTTTTCGCTTTCGTTTGCTTTTCATGCACTCTTTCTTCTTCCACAACTTCAACTACTACATACTGGGTTGGAGAAACTAGTACTATGGTACTTTTTCATATTATTATGATGTTGTAAAAGTACAGTTGTAACTCCGAAATGACTCATGTGCAAGGCGAATAGATACCAGGTGGCCCTATTAGTAAAAATGATTATCAATTGACTGAACCAAAGTGTCAAACTTTAAGTAAATAAACTAAACAACAACTTTTTATGTATGCATTTAACATGACAGATTGGTTTTTGCCAGTTGTTGCTCTAATGCGGCCACTTGTTATTAATACGCTTTGCTCATGTGATATTAACCGGATGTAGCCCCCCACCTCGACTTCCAAAGTTTATTGATGAGTACCCGCAAAAACGTCGGCAGAATAATTTTATTTTTTTGCTTTTTGCTTGAGGCGGAGAACACGTATAGCAATATTTTCCATAAATTTTACACATTCATGGCATAGATAGTGCCTAAAATTAATAATTCCAATATAAAAAAGGACAAATTTATGTTTATGTTCTTATATTATATTTTCAGATGACGGCTTTTTATATTTAGCCTGAATTTGCTGTTTTGCTGTGGTGCTGCTGGATGTTAAAGCTGCTTATTATACAAAATAGTCCAACTGTAATAATCCGAAATAATTTATATGATATTCATTTCTGATACCACGAATTATGTACATATATTGGTGCCATGCAATAGTGTCCAAGAAGATAACGTTCACAGACATTATTTGCACTTCAAAAAGGATATAATGTCCATGAGAATGTCGAATAGTGGCTTCATAGAATAAAGGTTTTCTCCCTATTCAAAAATCTAAACTCTGCGAAGCCTCTTTCGACATAATCAGAGAAGAAAACAAATAATTCCGTCCAAATCCCGGCTATGCAGTGAATTTTCACTCTGCAGTACTATTTGCATGAACTTTATTTGCATTTTTTATGGTCCTTATATCCTTTTCAACGTGTTAATAATGTCCATGGACAGTATTTCATTGGACGATGTTGTATGCCACCTAAATATTCTGGTTTCTTATGGCTACGGTAGTCGATTTAACAACACTAGACCGGCCTTTCATCTGACAGAATATAAAATGTTGGGCGTCAAGACACCAAGACATATTTTGTAATTGCTATTTGTAATTGTGTTTGTGTTTATTGAAATAAATTAAAATCTAAAATTGTAATAAAATCTCTGTGAATTTGTGTATCTAAAATCGTTTAATTGAGTTTTTTATTAAAATTTGTTTGAAAAATCATAAATAAAACTACTAATTACGCAAAAATATTGAATTTTAGCCCAATGAGTATTTGTAGCAAATGAAATCTTTTAACCAAATTAAAAATACGTTGTCCTGTTGTATGACATGAAGAGAAATTTCATGTTATGTCAAAGTTAATGTCTCGTGAAGACGCGGTGTAAAAGAAAAATTTTTTAAGTCTGAAAAAAATTTGAAAACTTCCGATGGCAAAACAGACTTGTTTCCTTTTTTTTGTAAATATGCATATTAAATTTTAAAACCAAAATATGTAGGAAAACAACTAAATATGACACAAAAAATAAAAAAAAACCCGAAATACGCGACTAAGTGTAATATATGCAAAAACATGCTATAAAGGGTAAAATATGAAATATATTCACTAACAATCGATGCCACAATTCTTAAAAAGTTCTGAAACGTATAAATATCTTATTTGTGCCTATATATATCGCACAGGAAAAAAACATGCAATTGCATATTTGCGGTTTCCCTGCACATCATCTTCCTCAACTTGAATACTGCACAATGCTAATTTTTGCAGATGATACGGCAATTCTATGCTCGGATATGTTTTCTGTTGATTTTAACAATGAAAATTATGTTGAACAGCGATAGCACCCACGCAATGTATTTCATGAAAAAACAAAAAATATTAACATATACAGTCATTTGATTCCATGGGAAAAGTTCGATATTTAGGTGTAATACCTAAAATGAAATTTAAAGGCTTTCGGATAACTTCTATTTTATGAACTCTGATTATAATCATATTAATGAACATAAATAGTGTGAAATTAATTAAAAAACTATATAATATTTTTTACTTACTTTCCTTTTTCTTTTTTTTCCATAAAAACAAACATATTATACACAAAAAAACTACATACGTACTAAATTTGACAGCTTGTGTCCTAACATAATTGCTCTGTCTTGTGTTTGAACATCAATTTCCAAACATGTGTCACAATCATTTTTTGTGTTAGCAACAGATGTTGACAATTGCAAACACAAAAATTTCCAAACTTAACACCGGGTCTTAACGAGACATAAGTTTGGAAAATTTTGTGTTTGCAATTGTCAAAATCTGTTGCGAACACAAAAAATGACTCTGTGGACAGCAAATGTTAGTGTTCGGACAAATGTTTGGAAATTGATGTTCAAACACAAGCCAGAGCAATTATGTTAGGACACCAGCTGTCAAATTTATTATATATGTAGTGGTTTCTGTATAAATTGTTTGTTTTTATAAAAAAGGAGAAAGAAAGCAAATAAACAAAATATTTAAATTGTTCTTTAATTATTGCACATTATATATGTGCATATTCATAAAATTTTCATAAATACAAAAATAATAAAGTGAAATATATGGGATATATATAAAACGCCGTGCAAGTTTGCTAGACGAATATAAAAAAATTGTATCCAAACATCACTACGTGTACTCAGCCCTCAACAGAAGTTTGAACACAGACATTTTTTGTGACGTCATTCTGCCGACGTTATTGCTTATGTTCAGAAATAAAAATTGCACGTCTGGTCGCAGTGTTAAGGTGGGTCCACAACTAAAAATATTTGCGCCGAACGTGTTCGCCGCAAATATTTGCAGCGCAATTTAGTTAGTGTGGACGTGTGCGGAGCACAGAAACGACGCAAGAATTTTCGTCACATTCAACGCACACGAACCATGGCTTCTTAGTTTCTGACGAACAGCGCAAAAATTTGCGCCGCATGCTGTTCTGGTGTGTCATTTGTAGAAATAGTGCTAATTTTATTGCTTTATCATTTGCTTGAGCGTGTGGACGTAAAAATTTTCGTGAATAAATATTTGTGTGATAAATATTTAAAAGCTCGTCCACATCTACAAGCTAAAATTTGTGCCGCAAATATTTTCGGCGAACACATTCGGCGCAAATTTTATAGTTGTGGACCCACCCTAAGTCTTGTCAACACCCGGTGCAAGAATCAAAACGTAAAAGATTATTGACAGCATGGTCCATCTCTGCTCACATCATTCTTATATACTGAAGGTAGAATAACACTAGGTAGTCGCAAGAGAATTCGCGTGGAGAGTTTACATTTGGGCTGTCAAAAAAGCTGATACATTAACACTGCTGACAGGCCAAATGTGCAAACATTTACGTAAACTGCTGGGCCCTTGCGGCCACCTAGTATGGATTCGCCTTGTATATACTCTTAAATACAACCGTGAGAATGGCACAATAAATAAATGTCAGTTTAGTTTACGCGGTCTTCCGGCATTTTAGTCAGCAAATTTATCGTGCGGTTGGTAATTTAAAAAAAAATCTATTTGGAAGAAGGCAAATATAAAATAAATAAATAAATATGTCTTGTATTTGGACAGTACAATTTTATGGTTCAAAAATATTGTTAAAATATAAGAAATGTTAAATAAAAGTTTCAGTACTTTATTGCGAATGAAAAGTGATGTGAAAGGGAAATAATAAAAAGTTGAAGGAAACGGGAATCAAAATGAATTATTAACAGGGTGGCACACAGTGTGAGCTTTAGCCTAGACACCTAATTAGCAAATTTAAAAAATATTAGCGACCAGCTAAAGAAGTGTAAAATCAAAATGAATTATTAACAGGGTGGCACACAGTGTGAGCTTTAGCCTAGACACCTAATTAGCAAATTTAAAAAATATTAGCGACCAGCTAAAGAAGTGTAAAAGATGAAAAATCAAGTCCGGTTTTGTGTTTTAATAAAAATTATTACATAGCTAGTTTTAGTGCATCCGTATGAATAGCATGTTTGATTTGGTATGTGATTAAAAATGCAAATACATAAATGGTTTTCGGAATAATATTTATATATGTACTACATACAAAGGTATATTTATTTACAATTTAATTGCAATCATATGATTTCATGTTAATGATTGCTAGTTTTTGATTGCAATCAAAATCGTAAATTTGATTTAATGATTTCAATTTGAAATCATAAAATCAATTCAATAAAAATTATTGCAATCAATTTTTTTTAAATTAATTTCTATATTAATTGATTGCAATCAAATCCAGTGATTGCAATCAAAATTAAATCAGAATCAAAATCATCGTTCTCTTCAAAGGATATTCATTCTTGTAGAAATAAAACTTACTCTGATAATCTAAAAAAACTGCATGCAATGGCTAACAAACCTACGTTTTGGTACGTTTTTTATACTATTTTGTTGGACTTACATTATAGTAGTGATTTCAGGGAAATTGATTGAAATCACATGATTTCAACAAAATTTGATTGCAATCAAATTGATTGCAGTTAAATTGATTCCAATCAATGATTGCAAAAAAAAAAAAAAAATAATATCAAAATGATTGCAAATACAAAAGATTGCTATCATGACATGATTTCAGTTTGAAATCTGAAATCTTTTTGAAATCAAAGAATAAAATCAATTTGGTTGAAATCATTTTGATTGCAATCAAAATTGATTGCAATTTTTTACAGCTCTGATTATAGGAAATGAAAATAATGTGGATTTATCTTAAAAAAAAAAAAAAAAATATACATACATATAAGCTTTGTTCATTTACTTTCCTATCACTTTCCATCAACGAGAGAGTAAAAAGGAATTTTGTAAAATTACTCTCAAAAATAATAAAAAGTAAATGAACACTTTACCATCCAAAATTTTCAAGCTAAAATAGTGTTATAATATATAGGTATATATGAGTACTTAATAACTACTCCTATATGTGGAAAAATGTAATATATGTACCTATTACTATAAAAATAATGTGATTTCGGCATTTATTATTATTTCTTTTCAACAAAATTGAATAAGAAATTGAAAAAAGGGTACATATCTGAAATTTTAAACTTTTGAGGTAATGAAAACAAAAACAAATTATTTTGTAATGAAGTACAATATTTAAAAAATTTATATATGGATTACATTTTGGGACCAATTATCAATCGAAAGTTGCAGAAATATTTTTATGTTAACGTCATTTTGGCATGTTCTGTGTTTCACAAAAAAATAAAATTATGTGTATTTCTCATAGCATTGTTGTTATAAATAATTTTTTATAACAACAATGCCAAGAAAATTCACATTATTTTATTTTTTGTGAAACACAGAATATGCCAGAATAACGTATGTTTATTTGTGTATTTTCGTTAGTTTTGGCAATATTTTTGTTTTAGCGTTTTTTTTTGTTTTAACGTTTTTTTTACTTTTTGACGATTTTTTAGAGATTTATTTTAGTTTTGGCGCTTTTTTGGGTTTTGGGAATTTTTTCGGTGTTTGCTGATTTTTTTAGTTTTAGCGATTTTTTGGGTTTGACACTTTCGTTTTAGCAAATTTTCGGTGTTTGGCGATTTTTTAGCTTTGACGCTTTTTTCGCTTTGGTGTTTTTTTCCATTTTTGGCGAATTTTCGTTTTTGACGATATTTTTAGTTTTAGTGTTTTTTTCGTTTTGGCGACTTTTTTCGGTTTTTGGGTTTTTTTTAAGTTTTTTTGGCGATCTTTTTAGTTTTGGTGATTTTTTGCGTTTTAGTAATTTTTTTGCAATTTTGGTGTTTTTTCCGTTAAACGCTTTTTCATTTTGGCGATTTTTCGTTTTGACATTTTTTTAATTTTGAAATATTTAGTACATATTAGCTTTTTTTTAATTTCAAGAAATTCCCTCTTATGGTTTCCAAGATACTGCTAATTGTCTAAATTACATAGTCAAATTTACATTAACATTAAATATATTTATGTATGAACTAATTGGATTATCTACCGCCATAGTGTAAAGTACCGAGTATCTAGATACTCATAATATTTGCAATACTAAAATTTGCTGCAACATCCTCTGGCCCTGATGTACTAGATCCTGTGTTGCTAAATTCCATTGCTTTAGACATCTTATTTTTGTGCGGTTGGTCCTAAATTAAACAAAAATTGGTTTTCTATCGTATTAATATATTTCATCGCTTTAAAAATTAACATTGACTTAGAATTTCTTAAATTTTGCAAAAATATTTTTATTTCCCAACTTCTTTTAGCAAACTTGATTTGTAAATACAAACACAAAACAGCTGTTTGAACAATTATTGAAAGTAAAAATTTTACTATCAAGAATTTTCAACAATTTTTTTGTGTCTCAATTTGTTGCTCTCTTTTGACGCTCTCTCGTTGAAAATTTTTGGAGTTAATGAACACTTTCTATCAAAAATTGTTAACAATTGTTAACAATTTTCAGTAAATGAACACAGCTATATATATATTTATAACAACAGTGTCATGAATAACTGAGTCTCAATTGTGGAAACCGAACTTAAAGGTATGTACTTATTATCTTATATTTATTAATTTCTTATTTTAATCAAATATTAGTTAATATAACTATTTATGTATGTATCATAAATATACTTTTCTTAATTAGTTCCCTAACCTAAATGATAGATCACAAGCAATAAAGTCACAATAGCGGTAATAGAAACCGTTATAGAGGCAGCGCCATCTGGTTCTTCTGTAGGCGCAACAGTTGTTGTCGTAACTTCATGGGCCAACTAAAGTTAAAAAAATTATTTATTACCACTTACAATAATTAAATATTATCTCTGAATTATTTACTGATTCTTTTAATTTGGCTTTCAATTCCTTACAACGAGAGTTTTCGTTATTAATAGTTCTTACCAAACTACAAAGAGTTTGAGATAAACAACTTTCATCACAACCAGCTGCTACTTTAGGTTCAGAAGAAGTCATTTCATATTTCCAATACTAGAATAATTATTATTTTAAGTTCATAATTGTTGGTCATTTAAATTTTTACACTTACCTGTCTTAATAGAGCTGGCTCTTCGGCCATTCTTTCAAACAAATTATTAATACCAGCAGGGCTTAAATCCTGGGTAAAGTCTGTGAATTGATACTCTTTGAACCATTGAGGACTACGACTTTCACCATGGACATTGGCTTCAGTTAAATTGAAGATCCAAGTATGATGATCAACAACTTGCTAAAAATTTGTGTAGTACCATAAGACTTCGTTTTATTAAGTTAGCTGCAAGAAATACTTACAAAAGTCTTTGGCTCAACCTCATAAGCTCTGTAGTTGGGATTTTTATAGGAGTAAGAAGTCAAACTGCCACCATTCCAGAATATAGCCATGGCATATCCATTTTGCGAATAGTGCAAATTCATTTCATCTCTATGGGTGTGACCTCCAAAAATTCCACCAATAATATGACTATAACGTTCAATGATACGATTGTATTCACGAGCCCATACTGACCAGCAATCAGTATCTCCAGAGGGAATATGAGCTAGAATATGAACATATTCGCCTGCTTTTTCAGCCGCCAATAGAGTTTCCTGCAACCAGTCCAGTTGAGGTTGACTAGTGGCATTGCCATCAAAATAAATCCACCAATTGTAAATGTAACAATCATTGTTGTTCAAGGAAATGATACGGAATCCTGGCCTGGGAGAGACAGTGTAATAGCCACCTCTTAATACAGTGGTTTTAGCTTCTTCAGGCAGCCAGCGTTGCCAATTCGACCACAAATGTTTGTACAACCAATTGACGCTCAGTTCGGAGGGTACATTTGCCTGACCAAAACTGGTGTATAAAAAATATTGGCAGCTTGAAAAATGGTTTCAATTCAGAGATTCAACAAACTCTCATTTACTTACACATTTGTTGGATGCGGTTCATGATTACCAACACAGGGATAAACTGGAATCTCGGGGAATTTTTCCGCTATCAAATCATTCATTTGTGTCAGCATAGCTTTGTTGCCTTCCTTTGTGGTGGACCATACATTATGCGGCACAATATCACCAGTTTGATAGATATAATCAATTTTCTTATAACTTTCGTTTATCTGTTCAAATGCATTTTTCACCATATGCAAAGGGGTGTCACAACCACGATAATCACTCCAATAGCCGGCTTCATATTCCACAGCAATTCCACCAACTGGCATTCGACGGCAGCACAAGGGCTCTTTACATTCAGCTAAATAGCCTGGCTTATATTCGGGATCGAAATGTATATCCGTTATTTGAACAATTGTTAGATCATTATCGGTTTTCTTGGGAATTTCAGATTTGGCTGCTGTCAAAGGTCCCGTTGAATTATCAATTTCAACATTCCAATCGAAATTATTTTGTTCAATTTTACAAAATTTTATAGGCAATGTGCCACATAATGAACGAGCATCTGCTATAGAGTTCATAATAATATAATGTAAAATGGGCCCATTCAAATCCACCAAACCATTGCACACTTCCGGAGTTTGTATTTGGAAACGATTGCACAATTCTAAAAAAACTTTTTTCCCATTACCATTCAGTTCGCCATCTTCTTCGCGAATAGTTTCCGACATCACCTTAACAGTAGCTCTACAGGTAGTGCAGATGAAGAATTGATCGACAGACCCCAATTCTGATATGCTTGTGTTGAAAATGTTCTTTTCGCTGTGTGATTTAGCTAATTGAGTGGAGATTTGATTTAAAGTGGCTGATTCCTTGCCAGTTCTCATAAATTTGATATATTCCTGGGAGAATTTTTCGGCAATACCATCTAAAAGATAAAATTATTTATTAATATGATTATTTCGAACGTATTTGCTTTATGAGTCTAAATTGATTATTAGGCTAAGGTTCGTAACGTTATATTCAGAAAGAATTGGGTATGATTAATATTCCAAGGAACAATGGAAAAATTAACATCAACTTAATTTTTCACCACTTGTCAGGTGGCTCTGTTGAATGTGATTTTTAATTCTTATAATTATACACAACTTTTTCGTGAAAATTGAATACGAGAATAAAAATCACTCTCAAGCTGATATTAGTGCACTTTCCCAGCGTTGCCATCGGTTTATTTTTCATCATTCCCATTTTTCTGATTTTTGTTCTACTCAAGACAAACTTTTTTGGTTTGATTTTATACAAGTGGTGATAGCAAATATACGTGAGCACTGACGATGGAAGTGTAGCGGCTTCCGAAAGTGGCGCTACTCTGTTCTGCTGTGTACGTTGAAAAATTAAGTTGATGTTAATTTTTCCATTGTTCCTTGGAATATTAATCATACCCAATTCTTTCTGAATATAACGTTACGAACCTTAGCCTAATAATCAATTTAGATTCATAAAATTATTTATTTGCTTATACATATTTCTTTTAGACTTCCACATATTACACGCTTTTGCATTCTTTTTTCCAAATTAGTCTTTATTTATCAATTCTACTTTGTTGTTGATAAATTTATTTATATAAATTGTTTAATTATGATTGTTCAATTCACAACCTGTTGTAGGTGTTGTGGGTCGTATAAATTTTGTTAGTAATTTCTAAACAAATGTTTTACCAACAACATTTATATGATCTACAACACTTACAAATATCTGTAGATTTTAAACAAAATTTTTTATTTATAAATGTAGAGTTTTAAAACGCGTCTTTTGGTCTAATCAGCATACTGCTATGATAGCAGCGAACAACAAAATCAAAAGGTTCGAACGATTAATTCTGGTAGAGGAGACACGTGTATCAGCGTTTTGAAAGTTTACTTCTAGCTTGATTTTAGGGGAATTTAAAGCCGTATTATCTACACTCATAATATTATTGTAGTAACGGAATGTACTTTATTCATTAAGTATTCCTTGCAGTCGTTTTTAAATGAATAAACATTTAAAATTCTAAGCAATTTTATTTTTAACTGATTCCAACATTCAATAAATAAACACATTAATACGGTTGCTTTCAATAAAGTACTTGCATCACACACTCAAAATATTCTGTACGTAAAATTAGCTGACATTGTAATTTAAAATAAATGAATATTTATTTAAAACCTGTAGTTGATTGGTCTTTTCTGATTCACGGTAGTCAGCATTTTTGACAGTGGAATTTTTAAGAAGAAATTCGGAGTTTACGAATTATAAAATTCTGAAACTTTTCAATGTGCAACTTTTTCCATATGAAACTTCTTCAATATTCAACTTTTTCAATATAGAACTTTTTCAGAGATTCCAACTAGATTCAACTCCATAAAAAACAAAAAATACTTCTAGCAAAATTCTAAAGCTGCCATTACACAGTCTGAGTTTTCGTCTGATTTCAATATGTAAAAGTGAAATACCGTGTCTTATATAAAATTTTTAATTTGAGGTAGAACCTATTCTATTTCCATCTAATGTACAATACGAGTTTAAATGTCATATTCTTAAATTTCCAAAATTTTTATTCAGCTCTATAAAAGTATTTCTTTGTGCTGAAATTTTTTTTAACATTTTCTTAAGTTTTTTTTGTCAAAAGTCCACAGACATTTTTAAATACACACTGGAAACCACCATACTATTCTAATTCTCGATAGTTAAATAACAAACAGTTCACAGCAAAAAAACAACATCACCATCTAAATTAATTATTATACTATTGGCCAATTCACAACCTGTTGTATGTGTTGTAGATCGTATAAATGTTGTCGGTAATTTCCAAATTAACATTTGCTTAGAAACATGTTTATTTGGAAATTGCCAACAACATTTTTACGATCTACAACACATACAACAGGGGCCCATTTCTCAAATCTACAAGTTACAAATATACAAGTAAAATACACACACAAAACAAAAACACTTTTACAAATTTTATTGTCGTTTTGTATGTATTTTACTTGTAGATTTGTAACTTGTACTTTTTGAGAAACGGGTCCCAGGTTGTGAATGGAGCATATGTGTATCATTATCTGCATACATGTTAGTGTTTTTGACCGGATATATGGAATTTTTAACTATTATTTGAAGTATTTGCATATTTGTATAAGATAAGAAAATTGCTACTCATAAAATTTTATAGGAATCACGTTTCTTAACTACTCGTGTTGCTAAGCAATTTCTAGTTGTAATAACTAATGTATTTTTATGATCAATGAATAAAAATCCGATAAAGATAAAGTTTTGTAAAAACAATTCATATTTTCTGTACTCCTATACAATTCGTCAGCATTCTCAGAGTCTCTACACAGAAAAAATTATCACCAAAAAATTTTTAAACAAAAGTTTGTCTAAAAATAAATTTCATTTTCAGTAAATGTTCTTTACATAATCAATGAATTATTGTTTGTTTGACTCTTATTTAGGACGCAAACATAAAAAACAAGAAGAAAAACTGTGTCATAAAAAAACAACCCCGATGACGACATACACACCAATAACAACAACAACAATGATAGCAAAAGGAATGCGATTGTACCAAGTTTGTTTACCGAAGATTTTTGAGGGAATCAGTTCTTTAATGTCGTTGCATTAATTCTCATTCATTTTTTTAGAGTCTTTAGATAAACATTCAGACTTGAACACATTTAACAAGGTGAAATTTCATAAATACATCATGGATGATGATGATGATGATGACCCGGACAAAAATTTTGTTTGATAGATTACAAAAAATCCAATACATATATTTGTTCGATTAAGTAAACTATTTAGTTTAATATTTGTTAGTATTTTCAGATTAATTGCTTTATAAATTCAGACAAAAATATTGTTTGATATTTTTCAGGAAATCCAGTTAATCTTTTTGTTTGATTTAGTAAATTGTTTTGTTTACAATTTGTAAATATTTTTAGAGAAATAGTTTTATAGATTTAAATAATTTATTCACTGGAAAAAAACACGATTTTTTCAATGAAATTGTTGAGATAGTTTTGTCTATATTTACAAATTTGTTTGTAGGTCCGTTCCTAGACAAAATATTTACTATTTCATTAAATTCCTTTACAGATAATGAAATTTAGTTTTTTCTGTGCGTTAACTTTTGGTCATACATTGTGAAAAGGGACGTAAATCGTTTTAATATCACTTTCACTTCAACTTACCAGATATTGCTGAAATAACTTCTTCATCTCCTGTAAATTCCAGAGGCACGCCCGGTAAATTAAAGCCAGTTACTGTAATAGCCAACAAGGCTAAAATCAGAAAATTTTCAAACATTGTTTTTAATTATCAACTAACAGCAATCGTTCCAAATGCGTCCGAGCCTAATAACAGAATAAATTATTTAACTGGCTGTCGAGCCAATATATTGGATTATGCTAAAATCGATTTGAAAATTGTATTGGTAAAAGTGATTATTTTCGTTATCACAATAGATTAAACTGCAAAAGCAGATTAATGGACATTGTTTAATTGTTTATAAAAATTGCTTATCTAAAGATACAATAAATAAATCGAAACGGTTGCTTATCTCAACATTTATAATTGATCATAAAAATAATTATTGTATTGAAAATATTATAGATAGAGGTTAAGGTATTTTTTTTTACAAAATACTAGCAGTCTCTGCTAATATTGTTTTGCCTTAGCCCAAAGTTGTATGCGAAAAATTTAGTTTTTAAATATTTGTTTTTTTATCCAAAACTAAAAGCAAGGGTTATGTGTTTAGTAGAGTATTTAATCGTTTAATCGCTGTTCGATAAAGTAAAGCATTTCGGTGTACAATTTATGTCAATTAATCGATTAATACTATTTATAGCTTTCTATATACAGTTGAGCCTCGATTATCCTGACCTCTATGAACCGGCTACATCTATTAAACGGTAGTTGTTCGCTTTGTTTTACGCCTCTATTAACCATGTTTTTCGATTATCCATGCTAAGCTAGGTCCAGTGCGACCAAGATAAGTGAGGTTCATGTACATACATACAGCATTTATCCGCGACTTCGTCAGCGAGCTGATAACATGCCAGAACAGTCGCAGGCAAACATAAAAAATAGCCAGTGCCAAAAGTAAAAATTTTTACCTGTTTTATCCCCTTAAAAGTATTCTATATTTTAATCTGGTCCATATACTATCCGTCTACCAAATTTTATCCAAATCCATTTACAAACATAAAAAACTTTCTCAATTATAATATTAGTCGGATTGAAATTTTGTACATTTAAACTGATTATTTAATGAAAAATAACAATGCGAGCATAGAGAGGAAGATGGACAAACATGGTGTGGGGCGGCAGACTGAAAATGGAGAACTGCTTCTTGAAACGTGTATGGCAAACGACTTGGCCATTGGTTGCACATTGTTTACCCACCTAATAGTGCATAAGGTGATGTGGGAATCTCCTGATACCTTTTAGATATCCGCAATAACAGAGGTGGCGGCATCGCAAGTGAACATCATCTGGTAATAGAAACGATCCTCATTAAAATTGCAACCATTACAAATTGGCTTTAAATGGTCTTCATGCTACAACTCAAATATTAAATTTTCTTTCAAAATAAATCAGCTGAAACAATTTGGGCACAAGAACAATTCTCGCAAAGGATGCAGTAGTGATGAAACCTGGAGAGTTGTATTAGAAAGGAACGAAGCTAAAACCTCAATTAACTCCAACATAAAGTGTTCGCCCAGAGTGTTATATCAACAACTACACACACAAAGTTGACCATCTGGGACTCAAAAAACTTCTGAGGCTTATTACTTTTTATATGTTATCCGATTTCTTATATTTAAACCGATTTGAGTTAATCTGAAAAATGTAAAGAAATAATGTCCCGACAAGTGTTTCCGTATCTCTCATAGCTTAGAATATATTTGACTTTAAGGAAAAACAAATTTTTTTTTGGTCTTGACTTTTTTTTAGTATTTCGCCTATAACTTTTAGTTTACAGTTGGATTTTAAATTTAAGGTAGAACAAGCTCTCCTAAAGCTTATCGTTCACTTTTAGGTTTTCGATTCTTAACAAAATTATAAGTAAAAATGAGCAAATATTTTTTTAATATCTGCATTCTTGAAGCCGAAAAAAGTCTAAAAAGTAGAAATTTTGAAATTGACAAAAAACTGTTTTTTTTTGTAAAGTATCTTCATTATTTTAAATTTTGTAAGAAACTTTATCGCCAATTATTTTGTATTTTGGACATGTCCCTACATTCAGCAATAGCACAAAATCGTAAATTTTAAAAATATTTTTGTGTTTAAGGGCCTATTGTGACGATAGATTTTGAAAATTCCAACTATAACGTTTTATAATGTAGATAATAGTGTTGTCATTCGAATAAGAATTATTCGAATATTCGAGCAACTTTTTTCCATTTTTTTCAAACGAATATTTGAATATTGGAATATTTGAACAACTGTTTTACACTACTTTTAATAAAAATTTGTTTACATTTACAAATATAAAATAGCGTTCCAAATTAATTACTTTTTTAAATTGTTAACAATAGGATGTGTTAACTAAACAAATTACACCAAATTATAAATACTTTTGTAAAGGTTCGTTTCCGTATACATCGTAATCCGCGACAAAAACAAAATTCCATACAATAGCAAAAAAAAAAAGGCTGCTTTAGAGCCTTTTTTACGTTGTATGCGGAAACGAGCCTTATGGGGCTGTTTAGATATTACGTAACTCGGTTTAGGTTTTCGTTTTAAATTATAGCAAGATCGTAGTTTGAAAGTGTTTTGAGGAAGACAATTAAAAAAACCAAATTGTTTTCAAAACGTGTTCCAAGGTTTAAGATACGGTCAGACTTGGCAAATATTTGCCGAAAAAAAAACGTAACCAACAAAGAAGCTAAAATTGTAATTCCTTTAATTCCAATATTTTTTTTTTAATATTACGAACGCATATCAAAAATAATATAAAAATAGCTTTTTGCAGCATAATTAACTTTGTTTTGTGATATAAAAATCAAAAGTAGTGGTTACGTTTTTTTGGGCAAATATTTGCCAAGTGTAAGCGTACCTTTACAAATGTCATGGATCAACAACTAGCTTCTCCACTCTAGCACAATTTTCGTAAAGTACACAATATTTAAATAGAAAGTTCCGGTGAAGATCCAAACATGTCTGAAAAGAATAAAATGGGCCCAATGACAAAATATTGAAAGAAAAGTTATCTTAATTCAATCGAATAAATTGAGGGTGCTGTTGGCTGAAGAGTTAGCTCGTTTGACTACAAACCCTGAGGTCTGACTTCAAGACTAGTTTCAGGCAAGCCAACAACATCATGCATTTTTCTGATGTGCATTGGTGTGTTATTGTGTTGGTTGTTGTTGGACTGTTAAAGTGATAAAGGCATAGCACTGATCACTTTGGCAGTACCGGCAGCGATCGATGCTAACATATCCTAATGCACTTCACAGCACCCTCCTTCGTCGGTATTGTAGGAGATCCGTCGTCGAAGTAAAAATAATTAATAAAATGGCTACACAGCTTAAAAAAATTAAGGCCTCTACTTGACACCAGAGGGGCTGCAACACTGATCTACAAAAAAAACCGCAATGGCAGAGTTGTTAATGAATTAAGCTTTCTATCTCTCTACTACTTCACCACCAGGGCTACCAGATTTTTTCCGACCTATTTCGCCAAATTGATTTTTAAAGTCGCCAAAAGTCGCCAAAATCAATTTTATGTAATTTTTCTTAATATATATTTGGTAAAAAGTTTGTTTTTATATAATATTTTTTTTTATATAAATTTTTCTAAAATAATCGTATACAAATTTAGCAGAAAATCGTCAAAAACTATTTCTTGTAAAATTTTCTCATCCAAATTCAAAAGCCATTAATGACTATAACTAATATAAGAAAAGCCATCGAAATCCCATTGTTTTTATTTCTTGCAGACGAGTTTTGGTGGGATTTATTTTTGAAAATACTTCTTCCACAAACGAATTTTCCAGAATTACAAAAATGTTTAAGTTAAATTTTGTTAAAAAAATAACCATAAAAATCGCCAACAAATTTATTTATCGCCAGAAAAATCGCCATGTCGCCAAATCAAAAATTTAGACGCCAATCAAGTTGAAAAATAGCCATGTTTGGCGAGAAATCGCCATATCTGACAGCCCTGATACTGTATTTATTCCAATTTTCCAACTGATGATGACAGTGTAGCGGCTGTCGAAATTAGTCATACTAGCCCGTTCTGCTAGTCTGATTAGATATTCTAATATTCCACTCTTAAAAAAAAACAGTTTAATTTACATTAATTCAAGTATTGGAATTACGCCGAAATAATAACTTACAACTTCAACCTATTTCAGTTCGGATAATTATTACGCACAAATATAAAAAATATATTTTTTAAATTTATTATTTGAGATATTCTCCTTACTTTATTTAAAATAAAGATTTATTTGTTGACGGTTAAGCAATGTCTATATGAATCTCATTGATGCTGTACCAAATCATCAGTAGGCTTCAACCACCATTTTGAAAAGTTTCGAACCTCTCATCTTATGTACAGACTTTCAAAGCCCATTTGAGAATTTACAAACGATAATTTTTGAAAATCACAAAAGAATAAAATAAGCATAGTAGGCTTAGAAGCTTATACAAAACCCAACAAACAATTTATATACGATATGAATATAGGCATTGCTTAAACCTCAACAAATAAATCTTTATTTTAAATAAAAAAATATATAGTATAACAGAGTTTTATTTTCTCAAATTGACATTTTTGTCTTTCATATGAATCTCTTTACTACGCCTGAAAAAATTATTCGGATATAGTTTTTCTATGAACCTAATAAAAATTATTTACATCTACAATACGGACGAGTGTGTCCGTCTATAGGCTATAATAGTGATTTTAAAAGTATATTTTTAGACACTATTTTCTAAAACATATTTCTCATATATTAAGTGCATTTTTTATAACCATAAAACACTTGTTTTGGGCCATATTTTTTATTGTAATCGGATTTTAGGGCCTGTCCTACGATGTCGACAAGTCGATGTCGTTCTCTTATTTATATTGAAAACAAAAATAAATTAACATTTTTTATTATTGTTTTCAATATAAATAAGACAACGACATCAACTTGTCGACATCGTGAGACAGGCCCTTAGTTTTTTCGTTTGTTGTTTGCCAAATTAATGTAGGTGCTCTGATATCGTACTTGTAGCTCCAGCTTTTGTCATCAAAATCCGGCTCAAAGGACCATATACATAGATACACATATAGGCAAGTTGTTCGACGGTAATAAATTTACCATTGCCTAAATACTGAAATATCGTACGTTTTTCTTTCTAATACCAAATAAATGCAAATATATTTTATTTAATACATCAATATTATTTATTTATTTATAATTTCTTGGATTTCAAAATTATTTTTATGATTTATTGATTAAATGTCTACAGATTTTTATTAATGGCAATGTCTGGAATACGTAATGAAAGTGTTTATTAACAACACTGAAATATTACATTAAATTCTTAAAATAATCTTAAAAAGTAGCTTTTGTTTTATAAATTTGAATCACACCGCTTTGAAACACAACAAAACTGCTATATACATACATTTAAATTACTTGGATCATATGAGCGATATACATACCGATGGCTTAATATAAAAAAGGCGTATCTGTTTTTTTTTCAAAATCGTATTTTTAACGTATTCTGGTAGCCAACATCTAAATACACCCTCCTTAAAGAACTAAGTAAGCTGCTGTTGAAAATGACGGTTTTATGGCCACTTAACGACTATTTTTTGTATGTAAGTGTTCCAGTTCTTGTTCAGTTTTTTCCTTCTTCTGTAAAATAACGAAAAGTCGAGTTACGCCTTTTTTATATTAAGCCATCGATACACACATGTTTATATTTTTATGTTAAATGAAACAAAAAATTCCATCATAAAAATCAAAATTTAAGCCCGAATTTTAAGTAAATTGCCGAAATAAATACAGTGCACTCTAAAAGAAAACGTCATTATTACTAAGAGTAAATATTTTGTTTTAAATTGACAATGAATGTTATTTTCCATCAGTTTTTTAAAAACTTGTTGAGCACAGAGTGCATTTATCTTAAATCAATTACACTGCACAACAGCATATCTGATGATTTGGTTGTGTTACATGATATTAGTAAAATTTTTGACGACGATTTCAATTCCGTAATTGAAATTTCTGTATCAGCTCTAGTTAAAAAATATGACACACTATAAATTTAGAGATAATTCTAATTTGATGAATTCTTATAATGAAAACAACTTTCTCTTATATGAGTTTCTTGCTAAAGCTGAAGGCAGAGAGCTATTCTGAATGCTCCAATAAGAAAACTTAAAAATTTCTTAATTACAAGCAAATTAACACACTAACACAGCGATTTTTTCGTGAAAGCTATATTTTGTGAACAAGAGCTTTTACAAAAAACTGAGGGTGTATTTGAAATCAGCGACGTCAAATTAGTAAACATCACGTGATAAAAGACAATCATCAGACAAAAGTTGCCATATTGTTGTGCAGTGTTATTTTTCTGTGCTTATTCTTATTTTTTCAGCGATAATTTTTATTTCTTTAAACTATAAGTATATTTTTGAGCTCTACAGTGATTGTTTTGATTCTCCTTCTTCTTCTTCTTAAAGTGCACAGATCAAGGTTGCAATATCTAAATCATGCTCTTCTGCTTTGCGTACAATTAGGGTGGCTTGATTTTGAAAACGTCCTGTTGAGATTAATCGTATGGTGGTGACACCACAAAAAATGGCTTGTTCAGGTCCTTGAAAAAGTCTTGTTTTAGTTTTCTTTTTCAAATAAGTTTCTTCTATTCAAAACTTACCAGGTTCATTAGAGAAACCACATATTTCACTAGATTTTTCCATTACTGTTGAATCCAAACCAGACGATCCGCCAATTTCTAAACGGTCACTAAATAAGCCGCACTGTAATTAAGCATATTAAAACAAGATATTTTTGAATTAATTACAAACATTCTAGAGATATAAATTTTAATAAATGTAAATGAAAAGCTAATTTTATTCTGGAAAACTTTAATTTCAAACAATTAATTTACTTACATCGTAATTTGGTTTATCCTGCCGTACTGATTTGCCACCAATCTTTAAATTTGCTACAGAAACAACCGCCGGAAATAAAGCAGATATAGAACAATTACGATTGTGACCATAGTTTGCCAAGTAGTACAAGGCATCAATATCTTGAACCAAAATATTACAAGCTAAAAAAAAGAAAGAAAGAAAAACAGATTAAACTTAATTTACAACTAAATAAAGAACAACAAAACAAAACAAAACAAAACAAATTAAGTTTAATTAACAAAAATGTATATTGCACAAAAATATTTTCATCTCATTCTACTCACGTTGTGTAATTTTGTGAAATCGTACGTTGGCTATAAAACTGCCTTTGACCGGTATGCGGTATTGCAAAAGAGCAGCATTTTGGCTAGACCTAAAGAACTTTTTGTTTGCTAAATGTGGCCTAAAACGAAATAAACGTAATACGCAAAAAAATAGAAAATAACATAGAAATAAACTTCATGAAACTTGCTTTAATGCATAAACCAATAACAAGTATGTACCTTTGTTTGTAATTATTGCAAAACTCCTGTACTCTTTCGTCCAATGAACGATGATGATCCTTTATACTGGGAAAATATTCACCATTTAATTCCCAGCCATCCACAAACTTAATTTAATATAAAAAGTGCAAAAAATTTCAAAACATTACGAATATAATCTATATGGTTTTACCTACCGCCATTAAACCACCACTTTCACAATTAACATCATAGTGTTTCATCGTTATTTCCACAATTGTATCGGGTTGCCCTACAATATAAAGGCCACAAACTTGTAGGGACTCTTCTAATTGCAATAGTGCTGCTGCTGCTGTTGTTTCGCTATCGTCGTTGTTAAAAAGTGTAGCGCGAGTTGCTGGTTGTTTCTTAAAGACATAATCACCGGATTCGGAGGCAACATGCATGCAATCTTTTTGTTGAGAAAAAGCAAGTAAAAAATAAAATGAATAACAATATTAATAAAGTATTAACTATTCTGGATTTACTGGCTAGTTTTAAAGAAAGTGAAAAATATGTATTTATTTTACTTAAGCTTCTATATAAAATAAAGCTTAAAATTATATGGAATACATCACAGAAAAATGCTGTTTAAGATACATATCTTGTTAGTTGTCAAGGCTGAACTACCATACCAATTTTTATTCGATTCGGAGTTGGTCGGGCCCTACCACTGATCACTATCAACATATTTGGTAATTTCCGCAAGCTCGAAATCCATTTTAGACCTATGGTTTCTGGGGCATAGATGCTTAGAACTATTCTTAGAACCATATCCCCTCGTACGACCCCATGGGATCCATAGAAACGTTCTAGGGAATCCACGAAGCGGTCTGGCAAATATATGCACCCACAGAAAAAACTAAATTTCATTTTCAGTAAAGGAATTCAATGAAATAGTAAATATTTTGTCTAGAAACGGATGTCGTGATCGGGGTTGTTTTCTTGCGACACAGAAAACGGGTTTACCTTGTTATTTTTGGTGTTTGCGACCTAAATAAAAGTCAAACAAAAAATTCATTGATTCAGTAAAAAAATGTACTGAAAATTAAATTTATTTTTGGACAATCTTTTGTTTGAAAATTTTTTGGTGATAATATTTTCTGTGCATTTCATTTTACGAAAAAATAATAATTTGTTCTTTGAAAGTTTAGGACCAAATGAGTAACAAAAACAAGAAGTTAGTACAAGCGAAGAAATTGAAATGGATCTTAACGAGTTTTTCCATGCAATTTGGCATTAAAAATCACCATAGAATATAGTCCTGAATCGCGAGTACAATCTACAATGGTTTTTAATGTCAAATTGTTGGGAAAAAAACTTTAATAGCCGACGGCCCTGGTACCTAGTGCTTTCACTTCCTTATATTGATCTTATATTTAGCTATAAGTTTAATATTAAATAAATAAATAAATAAAAACTTTAAGATCCAGTTTAATTTCATCAATTATTTTCTAATTTCATGCCATGTTTATCATATGAGCATTATGCATGAACATTAATTTTTTACGAAAGAGGTTCGGGGTGATTTTTTTCGAGTTGTATTTGTTTTATTTCAAAGAATGTTTTAAGTCAAGCACAAGTTCGTTAATTTTATTTTTATTAAAGACTGATTTTACACGATGAAATTTTTCATGCAATTTTCGTCAAGAAACTTTTTTTATGTTGTTTCGTGTTGCTTCAGTTCAGCCCGTGTTTGTGTTAAAAGTTTATTTTATCTAAATCTGCTTGAGTGGTGTTAATTAATTTAACTTTTAACAAACCAGGCTCTAAAAACAAAAATCTTTTCGGATATCAAAGTACGAGTAAAAAATAGGGGGTCCGTGTGCGTGCAAGCAGAAAAGTTCATAAAAGAGAAATAAGAAAGTATAGGTGTTCCCTTTTGTTTTGCTTTACGTATACATTTTTAAAATGTGCAACACTTTTAATTGGATAAAATGAAACACCAACAAGTCATAGTTGTCTCTTTCTAAATTGGCCACCATAAAAAACAAGATTTGGGCAATTTTCAGCATATGTTTGTCACAACAATATTGATGGGAATGTATTAAAAACAAAGTAAATGAAATAATAAAACCCCAGTAGTGTAGTGGATAGTGTGTTAGACTATTAGCTGGGGGTCGCAGGTTCGATTCCTGCCAAGACCCTTTGTGTTTCTGCAGAAAATCCGAAAAACGCTTAAGCAGTATGTGTATTCGTTTTATTTTAATTTAAGAATAAACTTTAAGATTTTATTCATTTTGTTAATTCTAGCCAAGAACTGATGAAAACATTTAAAGATAATTTTAGTCCCAAGTTTTTGGTATATTATATAATTAAATCGAAAGGCTAATTCCCGAGTTATAGCAAAGTATGTGGTGCAACCTCTTTAATTTTCTGTACAATGGCAAATTTCGAAAACCAGAGTCAATTAAAAAAAGAAATTTATAGGCATTGAACCTCAATGTTATGTGCATCCAAATTGACTGAGAAACCCCAGGCCACAAAAATCATATAAATCTGTGCAATTGATATTTTCGAAAGAAACTTTGCAGTTATATAGAAATTTATTTAAAAAATAACCATTGATCAAACAAAACTAAGATTTGATTTTGCGTATCTCAGAGTTCTTAAGAAAATTCCAAGAAATTCCAAATATGGAATTTATTATGGTTTTGCCCATAAATGCCACATTTGGTCTAAGGCCCATAAAATGCTCTGGAAAGTCAATGGATACAAGAGTTTCTGCAAGTGGTATATCTTTTTTAAATCAAAGCTTTAGGATTTTAAAACATATGGACTAAAATCAAAACTTTGCTGCAAAATAGGTCGAGTGCAAAAGGGTCCATTGGTTACATTTGTTTCTAAAATCGTGACACATATGTATATAATAATTACACGCTGTAACAGTGAAAATCGGAAGTTATGGATAAGAAACGATTTTTTGGGAATTCACAGACAAAAACAATTTTTACTGCGTTGTTCATGGGTCGATTTTAAGTTTTTAGACGGTGTCGTATAGAGGAGGACTATAGCCTCCCGTGTACATATAGTTAAAGAATTTTATTTTGACTAATATTTCAATGAAATATTTTCAAAAGAAATATTAAAATTTTTATTTTTCCCGATTTTCAAAATTTTGCGTCTTTTTGCAAGACTGCTTGAACTCCTACTAATTTTCTTATTTTCTTGAAAAGTGTGTCTTATAGCAAAATAAACAAAATATCAATGTAAAATTATACATGCAACACACTCCCAGTGCATTTTGGAGCTGGTCACAAAATAAATGGTAAAAAATGTATAACTGCCAAACTACTGTTTAAATTTATTTGAAACCTGGCATATCAATAGATGAGGGGATATACTTGAAGAATATAGTTTGCGAAATTTTACACAATGTGCACTAACGGCTCTGCAGTGCCGTAAGACTAAACGCATCGCATGTGGAAAGCTTTAAAAGTCTTGTAACTTTCGCTCCTGAGCAATGCGGGGTAGGCTCACTTTTTTAGGTTAAATAGGAATATGTACTCTGTTATGTTCATGAGAAATTTTATACTGATCGGACTCTTAGAAATGACTCTGTCCCACTGTGCAGCCGATCTATTTAGCCGTAAAGCATGTACACAAACACAGAATGTGATAGCTGTTGTTGTGGACACCACTGCTCTATATATAATTTTAATATTCGCAGCCTTTTTCTTTTACAAACCCAGCAAACAATTTTTGCCGATTTCGGTCCGAAGTCGGTCAGAAAGTCTGCACAAGATGCCGAGTTTGTATCCGATGTCGGTCAGAAAACGTACCGAAAATCATATGAGTGGTTAACAAGAAACCGGATCTCTTTGTCTGAGGACATTCTAAAAACTATACCGAAAGGTCTAACAGAATTCTGTACTATTCCCGATGAATTTCCTCGGGAAATTCTAATGGAATTTTCGACATGTCTTATAAATGTCGGAAAAATGTCTGACAAAACATCAGAAAATTTTCTGATTTATCTGATACGTTTACGTCCTGGCGTATTAATATCAGAGAAAAGTTGGAGCTAAAACTAGAAATTTATTAGAAATGTCGTTTAAAGTTCTCCATGCATTGTTGTTCTGCTTATGGCAGCTCATCAGAAAACATTTACCCATATTTTATAAGTTTAAGAACTCAAATATTTGAGATACACGAGAATTGTAACGAAAACTAAAGTCAGAAAATGTGCTGAAGTGACTGCTAAAAGTCGTAAGACGTAGATCAGAAAATGTACGGACTACTCTGTTAAATCCCTTAAAGGAAATTAAATTATCTTCGGATAATGTGCAGACTATTCTGATATTAATCGGATAATATTTCAGACAATGTGCAGAAACGTCGTACAAGAACACTGTCTACTGTTCCGCCAAATGTCTGAGGGACTTTTGGAAAGCTCGGCTGATTGTCTGGTAAAGTCTCAGATTTTTTCTGATGTTAGACATGTCGGCCAAAATTGTTTCCTGGGAAGTTTAATACCAACACTAATATAATTTAATAGTTCCTGCTGGTCTAAATGAACTTAAAATTGTGTTAAAATTCTTTGCTGTTTAGAATAAATAGTTCTTACTTACAAAGATTTCTTGGAATTCGACTAAATATGTTCATGATGAATTCATTTCGAGCCACATTTATTCAAGTCCTTTGAGCCAAAATCTATTGTTAACGAGTTTTGATTACACTTTAAGTTTGTTTCTTTTGTTCTGTAAACATTTCTAACAATTTCTATGTCCTCTTATGCAAAATATTAAATCCTTAAGGTTGTTTGCTTATTGCCCTCTTGTAGCGAATAATTATGATTTGGAATATTCAGAAGTATGTATGCTTGTCATAGCCACAAAACAGACAAACATATTTGTTTTTCCGTTGCCCATGTCTTTGCACGTGTAATGAAATTTGAAATGTTGAAGTACAACAGGCAAACACTAATATTCGTTTGCATAGACTGAAATTAATACAATGATATTAACTACTTAATCGATATACTACTATCAAATTTGTTTTCCAGCTGTTCTTTTATTTTTCAAATTATTCGAACATTTAATTGTTAAAAGGAAAATGAAGACGAAAAGGCGATAATAAAGTGTTATAAATGCCCGACATTTAGCAATTGCGTATAGAGTTAATTTTAGAAAGATATAAATCAATAGATGGCTTTGTATAGCAACAGAGGGATAATAACCTGTCACAAGATTGGTTTGCAATGATTAGCAATCGGTTCGAGTTATGGAACTTAGCAACGCGCAAGATATTAGCTAATATTTTTTCCAAAATTGCTTAACTGTTCATTTTACTTCTTTCTTTTTTTGAGAATCAACTATATGGGCCAGGCCACACGGGCATTTTTAAAACGCGCGAGTCTGCTTTTTTATATTAAATTTGAAATTTCAAAATTTTTTTAAATCTTCAAATTTAATACAAAAAGCAGAAACATCCCCTTATAGCTCAATATTATAATATCAAGAAATATTTATACATAAATATTTCTTGATATTTAAACAATACTTCTATGTTACTAATTTCATATATTTATGTTTTGTAATTGTTTCTTACCTGTAATAGTATGCAAATCGTATGTGCTCGCTTGAGGATATAATTCAAATGTTCTTTTGACATTTGGCCAAGCCTGCAATGTAAAATGTTAATATATTTATTTTTAATTACATAGAATAATATTGAATTTGTTAGTTTATTTTTGTATGTGTTCTTCCTAAGGATTTCCTTTTGCATTCGAAATCTTTTTTAACTGTTTGACGAGATGAAAACAAGCAACTTTTAATAAAATTATCTTGATTTATATATTTTTATCACGTGTGTATTCATAATTTAATGGTATTTGGTTAGTCGAATATATATTTTATTATATGACTGTCTTGTAAACTACTGACAAAAAAAAAATAAGGTTCTAAGGACTGATTCTGACAGAGGGGAACAATTTGCAGAAAAAAAATCATTGAGTATAAAGGATCGATTTCACAACAATTCTGAGGTAATTACAAAATAGCACTTTCAACAACGCTCTCACTTGAACGAATCAATGAAATTTTCAACAATCGACGTCCTTTTGTAAGGTTATGAACTGATTAGATTTAGGATACGATGTCTTAGGATTTATTTAAAGAAACACATTTTCGAATATCTTACTAATGAGGAAAATTTTGTTACGATCGATTATGTCGGACAGTGGTTCCAATTGTAAAAAAATGATAATAAATCTGTATCTTTGAAATTTGCGATCCGATGACAAACGAGGTATGTAAAAATCGTAGAGGAGGATCTACGCTTTCAAAATATTGGAATTTGGACAACCCTGTTGAAACATACGGTGAGCTACAGCTGTCAAAGTTGACTACATAGGGCATTATTTACATAAATAAGATAGTAGGAAAAAGTGTAACATAATGGGCCTGATTGTGTAAGGCTTTGACGTAAACGTCTATGTCGTTTTTTTTTGTATTAGATTAAAGTAACACACAACATTTATTCTTTAATCTACTACAAAAAACCACTTAGGCGCGAAAGCCAACGCAATAAATTTATTACGCTTTTAAAAGAAAACTCGCTATATATTCATAGTGGAGTTCACGCAACATTCGGTAACTGTTTACTCGTTAAATTGGTAAAATTTTCCATACATTTTGTTGTTGTAAAATGTGTTTGACAAGAAAATGTATGGGAAATTTTACCAATTTAACGAGTAAACAGTTACCGAATGCTTCGTAAACTCCACCAATGTGTCCATAGCTTTTTTTTAGATTATCTCGTAAACTATAAGGAATATGAAAATTTTACTAAAACCTTTTTTTTTAGATAATCGTACACTTTTAAGCGTTTTATTGTCCACCAATATTGATGAAACATATATGGTTTAATAGGTATTTTTCTCTAGATGTGCATAATATATTTTTTGCCTTAAGAAACCCGGTTACTAACCGGCTAAAAAGAAACCCGGTTACAGATCAAGCGGTCGAATTGGTCCGGCGGGATCCTAGTAATATTAACTACAACTTCACTAAACATAATTTTGTTGTAAATTGTACAATTAAAAAGTTATGGATAATATGAAAAAATGTAATGTCCGTAACGTAACGTCGGCAACAAGCGATTTTAAAATTTTTGGATGAATCCAGAAACTTATCGTCCTCACTAGAACCATTTTAAATCCTCAAGTACTCTTCTTTTCTTACATATTTGGATTTTTTTGATTACTAATCAAAAATTGCTAAAAATTATAAAAATGCACGTTAACACCCAAACCGACTTCCTTTTTTTTATGACCGCAACAGCAATTTCGGCACGAATATTTTTTTGCTCAAAAGCATTTCAGTGAATAATTGAATGTCATTTCAAAGTACTCCTAAAGAACGGTTTTTGCTGAAGGTTATATCAAAATATCTCATTCAGAACGTCGATGGGATTAACATTACCAACAAAATATATCCGTGCAAATATAACGTCCGCAACACAGGATTCGCCCATATGTATGTAAATTCCTATATAACTGCAAAATCTCATTCGAAAATATCAATAATCAACGATTTTATATGAAATTTTTGAAATCGGATGAGACACAAAATAGTTTTTGGAAAAAAAAGCCGACTACAAAATAGGCGTAGGCCCATAATTTTTATCACAATGATGCACTTTCACGAGAACTAATTGTGAGCGATTTTCATAAGAATTGGTTAAGTAGAAGTAGTTTAAATGAATATTTACATTTCATGGGCGTGGCACTGCCCAATTTTCGAACCATAATTTTGTATTGTAACAATAACTAAATGTGTATGCAAAGTTTCATACGAATCGGCTTAGCAGAAGTTGTTCATAAGGGATATTTACTTTGCATGGGTGTGGTACTGCCGCCTTTTATTTTAACAATGATGTAGTATTCGAACAGACGCTTAATGTGCGTGCAACGTTTTATAGGAATCAATTGAGTAGAAGTAGATGAAAAGGCATGTAAATACACATGCCTTCGTATAGTCGTGACCCCGCCCATTTTCAACGGGACCAATCTGGAAGTGCATCCTTTTAAGAAAGAAAGAAAAATTCGAGAAAAATACATGAAGTCGGTTAAAAAAAGCAAGCGATAAAAAATTTTACATGGCCGAAAGACACAACTCTCCAAATTGCTCCGCTCCTGAGCAAGTTGCAGAGTTAGCATTTAAAACATAAAACATAGGAATTCCCTTCTGCTACGTCCTTGTGAAATTTTATTCTGATAGGACCATTGGCTTAGAAATGCCTGATTTATTTCCCAAATAATTTGATTCTGTTCCACTGTGCGCTGCATTGACGAGATAAGCCAAGCGTTTTCGCAAAATGTGCTTCAAAATGTTTGGAAAATAGCGGACGTCTGTACACGTGCCAGGGTTTGATACTTACCCGACATCATATTCTATTAATAATTATCTTATTTCTGATTTACATTGATAACAATAAAACTGAATTTGTCCAAAATTCTGTTTTTAAGCGAATTTGCTTCATACCATCAAATTTGCTCACCCTCTAGTTGGTGTGATTTTTGCAAGTGTTCTTGCAACACTTAAAGGCTGGAGTGCTTGTAAAACTTTTTTTCTTCAAGACGTTCAATGAAGTGTGATGAATTTGTTAATGTTGTTTTCTTTATGTCATCTTTCAATTTAAGCAGATTGTTAATATAAAGTGAAGCATTGTTCTCTTGGTCACAACACTTTAATAGCGATTTTTTTTAAATATCCTTTTCGTACAAGTTGTATTGTTTGTTTATGTATTGCATAGTAGTAAATACTTAATTCCTTTAACAACAGTATACAATACATTTAAGTGCAATAAACTAAGTGTTTGTCTACAACTGCGCTCTTTATAGCATTATAAAATTTGTAACTATAAAAAATGCATGAATTTTATTATAGAATGAATAAAATGTTTCAAAGAAGAAAATAATCTCGACAAGTGGTAAACGGTGTAGCAAAAAAAAAATATTTATTTAAATGCACAAAATTTCATTATACAATTTTGTTATACATATTTAGAAGAAGAGTATTTTTGTATTAAGTCCGTCAATAAAATGCAAAGCGTAAATTTATTATATATTTGGAAAAGTATATTTATTAAATTAAAGGAGATATGAAGTGAATTACAGTTTTCATATCATGACACCATCCACACTGCTTAGTCAGTGATGCTCTTTAAGAAGCTTTAATATCCTGTATTTAATTTTTACGAATATTGTTTGCGACCATAGCAAACATCTCTTTGGTTTTCTATTTAAATAAGTATTATTTAGTTATTTGTTAATTATAATGAAGTTTTTTCATTAAATATTTATGACCAAATTGTGGTTGCCTTTGATTTGTTGAGTTCAAAGTTTTTGTAAGACAAAATATATTTTACTCTTTCATTACAGAGGAAAGGGAGTTTTGACATTTGCTTTTTAGTTATATGAAATCAAATTAAAAATGTTTAATATGTATTTTAGTACTACAATAATTATAACAAAGTTATACAAATAATCAAATTAAATAGAAATGAAAAGAGATTTATTAAACAGTAGATACAAAAGTTGTGTGTATTAATATACAATACTTCCTTTCTGCTTTGTCCTAGTTGAGTAAAAAGGAAACATCACCGTCTTTTGCAAATAGAGGGTAGAAAGTAATTTTGGATGCAAAGGTACGGTTGGACTTGGCAAATGTTTGATGAATTAAGGGCGAATTTTATCATTTATTTCTAAAGATACAAACGTATTAATAATGTAATGCAATTTATTTTTATTACGTTTAATATTGCAGAAAATACTTTAATTAATAAAGTTTTTCATAAAGAGTACAAAGAAATAATTTAAAAAATTTCCGCAATGATGATTTTTCTTAATACTGCTCTATGTAAATTTGTATATTTGAATACGAAAACTTTAAATTTAATAAAAATTGATTTTAAATCTAGTTATTTTAAGTTTTCTGTGATGGCAATATTTATTTGACTTGCTACGATATTAGCGCGACGCTGCTGCTGTAGGAAATTTATAAATATATCGGAATTTTATAAAAATATTTCCTTCATTTGCCTTGAACAAAAAAAAAGTATCTTCAAAAAATCCTTCTATATCCTTGAAAACTTACATCAAAAATCCTTTTAAAAATTATATTTTGTAGCCTTAAGTTAACTCTATGAGACCTAAAAATATCTGTCACGAACTAGGTAATTTATACAAAAAATTTTGTAAAAAGCGTTACAAGGGGGAAAGGAAGTATAAAAACTCCGAAAATACTCGTAGCCTTACGTAATATGTGAATAGTCCCTTAGCAACAGTGTACAAGTTTACTATACATACATTCTAACAGATAAGTTTACCACTACGTTTTGCTAAAAAAAATTTACATATTAATAAGAAAAAAAAGGATTAATATAAGCATTCTCAAAAAATGTAAAGTCCTTAAAATGGCACAAAAGATGAGGAAACGAAAGCCCAAGTACGCAGTTTACCTATACTTACCCAGGAAAAAATTGCTTCAAACAAAGCAGGTTTTAACTATGAGAGAATAAAAGTAGTGCTTACAAACCTGCTGATATCGCTGCTGATTTTTGTATGGCGAGTTCCCGGTTTGGAGGACTATATTTTTGATACAAAAAGCACTTTTTGAAGCGCTGAAAATCATCACCATTTTCATCACAACAACTTTAAGTATATGCAACTTTCTCGCTTAAAATACTGCATTGTATTAGCAGTGAAAAATCTGTTTTTTTGTATAGTTTCTTTCATATACATTCACTGCAATAAGCTCTTCTTTTAAAGCGTATTATTATTCGCTTTATTGCCGTAGTGCTTCAAAAAACATGGAATTTTTTACTGGGTAGTCTCTAGATTAATTGATATGTATAGTGGCTTTTATGCCAAGGATATGGAAGAAAAGTTGAAGAACAACTGAACAAAAATTTAAAAGATGTCCTTCGAAACAATTTTTCTAATATTTTCCTCAAAATCTTTAATTGATAGTTTTTCAATATTATTTGTCACGCAGTGTAATTTTATCTTAACACATGAAACATGGAGTCGTTAGGACCCGCCAAAAATAAGGAAGTGTAAGTCAGTGAGTGTAAAAATCCGGGGTCAGCTTTTATAAAATTTAATTTATAGTCAAACGAATATTTTTTATCTAAAGCAGTTCTGTTTTTCACTTATGGCCATTTTCACAATGCACGATTAAAAGGTAACAGGTACTTTAACGGCAAGTTCGGCATACAAAACTTGCCGTTAAAGTCCACATTAATTCTTAATCATACATTCTGAAAAGGCCCGTTAGAGTAAGTTTTTAAGAACGAGATTAGAGATTAAGTTAAATTTAATATCTGTATTTACTCATTAAGTTGACAAAAATTTTTAATTTTTTGCTAGATTAGCATTAAACCACCAACACTGGCCGCTAAACTAGTAAAAAAAATTAAAAAAAAAGTAAACTCAAAGAGTAAATACAGATATTATATTCAACTTAATCTTCTTGTAACTTTGTTCTATTTTGTCGGTTTTTAGGCATTTTATATAACATGTGAAAAATTTAAATTAAGGATATCAATGTTAGTCAAACTCTATTTTAAGTCGTTCAATTTAATTTTTGCAACAATCAATAATTTTCATTACTACGTGCCTTACTTGACTTCACCACCCTCACACTGTGAAAGGTATAACAAGAGCTCTGATCATGAGATCGTGGTTAATCTTGAAATATCATGGTGTTCAGTTCGACCCTTATACAGTCTAGAATTTGTATTTGTATTTTCTATTAATACATGCTTTAAAATGCCTTTATCAATAAATATAATTAAATTCAATAATTAAATGGAATGAACTTAAGCCTGAATAATTAAGTATGTATCTTTGGATTAGAAATTTTTAAGTACATATTGAGCTTTGAAGCAATGTCTAAGAAACACTTTTTTCAATGTTAAATTCCTTTAACTCAATGAGTTTTTATTCGATCAACAGAAGAAAGATCTATTTTGCTCAGTTGAAACATTTTCGTTATTTTTGGGAATAATTAAAATAAAAGAACTATATATTTTAAAACTCGAAAAAGCGGAATAACAATTTTAGATGGGATCGACTTCTAAAAAGCGGGATGTCTGGTCAGGTTAAGTATGTCTCCAATCTTATCTTAGGTCTTAAAATTTTTCATCACAATAAAAGTCTAATCCAGAATATTTCCATTATATTGTTAGCAAAAAATAAAAATATTATTATCAATAACATAGAGTCGATTTAATGAACTTTTTGTAAAACCATCGAAAACTAGTAATGATGAGAAAAGTATTTAGTATTGACAAAAAAATCAATGAGATTAAAAAAATACAGATATTTTTATGGTTAAGCCAGGTGCGGATATAAGAGAGGGAAAAAGGAATATTTCCATACAGATTGGTTAATATATATGTGTATTTACATTCAGTTGCTGAAAGAATGTGCTAAAAATTGCTTGTTTAATTTGAAACTTCCCCCTCCAAAAGCTTAAGCTGGCTCCGTGCCTGTGTAAAACTAAATAGTCATTCACCATAATATTGTTATCAGTTTAAAAGGCTTCTTAGTATGAATTTTACATCGCTGCTGTAAATATGCATTTCAAAAGTTTTCTATTAAATTTACATTTATTGAGCTTCTTATTAATATTCTTAAATCTTGGCATCAAAGCTGAACTTCGAGAACCCTTAGAACAAAGAGAACAACAAGTAATCTATCGAAAATTCTAATTTGATATTTTTCTTTCTTAATGCAATTTTATGCTTTTGCAGCAGATACCTGTGAACCCACTGATGATGTCAGTATTTGAACAACATAGACGCAATTTTAATGTATGTGGATATAAACATAATGGCAAGCCGATAATGTGTTAGTTCCAGCAGATAAATGAAGAATTAATACGCAGTGAATACAGCGATTAAAATTAATTTTTTTTTCAAATAACAGTCGTAAAATGAATTTTTAACGAAATTTAAATAACTTTTAAGCAATAAATATAAGTGAATGGCGTAATTGGGTAATACTGATAATACCTGACATCAATGACGAGTTTATAGTAATGATTTCAATAAGAGGGTCCCATAAAATTTGGTTGTAGAATTTCTTTAACAGTAGATTTGTCATTGGGGTTAAGTTACATATGACAATTCGGAATTGTGTGGATGATGAATCTGAAAACCAAACATGCATCACAATATTTCACTGAAATCAGTTGAGCGGTTTGGGAGATTAGCGTTCACATGATTTTTGCCTTTTTGTTTTTACAAATTTTTATTTCAATATTCTTAATATTATAATTATTATTTTTGTCTTATACATATTCATCCCACTAAAATTAATTTTATATTTTTTTAAAGCAACGTCTCGGTTTGCCCTTGTGGGTCACGCCACAATAGAAATAACGATGTCTCACTGTTAAAATCATGGGACTCAACTTGCGAGTTTTCTGGACTGTCTGTAAAATAGAAATTATAGTTTGAGTATATTTTCTTAAATAATTTTTTTATATAATAATCAATCAATGTAAAATAAACACGTGAACATTACAATTATCAAAGCATTTTCACAATTTTGAATGGCGAAATTGCCAAAACGTTTTGCGTATGAAACGTAATTATTTATTCGTTTGATATTTTTCAAATTGTGGTACTCGTACACACTTTGTTTTAATCACTATTTTTCTTTTCACTGCATACCTGTGATCTTCTATTGATTCTGAAAAATTCCATATTTACTGTACTTCCATGTGCTAAAATCACATTCAACATTAAACATGTAATTAGTAATAAAAGTTTAAGTAAATCCATTGTAGCTTTATTTTAATTTTTTTATTCTATATTCGTTAAGGGAGCCGAAGACAAACAACAATTATTGAACCATAAAGTTTTAAAGACAGCCTTCAACTGAACTGATAAGCGACTCTTTGCAATTGCAACTTTTCATGGAACAATTGTTTACAATATCTCCTCTTTACATTTTCTTTGTTTTTTCTTCTGCAGCTTATAATTTTTTTTCCAAAAGTTTTATGTTTATTTTAAATAAGATGTGCAGCTGTAGCATATCAGCAGAACTTTTTTAAGCAAAAAAATTTTTTTTACAAATTTACAATAAATTTCAGGAGATGTTAGTGCTTGAATTTTCGGAGTGTTTTCATCGCCGATAAAATATTCAGCTCGCCCTACTGACCCATTGATGTAAACGATCATGTATGTATACTCAAAAGCAAACAAATTTACTCATGTTAAGTCATGCACATCTTTGTTGTTTTCACTACACAGAAAAGACTAAATTTCATTTTCTGTAAAAGAATTCAATGAAATAGTAAATATTTTGTCTAGGAACGGACCTACAAATAAATATTAAATATAGACAAAAATATCTCATCAATTTCATTGAAAAAAAACGTGTTTTTTCAATGAACAAATTGCTTAAATCTATAAAACAAGTTGTCTAAAAATATTTACAAATTGTAAACAAAACAATTAACTAAATCAAATAAAAAGATTTACTGGACTTTTTGAAAAATATTAAACAATATTTTTGCCTGATTTTTAAAAACAATTAGTCTAAAAATACTAACAAATATTAAACAAAATAGGAAACAAAAATAGTAAACAAAATAGTAAAACAAAAATAGTAAATATATTGTAATTATTACAATGAATACATTTTTTATTATGGAAAACGTACATAAATGTATTGTATAACATTAGAAATGTATTTTTGTTGTTTTTATGAGGTTTAGGTAGAATTTTAGAAATTATAACAGTTGTGTGAATAAAAGTTTTAAAGAAGTTAAGAGAATTCTTTGTATTCTTTGAATTGCATACCCTACAATCGGAATATCCCGAGATCAGTAAAAGATATTCATATGATTTTTTTTAGGCGTATTAAAGAAATTCATATAGAAAATCAATTTCAGTTTGAGAAAAAAAAAAATATTTTACTATATATTTTTTATGGTACAAGACTTAATTTTTCCTAAATTTTGGAATTTTTCAGAAAATCTGCGCGTAGTCCACATCTATGAACAGGCTCTCTTCAATTTTAGCCAAAACTCTAAGAACTATCTACATTATAAAACTTTGTTGTTGGAATTTTCCAAATTTACTGTTGCTTTTTTTAAAGGCCGGTAAACTCATGAAATATTTCTAAAATGAGCAATTTTCGGCCATTGCTGAATGTAGGGTATATGCCAAACATACAAAATAATTGGCACTAAACAAATTTTCAATGGATTGCCTTTTGCGATATGTGATTAAAGAGTGAATGTGTTAAAGCTTTTTAAAAAAATTTAAAATAATGAAGATACTTTAAAAAAAAATAAATGCTTTTTTCAGGGCCATTTCAATATTGAGATTTCTTAGCCTTTATCCAATTTTAAGAATACAGATATTAAAAAAAAATTTCCCCTAATTTGACTTAAAATTTTGTCAGAAATTGAAAATCCAACCGTAAACTAAAAAGTTATAGACGAAATGCTAAAAAAGTCCAGACAAAAAATTTTTCTTTTTTTAAAGTCAAATATCTTCTAAGCTATTCTTTGTATTTTTAGCTTAACTTAAAGTGCTTTTAATTTTTTAAATTGGATAGTTGTTAAAAAAGTTACAAGCCTCAGGCCTACTGTAACTCCTCTAGTGCTTAAACCAGAAGGCCACCGAGACACGCGTTACATAACCTCTAAAGATGTTCGTTTCAGATAAATCCAATTAGCAGCTTAGAAGTTTCAAATTTATTACCATTTATTTTGCAAAAGTCTCCACTGTTCAATGTTACTATTTCCCTCTGGTCAGCACTTTGGATGTAATATCAGAAACTGAACTACATAGTTTGTAGATCGTTTCAAAGGATATTCTAAATCAGCTTCTTACAATAAACTCTCGTATTCCAAATGGCGGAAGCAACGTTTTACTATTTACTGTTGTTGCCCATCCCATTTGCGGCATATATTGTAACACAAAACTTTCTGCACTTTAACTTATAAGATTTAATCTTGTTGTGTATGAAATTTAATAATAATAAATAAATAAATTTGTGGCTTACATTGAAATAACTTTGTAATAGTGGTAATTTAAACGGTAGTAATTTAAACAAACACAAATATTTAAAAATTTTTATATTGTTTTTATTTACAAACTACAACAAAATTATACAATTAATCGCTAGAGCAGTGTATAGGTTTCCCATTGTGTTTTAAGCCACAAATTTTATAATTTCTGCGGGGTGCTTGAGCTAAAAAGGGAACTAATTCTGACGAAGTATCCTTTAAATAAGAAAAAAAATTATTTAACTTAAATAAATGTACATATTTCTTTTTAAGAACAATCACAATTCTTACATTATCTCCATGGGGAGCAATTCCTTCTAGACTTTTCTCAGTGGCCATGGAAAATTTCAATAAAATATAAATTAAAATTAACAATTTCGCATTAAATAAATACATAATGGACGGACTGAGACTGTCTTTGTTTGGATCAAGAAAATAATACTTTTAACAAAGACAATTTTAAAAAGAAATTTCTTTAGACTCTGGAATATCTATCAGCACTTTAATAATTTTCCGTTGTGCTTGTAACCACAATTGGCCCCTTGACGTGGTGGTGGTATAAATATGGATTTATTTCTTCGAAAATTCTGTTTAAATAATTTATTTTTTTAAATAATTAATTGCTTTAACTATCACTTTATTATACTTTCTTTCGAAAGTAATTTACTCACTTCTTGGGGATTTGTATTCGGTTCCAAATTTAATGTTTCATTTGGATGTTCAGTGACATTTGTTGTAATTTCTGTTGCATTCGTTTTATTGGTATTTATGTTGTAGCTGGAGTTATTGCTGTTGCTGTTGCTGTTGTTATTACTATTATTAATGTTATTATTATAATGATTATAATTAGTGTTGTTGTTGTTTTTGTTGTAATCTAGTTCATTGGCTTTTAACAATGCGCATATTATTAATATTATTAAAATTTTTATAAACATTTGTTGATCTCTTTTGAAACGTACAAATCCAACTGATTGCATTGATTTCTTACACTGGTTGTGTTGTTAATTTGCAACTGATAAGAAAATATTTCAACCAGTTTAATAATTGTGTCACAATTAATTGAATTGAAGTTTGTTTTTTGTAAATTCATTAAGATTTTGAGTAATACACACTAGATTTTTAAGTACAGCAACAAAATATTGTTTAGTTGTTAGACTCATTAGTTCCGATTTCACCAAATCTTTTAGGAATGGGTTGTCAGGGTTGACTGGATACCATTAAAAAAAGCTTCCATGGATGTTAATAAGAACAAAGGCTTGTTATTGCAAGATGTTCTCTTATTTTGATGCCTATTCATTGCATCCGAAGTCATGTTCATGCACAGAGAAACAGATTCGTTGAGACAACCGAATTTGTTGAAAATCGAGTTTTGGCCGTTGTACCAACTATCAAAGAATTCTTATTGAAAAAGAAGTTATTTTACAATAATTAATAATTGCTAATGCGAACCGTTTAATCGGTTAGGTGTATCAATGATAACAAAATTAACCAATGGTTAGTTGCAACAACCGATAAAAAGTAACGTAAATTTAGAAAGAAAAAAATGTTTTGTTGCAAATACCAATAATTGGTAATACAATCCAATCAATAATATTTTATTCGGTTGTGCTCATCATATTCGTTACTTAGTCATGACAAAAGCATACGATCGGTTGATCTAATCAATTTAAGAATTATCAGAATCATCTCTTTATTACAATTATGCTCTTATGGTAATGAACATGGATTGTTTTTGAATTCATAGAAATAAAATTTTATGAGAAATTTTTTATAGGATATTGCAGCACGCTCTCGCGCCCCCGAAGAAGGGATCAAAAAAGAAGAAAGGGTAAAAAAGACCCATACAGCGAAGCACTACAGGGCTAAAATTTTTCATGAAATTATTTTTCGTGTGCTGAGCACACGTAATACTTAAAACGAAAGGTTTACACGAAAAGTTTTTTTTACTTATAAGTAAAATAACTTTTCAATTATAGTCAAATTCGGATAAGCGCACCCCGTTTAATTGAAAAAATTGGTTAATTGAAATTAAATGGGTGATTTTCATTTTAAACGTACATGAGAAGGTATGACTTATATTATAGTTTTATATGTTTTTTGATTTTTTAACATTTTTGTATATTGAGCGTTACATTTGCTTTCGCAGTTGTTCCGGAAGTTATTTTTGAGAAAAAATACACAACTAAAAATGAGTATAGGGTTTGAAAGCACTATACGTCTTCTCTCTAAACACAAAAAAATTATAATAATCGCAGGACGAAACTAAAAGCTATGACCACTTTTCCAATTTTGACTTGGATTCACATGGAAAAATAAAAAATTTTTATGTTTTAAAATAATTCTTTACAAATATTTTTACATGAGCAAAAAATTAGGGTAACTCTTCTTTCAATTAAGACTTATTTTAATAAAATCGACCAACAATGTGAAAACTTATGCTAATTTCAAATAATTTTTTTGTAGCAAAATACGACCAGTTAATACATTTATCGAAAACATGACAACCCAAAGTACGAAAGAAGCAAAAATTTTTGAAAGAAAACCAGAAATCTGTAAACAGATAATGTTCTTTTATTGTTTCTACCCTTCAGCTGCCGTTAACTTTTTTTAACATCCTAAAATTTATAGACAAATTATATTAAAAAAAATGTTTACGTAACGCTCAATACTTTTTTATACGAATTCAATATTTTTTTAGAACACACACTTTCCTTTAACTACAATACAATTCAGATGTATAATCTTTGATGTAGTTTAACATACGGGCCTGTTCTGTAAGCCAAATCCGAATGAATTTCTCGTTTTCAAAAAAAAATATATATACATATTTTAAATCGTATATAGTAAATTAATTTCAGATATGATATTTTAAGCTCTAAAAAATATGAAACTAAAAAATGGCTGAAATTTTTTTTTGTTTTTAGTGGATTTAGTTTCTCTATCGACTTGATTTATAGAACATGCAGGATAAACTCCTTAGTTAATAACTAAAAACTTTCAATTATATTGAAAATATATGGATAACGCTCAATACTTGTTTTTGGTTACAAACTATGATTGATTGATAAAACGTTTTGCAAAAGTTCACATAACTTTTAAATATTTAGAAGTACAAACCTACGCTGTGATTTTAGTGCAATTTTAATAATTAATCTGAATAATGAAGCATACTATAAAAGCTAAACGATCAATACACAAGACTGTGGACAACAAAAATGAAAAAACAAACTTAATTTCTATTATTTTTCAAATATTTGATGAGTAAAATAAGCACCGATGCCATTTTAGCCATTTTTACGATATGACAAAAAAGGTATGACATACTGTGTTCTCATAGCGTAAGTTTTTCTACGATATGACAACACTGAGATATGACAACACAGTGTATGGCCAAGGCTGTCAGATTTTTTCTGGCCTATTTCGCCAAATTGATTTTGAAAATCGCCAAAAGTCGCCAAAAATCTGTTTTATGTAGTTTTTCTTAATATATATTTGGTTTTATATAATAGCTTTTTTTAATATTAGTTTTTATAAAATAATCATATAAAAATTTATCAGAAAATCGCCAAAAGTAGAAATAAAATCGCCAAAATATATTTCATGTAAATTTTTCTCATCAAAATTCAAAATCCATTAATGGCTGTAATTAATATAAGAAAAATCATCAAAATCACATTGTTTTCATTTCTTCCAGACAAGTTTTGGTGGGATTTATTTTTGAAAACACTCTTCCAACAAAGTAATTTTCCTGAATTATTAACATTTCTAAGTTCAGTTTTGTTGAAAAATAGCCATAAAAATCGCCAACAAATTTATTTATCGTCAAAAAAATCGCCATGTCGCTAAGTCAAAATTTTTGACGCCAAACAAGTTGAAAAATCGGCAAGTTTGGCGAGAAATTGCCATATCTGACAACACTGTGTATGGCCTCTTAAGAGAAGCAAATGCAAATATTCTAAAACCGTTATAAATTTAGTCCCGTTTTTGAAAAATTCATATTTTCTTAATGCGGAAAATCGACAGCATGCAAGACGGACACGCCATTTTGTATGAAGAGAGTAAAAACAGTGTTTTCGTTCTTCGTTGTGAAGGCATAATGTCCAGTCACAAAAAAAAAATACTTATATACATTTATTTATTATCTATTAAAGCATGCTAAAGCAGTTTTCATTTTAAAATTGATGCGTTTATTTTATGAAATATTTTACTATACTTTCACGCGAAAAAACCATTTGAAATGAGAATCACGTATGTGCTAACTTCCATTATTTAGTCATTTTATAATCTCTGTGATAATATTTAAGATTTTTATTTTTTAGTAACTGATGAGGTGAAGCTCGCAATACACCATTATTTTCGCGTAGGGTCTATTTTACAGTTGATTATAATTTTAATATCAGTATTGTCATTTTCTGTTGCATTTCCTTTTCCATAAGAAAACATACAATTAAAATAAGAATTAATAAAATAATATGTATGTGTGTATGCTAAATGTAATTGGTTAAGGTCAGAATATTGAAAAACATGGTAAAAGGGGAAAAAATAGAAGAAGCTTAAAATATCTTTTTGAATATAAAATTTATTGTGTAAAAGAGTATATTGTATTTATCTTTCATTGGCTGCAATAAGTCTTCATTTAAATTCTACCTACTGTATATTATTTTTAAAAATATCGGTTACGGCTTCTGCAAAAATATTTAATCTTTTGAACACATACAACAAAATACTCGCACGAACTTGTACGCCCATACATCTACATCTGCCAGCTTTAGCATTGAGATGATATTTTTAAATTTGATTGAATTTATTAGTGTAAATTATCTTTATTTAAGAAAAGTTTTACAATTTCAATAAAGAAAACAAACAAATTAACAAAACGATTTTTATAATTTCTGTTTCAATTAGTACCAACAAATAAAATAGGTTTTGGAATATAATAATTTTAATTAAAAGAAATAAAGAAAAACGTAAAAACCGTCTGTACTTTAATATCAAAAGAGCAGTAAAACAATTAATTTTTCAATCAGCGCTGGCTCCTGTGTAGATTTTTATGTGCTAAATAACATTGTATAACATTAAAAGCCTCTTAAAAATTAAAAAAATAACTAACGCAAACGAAATAAAATAAAAAATATCTGAAAAAAATATTGTAATGTTATGTTGGGAAATATTTTACAAGTAAGAGTGTGTTGGTGCTTACAGTCTATGGCGTTGTTTTGGCGTCATTGTTTGTTATACACTTACGGATGAGAAATCACCATGTCAAGTTACGCGATTGATCCGACAATAACGCCAACGCCTATTTGCACATGTAACGTATTTTTATATCTAATATGTATACATATGTATGCTGCTGGATTGTCAGCTGACAGATATTATGTATAATACTTAAGACCGTAAGGTTCATACTATTATAGTCTACTAATTCTGCAAAAATTGTGACCTGGAAATATGCTCCTGCACGGGGGGTTGAACTGACGTTTCGATGGCTCCCGATAATCTCTTCAGAATTCTTTTCCGCTTGACCAATCGACCAAAGTCGGTGATTTGCAGTCAAGAGTTGAATATCATCTACTTTTAATTTTGGCATTCATTTTTTTAATATACTAAAAAAATTCCACACAGTTTTATCAAAATCGAAGATGGTGAGATCCACATGTTAGTTGATTTGAGGTGAAATAACTCTGTAGTAATAATACTTTGTATTTCAATTGTGTTGAACTAAGTGTTGACTATATTCAGTCCAAACTGAAAAGGCTGCTTCTGTGAAATACTGAAAGAAACAATACATATACAAAGAATTGTCATCCTCCAGTCACAAACGCAACACTGTTGCGGCAACAGAGACGAACAAATCTGTTTACTACTATACATGGTAAAATAAGTATACAGGTGGCAGCATAACGTCAGCTGAGTATTTTTTGCTTTGCTAGTTTTGTGCATAATCCACGCCCAGCACGTATATATTTTTGACAAGCATCATCTATTTTTTTTGTTGTATTGTTGTATTTGTTTCTCTTATGCGGTCACCTGTATACTAATTTCACCATGCTACTATACAAAAAATATTTCAGTCGAAAATGGTTTGAAAGGAAATCAGTACCAAGCCGTAAATCATTATTATATAGTTGTAGGTATCTATTGTATGAAAAGAGCTTAATAAATAATGTAGCCTGATTTATATCCAGAAAAGCATAAGATTACATAATTTTCTTCAACTGTAATTTCGAGAAATATGTAACTATACTTTTGCATTTAACCTGGCGAATTTTTACAATTTTCATCCTTCTGACGGCCTACTGTAAAACCATCTCATAACAACGTACGTCAATTCTAATTTTATTATTTCATAAGACCAATAACAAACAATGATTAACTTAGCATACCACCAATTCTTGTGATGGTCATTATGAAAAAAATATGGAAGCAAATTTTCTGTTTAAGAAACTTTTGCTTCATAATTAAATTGTAGCTTAACAAATCTGTTTATTGAGTTTCATTGAAACTACCAGAGAATACATACACAGAAAAAAGTAAATATTTAACAATGGTAATTTTCGAAAATAGCATGAAATTCAATAAAACCTGTATTTGATTCAAATATAATGTTTGTTGAAAATAAAATTTTTAAAAAAATAATTAGGGAAAAATAAAAATATTTTCAACAATTCTTTTTTGTCAAAGGGTAAAAACGAAAATTTTCGACATGAAAACAAAGGTTTGGATTTTTCAGCTCTCCAGTTTTAATGAAAATTGACACATTTCTTCTATTCCTGTGTGCGCGTAACATAACGAAAAAGTGTTTCAATACCTGCACAGAAAAAAATAAGTTTCGTTTTTGATAACAAAAATCCCGGTATTCAATAATTTTTTTTTCAAATTTCCTGTGATAAAGAATTCCCCTATATTGATAACAAAATTATTTCAAAATAAAAATATATATATAAATTAAAAAAATGTTGACATGGCTGGAATACGAACCCGGGCTTTCCGGACGTAAAGCATACTCTCTATAGCTGAGCCATATCCCATTTATTTTTTTATGAGATACAACTTGTTTTAAGTACTTATGTATAAAAAGAAAAGAAATAACCGGCATGGAAAAGAAATACTTACAACGAAATATTTTATTATGTTAAAGATAAATGTTATTGAAATTCATATTTTTTTTAATAACATGGTTTTATTGAATATAATTCTTGTCTATTTTTTTCTGTGTGGTATGGTTTCAATTTTATAGTCCTCTAAACTTGGGCATCTCGGCCATTTTTGAGAAAAATTCGTCATATTGAAGACTGAATAACATTAGAACTTGTCATCGGATGTGAATAAGTTTCATGTCATTCGAAAGGCCCCAGTCTTCTCTTAATGAATATTAATTAAAAAGGACATATCTTCGTGCTACAAGTGGCTCTAAAATGCCAAAGTATCATTTATCCTTAAATATGCTGAAAAATGGTATTTTAATTTTCATTGTTTTTTAACAGAATGTAACCAACTGTCATATCTTTATTGTGCACAATTTTCAAGATAGGATGAAAACAGACTCAAAAGATACAGTTCTTTCTTTATGATAACTCGATATGAAAATTGTTTAAAAAATAATAATAAAAACAACCATTTGAATACATTGGGAATTTTTTGTAAAAAGTAACATTTTAGTAATATAAATATTGTTTAAAATGTTCAGGCACACTTTTTGTAAATCTAGGACAAGGACATCACAAATGAAAATTTTTTGATCCTTAAATATCCTGAATATTTTTATTTATTATCTCTTGTTGTTTTTTTTTGCAGCATATAGCAAACTAATTTGTCGCCATTGTGTAAAAAATACAAATCGAGATTTTAGGAAATACTACGGCTACGGTTGTTTTTATTGTTATTGCTTACACAATTTTCATAGAAATTATGGAGTAATCATAAAGAAACAACTGTAACTTTTGAACCTGTTTTCATCCAATCTTGAAAATATTACACAGTAAAGACATGTCAGTTGGCTATATTCCGTAAAAAAATATTAATATATAATTTTTCAGCATATTTAAGTAAAAAAAAAGTCCAAGCTTAGAGGCCTATAAAATAGAAACCATAAGAGGTATCGAAACAATTTTTCACCATGTTACGCGCACATATATATATATATATATATATATATATATATATATATATATATATATATATATATATATATATATATATATATATATATATATATATATATATATATATATATATATATATATATATATATATATATATATATATATATATATATATATTTGTTTCATTAAAATCGGAGAGGATAAAAATCCAGACCGTGTCGAAAATCTTCGTTTTTACCACAAATACGGAAAAAATCTTTATCACAGAAAATTCAAAAACTTTTTTTATTGAATCATCACATTTGCTTATAACAGTATGTATACAAAAGTTTTTATCATAGGAAATTCAACAATTTCCTTCTGTGTATAAAAAAAAGTCCCCAGGATCACAATTTATAGACATTAATATACAACAGTTTCTTTGTTAAAAGCTTACAATTGTTTTTTGTTTATTGTGTACTTTCAGCCATCTCACTTAAGAACTTTTAGATAATTATGGCTTAAATGTTGACCAGACAAATTGTTTTACTAATAAAAAATGTATTTGTCAGAATAATTAATTCTTCAACACTCATACGTCATGTGGTTTTTCCTATTTTCTTCCATCTACTGAATTCCTTAATACTCATACGTACTGTTGCCATTGTTAGAAATTAATACGAGTGTGTAATTGTGTTAATCTCCTTCATTTGACATTTCTATAATAAAATCCTACGCAACAATCTGGTGTCATTATAAAAGATTTTTGCTATTTATTAACTTTTTGATAATTTCTAGTCTGGTTTTTGTTTATTTGTTGAAATCTACCAGGAAAAAATATTTTTTGCTTGTTGACAATGAAAAAAAATTTAATTAAAAATCTTTACTTGTTTGCTGAAAATGATAAATGACTTTTTATAAAATATAATTTTTGTGGTAAACAAAATTCCATAAAAGTTTATCTCTTTAAAACACCTTTAACTATGACTGCAAATGTTAAATTTATCTAATGAAATTAAAACAAAAAGTAAATTAAATTGACATGTGTTTAACAACTAAAAATATGCACACTGTAAAATATGTTTGTTTACATGAAAGTTGCAACCCACTTGTTTTGTTGCATTTTAGTTTTGTTGTTGTATGTCACACACAAATAATACAAAAATAATTATTACAAGTAAGGATGCACAGTGCGTCTAGTCATTTGGTTTTATTGAAACTTAACGAATAAGTTGATTTTGTGTTCTATCTATATCGATCCCTTGGCGCCAAATTATCATATCTGAAATTAATTTATTTTATTTATAGTCGAGCTGTTGGGCACGAGTTCGAATCTCAATTTTTTCCCTCCACTTTTCCCATCTGAGATTTTCATACAATTTGAAACTCAGGAATAATAAAAAACACTCTTTTTTGTGATATTTCTTTCCCGTGTCTGATACAATTGAATCTAAACATTCCCTTGCATAAGAATGTTAAAATTCTATTTTCCTCAACCAATTTATTTTAACTTATAGCAATTTTTGCATTTTTAAATTATAAACTTGGCTGGCTAGTAATTTATATTTGAAAAGTCTTGAACACATTTTTATGCCTCAATTGCATGTCGTTTATCAAACCACAAGTAGGGCTTAAATCCCTGTAATTATATACACGCTCACACTCACGAAATAATAAAGCAAGTTGTGCTTTTAGTTTTAATGCTGATGTTTCTCTGCAAGTTAATTGTAGCTACAGGGAAATTATAATAAAAGCTAAATAAAAGTTATTTAACTAATAATTCATAACACAAAGCAGAAGAGTTCTTTCTATTCATTACACGAGTAAGAGAATTCAAAATTGAAATAAATATTTGCTGTTGCAGTAAAATATAATTTACAAAGTTTGTAATGCATAAAAATTATACAAAATGAAAAGTTGCATACACAATAAACTCATGTGGCAATTTTCGTTTATTTATTTGTTTGCACTTGTATGAATATTAAAGTTCTTTAACTTATTTATGAGGAATAGTTTTTAGTACTGAAGTACTAGAAGTTTAAATGTTAATGAAATTTTTGTTGGGTAAAGCATTAATCATGAATTTGAAATTAATAGTTTTTTAAACAATCATGAATGATTCTCATTCTAAACGTACATTTTGTGTGCGTGTTTTATTGTTTACGAATCTATGTAAACTAAATATGAGAAGGTAGGATTGATTCATCTTGTAGTTTTCGCTTCATTCAATGGCTCCTGAAAAACATTATATTTTTCGATTTTTTAAAATTTAGTAGTGTTTTCCATTCGGTATTTCCCGGGAAAAAATTCCCGGGATCCCGCACACTTTTCGGGAAATAAATCCAGGGAAAATTGTGAGGGAACTCCCGGGATTATTTAAATATTATTATGCCAACTTTTCCTTGTAAGCATACATTTTTAGTGCTGCTAAAAATTTAAATAAAAGAAAAAATATATATTTTTGAGCCCATTTTATTTGTCTCATATTTTATTTTCACATTTTTATAAGAGCAAAAATCATATTTCGTAAACAAATGAAAATAACAGCTTGTCACTAAGTGGACATAACGAACATATATTTTCTAAAAAATTCAGATTTTTATACGTATTCCGACATAGATTTTTGGCCCCGTTTTATTTGACCAATATTTTCATAAAAGTTGGGTTTTTAAACAAATTATACTTCGTAAACGATTGAAAATAACAAAACTGCACTAAACGGGCATAATAAAGAAGCACTAGTCTATATTTTCTGAATATATCAGATTGTTATTTTAAGCGACACATGAGTTCTTTGAAGGTCAAAATTTTGAATTTTTCAAAAATTGTAAATTTTCGCACCATTTTTTGCAGAAGATATTATTTTAAGTTAATGAAATTTATATCATGGTATCAGAAGGCCTCTTTCTTCACTAAAAAAAAAACAGAGTTTCTTGTACAACATGTTTTAAAAAAAATTTTACGTAACGCTCAATACATTTCTTACGAATTCAATATTTTTTTTAAAACACACACTATATTTTAAATTCAATAGAATTCGGATGTATAATCTTTGATGTATTTTAACATAACCTTCTTAGGTATTTACTAAAAAATTTCAATTATATTAAAAAATATGGATAACACTCAATACATTTTTTTGTATACAAACGATGTTAAAAACATGGATAACACTCACTACATTTTTTTAAACACAAACGGTGATTGACTGGTGACATAAACTGGTAACATAAACTTTTTAATTATGCACTAGAAAATATCAATGAAATTAAAAAAAAATGGATAACACTCAATACATTTTTTGGATGCAAACCATGATTGATTGATGAAACGTTTTGCAATATAGTACTATTTAGCACAGTTCACAAAACTTTTAAATATTTTGAAGTACAAACATACGCTGTTATTTTAGTGTATGTTGTTAATGAAATTTTAATAATTAAACTGAGTAATGAAGCGTACTAAAAAGCGTAACGCTCAATACACAAGACTGCGGACAACAACAATTAAAAAGAAAAACTATAAAGAAACAAATACAAATATTCTAAAACCGTTATTAATTTAGCCTCGTTTTTGGAAAAATTCATAGTTTCTTAATATGGAAAATCAACAGCACGCGTTACGGATGCGACATATTGTATGAAGAGGGGAAAACAATATTTTTCGTTTTTAACACATAATGGACAGTCTTACACAAAACGACGTTTGTACGTTTATTTATAATCTATTAAACCATGCTAAAGCAGTTTTAATTTTAAAATGTATGCGTTTTTTTTTATGAAATATCTTACTATACTTTCAACGGACACGAAAAACGCAGTGATCAAATGAGAATACGCCACATACATATGTATGTATAATTATATGCATGAGTTTGAGCATAACAATTTCTATATTCTTTTAATTTCCTGACTAGAATTGGCAATGTAAATTATTTGGCTGCTAGAACAACGTAAATCCTATTATGTTATTTTATGTCATTCTTAATCTTAAACTGCCTAAAATAACTTTTTTGATTTTTAAAAAGCGCAAAACGAATTGTCCAAGGTTTCTTGAAAAATATTTTAAAAGGAATCTATTATTTATATATCAAAGATTAAGAGTATTAATTCTAACTTCATTCTTGTTTTTTTCGGTGAATTTTAAAAAAGGAAGGACAACTATTAAAAAGCTACCCAGCAAAAATTTTTTTTGGCGATTTCGGTCCAAAGTCGGCCAGAAAGTCTGCACAAGATGCCGAATTCGTATCCGAAGTCGGTCAGAAAAGATACCGTAAATCCGATGAGTGGTTGACAAGAATGCGGTCCTCTTTGTCTGAGGAAATTCTAAAAAATATGCCGAAATGTCTAAGAGAATTCTGTACGAACTCTGACAAATTTTCTGGGGAAATTCTAAAGGAATTTTCGACACGTCTGAACAATGTCCGAAAAATTTTTGGCAAAGCATTAAAAAACTTTTCGATTTATCTGATACTTTTTACATTCTGTCTTATTAATGTCGGAGAAAAGTCGGAACTGAATTTAGACATTTATCAGAATTGTCGTTTAAAATTCTGCATGCATTGTCCTGCTAGTTATGCCATCAGGAATCATTTACCTATATTTTGTAAGTTAAAAAACTCAAATATGTGTGCACGTAGTCTTAAGAGATAAATGAGAATTATTACGAAAGCTTAAATCAGACATTGTGCAGCAGTAACTGCTAAAAGTCGTATGACACAGATTAGAATATGAGCGGACTATTCTGTTAAATGTTTTAAAGGAAATTAAATTGCCTTCGGATAATGTGCAGACTATTCTGATATTAATTGGATAATATTTCAGAAAATATGCAGAAACGTCGCAGCAGAAAACCACTGACTATTCTGCCAAATAGCTGAGAGAATTTTAGAGAACTCGGTTGATTGTCTGGTAAAGCCTCAGAATTTCTTTGAAATAACGGCATAAAATGTTTCATCGGTAATAACACACTCACAAATACAAGCAAAGAAGTAAGTATAGCAAACATTTTTACTGAGACGTCTGCCGTCAGAGAAAATCTGAAACTTTGCCAGACAATCAACAGAGTTATCCAGAATTCCTTTAGGCATTTAGCAGAATAGTCTGCATATTTTGCGATGTACGACTTGCGACTTTTAGCAGCCACTTCTTGACCTTGTCCGATTTTAGTTTTCGTGATAATTCTCATATGTATGACACCAGAAGAGTGGCAGCGGTCTCAAAGGAAATTCTTCATTGGATCAATGAATTTTGTCATTAATAACGAGCTAATGTAACATTTCATTGTATTAATGAAAAATGTTTTATAAAGTTTTATATAAAACATTTCAACGATTCTACCTTTTCTAAATGTTGTTAAGTGAGTAAATTAGCAGAAACTGTATACCAACATTTTAGTAATTATTTCACGCCGATTACGATCCAATGTTACCACGTTGACAACCGCCCACAGTATCGAAATCAGACTCTTCATTTTCATCATCAGATTTGTAGCTACTGCCTTAACTACTTCAGCCAACAGAACTATGAAAACAGCGTGCATTCAACGCTTTCAAAACTTCTTCTATAAAAATTGTTTTCTATGAAAACTATTTCATTGTATGTAAGAAAAATTTTCATTATATGCATGAAACCTTTTCTTATACGTTTAGGGAGTTTGAAAAAAACCGATTAGATGTTTTGTATTAAAGTGTTTTTGCAATAAATACTCAAATCTAATGAGATAACATTTTAGTCTTCTAAAAAATGGAAAAAATTTAACTATAATATCAACGAAAACACTGTCATATATGCAAAGATAGCTAAAAAACTAAACAAAATCCAGAAGAGAGCAATTTAATTCAGCAAATGAAAATTATCATTCTATTAATTCAACGTTTAGGGAGTTTGAAAAAAACCGATTAGATGTTTTGTATTAAAGTGTTTTTGCAATAAATACTCAAATCTAATGAGATAACATTTTAGTCTTCTAAAAAATGGAAAAAATTTAACTATAATATCAACGAAAACACTGTCATATATGCAAAGATAGCTAAAAAACTAAACAAAATCCAGAAGAGAGCAATTTAATTCAGCAAATGAAAATTATCATTCTATTAATTCAACATTTCATTTATATGATGAAGAAATATCAATGAAGCCGGTTGCTTCGTTAGCTGAATGAATGATTTTTCTCTTAGCGAGTTTTGTACGACAAATATGATAAATTTATAATTTTAAGTTCGACTTTTCTTCGATATTTTCTGATGTTTTGTCAGACACTTGTTCAAAGTTTGAAGTTCAAACACGTCGAAAATATCTTTAAAATTTCCCCCAGAAAATTACTTTAGAATTCTTATATAATTTTCTCAGATAATGAGGTCTGCTTTCTTGTCAACCACTCATACGATTTTCGCTACGTTTACGCACCGATTTCCTACATAAATTCAACTTTCTGACCAAACTCGTCGAAAATGTTCACTGGGAGATGTATGTAAAACACAAATAAAATCCTTAAATCATGCACTCTCCCACGTTTGCAATCCCACACTGGCTCTTGTCATTTTAAGTGAATTTAACAATAAATATTTATTTTTCTATTACTACTAGAGTTATCAAATATTTGACATCTAAAAAAACCGGTTTCCGAATAATTCGAAAAAGCCTTATTTTTAGAACCCGGTTTTCGACTTTTTCTAGGCAAAACCGGTTCGAATAACCGGGTTTTAGTATTTTCTTTCAACACGAAAAATAGTGTCCCGAAAATGAAAAGCAGGGTTCTGTTGATCAGACGATTTAGCGCATTCGAAGTTAAGTTCGTATAAAATATCTTAAACATCAAAAGCATTAAAACCAATTAAAAAGCTGTAATAAGTCTCCTTTTGAATTAAGGACTTTCTTGGAAATCAGGAAATTTCAAAGCGCCCGACTTGCAAAACACCTCCCATAGTCAAAACAAAGTATACCTTAGAAGTTTAAAACTAGTATTTTGTTTGGCACCACTGGCTTTAAATTTTTAAAGTATTCTTTGTTTAGGACTATGAATATGCACGATAGTCTTTGGAAGTCGTGATTCACTATCAGACTGAGTCGTTAGATCTTTAAAAAAAATTATCTATGCTCAAAAAGTGTGATAGTGTAGATTAAAAGTGAATATGTTTTTTTTTGTTATATTTTTTGACAAGTCAGTCCGATTTGCAACTATGCGATAAGAGTTAAATTTGCAAAAAATAAACATGCCTGTTTTATTTTTTAAATTAACAGAAGCTTATATATTGTTACCTAAAACGCAAAATGCCATAACTAACAAAAATTCGAAATCGACTGGCTTATAAATTCCGATATATTTCACCAACATACATCACTGCAAAAATAAAATCAGACTTCACCGAGCAAAAATAGCGATTTTATTAAAACAAAATTAAAAAGGAAATAGACATGGTCAGTTACATTATTTATTATTTAATTTTTAATTTTCTGTTATTTGTTATATCAGTCATAATATAACTTTAAGCGCCTACCTATTACGGTTCACAAGATAGTATAGCTCAAAGTCGAAATTATATTTAGCATGTTTTTGCCTCTCCTGTAAAAATTTTTTTTTATTAAAAGCCAAAAAAAATTCGATTTTGTCGAATAATTCGAGAAAAATAAACCGATTTGTCGAATAACTCGAAACCCGTGCTTTTTGAAAACCCAATTGAAAAAAGCCGGAAAATTTGGAAAAAACGGGCTATCGAATAATACGAAAACCGGTTTGAGAACCCTAATTACTACTCGTATCTGTGCTATTCTAAAAACGTTTTATGTTATTCTTTGTAGGTTTGTTTTTTTTTTATGCAAATTATTTAACAATAACTTATTTAAATGTACCTTAACGTTTTTGAAGAAGAGAAAAACAAGGATGTACGAGATAAGCACATACTTTTCTAATAAAGCTGTAGATTAAAAGGATAAAGATTTCTTTTCGTAAGTGAAACATTTTTGAGTCGTCTTAGCATATGTTTTGATTAGGGACAAATGATGCTAATGATTTAAATAGGACTATGATACATTTACAAAGTTAACAAAGACTACAAAATCATTACTTTTTGCTTTTATTTTTTAGAGCTAAGTTGACTTGATTACGAAGACTTAAAATTATTTAAATTTCAAAGGGAAAATTGTTGAAGTTTTACACAAACCCAGTACCCAGTAAAAAATGGAGCTTGCATATAAGCAGGTTTGTAGGATAGAGAAGCAATAGTTCTGCTTACAAACTTGCATACAAGGAGCATGATTTTTATATGGAGAATTCCCACTTGGAAACACTATAGCTTGGCAAATAAATATTTTGCTAATGATTTGAAAGCCTTTGCAATACCTCGTGCTGCCCTCTAAGCGAGAGAGGTAACCAAAACAATCTAAAAAGAGCTAAGACAAGCGCATCCGCCTTTCACATGCTTCTAAAAACCTAAAAAATTTCCTCTGGGTAGTGATTCATATAAACATATATATTTGAAAAAAATTAATAAATCACTGTTTTCATTTAATTTTTTAGATATTTTGTTCTAAGCGGAACATCTCGGGACTTCAATATCAGCACCGATTTCTGTCGAAATGAAAAGTGCGGAAAAAACTTTAACTGTCGCATTTATTATCTGTAGTTTTTATTAGCTGTTGGCGAATGCGAATAAATTATACTGGATAATGTATTTAACCATCCAGTTTTCGGTTGAATTATTTGACAAGTCATCAAAAAAACAGGCCCATGAGCCCTGTTATTCAGGAGGTGTTTTTAATCTACACAAATAACTCCTTTCATGATAAGCTACATTATACTTTAGTTAGGGCCAGGCCACATGGGCCTTTTTAAAACTCGTGCTTCTGATTTTCTGTGTTAAATTTGGAAGTTTTAAATTTTTTTAACTTTCAAATTTAATACAAAAAATCAGAAATGCGCGTTTTAGAAACGCCAGTGTGGCCTGTCCCTTATGGAAACTTTAGTTGTGGAAACATAGACATGCTTTGAAAAATCTTTTCCCAATGAAATTAATTTAATTATAAAATTAAATTGAACGAACTAAAACCTGAATAATAAAAGTTCTTTGGATTACAACGCATATATGTAGTTCGACTAAATTTATAAATTTCAATTTAAAATAAATTTTAGTTCTTTTATTGTTTTAAATATAAACGCTCGAAAGGAAAGGCCTGTGCCATTTTGGTAAACGGTAAATATAAGATATTAATTTTTTGCTGTGCGTACCTTTCTAATTGTAATGACTTGAATCGGATTTTCTTGAAAATCCTTTCTATTAAGCGGAAGTCCATATGACACGTAGAAATTTTTGCCAAAAATTTATTTTAGGACACTAAAGCAATTCAATTGCTTGGAAAAATTTAAACATTCTTGCCACAAATAAAGCAATTAAAAAAAGGAACTAAATAAACCAAATGTTTTATTTAATCATCCAGAAATAGGAAAACATTTGCTAAAAGGAACAATTTTATTTCAGTTATTTTCTTTATTTTGGGGATGTGACTAAAAATAGAACAATTGCGAAAATTACTTTAATAAACATAATAAGTCAATATTAGCATCTAGAATAGCAATTATAACATTTGAAGCTAACAAGCAATAGAGTGCTAACTAGAAAAATTAAAACAAAACGAAAAACATGAAAAGATGTTGAACACACTGGTACTTACTTCTACGATATTGTTGATAAGTGTGATGTAGAAGTCACAGGAAAACCACAGATTGATGATAGAAAAAAGTAAACACAATACAATTTATTCGCTTGTTGCAACAAAACCGAAAACAGCAACAGCATCAACAACATCAACAACAAGTAAATGAAAAACGAAAACAAAATCTTGTACAAATAGTAAAAACTTAACAACTGATGTCAAATGTCAAAAACATTTTTTTATGTTTTTTATTAAAAGAAAACAACTTATAAAATTAGCTTGTAAATAGTATAATGCAATTTTAAAACAATGTAACTTCGGAAAAGAAGCAGTTAAAGTTTAAATTGAAACTTTCGTAGAAATGTTTGTGTTTTGGCACTTGGATTTCCGCTGCTTGACAGCAGAATAACCTGTGAATGTTATTGGTTGACTCTCTAAATCGGAGCGGTGACAAAGAAAGCATTCTGTAATTTTTTTCTTTTATGTCTTGGTATTTACTCTTGTTTAAATTTGTTAACTTTTTTAATCTTTTTCGTTCTTTTATTTACAAAATAGTTTTTGCTTTTTCCACTCCGGGCTGCTACTACGGCGAAGTTTAATTTTTCTTACAAGTACATCAATGGGACAAATTATGCTGAATATATTAGTAATAGTATTTTTCTGCTTTATGACTTAAGACAGGTTAGGTTAGGTTGGTTGGTCTACCCGCCCTGAGGCAAGTTTACTCGGAGGCCTGTTGGCCCATTGTGATACCTATTGGAGAAATTTCAAACTAACTTCATTATGAGAATCATTTACTTTATTCGTTTGGGTTTACATGAATTTCGTCAGTGCTAATTTCAGTATACTTTTAACTATAATGTTTGAAAAGCTTCCAAGCTCGTATGCCTTTATAAAAACTCTCAAAGAAGAAACGAGAATTACGTAAATAAAAACACAAAAAGTTAAATAGACTCAACAGTTAAAGTTAAAAGCAGTATTGCCAGGAGTTGGGGGAAAAAGAAGCTAAATAAGTTTGTTTAAATGCTAGAAAAGACTAAATCGCACAAAAATAAGAGCTAAAAAAAGGCTAAATATTTTTTATGGAAAACTCAATTTATTTTTAACCGACTTCAAAAACTCCCTCAAAACTCCGCCATTTATGAACCGATTTCGGATTTTTTTCTCTATTCAAAAGGATGCATTTCCAGATTGGTCCCATTGAAAAGTGGGCGGGGTCACACCTATACAAAGTAAATACACATTCGTTTTCAACTACTTCTACTCAATCGATTCTTATGAAACTTTGCACACACATTAAGCGTCTGTTTAAAAACTACATCAGGATCAAGAAAGTGGTCTGTGCCACGCCCATGCAAAGTAAATATTCTTTTTCAACAACTTCTACTAAACCGATTTATATGAAACTTTGCATACACCTTTAGTTATCGTTACAATACAACATTATGTTTATAAAAGTGCACTGCTCACTTTTATGAAAATTAATATTAGTCTAAGGCAAAATGCATGTTTGTGTTAAAAATAAAAATACAGTGGGTCACAGCTTATTTTATGCAGTGCATAACTTTTTCTTGAATACTCCATTATTGTGGCTGGCTTCTTCCGGTTAAAGACAGGACAAAGCATTCATGCAACCATTTTCGTACAGTGGCATCCTGTACTTCAACAGGAATGAGTTACGACTTGTTACTGGTTTCCTCATTAGTTACTTTGGACTAAACTATCCTCTCTGGAAACCAAGTCCGTTCACCCTTGTGTGGTTTAAATTTAGAAGAAGATGAGATAATGGATCACATTCTCCTTATGTAATAGTGGAAGGTGTGCTTTTCATTCTGAGTTTCGGATGAGAGTAGGCGCGTTTCTCAAACCTGTATGTTGACTTTCATAAGGGGAGTCATACAGAGCTTGATCCACTAAGTGTCGCAGTGCCGGTCTTTTTACCAGATCTTTTACCTACTCTTCTATTATATTCTAAGACTCCATAACAACGAAACTAAAGAAGAATAAAAATAATATTGGTACCATTTTATAGAGAAAAGTATCCAGTGTAACAATAACAATTTAGCCTTTTTGAGGCTAAGTTAAAAATAAAAAATGCTAAAAAAGCAACGAAGCTAAAACGCAAATTTCGAGGCTAAAAGACAAAATAAAAGGCTAAATATAGCTTCAAAAAAGCTAAACTGGCAACGCTGGTTAAAAGATAATCAAAAAATATAATCATTTTATATATTAATATTTTATTAGTTTTGAGTTACGTTGCTAACAGCCTAAGCCATTAGCAACGAATTATTTGGCCGCGGAATTTTTCATAACGCCATCAGTAATTACGGCTTTCGCCGTTGTATAGGAAATCGGATTCCTCAAAGTCCTCTCCTGTTGTATTTCAATGAGTTTTGTTTGGTTTTCCACCATATAGCAAAATACGCTTTATTTAAAAAGCTAGGTTACAAAATGTATGATTTTGCATGCCGTTAACGACAATGACTAGGTACACTTACCCGACGCCAACTACTAATCACAAACGGGGAGGTGAAACGCAAAACTCTTGAAGGCCAATAAACTAACACTGGCCTGCTTGCATTTACGAACTAATTGTCAACGACGCGTGATGATAACTCGCCCAGAGCTGCTTTACGAATGAAAAACTATACATATAAGCAAGCAATTTTCAGTACTATGAAAGCTTTTGTAAGACAGTATACTTATTCTAGCTTTCAATGTTTGTTTATTATTTTAAAAATAGAGCTTTGTCCCAGCGTGTTGCTTCTAAGCATGCCAATCTATGGCGAACAAGTTTAGTATCACCTCAGTGATGCCGACACAGACCAGACGTCGGACTTTCGTCATGCTGGTTGGGTATGTCTTCTTGTTCACAGCATTCCACCATACCAATGCGCTGTACGTTAGAATTGACCTTATGATTGCTGCTTACATCCAGAATATCCTTTTTGGCTTATGCCTTACTTCTTTCGAAACATTCTGTTTGAGCTATAGAAGGCATATAGTGCGTTCTTTTCACTTTTCTCCGTATTCCGCTGCCACAGAAATTTGGTGACAAGGACTATTTCAAGATATTCCCGACTAAAAATTTTCCCAATACTCATATTGGGACTCGATTGGGAATGCATGTGGCAAACCCAAAAGGGTTATCCCCTAGTCGGGTTTTATATCCTTTGATACCTGCAAAGTATATCCGTCAGCTCTAAAAATTGGAATTTTATATCTTCTGGTAAACATAACTATATTAGTACTCAATAGAACACTGAAGATGACACATAGCCGAAACCGGTCTGTTTACAAACCAAATTTGACGTGGGATGACGGAAAATCGTTCCAAATTAAAAAAAAACCCGTCGGAAGAAAAACACAACACATAACTATATCTGTCTTCCTCGGTCTGACATTTAAGGGGGTTATTTTAAGATTTGTTGCGGACTAGATAATTTGTGCTGATTTTTTGTTTGACTTCTCGACTAGAAATTTTTATGCAAACACATTTGGGATCTAACTGGGATCCCAATTCCAATGTAACGCAGAAACGTATTTGGGACCCGATTGGTTTCCTGTGGGGAAATATCAAAATCTTGCAAAAATTTTCTCAAATCGGGAAAATATCAAATCTAATATTGAATTAAAATTGCTGAAGCTATCCCAGGGACCAAAGTATGTAACATTTACCTCTGTTGAAGCAAAATATACGATTAAATATACGATTAAATATACGATTAAAAATCTGTGTTAAATTTTCCCAACAAGTTCCCAACAGTTTCCCACTTGGGAAGAACTTTTGTTAAGTCACTAATTTGTAGATTGGCTATCCCAATAAGTTCCCGATCAAATCACAAATGGGATAAACCACAAGCATTCCCAATATGAGTATTGGGAAAATTTCTAGTGGGGTTTTATTTAGGACGCAAACACCAAAAACAACAAGCAAACCACGGTTTATGTGTCGTAAAAAAAAACAACCTCGATGACAACATACACACAAATAATAACAACAGCAATGATAGTAAAAGGAATGCGCTATCAGTTAGTTGCCAGCTTTCAGTTGCCATCAGTAGTATCATATTCAGCAACTGGCAGCCCAACTGAGGCCCGGGCGCCATCCATAATCGGGATATTAATTTTTTTTCAAAAATTTAGAAATATGCATTAAACATTTTTATAATTTCAAAAATATGCATTTATTGCCAAAATAAGGACTTATCACCAAAATATGCAACCACAAATCGATGCCAAACTACTTAAAATTGATTCGCATAGATAATTAGTCAATACCTCTTTATCTATCACCACAAAAAACATGCATTTGCATGAAAGTCCGAGCCTGTATATTATCATATCTTTGGAATAGCAAATTCGACAAACTCATATGCAAGAGTTTGCTTATTTTCTCACTAAACCTGAGATTCGAAATAAAAGAATGCTCGCTAAAGCGAAGAATTTTCGAAACAAGCGAGATTTTGTCGATAATGTCGCGATAATACACAAATATTCGCAATACCGTACTATTTTCGATAAATTCTCGAATGTGAAATTTACACATTTGTGCGCAATAACTCAATAGAATAAAATTTGCCACGATAGCCTGGTGGATATATACTAGTCTGTTATCCTGGTGGTACCATGCTCGATAAATATATATAAAAAAATAAAGATAACAGTTTTGAAAAATTACTTTTTCCTGACTTTCTGCGATATCGAAATTTTTTCGATATTGGTTCTCTTTGGATATTGACTCGTTAGCGAAACATCGAAATCGAAAAATTTGCTGCTATAAACTAAGCGAATAGTGAGCTCTAGCACTCCTTTTTTTCTTTCCGACTTCAATAGCCGTTCTCGAGTGTTTTGTTTACGCAACATTCGATTGAGATATTATTTTCGAATGTTTTGGTTAGCTGTGTTTACACTTTATTAGTAAACTTAAATCTTCTATAATAATGAATCGAATTTATAAATGATAGAATAAGCACATCTGCAAATAAATATCCTGAAAGAATACATGTTTTGCTTAAATTGGCTGTATAATGTGAACATAAAAGGGGCAACAAAAAATCATCTTGCCTATTAATCATATAGATTTCAAGATTAAAAAGGCCTTCGGTCTACTTGACCCTTGTATCTCCAACAATGAATGAAGTTAATTCTGAGCTGTTTAAGTTATAAACTCCTTTAAGGAGTTTTTTTAAACTTTTTGCAAGTGTTAAACCAATCCTTGCATGTAAGTGTAATTTTTTACACTGTGTTGAAAAAAGTAAAAAATAAACTTGCGTTTTGTTCATCTTGATTCATTACTTTTAGATTAGATTAACTTGTTGGCAGCTCAAGTGTAACTATCCTCAACGTTGACAACTTTTCCTTTTCTAAAAATCTCAATTAACTTAAATAGTTCTTGAAGTTACTTGTCAATTTAACATTTAAAGAATTCTGTCCTGCACACATTCATACAGTCCTTAAAGTATTCCTACACATGCATGTATATATGCATTTTATCCCAAACGGATGCGGATGTGCTGAAAACAATAACTACTTTCTTCCATATGTACATATATCCTTCATGCCATTATGGTTACGTGCATACGTTTAAGTGTATGTGTCTAGATAAATATGCATACAAGTGCTTGTATGTAACTAAGGAAAACAAAAATAATCATCAAGTTAAAATTCTACTCAGTCAATTTACTTTACTTTGTGCAGAAATGAAATTTTTCCTATTTTCAGTCTTGGTTTCATGTTTCAATTGTATTTTTAATTTATCTGTGTCTGTTTTGGCTTTTAAATCTTTCTTTTTATTTTTATTTTTGCTGACCATACATTCATTCTATACATTTTTATGCGCAAGATGTGAAAGTTATTATTTAAATTGTTATTTTTTCTTTGTTTTCAGTCTTTGTTCTTTAGCTTATTTTAGCTTTTAACAAATATATGGAACAAGACTGTGAGCATAGCTTTTATTGATATGAGTTACTTACATATACTTATTTGTTTGTATTGAAATAAGTGATTTGTAACGACTTAATATTGTTGACAAATCTGATTATGATAATTGTCATCGTTTATAGCTGTTTAATAGATGTCTACCTACACATATTTCATTATTCTGATATCTGTTGTTTTCATATTGCGAAAAAAAAACATATTGATGTTCAGAATTATAATTTAAATTAAAAAAATGCGATAAAAAACCTTTACTGTAAGCTTTGTTCATTTTGAGTTTGTTTTGTTTACCAATGTAACTAATATCAATATGAGAAGGTAGGATTCATATTATATTTTTCGCCCCATTCAATGGATGGTAAAATGAAATTATATTGATATTTTGTTAGCTATTTCGTGTATTGAGCGTTTACATTATATAGTATATCTACCCTCTAAAAACAAAAATTATAATAATAATCGCAGGACGAAATTAAAAGCTATGACCACCACTTTTTCAATTTTGTTTTGGGTTCACATAGAAAAGGAAAAAAATTTTATTTTTTAAATAATTCTTTACAAATATTTATACATGATCGAAGAGTAGGCTATTAAAACTCTTCTTTTACATTTAACTTATTTTAATAAAATCGACCGACAACGTTAAAAGTTACATATGGGCACTTTCATGTCAGCGTACGTGACATTTGTATGCCTACAAAGTGGAATAGATTTTGCAAAAATAGGAGTAACTGAAAAACTTTTATCGTTATATTACATTTAAAGGATACTATGTGTGAAAAAAAATGTGGAACCCAGTTGTCCGAAATATCGAGGGAAATAAGGGCATAGCGTACGGGATATAAAACGGAAGTGATGTTAAGGTGCATGTAAAAATATGCGAAAATCTGCGAAGTGTGAAGTTTCTTTTGTTTTTTTTAATTTCTTAAACGATGCCAACTATTTTTCCTTTATTATCCGTAAATTTGAAATAAAAAACTTTTGGGTGATTTTATAATGAACAAAATGCAATAGCGTACGTGACATAGCGTATGTAACAGATTTTTCTCTTATAGTATTCTTAAGTAATGAAAGATATGTTTTGTAAATATATGTAAGCAAAAACTTAAAAACAAATAAAAATATGTATTTGGTGATAATAGCAATAGAAACAATCAAGATTGAAATTCATTTCATACTGCATACTATGTACTTGGGGGGCGCTGAGTTTACGGCGCCACCTTAGCCTACTACAGAGTAGTACATACTAATTAATTTGAAAATTTTTCGCTTAATAAATACGCAGTTCGAGAATCATATATATGCTAACTATCATGATATGAAAACGGATGAAGTTTTTTTATTTTTGAAATTTGATGGAAATTTCGCCATTTTTCATTTGCAATTATTTGCTACAATAGCGTACGTGACCAACTTTATATGCTTATAAAATTTTTGTTACACCAAGTTGAAAAAAATAGTCGATCAATATTTTTTTGCGACAAATATCTTGCTTTAAACTTTTATTTTGAAACAGTTGCGACCGTTCAAATTCAAATGAGGTAGACAAATAATGTTTTTGCACTGCGTACGTGACGTGACATTAGAATAGCATCCAAAGAAAAAAAAAATATGCAACTAATCGAACTCTATCTTTACTCGCGAACCTTGTTCTGTTTTGTTGGAACATTAATTTTAAAGTATAATTGCAATTAAGAAATTTATTATTTGACATATTGACATAATTTTATTTTAAATGAAGTATATTTGCCGATACATAGTTACGCATTGTGTATTTGCATTTCATTGGCGCTTTACCAAATCGTCAGTAGACTTCAGCCACAACTTTGAAAAGTTACAAACCTCTTATCTTATGCACAGACTTCCAAAAACCATTTGAGAATTTACAAATGATAATCGGGCATGTTCTGAAAACCATTCCGTTTTGAAATCGTCAAATTTCGGGAAAGAGCTGAGCTAAAAAGCTCTCATATTTCAAAACGAAATGGTTTTCAGAACATGACCGAATATTTTTGAAAATCACTAAAGAATAAGACAAGTGTAGTTAGTAGGCCTAGAAACTTATACAAAGCCCAGCAAATAAATTATATTCGATATGAATCTATTCTATTTTTCTACACCTTTGTACAATTAAAGATCCATTGGATAACAATAAAAATATTTATAAGGCAAAATGAAAAATAAAATCCAAATTAAACGTTTAAGAAATTTATATATTTGACATATTGTCATAATTTTATTATTCTTATTCTTTTGTAGGATTTTCAAAAATATTATCATTTGCAAATTCTCAAATGGTTTCTGGAAGTCTGTGCATAAGATAAGAGGTTTGTAACTTTTCAAAGTTGTGGTTGAAGTCTACTAACGATTTGTTAAAACGCCAATGAAATGCATATGCTTAACTATGTATCGGCAAATATACTTCATTTCAAGTAAAATTATGACAATATGTCAATTAAACAAAATAAATTTATTTCAATGGAAATTGGGAGTTGATTATTTAACAGTAAAAATAGCAGACACAAGGAAAACATCTTTTATTTTTACGGAAGTTGCGATTAGTTCTTGTGACAGTTAAATTGATCCAAACGAAGAAAGGGTCATTCATTTTTTACGGTTTTATATTATATTACAATTTCAGTTAGTTTTACGTACAGAGTATTTTAAGTGATGAATTTCATTTTAAGTTGTATATTATATATATTTGTATATGTGTTCCTTTAACTCCCATTGGAGCAAAGGACGCCAATAACATCCGATCGCCATCGGAGCTGATTATGCTCAGTTGGTCTTAATTCGTTTTAGGAAACACCAAGGATATTAATTTCACTTTTAGTGGAACGTCGCACAGTGGTGTAATGGTATTGATGGTCCATCAAGCTAAGACAAACTGGCTAAATGTGGCCGCTACGTCAAAATTAGTTAAAAAACTCAAAGTTTGGGAAGAACGACCATTCAAGTTCATATGTATATAAAGTCTATTTTTTAGTAGTCTTACTATGAAACGAAATGACAATTCATAAAATCTGCAATTTAACAAGAAAAATCTTCAAATCTGACAATAAAGCTGACAAAAATTTTCTAAAGAAAATTTATCGATAGCAAATTTTTCTTTTTCAGAAATTTTACTGATTCGAACATGTATTTGTAGAAAATAGATAGAACATTTTTGATAAAAAAATTTTCTATAGAAAGATTATTTATTTATAACACACTTCATGGACATCTTTGTTACAAAAGCTATTTCCCGTACATGAGTAAAGCTTTTCAAAACATTTTCCTGGTATCTTCTTGATATATTTCGTGGAAATGTTATACTTTTAACTTTTTTTCTTCAAACAATAGTCATTAAAAAATATCTTTAGACCATGCAGAAACAAAACAACAAAGTTAAAAATAAAAAATAAATTTGAATGGTGTATGACTTTTTAATTCCATAAACGTTTCTAACATTTCTTTTTTAATATTTTCGCTCTTTTAATTTCTACCCCAGGAAACTTTATTTATAAATGCAGAAAATATAGAAAAACATCTATAGAAAGAAATAAACTTAAAAGAAGAATAAAACACTTTTAAAATAAGCTATTAGTAAAAATATTTTAAAATATTTTTGTTTAATTCATGTGCTTTTTTATATTTTTGCCCACGTTAAGGACTAAAATAGAAAGGTTTTATTGTTTTGTATTTAAATTAATATTAAAATATATTTTGTATGCCTTTTTTAGCTTTTCTTGAAAACATACATATTTAGCAAGGCGATGAAGTGTAAATTTTTGTAATTTGATTTCTTGTGGGCAATATGACGTTCGCCTTTCTTTTGAAGTGCAAAAAAGGATCAAATTTATAATTTAGTTTATTGTTACACAAAATTACGTGTCAAAAATAATATTAAATCTAATTTTGTAGTAATAGCCTTTTTCATTATAAAACTAAAATTTCTAGCAAGGTCCCAGTATATTAAATAAAAATTTGCAACGTTTGCAAAATCAGGTTATAAGTATTAATATTTAAATATAATTTTGTATGTCTTTCATACATGCATAAATATATACGGCCCTGTTCTGTAAACCGAATCCGAGGAAATTTCACGTTTTCCAAAACTAAATAATGTTCCCATTGATATATTTTAAATCGTATATAATAAATTAATCTCAGATATGACATTTTAAACTAAAAAAAATGAAGCTGCAAAAAAGTCTGCACAAATTTTGCTATTAGTGGATTTAAATTCTTTAAGTCGAGCATTTTTAAATCGACTCGATTTACAGAACATCCAGAATAATATGTATGTAAATATGTGAAATATGAAGTTGGTACTTTTTTTCTGGGCAACTAAGGAAATAGTTATGTAAATGCTTCCGACGAGTAATCATACTCAAATATCAATATTCCCTAGTGTTGTCAATTACTTGGGTCTTATAATCGTTCGAATAAAATTTCATATTTTTTTTGTTCGAACGCCCGAATAATTTAAAACTTTTATTCGAATATTCGAGCGAATAAGGAATAAAAATAAAAAAAATAAATTAATTCGAATAACCACTTTAAGCCCACAATTTTCAATATATTCTATTAATTTCCTGCTGTAAATGTTGTACCAACTGTCTCGAACGTACTTGTCCTTGCCGGGTGAAAATGGGAATGGTACAAAATTTTCCCGCGTCGTGACCGGTTAAAAGGGTCCATATTACAAACTTACAAAAAAAATTTTAGCAATATACCCCGACTGTCCAAGCAGATTTTTTTTCAAATCTGAAACTAGTAAAAAGGGAACCATCGCAAGACAATTACCTAAAGTTTTTGTCTAGAACTTATCACTGAGTATCTGAACTATGTCAATTGACCCCCTCCAATGACAACGTCATCTAAAATTTACCGGAGGCTTTCATAAAGAGTTTTGGAGCTCAAATCAGTTGCTAGTGTGTGTGAACGAGTCACGTGACTTTGTGGCAGGTTATTTTCCCTCTATGGTAGTTTCGACGTTTTGCAGGCGTTAACAGACAGTCCATCTTCAGCCAAACGCCTTCGTGCATATTATTTCTTCGATTGTACTAAAATAACTTTTCTTCATATATTTTGTTATTCTGACCATACTATTTTTGTCAGACATGTTTGGATCTTAACTGAGACTTTTAATTTCATAATGTGTACTTTACGAAAATGGTGCAAGAGTGGAGAAATTGTTGATCCGTGAAAATTTTAATCTTTAGAATACTTTTTGAAAACAATTTTGTTTTTCTAATTGTCTTTCTCAAAATAATTCTGAACTAAGATCATGGTGTAATTTAAAACGAAATCTTTAAGGGAGGTACGTAATATCTCAACAATCACTTACACAAGTATTTATAATTTGGTGCAATTCGCTTACTTAGCACAAACAACTTAAAAATATGATTAAATTAAAACGTTATTTTAAATTCGGAAATGTAAACTAATTGTTATAAATAGTAGTTAAAAAAAATTTTTCTAATATTTGTCAAAAACTGTTCTAATAGTTTTTTATTATGAATAGAAAAATTTTGTTCGTTGGAACAACAATTAAAATGAGTTGCTCAAATATTCGAATAATTCTTATTCGAATGACAACACTAATATTTACTCATGATATAGATTTTATAAGCATCCGCGAAAGCTCCCAAAGCGCTTATCCGTATGTGATTTCACGAATATCAGTAGAAGTCTAGTTACGTCGATTTTGAGCTTTTAACGCTAAATTACTTCGTTAAAAGTTCTAAAGAAATCATTGACCGGTCTCGACTTTTTTACTGCAAAACAAGTTATCTTCCTTCCGTATTTATTAGGGTATTCACTCGAATACTGTTTGCTCGATTAATCGAATGATTGAAATCATACAATGTTCGATCAAAGAAAATATTTCTATTTGGAGTAAAGATTTATTCGATTAATTTAGGTTGATTAATCGAATAATTCGGCTAAAATTTTTTATGTAAATTGTCATTTTTTGAACAAGTTTCTGAAGATTTGATGATCAGTTTATGATCTAATTTATGTAGGAATCATATTTTTTCTTTTATTTTTATTATTAAAAAATATAAAACGCGAAAAAATTTATGTATTTAATTTTTGTCCATAAAAATTAAAAAAAAACCGAGCATATTCAAAAATTTTTCGATTAACTCGAATAATTTATAGCAGTAAAGCTTACGCGAATAGCTCGAACGAAATAAAAGTTTTACTCGATTGCTCGAGTAATTTGAAAACCTCAATTTCGATTAATTGATTAAACGGACAATTGAAAATTCGATTAAAATGAATACCATAGTTTTCGGGTTTCCGCTTACACTCTCGTTTACAGCAACAATGTTTTCAAGAGACCGACCGGTACGTGGACGCACACGAGTCTTACTGTCCATAACCGACCCAGTCAGTTTCTTAAATTTTTTTGACCACCCTTCGAATCGTTGACATATTACTTGCACTTTCTCTACTGAAAATTCTTCGAAGTTTGCGAGCGGTCTCAACATAACTTTTTGTAATAAGTTTTCACAATTATAAGGCATTGTTTTTTCATAAAGCGCTCCATTTTTAACAATCGGAATAAACATATGTGCCGGCTGCCAAATTTCAGAGTTGCCACTTGCACAAAAAAATTAACACTAAATTTAAAAAGTGCGTTCTTACTAGGACACCCTATACAAGGAAAAATAGCTCTAAAAAACAATAATGAGTAAAGGCTCCAAAAAAGAGTGACTATTTTTTTACTTTGGGGTCATTTGCATTCGATAACTTTTCACATACAACTATTTAAACATTTTTGAGGCGATATTTTGTTTTAATGAAATGTAAAAGTCTATGCTTTGACCACATGGTTACTGCACTGTCTTCAATTATTTTTTTCTGCACGATTAACGACCCAAGGAACAATAGCCTAAAATGTTTATTAGACAATTTTGGGTTTTTGTTCATAGCGTTTGGGTTTTTACGATCACCCAATTTTCAAAACTATAAAAAGACCCAAAATATATTTGTCTGGGTACGTCGAATAGTGTCTCCGATTAGTAGATACTTTTTGGCTTCGCTGAGTAAAGTTTTTCTGGGTATATCAAAAAGCGGCTTATACCCAGAGCAGAAAATCACAGAAAAATTTTAATGTAAAATCGGTAATGATTTTGCTTCATAGGCGTTTCATGTTAATTCTACATGATTTACAATAATCTTGAAGGAACATTTATCCTTTTGAACTAACTATATTTCAATTTGATTTAACATTGCAGTACAGTTAAAGCAAAATGAAGTTGATACTGAAATAATACGAAAAAATCATGTTGAATGAAAGTTATTTCAAGTTAAAACAACGTGAATTTGATATTGAGACATTACTAAGAATCATGTTGAATTATAGTTATATCAAGCTGAAACAACATGACTATAATGTAGCTATTTTATTTTATTTTATTTTACTTACGTGATGGTTATTAGCATAGAGATCAGAAAACGTTGTGTTGTAGTTCGCTGCCCCAACCAAGATTTGAGCTCGTGCCACTTGCATGACATTCCGTCCACTCGCTAATCACTGCAGCCACAACAGCTTCAAACTTTACTTTAGTTATACGCTTAATAAATATCCATCGTATATAAAATGGATTTAATTTAATTCAACATGATTTTAATGATTATTTTACATAAAACTTGTTTGAAATTAAAGTTATAGTCATTTTGATTTAAAATGAAATATAACGTTTATAACAAATTTTAAACATTTTAAATCAAAGAGATTTAAGGTTAGATTAATAATTTTTCATTTAAAACTAATATGAAACTATATGGTAATTTTAAGCCAGCAGCAGTAAATTTTCGCTGGTAATTCGTTTTTTGTCGTCGACATAGCCGACACATGTAAGAATAAACAACAACATGTCACACAACTAAGCACAGCAGTGAACTGTAGCAATGAACAAAGCAAATAAACACTAAAACACACTTAAGCGACCAATTATTTCTTGCAAATTAAATATGATTTCAAATCACAGCTGCGCCATGTTGATTTTACATTCCTTTTTTTCTGTGTGTGGACGAAAAAACCATTGAGGCCGGCGGTAGGTCGGCTAGGCGGAAAATCTTTACTCAGCAAAGCCACCTGGAGGCCGGCTATTCAGCATACGTCTACTTAGTAAAGGCGCTATTGGAGGCACAAATAGGCAAAACTTCTTGTCTGGGCTAAAGGTTAAGCAAAACATTAGGTGCTTTGGGCGATTGTTCCTTTGCGGCAAAAGTTACGTTTTGGATCAAATTTCATTTTCTTTATTGGAGTGATTTTTTATAGTGAAGAATTTTGGGCTATATTTCATTTCAGATTTGGGGCAATACTTGATAAAAAATGTTGGGGCTATAAAGTGAAATATAGCACCAAATTTGTGGCTATATTTCATTTTATATTTTGGGACCTTATTTGGCACCGCCATTCACAATCAGTTTTCGACATGTAAAATATCTAGGAACCATTTGTTTAGAACATTTTAACCCTTTAACTCTTCGTTGCTTGGGTCTTTTTGTACCTTTCTTGAAAAACTTATTTTGGTATGTGTTTACCAATACTCCACTTTCCTTATAAAAGTCTCAAATACAAGAAGTACCTCAAGAAGTAAGTTGACATTAGATGTTAAAAGTTGCATAGTAGTTTAAAAAGGCGCTTCACAAGTTTGCGCAATTGCACAAATGACAGTTTTAATTGTATTGACAAATTAGTGCAAAATTTTACATTATAAGTAAAAAAGGACAAACAAATTTATATATTCATTGCAAAATTTTGCTCTAATTGTCGATATATTTTTGATTTAAAAAACTTTTATTCTTCTCCTGTAAAACTTTTAAAATGTTAGATAAAGCATCTTGCATTTTCTGTGACGAAATATAATACATTAACATAAACATTGATTACAGCAGTTTTGCCTTCACAAATACTAATGAATGTGTGTGATTGTATTTCCTAAAAGGGTTTCTAAAGGATACAAACTTACCTTAACGCTTAGCACAATTATTGACAATGAAAGAAATACAGCTGCCTTCATTTTGAATGATGATGTTTGGACAGAAGTGCTCAAAACCCTACTCCTTTTGATTTTCCCCTTTTGGTTCGCACAATTTAACACTCACACTAGACAAATGTGTTTTCTTTCAAATAAATAAACCTTGATTATGTTATTTTTCTTTGTTGGGTTCATAAAATTCAATTAACTTCAAGTGTTATAATAGACGGCTTGTGCTTGCTAAATAAGTGACAAATAATAAAAAAAAAATTTTTATTTATGCTGTCCCCGTTTTCCCTCTTTTATCTTAATTCAAAAACAAATGATAAATTAGAGCATTTATACATTAAATATGAATATAAAATGTTTTTGCTATTAATGTAGCTTTTGTGCTAATGCTGCTTGATTTAATCTTCTTTGGCTTACTTTAAATATAAACAAAAATATGTTTATAATAAAGGAAATTAGCACTTTACTTGCTGGAAATACGTGCAGTTATTTAGCAATGTCCTTTCTGACCTTAGGCCTTAAAACTTTTTCTATTTATGGTTGATATATTTCTAATTTTTTTTTGCAATTTGAGCAACACAAAAGCACTGATTGCCTTTAAATAAGAAAATATTAAATTTTTTATGATTGTAATTTGATTTACTACTTAGTTTTCCGCAACAAAGAATTTTTTTTTATAAAGTCCAAGCTGCCCATTGAAAATTATTGTCACATGAACCATAATAAATAATAACAATTTGATTAGCGCAACAAATTGAAAAGTAAAATGATGAAGAAAAACTCTTAAAAACGCTCAATAACACTGTGCAACAAAATAAAATATTTTTGTGTCGCCTGATAGCCACAAATATTTTTGATGAATTTTAGTCCTTTAACTGCATTGCAACAACTCCCAAATAAAATAAAAATTTGTTAATATATTTTCCAGCAAAATTGGACAAAATCGGTGAAGCAGCTACTTCGAAACTCGCAATTTTTCGCAAGAATCTGGTAACTTCACTTTCTAGTGAATAAAATCAACATTTATCCATAAATTTTCAATACAAGTTTACAAATTCGGGTCAACTTTTGGACTGGAGCAACTAAAAGTTGTTTCTTATATAATTTAGGGTGCTGAATTCGAATCTTGACTCGCCTTTTTATTGGTTCTAATATTCGAGATATACCTTAATTTCAAAAATGCAGCAGTTCAACGACAGATGTTCACATAAATGAAGAAAGGTTTGTCCTATTCAATTAATAGAAAAAATCAAAACTCAACAACAATATTATTTTTAATCTAAAGCAACATTGTTTTTTTAATTGCTTAGTAGTTTCAGAGATATCGTGGAACTTATGCCAAAAAATATTTATAAACGATTTTTTGTTTAAAAAGTTCATGAAAATTTAAAAATAAACTAAAACTCCGTTATTTTTCTATTAGTACATAGGTAAATATGTTCCAAGTAAAACAAGCCACATTTCATTAAAATAGATTATCAACTTTTGATTTTATTCACAATTAAGTGAGGGAACTCAATTGATAAAAGTCATGATTTTCATACATTCTCTCACTCAATTGTGAATAAAATGTAAAGTTTTTGGTCGATTTTAACGCAATATAGCTTGTTTTGTTTGGAACATATATATTTATATGCTAATAAAAAAACAGACCTGTTTTTATTTTTTATGAATGTTTAAAAAACAAAAATTTCCATAAGTTTTTTTTTGCACAAGTTGCACGATATCTCTGAAACTACTGAACAGATTAAAGATACTATTTTTTTTGTCGAGTTTTGGTTTTTTTCTTTTAATTGAATAGAACAAACCGTTCTACATTTGTCGTTAAGCTGTTCAATTTCTTAAATAATTGTTTACCTCGAAAACTGGAACAGAAAAAATAAACCAACTGCAGATTCGAATTCAGCAACCCAAATTACATAAGAAACAATTTTAAGTTGCTCCAGTCCAAAACCTTGTAAACTTGTGTAATATTTTTCATTATGTTGTACTGAATAACTCCAAAATCGTTGAGTTAATAAAAAATATTATTCGCACTTGCAGGGGATTGAAATTGAAAATTTTGGTATATTTTATATTAAAATTGGACAAGTCATTCTCAATTAATAAAAAATCGTGAGAGCAGCCTCCTTAAAAATCCCAAATTTTAGAAAAGAACTTGTCTATAGAGTTTTAAATTTCAACTGTTTTTGTAGCTAAAGATCCATATCTACATTATTTTTTTTGTTGCATAGTTTAATTATTATAAAGTTCTTTTTTCTTAGTTAAATTGTCGCACTATATAACAAATTCTTCGATTTTAATGTTCCAGTTTTCACTCACTTCACATGTAAAGGAAAAATTAACACAGAAACTATGTAACCGTTTTTTTATTTAAATAATTTTATTTATATTTTATAAGAAACTCTCTTTTAATTTTTATTTTGTTTATTTACAACCGTTAACTTGGTAAACCGTTGTTATAATGTTAGATGCTCTTAACACAACAAGTCCTTTTATACACGAAATCCTTGCTAGTAAAAGCTTTTACTATTATGCACTTACAGTCATAAAAACAACAAGCAATTTATGAATGAATTTTTTTTGTCAACAACTTGTTGCTTTACACTATATATTAACTTAACAAACATTTATTCTAGTTGACTTTTTAACATTAAGGTTTAAAACTTAGCTAAGTTCCACAAAAAGCTTTCTGACTTCTCCAGCTAGCTTTTAGTAGTGGTGTGCGTGCTACCATCCTTTTAAACATCTAAGCCCACATTAACTGGCTGACCTATAGGTGTTAAGTTTTGTACATTTCTTGGATGATGTATGTCTCCACGATCGTAATAATGACCATAATGCTCCCCAGGTACTTGATAGAGACCATAGTGGACCCCAGTATTGGCCACCTAAAGTATGTTAGAAGATAATTAAACTTCATTTTTGGAATATTTTTTAATTTCTTTTGGTAAACCAATATTTACCCGTTTAAGGCCGTTCATGGAGGCCAATAATAGAGCCATTTTAGCTAACAGCAGTGCTTTGCCACTAACTATGGATAGCATTTGAAATCCCATGGGTACGATTACAGCACCAAAAGCGGTTACTCCGAACATCATTGTTATCATCATGTTAAAGCGGTGACGTCGAATTCGGGCTGTGCCGATTGGATCTGTGCTGTTAGAGAGTGATGCATCTGCAAAATATATTTTTATAAACATTTTATTTCGCGCTATAAGTAGTTTTTTTTAAATTAAACTAAATAAAGTTCATGTATTCTTTATGGACATGAGAAAAGGAAAAGGTAATTAACTCCTGTATACACGACAGAACATAACAACAGAAAACTCATCAGTCTCACTTTTTAGGTGGTGTAAGTTTCAGTATTATAAACAGTCACGGATCCAGGGGAGAGGAAAAAAAGAATTGCCACTTAGCCCTCCCTTTCTCAAGGTGACATTTTTTAGTCTTTTTTTTTGCTCATAGGTCTGAAACTATATATAAGTTTTAGCAAAAATTTCTTCACAAAAAATTTAAAGCTAACAAAATTTGCCACAAAATTGTTGCTAATAATTTCTTTGTTAAGATCAACCTTTTTGGAGTTATAAAGCCAAGAAGAACAACAAAATTTAAAAACATGCTTTAAAATCATTTAAATTACTCCTTTACATGTTTAAATTTTTTGGAAAGTTAAAATTTTCTAATACAGTTCTTAGACTAATTAGGATGTGCTAAACACAAAAATAATAATTAAAGAATTTAATTTCGGCCACTGTGCAGATAACGGTACGTTTATGTTTTTCGGTGTATATTACTCTTTAGCGCGCCACCCAGAGTCATTTTTTATCCGTTCAAAGCGAATTAGCCACTATTCGACGCGTAGCACAATGGTTTCAATTGAAAAAAGGGAAATAAATCTGTAGCTTTCAAACGTGCAATCCGATTATAAAACTCTTTATGTGAAAATCATAGAGTGAGGACCTGAGTTTTAAGAATGTTGGAATTTGGACCACCCTGTTGAAACACACGTTGAGCTAGAAGGTGTCAAAGTTGGCTACCTCAGGTATGAACAACTTTGTCGGCCTAATAGCTTTTACAAATATTATCCGATTTTAATAAATTTAAAATTGGCGTAAAGTCTATAATTTATTTCATTAAGACATCTTGAATATTTTCAAAGATATTTGGAATTGAATTTTAAACTTTTGGCTTTTGACCTCGACTTTGTTCTCTATTTCACCAATATCTCCGGTAATAGCATAGCGAACATCTTCAAAATAATATTTTATAATATTTTAAAAAAATCCCTGATAACATGTACACACAAACAAATTTACCAAAAATATTTTTTATCAACCCCTTGTTTGGAATTATTTTTATATCTTATTAATGTTTTTGTCCGCTTCTAACAACAGTTTTGTTAGATTTTAATTTTGATAGTAATGCTGACAACTGTAATTTTTAACGCAAAATATAATCGAAAATATTTGGGTGTTACTATATTGTGAAGAAAAATAACGTTTTCAAGATGTCGAAAATTTCTTATGCTTTTTTTTTTGTAGTAAACGACATTGTTTGCCATATGCGAGTATGTACATTCTTAAAATATCTAAATTTGTTAATTTTTTTTGTGATTTTGGTTAAAATTTTGTTCAATAACATAATTATTTTAATTGAAAAAATCTGTGGATTTTTTCAAACAAATTTTTGTATTTGAATATACAAATTTATTTATAGGTCCTGAATTAAACAAAAAATTATTTGAATTTCACAAATACTTGTTCAAATTCAAAAAATAATTTTTTGTGTGTAGAAATTTTTTTTTGTTATCTCAATTCATCTAGTCGTGAAACGGAATCAAAGTCAAGACTTTCAAATGAGAGTGAAAAATGCCTAAATTTTTACAAAAATATTTTTAAACTAAAATTTTTTATATTCAATATTTCAAAAAAGTAGACTTCAGAGATTACTGATTGCTGGTAAATTTTAAGTCGATTAAAGCATGCACGCTACATCCAGCATTGGAAGAAAAGTTGAATTTTGCTAAGAAATTCAAAATTAATTGCTTAAGAAAAAAACAGCCATCGAGTTTTTCTATAAATTCCATAAGATATAAGATATATTTGATATAATTAATATGGCTTTTAATTGTTACCCGCCCGCCCAAAAATTTTGTCCGAAGAGTAGGTTTTCTAAAAATAGTCAAGTTTTCAGAAGCATTTTATTTACCTGCATGGAATCTGTACTAAACTTAATTTTTTATTTCTTTACTATTTAATTTTAAATTAAATTAAAAAAAATATGTGAATAAAATGCTAATATCCAATATCGTGTGAGTAATACGATGGTACCATCACCATATTACTCATACAAGCTACATATTATTAAGTGATCTGTTCAAAATCATAATTTTTTTTTTTAATTTTGGCTATGCTATTACCGCGGATATTTACGAAATAGAGAACAAAGTCGAGGCCAAATACCAAAATTTTCAAATTCAAATCCATATATCTTTGAAAATATTAAAGATATCATAATGAAATAAACTTTATTTTCTTTATCTGCTTATAAACATTACACCAAGTTTAGATTTATCAAAATCAGATAATATTTGTAAAAGTTATGAGGCTTGCAAAGTTTTTTACGCCTGACGTAGTCAACTTTGACACCCTATAGCTCAACGTGTATTTTAATAGGGGAATCCAAGTTTCAACATTCTTAAAGCTCAGGTCCTCAGATTTATTACCCTTTTTTCAATTGGAACCAGTATGTGTCGTCATTTAACAAGATGACTTAGATGAGATGGTAAAGGCGTCCGGTTTATAAACATGCAAAAAATTGTGACTCCAAAAATTACAAAGAAAAACAAAAATTTGTTTTCAAACAAACACATTTACACTTTGCAGGCATCGGACCTGCGTTACCTTCCAGTTCATAGCTTAGCACATTATCAACTAAACTGCAATTCCATTAGTTGATTTTAGTGTATTATATGGCTTTTTTTCAATTTTAACTTATGAAATTGGTTAGATTTACCAATATTTCATTTTGTGTGTACACAATCCACTAACTTTAGTACTCGTATCTAAAAAATTTTATTTCTACCATTATTTTCTCTTACCCTTTCTTCTAATATTATCCATATATGATTCAATGAATTCCTTTAAGTTTATCTGCAACATATGAGTGTTTAGCATTTTGGTGAAACTTAAAGCCAAACGATCAAACCAAGTCAGATACTGCAGATCCATGCGTTGCCAAAAATGACTTAAAAAATGAAAAAAAGAACACTTGAATAAATATCACTATTTAAAATTTTTCTCATATACTTTTCATTTGTTTCTGCTGAATCTTTATTTTCCATGACATCTGATCTTTGCACAAATTTCACTCCTGGCCATAATGAAATGATATGACGTTTTGTTATGTCATCGAAAATATTTAAGCTTGTCACTTTTAAACAGTGCCAGGCAGAGAAAGCATTTGTTGATGAAGACTGTAAGCAAAATGAAACTCTTTTGTTAACATATTTTCTATTTTATTACTTTTTATTTAATTTGTTTGTCGTATTCTTACATTTTCACATTCTTTCATCAAATGACGCAAAACGCGCATTTGTTGTATCCAAGATATTTGTGGTGGGTTTTGTAAGTTGTATTCTTTGGCTGGGGCGGGAAGAGCAATTGTTTTACTTAAAAGTGTTATAATAAATATAACAAGGATTTTTATAGAATCTTTCAATGAACCCATAATGTCCGCTTATAATTTTTAGCGCTTAGCTATTTATTTCACCTTTCACCGACAACTGAAAGTTTTTTCTTACAAATTTTTGTCTTTATATACGAAATAAACTTTCTGCTTTTATCTTTTATTTAACCAGTGAAGAGTAACATTTGTGCAAATCCAGCCCATAATAATTATATACCATAAAGTGCATTTCAATTGACAAGTATGCCACACGTGCTGCACGCAGTCGCTAGTGGCAGTGACCGTTACAAATGTTTTCTTTTATTTTGAACTGTTTCGGAAACTCTGTCTTGAACTTTGCTGTTATTTTTTTGTTATATTGATTTTAAAATGTTAGACCCACTAACCCATTGATTTTGAAAATGAATGTGTTAAACTAGAAATATAAAATTGAAAATATTTTTCTTCTACTCGTATTTACACACATAGTTATGCTGTTTATTTGTTAAGTGAATTGGAAATTTTGTAAAATAAAATCATAGCATTTAATAATAACACTCTTTTACTTTTTACCTAAAAGGTATGAAAATTTTATTTAAAATGTGTTATTTATTACTGACATTGTAAACTTTAGCAAATTTAAGATTTCTCTTCTGGAAACATTGGTTTTAAGATACAAATTTTGTCGTAAGCGGACGAATGTATTAAAATGTTAGAAAGTATTGTACACTGAACAAAAAATTCAAGGAAAAAGTTCGAAGTTTCAACGAATTGTTCATTAATTTAAATCAATGAACTGGTTCATTAATTTTGTTAAAGAATAACAACAATGAATGATTTCAATAAACCGTTTTGCATTGAACTTCAATGAATATTTTCATTGAAACAACGTATGCGTACATTGAAGCAATGTATTTTTGCAAAAATTAATGAATCTAGATCAATGAATGACATTCATTGAAATTATGTAAAGTATTTTATCGGTGTAAGTAAGTAGCTATAAATGGTCAAACTCGACTTCGTTATGGATAAGATGTTGGCCCTAGTGATTGATAATAAAATATCTCTAAAGAAGCTGCTATCAAATAGGGTCATAAGTGCCTCGATTGGAAATGTTACTGAATACAGGACAATCAATCGGGGACTTCACAAGGAGGGTTTTGATCACCTCTCCTGTAGAATTTGACTATTAACGGTTTGCTGCTAAGCCTGCATCGCAAGATGGTTAAGACTATCGTAAACGCTGACGACTTAATATTAGATATCTCCGGTAAGCACTTGAGTACAATATCTCAGTGTATAGAGCCTTCACTGGCACTCCTTAGCGAGTAGATTGTCAGTTATGCGTTTGATCTCAATCCAGCCAAAACTGAATTGGGGCCTTTTATTTAGAAGTACAATGTTGAACAGTTTGTGCCTCTGAAGCTTAACGGATCCACCTTGGTAGTTTCGAATAACACCAAATACTTTGGTGTAACCCTAGATAGTAAACTATATTGGAACCTGAATACCCAGTATAGAGCAGATAAGGCCTTTGTGACTATATATATGTATATGTATACGTATAAAAATCAGTCGGCCGCAGTTGGGACATAGAACCCAGAGGAATCAGCTGGATCTCTGAGGCAGTAGTATAGCACATATTATTTTATGGTGTAGTTGTCTGGTGGGATGCGGCAGAGAAAGACTCTCATCACAAAACACTTAAGAAAATCGTTCGGCTAGCTGCGGTCCTGATAACAGGTGCGCCCAGGCCAACTCCAAAGAAAGTACTTCTCACAATTATGAATAGGCTCCCGGTGGATACTCTACCCAAACAGCTAGATTTATTTTAGGCTATCAGATTGAATGCTACATTTTCATGGTCGCCAACTGACCAAGGACATGCTAATATTCTGCGACAGCAGCAAGAGTTCCATGACAATATTGCCTATTGCACACTGAAACTTTGTTTTAGTTGGCTACAGCTCTCGCTTGTTCCCAATAGGGAAAAATATAATGCTTCTCTTAGCCCTGGAGGAGTGTTCAACTGGTTGAAAAGGTGGCATGCATTAATGTCCATGGACATTATATACATATAAAAAAGAAACCATGTCCGGTGGACATTATTTCCTTTTTGAAAAGAAAAGTACTGGATTTGCAGAGTAAAATACTTTTGCCTAGCCGGCTTTCGGTCGGGCTTAAGAGTTTTTTCCTCTGAGTATGTCGAATAGTGGCTTCGATGGGTAAGGAATTTTTGCCTACCAAAAAACTTTAATCAGCGAAGCCACTATTCGACATACTCAGAGGACAAAAGTGTTAAGGCCGGTCGAAGGCGGGTTATGCGAATAACACTATACAACAATTTCGAACTTCGAACTTTTTTCAAAATTACGAGATTCTGTCAACCGATTCTGGTAGTGGGACCAACAAAAAAAATCATACGTGTGTCTGCGTTTTTCAAGATAAAATCGGAATTTTACTTTAGAACATTTCAGCCCGCAATCCAGAAATATGGGTATAAATTGCAACGACTATTGCTGAAGTTTGTAATAATGAAGAGTAAGCAGAAACGGTACCCTTCACCTTCTATGTCAATGTCCGACGCTTAAAATTTTGTTGAATTGATAATTTTAACGAAATATTTTTTAAGAAGCGCTACGAAGCATTGATGCCAACTTTGGCTCTTTTTTACGATATGACAAAAACGATATGGCATACTGTATTGTCATATCGTAAGTTTTTTACGATATGACAGCACTAAGATAGTCATACACGGTGTTGTCATATCGCAGTGTTGTTATATCGTAAAAAACTTACGATATGACAATACATTATGTCATATCGTTTTTTGTCATATCGTAAAAAAGAGCCAAAGTTGGCATCAATGCTACGAAGGATGGGGATGTGGGTTAAAAACGGCGAAAATAACGTTACTTAGCGCTAACCACACAACTTTTAGGTTACCTCAATAAAATAAAGTTGGAAGTAGTGCTGGCAATATCTGCTACTTCTAATTACTAAATACCTTTCAATGCTTTTCATTTGAGTACTCAATACTTACTCGATACTTTTATTGCTTAGAAAATGCTATACTTTTAAACAGAGTTTTATTTTGACCTCAATTTCTTCATTCAATTCAGTAATAAAAATACTACCTAAAAAGTATTGAGTAACTACTTTTGAGTATTGAATACCCTCAAAAATACCTAATATTCAGTACTCGGTACCCACTACTAAATACTTTGCCAGCACTACTTGGAAGTTACCGATTTCAGCTCAATTTTAGAAAATCAAGTTTTCATCAGATTTCGATTCTTTGAGGCTAGTTTGACTATTTTTATGATTATGTAGGTATGACTATATGTGAGTGTGTGAGCGTCAATTGCTGCAAATTGCATTAAAACTTATTCATCTGTTCGAGAGATATTGTTGTGAAAGCTTTCGAATAAAGAGATTTTTAAAGCTCTTGTGAAATCGATTTTCTTTAGCCCGTCATTTCTTAGGACCTCTTTGAACAGCGTGGAGTGCCGTAAATTTGATTTAAATTGGTTAATTGATTCGTTGTCGTAAGTTTTTGAAAGACGCGATAAAATATTTAAGTACCATACTTCTATGTTTTATATACGCAGCTCCTAATCAATTAGGAATTTAGAAATTGCTGCCTTATTTGCAATATATTTTGACTTTGCCCCACCCTGTGCATTGCAAAATTAGGGAATAATAAACATCTATATATATAAAATCGTTTGTGTGCTTGTTAGTAACGCATGATCTTCGGAACTATAAAAGTTTTCGAGCTGAAATTTTTGTTTTGTTTTTGGCCCGATAGGTGGCCAGGGGAGGAGTTATTTTGAAAAAACCTATTTGAAGTTAAAATAAACAGTACATTTGGGGCTAAGACAACGTTTGCCGGGCTCAGCTAGTTTTTAATAAAACTCAACTTTTTTCTTTTTCTTTTTTGTTTGTATTTAAAATACTTTTTCGATTTATTTATTTCTTTATAGATTTATCAACAGTTTTGCTTTTAATAGTTTATTATAATTATAATAAATTTGTATTTATGTAAATTTAAATTTAGCTAAAAAAAAAGAGTTTTATAATGTATCCAAGCATTTTTATACTTAATATTTATGTAAATTTAAACTAATGGAAATTGTTTCAATTTTCTAAAAATTTATTTTTTAAATTAAGTTTTGTGTTTCGACTACTTACAATTAATTAACTAAGAAAAATTAATTAATTAATTAAATAATTTTTCTAAGAGAAAAGTTAGTGAATAAGAAACAAAAATTGTTTTTCTAAAGATTGGGCAAAATTTTCTAATAGGAGTAAAACAATGTTATTTTTAAAGGCTTGTTTACTGTTTCTTATTACATAGTTGCGGAATAGTAGTTAACCATTTATAGCCTGATGTCAGAGATGAATACATATTAATGTAACAAACCATAGTCTTTAAATATAGTGCTGGCAATTTCTACTACTTTTAATTACTCAATACCATTCAATACTTTTCATTTGGGTACTCAATATTTACTCGATATTTTTATTGCTTAGAAAATTTTATAATTTTAAACTGAGTTGTATTTAGGCCTCAATTTCTTCATTCAATTTAGTAATAAAAATACTACCTAGAAAGTATCGAGTAACTACTTTTGAGTGTTGAGTTTGAGTACCCTAAACAATAGCAAATACTCGGTACTCGGTACCTACTACTCAATACTTTGCCTGCACTATTTAAATAAAATGAAAACTTTTTTATACAGGATGTGCGATTGATGAAATGCGCTACTAAAAAAATATACATAACAACTTTTTTCCAAGTATTTTATCAAATTAATTTTTTTTTAATATAATATCCTGCCTGTTCTGTAAATTGAGTCGATTTGAAAACGCTTGATTTAGAGAAATTAAATCCACTAATAGCAAACTTTTTTCAGATTTTTTTGCAGTTTCATATATTTGGAGCTTAAAATATCACATCTGAAATTAATTTACTATATACGATTTAAAATACATCTATGGGGGCATTATTTATTTTTGGAAAATGAGAAATTAGCTCGGATTCAGTTTGCAGAACAGGGTCGAAACTCTAAATGAGGATAGTAAAAAGTGTATTTAGGTTTTGTTCTATTTTGCTCACGCTTTGGAGTAAATAATTTCTATCTAACGGCAGCTTCCGCGCACGATTAGCATAATGGCTCCCATAATGAGATATTCAAATTAATTTTATGAAAACGGTACACTATTTCGCACTGAAGTCTCCTCAGTACAGAGTAAAAGCTGCCATACTGATCGCCCCAAGCATGTCGACTAGAAATTTAACTGCTCAAATGTGTACCAGCTGGCAGTCACCCACATATTTTATCTATAAGATTTTCCGATTGATTCTGGTAAATTCTGGTAGAGGGCGCCAAAAAAGATATACATACAGGCATGTTCTGAAAATCACATGATTTCAAATCACTTGTGATTTCAAAATCACAATTGTGATATGGTGGTGTTCTGAAAACCACAAAATTTTTTACTTTTCGGTGTGATTTTATCTTTTCGAAAACACAAGAAAACAGTTGATTTTTTGTTTAGATTTGGTGGCATTTCTTACAAAAAGTTGCAATTAATTAGTTTTATAAAAAAATGCATAATGTGTTGCAGAAACTCGCAAAAAGTTCTGAAAATCGGAAAAAGATCAAAATTGGTTTAAAAGGGCCGAAACTGCAGAAATGTCGAAACACGAAAAAATTATTCTATCGGGAATGAAAAGCTTCGCAAAAATTGCAAAAACTAAAATAACAAATTTGGTTCAAAATTATTGAACTTGTAAAAATAGTTAAAACTCGAACAAGTCGCTTTCGTCGTTAAATTCACGAAAAATTTCTAAAATAATCCAAAAAATTTATAAAGAACACATCATATTATTAATTTCGGCATTTTGTTTACAAAATTCATGAACCAGTTGTGGCAAAAATTAACAAGTGATTTGAAATCGGCAGCCTCTTTACTAACCGGTTTGAAATCACATATTTTAAAAAAATTTTGTGCACAGAACACCTTTTTGTAATTTGAAATCACTTTTCTTATACCTTAAACGTAAGTTCTACAAGATTTACTAATTGTAAATATGTAAGAAATTAACCATTAAACACATTTTAGGTGCCTTTGAAGACCTATAGTAGCTTTTTATGCCAAGCATTTTTGTAGAGGATTTCAGCTCGCTATATTACCGCTGCGAACTAGTTTTTGTGCCTTTTTTGAAGAACGGTATAAAAAGATCCGTACACGAAGATTTGTAGGGCTAGCATGCTCGACAAAAATGTTTCTCGTGCATAAAAGTGCTAAAACATATCTTATACCTCAAACGTATGGCTTACAAGATTTCCTATGCCGAGTCACTATAACTATGGAGCTAACATGTGTGTTTAAGTTTACTAGGTTTCCGGAAACTAAACCAATTGTTTACAGATTTCTGAGAATCAGAAAACGACGAAAGTTTCGAAACATTAACCACGATACATTCGTTGGAAAACATATTAATTATGAAATCTCATGCTGGTGTGATTATCTTAATGCCATCGGAATAGTTCCTTTACCCCTAGAAAAGAATAACGACCGTATCATTCAGGGTATAATTATTTATTTTAAACGTATGAAGAACATTTAGAGATCTCCAAGTAAGAGGTTCTGGTTACCTCGATCTTTTGATCTGAGCCTATTGGGTCATATCCCAAATATAGGAACAAGGACATGAGAAAGAAGTTCGGGGACTTAAATTGTCCTTAGACGAACAATTGTACAACACCGTAACCAGTGAAGTATGTACATATATAGGATACCATTATTATTCTGGTATATTTTGTTTACATGGGCTGATATATTATTATTCTAAGTTTTAAATATGCCGATGTTTACAATAGGGCTTTGATTGTAGAATTTATAAAAGACGATAATATAAACTTATGAAATTTAAGATACAAAATACTTTATTTCAATTGAATGTTATCCAACGAGTTTCCAATAATTAACATTTAATACTCTAATGGCTCATAAATCAATGAACGTTTAAACGCTGGTTTACTTAAACTAAACTTAAATTTAATTGCAGTTTAAATTCAACAGAAGTAAATCTCTTTTCCATGTATTATGTATAGAGTAAACAATAATAGTACGGCAGCACCATGATAAATAAAAAAACAGATGGTTTTGCAGCAGGCTATAGATGAAAGCCATATGGTCTATACTGGTATTTAAACGAACAGTTTTATGCATTTAAAAATGGTTTATATGTTTGCTGATTTATAGATTTTATGGTTTAAACTTATTTTAAACCAAATAGAGAGATTATCTTGTAGTGATTTATTAGCCCTTATGGCTAAATTCACAGTCTATAGTTAACTAACGCCGGTGGTTTAACTAACGAGTTTTCATATACAGCCAAATTATGAATTTCCATAGGAATTCTTTTCTCTTCCCAATCATTGATAATAAATATTTGTTTTGCTTAAATAAAAAGTAAAATTTACAGTGTAGTCACTCAGAGGCTCTCGGAAGAATTTTATGCTGAGGAAGTGAAGCGAAAACTGGGCCAGGGCCAGATGCATTAAGTCCCCAATGATTATGTGTAAAAAGAAAATTTTTAATTTTTTAAGTGAACTTAAAGAAGGCGTGCAAAATTGAGTGTGCTTTAAAACTTTCTTCCGAAGGCAGAAGAAGTTCATGTTTTTGAAGCGTATGTTTGCACAGCGTGGATAAAAATTCCTAAAACAGATTTATTTAGAATAGGGAAACAGAGAATAGGGAAAAAACTCCCGGGGAATTGTTAATCACAATTGTGCTGAAGAAGATTGTCTGTTAATATCTGGTTTTGGTTAAACGAAAGGGAAAATCAATAGCGTAGCCATTCACAAGCTGGCGGAAGAACTTTATGCTAAGGAAGCGAAACGAAAACTGAGCCAGGGACAGATGTACACTGCGTCAAATCCCCAATGACTGTGTGTACGAATTAAATTGTAAATTTTATAAAGTTTTTCCTGTTATTGGTCTTAAAAATATTACAGGGCAACAAATCGTCCATTTATCTATTATGTGAACTGAAAGGAGCGTGCCAAATTAAGTGGGCTCTAGTATTTTTTCCGAAGGTGGAAGTAGTTCATGTTTTTGAAGCGGATGTTTGCACGGCGTGGATGATTGCACGGCGTGGATAAGCACATTCCTGTGCTTATTTAAACTTTTTGTCCTAAATAAATGCTTATACCATTGTTTTCCAACATATTTTAATTTGAATATTAATTATTTGCATTAGTTCCCTTCAACATTTTTTGGAAAACAAAACTCCCAATAAATGTTAACCATTTCTCCCTCTTCGTCATATTTAAAATGCTTACTTTTTTCCCTGCGGATATTTTCCTACGGAAAAGGGAAAAAATTCCCGAGGAATTGTTATCCATAATTGGGCTGATAAATATCATTGGATAAACCACCATCATTAGTTAACTAAATACTGTGAATTTTAGCCTTATTCTTAAACTGCAGTAACTAAATCTGTCCAATTTCATATTATATTTTTGGATTTCTTTTATTAATTACTAGTGTGTAATTTTCCTGTATCGTATTTTTGTTAAGGTACGGTTACACTTGGCAAATATTTGCCCAAAAAAAAAATGTAGCCACTGTTTTTGTTCAGGGTTAGTGTGATTTAACTTGGTTCTTATATCACAAAATAAAGTTAATAATGCTGCAAAAAGCTATTTTTATATTATTTTTAATGAATGGGGACCCATATTAAAAAAAATATTGGAATTAAAGGAAATACAATTTTAGCATGTCCTTTGGTCACGTTCTTTTCGGCAAATATTTGCCAAGTGTGACCGTACCTTTAGTTTTTAGCTTTAAACATTTAATATGTTTATGAAAAGTGTTTAGTCCTATGAGTTTTATTACCTTTTTTGTTGCTGTAATTATGTATATATCTGTTATGGGCGGCAGCTTGTGTTATTTATTTGATTTTAAAAGAAAATTTATACAAATAAATTTAATGCATCTAAAGCAAAAATAATTTTAAATTTAAAAGGTTGTCAGTTCCTACTTTAGGTTTATATGTATCTGTGTGTATGTATATCTAGGTATTAGTCACATTTTAATTATTTTAAAAATAATTGATTTATTTACATGTCTATCACTAGCAGTTGTGTACAAAATACTAGCCGATTACTCCCTTCATCCATAGAAAGGTATCCTGGTCATATCAATAATTGAGGACATCAATTATTGTATTTAAGCGTATGAAGAACATTTAGAAGTTTTATTTTAAATCCTGTGGTCCATTACTCAAAACTGCGAGTTAAAAATCTACAAGTAAAATTTTTACGGAAAGCTCCAATTTTACAAAAAAAAATTATTTTTTTGTTTTAGTAGGTATTTTCATCTAAAATTTTTAGCTTGTAGCTTTCAGAGATCGACCCCTGATAGAGGAAATAAACAATATAAAATTAAAAGAAAATCTCTGTTATTATTTTTAACACAACTGTAGTATAACATTTACTAAAGTAAACAACCCTATTCATATTAATTGTATATATTTTTACTTAATCTTTTAATATTATTTAAAGTTGGGTGCTGAAAAAAGTATTTATTTTTGTTCTTTTCTGTTCTTAAGGTTTTTATAACAATGGGCCTTATTATAGGTTTCGAATTGAGTTCGACTATTGTACTAGATCAAAAGAAAATATAAGATTTTTCTTTTATCTCTTACAAACTCTCAAAATTGTCAACACAAGTTATATGTATTGTTAGTTCACACGGTTGTATCAAAGTTGTTAGAAAAGCTTACAATTTATTGGCAGAAAATTGTCTGACAATATTGTCAGTGAAAAAATTGGTAGGTCACACGAGTGTCAGATGCAAAAATTTTCAGATCTATTATTTGACGCTGCCAGACTCCGACCATTTAACAGAAATTAATAATTATTTATCATCTGTGCTTGTGTTAGCTTTAAAAAGTGAAAATATAAATTAGTATTTAACATAAAGCAACAATTTTAACGACTTTAGCTGCATAGTTTCTTTCATTTTCGTTTTTCCCTATTGACAGCGCTGCCAATATAAAGAAATCTGACAATGACGCCATTTCAGATGCAGAAACTTCGTACATCGGACAATTAAAAAATGGCTTACAATAACCTGACTAAGGCAACGCGATGTGTTTACACGATTGTGAGATGTGTGAAAATTTTTTGTCAGCAGGTAGTATTAAAATCGACTGACAATGCTTTTTCTGCCAACTTTGTCAGACAAAAATTTTCAGTTCACACGATTGTAAGAAATTTTTAGCACATTTTACTTACAATATTGTAAGATCTGTAAGATATATTTTAGATTTCATTAATTGAGGGGAAAATGACTGAAGAAGGAGATGGGAAGAAGGTCAAGTATATTGGCACTAAAGGCTTAAAATTTAATTTTATTGTATTCATAATAGTTTAACAATAAAAATCAGTACATAACATGGCACACAAAAAAATTTTATGAAATAAAGCTTTTAAAATCTAAATACGCTGTTGAAAGCTACACATAATCTTGTTTACCTTTTTCTTTAAGGCGTGTAAAATTAATGGACTTACATATAAGCAAAAACTCGTACTGAAATAGTTTCTTTAATATTTTCAATCATTTATGAAACATAAATTTTTAAGTCGCAGAACTTAATATTTTTTTTCGAATAAATGCTCGTATTTTGACATCTTTTGGTGTTACAAAGGTTAACATTTTGAAAAGAAATAATTTGAACGAAAGTCCTTTGTTGCACTTTTTAACTTTTCTTCTATTTTGTTTTCATCTAAGCATTATAAACGTCATCTTAAACTATCTGATATGTATAACACACGAAAACTAACAAACATTGATGTTTGTCAGTTGTACTCCTTACACTATTTATGATAACTGACGAACATCATATTTTAAATTGCATATTTGATGGTTTAACCTTTATGTCAACACTTGCGTTTTTTTATTCCTGGACTTTTTGGCTTCCCGGTAGAGCGGGAAATCAAAAATCAAATCAAAATCAGCTGACTGCCAAAAAATCTTAAAGAAAATCTTCTCATTATATTTTGTTTCTACACTATCACATTCCAAAAAAAAGTAACATAAATAATTTGCAATAAAGCAACTTTTTTAATTCTTCTTTTTCTTTATTTATGGCGGTAAACAAATTCACAACTGTTTTTGTTATTCCTATGTTTGTTTGTCCAAAAGACAACCCTGATAAAATTAAAAATGTGACTGTTTATAAAATTTCATAGAAAATACGAAAACCATAATACTGACAAATTTCTTTAGGTATTATTTGACAGATCATAACAATTTGTTTTCACGCTGTTGGATTTTTACTTGAGTTTGAGTTTTTAACAAGTATTAATACTAAATCTAATAGTATAAAGGGCGCTTAAAGCTGTTTTTAGACTATTCCACAAGCTGTTAGACTTCTGAACAAAATGGAACCCTGATATAATGTGTTGTTATTGCTTTTTTAAAACTTTCCATAAACTCATTAGATCAGGGTTGCATTTTCTACAGAAGACGAACGGCTTGTGAGATAGTGTAAAACAGCCATAAGCAACATTACAACAACAAAGTTAATAAAACAACAAAATTCCCGAACAAAATGTATGTGTATACCCGAGTATGCTGCTGCCAACGTAAAAGTACGTATAATTTTTCTGCTGTTGACATAAAGGTTAAGAGTTGCGAGTAAAAATAATTTAATAAAGAATTTTTTTTAAAAATATATTTCCTTAATTTTATTTTGTTGTTTTAGAAAGTAACGAATGATTTGTCCTGAATTATTTTCTGTATGACTGTTTTGAAAAGTTTCAGAAGTGGATAGAACTCATCATTAAAGAGTTTTTTTTAAGAAAAAAATATTTTTCTAAAATTCTTCTAAGCCTACAAAAGAAAAGTTTCAAGCTGCGCCAGGACAGCCACCTTCAATTCTTGAAAGATTTATGCATATATCTGTGTCGTTTTATCATAACATCTTAAGTCTAAAAAACGTGTTTGGAGATATTAACGATTTAATGTAAAATCTGATGTGTTGGTGTTCTAGAAAGTTAAAAAAATAGATCGCGATAACTTTTTCGAATAACTTAGTATTTGAAAACGGTTTGAACCCAAATGGGTATTTCAAGAAAACGGACCAGAATATGACCTTAACTCGATTTTTACTTAACTGGACTTAAGATGTTATGATAAAACAACACAGATATTATACTCCTTTAAACCCTTATGACACTATATTTTTTCTTAATTTTTTAAGTTTTGGAGAACAGTGCAAATACAATGTAATAGGAAAATTCACAGGTGCCAAGAGTTCAGCTATATTGAGACAAATACCAAATTGTCAAAGCTTTTACAAATGTTATTGATAAAAAATTTGGTACTGTAAAAAAAAATTTTTAAATTTTCAACTTAAAATTTACGTTTCAGGCTTGAAATCTTAGTGTTAAAGTGTTTGCCAAATCAGCGGTTTATGCACGAATTAAGCAATTTATCACTTCTTTTTGAACTTTTTTTCTCTTGGCGTTTTATTATAAACAAAAAGGAGGCAAAGAAAGCATTACTTTTTTTTACATTTTGTATACTTGGTTCTATCAATCCTATAGCAAAGCAATATAGGAAAAATGTGGTGTCAAAATGGGTTTAAGCCAATATCGTCAAACAGAGAGCATGAAATTTGATATAAAAAACTGACACATATCTCGACTTGCAAAAGAACTGTTATAAACTAAATGTATCATTAAACCTATAAGTATACACGTCACGCCAAAGGCAACAATTCTCAGTTAATATTGAAAAAACTGTTATACTAAATTGTTTCTTATTTTTATTTAAATGTTGATTTAGAAAAATTTTGCATCATATTTAATTACTTTGTCGAAATTCACACCACGCAAGTTTTCTTGCCACAAATCTCAATTTGTAGTGGGAAAAATATAACGGAATATAAATAGTGTATACGTTTGTATTTCAAGTCGGAGTTACGACAAGAAAACTGACGTAGTGTTAATTTTAACTATAAATTGATTCAATTAGGTAGTTACAATTAATCAATTATTCAAACAACTTTATTAATAAAACCTGAATTTTTGATTATTAAAATTCATGATTACTCAAATAGTTCTGAACTGAGTTATTCGAAGTTATGATTAATTGATTAATCTAGATTTTGTATAATTTTCACTTTGAGTAATTGCTTTTTGTTTTTTTAGTTTTTGCGTTTTGTTTTTTACTTTTTTGTTTTATTCATTTTGTATTTATTTATACTAATTGCATTTTTTTAAATATTTTTGTTTTATAATTTTGATAAAATTATTTAAGTAGTCCAATATTCAAAATATTTAAGTCATTAGTTGGTTAATTAATCGATTAATCGCACTTCCCTAAGTTCAATTAATTTTATTAAAATCAAAATTTCTCAAGACTTTCCAAAACATTTCACTTTTGGCAAATTTTAAAATAAAAAATATATTATATATTTTATATTATATTGAGTTTTTGTTCTGTTCTATAAAATGTTCGTGTGTGTATATTATCAATTTGTTTGTGTATAACTGTTTTACTGTTATACTTTAATGTTTATTTTACTTCCTTTACTTTAATTGAAATACAAGAATCTAGCAAAAAATATATTTATTCTTTAATAATTTTTGTGTGATTTTTTTATCGTTAAATTTCTTAACTAAACATTTCATTAATGATTGTTTGATTTAATGGATTATTTATTCAATTACTCGTTTACATTTTACATTATTACTCTCACTTTTTATTGACTTTTTTTGTTGTATGAACACTAAATACAGTTTATTTTGTTGAATTTTAAACTTAGAAGTGAAAAAACATAAAAGAATTACTTTAGGAAAAGAAAAATGAATGAAAAATTAAAATTATCTGGCATTTAATATAAACTACGATATCGTCATCATGATGTTGTTTTGGCATTTGCTGTAGACATTTGTGGTTGGGCATGACCAAAACGTGGTAAGAATAGACCAAATTTCGATTCGATACCATTTAATAGAGGTACAGCAGCACGATATCCACCAATATGATCGGCTTTAGTATGTAGATCGATTTCATCGATTGGTTTTGGTTTGTGCACTTCTGAGCCAGTGGGATGTGAACCACCAAAATCAACGTAAAAGAGACGTTGCAACAATTCATAAGTCACCAATGTGACACCAAATTGTGGTGATGAACGGAAGACACGTGCTATAAACATAAATAAACATTAGATAATCTTGTTGTGCTTAATAGAACAGTAATTTAAAAACAAAACTTACCGGCTGCTCCTTTCCAGAATGCTCTAGGACCTTCTTCAGCCATAATTTTCTTTGTAGCATCTAAAACACCCGTATACGTTGTTTGACCCGTTCTGGCCTCTACCTGTAATCGGGTCTTTATCACATCAGCAGGTGTTACCAAAGATGCTGCAGGTACACCAGCAATGGCACCAGCAGCCAATAATGTTAGAGGATGATTGTAGCTAAAATTATATTGATTAAAATACTTCAAGCTTTGATTTGCAATGTAAATAATAGTTTTGAAAAGCAAAAAACAAGCCCCAAAACAGTAAAACGGACAAACGATCGGACACTCTTTCATGATAAATAAAAGTTTTGCAAATCGGTAGGGCGGAGTTCTAAGGGCAATACTAGTAATCTTCATTTTTAAGATAACCTCCTTTTTTAAGATCGGTCGCATCATCTTATTGACTTCTTTAACAGGTTCTTTTTCACAGAGAATGAAATTTATTTTTCATGTCAAAAAATTTTTAGCTCACATTAAACGAGAACCATTTTTATGCTGGTCGCCCATTTCATTTAACGTTAATTGTATATTAATATAAATTTATTGGCAAAAACTACTCCGAAAAAATGCATGCAACATATGCACTAACACACTCGCACATATTACGAAAGATTTCGTAATTTAGCACCACGAAACTCTTTCGTAAAGTATACGAAATGTATGAATATAATTAAAAAATAAAAAAAGTTTGGCTCAACCGGGGCACGAACTCGAAGTGTTCATATTTCAAGACAAGTACTCTATCTACTGAGCCTCTTTCTACTTATTTTATAGGAGCTAAAAATGTGTTGTATTTACTTACATCTGAAAAATATGTCAATTTATAAAAATTAATTTTAATATATTTTTAACCCCGACCAAAAAAGGGGCGTTATAAATTTGTAGTGTGTGTCTGTACGAGTCCACGTACAGACCAAACGGCTCGACCGATTTTTTCTGTTTGAAAGGTGACTTGATCGAGAGTATTCTTAGCTATATTTGAAGAAAATCGGTCCAGCCGTTTAGAAGATATCAAATCTTTTCTATATGTACATTGCTGAATCTGTGTGTCTTTGCCCCCGTAGCTCCTAAACGGCTAGATCGATTTTAATTTAGTAAATTTTGACAATTAAGTTATGAGTTTAGTCGAACTGTATGGGTTTATCATTCACAACAATGTGTTTGATTCATCTTTAGTTCATATGTTAGACGGGTTTATCATTAAGAATTGTTTCAACAGTTGTTCCGCAATTAAGGAATGCGAACAACCACTTCTCTGGGGAGATTAAGACCGCTGTATGGGTTTATATCCAAAGAGTAAATTTTGTTTAAAAGTTGACTTGATCAAAAATGTTCTAACCTATGTTTGAAGAAAATTGGTTCAGCCGTTTCTATTTTCTTCGAGGACTTTTAAATTTTTTAATTTAATGTTATTTCAGATATATATTTTAACAAGGAAAAATATTTAAGAAAGGTTATCGTAACTTTCGTAAATTCAAAAAATACATATTACCAAAATTTTTTTTCGTAATATGTACATGTATACGAAAGTTTCATATATTCTACGAAAAAAGTAACTACGAACGTTTTTTTTGCGTAAAATGTTGCATGAATTATTTTCAGTGTAGGTGCTTGCGCTCTTAGTCATTGTCAAATTTTCTTTTTCTAATTTAAACTTACCCATCTTCATCGGCAAACTTCGCCTTTGTATGAGCATAAGTGGGAAAATAAATGGCGGAAAATGGTACATCACGTAACAAGCAGGCGCGGGCACCCTTGTACAGACCAAACAAGCCCAAACTACGCACAACCGATAAGGCACGAACTTTACTCCCGCCAGCAATTTCACCAGCAACTTGCAACCGAATTTTTACAATTTCCAAAGGATTTGTAAATACCACTTGAGACGCACCAGCCTATATTTTTAAATTAATTTTAATTATTTATTTTAATTAGACAAATTTTAGTTTCAACTTACACAACCACCAGCTAAAATTTCAGACCACAAAGGTATTACACCATTTTTGTCGGTAAATTTATCACGCACCAGATCATTCATCGTTAATTTAATGGCTTTTTCGGGTGCAACACCCGCCAGTTGAGGCAGTAAACCGCGGTACAGACCTAACACACCTTCGTGGCGTATGACCTGTTACAAAATTTGAAAAAATTAGATTTAAAATTTTATGTCGTGTCGTCATAACTCAAAAAAAATAGTTTACAGAAAACGAGTTTAAAGTTTTCAATTTACACACAACTTAAAGAAAAAAGAAAATTTCATTCTTCTCTCAAGAGTTGAGTATACAAGATATTTACATAAAATTTTTACACAATATGAAGATCGATATGGCGATTCATTCTGCACCATCAGCTCAAAAATCCCAAATTTTGACTTATGACGACGTTGCAGCAAATAACCGATACGTTAAAAATGTTGGTTTTTATATCGATTTTTTAGTATAAACATATGTGCGGCTGTATTCTAAAGAAATTAATTTCGATTCGGGTGATGAGTTCGAACGATTTTAAGAACGATTTTTGAGCCACTTAAAAAGTATTACGATGGGAGTGTGGCGGCTTCCAAAAACAACGTACTTCTGTTCTGCCATGTAGGCTGAAAAATATATTTTTCACTTGTTGCTTGGAATATTGATTATGCCAAAATCTTTACAAATATAACGTTATGAGCCCTAGCTCACATAATCACCTTCGATTATTTAACTTATTTTGTTCTTTAAAAATTATAAATCTGCGATAGAATATGTTTTTCAGCCTTTTATTACAGTGGATAAAGAAATAGATGGCCTCAAGCTTGAAAAATAATTTTGATGAGTTTTTAATTATAAATCTGCTTTATGAAATATTTTACAAATAAAATTTTCATTTAGATTTTTTTCCAACGTATGACTGATTGATTTTTGCTGTTTATAACATCTACATTTTTCCTTGTCAATTTGTAACGTATATTTCTTACCTTTTTAAAACAATCCCAGGAATTTCTGTAGGCAATTTCACCAATAAATGAACCTGTGCGCTGATTTTGCATACGTGTCTTAACCAAATCAATTGGATAAACTACCGTGGCACCCGTGGCTTTAAAGTAAAAGAGAAAATATTTAATATCAGATAAAAAATTATTACCAAAATATTATCAAACAAAGTTTGTTTGAAATAAAATTCCTTTTTCAGTCAAAGTTTTTTACTGTCCCAATAAATTTTATTTTGTAACTTTTTATTTATTTTTTTTAGTACACAAAGACAGTTGACAGCTTCTTGAAAATTTCAAGCTTTGTATTTGAGGTTTTTGTGTTGATATATGGGCATTTCCACAGGAAAGTCCACTTTTTTTGTCACGTGCGGCTCCAAGCAATTAAACTTGTATTTCAGAACCATGCGGCTCGATTTTTCTTAAACTTGTACTTAATGTAGAGCCACTTACGGCCTCCACAAATATAAGTATAAGGAAGTAAAAAAATTTCCGTTTTCTTTGAAAAACAAGCATAATTGCTTGGTGTCGAACGTGACAAAAAATGGAATTTTCTGTAGAAATGGCAATATGTACTTTGTACGAAGTCCAACCAATTTAAAAGTGTTTTATTCAATCAACAACAGCCAAACTGTCAAAAAGTGTGAAAAATTCGTACGTTTAATATGAATTGTAACAAGTTTGTTTATTGAAGTTTTCTGTACGAATATAAATATTGCATACTATAACCACCTGCACACTTTGTAATGTGGTTGTAGTAATTCACTCTTATTTTTTGAGATATTTATATAAAGTTATTTATTGAAGTTGAAAACAAATCTAAATTTAATATATGTTTTATGAATATTTTGAAACGATTTTTAACACCCGACCTATTGCCAGTAGGAGGGACAGGGAAGCAAGCTCGGAGAAAAAGTGATATGAAATTTCAGATGATTTTTGTCAATTTTCTTTACCCCACATTTGCTTCTGCAGACTTGCATTAAGCAATTATAAAACAGTCTCATGAAATATATTTGGCAATCAGGAAAAGTGCTTAAATCATATTTGATCGTTTTGTAGGAGAGCAATTTTAAACTTTCAAATAGTTTTTTGGAAATTTATTCCTATTGCACTTATAGTTGACAATTCGTTCTTCGATTTTTGAAGATACTAATACATGGTTCTTCCAATTATAACAAAGATATTCAATTTTAAATTTAATTACAATAATAAGTTAAATTATGCCATTATTCCATACGAGATTATAAATTGAAAAAAGATAAGCAGCAATCCCTTACGCTATAACTTCCTGAAAAATCATTAAAATTAAATGAAACTTTGCCCAAAGATATTTTTGAATATGGTGTGCATTTAGTATAATTGAGTAAACAAGTTTTGTCTAGATTTTATTTGCTTTTTTATACACATTTGTGTGAACATTTTTTTAAGTTTTAATTAAATTTTTTGTTCAATAACATATTTCTTTAACTAAAAATATGTATGTACATATATCTTTTGTTTTTTCAATTGTTTCAATTTATCTAGACAAAACATTTACAATTCAATTCAGTTTTATTGAGACCAAAATATTTACTAGTTCATTGAACTTCTTTGCTAAAAATTAAATTTAGTTTCTGGCATCTGGTTTAATTTTAGTTCAACTTACCGCCTGCCAAAGAGCCCAAACTGAAACGGTACGTGCTCTCTAAGATCTGTATAAATGCTGATCTATCGGATGGATTTTCGACTGCCTTAACATCAGTCAGTCTAGTGGGGATATGCTTTGTGTAATGCTCGGGTGCAATATTGCTTAAATCACTATAAACTATGCGGCTAAAATTATGACAAAAATTTTATAAAAATTAGCTAAATGTACAATAGAGTAGACAATAAGGAGTAGATGGGAAGGATTTTAGTTGTTTGGAATATTGTATAGGGAGAATAAAACTGAAAAAGGACTTTCCATTAAAAAATAAACTAATAAATAAAATAAAACTTGAATTTTAACAACAGGAAAGGTGTTTTCTTAATTTCGTAAATAACACTTGCCTACTAGGTTGTATCTTTTTACGTCTCCACCAACTAATATTATAAAGCATATTATATTAATTAACATTAAAAGAGAAAACAAAAGTAGTTAATAATACAATTATGTTAACGAAAATTTAAGGAGTTTTAAGAAATTAACTAAAATTGTTTCTAATTCTACATATAGATATGCTCAATTCACAACCTATTGTAGGAGATGTATGTTGTATGAATATTGTAGGTAATTTCCACATAAACATTTTTCTAATTAAATATAATTATATATTTATATAGAAATTACCGCAACATTTACGGATTAGATACTTTGTACTGAAAATTTTGCAAAAAGCGTTACGAGGGGAGGGGGGGGGGGGTGTGGTATAAAACCTCCAAAAATAGCGTTACGTAATATGTGAATAGGTCCCAAGGATATAAAAACATGCATATGAACATATAAATATGTATATTTGAATTTGTTTTCATTTTTAAAAGTATGGACATTATGACACATTTAAAAGTGCCATAATTTCCATAATAATAATAATAATAATAATAATAATAATAATAATAATAATAATGTCATAAGTGTCATAGTGTCCATGGACGTTATGACACTTTTTAGAATGACATAACAGTATGACATGCCACCTTTGCTTGAAGTTTTGTCCCATAATTTTTTTTCGAAAATCGGTGGGGAAATTTTCTCTCCCAAGCATAACTATGTCATTTATTAGCCGATTTTCAAAATTCTTTTTTGTTTGAAAGGTTTTGCTTGCATTTTGGCCTCACAATTTGTTTTCAAAAATCGGTGGAGAAAGTTCCTCCCCCACACACAACTGTGTCATTTGTGAACCAATTTTCAAAATTGCCTTTTTTTTGTTTGAAAGGGTGTGCACGCAAAGAAAAGACATGGTTGTGGCATGGTTGCGTCAGCAATGTTATGTTTCCCAATATAGTTTATGGTTCTGGTAAATAAGTTATTATTGTTCTAAATAATTGTGAACCTTAATTAGTTTACGAGAAATAACTCATGTTTATATTCAATCATCACATTATAGAAATTGCAACATGGTTGCATTTAACAATGTACATTGCTAAAAAAGTGTTGACTACAATCATGGTTTATTTAAAAATGCAACATTAGTATGATTCTACAAAAGTAAAATATAACAAGAACCATAATATCTTAAGCCAGTTTATTTTCAATAAAACTATGGCCATAAAACAGACATTACTGTTTGTTTTTAAAAAAGTTTTTGTTCTTAACTTTGGTTGCATGATTTTCTATCAGTTCTGTATTTAAATTTCAAGCGGTGGGTTCATTTGTGTTCGCTTTTTGTAAATATAGAAATTGTAGATATAGAAATTTAATAAATAAAATAAAAAGGTAAGTTCCATATAACTAAAGTATTATATTTGAAATTTTTCTTTTGGGAATTTAATGATTTTGTCTACACATAATATACATAATCATGTATGATTGTACTTCCAGATTCCGTAGAGGCAAACGGAGCAGGAAACTGGCATTACTGCAGTTTCGTGAACTTTTTCTACACATTTCAATTGTTGTATTGTATGACTGTCGCATTGAATTGCAACTTTAAAAAGAGATTGATATACATGGTCAATAGAACCATACGTATGGTTAATAGAACCATATGCATAATTAAATGGAAACATATTTATGGTTAATGGAAACATATGTATGGCTAACTGGAATCATATGTATGGTTAATAGATTAATGTGTATGGTTAATGGAACCATATGTATAGTTAAATGGAACCATATATATTGTTAAATGGAATCATATGTATGTTTAAAGGAACAATATGTATGGTTAAATGGAACTATATACATGATTAAGTGGAATCATATGTATGGTTAATGAAACCATATATATGGTTAATGGAACCATATGTATGGTTAAGTGGAACCATATGCATGGTTATATAACAATTTTATTGTTAGCTTAGGCAACATTATTATGTTTAAAACAAATTTAGTTTCAAAATAGTATGGTTTGACTGCAACCATATATTAAATCATAGTATGTTGCTCTTCGATTATGGTTGCCTCAACCATGTTTTTTCTTTGGGTGTGCCTGAACTTTAGTCCTATAATGTTTTTTTAAATTGGTGGGGAAATTCGCTCCCACCCAAGCATAACTCTGACATCTGTCAACCGATTTTCACAATTTTTTTTAAATCGGTCATTTGTGATCCTATTTTCAAAAATGTTTTTTGAAAATAGGTTCAATAGAAGTAAAAATCTGGCGGACAAAGTGGTATCCCGATATATTAGTTATGTCATAACTCCGCCATTACCTGACCGATTTTAAAAATATTTTATTTGAAAGGATATGAATGGTTTGGTACTATGAACAATTGCGGACAACCCATTTTAATTAACGCAAAATTGCATCCGTTTTGTAATCTGTTCAATAAGATATTTGTATTGAAGTCGGTTTTTTGCAGAGTTATATTTATTAATACTTCATCTTTGATTTAGGCAATTAAAATGAGGGAAAATAATATAAAAATCATATCGCGAATGACAAAAATATGGTAAAAGAAAACATAAATACATGTTTTTTATGAGACTGTTATGTTACCGCAATCTACTGATAATTTGTCATTCATTACATATCTATATATATATAATTTCCTTATTTGTGTGTTCCTCTTTTTTTTGTCTATCCAGAGCTTTTTGAAGAGAATTAAGAAAAAGGGGCGTGGCAATTTTTTTTTAATTTTAGCCCCCTGATGACAAGCTGATTTTCTTTTTTTTCCTGCCTGACAGGGACAGGCTTAACAGCTAGTTTTAAAATAATAAAGTTCATACATATTTAGTTTTTTTCTTTTTGTACAATGTTAAATGAAATTTACCCTTATACAAACTACAGCTCCTACAATAGGTTACGAATTGGGCAAGAGTATTTTAATTAATAGGCCTTTTTAAACTCACGTTTCCTACAAATTAAAGAATTTTGGTTAAGACAAAAAATAATATGCAAAAGCCAAATTTTGTTTGTGATTTGACAGAAATTTTAAGAATTTGTCGTATTCTACTTGAAATCTTTTCTACTTGAACCTCACAAAGTTTTTAAAAATCATGTAATTTCCAAAAAAAATTTATAAGTTTAATTTGACAACTAACAATAAAATGATCTTGAATTTTGAAATGCACATTTGGACTTATTAAAAAACAAAACTCACCCATTTTGTTGTAAAAATCCAGTCAGTTGGAATAATATATCAATTTCTAAAGGTGTTATTTGACTCATGGTTTGAGCAGCATATAAAATGTCATCTTTGGTAACGGGTTCTGTGCGACTACCTTGCGTAGAATGTAAATAGATGCTTTTTATCAATTCCATATTATTAAGCAACGATGTGAAAGCCATAAAATACGGAAAGCTTACCTTATGGCCTTCGGTAATCTAGAAAATTATGAAGTATAAAAGAAATTTTTTTCAAAAAGTAACTTTTATTTCATTAAAAAAAATACTTACTGCTACTAAATTATCCTTAACATCGGCGGTGAGTAAATGCCTTTTCACTTTAACCATGATATCTTGAAAATCTAAGGGAGAAATGTATCCAGAACCAGCTGGATCTTTGCTACGGAATGCTTCCATCGCATATTCCTCATGAAAATCATGAATTAATTGGGTAAATTCAGCGTAATTAATTAAACGCCGTTTTTGCTGTTAGTGAAATAATAAAAATCAAAAGTTATATTCAGGTAAAAGTTTTATAAACAAAATACTAACTTCACCAAAATATCTTTTAATAAATGGACTGTCTAGGCTGAAAGGTATTTTTGAATGCAGTTCAGTTTTTTGTACGACATCAGCAAAATCAGCTGCAATTTTAGAAAGATTGATTAAAAACAATTAATAATGCTTTAAGTTGGATTTCAAATGAAAACTTACCGTAGGATACTGTGCCATTGCCTTGACGATCGAATAATTGAAAAGCTGTTTTATATAAAGCGTCGGGTGTGCATAATAAACCTTCAAAAGCTTGAAATTCCGAGAATGATATGAGTCCATCTTTACTTGTATCGGCAATACCCGCTAATAAACGCACTGATTCCTGCAAAAAGATTTGAAAATAGAAAGTTTTAATTTAAACAAAGATCTTAATTATTTTTAATTAATTTCCTAAATCTTAATAATTAATTTTTATTTCAATTATACTTTTTACATTGACCCATATTTTGATACCGGTAGAACCAGATTTGCTGTTGTTGTATACGTACTTTCTATATGACATTAATCAACAACATTTAATTATTTTAGTTTAAGTTCGTTCAATTTAATTATTTTTATTTAGAAAGAAACTATAAAGCATAAAGCAATTGAAAAAAACAAGAAAACTTTAGCTGCACGGAAGGCTGAACTTACAACATAATGTTGCGAGACTAACCGCGATCTCATAATCAGAATTCTTGTTCGGCTGATCCACTTAAGTTTTTTCAGCTTTCATTTGATGGTTTGGATATTCAGCATTTTCTTTGCCTTGTTCTACTAAGGTTTCTATTATTTCCCTCATTTCCAGTTTGAAATACATCGGTTTCTTACCCTAGCATCCACGTCGCGTCAAGATCGATCGTTTTGAAATTTTAGAACCGTCTTACTGACGACCGGAAAACTCGAATAGGCTAATTTATTTATTTTTTAGCTAAGTGGTGGAGGGGTTTGCCCCATACAAAGTATGCCATTTTTAATAACCCCACACATAGAAAACATTGTACGTTACACTGGGAACGAATTACGCTTGTAAACCAAAGTGTGGAGGTATAGCAGTGAGGAGACAAAACAAATTTTTTACACAATCTCTATATGGAAATTTCAATGGGAATTAAGCAAATATTGTATGAAAAAAATGTAATTTTCATCAAATTTCTATCGATCATGTACGCGAGACTCTAAAGGACCGAAAATAATCTGATTTTGGAATATGTGTCACTTACTGTGTTTTGAAATTATGCAGCCGTAGTATTGGCACATTTTTCGAAAATTCGTTAAAAATTTTTCGAATAATTTCTTGATTGTAATTTGAAAAATGTCTAGCGCTTAAATAAAAATTGAAAAGGCTACTAAATTATTCGAATACTTTTATTCGAATAATTTTTATTCGTACGAATAAGTTATTTGAAAGCTTTGGATAGAAAATATTTTTGCATTCGCTAAAAATTGTTCGCATTTTTTTATATTAAATTAAACTACGTATTCATATATTCGAATACTTTTATTCGAGTATTTTTATTCGATTACTAGACAATTTTTTATTCAAATGACAATAAATACTCCAGAATATATAAAATTTCACTTGACAGAAACTAGTTTGTTAATTGGAAATAGTCAATTTTAGATTAAGCGAGAAAAAGTCAACCGCTCAACCAAACGGATTTTTTGTCGGGTAGTGTAATTTTTAATTAGTTTTTTTAATTTGATATCTCTTTAATTATTATTTATGAGTTTTTTCCTGACGTCATAATCGCTGATAGTGTTATCTATTTAGGAATGACTATTTTTGATGCTGTTAAAACGTGCATATAATAAAGAGTACAATAACATCACATTGATGAACCGTGTTAAATGAGGTAGATAAAAAGATTTTAAGTTTATTAATAAATTTTTTAATTATATAGGCGATTCTCTTTCTGAATGTACATTCTTTTTAATGTTTTTTTGTTTGTTTATTAATGCAACTAATAAAAATATTATAGTTTTCGTCTCACTCAATGGATCCTGTGCTCATGTTCTGTAACTGGAGAGAAGTTTTCGCATCGAGAAAAATGTAATAATTATATTAGTCATCCCGTTTTTTGCAAAGTAACTCATAAAATAACTAGCTTCGGTACATTAAAATAAACAAAGAAAATTTTGAGTTTTTGTTATTCACCCAGTGTTCTACAGGATGATAACAATTTACTCGCATTGAAAAGTTCTCACATTATTTACAGAGTATGGATACTGTAGTAAAATTATATTTGTTTTAACATTTTTGTGTATTGAGCGTTATATTTGTTTTCGCGGTTGTTTTTTGCGAAAAATACCACAAAAAGTGATTATAGGGCTTGAAATCACTATACATCTACTATTTAAAAAAATTATAATAATCGCTGGGCGAAATTAAAAGTTATGATCACTGGTTTAGTTTTAACTTGGATTCACATGCAGAAATAAAAAAATTAGTGCCTTTTAAAATGGTTCTTTGCAAAGATTTATACACGAGCAAAAAACCGGCTAAGACTTCCTTCAAATAAGATCAATTTTAGTAAGATCGGCCGACAATGTGAAATGTTATGTGAATTTCAAATAATTACACTGCGACAGAAAAGTTGAGAAAAAAGTTATTCAGGGGTTCTTATGCACCAATTGTATTTGGTTGGAGCCCATAGAGAAAGAAAATACTTACCATAGGAAAATACTTACCATAGGTAGTGATTTGTAACGGTAAATGTAGTGAAAAAAGGGTTTTCTAAAAGTTTGAACTTTAAACAGCCATAATTTTTTTGTTCCCAAAACGAACTTCTACGATCCTTTTCAAATTGGAAAGATCTGATTTTCTTTCTCTTTGGGCTCCAACCAAATAGAATTGGTGCATTACAACCCCTGAATAATATTCTCTATATCGTTTCTACCCTTCCGTCAATATTAACTTTTTTTACTGTGTTAAAATTTATAGATAAATTATATTTAAGAATATTGTTAACGTGACGCTTAATACATTTCAACATACATTCAATATTTTTTTTAGATCACACTATATTTTAAATTTAAAACAATTCCGATAATATTTGATGAGTTTTAACATAAACTCCATTAAGTGGTTTCGCGTTATAGCGGAACAAACATCCAAACTCACAAACACAAACTTTCTCATTTATAATAATAGTGGGAAATCGTTTTGCTTAGTTGCATACTAATTTCTATATAACTTAAATGGGATAAATATAAATTTGTTTTAAAATTTTGCGATACTTGCACGTTAAGAGCATCACGTGTCAAGTTCAAACATTTTTACTAAAAAAAATTAAAAAAAGTGCTTTAATCGTTCAAATCATAAAAAATATATATAGAAAAACTGCTCAATGACCGATTATATTCTAGACAAATATAAAAATTGCATCAATACATTGTTTGTAGCAGTAGAAATGATTCAAATTGTTTCTAAAGTACATATCTGTAAATATTGGGGTATTCCGGTTAACCGATTAAGTGCTACCCGATTAACTTTTCGATTAACAATTAAATCAGTTAATTTCGATCGATTAAATGATTAACTGAATGCTCAAAATATCATATATTTTATAGTTGTTTTATTTCTAAATTCATGAATATTTCCTTCTAGTAACATCTTTCCAATATACTATACAAAAAAAAGAAACTAAGGAATTTGTAAATAAACTTGTTAGTATTCAGTGCTGAATCTGGCCAAGACACTAATGCAATAATAAAAAATTTTAATTTGACGATATTGTGGAACAGGCAGTAAGTCCAAATTATAAACCAAATTATTTTTCTATAAGATTATCTTAGCAGATACTTTTAAACTATAGAACTAACACAGTGTTTTCACAAGACATTAGCTTTGAGATGACATGAGAGAGAACTTCGGCAAAATAATAAAAACAAAATGTCGATTTTTCTCATTATCTCTTAAAAGGGGAAGACATAATTTTACTTTTCCTATAACATTTTTATTTTATGCAAATGCTCATCTAGTTAACATGTACTACTTTTGCTTTAACAATTGAGTTATGAATCATTCATTCAATTGCTAAAACTCTATATGCACTTATCTAAAGCGCTCTTCAGACTATTAGATATAGTATTAATACTTGTCAAAAACTCAAATCTTAAATAAAAATCCAACAGTGTGAAAGCAAACTGTTATGATCTGTCAAATAATGCGTAAAGAAATTTGACACTATTATAGCTTTCGTAATTTTTAGGAAATTTTCTAAACAATCACATTTTTCATTTTATCAGGGTTGTATTTTGTATAAACAAATATAGGAATAAAAACAGCTGTGAATTTATTTACCACTATAAATAAAGAAAAAGAAGAACGAAAAAATGTGTGTTATTGCAAATTATTTGTGTTACGTTTTATTTGGAATGTGATAGTGTAGAAACAAAATGTATTGAGAAGATTTTCTTTAAGATTTTTTGACAATCAGATTGATTTTAATTTGATTTTCGTCTTAAAACTCTCAAAACTTGTATTGCAGTGTGAAAAGGCCTTAAAAATTATTGTATACTGTTCAAAAAAAGTTGGGCAGAAATAAACATTAAAAAAACCATAGCATTTGAAAATATCAATGATATTTCATGCTGGTAATGACAGAGATCAAAAAGCTTAAACAAATTGAGCATGATAAGAAAAACTTAGTGTAGTTCCGAATCTTTGTTTCCGAAGATAGTCTCGAGTTGGCGACTCATCTGTTAATTGGTACAAAGTAATAGGATTTTCGCTCGTAGGTTTCTGCTGCCTTCGATGGCAGTGTCGTCTAGGTCGAAAAGAACTCTGATGAGAAGAATTGTTGGCCTCGAAACATCTAATGTCAGTTCAACCTTTCGTACAGTCAAATTTTTTTTAATGTTCAATATTTACATAAAAAATAATTTAATCGAAAGATTAAATTGAAAACGAATTCAAGCCAAACTAATTAAATAACTTTGGATAATGAAATGTTAATGATTTTTTAATTGATTTATAAATAATTAAACACATTTAAATATCTAAAATCACAGAAATTTAATCAAAAACATCGCTTTTCATTTATTTTAATAAAACCTCACACATACACACTATTTTATTTTCATGTACATGTGTTTTTTGACAGTTCAACTCATAAGATTGTTGTTATAAGATTTCTTATAATAACGCTCTCATAAAAGCTCTTATAACATTGAGATAACACTAATTTGAAGTCTACACGTAACATAATTCTTCTTCTGACTGATTTTTTCTAATTATATCTCAAAATAATATGTATAATTTAAGGATTTTAATTTACTAGAATTACTTAATTTAGGGAAATGTTGGTTAAACGATTATTTCGAAATTAACTGATTATTAACCTATTAAACCGGAACCTCGATTAATTAATCGATTGATTAGCCGATTAAAATAGAAATCAGATTAATTGAATACCCTAGTAAATATATATTTAAATTAAAAAAAAAACAAAAAAGAAAAAAATAAACAATTGTTTTGGCGCAATCAAGATTAATTAACACGCGTTTAATAAGTGACTTGGTTTCGACGTCCACCGATTAAGTTTTTAATGAAAAACAATTTGACAGAATTATAAAAATAAATTTGCATTAAAACTCAATTGGCAATTATAGTTTGCTTTTTATATTTTTATCTAGAGAAAATTGTTATTTAATAATTCAGAATAATACATTAAATCGGAGCTTATATTCAAAAATGTGATTGTAGTGATAAGAAATCAAGTTTAAATCTAAAGTAAATGAACTTATCTTTAAAACTTATGGAAAAATTAGTACTTTCCAAATAGAAAAAATAGCTTTTTGAAACTATAGTAGGGAGACCTACTATAGTCAAATAGGGAACAGAAGCATTTCATTTTGTAAAATTTCTTTTCGTAGCTCCTTCCTCAATATAGAGGCACGCAGTTTTGCCTTTGAAGTAAAATGCTAGAACTTTGCCAGAACTCCAACATTTAGAAACCAGTCACTTGACTAGTTTTGAGCCACTTCAATTTCCTCAAGGGCACATGCTGGAACTAACGATTAATGAACTCCAAAGGTAAATAGCTACATACGACTCGGAAAAATGATACGGATTTCGTAAAATTTTTTGGAAAATTTGCTTTGAAGAAAAAGTTTAATCAAAAACTTTGACCTTATCTTATTTAGCACTAATTTTAAATAAAAAGTTTCTAATAGCTTTTGCTGTTTTCATTATTTTTCAAAATGTTTAATTTTTATTGGATATAAATCTTTAAATCTTTACTGTAACATAATTTATACCCCCAAATTAAAATGCCTCCACCAAACTACAAATCGCTGTAAAATATCACAAATTTTATTTTACAATTCTAAACCGAATGCCAATTGAGACACAAGCTCACCGCAACAATGAAATAAAAAGAGATATCAAAACAATTGTAAATATATAGTGGCACTTTAAAGAATATAAAAGAATATAAACGGTCGATTTCCCCATTATCTACTATATATATGGTGGGTGAGTGTCAATTTTGTATGTCTTATATTTTGGATACTTGCTATTTTATGAGGTTTTATAGCTTTAAACATGTACAGTTCAACATTTATCTTATTTTGTTTAGCTGTACATTATAAAACATATGTACATGTTTTTTATTTCATTATTTATTTATTAAATTAAAAAAAAAATTACAAATTGTATTTTATACTAGTTTATCGAGCAGAGTGGAAGTGCTTGGTATATACAATTCATAAATAAATAAAATTTATTTATTTATTTACTAGCCATACCGGCAGTGCTTCGCTACCCCATTGTAGTAAACTTTAAACCCTATATTCATAAAAATTTATTAAAGTTAATGTTGGTTTAATGTACGAATTTTTTATGGGAAAACCAATTTTATTGCATACATTAACTTTACTAATCATTTATGAATATGCGGGTAAGTATACCTTTTTTTCCATACTTACATCATTAAATGCGGCATCTGTGAATAAACCCAAAAATTTCCTTACAAAGTCTTCACTAGTCATAAAATGTTCACCATCCTTTTCGTATGTTGCGTATTTTAGGAAGATTTCACGTAATTTATCGGTGCTGGCACGTTTTAAATACGAGTGTCCCTTTAAATACAAAGAAAATAAAAATATAAGTATGAATAAATAACCAAATAAAAAAAAAAGAAAATCAAATAAGTTTAATAACACAGATCAACAAAAAATTTTAATTTAAAAATATTATTCTTTGTGTGTAAGTATTTGAGGTCAATTTCGATACATGTGATAATAATGAGGTTCCAAGCCTATAAATTGCCGTTTTTCAATTGCCTCAGGTTCGAGATAAATCGGTTTATAAGAACGAATAAGGGGCTATTCACATATAACGTAACGCTCAAGGGGGAGGAGGGACTAAGGATTTGTTACGGATTAAATAATTTATACAATTTTACAAAAAGCGTTACGGAGGGGCGGAGGGGGGTATAAAAAAAATCCAAAAGAGCGCTACATAACACGTGAATAGCCCTTAACTTGAATGAAGATTTTGTATTAAGATTTACTTCAAGTCATTCTAACATACTTTATAAGGCCAACTAAATTGATAGTTGAGTTGTCAAATTCTTATTATGGACTACAACTGAACACAACTTTCATCAAGGTGAGACAACTGCTTGTTATCAGTAGTGTTTTCGTTTTTATTTCGACTATCGTGTTACTTTTGTTTACTCTGAAAATGGCGATTGTAAAGTGGGCATCATTATTCCAGACGTCAACCTATCATATTTGTCAACCAATTATGTTGCCATATGCATAAAACAAAAAATCTCAAGAAAAAATTGTAAGGATAAAACTAAATATTCTCTGACGGCTACTATGGATTCAAAATATATAGAGCATAGATAACAACCTTATTTCGAAGAAAACTAAAACTGGTTTTGAATCATAATATAAAAAAAAATAGTTGAGTTGAGCTGAGCTGAGTTGTAACAGTGACAACTCAACTTAGTTGAGTTGTGAATCATAATAGGAGCCTTAAACCAAGGTGTATTAATTTTACAAGGTGGCAGCACCGCGGCAGCTGATTATTTTTTGCTTTACTTTGTTTTCAGGCGCTAGTTGTCAAATTAGAATTGTTTTGTTTTGCTTATACATTGTTTTGTTTTGTTTATGTAATCAAAAGATGGCGTAAGAAGATGGAAAAGGGAAAGGCAAAAAAAACAAATAAATTCTACAAAAATTAACCATCTATTTTTGACATGTAGTACGTTTCTTACAAAAACAAAATGCTTTTTGTTTTTTGTATCGTTGCATTTTTGTAGCCATGCTGCCACCTTGTAAAATGAATACACCTTTACTTAAACTCGACAGTTTCAGAGATACATATTGAGGAGTTTCTGGAAACAAATTTTAAAATTTTTGTTTTCAAACATATCGTAAAATATCGAGAATACCCAAAATCCTCTTCTTACTCTACACACATAAAGCTGAATACGTTACAAATAAAACGAGACGGATTTTTTCAAATTCGATACACACCTTTAGATTTCATTATTAAATCCTTCGTTAGTACATTTACAACAAAATCAGTGTTGCCTTGTGTAATTTACTAAATTGGGAGGGAAAAGCAAACATGCAATACTAAACAATGTATAAATATGCTATGTGTAGATTAAATGTAATAGAATTACAACAAGGTCATACAAATAGCAACATGTGGTTGTTTATTCAAGAAAAAAACAGAGAAATATAAGAGAGAGAGAGAGAGAGATAGAAGGCGATTAAATAAATTTACACCGAGAGAAATAAATTAAATGCATCCAATTTTCTCAACTTTTTTAACTTTTTACACAAATATTTAAATCAAAACATAAAATTATTATTATTATTAAGATTATTGTAATTTTTTTTATTAAAATTAAAGATTTATGTGTTGATTTCACTTGGAATTACTCAATTATGTTTCATAAAATAGTGAAAGTAAGAAAATATTTTGCTATACTAGGTATGAAAACTTGATATCGACAGCAAGTCAGTCGAATTCAGTTCGATTTGGATTTCTATACATCGACAGCATTCAAGGATATTTAATTAATAACACAAAAACCGGTAGTAGTTTTCATAGAGATCATTAAAAGAGGTCATACACAGCCAGTGCTGCCAATTGATTTCTGTGCAATTATCCAAAATTGGATAAAATAAATTTTTACTACTAGTTTCGGATCACTGCATAAATACTAAGGAATCCGTAATGAGAATGGAAGTCGATAGTTATCAGTCGACTTCCAGAAGTCACTAAAGTCTAGATCAAACGCTGGTGATAGCGCATGTCTCAGTGATTGGCATGTCGAACCAATGGTGGACTGAATAATCAAGTACTTATGCACGCAAGGGGCCGAAAAAAGACTCGCTACAGTTGTGATCTGCTTCGATTAATTTTTGACTTATTTGTGGCGTTGAAGTCGAATTTTGAGGTCTGGTGTCTTGTAGGATATTTCAGTCCGCTATATCACTGTTTGAGTGTAGTTTTTTTTGTCCCTTTTCCAAGAAATTACCCAAAAACCCTCATACAGCCAAGAGTTAGAGGGTTAAAGTTTTACCGTAGTGTTTTACATAAAAGTAGTGAGCACACCTAATACCTAAAATATAAGGACTATAAGATTTCCAATGGCGATTCACTATAACAATATGCAAAAAGCCGATGCATAGTGGTGTGAATTAAAAAAAAATTGTAATAGTGTTGAACTTTAAATTATGTACTTGGTCACTTTATACATCTATCAATCAAAAGGTATTTTAAATGAAATGAAATACATACATATGTATATGAATTAGATAACAGAAAATTTGAGCCCTACAACTAAAGTTTAAGAGAGCCTTTACGTCATCAAAATATTTGTTTAAATTTCAGCAGTTAAATTTCAACCGACTTAAGTTTGTTTCATATGTACATAAGTATGTATATCGCACATCTAATTTCTAATCATTATTGTATCTCAGTGTAGGCATGTGTATTCTCTAAGAATTAAATAACAAAATAGTAAGAGAGATAGATAATGGGCATATATGTATATGATTCAATCAACATACAATTTGTGCTTTTTTCGTTAGCGGCATTTTTTTCTTTTAAGGAAAACTTTTTGCTCAATTGGACTCCGAAACGAATTGATTGATTCTTATTACAGAAATGTGATTATTTTGCAATTTTCTTATTATTATTTTTTGTTTAGAAGCGCATGTGTTGAATATGGATACAATCCAATTAACAATTTCAAAAGTTCCAATTCAACGTTTCCGTTTTTGTTTTGTTTCTTCTTTAATTATTTTTTTATTCCACATGAATAACACACGCGTTTAAATTTGAGCTTAAATTTGACGAAAATAAAACTACAACCAACTTAAATGTCGACAAAATGACAACTAAATAAAACTCATTTAATGATGGCAGAAAAAACAACCTCAATTTTTTATAAAACCGATGATCGCGAATATATTCTCGAAAATAAAAGAAATCAACAGCAAAAATAATAAAAAATGTTAAGAATAAAGTATTTAATTTTTATTCTATTCCAGAGATGGAAAATGTCGTACCTTTCTTTAATTCGCGTCTAGTTTCTAATATGGCTTTCGTTTAAGAAACTCTATGTATTAAGAGTCATAAAAAGAAATGTTTTTATTGAGAAATTTCAAAAATATTTGTGATAAAGATATGTTCGAAATTTCGAATACAACTTCGAATTTTCGAATTTAGGTATAATATAAAATTTTGTAGCCTATATTTATCGAAAGTGTTCCGCGTGGTGTTTTACATAAAAGTGTTGAAAACGTCTCATTACTTAAACGTAAAGCTTACGAGATTTCCTTACCGAGTACTAATTGTAAATAAGTACCAAATAACCCTTAAACACATTTTATGTTTTGACTGGTTCCTGGCGTTCCAGCTGATTTTGGCGCTTGAGCGAGTTTAAGAACCTATAGTAGAGTTTAACGGCAAATATTTTTGTTAAACATTTGAGCCCGCTACGCCGCCGCTGAGGGGGAGATTTTGTCCTTTTTTAAGAAAGGGGCAAAATGACCCATACAGCGAAGAGTTAGTGCGATAAAATATTGCACAAAAATATTGCTTGTAGTGTTCTACATAAAAGTTTTAAAATTTTCAAAATTCGAAGAAATAGTAGTTATGGAAGGCCCACTACCGGACCGGCCTCAAAAGTTGTTGGGTGGATAGAAGTTAATAACTAGAAATTAAAAAAAAAAAAATCAAAGGATAGTCATTTTCAAAAATACGATTTGAACATTCAACCCCAAAAATAAAAAAATAAAAAATTGATTTGGTTTTATTTTTTTGAAGATTTACATTCACAGAAAGTATTCCTATTCACAGAAAGTATTGTGACTGAAAAATATTCATAACTCTAACATTGTGACTAAAGATTAAAATTTCCGATTTACAAAATAAAGTTCTATTAATATAGTATACTAAAGTAAAGACCTTGTATAAAGAATAAAGACTATCATAATAATTGTGATTGGCAAAGAAAAATTTCAACTATTTTGTATTGTACTTTCTTAGTTTTCTGTGAATTCATCCAGATGTCATGGAATCTGCGGAAAATGGAAAACACTCTAAAGATCACGTTAAAAACAAGGCTTCAAGAAGCTTACATAATTTTAATTATATAATTTTTATTGATCATTGTAGCCCGTGCTAATTTATGCACAAAAATCAATTTTTTGGATATTCGCGGTAGAAGTTATTTAAAGGTTTTTGGATCTTTTGAAAGCTTTAGCTACTTATAATTGATTTTAGACCTTGCGAATTTTCATAATTTTCGCGTTTTTTCCGAATTTTGTACATTCTTTACAACCTAAGTGATTTTTCATAAATTTTAAGACTTGTTTCCTATTATGATATTTTTCGCGCATGTTCGCCATTTTCGCGATAAAATTAATTTTGTGCAATATCTTATTATTTTTACAGTTCTAAAAGTATTTTTTAATTAAATTTACTAATAGGTATATTCTGACACTCGCATCTCGTATAACATTTGCAATTGCGAATTGAACTCTCAAGAGACGTGTTCTGCAAATAGTAATCTCCAGACTTTTGGCGAAATCAAATCGCAAGAATATACTAAAGTGAACTGATGAATTTAGACTAAACTTAACTTTAAGGAAACAATAAAATGATGAATAAATTATACTAAATGTTTTTTCTTTTTATTTGCATAAACACCAGTAACATCTTAGCGGAAATCACTCTTGGTGGCATATTTGCACCTCTAGGATATAAACGATCATTTTCTGCTACAAAGAATGAGTGTCTTCTCCAAACATGTAGGAAATACATACATATATTATGTATAACTAGATATGTAATTTTTCAAATGTGCCATAAAAAAACTACATTTAATTTTGTCTAAATTTATAATTAATTCTGAACTAACATTTATTAAAGATGCATACATTTGATATTTAAATACATACAATAAATGAACAAATAAAATAAACGTACACACAAAACTCAAACGAAAAAAATAATAACGTCTATAGACGTAACGTTTTATCGAGATACTGAATTGGGCTATCAGTCATAATAAAAATTGTGACTGACTTAAGACTTTTTCTGTGAATCGGCATGTTAATGTCAAAGTAAAAGCAATCGAAAAAATTTCCAAATTTAGCAGGAAGGCCCTTTTGTGGCGTACTAAAAAAGATCACAAATTAGTGTAAAATGCCCAATATATACCAGAGGAGCACATACGGGTCTTCTTTTCCACTACAAAATCAGACTTGCGGCAAGAAATTCTCCTTCTGTATTTTAGAAAAATTGGGAAGTTTTCTCTTAGCCTAGAAAAATTATTAAAAAATAAATTCACTAAAGTGCGACTTTGAGGCACACATGGAGGGAATACCTTATACATACATATGGGCAAATCCAAGAAATGGTCCACCAAGGATAGAACTTTGAAGTAGTCAAAACTGTTTATACATGTTGATGGAATAATGTGCTATATATATTTAACCTTAAACATATATATAAACGAAAAAAATTTTGGGTGATATACCTATACCGAAAAAACCTTGCATTTCATATAGGATGCTGTTTTTATGTGTTTAGTTACACATGTGATCGTAAGCTTAAGTTTGAATTTTCGTGGTCGGAGGTGATCTGGAACGCCATAAGGGAGTGACTATTTTCTCTCGCACTATCTCGGAAACTATAAGCATACGACAATTTTGTAAAAAGCTTTCTTTTAGATAATAATGTTATCTACAACTCCACTAAACACATTTTTGTTGTAAATTGTAAATTAATAGCTATTAAGAAAAAATATAGCGTCCGTCACGTAGCATGTGTCACAAAGGGTTCAGGGCTTTTGGTAAAACGAAATTTTTTGGATAAATGTATCCATCCTAGGTATTTCTGCTTATTTTCCTCTCTTTGCCAATCGTTTTCGCAAAATCGACAAAAAAAATATCTTATAAAGAGAATTCCCCATTATCAAATGAGTATTTGAAATCTAGTTTTTGTTACTTAAAACGACAAATATGATTTTGGGAAAAAAACTGTAAGAAAATCATCAACTAGTTTTTGAATAATTCCGTATTAGTTTTTAATTTATTAATTGAAAAAAAATTTAAAATGACAATTAACAGTATAATGAATAGAGCTCAACAAAAACGAAAAAATATTCGCTCAGTCGCTGTGGCGCTTTTCAAAACATGTGTTTGATTTTTGTTTATGTTAATTTTTTATTTTCTTGTTTTTGACATTGATCTTTCTTTTGTAGATGCTATTTTGTGTAAGCACAAACTAACTACAAGATACATATTCATGTATAAGAGAAGAGTTGGATAGCAAACTATTAGTTAAAGTACGTTTAGAAATATTTACTCAAAAAACGTAACCACTACTTTTGCTAGGGTTAGTCTGGTTTTTAGATCACAAAATAAAGTTAATTATGCTGCAAAAAGCAATTTTGATATTATTTTTAATAAATGCGAACCAGTAGTTAAAAAAAAATTGAAAATACAATTTTAGCTTTCCTATTGGTCACGTTTCTTTCGGCATATAATTGCCAGGTGTGACCGTACCTTTAGATAGTTTTTTATGTTTATTTATTTTACAGCGGAAATTTGAGCATATTACTAAATTTTGATAGAACAGGCGATTAAATAACATAACTATACTATTGAATAAATCTGCTTTTGAGATTTTTTTAATTTTACATTCTCTCTTTTATATACATAAAAATAATTATAATCTCTTGCCTGTGTAGTCAAATTGTTTCTGCTTGGAAAGTACCTATAATGTTGCTAGTTTAGTCATTTGATATATTTTTTATATTTTTTAGCCACTAGAAAAATGATCGCCTATGTTTTGGCTTCCGAATCGTTTTCACAAATATTCTTGTGAATTCGGATGCTAAAACATATGCTACACCAGTTTAGTTGCAATTAAGAAAATAAAAATATAATAGCTTGTGTTCTATCTGGCATCTAAATTTATAAGAACAAATTTGGAAATGAACGATTTAAAATTTTTTTGATATACTCGTTTTTACTTTTGAGCAAACAAACTCATTTTCTTCTCACTTAAAAACAGTCTTGTGAAAGCAAAACGAAACGAGAAAAAAAAATTTGAAATCGTCCGTTTTCACATTAGTGCTTGTGAATTTGGCTGAATTAGAACACATGCTATTAATTCTTCTTTTCTTAATTTCAACTTAAACAGCCCCCCTATTCCGTAACTCGCTAAAGCTAGATCTCTATCGCTAAAAATCTATAAAGTCGATTTATCAATTTTCCTCTACGAATACAATTTTGCAAAGTGTATTGCTAAATTATGGAATGTCTTAAAAATTTAAGCCACCGAAATTTTAGTGTTTTATGTCATCGCAAAAAATGTTTAATTTTGTATTTGTTCAGCATTTTAGCGATCGCATTTCAGCATTTTAGCTTTAGCGAATTACGGAATAAGGCGGCAGGTGTAGCATGTGTTTTAGCATCCGAATTCACAAGAACACTTGTGAAAACGATTCGGAGGCCAGAACATAGGCCATTATCATAAAATAACATTTATTTTCCAATATTTTTTTTTATTACCCAGTTATTATTTTTTAAAAACGTTATATTCATATTATTATTTGAAGTATGTTCATATAAAAACTCACAACAATAAAAACGGAATACAGTGTACAAAATTTGTTTTCGTACAATTTCATAAAAAGTCTTTATAGAAGATTTCAAAGTGAATATGTACTAATATTACGTACTATACACATTTAAATCTTTTTAAATAAGCATTCGAAGTTGAAAACATTTCACAAATTCAGATTTAATAAACGCTTTAAGAACATTTTTCAATTTAAAATTTCACAAGGAAAAAACTTGTATATTTCATATTTGAATATACCAGTGTAGTCCTTGTTAGATAAGGAATAATAATCTTAAAAGATTTTCATTTATTAATGTTTTATAAAAAATTAAAAAATAAATCGATATTTTTCCGTCAACAGCCGTGCATGCAAGTATCCAAAGGAAGTAGAATGTCCTAGACTAAACTGGCTGTAGGTCTACGCCCAGACCAAAGTCGATAGAATGTTAACCTGTAGCTGTGAAATGCGAAAATACTCGGAATTTTTAAGTTGTATTTGATTCTGATATTTCGGAAATTGTTTTTTTCGGTGATTATTTTTTTGCAAACACTCTTATAGTGAAAACCTGAACTTTAAGTGCGCAAAGCTGCAAGCACATCTAGCTTACAAGATTATTAAAAATAAAGTAATAAATGTGGAATACGGTTGACCTTGCTGGCCATCCCTGGAACTCCTAGCTAATATCAAGCTCAAATCGCTGGAAAGTCCATAGATTTTTGGTGTAATTAAAAAAATAAACATATTTTTGAATCCAAATTGATTATTAGGCTAAGGTTCGTAACGTTCTAATTCAGAAAGAATTGGGCATGATTAAAAATAGCATCAACTTAATTTTCCAACGTACACAGCAGAACAGAGTAGCGCGCCACTTTCGGAAGCCGCTACACTTCCATCGTCAGAGCTCACGTGTATTTTGTTTATCACCACTTACCAAGTGGCTCTGTTGAATGTGATTTCAATTCTTATTTATACAACTTTTTCATGAAAATTGAATACGAGAATTAAATTCACTTACAAGTTGATATTAGCTGCATTTTCTAAAATTTCGATCACGATATCTCTTGAACCACTTATTCGATTTAGATAACATTTGCCGTATTTGGCACAGTTTTTCAAGTAAAAAAAGTAAAAAAAGTAAATGAATCCTAAAAATCGATTTGAAAAGAACTTTTAGAGTTGTTCATATAAAGCGCTTTTTTTCGACATTTTTCGACAACGATATCTGTCGAACAATCAGCATATTTCAATCATTCAGATTTGCAGCAGTCAACGCTGTTTTATGAGTTTAAGAGCTGACTACATTTTGGATTCGATCGGTTTAATAGTTTAGCATTTATTTGAAAAAATGTACCGAATCGGTTCATTATACCACGAAAACTAAGTGAGGTCAATGGCTTTTGAATTTCGTAAATTTGGTTCCGATCTGTTAAGCCGTTCTTAAGTTATAAAGGTTTACATACATACACACACATACATACATATGTACATCCATACGGACATCGTCGTAAAAATAATCAGAATAGTTTCTCATGACCGCAAAACGTCGAGATCTGGTGAAAACTCGATTTTCGAAAATCGGTGTGAAATCAGTAGCTTCTCTGATTACGGGAAGTTAAAAATAAAAATGTGTTTGTATACATTCTGTTTAGCCTTTTAACATTTATTTATTTCTGGTTGTGAAGTTTTGGCAACACTCGTTTGATACCATTAATAGATCCAATCCAAGGTGGATTTATGTCAGTGGTGGCTATTTCCTATAGTCGCAAGTATAGACTGTTTTTTTTAATCATCAACACACGTACGTACACTGTGTGTGAGACACACATCCTATCTATTTAGCCGCGACGCACATTCACAAAAATACACAATATAGTGTATGCATGGACACCACTGGTTTGTATTCACTCAAATTACTGTTTAGTCCAGTCATATAAGGGTTTCGCTGCGGCATGAGAGATAATAAGCTGAAAATTTGTATTCATCTTCCTTTTGGTGTTCTAAAAGTTGTCTTAAAAGTCTCATAAAATCTCGTGTCTGCGTCGTAAGTTATTCAAGGTCAAAGGTCACGAAAATTATCGCAATTATCTCGGTTTCTAGAGCTCCAATGATGTTAACAGTTATTATAGAAATTGTAGAGCATAAAATTTGCGACAAATTTTGTATTAAACATTTTTTCATACGCCCAACTGTTTCTGAGATAGAGGGCAGAGAGCCCGCAGCGTTCAGCCATACTCAATGTAATGCAAGGTCAACCGTGAATCTCAGTGAATAATACCTTGTATAAAGTTATTAATCATTCCGCAGTTGGCCCCTTTTTTCTGCTTATTTGACTGGGCTAGTTGATTGTATTTTATGCCGTTCTTATCAATTCCAAAAACTGGCTCTCTTACATTGAGTATTGTTTACATCAGGGATGCAAAAGTTGATACAATTGTACTTTTTTAGCACTTCATGAAAGTCAAAAGTACAATAGCACACCAATAACTAATTTAGCACTATTTCAAATTGAGAGCGACATGGTTTGTTTGAATTTGGAACGATTTTCCGTCATCCGACGTCAAATTTGGTTGATAAAGAGATTGTGTGCGTGCCTTTTGAAACTAAACATTAATATTAATTGATAAATTTATCTATATATATATATATATATATATATATATATATATATATATATATATATATATATATATATATATATATATATATATATATATATATATATATATATATATATATATATATATATATATATATATATATATATATATATATATATATATATATATATATATATATATATATATATATATATGATGATCCTGATGAAAATGGGCCTTATCTTCCCAGCAAGAATTGTCAGTAGAGCCAAAATAGATTTCCCCCAGCCCCACTTTATAGGTGGAATTGTCTCTAAATTGACCCCCGAAATGACTTAAAAAGAGGGTTTTTCCCAACCTCTACAATTAGAGAGGAAGGAACCTTAACTTCCCTCACATGAAATGCGTCAGGGAAGTTAGAATCTCTTTTCCGAAATGCTATTTTAATGCAAAGATTTTATGCTCTACTTCAGTTTTTCACTCGTAGAAATAACGAAAAACGGCGTTCTTTTCAAAATTGTATCTAGTTTTAGGAAATTTAGCTAACTCAATTTCGGACTCAGGATGATAAGATTCAATTTCATCAGGATCATTCCGTATAAGTATTTAGTGCAAGTGCACTTCAATGTGCCTTTTTTGTTGATTGGTGATTTTGAGTAAAAAAAAATGTTTGTATGAAATGTAATTTTGCGTTACATTTACACAACAACAACAATGAACTTGGCATGAAAGATTAAACTAAAATGTGTGAAAACATGGTGCTTAAGCCAAATAAATATTTGCTCAGTCGGACCCGTATCTTAAATGGCATTTTTATATTTTTTATTAAGGGCAAGGTACACATTAAAACACAGCGTAATTTGCTTTTCTTATCTTGTGCAGAATTAAGAGATGTGTTCTTAAATACATTTTCAAATTAAATTATAAATAGAAATTTCATCAGCTGTTCAAGAAAACCAACAATATATTTTTCATTAAAATTTCATACACAACATACGTACATATAAATATGACTTGATATACATACATATATTTATGCATTAGGGTTCCACTTATTTAATATGGCCACAATTATATTTTTACCTTTTCTTCATTTTATTCAATCAAAAATTTTTTAGATAAGATTTTAGATAAAACACCCACAAATCTAATTAGCAGTAATAAAGTTAATATTTTTGCGAAATTTTCTTTAATGTGAATAGCTTTAAGCTGAAAGTTATTATTTCGGCTTAAATTAATTATTTGAAATAATTAATGTATGTAACTTTGCGCGCGACGATCGCTTTAATTATTTAATATTTCTGTGTAATTTTCTAAATATTCCACTCTTAATAATAATTTCAATTTACATTAATTTAAATAATTAACTTAAGCCGAAATAATAACTTTCAGTAATAAAGTTCTTAAGTAAAATTTCTGTCAGCATTTTGATTCGGTGTGAGAAAATGGAATTTTCGCACTTGTTTCTCTCTAAAAAAAAATAAAAATTTTGTTCTTATTATACATATTTTATAGAAAATATTAAAAAAAAGGTTTTTTGCCTCTACTGAAAATTTTAACTTTTCGTATTCAAAAATAGGATATTACTGATTTCATCCCGATTTTCGAAAATCAAGTTTTCATCAGATCTAGACGTTTTAAGGTCATGTGAGTCTATTCTGACTATTTTTACGATGGTATCCTTGTGTATGTATGTGTGTGTGTGTGTGTGTCTGTGTGTGTATGTTAAGGCCGTGTCAGATAAAACTTTGTCGCTTTACGTGACGTTTCTAACTTTGATAGAAAAGTGTAAAGCAAAAGGAGTATGACACAATGAAAACTTTGACAACACTCGCGCACAGAGCACGAAGCCGGTCGGCTAATAGCCGGCTATTAGCCGCCGCCGGTGATTTTCACAATCACTTAGCCGCCGCCGGTTATTGCGGCTAATATCGGCTAGCGGCTAAGCCGATTTTTTATAATAAAAAGTGGATATTTACTAACATGCGCATTTAAAAATATTTAATTCGGTTTTGGAACATATGAAAAAAATTTCTTATGAAAATTATATTCATAAATAAGGCAGTAAATCGTCTAGAAAGGCAAGTTATTTATAATTGGGCCGAGTATACCTGTTGTAAATATACCTTGTATGTAAGTAAGCAAGAAATACTCTGTTAGCCGACCGTTAGCCGATAAATTTAGGTAGCCGCCGCCGGCGAAAAATTTTCGGCTCTTAGCCGGCTAATAGCCGCCGCCGACTATATTTGTTCTTAGCCGGCGCCGATCACCATTTTACATCGGCTTCGCCCTCTGCTCGCGCATTGATCGTTTACCAAAAAAGTAGTTGATAATTTTGCTATTTATATATATATTTTTTATAAAAATAAAAGTCAATTATGTTATTTTACGATTTATTATAAATAAATAAATGCCACATACATATTTACCTCTTATTAAAACAGATTCAAACGCGCAATATGTTTCGTTTGGCAATATAATAAAAGAAAATTATTCCAGCTGATTGTCAAAGCAAGCAAAAAGATGAGAGTTGCCGAACTTTTCGCTTCACGCTGCGTTAAAAGTGCTTTATGTGACATGTTTCGTATAAGTATGTACATTTCATCTTAGATGTCAAAGCGAATCTGTAACGCAACGCGAAGCAAAAGTTTTATCTGACATGGCCTTTAGTGTGTGTGTGTATGTAAACCTCTAATAAGTTCAAAATGGCCTAACTGATCTTAACCAAATTTACGGTAATCTAATGAAAGGATTCGTTTCGGTAGATCTCGAGAATTTTCAAAAATAAAGATTTGGAAAAAAATTTTTTCAGATAAATTTTAAACTACTAAAATGATCAAATCTAAAATCTAGTCATCTTTTAAGATCGAAAACTATCGCCGATGCAGGAAGTTTTATTACGATCGATTGATTCGTTCTGGAGATATCATATCATTTCATTCATTATTTAGATTTTCTAATACAACAAGATAGAATATCTTATAAATTAGAGTATTAGAGTCCGACAAGTTACCGTTGAAGAACATTTTCGACAAAAGCGCTTTATTTTAAAAACTCTAAAAATTCTTGTCATCTTCGAATATCGCAAATTCGATCTTAATCGGTCAGGGAGCTCGAGAGATATCGTTGTCGAAAAATTTGATTTTTTTTAATTGTTCCAAAATCTATATATTTTTTAGCGCTTTGAGTTTGAAGCTCCGTGGTTGGCATGCAAGGTCAACCGCATCCCACATATATATATATATATATATATATATATATATATATATATATATATATATATATATATATATATATATATATATATATATATATATATATATATATATATATATATATATATATATATATATATATATATATATATATATATATATATATATATATATATATATATATATATATATATATATATATATATATATATATATATATATATATATATATATATATATATATATATATATATATATATATATATATATATATATATATATATATATATATATATATATATATATATATATATATATATATATATATATATATATATATATATATATATATATATATATATATATATATATATATATATATATATATATATATATATATATATATATATATATATATATATATATATATATATATATATATATATATATATATATATATATATATATATATATATATATATATATATATATATATATATATATATATATATATATATATATATATATATATATATATATATATATATATATATATATATATATATATATATATTTTATTTTTATTTTTTTTTCTTTTAGTTGACACCCTTTAGAGGAACAAATGTCAAAACAGTTCCACCTTATTTTTTTGGTAACTTTTGACAAGATATCAAGTGTAATTTTCGAAATTTTTGGGAACGAAAATATACTTTTAAAGAGCAGAAGAAACATTTTGTGTATGCGTTTAAGGAGAAATGAAAGTTAAACATTATTAACTGATCTCGATTAGAATTTTGTTCTAAATTTTTTTCGATTTTTGACACATTGGAAATGAGCTGTATACTGATCAGTCGCAAATTAAAAAATAATCAGACAAGTTAAATATATAAATATTTTTGTAACTAAATATCGCAGAACTATTATTATTATATCAAAAGTAGCGCCTTAAAATTCTGCATTTAAAATACTAAAGCTAAGAATTGGGATACTTTTATTTTTTCCATTTAACAGAGCGCTACCTTAATGTACATATTTACAATATTAAATAAAATTATATTGTAATTAAAACTCACAAGTGACAGCCATCAGTTGCTTTAAATTCATTTCGCTCGCCGTATTCATTTATATTTTCAATATTAAAACGTCCATATAAACAACAAGTGGGAAAATTCAACAATTATAAATTTTGTTTATAATTTACAACTATGTATCATATAAATTTGTAATATTTTCCCTTCTTACAGCAAAAATAATTAAGTTTTTTTCTCCAATATAATGACGCCGAGATTTCAATTCGTTATTTATTGAGTTTGTATGTTTTCTTATTTAATTACTTAGATTACATTTAAAAATAATAAATTTTTCTAATCAGAGATTTGTAGTCCTCATAAATATTTTTTTTCATTTTATTGTTTATTATTATTTTTGTTTTATTTTTTTAATAAGTCATGGAATCTTTTTCCATTTTTATCTGTCTGGTATTGGAACATCGTATTTCGGTAGATAATGTAGATTTAATGACGTCAACACAATGCAAAAATGGTAGTGAATTTACATATTTGTGTAATTTGAACAAAAACTATATTGAACTAAACGGAACGGTCATATTTGGTAAATATTTGCCGAAAAAACGTAACCAATAGGTAAGCTAAAATTGTGTTTTCTTTAATTTCAATAATTCTTCAAATATGGGTTCGCATTTATTAAAAATAATATAAAAGTAGTATTTTGCGGCATAAGTAACTTAATTTTGTAATATAAAAACCAAGTTAAATCACACTAACACTGAACAAAAGTAGTGGTTACGTTTTTTTTGCAAATATTTGCCAAGTGTGACCGTACCTTAAGTAATAATTAAATTTTCATTTAAATATCGAGCCCTATTTTAAATTTAATCGAAAGCGACAAAAATTAAGGTTTGCAGTAAATTTTTTTTATTATATTCAAATATTAGTGATTTTTTTTGGAATTACTAAAATTTATGGTTTTTTAAATTTATAATCGCACTATTTTCCAAAATTAATATTTTACTTATTCAGTAGAGTATTAAATGTTTATAAAAACACATTGACATTGATTACTGAGGGATATTAGCTAGTGACTATGTTCATTTCACTGAGGCTAAATGCATATCATCAGGAAACCTTTACCCAAAAATCTCATAGAAAAGCTAAAGATATTGTAGCAAACTTTTATTCAAATAAATAAGAAGCATAAACAATATCAAAGCTTAAACATGAACACAGTAATCAATGTTGTTTTTTTTATTTTCTTACTTTACCATATACTACACAGGCAGTGTTTTTTCCTGCTCCAATTGCAGATGTAAGAAGGCATGTAGAAAACTGAATGTAATAACAACAACAACTATACATTTAATATAGTGTGATGTCAAACAAGTGTTTTTATTCAGAAAGATAGGTATATTAGGAATAAAATAAGCTATAACCATGAAAATCGATGGACAAATGTAGATTTTATTCACAATTAAGTGAAGGTACTCAATTGATAAAAATCACAATTTCTATACAACAGTAAGATTTTAATTTTTATGAGAGTATATGTTCCATCACATAATGTTTAATAGAATTATAAAAATGTAAAATTTTTGATCTCTTAATTTTTTTAATGAGTTTTTGAAAAAGTTTAATTTTGCACGAAAAATTCTTCACCGCTAATTTCTGTATAACTCCGAAGCAGTTGGATATGTAAAATATATATATACGGATGACTTTTTAGAGGCAATCTTGCTCCGTATGTTTTGGTGGCATACTTATCCAAATCGGACAATCCATTCTCGGCTTGGGGTGAAATATACTGACGTACCTTCCTAGTGGATATAGTCAAGGCCATTACAAAATCTGTACGTGATAGTGGATATCGTCAAGGCCATTAAAAAAAATCTGTACGTGATAGAAAAAAACTGAAACCGGATTTGAGTTTGGCGCCTTAAACTTTGTATATTCCAAACATTTTCATTTAAAGGCTGGAAAAAACTTTATTTTCAGCCAGTGTAATTTGAATATATACCTTTACTTTACTTTTCTTTATATAATAGAGTACCACCTTAATATACTTATAATATTAAATAAAATTATTTTCGTTTTTTAAATTTATAATCGCACTATTTTCCAAAATTAGTATTTTACTTATTCCGTAGAATATTAATTGTTTATAAAAACACATTGACATTGATTACTAATGCTGACTTTAGACGACATGTTTTTTACATATGGCTTGTTAGGTGTGTGAGACATATGTAACTTCGCATGTTTGTCAAAATTGTCAATTTACAGACGCTTTATAATATTTGCTTTCACACGTACATGTGCAATTACATCTGACATAACCTCTGAGTGTTCACAACAGCGTAGTTTTTGCACAATTTTCGTAAATATATAAAGCGCTCTTTGCATTTTAATGTTTTTTCAGCCAAACCACACTTTTGATAATTTAATACAGCTGATGTCAGATACCTTGTCAGATGAAAATAGAACACGCTCTAATTGAAAATTTTTTATCTGACTTTGCTTCTGTAAATGTCATCTGACAATGTTTCATATGTTTCACACGGCATGTATCACTTTTGCAGTGGGAAATTTGACAAGTCAGCTGTAAAATTCATGTCGTCTAAAGTCAGCATAAGGGGTATTAGCTAGTTCCTATGCGCATTTCACTGGGGAAATAGTGCGATTATAAATTTAAAAAACATAAATTTTAGCAATCCCAAAAAATCACGAATTTAAAATTATTTTCTTTAAATATAATTTCATATTGTTTTTTCAATATTAAAAAGTTCATATAAATAACAAGTGGGAAATTTCAGCAATCATGAATTTCCTTTATTATTTAGAACTATAATACAAATTTTTAATATTTTTCCTTTTTACAGCAAAAATAATTAAGCTTTTTCCTTTATTTATTGATAATGCTTAGAGAACTATCACCAGTTGTTTTCTGCCAGTGTAATAACGCCGCGAGTTGGTGATACGACCACCAGCAAACTTGTTATCAATTCGTTGCTTATTGCGTTTGTACATTTATTTTTTAATTGCTTTAATTGCATTTAAAAATAATCACTGTTGCTAATCAGGGGCTTTTAGTCCTCATAAATATTTTTTTCATTTTGTTGTTTATTATTCTTATTTTTGCTTTATTTTTTTTAATAAGTCATGGAATCTTTTTCCGTAAATTTTCATCTGTTTACCACTAAACATCGTATTGGATAGATAATGTATTTTTTTATTTTACACTCCAAATAATATTGTAGGTAAATCTAACCAATTTAAATTGTTAAATTACTGTTAATGTAAATTGTTTTTGTAATTTTTATGAGTAAAACAATTTTATTCGTTAAATAACCTTTTAAAGGTATTTCATGTCTATGTTTACTTTGTGCTACCGTTATTTAACCAGATGACTTGGCTGAGATGGTAGTAAAGGCGTTGTTTTATACACATGATAACCGAAGTTGAAGTCCAAAAAATTACAAAAACAAAATTTGAATTTTTCTAACAATTACATTTACTGCTTAAGCCTGGGAAGGCATCGAACCAGCGGCCTCCCGGTTAATAAGTTTATCACACTATTCACTACATCATAATTCCATTTGTTGATTTTACTGTATTTTATGGGTTGGTACAATTCTAACCAATGAAATTGGTTAGATTTACCAGCATTTTATTTTGTGTGTGTATTTTATATATTTAATGACGTCAAGATAATGCAAAAATGTTAATGAATTTATTTGTGTAATTTGAACAACAACAATTTTCATTTCATACAATAATGAATACACTTAAAAATCATTTCAACATTTCTAAAATCTTAGGATGAGGGCAGACGGAGTAAAAATTTTACAAAACAAGCGTAACCAATAAATATTTCACTTATTTTTTTGTTTTTGATATATCTTCCGTTTTGGTGAATTTTTCCGTTTTAGCGATTTATTCTCGTTTGAACGATTTTCCGGTTTGGAGATTTTCTTTTTTTCCTTATGTGGCGATTTTTTGCGTTTCGGAAAGCTTTTTTCCGCTTCAGCAATTTTTTTAGACGAACAAGGTCAAAAAACAATAAAAACATGAGGAAACATAAGAAAAACTGACCGATGTTACTATTTTTATAAGCAAAATTTTTCGGACATATTATAGCAGATAGAGACATAGCCCTATTATGATCAGTGATGCCAGTGGAAATTTTGAAAAATCCCTACATGTCTAAAAAAAAAGATTCATTTTTTTCCCTACAACCAAAAAATTTTTCTCTACTATTTTCCCTACGCTAAAAATTTATTGCATTTAGAGAAAAAGTAACAAAATTTCTTTTACATTTTGTAAATATGTATTATAGATTTATTTCATCAGGTACAAAAATTATTTTAAAAAAAGCAATAAAACCAAAATAGCGAAATCCAAATAATATTTCGGTCATTAATCGAAAAATTGTATTGTCAAATAATGTTCGATCAAATAAAAATTCCCGATTTCGAGTAAAGACTTATCCGTTTTATTTCATATTTTTCATACAAAATTTACTGGAAACTTGAATAAATTTTAAAAGTTTCCGCTTAGTTCGAGTAATGCTTAAATGTGAAAATTACTCTAATAATTCAAATGAAATAAAAGCTTTACTCGATTTTCCAAATAATTTTTACCCTCAATTCCAATTAAATGATAAATAAACTGTTTAAAGATCGATGAAAATAAATACTGTAACCATGACTTGCTTCCCAGTAAAAACTTTAGGAGTTTTGGTAATGAGTAGTAGTGTTTTCATCGCATTATTTATGTTGCTTATTGTTTTAATAAGTATAAAAATTTCTTATTAATAAGGAATAAAATAGGTATTTTAAAAATTCCCTACATTTTACTCAAAATTAAAAATCTGTCTTTTTTTCCCTACGCCTGAAAATATCTAAACAAATCCCTACACAATGGGAAAATTCCCTACTTTTGGCATCACTGGTTATGATTCACAACTAAATTGATATTTGGGTTGTAGTTGTCACATTCTTAACACATATTACAACTCAACTTTCATTAAAGTGAGACAACTGCTATTGTACTACTTTTGTTTACTTTTAAAATTTGTCAACCAATATTGTTGCCATATGCAAAAAACATAAAATAAAATAAAAAGAAATAGTAAGGCCAAAACTAAAAATATTTAAAATATTCTGTGATGGCTACTATGGTTTCAAAAAGCATAGAGCGTAGGTAAGAACCTTGTTTCAAACATTATTTCGAAGACGATTAAAATTAGTTGGGAATCATAATATAAAAAAATCGTTGAGTTGAGCTGTAACATTGACAACTCAACTTAGTTGAGTTGTGAATCATAATAGGGACAATAGTTTTATACCGTATGCTATCTAGTGCCATCATAATTGCCGTTTCAAGATCGGACAGATGACAGACGGACATCATTATCTTGACTTCTCTATATATAAGGATCCAGAATATGTATGTTTTGTAGGATCGCAAATGAATATTGTAGAAATTACAAACAGAATGACAAACCTACCTTCACGCAAAACTGTTTTCCAAATACGGTACGAGCTCGGTCAGACAGTCTGCACAAGATGCCGAATCCGTATTCTTTGCCGAAATGTCCGATAGATTTCTGTACGAGATCTGAAGAATTTTGTAATGAAAATCTAAAGGAATTTTCGACATGTCTGAACAAATTTCTGATAAAACATCAGAAAATTTTTCGACTTTTCTTGTCGTATTAAAGTATAATTAGTGAGAAAATTCGAAGCTAAAATTAGAAAGTTAACAAAAATGTATAAAATTCGCACATAGAACTAAAAAGCTGTAAAACTTCTGAGTCTCCTTGTGCCATTTAAAATTTGAAACGCCGTCGTCAATTTCTTCTGCAGAAGTTGTGTTACACAATTTTTTAAATCACACTTGTGTGTTATTTCACTACATATAAATTATAAAACAAACAAAAATTTAACAACTTTGTTCCTTCGTATCCTTTAATATGCGTGTACGTATGTATGTGTGTTTAATTACATTATGTGTTAATTGTAAATGTGTGTGTAATTACATGCCCTGAAGGAAGCCAGGGGCCAAGTGTCTCCAAGTCATCACTTTTGTCGACAAGTTTGGTGACTTTGGCTGCCTTCCTAAACGCATGTTGCTTTGCAGTTCAACAATGTCACGCATTCCCAAACCCAACCGTGCAAACTTTGACAAAGTATCGCATTCCTAAAGTCATTTGTTTTGCAGATAAACTGCAAATAAACGCAACTAGCGCACTATTTAAATTGGCAATGCTTTTTATTGACAATGCATTTGATTTGCAGTGCTGTAAAGTATAATTGCTTGATTTAAACAATGATTTGACGTTGCATACAGACGTTTAGGAAGGCAGCCTTTTTGGTGACATTGCCAACGAATCGTCATTAATTGGAAGAGAAGTTCTTGGCAGCTACAAAACGATTTTTTCATCCTCTCATTTTGTTGTGTTAAAAATAAATGCGGCTGCACGCAAAACTAAAAATGTTCATACAAAATTCAATTTAATTTCCTTACCTAGTAAAAAGTCTCATATGTGTTGAATAGAATATTTAAAATGCACTAGTGAATCTCTGGTGCCAATATCTCAATATGGCTCCATAAGAACTACCTAGTCTATAGTAAGTCAATAGTTCCGAGGTCACTAGTGGAATCTCAATGATAAGCACATGATAAATGTCTATAGCACAGAACATTGCCTGGGGTACACTTAGTAAGTAGTACTGGCGACAAAGTCAATAGTGAATCACTGCAGTTTTACTATAGATATTTCCTGCAAGGCGGTATTACACATTTTGTTTTATTGCAAAAGTGCTGTTCATAATAATAAATGAAAACAACCCTGTAGTCCCATTTTTTACCAACAACATTGTCATCGATGTTGTCCGCAACACAATCAATGATTTGTCGCCTATAAAGCACATTTAGGAATAATTTTGGCGACAAGGTGGTATACGTTGTCGTGTATAAATAATTTCTTCTGACAAGACTACGAAAATTGTAGTACACTTTCTTATTGACGACAACAAGAGCAACAACTGCATTGAAGTTGTCGCGTATACAGTTTTTTGATGACAACAATAGTAACAGCTGCATCGAAGTTGTCGTGTGTTCAGTTTTATTGACGACAACAGGAGTAACAACTAGATCGAAGTTGTCGCGTGTATGGTTTTATTGACGACAACAGGAGTAACAACTGCGGCGAAGTTGTCGTGCTTCCATTTATGTACATTAAAGAGTTTAAGTTGCCCACAACACGTGTTTTTATATAAAGTTTTTTAAGAATCTCGGTAGGCTTGTGCGTTGTGGGTTCGATTATTACATTTTTAAATTTTATTATTATTCACTGATGACAACTTTAGTTGCATGTTACTAACGTTGTCGTCAACGACTTTTGTGCTCTTTGTTCTAATATGTCCTCAATAGTTGGCTTGGAGTGTCGCCACATGCATCGATCATGTCTCAAAGACTTGGTCTACGGGGAATTTGCCAAAAGAAAACACACACACAGAATTACGTTATATATTGTCTTTAATTTGTGGCCAAAAAAATGCCTTCTGAACCATAGTGCAAACTGAGGTGAAAGGTTCATTAGATTCGTTACAAGCGATAACAAAACTTTTAAGTTGTTAGTAAATATTTTATTATTTGTGTTGAACGTACACGCGATAATTTATTATGCGAAAAACACACACTCTTGCAAACAGTCGGTGTAAAAAGTGACCTTCATAAAAGCAAAATAGAGAGAGGAAAACTGTGAATAAAAGCCCTACAGTTTCTGCCAAGTTTTTCACAATACAATCACATACAAACATATTGCACTTACAAAAGCCAACATTATAAAACACATTTGTTTACCAAAATAAATATAAAAAAAAATTACAAAAAAGGAAATTTATGGAACTGTACAACGGCAATTTAAAGGAGTAAGTTCATTAAAAACTTTGTTATTATAGTGCAGCGGTGGCCATTCTCTCAATTTCCTATACTCGCGACCATAGGCCGTTTTTTTTCACCATCAACCCTCGTACACTGTGTGTGAGGCTCGCACAGCCTATCTACCCAGCAGCTAAATTTACAACTAGATACCCTTTAGGACAGTAATATTACTAGTTATAAAAAAAGGACAGTCATATTCGTAGTTGTAGCAAGACTAGTAACGATACTAGTAAAAAAAGAACAATCATATTACTAGTTGTATCGAGACAATAACGATACTAGTCAAAAAAGGACAAAATTTTCAGGTATACGACTTGTATATAAAGCATATTTTTAGCTTTTAAAAAAATAGGTAGAAAGTGACTCAGTGAAATATGAGGAATGTGTGTTCGAACCGCGGTTAAGCCAAAGTTTTTTTAAGAGTTACAAAATCTAAATAAACAAACTAGTAAGAGTACTAGTTTACAACAACTAGGATTCCAACTGGGATATAAATCTATACAAATGAACTAGTTGGTCTCCTATGACAACCTACTGTTAAAATCGATGGTGAGATATATGAAAAAAGGACAGATGGGCAACTAGTCTGAAGTAAAAAGCAACTAGTATAGTTCTAACAACATACTAGTTACTTTGTCATACCAGTTACATATTATGTACGAGTGTTGTACATACTTATCATTAGTATGATAAAACGCACAGGCGCATGATTTTTTCCTAATAATGCACTCTTTTAAGTGTCTTTCAGTCATGCTCATGCCACTCACTATTTGTATTGAGTCTTATGCTAGACGTGACATTCTGTGTTCCCCCTTATTTTGTTTTGAGTTTGTTTTGTTTTCGGTACCGGCTCGAATTTATCGCTGTCATATTTTATTATTTTATTTTTGTTCTACTTTGTTTGATAGCACGCAGGTGGTCCCACTGGGAGGCTCCAATTCACGCCAATGCACGGTGATCACTTCTTCATTTCTTTTAGCAAATATGTAGCTTCATGTTTTTTTTCCTTTTAATAAAAATATGTTGAATATACAAAGTTTAATGCGCTAAATTGGAATCCATTTTCAGTTTTTTTAATGGGCATGATTAATATTTCCTCTAGATTTGTCAGTATATTCCACGTTATCTCGGGAACGGATTGTCCGATTTGAATAAGTAAGCCACTAAAAGATGCGGAATAAAATTATCTTGAATATATAATTTTTATATTTCTAATTGTTTGGAAGTTATTCAGAAATTTGCGGCCAACAATTCGTTTTTTCATGCAAAACTAAATTTTTTTTCGTTTAAAAACTATTAAATAAACTAAGATGGCAAAAATTTTAAATTTTTATGATTTATCAGAAATCTGGGTATATTAGGAATAAAAGAAGCCATAAATAATTAAAATCGATGGAGAAATGCCAATTTTGTTCATAATTAAGTGAAGGAACTTCTTTGATAAAAATCGCAATTTCCATACAACACACATACACACACATTTAACTTAATTGTGAATAAAATCAAAGTTTTTCCATCGATTTTCACCATGATGTTTTCGACATGAACTACGATCCCATCATCAGAGCTCTTTTTATATCTTTTTAAAAACCTTGAAACCACAAGTACAATATATATTACAAAATATGGACTGGAAAAAACTCAGTTTTGCCCGGCATTGACCACCGTGCAAGATAATGACTACGTGATTGCTTTGATCTTTGTAAAAATAACAGCGATATGTACAAACAAAGTGTTGGTTTTTGTACATAAAATTAAATACACAAGATTTTTTTGCAGATTTTTGTTTTGTATATTTCAATGTTAAGGTTATATTATGCTTAAAGCAGGTTTTTTATCTCGTCTCATGCATTAAATTTTTCTACCATTTTGTATTCAAAAATAACTTTTGATTTAATGTTTTGATAAAAAATCTTAATGTCTTATATATGGCTGGGTTGATATGATAATTTCCTCTAATTAGCACTGATGCTATTTTTTTGCGGCTCTCAAAAAAATCACCCCATCAATAACGTTGAGTTATGAATATATTACGTTCGAAGGAAAACAAAGTTCCTTCGATAATTGCAATTGTTGGGCTTTTTTTCTGCTATATCAAAACCGGTATTGTGGCAATGCTTAGATACCAACAAAATGGAGTACTTATTTTTCTAAAAGCTTCGTTGCAGTAGATTTTCTCTTAGATTTCTGCTAAAAACATACAAAAAGATAGGAAAACTCGTCGTAGTTCTCGTGTAATTTGACATCAATAGTGTAACAAGTGTATTAATCTTTGACCCCATGATATCTGTCATAATTGCGATGTTAACCTTTACATCAATGACAATGGTGACAATTCTGCCATCAATGTTAAAAAAAATTACATTTAAATTTTCTTACTTTTACTTGTTTCTATTTTAATTTAGCTTTTATTATTTTATATTACATTCTAACCAGAGCGAAATCTAGTAGATTTCAATTGAAATCTTTTTTTAATCTATACCGTTTACACTAACGTTTTTGTCATTTTGAAAAGTTCATTAACAAGACCCCATATAAAAATAGAGTCCTTCAAAGGCAAAAGTAGGTAGGTCACACTCACCTCATAGTATGTATGTGCACAAACGTAACATCAAGTACACGCACCTTACAGCGGTTTATTTTTAAGTACAATAAAAAGAAATAACGCACGGATTCATGAGATATCGGTTAGGAGCGAAGGTCCTGTCACCTTTGACCTACGCCCTGTCGGCCTGGACCGGCTGTCTTCAGCCAGTCGGCTTCGGTCGACCACCTTTGTTTAGTATTTTCATTATCCGTACGTTACACATATTTTTTCATATTAAAAATTTTTTTAAATCATTGATATGCAAAACGTGCCATAGGGAACTTCGTTCCAAAAATTGTGCAAATCGAAGGTTTGGATATGTGAGCTATCTTAAAACATGTTCTTCAAAAATGTACTTTTCAAAAATGGTGTTTCAGAAAGTTCATGCTCAAAAATACCTTAAAAGTGGCTTTAAAGAATTGCATTTTAAAAATTCATATATTGAAGGATTTTTTTTAATTTTAATTACACTATATTTTGCATACCAAAAAGTTGTTTTCAATTTTATGCCTGGAAGAAATATTTCAGTTTATTTCTTCACATGATAAAGCAAAAACTGAAACTAAAAGAAACTGATTTACATGATTTACTTTTTATATCTACATATGGGCATTTCCATGTCAGCGTACGTGACATTTGTACGCCTACAAAGTGGAATAGATTTTGCAAAAATAGGGGTAACTGAAAAAAATTATGTCGTTATATTTCATTCAGAGAGTATAATGTGTGAAAAAATTTATTACATTTGGAAACCTGTTGTCCAAAATATCGAGGGAAATAAGGGCATAGCGTACATGACATAAAACGGAAGTGATGTTAAGGTGCATCTAAAAATATGCGAAAATCTGCGAATTGTGAAGTTTTTTTTTTATTTGTTAATTTCTTAAACGATGCCAACTATTTTTCCTTTACTATCTGTAAATTTTAAATAAAAAAAATCTTTTGGATGATTTTATAATGAACAAAATTTAATAGCTTACGTGACATAGTGTACGTGACAGATTTTTCTCTTATAGTACTCTCAAGTAATGAAATATATGTTTTGTAAATATATGTAAACAAAAACTTAAAAACAAATAAAAAATTTGGTGATAATAGCAATAAAAACAATCAAGATTTAAATTCATTTCATACTACTTATTATGTACTTGGGCGTAAGCTCAGCGCCCATCTTAGCGTACTACAGAGTAGTACATACTAATTAATTTGAAATTATTTCGCTTAATGAATACGCTAACTGTATACGCAGTTCAAATATATGCTGACTATCATGATATGAAAACGGATGAAGTTTTTCCATTTTTGAAATTTGATGGATATTTCGCCATTTTTCATTTGCTTTTAGTTGCATTTGTAGTACTACAATAGCGTACGTGACGAGCCTTAAATGCTCATAAAATTTTTATTACACCAAGTTGAAAAAAAGTCGATCAATATTTGTTTGCGACAAATATCGTGCATTAAACTTTTATTTTAAAACAGTTACGGCCGGTAAAATTCAAATAACGTAGACAAATATCGTTTTTGCAGTGCGTACGTGACATTAGAATAGCATCCAAAGAAAATAAAAAATGTTCAGCTAATCTAACTCTATTTTTTATCTTTTCTCGCGAACCTTGTTCTTTTATGTTGGACCATTAATTTTAAAGTATAATTGTAATGTTACAATTAACTGAATTCAATCGCTAAAAAAGCGAAAATATTTAGTTTAAGCTATTCCTGCCTGTTCTGTAAATCGAGTCGATTTCAAAACGCTCGATTTAGATAAATTAAACCCACTAATAGCAAAATTTTTGCGGGTTTTTTTGTAGTTTCGTACTTTTTAGAGCTTCAATTATTATATCTGAAATTAATTGAATATATATAATTTAAAATACATTAATGGGGGCATTATTTATTTTTGGAAAACGAGAAATTTACTCGGATTCGGTTTACAGAACAAGGTCGATTATTTTTGATATATAAAAATTGTAGTTGCCTAATTCACAACAATTTGTATAGCCGTTCTTGTATCAAATATACTTTTTGTTTATTTGTTTGTGAACACCTAATGTAATTTGTATCGGCTTGTAATATTGTATTGATGGACAAAGGAAGAACAAGATACATACAAATACTCTCAGAGAGTAATTGCAAATGCTCTCTGAGCAGTGATGCCAACTTTTGGAACCCAAAACGCGCAAACATTTTTCAAAAAGGGGCTAAAAAGGGCTAAATTTAAAAAAGACAAGTATAAAGCAATATCCAGTAAAATATTTAGAAAAAGCGCAAAAAAGGGCTAACTTTCAAGCACGCTTAAATTTTTGAGCCAACTTAAAATCACATCCAATTTTTAAAAATATGTAACATTGTTCTAGACTCTTCTTATTATTATTACTGGTACAGCGAACTAACAAAAGAAAATGAGTAAAAACGATGTTAGCATCTTAATTCACAAGTCGATATGCTAGAATAAAAGAAGAAGAAGTTCGCAAAAACGAAAAATGTACCCATATTGACCAAAAAGTAGAAAGGGGCTAAAAGGGCCAAAAGATAATTGTAAAAAGTGCTAAATTTGCGCGTTATTTTGTTTGGGGGTCGACATTTTTTTTTCGCGTTTTGAGTAACTAAAAACGGGCTAAATCTAGCCCGAAAAGGACTAAGTTGGCATTCCTGTCTCTGAGTATCGTAATAAATACGACTTTTTCAAAACATATGAAATAAAAATGAATTGAATACACTAATTATTATATGAAAATTATCAACAACTAGTTTACACTATTGTATTCAATACAATATTACACTCGATACAAAGATACAAGAGGTTTTATGAATTAAGCAAGTATAAATACCTCTGTAAAATTTGATTGTTTTTCCTCTTTACCATATCTTAAAAAAAGTTTTAAGGGTTTTAATTTGTTCAGTCGTGGTTGACATTTTCACGGAAATGCCCATATGTATGTAGTACATAAATATGTCCTTCACAAAAATTTACATCTGTCACGACTCAGAATTTTTAGCAACAGTTTTCATTCAAAAAGACAGTAGAATGTATAAATATTGTAGTCGACAAAAATTTACCTCAGTCGAACACGGGAAACAAACAATTTTATATGTTGAGGCGATAAATTTAATTGAAATCATTCCAGTAAATCAAAATGTTAGTGTGTTATTAATGTAAATAATACGTAGGAGTATATGCAACAATTGTAAAAGTAATTTAATGGTGCGTTACTGTATGAATAAGAAAGTGCTGAAAACCTTAAACTATTTTTTCTTTCGTTTTAGTTTATTCTACTTGTGTATGTCGTAAATAGCAGTTGAACCCTTAAACAATCATCAATACGACTAAAACTAATTTTACACTATCCCTCACGTGATTATGTTTTTGGTGAAAATGTAACCCTGATTAAATTACTTTATGAATATTTTTAAAAAGCAATAACAACACATTTAATCAGGGTTGCATTTTCTTGAAAATTCGAACGACTTGTGGGATAATTTAAAATTAGCTTAAACCTGCAGAAAATAATCGAGATTTTGGAAGCAGTACAGACTTTTCTTGTTATACAAATGCGCTTCATAGCGGCGACAAATGTATTGCCCGAATATATGCAATAATGTATGGCAAAATACGTTTAAGCTTAAGCCTTTTAAGTGGACGAAAAAGAAATATATAAAAATTCTTATATTTTTCTTTTTCGTCCACTTAAAAAACATATTTTTGTCTATTCACTTATAGTTGTGTATTCAAGGAAGCGCTACTTTAAGGCAGAGATTATAAAAATATACATTTGACGAAGAATGACGATGAGTTATGGCTTTAAAACGACAAAACAACGGCATGATTTTATTATATTCTCAATGGCCTTAAAAGAAATGCTCCTAAGTGGGACATCGCGTACAAATATCATGCAATACGTAAGCATGTTTGTAAGCTAAACCAACAAAATTCTCTTTTACAAACCACCTTATCGCGAAGCAGTAGTTTTTGCTGGACCCAGCAAAAACTCCTGCTTCAGCCGAAGTAGGTTTATAAGCCAGAGAAGCTGGTTTTGTTGTTTTGACTGCTTCAAAAAGCGCTTCGAACATTTATGATTTTTGTTCGCGATGTCCCACTTTGGAGCCCTTGTTTTTGGTATAAAACAGCGCTTCCTTCGAAGCATCAAAAATGCTCTAAAATCATAGCTCTTCGTCTTATTGCGTCATTCAATTATATCATCGTTAAACTACAGACAAAACAAATCGTGTTTTATTATAAATTTCTCTCTTCCATGCAATAGGTGGGAAATGTAGAAAGAGAGCATACTTTAAATGGATTTTGAGTTTTTAAATGTGTTAGTGTTTATTTGAAACAATGCGTGCGGCAATTCTCTAGAACCTATATTGTTGAAAGCTACAATGATACTGAATATGATTTTGTTTATTTCGGAGTTCGTGTTGAATATATGTAAAATGCTGACTAAATTCGTAATTTAAACATTATGAGCACTGAGAGATCTTTGGCTTCTTTTTGAGCATCCTCGGAAGTGCTTCAAAACATCGTATATGGAAGGCATGAAAGTTTTTACTGCTTTCAGAAACATGATATTTTTTTTAAACAAAAATCACGAAACCGGAAAAATCCCGAAATCTCGATATATCCCGTGATCTCGAAAAATCCCCGGGATTTCGGGAAATTCGGAAAACCGGGATTTACAAAAACCATTACCATTTGGCATCTCTAATGCACATACATCTGCGGCCTTACAGAATTTTCGAAAATATATTTTTTGAAACTAATTCAAAGCCTTCTTTAAGTACTCCAAAAATCTATGGATTTTCTAGGGCACTGCGCTTGCAATTAACAGGAAGCTCCAGGGATGAGCTGCAAGGTGGTCAACCTTATCTAAAATGTGTTTAAATTTGAGCCATCATTGACAATTTATTTCCAAAATTGTGTTTGAGATTAACAAAAGCGATGACAGCAGTGTACAATTGGTATTGATTAATAACAATATTCCATCCCCCTTGAGTTTCTATTCCTCTTTTTCCACCAATTTATTTTTATTACTAGTTGATATGGCAGCTCTATACTAATAATCTACTTGTTACTTCCTACATTAAATTCATTATTTGCTAACAGGGCTCGGACTTTCATGCAAATGCATGTTTTTGTGGTGATAGATAAAGAGGTATTCGCTAATTGTTAATTCGAATCATCAAATTTTAAGTAGTTTGGCATCGATTTGTAGTTGCATATTTGTGCATATTTTGGTGGTAATTACATATTTTTGCATATTTGGGCAATAAATGCATATTTTTGGAGTTATGAAAATTTGTTAATGCATATTTTTCAATTTTTGAAAAAAAATATTAATAGGCCGATTATGGATAGCAACCGAGCTTTACTTGGACTGCCAGTTGCTGAAATTGATACTATAGATGGCAACTGGCAACTGAGAGCTGTCAATTTCAATTGGTATTTAGTGCCTGAAAATTAATTTTCAGTTGCCGAGCGGCAACGCTACTAAAGTTCGGTTGAATTAAATAATAGGCCCAATTATGTTTGTTTTATTTTTTATTTTTTTCTACTAATAATAAAAAAGTAATAAAACGTTGTCATGTTATTTTAGTTTTGTTACTTTTTAGGTGCATTTGTTAAGCGCTTAAAATCAATTTATAGCTGCATGAAAGTCCGAACCCTGTACATAACTATTTACAATTTATAAGAAAAAGCTTTTTTTTAACTTTGACTTTGTCTAAAGTCATCATGACACTTATTCTCATTTATTTCATGTACATTTAATACCCTTTTGTATTGTTTTTAATTTTAATTTTCCATTTGTAATTCTGCTCTTAACTTTGCACATGTGATTTTCTCATCTACAAACGCACCACAACAATTTCAAGTGCATTTATCGCCTGACTGGTCTGCTTTTTTACTATTTGTTTTTCTATCATAATTGTGTCATTTTTGACATTTTGTCAAGAAATTGAATCATACTATTTAAAAATACTGATGAATTTAAATTCTATTTTTTTATTAACTATTAATAGCTGACGATAAAAAACAACTACAACGGTGAAAAAACGTGATAATTTAATATATTAAATACTATGTGAATGATTTATGGAGATTAGTTGTACAAAATCTCCATAAATCGTTCACGTTTTAGAATTTATTAAAATTGATTTTTTTATTTAAGAAAATCCCCCTTCAGGGGTTTTTAAGAAAACTACATATATTTTGTGGCACAGTTTTGTCTTAAATGAAAAGAAAGCCGCTATAATTTCATGAAATTTTATAAAAAGTATTTATGTATATACATATGTAGGTATTTCTATTCATAAATAGAAAAGTTACAGATGCTTAAAAAATCAAAATACATAGTTATGTACCTAAACATAATCAAAAAATCAAGAAATACTACATCATTCGTTCAAATTGCTGATAATGAAAACGAAATTTCTAGAAAATACATATTTAAATCGCTTGAAGGATTTTTGAGATATTGGAATTTTTTCGAAAATATCGTTTTTCTCCTTTTTCTCACAAAGTGTGTTATCTCCATAAAATTACATTTCATATGAGAACTTATACTTACTGTCTATAAATGATAAAGAATATTTCAAGGCCATTCTTCACAATCACTCAAATTGTAAAAAAAAGCTGACTTTAAAGAACGACCCTGAATTATTCTTTAATACTTATAGACAGATGTTAAACTTAAATGAAATGTAATTTGATGACCAGAACGGACGTAATGGTAAATAATTTTTTGAAAATTATTCTTTAAATTTTCTAGAAAAGAGGGGAACAAGATTTATTTACGCAAAAACAAATACCAAATCTATAACACTGGTGTACCGATTTAATTCTCTTTTACATATTCTCCTTTAGTGTACCCAGTGTTGCCATAAGACGCAAACGTGAAAGTGCTTTATACATAGGATTGTCATCTTGCTCAGCGGTGATCTATAATTTGAAGTTCAGCTTTTCTACCATCTACAATTTGAACTTGTAATGTGAATGTGTTCATTTTAATCAAAGTATTGTTATTTAGGATTTTTTTCTATTTCCTTTTTTAAAATTTCAAATTTTGTTAATATGAACTCTCGATTATTTGGTCCCTTGAATTTCAAATTATCGAGAGTCTTTTTTCAAACTCTGTAACCTTTTTGTTTATGAATATAAATAAATTAATTTGTTACTTTATTCGACCTTACACTGGATAAATATTATTTATTATTTGGGCTCAAGGTCACTGTTTTTATTTTTAATAAAACTCTTATTTTTCGTTTTATCAAATATTATTTATTTAATTTTCGATATTTCAATCACCGTCGGTGATCTTCTTCAGGAAAAAATGCAGAGTAAAGCTGTCCACGAAAAATAAGAGTTTTATTAAAAATAAAAGCAGTGACCTTGAGCCAAAATAATAAATAATATTAATATAAATAAATACTTAAAAAATAGACAAATTAAAGCGACTTTCTTTTCGTTTAAAAATAATTGGCGTTAGGGTAGGCGAGGACCGAGAGTGTGAAAGTCACAGCTAGAAATTAACGTCGCGACATCGGTGATAAAATTATTATAGACAGAATTGTAGCTATTATGAAGCCATGAACAACGATATGCGAATTGTTATGATCCGATTACAAATGGCGGCGCAGTGTACAAAAAATTAAAAGGGCGGTATCCAGGAGCGTGGCAAACAATATTTCTGGAATCGTATTGTACTAATCATTAAACTTAGACCCGAAAATGGCTCAACTTTTTTTCGAACCATACTAGAGCGTATGCTAGGAGATTGAATCACCGCTAAAGTGAGGACTCCTCCAGTTGGCCAGTTCGGCTAAAAATGAGTTTTTATAAATTTAATTAAAAATAAGTTAAAATAATTTTTACACATTTCAACAAAACCGGCGCTATATTTCAAAAGCATTACTACACATTCTTTCTAGGGGCAGAAGTATTTATAAATCTTAAAACTCACCTCTTGTATTTTCTCAGGCATGTTGTTTATATGAATAAATATTTAATTTTTAATAAAACTATCACTAGATAAATTTGTTTCAAACAAAAATTAGCAGACTTTTAAAGAACACTTTTAAAATTTAATAAAAAGCTTATTTTCGTTTTATTCTAAATGCAAATTATTTTGTCTTTTTTTTTAATTTATACAAATTTATATTATTTTATAAATAAATTTTCTCATATATTTCACATTGAATTTGACTTTTAAACTTTTTTCTCTTTTAGCGAAATGAATTCTTTCTTTATATTTTTTGCACAGAAATAATTTCCAAAATTATAACAAAATAAAAACGTATTGAACAAAAAAAAATGCTTTTAAAACAAACACTCGCGTCAATGTTTGTTCAATATTCAATATTTATTTATATAAAATAACATTCGTGCGAAATTAAGCTTACAGGCGGAAAAATATTAATATATTTAAAATATTATTCTTATAAACGAGAAATGATACGTCTGACTGTAGACTCGTTTGTTCCGTAACTGTTGCGGCAAATTTGTTTGTGTTGTTTAAGGCTTTTTCCCACGTTAGAAATGAATGAATATGCAAAGAAAAATTCTCTAGCAAAAATGTATAAGTGAATAATGTAAACAGGGGCGTACCTACTTGCAAAGTGGCGATCTTTTATTATTTATTTTTTTAATTTTGGGGAATATATCGTACACAGAAAAAACAAAATTTCATTTTCTGTAAAGGAATTTAATGAAATAGTAAATATTTTGTCTCGGAACGGAGCTATAAACAAATTTGTTAATATGTATAGACAAAAATACCTCAACAATTCCATTGAAAAAAGTGTTTTTGCAGTGAACAAATTGTTTAAATCTATAAAACAATTTGTCTAAAAATATTTAAAAATTGTAAGCAAAACAATTTACTAAATCAAACAAAAAGATTTACTGGATTTTCTGAAAAATATCAAACAATATTTTTGTCTGAATCTATAAAACAATTAGTCTAAAAATATTAATAAATATTAAACAAAATAGTTTACTTACGGTCCTTTTCACAATGTATGATTAGGAGTTAACGTGAACTTTAACGACAAGTTGTGTATGGCGAACTTGCCGTTAAAGTCCACGTTAACTTTTAATCGTACATTTTGAAAAGGGCCGTTAATCAAACAAAAATATTTACTGGATTTTTTTTAATATATCAAATAAAATTTTTGTCTGGGTCATCATCATCCATTAAAAGCTGTTTTACACTATCTCACAAGCCTTTCGACTTCTGTTGAAAATGTTGATCAGGGATGAGTTTATGGGAAATTTAAAAAAAGCAATAACAACACATTATATCAGGGTTACATTTTGTGCAGAAGTCGAACAGCTTGTATAATAGTCTAAAAACAGCTTAAGCATTTATGAAATTTCACTTTTTTAAATGTGTTCAAGTCTGAATGTTTGTCTAAATACTCTAAAAAATGAATGAGAATTAATGCAACGACATTAACGAATAGATTCGCTCAAAAATCTTCAGTAAACAAACTTCGTATAACCGCATTCCGTTTGCTATCATTGTTGTTGTTGTTATTTGTGTGTATGTCGTCATCGGCGTTGTTTTTTACGACACAAATTTTCTTGTTGTTTTTGGTGTTTGCATCCTACACTGTAAAAAATTACTTCAAATTTAGGATCATGTATTGTCTAAATTTGTGTTGAAAATTTCTACTTATTATTTTATTAAAGAAAACCCTTTCAAATGAAATATATATAGTCTAAGTGGAAAAAATTTAACATAAAGTATAATACGGCTATGGCTGAATGATAGGTAGGAGGTCGCGGTGCAAACCTGCAAACCTGCACGAAGCCAATCGCGTGTGTAATTTTAGGTCGATAATAATCGGTAAAGTGCTGCCGACTATTATCGACCTAATTTTCAATATTGATTTCAGTATTGATTTCGACAGTTAAGGCATCGTTATATTCGTCTGAAAAACCCAAGTGCTCTTAGATAGGAGTTTAAAAAAACAAAATGGCGGATTTTTGGCGCGAAATAGTAATACCAGCCCTATCGAGTGGGGTATCAAAATAAAGGAAATTAAAGGGGGGTTACAAAAATATATTAATAAGTTGTATGTATAATTACCCGATTGCCAAGAAGGGCTATGTTTTTCGCTCGTTTTTGTATGCACGTTTGTAAATTTTTTTATTACCACGTATCTTCCAAACGGCTGTATAGATTTCGACAGTTAATATATCGTTATATTCGCCTTAAAAACACAAGTGTTCTATGATAGATGTTAAAAAACAAAATGGCGAAGCTTTGGCGTTAAAAAAAATTTTACGAAACCTATTGAGTGGGTTATCAAAATAAAGGACATCAAAATTTGATTACAAAAATATATACATATAAGTTATATATGTTTAAATTTAATTAAGAATAATAACTTGGTTTAAAGTTTCACAGAAAAAATTATGATAGGTTTTTATTTTAACATACATGTGCTTGAATTTGTTGTTAAATTTTAATATTTTTTAATATTTTTTTAACTATTTTGTTAGGGGCTTAAAACTTATTTTCACAAACATGAAAACAATAAAAAAATACATTTTGCTTCCCCAGGGGTTGAACAGTTTATCGTCTGTATTATAAGCAGACACACTAGTACTCTGCCAATAAGCGAATAAATGGTTTGTTTAATTACTAGTAATTAATTGTTCAGACGGTATGTTGTTTGTGGTTGAAAAGTATGTTGTTCTGTAGCTTAAAAAAACAAAAAAGTAACATATATTAAAAAAAAATTTACAAATTTAAAAACCTGACAGCAAAAAAAAACTAGAAAGAAAATAACAAGTCCAGTAGTGCGGAACATAGCGACTTTTACTGTCGGGCAGCATTAAAAATCAAATCTTCTTAATAATGGCTTCCGGCAGTAAAAGTCGCTATGTTCCGCACTACTGGACTTCTTGTTTTCTTTTTAGTTATTTTATGCTGTCGGGTTTTTTGATTTTTTTTTTTATCTTAACGAGCATGCTATGCAGTTGGTGCTATTACACTAGGCAACAGCCATTTTGTTATTTGGTTCTAGCATACTTTTTCTCATGGATTTGGACCTACTGAACACGAAAATGAATTTTAAAAATTTTTCTGTCGATTGGTTTGCGAGATACAAATTTTTTAATTTTTTTTTTTTAATTTTTGGAGGTACACTTACTATTTTGAGCATATCTTTAGTCTTCTTTGACCTATTTTATCCTACTACTACTCAAATTAAAGACAATTGAGCCGTCTACAACTTATTCTCAGAAAATTTTCAAATCGGGTTAGTAGTTTTGATGTTGGCGGCTTAAAAAGGTTAAAAAACTGGGTTTTTTTACTAAAAATGTGGCTGAAAAATTCATGTAAAAATTCATATAAAATATAAAACGCGATGTTAACAGCGATTTTAATTTTTTTACGTATAGCTGACATCAAAACTACTAACCCGATTTGAAAATTTTCTGAGAATAAGTTGTAGACGGCTCAATTGTCTTTAATTTGAGTAGTAGTAGGATAAAATAGGTCAAAGAAGACTAAAGATATGCTCAAAATAGTAAGTGTACCTCCAAAAATTAAAAAAAAAAAATTAAAAAATTTGTATCTCGCAAACCAATCGACAGAAAAATTTTTAAAATTCATTTTCGTGTTCAGTAGGTCCAAATCCATGAGAAAAAGTATGCTAGAAACAAATAACAGACAAAAGTTTGTTATTTGTGACCTAGTGTTATTGGTGCTGTTGCTACAGCTTCAACTTTTGTTGCTGCTTCTGGTCCTGTTATAGTTGCTTCGAAGACGTTATAGTTGCTTCGAAGACGGAAGATAATGTGAAACGTTCAAATGAGAAATAAGAAATTGCTGATGTTCCGTTTTGTGTTATTTTTCGCTTACATTTGTAAAACGTGCAGCACTTTTAATTGAATAAAATGAAACATTAACATGTAATTGCTGTCTCTATCTAAACGGCCGCAACAGAAAAAACTGATTTGGGCAATTTTCAACTGCCAAAGTTTTCATATCAGTACTGTTTGTGCTACTACGTCTGAGGAGATGTAGTAGTACCTTCTCAGGTGTATATTTCATGTCATATCATGTCATGTCTTATCATGTCATATTGTCTTGTCATGCCTTGTCTTGTTATACCTTGTCATGTCATATTATGTAAACATGACAACGTAACATATAGTTCTATTTTTTTATCTTTTCACGTAAATAATACGTAATGAAATTCGTTTCAACCCGGTGTCCCTCGACACCGTTCGTTCTTTTCTGTCTTAGCTATTTTATTACATGAGCTTTTTCCTTGCCCTCAATTATGTAGGTTATTGCTGTGCTTATTTTTGTTATTTTTTATTTACAAAAACCATTATGTACTTATACAGTCAAAATTTTGTCTTTGAATACTCTAGTATCCCTGCAGACAAAGTAACTAGTTAGAACTCTACTAGTTGCTTTTTACATCAGACTAGTTGCCCATCTGTCTTTTTTTCATATATCGAACTGTCGATTTTAATATTAGGTTATCATGGTAGCCCAGCTAGTTCATTTGTATACAGTTATATCCCAGTTGGAGTCCTAGTTGTTGTAAACTACTGCTCTTACTAGTTTGTTTATTTAGATTTTGTAACTCTTAAAAAAACTTTGGCTCAACGGGGTACGAACACACATTCCTCATATTTCAAGGCAAGTACTCTACCTACTGAGCCACTTTCTACTTATTTTTTTAAGAGCTAAAAATATGTTTTATATACAAGTCGTATACCTGAAAATGTTGTCGTTTTTTGAGTAGTATAGTTACTAGTCTCGATACAACTAGTAATATGGCTGTTCTTTTTTACTAGTATCGTTACTAGTCTTGCTACAACTAGGAATATGACTGTCCTTTTTTGACCGGTAACATTACAACTAGTAATATGACTGTCTCAAAGAGTATCAAGTTGTAAATTTAGCTGCTGGATGTTCAGATTGGATACCTTAGTATGTATGATCTATACATACATACTAAGGTATTCAATCTGTTAGTGCGATCGCACTTTAAAGGTTTTTTTTTCAACTACGGCACTGTTATAGTTTGCTCTCGCAAAATTAAAAAGACAAAAAAATATGAAAAGCTTTTTAAAAATAAAATATATGTATGCATGTGCATCATCCATATACATGTAAAATGTGCATGCACATATTTACAAAACCGAAACGTGTAAGCAAATATTTTTACATTATACAATAATTATAGATAATGTTATTTGAAGCAAAAACAAATATGGTGTATGTATATATTTTGAATTAAAAATAAAATCATCAAATTGATTAAAAATTATGATAAAATCTAATTAACTTTAAAATTTTAATTTACTGTAATTTATTTTTTATATGAGAGTGATTAAAATTAAATTTAAGTGAAGACTTCCTCCTCTGCTTCATAATCATCATCTGATTAAATATAAACAAATTTTTTTTTGTGCTAAAAAGCCTCTTCTGTTTTTGCTTTTCTTTTTTTGCATTTCTTAAAATGTTGATTCAAATTTTATTCCAAATTTGTTTTTGATGTAATTCAATGTTTTTGTCGGTTTTCTGTGCCATTTGCAATAATTTGTTTGCGCCTTTTTACTTTAATTTATTCATGACCTTTTATTGCTTTTGTTTGTGATAAGCCATAAAAAACAATAAATGAAATAGAATAAACTATTGTTTACAGCCACAGAAAAATTTTCGTCAAAATTACAACAAAAAAAATGTTTTTAAACAATATTTTGTATTAAAATTTATCTGCGCAAAAACATAAGTGTGAAAATAAGTCCATATCAAAAAATGCCGGCCTTTAAAAGTATTGAGATGAAAATGAGGACCAAGTTCATTTCTAGGCAACATGCTAACTTGACAACATTTTCCACCAATTATGGGTGGAAAATGTTCAAATACATAATAGAAAGGTAAAAAAATTCCCATGAATATTTACCCATGAAAATTTTTTCAGTAATAAAAAGGTTTTCGTTTGCCTTATTTCGAAAATTAATGCAAATTAAAGCTATTAGAGCGAAAAAAAATCGGAAAAAGTTCAAGGATTTATATATAGAGGAAGATACATACATATAAAATTTTGAATGGATTTCTATTTTGTCTCTCTTAACTAGACCAACATTTTTTTCATTAATTAATTTCCATTGCAGTGTTTGCAAACATGATGAAATTAAAGGTTATGTAGGAATTTAATGCACTGCCATTGTGCTCTATAAACTTGTTGTACATTTATTTATATGTATTTATTTTGAACATATTTTATAAATTATCTTCGCCTACTAAATAATTTTTAATAATTTGTATAAATTGTAACTGGATATTTCAGGATTGCATTTTATTCTTGTGAAAAAAAACCTTGTAATATCATACCCAGAGAGCTAAAGAAAAAAGAGGATAAACTTGTAGTTCATTAATTGAAAACTCGCTAGAATTTGCTAAACACATTTTGTCTAGCATAAACTAGTAAGATGAAATATGCTAATATGTATGTATATGGGGAATTCCGCGCCAAATCGGACGATTTAAAAAACAATTTTTTTATTTCACCAATTTTGTGATATTTATTTATGTGTTGTTTCCACAACGCAAACAAGCAATGCTTGTCTAAAATTTATATGAAAAGCACTCAGTTTTTTTTAGTGATTTCCATACAAATTTCTCACTCGAGTCGCTTGTTTGCATTGTGGGAACAGCACATAAGTACCCCTCAAAAGAGCCTTCTTGTTAAGTTTTGAGTTTTTTTTGATTGCTCGTTCAAAAGATATTAAAATAATTGAATTATGAATTTTTATTCGAACTGTATGGTTTTTATATAAAGTTATTTAAATAGTTTGGGTTAAGTTAGTTTTCAATTTAATCTTTCGATCAAATTATTTTTTATTTCAGAAAAAAATTCTAAAGCATGTAAATATTGAATATTCAAAGAAAAATTTTAATGTACGGAAAGTTGCACTGACAGCTGTTTCGAAACTACCAGAGTCTACTCATCAGAGCCCTTTACCTACACTACCAGCGACGGCAACAACAACAGCAAAAATCCTACTAATTTTAGTAAGCTTAATTAATAGACATTGTCGCCACCTCGCAGCGAGTCGCACCTATTATTAATGAATTTTTTTTTCTAAATGTTCCGAGCTTCACTAATTGTCTTTTCTTATCATGTTCAACTATTTTTAAGACCAGCGTGGAATATCATCGATATTTTCAATGCTGGAATTTTTTAATGTTTATTTTGCCCACGTTTTTTGTAACAGTACACATTCATGTTTTAGTTAAGTGCCTTTAGAGTTTTAATAATAGAGTTATGCATTTTAGTCGAACTATATGGTTTTTATCCAAAGTTATTTAATTAGTTTGGTCTAAGTTCGTTTTCAATTTAATTTTTCGATAAAATTATTTTTTATTTAAGAAAGAAATTCTAAAGCATGTGAATTACTAAAATTAGTAGGATTTTCGCTAAGGTGTTGTTGCTGCCGTCGCTGGTAGTGTAGGTAAAGGGCTCTAATGAGTAGACTGTGGTAGTCTCGAAACAGATGTCAGTTCAACCTTCCGTACATCCAAATTTTTCTTTGAATGTTCAATATTTACATGCTTCAGAGTTTCTTTCTTAAATAAAAAATAATTTGATCGAAAGATTAAATTGAAAACGAACTTAAGCCAAACTAATTAAATAACTAAAAGATATTACATCTTCAAAAAAATCAATTTTATTTTTTTGCTCATAGCTGTCTTAATAATGGTCCATATTTTACAATTTTTTAAAAAAAATTTTTGTTTTGAGATGTTTTTTACAAAAAAAAAGTAGAAGAAAAAAATATTCCAACTGGTTTTGATTAAGATTTTTGGATTTGAAATTTTAAACTGTAATTTTTAAAATGAGTATCCTTCGATTTGTGAAAAATTTGTCATTTTAAACTTCTATCCACCCAACAACTTTTAAGCCCAGTCTGGTAGTAGTGGGCCTTCCATAACTACTGTTCTTTCGATTTAAAAAAAAATTTAATAACATTTCTTTCTATAAAGCACAGGAAATCCTGTTAGTCTTAATTTCAGATATCAGTAGCGGAATTCTGTATCTTTTAACGATCCGACAATCGTAACATTTGTCGACATATTTAGTCGCTTGCAGTAACGATAGTGCGATTGTGTAATTTTATTCGATATCTCTGTTAAAAAAAGCGAAAAGCGCAAAGAGGAGCGGAAAAAAACAAATGAATTTATCCATGCCAAACAGTGTACAGACAATTTTTTCATTAATTTTTTTTTAATTTTGAAAAAATATATGCTAAAAAAATTTTTAAATAATAGAAATATTGCTATTTATACATAAAAGTGTTTATATATTTAAATTTTTTGTAGATCAATAACTTTAGTTGCTGGCATAAAGTACGTGCTGCACAGCTGACACTTGTCTATCCATTAAAAGCTATTTAACCGACAGCGAATATCGTTATAAATGTTACTGAATATTTATATTTATTTTAACGATACGATTATCGCTATAAAAGTTACAGAATCGCGCTACAGATATGGTCAACAGTTTTACGTAAAACATTTTTGTGCAATATTTTAACCCTCTAAGTCTTTGCTGTATGGGTCATTTTGCGCCTTTCCTAAAGAAAAGGCAAAAAAGCTCCACTTCAGCAGGCATGAAATTCTACTATAGGCTTTCAAAGACTCTCAAGCTCCAGACTCAACTAGAGCGCCAGAAATCATTCAAAACTTAAAATATTTTTAAGAGTTAATTTGATACTTATCGCCTTATTCTGAACTTTGTGACAAATGACAAAATTATAACAAATAAAAAATTTTTATATTTTAAGCGATGTAAAAATTGTTATTTGTTATAATTTTCATTTTGTCGCCGATCTTAGAATATGGGTGTTATTCACAATTGATACTCGGCATAGGAAATCTTGTAGGACTTAAGTTCAAGGTATAAGCTCAGTACTTTAATGTAAAACTCCACGAGGAAAATTTTTGTAGAACATTGTTTTGCTTTTTTTTTTTTAAAAGGGGCAAAGTGACCCATATAGCGAGTTACAGGCTTAAAATATTCCACAAAAATGTTGCTTGTGGTGTTTCACATTAAAATGCTGATCAAATCTTATACCTCAAACATAAGACTTACAATATTTCCTACGCTTTACTAAAAATTATCACAAAATTTGGGAAATAAAATATATGATTCAAACCGTTAGATTAGGCATGGAATGCCCGCCCCGTATACTATGTGATAACTTAGAAAAGAAAACTTTTAATTGTGCAAATTATTAAAAGCGACAAAAAATGTGTCGTTAGACAAACTTTTTAATTGATTAATAAATTTCGCATAAAATTTTAAATAGAACTAATTTTGAAGTAAAAAATATTTATTTGGCATTATAAACTGCTTGCAGTTTAAAAACACGCTTGTATGAAATGTTTGAAAGAAAAAAAAACTTCCACATTTTCTGATCATCATGAAACAAAATTGTCTTTCGACTAAGGACAGTAGAAATGAATGAACAACTGAAGCTTGGGGTTATCGAAAATGTTTCGCTTGTGCAGTTTACTTGTCTATTAACGTTTTAGTAACTTAATACATACATATTAAAATCAAAAAGTATTGCGAATTTCTAATTACATTGAAAACTAATAATTCCAATTAAAGTATTTCTAAACAAGTTAATTATTGTAAAGAATAATTATTATAAAATCTATTTTATTCTATTGTTGAGTCTGTTTTTTAATTACCAATCTGTTTCTATGCGATTAGTGTGTAATTTTAAAATACTTGTTTCGTCTCTTGGCTTACATTTATTAGCGATTTTATTTTACTGCTTTAAGCATAGTATGCAGCTCTGCCTGAATTTCAGGATGCCATAAGAAGTATGTGTAAAAAAAAACAAACTGAAATTCAGGTTCTAAAAATTTTCAGACAACTTTCCGTGTGGTAGTACGCAGCTGAAAAGAAAAATCAATAAAAATTTTGTCTATTACCGGGATGTTATACCAATTAGTGGAGATTTCTTTCCGTCAACTGAAACAAACATTAATGTTAAGGCAATTGTTTGCTCAAGGAATTTTTGCCATTTTGTTTTTGTGCGGTGTTGTGAATAATTTTTTATGTCTTGCACTATAAAATTAATCAATTTAAGTGAATTTGCGTTAGTGAACATAAATTTCTCTACACAACTATTTTTCCATGTAGAAATAAATGCAAAATTTCGAACCTAAAATTCAGACAGAACTGCATACTAGGCTTTATCCATTTAAAAAAAGAATATAAACAGATGTGATGTAAGTGACGTTCGAAAATGCGAACAGCAATATTTATGTTATTTATAGTTTAGTTAAGTTGATATTTTTGCCATCAATAATTCTCATTAAGAGTATTAAACGTGCAATCCGCAATAGCACGAACCCTCGGAGGATTATAAACGCATTCCGTTGTTTAAATTTAAATGTTTTTTATGCAGTTTCGAAGATTAATGAAATTACAAGCTTCACTATAAATAAGTTTTTTTATATAAAAATATTCCCTTAAGAAAATGTTTTGAACAATAGCTGCATAGTCGTTGTGCGACTAACAGCCATATCTAATCAAAAGCGACAAGCGCCGCGTTAGCAACAGGATACGTATTTGCAATACATTCTATGAGAAAAATTTACTCTGAAAGTACTGTACATACTGTTTTGGTATGACAGTAGAGCAAAGAAAGGCATTCATGTACCACAGTAACGAAGTTGTTCGGGTATTTACAATGCAATTTTCATATACACCACACGAACATCAACAACAACAATAAACTACAACAAATCACACAGCTACGTAATGAAATTATTAAAATTTTATTCAGCATTGTAGCTATCAACAAAGCAAGTTCAAGTCGATTACGCCAATTTTTGCCGTTTTATATGAGATGCGGCTCTTTGATTTAATCTGAGTTTTCTATAGCACGATTGCAAAAAAAACGTATGTGCTGTTTATAGAACCCAAACAATCGAATTGAGGCCCCTTTGGCTGAATCGTAGCGATGCTAGCCTGTCAGTCCAGAGGTTATGGGTTCGATTCCCGCCGTAGACCCTGCGTGTTTTCCGCAGACAAGCTATTCGCTTCGCTTGTTGTGTTTGTTGTTAAAAAAATAAATAAATAAAAATATTTGTACGAAAACCACTCAGTTTTTCCAGTGGTCTTAATACAAATTTTCTACTCAAGTCGATTGTTTGGATTCTACAAATAACACATTAATAAAAACTATGAATATCCAAATCAATTTTAAGTATTCATGCTTGAGTTCGTTCAATTTAATTTTACAATTAAATCACTTTTTATAAGCATGTAATAATTAAAAAAAAACAAAGACCAATTTCTTGACTTTTGTAAGGATCGAACTTGAACATCGATGTTTTCGGGATCAACTACGACCCCATTGACTGAGCTCTTCATACTCTAGGCTAACTACAGCTCGACAGTCAAGCAGATAAATATCCAAACTAATTTGCATTAAGCTCTTTTTACTTACTTTAGCTTTTTTGTGGTTTAAAAATTTACATTTATTTGATTCTTGTTTTAGCCAAACATTACTTGTACTTTTTCTTTCTTACCTAAGTTGAGAATCATTGCTTCTCCAAGTCTTAAGATACGGTCACACTTGGCAAATATTTGCTCAAAAAAACGTAACCACTACTTTTGGCCAGGGTTGGTGTCAATTAAATTGGTTTTTATATCACAAAATAAAGTCAATTATGCCGCAAAATGATTTTTTTATATTATTATTAATAAATACGAATCCATATTTAAAAATATCGGAATTAAGGAAAATGTAATTTTAGCTTGTCTGTTGGCAGGCGCGGATCTAGCTTAAGCTTTTGGGAGGGGAACTTTAAATAAAATGTACCATTTTGTAAAATTTCTTTTAGAAACTCAATAGGAATGATGTATATTTTATTCGTTTGGGAGGGGGAAATATCCCTTTTTTTTCGAAATATATGAATTTTATCCATTCGGAATGAATATGTTCATAATTGTCATAGCATTGTTGTTATAACTATTATTTTGCAACAACAATGCTTTGATGATTCCGAACATTTTCATTCCGAATGGACAGACAGAACAGACCTGATAATTTCAAAAATTATGAATTTCAGTTCATTATTTACAAAGTCTTTTAAAAAGTTAAATTATTTTGGACTAGTTTCTTAGTTAAGCGATATAATAACTGACCCAGAGACATTAATTATACAAGTTTTCAAATTTAGGTGAAGTTATTGGACGGGAGCAATGGAAAATTGTATCTTATGTTAACTGAAATGTACTATTTTGCGAAATTTCTTTTAGAAACTCTATAGAAATGAGGTATATTTTATTTATTTAAATGCTTTTTTTAATCCGAAAATTGCTCTCAATATAAAGAACACATTTTTCATTTTTCTTTAAGCCTATAGATAAAAGGTAATTTTATTCCGAACAAATAAATCATTGTAGCGTTAAGATCCGAGAAAAAATATGAAAGTTATAAGCCATTAAGTGAAAAAAAGCCGAATTATTTTTTATATAAAATTGATTATGTTTAATTTGTAGTCAAATAAATACTTTCCATAAAAAACCGCGTTATTCTGAACATTTTTAGAACCACAAAATACATTTAAGCTCCAATTTACAGTGTTTAGTTAACTAATTTAACTAATAATGATATTTTCTCGGAAAATGTATACAAAATTATTTGCTTACAAAACTTTATGGAAATTACATGCTATAATTATTTTAGCAATATGTATATACATTCACTGTAGTTGTAGCATACCGGCTTTTTGCTTAAAGTTTCTGTTTGTACTCAGCCATTTATTACATTATATAAAAACCTACAATATATGTAGGTATTTAAAACTGCTGTCGCCTCGGAGAATATTAAAAAATATGTCCCACATTCTTCTACATAAGAATGTGTAATGAATGATTGTTTGTATTTGAAAATTTTTATTGTTAGCATTTTTTTCAAATATTGAATTTTTACTATTCTATCTGTTTCCTTGCCAGTTGTTTTTGTACCTACTGCATCCGACTATCTGACTGCCAGTCATTGTGTCTGAGTAAAAGCAAAGGAATGCTCACAGTACTTCAAATATATTCAAAGTCTCAAAGTGACCTTGCTGGTTAAAGAAAAATTAAATGGAAAAATTAAAATGAAACAGTAAAAATATATAAAACTAATTGCAAAATCCTAATAAAAATCTTTTTTTCTTTGTTCAATCATAAGTTTCTAATATTAAATACAGATAATAATGGATATAATATGAAGCAGAAACTAAAAACTGTATTGCTAATATTTCATGAGGGATTTTTTCAATTATAGCAAACTATTAATTGAGGGGCTTAAAAGCAAAGAGGTACAAGTGCAAAATAAATTCTGAGTAATTGAGCTTCAAAGTTTTTGTTCCCATGCATTTCATACATAATATTTTTGGTTTCTAATACATACCGTGTTTTGAGTTAATCGTACAGATCTGAATTTTTGTAGAGTGATAGATATTGGTATTAAGTGTTGATTCCTGCATAAAACAAAATTGTTTTAGTTGTGCCATTTGTACTCCTTTTCTTTTCACCTCCTCAATTGTAATTCCATCGGGAGGATAAAAATTTAATATTCAATTGTTATTAAAGTTTTATCCACGTGCCACATGACGTATGCGTTACATTTCCATCTGATTAATATTAATCATACGCATTCCATTTATGATAATTTTTGTAGCAATTATAAAGATTAAGTTAAACATTTTAACAATACTTTTTAGTAGTTCTCTCAAAAACTATGGCAAAAACTGCTAATAAAACTGCGTCTATTAATAAAGGATGTTCTTTACGTGAAATATGTGCGAAAAAACTTACGGGAATATTGTACCTTTATCTAAATACTTGCTGCACAACAAATTTTGTTAAAAAATTTCAATATATATTTTGGTCATCAGAATGGTCAGCTTTTAATAAGCTTTTGTACTTTCTAAGCCGTTAATGCAGTTTCTAATTGAAATTGGTTGAGGAAAATCTTTATCTGAAGCTAAAAGAGTCAGTTTTAAACTTTAAAACTCTCTACGAAAATTTAGATTTAATAAAATTGTTATATGTACATCTTCTTGCGTATTTGAATGTCCTTGTTATCAAGAGCGCTGGTGGTTATTATTTTCCACATTTTTACAATTTCATATCTGCTTATATTATTTATAATCCATTTCTTTGAAGATATTTATATACAAAAATAATTAATACAAATATAAATAAACCGGAAAGCAATACTTTCCGGTTTCCGCTTCTGGTTACACTGTTTCACTTGAATATTTCGTTATTACTGTTGTTAATACTGCGTGATAATTCATCAAAACTACTGCACAAGTCGCAACGCGTTGCAACAGAAAATAAAACTATTTATATATAAAATCCAAGTATGTTATTTTTACTGTAATCGTGTATAAGTACCAACAAAACAACTGCAACACTTTTGGCAAAAAGTTCAAGTTCCATCCGGAGGAGGGAAATGGTAAAATAAGTGCCACGTGCATATAATGACATTGAAGAGCTCTTGTGACTATTTCTTCTACACGTGTGAATGACTTTTGAATATCTTTTGGCAAAATATTTGAAAAGGCTTTAAATGAATTGCTTATTTTGAAAGATAAAAGAAAATTCAAATGGCAATTTAATATGCCAAACAGAATTTATTACAATACAGATAAAGCTACAGATATTTTTGAGCAGCAAAGTTACATATTTCTGACGGGAATTGCGGAAATAAAAATGTATGTTCGTATCTAAGTTAAACTCTTTTATTAAATAGACTGACGAAAATATTCAGTCCAGATCTGTTAAAATGTTGATTCTATTGAAAGTCGATCATTCCATTTAAATTTTATTGAAATTTTGACTGTTATGGAATGTAGAATTTCGCAAGTCACAATTTTTATTAATATGTATAGCAAATGGCTTCGCTTATTAAAGATTTTCTCCACAGCCAGCCTTTGGCCTGCTGCAAGTATTTTTCCCCTTTGTTATATTTCGAACACTGGCTTCGCTTTATAATGGATTTCTGCATAGTGCAAGGAATTTCAAATGCAATACAGAATAGAAATATATTTAGGAAAAAAAAATCCCGTAACTGCCTAGGAGGGGGTGTAACGTATGACTGACCTCAATTACTTTATTGTTTCTAAATTTTTCTCAATATATACTTGCCCTTTATCCCCACCCTTAGGAGGCTCCCATACAAATATGGTGGTTTAATGAAATTTGGCTGGCTATTACCTAACTCCTGTGCTATAACTTTCAAAGTATCAGCTGACAGACGGGCTTAAAAGTTTTCTGTTCTGCGTACATATGTCGCATAAAAAAAGGTAAAAGCCAACAGGCGCTGCAGGGTCCACCATATTTTTTATGGGAGCACCCCTAAGGTGTGGTGATAAGGGGCAAGTATGTGTTGAAAAAAATTTAGAAACAATAAAATAATAGAGGTCAGTCATATATTATACCCCCAAGGGGGACTAACAGGTAGTTATCGGATTGTTTCTTAAACATATTTCTATTCTGTATCGTAAATTTTGTATGGAAGCCCCCTTAAGGAATGAAGATAATGGGAGTCATTCAATCATTTGACCCGTCTAGTGCCATCTTAGGCGCTGCTGGGGCAAAATTTAACCATTTCATTAAACCACCTAATTTGTATGGGAGCCCCCTAAGAGGTAGAAAGTATGTTTTGAGAAAATGTTGGTAACAAAAAACCAATGGAGAACTAGGGGAACTCCTAGCAAGTTATGAGAGTTTCCTTTAATATATTTCTAGTCTGTATTGTAAGTTTTGTATGGAAGCCTGTTAATGAATGGAAATGATTAAATAGTGCTTTTTCTTAAAAAGTACTTTTTCTTAAAAAGTATTTTTTCTTAAAAAGTACTTTTTCTTAAAAAGTACTTTTTCTTAAAAAGTACTTTTTCTTAAAAAGTACTTTTTCTTAAAAAGTACTTTTTCTTAAAAAGTACTTTTTCTTAAAAAGTACTTTTTCTTAAAAAGTATTTATTCTTAAAAAGTACTTTTTCTTATAAAGTACTTTTTCTTAAAAAGTACCTTTTCTTAAAATGTAATTTTTCTTAAAAAGGTAATTTTTTTTTTAATTTACTTTTTTTAAAGATCGTTGGCAATTGTTTTTAAGTCCAACCTTCCTTCGAAGATTTTGCGTCAGGAGATTTGTATACCTATGTATAGTACATATATTAAGATAAAGCAATTTATTGGTACATATGTATTATGTTTATGCGCAAGTTTGATACGATTTCTGACATACCTATCTGTCAAAAATCGCTGTTATAAAAATTACTCCGCAATAAGCACGAAGTCCCCATTGGGTATTTCAGAAATCGAAGAGTATTGTAAAAATTGCAATGGTACTAAACTTCCCATCTCTGATACTAAGTACTGACATTTGATACCGTTTTTATTACATACATACTTAAATATGCAAGTACTTATATTCAGTTTTTTTTTCTAAAGGTGCAATTAACAATAACAACATTAAAATAAAACAAATTAAATTTGTGAATAAATAAGTGAAAAAAACAACTTGAAATAATTTACAATTTCACTGGCTGCATTCTGCCACACGAAAGAAAACACAAACAGAAACTCTCTCGCACAGGTCATGGTAAGGAAATCAATAAAAGTGGAATATCAAATTAATAAGGAAACTGACAGCAAAACAAAATAAAGTAAATAAACTCAACACAAAATGTCATTAAAAGGTCATATACAAGATAATTATAATTAATAATAATTAATACATACATGCATATGTACAAAATTTCTTTTCTTTATAAATTATTTCCATGAACTTACATCTTGGCATTGAACTGGCTTAAAAATCCAAACAAATGGATGGAAATTATTAAACATTATAATGATAGCAGAAATGAACGCTTAATAAACTTTTATTTAGTAGATATTTGTTGTATTTAAAGTAACTTTAATGATTTTTATTATCCAGGTACTCTTAAGCACTTATTAATAAACAATTTATCAAGGTTGTTTAAAATAAAACCGATATAAGGAATCGTTTTTATCGCATATAGCAAAAGGGTTTCATAAACTTTGTGTTTAATAAACGTTTTGATTTATAACTTTTTTAACACTTTTTTTTTTGTTAAAATTTACTGAAATTGTTTCAAATAAAAATCAATTTGTTGGGCAAAACAAAAAGGGGATGATGATGTTAATTTTTTTTTTGCAAACAATAAAAGAACCACTTATTGCATTTAATTATTGATTTTCAATTTTCTACTTTATTTCCTTCTCTATTAGGATTTCATGCCACATGTGTACGAAAAGTCGGAAATACTGAAAAAAACGCACTTTTCTTATTTTTTAACTGAAATGATATCTTTCTTCTTGATTTTCTGTTGGATTTAGCTTTTTACTGTTGTGTTGCCACTGTGTACTTTTTCGTATGTTTCCCGTTTAGACGTTTGCGTATTTTGCGATGTTTAACACTTGACCAACCACGAAGAACTGAGCAAAAAAGCTCTGCAGGAATTAAAAAATACTCGACGTTGTTGCTTGGAAACAGCATTTTGCCATTGAGCAATTGCAAAAATAAAATTGCCACATTTTTAAAATGAAAATAACTACACAAAGGTGATGCATACGTATAAAATTAAAAATATGTATATACCTTAAACACCTTTGACCTCTGGCACAAAATGGCTTTCCAATAAGGGCAAGAAAAGTTGTATGATGTGAACGAGCGGCCAATGCATTAAACGGGATATCCACCTGCATTATAATTGTGCAATTTTTCATATTGTACAATAATATCGCCAATGTGTATGTCATATTAGATGGTGCCACAATATATTGGCAAAAATCAAAAGACTGCACTTTTATTGTACAATCAAGAAAATTGTGTAATGTTTTGACAACATTGTTCAGTGTTATGTTTACCTTTTCACTGTCAGGAAAATTGGGCAATATGTATTTTGAATGAAAGTATTATGCAATTTATTGCATAATACAGGTCAAAATGACAATAATATGTTCAATAACATATGCAATAATTTTGTATAATGGATGGACCGCTATATAGGTATGTACAATATTATTTTACGTTTAAAGTTTGACAAAATAATGGCTCATACATACTTACATAATATCGTCATATAAGCCGACTTCATGAACGCCACAATGCATTGCAGTGATGCAAAGTCTTATATGCTTTGTTGTTGTAAACAATGTAAAGGCGCATCACTGCAATGCATTGTGGCGTTTATGAAGCCATCCATAATATGCAAAACGGCATGTCCTTTATTGTTACTGCTGTTTTTAGACTATTATACATTCTGCACAAAATGCAAACCTGATATAATGTGTTGTTATTGCTTTTTTAAAACTTTCCATGAACTCATTAGATCAGGGTTGCATTTTCTACAGAAGTCGAATGGCTTGCGAGATAGTGTAAAACAGGCATAATAAAGTATAAATTATTGACTCTATGTCGAAAAAATATTTTTGGAATCACAGTAGTATGCTTCTTATTATGAAGATAAGCCCTTTTTCATTTCATATGACGAAATGTATGTATGTATGTATTTAGTTTATTTGAAAAACGGGAAAGTTTGCTTGCGTAACTTTCAATTCAGCTGGGAGAAAAACTAAATTAAAAGTTGCGCAAGAATATTTGTCCTGTGGGATCCTGGTCTTACAACCCTAATCATAATCCAAAAAGATGCTTCTGGTCTCCATGGAAGAGACAATAAAAAGTATTGGTTTACAAATTCTGTTAGATTTTGTTATTCACTGTCCGAGTAAAGCAATGAAAACTTTCGTTCTGGGTTCCTAGATTTCTTTCGAGTAGCATCCCCCGATCTAAGTTTTTAAATACGATGGTTCCGTAAAATCTCTATCTCTTTATTTAATTTACTTCGAATCTTGTTTTTTCTGGTTTAAGTTTTTTTATTTTTTTTATCTCATTTCTTTAGAAACTGTTGTTTTCTTTGTGAAATACTTTTAAAACAAAGCTCAGTTCAAAATAAATAATGATTCAATGATCATTTTGCTCATATAGCTCATATAAAATCAACGGATTCCGGTTCTTCAATTCCCTTGATCCTGGGAATTTCTATTTTATTTCCCGCTCTCCCGGGAAACATAAAAGTCCGGGAATAAAAAAACCGTAATTACTATTTACCCCACTATAAAAATTAGGGATGTAACGATACGCCGTTTTGCCGATCCGATACCGATACCGATATTTAAAAATAAATATCGCCGATACCGATTCCGATACCGATACGAATATTGAAATTGAGTTCAAGTTTAGATTAACAAAACTCAAGTGCAATTTTTTATTATACAAAATTACATTATAAGAGAGAATATTTAAAATTGATAAAACATTGGAAGTAATTTTTAAGGAGCTACATTTTCTTTGCTTCCAACAAATCTATATTAAAAATATGCAGATAATTAGTAGAAAAGCAAGAAAAATTGTTTAATTCCTTTATAATTTGAACAAATACTCGCCATGCTTTTTAATAAATCGATTTTTTTAAAGGACATTTATCAACTAATATTCATCTAAATAGCTTAATTATTAAAAGACTTCTAAGTTTATATTTATTCACTTAAATTTACATGAAAATACAGTTCTGAGTTTAAATTCGCATAAAAAAATTGTGAAAATGGGTACTTTTTTATCCCTTTTCCTCAAGGAAAAATCATTATAGAATACCGAAAAAGAAATTTGTCCTAGCATCTCTTCCAATTCGGTGATTGGTAATCGAAAAACAGAACTTGTTGCAAGGGCAAGGATATGTAAAACTAATTAGAAATTATCAAACTTTGCAATACTTCCAGATCGCGAATTCTACATTTTCATGACTTCTTTGGAGTATCTATTTTTTGCTGGAATAAGATTTAAAAAACAACGGCTTGAATTTGAATTCATGGTAAAATTAACAAAAAATAAATAATTTTTTTACAAAATAACAGCATAAAATATTATTAATTTTTAAAATTGATATTAATAAGATTTAAAAAATAACGAAGTGTATTTAGTTCATGGTAAAATCGAACAAAAATAAATTATTTGTTAAAAAAAAACTCTGAAAAAATGTTTAAAAGTATCGTTGTATCGGCAGTAAAATATCGCCGATACCGATGTATCGGAAAATCTGAAGTATCGCCGATATATCGGTATCGGTATCGGTATTCGTTGCTCCCTAATAAAAATGTTAAAAAAAATCTTTTATGTCCAGACAATCCCCTTTTACAGTTTTATTATATGTGAGAGATTGTAATCAATTTACTTGCAATCACATGATTTCATGTTAATGATTGCTAGTTTTTGATTGCAATCAAAATCGTAAATTTGATTTCATGATTTCAATTTGAAATCAAAGAATGAAATCAATTTGGTTGAAATCAAAATTGATTGCAATTTTTTACAGCTCTGATAGATATGTATATATGTATATCTAAAACATAAGCTAAGTTGATTAATAAAATCAAAAAGTTTGGAGCACAAATCTTTTTTATCGTTGTCTAAAATAATATTTTGGTACATACTTTTATAGTTAAACAATATCACCGTCTCTGGAGATGGATCAAACATGTCACAACAAATTCCATTATGTTTAAAATGTATACTAATTCTCAACAGAGATTCGAGAAATTCGTACTGCATTTTGGTTTCTAATTTATGTTTCTATTGAGTTCATTGCAAGCGTTGCTCGCTGATACGCACTTTATGTATTGCAATTAAAATAATCTAAGAAATATATATGTACAAACATATAATGTAAAACAAAATACCGAAAAAATCTACTAAGATACCGAAAGCACAAAAATTATCCCCAATGAGTTCCCCTATCCCGAAACCAAATTTTGTATCCCCATTTTGAAAAAGTCCCCGATTTGGGGATAAATAACTTAATATGACAACACTGCTTTCGTTCCATATGTCACTGGAGAGAGAGTGATGCTTTTTTCTTTGAGGAAATGAAAACGAGAGACGTTTGGAAATGATGAAAAACAAAAATGCCGTATTAATTTTTCATAAACAATTTCAAATTGCAATGTGGTGGTTTTTCATGATCCAATAATTTTAATTTATGCTTATTGATATTTTCTCTTGATTACTCAATAAATATGAAAAATCTTAAAACAAATTTAATGAATTTGGTTTATATTTTATTGAAATAAATTACAAGCATTTTATTCGCTTTTAATATTCCCATTGCAAATAGATTACATACATTCCTACAACTAAACTTACAAATACCAATAATATTTCCTTTTTTCGTTAATAATATTTTGCAAAAATTATTAAAAACACAAAAGTCCACTTTTAGTTAAAGTTTTTAATATATTTTATCAAAAACAATATTGAAATTATTAAAAAATTAACTTTTAATATTTAACCGTGTAATTATGCAAACAGTTGTAGTAGTTGTAGTGTCTCTAAAATAGTAAAAGCTTCAATAAATTAATTAAAAATATATCAACAACTAAATAAAAACAAAGTAAATACATATAATTTAAAAGCATAATTCGTTAAACAATAACGTTTTTAGTAATAAATATATAAATAACAGTGATTAAAATGCATTAAAAGACTACGAAAACAATTTAAGAAATAAGATTTGGTCGGTAAAGCCCGAATATTCAATATTTACTGCCTGTTCCACAATGTCGACAAGTCGATGACGTTCTCATATTTATATTGAAAAAAAAAAAACAAATTTAGATTTTTTATTATTGTTTTCAATATAAATATGAGAACGACACATTGACTTGTCGACATTGTGGAACAGGCAGTTAGTCATAAATAAATAAGTATAAGTATATAATATATAAAACTTAGTATTGATTAACAGTGAAATGCTAATTTAGTGGTTTGTTTTTGGTTTGTTTAACTTTTAAAAATTGTTGAAAAATATATATTTTTTTCTTTAAAAAAATATGGTTTGCCTTTTAAATTTATTCTTCTATTTTTGCTGTATTGTTATTGAAACAGGTTTCCTATTTTTTTATTTTGGTTTGTTAAAGCACTTTCTTTAAATCTTTCTTTAATATTTTTTTAATAATATATATCAAGTTGTTAAATTTAGCCAAAGATAAACAAAAGGGTTTTCAAATTAGTTCTACATTTAATGCAGCCAAAGTATTATTTATATTTAGAATTTTGAATAGAATAATTTTAGTTGAATTTTTTTATTTTTATAGATTTTTCAATACAGTTTTTTCTCAAGCTCTTCTTTAAATTAGTTTGCTGTTAAATTCGTTTTTCTTTCTATTTTTAGATAAAGAATTCCTTAAACTATCTACGCAAGTCCACTACGCGAATCTTTTCATCTGTATCCATTTGGATGTGTTGGGCTTCCTGGAAATTTTTTGTAAGTCAGTGTTAAAAAGAAAATATTTTGCAGTCTACTTACCATAAACAATGGCGGATCATTGGGATGAGGATGAAATCCAGTCTTTCGACATTCAGCAATATAGTTCAGACCATAAGTTGGGGTAAGTATAAAGAAACCAGTACTGAAATCAAATCAAAGAAACGTACTTCTTGTTAATTTTAAGAAACTTTTTTTTTTCAAAACAAAACGTTGTGAAAAAAAATATTTTTTTCGGACTTTTCATCATAGGCTGTTCGTTGTTCAACTATGTTGAATTATGACGAATGCAATACCTTTTGCGCGACTTATAAACGATGACTTTATTGCTTCGCTTTTTTTAATTTTCTCTTGAATAAAAAACTCAAGCAAAAAAGTCATCGTGTGTTAAAGTCACCGATTAATTGTTTTTAATAAATTCTATTTTCATATTGATTGCTTAATGGCCTCAAATATATACTCAAATATTCATTTTGCATCTTTAAAAGATGACCCTTGTTAAAAATATCTGAATTTCATTTACAGTTGGCAGAAACGTTAAATCCACTAAATACTTCTGAGTTATTCGAAGCCTGTACAATTTTTAAAATGCATGTATTGTTTCTCTCTGCAACTTACGTTTGATATTTTGGTGCGCAAACAATAGCAATAGCCTCAGGCATCATTATCTGATATGAACAATGTGTGTGCAAGTCCACCGATGATAAAAACGATGTTTGAGTAGGATGCGTCTTAAATAATAAGGAAAATAAAATTATATAACATCACTCAAATTATTTTTCTTTAAAAAGAAAGTCGATACTTACATGTATCCATCCCAGTGTTATTAAATTTTGTTCATCTTGAACTTCAAATATTTCCTCCTCATGTATAGTGGTACACGAGTCTGGGGTACCCTGTTGTTTTGGTATAATTATGTGTGTTATATACAAACGATTGTGAGCCAAGTGCCCGGCCAATATACCACAAGTTTCAATATTTTTCATTGTGTTTGCCTGTGCCAGTTGTAAAAATACATCCATTGTATTTTGTGGAATTACAACAGTGCGTAGGGAACCCTCCATTAGGGAACTTGAACGGTCGTATTGAGGTTTTTGTGAACGATCGAAAGAGGGCTTTGAGGGAATGCTGAAAAGTAAATATAAAGTCATTCAGTCTTTACCAAATTTCATAAAAAAACTTAAAAACTAACTTTGATCGTTTATCATCTTTATCCAAACTATCCGATGGCAACAGCAAATTTGACTTCTGACCACCTGTTGGAAAATCATTAGGATACACCACCTGATCTAATAAGCCCATATCGGGAGCTGTTGGCTGATTATTAGGATCCATTTGAACGTGTAGATTGGCGGGAATTAGAGAAGCCGATTTTGAGGAACTTTTAGCGGCAGCCTCTCGAATACGACGATCACGTTCCATTTCACGTACACGTTCCGCTTCTTTATTCGCCAAAAATTGTTCATATTCACGCTGATAGCGGTCCAATAGTTTTAGACGCAACTTTTCTGATGTTGGCATAACTTCATCTTTGATACGTTTATTGATAAATTTCATTTCAGACTTAATGCTGTTGTAGTCAGGATGAGAGCGTATCTTTTCCACAAATAATGTCAAGTACTTCATGTAGAGTATGAAAGCATTTTCATGATCACCTTCGGCAAGATACACCTGAGCCATCCGTAACAATTCAGTGCCAGAGCGATAGTAACTACAGAAAAAAGAAAATAAGCTGTAAATAACAATACGTGTATGTGGTGTGTACTTTTTTAAGTAGTAGCTTTATACATATCAACAGTATCGTAGGTATAAACAAAAAGGATTTAAAATAAACTCCTTATAAGGTCACTTTAGTAACCTTGTTTCTTTGCTATTTGCATTTTTTTCTAAAGGCATATTCGGACAAGGTCAAAGTTACGCAAAAGCCTTGTCTTGTAATTTTTCTGAAAAAATGGTGTCTGCTTACCGATTAATAGACTGTTTATGATCCACATCTATCGCGTTGCCGTAGCTGACCAAGTAGCGCATTCTTTCCTGGGGCTCTACTATACTCATGCCCATGTAATTTATTGCCTTTGAAGACATCTTCCACAAATTTACACATGCAAATCACTATTGTGAATAGAAATGTTACTTCGTTTTTTTATGATTATTATCGAAATTTTTTATTAATAATTGTATATATATAAATATTTTTTATTTATTTTTCGTGTACATATTTTTTTAACAACAATTAATTACTCATTATGTTGTAGAGATCAAAACAAAATAACAATTAAGAATTTGAAGCAAAAGAGAAATGTCAGTATAATAAAATTTAGTTTTTCAGGGCTGTATTCCTCACTGAGGCTGATTTGGAAAAACAAAAAGATAAGTACAGATGGCGCTGTTGTTATTTGAAGTGTAGTGTTTAACGGTCAATTAATAAGTTTGAAATATCGTTGAGGTTTGAAGTGTTCAAGTCTGTGCATCAGCCCATATGTTCGGTAATTATGATGTCAAATTTTCTTATATATTTTCCCAATACACTCACATATTAATTTAATTTTTTCTTATACATTTTTTGACACCACAATTCCCAGAAAAAGTTGCTTTGTTGTATCAATTCGCAATAAGTATACCTTATAGATCTACCTTGAAGTGTATGTTAAAACAAGTTTATCATACATATTGAAAAAGAAATAAAATAAGTAAATAAAGTACACCTTAGAATATATTTCGATGCAGACTAGTTTGATATTAATCGAATAATATATCAGAAAATGAACTGAAACGCCGTACCAGAAAATTGCCCATCACTCTGTTAAAAGTCCAAAGGAGTTTCAGAAAACTCACTTGGTTGTCTCGTAAACCTTCAGTTTTTTTCAAACATGGCGGCAAAAATATTCACTGGGAATGCACATATCGAGCCTTTACTGCAATAGAGTGATAACTAAAAAAACTTGTTTTACAGAAAAGGAAATATTATTTTTCTCTCAAAAGGTGATTATACAAGATATTTGTATGAGTTTCTTACACAATTTGAATAGCGATATGACTAATAATTCTAAATTATTAACTCAAAAATCACGTTTTTTTTAGTAATGACTCTATTCCGGCAAAGGTTGGATATGTACATATATGGGTTATTCTCGTTCTAAACGTATATTTTGTGTTTTTTTTTTGCTTACCAATGTAATTAAATGAAATATAAGAAGGTAGGATTCATATTACAGTTTTCGCTTCATTCAATGGATCCTAAAATAAAATTATATATTTCGATTTTTTAACATTGTTGTCTATTGAGCGTTTTACATATGCTTTTGCGGTTATTCTGGGAATTATTTTTGCGAAAAAATACACAAAAATGAGTATAGGGTATAAAAGCACTATACATCTACTCTCTAAAAACAAAAAAAACTATAATAATTGCAGGACAAAATTAAAAGTTATGACAACTTTTTCAATTTTAACTTGGGTTCACACGGAAAAACATAAAATGCATATCTTTTAAAATAATTTTCTACAAACATTTATACATGGGCAAAAAGTAGGCTACCTCTTCTTTCAAATAAGACTAATTTTAATCAAATCAATATCAAAAGTTGTGGCAATTTCAAATAATTATTTGTAGCAAAATTTAGAAATTTGTAAACAGATAATGTTCTTTATATCGTTTCTTCTACCCTTCAGCTACTGTTAACTTTCTTAACGTCCTAAAGTTTATAGATGAATTCTAATTACGAACATTGTTAACGTACCGCGCAATACATATTCTTACCAATTCAATATTTTTTTCAGGACATACTATATTTTGAATTTAATACAACTCAGATATATAATCTCGATGTGTTTTAACTAGGGAAGTGCGATTAATCGATTAATCAAATTTTTTATTAATGAAAATTGAGATTAATCAATTAATCGATTAATCCAGAATTCGGATTAATCAAAATGCTGATTATTCAAATAATTTTAAATTTGATTATTAAAAATTAGGATTATTTGATTAATCATGATTTTAAATAATTTATATTTTGAACAATTGAATAAATTGTCTTTTAAATTTTTCTAGTGGGTTTTTTATTTTCTGCTTTAAAGCCTTTTGGTGCTCTAGATTGTACTACATACCTACACACAGTAAAATTTCAATGTAAATCGTCGAACGCCAGGTTGATCTAAAATCTTTCGTTAGTGATTTTGCTTTATAGGTGTTTCATGTCAATTCAACATGATTTACAATAATCTTGAAAGAACATTTGTCCTTATTTATATATCATGTTGATTTAATATTAAAGTACAGTTAAATCAAAATGAAGTTGTTACTGAAATAATACGAAAAATCATGTTGAATCAAAGTTATATCAAGCTGAAACAAAATGACTTTAATGTAGCTATTCTATTACTTATTTTACTTACGTGATGTGTATTAGAATGGGCATCAGAAAACTTTGTATTGTAGTTGGCTCTCCCAGCCAAGATTTGAACTAATGCCAACTGAATGATAGTCCGTCCCCGCGCTAACCACTGCATCTACAACAGCTTCAAACTTTATTTTAGCTATACACTAAATAAATATCATCGTATTTAAAATGAATTTAATTTTAATTCAACATGATTTAAATGATTATATAACATAAAACTTATTTGCAATTAAAGTTGTAGTCATGTTGATTTAAAATCAAATGTGACGTTTATAACAAAGTTGTTTTAACAATGAAAAAATTTAAATGAAAAAGATTTAAAGTTAGGTTAATAATTTTCCGTTTAAAATTAATATGAAACAATGGCAATTCTAAGCTAGCAGTAACTTTTCGCTGGTAATTCGTTTTTTGTCGTCTACATAGCCGATGCATGTAAGAATAAACAACAACAAGTCACACAACTAAGCAGAACAGTGAATTGTAGCAATGAACAAAGCAAATAAACACTAACACACTTAAACGACAAACTATTTCTTATAAATTTAATATGATTTCCAATCAAAATTGCGTCATGTTGATTTTACATTCCATTTTTTTCTGTGTGTATGAAATGGGTAAATAAATTGGTGAAGTGGCGAGCTACCGGGCTTTTTTCCTAATCTAAATAATTTTAATCTGATTATTTGTGTATTTATCTTTGTACTTATATGATTTACGAAACGGTTGGTTTAGTTAAAAACCTTTTTTCTACTAGATTGTAATGACTAGATTATAATCTACCTATAACATTTGTATTTGTATATTTTTATATACCACTGGCTGTCAGTTGGTCTCGGCGTTTCTTAAGTGTTTGTGAAAAAAGAAAGAAATAATAATAATATAGAGAAAACCAAAGTAAGTGGCATTTTAAGACAAATGTGCAAAATTATTTTTGTTATTCAGATCGTTAATTAACAAATATAAAACAAACATTTACATACAATATCTGCGGAATTTTGAAAATGTTCAAGAGTATAAATATACTGTTAAGGTCCTAAGTTTAATAACCGCCAGTTTTTGACTTAGTAATTAAATATTTATTTTGTTAATTTTCATATAAATTTAAATTGTAATTAAATACAACTTCCGTTTTTCAGTCGTATTTAGTTTTTCTTATTTAATTGTGGCAAAAATATGTTATTGTTATAGTTATTGTTATAGTTATTGGAAGGATGTGAGAAAAAGTGTTTCTGTAACAACATTTTCTGAAAATTTTTTCACTAACGCCGTCAAAATTTCTCACATTTGAAAACGATGCGAGAAGTATTCTTAAAATTAAAAATATTAAATTATAGATTTTGAAACTATATATGAATAACGTATATGATTAACTTTATATGAATAACGTATTTACTTAATTACATTATTTTAAACTAGTTTTTCTATAAGTATTGAAGAAAATAGAAATTATCACTTGGCTGATAGCTAGTCGCCGACTGTTCTTTTTATTGCGGACTTTTATTACTGGACTTGTTTTGTTATCTTCTGGTCTTATACGCAGTCGGTGTTTTGATTTTTTTTAAATTTACGTCTTGTTTGTTTGTTGTTCTCTTTTTACCTATGCAATCGGGTATTTTTTTGAGAGAAACAGATGATTTTTAAATACCTGTCGAATGATACCCATTTTGATATAGTTCGCCGATCTTTTATTTTTTTCGTATTAAAAATATGGCTTCTGTTGGCAGCCATATTGAATTTTGACTAAAAAAGTGATTTTTTGACATTTTAATATCTTTTGAACGAGTAAAATAAAAATAATTGTCAAAATTTATCAGGAAGGCTCTTTTTACGGGTACTGAAAAAAATTTCACAAAATTGGGGAAATCAAATAATATTTTTTTCAAACTATCCGATCTGGCATGGAATGCCCCATATGTATGTATGTATGTATGTATGTATGTATGTATGTATGTATGTATGTATGTATGTATTATTGCCGTTGCGAATAGATAAATACACAGTAGTTTAAAGAACTCCATAAAGTACATAATAATAAAAAATAAAATATTAGTTGCTATCAGTTCATAAGTTGATAAATATTTTATAAACATGGAGATTAAACCATTATATTATGTTCCTACATATTATACATAAGATTAGTCAAACACATAAAAGGCAATAAAACTAAAAACGAAAAAGTACTAATTGCACTGAAGAGTTTAATAAAATATACATTAAGGGCCTTATTTTGTAAAACGCAACGCCAAGTGTTGATAAATTTTGTATGGAAAAAATGTAATATGCAAAAACAAAACACATACAAAATTATTCAACGCTTAGCGTTGCGTCTTACAAAATAAGGCCCTAATATTTACATACTAAATAAGTTAAACTCAAAATACGTATAAACAAAATCTCTTTTACATACATCTTGAGTTTGGCACACTTTTTTTAAATTACAATCAGAAAATAAAAACAAATAACCAAGAAAAACCGATCGAAATAATATTGAGAAACAGTAAAAATCAAAAATACCGAAAATAAAAGTGATAGGCGGACAAAAAGTTAAATGGATAAATCTGCTACCGCTAATAAATAACTGCTGCCACAGTCTAACCTGCTGCATGCGTATCGGCAAGAAACAAGTTGGCTTGAAAAAGCGTACGTAAAAAACGCCAAATGTTATGAATTTATTAAATCAACAAAATTATAAAAACACTGTGATTACAACAACAGTAATAAATAAAGAGTAATAAGAGAACCGCAAAATTAGCGGGAGAACGAACGAATACACCGTAAACATTAAAAATATATAATATATTGTAGATACGAAATTCGTTATATAAAATGCAAAAAGGAATATCATAATTTTACAGGAGAAATAAAGAAACTTAATGAAATACAAACTGCGAACATATTTTCATTATGAATCACTACCCAGCAAACCAAAACATTCGAGAATAATATCGCATTCGAATGTTGCGCACACGTTTCTCGGACAAAACACTCGCGAACGGCTATCGAAGTCAGAAAGAGAAAGAGCTGCTGGAGCTCACTCGTCGCTCAGTTTGTTGCAACAAATCTTTCGATTTCGATGTTTCGCTGACAAATCAATAGCGAACCAATATCGAAGAAATATCGATACCACAAAAATGCAGGAAAAAATAATTTTTCAAGATTGTTATCTTTATTTTTTAATTTATTTATTTTATTGTAAATGGAATAATTACTTATTTTAAATTTTAACTTACGCTGAATTCAATCAGATTCGAACACGGTAGCTCCAGGCTAACACATTAGCACACATCCACTAGGCTATCGTGGCAAATTTTTTTTATTCAATTATTGCACACATGAATGCAAATTACACCTTCGAGAAATTATTGAAAATAGTTCGATGCTGCGAACATTCACATATTATGAAATATGGCAATTGCGCTTAAAATCGCGACATATTTCGATGCTGCGAACATTCACATTTTATGAAATTTGGCAATTGCGCTTATTATCGCGACATTATCGACAAAAGCTCGCTTTAGCGAACATTAGTTTTTTTTTAGATACACGAGCATATATCGAACAAATTTGTTTCGAAAATTCTTCGAATCTCAGGTTTAGTGGGTAATTCAGATTACTACTACATATCTACAATAACAGTTAGGGATTCAAGTCGGTGCAGGTTTTTTAAAAATCCTGGGATTCTGGAAATCCCGAAACGGCATCCCAGGATTTTTTAATTAATACCGATAAATATTACATCCCAGTGAAAAAGGCGCTTTCAAAGAACTCAGTAAAATTTCTAATGATTTTTACACGGGCATGTCATTGCAAGAAGATGCGTTGACAATGTTACGTATGTATTCGCTATATTCACGATTTAAAATTTTCATAGTAACAAATTATAAAAGCAATTTTTTATACTTTTGGGGTGATTTTCCAATATAAAATTTGCTAATTTGATTAAATATGTACAATATTAAAATAGTATGTGATTTTTTTCGGAAAAATTAAAAATTTTTTTGCGGGAAATATATGTTTTCGAAAAAATCTTTTTTGCAAAAAACGCTTTTGCTCGAATAACACGTACAGTGCCATTTTGTTTTATGTAAGTTTAAGAGAATTTAGATGATTAAGGGTAAAAAAAATTTCCCAAAAAATTAGATTTTTCGCGAAAAAATCACAGTGTCACGTTATGTTGTGTTTATTCAACCGATTTAAATTCGAAAATTTTGGCAAAAGTATAAAACATCGTTTTTATAGTACTTTAGTTAATTTTAGATCGCGAATATCGCGAATTCGTGCGCTAACTTCGAAAAATGGCTGGAACCATTGAAATCAGCGTACTAGAATTAACTTTACTAGTAGAGTACACAGCTTGTTAAATAAAAAAAGTTGCAAATTGAAGCACAATTGATACTTTAGAAATAGTTAAAAAGGTAGTTCCTTAAAAATTACTTCCAATATTTTCAATAGGATATGTATAATTCAGTTTGAAACCGAATTTTGAGATTAAATTATTCTTTTTTTCAGACCATGGAAGATAGGTGATAGTGGAAGCAGTCCGTTATTTTTTTAAGTTCAACTATTTTTGGTCTCACCCCCCAAAAAGTGGGGGCTTGATGCAAAAATAATTCTCAAAAAATTTCACCCCCTGGGACCACGCCTTCCCGCGGTTGAAATGAGACTAGAATATTTTCATAAAAAAAATTTCCCATACAAATAACGGACAGGGTAGTGTGCATGTATGCATACAACATTGGGTCTTGTTTTGGCCCACCGACCATAAAAAAAAAATTGAGTTAAGTATGTGGTATATATATTTTGAATACCCTCTTTCAGAATCCAAAAACTGTTTTGCGAAATTGTTCCTGGTTTCTGAGATATCAAGCATTCATTGTGCTCGATATCATCATTTTTGATACATTTTTCGTAAAAGAAAATTTTTTTTTAAATAAAAAAATAAAAATCAGAAATCAAGTAAAATACCAAGTTCCATCAATATTGACTTTTTATTTCATGTAAATATCTTTTCTAATATCATTTATACGCTTATTTTCAATAAAAAGTAGAAAATTTCATCTCAATAACAAGTTACTCAATACACAGCAGTTAGTATACACATGGAGCAACAAAAGTTACTTTTTACAAATAAAATAAAAAAGTGGCTACTGGAGCACAAAACAAGATGTTTTACTTTCAGTAAAAAGATGTTAATTTCTAACCGAATTGATGAAAGTTCACAAAAATGTACATTTTTCTTCCAAACATATGCCGGAAGCAGTGATGAGAATACAAAAAAATTCTATCGATTATATTTTGAGAAAACTTTATCTAATTCTTATTTGTTGTTTTCCTTCATTCCGACTTTTTGGCATATGGGGTAAACCAATACTGAGGTCGCGATATGTATACAAAACTTGATTGAAAGAATTGCTACTTGCATTATCACTGACTTAACCTTGAACTAGTTTGATAGGATCCCTTGAATGTGCCATCTTAGGGTTTGCCGATCGATTAGAATCGTAATCGCGAATAATCGCATGGTTTAATCGTAATCAAACCCGATAATCACTAAATTACAATTAAAAATTTGATGCTCTTTTTCAAGCAAAAAGTTTATGTAAAACTCGTGCTTCAATAACTTTTTTCTAACATGACATTCATTTCGACTGCTTCAATTTGTGTAAAAATATACATAAATGCGATATTTGTACGTCAACATTTTTATAACAAAGGACGATATAGCGGGCTGATATATTTTACAAAATTGTTTCTCGTCGTCTTTTACATAAAAGTGCTTAGCTTTAACTCCTCCTAAAATGAGTTCTAGATATGAATTTTCAAAACGCCGATACACGTATAAATTTTTTTTGTGCCCTCTGCCAGAACTAGAGTTGGGTAGTTCATGAACGAACTAGTTCAATTGAACTACTCAAACAAGAGAACGAAGTGAGCTGCTCATAGCATTGAGTTCTTTTCCGCTCCATAGTTCATATTTCTTTTAAGCTAATATTTCTTTTTCGTTCACGTTTCTTTTTAGTTCATATTTCTTTTTCACCCACTCTCACAATAATAAGATAATATTTTGTAATCAAGGCACATCCTTACTACTAAACTTGCTAGTACAACGAGTACGAAATCTGCAAAAGCCACAAGTACTTTACTTTTGTAAAATCATTGCACAAAGCAAGTAAAGACATTTTGAAATTCAACCATGATATTAGCACAAATAACAATACATAAATTTAAAAAATCAAAAAACCCGACTGCGTAAAAAAACTAAAAGAAAACAATTTTTATTTAGTTTTATTTGTTGTCTTTTTGGTTTTCATATACGGTTTTTGTTTAATGTTCTTTTTTTTTATTTACCTACGAAATCGGGGCTTTTTTTGGTTGCGACCAACTTTAAGCCGATAAAGATCCTAACGGGTCATTCGAAATTAAAAATCATAAGAGAAGCCTAAAGATGATTTTCAAATACCTGTCGATTGATACCCATTTTGATACAGTTTGCCGACTCTTTATTTTTTTTCGTATAAACAAAATGGCGTCTGTTGGTCGCTATATTGAATTTTGACTACTGTCATATCTTTGGTGACACTCCCAGGATTAAGACGAATTGATTGACGTAAGAATCATCAAAATCGGCCTTGCGAGTTTGGTTTACATAGTCCCACAAAGGAAACCACATACATACATACATAGACTGATAAACACAATACCCTTCTTAGCGTCGCGCAGTCGGGTAAAAAGTTATCAACTGCGCAGTCAACTTTACCTGTTATGGATATTATTGCACATACTTATACTGAGCAACTGAACTAAAAGAGCGTCCTAGTTCAGTAAAGTGTGCTGAGCTGAAAAAAGCGCTCACTCAAAAGAGCTAAAAAGCACAACTCTAGCCAGAACCACTAGTTAGAACAATCTTAGTTTTTTGTGGTGAACAGTGTTATTAGTTAAAAACATTGCATATTTTGAGTTATGACGTTGTTTGAGTAAATGAATGATAAGTTTGTATATATGTAAGTACATTTTATTGTTTTGTGGATAAAACCAACGTATGTATTTCTGCGCTCAATTGAATCGTTCGCAGTGTTTGGAATACCCATCATGAGCGCCCTAATAACAAACAATTCCATGATTGAATGTGAGATGAGTAAACATGAATCACTCACGCTTCAAAACAGTTCAAAGCGATATCATAATAACTAGTGCCACATAATTGAAATTATAAATCCGAAAAACGGGGAACACTTATTTCGAATATAAAATATTAAAAAAAAACATATTCGTTTTTGTATATTGGATGACAAACCGGGGAAGATATAAATCAAAATACATAAAGAAAATATTATATCTCGACGGTAGCGCTACCAGATAGATGGACCCTAAAGAATCCTATCTTTCTAGGTGGAAATAGTTGCATTTACACACGCACAGAACTAAACTTGAAATCTGTTGTGATGTTTTCGATTATCGATTTTATTAGTATTTTTGCTCCTAAAAACCTTAACATACCGAAAAATTATCAAATCTGGCAGCCACATAACATAAATTAAACAAGAAGACAAAAGAGACTTGAGTGTCATGCATTAAATACAAAACAAGTACAAATAAAAAACTAAATATAGCTGGAAATATAAACGAAATCCACGATCGGTCAGTTTTGTAAAAATCGTACAAGAAGTTGGCACGTTATCCAATAGTTTGCGCTTGTTAAACTAAAATTTACTCAACGTTTCGAATAAAAATAAATATATAAATAAATAAAAAAGGGTGCAATACGAGTACTTTTATGTTCATATGTATGTGCATACATATGTACGGTGTAAAATAACATTAAATAAAGTATTTAAATATTTATGTCTGTATGGATGTATGCATGTAAATTTGGCTAATCGAAGGCGTTAATTAAAATTAATACATAAATCAATACATTGTATTGTACATAACATCATATATAATTAGATTTGAAAACTCCAAAAAAAATGATCATTGATAAAACAAATTGTAGCATGTCTATGAAATAATTTTCGCTTGTCAAGCGTAAAAATACAACACCTCCGACGCAAACACAAACATCATTATCACCAGCATCATCATAACATGCTCACTGTGTAATTGATAAATAACGTGTGATAAATGTGAATTTGACATCAGTTTTTTTAATGTTTTTCTTCTTTTTGTTTTTTTTTTGTGAATTAAATAAATGGATTATATTGTGTAAATAAATTTTTATTAAAATTAGTTGTGGAAGTAGTTTTGCAAAGGAAAAACTGGAAAATACATTTTTTTTTGTTAAAAATTTTTATAAGAAAAACTTTTAAAAAATATATATAAATTTCATCCTACGTTTTGTTATAAGGGTTACAAATTAGCGGGACTAAAACTTAATCATCCGGTGAGTTATTATTGGAAAAACATTGCCAATGACATAATCCCCCTTATTCCGTAACTATTTGTCGACGTCACATCAAGACAATACCAAAAAATTGGTACATTTCTACTCGTCATCGACAACACTTTACTATTACTGACAGCCTCTTACTAATCTATAAGGCATAGAAAATGGGAAGAGGCTGTTAATAGTAGTAAATTTTTGTCGAGAGCGAGTAGAAAAGTGGCAATTTTTTGGTATTGTATTGACGTGACGTCGACAGATAGTTACGGAATAAGGGGAATTATGTTTACTAAATATTTCTTGTAATATTATTTTTAAAATAATAAATTATTGGCAAACTTTTGTCTTAAATCTAGTTTAGAGTAGTGGCCCCCTGATCAATGAAAAAATTTTTTTGTTAAAAAAATCGGCTGAAACCCATATTTTCCGAGTAATGGACCGCATATAAAACTGCGATTGTGCACTACAATAATAAAATGAATCCCAGATGTAAACTTTCAGAACGCCCATACACGTACATATATATTTTTTTGGTGCCCTCGCCCAGAACCAGTTGTTAGCAGGCGTGGATACAAGGGGGGATATCCCCCAAAAACGAGTAAATTTCCATAGAGTTTCTAAAAGAAGTTTTGCAAAATAGTATGTTTCACTTACAAGTTCCCCCGCCCCCCACCAAACAGCTTAAGTTGGGTCCGCGCCTGATGGTTAGAACCTTGATATTTTGAAAAATATTGATTTTGTTGCGCAGTGTTATATTATTAAAAACCGAATCAATTCCAAAACGGATCTAATTACTTTAATACTCTCAGTCTTTCATCGCTAATATAAATTGTTGTTAAATTTGACTACTCAGCTGTTGGTGAAACAGTAATATTTTGCTTTTAATAGCTAGGGGCTATTCAGATATTACGTAACGCTATTTTTGGAGTTTTTATAAACCCCTCCCCCTTTGTAAATCTTTTTACAAAATTTTCTGTGTAAATTATTTAATCCGTAACAAATCTTTATTGCCGAGCTTAAGTTTGGAGTTTAGATTTTATACCTTTAAAGTCGGCAGAGCTACAAGACCTAAAAGTGGGTCACCTCGGAACTATGAGAAATTCAAGCCTATGCCAAGCTGATGTTTTTGATCTGATAAAAAACAGTTTTTGCAAGTAGATTCTCATAGCCAAGAGGTAAAAAAGTCCACAACATTTATGGGTTCCACTTACAGTTAAGGAGATATTCGACAAAAAAAAATTAAAATTTTCACATTTTTACCCACCTTGGTCCACAGTTTTGCTAATAGGGAAGTCAAATCTTGTCGTATTTGAAAAATTTTCGATATTCTGTGAAAATTATGTTTTAAAAGCACATCTCAGTCAACAGTTATACACAGTTTATTTTAACATTATGAAAAAAGTCGACAACAGCTTCTCAAAATCTGTATGAAATTTAATAAGAATCGGACAGCCCGCTTAGAAACTGCAGATTTATTTCATATTTTTTTCAAATCCCCCCACTGTGCAACGGTAGCGCTGCCATCAGATTAGGCTGCAAGGCAATTACTGATCATCTGTCTCATAATTCTCATATAATCTCGTGTGCGGGTTACGAAATATTAGAGGTCAAAGGTCACAAAAATAGGCTCTTTGTGACATCAAACTTGCACTGACCGAGGACTCTTGCCTTGTTGAAAATTAAAAACTTTGTTATGGTGAAAATAAGCACTTGGTTTATTTTATATATGGCTTCGTTACGGAGCTTAAAGAATTATGGTAATGAAATGCAAAGTAAAGCTTTTTAATTTAATTGAAATCAAAAGTACGAGAACATTATTCATCCAACAACTTACACATGATTTCTATATTTTTATTTTTATCATGTTTGCCACTTTTGAGCGAACATTCATTCATTCAATCGTTCAATTGCTTATTCATGCGTTTTTATCCACAGAATTTTTTAGAACATTTCTAGATATTTGAACGTAAAAAAAGAGATAAAAGGAATATTTTTAATATGAAATAAAAGCAAAAAGTTATTCTATTTTGTGCAAACTAATTGTTATTAGATGAGTATATGTATATTAATTTATTACTACAACAGAGTGCAATTTTTTATAGAATATGTGCACTTTTATTTCATTAAAAAAATTTTAATACATATTTTTGTTATACATTACGACTAAAAAAACATGTCCAATAAAAAATTCACTTTCAATGTCATAAAGCCGCTTAATACTTTGGTACGAGTACTATACATAAAAAAATAAAATAAAAATTAAAATGCTTATAGTGTATCAACAACATTAAGCTGAAGTTTAAATAATTTAAATGTTTGTTTTTGTTGTGGCTTCCATATGAAGATTTTTGTCAATTTAATTGAAACTGTGTTTTGTTTATAAAACAAAGGAATTACATGTTTATAATATAAATTTATTTATGTTAGCTGGAATATTGTGGAACAATTGAAGAATATTTAATATTTTTTTTATAAAAACACTCGACGTTTGATATTTAAGAACAGTTTTCTCTTTAAGGAAATAATAAAAAAAAACTATTTTTCGCCTCTTATAACTATTTATTTCCTCTTTAAATTTGTTAATACTTGATCTTTATATAATACATATGTTACTACCTCCACCCGGTGTGCTTCGCTATCCCATTGTTGTGCCGATATAGGAAAAAACTGGTCCCCCGTCTCATCTCACCTATGCCTCCAGGTTTTTGTTTAAAAGAGCAATTCGTTCTCTGCAAGACGAATTCATTATAGGTGAACTTTTTTTTTAGCATTTTCATTATGATCGGAAGCCAAAATAAACTATTTGCTTTGTGAGTTTGACTACAAACAATGATTTTACAAAAGCAAAATGCTTGTGTTTTTTGTTACATGTTGTGCTTGTTTTATTAGTGAGATTACCTGGTATGAATTTGCCTTGGTTCTTAGCTTATTCATAATTCATAATTACTTTGTATGGGGGTCCTATACCTCAAGGTTTTTGTTTAAAAGCCCAATTTGTTTTCAGTTTAACCTATAGTAAACTTAGAGAGGTTGGATATGGTTGTTCTCCAGATATAGGAAAATTCATAATTACTTTGTTTGAAGGTATCCGTCTTCCACATTCCATTCCACCACAGTGCGAACGCATCTTAGAGTTCTCAGAGAAACCCACATCAAATTTAACGAGTCTCACCATTGCAGTTGTGAAGGTATAGAAACATTATTAATTACTTTGTATGGGGGCAACCACTTCCGCCAAGATTTTGCAGGAAATCACACTTTATTCTAAGAGTAACCCACATCAAACTTTGAGAGCTTTGAGAGCTTTTGAGAGACTTTGCTAGAAATTTAACTTTATTCTAAGAGTAGCCCACATAAAATTTTGAGAGCTTCACTATTTATAGATCATGACTCTTATAGTTGTGTAGATATAGGGAAACTAAATATTACTTATATGGGGGTACCCCTCTCCCCCATCTGATACTCCCAAGATTTTGCAAAAAATTGCACTTTATTCTAAGAGTAGCCCACATCAAATTTCGAGAGCTTCACTATTGTAGGTGTGCAGATATTGATAATTAATATGCATGGGGTTACCCGTTTCGTTCCTCCGATACCTTCAAGATTTTGCTGAACTGCACTTTATTCTAAGAGCAGCCCATAATAAATTTAAAGAATCTTACTATAGTAATATAATATATTATAGTTATGCAGATGTAGGAAATTAAAAATTGCTTTGTATAAAACAAATTAGCCTTTTTGAATTTCCCGGTCGTCAGTAAGACAGTTGCAAAATTTCAAAACGATCGGTCAAGCACAGATTCATTTTTATATATATTATATATGTACTACTTTTCGTACTTTCCCAGTTGGCCAGACTGCCTTGCAGGACATTGTCATCTACGATTCTTGTACGAATTGTCCTCTGTCGATTAGGTTTTGTAATCGACAATTTTAGTGATTCACTGTTAATGGCAATCTGAGCGTCAAATTCTTGCATCTTGTCCTCTATTAAACACTTTTGGCGACAATATGAGCGACAATGTCTTTCGTTTTGTCCTCAATCCAACTTTGTTGAGGAAAATATGAGCAACAATTTCTTAAAGTTTGTCTTCAGTAACATTGTGGAGGACAAGATTAGCGACAATGTTTTAATTGTTATCCTAAATTCAACTTCATTGATGACAATATGGGCGACAATGTCTTACATTTTGTCTTTAATCAAGGAAATGAATATAATGGCTTCTTGTTTTCGATGTTTTAGTTGGTGCAGCAGCAGGTTAGGGTGGTAATCGCGAAAGCTTATAAACACGCAGCCTCAGTTCGAGTCCCAGCAAGTCAGTCAATAATTTATGCTCTTTGCAATTTACATGATTTTTAAACCATACTAGACTTTGTTATCATGCCGCTGTTAGCAAGTTTTTCGCCTTTTTCGCGATTTTTTCCGAATTTTTCTCATTCCTTAGAGTTTTAGCGAACTTTAATCAATGTTATGGCTAGTTTAAAAATTTTCAATTTTTCACGAATTTTCGCTATTTTCGCGATAGGCGAAACTTTTCCAAAGGTTTTGGCTTTCTTACATTTTTGGTGCTTTTAATTAATCGCACCATTGTAATATTTCATATATAACTAAGTTTTTGGGAATTTTCGTAACTTTCGCGATTTTTCCCGAGGGGCTGATATTCCTTGTACTTTGAGCGAGTTTTAATCATAAAACTTTACCGACTAATGTTCGTTTATTAAATTTTCTACAAAAAAATGTATACCCAAGCCTTTGGGTAAATACCAGAGTATTTACCCAATATACTCATTTTACCGGGTATTTACCAATTGAGTATTTACCCTTTTCCCATCTATAGACATTATCGCTCATTGCTTCGTACACGATTTTCGCGGCACTTGTTCGAAAACATCATTGATGATTTGTTCTGCCTGTCCGACATTTGTCGTCGAGGATTTAGCATTGTCGTGCACCCGTTATTGATGATATGGCGTTTTCTTCAAAAACATGTTGCATTGTTTGTAGTTTTCCATAAAAATTTGGAATATAATCACTTTTCAAGGAAGTGAATTTATTATAAATTATTGTATCATTCTTACGAAGGTAGATGTTTGCATTAAAGGAATGCTAAATTGCGATTTTTTTAATAAAAAGTAAAAAAATGTTACATTTTATTTTAGAAAAGAAAACGTCGTTGAAGACGTGGCCAACTGGGCTGTGTTTTATTTTAATATTTTATGGGTGAGTTGGTTTTTTTTCCAAAATTGCTTATAGTATTTTGTTTTAATTATTACACGTGATAACTCACGTTTTTTTCCCTAATAACTTTGTTGTTGTTTTTGTGACAGAAATATGAATTTTAAATAGTATAATTTTTTTTATTATGTATATTCAATGATACTCATTATGAAATGCAAACAAAACCTCCTCATCAAAAACTTTACTACTGGTATGTCAGCAAATATTAGGGTGACCCTTCGCTATATGGAGATTTTTTGTCAACTTTCTTTTTCTCCCACCCCAGTTTGATGAATATTGATAAAAAATTATTCCCCCAATATGTTCGGTCAATCAGTTTTGGACAAGCCCGCTCAAACTTCAAAAATATTAATTTCACAAAAAATATTTTTTGGACGCAAATGTTGCTTGTGAAGTTTACAACATTTTATGCACTAACACCTTTTTTTTATAAATATCATAGTTAACAAAATCCATATATAAATTTTATAAACATCAGTTCTATATTTTAATGCTTTGTTCGTCCCTGCCATGTTATTTATGACTGTTGTATGAAAATCTTGACTTTTATCAATTGAGTTCACTCACTTAATTGTGAACTAAATCAAAAGTTGTGGATCGATTTTTATGAAATATGGCTTAGTTTGTTTGAAACAACTTTACCTATATGCTAGTAGAAAAACAACGTATTGTTTATTTTTTTATATTTTTGAACCGACTGCAAAAAAAGGAGAAAGGCTGTCAATTCGCCATGTATGTATTTTTTTATTTTTTATGTATGTTCCCTCAAAACTCCGCCATTTATGAAGCTATTTCAGATTTCGTCTTTATTTAAAAGGCTCTGCTTCCAGATTGGTCCCGTTGAAAAATGGGCCAGGTCACGCCCATAGAAAGTAAATTCACATTCATTTTACACTACTTCGACTCAACCGATTCTTGTGAAACTTTGCACACACATTAAGTTTCTGTTTGAATACTACACCATGATTAAAAAAGTGGGCAGTGCCACGACCATGCAAAGTAAATATAATTTTTCAACAACTTTTACTAAACCGATTCTTATGAAACTTTGCATACACCTTTAGTTATCGTTACCACATAACATTATGTTTTGCATAAGTAAATTAAATTTTGTATAAGTAAATTAAATTTTTAATTAATTATGTGGTTGTTGCTATTAATCACTTCCTGAGAAATCGAAAATACACACTTATATTGATACTTTGGAAGTAGAGTAAAAGGAGTTCTGCAAAAATGACTTCCAATTTTTTTCAATGGATTTAAATTCGTTTTGCAAGGACTTGATAAATGCATGAAGTCTTATTCTTTGCTCTATTTTTGAATTATTTTATTATGCACTAACACAAATTGGATTCTTAGTTTGTTGCATTTTTTCGGCCGACTTAATTAAAGGCTTTCGGATTCATTCAAGGTCTCTTGGCAAAACAAAGTTTCTACATCTGTTACAATTTTACAGATAACGAGCTGTATTGACAAACAAATAAAGTATATAAAGCAATGCAAGCTGAATAATATTAAATTAATAACACTAGACAGCAAATCAATTTATTTTAATAACAAGGTTCTAATGACCTGTATCGGCGTTTGAAAAGTTTACATTTGGTATTCATATTAAGGGCAGTTAAATCCCCCACCACTCCTTTTGCACACAGTTGTAGTGAATTGGCATCGGAAAGTTTGTAAGCCTTGCGTTTAAGCTGTAAGATGTGTTCACCCTCTAACTCTTCGCTGTATGGGTCTTTTTTTTCCTTTCATAAAAAAGAGGGAACAAATTCCCCTCAAACGTCGATGAAATGTTACACAAAAATGAAATGTTATACAAAAATATTTTGCATCAAGTTCTGTTATGTCTTCAAAGCCACTAAAGCTCCAAAGTCAACTTGAACGACATTCGAGACATAAAATGTGCTGAAGGGTTAATTTCATACTTATACGTATTTATTAAAATATCTCATAAAACCGGATTTTATGAGGGTAGTTTGTATGAAAAATATGTTTTACGTAAAATTAAAAAAAATAAACATGAGATATTTTTTAAACTATTAAATAAAATAACTATTTTTTCGGCAAACTTAGAAAATTTTTTTTTGTAAGTTTCGAATATAATATACCTACATTTGCAACGGCTTTATTTTTACTTTTAATTGATAGCAATTTTTATCCGGATAAAATTGTTCGCCTCAATGTTTGTTTTTTCGCTAAGAAAACAAAAAAGTTCATTAAACCTCTTTGTTCTTTGTTTATCATTATAGAAAAAAAATCATGCTTTTGTTATTGCGAGTACTTTTTTTTATTAATTGTTATTGTAATGTAAAATTATAAGTTTATAAAAACAATACGTAGTTTTCTTTTTTAAAATTTTGAAATATGCAGTTGAGATGATAATAGTAGCATGGACGAAATAGAAAAAGTTTTATATCGAATTAATGTCAATTGCAAATGTTTATTGACATCGCATTATTAAATAACCTCACTAACTATTCAAGTCCAATTACGACAAGTAAATAAAAATTCTTAAAAATAAAAAAAGTATTTCATAATTTTTTTCACACTAAAAGTTGTTCCAAGATCTCCATTAATTAATGTAAGATCTCATATGAGTTAAGCAACTTGTTTTTTTAAAATTAGTACATATTTCTGAATTCTTCATCAGTCTGATTTTTTCAGTTTTAGGTTATGTTTTTGGTTTTTTAACTGTAAAATCTCAAAATAATTTTCACAAGAATTTGTTTAATTCAACTTCAGTTTATATATGTTAGACGACTTATCAATTAAGACTTGTTTCAACAGTAATACACAATTTATGTATTGTTATTCATTTAAATTAATTAATTTATGGAAAATGTGTATTAATCCGGTAACCGATTAATCCATAATTAGCCGATTAATAACCGATTTAAGCCAAAAAGCACATTTATATAATCGAGCGATTAACCCATTAAAACAGAAACCCGATTAATTGAATACCCTAGTATGTAGGCAAACGGTTTATGATTACTTACATGACTCATTTCTTTACGACCAACTCAGCTTAGAACCTTGGACGTTTAAAATATTAAGGCTACTTTATTTTTGTTATCTACTACATATTTTTCTGTTATATTGAATATTTATTTATGGTTAAATTTTTCTAAGCCCATTACATGAGTAATAATCTACAACTTTTGTTCTCTCTTTATTTTACAGCTCTTATTTCGTGTTGCTATATTTCGAAAGTCTTTCCTCATGGTTTGTTAAGGATTCTTTTTCGAAAATATGAATTGTAGTGTAGCCAGTATTTTGGCATTTGTATGCCTGTTATCACTGGCATGGGAAATTACGGATGCCTACCAAATCGGTGTGGGAAGAGCTGATATAACAGGTCCACCTGTGGAAATAAATTTTGTAAGTAAAATTTTTTATTTAGAATTTAAAGATAACCCATAGAAAGAAACAGTGTTCATTTGATCCACTATAAGTCAGTCAGTTTTCATCCGATAACGGGGAATTAGCCACTATTCGAAGCGTAGTTTATTATCCTTTCAAACAATATGTAAATTTTTTTATTCGAACCAGCCTTTGACTCTGCATGTTGTTTTAAAAAGTAGTATACATCTGAACAATGGCCAAAATAATTTTTTTAGTTATTATTTTCGCGTTTAGCACATCCTACTTACCCTAAAAAATGCATTAGAAAATTTTAGCTGTCCAGAAATTAAAATATGTAAAGAAGTGCTATGAATGATTTTAAAGCAATTTCTTAACTTTTCTTGTTTTTCTTGGCTTTATAACTCCAAAATTGTTGGTCTTAGGTAAACAATTATTGAAACATGTTTGTAAGAAATTTTGCTAGCTTTAACTTTTTTATGTAGACATTTTTGCGGGAAGTTTCAGCTCTGAGCAAAAAACTAAAAAATTTCACTTTAAGGGGAATCTCCTCCCTCTAGATCGCCCGCCAAACACGGAGACTCTTTAGTTTCTTTAAACATATGTACCAAGGGCCAACTGTGCCAATTTTCAAAACTCCGGGAACCATTTCCTTCCATTGGCCTTATTATGTCTTATGTGACTGGGCTATTAAGCGCATACACAAAAAGTTCAATTCTACTCTTAAATAGTATTTTCCTCCTGAAAATTTTGAAAATTATACTCAAGTTATTTTATCAAAAGTCCAAATAATTTATTACCAAAAGTATGTACCTTTTAAGTGCATGGGTATATTCATTGAATTGCTAATAAAATCAACATATATCCATAAATTTATCCATAATATATGTATTATTTTGTTCGTAAGACAGCCATCTATCCTTCAGAAAAATAGTTAAAAGGTAAAGTTTTTACAGTTTTATATTTTTATGAGTTGTTTTTAGAAAGAAACAAATTTCTAACTTTGTATGAAAAACATTTTGTTCGGTGAACAACACCGAAAGCGTTGATCAAATCAAAAAACTACATTAAGTGTTGGTAGGTTATTTTATCATGCATATTTTGCCGTTTTGTTGACCGAAATCGGGCATACCGTTCTCGAGTTAGGGTGAAATATACTGATGTACCTAGTGTTGATATTAGTGATGTCTATTAAAAAATCTCTACGTAATAGAAAAAATTTAAACCATATTTGAATTTAGCGCAATTAAACTCTTTATATTGCAAATATTTTTTTATTACAAGGACATTTTGTTTGTAACCAGTGTTATTTATATTGCATTGCTTAGAAAATTTTAAAAACTGTTCATTACATATGAAATTTCTCCCTCCAAAATCTCAAGATGGATCCGCACCTGCTTCAACAGATAATTGTCCGGTTTTTTTCTATTTCAAAACAAACATTTTAAAACAATTAAAAAGATGTTTGCCTCAATAAAGAATTTTATTATGCTCGAAAGCAAAATTGAATAAAAGATAATTTAAAATTTTACGCAATCATTGTCGGCTGTGTTTGGATTTAAGTCTAAAATGCAAAAATAATTTATTTGCTTTTTTTTATATTCATATTTTATTTATATTCCAGATGGGTTACGCCAGCATCAAACAAGTTGGCCGAGGCATTCATTTGAGACAATTTGCCCGCGCTTTTGTGGTTGAAGATGACAATAACAAACGTATCGCTTTTGTGTCAGTAGATGCCGGTATGATCGGCTACGGGGTTAAACGTGAGGTAAGAAATGTATTAAAGAAACATTGCAAACATGATTTTTAATGTATTTTATTATCTTGTTTATCTTTCTACCACATGGAAATGTTAAAAAAATACAATTTTTATTTCAGGTAATTAAACGTTTAAAAGCACGTTATGGAGATACTTACACCAATGATAATGTTGTAATTAGTGGCACGCATACACACGGTGCTCCCGGTGGTTTTTTAATGCATCTTTTATATGATATATCCATTTTAGGCTTTGTGCCACAAACTTTCGAGGCCATGGCTAATGGTATATATTTGGTAGGAGACCCTTTTTAACCTTAATTTGAAAACGATAACATATTTCTTCTTTAATTTCATTACAACAGAGTATTAAACGGGCCACTGACAATATCGTAGAGGGTAAACTCTATCTTTCTCGCACATTGATTCTCAATGCCAATATCAATCGTTCTCCTACTTCGTATTTGCGTAACCCAGCCGAAGAGCGGGCTCAATATGAGCATGATGTAGACAAAGAACTGACCCAACTGCGTTTTGTAGACATGGAAAATAATATCATGGGAGTTTTTAATTGGTATGCTGTGCATGCCACTTCCATGAATAATACCAATAAATTAGTATCCAGCGACAATGTTGGTTATGCTGCTCTACTGTTGGAAAAAGAATACAATGCTAATAAGGTGCCAGGAAAGGTTAGTTCAGTTAAAAGTTGTTTCACAATTTGTTTGATAATTACATATTTGCAGGGTAAATTTGTAGGTGCTTTCTGTTCTTCTAACTTGGGTGATGTTTCACCCAATATTTTGGGTCCAAAATGCTCAGTTACCGGCAATCCTTGTGATTTACTGTCCTCCAAATGTCCCCCCAAAGAGGGTGAATGTTTTGCTTCTGGTCCTGGCAGGGATATGTTTGAAAGTACGAAAATCATTGGTGAACGTCTGGCCGAAGGAGCTTTGGTAAGTGCAGAATTCTTTTTTAATTTATCATTATCATGATATCTCATGCATCTACGTAATTAAATTGGGAATAAACATTAAGGCGACATTGAATATATAATACGAGGACTGATTTTGTTTTACGCGATTTTTGGTGAATTCTGATACATACATTTAGGATAGTCATATATAAAAAATCGAACTTGGCAAAATGCGATTAAAGTTTTCAAAATGTTAGCTTGTATATGACTGGTATGATCTGATTAATTTGTGTTATACTTATTTATACTTAGCTTTAGCCCCTTCATGTTAATCGATTGATCTGAGATTTGATGAACACCTCACTTACGATGACTTTACAATTTTGTAGTTACAGAAGTGGGCGGCGCCACCGGTATAAAAAGTAATACTATGTTTTAACTCGTTCCTGTTGACCGATTGATCAATTCACAAGCTCGGTTGTATGTGTTATCGTTATTTTGTCGTATTTTAAATATTAAATAATTTACGCCGAAAAACGAATTTTGTTATTATTTACAGGTTTAGTGATTTCTTTAACACATTTAGCATTTTTTCGCCAATTTGCGATTTTTTTCGCGATTTTTCCGAATTGTTTCGTTTTTAGCGGTGTTGGCGATTTCTAATCAATTTTAGGGCTTGTTTCCGATTTTGCAACTTCTCGCGAATTTTTGCAAAGTTCGCGATAAAAGCGAATTCTCTCAAGTTTTCAGCTTCCTTGCAGTTTTGCCGATTTTTAAGCAATATTAGACTTTGTTATCATGTCGCTATTAGCAAGTTTTTGCGAATTTTCGTTATTTACGCGATTTTTATAAAATTTTTTGAATTCCTCACAGCTTTAGCGATTTTTAATCAACATTATTGCTTGTTTAAAATTTTGCAATTTTTCGCGAATTTTCACTTTTTTCGCGACAGGCGTAATTTTCCCAGTATTTCGGCTTTCTTACACTTTTAGGGTGTTTTAATCAATATTGCGCTTTGTAATCTTTAAAATTTTAGCAAGTTTTTGCAAATTTTCATAATTTTCGCCTTTTTACCGAGTGTTTGACTTTCCTTATAATTTTGGGGTTAGTTTCCAATATTGCAATTTTTCGCGAATTTTCGCGATTTACTCCAAATTTTTGACATTTTTAGAGCTCGAGTTACTTTTAATCTATTTCAAGCCTTGATATCGATGTTTGCATTTATTTACTTTAGATTTTGCAAATAATCATAATTTTCCGAAGTTTTTTGAACAACTCTTCTACAAGCTGTTATAGTTGGTACCCATTCTATAACTTATAATTGTTTACAAATTAATCTAGCAAATATAATATTCGCAGACAATACAACTATTTGGAAAACATATCAAATTCAATCGTACAATTATAACGCACTTTTGTATGAAAATTGCTAACAACAAAAATACAATACTGTATAATTAGACGATTACAGAACACATACGACGTTAATACGAGCTTGTGAATTGAACAAGTTGTTGATATAATGGTTTGTTGATAAAATTTGTTTTACTTTATGATTTTAATTCGAAATGTGGACCTTTTTATGATAAATTGTTCACATTTTTTTGAGTTGTGACCCTTTTCATGAAATAATTCAATCCTTTTTTAGTTATAACCATTTTCATGCTATAATTGCGAAAATTTAACAGAAAAACAATGTAAATATATGTTCAAGTGGAATTTGCTTACTATGATGTATTCGGATTTTCAAACTCCTTTAAAATGTAACCACAAACAGTTATTGACCTCTACTGAAAATTATAATATTTCGAGTTAATACCCTCTTGTTGATCAAGTCCGCTTTGTATGTGTATTGAGATATAACGAAAAGTTTGAAACTCCATTCCTTTTTTAACATTTTTTCTCTTCAAAAGAATTTTCTTAAAAAAAAGTCTAATATTGCCGTCATTTCATAACTCGCATTCATATTTCGCATCGTTTTCTTCATATAAATTCACTTTTTAAAAAGAGTTTTTTTTTCTTATAAAAATCCAAATGTGACCTCTCATCTCGTCTAGCGTTTACTTAATGAAGCTAGCGAAGAAGATAATAATGGACGTGAAATAACCGGTGATTTGAATTACATTCATCAATTTATTGATATGCCCAATTACAATGGCACCACCTACAGCCCTCTATCGCGTAAAATTGATAAAATTCGTGGCTGTCAACCGGCCATGGGCTACAGTTTTGCAGCGGGTACCACAGATGGACCCGGCGCTTTTAGTTTCGAACAGGGGACATTAACGGAAAATGCTATGTGGAATTTAGTGCGTGATTTTATAGTGTCACCCACTCAGGATGATATAGTATGCCATTCACCTAAGCCCATACTATTGGCTACAGGCAGAGTAAGTTAAAATGTTTAACTAAAAAAAATGAAATCTATGGAGCATTTTATTGTTTTTCAGGCTACTTTTCCTTACGAATGGCAACCAAAAATTGTGCCCGCGCAAATCATACAAATTGGTGATTTAATTATTACCGCAGTACCCGGTGAATTCACCACCATGGCCGGCAGACGTTTGCGCAATAAAGTAAGAGCAGTAGCAGCAGCTGCCGGTGGCAAAGATGTTGATGTTATATTGGCAGGACTTTCAAATCTTTATTCCAGTTATATAACCACACCAGAAGAATACCAGGCTCAACGTTATGAAGCTGCCTCTACGATATTTGGGCCCAATACTCATCCCATATATATGGATGTATTTGAACGCCTAACTAAGGCCATGTTAAGAGGGGAAATTGTAGATCCTGGCCCAAGTCCACCCTATATGAATGATCGTATGTTGTCCATGAATACAGGTGTTATTTTTGATGGCCATCCTTTGGATAAAGATTTTGGTTATGTTAGAAAACAACCCCGGAAACAATATAAAATAAACGATACCGTTGAAGTAACCTTCGTATCGGGTAATCCACGAAATAATCTATTCCATGAGAAAACATATTTAGCTGTTGAACGTAAAATTAATGAAGAAAGATGGAAAGTTGTGCACACCGATGCCAGTTGGGAAACTAAGTATGCTTTTCGATAAGTTTTAACGATTTTACTAAATAAGCTTTTATCTTTGAAATAGATTTATTTGGGAGCGAACACATTTGATTTTAGGTTTTAGTGAAGCTCATGTACACTGGTCTATCGGTTCCAATACACTACCCGGTGAATATCGTATACGTCATTTTGGCAATTATAAATACATCTTAGGCGGCATCTTTCCCTATGAAGGACAAACACATTCATTTACGGTTATAGAAGACTAAAAAGTACAATCTGTGTGTATTTTAAAGATGTTTAAGAGGAATGAAGTCTTGAGAAATTTCTATAAAATATGTATAACCATTGATATCAAATGCCACAATTTTCTCCCATGTTTCTCTATATTGAAGATGTAGTGTTTGTTGTTTGTGCTATATATTTGGTCTAGTCACAGACTGTCTGCTTCAGGGTGTAAATATTAAAAAAAAACAGAAAATATATTTAAAGAAATTGTTTTAGCAATTTATTTAGTATATATTTATTAATGCATACAACATATTTTATTGTTAATACATAGTCTGTATATACTTATGGCGGAATAATATAATATATAACATATAGAAAGTATTAACAAGGCAATACTTTATTTATGAAAATTTACAAAATTAAAAAAAAACAATTGAATTGGATAAAACAAAAAAATATATTTTTTATAATAAGGGTTTGATAATTTGCATTTCCTACCTATTTAAAGCTTTATTTTTATAATTATTGTAAATAAATTATAGTAATTCAAATATACAACAAATAATTCTTAGTTTCATTTTAAAAATGTACATATATTTCCCCAATATTCGTGAAAATATTGGCAAGACATCATAAATACAAACCAAAAATCTATATTAATTTATTTTTTTATTTTTCCTTAAATTACATGCATTAAAATTTTTTTAAATGTGTAAGATGTATATATATGTGATTACATACATATAACAGCTTCATTTTCATAGTATTTATGTAGTTGTTAGTCTTTCGCCTGTCGCTTCCATTTTGTTTAGTTTTGTACTATCATCTATAAACAAAATACATTACATACTCGCTTACCGATAGCTTCATTTATAAAGGTTCTTACATTTGCTAAATAGAAAAACTTGCTACCTAGTACATACATCAACCATTCACAATAATTTCAAAGCAAATGCTCTATAAAGTAATAATGCTGCCGGAACGCAAAAAAAATCCACACTATCCGAATCCCATGAATTTTTCTATTTAAATCCCGGGATTTTTTTATATTTAAAGCCCAGGATTTTCAAAATTTGTCGAATCTCGTTTTTGCACAAATTTTATAATAGAAGACAAAAGTACACCATTGCAAGCTGTGCCATAAAATTTGATACATCAACTAAAGGTGCCATAAAACATATGAACGTACAACCGAGGAAAATATATTTGTGGACTTTTGACAAAAGCACTTAAGTCAACTTTTTAAATAGTGACATTTATAATAGACACATTTCAAGGCACGTCTTTTAGTGTTATCAACATATTTCTACGATGTTTATTCACAAATACATATACACTAGTTTTCCGGTTTAACGAACCAGTACTTTGTCAGGCCCGCTTGTTAAACTGAAACGTACGTTATACGCAGTACTTATGTAGAATAACTAGTTTATGGATAAATAAATAACTAGAATTGTATTTTTTATTGTAAGATAGCGGTACTTTTTTCTACTCGCTTTGTTTTTAGTTATTTGTATAAGAAATTTCTTAAAATGAGTTTTTTAACTAATATTATGAATCTTATTTGTTCGTTAAACTGAGCACAAAAAATATTTTTGTTCGTTATATAATATAATCAATGGAGCGAATTGATCTTGAACTGTTCGTTAAAAGCGATGTTCGTAGAATCGAATGTTCGTTAAACCGGAAAACTACTGTATTAACATTACGAAAACTTGACTTACCTTCATATTTGCTATGTTGCGACTGATCAACAGGCAATTTCGAGTGTGTCAAAAAACGAAAAAAAAAACATTGACAAAATTTTAATCAAGATCGGTTAGTAATGTTTAATTTTACCTTTTCCTAAAAACCACACATAAAAGGTTTCATTGCGCTCTATAATAGTATATTTTGTCAAATAGTTGTTTTGTCAAAAGTCCACAGATATTAATATTAAAACTTTTAAAATGAGCTTGTTCAGATGATTAGCCTACTCATATGAAAAATTCAACGCATAATGAATTTTTACATGTAATATACATGCGTATTTATAAAAATGAATTGTTAAATAAAAACAATTTGGTTTCAATTATAAATATATTTACTTTTTGAATTGCATGCATATTTCGGGATTAAGAAATGGCATAGAGGTTGGAAACATTTTAAACTTTATTTTGTAAATAACTTAAAAATCCATATCAACAAAAACTAATTAAATATAATTAAATAATTAAATATAATTAAATAAACGAATTAAATATAAGGGCTCTACCAAATGAAGAGCGTTGGGCCGCTGTGTTAGCAGCAGGGTACTGTACATCCCAACAGATAAATTTTAATTTAATTGTACGGTAAATTCGCACCTTGCTGACATCTCTGGCGCTCTTATTTTGGTTAGGCTGAAATACCGAAAATTAATACAATTGCATTGATATAAATATGTATCAGAGAACAGATTGAATATATTCACGTTTTCTTCCCATTCATAAATTCAATGCTTTTGTATTGCCTTCAATCAAACAGAATAACAACATATATGTACATTGCTATGTGTAAATAACGTTTAATTTTCTGATTGCCTTCGCACAATCTCTCTTTGTGATGTCGCTATACATCAAGCAATGGAATAAAATTTATGCCACATGAATGAACTAAAAACATTCACACCAATCGTTCAGTATTCGTTGCTATTTGTCTATAAAGGAGTAGTTTGTAAACAACCAGTTTAGCTTAAGTTATTGTATTTTGGTGGAATTAAAAAATATTGAAGTTCGAGGAAATTTTGAAAAAATAAATGGTGGTATTTTTCGTACATTGTAAAAAATCTAAAAGTAAAATTTGTCAACATTTTTAAATAATATAAAAAAATATAAGCTCTGAAAAACAAAAATTATTTGTCGACCTGTGTAATTTCGTTAAATTAATGATTTTCGCCATTTCACGCGAGATTATTTCGAAAGAAACACAAAAAATGTTTACGTTAATTTTTTTACAATACAACTTATAAAATGTACGGTAATTTATTCTATCAACATTAAAACCATTCATACCATTCCTTAAGTATTCGTTGCTTTTGAGAGTGTTAGTTTACATTTGTAGAAGGCAAGCAATGCATAAATTAGTTTTCGTTACATTCCGTTTTCTGAATAATGTCATGCATTGCTTTACACTGAATTGATTATTGTCAACATGAAGCTGTATTTTTGTGATTGTATTCACTAGCATAAAATAGACCAATTAAACTGTTCTCTGATATGTATAATAAATTTAAAATCAGCAATAAAACTCAAAATCAATAACACCTATCTCAGGCGCGGATACAAGGAGGGGGAGGGGAGGGAGGGGAGGATATTCCCCCCAAAACAAGTAAATTTCTATAGAGTTTCTAAAAGAAGTGTGGAAAAATAGTACGTTTTACTTAGAAGTCCCCCGCCCCCCTCAAAAGCTCAAGCTGGATCCACGCCTGCCTATCGTGATGGATATCATATTAAAGAGCATAAAAAAGGAAAACCATTTTCATTAATACAATGAGAAATTATATTGCATACATGAAATCTTTCAATCTCTGCTCTTCATGAGTCCCTTATAGTTCATTGTATTAATGAAAATCTTAAAATTTTTTAAACGAATTTTCATTTTAGTGAATTGTTGTAAAATATAAGTAAGTCGTACGATTTTTGTTTACTTTCTGTATGCGATTTGTCAAACATAAATAAATGAACATTTATATAGTTACAAAATATATACTATTTATTATCATTTTCAAAGAGCCTAAAAAAGATTTTATTTGCTGCGACAAATAAAAACTTTTTTATAATAAAATTGGGAGAATATCTCAAAAAATAAATTTATTAAATTCTTTAATTTTGGATTTTATTTTTCATTTTGCTTTAATAAATACTTTTAATAGAGCAGCAATGAAATGCAGGAAATAGATATCCTTAACCGGCAACAAATACAAACATTTTGGAATAAAGTTAAGAGAATATGACAAATAATAAATTTATTAAGAGCCCAAACAATCGAATTGAGTGAACAATTTGTATGAAAAGCTCTCTCTTTTTTTCAGTGGTTTCCATACAAATTTTCTATTTATGTCGATTTTTTGGTTCCTTGAAACATCACATAAATATTTCAAAGAAATTAAAATTTTCCAATTTTACATAAAAATATAAATTTCTCACCATTGCGCTCTGAATAGTTCTGAAATCATTGAGTACATAAAAAAATAATGTTAAAACTGCTTAAAGGTAATTTTATTTTAGGTTTCTTAGTGTTTCTGCAATAAAATTGGATAACGCCTTTCCAAGTACTCGGTTGAACAGCCTCTTGAAAAATCCAAATTAAAAAAATAGTAACAAAAACGTATCTATAGAGTTTTAAATATCGACTGTTTTTGTATTCAAAATAATATGGTGGTGATCAAATTTCATTACAAAAGTTTAATTTTGTTGCATAGTGTTTTTAAACAAATTTAAAAAGTTTAGAAACGGTACAGTTTATTGACTATGGATTTGCTAATCAAACCTTAGCACAAAGCACAACCATTCACAATAGTATTTAAGTCCAATAATATTTGAATGGAAATCTGTAAATAAGCCGCACAAAAATCAAAGAGGAAATAAAAAAACAAGCAGATAACAAAATCATTTATAAGAAAAATCGCTTAATTTTCACGATTTGGTTAAAAAAACTAGAATGAACTTGGTTAATTTCCTTATTTTCTAAGATTTTTCAAAAGAGGATGAACTCTAATGAATAATAAACATACATGTAGTAATTAGCCATGTTTTAATTATTTAGCAACTCACAAAATTCTAGTGGAGACAAGTTTCCATCTAATGACTTTATTTTTTCATAAAAACTATTTAATAAAACTAAGAAAGCTTGATGATTCGATAAGAAGAACAAATAAGGGGAGAAAGAGAGAGAAAAAGCGGAAGGTTAGGAAAAGTTTGCATCCGCGCTAATCTGACAAAACGTTTAATTTCTTTTTATTCCTTGGGCCTAAATTAGCTAAAATCAACTATCAGAGCCCATGCTCTATTTTTGGACTTGCAGAGTGATATCAGCCACAAATTATAAAAATACAATTTTAACTGTAAAAATCGTACAAATGATGCTAAATCGTCGAGTCTGGCAATAATGCTTTAGTAGATTGCTAGTGAGTGTATAACTGTGAATGGGGGATTTTGTATTCGTGGAGTGTTTTATGTATGTATATACATACTTATTTAACTACATAAAGCAAATAATGAAATAACATCAGTATACATTTGTTATTCTTAAAGCGCGGACGCAGAAATTTATTAGTGGGGATAATAGAGTGAACAAATTTTTTTAGTGATAAAGAAACAAAAGAAAATCGGTATAATAAAGGATTTATGAATAACAAATCCTTATACCTACATAAGCGCTAAAAATTACATTTTATATAAAATCAAACACAAATAAATTAATGGAATAAAACAAACAAAAGAAGTTTCAACATTCCAATTTAAACCAGCAACTGGGTGCCAACAAAATTGATTGTAAAGTGAGTGCATTTTCCAATAATTTAATGTTGTTTTATATATAAAAAGAATGTGTGGATACAAAGTTGAAAAGAAATTAATTAAATACGACAAACGTGCGTGCCCGCAAAGCAGCAAACAATTTAATTTGTCTCATAATTATTGTCTGCCTGTTTGGTTGCTTGGTGTCTGTCTCCAAGTACAACATTTTATTTGCATCTTTCATTCATTTATTTTGTTTTTATTTTCATATTCTTGTTTATTTTCTTTTTTGTGCCTTTTGCCTCTTTCCGAAGTTGTTGTTGTTTTAAGTGGAAAGAAAAGCGAATATGAAATGAATAAATAAATACAGGCGCTCACAAAGAATATTCTCATTGAACAAAATATGTACTGGAAAAATTTTTAGTATTATTTTTAATGATTAAAAATAGCACACATTTTCTGTTTTTGTTGCAATATTATGTATATCTTTTCTTAATGAATAAATTATTGCTAATAAATATAGTAAAGTAAATAAAATATTTTATCTTCATGAAAAGAAATTAAAAATCCAGCATCGATTCAGAAGAAGGAAGTGAATTTTGTTTTTGTAAAATTTATTAGAACAAATATTTCTAAATGAATGTTTGATAACAAAACAACGAAGTCCATTTAGTTTAATTCAATTTCTTATCTCTATTTTATTTTTAAAAAACGACATTGAGTTTTTAAATTTTAAACAGCGACTATTTTTATTAATTATGAAAAAAATCGGGTCAAATAAATTAAGAAAATTCTGGAACTTTTTTGTTCTCTTTGCTCTCTTACGTAAGCCATTATTTCCATATTTACATATGTACCTATTTCATATATTTATGCTGCGATTTTATTTGATTTAATGCAAACGTCACTTTTTTTAATTCTTTGGTCATTGATTCCAATTGTTATTGCTGTATTAATCAGTAGCAACTGCATAGACATTATTGTCAATAATATGTACTTATCATAACTTTAAAACAAACTATGTACAAAACAGAAGCATACAATCTCAACTACACTAAGTGCAATTAGAATAGAGGCACATAAGCGGTATCGTGACATATATTTTCGAAGTGATGTATATTCCATAAGAAGTACATAGTGCTTACAACTTCCGCTTCTTTTAATTAATATCTACTAGGGATGCCAGTCCCGAAATCCCGATCCCGAAAGTCCCGTGATATTTCGGTGTTGACAAATCGCGAATCACAGGATTCGTCAAAAAATCCCGGGGAATCCCGAAATATTTTAATTACGTTTTTTAAGTAAAATTCTTATACAAAGAACTCGTAATGAAAAATAACAATTGCAACACTAATTTATGAATTTAAATGTATTATGGTTGTCGAAGCCCTGCAGGAAATGTCGATAGTAAAATTGTACTGATTCACTATTGACTTTGTCACCAGTACTACTGACTAATTGTACCCAGGTAATGTTCTGTGCTATAGACATTTAACATGTGCTTGTCATTCAGATTCCACTACTGACCTCGGAACTGTTGACTGTTGACTAGGTGGTTCTTATGGGACCATATGTAAACACTGGTACCAGAGATTCACTAGTGCATTTTAATGATTCTAGTCAACACATATGAAATATTTTACCAGCTAAGACAAATAAATTAAATATTTTATGAACATTTTTAGTTTTCCGTTCAGCCGCATATATTTTCAACATATCAAAATAAGACCATAAAAAATCGTTTTCTAGCTGTTAAAAACTTCTCTTCTCATTAAAGCTAAAATAAAAAGTGTAGACGATTCGTTGACAACGTCAGAAAAAAGTCAACAAACTTATCGACAAAAGTGGTGACTTGGAGACACTTGGCCCCTGGTTTTCTTCAGGGAGGGTATCCTCTTTCCCCACTCCCCTGATCCATGGTGATAGACGAACTTATCCACATTCGTAGTGAAAGTGGGCATGAACTGGATGCGCCGATTATGGTAATTGGAAAATTCGGCAGTGTTCCGTCAGGCGTCATCAGGGTTGTCAGAAGTGGCGATTTCTCACCAAACGTGGCGATTTTAAAACTTGTTTGGCGTCTTAATTTTCGATTTGGCGACATGGCGATATTTTGGCGATTTATAAAGTAGTTGGTGATTTTGTTGGTTATTTTGGATGAGCCATGCATTTTTTGGGAAACTTTTAAAGTCAGTATGGGTGAAGGCGAATAATAGGTTAGGATAGGTTGAACAGGTTGGCGGTTTCTAAAAACCGGCTCAATTTGGTCCTTTGGTTCCTTTGTGATGCCAGAGATAAATGAGAGGTAAATTCAAGGAGATACCCTGCCCATCCCAGAGGTTGGGTCGGTGTTGAACCAGCCCGAGTAACGTATGAATGAATTTATTCCCATAATGTCGCATTCCCCCAGATCTACTAGTTCGGCTAGTGACGGATCTCCCACGCTTATTTTCGTTTCCCGCTTTCCCGGGAATATCATCTGGGTATTCCCGGGATTAAAAATCTATTTATATATATAAAAAAATTACTGATTTTGTCACCAAAAAATTCTTCTTTTTCTTTATGAAATAATATCTTCGTAAAGAGAAAGAAACCAACGAAGGCTCAATGTGTGGATATATAAAAGAATCAAATTTTTTAGTAAGAGAAGCTGCAATGTTTTTCAATATGCACCAAAATGCACAGTAATTAGATGTACAGAAAATCTTTTTTCATGTTTTTTTGATGCATTTAATAACGAAGAAAATGGGGAAATAGATATTACTGCAGACAACAGTGATATTTTGAAAAAGAAGACTTTCGAAGAAACTTTAAACGCTGCAATTAACAAAGCGGCTGAAATTATTTGAAGACAGCGGAAAACGGACCAAAAATATTGATCATTTATACTACGCCCTCTTAACTATCGCCTCTACAGGCGAAAGGCTTTTCTCAGCAAGTGAAAATTGTATTACTTGAAGAAGAAAACGATTGTAAGATGAGACATTAGCGGAGTTCAGTAATGGATGCAAAATGGTCTTGCGGAAGTGCAAATGCAAAAAATCGTAATATGTTTTATAAAATCCAACAACAAAATACACTAGATTCCATAAAAAAATACGATATTTTGCACTTGCACTTTCGGAAGAACATTTGCATCAAACACTGACCGAGTGGCTGTTTTAAAAAGCCATTTGCAATAAAAATATAAAAGTACACATTTTCTAAGGGCAGAGAATTTTTATTGGATACCAAGCAGTAAAGGACTAAACTTAATATTCTGAGACTGCTCTTTGTCAGCAACATTTATCCTAGCTTTTAATCGCTCGTTGGTTTCTATTGAGTTTCTAAAAGAAACTACAAAATAATCACCCCTATCGCGAATAACAAGTGAAATTTATGTTCCAATGAACTTTTTATTACCCTTCGAGGGAAAATTGCTATCGTGAAGTTTCCGTCAAGATTTTCTCCCGCTATCAGTTCTTAGCGAATGTAAATAAGGAAGAAGCTAAATAAAATAAATTAAAAATCAAAAAAAATTTTTGTTTAAAATAAAAAAAATGCAATGCTAAAAATTTCGAGGGAAAATACTGACGATAGGGGTGATTATGTTTTAGCTAAAAGTCCCCTCCCCACAAGCTCAAGCTGGATCCGCGCCTGTCTTTCAATAATATCTTTAAAATGGTACAGGTTTTATCAAAATCGGCTGTATAATTTGAGCCTAAAAAATATATAGGTTTCCAAGTCATATCTCTTTGCACCGACAACAAACTTTTTTTCATTCACTGGAAAACTTAATAGAATTCTGTTAGATTTTCTTATGAATGAAAATCAAATCAGGGCCTTAACAGGTGGAAATAAAAATACGAATAGAATTTTTTAAAGTTATAAATAATCCAAAGTTATTTAATTAGTTTGGCTTAAGTTCATTTTTAATTTAATCTTTCGATCAAATTATTTTTTATTTAAGAAAGAAATTTCTAAGCATGTGAATATTGAACTCTGATGAGTAGACTTGGTGGCCACGAAACAGCTGTCAGTTCAACCCTCCGTATATCAAAAATTTTCTTTGAATGTTCAATATTCACATGCTTTGAGATTTCTTTCTTAAATAAAAAATAATTTGATCGAAAGATTAAATTAAGAATTAACTTAAGCCAAACTAATGAAATAACTTTGGATAAAAACCATACAGTTGTACTAAAAATTCATAGCTCAATTAGTTATAAATAATCTGAAAAAATCACTGTAGAATCATAATACACATTTTCGAAACTCACTTTTATTGCATCTATTTAAATGACCGCTAGTGTATATTCCTATCATATAGTACGCTGAAACCACATGTAGTTCACATACATACAAATAAATACATATTTATGTGTTGTACAGAGATCTGATGACATTTCACGTTATTTAAAACAAAAGGTCAGTAACCAGCTGTTCAACTAAAACGGTTTGATCTTAATGAATTTCGTTTTTCAAAGAGAACTTAAGACTGCGATGGTGTAAGCCGTGTTTTGAAAGAATGCCCTTTATTCTAATTTATTTCAATTTCTTAAGTTGTTTTGAAATGAAATCTAAAACAATTTAATTATGGTAGAGCTTTTTGTTTAAGAGTAAATGAATGATTTTATTCAGCTGCCTAGTAATTCATGATCAGTTTTCGATTTCTTATTTTAATGTCATTTATATTTAAGTTCTATTTAAAAACGAAATTTAGTTTTACAATTTACCATATCATTTAAATTAAACTTTATGCCATTGTTCCGATCGAGTCCGAAATCTAATCAGGTCTTAATCTTAAAAAATTGCATTGATTGCTAAAAATTGCATTAAAATCGATTGATCCGTTTGAGAGATATCGTTTTCGGAAAATTTCGGCAATAATATTTTAAAACTCCCCTTCAGCGGGATGAAATGTTTTTCATAAATGTTCCTCGTGGTATATTACATAAAAACTCTGAACATCGTATACCATAAATGTAAAGCTAAAGAGGAGGGGGGAGGGGGAGAGGGAACTTTAACTCCCCCTAAAATGAATCTCACATGTACATTTTTAAAAAGCCGATATACGTACATACATATATATATATATTTTTTTTTGGTGCCCTCTGCCAGAATCAGTCGTTAGAACAATGCAATTTTTTGTGTTGTACAGTGTAATTAGACGAATTTCGAAACATTTAATTTTCATTTATTGATCTGTTTGTGTGTAAAAAACATTGTTTTAAGAAGGATTCAAAATCTGTTTGAAATCTTAGATTTCCATCCCAGATTTTTCCTCAAGCACATATGTACATATAAAGCTCTTAATTAATAAAGCTCAGTTCTAACTCATATTAATGAAAAGTCACGTAGACCATAATTTATATGTTATTTTTTTTATACTTTCAACGAACATACATATACTTTCAATTAACAATCATCCGTGATACTGCAGTCTGCAGATAAATTGCATAAAGTTACTTTTTGTTTGTGTACCCTTCAGCAAAAATGGAAGGGTATATATATCTACTCGTAGGTCTGTCATTCCGTATGTAATTTCCATAATATTAATTTGCGACCCCATAAAGTGTGAATATTCTGGATCCTTATAAATAGCAAAGTCGAACTATCGATGTCTGTCTATCTGTACGTGAAATCCATTTTCAGAAGCCCCCAGAAAAGTTACAGACTTCGGATTTCAGGATTTGTCTCAAATAGATTGGTATTGAAAATCAGCAAACACAAAAAAAATCCTCACTTGTCATTAGATTTGAGTCCATTGTTCCATTATTGATTAAGGGTATATGAAATGAGTGATGAAGGTTATATAAGATTCGACTTAGCCAAATATAACACTTTTACTTGTTATTTTTAGTATCGTTAAATTTCTGTTAACACTTTCATTTAGGATGTTTATTTTTCTATTTTTTTTTGTTTTTTTCACATTTTGTTTTCATAAATTCTACTTTTGATTTTATTTTTGTATTTTTATTTATGTATTCTTATTTTTACTCGACTACTTTTAAATGAAGTGCTCACAAAGAGCACTTCACACAGGCAGAAAGAGTCTGACAAAGAATTGCGTAGAATAGACTTACCTGCTGGATAAAGGTGGATGTTGCCATTGAAGGAATATGTTGAAAAGGACTTCATGCTTTAAAATTTGTCCGTCTTTGTTAGTGTTGCTTATATGAAGTGCTCTAAACAAAAATCATCCCTTAATTCTGATTTGGTCAAAGTTGCCACATGTGAATAATAATTCAAATGTGAAATAATTCATTAATGTGAATATCCGTTTAATTAGTCTTATAAGAACATTAATTAAATTTTAAACATTTAAACAACCTTGAAAAAAGTATAATTTAGATAAAATATGCAAATTAACAAGTATTTATGTTTGCAATAAAGCGTCTATTAACACTATCTTATGCTAATTAATTTTAACTTTCATCACAGAACGGCAGTTGAGAATGAATTAAGTTGAAGCTGATAAAATTGTTTAAAAAACTATGACGAAAATGCATTGTTAAAAAAAAAATTATCAATGGGACATGTTTTGAGACATTAACAAGTTTCGCGTATACAAATTATAACTTTTTATAAAGACTTGTTTGAAAGTAAAAATAAATACTAAAATACACAAAATAAAAGCAATTTTAAGTTTAATACATACGGACTATTTGGGTTTTGGCGAAGCGCACAAATAAGTCAATAAAGGGTTTACCGGTAAAAAAAATGCATTTATTCTAATAATTAATTACAAGCTGTATTTCGCACTTAAAATTTTTGAGATCGGATGACATTAAAAAAAGTTACAGGCCTCAGAGTTTTTTTGAGTCCCAGATGTTCAACTTTGGCCCACTGTAGCTCGTCTCCTGCTTAAGCCAGTAGGCCATCGAGACGAGCTTTTTAAAAGCTGACGCCTTTTCTAAATGTATCAAGTTTCCGCTAAATCCAGTCAGCAGTTTAAAAATTCCAGATTTATTACCATTTATTTTGTGAAAGTCCCCACTGAGCATCGTTATAAGATACTTGGAGGAAAAGCCCGAGTTTTTTTTCATACAGAATCACTTATGAGAATATATTTTGCCTACACAATTTTGTATAAAAAATCAATTCGACATTTTTCACAAAAAAAAAACTTGAAAAATACGTCTTTCGCGAATATCTCGTAAACACGGCTTAAGAAAAACAAATAAGTTTCTTATTCGTATTCAGCGATTCAAAATTAGTTAAGAAATCACCTTTTTTGTTTAGGTTATCGTAAAAAATAAACAACTTGTAAGTTAGTCTAATATTTTGAAAATGTTAAATATTGTCTAAGTAATTAACGCTTGATTTATCAATCAACTTGAAATAATTATAACAAGGCGATGCTGTAAAATACTTGTACGTACACACATACACATATTACCAGGGCTCGGACTGTCATGCAACTAAAAATGGATTTTAAGCGCTTAACAAGTGCGCCTAAAAATTAAAAACATGCGCAAAAATATGCATTCATGTACGTACGAACAAAGCATCAACATTAAAATAGTATGCAAATACTTTTAACATTTTTTATGATTATTTAAAGGAAACATAAAATAAACATAAAGGAAGTGTATTTCAATGATGATATTTTAATTGGCGAAAGTTCGCCCACTTTCAAACGCCACTTTTAATTAGTTGTTTAATATTTTTTATAAAAATTTTAAAATATGCAATGAAAAATTGTTATTAATCCAAAAATATGCATTTATTGCCAACATATGCAAAAATATGCACTTACCACCAAAATATGCAACTACAAATCGATGCAAATTTGATGATGCGGATAGATAATTAGTCGATAACTATTTATCTATCACCACAAAAAACATGGATTTGCATGAAAGTCCAAGCCCTGCATATTACAGTTGATAAGAAACAAATCAAGATTAAAGTAAAAAATGAAAAAAGAAATCATCAATGAAATCTAGTTGTTACCATTCAGGGAAAATCGTGGTCACACAATAAATGAATAAAATGAAAGTGTTACCTTGTCCGCCAGTTTGCCGTTTTAGTGATTTAAAATAAAGAAATGATGCTACAGACAGTGCTATAAGACATTCATTGGCTTCCATTACTTCTTTAGCTCGTTTGCGTTTTAGCTGTCATATTTTTCCATTTCTATTTAACACCGATAAATGGTTACATATCACGCATAACGGTTTGTGGTCTTAAACTTTTAATATTTTTTTCTTTCTGTAACTTTTATCATCTCAGAAAAAATAGTTTTTAATGTTAATTGTATGTATTTATGGTTATAAATAGTAACCGGTACTTGATATTTTTTTTACATGCTTGTTTTACTCCCAACAGACATATTTGCTGTTTGTTTCTTTTGAGTTGTTATATTGATGTCTTGGCTTGGGGTTAAAGTAGCTACTTACGTTTTCGTCAAACTTCGTTTAACATGTTTTAAAGAAAAACCAGATCTAACCCAGCTTTTACCCTAATAATCCTGTTAATATCCCGTAAAAATTGGAGCTTACATGCAAGTAACTCGTTAAAAGAAAGAAGCAGGACTTCCATTTACAGACCTGTTTGCAAACCTGCGTGATTATTATAAGGAGACTTGCTGCTGCAAGTTCAAAAATAAATTTGGCGTTATCGATTTGAAAGTCTTTGCTATACAGTCAGCCAAGGGCGGATCCACCCTAAAGTAAAACTTAGTTACAGCCAGCTTTAGCAAAAGTGAGTTGTAAACAGACATTTAATAATTGTTCATTATTACAACTGGGCTGTAAAATAAAACTTATATTTTTTAAGGTATGGGTATACTAGAGCATTTATCGGCTATTGTGAATGGTTAAAGAGCTCGGTGGCAACGTCATACATATATATTTACTTGATAACGTAGAAAGCATGTCAGTCTATGAAAATGTGGCAGCTTCAAATGACTAAAAATGCCGATAAAAGTTATAGGTACAACAAACTCTCCTATAGCTAATCGTTCACTTTTAGGTTAAACTAAATTTATAATAAAGAACACTGTTTATCCTTCCGATATAATCCCAACTTTAACTAACCCGCATCTACTCAGATTCGTCGCCCCAGGACTTGACTGCAATCAACTAAAAGATGGCAAGGCATTGTTTTCCACCTCTTTGTAATTCCTTCATTTAGTCTCTTTTACAATCCTTCCATTTCTGCAGTCTTGCTCTCTCTCTCTCTCTTGTCAATCTGCCATGGTAATTTAACATCTCGGTATCGTTTTAATTCTCATCTCAGTTAATCGTTCCTCTCAGCTCATCATTCCAGGAACGACACTTGACTGCAGGTAACTCAAAGCTTAACGTCTCCTGCCTGCTGCAAGGCGTCTATCCTTATGTTGGCTTATTTTTCTTCTGAGGTCCTCACCTTTAAGCGTAATGAGCAGCAAGTCTGGGTCGGTGTCGCATCACATATTTTTAACTGGGTTTCCATCACCTTACGTCCTGGCTAACCACCTGGTTTGGTTGCCTAACATGTTTAAAGGCCATTGACGGAGGACTCTTGTCCTCCTTTTGCATTGGAGCTGATTCAGACCTTTCTGAGCTGACGACACTTTTATTGAATAAGAAACGATCTGCACCATCGGTGACAGCTCCAACATTTTCGAACAAACGCCTGCTAAATTCATACATGACAACAAGAGCGACACTGGCACCCAGCTTTTCATCAATGATCATGTAAATGACAACATCCTCAGAAATGTACCCATAACACTTTTTCGTTTGTTTCTTTTTTACACTGGTTCTACAATAACAATTTGAGGAGTTTGTCGCTCAGAGAGTATTTAATACGAGAAGTTTTAATAGACATTGTAACAGAACTTTTCATCAGCTCAATTTCGCTCAATTTTAGCAAGCAGGAATGTATCAAAATGACAGACTGAGCGACAATGTCCACAAGAAGTTCATTTTTCTAGTTGCATGAGCAGTTGAGTAGTATTTCTTTTACCTATTCTTTGAGTACGGTTTCTGTTAGATTGTCTTAAAAGAAACTGTAATCGATAAATATCGTGTATGACAAATGTCGAAATTTCCTTAAGTAGTCGTTGATGAAAATGTCCTCTACGACGAGTTGGCCAACTGGGCAGTGTAGTGAAAGTATTTGAAAAGAAAACCAATGTCCTACACATACACGTGTGTGTTTGTGTAGGGCTCCAATGCACGATGCGTTACTCCCACGTGTATCCGCACAATCACTATATAATCTTAGTAAAGAGATTGGAAGTAATTTTTAAGGAACTATATATTCATTGCTTCCGATATATATTAAAAATATGGTGATAATTATTAGAACAGCGAAACATAAATTTATTTTAGTCATACAAAAATTTGTAATTTTGTTACAGTTTTAGAATATACTGACGATGCTTTTTAAAAAATCGATTTTTTAAAGAAATTTATGAACTTAAATAGTTATTTATTAAAATGTACATGCACACACCGTTTTGCTTTTAAGTTTGCATAGAAAGAAACGAGTTGCGGAAATGGGCAACTTTCTTCCATTTTCCTCATTAGAAGTGCAATGCTCAAAATTTTCGGATCTCAAATTCTACATTTTCATGACTTCTTTGGACGGTCTTTTTTTTTACTGCGTAAGTAAAAAACTAATTTAATCGATCTTTGCCCTGAAACCTTTGATACCTTCTATCACATGCATGAAATTACTTTTTTCCCTCTCCAATTTCAAGTATTTACACTTTTAATTTAATGACTGCTGCTATATTTTATAAAAAAAAAACATTAATAAAAAGATGCGCTAATCGATCACAATTTTTTTCCTTTCAATATCGTGCTTTTTGTCAAATCGTTATTTTTTGCAGTAAAATTAAAGAAAGAAAATATATAAAAACCAGTTGTTGTATATCTCGTATTACATTTCAAGGTAAAAAATTCAATGCATCCCGTAGTTGAATAAAATCACCTTTTAATGAATTATTTTTTCATATTCATTTAGCTTTAATGGCGTTGTTTGTTATTCGTCTTTCTGGCAATTTTATACAATTTAATATATTATAGATTTTTTTTTGCTATTTACTAGCAACTTTAGAAAATTTATCTACAGAAATTGTTAGTTTATTATTAAGGAAACTGCAACAAAGTTACTAATTGAAGTTATTGATGAAATTTTAATTGTTTGATGTTAAATTTTTGTTTGAAATTTATTGAAAGAAACAGTCAATGAAAGTGTTTTTTTTTAATAAATCAACAAAATTAAGTATTTACTGCGAATATCGAGGTAATAGAAGTTTTTACAATTGATTAGTATATTTCTGACAAGAAAAATCTATTAGGAAAACTTTTTTAAAATGAGAGGATGTTAGTATGTTTTTCTTAGATTAAAAAAAATTATATTTAGAGCTTTTTAATTTAAGGTTTTTGTGCAAAATTGAAAATTTTCATTATTTTAAAATTCATAAACAATTTAAAATGGTAAGAACTTAACACTTTTATTGTTATATCATAAAGATAATTGTAACTACAATGAAATAAGTCATCTTCCATGAAAAGCGATAGATAAATGCTGATTTTATTTGCAATAATTTAAAGTTATTTGATTCTGCTGAATTTTCGAGTTTTAAAGATTCCAAAACTCTTCGGCCGATATTGTGCAAATATACATCAAAAATATATATTTTAGATGACTTCAACATATTCTAACATTCAGGCATGTTCTGCATTCTGTGCAAAAGAAAATGTTCGGAATTATTAAAGCTTTGTTGTTACAAAGTAATACATATTCGTAACAAATAATTTTTTTTTTAGTTTTGCAGAATCATTTTTTCGTCAAAGTATCACACTTTTTTAAAACGATCAATTTGATCAGTTTTTTGATCATATACCCGAATGTTTATTGATGATTGTTTTAAGATCCTTCGTTTGAAATTTCATAAAGTCTACATAAATGTGTATATATACTTTGGATCGCAATAGGTTAGGTCAGGTAAGGTAAGGGTATCAGACAGAATATCATTGAACTCACATCCAACTGTTGGTTCATTGTAATACAATTTATACTCTGCTTGAGAGGAGTTCTCACCTTTGAACCAACTGGAGCGTACAATATTTGCAAAGTCGGAGAGATTCCGTAATTCAAGAGAAGCCGTGGTAATTTTTCGTGTTATTGCTAATCTGGGGCAGTGACTTAGGTAATGTTCTATACTTTCCTCTTCATCTCCGTATGTATATCTTGGGAGATGGGGCAGAAATCATTATATTCAAATCCTAACACCAATATTGATATTTGTCTCTTATTTCTTGAAAAGCTTTATCCTACGTGTTTATCTATTTGGCAATTTTGCAATTATTTCTTTGGACCCACTTCCTACATATTTATTTCATCCTCAGTATTGCCCCTAAGTCTGAGTCTAATTCTAATGGGACCTACGGGTTCCACAATGTCTGGCCACCTCATCAGCTCTAAATTCCCCCGAATGTCTCTGTGCCATGGGATCGAAATGATCTCTATATTAAACTGTTTGGCATTATCTTTGGGAGATGATCGGCAGTCGAGAGCTATTTTTGTTCTCAGAAGCGGGGTGTATAGAGCCATAATGATGGTTTGACTATCAGAGAAATTATTTACGGAGGTAGACGATGTGACGTCCACTCTTGAACAATCTGCTACCTTTTTAATAGCTAGGATCTCCGCTTAGAAAATGCTGCAGCGATGCGAAAGTTGTTTTAACATATGGAAACTGAAAACCTCAAGGTCTATCCCACACCCTCATGGGTTTCGTGGCATTTTTCACCTCCACTGTGAGGTACAACGTAGATGGATTACAGAAATTGTTGCCATCTCCTTACCAAGCAAGTTTAGTGGTAGCAGCTACAACATGTAAAGATCTGCCTTATCGTAAAGAGCAGACCACCAGACAATGATCCCATACAGAGAATCGGATAGACTATAGCCGCTAACAATATGCCGAGTTAAACAAAACTTCTTCCAACATATCTCTTGTATGAATAGAGCACAACTTGAAGTAAATTTTATATTTAATGCGCTAAACTCAAATCCGATATCAGTTTTTTCTATAACGTACAGATTTTTTTATGGGAATGACTAATATTTCCACTAGGTACATCAGTATATTTCACCCTAACTCGAGAATGCATTGTCCGATTTTAATAAATGAACCACCAAAACAAACGGAATACAATTACCTTTAAGTCATCGCTACCCAGCAAAAACTTTGCTTACTGATAGGCAAAAAAGTACATGAGGTTTTAGATCGTAACTACTTATAATTTGACTCGATAACTACTTATTTTTGTTTGAGAAGCTAAAAAAACAAGGGGTTCCCTTTATAAATGTACTTACATTGTCACAACAATTAACTAGTCATTATTTGACTTACTTCAACCTAACAAATAAGTAGTCAAATATTTATTTATAATTTTTCACACCTTCTTCTTTTTGACTCAGTTGGGATACGAACCTGAGCTCTCAGATTCGAAGACAAGTACTTTACTCATTCAGCTATTGTTGACGCATAAGTTTAAGTGCAAGAAATGTGTTTTGATACACAAACACATTGTAATTAAAAAGTGTTTGTCCACCTATTTTATTAATACAACACAACAACAAATTATAATTACTTTCAGATAATGAAATAAATACGTACTTATTTTATTAATTGCTAAGCAGTAGTTTTAATTTGAAGCATAATAAAAACATAAATAAAAAGCACTTTTTACTTTGTAATGCATTAAAAGATTACTAACGGATTACAAAAATGCTTCGGAGTTATTAAGAAACTGTTTCGGAGTTATTAAAAAAATAATGTCGAAAAATTCTGCTTTTCATGCAAAATAAAACAATTTTTTTTTTACATTATCAAAAACTTATAAGGAAGCTAAGAATATTAGAAATAAAATAAGCTATAAATCATGAAAATCAATGGATAAATGTCGATTTTATTCAAAATTAAGTGGGGGGACTTAATTAAAAAAAAAAAAAATTGCGACTTTCATACATACATATATGTGTATATATATGTACACACAAATTAAAATTTTTCTTTGTACATATCAAAACTGTGATTTTCATGAAATGAGTTCGTTCCTTCACTTAATTATGAATAAAACCAACATTTGACCATAAATTTTCACGATTTATGAACGACTTTAAGGTAATTTTATTTCTCATCTTCTTGTGGTTTATTTATTCAAATCGGAATATCCGTTCTTAAGTTAGGGTGAAATATTCTGATGTACCTGGATAGAAAAAAACTGAAGACGGAGTTGCATTTAGCGCATTAAACTTTGTATATTCCAAATATTTTTAATTAAGTGCGATTTTTTCGGCAAATCAGTATAATAGATCGCTATAGGTTCCCACAGAAAGATTGTAAGCTTAGGTTTTACGAAACCAATAACGGAGATAAGACCTTAAGCAAGTCATTTTTTGATTAACGCTTAAAGGAAAATCTTTGAAATCGTTTACAACAAATTTATTTTTTAAAATTATAGTACGTAAATCTAACTTGGAAAATCAATGCCTCTTGGAATCAGGTTGGTTAGCTAGTCTTTTTTCTCTAACATCAAAACTTTTTTATATCTATACAAGCTTAATTTGTTTAATAAACATGTGAGACCATTAACCGATGTCCATCTGTCCGATGTTCAAATTAGTTTTTTTTTTAAAGAGAAGTAACACAATCAGGCAATTAATGCCTACCAGTTAATTAATTAATGCGTTACCTTCTTTGGGAAAGGGATAGTGTAGAGAGAACAGGTGGTGAAGTGGAAGAGAGATAGAAAGCTTAATTCAGCAGTGTTGCAAGCCCCTCTGATGCAAAGTAGAGGCAATTAGTTGTTCAAGCTGTATAGCCATTTTATTAGTTCTTTTACTTCGCCGACGGTTCTGCTACAGTACCGACGAAGGAGGGTGCTGTGAAGTGCATTAGGATATGTTAGTATTAATCGCCGCCGGTACTGCCAAAGTGATCAGTGCTATGCCTTCATCACATTATTAGTGCAACAACAACCAACACAATAACACTGCAATGCACATGTGAAAAATGTATGATGCTCTTGGCTTGCCTGAAAGTAGTCTTGAACTCAACACCTCAGGGTTTGTAGTCAAACGCGCATCCTCGATGATCTCAGATAACTTGGGAACCCAGATGTTGAACTAATCTTTCATATATGATTTCAGAAATTTTGATATAAAAAATAAACTTTGAAATGAACTTAAAACCTCGGCTGCTTCCTTTTCTAGAATGTTTTCACGTCGCTAATTTTATGTTTTGAATTTTCAACTTCTTTATTACAATGCTACAAAATTCTCTTATCAACTTTAACACTAATGTAGCTCAATTCATTGAGTTGGTATATAAACAATCCTTAATAAAACTCATAAGAATTTCTAAATTTATATATTACATATTTCTCTTTTATGTTGGTCACCACAGTCAGACAAAAAATTTTATATATGTACATATTTATCAATTTAACCATTCATTTGACTAAAGGTTATCAATATGGTATTTAAATATCAGCACACACAGCAAAATAAAGGAATGTAAAATCCACATGCAGCAATTTTGATTGGAAATCATATTAAATTTACAAGAAATAATTTGTCGTTTGAGTGTGTTAGTGTTTATTTGCTTTGTTCATTGCTACAATTCACTGTTCTGCTTAGTTGTGTGACTTGTTGTTTATTCTTACATGTGTCGTCTATGTAGACGACAAAAAACGAATTACCAGCGAAAATTTACTGCTGCTGGTTTAAAATTACCATTATTTCATATAAATTTTAGACGGAAAATTATTAATCTAACCTTAAATCGCCGTTAAAACAATTTTGTTATAAACGTTAAGTTTCATTTTCAATCGACATGACTATAACTTTAATTTCAATTAAGTTTTATGTTAAATAATAATTTAAATCATGTTGAATTAAAATGAAATGCATTTTACATACGATGGTATTTATTTAGTGTATAGGCAAAGTAAAGTTTGAAGCTGTTGTGGCTGCAGTGGTTAGCGCCTGCACTATCATGCAGGTGGTACGAGTTCAAATCTTGGCTGGGGTAACCAGCTACAACACAAAGTTTTCTGATGACTATCACGTAAGTAAAATAATTAATAAAATAGCTACATTACTGTCATGTTGTTTCAGATTGATATAACTATAATTCAACATGATTCTTCGTGTTGTTTCAATATCAAATTCACGTTGTTTCAACTTGAAATAACTTTGATTCAACATGATTCTTCGTGTTGTTCCAATATCAAATTCACGTTGTTTCGACTCGAAAGTACTTTGATTCAAGATGATTTTTCGTATTATTTCAGTATCAACTTCATTTTGATTTAACTGTACTGGAATATTAAATCAACATGAAATATAGTTAATTCAAAAGGAAAAATTTTCCTTCAAGATTATTGTAAATCATGTTGATTTAACATGAAACACCTATAAAGCAACATTACTACCGAAAAATGTCAAATTAACCTGGTTTTCGACGATTATACATGGAAATTTTTCTGTGTGTAGTGATATGTATCAAATTTGAAATAATCCAATTACAAAACAAATTAAACAATACAAAACTGTCAATTAATTTTAGTTTGTTTAAACTAAAACAATAGCGACTAGGAATTTTACAACTATAATTTTTATGAAATTATACCGCATGATTTTATAACAAATAAAATTGATGTTAAAAACCTTCACTCATTAAAATATTAAACTATTTGTCAGCATAGTAATGCAATTAGTTACGCTACCAAATGAAAAAATTGATATTACTTGTGTCTATTGTATTTATAAATCAGACATTTTACCATAAAAACTACTAACACCTCTAAACTATAGCTCTTAAGAGCTATAAAAAATTATGAGAAAAAATATGTTTGTTTTTATTGCATATTTTCCATAGAGTATTTGTACAAGGAGGCGAATGTTTGATTCAAACAATATGCAATACATCCATCAACCAAAGCGTGAAAAGTAATAAAATATATAAGCGCTATTCGGCATTTGGTGCGTTTGCTATTCCAACTGTTTGCAATTCAAACAGTTACGTCAGCAATTGTGAGCTACTTTTTTTTTTGCTACGAAAGTAAAAGTGAAGTGGCTAGCGCGTTGACGACAAACCCTGAGGTCTTGGGTTCGAGACTAGTTTTACGCAAGAGATCAAGATCATGAATTTTTCTGATGTCCATTGAGTGTCATTGTGTTGACTGTTGTTGTACTATTAAAGTGAGCAAGGCATAGCACTGATCATTTAGCAATACCGGCAGCGGTTAATGCATATCACAGCAACATCCTTCGTCGGTATTGTAGCTAGCAGAATCGTCGGCTAAGTAAAAGAATTAAGAAAATGTCTATATAGCTTAAATAAATTAACATATATACTTGACACCAGAGGCGTTGCAACATTGCCCAACAAAATTTAACGAAAAACCCGCAATAGCAGAGTTCTAAATGAATTAAGCTATCTATCTATCTCTCTCTCACTTTACTACCTGTTCTCTCTACATTATCTCTTTCCCAAAGAAGGTAGGTAGCAGATTAATTAATTAACTGATGCGCATTACTTACAAACATATGTGTTTATTTCCGGAGGGCGGTACTTGTAGCTTTCTTCAAATAATTTCTCAGGCCCTATATGGCCTTTAATTTTTTTTTAATTTTTATTGAATGAATTACTTTAATTTTGTTGCAATTTCTTATTAAAATATCAGTTGGACGATGGTAATTCAGAAAAGATATACCGTTTTAAGTATCGCAAAAACGGAAGGATAGCGCAATATCGACTTGGTGTATTTTGTTATTAGAATGCAAACTAAAATCTACAATATTTTGCACTTGCATTTTTGCGGAACTCTTTATTCCAAATACTGAACTCTACTCTTATAATTTTACTAATACACACATACATACACACAAAAGCATTTCATGATAAAATCGTCCAAACCAAGATTAATTTTTATTTTTCGGTAGGGATTTTGTGTCCTAGGTATTTTGTGTTAATTCAACATGATTTCGTAATAATCGTCAAACCACATTTTTCCTTTTGAAGTAAATATATTTCATGTTGATTTAATATTCCAATAAATTTAGAGTAAACTGAAATTGAGATAATACGAAGAATCAAAGTTATTACAAGTTGAAACAACGTAAATTTGATACTGAAATAATACGGAGAATCATGTTGAATAAAAGTTATTTTAAGTTGATACAACGTGAGTTTGATACTAAAATAAAACGAACAATCACGTTGAATCAAAATTATTTCAAGTTGAAACAACATGAATTTAATATAGCTCTTTTATTAATTATTCTTGATATTTCATTGATTCACTAAAGAAGATTCAACTTTTATTTAACATATGTAATAAAAATAAGTACTATAAAACAGGATTTTATGGATTCAATTTGGAACATTTTTGCTTTAACAATGAAAAATGTTAAATCAACGAGATTATAATTTTTCTTCTAAAATTAATATTAAAAAATGGTAATTTTAATTTAAGTCTATACTTTTGGAGAAATTTAATAGATTTTCAATCAATATTGCAACATATTGATTTTACATTGGTATTTTTTCTGTGTGTACATCATGTATATTTTCTTGGGTAATGAAATAAATTTGTTTGCTAACAGTCTTCGACTCTATGCACACGCACTCTATGATTTTAAGCATCTTCTTTTACTTCAATCTGACAACTTTAAATGTCAATTTTTGAATTTTCAAGTTTTATGTTAATGGCAAAGAGCAATTTTTCTTACCCACGTTGCTGGTAGTTTTCATATATTAATTTAAATAATTTGTCGCTACTGCTGCATCAGTTAAGGTGTGATGTATTCATATTTAACAGAAGCATGTACTGTTTTATTTAATTATTCATATATAGTTTATTTAATTAAATATACATACATACACATATTTTTGTAAAATTTTGTTTATTTAAAGTTGCTTTTTCTTCTCGTTTAGCACACGCATGTGAAATTTCTGATTTCATGTTATGTATTCTGGTTTTAAATTAAAATTTTTCACTGTTTCAATATACAAATGTATTGATCTATAATGATAGATATTTGGATAGAACATGTTTAAGTTTTTTTAATATCTTGAGTATTATATAAAAGTTTTTAAATAAATAATCCAAATCAAAACTTTTATGGTCAAGCAAATGAGAAAATTCTAAGATTAAACTTGTTTGTCATCTAATTTGAAAATAGTCAAGGCTGTATTATTTATTTGATAAAAATTTTGTAAGAAGAAAAATATGAAAGATTTTTTTTTGAGAATTATCTTCTCCTTACTGTTTTTGAAAAATTTACTGGCGAATTTATAAGTTTTTTTCTTTTTTAAGCAAGAGTTTAAGAATTTTTTTAAAAACTGATATTCGTAGTAGCCACAAATGACAGCCAAATCTTTGTTGTAATAAACATCAGATTAACATCAATTTAGTAGTAGTGCTTTAATTCTCGTATTCAAAATTGACCAAAAGTGTTTATATACATAATAATTGCGATCACTTTCATCATAGCCACCTCATACGTTGTGACTAGCAACATACACATGAGCACTGATGATGGAAGTGAAGCGGCTTCCGAAAACAGCACTGCCATGTTCTGCTGTGTGCGTTGAAAATTAAATTGATATTGAGTTTTCCTTTGTTCCTTGGAAATACTGATCATGTCTAATTCTTTATTAGCCTATATAAACTCTTTAGATTAACAATTTATAAAATTTTTTTTAATCGAGTTATTCTATTGATCGACGAAAATTACTCCAATAAATCTTTGCTCGAAATTGCAAAATTTTTTTTATCGAACAATTTTTCACTTAAATATTTCAATTAATCGATTAAAGGTTACTAGAGCCAATAATCTAATAACACTGTACACCACGAGAAACATTGATGTGAAAAATTTTAAACCTAAAAAAATAAGTTTCATTTTCAGTAAAGAAATTCAATCAATTAGTAAATATTTTGTTTAGAAACTTACCTATAATCAAATTTGTAAATATAGACAAAAATGTCTCAACAATTTCATTGCAAAACTGGGTTTTTTCAGTAAACAAATTGTCCAAATGTATAAATACATACAAATTCTAAGCAATATGATTAATTGAATCAAATAAAAATAATTACTGGATTTTCTGTAATATATCAAGGAATATTTTTGCCTGAACTTATGAAATAATTTATCTAAAAATACTTACATATTCTAAACAAAATAGTTTACTGAATCTAACAAAAATATTTTCTAGATTTTTTGTAATATATCAAACAAACTTTTTGTCTGAGATGTTAAAAACTTTGTTTTGAAATATTTTTAAATCTTAAATAATTACATCATCATCCACTAAGCATTTATGAAATTTCACTTGTTAAATGTTTTCAACTCTGAATGTTTATTTAAAGACTATAAAAAATGAATGAGAATTAACAAAAGACATTAAAGTGTATGCCTGACGCGTCAATATTTAGCTTCAATATATGCGTTTGTGTGGGCTTATATATTTAGTTAATATAACAAATATATTTAGTTAATATAACAAATTAAGTTGTTGCTACGACAGAAATTTTTTTTCAACAAACTGAACTAACCAAATTTGTTGTTATGTATGGCGCAAAAATTAAAAAAAAATTTTTTTATTTTTTTTGATTAAAAATGCCAACTAAAGTTTTTGTTGAAACTTGTGACCAAATTAACAATCATCATTGTTCATATAACAAATCAAGTTTTTTGTGTATTCATCATTTTAGCGTATTTAATAACGAAATGCTCTGTGGTTGAGAGGTAAGAGCATTAGTCTATTAGTCCAGAGGTCGCCGGTTCGATTCCGCCCAAAGACATTTAGTGTTTTTCGCAGACAACCAAAAAGTAGCTTTGAGGGTTGTGATTGTGATGATATTTAGAATTTTTTAGGAAAATCAACAATTCACATTGTTGATATAACAATAATCTTAATTAAATTAATTTTGAAATCTACAAAAAAAAAATGTTTGTTAAAAAATTGTTGCCAACAAATTCGTTGTTGATATATTTAATTGAAATTATTTTTCTGATTTTCTTTCAACTTACAATTTCGTAATAGTATTTACAAAAATCGTTGTAGGTTCAAAATCAATTAATTATATAATTGATATAACAAAAAATTAATTGTATCTACAAATTTTTTTTTCTGTGTATAGAGCGTTATTTGAGCTTCTTGCATATCTGACAATGGTTTTTGCGTTGTTACGGGTACGGGAAGTTACTAAATATTTTCATAATATGCATTTAATTTAGCTGATTTTTAGTTTTTAAAACTGTATGTGCAATACAATTACACCACAAATATTTAAGAAAGAAAATCACTGAAACTACACACTAGACACAAAATAGGAAGTAACTATAATTATAGTAATTATTAATTAAACATTTTGTACATCTAACTGGGTCAGTGGTTTCTTAAAAAAACAAAAACGCTTTTAGTTTTTTTTTGTGAAGAGTTACATACTGGAATTTACATTTAGCTATACAAAATTTTTCCTTAAAATTATTTCCACGTTTTAATTTGTATAGAGTGCTAAACAAAAATTTCTTAAAATTTAACTAGCATATTTTAGTGGAAGCAGTTGAAAAATGTTTTAAATTTCAAAATGAAGCAGAAAAAAAACGCAACCATCTGTTCGTGTTCAAAGTATTTATTGATGTTTTTTGAGCATCAACATCATTTTCGTCTTAAATTTTCTGAAAACATTTTAAACTTTACTGTCATTTGCAGAGAATAGCAATTTTAGCTTAAAAAAGAAAAAAAAAAAGAAAAAGCAAGAAAACAATACGTCTGCTTTGAAAACAACAAAATGTTAAATATCTGATGGCAAAAAACGTTTCTTGCTATAAAATACCATCAAATATCAATATAAGGGGTATTCAGAGAGTAAAGCAAAGTAGAAAAATATTTTGCAAACAAAACATTAAAATAAGTAATAAACTTGAAGTGTTATATTAAATAAAAGTTATTGAAATAAAGTTGCAAATTTATTTTATTTACTCGTATATGTATGTAAGTATATGTCTATGCAATATTTCTCTTTAAAACGAATACCCTTAACAAATGCAGTTTTGAATTTCTACAAGTTTTGCATTTTTATTTAGCTAAATCTTTTAACAAAAAGCACTTTGGTTGTTGCATTTTAAGTTTGTGAATAAAGGTTAAATGCAACAATTATGCGCCTTAAAAAGAATATGCTTTGTTTGTTGTTTGCAAAAATACTCGTACATCACACCATACAGAAAAGTTAAAAAAAAAAAATACTTCTTCAGATGATTAAATGTAAACATTGGCATTTATTATGTACATAATTACTTTGCAATTTAACTCTTAGATGAATTTAATTACCCATATCGTTATATACTTACTTCCTTATTCCCTTAGGCAATAATTCGCAATTTTTTTAATTATATAATTATTAAACAGTTAATGTGTAAAGTAATTACATACATAAAATAACAAAATCACTAATAAATAAATACCGCTCACTTTTAAAATATTTACTAGGGTATTCATTTTAATCGACTTTTCAATTGTTCGATTAATCAATTAATCGAAATTGAGGTTTTTAAATTACTCGAGCAATCGAGTAAAACTTTTATTTCGTTCGAGTTATTCGAGTAAGCTTTACTGCAAAAAATTATTCGAGTTAATCGGAAAATGTTTGAATTTAATCGGTTTTTTGTACATTTTTGTGGACAAAAAAAAAACAAAAGTTTTTTCGCGTTATCATATATTTTAATAATAAAAACAAAAGAAAACACAACATTTCTACATAAATTAGATCATAAACTGATCATTTAAAAAAGTTTTTTTTCACTATTCAAATGTTGCGCTTTGAGAAAATTTTGCGCCAGGAAATACTTAATAATATTCCGACCTGTCCTGTATTCAATGCAGAATAAAAATAATCGGAATTGTCATAGCATTATTGTTGTTATAAATATTAACTTGTAAAAATAAAGGCCCGGTTAGACTTAGGAAATATTTGACCAAAAAATCGTAGCCACTACTTTTGCTAACTATCAGCTTTTGCTAACTCTGATTTAACTTGTTTTTTATATCACAAAATAATGTTAATTATGCTGCAAAAAGCTATTTTTACATTATTTTTAATAAATCCGAACCCATATTTAAAAAAATATTGTAATAAATGGAAATACAATTTTAACTTGTCTGTGGGCTACGTTTTTTTCGGAAAATATTTGCCAAGTGTGACCGTACCTTAAGGCTTTTATAATTCCGAACATTACATTGGATATTTTAATACGAAACATCTAGCTCTCGAAATATCTTCTTTATTTCAAAAAATTTTTGTATGATGTTTACATTTCCGAATTTTGTTAAAAGACATTTGAAGTTGGTTTCTTTCTCTCTATTATTGTTACTATATTGGGCCTGATTGTGTAAGGCGTTGGCGTAAACGCCTAACTCGTTTTTTGTAATAGATTAAATAACACGGGTTGTATGTTGCTTTAATCTATTAAAAAAACGACATAGGCGTTTACGCCAGCTCCTTACACAATCAGGCCCATTATGTACTTAATTTTTTGATCATGCGGACTATTAGTATGAAATAACGTTCGAATTGAATGGCAAATTTCATATTAATTAAAAAAATTTTCCACTTTTTATTAAGAAATCTACAAAAACTCATCGAAAAAAAAAATTTACATAAAATTTTTTAATCGAGTTATTCGATTAATCGAACTAAATTACTCGAATAAATTCTTACTCGAAATTGAAATTTTTTGTTTGAACGAACATTATTCGACTTTAATTATTCGATTAATCGAGGAAACATTATTCGTGTGAATACCCTAATATTTAATCAGTGAAACGCGAACTGTGTTGAATGAATATTTGAATTTTAATTGAAAATTAATTATTGTGCAAACTTCTGATGGTAAAAATAAATATTCAACAACTTTTGTTTGCTTCTTTTGCAAGACATTTCTTAGACCAATTGGCGTATGCTTGTCTACTTATGTTAAAGTACTGTCAGAATAAACAAATATTTGATGATATAAGAACTAATAAATGCTTTTGTAAAATAAATTTCTTTTTGAATCAGGTGCTGCCCTCATAAAATCCTGTATTCAGTGAAAAATTCAAGTAATTTTAAAAGAACTACATTTTCATTGCTTCCAAACAATCTATATTAAAAACATGAAGATAATTAGTAAAAGAGGGTGCAAAAAATTATTTTTGTCGTGCAAAAATTTTTAACTTCGTTATAGTTTTAGAAAATACTTACGATGCTTTTTAAAAAAATCGATTTTTTATGAACTAATTTTCTTCTAAAAATTATTGGTTAATTACTGAGAAGAGAAACGATTTACTAAAATGTATAAAAATTGCCATATCGTAGGAGAAAAATATCATTGTAGAACTCCAAAAAGGTATATAACTTTTCTTAAAAGCGCTTCTGATTCGGTGATTATTAATCGAATAAGAACACTTCTTGCAATGTAAAAATCATCAGAAGTCTATGTAAATATCATTAGAAATGGTCCAAATCGGCAGTACTTCCAGATAGCATATTCTACATTTTCATGACTTTTTGGGAAAGTATTCTTAAAAGGTACTAATTGTAAATAAGTACGCAATTAACCCTTGAATACATTTTATGGTTTAAGGGATTTCTGGCGTTCAAGTTGAGTTTAATGCCTTCTAGACTTATAGTAGAATTTTTTGGCCAATATATTTGTAGTACACTGTGTCCCGCTATATCGGGGAGTTTTTTTTTTGAAAACTTGGAAGTTTAAAATGTTCCTCGTGGTTTTTTCATACAAGTGTTAATCACATTTTATATCTCAAATATAACAATTACAGTATTTCCTATAACTATTCACTATAACAATATGCAAAAGAGGGGAACTTTAGCTCCACCAAAAATGCACTTCAGATGTCAACTTTTAAATCAGAGTCATATCAGTAGTTAGAGCCTTGTTACTTTTGTTAGTGTTGCACAGGGTTATCGGCAACAGGGTGCTGTTGCTAATTATGCTGTTGGCTGAATGGTTAGCGCGTTTAACTACAAACCCTGAGGTCTTGAGCTCAAGACTAGTTTCAGGCAAGCCAACAACATCATGCATTTTTCTGATGTGCATATGTGTGTTATTGTGTTGGTTGTTGTTTCACTATTAAAGTCATGAAGGCATAGCACTGATCACTTTGGCAGTACCGGCAGCGATTATTACTAGCATATCCTAATGCACGGTACTGCATCAGAACCGCCGGCGAAATAAAATAATTAATAAATGGTTACACAGTTTAAACAAATGCCTCTACTTGACACCAGAGAGGCTTGCAAAACTGCTCTACAAAAAGCGCGCAATAGCAGAGTTGTAAATGAACTAAGCTTTCTATCTCTCTCCCACTTCACCATCTGTTCTCTCGACACTATCCCTTTCCCAAAGAAGGTAACACATTAATGAATTAAATGGTAGGAATAAATTGACTGATAGTGTTGCTTCTCTTAAAAAAGAAAAACAAGTAGAAGATTGCCAATTTTTTGGTGCCGGGTTAGGTGACGTCGACAAATAGTTACCGAATAAGGGGTATTAAAAATATGGGAAAGTAATATAAATATTTTAGATGTCTTAACATTCTTTGTTGCCAACTCAAAATTTTTGTGTGTTGAACGTTATCTTCTAGTTCTCAAGTAATTTTCGTTTTCATTGATATACTTTTAGATTTTTTCTTCTTCATTTTTGTCTTAAAAAAAAGACAAAATAACCTTCTTGAAAATTTGAAGATCTTTAAACAATTCAGTTGAAAAAAATATAAATTTTTGATTAAGTCAGTTTTGAAAATTCCAAAACTTTGCAGATATAACATTAAAAAAAAATTGTGTACTATAAATTTTTTGTAGCACAAAATATTCTCTTTAAAACTACAAACAAATCACCGTTGTGTATAAAATAGTTTTCGAGATATTTAAAAGCTAAACTCAACAAATTTGGCGAAATTATGAAATTTTGAATATGACATAACTTTTGAAATAAAAATTTTAAATTTTTTTCCTTTGGTGTAAGTAAGTTCGTTATAGGATGAAAGAAAACTTCAAATTAAATTTCATCAAAGCCGAAAGGGGTCGGGTCTAAGTGTTGGTTGATTTGATATGGAATTACCCATATATAATAGTCACTTATTATTATTATGACGGGATTGATCGATTCTTACCTTCTCTTCATATTATTTCTGCTGTTCCACTGGTGGTAGCTTCTTTGTACCATACTAAAATTTGACGGCAAACCATATTTAAGGATTTTTTCAAAGTAACGTTCAATACATTTTTGTATGAATTTCATATACAAAATACAATATTCGATGAGTTTAATTATGCACGAAATATTTTTCAATTAATTTAAAAAATTGGTGGTAAATTTCAATACATTTTTTATCTCCATATTTTTTTAGTTTCATATGTTTAGTCAGTCAGCCCATCATTTTAGATTTTTTTATTGCTTTCAAATATGTATGTGGGACGTCTTATTCAAAGTTCTCGAAATAGGGATTTCTTTCGATGCAGATCCTATATTCCGCCAAAACCCTCTAACCACATCGTTTGGAAACGCGAAATAGTCGCTGGTACCAATTATTCAGAATAATATCTCGTAGCTACTACGACGACTACAGATTTTTACGCGTAATTATGGTAGAAGGCCTTTTTCTCGCGAAATGCGATCCACCCTCCAGCTGTGTGTGAATCGTTTTGCAATGTTCAAGGTCATCGATTTGAAAGAGACCTCATGCATCCTGTCCTCACCTTAAACATTGCTGGGTGGTGATAGATATTGGCGATAATTAAGACTATTACTATTTATAGTTTGAATAAAAAGGGCAAAAGTATAGTTGTATACTTCGAACTACTTGAGTTAAAAAAAAACATTTAAATCACATTTTGCACATTTTTTTATTTTCAACATTAAAATATTTTTCATGTACAAAAAACACTTTGATGACTTCAATATTGCTTAAACTGCAAAAAATAAGAAAACACATTTTTGTGTCAATATTTTTTTTCAATTTTATGTTATAATACGAGTACTTGTGTAAATAAAATACTACGTCAGGCTCAGTCATTGTGTTATAAAAATTAATGAATGTTTTCCACCTCTTTTATTTAGTAGAATTTCACTATATGCTTACACAGCAAAACAGTATGATGTTTTATTACATAAAATAAATATTTTTCACGTTTAGTTTGCCATTTTCCAAACATTCATATTTATTCATTAAAAAATGGCATAAATGGCGTAAACTAATACTCAATTACGCTTTGATGTGCTCAAGTCATTCTTCATTCAAGTCAAACGTATATCACTGTAACAATAATAATAATTATTGTGTTTTATAAGGTGTTGGCAATTTAGCGATTTTTAAAACTAAAAAGAAATTTAAATTTCAACAAAATATTTTTATTTATATAATTACTCAAGCATGTTATGTAAAGAAAAGTAACAACCTGCCCCTTGCCCTCTAAGTTTTTGTCTGTGGGCATTCTAAAAATCCCACTAACTGTTTTCATCGCGATAAGTTGAAGAAAAGTGAATAAAAAAAACATTAAGAGAAAACCAATAAACTAAAGCAAAATGTATGTAGTTTTGTTTGGATGTAATTAATGGAAGTCTATGAACCTGTAACCTAATCAGTTGTTTCACTATAAGTTTCTATGAGCACATTCAGTTTAGTTCACATGGAAATCTGATTTTTGTTTTATAACAGTTTAGGTCTTTACGATATTTACTTTACTTTATTATAGTAACTCATTAGAGTTGCCATTCAAATGAAAATTATTCGAATAATTTTTATTCGAACAGAAATGATTGGAGCTATCTTTGGCGCTCAGGGTTGTCAAATCTTTTCTGGCCTACTTTGCCAAATTAATTTTAATAATCGTCAAAAGTCGTCAATATATATTTTATGCAGCTTTTCTTAATATATATTTTATAAAACAGTTCTTTTTATATAATAGTTTTTCTTTGTAGAAATTTTTAAAAAATAATCGCACAAAAAATCGCAGAAAATACATATATGTAAGAACAAGACATAAATTTAAAAAAAATCAAAAAAATCCGACTGCGTAAAAAAATAAAAGAAAACAACTTTAAACCGTCACAGATCCTAAATGGTCACTCGAAATTAAAAATCATAAGAGAAACCTAAAGATTATTTTCAAAAAGCTGTCGAATGATACCAATTTTGATATTCTTCGCCGACCTTTTATTTATTTCGTATTCACAAAATGGCTTCTGTTGGCCGCCATATTGAATTTTTACTACTGTCATATCTTTAGTGACACTCCCGGGATTAAGACAAATCGATTGACGCATCATTATTGACGTAGAATTATCAAAATAGGCCTACGCGTTCGGCTTATATAGTGTCGCAAGGGAACACACATACATACATACATACATACATAGACTGATAACCACAATACCATTCTATGCGTCGCGCAGTCGGGTAAAAATGGTATGTATCTGAAATTTTCACCAGATTAGTCATTCTGTTCTAAAAACATTGTATGAGCGTTGCAAGTTTTGAACATAACAGATGCAAAAATTTCAATATATTGGCCGCCGCCATTTTATTTTAATCATTTAAATTGTAACGCTTAATAAAACATGAATATATCATTAGCGGAGTTCAGTTTTTAATGCAAATGATCTTGCAAAAGTGAGAATATAAAAATATTGTAGTTTTTTATGAAATCCAAATGAAATACAACGTCAATTTTGACGGCACTGTGCTACAACACAGTGTCCCCAAATACAATATGTATTCAAAAAGTTTATGACTTCTTCTATGTGTAACAGTTTAATTCATGCAGATCCAGGTTTATTTTCACTTTTTTCAATTTCACCCAACTGTTGCAACACCAAGCTGCTTCGAATACCCTAAAGTAATTTTCACTTTTTAGCAACTAGCAGTATGAAGTGCAGTTTCTGGACCGGCATACATTTCGCCAGAATTCTTTGTGCAATGAATATTAAGCACATCATTTAGAAATGACTTTATAATATAAAACGTAATAAATATTATGCAACCAATTTTGAGATTTCTATTCGACTACACTGTGTGTAATTTTTTAAGTCATGGAAATATAACCATATGCGGACACCACTACGTGATAAAAGGAAAAAAAAAGACCCTTGTCTCCCAGTTTTGCCCCAAGTCCTGAACTTTTTTATGGGCCCCCAAAGATTTGGGGTCTCGGTGTCATTTTTGTAAAAAACTGATTATTTTCTCAGGCTCATATCTTGCAAACCGTTCGGAATTTTGATTTACTCTGAGGCAAAGTTGTAGCTCTTGTCATAAAGAACAAAAATTGTGAACATATAAAATCAAACAAACTTTAAGATCAAAATCTCAAAAAACTTAAAAAAATTAGATTTTTTTACCCTTTTTCCCTTGTTCAGATCCATAGGTAGCAAATTCAAAATTCAAGGAAACAATCAACTACAAAAATGTATCTAAAATCTCACTAAAAACTATTTAGAACATATCAACTTGCTAGGAATGATTCTTTACACCGTTTAGGTAGCGCTTAGGTAGCCGCAAAAGTAAAAAATCGATTTTTTTTTAAGTTTTTTGCGATTTTGATCTTGAAGATGAAGTTATTTTGATTTTATATGTTCACAATTTTTTATGACAAGAGCTACAACTTTGTCTCAGAGAGTAAATCAAAATTCCGAACGGTTTGCAATATATGAGCCTGAGAAAATCATCAGTTTTTTGCAAAAATGACACCGAGACCCCAAATCTTTGGGGGCCATAAAAAAAGTGCAGGACTTGGGGCAAAACTGGAAGACACGGGTTTTTTTTTTTGGTCTTTTATCACGTAGTGGTGTCCGTATATGGTTATATTTTTTCGTGTTGCACTGTGTTATTTAGCTACTATTCCTTAGATTTTCACAACTTTTCTTTTGAATATTGGGAGCATGAAAACCGCTGACGACCTATTATTATTAATATCTTTTCAAACCACTTTACTCGTAATAATTTTAACAGAAGTTGACTTGTTTATGGCAACATCAGTCACTATATTGAAATCATTTGTTTGTGGGTTTTTTTTGTTGTTATGATGCATGATGTATAATTTACTAAACTATTAAAACATAACAAGTGAAACGTATGCCATAAAAAGTGCCTGAAAAACTTCACAAATGCATAAAATTTTATTGTTATTGCACTTTTTAAAAATTTTTATTTTCACTGCATAAATGATTTAAAGATGAGATGATGATATTCACGATTTTAGTAAATTGCAATCAATAATGTTTCACGTTTTTTCTTTTAATATTTTTGCATTTAATAAATAGACATTTAGCGATTAAACATTAATTTAAAAAAATTAGCAGATTTCATATGAAAAAAGTTATTTAATGAATTTATCTTAATATGGAAACGCCTTAACTCATTATTTTTTTCAAATAATTTTTTTTGCCTAATTCGATGAATTAGGCAAAAAATATGGAAAAAAGTCGATTAAAAAAAAATCAGTTCGTTAGGGCGTTTCTATATTAAGGTTGTGATATACACATCTTAGAACGAAACATCAGGTATGTTTTCATTCTCTTTATAAAAAGAATACTAAGAACTTTAAAATTTAATTTCATGACATTCGGAAAATTCCATCGTTTTAAGTAAAAATCATCTATCTAATCGTGTTAAAGAAGCACCCCTTATTTATTAATTTTTTCACTAGACCTAAACTTTTATAATTTTTATAAAAGATCCTGTGATCTCTCCTAAAAAAAATATATATTAAACTTTTGCTTTAAAAACTATTGATTTTCTAAAATATTTTTGATTGTTTGTTAAGGTACTTCCCATACAAATGTCGATATTTTGTAAAAAAAACCTTCCAATCTATCATTATAATTTTTGTAAATTTTGCTTTAACAGGTATTATTTAACTAAGACTACTTTGTATATTTGATTTAATAATCTTTAATTTTTGACTTTTATAAAAAAAATTATTTATTGTCAGCAGGTTTTTCATTTGATAATTTTTATATTGATAATCTAGACGGATTTGTCTCAATGCTATTTAAAAATCTGCAACAACAATATCTTGATATATTTAAAATATCGATATGAATGATAATAAGATCATTTACATTTTAAATACATTTAAATTTCAATAGCATTTAGGCAATTCACATAATGAGTAATTATATTTTAAATTCATACAAAGGTACTGAATGTTAACTCTTTCGTTGCTATTATATATTTAAAGTGATATTGAGCTTTAGCCGCACGAAAATATCAACTTTAAAAATTTACTGCCTGTCCCATGATGTCAAAAGAATTCCTTCTTTCGTACAATTACATTTAAAACAAAACCTAAAATTTTCTTTATGTTTTTAATATAAATGTACGAAAGAAATAATTCTTTCAACATTGAGGGACAGTCAGTTCGATTTTGTCAAGGGAAGTATTTTTAGATATCCGTACTTGAATCCAAAAAATAGTTTAATATTAACTGCCTACGATTTTGTTAGACTGATATCTCTAACGTTACTAGTTTTAATAAATTTGCTATAATACCATGCATGTTTGTTATTTTTAAAACAATAATTACACTCCACAACGAAATTAGTATTTTTTTAAAATTACAAGGTTCTAACAATTGATTCTGGTAGAGAGCACCAAAAAATATATACGTGTATCGCCATTTTTAAGAAGTTAAAGATCCCATTTTTGCACACAGTTATAGTGAATCGGCATTAGAAATTTTGTCAGCCTTACGTTAAAGGTATAAGATGTGTTTAGCACTTTTATGTAAAACACTATGAGAAACATGTTAACCTTCTAACTCTTCGCCGTATCAGAGAAACAAGCCGATCAGCTCAAGGCCGGCTTAAGAGCCGCCGCCGACTTTCAATGTAACTTTAAGCCGCCGCCGATCCATGCGGCTAGCATCGGCTCAAAATTGCAGGCGGCTAATTGTTTTTTTAGTTGCAAATTTGTACTACAAATTCAAAATTATGTGAAAGTCGTCAGGTGTTTGAAAAATTTTATTTAAATATTTGTTTAAAAAAAACTTATAAAAAGAAAATTTAATAAAATTTCGTAATAAAGAAGTTCAACATTAAAAAGTGCTCAAGCCGGCTATGAGCTGCCGCCGAGTATTTTTTCCTAAGCCGCCGCCGCCGCCGACTTTTTAAGACGGCTTGTTTCTCTGCGCCGTGTAGGAGGTTTTGTCCTTTTTTTAAATAAGGGCAAAAAACTCCCCTTTAACGTTGATATAGAGGGCTAAAACATTCGTCGTGGTGTTTTATATTCAAACATCTTATACCTTAAAAGTAAGGCTTGCAAGATTTTCTATGCCGACTTATAATTGTGAATAATTGTGAAATAAGTCCTTAAAACCATTTTTAGTTTTGAATGATTTCTGGCGTTCAAGTTGAGTCTGGAGCTGGGGTGTCCTTGAAGACCTATAGTACAATTTCATGGAGAAAAACGAACAATACAGCGAAGAGTAAGAAGGTTAAAATGTTAAAAAAATAATCCTAAGACATCTGATACCTTAAACGTAAGGCTCAAAAGATTTCCTACGCCGAGTACTAATCCTGAATAAATACGAAATTAATCCTTAAACACTTTTTAAGTTTTGAATGCTTTCTGGCGTTCAAGTTGAGTCAGGAGACTAGGTGCATTTAAAGAATTATAGTAGAATTTTATGGAAAATATTTTTGTAAAATATTTTAGCCTGCTATATTGCCCTTAAAGAGGAGTTTTTGCCCCCTTTTTGAAGAAACGACCCATACAGAGAAGAAAGAGTCAAAATGTTGTAATGTTAAAACAAGCTGATTTTGTTCTACAGCGCTCTTTAATCAGAAATAATCGATTTTAATTAAAACCCGAATCCGAAGATGTATTAATTGTTTGTTTTTCTTCTAACTTTTTAGGACTTGGAAAACTTTATCGAATGTCGCAAACTGAATCTAAATCGTTTATAGATGCTTCATAGATCATTCAAGCAATTTTTGATTGAAATTAGCGGCAAGTTCCTTTTGAAAAGCAAGTCAGATTTGGAAGAAAACGTTATGTTCAATTCATACTACATATTTGTGAAAAAATTCTTAAATATTTTTTTGGCTCTGTGTATCCAATATGACTGAAGTTATCTTAATTATGTTCAGTTCATGAAAGTTTAATTTACACATGCTTAAGCGCAATTAAATGAATACTAATGTGATTTCTAAATGTTATTTTCTTAAAAAGGTTAATGCACCGGCTTATGACTTTTTGAAGAATTCCTAATAATTATTTTTCATTATTGGTTTTAATTAACCTTGTTCTAAATGAACAACATAATGATGTCAAGATATAATCTTCTAAAAAGCATAAATGAATTTATTTTGCCAAACATAAATGCGGTTTAACTAGGTTTATCATGAAATATTTTCCTTCTTTTAATTAATGTGAATAACACCTCGTTTATCATTCAGCTCTGATCTAAATATAACAAAGAAATTAAAAAAAAATTATATTGTTCCATCAATTAATTAGTTAAAAAAAAACAGTTAAGAAATATTTGTTGTATTAAATTCAAACAATGAAATATTTCACTAAATTTGTTGCATGAAATTTTTCGTATTAGCTAATCGGATAAACAAGAAGCAACACAGAAAGAATTATCATCAAAAAATTTTTAAACTAAAGTGTGTCTAAAAATTAATTTCATTTTCAGTAAATGTTCTTTACATAATAAATGAATTGTTTGTTTGACTCTTATTTAGCACGCAAACACCAAAAGCAACAAGAAAAACAGTGTCGTAAAAAACAATCCTGATTACGACATACACACAAATAACAACACAATGAAAGCAAAAGGAATGCGATTGTACCAATTTTGTTTACTGAAGATTTTTGAGTGAATCATTTAGTTAATGTCGTTGCATTAATTCTCATTCATTTTTTTAAAGTCTTTAGATAAACGTTCAGACTTGAACATATTTAGCAAAGTGAAATTTCATCAATTCCTAATGGATGATGATGATAATGACCCAGACAAAATTTTATTTGATATATTAAAAAAATCCGGCAAATATTTTTGTTTGATTAAGTCAACTATTTTGATTAATATTTGTTAGTATTTTTAGACTAATTGTTTTATAAATTGAGACAAAATTATTGTTTGATATTTTTCAGAAAGTCCAGTAAATCTTTTTGTTTGATTTAGTAAATTGTTTTGTCTACAATTTGTAAATATTTTTAGACAAATTATTTTATAGATTTAAACAATTTGTTCACTGAAAAAAACACGTTTTTTTCAATGAAATTGTTGAGATATTTTTGTCTAAGCTTACAAATTTGTTTGCAGGTCCGTTCCTAGACAAAATATTTACTATTTCATTGAATTCCTTTACAGAAAATGAAATTTAGTTATTTTAGTTTTGAATAGAGGTGGATAAATGTTAGCTGGTTAATCAGAAAAATTTTTACTCTAAATTAATATTTCAAGTTAATCAACGTTTATTTTTATTTGTTTTTTTTTTCTTTTAAAATAATCCTATTAATTAGATTTTAAATCAAGTTACCATAAAATAGAAAACTATTCTACATGTGAATTGTCGTTTTTTATATAAACATGCCACACATTTTTTGTTGTACACTTTTAGGTGTCTTATTGTCCACCAATATTGATGCAACATATGTGTTTTAAAAGGTATATTTCTCTAGATATGCACAATATATTTTTTCCCTAAAAAAACCGGTTACAAAACTGGTTACAAACAAACCCGGTTACAGATCAAGTTGTCGAATTTCGACCACCGGGCAGGACCCTAGTAAAATAAATTTAGTTTGCATGTGTGAGAATCGTATAATTTTTCTGAGTATGCGACATTGTTTTATGAAAATTAATTGACGTTTTTACTTTTAAATTTCAATTAAATTTTTAATTAATACAAAATTTTTTTAATTAAAAAAATCGAAAAATATTTTCAATTAATTCTGTTTAGTTAATACTACAATGTTCGTGATTGGTTGAAAACTAACTAATTTTTTAACTGGATCTTCGTTTTTCTTAATTGAATCTTGTTTTTACTTTTTTTCTGTGTAAAGTGTTTGTTATTAAAAATTTGTCGGTTAAACTCTTGTGCAAATAAATAATTTAATAGTAACTTCATGTGTGTTTGATATATTGTAAATAAGTGCAACCGTGTTGTTCACTTTTTTTTAATCATATGACAATTCATTCATTAATAAATAATTTTTTTATTTTTCAACAGACTGACTGTCGACAATTTAATTATTTTTAACCTAATTTTTTTTTATTGTTTTTTTTCCGGATATAAAAATCAAGTTCACTGAACTGTTTACGCATATGCAACAAAAGTAATTTAAATCCATTGTTTAAAGCAGAAAACCGTTGTCTTATTAATTTATGTAAAAAAGATTAAAAATTTATATATTTTGTTAATGAAATAAACGCTAGAAAGTAAGTAGATATATATCCATACATATTTATACATAAGTAGGTATATATGTAAATAGTTACAAAACAGCTTCATTTGAACACAAACCTACGCATTAATTACACAGTCATTGTTTTGCAACATTATATGCTGCACTATTCATATAAAGTTCTCCTTTTATGTATGTATGTAGGCTACTTTAATAAAATAAAAGAGAAGAAAAAAAATTAAATTAAAAATTTTCCACCGGTTCTATTTGTTTTGTGGTGAATGTAGAAAATTTACATATACTCGTATAAGAATAAATTCATAATGTGTAAAAAAGAGTTCAACCAACCTCTAGTTTGCATATGAAATATTCTAGAAATACTATTGTGTTTTTTTAAATCTTAATTTAATTAACTGTTAGACTATATTCAATCGTTTTATTGTTATGTATTTTTTTTATAAATAAATTTATGCTAATGTATGTTGTTTGTTTACTTAGTGTGCTAAGATCTTTTTTTCCATAAAATCTTTCGAGATAAACAAAAAACGTTCTACCCTTCTTTTGCTTTTAATATCTACAGACTTGAAAAATCTTAAAATCCAAGAAAGTTAGTTAGAACTTGTTTTTGTTCTTCTTGAAATAATACTAAGCTAACGATATGCTGTTATAATAACAGATGTATGTTTATGACAAAACTGTACTCCTGGTAACGATTGTTAAATTGACAAATTAACGAAATAAATTAAAAATTCAATACTAAAATCCAACTACGGCCTAAATGCTCGTTAGATATACATATTTGTGTGCATATATTGTTAGAATGGTATTTTCGTGCTTTCCAGTGAAAAATGAGCTTCAAACGAAGTCAATAAGATCCTGAACTTGTGATCCGGAATTGATGAAAAGGCAAATCATCTGTATTGATTTTCATATATGTCTGACATTGGATTTGTTTGCAACGGCTGTAAATGCCCTTTTCCCCAGAGTTTATTATACATTGTAATGTGCATACTTAATATATTTAATTTTTTTTGGAAATTCCGACATACAAGGGCGGGCCAACAAGTCCGTGACTTTTAGAATTTCCCGCATATTAACTGAAATGGAAACACTGCTTCTGGCAACAGACCTCTGTCAGTTGACTCCTATCAAAATTTGAAGAAGCTGCGTCATTGAGTTTGCGTTTGACAGCCATTGATAGCAGACTACCCACAAAAAATAAAAAAGTGCGCTATCCACCACTATCCAACATGTGTTTTGAATCCGAATCTGGGTCCAGTTTGGCTCGTTTCCTCTGAAATTTCGAGTAAATAGCGAAAACAGAAGTTTTTCGAGATTTTTAAGAGTTTTTCGAAATTTAATCGAAATTAAATCGAAATGAGGGGTAGCCAAATTGACCTCAAATTCGGATTCAGCGCGTCGAAATACATGTGGGTAGGTTGGTCTGGTCAAATGTCAACTGACAGATGCCTGTTGAGAGCAACAGTGTTGCTCTTTCAGTTAAGGGGCGGAAAATTAAAAAAAAGTCAGGGATTTATTGACCCGCCCTCGTATAATAGTAAAAGGCGTACCTCATTTTTAATGTGCATTGATATGGTTTATGGATATTACAAAAGAAGCTTATTAAAAAAATTTTTGTTTTCTACAAGCGGGATAAAAAATGTACCTGAAAGGGTAAACCAATTAAAATGCATTTCATTCAAAACTGTTACGACAATTTTTACAAAATTTGCAACACAGGTTTCTGTAGTCACACTAAACTTAATTGATGTACTTTTTTGAAAACATACTATTTGAAAAAGGAACATATTTTGAAAATGGTATTTTGTAAGTTTTTTGGTACAGCTGATTATTTCATAGATAACAGCAAAAAAAAAAGACGAGAATTCTAGGTAAAATCAAATCAATCAATCAACCGGTACAAGTTTCACTTTCGTCGCTATGAGCACTTTACCATTTTTTTATTCCGAGTAAATCATGACCAAGTAAAATGTAATAGAATAAAGTGCAGCACAAAAACACATTATTTTTACGTGTATTTTGTATGGAAATTCTTTCCACGCTTTGAGAAAGTACTTTAAATTAATACTGAGGGCTGTAACTTTCAGGATACTTTTTTGTCGACATATCCAACCGAGTTTCTGGTGGTGACTGCAAAAATAAAAAAAAATTGCAAAAAGAAAATCACTCTAATGCACTTACTTATTGTTAGTCTAAATTATATTGAAGATGCAATATGTAATAAAGGAATATAACCATATACTTTAAGCCCAAACATTTGATTTGCCGCTAACAAAGTAGCGGGTCAACTGCTAGTAATACATACCTATCACAATAGTGATTTGGTGATTTTATATGTATGGTACCTCACTTTAGGACGCCATTACGATACCCGTGACGGGAGAGCTCCACGATCTATAACTTTGGTCCCTGTTTTTATGATGCTCCATTTATTATACTGGTTCACAAATTTGCAAGCTTTTACCATCACCTCAAAAATGTGATGTTTTCTAAGCTAATTTTGGATCGCAAAGATGACATTCATTTATTTTTCTCAAGAAACGTTTTCGAGATATTCGCAAAAAACGTATTTTTTTACATTTCCAAAAATCTTGAGAACTGCTTATATGAATTGCCAAAATTTTGCACTGCTGCATAGATATGTTTTTCCTCTTTCAGTCCATATTCAAGATGTGTTGATCGGATCAAAATCCACTGAGTTACAGGTCCTTAGTTTAAAAAAAAAAATTTTTTTTCTACGTTTTTTCAAACTTTACCATTTTGAATCGCTCCAGTAATGCAAAATAAAATTTTTTAAATATATTTTAGACCAACATTTTTTTCTAAAATGATGTTTGTAAAGATACCTTTTAGAAATGTATAATTATATGATACTTAAAACAATTTTTATAGAGAAAAGAATTACGGTGCTATTTTGGGCAAAAATTGTCATAAATTCAACATTTTCAATTTTCAAATTAAAAATTTTATATCTTGAAACTCTCAAAGAATATTTCCCTCAACTTTTTTTTAACTATTCGAAATCTGGTCGTGTAACTAACAAAGAAACAATTGTGACAATCGGATTTTGTTGGTCTATAAAGATGCAAGAAATTTTTGGAATCGGGTAAGAAACAGAGAAATGACAAGCGTTGAAAAATTTTATATGACCGAAGTGCACTCTTTTCACTTTATACCTCTGCTCCTGAGCAATATGGGAAGCTCATATTCCTAAATTAAATAAGAACACCCCTCTGATATCTTCATGTGAAATTCTAAACTGATCGCACTATAGAGTTAGAAATGGTTGGTATCTTTCCAAAATATTTAATTCTGCCCCCATTGCCATTTTTAACCGACTTCGTCATGTATTTTTTTATGTATGTTCCCTCAAAACTCCACGATCTATGAAGCGATTTCAGATTTATTTAAAAGGAAGTGCTCCCAGATTGGTATCGTTGTAATATGGGCAGGGTAAATTCACATTGATTTTCAGCAACTTCTACTCAACCGATTCTTATGAAACATTGCACAAACATTAAGTTTATGTTTGAATACTACAAAAAAGTGGGCAGTGCCACGCCCATGCAAAGTAAATATTCTTTTTCAACAACTTCTACTAAACCGATTCTTATGAAACTTTGCATATACCTTTAGTTATCGTTACAATACAACATTATGTTTGGAAAAGTGGGCAGTGCCACGCCCATGAAAAGTAAATATGCATTTTAACTCCTTCTACTTAACCGGTTCTTATGAAACTTTGCATACACATTAAGGTATCGTTACAATATTTAATTGTACGTTGGGAAAAAAATTTTACTTTTTGTACGTTGGGAACAAAATTTTATTTAATATATGGGTCAAAACAAAATTTTTGTTTGCTTTAATGGAGCATTTCAAAATGTTGAATTTAAAAAAAAAACTAAAAAAATAAAATTTTTTTCAAATATAAAGGCTTCTAACTCAGTTAATTTTTATCTGATCAACATAGTATAAACATTAACTGAAAGAGGAAAACCATATCTATGCAACAGTGCAAAATTTGCTTAATCCAAGTAAACAGTACTCAAGAATTTTGGAAATAGCTTCATAAACTGCAAAAAACACATTTTTCGCGACTATCTCGAAAACGCTTCTTAAGAAAAATAAATGAATGTCATATTCGTGTTCAGCAGCCCAAATTTAGCTTAAAAAACATCTAATTTTTGAGGTGAGTTTTTTTGTGACATAGTGTTGTGTGTCGTTAAAATTGTATTTTTATTTTTTAATGAGTTTTAATTTTTGGTCCAAAATATTTTCCCCATTATTGCCGCAATTTGATATACCTATATGTGAATTGAGAAATAAATCTATTTGAACTATGTGGGCACGTATTAGTAACAAGTTTAAACGCACATGACTCCCAAGATACTTAACCGGTTTTATTAAAATGTAAATTGTGCATAGAGATGCCAAATGGGAAATCCAGGACCACAAAATCCCGGTATTTTCGCGATTTTACAAATTCCGAGTCCCGGGAGTTTTAAGTTTTGAGTACCGGAGTTTTTGGAATTTCAGAAACCCATTTTTTAAAATTAATTTTTGAATGTTATTACCCTACGTCTATACCTGACATATTTTTATCATGACAAAAGTAAAATTTTATATTGAAAAATTATTTGTTTTATGTTAGCTGTTTTTCTTATATATAATTTTACATTTGTCATGATAAAAATATATCAGGTATAGACGTAGGGTAAGAAAAGTAAACAAAAGTTCAAAACAAAGCATTAAAATATAAATAAAAAAAAATAAATAAATTTGAAAAGTACAAAACAAGAAAAAAATGTCGGCCATGAGTTAAAAATATTCCGTTTGCCAACTATGCTAAAAAATTTAAACGTCAACGAAAGCTTTCCCAATGATATAAACATAGAATAAATAACAGTTATTGATATTACAATTTTAAAAATGCAACATTGAAGAAGTGCAGATGATTATATTGAAAATGTATATTGAGAAGAAATCTTGTCAGGTATATGGGGGCGTAAAAAGCATATTCTATATTCCAAAGTCAAAACTAAGTTTTAATTTGACTAGAAATGTAAAGAAAATACGACGATAGAATTTACTAAAACAAAGCATGTGCTGTCACTTTTATCAACAAGTGTAGAATGTGATGCTTTTTCAAGCCACAGTATGTGCCAGATGAAAAACTTATTTAAGAAACATCAAAATCAAACGAATTATTAAATTAAGAAGTCAAAAACCGAGTTTTTAAATAAAAAAACAACAGTTTTCAATTAAAAAACATTAATTTCTTAGTTGTGTTTTTCGGGACTAAGAAATCCCGAAAATCCTGGGACCCTGGTTCGGGGTTTTGGAATTCTATTTCTAAATCCCAAAGCCCGGGATTTTCAAAATCAGTTCCGATTGGCATCTCTAATTGTGCACATCTGTAAATAAATTCCTTTAAGGCTTTACATTTTTTGCCCAAATCGGCTGTATAATATGAGAGCAAAAGGCACGATACAAATTGTCTAGCCTATTCGTTATAGAAATACAAATATTAAGCGGTTTCACTTCAATGTTCAATCTATACGATTTTTCATGCAAAATTAAATTTGGGGATCACTGAATTCTTTTAAGGAATTTAACAATATAACGTGTACATCGATGGAGATGTCTAATATCATTTACGGCCCTTTTCACAATGTACGATTAATAGTTAACGTTGACTTTAACAGCAAGTTCGGCATACAAAACTCGTCGTTAACTCTTAATCATACATTTTGAAAAGGTCCGTTAGTGGTTTATGTAAAAAATGTTGCAGCATTCTTGTTTGAATTAATGTCTTTTTATTTATTTTTCTTGTGTTTTATTTAAATTTTCTTATTGTTATTTTCATTATTTATTTTTAGTGTTTTTTAAACACTTTTTAATGAATTTAAATTCGTTCTCTTTAATCTTTCAGCCTCACCAAATCATTTTGAAATAATTATATTATCATTCAAATTATATCGGGCTTAGTTAGAACTTGCGCTAAATTTAAAGAAGAAAATTAAAACAAGTTAAAAATTATAATACGAGTTCAATAAAATTCATTTTGAATAAAAATATCAGTTATTTTTTTTTTAATAAAATGCTTTGTATTTCTATCGCCATTAAAATATTGAACCGGATTATATAAGGTTGGAAATAACATTGAATTATCTAATACTTACGTGCAGGCATGTTATACTTATCTCATCATCGTTTTTCTTCTTCTTTTTCTTTTGTATTACGACCAGTTCTACTTAACTGAATTGATAAATAAATTGTAATATTTGTAGTCTTTAATTTAAATGTTAATAAAAGATTTGATTTTAATTCTGAAATATTTTTTCTATTTTATTGATGAGTCGTTAATGTTAATTCCTCAGAATTTATGGCGTTAACTCTGCTAAGTACTTAATATTGACAAATTTACGATATGGCTCAATTAAAATTTTAATTAAAATTGACACGAGATTTTTTTTAAACCAAAAATTGTTTTAAAATAGGTTTGATACAAAAACTATAAATAAAAAATAATTAAGATTTTTAAAACTTTAGGAACTTTAAAGTTTTAAAAGCAATTTTCTGAAGCTAATAAATTTTTTCATATCTAATTTCAGTTTAAACTAACAACTGCCATTTAAACAAATTCTTACAAATATGCTGCAACTAAGACGAAAAAAGACACTCTCCCTCCCAATGATTGCATTCGTTTTCCTGCTATGCACCATCAAATCCATACACACAGAAGTCTATACCGCTTTAGCGGAAATGGAAGAGCTCTTAGAGACTGAGTCTGTATTAATTAGTAATTTAGAGGGTTTTATTAGAGTAGAACAACAAAAGTTGGATTATTTAAAAACGTAAGTAAACTAAAACTTTTCTATTTCTATTGAAACTTGTTTGCAATCAATAACAATTTTTAACACTTATTTAACTTAACCAATAAAATAATTTGTCAACTGTCGTTTGTGACAAATGCATACGGATTCTAGCATTTCTTCTAATTGATAATATATTATGCAAATGTTTCTACTATGATGTATTTGAATATATTTGACTTGCGTAGTTAGTATGTTTTCAACAAGAAATTAGCATAACAATAGAAAAGTTTTTATCAACCAAATCTTCCTCATATCGAAATACTAGTGCATTTATTAAGTATACTCGTTTTAAATCGTAGATTTATTTTCAAAATAGATAGTGATTTATGGACAAACAGTATCACAGCGGTAGTCCCAGTTTGATCTTATCTAAAAAGGAAAAAATTAAATAGCACAGATTTGATTTTAGAGAGGTACGAACAAAATTATTCCATGGATCCAAAGTCGTATAAAATACATTAAAACTGTTTATTAATTTTTGATGTTGAATTTTTTTAATACTCACAATACCACTGCAAAATCGAGTGTTCTTAAATACATTGCTTTACAAGTTTTTATTTTTGGAAGTTTTAAATTTTCTAATACATTTGCTAGGGAAATTAGGACTTAAAGCACCATTCAGTGTCAAAGTCTGGATCGATTAAAATAAATTACATCTTGTTTGAAAGGCCACAAAATTACGTATCGAATATTGTTTAATTGGCTTTGATCAGATAAAAAAATTACTAATTTATAGTTAGCAATATGAAAAAAAGGCGTATTTTTTATACTTCAAGATTTACATAACCAAGTACACACAGAAAAGTTTCCATGTAAAATCGTCGAAAACTAGGATAATTTAACATTTTTCGGTAGTAATTTTGCTTCATAGGCGTTTCATTTTAATTCAACATGATTAATAATAATTTTGAAGTAAAATTTATCCTTTTGAATTAACTATATTTCATGTTGATTTAATATTGCAGTACAGTTAAATAAAAATCATGTTGATACTGAAATAATACGAAAAATAATGTTGAATCAAAGTTATTTAGAGTTGAAACAACGTGAATTTGATATTGGAACAACACGAAGAATCATGTTGAATCAAAGTTATTTCAAGTTTAAACAACGTGAATTTAATATTGAAACAACACTAAGAATCATGTAAAATTATAATTATATCAAGCTGAAACAACATGACTTTAATGTAGCTTATTCTATTAATTATTTTACTTACGTGATAGGCATCAGAAAACTTTGTGTTACAGCTGGCTGTCCCAGCCAAGATTGATGCTCGTACCACCTGCATGATAGTCCACGCGCTAACCACTGCAGCCATAACAGCTAAATAAATACCATCGAATGTAAAATGAATTTCTTTTTAATTCAACATGATTTAAATTATTATTTAACATAAAACTAATTTGAAATTAAATTTTTTAGTTATGTTGATTTAAAATGAAATGTAACGTTTATAACAAGGCTGTGTTAACAGTGAAAAATTTAAAATCGAAGAGATTTAAGGTTAGATTAATAGTTTTTCATTTAAAATTCATATGAAGCAGTGATAATTTTAAACCAGCAGCATTAAATTTTCGCTGGTAATTAATTTTTTGTCGTCTACATAGCCGACACATGTAAGAATAAACAACAACAAGTCACACAACTAAGCACAACAGTGAACTGTAGCAATGACGAAAGCAAATAAACACTAACACATTTAAAGGACAAATTATTTCATGTAAATTTAATATGATTTCAAATCACCCTTGCATCATATTGATCTTACATTCCTTTTTTCCTGTGTGTAGTTTTCTTGTTTCGGGGAAATATTGGGCTATCACAAGTGCCGTGCATAGTGTCCCGGATTTTCCCGGTATGTGAAGTATCGGATATTTTTGCCATCGTACTGTTTTTAACCGAATGCGAATTTTATTTTCGATAGGTAATTGTCCTTGTTATCTGCCATTATAAATAAATAATTGGTCAGTACACTTAGAGAAAATAAATTGTAGAACAAATATCTTATGAATGAAATATTTCTTATTTTACATTTAAAATGGCACAAAAACGGCTAAACATTTGGCAGCCAAATTTCACATACTTCTACAAGACTTTTATATCTACAATTTTGATATACCGTAATTAAAAAATAATATTTTTTCTATATCGATATATATCGATATATTTTTTTCACTTGCCCGTCCCTAGTCTACACACAAAAAAAAAATAAAAATTGATTTCAATAAAAAAATTCTTGATAAGAATTAAAATAATAGTTAAATTTGCACCAGTAAAGTTTATATTATTTTCTTTCTTTCCACTCACTTCTTTTGTTGAAGCATAAGTTCTGTGTTTGTCGTGTTTGTTGTCCGATTAACCGCTGCCTGAAGAGCATATGCCAACCAGGAGGGCTATTTATTGTCCGCTTTAAAACATTGCAAATAATTGTTAAAAAAAAACTGACACAAAGTAAAATAAATTTTCATGATTGTACAGATGTTTGTTTATGTGAGTGAGAGCAGAACTTTAAAATAATTTAATCTTTAAAATAGACTTTTTATAAGGAATACGATAGAAATGTTCATGTATGTATACATTTTTGTAAAGCTTGTATATATGCATCACCTTTCTTAAGCTACGTTCACATCTATCAAATATTTGACGAAATAGGCGTAACCAATAATTTCTGGTTTAATTTTTTAAATTTTTTATTTGGTAAAAAAAAATTCAATAGACAATCAGTATTGTATTTTATCGCTTTATTTGTCGGGCATACGCACGGAATATTAAAGAAACGTTTGTTAAAAAATAGTGGTTACGCTTTAATTATAATAATTAAAAATTTAATTTAATTATAATAATTACCCAGCAAAAACTACTGCCTTGCGATAAGCAGGTTTGTAAAGGAGAGTTTTGTTGGTGTAGCTTACAAACATGCTTACGTATTGCATGATATTTGTTCGCGATGTTCCACTTAGGAGCATTTCATGCTAAACGCTTATTTCAGTGCATTGAGTATATAATAAAATCATACTATTGTGTTGTCGTTTTAAGATCGTAACTCATCGTCATTCTTCGTAGCATGTATATTTTTATAATCTCTGCCTTACAGTAGCGCTTCCTTGAATGCACCACTGTAAGTGAATGTGCAAAACTTTGTTTTTTAAGTGGACGAAAAAGAAAAATCTAAGAAGCTTAAGCATCTCTTGCCATATATTAGTGCATATATTCAGGCAATACATTTGTCACTACTATGAAGCGCATTTGTATAACACGAAAAGTCTGTACTGCTTCCAAAATCTCGATTATTTTTTGCTGGGTAATAACTTATTTTTTATATTATACATAAATATTTTGTTTTCTTGACTACTTATTTTTTAGCTTCAAGTAAGTCAAAGAATAACTACTTAGTTACTGTGACAATGTAAGTACATTTGTAAAGGGTAACCGTTATTTTTTTACCTTCTCAAGCAAAAATAACTAGTAATCGAGTCAAATTATAAGTAGTTACGATTTATATCCTCATGTACTTTTTTGCCTATAGTAAGTAAAGTTTTTGCTGCAAAATTAAACACGATCATGCGTGATGGTTCACGTAAATCATGTAAGTGGAGCCCATCTCTAGCATAAGACTGCTTGATGCTAGTTTAATGACTTATAGTTGTGTGGCACGAGCTAAAACATCAAAAAGACCATCATCTTCAACTTAATAATCGTATTAAACAAAATATGCAACACAAAAAGGAACATAAAAAGATGATACAAATGTGGGCTGTTACATACTTGTAAAAAAAAACAAACACAACAATATGATGATAGAGAAGCAAAGGACAAATTCTCCACAAATAACAATGGTTTCAAAACAGCTGACAGCTGTTTGGGATCCTGTCTTTATTAAAATAATAAAACTGAACTAATAGCATTAAGACCAGCAGCCAGCCAACACACACTATAAAACACACACACACAGTGTATCTAATTTATATTCTCTAAAAAAGAAAAAAAAAACAATAATAAGTATAAACGATCCTTTAATATCATTTCGTCTTTTCAGTATTTTATGTTTTTCTGATCATAACTTAGAAGAGGATTTTTAATTTAAACGTATTGCTTTTGTAATATTTTTGATATTTTTGTTTGATACTCGTATGTTGGTTCCTACCACATCCGTTTTTCAATTGTCATAGCAATAGTAAGTGGTTGAAGTTATTAAGTTTTTGTTGATATTGTTGTTGTTGTTGTTATATCAAGTTGTATGCTCATGTGTATGTGGGTATGCACATACATTGCTACATATGTTTGTATATATCCTGTTTCCTTTTATATTTCTGGTAGGGGAAATTAAATTCGCGTTTATATACCTTGCAGATAGCGCGACTAGTCCATACACATACACTACATACAGGACTAGGACTAGTCCCAAAAAAAAAAAACCAAATGTAACGATGTCCTAGGCCTGTAGTGCGATTCTCTATTAAATTTTAGAGATAGTTGTCATTGTTAAAAAATTAAACAAGCAAATTACCGATTTTGCCATTCTGTACAATTTTTAACAATATTGCTGCCGGTTAAGTAACGACAATAATTTTTCTGTTGTTACCGAATAGACAAGAGTCAGCTGTGCAGCCGTAGCACGTACTTTATGGCCACATCCAAAGTTCTTGTTTTACAGCAATATACAAATATATAAAATTTTTTTCTATTAATTAAGTATCTAATTAAACAATTATTTCGCAAAAAGACATTAATGAAAAAAGTTTTCTGTACACTATTTGGCAATTACAAATAAATTTGTTTTTGTTGTATTCCTCTTTGTGCTTTTCGTTTATTTGACCAGAGATGCCACATGATGGCAGACTTAAGCAATGTTCTTAACAAGAAGTCATAGAATCGCAGAATCGTTAGTGCACACAACTTAATAAGTTGACAATATAACAACTGTTTTTATTGTTAAAAGTTACAGAATCTCACTACTCGTCCATATAACACAGCTATGCATTACATCGGAGTTGTCTCAAAATTAGTCTATGTCACTACTTGATGGATCACTCAAGTGTTTGTGCTTTAACGATTGTAATCTTTTGTTTGAAAATTAAATGGTCCACGCATGCATTACATCGGAGTAGTCTTAAAACTATTCGATGGAGCACTCATGCGTTTGTTTTTTAACGATTGCAATCGTTAAAACACGAACACTTGGCGCTCAACTATCAACTTTTGTTTGCAAATAACATGGTCCTTCACAGCATTACATTGGAATAGACTTAAAACTACTACATAGTAGCATGTTGTAAGACGGTCGATTTAACATTGCAATGTCCTATAGGACTGGAGAATATAGCCCCGCTTTGCATTACATCAGAGTAGTCTCAAAACTACTCTATGTAACTACTTGATGGAACGCGAGCACATGTCGATTAACTACAAACTTTTGTCACTATTCGATGGAGCACTCAACTGTTCGTGTTTTACCGATCGCAGTCATTAAAACGCAACAATTGTTGGTTAACTTGAAGCTGTTGTTTGCAAATGAAATTGTCCATAACTGCATTTAATAGGGTAACTAGTCCATTTAATCTAAAATATACCAAGTATTCCAATATTGTCTGCAGGGATACTACATAAAATACATACATACATACATATGCATAGATATGCATCAAAAGGAAACTGTATATAACTATGCAATTTTTATGAATATACAAAACTTATATAAACTTGTTCTTATTGTTTGGTGAGAGTATATATGCATATGTAGAATAATAAAAAGGGAATTTTGTTTGCTCGCTCTTATCCTTGAACACCTTTCAAAACGAAAATATTTTACTTCGTCCATGTTTGCAGATTGCGCTTCAAACCAATTAAAATATTTTCATAATATGTACACAAATGTAGAAATGTGTGCCGCCATACGGCAATGAAGCAAAAAAGTTCGAATGCAAATATTGTAAATAATTGAAAATATTTCAAAAGGAAAAATTTAAATTGTGATCAATATTTTCCTAACAATAAAAATACATATTGGCTGAGGCTCGTAATGTTATACTCCAAAAGAATTAGATATGATCAATATTTCCCAGGAACAATGGAAAAATCAACATTAATTTAGTTTTCAACGTACACAGCAGAACATAACAGCCGCTGCATTTACATCATCAGTTCTCACGTGTATTTTGCTTATCACCAGGTGTGAGGTGGTCATAGACTGCTGATAGCTCACAAAAACAATACCACGACTATATGAAAGAAATAACAAATCTCATTGTTTCTAATTTGGCCATCTCTTTCATATTATGGTAGCAATTAAATATTTTGCATTTAAAACTGCATAACACATGATAACAGGCATTTCTAAATGTCAAAATGGGGTATTCTTTTTCATATTCTGCGAGGTGGTTCTGTTGCATGTGATTGCAGTTCTTATATAGACAAACTTTTCATTAAAATTTAATACGAGAATTAAATCACTTCTAAATTAATGTTAACTTTACGTTTTATCACAACAATTCCCAGTGTTACCATTGTTTTATCTTTCTTCATATCTATTTTTCTGATTTTTTGTTCGACTTAAGGCAACATTTTTTTTGTTTTTATTTTTATACTTAATTATATGTATATGAAGAATGTTCATTGAACATGTGAAAATCTCAAACCAGTAGCTAATTGTATTTTCATGTGATTTTTTCGAGTCAAACAAAAAATTCACTGATTCAGTAAAGAATATTTACTGAAAATATAATTTTATTTTTGAACATTGCCTACTTCTGCCCAAGCTTAAGGAATTTCTCCTGTGAGGTATTTAGAAAACCGGCTACGCTCGCTAGAGATTTTTCTAGATTATTTTTTTTTATATCTAAAAAGATCATAAAAAATTCTAGACTTATTTCACATAATTTGGGGTTTATTTCATTGGGACTTTAATAATTTTTTTTGTCCCAAAAGTTGGAATTTATTTCATTTGAGGTCTGGGAATAGTTTCATATTTTTTTTAGATTTATTTCATTAAATTTTGTTTGGACTTACATAATTAATTTTTTTGGGTCCCAATTTATTTGGTGTTATTTCATTGGGACTGATTTTGCTGAGCGTTATTTCATACAGCCGTTTGGCATAAATAATTATTTTTTTTAGAACTGTCTACAGTTTTTAAAAAATAAAACTATTTTAAATTTACAAAAATTCCTGAAACACACAAGATTTATTTATCACTAAACTAAATTGTTGTGTATTCAAATTACAGTGTTAATAGACAGAGCTGTGCAAGATTGCAATCAATTTAATTGCAATCACATGATTTCATGTTAATGATTGCTAGTATTTCATTGCAATCAAAATCGTAAATTTGATTTCATGATTTCAATCTGAAATCATGAAATCAATTCAATAAAAAGGATTGCAATAAATTTTTTTTAATTAATTTCTATATTAATTGATTGCAATCAAAATTAAATCAGAATCAAAATCATCGTTCTCTTCAAATGATAATCCTTCTTCTAGAAATAAAGCTTACTCTAGTGTTTTAAAAAACTGCAAGAAATGGCTAACAAACCTACGTTTTGGTACATTTTTTATACTATTTTGTTGGACTTTCACTATAGTTCTGATATCAGGGGAATTTATTGAAATCATATGATTTCAACAAAAATTTTATTGCAATCAAATTGATTGCAATTAAATTAATTGCATTCAATGATTAAAAAAAGTTATTTCAAAATGATTGATATCACAAAAGATTGCAATTTTTACAAGTTTTCATTTTGAAATCTGAAATCATTTTGAAATCAAAGAATGAAATCAATTTGGTTGAAATCACTTTGATTGCAATCACAATTGATTGCAATTTTTTACAGCTCTGTCCCACGATAAACATTTCGGTTTGGAAAAATTCAAAAATAAATCAATTAAATATATTGAAACAAGATATTCCAGGGAAGAAAAAAAAAACGTTATTTTTAGCGGCTGTCGTAGTGGAAGAAAAAAGCTTACGAATATTTAAAATAATGTATTTTATAGATATAGTAGATATGTTATAGATTTTAATAGCACAAAAAAAAAAATAACAAGGTGTTAAAATCAATAAGGGAAGTGGGGGATTTATTCGATTTATAGTCATAAAGTTACTAATTCGAGTTTATTTTAGTAAAAGGGTTGGTTGTTGGTTTGTTTAAGCAAAAAGTAACGGTCGTTTTATTAAATCCTTATCATACAGAGCTAAAAGGAGGAGTACTATAAATACATCCATACATATGTAAGTAAATATATGGTATATAATATTATGTATTTCGTTTATTTGTTCAACCATAAGAAGGTTTTTATGAACAAAGCAAGTAAGTAAGTTGGTATGTAATTATTTTTCTGAAAAAGTTAATAAAAGCCGGCTGCGTTTGCGTTTTTCTATAAAAGATATAAAATAATAATTTTTATTTTTCAACCCTCATATCTTCACTAAATACAAGTATAACACGAGTCAACGACTTAACAATGTTTTAAATGAAATGTTTGTATATTTAATAAGTAGTACGAGAGTATGTAGAATATTTTGGTTGTTTTTTTTTTGCTCAGTCTATCATCCAGAAGGAGCAGATGTTTCCTTAAGCGGAACGCGCCAACCTTTTTACACGTGTATTTAATGTGTGTTTGTGTGTGTATTTGTGTATGAATTGTATTGAATGTTGCATGTTGTACTGGTATCTTGAAAAAAAATTGAATTAAACTCGAAGGGGGAAGAAAATTAAGTTGAGCTGAGCTCTAAGGCTGCTTGCTGCTGATATACATGGTTGAATATTATAACGTATTTTTTTTCTTCTGTTCTATATGAGTTAAAATTTTGGTGACTGAGTTTCTTTCGAAGTGAATTACTTTCAACAACTGCAATTTTAGAAACAGTCTTGAAAAGTTATTCGGGTAGTAAACACGTCTTGTTTGATAAAGAAATAAACAGTTTTTAAAATATTATAAAAAAATAACATAAAATACATTAATGGTTCCTAAAGTGATAAAGTGCAAATAACAAAGAAACAATAAGAGGATAATGTCAAAACATAATTATACAAATCCGGCCTTTTGCCAGAATAGTGAATTTTATCCCGTGCCATCTGCAAACAAAGAAAATGTGGAGGCTATTTACAATCGCAGCTTACAAATAAACTTTAATTCGAATGCAACGCGCTATGATCCACGTGAAGGTCCATTGCGCATGCAACGAAGCATGTCAACGCGTTCGGTGGCCATTAAAAAATCTATGGCCGAAACGTCGTCGCCAACTGTACACCAGCAAATACAACAGCAACAACCTTCGCGTCCTATTAAGTCTCAAAATTGCAATAGTTTAAACGAATCGTTTAAAACTCGTACAGGTTCTGGCCGTTACGCTTTAGTGCCCGTGGAAGAGTTGTGTACTACTCAGAACAATCGTTATGCCATTGTGCCAGGACCACATATATCCAATGCAAATAATTGTGCTTCTCCGTTGCCTTTAGTAGCTGCTAAACGTTATGCCAAATCCCAAGATAATTTAGATCGTTATTCTTCCCAAATTCAAATGGAACCAGATGAGCCACATTCATTTCATGAAGATCCTTCAGTGGCACCTTATGCCAGTTTGCCACCCATATTAGATCAAGCACGATTGCCACCTAAACGCAAACTTTCCGTGCAAAATCGTCAAAATTTGGCGCAAAATTTACAACAACCTAAAATAAAACATGCTTTTTCTAGTGATTTTGGCAGCAAAACATTCTTGATTGTGGACAAAAATTCCAATCAAAGATATCAAATGGTACCCACTGCCGAAGATGAAGAATTGGTAGATGATAATCAGGAAATTATACAAATGCACAACGGGAAAGTCCATCGTTATGCCATGATACCAGCTGAGGATGAAGAGGAATATGAGCAACGTAAAGATGAAGAAGAAACCTGCCTTAGCAATCCCGACTTAAATTGCAGTGAAAACTTTTTGCCTCGGAATTATGAACATTCTCGCACTTCCATGCGCACCTCTACGCCACAAAAAGGAACATCTATGGCAAATTTAAGCTCCTATCCCAATACACCGCTTAAGAATCCACAAGCCACAAAAATGCTACACGAACTTTTGTCTACACCGCCACGTAAAACTCCCCTTAGGCCCACGACTCGTTCACAACATGCCACACCCCGACAAATGTATGCCTCTCAAAGGGATTTGAGAATGCATTATAATCAACCAAATTATCAATTACAAAATATTACATACTCAGACCCACCTCCACCACCACCACCGATATTGCCGCGAAAAAACTCACAATTATCTCCTCAAAGACTGCATTACGAGACTGTAAAGCCGGTACCACCCATACAAAGTGATCGTACTATGGCTATTATACAACCAAGGCTGGCGAGATCACGCATACATCCCCATTTGGAGGAAGAAGACGAAGACTGCGATAGTATAGAGCAAAAGTCACCCAACAATAATTCGTATCCTCAGAAAATTGCAAGTGCTACTATCACATTAGCCATTGTATCGCTAATGTTGGTAGTGGGAAGTGCTATGAACTCGGCTTTAATTGTGTATATGATTGCCCATGTAAGTACATCCATATTTGAAAGTGTTAGTTAATTAAAATTGAAGCGATAAGCAGCGTTGTTGTTGTTGTTGTTTGTTTAGGAATTTTGATAATATGGAAGAAGGTTCCCGCGTAGTGCAGTAGATAGTGTACTAGAATATTAACCGGGAGGGCGCAGGTTCGATTCTTGCCAAGACCCTTGGTGGTTCTTCAGAAAAGCAAAAAAAAAGAAAAAAGGATACGGTTGTCCTTGCAGGCCACCGCTGGAACTTTCTGCTAGCTCAAGCCCGGTCGAAAATTTACTATTAGGTTTGTAATTGATAAACGAAGTATTCAAAATTGTTTTTGTTCGAAAATCATAGACCGCGATGTCCATTCTCGTAGCTAGAAATTTTTCTGGTAGGCTAAAGCCCACATTAGTCCCTTTAGTTCGCTTACATTATCAAAATTGCTCTAATATTTTGAATTTTTAGTTGAGGCTAAAACGATTCTGGAACTGGATTAGCACCCTCAAGAAAGGCCTACATACGCCAATGGCGATATCACTTGAGCCATTTAATTAATTTAGATCCAATTTGCGACATTTCCAGGACAGTTTTTTAGGACCAAAGAAGGTTGCCGAATCCTGAAATTAAAAAGAAAACACTCCAAGATTTGGCGACAACGAAATCTCGGGAACCGATTTTAGATAAAATTTAGCGCATACGACGCAGCTTTTAAGTTCAATAAAGTAAATCAGTCCTGAAAATCAATTTGACAAGAACTTTTGGTGTTATTAAAACAAAGCGCTTTTTACGAAAAATTTCTCCAACAAATTTTCTTTTTTGAGTTTAAGATCTGATTAGATTTTGGATCGATCGGCTTAGTAGTTCAACATTTTTTTTTCGGTTATATTTATTTATTGTATCTTCAATAAAATTCAACTAAGTCCAGCCAATGCCAGACAAAAATATTTATTTCAGCGGTTGGTTCTTTGGTTGTCTACGTCTCTCGTGTTCGGCTGAGAGCAAGAGTGTCTTTCCTTCTTAGCCGAGTGTGGCCTCTAAGGTTAATGATGTGTCGGGCTAGGGGATTTGGGTGCAACTCAAGTTTTTTTAAGTATCTTTTCACGTGTTTAGAAAACACTGTCTTAACCAGCGGCACATCTAAATCTTTATGAATTCGCTTGTTTCTGACATACCATGGGGCTGCTGTTATCGTACGGAGTATTTTATTTGGTCGCCTTTGAATTTTTTCTACATTTGAGCTGCCTTTGATTTCATTTTGGGTCACCTTTGCATTTATGTGGGACTTCCATGTTAGACGACGATCAAGATGAACACCGAGATATTTTACTTCATTGCTTTGAGGTATAGTTTTGTTATTTATTTGTATAGGTGAGCAGGATTCTGTGCACAATTTAAAATAATGTATGGAGTGGGCAGGATTCTCTGCACAATTTCAAGTAATGTGTAGACGTTTTTGTTCGTTAATTTTTATCCACCATTGTTTTAGCCATTTTTCCAACTGGGGTATATACTCTTGCAGTTTGCGGGAAGCTTCTTGATGGCTTTTGTGAACACTTAGAAAAGCTGTATCATCAGCGAATGTTGATATGTGTATGTTACTGCTTACCGGCAAGTCAGAGGCATATATGAGATATAATACAGGACCGAGGATACTGCTTTGAGGAACTCCGACTCCAATCGGTTGCGGAGGGCTTAGAAAATTACCTTCTTTAACAACGAATTTTCGCTCAGCTATGTAGCTTTCTAAAAGCTTAAGGATGTTTTCGGGTAGGTTTTGCTTTAGTTTATGTATTAAACCTTCGTTCCATACTTTATCAAATGCCTGAGAAACATCGATGAAGAGCGCAGAACAATATTTCTTTTCCTCTTAGGTTTTTCTAACCACTTTAACGAGTCTATGTGTTTCTTCAATCGTGCTGTGTTGTCTCTTTTCAAAATTTATTTCAAAAAAATATTCGAATACTTTATTTTAGAAAATTCTCGAAATCTACCCCACCAATTTGTATTACTATGTCCACATTTCGAAAATGACTTGCTTTCAATTTTTCGTTCAAGTTCAACACCTGATCACAATCACTGCAAACAAATTACAGTAAAACTCGGTTATAACGAACTCCGGGTAACAGCAAACTTAGTTCGTTATAAGAAAAATTTATGAAACTTACTTCGTGGGACCTTAAAAAGTAGTTTATTATAAACGATTTCGCTTTAATGAAGAATTTTTGGCCTTAGAATTAATTCTTTTTAACCGAAAATTCGTTATAGCCGAGTTTTATTGCTTCGTTGTTGATTACTTGACGACGGCATCTTGAAAACAAAATTGACTATCAAGTTGCTTGCAGCCTACACAGTGTCAATTAAATTAATTTCAACAAGCAAAGCCTGTGATCAACTTGAAAGCAATTTCTTGAACGTGTAACGATATGATTTCTATATCATTTCAACTCGTCTTAATTGCTCAGAACTTTTCTAAATCAAAGCCAAAAAATCAATAAATAAAATACAGTAATCCCCTGATTTATGTCGCCACGATTTACTTTGTTTCGATTTACGTCTACAAATTTTGTGTACCTTTCAAATTTGATTTGCGTCTCCATTTGATTTGCTTCGCTAAATTTTTTACGCTTTCCAAACTAGATTTGCGTCGCCATTCGATTTACGTGGCCTCTGTTGCTTACAAGTTATTAACCAAACCCGGCGAATCCCAGTGTGTTTCGGCGTTTTTGTGCAATGGTAGCTACATATTGCCATCTGTACATGCATACATTTTTATTTTGTTTGTCAAACGCAATGGACATGATAAAGTTTCTATTTACGTCAGCGAAATTTTATTTCACTTCCACTTCGATTTGCGCCGTCATTTCGATTTCAGTCGCCTCAATTATAAAAGCAAAAAATACAAAATCTAATTCTTATTATGAGCAATATTAAATTCGATTGTTGTTTCAAATTACGTCGCCATTTTTCGGAACCAATCGCGACGTAAATCGAGGGACTACTTTAAGTTGTTGTATGAGTAAATCCCCTTAGCTTTCCTGTGCTTTTTGCTTATATTCTGCATACCGTTTTTTGTCTACTTTTATTATTTTTTCTATAATGTTTTGGATCTCTGCTCTGGTTGATTTAATTTATCCATACAAATAGACATGTCACGAACAGGGTTGTCAGATTTTTTCTGACCTATTTTGTAGTAAATTTAGTTTTATATAAAAGTTTTTCTAATATAAGTTTTTATAAAATAATTGTATAAAAATTTAGCAGAAAATCGCCAAAAGTAGAAATAAAATCGCGAAAAACTATTTCATGTCAATTATTCTCATCAAAATTCAAAATCCATAAACGACTGCAATTGATATAAGAAAAATCATCAAAATCACGTTCTTTTGATATCTTCCAGACAAGTTTTGGTGGGATTTATTTTCGAAAATACTCTTCCAACAAAGTAATTTTTCTGAATAATTAACATTTCTAATAATTAACAAAAATCGCCTTGTCGCCGAGTAAACATTTTTGACGCCAAATAAGTTGAAAAATCGCCACGTTTGGCGAGAAATCGCCATATCTGTTAACCCAGGTCACGAATACAAATTTTTTGTGTTTCTTTTTCTTCACAAACACATTTTAAGCAAATGGTCTAATATAATTGCAATGTAGAGTAGAGGTTTTAACAATTTTTATCTAATACTGTTGGAGAAATAGAATTAAAAACCGATGATACAAAAATAGCAATTTGTTTTGAATATAACCCAACTCGGATATTATACAACAATGAAATAGAAATAATATTTTCAAACTCTAACTCCTCCGCCCTTGACACTCCAAAATTCAGACCAAGCCAATCAGCAGTTTGAAAACAAACAGGTAAAAACATATCGATATAAGTACAATTTTGACATCAATTAAACGCAAAACGCTTGTTGCTTGTCGCCTCAAATATAATCAATTCTAAAATTCTAAAAACAAAAATAAAAAAATATTTAAAATTCTATTTTCTCTTTTAGATGGGCAAATCATTTTATCTTCAATTCAGTTTAGTAGCTGCAATTAGTGGCGTTAGTTTGGGTTTCTTAGGTTTTCGTTCGCGTCACTGTGAATGGCTACCAAATCGCAGCTATACATCGGGTTACATTTTGGTAACCGTGTTTTGTTTGCTTAAATGTTGTGGTCTCTTAGTGATATTGGTGTTAGATCCATATCCCGGATTACCGCTACATGATGTCACTACGGGCATAATTTTGGGTCTATCATCATTCACCATGTTTTTCATAGGATTGGGTGTTATTGGCACTCTGTGGTGTTACCGCCCGCCACCAGATAATCGTGTTGATGTTGTGTAATTTATTTAATTATAGTTTAATCTTAAATATTTAGTTGTTTTTAACATTTTTTGTTTATTAAATTATTGTATGATTTTTATTTATTAAATTAACAATTCATATCATGACGGCTAAAATACCAAAAAAGAAATAAAAATAAAAAAAATTTATAAAACCCATCATATTGTTTAAGTAACTCTCGAAATTTTGTGACTTCAAAGACTGTATATAAAAGAAATTATCTAGTTTATTGTAATTTAAGTAAATGTTGTAATTGTATGTAATTTGGTGCAGATAATGGTTGTACTTAAAATAATTATCTAAAATTTATGAAGGTTTTTTAAATAAGTTCAATTATAGCAATTAAAATTTCTAATATGTAATTTATAGTTTCAAGAATGTTGTATTCAAATTATAAATAAATAAATGTTGTATATCTTAAAATTTAACTTAATTGTTATTTAAGAGAAAGTTAAATTTGTTTTTATACTCGTACCTACACCACCAGAATGTTTCTTGCGATCTAATAAAGTGGATATATGTAGGCCAATATTAGGGTGCAATATTAGATTTTTTGTGATATTGCAATTGCAATAAAGGAGCGACATGTGAACAGTCTAAAAATTACAACGTACAGAAAATAATAAATAATAAATAAGAAGTAATAAATAATAACGACTGATTTTGGCAGAAGGCACCAAAAACTATATATGGAATGTGTATCGGCGTTCTTAAAATTCTAATGTGGGATTCATTTTATGGGGAGTCAATTTTCCACCCCGTTTGAACATACATAGCTGTAGTGACTCGGCATAGGAAATTTTTTAGGATTTATATTTAAAGGATTTATCTGCTTAGCAATTTTGTGTAAAACAAAAATTTTGGGAAACATTTTTGTGGAACATTTTAATGGTCTAACTCTTCATTGTATGGATATTTTTATCCCTTTTTAGAGTTCCGTACACTAAAGGTAAAAAGGAAGCCGGTTGTTTCCGGTACGCTGTCCGTCTGTCTGTCTATCACAGGCTTCTATCTCGAGAGCCGTAAGAGGTAAAATTTTCACAGAATATGGGTAACTATACACGCTACAACAGCAAATACCAAAAGTTTATGAACGTTAAAAATTAAAGAGTGTTCTAAAGCGAGCAACGAAACAGGTTAATATCTTAATGTAATATACAGACACTTGATATATAGACACTTAACATTCTCAAAGTTAGTGTATTACCATGTGAAACCATTCGAGCTGTTTTTACTCCCTCATAACTTTGCTCCACTTAATCATAAAATAATGAAACTCGAAACATAAGGTCACCCTACAGAGGTCACCCTCATAGGTGAAATTTGAAAGTTCTACCGTAAAAGCTGCCCGAGATATTAAGGTTTAAAAAGTGCATATTTTAGTACATATTCACTGACTCACTAACTCATCAATATTATTGGGCACTTCTACTATAGCTACACTGAAAAAAAACCATGCAACATATGAACGAAATCGTTGGTATATTTTACGAAATATTTTGTAATTTCGCACCACGAAACTCTTACGTAAAATGTACGAAACGAATGAAATTTTTGTGTTTATTTTACGAAGTATGTTTTGTGTTTTAAGAAATAATTTTTTATATAATACGAAAGAGTTTCGTAGAAAAGAGAAAAAAGTTTACATATTACGAAATAACTTTATAGTTTAAGGTAATATTTAGAGAATATTACAAAATATTTTTTGTGTTTTACGAAAAAGCTTTGTATATATTATGAAAGAATTTTGTAAAAAGCAAAATAAAATTTTGGATTTTACGAAATATTTTCATAACTCAAGATAATATTTAGAGAATATTACGAATTATTTTAGTTGCTTAACGAAATTAGTAATTTATTTTTGATGGCACTATAATTTCTCACACAAAATTTTCGTTTTATTTTGCAAAAGCAGGCAGTTAGTAATAAATTATTCACACAATTTTGACTTTCATTAATTTTTTTGCAAATTTGATAATGAATAAGACCTTCTTTAGCATAACATTTAATTTTGACCCTTTCAGCTTCAGATAAAGATTTTCCTCGAGCCATTTAAATTTCAAATTGTTTTATCGGCTTAGAAAGATCGAAAATGTATTAAAAACTAACAATACGCGGATAAGTTATAATGTATACTATAAAATTAATTAGAAACCTATTCTGATTAGGGACTGCTCTTGGACAAAATTTGTTTTGCAGCAATTATTTGATAATGGTACGATATTCCCGTTAATTTTTTTACACAGATTTCACGTAATGCATATTATTTATTAATAAGTCCAATTTTATTAGTAGTTTGAGAAATAGTTTTGAAATAGAACTACCAAAACTATTGCTAAAATGTTAAACTTAATCAGATGAGCTGCAGTTTAAGTTTGCTAACCTTTATTTTTAAAATTAAATAACTTTTTTTTACATATTTCTTGTTATTAAAGTTGCCCCTTCTTTTCTCAGAAATCCGCTTTTGTGCCCCTTTTATTTTATAAATCCCCTTTTTGTGCCCCTTTTTGAAAACCATCAACGGTAACGCTGTGTACAACTTATATGTATACGGGTCACTTAGTGCCCAATTTTATATGATTCAAGAATTTTAAGAACAACTTATATAGTCCATAATTGATTTCGTAATATGTACGAAATTTTAGTATATTTTACGAAAAAACGTACTAGTAAATGATTTCGTTACTTTCGTAAAACTATAAAATTCTGGTGTAAAAATTTATTCCGTAATATGTACGTAAGTTTAGTATATGATACAAAATAAAATAACTACGAAAAGTTTTAATTACTTTCGTCAAATAATAAAATTCTTGACTCAACCTAATTCGTAATATGTACGAAGGTTTCGTATATTCTACGAAAAAAGTAAATACGAATGGTTTTCGTTACTTTCGTAAAATAATAAAATTCTACACTAAAACTTTTTTCGTGGAATGTACGAAAGTTTCGTATATAATACGAAAAAAGTTACTACGAAAGTTTTTTTCGTAAAATGTTACATGGATTATTTTCAGTGTAGAGAGCAGAAATTTGGTATACAGGTAAAATCGCCAAAATGAAAAAAATCGCTAAAACGGAAAAAAGCGCCAAAACGAAGAATTTCTAAAGCAAAAAAAGAAACGTCACAACTAAAAACCAAAAATTAAAAAAATAGCCAAAATCCGAAAAGCGCTGAAAGGAAAAAAGCACCTAAACAAAAACAATTAAAAAAATCGCCAATAAAAAAAAATCGCTAAAAACGCCAAAACTAAAAAATTTTCGAAACGAAAAAAAATCGTGAAAATTAACCAAAACGAAAAAATTTTCAAAACTTAATATATTTTAATAAAATAAACCGTATTTTCTCTATCCATTTCTAAACTTTGCGCAAAATTTTGATTTATTAAAATCGGATAATATTTGTAAAAATTATGAGGTTGACAAGGTTCTTCATGCGCGTGGTAGTTAACTTTGAGACCATGTAGGTCAACGAGTGTTTAAAACAGGGTGGTCCAAATTTCAAGATTCTTAAAGCTCAGATCCTCCTCTATAATTTTCACATGCATCGTTTTGTAATCGGATCACACGTTTCAAAGATACATATATATTACCCTTTTATTCCAATTGGAACCACTGTGTAACGGTAGCAGTGTCATTTATATGAAATTAACATCAATTTAGTGGTCATGCGACTCTCGTACCCGTTTTTTGTATGAAAATTTTTACATATGTAAGTGGGAGGTAAACTACACCATGTCACATTTTTGCAAAAAACTGTTGGAATAAGCATTTTTACCTCTATCGATGGGTAAATTCAAGAAAGTCTTATGTTTCAAGGAAGGTAGGTAGTACTGCTCAAAACCATCTGCGAGGTATAAAAAAAAAATTATGTTCGTGGTAAGTTTACTTGTCAATACTATAGAGGTAGAATCATTGGTGATTTTCAAAATAGTTCTTTGCGGTCTCCTGTAAAATCTCCAAAATGTGATTTAGTGTAGTTTACCTCCCACGTACCGTATATTATTAGTTCGATTTTGTAGGGCTATTATTACAACTTGGCTTTAGTTAAAATTACGATTTTATCGGACGGATAAACAGTATTTCATTATTACAACTTTACTTTAACCTATAAGTGAGCGATAAGCAAGTTCATTCTACCTACAACTTTTATCGGTAAGTGTAGTCCTTTGAAGTTGCCACATTTTCATAGACTGCCATACTTTATACTTTATCAAGTAAATACAGACATATGTATGTATGACGTTGCCACCCTTCAGCAGCCTTAATTTAACCCAATACTTTTAATAAAAGTCTGTAACAATTTTCAGTGCTGATCTGTATAATGAATGCTTTCATATTATTTATTAAAAATTCTTTTTTTTAATATATCTGTTTCTTTTTATTTCCAGTAAAATGCTTGAGTACCAAAGAGAACATGCTGAAGCAGCTGTAGATATTACAAATTACATTTCAAATCCCATCAATGCTTATTTACTAACAAAACGCCTAACCACAGATTGGAAGCAAGTCGAAAATCTTATGGCCCATGATGTGGGAGGAGGTGAGTTGTTAATTATAAAAAATATGTTATACAAGTAATACAAATATTTCAAATTAGTATAAATCAATAATTTAATTATTTATTTTTAGATTTCCTCACGAATATAACAAACTATCGCAGCATTTTAAAATTCCCATCCGAAGAAGATTTGAATGGGGCGGCTGTGGCCTTAATGCGTTTACAAGACACATACAATTTGGACACTTCCAGTTTGGCCAAAGGTGAACTAAATGGCATACAATATAGGTAAGAGAAAGTTTCATTTAGTCTATAGGCAAATTAAATTATACCAATTAAATAAACTACTATACATTTTAAAATTCTATTATTTGTTGTATTTTGTTTGTTTGCAGTACGGAAATGTCTTCAGATGATTGCTTCGAATTGGGACGTCAGTCATATGTCAATCATGATTATTATCATACTGTTTTATGGATGAATGAAGCCATGACAAGAATGTTGGATGAACCCAGAAATCGTACTTTGGCTTTTACAAAAGCTGACATTTTAGAATATCTAGCATTTTCAACATATAAACAAGGTAACTTATTTAATAAATTTTAACTTTACTTTTTTTATTAGTTTAAATAATTTAATTATTAATTTGGGCAAAAATTCATACCTTCATTTTACATATACATGCATCCATATGTGTGCATAACTTTCATGATTTAATTACATGTACATTACAACCACATATGTACTATATGTACATTAGGGCGTACCTTATTTCTTAAAGTGGAAATATTTTCGGACTCTCAGCAAAAAGGAAAAACCAAAACTCGACAACAAAATTATCTTTAAGTCGAGCGGACATTGTTTCTTAATCTGGTCATTAATTTCAGAGATATCGTAAAAGTTTGAACCTAAAAATGAAAAATTTCATAAAAAATTTAATTTTTTGTTTAAAAAGTCATAAAAAAATAAAAATAAACCAAGAGTCCCATTTTGTATCTAGTATCATGTAGCTTAATACATTCTAAAAGAAAAATTTCGTTGAAATTGCTGCACAACTTTTGATTTTCTTCACAATTTAGTGAGAGAACTTTTAACATTTTTTATGAAATTTTTAGTTTTTAGATTCAAACTTTTACGATATCTCTGAATTTAATGTGTAGATTTATGAACAATGAATAGGGCAAATCCTTCTCCAGTTATTTTTTGAAATAACGGTATATCACGAAAACTAGAACTGATAAAACAAATTGGAGGGCATATTCGCGTTCAGCGGCTCAAATAACTAAAGAAAGAACTTTAATTTCTAGGGAAAGAAAAAGTTTACCAAAATTTGTAAATTTTTGGGCATATTTTTGTTATTGTAATAGTTATGGGCTTTTTCGATATTTTGCTGTTTATTTTGTTAAATATACGATTTAGATAAAAGTTGGCTAGGCAAAAGCTGCTGGAAACTTCACAGACAACAACTTTTCAGAAGAAAAAATGTTCATGATGTCGTTATATTTTAATCGCAAGTCGGCACAGGAAGGCGTGGTCCCAGGGGAGTCCAATTTTTGGAGAGTAATTTTTGCATCAAGCCTCAACTTTTTGAGTGGTGAGAGTTGAACATTTAGAGCACTTGCTTGGCATATTTTAAACGTACTAAAATATTTCACAAAATATTGATTTAGTTAGAACATTTAATAATTATACTGTGACAGTGAAAAATTTGGTCTAAGCGTTTTAATTGATTTTACATAATTTGGATCCAAGGAATCGAATGGTGTCGACCGTTTTATCATATTAGTGCGAGTTTTCGACAAATTAGTATATTAATATTTTTCTTTAGATCACCTATTATATATTAAGAATCGATCTTATATCCAAATTATGTGAACAGAAAACGGTAATATCCTTATGTTTACATAATATAATAATAAAGCAGTATACCTACCATAAATTTTTAAATATTCCCCCTTATTCCGTAACTATTTGTCGACGTGACAGCAAGACAATACCAAAAAATTTATACATTTCTACTCGTCATCGACTAACATCCACTTACTTTATCTAAGGCATAGAAAATGGGAAGAGGCTGTTAATAGTAGCAAGTTTTTGTCGACAGAGAGTAGACAAGTGCCAATTTTTTGGTATTGTCTTGACGTGACGTCGACAAATAGTTACGGAATGAGGGGAATTATTTCAGTAATTTTTTATGTTATTTTTAATTTTGGCAATTTCTTCTGTTTTATTATTGTTACAATATTTATTACTGAATTCTGAATTCAATGCTTGCTAAATATGAAATTTTCGAACACGATATTCGAATATAATATATTCGAATATGAAATATTCGGTATTCGAATATAAAATATATGGATGTAAATCTCTTTTCCAGAGAGGATTGCGAAAAAAGAATAACTTTTTTATTATTATTATCTGGATGTTGTTAATAATAGCTTCGTGAGATGTCGAAAAAATATACTTATTGATAGTTTGGAATGACTTCGAATATTTTTCAGTGAGTAGTTAGTTACTCTATGTATGTATTGAAGTCGGTTCACGTTAACAAAAAACTATTTTTCACACATCCCATTAAAGAAAAGTGGCAGAAATTTTTAATGAATTAATTATTCATTACTTACGCCACAGTAAACATCTCTTAATGTCATTTTAAAGGCTTTACTGGCACAAAGTTATGTATAGATCCAATAAAATTTTTAAATAGTTAATACAAATTCATTCATTTACATTTACCTCAAAATTTATTAAGTTTTTATGCGTTAAAACAATGTTTGAAATGTAAACAGAAAAAAAGGAATTCTAGATTGATTTACATATGACAATGCCATATTTGATCAACAGGATCCAAAATTTATCATCACAAACAGGTAGTCTTTGTATAAAAAAAACATTATTTTCTATGTACAACAAACTTACTACATAATTCCATGCAGAAGGCCAGCAAGGAATTACATTATCGCAATAACAATCACCAACATTGATATCGAATGCAACGTAGACAGTTTGCAGTAGATAGATAGAAGAAGGTGTCTTCTTACTTTCTGTAATTTATCATTTTCATTATATTTTCTACAGAGAGAATACAATTAATTGCATCATACATATACATTTTCCACCTGCACTGCAATTCACTAACTAACATTGACTATATTTTCATATAATAATCTCCACCCCCTCCACCCTTCACAACAAAACTAACGTCATCAAGCAATAAAGCATGCATTTATAACCTGCCTTGCTTTTTGTGAAAAATCATTTTATTTATTTTTGCTCGTACTTTTCTATTTTTTCCACTTCGCCCACATTATCGTACTGTTTGGTCTGTTACAAAAAAAGGCAACGTTGAAAGTGCTCTCACTATGACAAATGAATTGTTGCAACTGATACCAAATCATGAACGTGCTACAGGTAATAAAGTTTACTATGAAAAAGAACTAAAAGAATTGTCAGTAAGAAAAAAGGTTAAAGGTGACGATGGCACAGATGAAACACCTAAATCTGATTTGGTGAGTATGAAATATAAACAATCGGCATGTTTTCAATCAATAAATTCTAAAAACTTCTTATCAAAACTTTCCAATTGCAGCCTATTTCCAAAGCTGAACCCTATACTCATTTCGATCAAACGGAACGCAAAACCTATGAATTACTATGTCAGGGTAAACTAAAGCCTTCACTAAGTCAATTGAGACCTTTGAGATGTCGATATGTAAACAATAATGTGCCTTTCTTAAAAATCGGTCCCTTGAAAATGGAAGAAGCTTTTAAGGATCCCTACATTGTTCTATATTATGATGTCATGTTTGACAGAGAAATAGATATAATTAAGAAAATGGCACGACCCAGATTCCGCAGAGCTACAGTACAAAATGCCGTCACTGGTGAATTAGAAACGGCTAATTATCGTATAAGTAAATCGGCCTGGTTAAAGACAGAAGAACATCCCATTATTAAAAAAATTGTCCAAAGAACCGAAGATATGACCGGGCTCGATATGATAACAGCGGAAGAGTTACAAGTTGTTAACTATGGCATCGGTGGTCATTACGAGCCACACTTTGATTTTGCCAGGGTAAGTTGTAATTACATGCATACATTAGCTCTGTTTCTTTACTTTACTTTGGTATCTCGAGGGATCACAATTTTCACTTTTTTTTCGGTTATTTATATTTATTTATTGTATCTTCAATAAAATTGAACTAACAATAAGTAATAAAATCTTAATTCTAAAATTTAAATTTTTAAGTCCAGCCAGTGCCAGACAAAAATATTTGTTTCAGCGGTTGGTTGTTTGGTTGTTTACGTATCTCGTGTACGGCTGAGAGCAAGAGTGTCCCTCCTTCTCAGCCGAGTGTGGCCTCTAAAGTTAATGATGTTTCGGGCTAGGGGATTTGGGTGCAACTCAAGTTTTTTTATGTAGCTTATCACGTGTTTAGAAAACACTGTCGTAACCAGCGGCACATCTAGGTCTTTATCGATTCGCTTGTTTCTGACATACCATGGGGCTGCTGTAATCGTACGGAGTATTTTATTTTGTTGCCTTTGAATTTTTTATACATTTGATGCCGAGGCAGTGCCCCATAACTGGATTCCGTAGGACCATATTGGTTTTATAATGGAGTTGTATAGAAGAAGTTTACAATCAATTTTAACACAAAAATGCAGAAACGTGCGTTTTGAAAACGCCAGTGTGGCCTGGTCAATACCCAGCAAAAATATCATGTTTCTGGAAGCAGTAAAAACGTTCATGCCTTCCACATCCGATCTTTTAAAGCGCTTCCGAGGATGCTCAAAGAGAAGGCAGAGATCTCTCAGTGTTCTTAATGTTTAAATTACGAAGTTAGTCAGCATTTTACATTTCTTCAACACGAACTCCAAAATAAACAAAATCATATTTAGTACCATTGTAGCTTTCAACAATATATGTTTTAAAGAATTGTCACACGCATTGTTTCAAATGAACACTAAGACATATGAAAACTCGAAACCCATTCAAAGTATGTTCTCCTTCTACATTTCCCACCTATTGCATGGAAGAGAGAAATTTATAATAAAACGCGATTTTGTATGTAGTTTAACGACGATAAAATGAGACATGATTTTAGAGCATTTTCGATGTTTCGAAAGAAGCGCTGTTTTATTTTAAAAACAAGAGCTCCAAAGTGGGACATCGCGAACAAAAATCATGCATGTTCGAAGCGCTTTTCGAAGCAATAGAAAAAACAAAACTAGCTTCTCTCGCGATAAACCTGCTTCGGCCGAAGCAGTAGTTTTTTCTGGGTATTCGGAAATGGCTTGGTACTTTTCAGAGAATAATGATCGATTATCTAGTAAAAACAGTTATATTCCAGTAGTTGTTAAAGAACAAAAAGGGAATTTGCTACTTTTTATATTTAAGCAAGAACTCTTTTTGAAATTGTACGTTTTGTGAATACGTAAATTTTTTTTAATAATTTTTTTTTAAAGATGCTTTATTAAAAAGGCGTTTCTAAATGTACTTTTTTAATAAAGTAGTTTTTAGTGAGTTGCTTTTTCGAAATTAGAATTTTTAGAAACTACTTTTTGGAAAAGGCACTGTTTTAGAAAACAATTTTTTTGAAAAGGAATATTTGTAAAGAAGGTAGATTTTGAAAAGCTTTTCAGTGGCACGTTTTTCAAAATGGGAAAGTGTGCTTTTGGGAATAAATGCTTTTTCGAAAATGTACTCTTTGAAAGAGTATTTCTTTAAATCCAATTTTTTAGTTTATAGAAAAAAAAAACACTTTTAGCAAAAGATATTTTTTAAGGAGAAAGGGCATGTTTTGTAAAAGGTATGTCTTTTAAATAGTACTTTTTCGAAAGTTTCTTCTTGGAAAGGGTACTTATCGGAATGGGTACTTTGCAAAAGAGTCGTTTTTGGAAACTGTACTTTTTGGAAAAGATACTTCGCTTAAAGGGTAATTTTTTGAAAGATACTTCTGCAAAAGGTATTTCTTAAGATGGTAGTTTTTAAAAAAGTACTTTTGGGAAAAATTCTTTAAAAAAATTACTTGTGTCAAAATGTAATTTTGTGAAAATGTACATTTTTAAAAAGGTACTCTGTCTTAGAAGTACTTTTTCGAAAAGAAATAAACTTTCTTAAAAACGTTTGTTCCTGAGTGAAGTTAGAGGCAAGTAAATGGAGACGTTGTGGCGTTTTTACATCGTAATATTTCGGTTAGACAAGTGGGCAGTGCCACGCTCATGAAAATTAAATATATATTTTAACTACTTCTACTTAACCGGTTCTTATGAAACCTCGGACACACAATTACTTCTCGTGAAAGTACAATTATGATAAAAAATGTGATCCGTTGACCTTTTGAATGGGTCTCCATATTTTTCTAGTTTATTTTGTTGATTTAAATTAATCTTATTTAAAACTGAAAATTATTTTCTTTTCTATAATAAAGCGTGAAGAAATACGTGCCTTCCAAGGTCTCAACTCAGGCAATCGTATAGCCACTGTTTTATTCTATGTAAGTTTAAATTTTTTTGTTTTCTAAAAAAAAAGGATTTCATTATTTTTAATTTCGAAATTCTTATAATTGTCTGTCTCTCTGTTATTTTTTTTTACAAGATGAGCGATGTTGAACAAGGTGGTGCCACCGTTTTCACTGCCATTAATATATCTCTGAAGCCCCAAAAGGGAGCAGCAGCTTTCTGGTACAATTTACACAAATCTGGAGAAGGTGACTACCGAACGAGACATGCAGCCTGTCCGGTGCTGACTGGTTCAAAATGGGGTAAGCAAAATTTGCGTCTATTGTTTTTTAAAATCTGCAAGTTATCATAAAGTGTGTTTACATGACGTGCACAGAAAATATGTTCTGAAAATGTAATTTAGTGTATTCTGTGCGTCACATTTGCATATGTACATACATATGTACTGACAAAGCGACCATCTATTTGTAAACTCACTTAGTCTGCGTTTTTGAGATGTAGATTAAGTCTAAACTTAGTTTAAAGTAGTCTGATACTCTGATTTTTCCAGCGAAATGTGATTTTTTTGTATGATTACATTAAAGACCAATATTTTAAGCAAAACTGTTCCGTCAAAATTTTGTTACAAACTTGGTGACGGCGGCACAAATCTGTTTTTAGATTAACTAAACCTAGTTTAACTGAGATCTCAAAAACCCAGGCTTATAGTAACAGAACACAGCAACAAACTATACTACTTAATTAATAATTATACATATTCCTAAAAATATATATTTTTCTTTTTCTTGCAGTCTCGAATAAATGGATTCATGAACGCCTTCAAGAGTTTAGACGTCCCTGTGATTTAGAACCTGATCATGGCGAATTTGCCATATAGTGCAATTATTTTTATTGTTTAATTTTAAATATATTTTAAAAATCAACTTATTCATTAAACACTTTTGCTACCGCTCCCCAATATCCTCTTTCACTCAAGGCTTCACAATTCTTTTTAGTCATAAATACATTCTCATTTAAATATAAAATATGTATAGTTTATATATATATATATATATATATATATATATATATATATATATATATATATATATATATATATATATATATATATATATATATATATATATATATATATATATATATATATATATATATATATATATATATATATATATATATATATATATATATATATATATATATATATATATATATATATATATATATATATATATATATATATATATATATATATATATATATATATTATTTTATGTTTTAAGTAGACATCTAGAAATCTTAGATTTTTCAAGAAGGCACATATAAAATATTTTCTACGTTAATTCTTTAAAACGTTCTAGTGAAAGTTCTATATACATACATATGTATATTCTATCACACTTATTTACTGAAAGAATGTCGTAACGTTAGTTTTCAATGAAAAACACAGAAAAAAGTTGTCTTTAAGAAATTTTCAATATAAACACGTCATCAAAAGTTTGAATTACTTAAAACTGATTTCGTAATTGAATCAATTACTCATTTGATCAAAAACAAAGTTTTCCAAAAACTGTATTTGTCGGATCACATATTTAAGGTAAAAACCCGGACAAAGTTATTTAATGTATTATTTTTTTATGAAATAAAATAGACAATTAAATGCGCAGCTTTTCCTATCACTTACAGACTTTTTATGGGCATGTCTAATATTCCCTTTAGGTGCATCAGTATATTTCACCGCGGAAAAACTAATATATTCATGACGAAAATTGTCTTCACTCTGTCTTAATATAGTTTTTTTAATTGATCAATGCTTTCGAAGTTGTTCACAAATTAGTATCGAAAAGAAATTTTTTACGAGATAAAAAAAATGAATTTTGCATGAACGATACTAATTTCGATACTAATTTGATCTGAAACTCCGAAAGTGGCTATCAAATCAAAAAACTATATTATAACATTCTGAAGGTAGTTGTGCAATGCATCTTTTGGCGTTTCGTTGATTGCAATAGATCACACCAATCTCGAATTAGAGTGAAATATGTATATTGATGTACTAGTGGAAATATTACTTGTCAGGACTCTTTATTTTATGTGTGCATTAAAATTTTAAGGCGACAAGGCGCGATAAATAAACAAAAACACTAATAAACATGGCTGATTCTCATTCTAAACGTACAATTTTTTGTTTTTGTTCACCAATGTATTTAATACAAATATGAGAAGGTAGGATTGATATTATAATTTTCGCTCCTCATTCAATGGATCCTGAAATAAAATTACATTTTTAGATTCTTTTTACATTTTTATTGAGCGTTAGATTTCCTTTCGCTGTTGTGCTGGAATGATTTTTGCGAAAAAAGATAAAGCACGAAAAATGAGTACAGGATTAAAAAGCACTATATATGTACTCTCTAAAAACGAAAAGTTATAATAATCGCAGGACGAAATTAAAAGCCACTTTTCAATTTTGGCTTTGATTAACATGGAAAAATAAAAAAATTTTATCTCTGAAAATAATTCTTTACAAACATGAGCAGAAAGTACCCGACTCTTCTTTCAAATAAGACTACTTTTATTAAATGGACCAACAATGTTAAAGGTTATGTCAATTTCAAATAATTATTCGTACCAAAAAACGACCTACCTATAATACATTATTCGAAAATATAACAGCCCACAGTGCGGTAGAAGCAAAATTTTTGCAAAGAAAAGCATACATTTTCAAACAGATAATGTTCTTCTTGTATTTAAAGTCCTAACATTTTTAGATTAATAATTTTTAAAAAAAATTTACGTAACGCTCAATACATTTTTATACGAATTCAATATTTTTTCAGATAACAAACTATATTTTAAATTTAAAACAATTCAGATGTATAATGATGCTCGATGTATTTTAACATAAATTCCTTAGTTGTTCACTAAAATAAAAAATATAGATAACACTCAATGCTTTTTTTTTGATGCAAGCCATGATTAATTGATGAAACGTTTTGCAATATAATACTATTTAGCAAAACTTTTACATACTCAGAATTACAAACCTACGTTGTTAATTTAGTATATGTTGTTAATGAAATTTCAACAATTAAACTGGGTAATGAAGCGTACTAAAGAAGCGTAACGCTCAGTACACCCGACGGCGGACAACAACAATTAAAAAAAATTTATAGTTTCTAATATTTTTCAAAAAATTGATGTGTGGAAAAAGAGAAGCAAATTCAAATATTCTAAAACCGTTATAAATTTAATCTCGTTTGTGGAAAAATTCATAGTTTCTTAATGTGGAAAACCAACAGCATTACGACGGACACACCATTTTGTATGAAGAGAGGAAAAACAGTATTGTTGTTTTTCGTTTTTGACACATAATGGACAGCCTTATTTATATACATTTATTTATAATGGTGGAGATCACGTAATATTCGGTAACTGTTTTTTTTCTCGTTAAATTGGTAAAATTTTCCATATATTCTATTGTTGTAAAATTTATTTTAAAATTTTTTGTCAACGAAACGTATGGGAAATTTTACCAATTTAACGAGTAAGGAGTAACCGAATGTTGCGTTAACTCCACTAATATATTAAATCATACTAAAGCAGTTTTAATTTTAAAGTTCATTCTTTTATTTTATGAAATATTTTACTATACTTTCAACGGACACGAAAAAAGCATTTGAAATGAGAATCAGCCACATATCTAAAATTTGATCACAAAAATCAGGCGTCAATGAAGATCTTCTAATAGTGACCACAAAAGTCCGAAATAAAGAATAAACTAAATTAAAATTGCATTAGTAGATATCACTAGCCTTCCACTTCCATATCCAAATCATTTCCTCCTGTTGTTCGCCACATGAAGTTATTTTGGCACAGAGATTATGTTAGTACAAACGAAAGGAGCTACATTTTTATAACATGAATATCAAAGAATAACAATTATACATTTTGGGTGGAATAAGATTAACTTTACGATTTTCAATTATGACCGGCTTTTTATCTTAAATACTCGGATGTATGTGCACAGGTTGAATTTTAACAACAAAATTAATTGCATATGCAGTTTTCATGATTGATATGGCAAATGACCAACTTTATATAAATAAATTTATTCACAAATACCAATACATTGTTTTCAATTCGAATATTTATGGTGTACCCAATAATAATCTCATGAAAAAAGCAATATAATTATTTCTTAAAAAGGTAGAAATAAGTTAATGGACAATTTAAAATAAGTTTTCAGTTAAATGAGATTCTTAATATGACGGCTTTTTCCTAGTAAATGATCATTAAGCATTTTGTTAAAGCATTTTGTTAAAGAGTTTAATTTTTGCAATCAAATCTGACAATATATTAAGATTATTATTTTTATTTTGTACATGTAAAACTGAAATGTTAATTGTGTGTAGTTTGTCGAAAAAAAAAAATACTTGAGATTAAAAAATAAATTCAAAATATTAAAAAATTTGTTACTAAATAAATAAAGTTTTATTTAATTTGAAGGGTTTCTAATTTCAAAGATTTGACGAAATAAGTGTAACCAGCACGTTTGGAAAATATTTAGTCATACGAATTTGAATAACATAAAATAGCCCAGCTGGAGTAGAGAAACCTTATAGAAATCCTTATTAGGGTATTCACTCGAATAATGTTTGCTCGATTAATCGAATAATTAAAGTCAAATAATGTTCGATCAAACAAAAAATTTAAATTTTCTTTTTTTAAAGAGTTTTTGTAGATTTCTTATTAAAAAGTGGAAATATTTTTTATTTATATGAAATTTGCCATTGAATTCGAACGTTATTTCATACTAATAGTCCGCATGACCAAAAAGTTAAGTAAATAATGTAGTAACAATAATAGGGAGAAAGAAACCAACTTGAAATATCTTTTAAAAAAATTCGGAAATATAAACACCAAACAAAAATTATTTGAAATAAAGAAGATATTTCGAGAGCAATTAGTGAACTAGATGTTTCATATTAAAATATCGAATGTAATATTCGGAATTATAAAAGCCTTAAGGTACGGTCACATTTGACAAATATTTGCCGAAAAAAAACGTAACCTACAGACAAGTTAAAATTGTATTTCCTTTAATTACAATATTTTTTTTTAAATATCCATTGGCATTTATTAAAAATAATATAAAAATAGATTTTGGCAGCATAATTAACCTTATTTTGTGATATAAACAACAAGTTAAATCAAACTAACTTTGAGCAAAAGTAGTGGTTACGTTTTTTTAGGCAAATATTTCCCAAGTGTTACAAGTTAATATTTATAACAACAAAAGTATTATGCCAATTCTGATTATTTTTATTCTGCATTGAATACAGGATAGGTCGTAATGTTGTTAAATATTTCCTGGCGCATAATTTTCTCAAAGCGCAACATTTGAATAGTGAAAAAAAAAACTATTTTAAAGAATTTCTTTTGTGTTCATTATTAAAATATATACAAACGCGAAAAAACTTGTTTTGTTTTATTTTTGTCCACAAAAATGTACAAAAAACCGATTAAATTCAAACTTTTCTGATTAACTCGAATAATTTTTAGGAGTAAAGCTTACTCGAATAACTCGAACGAAATAAAAGTTTTACTCGATTGCTCGAGTAATATAAAAACCTCAATTTCGATTAATTGATTAATCGAACAATTGAAAAGTTGATTAAAATGAATACCTTAGTCCTTATGTAGCAGGTGCAAGGACTATAAATCTGTACTCATATCTATTTTCAACCAAACCAGCTTTCCATAACTACTTCTTGTTTAAGGATTCTAAAAGGTTTATGGAAAAAAGTCTTTCGAAGGACTTCCATAAAAGGTTCACATAAAACCAGATCAAAATGGGAACCAAGTTCTTTCTTGGCCGACGAAAATCGGTACATTGCACCGATATTGAGATCTCGGTTTTAGGGCGTTTTGCGTTTCAGGTTACGATATAATATACGTTTATTAAAATACAAAGTTTCTAGCAAATATTGTGAAATGTAAGTACTTTTTATGTCAAGTTTAATTTAAACACTCTATTGTAAGTATTTATTTAAAAGTCTGTGGACGTACACAAAAACTTTAATTCAACAGTTTAATAGTATATTTATTTGTTCTCTTGTTCTTAAACTCAAAGTGATTATTAGGCTAAGGTTTGTTACGTTATATTCAAAAAGAATCAGGCATTGCTAATATTTAAAAAAACCAGGGAAAATTAACATAAATAACAAGATGGCGACAGTCTGTTAATTGAGCTTACTAAAATTAGTAGGATTTTCGCTACAGTGTTGTTGCCACTGTCAGTGGTAGTGTAGGTAAAGGACTCTGACGAGTAGACTTGGTGGTCACGAAACAGCTGTCAGTTCAACCCTCCGTACATCCAAATTTTTCTTTGAATGTTCAATATTCACATGCAGCGTTGTCATATCGTACGCGTTTTTACGATATGACAAAACGGAAATAGTCATACAACGTCGTCATATCGCAAGTATTTTATGATCTAACAATACTGAGATATCCATACACCGTGTACTGATATCTCAGTGTTATCATATCGTAAAAAGCTTACGATATGACGACACTGTATGGCCATACACGGTGCATCGCTTTCTCAGTGTTGTCATATCGTAAAAAACTTACGATATGACAACACAGTATGTCATATCGTTTTTTGTCATATCGTAAAAAATCGTCATACTTAACACCCCTGCTGTATGGATATTTCCGTTTTGTCATATCGTAAAAACGCGTACGATATGACAACGCTGTTCACATGCTTTAGAATTTCTTTCTTAAATAAAAAAAAGTTTGATCGAAAGATTAAATTAAAAACGAACTTAAGCCAAACTAATTAAATAACTTTGGATAAAAACCACACAGTTCGACTAAAAATTCACAACTCAATCATAAATTTTATTTTCAACATACATATCAGCACATAGCAACGTAACTTCCAGAAACCGCTACACTTCCATGACAAGTGCTCATGTCTATTTTTGCTCATCACCACTACTCAGGTGGCTCTGTTGAATGTAATTACAATTCTTATATATACACATTTTTAGGGAAAATTGCATACGAGAATTATATCACTACTAAATTGTGTTAATTTTGCTGTTCCCCTACAGTGATTCCCAGTGTAACCGTTGGTTTATTTTTCTTCATGCCCATTTTTCTGATTTCTTGTTCTGCTTAAGTCAAACTTTTTGAACATTAATTTTTCCCTGGTTCCTCGGAATATTAACTATGCCTGGTTCTTTCTAAAGATAACGTTTCGAACCTTAGCCTAATCAATTTGGATTCATTAGCAAATAAGTTCGAAATAATAATATTAAATATTCTTAAATTGTTTTGTCTAAAGTCCACAGAAATATTTGTACGTATTCATGTCTTCGAGGTCATATTTCTATTTTGAACACCCAAAGTTCAATATTTGTACAGTCCGTTTTATTGAAGGCGTTTTTTTTTTGAATTCGTTAACTTAATTTTCATTCCGATGATTATATATATTGTTGTTGCTATTGCTAACACATGCTATAAACATATTTTATCTACACCTAACTAATAATATTTCATATTCTTTATAAATATCAAAGAAGTTTGAACAGAATAAAAAAGTGTTTTCCAATGAAATTTCAATAGATTAAATTTTAGTTACCTAAATAACATCATAGACATTATAACCAGCCCCCCACAACACTATTGAGTTTTATATTGAAGAACTAGTAACCAACGACCGAATGAATATCCACTCTAGCGTTAACGAGAAAGCAAAAGTATCGTCCTGACATTTAACAAGATTTATTTTATTTGCTACAATATTGTACGAAGTATACTTTTTGTTTTGCCAACTTTAATTATCTTGAGAACATAAAATACCTTCAACAATTTAACTATCAGATTTAATACAACAAATAAAAATACAAAAAATAAACAACAACAATGAGACCAAGATTATTAATGCCATCAGCAGATTTTTGTTGCCTGTGGTTTATATTCTTCTTCTGCTTCTGCCACTGCTGTCCAAAGGCCAATGGTGAATTTTATTCTTCAGTGGATAGTTTGAAAATATTAGGCAACATGGAAGCAGAACTTGTCGATACCTATAGACGAAATTTCAGTATACAAAAGGAGAATATAGAAACTGCTCAAAGGTAAATATAATAAAGACACGAATAGCATTAGATACCGGAAGGATAATATGCTTCAAGTTCTTCTTTCTGTGCATTTAAACTTTTTATAAAAAAAAAACGAAAGTTGAATTAAAAAAACATTTATGGCACATTATTATTGCTTCAGTGACCTAAAAACTTCATTGCAAAGAACAGTAGGTACGATGTATAAATGGGCACCGCTTACTTGATTTGCATGAATCATGCATGATTGAACAAAAACTTGGACGTTCTAATTACTGAAAGGAGCCAATGGGTGAAACATACTCCATGGCACAAAGATTCTGACCAAAACTGTTTTACTTGACGGCCGCGAGCAGAAAATTAAGATACAGTGCAGGTATATACGGTCCTAACTTCCAGTATGCTTGAAGGGAAAATCTATGGGTACTCGATGGCATATACCCAGGCAGCGCTCAAAGCCTTCATCTATTATGAGGATTGTGGTGGTTGCCTGGGCGTGACCTTCACTCCTGAAATTGAACGGGCCAACAGAGGACACCAACTTAGGTTTATAGGACCAGAATATATCTTTGGCATCTCACGTGGATATGTCAAACATAAGTATCCATGTATGTATGTTTATAGCCTGAAGGAAAAGACGGCACTAAAACTATACTAATATTGACTTTGTCACCAGTACTACTGACTAATTACACAATGCAACAAAATAACACTTTTGTCATGACCTCTGATCAGCACTATATTTTTTTATGTGTTATGGTCCACTAACTACAAAAATAGCTGAAATTTAAAATTCTATGTATAAGTTTTTTAACATTTTTTTTTTCTAAAACTTGGGATTTTCCTAGAGGCTACTATACCGATTTCATCGTAAATTGAGAAGGGGTGGTCCAATTTTGTTTCAAAAAGCTATAAAAATCTTGAAATAAAATTAGTTTTAAGTAGGGATGTAACGAATACCGATACCGATAACGATATATCGGCGATACTTCAGATTTTCCGATACATCGGTATCGGCGATATTTTACTGTCGATACGACGATACTTTTAAAAATTTTTTCAGAGTTTTTTTTAACAAATAATTTATTTTTGTTCGATTTTACCATGAATTAAATTCACTTCGTTATTTTTTAAATCTTATTAATATCAATTTTAAAAATTAATAATATTTTATGCTGTTATTTTGTAAAAAATTATTTATTTTTGTTAATTTTACCATGAATTCAAGTTCAAGTCGTTGTTTTATAAATCTTATTCCAGCAAAAAAAAGATACTCCAAAGAAGTCATGAAAATATAGAATTCGCGATCTGGAAGAATTGCAAATTTGGATAATTTCTAATTAGTTTTACATATCCTTGCCATTGCAAGAAGTTCTGTTTTTCGATTACCAATTCGGTGGAAGCGATGCTAGGACAAATTTCTTTTTCGGTATTCTATAATGATTTTTCTTCAAGGAAGAAGTATAAAAAATTACCCATTTTCACAATTTTTTATGCGAATTTAAACTCATAACTGTATTTTCATGTAAATTTAAGTGAATAAATATAAACTTAGAAGTCTTTTAATAATTAAGCTATTAAGTTATTTAGAAAAATATTAGTTGATAAATGTTCTTTAAAAAACTCGATTTTTTAAAAAGCATGGCGAGTATTTTTTAAAATTATAAAGGAATTAAAAATTTTTCTTGCTTTTCTACTAATTATCTGCATATTTTTAATATAGATTTTTTGGAAGCAAAGAAAATGTAGCTCCTTAAAAATTATTTCCAATGTTTTATCAATTTTAAATATTCTCTCTTATAATGTAATTTTGTATAATAAAAAAATTGCGCTTGAGTTTTGTTAATCTAAACTTAAACTCAATTTCAATATTCGTATCGGTATCGGAATCGGTATCGGCGATATTTATTTTTAAATATCGGTATCGGTATCGGATCGGCAAAACGGCGTATCGTTACATCCCTAGTTTTAAGCAGTTTAAGCCAGTGTTTAAGAACCTGCAGTGATTTTCATTTCATTTGATTTTTCTTCCGCTTTTGAAAAATACAACAGTTTCAGTCAAAGCAAAATCACAAAACCAATTATGAACAATTGCGCAGCGCTTTCAACAGTCGACGATTTGTAAAGTTTGAAATTGATTTGATTTTGCTTAGTATCGCTACTAAAAGCAGAGGCAGTCTAAATGCTTTTGCAAGTCGCAAACAGTCACAGTCGAAGAAGCGAAAACTCTTGCTTTTAGAAGTTGTAAGAAATCACAGCCAAATGCTTTTCGTTTTTGTTTATTGTCTTGGGAGCAAAAACAACAACAACAAAAATGTGACAAAAACCACAATATATTTGACTGAACCTGCAGAAACCTTCTAAAGCCAAGAGTTTTTGCTTTTTTGACTGTGACTGTTTGTGACTTGCAAAAGCATATAGACTGCTTCTGCTTTTACTTGCGACACTAAAGTGGCTGCTAGACGGATCAATATTTTAGCTTCAATATATGTGCTTGTGCGCGTTTGTTATTAAAATCAAAAGCATTTTGATATTCTTCAATATTTCCCCTCCGTATATATGTACATATTTTTTGTAAACAAGCGCACACAGGCACATATATTGAAGCTGAATATTGACCTGTGTGGCATTCGCTTAAACAAAAGCAAAAACAAATCAAATTTAAACTTTTCGAATGGTAGACTGTTGAAAGTGCTGCGCAATTATTCATAAATCGTTTTGTGCTTCTGCTTCGACTGCGACTGTTGTTCTTTTTTCATAAGCCTAAGCAAAAGCATTGGTTCATTTTAAACAGTTGGGAAAAGAAAAAGCAGTGAAAAGCAAAAATTTTACGACTTTTGCTACTTCGACTTAGTTATTTAAACACTGGTTTAAACATTATATTTTATATACTCAACAGTTTCGGAATTATTTAGACCGCAATGATAAAAAAAATATTTTTTTATGCAAAATTGGAAATAAATTTTTTATTAGAAATTCATAAAAAATCAAAAATGGCTAAAACTTATAATTTTTATTAACTGATCATAATATACTACAAATTTTAAATTAATCTAGGAGATTTCCCTTTAATCTAGGAGATTTCCCTTTATGACCAAAGAATAAAACTGGCAACATTTTGTCATTTTCGATTTTTGTACATTTTCAATAAAATAAAAAATTTTCTATTTTGCATAAAAAAATATATTTTTCATCATTGTGGTCTGAATAATTCCGAAACCATTGAGTGTATAAAAAATAAAGTGAAAACGGCTTAAAGTTAATTTTATTTATAGTATTGGACAACCGCTTTCTAAGTCTAAGCCTCCTCAAAATTCACAAATTTAAAAAAATAGAAAAAAGATCCATAGAATTTCAAATTTCGACAAAAATATAAAGGCACTCACTCCTTGGCATTTTTCTTGTTGCATAGTGTTATACCCTAGGCAATGAATGCTCTGTGCTATATACATTTAACATGTGCTTGTCATTGAGATTCCACTAGTGACCTCAGAACTATGAACTAACTATAGACTAGGTAGTTCTTATGGCACCACATTCAGGCATTGACACCACAGATTCACTAGTGCATTTTAATGATTCTAGTCAACACATAAGAAATTTTTACTAGTTAAGGCAATTAAATAAAATTTTTTATGGAAGTTTTTATTTTTGTGTGCAGTCACATGTATTTTAAACACAAAAAAACTGAGACAATACACAGAAAAATGTAAATATTTAACAATGGTAATTTTCGAAAATAAAATGAAATTCTATAAAATGTATTTGATTCAAATATAATGTTTGTTGAAAATACAATTTTTTAAAAAATTATTAAGGAAAAACAAAAAAAAATCTTTATTACAGCAAATTTAGAAACTTTTTTTTATTGAATCAACACTTTTTTACAGAAAAGTATACATAAATCTTTATCACAGGAAATTCAAAAATGTTCTTCTGTGTAGAAAATCATTTTGTAGCTGTCAACAACTTGTAGCTGTCACCAACGATTGACTATGTCACTAAAAAGTCACCAAACTTATCAATAAAAAAAAACGTGGTGACTTGGAGTCACTTGGCCCCAGGCTTCCTTAAGGGTAGCTTAAGGCAATTTACAGTAGACATGTGATTAAAACTAATTTCAAAATGTGTTTAATTTATTTTTTTTTTGGGTTTTATTGAAACTTCTTCTCCTACTAGATTTATTAAAGATGTTAAACTTCAACACGAGTTGGCTGAAAGGGACATTGCGGATTATATTGAAAATCCAATCAATGCTTTTACATTAATCAAACGCATGGTTATCGATTGGAAGGATATAATTCAATTGCTTGAATTTCCTAAAATGGGTGAGTATTATGGAAATATTAATAGTTATTTATTTTGATGCGCACACACATGCACATTTAAAAAATACCTACATACATATATTTCTCCTCTAATTTATTTATAGAAACAGAAGAAGAATCATTGGCCGAATTAAAAGCCGAAATGGAGTTAGTGGATGAGAATGAATTACAAGGTGCCATCAAAGGTTTAAAGCGTTTGCAGGATATTTATAAATTGAGTGCTAATGACTTGGCAAATGAGGAAAATTATGGGTAAGTTTGTAATTTATTTGTTTATTTTCTAAAAGGAAAGCATATTACAGAAGAGAACATGTTTTTAAATTTTTGTTGCTGAAGCAACCAGAGCATATTAAATCAGACCTATTTTGTGCAGATTTAAATTTTAAGGCATATTTAATCCAAATGCAAGGCTGAAATAAAAAAAAATAAATTGTCTAGTTTTAGATCCTAATATGCTGTGAATTATTCGGAAAAATCTTTCATGGTAAATACAGCAAAATACTGATAATCCATCCCACTTTGCGATTTTAAGAATTTTTTTTATGAGTTTTGAGACTCCCACGAGCAACTCTTAATTAATTTTTATTGTTTGGTATTCACTTCAAAAATGCCTATTAAAAGGGGCTGATCATATATTATATCACGCTATTTTCTGGGCTTTTAAGCCCCTCCCCCAACTTCGTAACGGTTTCTAAAAAAATTTTAGTGGAATTATCCACTGCGTAACAAATTGTTAATCTTCCCGCTGATCGTTACATAATATGTGAATATATTATGAAAAAATTTTATTCGCACAAAACACCAAGTATGACCATTTTTCCTTCCAGAAAAAGCAATACCAATATCGCAATGTTGATTGGAAATCATATCAAATCTTTGCAAAATTACATATGTAGAAATAATCTACTTGTTCTTTAAATGCAGTGTTCGAAAATTTACCTTATATAATGTACTTTAATGTTCTGTACGGTAGAATATTGTAATACACAAACGCAAATAGTGGTTGTGTAGGAAATACATAAAAAAAGAAGAACGGTATTTCTGTTAGTGATCTTGTACCCAACGAAAATACTGTTTTAAACAAACGCAATATAAAGATAAGAACATTTAATAGTGTTCTGTTTTTCGTTGAAAAACAGTACACTTCGTTGTGTTCGGCACAGAACATTATTCTTATTGTATATTTTGTGTATTTAGCATTAGTATTCGCTTGGCTCTCGTGCATGTATACTTGAGTGTGTAGTTGTATATGATGAAAAAATAACACTATAAAACGCTAAAATTGTATTGTTTTTCGACAAAAAACAAAAAGCTACATAATGTTTGTTACTTGCATTAAAAAATCTTTATGTGTTGTGTTCGGGTTGCGTAAATATACACAAACACTAAAAAAATAGATATCGTTTCTGCTTGTGTATACAGTACACAAAATAATGTTCGGTTTATTTTCGAACACTGTTTAAATGTGTTAGCGTTTATATATGTAAATAGCCGACAAGCAACCGACAAACTTCGCATTACATGCAACCTTAAATCTCGTACATTTAACATTTTTCACTTTTAAAACAAAGTTGCTCAATATTGAATTCATAAAAATCTGTTTTATAGTAAAATCAATTCTTTTTATGATAAAATGAAGTTTGATCTAATTTGATGATGAGTCAATGAAAAATCAACATCACATTTTATTTTAAATCAACATGACTATAACTTTAAATTCAAATAACTTCTATGGTAAATGATAAATTAAATTATGTTTATTAATATGATTATTTCGAACGTATTTGCTTTGTGAATCCAAATTGATTATTAGGCTAAGGTTCGAAACGTTATATTCAGAAATAATTGGGAATGATTAATATTCCAAGGAACAAGGGAACAATTAACATCAACTTAATTTTTCAACGTAGACAGCAGAACAGAGTAGCGCCACTTTCGGAAGCCGCTACACTTCTATCGTCAGTGCTCACGTGTATTTGCTTATCACCACTTGTCAGATGGCTGTGCGGAATGTGATTTTTTAGTTCTGATATTAAAGTGCACTTTCCCAGCGTTAAGTTGATGTGAATTTTTCCCTTCTTCCTTGTAATATTAATCATGCCCAATTCTTTCTGAATATAACGTTACGAACCTTAGCCTAATAATCAATTTGGATAAATTATGTTTAATTAAAATAAAATTCATGTTACTTATGATGGTATCTCTTTAGTGTATATCTAAAGTATATTTAAGGCTTTTGTGGCTGCAATGGTTAGCGCGTTGACTACTAAGTGACTACAATACAGTTTTTTTATGCCAATATAACACATATCACGTAAGTAAAGTAACTCTATGCAGCACATCGGTATATGAAGCTGAGTGTTCTTTCATCTGATTTGTAGGATATGTTCAGCAACTTTGTAGAAAATACTATTAAGGCCAATATTTTTGTGATACACATTAACCCTTTTTTCCCACATAACGGTTATTTTTGGCTTTATTCTAACAAATCGTGAAAAACACCCCTAAAAAGAACGAAGGCAGGGATCAAATCTTGTACAAAAATTTTGGCTATAAAATTATACCACTGATCTCTAAGTACAACCAAGCTTCAGACTCAACTTATATGCCAGAATCCATGAACCCTTAAACTCTGTTTAAGGGATAATTTCACACTTATTCACAATTAGTGCTCGACATAGGAAGTCTGGTAAGCCTTACGTTTAAGATATAAGTCTGTTCACTATTTTTATGTCAAACATCATGAGAAACATTTTTGTGGAACATTTTGACCCTCGACCTCTTCGTAGTATGGGTCTTTTTGTCCTTTTCTTAAACCAGGGGCAAAAAACTCCCCTTAATTGGTGACTGTTCTACAAAAATGTTCTTCATGCTGTTTTACGTTAAACGTAAGACTTACAAGATTTCCTATGCCTAGAACTAGTTGTGAATAAACAGGAAATTAACCCTTAAACACAGTTTAAGTTTTCAATGATTTCTGGCATATAAGTTGTGTCTTGAGCTTCGTTGTCTTTAAAAGCCTGTAGTAAAATTTTATGGCCAACATTTTTGTAGAACATTTCATCCCCACCATATCCCTTTTTAGGGCTGTTTTTCACGATTTCTTAGAATAGAGCCAAAAAATAGCGTTATGTGGGGGAGATAGTTAATATGTATCAGAAAAATATTATCCTTAATATTTTCTACAAAGTTGCTGAGCATACCCTACACTTCAGATGTAAAGAAAACATACCCTGCAGAAAATTTGGTGACAAATGATCCAAAAGTACTCGTCCTAAGAAAATGGGAGTGATACCAAAAGTAAGGAGTAGTGAATAGTATAAAAAGACATATCGTGTAAATGGTCACATAATATCCATTTTAAACAGCATTGAACAAATTCGATGTTGTGTGCTTTCATAACTGGGGGTCTACATTAGCCATGAAGTTGGTATGAACATCATGTCGGACATCGCATATGGCTAATGTAGACCGCTCATGACCATGTTTCGCCCATGCTCTGACATCGATGCCCGAACATGTGTCTGAACATCAATGTTCAACTTTCAATAGAAAGAAAAGAGACAAAACAAAATTGGTAAATATTTCATTTCTATTGATAAGGCAGAACATGGACATCGTACGTATTCACCACAAAAAAAGAAGTTGATGAATTTTTTACAGTCGCTCTGCCGGCGTCATGTTCATGTCATGCTTAAGTCGATGGCTCGTAAAGACGTAGGGTAAGAGAAAACAGCAATTTTTGTTTTCTCATAAAATCAAAAGCAATAAAAGGAGAGAGCAATTCAGTAATGTACATTATGAACACTTCATAAACTGAAGTTTTGTGCTCACATTTATATTCTACTCCGATTAGGTCTCCATAAGATAGTTCAGTGACAAGTCACAAGGTGCATACAAAATATCAATTAGCCCCGTCCTAGGCCATCCCCATGTAAAAGTGACTGGTCCGCTACATAGGAAGTGTTAGAGCTCGGACTGGTCCCTACCACCTGGTAACCGGCTACGTGACTTGTTTAGTGTCAGTTCCATTTACCATAGGGTAGTTTCATATACCGATATGCTGCACTAACGGGCCAAATGGGGAAACTTTAAGACCGCCGTAATCGGTTGTCGGAATCCCGTAATTTTTTTCGTGTTGTGTAGTACAATTAATAAAATGGGTATATTATATTCATGTTGTTTCAAATGGAAATAGCTGTGATTCAACATCATTCTTCGATTTATTTCAGCATCAACTTCATTTTTATTTAAATGTAGTGGAATATTAAATGAACATGAAATATAGTTTTTTGAAAGGGAAACATTTTCTTTGAAGGTTGTTGTAAAATCATGTTGCGTTAACATCAAATACCTATGAAGAAAAATCACAACCCAAAAATTTCAAATTAATATTTTTTATTAACGATTTGAATATGCGATTTTTCCGTGTGAAGGTTAACATACCTACAAGTGTTCATATGTTCATTATGGTGATAGCCAAGTTTTTAGAATAGAACCGCCAGTTGGACCTAGTTACATTCGGCTGATCAATTTCAAATCAGTAGCTAAAGTTTTTTTTTAACAAACTCGACCCGCAAACCGATTAGCTTGTCTGCGGAAAACACCCAGGGTCTATGGCGGGAATCGAACGCACGACCTCTGGACTGACAGGCTAACATTGCTACCATTCAGCTACAGGGACACCCAAATAATACGCATTTAATATTTTTATTATATAAGGTAAGATTTGTGACTAGACCCATAGGCAATAAGAGTTCAATACTCAAGTTCTAAAAATGAAGAAAAAAACGACATATTCATATTTAGGACAAACTTCATAACCTGAATGAATATGTTTGGGGAAAACCCATGTTCGATTCATATTTAAGAAAAAATTCTTGGATATAAGGTCTTTCTACGAAAAAGTATATATTCTTAAAAAAAAATCATAATTTCCAGTAATGTCCTTGATTGGGATGATTGTTTTGAAATTGGTGCTACTTTGGCAGACGATCAAGATTATCATTCTGCTATTGATTGGCTAAAATTATCATTTGTAAAGTTACGAGAAAGTGAAGAATCAAATGATATCAAATTTGCATATGAAACTCAAATAAGAGAATATTTAACAATTGCCTATCATGATATTGGCAAATACGAAACAGCCATAGAGCATTTAGACGATTTAATACAGAATAGTCCCGAGAGTAATACTAAGCTAACTAGAAATCTTCTAATAAATTATAAAAACCATGAAAATTTCAACGGCGACAAAATCATTGATAATGAAGATAATTATGCCAGATCGTGCCGTGGAGAAAAACTCAAAGTGAATCATCAGCTGAGTTGTAAACTAGACTCTAAAATGCATCCATTTTTTATTTTATCACCCCTACAAGTTGAGCCTTTGATGTTGAATCCGCCTATAACTTTATATCACAATCTTATAAATGATGAGCAGATTGCAAAATTATTAAATTCAACGCATAAACATATGGAAAGATCAAAGGTAGTTGTTAGAGGCAAAATAATGAATTATGAAAATCGAGTTAGCCAACGTGCCTTGGTTGATTCAACGAAATCGAACATTGCTGAGATGCTGTACAAATTTGTGGGCGACATAACCGGTCTTAACATGAGTAATTCTCAAAAGTTGCAAGTGATAAATTATGGTATTGGAGGTCATTATGAGCCACATTGGGATTATTTTGAAGTAAATCTAATTTAAATTACATGAATATTAATTTTATATCATTTTATTTATTTATTTTTTCATTATAGGATGGATATGAAACTCCTTACATCGGTAATCGAATTTCTACAAACATGTTTTATGTAAGTTATATTACCAAAAATTAAGTTGTCATTTCTTACAGTCTAGTAAAACTAAAAATATGTATATATATTACTTTCAATATATATAAGAAAAATGTTCAGCTTTATTATCATTAAATATGCACAAATTTTTCTGACGCACATTTTAGCCCAATCACCATATTAGTATGAGAACACTACTCAACATTAACAAAAACTCTGGGCTTAGCCCATGAAAATATTATTCACCGCCGTTACAAATTTGTTGAGTAGTGCAATTAGTGACAAAAATATGAATGCGTCGAAAATTTTACTAATTAGGATTTTTCGAAATTTGCCAAACGTGGCGATTTTTCAACTTGTTTGGCATCTACATTTTTGATTTGGCGACATAGCGATTTTTCTGGCGATAGATAAATTTGTTGGCGATTTTTATGGCTATTTTTTTAAAACAAAATTGAACTTTCAATAATAAATCCCACCAAAACTCGTCTGCAAGATTTTAAAACAATTGACGATTTTTCTTATATTAATTATATTCGTTAATGTGTTTTGAATTTGGATGAGAAAAATTTACAAGAAATAATTTTTGGCGGTTTTATTTCTACTTTTGGCGATTTTCTGCTAAATTTGTATACGATTATTTTATAAAAATTTATATTAAAAAAAGTATTATATAAAAACAAATTTATTATCAAATGTATATTAAGAAAAACTACATAAAATTGATTTTGGCGACTTTTGGCGATTTTTAGAATCAATTTGACGAAATAGGTCCGAACAAATCTGAAAACCCTGGTTGTGTGTCTTTTTGTGCCCCCTTGTTTTAAATCCCCTTTTGTGTCATGTTTTATTATTTTGTGCCCCTTTTGCCCCTTTTTGAAAAAACTCAATTATGTTTTTATTTTTGCAACAAATTTACGCAGATGCCCAAGCTTTTATATATGTGTCATGAAGCCGAGCTAGAAATATGTACTCAAGCAGCGATATTATAGATATTAAGAGCACAATATAACGTTTTTTTACCAAAAGCTGTGTAGTGAATTTTGATCAAAACTGAATACAGCGACAAAAGTCTGGATGTATTTTGGTATCTATATCCGGTGGTTATCAAATTAACATTTCTAAGAAATGCATTATCAGATAGACTAAAAGTAGATACTTGTGAGTCCATGCTATCCGCTTTAAATTTGTGGCTAACTGACTTGAAAATATGGACTACAAGCAACGAACTGCAAAATGCACAATTAAAAAAAATTAGGTATTGATTTATTATTCAAAACGCATAAAAATAACAGCATAACTTATTTCACCCCGATTTGAGAAAATCCTCGTTTTGAGGTCATGGAAATCTATGCTGACTATTTTTACGATGATGCCCGTATCTATATGTGTGTGAGTGTGTGTATGTATGTAAGCCTCTCATAACTTAAAAACGGCTTAACCGATCAGAAGCAAATTTATGGCATTCAAGACATTGACCTAACTTAGATTTCGTGATATAATGAGCCGATCGGTTCAGTAGATTTTGAACAATCTCGAAAATAAAATATCCGAAATAAGGATTTTTTAAAATAAATTCCAAGCTACTAAGCCGGTCGAATCTAACGTCTAATAAGCTCTTAAAATCATAAAACATCGACTGCTTCTCATTTGAGTGAAATCGATTGAATTGTTCGTGAGATAACGTTGTCGAAAAATTTCGAAAAAAAAACGTTTATCTGCTCTAAAAGCTCTTTTCAAATCGCTTTTTATGATTCATTTATTTTTTCGGACTGCGCCAATTGCCGCAAATTTCATCTAAATCGCCGCTAATCTCATCTAAGTGGCTCGAGAAATATCGTGGCCGAAATATTTGAAAAAATATTATTATTTCTAATTACTTAAAAAATGTATGAATTTTCCAGCGATTTGAGCTTGAAATTAGTGGGAAGTTCTATGGATGACCAGCAAGGTCAACCGTAATCCCATATTTTTTAATTTAATACTTTATACAAAATTTGCAGAATGATCTTGTACCTATATTCTCCTCTTCAAAAACCATTATTCAAATTTAACCTAAACTCCATAAATGCTTTTCCCTAAAATAATCTTTTTGTATTATGCTGTTTTTTGTAAATACATAACTTATATGAGCCGTGTGCCAAAAATAATAATAAAAAAATGTATCAATATCTTTTTACAATCTCTAGTCCTTTGGAAAATTTAAGTACTTCTTTATTATTAGTATAAAGTTCATAAGCTATTTTCTATTTTTAGTAGTTATCTAAAGTAGTTATTTAAAAATTTTTAATATGAGAAATTTATTTTCCATTGGTTGTGATTTTTGTTTCTGCTTATGTATTTATATACAAATAACTTAATAAATATGTATGCTAAGCTTTATTTAAAAAAATTAAATGATTTCTTTTTAACGTTTTTCTTGTTTTTAAGGTTGCCCCTTTTTTCTCTAGAAATCCCCTTTTTGTGCCCCTTTTATTTTGAAAATCCCCTTTCTGAAAATTTTCAACGGTAACGCTGCACTTGTCCTTGTACGTTTATGAGTATCCCTCTTTCTACCATGTCTCTCCCTATACCTTAAGGTGGATCGACAAAAAATTGAGCCAGACGCCCCCTACGATTAAAGATTAATTGAAAACAATTCCAATTTTTTTTTTAATTTTTTGCTACGCTCCTGGATATCACAATTTCAGTTTTTTGTACACTGCGTCGTCATTTATAGTCCGATCATAACATAATGCATATCGTTGTTAAGTGAATTTTTAATCCGACATTTAGTTCATCTCGAATTGTTCTCCCTTATGTAAATTTTTTTGTACGTCTCTTGCCCTTCTGAAACTTCGTATGTCTAGCCTTTAATATTTGCACTTTTGTGCCACGCCCCAAAGGTAAGCCCCTTTTTTCTTTTTCACATATACACTAATTAAAACCAGGCCAAATAAAACAAAAAGTTACGCTCTAGAATGAAAGGTATTTAAATGACGTTTCTAAAACTGTAAAAATTTTTTTGCCACGCCCGAAAATACAGTACCTTTTGCTTTTTATATGTAGCGCACATCATTGTTGTAACATTTCAATCCGACATTAAATTCTTGGCGCCGCTTATAGTAGCTCGGATCCTTCCGCCATAATGTATACTTTTTCGCATGTGTACAAGATTAAAGATTAATTTCAATTAATCTTTAATCTTAGCCAGTCATCCCGGTTCAACTTTTTTTTTATATGGACCACTTTATTTTGAACCACTTTATTTTACCTGGGACCCGTTTCTCAAAACTACTACATAGTTAGTTACAAATCTACAAGTAAAATACACACAAAACAACAATAAAATGTGTAAAAGTTTTGTTGTTTTGTGTATATTTTACTTTTCGATTTGTAACTTATAGTTTTGAAAAACGGTCCGCTGATCTTTTTATTTTGAAAACCAAATTATATTGAATATAAAATATATTTTTCTAGCTTTCTGATGTCGAAGAAGGAGGTTACACGGTTTTTCCTAACTTAGATATTTATATCAAACCTATTAAAGGTTCTATGGTCATATGGTACAATTTACATAAATCATTAAAGATGGACGAGAGAACATGGCATGCTGGTTGTCCGGTTTTAAAGGGCAGCAAATCCAGTAAGTAATTTCTATATAAAATATTTTCAAAAACTTGATTGTAATATCAACATTTAACACAGTCGCCAATATCTGGACGTATTCAGGTCTACAGGAATTTCGCAGACCTTGTGACTTGGTTGATGATAGTATATACTAGATATTAATTAGTTTTTCTTCATAAGTAAATGCATGTTTGTACAATTTAGAGTATGTGTGGAATAAAATATGATGAAATATATGGTTTTAAATACATATGTATGTAGTACATATTATGTACGACTGTATGTATATTATATAGCTTTTGCTTTTATTTTATAATGATAAATTTCGTAAAAAATTAGTGTGCTGTTTATAGAACCTAAACAATCGAATTGAGTGAACAATTTGGACTAAAAACTAAATTTCATTTCTGTAAAGGAATTCAATGAAATAGTAAATATTTTGTCCTGGCGCGGATACAAGAGGGAAAAGAAGTTTGGAAAAATAGTATGTTTTTCTTAGAAGTTAAAAACCATAAAGCTCAAGCTGGATCCAAGCCTGATTTTATCTAGGAACGGACCTACAAACTAATTTGTAAATATAGACAAAAATATCTCAAAAATTTTATTGAAAAAAACGTGTTTTTTTTAGTGAACAAATTGTTTAAATCTATAAAACAATTTGTCTAAACATATATATACAAATCGTAAACAAAACAATTTACTGAATCAAGCAAAAAGATTTACTGGATTTTCTGAAAAATATCAAACAATATTTTTGCCTGAATTTATAAAACAATTAGTCTAAAAATACCAACATATACTAAACAAAATAGTTTACTTAATCAAACTAAAATATTTAGTGAATTTTTTTATATATCTCAATAAAAATTTTTGTCTTGGTCATCATCATCCTGCATTAAGCATATATGAAATTTTACTTTGTTAAATGTGTTCAAGTCTGAATGTTTGTCTAAATACTCTAAAAGAATGAATGAGAATTAATGCAACGACATTAACGAATTAATTCACTCAAAAATCTTCAGTAATCAAACTTGGTACAATCGCATTCCTTTTGCTTTCATTGTTGTTGTTATTTGTGTGTATGTCGTAATCGGAGTTGTTTTTTTACAGCACAGCTTATCTTGTTGTTTTTGGTGTTTGCGTTCTAAATAAGAGTCAAACAAACAATTCATAGATTATGGACAGAACATTTACTGAAAATTAAATTTATTTTTAGACAAACTTTTGTTTTTTAAATTTTTTGGTGATACATTTTTCTGTGTATGAAAAGCACTCAGTTTCTCCAGTGGTTTCCATACAAATTTTCTACTCAAGTCGATTGCTTGGATTCTAAAAACAACACATAAGCCTAAAAATTAAAAATTTTAATTTTTATCAATTCAGTTCTCACACTAAATTGTGAATAATATTAAAAGTTGTGAACCAATTTCTTTGGAATAAATTTAGCTACATGACGCTGAACAAAAGTGGGATTGTTGTTGTATTTCTATTTTTTTTATGAATTTTACAAGACAAAAAAAAATTTAAAATTCTAATGAAATTTTTAATTTTTAGGCTTTAAAGGACGGATTTAATGGACAGACTGAAAAATTTTTGGTTTTTCTTCTTTACTGAATAGGGCAAACCCTTCTCCAGTTATACTACTATATGTATGTCGTGCAAGTGCCTTAATTTTTGACAACGGTAAATCTCGACAACTAGAGCTGCTAAAAAAATGGAGTGCAGATTCGCGTTCATCGGCCAAAATAACTAAATAAACAACTTTCCGTTCTAGGACACGAAAAAGCTTTACTGAAATTTGTAAATTAGTGTAATCATCAGGGAAATCGCAAATATGCAATTGCATGTTTTCAGAACTTTGTAAGAATTTTAGCATTGATTTGTTAGTGCATATTTTTGCATATTTTAGCCTTTACTGCATGTTTTATCATATTTCAGACTTAGCCGCATATTAAGGGCAATGATGTGGTTTTCGTTCCACATTTGGCTCTTTTTCTGTATATTTTAGCTTTTTTTAATACATATTTATTTTAAATTTTAAAATTTTTAAATTTTCAGTAATTAATTTTTCAAACTTAAACATTTTTTCTTGTACGGCTTTAAATTTGCTCTAATGTATTTCTCCCTAATTTCTTAAAAATTTTTTTATTCTATTATTTGATTCCAAGTTTATTCAAAGCTTTCACAATTTTAATTACTTTTTGGGGCTTCTTTGCGCAATACCAGTTTTTTCGAGATTGTCCGCTTACATATTTACATATCACAAAAAAAAAACCAAGAAAATAATCACGTTTTGCATATATTTAAGCTATTGGTGCAATTTTTCTGATATATATATATATATATATATATATATATATATATATATATATATATATATATATATATATATATATATATATATATATATATATATATATATATATATATATATATATATATATAAAATATGGAAAACGTGCGATGTATTAGTAAAATTTAAGTCCATAAATTATTTAGGGACTTACTACCCATCATTAGTGTTGTAAAAAGCGAGTTTTGACTACTTGATAAAATTTCAATTGGGTACTCGATACTACTCGATACTTTTAACGGCTGTTCTATCTCAAAATAAAATTGTTTAATGAGCTACATTTCGCTTTTGTTAAAGCATGCATGAACAACTATGCACTCTAAAATTATTTAAATATACGATCATATTAATTATTCAGTTAATATCTCTGTAAATGGCAAGGTTTAAAATAAATTAAAAGCGTGTTTTTAACAGAGTTTTATTACTTTAAAATATTTTAAAGCAAAAGTTTCGTTTTTACACTAAAAAATACAACTCTGAAAGTATTAAGTAGATACTTTTGGGTATCGAGTACCGAAAAATATGTTCGGTATAGAGTACCCGGTACTCAAATACTCAATACTTTTACAACACTACCCATCATTTACTATACGAACAGATGAAAGCACAGGCTAGCTTTGTTAAATCGACTCCCATGTCCATAACGGAACAGAATATATATACTTCTAAGCAGTCAACTACTTTTTAGAGATTTTTTGTTTTGTAAATACAATATGTATTTATTATTTTAGAGACATAAGATACAGAAGAAGGGCATTTGCTCAAACTTTGGTGGGCACGCCACACGCCTTAATCATAACTGATTAACCTAAATTTTTTTTGGGCTAGTTTGTTTATAAATACCCATCGATTTTGGGTATGAGACTTGAAGAAATCTAACTTTTAATTTTTAACGATCACTCTAATTGACATACTTATGCCTTTGATGTCATATACTACATATTTATTTCGAAGAAAACTAAAAATTATGTAAACGCTATTCAAACACTCATAGTTCAATATTTGATAGCCTGTTTTATGGTAGTAATTTTTTTTCAAAATCGTTAAAACCTAAACTTAAATATCATTTGATGTTGTTGGCATTGCTAACACATGGTAGAAAAGTATTCTGTGTAAACAAACTTTTTCTTGTATGCACAATAAATTTCGAAAAGAACAAAAAATACTTTTATAATGAAATTTCAATAGATTCAATTATAGTTACCTAAATAACATGATAATAGTCATAATCACCAGCAGCTCAGAACACTATTGGGTTTATGAGGAAGCAAACGTAAACGAGAAAGCAAAATGTATCGTCCTGACATTTAACAAGATTTATTCTATTTGCTGCAATATTGTACAAAGTATACTTTCTATTTTGCCAATTTTAATTATCTTTAGAACATAAAGAAAAATACCTACAACAACTCCACATACATCAGATTTAATACAACAACTATTACAAAAATAAAAATAAACAATAACAATGAGACCAAGATTATTAATGGCAGCATCTTATTTTTGTTGGCTGTGGTTTATATTCTTCTTCTCCCATTGCTGTCCAAAGGCCAATGGTGAATTTTATTCTTCAGTGGATAGTTTGAAAATATTAGGCAACATGGAAGCAGAGCTCGTCAATATCTATAGACAAAATTTCAACATACAAAAGAAAAATATAGAAACTGTTCAAAGGTAAATATGAATATAACGAATATCGTTAGATACTGAAAGGATAATATGCTTCAAGGTGTTCTTTCTGTTGACTTAAACTTTTTATACAAACAAAAAGAAACTTGAATTAACAGTAAATTAAAAATTTGAAAAACCTCCGAAGCAAATGGGTGGTGATAATTTTAAAAAGGCTGCACAGACCTTTTTCAAATATAGTTTAGAAGATTTTAGATCAAGTCACCTTTAAAAAAAAAAACTAAATTAAAATCGATCTAGCTATTTGGGAGCTACAGTGCTATAGACTAGGGATGCCAGTCCCGAATACCGAAAACACGGGATTATTCTAAGAAATTAAGTTCCGCATCCCGAGATTTTTATTCGAAAATCCTGGGATTTTGGCAATAGTAAAAATAGCGTAATTCTTTTTTATATTAAATACAATTAATCATAAATAAACATGAGTTATCCTGCTAAAAATCACTTCAAATATTTAAAATTATATCATAATGGATTTACACGTTGGCTTTGTTGCATGACGTTTTTTGGAGTTGAATGAAAAAAGGATTGAAAAGACGTCACGCTATAATGTCATCGCACTCAAAATGCAAATTATGCAAAAGGTTTCAAAGAACTTCAAAGGTTTTTGCCACATATTCACGTAAGTATACTTTGTCAGATAAATATGGGAAATAAAATGTTTGAAATATTCGATAGTCGGCTACAAAACAACCAAAGATATTAAAAAGTATAAACTTCCTTGGGGCACAAAAAATGGTATTGATTCGGGCTGCAGTTGTTGGATTGAAGTAAAAATCTCTAATCCCGGGTTTCAAAAAAATTGCCAAATTTGGCATCCCTATTACAGACGCACAACCTCAAGAGGATACAGGTAGAATAGGGGTGATAACTTCTAAACGTCTTGACTGAGTTCCTGCAAAAATTTTAAGAACACTCTCGATCAAGTCGCCTTTCAAACAAAAATTAAAACTAAATCAGTGTATCTTTACACTATAACTCAAACTTAAGCTCACGATCACATCTGTAACTAGCTGCTTAACCTAAATCAGAGCGTTAAGCGTCGCGTAAGCAGCAGGGTACGTTTTTACAATACATTCAAAGTAAATGCTTTGTGGTAAAATGTACTGTAAATATGTACCCTGTTGCTTACGCGACGCTCAACGCTCTGATTTAGGCTGAGCTGTAAACATATGAACAAATTGCATCCTATATGAAATGCGAAGCAAAATGCTTATTTTGCTGTACTGTTATTTCAAAAAGGTATTTGTTAATTATGTTCTTATTGATATTTCTCTTCCCACTAGATATATTGAAATTGTTAAGTTGCACCACGCATTAACTAAAAAGAACGTTACGAACTATATTGAAAATCAAAGCAATGCTTTTACATTAATCAAACGCATGGTAATCGATTGGAAGGATTTGTTTCAATTGCTCCAATTTCCTAAAATTAGTGAGTTTTATAGAAATATTAACAGGTTGCATTTTGATTCACACATTCACATACGCACATTTAAAATATATAATCCTCGTAATATGTATACCTTTATAGATATAGAAGAAAAATCATTGACCCAATTAAAAGCCGAAATGGAGTTAGTGGATGAGAATGAATTGGAAGGTGTCATCAGAGGTTTGATGCGTTTGCAGGATGTTTATAAATTGAGTGCTAATGACTTGGCAAACGGGGAAAAATATGGGTAAGTTTGTAATTTATTTATAATGTTTGAGCTTGTATCCAAAAACAGACGATGTACAAAGAAAAAAGTGGAGCATAGGTAATAAGAAACGATTTAGTAAACAAAATTTTTATTTTTTTTATTAAATGACTAATAAAATATGGGTGATTCTCATTCTAAACGTATATTTTTTTTTCAATGTAACTCAATGAAATATGAGAAGGTAGAATTCATATTATATTTTTCGTCTCATTCAATCGATCTTGAAATGAAACTATATTTTTCGATTTTTTAACGATTATGTGTATTGAGCGTTACCTTTGCTTTCGCGATTGTTCTGGGAATTATTTTTACGAAAAACAATCACTACAAAAAATTAGTATAGGGTTTGAAAGCATTATATATCTACTCTCTAAAAACAAAAAATTATAATAATCGTAGAACAAAATTTAAAGTTATGACCACTTTTTCAATTTTGACTTGGGTTCACATGGAAAAATAAAAAACTTTTTTCTTTTAAAATATATCTTTAGAAACATTTATACATGAGCTAAAAGTAAGCTAACTATTTTTGCAAATAAGACTAATTTTAATAATATCGACTAACAATGTTAAAAGTTATGTAAATTTCAAGTAATTATTTGTAGCAAAATACGACCTACCTAATACATTCTTCGAAAACATAACAATCCACAGAGCGGTAGAAGCAAAATTTTTTCAAAGGAAATCTGAAATTTAAACAGACAATGTTCTTTATACAGTTTATACCCTTCAGCTGCTGTAAAATTTTTTTAACGTACGAAAATTTATAGTTAAATTATATTTAAAAACATTTTTTACGTAACGCTCAATACATATCTGTACGAATTCAATATTGTTTTCAGAGCACACACTATATTTTGAATTTAAAACAATTCAGATGTATAATCTTTGATGTATTTTAACACAAACTAATAAGTCATTCACTAAAAAATTTCAATTAAGTTGAAAAAATTTGGTTAAAACTCAAAAAATTTTTTGGATGCAAACCATGACTGATTGATGAAACGTTTTGCAATATAATACTATTTAGCAAAGTTTACAAAACTTTTTAATGTTTAGAAGTACAAACATCTATGACGTTATTGTAATGTATTTGTATTGTATTTTAATAATTAAATTGAGTAATGAAGCGTACTAAAAAGCGTAACGCACAATACACAAGACTGCGGACAACAACAATAAAAAAATTGTAATTTCTAATATTTTTCAAAAATTTATGTGTGAAATAAGAGAAGTAAATGCAAATATTCTAAAACCGTTAAAAATTTCATCTTGTTTTTGGAAAAATGAATACTTTCTTTACGTAGCAAGGACGAAACCCCTTAGCCAAGACACAAACCTGGTCCAATAACTCCAAAATGGCGATTAAAATCTCTCCAAAATCCCAGAACTTCCCCGGAAAAGAATAGCAACACCGAAGACCATAAAATACCAACGAGACAGGACTGAATTTTTAAGTAATTTAATCTTTGCGCCGGCCTGTCGCCTTCGTTTTGTATTTTGTATTTCGTTACCAGTATTCGTTACACGTGCGGGTTACACATATAGGTTAAAAGTATTTTTTCATATTAAAAATTTTTTTTTACCCCCAGCATATAAAACATTTGTGTATGCACACAGTGCCATAGGGAACTTCGTTATAAGTTTTTTTCTTTCTACGAAATGGTATAATTTCTTTAAAAAACATCACAATTTCCAGCAATTCTCTGGATTGGGATGATTGTATGGAAATCGGCGCTACTCTCGCAGAAGATCAAAACTATCATTATGCCATTGATTGGCTAAAATTATCACTTGTAAATCTGCGCGAAAGTGAAGAGTTAAATGGCGTTAAAGCGGTATATACAACTTATATAAAAGAATATTTAACTCTTGCATATCAAGGTATTGGTAAACACGAAACATGCATAGAACATTTAGAGGACTTAATTGAAGATGATCACACTAATAATACTAAGCTAACTAGGAATCTTATTCTAAATTACAAAAATTACGATGACAATAAAATAATTGATAATGATGATGATTATGCTAGATTGTGTCGTGGAGAAAAACTCAGAGAGAATCATCAGCTGATTTGTGAACTGGACTCTGGAATACATAAATATTTCATCATATCACCCCTACAAGTTGAGCATCTAGCGTTTAATCCGCCTATAACTATATATCACAATCTTATAAACGATGAACAGATTTCAAAATTATTACAGTCAACGCTTAAAAATATGCACAGATCTGGGGTAGTTCTTGGTAACAAAACAATTAATACGGAACAACGGGTTAGCCAACAGACGTGGATTGATTCAACGGAATCGAAAATTACTGAAATGATGTACAAATTTGTTGGTGCTATAACCGGGCTTAACATGAGTAATTCTGAAAAGATGCAAGTGGTAAATTATGGCATTGGAGGTCATTATGAGCCACATTGGGATTATTTTGAGGTAAGTCTAGTTTTAATTAAATGAATATGTATTATTTATTTAGATATATTTATTTAAAAAAAAATTGTTATTAGCTGCAGGATTTTTTATTTATGCCTACATTTCATTGGTGCTAATGCCAATTCATCAGTAGAATTTTGTTTGAAAAGTTTTCAAAGTCTTATGCTTATATAAAATCTGTCAAACAACAATTTTTTAAATATTTAATTTCTGAGACTATCTCAAATAAATTTCCTAATATTTTTTTGTTTTTCAATATAGGATGGATACAAAAAAGCTCATTATATTGGCAATCGCATATCTACAAACATATTTTATGTAAGTTTTATTAAAAAAATATTTCGCTAACATATTGTCAACCAAAGTGAAAAACCATGTAACTATAAGTTTTGAAATTTTGCATTAAAAATAACCAACTTTTCAAAATTGTTCAAGAGATAGTAGAGTAATTCAATTTCAAATCGACCAACAGTTAGACCCGACCAGAGAAACAAGCCTATCAGCTCAAAGCCGGCTTAAGCGCCGCCGCCGATCCATGCGGCTATCCTCGGATCAAAAATGCAGCCGGCTAATTGTTTTTTTAGTTGCAAATTTGTACTACATATTACAAATTATGTGAAAGTCGTCAGGTGTTTGAAAAATTTTATCTAAAAATTAGTTTTAAAAAACTTATAAAAAGAAAATTTAATGAAATTTCGTAATAAAGAAGTTCAACATTAAAAACTGCAATTGATTATATACATTTTATCGTGAAATGTTCGCGAAATTCGGGAAATACAAAACCAGCCGCTGTCAGCAGGCTATGATCCGAGTATTTTTTCCTAAGGCGCCGCCGCCGACTTTGTAAGACGGCTTGTACCCGACCCCTTTTGATTTGGTGGAGATTTGGTCCGAAATTTTGTTTCATCCTATAATGGAATAATGTTATAAAATTTTTCTTCAAAAATTATGTCATATTCAAAGTTCCACAATTTCGCCGAATTTTCCGAATTTGTTTAGTTTATTTTTGAATATCTCGAAACCCATTTTATATAGAAAAATAATTATTATGTCATTTTAAAGAGAATACTTAGGGCTATAAAAATATACAGAACATGGTTACATTAACATCCGTGGAACTATGGAGACCCAGTAATCTAATTTTTTTTATCGTATTATTATTTTTTTAATTTACAGAGAAATAGCATGAAAAACTAAAAAGGGAATTATTTTCAATTTAAAATATATTTTTGTAGTTATCTGATGTGGAAGAAGGAGGTTACACGGTTTTACCTAACTTAGATATTTATATTAAACCTACTAAAGGTTCCATGGTTATGTGGTACAATTTTCATAAATCGTTAAAGAAGGACGAAAGAACATTGCATGCTGGTTGTCCAGTTTTAAAGGGCAGCAAATCGAGTAAGTTATATATCAAACATTTTCAAAAACTTGATTACAATAAAATTTTTTTATCACAGTTGCTAATATCTGGACGTATACAGGGTTACAGGAATTTCGTAGACCTTGCGACTTGGTTGATGATAGTATTTACTAAATATTAATAAATTTGGTTTTATAAGTATGTAAATGCATCTTAATATTTACAATATGTGTCTAATAAAACATACTAAAATTTTTTGTAGCAAATTTCATTTATAGACGACAAATTGTATAAATTACAAATTCGATGAACATCTTTAGTTAGGCTACAGTTTTAATTCAGGCTCCAATGGAGAATGAAAAATGTTTTAATATATATTTTTTGATAAGATATTGACAAAATTGTTTTGTGTTGTTTGTATAACACTGGCTGTAACAAGGCTACAAAATTACGCATCGAATAGTGGACAGGCTTTTATTGGATCGGATGACTGAGTTAGAGGGGATCAAAGTTAAAATTTTATGAAATTTTTAAAGCTTTTTACCAATTAATGTTCGTTCAGAAATTGCTTTTTACCACTAAATAATAAAAAATAGTCTATTCGATTTCGAAAATTTTAAGCCATAATAGACCGAAATCGGATAAAAACTAAAAATGCTATAATGAAAAAGCGAAAATACTAGAATTTAAATTGTCCACTACTCGAGGGGTAACTTTGTAGCCTTTTAAACAAGATATATATCATTTAAATCGAACCAGTATTTGACTCTGGATGTCGGTTTAAAGGGAAGTATACACCGAAAAACATAAATATACCGTTATCTGGATAGTGACCAAAATAATATTTTTTTATTTTTCTCATGCTTAGTACATCTTAATTACCCTAAAAAATGCATTAGAAACTTTATACCTTTAGTTTGTAAAGCAGCGTTAGTTTTTTAAATTTCTTATGTTTTTATTTTGTAATTCTCATTTCTTGTTTGACAGTATTTCTACAAGCATGCAAGTTTGAAAACTTTGCAAACATGATTGTTAAACGAAATGCAGTCATGAAGATTAGCTTAACTCGCATCAAATAAATATTTTCAAACATTCATATTTCAAATTAACGAGCTCAAGCATGACATACAACCAAGGGAGTTTAATCAGGTACCAGCAAAATAACTGCTGAATTAGTAAATCTGAGAATGTATGCATCACACAAACAACAGATTTTGACAGTTTCGTGATATCCCACTTTACCTCTTCGTAGTAGTGAATGTTTGCTTTTAATCGACTTCAAAAAAGGAGGAGGTTATCAATTCGTGTGTATTTTTTATGTTTGTCCACGGTTTCATTCTTTTTTTGTTTGAAAGGGCTTGCTTGCAGTTTGGTTCCACATACATATATTTTTTTAAATCGGTGGGAAAGTATGCTCCCTCCCATGCATAACTCTGTCATTTGTGAACCGATTTTCAAAATTCTTTTTCGTGTGGAAGAGGTTGCTTGCAGTAGCTCCCCTTCCACACATAGTCTTGTCATTTGCGAACCGATTTTCAAAATTATTTTTTGTGTGAAAGAAATTGCTCGCAGTTTGGTCCAATTAGTTTTTTTTTCTAAACTCTGTCACCTGAGTTTGGTTCTGTAAATTTCAGATGACAAGAGGAGAGTTCAGTATATGAGGCAAATGGTCCTGCAAATGCAAAATATCGTAACTTTTTATGAAATCCAACAACAAAACACAACAAATTTCATAAAAACGCAACGATATTTTGCATTTGCACTTTCGCAAGATCATTTGCATCAAACACTAAACTCCGCTAATGTTTCAAAAGGTTCACACGGCATGTATATCTCTTGCAGTGGGAAATTTTACAAGTAAGATGTAAAACAGAGATAGTATAAAATCATCTTTAGTAAATTTGTGAGACCTTATGAATGTGTGCGCCACACAGACAATAGATTTTGACATGTTTCTGGTATGTTTCTACCAACAATATGATGAGTTGTTTGTTATTGTATTTTTTGTCGTTACGTTGGTTCCTTTAGTAACCTAACGGGAAAACTCAGAAGATCTTCTTGCTTCAGGCCTTATTAAAAAACTGCTTAGACATTTTTTTGATTAGATTACCATTCTTATCTAACAGCTAAAGAATGCCTTACAGAAGGCGTCGTCTCTTCCATATAAAAGATAAGATACACATTCACATTCGCTTCTATGAAAATGGAGAAGAGAAGGAGGGGTTTTTTTGTTTTTTGCCAAAGCAATATAAAATCGTTTTGTTCATCAGAAATGTAACAAACATTCTCGTGTTCTTTTCGCAAGTAATTTGTAATTTTTGCAAGTCTTTTGTCAGGCCTTCCAGAACTAGCAAATGGAAGACCTTCGCCGCAATGACAACGTGTGTAAAAAAGATATGAGTATGGAATGGAGCGAGCAGCCTTATACATTCAAAATAAGGAGTACAGAGGCCTTCTAGAAGGCATACATACTCCTTCTTTTTCTTGCTGGGAAGCTGCCTTGCATACAACGAAAGTTTTCATTTTCTTTAAAATTTACCTATAAAATTACTGCTCAATTCGCAACCTGTTGTAAGTGTTGTAGATCGTAAATGATGTTGTTGGTAATTTTCATATAAACATGTTTCTAAAGAAAAGTTTATTGGGAAGTTACCAACAACATTTATACGATCTACAACACATACAACAGGTTGTGAATTGGGCATATGTTTCCAGGAAATAGTTTTTTGTTTATAATAAAAATGTCCAATACATTCATATGTAAATTTTTCGGTTGAATTTCAATGAAATCCCATAAATAATAATCTTTTACAATTGATTGATTTTGCACACATGCAAAAGCACATGCAAATTAATTAAAAACAACATCAATGCCACAGTATTATTGCATAAAATATAAATGTTCACATGCAGGATGTATTAGGAAACTGCACTTTGGTTTTTCATAAAAACCCAGGCATATCATCAAGACATTTAGTATAAAGCTGATATGGAGAACATTTTAGTTGAAGCGCCAAACTCTAATCCGTACCCATTGAGGTAAAAAACTGCAACAGTAGCGAATTTTCAGATCAACTGTTGCAAACTTTTAGGTATGACCTCACTGCGCAATGAAATCTTTCGCATAATACATAAAAAATATATATATGTATATTAATATAGAAACTTTATATCAGTCATAATTCTTATATATTAAAGATACTTCATGGTTTGTTGTTAAATCACATGGTCTTCTATTGAACTGATCGAGTTCTCTTAGCCACACATTAGCAACTAAAATTCAACAAAATAAATTTCAATACTGAACAAACATTTCAAGTATAATAAAACTTACTCCATTTCGAGCCTTTTAAAACGGGACAAGCTGCATGCTTCGTACGATAGTCACCATGGCCCGAGGCATGTAAATTGTACCAAAATAACATGGCACCTTTTCGGGGCTTAACTAAAATGTTCAGGAAAGGAAAGGCAGTTCCACCTCCTTCTTCTACATCTGCCAGCTGTAGAAAATTAAACAAAGTTTCAAACAAACTTTCAAAAAAGAGCAGGTTTAATTAAAAAAACTTACATAAAAAATGGCTGTAGAAATACGATTTCCCTCCTCGTCATCTACCTTAAAATCGTCCTACAAATAAATATTTAGCAGAACTTTGAGACATACATTTTCTGTATTTGATCTAACCGTAAAAAAGTCAAAATGTGGCTCATAATGACCGCCTAGACCATAATTTGCTACTTGCAAATCTTCTGCATTTTCTGTATTGAGCCCTGTCAGGTGATTAACGTGCTGCAACCACTGGTTAGCAAATTTATGATAGGCATACTTAAACCAAACTGTTTTACTCGTTCGGTAATGAGTGACTTCCGAATGGCCGCCATCTTTTGCAAACACTGTAGATCTTCTCATATAAGGCTGAGCAATTTCCTTAATCACCTCCATCTGATGATCAGTTATAACATCATGAACAATTATCAAATAAGGATCAGACGATAATTCTTCTAGTTTGTAAGGTTGTAGCAAACGATAGGGATGATTGTTGGTGTGCTGTCTGCAAAAGAGTTGACTTTGTTGGTGTATGGGCAGCGGTTTAACTTCACCACGACAAACTTTTTCATAAAGCTTATACTCGTTGGTATTCTATTGTTAAAAATATAATTTTGTTTAAACAGGTTTTTCTTTTTTGGTTTAAATAGTAAACTTACATGATAATGATTTTGTTTTGTCGAATTTTGATACATAAGGCCTTCTAATCTGCCCTCTCTTATGACCTCATCTAAATACACTTTAGTTTCTAAAGCACTTTGTCGTGTCTGATCATGTTTAAGCACATATATGATTAGTTCCATTGCTGATTGAAAGTCCCCTAAAAGAAAGCAGCTTTAAATAGAGTAAATAATTTAAGTTATTTATTTGAATGATTTATGTAAATACAGGGTATAAGCTTAAAACTTACTTATATTTTTCCATTCATATTGTAATTGATCCAAAAATTAAAAAGTATTTTTTTCAGTTTTTATCTATATATATAGGATCCATTTTACTCTCATAGATTACAGCCGATTAAGACAAAAATATACCATTTGAAAGATATTTGCAAACAGATAAGTATAATCTTTAATTTATTAACATCGGCTCAGTAGTTTGAAAGTTATAAGCATTAAAAGTGGATACTTATACATAAATTAATAAACAAACAATGAGTGTGTCTTTGTCGTATTTGTTTTTGCAAAGAGAATAACAATGACACACGCCTTAAGAACAAAAAGATTAAGAGTGTTCAATAAATTGATTTTGCTTATTTAAAGGAGATTTGTTTTTGTATTTGGCCTTTTTTTCTATTTCCGCAGATGAATATTAAGAAATGATTTGTATATAAAGCGAAACCTATTGCTTCGGCCGCTGGATATTTTATTATTAGTTACACTAGTCTGCATAGAAAATGTCATTTGAATGAAAACATGTGCAATATAAAGATTTTATTGCGCTAATTTCAAATACGTTATCAGTGTTTTTGTACCACAAAAAAACCTAAATATTTAACAATTTTAATTTCCGAAAATATCATGATATTCAATAAAACCTGTATTTGATACAAATAAAATGTTTGTTGAAAATTAAATTTTTCAAAAAATCATTAGGGAAAAATAATGTTTTAAATTTTTTTTTATCAAATATAGAAAAAATCTTTATCACAGAAATTTCAAAAACTTGTTTTTATTGAATCAACACATTTTCATAAAATTAATATGACACACGCCATATATTTTATCATAACTCAAGAACAATTTGTCCGATTTCGTCGGAATTGTAGCAGAATCGTCGGTATTGTAGCAGAATCGTCGGCGAAGTAAAATAACTAATAAATGGCTACACAGCTTAAACAAATTAATGCCTCTACCTGACATCAGAGATGCGGCACCACTGTTCAATGAAAAAAGCGCAATAGCGGGGTTGTAAATGAATTAAGCTTCCTATCTCTCTCCCACTTTACCACCTGTTCACTCTACACTATCCCTTTCCCAAAGAAGCTAGCACATTTATTAATTAACTGGTAGGCATTAATTGCCTGATTGTGTTACTTCTCTTAAAAAAAATAAGTACAATTTTTGTCAATTAAGTTTCCTCACTTAATTGTGAATAAAATCAACATTTGTCCATCGGTATTAATGATTTATGGCTTATTTTCTTTCTAATATACCCGGCTTCATGATAAAATTTATAATGTTTTCTTCTTAATTTTTTTACGAGTTTTTGACAACGAAAAAAGTTCAATTTTGCAAGAAAAAAATTAATTTTGTTGCCGCCAATTTTTAAATAATTCCAATTTAGCATATTAAATAAAATATTTACATTCCATATGTTTTCATTTAAAGGAAAACAAATTTTTGTGCAGACCAGTGTTATTTTGATCAATTTGGTCTCTCTGTAAATATACTGTACTATCACGATTAAATTGACACTTTACTACTTACCTAATTCCTTGTGATATTCCGCAATTCTCTCTAAAAAGTCCAAACTCACTTCAGTATCATCAAAATCACCAGACATTAACATTTTTGTGGATTGTTTTAGCCAGGGTATTGTATGATTGTAATCTTGCATAGCAAACATATATTCACCAATCAAATAACAATCTTGCCATGACATAGAGGAACTAAAAATTTTTAATACAATTTTCATGGATAAAAAACAACACCCCTATTCTGCATTTCGATTTGAATTGAAATTTTCTACATTTGGCAACTTTGATCAGGGTTCCCAGTTTTATTTCATGCCTTATCCCCAATTAGCTATTTTCTAATTCCCAAAAATCCTCACAGTGTCTTAAAATTAAAATCATATTATTTCAAAGGAAAAATATTCGTACATTTATTTATATAATTAAATCCATTTATATTGAATATTTTTACAATTAATTTTATTTGCATATTCTTTAAGTTCTAAATATCTACATTCATATATGTGTATCTACTAGGGTTTGGGATTTCCCGGACTTTCGCACTTCCCGGGAATGAAAAAATCACCTTCCCGGGAATTCCAGTGATTGCCGGGAAAAGGTAATTTTCTAAATCAAATAGAAAATTGGTGAAATTTCGATTGTTTTATTAATGTAAGCATTCTTTTTAAATAACAGTTAATATAAAAGTAATTCTAAAACAAATTTTTAAAAATTTCGCTTATGGTCACAACCTTTAGTTGCACGCAAATTGTGGACTATATCGCTAATGTGACTATAAGCCTCATTTTCATATATTCCATTCGGAGGCGTATAACCAAATTCACATACAAAAATTAATAAGAGGGTATTTAACTCTGGTACAAAAGACTAACAGTAATATTTTCTTCTAGTGGAGAGTTGGCGACAGGAATACTAAACGATTCAATGCTTTCATAGAAAGTTTTTTAATTTTTTGTGGCCTCAATGACTGCACAATTTAGTAAATTTTTCGATTGTGACTACATATAACGCAAATTGTATGTATAAATTTCTGTCTTTGTTACCGAAGATATATCGCTTTTTGACTATATATCGCCAATTTGACTATAACGTGAATATTTTCTATGAAATTTGGTAATGGATGCAATAAATACAGATAAAATGGACTATATCGATAATGTGACTATAAACGGTAGTGACTATAAACGAAAAGTACGTTATTAGTATTTAAACAGACTACGAAAAATTTAAAAGAGAAATTAAACAATTTCATTGTGTAAATTTAGTCGTACAATCGGTCAAACGAACTTTTGTAATATTTAAAAAAAACATTGAAATTTTGGTATTAAAGAAAACCAGATTATAATAAAAATTTCTTATATGAATCAAAATAAATTTGGCGGTCACTTACGCCATTTTATAAATATGTTTGTCAAAAAGTCCATATATTTATGAAATAGCGTGTACTTTTAATTTCCCGTTTTCCCATGAAATTTTTGAGTTTTTCCCGGGAAAACGGGGAATTAAAAGTAGACTTTTTCGGGAATTCCCGATTCCCAAACCCTAATAATATCTATGTATATAAAAAGAAAAAATCAAAAGACCAAACCATACTAAACCAAAACATACTAGTTAGCAAAAATTCTTTTAGAAACTCAATAGAAATTGGGCATATTTTATTTTTGGGTGGGGGGGGGGGGGAAATCTTCCGTCCCCCGCCCTTGTATCCACGCCCGATGCTGCTGCTATCGATTTTTGTTCTCCTTGAAATTAAAACAAAGAAACTGTATTTTAATTCTTACAATATTTAATTCTTGTTTGTTTAAATTATTGAATAACCGCTTTATTTGTACTAAATTTAATATCTTATTAAAATGTTTGAAAAATTTCATATGTTTCACACCGAAACAGCTACTTATGAAAATACTCTTGTCTTCTTTTTTTTCTTATGATTGAGTTTATTTTTGGAATACGTTATTCCATTTTTGCCTAAATGAATCCGGGGGAACGTAATCGAAATGCAGAATATGTGTGAATATGTACATAATAATATTCATTATGTTGCCCAATCCTAAATCTTTACTCACCCATATTTTACGCCATTTAATATACCACTAGCCACTTGAGAGACATCTAATTGGTATGTTTCCTGTAATCGTACCAAGGCTAATGTCGAACCAACCATATCATTTTGTGTGGGAAAACTTAAATTTATTTTTACAACTTCTAAATTGTCTAAATAATCTAAGAAAAAAATAAGAGAAAAACATTTTGTAAAGATATTAAAAAAATAAAAATTTTATCTACTTGTGCGTGTGACATCAAGCGTAACAGACTCTTCTAATGTTGGCCAATCTGTATAGAGACGTTTTATCAAGCGATACGAATTTATGGGATTGTTTAGATAACCCTCAATATCTTTTGAAGCATCATCATGTTCTTGATGTATGAAATTTATTTCACTAAAAATGTATAAAAGAAATAAAAGAGTGACAATGAAAAGGAAACTTTTGTAGATTTGTATGTGCAAATAAACTGGTGAAATAAGGACTTAAGTTCAGAATTATAAGAACACGTTTTGGTTTGTAAAACGCACTTTTCCAAATTTTTTTAAACTAAATTTATGATTTCGGGTAGACTTTTTTGTTCCCTAGAACAGGGGTGTTAAATATGACGATTTTTTACGATATGACAAAAATCGATATGACACACTGTGTTGTAATATCGTAAGTTATTTACAATATGACAACACTAAGAAAGCGATATACCGTGCATGACTTACTCAATTTTGTCATATCGTAAAAAACTTACGATATGACAACACAGTATGTTTAATCGTTTTTTGTCATATCGTAAAAATCGTCATACTTAATACCCCTGGCTAAGAAAGCGATAAGCCGTGCATGGCTTTCTCAATTTTGTCATATCGTTTTTTTGCCATATTGTAAAAAATCGTCATACTTAACACCCCTGCTCTAGAACTAAAAATTATTTCTTTAGTTATTTGGTCGCTGAACGCGAATCTACACTCCATTTTTTACCAGCTCCACTTTTCGAGATATACCATTATGTCGAAAGTGAAGTTCTTGTACGACATATATTAGCATAACTTGAGAATGGTTTGGCCTATTCAGTAAAAAATAGTCCGAAATTCGACAACATAATTATCTTTAAGACGTGCAAGTGTTGTGTCTAAATCTGCGGAGTATTTTCAGAGACATAGCAGAGCTTGTGTTAAAAAAGTATATATAAATAATATAGTTTTTAAAACATTCATACAAAATAAAAAGAACAGAATAAATTCCATTATTTTTCTACCAGCTTGTGGGACAATATGTTCCAAGTTAAATGAGCAATGTTTCATTCAAATTTATTCACAATTTTTGATTTTATTCATAATTAATTGAGGGAGTTATTCACATATTAGTATCGAAAAGGAGCTTTCTCATGCAAAATAAAAAACAAATCTATCTAAAAGGTCATAAGAAATTTAAAAATACAAAAACTTTACCTTTTGACTGTTGCACTTAAGGACAGCAGTGTTACGAACAAAATAAGCCATATATCATGAAAATCAATTTATACATGTTGATTTTATTACCAATTAAGTGAATACGCCCGCATCCCTTATACCATGTTTAGACATGCACCTTAATTGCGTAATTCGGAAATTTACACAATTAAGGCCTTTATTGAGTTCAATTTGCCATACAAGAACTCCATTAATAAATTGAGCAATTAGTACTTAATAGTTTCTTAAATTGAGTAGCCCCTACTGAACGGACTTCATAAGTCTGGTAAAATGAATTCATGGTATAAATAATTTTGTTTACAAAATAAGAAAGTAAAATATTATTAGTATTTAAAATTGATATTAGTTAGATTTAAAAAATACCGAATTAAATTTAACAAAATTAGCAAAAAATAAAAAATTATTTGTAAAAAAACTCTGAAAAAAATCGAAAAAGTATCGTCGTATCGACAGTAAAATACCGCCGATACCGATGTATCGGAAAATCTGCAGTATCACCGATATATCGGTATCGGCCCCGGTTACATCCCTAGTAATTTTGTCATGCATATTTTTGTTTTTCGTAATCCAAATCGGGCAAATCTTTCTCAATTTAAGACAGCGTAGCGTGTTCGCCGTATTTCGGAAGTCATATTATAACTAGCGATGTAACCGATACTGAAAATGGATTTTAATTTAGTGCATTTATATCCCATATATTTCTGTTTAAAGGATTGAATTTTTTTTTTTGCAAACCAGTGCAATCGTCGTTAAATCAAATGTAGAATTCTTTGTATATATCTGTGCAGTGTAGTTAACGTTTAGGTAAATTTAGGGTTAATGTTATAACCTTAACCCTAAATTTACCTAATCGTCTGTTTTTAGCCCTCCTGTAAAATTTGGGATGGGATGATAAGAGCCCTTTTTCTTTGGAAGATCACATATAGACATATCGTTACATAAAATGCAAAAGGGATTATCATCATTTGGAAAAGTTTTTCTGGAGAGATAAAAAACTTTATACACAGCAAACTACTGTGCCAAAAAGCTGTTTTTTTTCAGGATAGTATTATTAATTCAGACTTTATTAATGGTACTACGAAGAAAAATTTGTTTTTTAATATCCCAGTAGTTTGGTTTTTATTAAGGTTTTTATCACTCCTGAAATTTTTTTAAAAATAAACATAGGGCGTTTTGCATATTAAATGACGATATATACAGATGTATGCAGTATAGCCCTTTCAATTAATATGATAAATGAGTTCAATTTATTCACTCATTAGTTCTTCAATTAAAAGGGATATCCAACAAACGTCAAACAGAAAATTTGGAAAATTTTAAAATGTTCCGTAGCCGTTAAATAATTTTTGCAGCTTTCTATTTTTAAACACATTGTTGCGAAGGCAAATGGCCGGAGCTAGCGGCTTCCACGGGATTTTGAATGAAATGCATTTATTTACAGAGTGTATTAACATTAAAATTCCTAAATGAAGATTAAAAATGCTTATAATTCAACATAAACTCTATTCAAAATGTTACATACTTTTTTGTATGGAAAACGCTAGGTATGTGTATATGTATAATTTTAAGTACACGTTAATGTTTTAAAAAATTACTTTACAAAGAGCATTACGCACTTAGCCAGATCACCTGATAATAATATTCTATAAAATTGCTGAGGCGGTGATATACCGCTTGACCCTTAGCGACTTTCGTTAAATTTATTAATATAATTAACAATTATAAAGTTGTAATTAGTACTAATAAAAATGATCCCAGATCATTGTACAAATCATGGGGATTTTGGGAGAGGCGTAAACACACATTGTGGAAACTTTTTCGATATAAAAATTTTTTTTCGCCAATTTACAGTTTTCGTGATTGATGCCAAATTTTGAAGCTTTTTCGGTTAGATGTATGTACTTGTCCCCTTTTGTCACAATATGTCTATCTAAGTTGCAAAATGTAACATTTTGTACCATGACTTGCGCATGGTAAAAATGCAATTCATGAAAACTTTTTGCACGGATATAAATTATGTTTTTTGAGCTTTCGAATATAATTTATAACTGTTATGACCGGTATAATTGAAACTCAATTCTGTATAGATTTATAATAAAAATTAATTATATTCCGCTTTCTACTCTGGTTTTATTCATGTAGAACATTCTTCTCTGCCAAATTAATTTATTCAATAATACTTCTCTTTTATTTAATTGACTTAAATTACTGGTTTTATTTAACGGATTTCATAATTTAATTTGAAATTAAATTTATTTATTTATTTGTTTTAATCCTGTATATCTGCATAAGTTTTAAATGACATTAAAAATCGATTGGAAATTTAAGTTACAAAATTGTGGAAAAAACAAAAACGTTATGCTGTTTTTTTTACTAATCAAAATTACTTCTGTATTAATTGAAATTTCATAGAATTTTAGCTGATTAGCACATTCTGATGAAGCGCTTTATTACGCTTTTTTAAAATATTTTTTAAAGTTATAAAATTCCATTATAATTTGGCCAATAACATTTAAATTGGTTCTTGTATAACTTTGTAAAAAAATAAATACACGCACTTAATTAAATAAATTAAGTAAAGTTTTTCTTTGCTTTTTGACGATATTTTTAGTTTTAGCGTTTTATTTTAGTTTCGGCGCTTTTTTTCAGTTTTGACGCTTTTTTTCGGTTTTGGGAATTTTTTTTCGGTTTTTGTTGATTTTTTAGTTTTAGCGATTTTTTTTGGTTTTGACACTTTTTTCGTTCTGGCGATTTTTTCGTTATGGCGATTTTATCTAGTTTTGGCGCTTTAATTTTCGTTATGGCGATTTTTTAAAATTATTGTTGATTTTTTTTCGTTTTTGATGATATTTTTAGTTTAAGCGTTTTTCTAGTTTTAGTGCTTTTTTCGTTTTGACGACTTTTTTAGTTTTTTGGGGATTTTAGATTTTTTGACGATCTTTTTAGTTTTGATGATATATTGCGTTTTAGCGATTTTTTTAATTTGGCTGCTTGTTTTTCTTTAACCGTTTTTTTTATTTTGGCGATTTTTCGTTTTGACATATTTTTATTTTGAAATTTTTTTCGTTTAGCGTTTTTTAAAATTTCAAGATTTTACCTCTTACGGTTTCCAAGATACACTAAATTGTCTAAATTACATAGTCAAAATTACATTAACTGATAGAACACCATTTAATTTTTATTGTTTTAAATATTGGTGTTAATTGGTGTAGTCTATTCTACAGACTACTCTAAATTAACACTAACTTTGAATATGTAAACTGTCTATATATAAGTGTCTGTATATTACATTACTATTTCAACATTTTTCGTTGCTCGCTTTAGAACACCCTTCAATTTATAACTGAAATACATTTTTTGTTGTAGCGGCCAACGTTTTACATATGTTGTGAAAATTTCAAGTCCGTAGCTCTTACTATTCCCGAGATAACAACCTGTGACAGGCAGACAGACAGACAGACAGACGGACAGCGTAGCGAAAACAATAGGGTGCTTTACACTTTTGGTGTACGGAACCCTAAAAAGGAAAGTGAACAAGTTTGAAATGTTATAATAAGATAATCGTAAGCATTTTTAATTTAGAACATAAGTAATTAAATCACAATGAAAACTTGAGCCCCACTCATTGTTGCTAGACATACGAGTAGTTGGTATTAAATACTCAAGATTTGTGGCTAAAATCAACGTCTTTATGAAAACAACTTTTATAATAGTTTCTATACATGATGTTTACATTTCTAGCTTATTCTAATGAAATTCTGATTTAAATAAAATCCTACACATCAATTCTATATTTGGAATTAAATAGTGATTTACAAAACTATTAGAATTTCTTCAAAAATCACTCGATTTATAACGTACACTAAGACCGAGGCCACGCAATGAGTGGCAAAGCGGCGAGTTTGAGCGGCATGTGGTTTATTACTGAGCGGCATTTATGTAAATAAAATTTTTTGGATCATAAAATGTAATTGTTCTGTAATTTTGTATAAAGATTATTTTAATACCTTTTTCAAATGAATTTTAAACTAAAAGTTAGTGGAAAAATATTACTGGAAAATAAGGCAAACACACCTATTAATTGTTTTTTTAAATAGCAAACAAAGCAAAAACTGATTTGCTTATTTTACTATTGTTTTCAATGTAATATTGAAATATGATTTCATTTTTACATTTTCAAAAAAAAAAGTTTTTGATTCCTCCTAATATATACAATTTTTCAAAATGTTCAGCATTTTTCCATTAATGGCAATAACATTTTGGTTTTTGATATTTGCCATTTTTACTTTTTTCCACTCAGAAACCAACTAAAAATTTTAACACTTTATATTCCTGAGCAGCGCCGCTCTGCCGCTCAAAAATGCTACTCATTGCGTGGCCACTTCAATAGTATTTCATATGTATGAATTTTTTGCCGCTCATTGGGCGGCCTAGTCCTAAGACTAATGATGTTATATCTTGAACGAGTTTTGATTTTAAATCTATTCAATCTAACTATACAGCAGAGATGGGTATCGTTCACATGATTAACATAAATCACACATAATCGTGAGTAGTTTCTTCCTTCAACCATATGAGCATATCCGGATAATCAATATCGTGGTATATGATTACTGTAAGAATGAGTTCTGAAAAATTTATTACAAAGCTTTTTATATTATTTTAAGAAACAAAAACACAAAGCTCTCTTGGCTAGTATTGGCAAACACCCGGAGTCTTGTTTAAGTGTGCTGGTGTTTATTTGCTTATTACAACAATTCATTTGTTGTTGTTTTTTATATAGCAGACAAATAGCCGACAAACATCGCAATGCCAGCAAAAGTTTTCAGTTGCTGATTTAAAAGTACCATTGTTTGGTACTAATTTGAAACGGAAGATTATTAATCTAACCTTAAATCTCTTTGATTTAATATTTTTCACTGTTAAAATAACATTGCTATCAATGCTACATTGCATATGAAATCAACATGACTATAACTTTAATTTAAAATAAACTTTATGTTAAACAATGAATCATGTTGAATTAAAACGAAATTTATGTTACATACGGTGGTATTTATTTCGTGTGTATCTAAAGTAAAGTTTGAAGCTGTTGTGGCTGCAGTGGTTAGCGCGGTGACTACCAACCAAGTGGCTCGAGTTAAAATCTTGGCTGGGGCGGTCAACTACAACACAAGTGTTTCGGATCCCTAAGCTAATAACATCACGTGATATATCTTTAATTCAACGTGAGTCTTCGTGTTGTTTTAATATCAAATTCATGTTGTTTAAACTTGAAATAGCTTTGTTTCAACATGATTCTTCGTTTTGGTTTAGTATCAAATTCACGTTGTTACCTTGAGATAACCATGATTTAACACGGTTCTTCGTGTTGTTTTATTATAAAACTCTCGTTGTTTCATCTTGAAATAACTTGGAGTCAACATGATTCTTCGTGTTATTTCAGCGTCCAATTCGAGTTGTTTCAACTTGAAATAACTTTGATTTAACATGATTCTTCGTATTATTTCTGTATAAAATTCACGCTGTTTCGACTTAAAATAACTTTGATTCAATATAATTTTTCGTATTATTTCAGTATCAACTTCATTTTGATTTAACTGTACTGGAATATTAAATCAACATGAAGCATAGTTATTTCAAAAGGCAAAATCCTTATTGAAGGTTATTGTAAAATCATGTTGAATTAACATGAAATACCTTTTGAAACAAAATCACTAGCAACGAAGCTAATTTAGCTTCGTTTCCGACGATTTTAATACGAATATTTTCTGTGGGTACAGGCTAATAGTCTAGCACACTATTTACTAATCTACTGGCTTCTTTTTGAATTTAAGTCGTTAATTTTATAATATGAATAGTTATTATTGGAAGGTTACGTTACAAAAACTAACACTACCTAACCATTATGTGCATGCTACTCATTAGCTTACATCACCACGTAATAATTCTCAGTCAGTTAATGTAACAATTAGTATAAGTAAGAGAGACACAAACGGGGAGAAAGAATTCAAGGAAGCCGAAGTTGCTATGTGCTGCCTTCGAGCAACAGAGAATAGCAAAAGGAAGCCAAGATTCTTTTCCCAGCTATTGACCGTAAGTAAATGACAGTAATTAGCCGATCACAAGTCAAAGTATTTATCTTGTCGGCTGATGGTATATACTTATCGTAGTTAGCCGATAAAGAGCCAAAATATTTATATTGTCTGATTGTAGTATTTATTTATCGAAGTTAGCTGATAATGAGACGATGCATTTATCTTGTCGGATAATGGTATTTGCTTGTCGTAATTAGGCGATCGAGATCTGAAGAATTTATCTCTACGTTTTGCATCTTTTCCAACTAACCGTATTTAACCGATCAAAAGCCAAAGAATTTATCTTGTCAGATTGTAGTATTGCTTGTTACTGTTAAACGATCGAGAGCTGAAGTGTTTATCTCGATGTATTGCATGTTTTCAACGAACCGTATTTAGGCGATCAAAAGCCGAAGCATTTATCTTACCGGATAGTAGTACATGTTTGTTTGTCGTAACGGGACGATCGATAGCTGAAGGATTTATATCGACGTATTGCACATTTGTTAACTAACCCTATGTAGCCGATGAAGAGCCGAATCATTTATCTTGTCGGATCGTAGTATTTGGTTGTGGTACCTAAATGGTCGAAAGCTAACGAGTTTATCTGAAAGTACTACACATTTTCCCAACTAACCGATCAAGAGCCGAAGCATTTTTCATGTCGTATAGTAGTAGATATAAATTTTTCGTAATTATACGATCTAAAGCTGAAGCTTTTATCTCAACGTCAATGCCGCTTTTACAGCTAGTCATATGTATTTAGCCGACTGAGAGAGCTGAAGCATTTATTGCGTCGGGTTGTATTATTCGTTTGTTGTTATTACGGGCTATTCACCTATTATGCAACGCTCCAGGGCGGGGGGTTAAGGATTTGTTACGAATTAGTAAATTTATACAGAAAATTTTACACAAAGTGTTACGAAGGGGAGATGGGTATAAAAACTTCGAAAAGAGCGTTACGTAATATGTGAATACCCCCTTAAGCACGACAGTGGTCACTTATTTATAACAAAGAAATCAAACCTTTGGAGAGCCCGGTCGGACTTAGCATACCATAGGTGGGAAAATAAACAGCGTTGCTTTATTAAATCGATTTTTATTTCGAACACACATATATTAAAGCAATTCTTGCAGTTACAAATTTAAATTGAAACTATAACAGTAAAGAAATTTAATTTCCAATTACTCAAATTAATAGCTGATAATCAGCCTTAGCGTTAAATTTAATTTGAAATTCAATCATCTTGTTAAACACACTTGCACAGACGATAGAAGAAATAACACCAAATTAACAAACTTGCAATATTATGCCACACTACACTAGTTAATACACTTTCGTGTGGCATGCAAGAATGTTGCATTCATAAGCATGAACGAACTAAAACACATGCTTGAAAATTTCCGCGAGTATAAATTAATTAGCCACATATTATGGCATATCAATTTATGTATTTGGTTTGAAAAAATATGTACATTTTTCAAATTATTTTCGTATTCATCTGCTTTACACTTTCCACAATTGCATTACCTTTGCAACACATCAATATGTTGTTGTAAATTAAAAATATAACTTTGCATTTCCGCCAAAAGCTGCACTTCCGTTTTGAATAAATTTTCTAAGCCCGCCACCGAAGAGAAATAATCATTGTCCACAGTTGCCGCCCCCGCTAGCAGGCTGTGCAAATAGAATATAATAAATATAATTAAAATTTCTAACATGTCCTTAAGAGAAAGAATCGCGGCTTTTGCCTTTTTTGTTTTAACTACGTCTTATCGTTACTGAGTTTCTATGTAAACTGAGTTAAGTTATTTTCTTGAATGAAATCTTTTTTTAGCAATTAGTTTCTTCTTCTTTATTCATGCCGGCTTCAAAAAATAAAGTTTATTATTTAATATTTTTAATGCCACATAACAAAACCACTGTTATTTGTTAGTGTTTGAATAATAAACATTAACCCACACATGAATGAATGTGGAATTAAATGCTGGCAAACGAAACAAAAATGTTATTAAGTCATGGATGGATATTTCCTTCTTCCCCACCTGTTCGTTGGTATAATCATTCGTTACGCTACAAGTGCTTAAAAAAGCATTTAGAGTGCAAATAAGATGAAATTGGTTTAGTTAAATTTTTATGTTTCATGCAGTACTATACTCCACATAATGTGCGAAATTGTATTGGAATGGCAAAGATACAGTAAAAGCATTAAGCAATGTTTAATTATATGTACATACGTATGATTTCAGCGGTTTTAAAAATTGCAGCGAAATTATATAAAATAAAATGAAATATTAAATTGTTCTCTCTTTTAGGTGAGCATACACACGGAAAAAAGCGTCAATGTAAAATCAACTTGTCCCAACGTTGATTGAAAGTCACATTAAACCCAGCAAATAATTTTTTCCGATTTCCGTCCGAAGTCGGTCAGAAAGTCTGCACAAGATGCTGAATTCATATTCGAAGTCGGTCTGAAAATATACCGAAACTCATATGAGTGGTTGACAAGAAACCGGGCCTCTTTGTCTAGGAAATTAAAAAAATATATGCCGAAATGTCTAAGAGAATTCTGCAAGAATTCTGACGAATTTTCTATGGAAATTCTAGAGGAATTTTCAAATCTTGGCTATCTAAGCAGGCAACTAACTACATCACGAATTTTTCTGATGCCTATGCTAATACACATCACTTATGATAAGCAAAATAACACTATGCATCAAGAAAAATGCCAAGGAGTACCAATAAAATTTTTTCATGCGTTACGGTCCATCCACTAACTACAAAAATAGTCGAAATTGTGAATTCTATGAATATTTTTTTAAAATTTTTTTTCTAAAATTTGGGATTTTTGAACAGGATGCTGCTCCACTGAACTTGGCAAACGATTATCCAATTTTATTACAAAAACCCAGTAAAAAAGTGTAAAGGAGCCCTATTGTTTTCGCTACGCTATACGTCTGTCTGGCTGTCTGTCTGTCTGTCTGTCTGTCTGTCACAGGCTGTATCCTCTACAACCATATGAGCTACGGATCTGAAATTTTCACAGAAATGGAAAACTTCGTCCGCTACAACAACAAATATATGACAGTTACAAATTAAAGGGTGTTCTAAAGCGAGCAACGAAAAACGTTGAAATACTAATGTAATATACAGACACTTACATATGGACACTTAAGGTTTTCAAAGTTAGTGTTAATTGGTGTAGTCTGTAGAATAGACTACAGCAATTAACACCGATATTTAAGACAATAAAAATTAAAGGGTGTGCTATGAGTTAATGTAATTTTGAATATGTAATTTAGACAGTTTGCTGTATCTTGGAACCCAGAAAAGGCTTGAAATTTTAAAAATCGCTAAAGCTAAAAAATTCCTAAATTCAAAAAATATCAAAAGGAAAAATCGCCAAAATGAAAAAAGCTCTTAAAGGAAAAAAAGCACCAAAATTAAAAAAACGCTAAAACGCAAACAATCACCAAAACTAAAATGATCGACAAAAAGCTAAAAAATGCAAAAAACCGAAAAATGCTAAAAAAAGCTAAAAAATGCAAAAAACCGAAAAATGCATCTAAACGAAATGAAAGCTCAAAAGACTAAAAGAATCGCTGAAACTAAATATATCATAAAAAAATGAAACAAAATCGCCAAATATGAAAAAATCACAAAAACGAAAATGAGCGCAAAAGACAAAAAAAAAAGCGCCAAAACTAAAAAAATCTCCAAAAGCCGAAAAAACCGTATTATTAGAATAAAAAAAACACGCCACAATTTTGGAATTATTCAGACCGCAATAACGAAAAATATATCTTATATTTAGTAAAATTGGAAAATGTTCACACTTTTTACGTAATTTTATTGCTGAACTGAGTAGTCTGAAATTTATTATATCGGCTTTTTAGTTCATTATTTAAATTAATGTAAATTTAAATTATTATTAAGAGTGGAACGTACTACTGATTTCGGCAGGCCGCTATACCGTCTCATCAGCGTTGTTGTTCATTTTTACTACAGTATAATTCGTTTGTAAGCCACACCGCTTATAGTAGAATTTGCGATATATTCCAATATGTTAATTTTTCTGTCATCTGTCAGTAAAATACCTGCAAAATATTTTTTATATAGTCCATTAGCTCTATAGTCCATTTTCGCTTATACGCCACCAAGATGTGGTTTGAAATATCTTAAATATATGCAAGTTATGGCAGATATAATCCAAAATGCAAAAGTCAAACATAATAGATTTTTTAATGATAATTTTATAAAAATATTATTTACATTGAAGTAGAAACTATTTTTATTTTAGCAATCTTAATTGCAATATTTATGAATTGAGTAGATAAGGAAGTAATTTCTAGGCGTTAGTTTTATTTTTCTATTGTTAAAATAAATAATTATATGGAGATTCGCATATAAGCCAAAAATTGGCTTACATAAAATTCAAGATATAGTCCAATTCGCGTTATAGTCCACAAACAGCGTGCAAATGAGGCAGTGGACTATAAGCGAATTTTACTGTACTTATAAAGATGGATGCTTTTTATAAGGAAACATGAGCTATTTAACCAATTTTTGTCAAGAATACGAATACGAAGTTTTCTGTAAATTTGTATCTTCATTTAAGTTCAACATTGATTTTGGTTGGCACAAAGTTTTCTCGATCTGATTATTCGAACACTTCCAAAAGCTCTAATTATTATTATTATTTTTTCATATGTTAAAAAATTATAAAAAATCGAAAATGGCAAAAACTTAAAATTTTTAATTTCTAAAATAAGCTTTACTCCATGAAAATCGATGGATAAGTATTGAATTTATTCATAATAAAGCGAAATCACTTTCTTTTTGTAAAAATTGCGAATATTTACACTGTACAACAAAATAATTTTTTTTAATTAGACGGTTCTAACGGCTAACGGTTCTATATATATCGGCGTTTCACCAGTTTACATCTTAGATTCGTTTTAGAGGGACTTAAATTCCCCCTCCCCTCTTTTTGCATATAGCTATACTGACTATGCATAGGATATCTTATAGGCCTTACGTTTATTGAATAATATGTGTTTAGCAGTTTTAACCATCTAGCTATGCGCGGTATGAGTCTGTTTGGCCCCTAAATAAATGTGGGACCAAAAAACTCTCCTTCAGCGGCATTATAGCGGACTGAATGGTCAAAAAAATGTTGCTCGTGTGTTAAGCACATATTATAACATTAACGTAAGACCGACTTTGTATAGCTATGTGCAAAAGGCGGGGAAATCTAACTTCCCCCAAAATGAGTCCCATATGTAAACATTCTAAACGCCGATATACATATGTATTTATTTGGAGGCCTCTACCAGAAGCTGTCGTTAGAACCCTTTTATTTACAATAAAATGATTTTGTTGTACATTTTCAATATTCGAAATTTTGGGAAAAATTAGGTGACTTCACTTTATTGTGAATAAAGTAGATATATTATGAAATACAGCTTATTTTATTTGTAGTATATGTGGTTATGATCAGTTAATAAAAATGGTAAGTTTCAGCCATTTCTTATTGTAATAAATTTTTAAAAATAAATATTTTCCAATTTTGTATAAAAAAATATATTTTTCATCATTAGGATTCCGAAAACATTGACCCCCATATTCATAGAAATTAAAATGAGTTTGAAATGTATTTTATTTAAAATTTTTCATGAACATTTTTTTTAAAATTGATTTCAAATACATTTTATTTATTTATGAATATGGGGGTGAGTGTATAAAATAATATAAAATGTGAAAAAATTCAAAGGCGACAAAATAAAATATTCCGTACGATTACAGCAGCCCCATGGTATGTATGTCAGAAACAAGCGAATTCACAAAGATTTAGATGTGCCGCTGCTTAAGACAGTGTTTTCTAAACACGTGACAAGATACATAAAAAATCGATACATAAAAAAGTTGCACCCAAATCCCCTAGCCCGAAACATCATTAACTTTAGAGGCTACACTCGCCTGAGAAGGAGGCACACTCTTGCTCTCAGCCGAACACGAGAGACGTAGACAACCAAAGAACCAACCGCTGAAACAAATATTTTTGTCGGGCTGGACTTAAAAATTTTTGAATTTAAGATTTGATTACTTATTGTTAGTTCAATTTTATTGAAGATACTCGTACAGTAAATAAATAAAACCGTAAAAAAATAAAAGAATAACGTATCAATAGAATTTTAAATTTCGACTGTTTTGTAGTTAGAAAACCATAACACATCAAAAAAATATAGTGGTGATCAAAAGTCATGACAAAAGTTTCATTTTGTTGCATAGTGCTATACAACAACCAAGACATAACATTTTTTAAACTTAATTGTATCTTTTCTTTTTAATAAAAAATGTATATGGGTGATTCTCATTCTAAACGTACACTTCTGTTTTGTTTACCCATGTAAGTAATATATACATGTATGTGAGAAGGTGGGATTAATATTATAGTTTTCGCCTCATTCAATTTAAATACATTTGCCTTCGCGGTTGTTTCTGGAATGATTTTTGCGGAAAAAAATACACCACAACAACGAGTTTAGCGTTTGAAAGCACTATACATCTAGTCTAAAAAATAAAAAAAATATAATAATCGCAGGTCGAAATTAAAAGCTATGAGCAGTTTTTAAATTTTGACTTGGGTTCACATGGAAAAATAAAACAAATTTACGTTTTAAGTAATTATTTATAAACCAAAAAGTAGGTTAACTCTACTTTCAAATAAGACTTATTTCAATACAATCCACCAAAAATTTCAAAAGTTATGTAAATTTCAAAAACAAGTTTTGTAGCGAAATACGACATACCTAATACATTCTTCGAAAATATAACAACCCACCGTGCGAAAGAAGCAAACTTTTTTCAAAGCGGATAATGTTCTTCATATCGTTGCTACCCTTCAGCTGCTGTTAAGTTTTTTTAAACGTCCTAAAGTTCATAAATAATTTATATTTAAAAAAGTTTTTACGTAACGCTCAATACATTTTTATACGAATTCAATATATTTTTTTTCAGAACACACATTTTGTTTTGAATTCTAATCAATTCATATATAAATTCGATGTATATTAAGATAATCTCCTTAGATATTCACTAAAATATTTAAAATAAATTAAAAAAATATCGATAACACTCAATACTTTTTTTTGGATACGAACGATGATTGATTGATGAAAGCTCATAAAACTTTTAAATATTTAGAAGTACAAACCAACGCTGTTGTTTTAGTGTATGTTGTTAATGCAATTGCAATAATTAAACTGAGTAATAAGACTGCAAACAACAACAATGAAAAAATATATATTTTCTAGTATTTTTCAATATTAAAATATTCTAAAACCGTCATTAATTCAATCTCGTTTTTTTAAAAAATCATAGTTTCATAATGTGGAACATCAACAGCATGCATTACGGACATGCCATTTTGTATCAAGAAAATTAAAACATCTATTTATGATCTATTAAATCATGATAAAGCAGTTTCATTTAAAAATGTATACGTTTATTTTATGAAACATTTTACTATACTTTCAACGGACAATAAAAAAAAGCATTTGAAATGAGAATCAGGCACACACATTTGTATGCATGTATGATTGCTGGTACATATGTATGTATGTTTAAGTAATTTCATTAATTTGCGGCATTTTTGCACAAGAAACTTATAAAAATGATGAGTATGAAAGTGTATTTCATAAGCTCAGCAATAATTTTTATGATCATTTGATGGTCATATTATTTTACATCGTTTGTTTATGACTGACTGCATTTTATTTATAAATGTTTGTTATTATTTGCTTAGTTTTACTGCTATCTAAATACATTTCATATATTTTATTTGTAATTGATTTTTTATTATTTTTATATTTGATTATGCGATGCGATTATATAGAAACAATATTTATATGATAATGTTTAGCTAATCAAACAAAATATTTTCAACAGATTTTTAAATTTCAATTAAAATTAATTGGGTTTTACAAAATATTTGAAATATCAAGTTCTTTATGAAAAAATTACACAATCACTTGATCTACTTCATAACAAGATGTCATATATCAAAGTTCTTCTTTCTTAAAAAGTTATATAAATTGTTTAAATATGAAATGTTAACTAATAAAATTAATCTTGAGCTTAGAATTGACTTGTCAAATGCAAAACAAGAACATATTAGCATTTCAGTTATTGAAAATTTGTGAAAAGAACAGGTTGTTTAAAGACTGCCCGGTTGGAATTTATTTCTGCCAATGATTTTGATATGTTTGAATGGATTAAATCAGTTGATTATATATCTTTTCACACAAAACAAAAATTGCACAACCCATATGATAGTGTGCTTTACTATTAACCGGCAGGTCGCAGGTTCAATACCTGCCAAGGATTTTTTGTAATTTTTTTGGTCTTGAGCTTAGGTTCTCTCAATTTTTCGCATGTTTATAAACCGGACTTCTATACCATCGCACCCAAGTTATCTTGTGACTTCCTTGATTTAAATGCATTAATTTTTGTAAAATAACTATTTTAGTTGTTATTATTTTGAATTGATAGTTTTAACCATAAAAATTGGTAATTTTAACCGACGTTAAAAACTAAATTAATATTATTAACCATCAAAAATAATTTTAATTTTTAAATGTGGGTTTTCCCAAATCTCAGCCAAGTCATCTGGCTAAATAACGACAACACAATGTAAACAAAGACATAAAATGACTTACAACATTAAAAAGTTATTTTAACCAATAAAAATTATTATTTCATAAAAACTAGAATAATTTATATTTTGTGTATTTTGAAATGAGCTAATAAGGCCTAAAGATTCATAATGCAAATAAAACAAATTATTTTATTTCATTTTTCCCGACGTTTCGTCAATTATTTGTTGACTTTATCAAGGGATGGGAAATCTATTTATTTGTTCAAAACATTTTATTAATATTGTTATCATTGCACGTTTTTTCAATATAAAACTTACACTATTATTTTAATTTTCATTAATTATTGTTAAAACCCCAATTTAGGTGGATTTTGTTCAATAAATATTTCAAACTAAACATTTTTTTACAAAAGAAGTAAATAAACAAAGAACACAACTTAAAAAAAATGTTTAGTTTGAAATATTTATTGAACAAAATCCACCTAAATTGGGGTTTTAACAATAATTAATGAAAATTAAAATAATAGTGTAAGTTTTATATTGAAAAAACGTGCAATGATAACAATATTAATAAAATGTTTTGAACAAATAAATAGATTTCCCATCCCTTGATAAAGTCAACAAATAATTGACGAAACGTCGGGAAAAATTAAATAAAATAATTTGTTTTATTTGCATTATGAATCTTTAGGCCTTATTAGCTCATTTCAAAATACACAAAATACAAATTTACATTGGCCATACAACAAAAATAATAGAATAATTTAGGTTGGTTAGATTTGACTTCAATTTTATTTTGAGTGTCTTACTAACTTTAACAGAACTTCTAATCTTATAATAAAAATATTTAACAGATTCTATTGATACTACAAATTTGTTTCGTTTCGGTCCTTACGAAAATATTGTCGTTTATACTCATTCATGATCGAAGGAGCACTAAGGTCTGTTTGCGTTTGTTTGCATGAAAATAAAATTATTTATAAAATGGATTTTAAGTGCAATAAATTGCAGTAAAAATTATACAATAGTTTTAATTACCAAAATGATGAAATAATGACACAATCGTAAATTGTACCTCTTGTCTCTGTTGGCGGAACCAATACCGAGTTTGTTGACATGCAATTTTCCAGCTGTCATCAAAATGATTGTACAGTTTTGTTTTGCAATTTTCAAAAGTGTAAAACAAATTTTTCCTATGAACTTCTTTTTGTTTAAAAATTAATTAATGCAATCAGAAAATTTAATAAGTAACAAAATGTTATAAAATTACTTATGTTAATTAATATGTCAATTATTTCAGTAAATTAAAAATTTAATGAAAATAAACGGAATTGAGTAAATCAATAACATTTTAAATGTTAATTTATTCAATTAAAATTTTAAATATTTGATGTAAATTATGTGATGTAAATTATAACTAAAAATATTAGCCAGTTAATCGAATGAGGCAAATTATTAATTAAATACATTTTGAAAATTTTTTTAAATTTTGTCCTATTTACTACTCCAATTACAAATCGATCTAACAAAAAGTCATAGCGGAGGATCTACTCTTATAAAAAATTTAGTTCCCGTATCAAAAATTACTACCTCTGGTAAATACTATAGACTGATTTTAATACATAATAGTTTTTTGTGCTCTAACACGGTGACAAGACTGCATAACCACTCCTCAATGTATGTGTACCAAACCAAATATTCCAGTTCTATTCATCATTTAAGCTAATTGCATGCCAAGTTTTTATTAGTCATATACTCGTAAATGTTTAAGTTTTATATTTGCTCGATGGAAAGAAATATATTCAATTTCTACTATTATTTTGACTGACACTGTATGTATGTAGAAATACTCTTACGCTCTTTTTCACAGTGTACAGTTAAAAGCTAACGTATACTTTAACGGAGAGTTTTGTATGCCGAATTTGCCGTTAAAGACCACTTTAACTTTCAATCACATTGTGAAAAGGGCCGTTAATAAAATAAATGTCTTTTCAGTTCAGTTAAGTTTTTAAAATGTCAATATCTGTTAATGCTGCAAAAGTTTCGGCAAGTTTCGGATTCGGGCGAATATTCGGCCCTTTCGCCGAATATTAGGTTTGGTTCGGGTTCGGCATCAAAAAACTGGTTTCGGTCGGACTCTACTAAACACATACCTTTTGTATTTATATGAAACGAAACAAATAATTAAACACACAAAAATACGTTTAATACTACAAAATATGACAAAATTTCTTACGTCGGTTAATCGGGTTATCGCATGAAATTAACCGGTTTAATCGTTAATCGAAAATATCCAATTTTATATTAACCGGCCACTCAATGGGGTAGTAATTAACTGGTTAATTGATTAACGGTTAGTATGTAGTTGTAGCAAAGCTAGCCTGTCAGTCCAGAGGTCGTGGGTTCGATTCCCGCCATAGACTCTGAGTGTTTTCCGCTTAGCGGTTTGTGTTTGTTAAAAAAAATTATATCATGTGTACAATATTTTCTACAGGACCTAAAAATACAAAAAATCTATTTAAACATTTTTTCACTTACTGTGTTTTGAAAATCTGCAGCCGTTCTTTTAATGCTTCCACTAATCTCAGTTTTGAGCAAAATCTATTTTATGCTTCAATTTAGATATTTTTTTAGAAATGTCTAAATCATATTTATCATTTTCTCAATTTCATTTGGAATGTTCTCAATTCAAATTTGAAGTTCCCAATTTAGCTTGGAAGTTTAAATTGAAATTCTCGTTTTAATTTGGAGTTTTCTCAATTTAAATTTAAAATTTTCAATTTCATTTGGATTTTTTGCAATATTATCTTATTATATTATCTCATTATATTCTCATATATCTCATTATTATTCTCAATTTCAATGAAAAATGGTATAGTAAAATCTAAAATATCAAAGTGTTTTTAACTTGTCCACTTCACGAGGAATGCTTTTTAACCAGTAGATTTTAATATATTTGAGAATACATACGAGTGTTTTACTTACATTCTTCAATAAAATTAAAATATTTATACACATTTTATGCATGTTATTATTCTTGTAAAATATTCACAAATGAATATTATTTATTATTTGGGCTCAAGGTCACTGTTTTTATTTTTAATAAAACTCTTATTTTTCGTTTTATCAAATATTATTTATTTAATTTTCGATATTTCAATCACCGTCGGTGATCTTCTTCAGGAAAAACTAAAAACAAAAATGTGCAAAAAAACATTAACATCACTGATGTAAACAAAAGTTAATGCAAAAAACCAGCAAGAATCTAAAAACAATTACATATTTATCTACTTATTACAATAAAAAAGTTATTATTATTATTGCCTTACAATTCACAAATTTTATTTGAAATATAACTTAATAAATATGTATGTATATAAAAATAACCCCATTTAGTTATAAAACGTATGTATTTATATTACTGACTGCAACATAACATCGTACAAATATAATGGACCAACTAAATGTATGGCATCATTAAGTTAAATTTTAAATGCAACTATTTCATATTCGCAAACATTTTAAATCTATATCTAGTGAGTATTGATTAATTTCATTTCTTATCAAAATTATGTTTAAACAATCAACAAATTTAGTATTTGCTCATGAAAACTATTACTAAAAACATATGTACATTAAAATTACATTTGTTATTGTAATTACTTCTTACATAACCCTTTTGCAATCCCGTATTCTACATACTTTAAGTATATTTATCATATCACATAATGGTTTGACATTTTCATTTTATTTAATAATTCCATATTGCAAAGAACTTTCATGATCTCTGACCAGGCCACATGGTCTAATTAATTCCTGTCTGCGTTCATGTGTCCAAACGTTGGCAACTAAAATTTGAATAAAAAAAAAGACAAAGTGAATTAAAAATGACAACATAAGCTACTTAGATTAAATGAAAAACTTACTCCATTTGGAACCCTTTAAAACGGGACAGCCAGCATGCTTTGTACGATAATCACCATCCGTTGAACGATGTAAGTTGTACCAAAATAGAACACTGCCTTTGGTAGGCTTAACGGCAATTCTCAAAAATGGAAATGCAGTTGCTCCTCCTTGTTCTACATCCGATAACTAAACCAAAAACAGTTGATAGTTTTCAGAGTTAAACAAAAAGTTAACAAAAAAATGAAAACATGATTAATGAAAATACAAAGAAACCAGCATAAAGTACATAAAAGCATTCGTTCGTATGTAAATGTTTGTTAAGCAGTACACGCAAAGAAAATATATGGTTAAGGCAACCATAATCTAAGAGAAGCATACCATGATTGAATTATATGGTTGGAGTCAAATCGTACTATTATTGAAATAAATATGTTATAAACATAATATTGTTGTTCTTATATGTATAACACTAATATGATGTTTAATTGAATGTAAATATACTATGATTTAAACTAATCATATTATATTTGCATATAAAAATGGCATAGTTCTAACTAACCATATAAAGATTGTTTTCTTAATCATATTTTGATTAAAAAATGACAGCAGCTAAAAGTATATATATTTTAGAAATTAGATGTGAAATAAAATGTTTTGAGTCTGAAATAAAAACGTATTATCTATTTTAAAACTGAAACATACATACATATTTTTTGACACATGTTTCATTTATAATCGGGCATGTTCTGAAAATCATTTCGTTTTGAAATCGGCAACTTTCAGGAAAGAATTTAACAAAAAATCTCACTTATTGCAGCCTTTCAGCTAATTTTTAAGCTTCAGATATTTTATCTGAACTAGGCTGCGAATGCACTAAATTGTTAAAAAGAAATAGTTTTCAGAGCATGGCCGAATATTAATTGCTAGCGTTTTGGTTATTTCTAATTTATTTTTTATCAAGCAACACACAAAAACAAGGCGACAGCTCTCAAGTAAAACAAAAAACTAAAGAAAAGTATACAACCAAGGGATAGAACAAAAACTTTTTGGAAGCAGAGAGCCATGTCTTTTTTGTAACCATAGCTTGATTTCAAACAAACTGCTCTTAAATAGTATGGATAATAACCATATTTTATTGTTATAGAACCATACTGTTGTTGAACTTGTAAATATACCATGATTGTAGTTAACATTTTTTTTATTAATAAATTCAACCATGTTGCAATTAATATGAATACTAATAATGTCATGACTAAATGTAAGCATAAGTTTTTTTCCTAAACTAATTAAGGTTCAGAATTATTTAAAACAATAATAACTTATTTGCCACAACCATAAGCTATATCGGGAAACGTGATATTGTTGATGCAACCATACCACATGGGTTGTTGCTTACTTTTGTAGGTTTCATATTAAAGAAACGATTCAAATCTATTTGAACTTTTATTGCAAATATTTATATGTAGAGTGCCTGAAAATGAAGCTTCTGATGAAGCGAAATTTTGAGAAAGAGCTTGAATGCAAGCGCTTACATTTTGCACGAAATATATCATGACTTTTATATGGATGTTCTTTAGTTTTATCTAAACTAAAGAAAAGAATCTCTTAAATCCTAAACATTTAAAACAAGTTATTTTTCTGAAAGATTGTTCCAAATGATCTGCGTAAACTATTGAAATAACTGACATAATGATCTCACAAACTTTTCAATTTTTTAATGAATATATTTATGATTTTTTTTGCTTGATTTAGTTCAAGAATTGTTATGTTTGTCATGTTATTATTTTTTTTACTAATAAACTCAAAATAATAAATAATGTATGAATTTTTATTTGTTGAAATTACTTGATTTATGAAAAAATGTTATTAATCGGTTAACCGATTATTAACCGATTAAGCCAAAACCTCGATTAATTAATCGAGTGGTTAACCGATTAAAGCATAAACCCGATTAAATGTATACTCTAATAGCTAGAGAAATATACATTTCAAACTGTATATGTTTCATCAATATTGGTGGATAATAAGATACTTAAAAGTGTACGAGAAAAAAAATTGTGTGGCCTATTTATATAAGATTAAACTGGATATATTAAAATAAACAAAGAAAATTTAATTTTGTTGTTACTCACCCTGTGTTCTACAGGATGATAACAATTTACTCGCATTGAAAATTTCTCATATTAGTTACAGAACATGGGTACAGAATCTTATTAACTTGTTTGGAAGCTCCTTTTTCACTAGCTGAATATGAGAGGAGCTGTGAGAGAAAATGTTATTGGCAGAGGGATTTTGCGGAAGTGGATTAGCATTTTCACTAATCACCTGCATATTGTCAATAATAATAAATAAAAATAACATATTGTAATAATAAACATATTGAAATAATAAATAAAAGCAAGAAAATATGCACTAATTGACAATGTGTAAGTAATGAATAAGTCATACCGTAAAAGCTACTTAAAATTTTACTGGTCGAATATGTCAAATAAGTTGGTTGAACCTATTGAAAAACTGTACTCAGAAGAAAATATCATCAAACTGCAACTAACAATTCGAACTGTTAATGTGTAATTTAAATTCAAAAATATATTTAGTTATTATAACAAATTAAGTTGTTGATACGACAAACACATACACTTTTTTCGACAAGCTGAACTAACCAAATTTTTTGTTATGTGTGACGCAAACATCCAATTTTTTTAATATATTATTGTTTAAAAATGCCAACTAAAGTTTTTGGTGAAACTTGTGACAAAATAAACAATCTTCATTGTTGATATAACAAATGAATGCACACACGTAAATGAAACAAAACAAATCAAGTTTTGTGTGTATTCATTATATGCGTATTTAATAACGAATTGGCCAGTAGCTGAGAGGTAAGAACGTTAATTTATTACTCCAGAGGTCGCCGGTTCGATTCCGTCGAAAGACATTTAGCGATTTTCGCAGACAAGCAAAAAGTCGCTTCGAGGGTTGGGATTGTGTATAAAAAAATATTGTTAACAAAACAATTCTGATGATTAAACTTTGTTAGGAAAATAACAATAATCTTAATTAAAATAAGTTTGAAATCTAGCAAAAAAAATTGTTTAAAAATAATTATTGTCAACAAATTCGTTGTTGATATATTTAATTGAAAATATTTTTCTGATTTTCTTTCAACTTACAAGTTCGTAATTGTATTTAAAAATTCGTTGTAGGTTCAAAATCAATTAATTATTTAATTAATATAACAAAAAAATTAATTGTACTTACAAATCTTTCTTTTTCTGTGTACTGAACGCTTTAAGAACTTTAAAATTTAAGCCAAATGTTTTATTGTAAAAAAATACTACAATTTCATTCCTATCATTTTTATGTTCGTACCCAATATTTTCTGAAAGATTAAGTTACCATATCCACCATATTTGTCTGGACAGGACCTTGAGCGTTTTAAGTACAATAGACTCACATGGTTATTTGACAATTTTTGCATAAACTTTCACATCAATCTACTGGGAAAATATTACGTCTGCACAACTTTCCGCAAAATACACATGGTTATATGTGGTTAAGAAAATAAATGTACTTTCTGCATTTACATACCTACATATGCATTTATGATATGGCAGCAGAGTTTATGTGACTGTGTACTTACATAGAATATTGACGTTGATATACGATTGCCTTGCTCCTCTGGTATATTATCCTACAAAAAATAGATAATAGACAAAATAAAAATTAAAAAGTCGCCCTTATTTTTCTGGCTTATGTGCAACAATGAGATTGCATGTTTGAAATTTTAAGGTCATTAAATGGTTTTTATGATGACCACATCACATACTTACTCACCATAAAGAAATCAAAATGTGGTTCATAGTGACCACCCAAACCATAATTAGCCACTTGTAATTCTTCACTGTAGGTCATGTCTAAATCTGTTAGATCATGTATATCACGTAGCATTTGTTTCATATAAAGATGATTATTATATGGCAGCCAGGCATTCTTTGAAATGCGATAACTACGTGTTTTCCCTGATTCACTATCAAAAGCTCGCACTGTAGAACGTTTCATATTTGGTATTGCCAATTCTTTGATTGTTTGAGTTTTCTTATCGCTCATTATATCATGAACTACCATGACTAGAGGATCTAAATTTAATTCTTCAACTTTAAAAGGTGCCAGTAAGCAGAAAGCACAATTTCCCGTATGATAGCGACAGCGAAGTTTACGTTTTTCTGCGGGTGTTTGCTGAAGTTCTCCGCGACACACTTTTTCGTATGTTTTGAATTCTTGTGTAGCCTAGAAATTTAAGAAATTTATTTCATAGTTTCAGTAAAGCTTTATATAAATGCAACAGATTTGACTTACATGATAGTCATTATCAATATCTTCCATTTCGGGCAGCGTCTCAGTTGCTTCAAAAATTTTTGCTATGTTACCTTTACGCATGGGATCTTCATTCAATATAATTTGCACCACCTTTAAGGCTGAATTAACATCTCCAGTTTTCAAAAGATTACCAGCTAAAATTTCCATAAATTCCAAAGAGTCCTTGTTAACATTGAACGAGTCAAAGTTCAAACGTTTAATGGATTCTTGCATCCAGGGTCTAGTATGATTGAAGGCTTTTGATTTTATAAGCTGTTCACCCAACATCAAACAATCTGACCAGGACATGTCTGAGCTAATGATTAAAAAAATATATCTATAGTTGTTATAATTAAATACTCCATCTTTTTTAATATTCACCCGTATTTTACACCATTTAATATACCAGACGCCACTTGATCCACTTGTAAGTTGTAAGTCCTTTGTAGTCTCACTAAAGCTAATGCCGATTCTTCAAAATCATCTTCAGATGGAAAGGCTAAGGTTGCTCTTCTATTATGTAGCTGATGCTTAAAAGCTAAAAATTTAATTATCTAGAAAGTTAAATGTTTTAAACAAATGTCTTCAGTCTAATGCTTCTTAAGTTATTACGCTTTCAAATCACAAAAATCGAATTGCCGTATTCTAACCTCCCCACAAAAAAAAAGTATTCTTTCTTCAACTTATCAGCAAATATTCATGTTTACACATAAAAAAAAAGAAATGTAAAATCAACATTACACAATTATGATTGGAAATCATATTAAATTTACAATAAATAATTTATTGTTTAAGTGTGTTGGTGTTTATTTGCTTTGCTCATTGATACAATTCACTGTTGTGTTCAGTTCTGTGACTTGTTGTTTTTTTGTTGTTGTTTATTTCTATGCAGCCGACAAATAGCCGACAAAAATGGAATTAACAACGAAAATTTACTGCTGCTGGTTTAAAATTGCCATTGTTTCATATTAATTTTTTTGCGGAAAATTATTAATCTACTCTTAAGTCTCTTTGATTTAATATTTTTCACTGTTAAATCAACTTTGTTATAAACGTTACATTTCATTTTAAATCAACATGACTATAACTTTAATTTCAAACAAATTTTATCTTAAATAATCTTCTTGAATTAAAATTAAATTCATTTTACATAAGATGGTATTTATTTAGTGTATATCTAAAGTTTGAAGCTATTGTAGCCGCAGTGGTTAGGTCGTTAACTATCATGCAATTGGCACGAGTTCGAATCTTGGCTGGAGCAAAAAACTACAACACAAATTTGTCTAATTCCTATGCTAATACACATCACGTAAGTAAAATAGTTAATAAATTAACTACATTAAAATCATGTTGTTTCAACTTGACATAACTTTAATTCAACATGATTCTTCGTGTTGTTCGAATATCAAATTCACGTCGCTGTAACTGGAAATAGCTTTGATTCAACATGATTCCTCATGTAGTTTCAGTATCAAATTCACGTTGTTTCAACTTGAAGTAACTTTGATTCAACATGATTCTTCTTATGATTTCAATATCAACTTCATTTTGATTTAACTGTACTGGAATATTAAATCAACACGAAGTATAGTTATTGCAAAAGGAATAATGTTCTCTCAAGATCATTGTAAATCATGTTGAGTTAACATGAAACATCACTACCGAAAAAATAGTAATTTATGACGATTTTTTGACGATTTTATTATGAAATTTTTCTGAATGTAACATAAACGCAAATATTAATTCATTGAAGAGTTTAGTGCAGTAGCCATGTAACCCATAACATACTGGACAACTCTTGAATTACACACATCTTTTTATTAAAAAAAGTTTTGGTTATTTCAAACCTGGAGCGTATCAATTACATTAGCATTAGCACCAGCGAAATGCAAGCGTATATACTACTTTTAACCCTCAACAAATAAGAATTTTTCTAATGCTATATATATCTTCACAACTGTCTTCACATTTATGAATAAAAAATATTGTTTAAACTTGTTTTTCATGACGTTAGAGAATACTAATAAATTTTTTATACTAACCATAAACTTCAGCAATTTGATCTTCATATTTATTCCATTTGTTAAGCAAACGATTAATTAACTTGAATGCATTCACCGGATTGGTGAGATAATTTTCCATGTCGGCTGCAGCCGATTCATGTTCTATTTCCAATTTGAATATTTCCCTGTAATAAAAAATAAAACAATTTTATATAGAAACATCATAAAAATAATAAGAATAAAATGTTTTATGAGTTTATGATCACTTTAAACATAAAATATTAATCGAAAAAAAAAGAATTATTTTTTATTCGAAATAAACTTGTTGTCACTAATCCTATTAATGTTAATAAGATTATTAATATGCAAGCAAATATGTTTATCACCGCCAAAGTTTCAAAAAGTAAACAAATCGAAGAAATGTAAAAAAGAGATAAAAAGTGTGTTGATTTTTCAAATCTTTTGGCAAAGTTATGATGGTTAAAGTAATTTTTTTAGAAAAACTTTGTTAAACTTTTCGTGAAGATTGAAGAAATATTGTATTGAAGAAATCTCGAAATTGAGTTTTTACCCGACCTTGTGACGCAAAGAAAGGTATTGTGTTTATGAGCCTATGTATGTATATACGTATGTATGTGTGTTCCTAGTGTATTCCGGCACTAGATAAAACAAACGCGTGGGCCGATATTGATGACTCTTACGTCAATCGATTTGTCTTGATCTTGCGAGTGTCACTAAAGATATTGGACATGTCAAAATTCAATATAGCGGCCATCAGACGCCATTTATTGAAAACGAAAAAAACAAAAAGTCGGCACACTATATTAATATGGGTGGGTATCATTCAACAGGTATTTGAAAATAATGTTTAAGTTTCTCTCATCGTTTTTCATTTCGAATAACCATTTAGGATCTGTAACGGTTTAAATTGAGTTAACAACCTAAAAGCCCAATTGCGTTAAAAGTGAACTTTTAACACAAAATCTTAAACCAAACTGTGCACAAAAACTACAAAAAAAAAAACAAATAAAAAATAAACTTAAAAAGTAATAAAATTTGACAACCATTTCCCAAGTTGTGATAATATCGGTGGAGCAGCCCCTTCAAAACTCGATTTTTTGCAAAAATTAGGTAAATTCACTTGATTGTGAATAAAATTAATATTTTTATACCGATTTTCATGAGATAAACCTTATTTTATTTCTAGTGGCTTTTTGACCAAAGAATAAAGATGGCAAAATTTGCCATTTTAACTTTGTTATAAATATTTAAAAAATAAAAATTTGTCAATATTGCATAAAAAATATAAGAATTAAGTTATGAGTTTAGTCGAACGGTATGGATTTATATCCAAAGAAATCTTAATTATTTCGGCATGAGTTCGGTTTTAATTTAATTTTTCAATTAAATTATATTTTTATTTAGAGATAAATGTGAAGAAAAAACATTTTTTGACTGCACGGAGGGTTGAACTGACTGAAGTGAATATCAATAACTATCAAATGAAACACAGCTCTAAGATTGACAGTATGAATTGATTAAAAGTAGATGATATTCAGCTCTTGACTGCAAACACCCGACTTTGGTCGAGTGGTCTAAGCGGTAAAGAACTCTGATGAGATTAGCGGGAGCTATCGAAACGTCTGTTCAACCCTCCGCGCAGTCAGAATTTTCTTTGTCTACATGCTTCCCATTTAGCTCTAAGTAAAAATATAATTTAATTCAAAAATTAAATTAAAACCGAACTCAAGCCAAAATAATTAAAATTTCTTTGGATATAAAAAAATATATTTTTCATCATTGCGGTGTGAATAATTCCGAAACCACTGGATATATAAAATAATAATGTTACAATATCTTAAAGTTAATTTTATTTCAAGCCTTTTTGTAATAAAATTGGACAACCCCCATTGGAGGAACCAATTCAAAAATCCCAAAGTTTAGAAAAATATTAAAAAAAATTTTTAGTTTTGACTGTTTTGGCAGTTAATCAGGGTACCATAACACATCATAAAATATATAGTTGCTGTACGCTTTGGCATTTTTCTTGTTGCATAGTGTAACTGAGGGAGTTAAAAACCATACAGAAAATAATAAATATTTATTACGAAAATTGGTAGTACAAATAGGCTGAATGAAATAAGTGTCACACAAACAACAAGTTAATTTAATAATAAAATGTGCGTCTATTAAATTATCCTAAATTTGCAATATAAAATAAACGATATTTATGTTAAATATGCTTAAAATAAAAAAAATTTGAAATAAAATATTCAACTAGTTTAACGAGTTAAGATGTTAAGCAGAAAATAATAATACGGCAATATTTTAAATTATCATTCTGAATAGAAGAAAAAAATGAAATAAAATTCTATTTAATAGGCAAAATACAAGTATTGAAACCAAAACATTTGAATAAAATACAAGCATATTCATTTTATTAGAATTGTATAACACATATCACATGCTAAATTTGGTAAGACCAAGAAAAAAGCAAAACACATTAATTTGACACTTTGAGGAAATATAAATTTATTATACATATTTATGGTTAAGAACAAATGTTCGTCATGTTGTTTGTAGAATAATCGCTGGATTAGCATAATTATATTTAATTTGCACTAATTTATTGTAATAAAAGATTTAAAAAATAACCTGACAGCTAATATTTCCCCTTCGTATTGCAGTGCTATATATGTTTGCATCATTGTTTGACATTTGATATGGTAAACGTTTTATTATCAATTTATTAAAAAGTCTTTCATTTTAAAATTATTGCTATTTAGTTAATGAACATCTATTCAAGTTAATGGATGTTTGCAAAAAATTTAATTGCTTGTTTTTTTCAGCTCTCCACAATTTCAAGGGAATTATTTTAGCACTTTCATTAATTTTTATTTTTTTTTCGACAAAAACCGCTTAGGGCCATTTACGCTGTTTTTAGATCGGCTTTTAACGCTTTTAAAAAAATTTTCCATATAAATTCCCTCCACCTTAACAAATCTTCAATTTATAATGTGTGCTTGAAGAAATATGAAATTCATAAAATATGTTTTGAATATCATTTTAACATCATTCTTATATAGATGATTCTCATTTCAAATGATTTTTTCGTGTCCCTTAAAATTATAGTAAAATATTTCATAAAATAAACACATATGTGTTAAAAACGAAGGACGAAAAGACTGTTTATACACTCCTCATACAAAACGACGAGTCCGTAATGCATGCTGTTGATTTTTCACATTAAGAAAGTGCGAATTTTTCTAAAAACGAGATTAAATTTATATTATATATCTGATTCTCATTTTAAATGTTTTTTTCGAGTTCGTTGAAAGTATAGTAATATATTTCATAAAATAAACGAATAAATTTTAAAATGAAAACTGCTTTAGCATGAGATAATAGAATAAAAATTAATCTACATACGTTTTTTTTTGTGTAAGACTGTACATTATGTGTTAAAAACGAAAAATGAAAATACTGTGTTTAATTTATTCATACAGAATGGCGTGTCCGTTTTACAATATTTGCAGTTGCTTCTCTTTTTTACACATTAAATTTTTCAAAAATATTAGAAATTACAACTTGACAAAATACTTTGTTCTACGCAGTCTTGTGTATTGAGCGTTACACTTTTTTCGTACGCTTCATTTTACAGTTTAATTATTAAAATTGCATTAAAAACATACACTGAAGTAACACCGTAAGTTTGTAATTCTAAATACATATTTAAAAAGTCTCGTGAGTGTTATCCGTATTTTTTTAAAATAAAATTGAAATTTTTTAGTGGATACCAAAGGATTTTATCTTAAAATACATCGAAGATTATACATCTGAATTATTTTGCACTTAAAATAAAGTGTGTGTGTTGAAAAATATTGAATTCGAATAAAAATGTATTGAACGTTACGTAAAAATTTTTTAAATTATAATTTATCTATAAAATTTAGGATGTTAAAAAAATTTAACAGCAGCTGAAGCGTGGAAACGATATAAATAACACTATTTGTTTTCAAATTTCTTGTTTTCTTTGAAAAAAATTTTGCTTCATTCGCACTGTGGGTTGTTCACCCCTATCGCGAATAACAAGTGAGATTTATGTTCCCATGAAATTTTCATTTCCCTTCGAGGGAAAATTGCTATCGTGAAGTTCCCGTGAACATTTTTCCCGCTATCTGTTCTTAGTGAATGTAAATAAGGAAGAAGCTTAATCCAATAAATTAAAAATCAAAGAAATTTTTTAAAAAAAATAAAAAATGCAGTGCTAAGAATTGGAATTATCTTTTTATTTCATGAGGAATCTAAACAAAATCGAATTTTTGGTCCAGGATTGGTAGATGCATCCAATGCCTTGGAATACCCGAGCCATTGCAAGCAGCCTAGTTCAACGAAATTAATTATATAAAATTTTCTCAAGTAAAACTTGGTTTTTATATATTTTGAACGCGATGAATGTTTCTATACGGACGCGGGAAATCGAAACTGAACTGTTGAATTGAGGTAGTGTTAAGATAAATGTGTTAGTACTAAGATAAATAAATGAACACTATTTACTGAATTTGTACTGAAAATAAACATTTATAAGCTTTAATAATTAATTGGAAGGATAAAATAGCAATTACATGATGTATTTATCCATTTCGCCTGATACAATAAAGTGAACAAAAACAGGGGAAAATGGAAAAAATCCACGTGAAAAAAATCATTCATAAGAGATTCCTCTTATCATGAATGATTTTTTTTCACTTTTTTACTCCCGATCGCAAAAGAAGGGAGAGGGAAAACATTTCAAGGGAAAAATATTCACGATATATTATTATATTTTTTATTATTAGTTAAGTCGTGATTTGCTACAAAAAAAATGATTTGAAATTGACATAACTTTTAGCATTGTAGGTAGATTTTATTAAAATAAGTCTTATTTGCAAAAAGAGTTAGCCTCCTTTTTGCTCATGTAAAAATGTTTGTAAAGAATTATTTTAAAACATAACATTTTTTTATTTTTCCCTTTGAACCCAAATCAACACTGTACTCATTTTTGTGGTGTATTTTTTTCGCAAAAATCACTCCCGGAGCAACCGCGAAAGCAAATGTAACACTTCCCTACGGTAAATGGATCTGACACAAAACAAGTCACGTGACCGGTCCCCAGGTGGTAGGGACTAGTCCGAGTTCTAACACTTCCTATGAAGCGGACCAATCACTTTTACATGGGGATGGCCTAGGATGGGGTTAATTGATACTTTGTATGCACCTTGTAACTTGTCTCTGAACTATCTTATGGAGTCCCAATCGGTGTAGAATAATATAGATTATATATAAATATTATTCTAAAATTCAGCTGTAATTATCGATTAATCTATTTTTTTTATTGTTACAAATCCAAGTAGAATCTGTATTTTATTCTTAAGCGGTGTCTTTGATAGGATTCGAACCGGCAACCTCCGGCATGACAGGCTAGTACACTACCCACTCGACCACAGGGGAACTTATATTTCAATATTATAAATACCAGTTAAGCTCTCATTGAAGGGAGACAATTAATATTATACAGATACTATGTGATTGGCCTTAGATCCAGGTGCATCGAATTTGTTCAGTGCCATTTCCTACAATACTAGCCGGAGTACCAACTAAGTTAATACACAAAAATGTTAAAAAATGGAAAAATATAGTTTTATTTGAGGATCCCTTGAATGAGACGAAAACTATAAGATGAATTATACCTTCTCATATTGCATTTAGTTACATTGGGGGAAAAAACACAAAATGTACGTTTAGAATGAAAATCAGCCATATATCTTTTCAATATATCGCGACCTTAGTATTGGTTTAGCCCATATAAAGAACATTTACATAAAGTTTTCTCAAAATATATCCGATAGAATTTGTTTTGTATTCTCATCACTGTTTCCGGCATATGTTTGGAAGAAAAATGTACATTTTTGTGAATTTTCATCAATCCCATTAGAAATTAACATCTTTTTACTGAAAGTAAAATATCTTGTTTTGTGCTCCAGTAACCACTTTTTTTTAATTTTATTTGTAAAAAGTAGCTTTTGTTGCTCCATGTGTATACTAACTGCTGTGTATTGAGTAACTTGTTATTGAGATGAAATTTTCAACTTTTTATTGAAAATAAGCGTTAAATGTTATCAGAAAATATATTTACATGGAATAAAAAGTTAATATTGATGAAACTTGGTATTTTATTTGATTTCTGATTTTTATTTTTTTATTTAAAAAAAAATATTTTTTTTTTACAAAAAATTTATCAAAAATGATGATATCGAGCACAATGAATGCTTGATATCTTAGAAACCAGGAACAGTTTCGCGAAACAGTTTTTGTATTCTGAAAGAGGACATTCAAAATATATATACCACATACTTAACTCAATTTTTTTAAAAATTGTCTTTGGGCCAAAACAATACAAAGGTCGCGATATTTAACTATTAAGTTATGAGTTCAGTCGAACTCTATGAGTTTATATCCAAAGAAATTTTAAATATTTTGGACTAAGTTCGGTTTTAATTTATTTTTTCAATTAATTTATATTTTTATTTGGAGATAAATGTGAAGCATCTAGACAAAGAAAATTTCGACTGCGCGGAAGGTTGAACTGACGTTTCGATAGCTCCCGCTAATCTCATCCGATTTCTTTACCGCTTAGTCCACTCGATTAAAGTCGGCTGTTTGCAGTCAAGAGATATTTAATTATTGAAATTGCTTTAACAATATACACTAAAATAACAGCGTAGGTTTGGACTTCTAAATATTTAAAAGTTTTATGAATTTTGTCACATATTATTATTTTGCAAAAAAAATGTATTGACTGTTATCCATATTTCTTTAATTAAAGAAATATGGATAATTAAGGAGTTTATGTTAAAACTCATCGAAGATTACACATCCGAATTTTTTTAAATTCAAAATATAGCGTATTTTCTAAAAAAATAATGAATTCGTCAGAAAATGTATTGATCGTGACATTAACAGAATTTGTATGTAATTTATCTATAAATTTTAGGACGGTAAAAAAAGTTAACTGCTGCGGAAGGGCAGAAACGATATGTAAAGAACATTATCCGTTTAGAAATTTCTGATTTGCTTTGAAATCATTTCGCTTCTACCGCACTGTGGAGTTGTTATTGTAACATTGTCGGTTGATATTATTAAAATTAGTCTTATTTAAAAGAAGAGCTAGCCTGCCTTTTGGTTATGTATAAATGTTTGTAAACATTTTTTAAGAGATACAGTTTTTTATTTTTCCGTGTGAGCTAGAGTTATTCTTTTCCCGGGAAAGCGGGATTGATTTTTCAATTTCCCGTGAATTCCCGGGAATGGCCGCATAATACAATACGATACAAAATAGCATTTCACTTAATTTATTCGAACAAAAACAAAAACCAATTCACGAGATCTATTAAATAAGTTTATGAATGCATTAAACGTTAGTAAAAAAAATTATAAAATTTGAAGTTTGTAGCCGTTCCGCATGCTTTTTAATATAAATTAAAAAATTTTATTTTTTTATTGTATAACTTCTGATTAGTAGCCACCCGAAGTAAAAAATGTACTAATTTCATACTTTTTTATAATATCCCTAGCTTCTTAAGTAGAAAAGATATTGCAATGATTTATGCTTTATTTCATAAGACACTAATGAGCATTTCATACTGCTAAAGCTATCTTTACGTGGTAATAAAAGGTATTAAAGACTTTGTAGAATCAAAATATTATGAAATACTCTTCGTGCTTAAAAACAGAGAACAAAAGTCTGTTGTAAGTATTATTCATGCTTACGCCTCTGGTATGATGATAATACATAAGTTTCTAAAATGGTTTAGAAAATAAACATTTACCGAACACTTGTCAAATTTTGTATCCGTATTCTCTCCTATTCAATACATTTTGCGTTTACATGATAAGATTTTTTCATTTTAGACATATCGTAATACATGTATTACCATGTAAAGACACCTTAAGAAAAACTGAATTGAAATAATTAAGTGGCGGAAAAGTGACCACCTGAAATTTACATTTTTTTTTCATTTGAATCGATTTTTAGTTGAACCCTGTGTGAACCTGTTGTTTTGTTTTTTTTTGCAAAAATTTATAATTTTTGAAAAATTAAAAATTTTGACCTTCAAAAAACTCATGAATGGCTTAAAATAACAATCTGATATTTTCTGAAAATATAGACTAGTACTTCTTTATTGTGCCCACTTTCGCTATGTCCACTTAGTGACAATCTGTTATTTTCATTTCTTCACGAAATATGATTTTTTGAGTGCTGCTCTTAGAAAAATATGGAAATAAAAATGGAGACAAGTAAAATGGGCTTAAAAAATACATATTTTTTCTTTTATTTACATATTTTTCTAAATAAAAGCAGCACTAAATATGTGTGCCTACAAAGAAAAGTTACCATAATAATATTTAAAAAATCCCGGGAATTCCCGCACAATTTTCCAGGGATTTATTTCTCGAAAAATCTGCGGGATCCCGGGAATTTTTTCCCGGGAAATCCCAAATGAAAAACACTAGTGTGAGCCCAAGTCAAAATTAAAAAATTGGTCATAGCTTTCAATTTCATGTATAGTGCTTTCAAACCCTATACTCATAATTTGTGGTGTAGTTTTTTCAAGAACAACAGCGAAAGCAAATATAACGCTCAATACACAAAAATGTTCAAAAAATCGATTAATATAATTTTATTTCAGGATCCATTGAATGGGATGAAAACCATAATATGAATTTTGCCTTCTCATATTTCATTTAGTTACATTCGTAAAAAAACAAATACACACAAAATGTACGGTTAGAATCAGAGTCACCCATACATATTATGATATCCTCTACACATAATTTGTTTTTTAATAAGGCCATTTAACAACATTTAATAATACATTATTTAAATTGCATGAATTTTAAGGATTCTATATAGATTTTTCGTAAATGTTCCACAACTGCTATTTTATGTGATCTATTTAAATAATTTAGTTTTCTTTTTAAAAATAAATTTGTTCTATTTTATTTAAAATCTCCCCGATTCATTCCAACTGAATTCACAATTTTTATTTAAGTTGTTAATAACACAGGCCAACGAAATAAAGCTTTTTAAGGACTTTTTAGAAAAAATTTGCTGTATTTCCATGTTATTTTAGCTGCAGAAACCGAATCTAATTTAAGTTTTTCTTATTACCCACAGATTTGTACATGGGCCTGTCTAATATTTTCACTAGGTACATCGGTGCATATCACTCTGACTTGATAACGATATGACCCATTTCTATGAAAAATACCAAATGATGCATTGTAAAGTTACCTTCAAACTGTATAACTACAGTTTTTTCAGTTGCTCAACGCTTTCAGAGTTATTCACAAATTAGGATCGAAAAAATAATGTTTTTTCATGCTAAATTAAAAAATTTTTTATTTCTAAAAACCCGAAAAATTTTTATTTTAATACAAAAACCTTAATTTTTGGCAATTATTTTTAAAGACAGGTGTCTTACGAACAAAATAAGCCACATATGATGAAAAGCTATGATCAAATGTTGATTTTGTTAGCAATTAAGTGAATACACTCAGATAATTAAAAGGTACTTTCGGTAATAATTATTTTTTTTCCTAAAAATTAGAAGGGTAGGTGCATTTTAAGTGTCTGGATGTATTCACTTAATGGCTAATAAAATCAACATTTGGTCCTAGATTTTCATGATATATGGCTTATTTTATTCGTAGGACACCTATCCTTAAGAACAATTTTAAAAGTCGAGGCTCTTGCACGCTTAAAAATGTTATGAGTTTTTTGTATGAAAAAGCCCTTTTTTCGATTCTAATTTGTGAACAACTGTAAAAGCGTTGATCAAATCCAATACAGTTTTTTTAAATCGAAATCGAGCTTAACGTTCTCGAGTTAGAATGAAATATACTGATGTACCTAATGAAAATATTAATATGTGTGGGTGATGGGGAAAAAACTGAGCACACAGTATTTTTAAGCACATTCATTAAATTGCTTAGAAATGTTGTAGTTTTCTTAAAAAAATATATATTTTCGTTGGCCTGTGTGATATTTTTTTTCCATATTAATTCGTCTCACTCACTTTTCCAGCAGGACAAGTTGTTGTTTAGTTGTTGCGACATAATCCTTTAAATCTGCCAACAGTATTTGTTCAGTCTTTAATAAAATCTCTAAACCTGCTACCGATGAATAGAATTCATTTTCATATTTATTACACTTGACAGCACTAAAGCAATTAACAATTAAAATAAATACGGATATGAATGACAAAATCGACAACAGCCGTTGCCCCGCTACTGTCATCGATAAATATGTTGTTGAGAATAGAAACGCTGTTGTTTTTCTGCTGCTGACAACCGTTTTAGACTTCATTGTATGTAAAAATGTTGTTGGTATCACTAAAAAAACTGTTTGATAAAGTTGTTAATTAAATTTGGCTTTCTTTATTAAATTAAATTTAATGCAAACACACACACACACTCACACAAAACTTTTCACTCGAGTAACAGTCAGATGATGTCTATTTTTCGCTTTTTATTTCAATCATTTGGTTTATCTTATTAAACTTTTCACTCTTTATACTTTTGTGTCTAAAATTTTTCTCTTGTTGCCTGTCCAAAGTTAGTTTATAAACTAAATTAAAAGTGTTGATTCAAATGTTTTGTTTAAAATGAAATTTTGTATTGTGTTTTTATTTAATGATTCTTTTAAATGATCATCAATAAAGTGTCGCAGGTAAAGTGTGCTGTACTACGAGCGTTGATGCCGGCAACAGCCAGCAACATGCTTGCTGACTTGATATATCAGTTGTTTACTGCTTGAAATTTCAATTAACCCTTGTATATATTAAAAAACGACTTGCAAAATTATTTTAATGTGTTCATTAATAGAAAACTTGTTTGGTGACTACTTCCTGAAAGGTAGGAATCGGTTCTAGTTGTCATTGAAGGGGGGTAACCTTAAATAAACATATATATTGCTATATTAAAGTAAATTTTCTTCTGCTTGGAGCACACCTGGTCTCAAAAGTCAAGGAAAGAATATGTTGAAAATAATTGTCAAAAATTTCCCGCAGGGTATATTTAGGGTTAAGAAAAAGTAAAATTTAATGACATGTCTAGAAAATACTTAACAAACATTAACAATGAACGAACGTGTTTTTTGTGTGCATTTTAACTTGTTTTTTGTTTATTTAGTGTTCTTTTTTTTTGTCGCTATTGTTTTTTTTTTGTGATGTCACTGTTTTTTATAGAAGTTTTTTTTTTATAGATATAATTGCAAAACACAAGAGTCAAATTTAGGTGGTCAAATCCGACATGATAGTCAGAAAAAAGAATATTCGTATGCAAAAGTCATAAGCTCAAGTAAAATATAATTTTTATTGAAATAGGACCTAGAAAAGATGTAATAACTGATTTTACAACTTTTCAGTTGAAGTTATTACATTATAAATAGTCTGAAAGCGTTACTAGCAATAAAATAAAATATCTGCAAGTAATTTTAACTAATTTTGGTTTTTCTTATCTTGAGGATAGAAAAGGTTTTTAGCGATTTATATGATGTTCAATGCGTTTTGTGAAAAAAAATCAGTTACGTGTTGTCAACGTATGACCATCGATATATACATCGTAAAATATTATTTTAAAAACACATATACATACATCTTCTATTCTAAAATTGTATTCCGCAAATTTTATGTGACTACGAAAATAGTGTAGTATAATAAGCAAAACCCAATTTGAAAAGTTCGAGGACTTAAAAGTACAGTATGTTTTTATGGAATGTAAATAGTTATGTCAGATGCAATTGCACATGTGCATGTGAAAGCAAACATTATAAACCGTCTGCAAATTGACAATTTTGAAAAACAAGCGAAGTTACATATGGGCATTTCCATGAAAATGACAACCACGACTAAAAAAAATAAAACCCTTAAAACTTTTTTTAAGAAAGAAAAAAAACAATAAGATTTTACTATACAGAGGTATTTATACCTTACTAAAATTTTTTATATCAAAAATAAAGCTTAAACTGAATATCTCTTTGACTAATTTTAAAACATTACAATAAACAATTTTCGCTTTTCTAGTGACTAAATTCAATACTTGTAACATTGCAATACTTTAAAATTAGTGTTTCAACATAAAAGAACAAAGTTCGCGAGGAAAGATAACAAATAGAGTACGATTAGCTATATATTTTTTATTGTCTTTGGACACTATTCTAATGTCGCGTACGCAGAGCAAAAACATTATTTTTCTACGTCATTTGAATTTGACCGGTCACAATGGTTTCAAAATAAAAGTTTAAAACAAGATACTTGTCGGTAACAAATATTGATCGAAATTTTTTTTCAACTTTGGGTAATCAAAATTTTATAAGCATTTAAAATTCGTCACGTACGCTATTGTAGTACTACAACTGCAACTAAATGCAAATAAAAAATGGCGAAATTTCCATAAAATTATATTAATAAGAAATTTCATCCGTTTTCATATCATAATAGTCAGCATATCGAGTGGTATCCGCCAAAAAAAGCTTAAGCGACATGCTTTTTGAAAATCGTTTTTTGACGAAAGTCGATTATTTACAATAATTTGGACAATCTTAGCTTAAGAGTATTTTCCATATAACTTTTACATTTGTTTATATATTTTTGTAACATCAAAGTATCGCTTAAGCTAAAATTCTCTTCTTCAAGTAGAGCAAAAATAGTGTCAAAAACTGCAAGAATATCAATAAAACAGTTAAGAACAGCTTGCTAAGGATGATAATTATTATTTTTAAAATAATTTGATTAAATTAACTAATATTTCATGACACCAAGAATATCTTAAGCCCCACAAACATTCGTTGTCTTATAGGAAATTTATTAAAACTATTAACATTATAACAGTTTACTACAATCTTCTATAGCCCATATTAAGAATCTACTTCGATTTAAGCCAAGCATAATTGAAAACTATTTCTGTAAAATTTACTTTTTGGCGCTTAAGCTTTTTTGGCGGTTACCACTCGATATACATGATTCTCGAATTGCGCCTTCGTTAAGCGAAAAAATGTCAAATTAATTAGTATTTACTACTCTGTAGTAGGCTGAGGTGGCGCCGTAAACTCAGCACCCAAGTACATAAGTTTGCAGCGTAAAATTAATTTGAATCTTGATCATTTTTATTTCTATTATCACTGAATACATATTTCTTTTTGTTTTTAAGTTTTTATTTGCATATATTTACAAACCATATATTTTATTGCTTAAGAAAATTATAAGAGAAAAATCTGTCGCGTACGCTATGTCACGTACGCTATTAAACTTTGTTCATTATAAAATCATCCAAAATGGATTTTTATTTCAAAATTACGGATAATAAAGTAATAGCAGTTGGCTTCGTGTAAGAATATAAAACAAAACAAAAAAAGTTCACAATTCGCAGATTTTCGCATGCCCTTATTTCCCGCGATATTTTGGACAACAGGGTTTCAAATGTAATACATTTTTTTCACAAATAGTACCCTCTGAATGGAACATAACGACAAAGTTTTTTTCAGTTACTCCTATTTTTGCAAAATCTATTCCACTTTGTATGCGTACAAATGTCGCGTACGCTGATACGGAAATGCACATATGTCTCATACACCTGACAAGCCACATGTAAAAAACATGTCATCTAAAGTGAGCATAAGCTAGCAATATAAAATCAATAGTCTGTATAATTTAATTGATTTTTCGTATGATATTGATGCTACTAATTGCAAATCAAACTTTTAATCCATAGAATATATTATTTTATTTTATCGTATATTGTAACAACTTGCAGTGTACTGGCATGTGCCAAATTATTTCGTACGCTTAAGAAACAGATTAAATTAACTAAATTACTTTGTTGCTTAAAGAAATACATTGTATACAATCTCATCAACATTAAATCTTTTTACAAAATCACAAAGAAATAATTAACATAAAAAAGCAATACATACTTTTGATAATGATGATCTAATGGGAAGTGCTCTTTTTATAAACCATCACAATACGATCAAGGAACTAATAGGGCAGGGCGTCTTAAGCCCGGTTATAAGTTGATTTCCAGTATACACTATTAAATTAAATTTAATGTTTAAAATTTATGCTTTTTTAATGATGTTTATTTATACAGTTTAAAGAATTGAAAAAATGTTTTTGGCGAAATAATGGGAAAATGATTATGATTCATCAGTATGTTTTGAATAAATTATTTTCTTTAAATAGATTAAATGGCAGAAGTTGTTCAGAGCTATATTGGTTTTTAATGGAACAACTTTTTTCTTGTAAGAAACAATGTAAATGCCTTGTGATTTGAGTAACAAATTCTATTAAAAATCTGTTAAAAATGATGATATCTTCAGCCTTTTATATATATTTGATCAAATGTCAATAGCGTTTTTTATTACCGTTGAAACCTGTGCCTTCTTGTCTACTAATTTAAACTTAATTTGTTTTTTCAAAACAAAATTTTTGAGAACTTGTTTGAAATTGTTCTGCATGAAATGGCTGTTCCGTCGTTAAAAAAAATTGTATTCTATTCAATATCATTTGTATACATATTTTATGTTGACCTTGCTTTCCTGCTTTAGATTAATTCCGGAAATTTGCAAAGTTTTTTTATGTATTGAAGTTAGTTGCACTTTTGTTGTTGGTGCTTACTTTCGTGTTTGTAATAAATACCGAGGTAAGACAACAGATCATTACCCAGGCAGAAAAATACAATCGGCCCAACGTTGGCAAAGCATTTCCTAAGGTGTTAGAAACGTTGGCAAAATATTACAAGTTCTACTTTTGAAGCGTTGTGCCAACTCACAAATGATAACCTCATGCTGTGGTCGCCCGATTGTTTTGTATATCGTTGGCTAAACACTCTGAAAACCAAAATTTAAGTGCTGTCTCAATATAATTTTGTTGTTTAGTACGAACTTTTCCTATTACTTTGAACTCCAAAATTACAGTGTTTTCCCAAAGTACCAATAGCTGAATATAATATAATGTTCCATTAGTTTATAGTTTTATTACAAGTATGACATATGGGCATTTCCAGAAAAATTCAACTTTTGTCGCGTCCGTCGCCTTAATGTTTTCTTACTTCTTTATATTTTTGTATAGAACGTAAGTAGCTCTAAATTAAGTAAAAGAAAAAGAAAACAAAACTTGTTGACGGACGCAACAAAAGTGGAATTTTTCTGGAATTACTTATATGCACTTGGAAATATTATACTAACAGCAGAATTGATAGTTTTGTTTTATTATAATTTAAGAAAAGCACGTTTTATTCTGCAGCTCCTCATCTAAACATATACGTACATATTCATAAAAGTTTCTTAAAATTAATGTTGGTTTAATGTACGAATTTTGTATGAGAAAGCCGTTTTTAATTAACTTTAACATTAACTTTACTAATCGTTTATAAATATATTTGATAGACTATAAATTTACTTCCATTCCCCCATATAACGCATGTTTGCTAAGTAATGGGAATGTTATGGTTATAGCAGAAGTTTTCTGTATACAAATTTAAGCCATTTTTCGCCAGACCTACCTCGCGTTGACCGATTTGGTAATTATAATCGCCAGCGGCGACAAATTATACCGGAATTTTATTAAAATAAACATAGGTATGGTAGATATTAGCTGCTTATATATCGGTCGGATGATATTATCAGCCTATGCAAAAGATGCGTATTGGTATCAATTCTAGATGTTTTTCTGGTATAAAATCCGCGATAGTGCCTCACATCTTTATTTCTTGGCTCTTGCGCTTCTCAGATAGTTGCTGTCAGAATACCTGCTTAGAGGACCGTCAACTTATTTAAAAGTACAAGCCTACGCTGTTTATCCAACTTTAATACTAAAAATAGCAACGAATCCTACTAAAAAAGCGTAGCGCTCAATACACAAGAATGCGAACAACTGTAATTAAAAAAAAACATACATATGTAATTTCTAATATTTAAAACAATTTTGATTTATGAAATAAGAGAAGCAAATACAAATATTCTAAGCCCGCAATAAATTTAATCTCATTTTTGTACATATATTTATAATATATTAAATCATGCTAAAGCAGTTTTGATTTTAAAATTCTTGTATTTTTTTATGAAATATTTTTTATACTTTCAACGGACACGAAAAAAGCATTTGAAATGAGAATCACGCAAATACGTATATCGACGTTTTGAAAGCTTACATCTATATAAGTGTTATTTCATACCTTAAAAAGTGTTATTTCATACCTTCTTTATATGTAAAAAAATTTTCAGAAACATATCTTAATCTAAACCGCAGTTATAACAACCACTAAAAAGCTAATATCGTCCATATACTTGCTAACATTTTTAAAACTTTAAAGGCGTTTTACCAAGTTTAATTTTTTTGAGATATGACTACGTTGCAATAAAGGAGCGTTATGAACTCCGAAGTTACCTGGAGTAAATGAAAAATTAATTTCTAACTTTATACACAAAAGTAGACATCGTTAAATACGAGTAGTATTCACTTCGTATAAAGATGTGTATAGTTTGTGGGGTCAAAACTAAATACATATTGCAGAAATTACAAATGGAATGATAGACTTATTTATATATATTCCCTTTCCGCAAATGCTGAAGGGTATAAAAACTAACTTTTTTAGTGATGTTGACCCATCAGATCTTTATGTATTTCTATTTAAATAAATTTTTAATACTTTGTGTATTATCTTGGCACATGACATTTGCTGTGCTGAAATTTGTCATAAAATATTTTTATTTGACAAGTGTCAAAGAATTCACAAAAGAAGCCGTACAAAAAACTCACTCGACAAGGCCATAAAAAATGCAAACAGATAATTAAATATTTATATTTTATTAGTATAAGATTGTTAAAATTCTATTTCAGCTTAAGAAAATTATAATACTATTTAAAGATGATACCCAAATATACATTTGCTTATCATAGAATAAATTTAAGATTTGTTTTATGGGAGTGTTGAGTGAAAAAAATTCATAAATAAATCCAAGGAAATTAATATAATAAAAATGACACCTTTAACTGACCGCACGTTTACTATGTAAACTTGTCCAATATACTTAAATAATATTTAAATTATAATTGTGGAAATATCAAAGAACTGCACATAATAGCTTGTTGTAACTGAATTAAAAAAAGAATAAATAAATAGATAAAAGAATAGTTAAATGTACAAAATTTTTTCAAGTTTTATAACTTACTAACATCTCATTTAAATCTATTATTAGATTTTCCAAATCATAACGTTCAACTTGTCGTTCATCATATATTTCCTATCCATAATGTTCGAGTAAATAATGTAATTTACCATTAATTTTACAAAATTTTTTGTGTCCAATTTTTGTTCACTCAAACACATCCTCCAGTTATTCGACAGTAAAATCTTTCAATTCATCGATTTGTCTGTCACTCAAAACATTCTGATAAACGGCGATATACGAATCTAAACTCAGCAATTCGAATTTTAAGTCTTGTATGAATAAAAATAGCTAAATGTTTTTTTTTCAACAGCACAGAACGGTTTGACTGTGAATAAATGATTTCCATGATGTGGTAGAGACAGCTTAAATTTGGCTTTTGCCTCATAGACTACTGGCATTTCGCTACATTTTGTTAATAACACTTTAAAAAAATAACATAATTTTAAAAAATACCGATTCTGGCAGATGGCTGAGGTCACATCTGATATTAATTTTAGGGGATGTAAAAGTCTGCCCCTCCACCCCTTTGCGCATAGTTATAGTGACTCGGCATAGGAAATCTTGCCAGCCTTACTTTTAAGGTATAATATGAATTTAGGAATTTTATTGAAAATATAACGAGAATAATTTTTGTGCTCTTCGTTGTATGGCTCTTTTTTCCCTTTCTTAAAAAAGGGGCGAAAAACTCACCTTCAGCGGTGATATAGCGGCCTGAAATGTTTTACAAAAATCTTTGCCATACAATTTTACTATAGGACCTCTATTAAGGGCTAATTTCGTAATTATTCACAATTACTACTCGGCATAGGAGATCTCGTAAGTCTTACGTTTAAGCCCATTAAAAAAGAGCTTCTATGGAACTCAATAAGATTCTGAACTTTTGAAGTTCAAGAAGTTCTCCTTTTTGATGCCAATTCATTGTTATTTTTAGTAAGTGCAAAGAAACTAATTTTTAATTACTTCTATAGAGCTATTTTCTATGAATAAAAATATGACAATTTATAACAATTGTTTAAAAAAATCAAGAAATATCGTAAGTATTTGCGAAAATTTCGAATGAGCCTCAAGAAATACAAGTTTTGATACTTTGGAAGTAGAAACATTTTTGTAGATCATTACAGCTCGATATATTTCTCCAAAGGGGAGGTTTTTAGCCCTGTTTGAAGAGAAGACTCATTCATACAGGGAAGAGTTAGAGGGTAAAGATGTTTCAGAAAAAACTTTTTCGTAGTGTTTTACATAAAAGTGCTGATCACAACTTATACGTTAAACGTAAGTCTTACAAGATTTTCTATGCCGAGCCATTATAAGAATATGCAGGAATTTAACGCCTTCTAAAATGAGTCCCAAGAACCTTGCTATTTAAAAAAAATTGGATTTGTTGTACAGTGTAGCTAATAAGAAATGATCCTAAATGGTACAACTGAATACGAGCTTAAGATGCTCTTAAGAGCGGCTTCTACTAACTACGATTAGTATGGGTGCAAGGGTGTACTCGGGAGCTTTTACAATCGGCTAACTACACAGAAAAAAATAGACAAGAATTATATTCAATAAAACCATGTTATTAAAAAAAATTATGAATTTCAATAACATTTATCTTTAACATAATAAAATATTTCGTCGTAAGTATTTCTTTTCCATGCCGGTTATTTCTTTTCTTTTTATACATAAGTACTTAAAACAAGTTGTATCCCATAAAAAAATAAATGGGATATGGCTCAGCTAGAGAGTGTATGCTTTACGTCCGGAAAGCCCGGGTACGTATTCCAGCCATGTCAACATTTTTTTAATTTATATATATATATTTTTATTTTGAAATAATTTTGTTATCAATATAGGGGAATTCTTTATCACAGGAAATTTGAAAAAAAAAAATTATTGAATACCGGGATTTTTGTTATCAAAAACGAAACTTATTTTTTTCTGTGTAAAATAATACGAGCTTAAGAGGTATTACGATTAGTACGAGTGGAAGATTGTATTCGAGAGCTCTTGCAATCGGAAAAACTAAAAGAATAAGACCTAAAGAGGTATTCGGTGGCTACTACGAGTGCAAGTGTGTATTCGGGAGCTCTTACAAAAACAAGACGACTACAGAAGTACCGCCTAAGTATCTTCCAGACGATGGTTGGTTTTTTTGCTGGCGTATTGTCTTCTTTTACATTTACTTGGTGTTGTCAAGGTAGATGCAGTTTTTGTTTTTAAATTATAATTTTTATTTTTGTTGGGCGTCGAAGGGCGATAAAGATGGCGGAAGTTGGCCTACCGGTGGCATAAGGACGAAAATGGCAGTCCGATAACGTAAGTCCGAAAGTGGCAGGCCGATAACATAAGGCCGAAAGTAGAAGGCCAAAGACGGCAGGCCAAAGCCGATAGGCGGTAGGCCCAAGGCGGCAGGAGCTTTGTTCCTGCACGGTGTCCCATAGAACCGTGAGCTCTTTTTTTATATAATAAATTAACAGTACACGTGGAACTAATAACTACGGTTAGTACTACTTTAATCGCAGCAATCAATAAATTTCGAACTCAACGAGTAACTCTAACCAATTTTGCTAATTTTTTCAATATCTGCCCCCTTTCTCAACAATGCCGAGTCCTATAGAGAAATGTTTTTCAAAGGTTAAAGCTCATGCTCGGCATATCGATGGTCAATGACCATGACGTTGACAACACGTAACTGATTTTTTATTATTTTTCACAAAACGCATTAAACTTCATATTAATCGCTAAAACCCTTTCCTATCCTCAAAATATGAGTATCTATTAAATAAGTTTAAGTCGCATAACGGCCTCAGATTGTGCCAACTACATAAAATGCAAAATTTTATTGAGTTCAAAAGCTGCCTCTCACAAATTTTTATTTAATATCTTATAATTTACTACATTCTAAATATTAATTAGTTTAATTAGACATAAACATAAAGCCACATGTGTTGCGTTTAATAATATATATTGAAAAGTTGTTAATTTAATTATAAATAAATATAATTCACCATGTGATGCGTTTCATTTCTATACGGTTTAATTTAATTTGCATTAAGTTTAAATTAACTTGTAAAATTAGTAGCCTTGATTTTATAATTCTTTTCCATTTTTGTTTTAAAATTTCTCGTTTAGGCTTAAGCATTAACATACCATTAGCAATTCAATTATTTTATTTTGCTTAAATTCTCCATAAAAAAATAAAATTATAACTCCCATCTTTAAAAATTGAATAAAAATCAAAAAACAACAACTTTAAAAAAAGAAGAAAACATAATATTAAAATGTAGATGCCAAATATTGCCATGATTTACATAAATTTTCAATAAATCTTTATGAGTTGTTAAAATCCATTATGAAATCATTTTAATTTAAGCTTCTACTTTCTACTTAGTCAGAACCCGAGTTGCCAGCTTAGCGCCTTTGCCGCTTGTTTTAGCGCTTTTTGGTGTATCAAAAGTTGCATTTTTCTCTACAGCGTTTTTTTTAAATAAATCGGTAAATTGCCGCTTTTATGTCAAGAATTTTTTTTGAAGTTTTATTTTGGCTTTGAAATAAAACAAGTTAAATATTTTTATGTAAAAAAAAAAATTTATCCAAAACTATTGTTAACAACAATTTATTTCAAAATTTATCAATTTATACAAACACATTTGGGTATAATTGTGTGCACCAGGATATTGTACTTGTATGCCTGAAATACTGAATTCTTTTTAGCTAAATTTTTGTCACTATCAACTTTTTATTAAATTCCCAACGCTTATTTGACATTAATTTTTTTCCATAAACTCTATTTATAAGGCTGTTATTCTCATCATGAGTTTCACAGACGTGTGGAAGTGAATCTTTTCCAAATGTTTTGGTGTCCTGACATTCACTTCCGAACAATTTTTTTTGTTTTACTTCCGAACGCATAAAGCTAGTGAAAGCATATATAATTAGCTTTTTTACGCATAAAAAATATATATAATTTAAAAAAATTCGTGCTTGGTATAAGTTTGATATCTTATCTATCTAATTTGAAATTAAAAAAAATATTTAAAATTAATACAGGGAAACTGAGATATAAAGAGCATCCCTATATTAACTACCAATCTTGCAAAAGTGCTATGCAGCGGTTTGGAAAGCACTTTTTTAAATATATTATATGCATGGGAAATAAAACTAACAGTAGGATGTTAATATGAAACATATATTATATTTTTCGAAAAATATAAAAATATGTGGCTTGGTGACACCACCTGAGATTATTTTTACTTTAATGGGAATTTCTTTTCTGAGAAATATGTTGCATGTATGTTACATATTCTACATTTTTGTATTCGTTTGTACAAAAAATACAATTGTGGGAAAAATGTTCAAGTTCTTTTGGGAACACGTTGCATGACAAACATGCAAATATGTAGCATATTTTACCCTCACTTTTATTTAAGGTGTTCATATTGCCCTTTTTACAGTTGTGGTTCCACGACAATTGGATCTGCGCTCCGGAACGACCCGAGTCTCACTCGGCCAAAGATTGTCAACCCAGAGACAGCTGTGTCAGACAGACAGACTACTTTATTTGCAGAAAAAAGAGTTATTTTGTTTTATTCACAATGCCTGCAGTTTTGAGCAAAAAATATTTTAATATATAAAAGCTATTATTACCTTAATAACAATAAAAAATGAAAATAAATACAAATTTTAACATAATTAGTGGTGTCAATGTTCCTTTCCAAACCGTAGCTCAAATGCCTTTAAAAATCGTCAATTAAGAATTAAATACACTCAGTATTTGAAACGCTAAATTAACCTTATGTAAAAGTGTAAGAGTTGTAAATACAGGCAGCTACTTTTGCTCGATTGAACTTATACAAAATGTAGCACCCGGCAAGATTATGGGTAACATATAAGAAATGTTACAATGAAACATATTTTTCCAGAAAAGAAATCGCCATAAGTATTGTCTTGGAACGAACTAAGCAATCTTTGTCAACAATATACTTTCAGCCTTTGGTCGATTCTTATCCAGAAAACTAAACCGAAGTGATTTATGTGGTTCCCTACACCTTTGTTTAAAATCAATCAATAATAACCTGAAATATTGAAAATATGTAGTGCAAGGTTTCTAACATGCATTTCATGTCCTGTAAACGAAATAGATTTGTATGTCTTTCAAAATGTTTTTTCAATTTGAATTTAATCTAGCACTTTTTAGCGCTTTTTAATAATGAGGTGGCCATCGCTATTTAGTTATGAAAAGTTCACAACACTGATCAGAATGAACTTCTTCACCTCACCCTCTAAAATATCGGCTGCACAATTTCAAAACACAGTAACAGCAAAAAATAAAATTGTTCAGGAAACGAATAAAACATTTTTTTATAGAAGCACAATATGGAAATTTAATGTTCATGAATTTTATATCGCATCATATGCACAAGACTCTACACGATTAAAAAATACAAAAAGTCGATTTAGCAAAATTTTTCACTTATTGTGTTTTGAAATTGTGCAGCCGATATTTCTTTACGCTTACATACTTTATATTCAGTATTTAATAATATTTGCATAATTTCCAATTCGGCTTTAACTATGTATTCATCCTGTGGTGGTCTCTTCTCTTGCCTTGTTGTGTTGATTTAATTTTTTATTTTTGCTGTTTATATCATCAATATTTGGCAATTTTGCCAGAGCTGTTTCCATTCAATACTTTACAATAATTTCTGAACCATCCTTCTTACTTGACTTTAAGGCAATTTTCAACATTCGCTACAATTCATTTTGTATCTGGAAAATTTTGAGTGGGTGTGTGTTTAACATGTGCTAACAAATTATTGTTTGTTTTGTATACGTGCGACAGTGTTTGTGTGTGTAAATTAATTCGTGAAAATCTATTATTCTTGTTTATCACTTACCCCAATTATACGCCATTTCTATGCGTAAAATATCTGAATTCTATTAGTAAGCTTGTTACTTAATAGCAAAAAGCACGGCAGACAATGGCAAAATTCCTTCATTACAGTTCATGTGTGTTTCACGATCTTCCCCGCTTTCTAAAGGACTCTAAATATGTGAAATAATTTTGGAATTGAATTTATTTTTGGAATCAATTTAAAAGAAACCCTTTTACTGAAACTATTTAGCAAAATTTATTTTAGGAACTCAATAGAAATTACGTATATTTTATTCCTTTTGTTAAAGGGGGTGTAATATCCCATATACGGGAAAAGGCATATTAGTATCCTGTAAGACACTTACCACAACCCAATAGGCCATTGTAAGCAAAATATAACTGAATTGGTGAATAAGCTTATCACAAGAGATTTCCTACTACTTTTTGTAAGCATACTTATTATAAGCTTCTTTAAGTACAAAAAATGAATTGTTTTTAAATAGTGTTTTAAAAATTCTTCAAATGACAATACTTTTTACAATAATACTTACTATACACTTACTTTAGCTAACAATTTAACAAATCTGATTGCAAATCACTTATGCTCGCAATAGTTTTGTAAGTGTTCTTGAATATGATGGTCCGTTATTTGTGAAAGTTTTCACTTTTGGTGTTTTGTTCGAAGAGTGAAGTGTATGAATGTTAAGCAATGTAAAATTAAAAAAATTAATTTTACCAAAAACTGTTGGCCAAGTTATTGACAGATGAGCTGACAGCGCATTTATGCTGGAAGGGAACAGCAAAGAAAAAGAGTGCGCGAAGCTTGAGTGTAGCCAGAGCTAAAAGAAGTGAATTATTTCATATATTGTATTCATTGACATATTCAAGGACCACAAAATCATTCTTCCAGTTCCGCAAAAATAGGCAAGAGTTCCGCAAGAAGTATGCTGATAAAACACAAACAAATTAATTTATATATAATATTTTATGAAATTGAAAAATAACTAAAATAATGATCAAAAAAATTACCGACCGTAGTTCCGTACACTGAATATGTAGTATTTGATTGCATTTCCTAGCTTACAAAAATATTATGAATGTAAGCTTATTATAAGCATGATTAGAAAACTATTTTTTTGTAAGCTTATTCTATAATTAGACTTCTAAGCTTATTGTATACTATAGTCAAGCAATATTATCGCAAGGGTTCAGTTTCCATTATTAAACAATTTTTAATAAACTTTTACAATAGTATTCACAATACTTTTCTAAGCTTAAAGCTTATGTTGGCAAGCTTATACAAGCGATTTCTAAATCGTTTTGGTTTGTTGGGAATAGTCTGCATATTTTTTGACAAATACACACATCAAAAAAATGGGAACACAGGGATTTTTGTGAAAATACTATAAATTTAGTAGCGGCGCAATTCTCGTACGCAAATTCATCATAAAAATTATGCTAAGGAAATTTTAATAATATATTAAACAATTTCAAAAGTTGAGATGTAAAGTTCAGATAGAAGTAGGGTATTCATTTTAATCGACTTTTAATTTTTTCGATTAATCAATTAATCGAAATTGATATTTTTAAACAAATCGAACTATCGAGTAAAACTTTCATTTCGTTCAAGTTATTCGAGTAAACTTTACTGCTAAAAATTAGTCGAATTAATCTGAAAATTTTTAAATTTACTCGGTTTTTTGTAAATTTTTGTGGACAAAACTAAAACATATCAAGTTTTTTCGCGTTTTATATCTTTTAATAATAAAAACAAAAGAAAATGTAATATTTCTACATAAATTAGATCATAAACTGATCATTTAAAATAGTTTTTTTCAGTATTCAAGTGTTTCACCAAGAAATATTTAATACTATTCCGACCTGTTCTGTTTTCAGTGTAGATTAAAAACAATCGGAATGGTCATAACATTATTGTTATATGTAAATATTAACTTGTAACAATAAAGCTTTTACAACTTCGAATATTTTAATTTCCCATGGAGAACAGAACAGGATAATGCATTAAATAATCGAACAAAATCAATACATTTAGTCCTAAAAAATAGTGTTTTTTCTTTATTTCATACACATTTATTTCGATTGAACATTTCTTACATTATTAAGAATGATATTTCACTAATCGTCGAAGCTGGAGAAATTGAGAAGAGTATTTAAAAGCATTTCCGGTTTTTTCTAGATGTATTATATAATATTTTATATGATAAAAGTAATTTTTTTGTCCTTTGACTTTGTGAATACTTTTAATTATTCATTGAATGCCGCCGTTAGATTACATTCAATATTTTAATACGAAAAATGTAGTTAACTGGTCACTCTCGATATCTCTTCTTTATTTCAAAAAATTTTTGCTTGCTATATTTTACAAGATATTTTAAGAGTGTTCCTCTCTCCCTTTTATTGTTACTGCATAATTTACTTAATTCTTTGATAATGCGGTCTATTAGTATGAATTGAATTCCAAAATACATATAATTTAAAAATTTTGTCTAGTTTTTATTAAGAAATCTGCAAAAACTCATTAAAAAAGAAAATTTACATGAACATTTTTAGTCCAGTTATATGATTAATCGACCTAAATTACTCGAATAAAATTTTACTCGAAATTGAAATTTTTTATTTGATCGAACATTATTTGAGATGAATTATTCGATTAATCGATCAAACATTATTCGAGTGAATACCCTAGATAGAAGTCAGCCAGCCTTAGGATCTGAAAAAATTAATTTGTTATTGCATTTTTTGTTTTCCTTAAAAATCAATTTTTAGCTTTTGAAAAGTGTTAATTTGTGTTATTGGTTTTCAATGTAAAGACTTTTAGTTATCAACGAATACATTTAATACGAGTATTTTTAGCAGTTCATGCAATTAATCTTGTTTTTTTCCAGTGGACTGACAGCATTAAAAAAACTAATGATTTCAGCACTCACACATGATCATATTGGAATATGATTTAATATGGCGAGATTTAGAATTGTTGTTGGTACACACATAAGCCAGCGTAACATCATAATATATTTAAACAAGAGTTTAGTGACTTAATTAATTTTCTTTGACTCTATATTCGCTTTATGTGTTTAGCTTTGATTTAAAAAAAAAGATGTTCAGCACTTGTTTAAACACTTAAATATCTAAAATTATACAATTAATTCAATATATATTTGTAGAGATGTGCGCGTGAGTGAGTTTTCGCTCACGATCACGCACGATCATGAAAATAAATTGCTTTTCACGCACGCTCACGCACAGCAAATTTTAAGACACTTACGATCACGCACGCTCACGATCAAAATTGGTTTTATCACGCACGCTCACTCACGACAAATGCTTAAGCTTTCACGATACTTTTTTTTCATATCACAGAAAACCCAAAATCGAATGTTTAAAGTTAGAAGAAATTTTTAGAGTTCATATAAGAACGAGTTTTTGGGCCAAATTGGGCTTGCCAATTTAATTAATAGAAATATGAGAAGCTAGGATTCATGTAATGTTTTTTGACTCATTCAATGGATAATAATATTTTTAGAATTTAAAAAATTTTTAAAAATTTTTGTGTATTGAGCGTTACATTTGCTTTCAAGGTTGTTCTGGGAATGATTTTTGCGAAAAAAATAAACCAAAAAAAGTAAGTATTGGGTTTTAAAGCACTATACATCTACTCTCTAAAACAAATAAAAATCGCAGGATGAAATTGAAAGTTAATACCATTTTAACTTTGACTTCAGTTCACATGGAAAAGTAAAAAAGTATTATCTTTTAAAATAATTATTTACAAAGATTTATACATGAGCAAAAAGCAGGCTAAATCTTCTTTCAAATTAAATAAATTTTAATAGAATCGACCGACAATGTTAAAAGTTAAGTCAATTTCAAATGATTATTCGTACCAAAATACAACTCACACATTTTCGATAATACAACAACACACAGCGCGGTAAATTCAAAATTTTTTAGAAGCAAATCAAAAATTTCTTAACGGATAATGTTCTATATATCGTTTCTGCACTTCCGCTGCTGGTAACTGTTTATTACCGTCGAAACCTTTATAGATAAATTATATTTAAGAATTTTTTTAACATTTTCTTATGAATTTAATATTTTTTCAGAATACACACTGTATTTTGAATTTATAACAATTTAGACGTATAATCTTCGATCAAATTTAACATGAAATCCTTTTAAAAAATTTTAACCTGACTTTTTACATAAAAACATCGCTATCACGATGTAGCGGGACTTAAGAGGAAATTCTAAAAACTTTGCCGAAATGTCAAAGAGAACTACCTGCGAATTCTGAAGAATCTTCTTGTAAAACTCTAAAGGAATTTTCGATATGTCTGAACAATGGCGGAAAAATATCTGACAAATAATCAGAAATTTTCTGATTTAACTCAAAGCTTTTACGTCCTTTCGTATTACTGTCGGATATAAAATTAGAGATTTGTCGTATAAAATTCGCAAATAAAATCAAAATCTGGTAAGCTACGAAATGGAATTTTGTGGATGCGTGAAAGTTACATTTCTAAAATCACGCAAGGAACTTAATTTTTAAGTTACGCTCACGCACTATTGCGTAATTATTTTTTAATTTCATCACAATCACTCGTGATTCACGCATGAATCAAGCCTGACACGAAAAATTCACGACATTTGGACATCTCTATTTAAATGCTTACCAACATGTTTTTCAATATGTATAAACTTGGCAAATATTTGACAAAATAACCATAACTAGTACTTTTGCTCAGGGCTAATGTGATTTAACTTGATTTTTATATTACAAAATAAACTTAATTATGCTGCAAAAAGCAATTGTTATATAATTTTTAAGAAATGCCAACCAATATTTAAAAAAATATTGGTCTGTTGGTCCTAAACTTTTAGGACTTCTTCGAATGTAGAAATTGACTTTTATAATTATTCGAAATACCTATAAATTTTCCAGCATTTTAAGGTTAAAACTTGCCGGAAGTTTCAGGATCAATTACTCGTATTTTTCATATATATTTTTTATATATATCAAATTTGTGTACAAAAATAAATTTAATATTTAAGTGCATCGTCCACTTCGTACATCCACGAAATGAACAAAAGTAAAATATAGTATGTTTTTGTTTTTTATAAAATATTAGTGTGTGTATTAGTATATTAGTATATGTCTTTTAAATATTTATATTTATCGCCAACGATCTGAAGACCACAAGGACGCTTGAGTTCCTGGCCCACGTCACCGAACCACTCATTGCAAACTACGTATAAATAAAAAGACTGAATTAAATTATATTCTTAAATATAGAGTTCCTGCAATAATTATAAAATTTACTCCATTTAGATCCTTTTAATACTGGACAACCAGCATGAGTTGTACGATAATCATGCTCAGTAGATTCGTGTAGGTTGTACCACACTAGCAGACTGTATTTGGTGGGTGGTACAGCTAATCGTAAAAAGGGAAATACTGTGGAACCACCTAGTTCAACATCGTTGATCTTAAATAGCATAAGTTTGGTACTTTATTTCAATCAATTTTGTATTCAATATATAACGATTTACTTACATAAAACATGGCCGTTAATAAACGATCATTATATTGATGGGGAATTTTTTCATTTTTCTGTATGCAAAATTTTACTTAAAGAAAAGTTGAAATTAAAGAGGATCTACCGCCTTACCTACATACCTCTATAAAATCATAATGGGGCCCATAATGACCACCAATACCGTAATTTGCCACTTGCATGGGCTCCCCTGTCGCCAAATTTAAGCCAGTTATATCCTCCAGACGTTGGTAGACTTTTTTCAAAAATTTGTGTTTATTCCAATACAACCATGTTTGTTTACTTGTGCGTATATCTGATATTTGGGAGAAACCAACTATTGATCTGACAACTTTATTGGCAACTTTTTTCATTATATATTCAATTTCATTATCATATATAGTTTGATGATATAGCGCCACAAAAGGATCATGATTAAGCTTTTCCATTTTAAGAGGACCAATAAAATAGTATGACACATTATTGGTAACATAGTGACAGTGTAAAGAACGCAATTTAGTAGCAGCTCGTGTCACTTCGCCCCTGCATAGCTGGTAGTATAAAGTATTATATTTAGAGGTCTAAAAATTTTAAAAAATATTGAGAACAAAGTATTTTTAAGCTAATTAATTTCTAGACTAGCAAACAAATATACATATTCTAAGATCTATGGTCGTATAAAAAGAAATTTAAATGCATACCTTATTTTGTTTTTTTAATTTCGTTGAACGTCTTTCTTTTAGTACGGCCTTTTTAAAGAACTTTTTATTATACAAAGCAGCTCTATTTTCGGGATCAAAATGTAAAAGCTGTAGATTCATAATATTGGCCAGTTTAATATTGCCTAAAAAGATAACAAAGCCCTTTTAATATATAAAAGCACATATTTTATTGTCATACGAAACTTTTTTACCACAGTAATACAAAGCAGTTGGTAAATATAACAACACATCCAACTTTGATAGAAATGGATATTCATTTTCTGCCAGTGCATTATTCAATTGGTGTAGTGCTTGTAGAAGCCACTCACTAGCTTTTAAATATTTACGCGATTTAAAAAGATATACTCCCATAATATAACAATCATGGGCGTTTAATTTTTCACTATATTTATGATCGAGAATATAACCTTTTGATATATCTCTGGTATCTAATTGATACACTTTTTGCAAACGTGACAAAGCTGAGACAATTCCTTTCAAATCCCGCTTAGTGGGTTGGTTATAATTTGCCATCAAATTGGAAATAGTTTTATTGAAGTCTATTTTTAAGAATAATACGAGTATTATAAAAAATTATTTCCCGTTCAGCATGTGCATGACTTACCATTAACTGCAGTTGTCATATCAATGATTTCATCGTACTCTTTCCAGTCTATGACAAATCTTTTGATGACTTTAAACGCATTCACGGGTTGCAGGAAATAACTAGAATCATTTCTGATCTGTTTATGCTCCAATTCGACTGTGCTAAGAAAGCTTAAAAAACATAAGTATTAAATATATAAATGATATATTTTATATTCACTGGTGAGCTGAGACTTTCAGCTGCTCGATGGACATACGTTGACAACACGTAACTGATTATTACTACTTTTTATTTGAAGAAATTATACTACAATTATACTGAAAGCGTTACTAGCCACGAAATAGAATAACTGAGAATCATTAAGTACATACTCTTAACTAATTTCGGTATATTTTTATTTTGGGGATAGGATGGATTTTTTAAGGATTTATTTAACTTTTTCTGCGTTTTGTGAAAAATGATAAAAAGTCAGTTACGTGTTGTCAACGTATGACCATCGTGCTAATGGTTAAAAATATAGTTGAGTTTCGTTTCGAAATTTCTGTAGTTTTCTTGAATAAGTGCTTATGTCGAAAAGGCAAGTTTTTCAGGAGAACCGAAACACTTTACTTTTAATACCATGGACTCTGTGTGATATATATCACCGGTCCTTACTCCCAGATTTAGCCTCCTGAAGAAACTTCATTGAATTTTACATCGTCTGTTAAGTGTTTAGCAAAGCTCTTTTAACTGTAAAAATGAGTCCGCTAAAAAATTAGGGAGGACTAGGACTATGGAGAAGAGTAATCCTAACATGAAAACTATTAATATTCCTACGCGGACGAAGTCGCGGGTAAAACCTAGTAGTATATGAAAATCAGAATAAAAACTTAAAAAAACACAGATTTCGTAGCTTTAAGTTCTTACTTCTGTCGGCAGTGGTAAATGACTGCATCTCTTTTTATATTATTTATTCGCATCATATATTATTTCCATTGCTTCTATCACAAGTTCCCCAAAATAAATATCATCTATAATATAGTGTTTGTTTCACAATCATGTTCGCAGTTACCTTTCAATTTTCTGATGACGATTATCCACTGAACCAATATACTTTTCCACAGCAGTTAAAATCTTTTGTTCCATATCTATGAGCTTCTCCAAACCCACTATAGAGGAGTAGTAATCCGAATAAACTTCCGGTAGAAGCGCAAACAATATAAAACATTTTAAGCAATTTAATAAAGTGGCCAACAGCAACATTTCAGATAACAAGAAACTCCACTTCGAATGAATTGAAAAATTAAACTGAATTTGAAGCTAAATTTAAAGAAGTAATAAAAATGAGAAATAGTCAAATTGTTTTTAAATATGTTTGAACAACTGTTTTTTGCCTCACAATCTTACATCTTAATTTTATTTGGGTCACCTTTGCACTTCCATGTTAGACGACGATCAAGATAAACACCGAGATATTTTACTTCAGTGTGCTGAGGTATAGTTTGGTTATTGTTTTGTATAGGTGGGCAGGTTTCTCCGTACAATGTAAAAGTAATGTGAAAACATTTTTGTTCGTCAATTTTAATCCGCCATTGTTTTAGTCATATTTCCAACTGGGGTATATACCCTTGCAGTTTGCGGGAAGCTTCTTCATGGCTTTTGTGAACATTAAGAAAAGCTGTATCATCAGCAAATCTTGATATGTGTATGTTACTGCTTACCAGCAAGTCAGAGGCATATATCAGATATAATGCAGGACCGAGGATGCTGTCTTGAGGAACTCCGGCTTTCCATAAATAAACCACTATAATATGCGGAATAAAATTACCTTTACACCACTTATATATAACTTTTTTATATTTACAACTATTTCGGAACTATTTTGATACGGATACGAATATGAGAGATACGGATATTATTTGTTTGCATTTTTTAGCTTAACTCAAATCGTTTTACATTTTTAAAATCTTATAATATTTAAAAAAGTTACAAGCCTTAGAATTTTTTTCGAGTCGGAGGTGGTCAACTTTGACCCACTGTAACTCCTTCGTTTCAGATTTATTACCATTTATTTTTGCATTTTTAGCAATTGTCAAAGTTTATTTCAAAAACGTTTTAATTAACAAAATCATGGCACAAATTCATTAGAAAAGAGCAAAAAGTAAAAATTTATTTCCTCTTTAGAATATATTATGTTGTAGTTAGTAATATGTCTTTCAAATATTCATATTTATCGCCCACCGTTTGTAGACCACAAGGACGCTTAAACTCCTGGCCCACTACACGGAACCATTCGTTGCAAACTGTGAAATAAAAAGATTCCATTAAAATATTTTTTTATTAAGTTTCTACAATAATTATGAAATTTACTCCATTTAGATCCTTTAAGAACTGGACAACCAGCATGTTTTGTACGATAATCAAATTCAGTAGATTCATGCATGTTGTCCCACATTAGCAGACTGTATTTGGTGGGCGGAACAGCTACACGTAAAAATGGAAATACTGTGGAACCTCCTAGTTGAACATCGTTGATCTTAAATAGCATAAGATAAATAGTTTATTTCGAACTATTTTTCGTTAAACATGTACGGATCTACTTACATAAAACATGGCCGTTAAGATGCGATTACCATATTTATGGAAAAGTTTTGCTGGAGGCTGTAAGAAAAATTTTGCTTAAAGTTAAGTTGAAGTTAAAGTGGCTCTGCCATTATACCTACATACCGCTCTAAAATCATAATGAGGTTCATAATGACCGCCAATGCCGTAATTTGCCACTTGCATAGAGTCTCCAGTCTTCAAATCTAAACCTGTTACATCCTCTAGACGTTGATAAACTTTTGCCATAAATTTATGTTTATTCCATTGCAACCACGTTTGTTTACTTGTGCGTATATCCGATATCTTGGATTCGCCAACTGTTGATCTGACAACTTTATTGGCAACCCAATTCATAATGTATTTAATTTCATTATCATATATAGTTTGATGATAGAGAGCCACAAAAGGATCATGATTAAGTTTTTCCATTTTTAGAGGACCAATAAAATAAAAGGGCACATTATTGGTAACATAGCGACAGTGTAAAGAACGCAATTTAGTAGCAGCTCGTATCACTTCGCCCCTGCATAACTGGTGGTATAAAGTATTATACTTAGAGGTCTGAAAATCAGAAAAATATTAAGAACAAAGAATTTTTAAGCAAATTTATTTAAAGACTAGCAAACAAATATACGAATTCTAAAAATTAAAATACATACCTTGGTTTGTTTTCTTAATTCCGTTGAACGTCTGTCTTTTAGTACGGCCTTTTTAAAGAAGTCTTTGTTATACAAACCAGCCCTATTTTCGGGATCTAAATGTAAAAGCTGCATATTCATAATATTGGCCAGTTTAATATTGCCTAAAAAGATAACAAAACACTTTTAATATATGAAAGCACATATTTTGTTGTCACACGAAATTTACTTACCACAGTAATACAAAGCAATTGGTAAATATAACAACACATCCAACTTTGATAGAAATGGATATTCATTTTCTGCTGGTGCATTATTCAATTGCTGTAGAGCTTGTACAAACCACTCACTAGCTCTTGAATATTTACGCGATTTAAAAAGATATACACCCATAATATAACAATCATGGGCCTTTAAGTTTTCACTATATTTATGATCGAAAATATAACCTTTTGATATATCTCTGGCATCTAATTGATACACATTTTGCAAACGTAACAAACCTGAGACAGTTCCGTTCAAATCCCGCTTAGTGGGTTGGATATAATTTGACATCAAATTGGAAATAGTTTTATTGAAGTCTATTTTTAAGAATAATACGAGCATTATTAAAAATTATTTCCAGCATGTGTATGACTTACCATTAACTGCAGTTGTCATATCAATGATTTCATCGTACTCTTTCCAGTCTATAACAAATCTTTTGATGACTTTGAATGAATTGACGGGTTGCAGGATATAGCTAGAATCATTTTTCATCCTTTTATGCTCCAATTCTATTTTTTCAAGAAAGCTTTAAACACATATTAAACATATATGAAAATATTAACTTTTTGATTAATATTTATACTTATTTTCTTTGAACTGTAATGGTTTACAATATATGGTCTGAAATAACCATATATATGGTTAAAGACATCCATATATATGGTTCCAAATTACAATATATGGTTTGAAATAACCATATATATGGTTCAAGGCATAGTATATAGGTATAGTTCAAAATTACAATATATAGTTTGAAATAACCATATATATGGTCCAAAATAACCACATAAATGGTTCTTGATAATCACATAAATGGTTCTTAATAACCATATATATTGTTCTATATAATCATATTTGTATTGTTTTCTTAATCATATTTTGATTAATAAATTGACAACAGCTAAATTTTTTTCAAAGATGAAAAATAGTATTTTGGTTAAAGTTCAATTCATGAAATAGCACTTTTTTTCGAGCAAGGAATTACACCCAAGGAATTTCGAGAAAGGAATTACACACAAAGAAAAACATTGTTAAGGCAACCATAATCGAAGAGCAATATACTATTGAATTTGTGGTTAAAAAAACTGTTTTCCATATAATAACCATATATATGATTAAAAACAACCATGGTTCAAAAAATCCATATAAATGATTCAAAATTACATTGTATGGTTTAAAATAACCATATATATGGTTCAAAACAACAATAATATGGTTCAAAACTACAATATATGGTCTAAAATAACTATATATATGGTTCAAGACAACCATATATATATTTCAATATTACAATATATGGTTTAAAATAGTCATATATATATAATTCAAGAAAACCATATGTATGGTCCAAAATTACAATATATGGTTTGAAATAACCGTATATATGGTTCAAAATAACCATATAGATAGTTCTTGATAATCATATAAGTGGTTCTTAATAAGTATGTATATATTGTTATACATAATTATATATGTGTTTTTTCTTAATCATATTTTGATTAGTAAATTGACAGCAGCTAAATTTTTTTAAATGGTCATTCTGTGGAGTCTGAAATAAAAAGTATTATTTATTCTCACATAGATGTATACATACATATTTGGCGACACATGTTTTATTTATAATCTGCAATGTTCTGAAACCCATTTCGTTTTAAAATATTGCAGCCTTTCAGTTAACTTTTATGCTTCAGATTTTTGAGATATTTTATCCGCACTAAGCTACGAGTGCACTAAATTGTCAGATTAATAGAACAGTGTTTTTCGTTTTCAAATGGGTATCACAATATAGCCGAATATTAATTGCAAGCATTTATAAGTTTTTGTTATTTGTAATTTATTTTTTATATATATTTTTTTATTTGTTCAAACCAAGCGTCACTTAAAAACAAACCAACAACTCTCAAGTTAAACAAAAAACTGACAAATAGCATTCAACCAATGGATAGAAACAAAACTCTTTTGGAAGCAGAGAGCCATGTCTCTTTTGTAACCAAAGCTTGATTGCAAGTAAACTGTTTTAAAATAGTATGGACCAGAACCATATTTTATTGTTATAGAACCACACTGTTGTTGAATTTTTAAATATGCCATGACTGTAGCTAGAATTTTTTTAGTAATAATATTGTTAAATTAAACCATGTTGCTATTAATATGAGTGCCAATAATGTCATGATTAAATGTAAGCGTGAGTTTTTTGTAGTAAACTAATTAATGGTTCACAATTGTTTAAAACAATAATAGCTTATTTGCCATAACCATAAGCTATATCGGGAAACATGACATTGTTGACGACACCCTACCGTATCTTTTCTTTGCGTGTACCATTAAGAATTACCTTTGAATTTTCTTATAACGGTTATGCACTGAACTAATATACTTTTCAACTGCTGTTACAATCTTTTCTTCCATATCAATGAGTTTCTCTAAGCCCACTATAGACGAGTAGTAATCCGAATAAACTTCCTCTATAAGCGCAAACAATATAAAACATTTTAAGCAATTTAACAAACTTGCAAACAGCAACATGTCAGATAAAGGAAAACTCCACTTTACATAAATTGGAATATTAAACTGAATTCGAAGTTAAATTTAAAGAAGTAATAGGAATGGAAAATGTTCAAACAAAGTTTTGTTTTAAATATAAACGATTTCATAATTTTTATTTGAACAACTGTTTTTTGCCTCAAGACCATTTTTTATGTAAGTATTTTGTAATTGTTTTCGAAAGAAAATATATAGGGTCTTATATTCAATATTTGTTATATACACAAACAGACATTTTTTTAGGAGGACTGAAATTCATTTCGTTATCTTGGTACACTATGCAACAAAATGAAACTTTTTTCATGACTTTTGATCACCGCTATATTTTTTTGATCTATTATGGTCCCATAACTACAAAAATAGTCGAAATTTAAAATTCTACGAATAAGTTTTTTTAGTTTTTTTAAGTTTTGGATATTCAAGAGGCTGCTACACCAATTTCATTACAACTTGGGTGCCTTAAATTAAATTAAATTTTGGGTGCCTTCCTAAGCGCATGTGTCTTTGCAGGTCAACGATGTAACACGGTCATGTCAAACTCGAGGCCCGCGGGCCGCATGCGGCCCTCGGTATGATTTTTGCGGCCCTCAACACTTCTCCACAACTCCATACTGTTTTCATTAAAAAATTCAAAAATGAATTATTTAACAGAAAAATATCAAAGTAAAAACTAAGTAAAGAAAATTTATCAGAATGTTCTAGTTGTAAAATTCTTTTGCTTAATTATCGGGAATTAAAATTGACAAATATGAATAAAATGATAAATTTTTAAAAATCAAAAAACAAGACTGCGCACACAGAAAAATTTCCATGTAAAATCGTCGAAAGCCAGGTTAACTTAACATTTTTCGGTAGTGATTTTGCTTCATAGGTGTTTCATGTTAAATCAACATGATTTACAATAATCTTGAAAGAAAATTTTTCCTTTTGAATTAACTATATTTCATGTTGATTTAATATTCCAGTACAGTTAAATCAAAATGAAGTTGTTACTGAAATAATACGAAAAATCATATTGAATCAAAGTAATTTCGAGTTGAAACAACGTGAATTTGATATTGGAACAACACGAAGAATCATGCTGAATCAAAGTTATTTCAAGTTGAAACAACGTGAATTTGATATTGGAACAACACGAAGAATCATGTTGAATTAAAGTTATATCAAGCTGAAATAACATGACTTTAAATGTAGCTATTTTATTAATTATTTTACTTACGTGATAGTAATCAGAAAACTTTTCGTTGTAGCTGACTGCCCCAGCCAAGATTTAAACTCGTGCCACCTGCATGATAGTCCACGCGCTAACCACTGCAGCCACAACAGCTTCAAACTTTTCTTTACTTATACACTGAATAAATACCATCGTATGTAAAATGCATTTCATTTTAATTCAACATGATTTAAATGATTATTTAACATAAAACTTATTTGAAATTAAAGTTATAGTCATGTCGATTGAAAATGAAACTTAACGTTTATAATAAAATTGTTTTAACGGTGATTTAAGGTTAGATTAATTATTTTCCGTTTAAAATTAATATGAAGCAATGGTAATATTCGCTGGTAATTCGTTTTTTGTCGTATACATAGACGACACATGTAAGAATAAAAAACAACAAGTCACACAACTAAGCAGAACAGTGAATTGTAGCAATGAACAAAGCTAACAAAGTTAACACTAACACACTCAAACGACAAATTATTTCTTGTAAATTTAACATGATTTGCAATCAAAATTGCGGCATGTGGATTTTACATTCCTTTTTTTCTGTGTGCGTAAAAAAAATTAAAGGAAAAAATAAACAAATCCAGTGCGCGAAACATAGCGACTTTTACATCCGAGAACCATTATAGTGACTGGACTTGTTTTATTTTCTTTTGGTTTTTTTATGAAGTCGGATTGTTTAATTTTTTAAATTTAAATACCTGTACAATGAAAATAGTTCGCCGATCTTTTTTTCGTTTTCAAAAAATGGCCGTCATATTGAATTTTGACTACTGTCATATTTTTAGTGACACTCGCAGGATTAAGACAAATCGATATTTTGTAATACACATATTACCCGTGTTGGGTAGCACATGCATATATATGTGAATGTCTTTTTTTTCACAAATGAAGATGAATAAAATTGAGCAGCGTCACCCTGTTCATAGAATCCGATACGGAATTGGATTGGAAACTAATTCTAATTGTAAATGGGTTCATGAAAACGCAAAGAAATTGATTTGTTCAAAAAGTGTTTATTTTCGTTTAAAATTCAGAATATTGTTTACAAATTTGTATATTTAGCTATTAGAGGATGGGAAAAATATGTTTTAGCTATTAAATGTATAAATTAAAGAGCTCTTGAACTCGAATTCATTGATAAGTAATTCCATTTCTTAACATTATTTGTATTAATATAATATTTATGAACATTGCATATTCTAATATAAATTAATCTAAAGAAAAACTTAGAAAACCTTACTTCGATAGGCGTTTATTTTTTTTACAAATAAAGATTTATCTCCGGTACCATAGCTCCCAAAAGACTGAATAGATTTTGATTAAATTTGTTGTTTGGTTTTGAAATATAGTCGAGAGTGGTCTTAGCTAGTTCGATAGAAATTGGTTAACCTGTTTGGTATCTATCTATCTATAGCTATTTTTTAAATTAAAAAATTTATATATTTTAAATCTTTATATTTATTGCCCACAACTTGAAGACCACATGGACGCTTAAGTTCCTGGCCAACATCATGAAACCATTCATTGCAAACTATCAATAAATAAATAGATTTAATTAAAATATTTTCTTATAAAGTTTCTGCAAAGATTATAAAATTTACTCCATTTGGATCCTTTCAATACTGGACAACCAGCGTGTCTTGTACGATAATCAAGTTCAGTGGATTTATGCATGTTATACCACACTAGCAGACTATATTTAGTGGGCGGAATAGCTAAACGTAAAAAGGGAAACACAGTGGCACCACCCAGTTCAACATCGTTGATCTTAAACAGCACAACATATTTTAGTACGAACTATTTTCGTTAAATATTTACTGATTTACTTACATAAAACATGGCCGTTAATATACGATTACCAGCGAAATTAGGAACTAAGTTTGGAATCTGTAAAAATAGTTTATTTGAAGTCAGGTTGAAATTCAATCGGATAGCTAGCACATCCTTCCTACCTCTGAACAATCATAATGAGGCACATAATGACCGCCAATGCCATAATTTGCTACTATCATGTTCTCTCCTGTCGCCAGACTTAAACCTGTTATATCCTCTAAACGTTGATAGACTTTTTTCATAAATTTATGCTTTTTCCAAACCAATTGTGTTTGTTTACTAATGCGTGCTTCTGTTATTTCAGAACGTAAACCATTTATTACTTTTGATCTGAACACTTTATTGGCAACCCTATTCATAATATATTTAATTTCATTATCATATATAGTTTGATGATAGAGCGCCACAAATGGATCATGATTAAGTTTTTCCATTTTGAGGGGACCAATGAAGTAATATGGCACATTATTGGTTACATAGCTACAGTGTAAAGAACGCAATTCTGCAGCAGTTTGTGTCAGCTCGCCTCTGCATAATTGGTAATATAAAGTGCTAAATTTAGAGGTCTGAAAATGAAAAAGTTTTAAATTGTTTTAAATTATAAACAATGAGCTTAATTTCCAATCGGAAAAAGAAAATATATTTGATATATATATATTCGTATATATGTGTATTCGTATATTTGGTTAAAAACCCAGAAACGTACATTATGAAAGCACTTGCGTGGCCACAGATTTAACAAACTTACTTATCTGCACAGAAAAATATTTTATCAAAAAATTTTCAAAGAAAGGTTTGTCTAAAATAAAATTTAATTTTCAGCAAATGTTTTTACTGAACCAGTTAATGTTTTGTTTGACTTTAATTTAGGACGCAAACAATAAAAGCAACAAAAAAACTACAGTTTTCTGTGCCAAAAAAAATAGATTTCATTTCCTGTAAAGGAATTCAATGAAATAGTAAATATTTTGTCTAGGAACGGACCTAAAAAAAAATTTATAAATATAGACAAAAATATCTTAACAATTCCATTAAAAAAAACGTATTTTTTTCAGTAAAAAAAATTTTTTAAATATATAAAACAATTTGTCTAAAAATATTTACAAATTGTGAACAAAGCAAATTTACAAACAAAAAGATTTACTGGATTTTCTGAAAAATATCAAACAATATTTTTGTCTGAATTTATAAAACAATTAGTCTAAAAATACTAACAAATATTAAACAAAATAGTTTACTTAATCAATGAAAAATATTTACTAGACTTTTTGTAACATATCAAAGAAAGTTGTTCTGTGGGTCACCATCATCATCATCATCATTCATTAAGCGTTTATGAAATTTCACTTTGTTAAATGTGTTCAAGTCTGAATGTTTATCTAGAGACTCTAAAAAAATGAATGAGAATTAGCGCAACGACATTAAAGAATTGATTCACTCAAAAATCTTCAGTAAATAAACTTTCGCATTCCTTTTGCTATCATTGTTGTTGTTGATGTTATTTGTGTGTATGTTGTCATTGGGGTTATTTTATTACGATACAGTTTTCCTTGTTGTTTTTGGTGTTTGTATTTTAAATAAGAGACAAACAAACAATTCATAGTTTATGTACAGAACATTTACTGAAAACTATATATATTTTTAGACAAACTTTTGTTTGAAATTTTTTTGGTGATAGTTTTTTCTGTATGTAGTAACAAAAAACAACCCCCATGATGACATACACATAAATAACAACAACAACAACGATAACAAAAGGAGCAGGATATCGGAATTCAGATAATTAGTATCAAACGTAAATTATAACAAGTTTGTTTATTGAAGATTTCTGAGCGCACTGTACACGTCAGCAGCTATTTTAAAGTTGTTGCCGTAATTCTCATTATTTTTTTAGATTCTTTCTATAAACATACAGACTTGAACACATTTAACAAAGTGAAAGTTCATTAAGGTTTAATGCATACTTTTATACAACATAATTTGTTTGAAAAACGAAAGCGATTTATTTTTAATGAAATTGTTGACACATTTTTGTCTATTTGCTTGTAGGTTCGTTTCCAGATATATGTTTAGACGTAATTTTCATTAAAAAATTTACTGAAGGGTTGCTCAAAAATATACATTTACCACTACTTAAAACTACCTTCGATTGTTTCTTAAAATTCCATAAGCGTCTCTCTTTTAATACGGCTGCTTCAAATGATTCTTTATTCGCTAAACCGAAAGTGTTTTCGGGATCTAAACGCAACAGCTTTTGATTCATAATATTGGCTAGTTTGAAATTGCCTGAAAAGATAAGAAGATGTCTCGAATATATAAACCCTTATCTTTGTATTATGTCACAAATCTTATTTACTTACCACTACCATACAAAGCAGATGGCAAATATAGCAACACATCCAACTCTGATAGAAATGAATATTCAGTTTCTGCTACTGCACTATGCAACAACTGAAGCGACTGTATAAACCATTCACTAGCTTTTAAAAACTCTTCCGAATTATTAAGAATTACGCCGATCATATAACAGTCATGTGCCTTTAAATTTTCACTATATTTATGATCGAGAATATAACCTCTTGATATATCTTTAGTATCCAACTGATACACATTTTGTAAACGCGACAAACCTAATGCAGCTCCTTCCAAGTCGTGCATGGTGGGTCGGGTATAATTTGACTCCAGATTGAAAATAGCTTTATTAAAGTCTATTTTTAAGAAAAATATTATTTAAAAATTATTCGTTTTTCATTATGTGTGTATGACTCGCCATTAACTATAGTTTTCATTTCAATGATTTCATCATAATTTCTCCAGTCTATGACAAATCTTTTAATTATTTTGAATGCATTCACGGGTTGCAGGAAATAACTGGAATCATTTTTGATCATTTTATGCACCAAATCGATTTTGTCAAAAAAGCTTAAAATACATGTTAAACAAATATGATAGTATTCATTATATTAACCGACTTTAAAATAAGGAAAAAGGTTATCAATTCTTCATATATTTTTTTTTATGTATGTTCCCTCAAAACTCTGCCATTTATAAAGCGATTTCAGTTTTATTTCTCTTTATTTAAAAGAATGTGCTTCCAGATTGGTCGCGTTGAAAAATGGGCAGCGTAACGCCCATACAAAGTAAATACACATTTCTTTTCATCTACTTCTACTCAACCGATTATTATGAAACTTTGCACACGCGTTAAGTTTCTGTTTGAATACTTCATAATGATTACAAAAGTGGGCAGTGCCACGCCTATGCAAACTAATTATTTGTTTTCAACAACTTTTACTAACCCGATTCTCGCGAAACTTTGCAAGCGCCTTTAATTATCGTTATAATAAAACATTATATTTAGAAAAGTGGGCAGTGCCACGCCCATGAAAAGTAAATATGCATTTTAATTTCTAATTAACCGATTCTTATGAAACTTTGTTATCGTTAAAATACAGCATTATGTTTACAAAAGTGGACAGTGCCACGCCCATGAAAATTAAATATTAATTTTAACTACTTCCACTTAACCCATTCTTATCAAACTTCGCACACAATTAGTTCTCGTAAAAGTACATGATGAGAGATTATGGGGGCGGTGCCAAGCCTATTTTGTAGTAGATTTTTTGCAGGAATTATTATTAATATTTATATGCGGCTTAAGTTCAATACTTGAGTTTAAACATGTTTTTTTATTTATCATCATCAATCATTGGATATTCAATTGAATTTGAGGGAAGAAATATTACCATTCAGAATTACCTTTGAATCTTCTGATGACGATTACGCACTGAACCAATATAGTTTTCAACGGCAGCTAAAATCTTTTCTTCCATATCAATAAGTTTCTCTAAGCCCACTACAGAGGAGTAATAATCCGCATAAGCGTCATGTAAAAGTGCAAAAATTATTAAACATTTTAAATAGTTTAGCAAACTGTTATACAATAACATCTCAGATCAAAAGGAACTCCACTTTGCCTGACTTGAGACATAATACTAAACTTTAAAATAAATTTAACAAAAGTAACAAAAATGGAGATTTTAAAAAATTTCTGTTAAACAAAAACTATTTCAACTATCTTTATTTGAACAAGTGTCTTTTGATCAATGAAACCGTCTGAGTTTTCTTGTGATTTCAGAGCTAACTTTAAGAATATGATATTGTATATTAGAAGAGAATAGAACAGGTTCCATTTTCAACTAAGCTCACACGAAATATTACAAATTTTATATTTCTTGTAAAAAATTGTATACTTCTATTTTATATATTAAAATCAATTTAGTGACAGAAATGAATTGATAAAAATTTAAATTTCCATATACTAATAGCAGCATACACAAAAGCAAATTCCATTTTTATCAATTCACTCCACTAAATTGTGAATAAAATCAAAACATATTTATCTATATAATACAAGACAAAAAATGGGATTCTTGTCGTATTTCTTATGAATTATTAAAAACAAAAATGTTTAAAGTTTTAATAAAATTTTTTATTTTTAAGCTCAAACTTTTGCGATATCTCTGAAACTAATGAACAGATTTAAAGACAATGTTTGATCGGCCTAAGGATAATTTTGTTGTAGAGTTTAGGGGTTTCTTTTTTTCTACTTACGCTAATATACATATGTCGTTCAAATGCCTTCATTTTTGACATAACGGTATATCTCGAAAACTGGAGCTGATAAAAAAAAGGAAGAGAAGGTTCCGCGCCCCAAATAACTATAGCAACAACTTCCAGCTCTATGGAACGAAAAAGTTTACGGAAATTTGTAAAGTAGTGTATCGTTGGTTATACTTTGTTCTTTTGACCTTTATATATTAGTTTTAGTATTTAATTATTAAGCTCAAGGTATCTTTTTTATATAAAAATCAATAAACAGAACAATTGTATTTTTATTTCTCAATATTTTGCTACTTATTTGTGTAGCATCGCACAGTAGTTCCAATTGCAAAAAAGGGTAATAAATCTGTATCTTTGAAACTGGCGATCCGATTAGAAAACGATGTATGTAAAAATCATAGAAGAGGACTTAAGCTTTAAGAACGTTGAAACTTCGATAAACCTGTTGAAACACACGGTGAGCTGGAGGGTGTCAAAGTTGACTATCCTGGTCATGAAAAACTTTGTTGGTCTCATAAATTTAACAAATATTATCCGATTTTAATGAATTTAAACTTGTTGTTTTTCAATTAAAAATTCCCAAAAATGCACTTTCAATATAGCCTTAATATTTTTATGAACATAAAAGGATTGCTATATTTTAGCGTAATAAAATCAATTTTAATTTAAGAAATAGTTAAATTATTATTTGTTTATATATTTACGAAATTTATTATTTGAGATATGACAATAAATCAAATAATAAATATGTTAAAGGTTTAATTTGGAATTTATTTTTCATTTCACCTTATAAACACTTTTATAGTTATCCAATGGATTTCTAATTGTATAAAGGTGTAGAAAAATAAAATAGATTCATATCGACTACAAAATTATTTACTGGGTTTTGCATATATTTCAAAGCCTGCAATGCTTAGTTTTGATAATTATTTATTTGTAAATTCTCAAATGGTTTTTGAAAGTCTGTACATAATATAAGAGGCTTGTAACTGTTCAAAAGTGTGGTTGAAGTCTACTGACGATCTGGCAAAGCACCTATGAAATGCATATAGACAATGCTTAACCATTAGTAAATAAATTTTATTTATTTGTTTATATTTTAAATTTTTATTTAATGTAATTTTTTATCGAATTTTAATTCAAAGAAATTTTTATGGAAAAAGAATTAGACATGGGTTAATTCCATTAAATAAGGAAATAAAAGTTAAATTTTTTTCCAGAACATAAATTTACTTGGAATCTAGATTTCTCTTTCCACGTAAATTTATTTTGTTTTGGCATTCAAATGAACGTTTCCAAAGTAAATCGTTTAATTATTTGATATAAATAAATCAAAATATGCTCGAATGTGCTTAATAATTGCTTTAATCATTTAAAGATACAAGTGGGTTAGTTATAAACTTATAGCTATTTAGAAAATCGGAAATACTATTTATTCAGCTTTTAATTATTCAATCCCTCTTCACTTTGTCGGCTAAGAAGCAGAACAAGAATTTTAGCGATACTATTTGATCGCTACGAGTGGCATGTTTAAAAGTTAATAAACTCACGTAAGTATCATCGCTAAAGAAAGAAAAAAAAAGTACTGCAGCTAAATAACTTAATTTTAAACATTTCGACTGATAAAAATTAAATAAATGTCAGTACTGAAATAGCAAAAAGCTCGAAAAATTCATTTCAAAATAAAATTCATATCAATTTGAATTGTTTGTTAACTTTTGTCTTTTAAAACAGTTGTTGCTGTTGGCAAGAAAAATTAATAAAAAATAAATAACACACTTTAAAAATCAATCTTATATGTCTGCGTAAAGAAGTTCATAAAATGTTGCAAATTATCAATTGCTTGCTGAACAGAGACGTAGTAGCTTTTAAAGTTATGGGGGAACATTGATGTTTACGTAAAAAGAGTTATTAATGTGCATTATAATACGAGTATTACCATACTATTATATAATGCTTTACTTATATGTAACTTTATCTGCTTTATTTTTAAACGTTTTTTACATTTTGCTTTTAACTTTTTATTATATAAAAAAAAACTATTAATATGTACACGCATATGTATGGATGTGTGTCTATATTTTACACTATGAAACTTTGTCTGCTGTAATCATTTTCAATTTTCCGCATTTATTTTAAAACAATTATGAACCCATTCATTGTGCACTTAGAAACATTCGTTCCATTATGTTAAAAGTGCATTTATGTATTCATATGCACGAAACATTGATGCTTTCAGAAGCGTAAAAGTATTAATTGATTAGGCATTTCAAAGATTAAAATAAACTTTGTTTTTACTTATTCAGAAACTAGCGGTGACATTTTTGTTATGCAAAATTTAGCTTTTTTCGTTTTCAAAAACTCATAAAAAATATTGTGAGCAGAAACTTTACATTTTTATAATTTATCAGAGTGCTATCTGAATGAAATCGATGGAAAAATGTAGATTTTATTCATAATTATGTGCGGGCACTTAATTGGCAAAAATTAAAATTTTCATACAACACACCCACACACGCACAAAATAAAAGTTTTCTGTTGTACAGAAATTGAGTTTTGAGTTTTTCACTTAATTATCAATAAAATCGACATTTGTACATCGATTTTAATAACTTATGGCTTATTTTATTCTTAATATCTATAGCTTTCTGATAGTTTTGCTCTTATAATTTTTTTTATAAGTTGTTGAACCCGAAAAAATGTGTAATTTCAATGAAAAATATTTTTTTTCGCCTTTAATTTCTCAATAATTCAATAGCGAAACATTTGGATATATGAAAAACTTATATATAGATGGCTTAAAGGTAGTTTTATTCCACATCTTTTAGTGAGTTATTTATATAACCATTCATGGATGAGTAGGGAGCATTGTAGAGTCACGAAGGCTATGTGGCCAAAACTTGACTTAGGAAGATCTGAATCCCTACTCGGTATGAATAGGAAGGTGCTAGGAGTCTTGATAGGTGCGTGGACTGGTCAGAGCGAGAAACACCGTGTGAGAAACTGGCATTCCAGATTTCTGTGGGATGAAGAGGAGCCACAAACGATTGAGCATGTTACCTGCGATTGCCCGAGAGTTCAACGCCATAAGCTTAGGTGGCTCAGCAGACGCTTTGATGAGAGTATTAGCGATATCGCGAAGTGAGAACTGGACATCATCATGAAAATTTATTTATGTATTTGAAATGTAATTTTGGCCCTATTTAAGTCACTTTGGCTCTATTTCGATTCAAACTCGTCCCGAAATTATAGACTTAAATTCTCATCACTGGTTTCTATGCACATTTCATTGCAGCTAATGCAAATCGCAAGCGAACCTTTACCCAAAAATCTCATAGACAAACTAAAGACATTATGTTAAACTTCTAATCATATGAATATGAAGTTTGTAATATCAAAGTTAATATATAAGCTGCATAATCAATCATGTTTTTATAATCGCACTATTTCCCAAAATAATTATTTTACTTATTCAGGGGCCTTGTTTTGTCATTTCTTAAAACAAGGGAAAAATCTCCCCTTCAGAGGTGATATAGCTGGCTAAGATGTTTTACGAAAATGATTGCTCTAAAATTCTACTGGAGGTCTTTTAAAGACACCGACGCTGCCGATTGCACTTGAACGCCAGAAATCATGCAATACTTAAAATGTGTTTTAGGGTTAATTTCGTATTTATCACAATTAGTATTCGGCATAGGAAATCGTGTAAGTCTTACGTTTAAGGCATAAGATGAATTCAGCTTTTTTATGCAAAACACTTTTAGCAATATTTTTTTGGGACATTTTGGGCTATATCGCCGTTTGAGAGTTTTGTTTTGCCCGTTTTTAAGATTAGGATAAAAAGACCCATACATCAAAGAGTTAGAGGGTTAAAATTTTGCACAAAAGGTTCTTCTCCTACACCTTAGACGTAGGGCTCACAAGATTTCCTATGCCGAGTCACTATAAATATATGCAAAAGTGCGGGGTAGTTGGAGTTCCCCTAAAATGAATCCGGGATGCAAATTTTCAAAACTCCGGTACACGTATATATATATATATATATATATATATATATATATATATATATATATATATATATATATATATATATATATATATATATATATATATATATATATATATATATATATATTATTTTTTTGGAGCCCTGCACCAGAATCAGTCGTTAGAATCTTGTTATTTTGATTTAATTGTACAGTGTAATCATTCCTTAGCATCCGAAAAGCTCCACTTACTTCGCAATATTTTTTTTCCGTCAGAAGTTTCTTAACGTAAACAATTAGCACTGTAAATATGGCAGATCCTACTACGGCAAAATTTTTTTACTGTTGCAATACTTTGCAGAACGGTTGCCCAAATTTACTGCATTTACGAATGTACGTGTTCCTTATGTTTCTTTCATACTTCTGAATTAAAACTTAAAAGTGTGACAAATGCACTTACGGTTATCTTAAGCTGAGAGCACAACAATTGTAATAAAAGCATTAGGAAGCACTTTCCCTAAAGCTTTATTGGCAGTAAATATGTAATATAATTAGTTTATCAGCCAGCAATCACATTTGCCCGGCGAACTCTCTACAGTTTTTAAAGCGTTTTATAAGAAAATATTGAGTTAAATATGACCTTGGATAATAGCTTTTGTGAAAAAAGTATTAACAAAAAAGCAATCGCTTTATAAACACAGTAATTGCTATTTTATGTGGTTTAACTTTTAGATTGTTTGAACTCCGCTTCTGTTATATTTAATTACAAACAAAACTAGAGTATGCAGTAACAACTAAAATTAAGTGATAAAAGCGGTAATTTTTATCTGGCAATAAGTATGGAAGTATGTATGTACAAAAAACGCAATCTTTTTTTTAATAGCACTATTTTTAAAAGAAATAATTTTTATTTAACAAGAAGAAAAATTACTTTTTATCAGCAACAGTTACTGACAACCAATAATACAAATTTTTAAACTTCAGTCTATTGTACTCGAACGGTAGAGACAAATAATAAAATTTTAAAAAGCAATTCACTTTTAACAACAAAACAGAAATAAAACAAAAAAATACTGTTGTTGTTAAAGGGGGTAGTGCGAAATTTACCACTACGCCTGAGTAGTTAAACAAAGCATGCGAGTGCAACACCACGTCTTATTTGAAACAAAAACGAATTATAATTATTAATTTTTTGGCCTAAATATTAAGCAAAACATTACAAACAAAGCAGAAGCGTCATGTATATAAAAAGCGGTTCCTTATGTAAAGTTTTATTATTGTTGCACATACTGCAGTTTGGTTCAAGTCAAAGTGATAATGAAAAGAGTTTATCCACTTCCATATCCGATATGGTTCAACTGCTGGAAACGGAAATGCAATTAATCCACAGTGTTGAAAATTATGCAGTTGAATTGCAAAAGAAAGTGGATGCTTTAAAAAAGTGAGATTCTGAAATATAAACGAAAGTCTTGTTAGTTTAAATGTCACTGTTTGTTTCTTCCTTTCTCTCTCTAAATTTTAAAGTTTAGTGCAAGAATTAAAAGAAGAAAATGACAAATCCATAAATAATCGAGAGGAGTATTTATTTAATCCTTTAAACGGTTTTAGCCTTATTAGGCGCATGCAAAACGACTGGCCAAAAATTGAATTGTTTATGACCAAACCAGTGGGTGAAAGTGAGTATTTATTTTTTTAATTATTTTTAAAAAACAAGCGAAGTAAAAAAAAAATTAAAATCAGTGCCTGGAATAATGAACAAAATCTTCCGTATTTAAATGTGACTAGAGGCAATGAGATTGTGATTTAGGGCCAAATTTCAGGCCTAAATCGCTATCGATATTGTAGCAGAACCGTCGGCGGGGCAAAAGAACTAATAAATGGCTACACAGATCAAATAAATTAATGCCTCTACTTGACATCAGAGGGGCGGCAACACTGCTCTACGAAAAACGCGCAATAGCAGGGTTGTATAATGAATTAAGCTTTCTATCTCTTTCAAACTTTACTACCTGTTTTCGCTATACTATCCCTTTCCCAAACAAGGTAATACGTTAATTAATTAACTGGTATGCATTAATTGCCTGATTGCGTTACTTCTCTTAAAAAAAAGTTACAATCATTACCCTGCAGGAAATGCGAATAGTGAAATTGGAGTGGTTTACTGAAGACATTGTCAGTAGTACTACTGACCAGGTGTACCCCAGCCAATGTAATCATCTATCTATTGACATTTAACATTAGCTTGTCATTAAAAATACACCAGTAGACCGTAGCACTACTGACTAAGTAGTTCTTTTGGGAGGATATGGAGACATTGGCACCAAAGATTCACTAGAAAATTTTAGGTGCTCTAGTCTACAATATTGATATTTCCTCGATCGATGCCGATAGTGAAATTGTAGTGATTTACTAGTGACATTGTCAATACTACTACTGACCAGGTGTACCCCAGCCAATGTAATTGCCTAATGACATATAACATAGGGTTGTCATTGAAAATCTACCAAAAGACTTTAGCACTATTGACGAGGTAGGTTTTTTACTACCATATGGAGACATTTGAACCAAAGATTCACTAGTACATTTTAGTGCCCCTCGTCTATAATTTTATAGATAACGGTTGGGGCAATACGCTTAAACACATATATATTTTTTTAATATTATTTTTTATTAAAAATTAAAGAAATTATATTTAAATATTTAGATTGAAATAGTTTTGAAAATTATGTATCTTTTCCGATTGTAGCTTAAAACATATCAATTGAAATTAAAAATGTTTCATGCGAAATTAAAAAAATATCAATTCAGTTTAAAAATATTTCAATTGAAGCGGCTTGTCTAGTACAGTGATAACGTTTTTATCACAGTGATAATTTCTTATCACAGTGATAATTTTTTTTATCACAGTGATACATTTCTTATCACACTAAAATTTTTTTTTATCACAGTGATACTTCTTTATTTTTATTATTTTTTTATTTACAGTGATAATTTCTTATATTACAGTGATACTTTTTATCACAGGAATAATTTTGTTATCACAGTGATAACAGATATTCTTGTTATCACATGTTATGTTATACTGTGTTTTATCATTTTGATAGTTTTTTTCACAGTTTTAACTTTTCTTATCACAGTGATAACTCTTTTATTACAGTGATAATTTTTTTTGCAGTGATAATGTTTTATCGCAGTGATAATTTTTTAATTACAGCGATAATTTTATTATTACAGTGATGATTTTTTTTATCACAGTGATAGCTTTTCTATCACAGTTATACTTTTTATCACAGCGGTAATTTTTTATCACAGTGTTAATTTTTTATCACAGTGATAGCTTTTCTTATTACAGTGAAAAACATTTTTTATTATAATTATTGTTATCACAGTGATACGTTCTTATCACAGTGATGATTTTTTTATCACAGTGATACAATTTTATCACTGCGAAAATTGTTTTATCAGTGCAATTTTTTTATCAAAGTGATAGTTTCTTATCATTGATAATTATTTTATCACAGTTATATCTTTTTATCACAGTGGTAATTCTTTTATCACTGTCATGATTTTTCTTATCTAATGTATCCGTGTGATAACATCACACGGATACATTTTTTGTCATAGTGATAATTATTTTATCATAGTGATAATTTTTGTAGTTACAGTTTTTTATCACAGTGATCATTTTTTTATAACGGTGATAATTATTTTATCAGTCTGCCTGCCCACCCACGGGTTCTTAGAAAATATTTAATGCTGTGATTAAAACGGGTAAACGGAATTAAAAGATCAATTTCTGAAACTCAAACCTTTTATTTATAGTTAATCTTTATATGTGAAAATTTCTTCTTGTAGTTGATTTAGCTGTCATACGCAGGTTCAGACTGGAAATGCCCACCGCCACTGATTTAGAGGAAGCCTCTGAAGCCATTAACCGTGTGCAATCGGTTTATGATTTAAAGGCTGCCGACCTTGCCCAGGGCATATTAAATGGTAAAAAATACGAGTAAGTTTGTATACAAAAATATTTCTATTATAAATTTCCTTTAATAACTTCATAACTATGAACGTGTTCTTTTATAAAGTGCCAAATGGAGATCAATTGATTCCTATTTTATGGGCTACTATTTGTTTAGCAAAAAACATTTTTATCCTGCCGGCTTTTGGTTGTACTCTTCCATAATGAGTTATGAAGAGAATAATAATTTCAATAATATTGTCGGTTATGGCAAAGAGAAGCCTTTTGAATTGTATGCTGAAACTTTAATAGAACAAAGTAAGCTTTATTTTTAAGTTTTATAGTTCAATGATCTTAACTCATGATAAAAATGTTCTTTACTTAAAAAAAAAGATCGCCCTAAAGACGCTTTGAGTTCTATAAAACAAGCTTCTGACTTACAACCATTGGATGCACGTCTTTTGAACCGTAAAAATCAAATACAACACTTGGCCAATACAAATGATGGTCCACCAATAAAGGTGCGTACATTAAATATTTTGTTTTGAGAAAGCCTAACCAGTATCCTTGATTTTGTCTTACAAATCTAGTATCCCGAAAATATTGCCTATAGCTATGAGCTTGGCTGTCGTGGACAATTTGTCAATCAAACTTCAAACATGTTTTGTATTTATAACACAACCACGACACCTTTCGTACGACTGGCCCCTTTTAAAATGGAAATTCTAAACTACGAACCATACATGGTGCTTTTTCATGATGTCATATCTGATCAAGAAATTCAACATTTAAAAAATTTAGCTATACCAAATTTAAAACGGGCTACAGTTTATAGTGAGGAAAATGCTCAATCATTGGTGGTGAATACTAGAACATCGAAATTTTCGTGGTTCCAAGACAATACGGATGAAGTAACAAAACGCATTAATAAAAGAATTACCGATATGACTGGATTCGATATAAACGGTTCGGAATTGTTGCAAGTAATGAATTATGGACTTGGTGGCCATTATGCTAAACACTATGATTTCTTTAATGTAACAGCTGTAAGTTTTAACGCTATTAAATTTTTTAGTGCTATTAAATAAATTATTATACAATTTTAGGATACTCCAGTGGTGGCCAAAGAAGGCGATCGCATAGCTACGGTCTTATTTTATGTAAGTTTATCGAAAATAGCTAATGTAAAAATTAGTTAAAGAAATCAATTGAGATATTTTTAACTGAATTTGGTGAAGGAATATTTTAGTTAACTGAAAATTTTTTTAGTTAAGCGATGTGGATCAAGGAGGTGCTACAGTTTTTCCCAACATTGATACCGCCATATTTCCTCGTAAAGGGTCCGCTGTCATGTGGTACAATCTCGATAATAAACTGGAGGGTGATTATTTGACTTTGCATGCAGCTTGCCCTGTTATTGTGGGCTCTAAGTGGGGTAAGTTTTGGTCTCTTGACTTTAATTAATTACAGTTTCTTAAATTTTCTTTTTACATTATATTTTTGCAGTTTGCAATAAATGGATTCGCAGTAAGGCCCAAGTATTTAGGAAACCATGTTATAGATAATAAAACTATATTTTTAAATAGTGCCTTATAAAGTATTTATTGTTCGTAATTATTAAGTAAAAAATTTTTGGAATTTAACTATTTATTTCAATCCATACAAAAGAAAAGGAAAGGATGATTAAAAAATTAAGCATATGTGAAAACTGGTTTTAATTTTAAAAAGGCTTCAAAAGTGCTATGATGATATATTCGACCCATATGGATTTTGAAGCCAAATTATTTTTTCCTGTAATAAGGTCAATGTAAATAAGGTCAATTGACACCATGGTGGGAAATAAAGTCAATTGAACTTATGGCGTTTTTAAAAGTGAAATAAAGTTAACAAAAATTTGGAGATAGAGTAATTGACTTTATTTCCCTATTAAAATGAAAATAACATCAACAATGCTTAAGGTATGTCGGGCGTAAGGTTTTTCCTCTCAGTATATCGAAAAGAGGCTTCGCTGAGTAATGATTTTTGCATATCCGGAATTTGCCCTGTAAGTCTCACATATATGGTATAAAATATATTGAGGACTTTTATGTTAAACATAACGAGAAACATTTTTGTAGAACATTTTAACGCTCTAACTCTACGCTGTATGGTTCTTTTTGCCCCTTTCTTAAAATATGAGCAAAAACAAAAATTCGCGGAGCGCCAGAAATCAGTCAAAACTTAAACTGTGTTTAAGGATTAATTTCTTACTTATTCACAATTAATACTCGGCATAGCAAATCTTGTAAGCCTTACGTTTAAAGTATAAAATGTATTCAGCATTTTGATGTAAAACTTCACGAGAAACATTTTTATCCTACTATATTGCCGCTTAAGGGGACTTTTATTGCCCTTTTTTAAGTAAGAGACCAAAAGGCCCATACAAAGAATAGTTAGAGGGTTAAAATGTTTACAGAAATGCTCCCCGTAGAGTTTTACATAAAACCGAAGAGCATATCTTATACCTTAAGCGTAAGGATTACAAGATTTCACATGCCGAGTCACTCTAACTATGTGCAAATGAGTATAATTTTAGACTTTTCCACCTTGAATGTTTCTAAAGAAATATCAAATGACAAAAATGTTGAAAAGTTCATAAAATTTTAAATTTGTTGGCTCAAACTTTTACGATATCCCTACAATGCAGATTTAAAAACAATTGTTCAATTCACAAGCTCGTATTAACGTCGTATGTGTTGTGTAATCATACAATATTGTAATTATACAATATTGTATTTTTGTTGTTGATAATTTTCATACAAAAGTGTATTACAATTATACGATTGAATTTTATATGTTCTTCAAATAGTTGTATTGAGGCCAGGTCTGGGAATATTCTATTTGTTAGATTAAGTTGTAAAGGATTAATTTGTAAAACAGTAACACCAGAAAATACATTCTGCTTAATGATAAATATATACATGATTCATTTCAATTTAATTTTCAAAATATTTTAATCAAAATTGTTTGTCGCGAGAAAAGTTATGCTATTTCGCGTTAAATTAAAGTCCCCATACCTCGTTTCATTTCATAGTATCAAATCAAGGTGAATTAATACCAGGTGGCCTCGAGAGATCAGGTGACTACAAATTGTGTAATATATATAAACTGCCAACTGTGTTGTGTCTTGTGTCTTATCGATTAAAAAAAGACGACACTTGTTTATGGGCTTGTGAACAGACAAATTTGTTGTATCGTTATTTTGTCGTATCTTAAATGTCAATTTAATTAATACCAATGCAAGGCGAATTAATACCAGGTGACCTCGAGAGATCAGGTATCTAAGAAAATGTGTTTATATTTGAACTATCAACAGTGTTAATATATCAGCTTTTTGACATTCCAAATATAAATTCGCCGTGCAGAATCTATATTTGGACTATCAAAAAGCCGATGTATCAAATTTATATTTGGAATGTCAAAAAGCTGATATATTAACACTGTTGATAGTTCAAATATAAAAACATTTTCTTAGATACCTGATCTCTCGAGGTCACCTGGTATTAATTCGCCTTGCCTTGGTATTAATTAAATAGACATTTAAGATACGACAAAATACCGATACAACAAATTTGTCTGTTCACAAGCACATAAACAAGTGTCGTCTTTTTTTTTTAATCGATAAGACACACGACTGAGCTTGTGAATTGAACAAATATTTGCACGTATTAAAGATAATGTTGATGTCGAGTTTTGAATTTTTGGTTTTACTCAAGAGGGCAAACCTTTCCCAAGTTATGCCAATATGTATATGCCGTAAAAGTGCCTTTATTTTTTACATACCGTTATATCGCGAAAATTAGAGCTGATAAGTATGGACTCGCGCTCAGCGTCCAAAATAACTAAGGAAACAACTCTCATTTCTAGAGAACGATAAAGTTTGTCGAAATTTGTACACATGTGATCTCAATGCGATAGAATTCAGTTGCACAAGCAAAATTTAACCAGACTCACAGTTGCTGCAAAAATTTTAACTTACATATATGAAATTCATGGGCAAACTAGCCGTGATATATGTATGTTTCATCCAGTTGGCAGATATATGTAGTTTTTCTTACCTAGGGATCCCGTATTATTACAAAAAACGTAAAAAATTTGTTGATAGAAAAAACGGTTCGTCGGAGAAATAAATGAGTTCAGTTTTGGGCTCAGCCATCCATAAACTGCTGTAATTAAAGATTCTGTTAATTTTTGGAACTTATTATAAAATTTTGTGTATAATTTTTTATACAATAATTTTACCACTTTGTGGTTATGTAGTCTCGCTAGACATGAAAGTAAACCAAAACATATATATTTTTTAATCACATCATTACCTTTCAAACGATATATTACTGACCTCTGTAACTCAAACATATCTTGAGATATTTGTAATTATTTAAGTAAAGTAAACTTTTTTCAGATTTATTTTTTAAATCATGACGATGTCATATCTGCATAACCAGACGACCCAGGACTCAAATATTTTATATTCGTATTTTTGTAGTATTAAAAAGTTTCATTAAATCAAAGAGAATGAGGTCCATTTCACCCTTTTTCTTAGTTGATTTGAAGTGGAATAACTCATATTGCTCGTCTATAATAAAATAAATAATAAAACAAATAAATAAAAATATTAATAAAAACAACAAGATATTTCTTTAATATGCATTACTATTTCTTTTAGCTTCGAAGCGAAATAATTTACGATTTTTAATGCAAAACTAAAATAATTAAAATGTAAAAAACAAACAAAAAAGCGTTAAAATACTACAAGTTTTAGCTTGAATTTTTCCAATCAATTTCATCAGTAAATCGAACAGGCACACACCATGCCAAGTGTTTCTTTAACAAATATTGTAATTGCGCTGCAATTGTTTTACTTAGTTTTAAGTATAAATGCTAAAGAAAAAAGCTATTCTACTTCCATAAGCGGTATGGTTCATCTGCTGGAAATAGAAATGCAACTGATCGATAGTGTTGCAGATTACGCAAATGACTTACAAATAAAAGTGGATGCTTTAAAAAAGTAAGATATAAAATTCAAGTAACAAAATTGCTCAAGTATGAAACTATAATTTTGATTTAAATTTTAAAGTTTAGTAAAAGAGTTAAAATATGAAAATCACAAATCTTTAAATAAACGAGAGGAATATTTATATAATCCCTTAAATGGTTTTAGTCTTATAAGACGACTTTACAATGATTGGCCTAAAATTGAAGTTTTTATGTCAAAAGCTGTGGGTCAAGGTGAGTTTTGATATTTTTCAGAATATATTTTCTAAATGTTATAAGTTATATTTCATAGACTATTTATCTGTTATACAAAAGTACCGGCCAGAAATGCCCACTGCCACAGACTTAACGGAAGCCTCAGCTTCCATTTATAGATTACAAATCGTGTACGATTTACAAGTTAGCGATCTTGTGCGTGGCATAATAAATGGCAAACAATATGAGTATGAAAATTTTCTTTAATAAATTACAGGTTTTCATTTGATTTTTTCTTTAAGCGCTAAATTAAAATCAATTGATTCTTATTTTATGGGTTATTATCTGTTTACAAAAAAACTTTATTATCCGGCCGACACATGGCTGAACTGCTCCATTAATAATTTTGAAAAAGATAATGGTCTTCATGAAATTATGGGGTTTGGCAAAGAACAGCCATTGAAATTATATGCAGAAACTTTAGTATTACAATGTAAGTAATTATAACATACATTCAAAATAACTAAATGTCTATTGAGTTTAAATTATCTAACAACAAAAATAGATCGACCCAAAGAAGCTTTAAGATTTATTACACAGGCTTCAGATTTACAACCATTAGATGGTCATCTATTGAATCGTAAAAATGAGATACAAATTTTGGCCAACACAGGAAATGATTCAGCTCTACAAGTTTGTATAAAAAAACCCAAATTTATTTGACAATTTAATTTTATTACAAACATCTAGTTTCCATCATCAGTTCTTACCAACTACGAACTTGGTTGTCGCGGACATTTGTTAAATCAGACTCCGGAAATGTTTTGTTTATACAACACAACCACTACACCATTCTTGCGACTGGCTCCCCTAAAAATGGAAATTTTAAGCTTGGATCCGTATATCGTAGTTTTTCATGATGTCATATCCGATCAAGAAATAGAACATTTGAAGTACTTAGCCAGCCCAAAACTAACAAGGGCTGCTGTTTATGATCCCGATTCGAATGATGATGTGGTAGACGAAGAAAGAACTTCACACTTTTCATGGTTTGATGACGAGGCAGATGAAACAATTAAACGCATTAATAAAAGAATAATCGATATGACAGGCTTTAATATTTTCGGTTCGGAATTCATGCAAATTGGAAATTATGTCATGGGTGGCCATTATAATGAGCACTATGATTTCTTTAATGTGTCAGAAGTAAGGATTATTAACAAGAAAAATTAAATATATAATTTTATAAAATTATTAAAAAATTTAAGGATGCTGAAATAATAGCAGGTTCTGGAGATCGTATATCAACTTTATTATTTTATGTAAGCTAACGTCATAAAAAAAAATCTGGTAAACTAATTAAATTCTTTTTATGATTTTATTATAGTTATCAGATGTGGAGCAAGGCGGTGCTACTGTTTTTCCCAAAACAAATATCTCTATGTTCCCTCAAAAAGGTTCAGCTTTGTTTTGGTATAATCTAAATAATAGAATGGAAGTTGATGATCAGACTCTGCATGCTGCTTGTCCTATTTTAGTGGGCTCGAAATGGGGTAAAATCTTTGTCTTTTGTGTTTTTTGTTATTGTAAAAAATGTTAATGGGTATTTTTTTATTTTATTTTGTGCAGTTTGTAGTAAATGGATTGGTGCTTATGCTCAGACATTTACGAAGCCTTGTTATAAATAAATTATGTTTATATAAATTTATGAAATTAGTTTTTATATTATTTAAAAAAGATTAAAAAAAAACAATTACGATTTTTCAAAATAATATACATACCCAGCAAAAACTTGGTAATGTGTTGCAATTACCAAACAACATACTTTTAAACACACACTACATACCGTCTGCATTACTTTATAGTAGTTAAATCAATTATTTTCTTTTAAATATTTAAGCAATCTATTTTCTTATTGGCACCGTGGTAGTGTCTATGCTTATCATCAGTTCAACAGCCAAAGCAAACTCGATTTTTTTTTCAGTTTTGTGCATGTTCGTAAATACTAGGGTTTCTAAAGCGATTATAATCGCAATCGTATTCACGATTAATCGCACCTTTTAATCGTAATCGTAATAGAAACCATTAATCGCGCTATTACAATTAAAAATTTTACCCTTTTTGAAACAAAGAATTTTTGGCAAACGCCTTCGGCAATGAACTATTTTCTAATCTAAGATTAATTTAAACTATTTCCATTTGCGTACAGGGCACTTTAATTCATAAACACTTTAAATTCAAAGTTTGAAATAACTTTCGTGCTTAGTAATATCGCAAATATAAAATGTATATGGTTTAATCGTTTAGAAAATATTGCAATTAAGCTGCTTATAATCTGAGATCCCACCTAAGAAAAGCTCATCCATCTGCCAACTACTTGAACATTTTGTGGTCAACTTATCCGCACTTCACATTCATTTGGTAAGCAAACAAAATTATATCTTAACCTTTATGTACACTCTTGATGTATGGGCATGTTTTGAGTTTTAAAAGCACTTTATTTTAGAAAGTAGCAATTATACCGATATAGAATTTTATGATATCCTTAGCAAAAGTGTTTTTCGCCATATTATAATAATGTTTGGGTGGAATTGTATAGCTCAGTCCAGAGATATGGTCACTTTTCGATTTCTACCCCTTAATATTTCCATACAAGCTAAGCAAGAGTACAAGAAAAAACTTAATAAAATAAACAAACTTCCGTACAAAATGTGTGTCGAAAAGTGGTCATATCTCTGACATAAGCTGTCCAATTCCACTCAAACATCGGAATAAGGCCAGGAACACTTCTGTTAAGGATGTCATGAAATTGCAGATCAATATGGTTGCTACTTCCTAAAATACATCACACTTTTACGGTCACATATAAAGGCTTACCATATTTTAGCTAGGTGGGTTGCTACCATGTAATGTCATAGCCATATAATATCAAAATTATGCCATGACCATTCCATGACATAACCATGTATACAAAGAATAAACTAAATTTCATTTTCTGTAAAGGAATTCAATGAAATGGTAACTATTTTGTCTAGGAACAGATCTACAAACAAATTTGTAAATATAGACAAACATATCTCAACAATTTCATTGAAAAAAACGTGTTTTTTTCAGTGACAAAATTATTTAAATCTATAAAACAATTTGTCTAAGAATATTTACAAATTTTAAAAAAACAATTTACTAAATCAAACAGAAAGATTTACTGGACTTTCAAACAATATTTTTGTCTGAATCTATAAAACAATTAGTCTAAAAATATTTACAAATATTAAACAAAACAGTTTACTTAATCGAACAAAATTATTTACTGGATTTTTTGTTATATATCAAAAAAAAATTTTTTCTGGTTCATCATCATAATCTTCCATTAAGCATTTATGACATTTCACTTTGTTAAATTTGTTCAAGTCTGAATGTTTTTCTAACGACTCTAAAAAAATTAATGAGAATTAAGGCTCATTTAGCCGACCGTAACGTTGATGTAGTTGCTGATCGTTTCTGTCTCATAGCTTTTCAATGTGGCAGAAACGATCAGCACATGCAACTACATCAACGTTACGGTCGGCTAAATGAGCCTTTAACGCAACGACTTTAACGAATTGATTCACTCAAAAATCTTCAGTAAACAAACTTTGCTTTTGCTATCATTGTTGTGTTTGCTATCATTGTTGTGTTGTTATTTGTGTGTATGTTGTCATCGGGTTTGTTTTTTACGACACAGCATTTCTTGTTGTTTTTGGTGTTTGCGTCCTAAATAAGAGTCAAACAACCAATTCATTGATTATGTAAAGAACATTTACTGAAAATAAAACTAATTTTTAGACAAACTTTTATTTGAAAATTTTTTCTGTGTACAACGTATATATGAGCTAATATAGTGGATGTATATGCTTTCACAAAGTCGAAACTCTTCTTTGGTATCCCCCACATAGGGGTAAGTATATACCAGTGAAAAAACTACTATTCCATTTTAATTTCTATTCAGTATCGGGCAACCCAAGAGATTTATTAAGCTACTTCGGATTGCAGAATACAGATAAGATTTTCTGTAGGATACTGTAGTTTTAGAGGAAACAAATTTGTTAGGCTTTCAAACTCTGAGGGTTAACAATATAAATCCTGTGAATTGTATAATGATACTCATTTCAGAGCATACTCATTTCTGGGAGGTTTTTTGATGATTGCGAGGAAAACGTACATAGCCCCAACATCCAATGGCTCATGGAGCTCTGGGCCTTTCTATAATACATAAAAATCGAATATTTAATTAATAAAAAACGGGCCTAACTATTTCCACTTGATACCAACTTTTTATTTCCACTTCCTTAGGATATATAATTTGCTTTATTCATAATCGTGAAAAGCCCTAATGTAATTATCGCTACACTTTTATAAATGAGTTAGGCAGAACGAAACCAACATCAGATCTAATTATAAAGCATAACAGAAATAGTTTATGGTTCTGTAAAAAATCTTAAAGTTCAGATTTCTCAGTATATTCCAACTAAGCAAAAAAGCATGTCACGAAAAATAAATAGAGAATTTTATTCCACAGCCATAATTCTCTTACAATTGTTGAATTTTATTGTGGGTTTAAATAATAAAGAAAAAAGTTATTCTACTTCCATAAGTGGCATGGTGAATCTGTTGGATATAGAAATGCAAATGATCGAGAGTGTTGAAAATTATGCAACTGAATTACAAATGAAAGTGAATGCTCTATACCAGTAAGAAATAATAATAATAATAAAACAATGGAATTGAAATTTTAATCTTGATTTCAATTTTAAAGTTTAGTAAAAGAGTTAAAACAAGAAAATCACAAATCCATAAACAAACGCGAGGAATATTTATTTAATCCCTTAAATGGGTTTAGTCTTATAAGACGCCTGAACAATGATTGGCCTAAAATTGAAATGTTTATGGTGAAGCCTGTGGGCCAAGGTGTGTTGTTGTCTTCGAAAAGTTGAAGTTTTTTTTTCTAATTTTATAACTGATCTTTTCTAGAATATTTAGCTATAATACAAAAGCATAAGACAAAAATGCCCACTAATAATGATTTAATGGAAGCCTCAAGTGCCATTTATAGACTCCAAGCTGTTTATGATTTACAAGTTGACGATTTTGTGCGTGGCATTATAAATGGCAAACAATATGAGTATGTAAACTTTCTGCAATAAGTTTCAGGCTTTAACTTGATTTTTTTTTGTTGAAGTGCCGAATTAAAGTCAATTGATTCCTACTTTATGGGCTACTATTTCTTTACAAAACAACTTTATAATACGGCCGGGCATTGGCTAAGCTACTCCATTAACAATTTTGAAGGAAATAATGATTTCAATCAAATTATGGGCTTTGGTAAAGAGATACCTTTGGAATTATATGCAGAAGCTTTAGTATTGCAAAGTAAGGGAATAAAACTTTTATTATAATTTTGCAAAAAAAAACCTACTTCAAAACAGAAAGATGGACGAGGAGAAGGGTGACCGAATATAAGAATAGAAGTCCAAAATAAAAAATTCTAGCACTGTATCCTTTCATAACATTTTACAAAGTGTTTTTTATATGGCAGAGTTATGAGGGAACACACATAAAATAAATACAAAGGCACTGATCATTCTCTTCTTTTTTGAAGTCGGTTAAAAATAGAAAAATTTCACCCAACATCAAATTATCTATCAAAACACAGATCGTCCTAAAGAAGCTTTAAAACTTATTACCCAAGCTTCAGATTTACAACCCTTAGATTCTCATCTATTGAACCGAAAAAATAAGATACAACTTTTGGCTAATACTGAAAATGGCCCACCGTTACAGGTGTGTATGTGTGTAAGACAATATTCTGTATTTATTCAATTCTTATTTTTAATCTCCACAAACATCAAGTTTTCTCCACCGGCTCTTTCCAATTACGAACTGGGCTGTCGTGGACATTTTGTCGATCAGACTTCGAAAATGTTTTGTGTTTACAATACAACCACAATTCCATTTTTACGACTAGCACCTTTTAAAATGGAAATATTAAACTCCGAACCGTATATAGTTGTTTTTCATGATGTTATATCCGATCAAGAAATAGAACATATAAAAAAATTAGCCAAGCCAATTTTAAGCAGGGCAGAAGTTGTGAATGAAATATCGTGGGAGGCAGAAACAAGCGAAGAAAGAACTTCTCAGTTTTCATGGTTTAAAGACGATGTGGATGAAGTAATTGAACGCGTCCATAAACGAGTAGCCGATATGACCGGATTTGAAGTAGCCGGTATGGAACTAATGCAAGTTGGACACTATATAATGGGTGGACATTATGATGAACACTATGATTTTTTTAATACGACTGAAGTAAGTAGATTAAGTAAAATTATTGAAAAGAAAAATAAATTCTTTAACATTATTAAAATATTAAAGGATTCTGAAATAACGGCCAAACAAGGAGATCGTATTTGTACGGTATTATTTTATGTGAGTTATTTTATTATTATTTTTTTTTTTTTGGTAAATTTTAGATGAGATCACTTTAAAAGAACATGTTCACGCCTTAAGCGTCTGTGTCTACCCAGCAAACATTTTTTGACAATTTCAGTCCGTAGTGAGTGAGAAAGTCTGCTCAATATGCGGAACTCTTATCCGAAGTAGGTCAAAAAATGTGCCAATAATCATATAAGAGATTAACAAGAAATCGGTCCTCTTTGTCTAAGAAAGTTCTGCAAACTTTGCCGAAAAGTCTGAGAGAATTCTGTGCAAATTCTAAAGGAATTATCGACATGGCTAAGCAATGTTGAAAAACTCTCTGACAAGACATCAGAAAATTTTCGGATTTTTCTGATAATTTTTATGTCCTGCCATATTAATGTCAAAGAAAAGTGGGAGCTAAAATTTGAAAATTATCAGCAATTTCATATAAAATTCGCACATAGAATAAACAAATTGTAAGACTTCTTTTTGTACCATGAACTTTTCTGTTTATTATCCAACAGGGACTGAAACCCTGAAAAAAATGGGTTCAGTTTCGGGTTCGGGTTAATCAAAATAAAAAGTTCAGGTTCAGGTTTCGGGTTCGGGTTCGGGCTTAAAGCCAAAATTTAAACGCGCGCAGTTATTTTGCTTAATAATAAAATACATAAATCAATTTTACATTCACGCTTATACGTTTAAACACTATCCTGCCTGTTCTGTAAATCGATTCGTTTTAAAAACGCTCGATTTAGAAAAATTAAATCCACTAATAGCAAACTTTTTTCATAATTTTCTGCAATTTCATATTTTTTAGAGCTTAAAATATCATATCTGAAATTAATTTAAAATACATCAATGGGTGCATTATTTATTTTTGGAAACCGAGAAATTTACTCGGACTCAGCTTACCGAACAGGGCCGTATATATTTTTTTTAATTTGATTAAATTTAATTTATTTAGCTTTCAAAAAATTTTTTTCAACTTTGTAGAGTACGTACCGCATTGACATAAGAAAATATACTTCAAATAAGAAATTATTAGAAGTACCCAAAACAAGAAAAAGCAAAAATTTTGGCAACCATTCGACACTTTTAAAAATTTCAAAAAATAGTCAGCTTTCGGGGTGCTGCCACCTGGTATGAATTTGCTTTGGTCGTTATATTATTTTGATTTTGTTTTTAATTTTTTTTTTTGCATGCAAGAAATGTAATGTTTTTATTATTCTTCTATTAAATAATTTTTTTTTATTTTTGAACCCGAACCTTGCTGAATTTTTGGGTTAAACGGGTTCGGGTTCAAAGACTTTATAAACAGCGAATCTGAGCCCGTTTGGGTTCAGCTTCGGGTTCGGTTTCAGTCCCTGTTATCCAAGTTTAAAAACGTGGTTATTTATGCACAAACTTTCAAGAGAAGAGAAGTGGCAGATGTAAGCTCTAAAATGTAATTTAGAAAATTTGCAGGCTATTCTATTAAATGTATTAAAGGAATTTATATTGCCTTCAGATAATATGCAGATCAAGGCATGTGTATTTATTTAAATAAATAAACCTTGATGCAGGCTACTCTGAAATTAATCGAATAATATTTCGGAAAATTTCCAGAAACTTCGTAAAAGAAAACTGTGAAATTCTGCTAAATGTCTAAGGGGGAACTCGGTGGAGGCTATCTGGTAAGGTACACACAGAAAAAAATGGAATATAAAATCAACATGACGCAATTGTGATTTGAAATCATATTAAATTTACATGAACTAATTTGTCGTTTCAATGTGTTAGTGTTTATTTGCTTTGTTCATTGCTACAGTTCACTGTTGTGCTTAGTTGTGTGACTTGTTGTTGTTTATTCTTACATGTGTCGGCTATGTAGACGATAGAAAACCGAATTACCAACGAAAATTTACTGCTGCTGGCTTAAAATTACCATTGTTTAAATGAAAATGTATTAATCTAACCTTAAATCTCTTTGATTTTAAATTTTTCACTGTTAAAACAACTTTGTTATAAACGTTACATTTAATTTTAAATCAACATGATTATAACTTTAATAAAATAAGTTTTTTTAAAATAAGTTTTATGTTAAATAAGCATTTCAATCATGTTGGATCAAAATTAAATTCATTTTACGTGCGGTGGTATTTATTTATTGTATAGTTAAAGAAAAGTTTAAAGCTGTTGTGGCTGCAGTGGGTAGCGCGTGGACTATGATGCAGGTTGTACGAGTTCAAATCTTGGGTGAGGCTGCCAGCTACAACGCAAAGTTTCCTGATGGCTATACACTTAGTAAAGCCTAAATCTAGCAATAAAATGCCTGTGGTTTTGTATTGTTATATTTATTGTATACCTACGATTTAGGTATTTTTTCTGAGTTACTATTTATATTTTTCTATGTTGTTATTTTGTCCAAACATTTTGAACCTCACTTTAAATCCTTTTTATAGGAATAAAGCAAGAGATTTTATTGAAAAAACATTTCCATGCAAAAATCGTTAGAAATTAGGCTAATTGGCACGACATCCGGATCACAAGTTCAAGACCATATTGAGTTCTTTGAATGCTCCTTTATTTACAAAATGTCTAATTATAATACAAATTTTAATTGCATTTGTATGTAACATGTAATGAAAAGATAACGCTGGTCTGCAGAATATATCGCCAATAAAAAAATTAGGTGGAATATATAAAGTTAAATGCGCTAAATTGAAATCCGCATTCAGTTTTTTATATCACGTACATATCTTTTAATCGACTAATACACTATGCACATCACTACACTCATAGAAAAATTTATCATCGCATTGATGACGCCCTATCATCAGAATTCTGACATCAATGCTATGACAAATGTCATCAATACAACGAAAACTGACATCAATCTGATGACAAACGTCATTATAGAAATTTGTCATAGCTTAAGAGTCATCAATGCTATGATTGGAATGACATCAATACGATGTCACTTATTATATATTGTTAAATTGTAAAATATGTATAAGAGAAATAAGTAAACAATGTTGTAATATTTGCAGTTTGTATTTTAAAGCAAATGTTATTGTTTTATTTATATTTTTGAGTTTAAACGCATTTTTAAAAATATAAAAAACATTACATTGCATTGATGTACACTTATCATCATTACTATGACAGATAAAATACGCAAGACCTTTTAAAAACTAAGCCAGTACAGTACATACACAAGAAAACCTTTGAAACAAGCGATAGTATGACACCTTTTCATCATATATGTGACATCAATATGACATGTGTCATCAATATCAAATAGAATGAGCGCGAAGAGAGTAAAGTGCGGAAAAACAACAAAAACACACCCTTGACACAAATGAAATAAACGAAGGTGTGGCAGAAAACTATTCTCTTTGTTTGTTCTAGATCAGTTGTGTTTTTAAAGTTAATTAAATAGTACCGCGTGGTGTTCTTGTTCAAGGTGGATTTATACAGGTGATATTATAAGCACAGCTGTTCTACTTTTTTTCCGCAAATTAGATGCTCGTATGTCAAAATTTGTATACGTTGACATAGGGGCTGAGATGTCAAATGTTATTGTAATGTTGTAGTTGTTTTAGAATCAGCACCACCTGATAAAATTAATTCACCTTGGTTCTTATTATAAGTTGATTTGATTACACTTTTTTCTTTTTGTTTGTTTTTAAAGTTACTTTGTATTTTTATTTTTGTTGTTATTTGCTTTTGCCTTCCTACTACTTGTGGAGAAAAAGAAAGAAGTGTAATTATATCAACTTAATAAATAGCAAAGCAAAAGTGGATAGAAAACTATAAGTAATATAATAAAAGTGAAAATTTGTTATAAGAAATATTATATGAATAAAATCAATTTTTATTGTAATAAAAACAATTATATTGTAGTTTTTATTAATTTCGCCATAATATCAATTATAGTTTATCAAAGATGATTAATGACAGGTGATGTAAAAGTTGACATCACAATGATGTAAATTGTTATTGCGTCAAATATGAAGATACTTGCCATAGTATTGATGTCAAATTACATCAGCGTTATGACGTTGTTTCAATCAACGACATCATATTGATGACATTTTGAATTTCAAAATTGATGTCACTTCGTCCTTTCTCTGATGTCGGTGTGTCATTACAATGATGATAGATTTGTCATCATTGGTATTGTTGACCAGCTGATGTAAAGGTTGACATCTCCATGATGTTAAGTGTCATGAGGTCAAAAATGAAGACACTTGACATAGCATTGATGTCGGATTACATCAGGGCTATGACGCTTTTTCTATCAGTGTATAGTTCACCATAACGGTAGAATGAAACCACATGCAGCCATATACGTTAACTAACCCACAATAAATAAAGTTTTAAAATTAAAGTTTTCGTTTTTAAATACTCATAAAAAAATAAAAAGTTTTACAGTTTCATCACTTACCAGAATTCTAGGTATATTAGGAATAAAATAAGCCATAAATCATTAAAATCGATGGACAAGTGTCGGGTTTTTACACAATTAAGTGAGTGAACTTAATTGATAAAAATTTAGATTTTCATTACACACGCATACACTCACACAAATTAAAATATTGCTGTTGTTTGGAAATTGTAATTTTTATCAATTGAGTCCTTCAGGTAATTGTGAATAAAATTGACATTTGTCCTTCGATTTTAATACGTTACGACTTATTTATTCCTAATATACCTAGCATTCCGATTAATGATAAAGATGTTAACTTTTTATACTCTTTATTTTTTTATTAGTTTTTTAAACAAACAAAAATTGCATTTTGCATTAAAAAATTGTTTTGCCGCTAGTTTCTGAGATATATAAAATATTTTATATGGGCGACTTAATAATTATTTTGTCCTTTGCCTAGTAAATAAATTAAACCAAGAGTAAGCCAGCGACTGAAATTACTAAAAAAAAGTAGGTATAGGTAACACTAGAAAAAAGTTAAGAACGGTGTTAGTCTAAATGACTAACATTAGTACTCCAGGGTTAACCGAAATTCAAATTTCTGGGAAAAATATCACATATATTAGATTCATGCTATTTATAAGCAGTTTTCTGTATTCTTACCTTTTTACTCTTGTATTGAAATATAAAAAAAGATTTAGTTTTATTTCTTTTATTGATTAAAGTCCAGTATTTTCTTTTTTTTTAATTTGTTCGTGACTTTAATTCATTTCTGCAAGACAAAATATAAATAAAATTTTCATTATTTTGATTCTGCCTCAAATTTGAACAGTTTTTTTTAAATGTGTTTTTAATCATTTAACTTAAAATTTAATAATGATGTTTATAGAAATATTTATTAAATTTTTTGTGGATTTTTGTTTTACTAATGCAGGTGTTTGTTGAAATCTAAATATAAATTTATTCTTTCATTTCAGCATTTGTGTTGTAAATAATAAAAGATGTAAATATTTAAATGCTTTTGTTTTGACATCGATTAAAAACATTTAGATTTTATTTTAACTTTTTTTTTGCTAAAGTGCTTTTTTATACTCTGTGGTTTTTTTGATATTTTTTGTTCTTGTGTTTGATCCTTTTGTTGATTTTGTTGTTTTAGTTTAAATAGGACACCTAGTAAAGTATACATAATTTATATAATTGAAAATTTTGCAAACATGTTTCTTCAAACAACAACATTTATTAAAATACTACTTTAATACTGTCGTATAATATGTGCGTTAAAGTGATAAAGTTTCATATTATTTTTAGCACTTTTTATGCAAAAACGCAGTCAGGGCTGCCTTGTATTTGATACTAGCTTAAGAAAGACCTTTTTTGTTAAGCTAATTTAAATATCCAAATGAATATATCAATAACATGGGAGCAAATTATTAAAAATTTAAAAATTTTTGAGCAAAAATATCTATTGCTAAAGGTACCATACACAAACCCTTATGTGCTCCTCTGCAGATAATATTAGACTACGTGGTCTATTTTAGCTGAAACGAACTACAACATGGTCCTGTGTAATGCAGTCATGACTATGTCACTTGCAAGCAAGAGTTTGCAGTTAAGCGACTAGTGTTCGTGTTTTAACGATTGAAAATAGTATATTCAATTTTTGAAGCTCCAACATCGCTTCATCAAATAGCATGCTTTGTATGCGTGTATGGACTAGTCTCGTTATCTGCAGGGTATTGTTTAAATACCAAATAAAGAAAGTAACCTTATTACTCTGGCGCACACTTTATACAGGGGCATATACATTTTTATAACTCTATTTTATATCTTATTATAAGTTTTTAGCGCTTTTAAAAGAGGTGGTTTAAGTTTGTGTTGCTTTAGTACTTTTTCTGAATTTACTCGTAGTGCTTTTAACAAGATGGGGATTGTCGTTATGGGTGGCTTATTTCTAATTATTAAGTTTGTTTTTTTTTTTATATCATTAATAAATTACTTTGTTTTTCTCCTTACTTTACAATATTTTTAAAAAAATATTATTTTCCTTTAATAAAATCTTCTTAAAGTTGTTATTTTTCAGATTTATTCTTTTAATGTTTATTTGAAATTACAGTTTCTTAATCTTTTTTATTTTTTATACGACATATATAATTCTTAAAACTTTTCTTAAAATTTTCTTTTTATTATTTGAAACATTTATAAACATTTATTTGTTATTTAATGGAAATTTCAACATTTAAATACATTTTTTTCAGCAGCTTATTACTAATAAAGAAATTTTTTATGATATTATTTTCAATGATTAGGGGAAAAAGTTTCCTTTATAACTGTTTTCAATAAAATTCAAGTAAAATTAATAAAAAAAATAATCTTAAAATTGGTTTATCATTTTTATATAGCAAGATATTTTTGGTATAAGACGTTAATTTAACCTTTAAATCCAATTTAAATTTCATAATTACGAAATTTATTGGCGACTTCAGAATTCTCGGTACTCCATTCCTGCTTACGGCTGCCATAGTAGAGGGCAGCTCCACCCTCTGAAGCACGTCGATGGGCGGGATTAGGTGAGGCGGCCGAAAGTCCACCACTGCCACCAGCACCAGCAGCGGCTGTTTCGGGCAACATGCGATCCTTAGTTTTGGGTGTAGCCCAGTGCATGGACTTTAATTGTGAAGGAATAACAAATACTTAATTATAGAATGAAAATATCTTAAAAAAATTATAAAATATATTTTCGAAATTTTTCGCATGCCTTTTTTGGGTAAAAACATTTATTTCTATATATGTACATTGGTTAGTTCTGGATCAAGAGGTATTGCCTGGGAATTATTACATCGAAAATAAAAAAGAAATTTAAAATTTTTATTAAAGAGAGGTAAAAATAGAGTCAAGTATACATTTCATAATTTTTGCTGATTTGTTTAAGCTCTTTTAAATTTTTATTGCATCGGACAAAATTGGATGTTACCCTTCATCACAGCGGCACGCTGTCATGAGCATGTTTAAATATGGATCAACTCGAATACCATCATGCCACGTCAAATTTGATTGATAGCACTGGTGATGCTGGTGAAGCCACCAAAATAAATATATGTAAGTATATCGGCGTTTGAAAGTTTACATCTTGGATTAATTTTAAAGGGAGCTATTTTGCCTTCTTGACTACTTATTTTTTAGCTTCTAGTAAGTTAAATACTAACTAGTTAATTGCTGTGATAATGTAAGTACATTTGTAAGGAGTACCCCTTATATTTTGAACTTCTTTAACAAAATAAGAGGTTATCATCACTTAAATCATCATATAATTTTTTCCTACCAATAAGCAAAGCTGGGTACAACAGCCATTTTTTTGTAATTCTTTAGTCTTCAACTTCAACTTCTCACAATTCTTTGCATGTTTATAAACTAACGCATTTACCATCTTAGTAAAGTCATCTTGTTAAATAACGACAGCACAAAGTCAACATAGAGCCGAAATGACTTTGAAACATCTCGTGCTTGATTTAAATACAGTAATTTTTTTTAAATAACTATTTTCGTTGTTATTATTTTAAATTGGTTATGTTAACCATAAAAATTGGTAATTTGAAAAATTAAATTCGTAACATTAACCATAAAAATTGTTTTTGTTTTGGGAATTATTGAATTACAATTAATTTAATTTTTGTAACGTGTTTTTTCTCGAAATTTATAGTAACACAAAAACATAAGAACTGACCTCAATATTGACTTGGTTAAGATATTCCGAGAAAAAAATGTAATTAAGCTGTAATTATGACATTATAAACTCAAAAATATAATAACATTGAAGACAATTTGCTAATGCCCCACGTTGGGCGTCATTGAAATCTATGTAACGAGCCAAACCGTTAAAGGATATTCTTTTCAAAAAGCCGTGCTACTAATTTATACTGGCCGTGCTCATGGAAATAAGAGTGGTTCGCCCCTAGACGACATCATGAGAAGACTAGTATTATTCTCTAAGTTCATATCCCGTATCATAGACCTAAGTTCATTTCTGAAAAAGTCAGTTATCTCAATAAGAAAATTTCCTATTGAATTTAACATTAATTGTATATTTTGTTCTTAATTTCCGTTAGTATTTAAATCAATAAATGGGAGAAAAAGCTTCGAATATATGACCTACATTATTATTTTTGTGAAGTAGAATATTTTAGAACATTTCAGCACGCTGTAACGCCGCTGTAGGGGAATTTGTTGCCCCTTTTTTAAGAAAATCGCAAAAAGGCCCATACAACGGAGAGTTAGAGGGTTAAAATGATTCACAAAAACGTTTCTCGTGGTGTTTTACATAAAAGTTCTGCGTACATCTTATATCTTACAGGATTTCCTATGCAGAGTCTTTATAAATATGTGCAAAAGCGGGAGAACTTCGACGCTCCCTAAAATGAGTCCTAGATGGAAGCTTTCGAAACGCCGATCCACGTATATATTTTTTTTGGTATACTCTCTCAGAATAGCGAAAAGGGGAATTTCGAAAAAAAATTATAGTACCAAAGTGTAAGTAAAACGTTTCAAACCAAAAAAATAATTGTTAAAATCGCTTCACATATGACAGACTTATGCTTGGGGGAGCAAGTTTCCCAAAACCCTTTCCAACAAAAAAAAAAGAATTTTAAAAATCGGTTTAAAAATGATAGAGCTATGCGTGGGGGAGCAAATTTCCCCACCGATTTTCGAAAAGAATATTATTGGACAAAACTGCTGGCAAACCCTTTAAAATAAAAAAATAATAATTTTAAAAATCGTTTGACAAATGGCAGAATTATGCGCGAACAAACATTAACAAGTGAAAAAATACACACGAATTGGTAACCTTCGCCTTTTTTGAAGTCGGTTAAAAAATACGAAACAAACTGAAAGCAAACGTTTCGATTTGTTTATTTTCCTACTCTGGTTAGAACCATGTTTTTTTTGTACAGTTTAAATCGATGCTAAGAGTTCTGAAACGTATACATATTTTATCCGTGCACCCACAATAAATAACAAGTTCACATATTAGTTCCTTTGTTTTTGAAACAGGTCTATTGGCTAATAAGATATAATTGCCCTAGTATGCAAGGATATAAGCATCTAGATAAATTGAAATGCATATTTGAATTTATTTAATTAATGTTTATCTGCTTTGAACATCAGATGAAAATTTTATTATGATGTAATTTTATCTAAATATACAAATGATTTTCCAAATTAGTTTTAAGTATTCCTAAGTACGTATCTAATAAAAGGTCTAAATATTTTGTTCAAGAGAATTTTAATCGAAACCACATGACCAGCATCATTATACAATGTGTGTAATAATGGCATATGTTCAGCTGCACACTTGTGGTTACTGCACAAGGAAAAGCAAAACAATAATTTTCTATAATATAATATAATGACGTATACAGAAAAAATTTTGCTAAGACGAATTCGTTATTCATTATTCAATGGCTTAAAAAATTAGAGCCGCTAGGAGTTTAGTCAAGATGTTGGATCACCATTTCGCTAGCGCAAAGTTTTACAAACAAGATCAATGATATGCATTTCTCGACCGATTTTCGAAAAAAAATTATTCGACCAAATTACAAACTCTTTCAAACAAAAAATTTTTTTTTTGAAAATCTGTTGACAAATGACAGAGTTATGCATGGGGGGAGCGAACTTGCCCCTCCGATTTTCGTAAAAAAAATTATGGCACCAACCTGCAGGCAAACCTTATCAAACAAAAAAATAATTTTGAAAATCGGATGACAAATGCCAGAGTTATGCATGGGGTGAAAAAAAAGGAATTTTGAAAATCGGTTGATAAATGACAGAGTTATGCCTGTGCAAACTAGAGGGCTGCACGAATATATTCGAAAGTACTCTCATGTATGTTTGTGTGTGTATGCATGTATGTTTTTTTGTATATATGTGTGTATATATGTATGTATATATGTATATTTGGTCGTGGCTATGCATGTACACACATGTAAATGCATGTATACATAAGTATATACATAAGAACATACATCTATGCACACACGAAATTCATACGAGTACGTTCTACGAATACATTTGTGTACACTTTGCAGCACTCTAGTGCAAAAATTAAAAAAAATTTTTGGAAGTAGGTTAAAAATACCAACAAACTGATGTGTAAATAATGTACTCATCAAAAATATGTTACACTTTAACGTGTCTACTTAATAGTACAGTAATGAATGTTGAATATTTGGTATAAGGGAGTCCCCTGTATGGAAAATTTGATAAAAGCTTTCAGGCTTACCTTGTGTACATATGAGTTTAAAAGTTACGATAAATATAATTTTAATCTACTTTGATTGAAAATTTGAACACTTGAGTTTTTCGCATAAGTATCTACCTATTAATGATAGCGAGGCATAACCGCGAAAAAAGCTTAACCGAGAAGTTTTCGAACTTTGTTTTTTGTGGAAAATCGATTATTTCCGATCGTAAATAATCCATTTTCGTCAAAAAACGAGGTTCGAAAATTATGTCGCTTCAGCTTTTTTGCAGTTATGGTACGATACAGGGATGGCAAAGTTGGTACAATTGTATCACTTTTGGTACAATTCGGATTTTAAATGTACAATGATATACCAAATGCTTATTTAGTACAATTAATTATTTTTCTAGTTTTTTACAAAATTTCCTTATTGCAGCTCTTTTATTGTAATAAAATATTCGGGTATGTTCTGTAATCAATGCGGAGTTAAAATGTGAGGAATGAACAAACTGTTGTTGTTATAAATAATAATTTGCAACAACAATGCTTTGTTAGTTCCGCACATTTTAATTCCGCATGGAATACAGAATACACACCCGATTTTATCATTTTCGTCCGCTCGTACAAATGCCACTTTTCTGAATTAAAATAAAACTTTTCGAAGTATTGAAAACAAAGTTTGGCTTAAAAGTGGTCAATAAATTTAGCTCACAAAACGCCCCTGTAATTTCTGAGAATTATACATATTAGTCTGGAAAAAATAAATTTTTAAAAATTTTTTGCATTGTGGTAAAGGTAAATTTTTCGGAACTATGTGAGCTATTTTAGATTAGAAATTCGACTTAAGCAGAGGTTCCCTTTGGCCACAGAAAAGTGATGTACTTTCTGTACCTAAAAAATATTTCTGGTTTCAAAAATCTCTCTTGGTACTATTATGCCCAAAAAGTAAAATTTTAGAGAACAATTGGTACAATTTTAAAATCTCATTTGCCAACCCTGGTAGGATATGTATGTATTTATTTCAAATTATAAACGTGCGTATGTACGATTACCATGCGTATGTTATTTTATGTATTTGTCATTATCCTTGTAAAGCTTTTGTACATGTGTGCAGTTCCTTAAGCAAGATGTTGTGAACAATAAAAATTAACCACACTCGTGTGTGTTGGAGCTCTTTTAGAAATGTTAATTTTTGCTCTTTCATCAAAATGAAGTGGGCCTTGACAGGTTTGGTTGGTGTTGCCTTAAGGAACAATAAATGTGTCAACTGAAGATTATTTAATATGTAGTATTTTATGATGTTAAAATGAAGTGAAATGAAACATACATTATTAACTTTATCATACCATACTCAGTATTCAAATAAGTTTATGAATTTTAGCATTATATAAAAAGTGAAATAAAAAAACATTGAATTGCTTTATGATTTCGATATGGCGTCTGTAAGTAAACTGAGTATTTTTTATCTTAAACATTTTTCTTGTGGAATTCTACTAAGTTTCAAGATTATATTTTTTCACTGGGTAAATTTAAGACAAGTTGATGTTAAATTTTACCAGTCTGATTTGTAGCAAAAATTATACAATTGTACCAATTTTGCCATAGCCGATTTGTAATTCATTTACACTTTGTTGCTTTCTCTGTCTTTCACCCGGCTGAATTAAAATTTGCGCAAGAAAACTTTGCTGTGTGTGAGCCTATACTTAATGCTGTCCGGCTGGTCGAGAGGCAAGAGTAAAAATAAAAATCGGGACTGGTTTTTTAAATTCCCTGGGCTTGGGATTTAGAAATAGAATCCCGAAATCCCGGAACGGTACCACGAGATTTTTGGGATTTCTAGATCCTGAAAAATATAATTAAGAAATTAATTTTGTTCAATTAAAAACTGTTCTTTTTTTATTTAAAAACTTATTTCTAAATTTTTAATTAAACAATTCATTTGATTTTGATGTGTCTGAAACGAGATTTTCATCTGGTAGACGCTGTCGCTTAAAAAGATATGTCCAATTCTATAGTTATTGATATCTATAGTGCTTGATTTTTGGCAAATTCTATCATCGTATTTTTTTATATTTACATTAAAACTCTATAAACTTACTTTTGTTTTTGGAATATAGAATACGTGAATTCAAAGTGTTTCACACACACACAAACCCCGTGGTTCGAGATTATTAATTGACAAGATGATTTGGCGTCGGCTTATAAACCATGCGATGAATTGTGAGAACCTAAGACCAAGCCCAGCAAAAAAATTTTGCATTCTTGTCATCGGTAGTACATTTTTAGTTGGTCAAAATATGCTCCAAATTTGAGCTACTACTCAGTAGTTAATGAAATAAGTACGTATATATATGTCATTATCTGAAAGTACTTATAATTAGTTGTTATATATTAAAAAATAAGTATACAAACACTTTAATATGCGTTTGTATATGAAAACAAAACTTTGTCGCTTAATCTTAGTTACCAATAGCTGACTGAGTAAAGCATTTGTCCTCAAATCTGAAACAGCACAGATTCGTATCCCAGCTGGGTAAAAGAAAATGAGTGAATATATTATATAAATTAATATATCTATAAAATAATGTATATTATTTTATTTTGTTCGACTACTTATTTTTTAGCTTGGAGTAAGTTAAATAATAACTATATAGTTAGTTGCTGTGACAATGTAAGTACATCTGTACAGGGTACCCCTTATATTTTAAACTTCTAAAAAAAAATAAGTAGTTATCAAGTCAAATTATAAGTAGTTACGATTTTAATCTTCATATACTTTTTTGCCTACTAGTAAGCAAAGTTTTTGGCGGTATAAAGTTACATTTTACTAAATTGTTTTAATAAATTTGGAAAAACACACATTTCAAAATTAGAATTATTTTTCATCCAAAGAAATTTATTTATTTCGGTTTGAGTTCGGTTTTAATTTAATTTTCAATTAAACTATATTTTTATTTAGAAATATATGTGAAGCATGTAGACAAAGAAAATTTTGACTGCGCGGAGGGTTGAACTGACGTTTCGATAGCTCCCGCTAATCTCATGAGAGTTCTTTGTCGCTTAGACCACTCGACCAAAGTCGGTGGCTTGCAGTCAAGAGTTGAATATCATCTACTTTTAATCAATTTAATTGAAAAATTAAATTAAAACCGAACTCAAGCCAAAATAATTAAATTTCTTTGGATATAAACCCATACAGTTCGACTAAACTCATAACTTAATTGCTAAACTCTAAAGGCACCTAGCAAAAAGGATGTACATGTGCAAATGACTATACGTCTACACCAGCAGAATAGCATACTTATTTTCTGTGCCGCAACGCACTTCATCAGCATTTAGGTGTCTTAGATTTCGTTGAAACCTAAACAATTATGTATTACAAATATCTTAGCCTTAAAGAAAAATGTATGTGAAAAAATAAATCGTGCTCATTTCATTCCAGTTATGAAAAATTAAGTATTTTTAGGATCTGTTTATAGGGTGAAATTAATTGAATAATGTTTCAGTTTTTTCCCTTACAATTTCTTTTAAAAGTCGTTTGAAGTATACTTTATTCGTTTTATGCAACAACAGGTTTGAAAGCGTCGAAAACATCGTTTCCTTTGATAAAGTTTCCTAATACTTTTTAATGTATTTTAATTTCCTTTACATATACGTTTTTTTATTTCTCTTTAAAACTGCGTTAAGGCATTAGACTATATTTTCCGTTTTTTATGCTTTGTCAGGTTTTCGGAACGAAACATTAAATGGCTTAAAACAATTTTAATTTAACTAAAAAAAAAATTCGGAAGTACGCTAAACATATTGTGAGTCATAGTTTAAAGTAAATTGAATGTATTTTTAATGGTTGCAAAATACGTTTTAAGGTACATATAAAAGAAAATCGAAGGTATCTGTACAGACAAACTATTGGGAGTGAAAATGGTGGGTTACAATAAACAACGAAAGGAATGAAGAAATATTTAGCAAGATACATTTATCAAGGTTGTAAAAAAAGTTAAAGGAAAAATAAATACATACACATTTTTGACAAAGTATTACACAAGCATATTAGCAAGTAAAGTATGCTAAAAATAACTGAAAGAAATTTACACCATTTCCAAAGTTATAAGCTGTTTCTGCTTTAGTGCTGATATAAAAAAATTTAAGATTTTTATCTTTTTGTCTTATCCTTTCTGGTAAAACAATTTAACTTTTGAGATCCTTAATACTCATTTTAGTTTCAAGGATTTTTTCTATTCCCTTGCAACTTTGGAAATGATTTAAACTTTGAAGATTTGTCTCTCTTTTTTGCTTAAACTTGAAAGAATTTTGTTTTTTTGTACAGAAATATGACACTTAAACATATTTTCACTTCTAAAAAGAAAAAAAAAACGTGAAAAAGGAATGCTTAAAAAAGGGACTGTGTTCTTATCAATGGCTTGATTGGTTTGTTAAGTGAAGCGTATACTTTTTTAACTTTGCTTCTTTTCTCCTCAATTCCCGTACCTCTTTATCCACTTTCTCCGCTATAGTGTATCTTCTCACCTGACCAACATGCTCTTTCATACCCAACCAATTCTTGTAGCTCATGGCAATGCCACTATTGCGCCATTTATCATAATTGGCCCTTTTCTCCGGATCACACAAAGTCTCCTTAGCTTCCTAGAAATAGAAAAAAGAATATGAATAAATAAAATTACAAAACTTGAAATTGGTATGACTTGAAAGAAAATTGCAGAAAATGTTCAAATATATTTATATGGTTATTAAAAATATAAGCCGGAAAGTATAATTTCCAAGTTTCTTTATATTTCTTTACATTAACAGTTTTCTTCGTAATGCTAAAGACATCAAAAAGATACTTTGAAAACAAATTGTAATATTTAATAAAAATTTAAAGCATATTTTTAGGATATAAAAAATAATTAATTAATTAAATTACCACATTTGCGTTAATTACAATATGCAACAAGAAAAATAAGACACCTTTTAAAATAAGAAAGTTTGCTTTGGCAAATTATGTTAAATTCTTTTTTAAGTATTCCTTCGTGCTTGAAGTATGTTGATGTTTATTTGCTTTGTTGATAGCTACAACCCACTGTTGTGCTCTTGTTGTTGTTTTGTTGTTGTATATTTTAATGTTCCTGTTGTGTAAATATAAATAGCTGACAAACACCCGAAAAACTTTGCATTACATGCAAAAATTGCCTGCTGCTGCTTTAGACAGAGAAGGTGCAATTTTGAAGTTTTTATTTTCTTAGAATTACGGCTGCCAGTAATGAGAATTTGTCTCCAAATGTGGGGATTTTCCAAGTGTTTTTGGGAGCAAAAATTTCGTTGGGGTACAGGAGATTTTTCTGGGAATATTTAAAACTTGTCAGAACGTTAATATAGCGGTGAACAATATACGAAAATCTTTATCACAGAAAATTCAATAATTTTCTTCTGTGCAAATGACTGAAAGTATTTTTTACAATTTAAAATTATTTCCCTTAGGCTCAATCAATGTTTCTCTAATCTATTTTGTTCTTAAGGAAATATTTGCTTTAATGCAAAGCTAAATATTTATTATACACATTGATTTTCACTCACTATTTGGGTCAATAAAGATACATCAGTGTAAGAAAACTTTCAAAGGAAAATGAACAATAAAAGGAATTTTAACAAAATCACTGTCATTGCTTAAACAAATAAAAGCATTAACGCAGTTCGAATAAATGGAACACAAATTTTCAATCTTATTGACACACACATTTCCTTTCTTATTGAATATGTGCTTTTATATCATGTTCAACCGGATTGGAATTTTTTTTCTGTGTTGGTAGGCGTCAAAGATTGACATTCGCAGTTAAAAGTTTTCACTCTGATAAATGAATATAATGGATATTTCGCTTGCATTTTTTATATTGCGATTTTTAAACAACATTAAGTGTTTCAAATATTAAACACACAGAGTTCACAGATATTAGTTTATTTGAAAAATTAAGATTTTAGTCTTATACTATTTAAAGATGATCGATAATAACACTCCACAACAATGAAAAAGTTTCGGAGATCAAAATAGAGGCATAATTCGTATGTATTATCATCTGATGAATTCAGAAATTAGTACTAAAATGTCCGATTAGCTATAGTTTTAAAGATATAGTGAGTCTACTGCTTTCATTTCTTACACCATTTTTTGTACACCATCGTTTCGAAAAAAAACACAAAAACCAAAAAAATCGCTAAAACTAAAAATATCATCAAAAAACGGAAAAAATCGCCAAAAGTGGAAAAATCGCCAAAACGAAAAAGTGTCGAAACAAAAAAATCGCTACAACTAAAAAAGCACAAAAAACCGAAAAAAATCCCCAAAACCAAAAAAAGCGCCAAAACCAAAATAAATCGCTAAGACCAAAAATCTCGTCAAAAAACGAAAAACAAGTTAAACAAAAAAAAAAATGGCAAAAGCAAAAAAAAAAACGCTAAAACTAAAAAAATCAGCAAAAAACAAAAAAAATGCAAAGAATGAAAAATAATCAAATTAAAATTAAACAAAAAAGCAAAACGAAAAATTGTCAAAATGAAAAAAAGGGGCATAAAAGATATGTGTGTATTCGTACATAACCCTTCGTGTGCGAGCCAAAGTTGCACTTTACTGAATTTATTTTAGCTTTTTTGGCGATATTTTTAGTTTTTGTTATTTTTTGCCTATTAGCGATTTTCTTAATTTTGGTGCTTTTTTTCCTTTGAGCGCTTTTTTCATTTTGGGGACTTTTCGTTTTGACATGTTTTTAGTTTTGGAATTTTTTAGTTTTGGCGTTTTTTTAAATGTCAAGAGTTTCCAGGATACAGCAAATTATCTAATAGATATATTCAAAATTACATAAACTAAAGTATCAGTGTTAATTGGTGTAGTCTATTCTACAGAATACATCAATTAACAATTACTTTAAAAATCCACAAGTGTCTATATATATAAATCTGTATATTTCAGTATTTCAACAGGTTTCTTTGCTCGCTTTAGAAGACCCTTTAATTTTTAGCTGTCATATATAGCGGCCAGAGTTTTACACATTCTGTGAAAGATTCAGGTCCGTAGCACTTACGATTGACGAGAAAACAGCCTGTGACAGACAGACGGATGCACAGACAGACATACAGGCGGATAGACAGACAGACGGACAGCGTAGCGAAAAAATAGTGTTCCTTTACACTTTTTGTGTACGGAACCCTAAAAATGGCTAAATTTTGAAAAAAATATAAAGCTTAATTGTTGGAAGTTTTTCTCAAAAATTTTTCAGATATAAAATTTTTTTCCATATTTCGAAACAACAGATTTCAAAAATGACTGGTAGTTGAAGTTTTCAATCGATTAAAGCATGGACACTACACCCAGCATTGTACGAATAGTGAAGTTTTCTACGAAATTCTATATTAACCGCTTGAGAAAAAAAAACGAGATGAGATTAGTATTAGTATTTTTTCATCTTGAAATAACTTGAAGTTATTATTATTAAAAACTAAAATTTACTCGTAATATAAAATATGTTTGGCCTTTTTTTAGCTTCTTATTTTGGGTGATCAAGCTTTTTCTAGCTTTTTTTAAAACCCGATTAATGTTCTTTTTTCTCATACCCCTAACAACACTTATAGCAGCTAAAGTCGAGTTAGAACAAAATTGAGTTATTACTACCACTGTACTGTTTGTATTCAAATGCACCTCCACTCGAAATTTTATCATTGTATCTCAAAAATTTAATATCTCATACCTAAAAATCTAAACAACCAAAATCGATATTCCGCTTTTACGATTTTGGAATAACAGCCTATCTCAAGTATGTTCAAACAAATTTTTTACAATAGTTTTTTCCAAATTTTAAATAGCATTTTATTCCAAACTGTGCCGTTAGTGTATTCATACGTGAAAATTCTGCCTAACTCGAGTTTGGCCATTATTCCCTTTGATAAATTGATATTTTTTAATTGGGTTTGGTTGATTTGTTTATTTCTCTTAAGTTAACTGGTTTTTCATTCTAAATTAAGCTACAAATTAAAATAATATTAAGTTGCTAGCATCGATCATAAATAGGGCTGCTTAATCTTAATTCTATGATTTCAAGCAACGATTTAAAATTTAAAAATGCTCTCCTGAAAACTTGCCTAAATCGGACTTAGCTATTATTCCTTGTGGGCAAAGATATATCAGCAATTAAATAGTAAATGATTTAATCGCTACCACTCTTCGTTGGGCAAGCGAAATTCCTCAAAGTTTTATAAAAGTTATTAACAATTAAAAAATTGCATGGACTTTTGAAATTGTGAAATGTATGCATATTTTTAGCTCAGGTAAAAATTACATTGAAATCCTTGTAGCTGAAGACAACGACCTTTTTTGATGCACACCAGCAGTTATATAGTTTTCGTCCTGGTTTTTTTTAACACGCACATATGATTTTTTCTTTTTCATGTGAATACAATTATGTACCATATACAGTTCATCAAGTAAATGTTTGCATAGCATAAATAATTTATAACCTTTCTTTGCGGTAGAGAATTACAGGAAATTCGTTTTACGTCTTTCACTTTTTCAAACAAATTTAAGGATAACAAGCTAACAAGTTATCTAAAATGCACAGGAGTTATTAAAAAGTTTGAGATTTGTTGAGATTTTAATATATTAAACATTATAAACACAACTGAATTTACGATATATTCATACAAGTCTATGAAACATTTTCATTCCTGTTTTCTAAGTGGCTTAATTTGTAAAACGCAAGGTTAAACGTTGAGATATTTCATACAAATAAAATTCAATTTATAAAAGTTGAATTTATAATTTTTAAAATATCTCAAAGTCTTACAATATAAGAATTTGGTTCAATTACATGTTGCAATTATTATAATTTCTTCCAAGTTTAAGGGTTTATTTACGTTCATTTTAATTTGTAATTTTTACTTAACATGAAATCATTTAAATTCAAAGCAGACAAACAGTACCTGGAAAAATCCATAAAATTATGAAATAATATCACAAGATATAAAACACAATCAATGATAAAATCGTTTTAAAATTTTGGAAACTTATCCCGCTTACCCTAATAAGCAGAATCAATAATACACAAATAGTATGCATATCACAAATTTTGTTCGTGAAGTACCGTCACACAGTGGCTCCAATTGGAAAAAGTGGTAATAATTCTATATTTTTGAAATTTTCGGTCAGATTACAAAACGGTGTGTGGAAAAATCATAACGCAGGACCTAAGCTTTAAGAATTATGAAATTTAGACCACCCGGTTGAAACACACGTTGAGCTATAGGGTGTCAAAGTTTACTATAGACTTTGTTGGCCTCATAACTTTTACAAATATTATCCGATTTGAATGAATTTCGACTTGTTGCTGTAGACGCATAAGCAACTTGATAGTACATACCATTATATTATTCATACGTCTCATGCGCTCGCCAAAAAAGGGCAAATTCGCATTTTCTTCACGTTTTTTTTTAATTATAACCTGCATTTCTAGTAAAATCAAAATCTATTCTACATATTTTTTAATATTTTTAAAGAGCCGAAGACAAATTATTTTGTAGACCAGCGTAATTGTTTCTATGCAGGAATTCCTGGTAACACTGTAAATTTTCAAATAAATCCCGATTTCACGGGAAATGGAAAAGTTCGGGAAAAGAACACCCTTAGTGACAGTACATCAATAAGATTAGAAAAATGGACGGTGTCACCGGTTATATAAAGGAAATATTATATCCGAAATTATTTTTTTGGGAGTTGCTAAAATTTATGTTTTTTAAATTTATAATCGCACTATTTCCCAAAATTAATATTTTACTTATTCAGTACAATATTAATTGATTATAAAAACACATTGACATTGATTAACTAAGGGGTATTAGCCAGTTCCTATGCGCATTTCACAGGGGCTAAATGCAGATCATCAGGGAACCTTTGCCAAAAAATCTCATAGAAAAGCTAAAGATATTGTAGCAAACTTTTAATTAGTATGTCTTTTCGTTTTTCTTTGTACATGCCAACATATATGCATACATATCTAGCTTTATGTCCGCAAAGTCAGAACAAGGTACAACGAAATCCGTGTTGCAGTATGTTAATTTTTTACAAGCTAATGCGATTTATAAAATTGTATAAATGGTTTTTGAAATGAAGATCCTTATGGCACGTTATGCATATGATATGCAGCATGCAAATGTTTTCTATCTTGACAAAAAAAAATTTTTAATGAAAAAATACGTGTAAAACATACTGGTAACATATACGTGTAACGAATACTGGTAACGATAATAAAAAACGAAGACAACAGGCCGCCCGAACCTTAAAAACCTTGCCGCTTTGGAATTTTCGCGGTTTTCGGTATTGCCGTTATTGCCGTAGTTTTCCGGGGAAGTTCTGGAACATTGGGTAGATTTTCACCTAGTTTTTGGAAGTACAGGAAACTTCTATGATTTTGGGAAGATTTTTCTTCCAGTTTTTGGGAATCTGGGGAACTTCTGTGAGTTTGCTCAGATTTTTGTTCCAGTTATTGTGAGTCCCTTTGTGTCTTTGCTAATGGCTGATTTCCTTGCTAAGTGAAGATGTCTCGGATAAACACCAGGTGGTCGGCTAAATTCTTAAGAAGTATCGCCTAAATATTTTTCAGGCAATGGTGGTTTTTGTTGAGAAATTGTCTTCTTTTTTCATCTGGGGGTTGAATATAAAATCTTCATTCACTTGATGTCATCAAGGAAGGTGAAATTTTTGTTTTTGAATTATAGTTTTTATGTTTGGTGGGGGTCAGGGCAGTAAAGATAAGGGGGCGTTTGAAATAGCGGCCGAACAGTGCCGAATCAGAAGGTGGCATGCCGATGACATAATAACGAAGTTTGAGATAGCTTCCGAACGGTGCCGATCAGAAGGTGGCCTGCAACTGGCATAACAACGAAAGGAGCTGGCCGAAGACGGCAAGCCGATATGGGGTAGGCCGAAGGCAACAACACGGTGTCCCATGATACTGTGCGTTCTTTTTTATCTTGTTTGTTATTTTAATTCTGCATTCAAAAAACAATTTCAAATAAAATGTTTTGCAAATTATTACTTGACAAACCGCACATAAATTTATAAATATAACATCGTTTTTACCTTTGGGTACTCGTAGGTTTATTGATCCTAATACGCAATATATGTACACATTTTTAAATGCTGGTATACGTGCTTCGGTGACCTACATAGACATAAAATGTTACATTTACATACTTTAAAGTGCATACCCCGTAGGCCATGTCTTCGAGACATCATCGATGCATTTTCGAAACAAGTATCTATAACGGACGACGAATTGACAACAGTCCAAACCAACTATTGACGACATTTTCGAACAAAGGGAACATATGTCATTGACGACAACATTGGTAACATGCTACAAAAGCTGTCGTCAATGAATAATAATAAAATTTAAAAATGTAATAATCGAATCAAACCCACAACCTCCGCACTAATAGGCTAGCCTACCGTGGTACTTAAAACACTTGGTACGAAAATACGTTTTGTGGGCAACTCAAACTCTTTAATGTACACAAATGGATGCACGACAACTTCGATGCAGTTTTTAATCTTGTTGTCAGCAACGGACCCGTACACACGACAGCTTCAATGCAGTTGTTACTTATGTTCTCGTCAATAAAACAGTACATACGGCAACTTCAATGCAGTTGTTACTCTTCTTGTCGTCAATAAAACTGTACTGACGACAACTTCGATGCAGTTATTTCCCATCTTCTCGCTAATAAGGCTTTTTAGCATATGCTTTCATAATCTTGTCAGAATAAATTCTTTATACACGACAACGTATACCACATTGTCACCAAACTTATTTCGAAATGTCTTTTGAAGGCGACAAATCATTGATTATCTTGCACACATCATCGATAAAAATGTCGTCGGTAACAACTGGGACTGCAGGGTATATACATTTACTTTAAATGTGTTTGAAAGTGGGTGCTCTTTCTATGTATACATACTTACATTATTCATTATTTGTATCTACACTTCAAGCACAAAGTAGAAAAAGGAGCATTTATTTTTAAAATTTTTTTCCTTATGAATAATCCTGTAAAAATTTAAAAATATTTTTCTAGTAAATCCTTTTTGATGTAGTATCTTATGATACTTTTCACTCCCCAACACTTGATTTTTGTACTTAAATTGTAAGTATTATTAGACGTATTGTTATCATTAGACCATTGCTTTAAAGAGAGAATATATAAAAGTTTATTTGTAGAAGATTAAAAAAGAAATTTAAAACAGGTTGCAGTTTACATTTCAGAATAGAAATAAAGCATCTCTGTGATAGGCTTATGTACAAGCCATAAAAGATTTGTTTTCACAGGAAGTTGGTCTTTTATGTTGATTTTTGTTTAATAATATATTTTTGTTTAATAATAATTGTAATTAGCACTAATTGCTATATTGGGAGTCATATTTCAGTTCCAATTAACGAAACTTTACACTTCTAATACCCTTAACAAAAACATAATTTGCTTAAATAAATATATAAATAAATAAATAAGTGTTGAAAGAATATTTGATACTCGTAAATATATTATTTTCATTAACTTTACACATAGCAAAGGAATGAATATCTGTTAATTAGCAGAATTTCAGATGGAACTTTTTCATACATACTTTATTTTCAAAAACTTTTGCACAGAAGAGGTAGTTTTTCGTTATAACTTGTATGTATGCATGTACAATATTGTTTTCAGGGCAACCAGCTATATGCCCAACTACATATGGCTGGTTGTCCACCTACATACATACATGAGCATTCCATTTGTAGGAGTAAAAGTGATATGTAAATAATTGAGCTCTAAGTCAGGATGAATTATATTTGTTACACCACAATCACCATGACAATTACATATTTTAAAAACATAAATGTCATGGAAAAATGAATACATTAAGTGGCATTTATACAACAGTAATGATCAAATTATTTGCTACTGAAATTATATTTACACCTAACGAAAATATTAGAATTGCTAAATCAAATTTCATATGCTTTGTTCTTGGTTTATAGAATTCATGGAATTGGACCAAAGCGAGCTTAAGTAAGGTTTGTTTGTTTATCGATGTCGAAAGAATTCTTTCTTTCGTCTGTTTATTTGTCGTATTCCATGTGCGGTCAAATTGCCAATACGATAAAAATTTGCGAACTTATTCTCTGCATCTACGTAAAGGTTATAGCCTAAAAATTTTCTTGAACATTTCAAGGTGTGTGGCACCTCCCATACAAGCCAAACGGTGGCAGCAATGAGCAAGATATTAGCTAGTTTTACAAAAAAAAACCTTTACTATTTTTTCTGTTTAGCATATTTTCTCGCATGTACTAGCATCCGTTATTATATAAGAAAAAATGTGTCAACAAAGGTTTTCTTGTACTACACATTTTCATTTAAATTATAAATGCTTCTTTTCATAATTATATTTATATGTTATTAAGTGCAAATTTCATACAACAATAACATTTCCAACTTATTTTTTTCACCAGCATTAAACGGAAACATATTGTGCCGACCTAGTTTATACATTTGACATTTTTAGTTGAAAAAAAACTTACGAAAGTACTATTTCCTTAATGTTGCAAGTGAGTGATTCTCATTTTAAGTGTAAATTTTGTGATTTTTACCAATGTAACTAATAGAAATATGAGAAGGCAGGGATTCATATCAGGGCTGGCACGTTGGTCTAATCAGACCAAAATTGGTAGATTTTTTTTTAATTTTTAAATTAATTGGTAGTTCGGGTGGTTTTTTACGTCTTTTAAGCTTTTAGTAGAAAAAGAAACTTTAAAAATTTAAAACTCTAGTTTTCGTTTTTTAGCAAAATTTTTGAAAATCCTGGCTTTTAACCTGTTCAGACAGATTTTATCCCGAACTTTATATACTTCCAAATATTATTTGGGTTTTGAATATTAAATCGGGATTGCATATAAATTTTTTTTGAAAATAATGACTAGCAATGACGTCTATTGATATTCGATTATATTTATGTATTTGCTATGCAAATTTTCTTCTTATAAATGGATTATATTAACAATACAATGAACTCAAGCGAAATGTTAGGTTTTGAGAAACATTTTGGTATTGGGACTTACATTTCCTTTTGCGGTTGTTCTGGGAATTACTTTTGCGAAAAAAAAAATAAACCACAAAAAATTAGTATAGAGTATGAAAGCACTATATATCTACTCTCTAAAATAAAAGAAAAATATAATAATTCAGGACGAAATTATAGTTTATGACCACTTTTTAAATTTGCACTTGGTTTCACATGGAAAAATAAAAATTTTTATGTATTTCTTAAAAAAATTCTTTACAAACATTTATACATTAGCCAAAACCAGGCTCTTTCAAATAATACCAATTTTAATAAAATCGACCGAACTTATGTCAGTTTTAAAGAATTATTCGTACGACCTACCTAATACAGTCTTCGCAAATATAACAACCCACGTGCTGTAGAAGCAAAACTTTTTCAAAGCAAGTCCGAAATTTTTACACGGATTATGTTCTTTTATCGTTTTTACAATTCCGTTGCTGCTAATTTTTTTTTTACTGTCTTAAAAATTATATATAAATTATATTTAAGACTATTGTTAACGTAACGCTCAACACATTTTGTTACGAATTCAATATTTTTAGCAGAACAACGCACTATATTTTGAATTGAAAACAATTCAGACGCATAATCTTTGAAGATTTTAGCTATTTACTAAACAATTTCAATTAAATTAAAGAAAATATATAACACTCAATACATTTTTTATTTTTTTGGATACAAACCATGATTGTTTAGCAATATAATTGTCTAATTCACAACCTGTTGTATGTGTTGTAGATCGTATAAATGTTGTTGGTAGTTTCCAAGTAAACATTTGCTTAAGAACATGTTTATGTGAAAATTACCAACAACATTTTGACGATCTACAACACTTACAACGGCTTGTGAATTGAGCAAATATATTCAACAAAGTTCACGAAGCTTTTAAATATTTTGAAGTACAAACCTGCACTGTTAATTTGGTATATGTCGTTAAAGCAATTTCAATAATTAAACTGATGGTAGAATTAGGTGAACCGTATCGGGAGGTTACGGCTAAGCTGCCAATATTTGTTACATTAATAAAACATATTACTGTTTATTCAATATGTATCGTAAGTTTTGTGAGGTAGAAGTCGACAGAAAATAGATCTTCACGTAGAGAGCGTCAAACAGTAGCATATGCCAAAAACAAAAAACAAAGAAAGATAAAAAACAAAGGTATATATTTTGAATAAATGAAAATACGAATAGAAATAAGGCAAATAATATTTTTCCAACTCAATGTTTTTATTAACTAAGACACAAAGTATAATGATACGGAAAGAAGTGAAGTAACACGATACGAATCAACTACCGAGTTCTACCATGAGTATTCAAAAAGCGTAACGCTCAATACACAAAACTGCCAACAAAAAAAAAATTAATTTTAATTTATATTTATATTTCAACATTTTATGTGTGAAATAAGAGCCTATTTCACCAACGATATTTCAATATCATTTCATATTTAAATGTCGATTTTCAATAATTTTTGAATCGAAAAATGGCTTTTTTAAATATCAATTGATATATAAATAAATTGGTGAAATAGGCACTAAGGGAAGCAAATGCCAAATTTCTAAAACCGTTATATATGTAATCTCGTTTTGGAAAAATTCATACTTTCTTAATGTGGAAAATCAACAGCATGCATTACGGACACGCCATTTTGTATGAAGAGAATATAAACACTATTTCCGTTGTTCGTTTTTAACACATACTAAACAGTCTTACACAAAAAAAAACTTATATACATTTATTTATATCATACTAAATCATGCTAAAGCATTTTTAATTTTTAAATTTGTGCGTTTATTTTATGAAATATTTTACCATTTGAAATGAGAATCACCCAAATATTAAAGTACTATGTGCCTTCTGTTTAAATGAATTCAATTCTTTCTTTTGCAGAAATGTTATAAAAAATGAGAATTGTTTTAAAAATATTTTAGAAAGCACTACCTAACACTGAATTAATTAATTACTAAACGTTGGAAAATTTGTTAAAAGGGTTTTTTTTAATGTACTCATTTCAAATGCTGTTCTTTAGTAGTTTTTAACCTTTTAGAAACAGAAGATTTCAAAATAAAAATAAAAAACAGCTACGAGAACTAATTTAGTTGTTGAAGTTATCTGGAGCACCCGAATCAAGTCAAACGAGATAATTTATAGGATATGAACGGAATTCATATATGTATGTATGAATTGTCTCACAAATCCCGTGCAAAAAATCAGTGTAGCCCTGTGTTATTGATCATTATTGCAAAAATTTCGTTACATATAATATGTAACATATACTAATATGTTACATATAATATGTTATATGTTTCTACTACCACTTTTAATATTTTTAAAGCTCATAACTCAAACAGCAAGTTATCACCTTAAATATTTACATATTATGTACATATAAATAAACATCTTCCAACAGTACTTACTTTTAATTTTTGAAATTTAACTTCGGCATCCTTGTCGCCGCTATTTTTATCCGGATGAAATTGCAAGGCTAAAACCTTGTATTCAGCTTGAATTTGTTCAATCTACAATGACAAAGAAAATAAAACATCAAAATTTACTATGTATGTATGCAGCACGTGATTTAATGAATAAGAAAAATAAAATGTATATCAAGAGTAAAAGAACAAACAGTGTTTCCTTTTTATTTGGCACATTAATTCATTCTTTGTTTCATTCCTTTTTGTCTTGTAACGAAATTTAACATTCAAATCCTTGTAGCTGATGTCAGTTTTAAATTATGTTCATATATTTCTTTTTCTTTTCATTGAATGCTGTCAGGTTTTTTATGTGTGGCTTTATCCGTATTTTGGTTATTTAATGAGTGTTTGTTACAAGAATGTATAAAATATTGCCTAACATAAATAAATGCGAAACAAAATGTGGGTTTGTCTACTTTAACCATATAATTAATACTCTCTATTAGTTATATGTATGTATAATAATCCAACAATATATCTGTGGACTTTTGACAAAAGCACTTAAGTCAAGTTAAGATAATTTTACTCTTTCTCGTGGTGTTTTACATAAAAGTATCGAACATATATTTTACCTTAATAGTAAGGCTTAGAAGATTTCCTGTGCCGAATCATGATAACTATGTGTAAAAGTGGAGCAGCTTTAACTCCGCTTAAGTGAATCTCCGATATAAACATTTAAAACAACGATAGACGTATATATTTTTTGGTGCTTTCATGTAGAATCGGTCGGCAGAAACATGTTATTTTTTTGATGTAATTAGACATGAGACAATTTTCCAAGGAACAAGGGAAACATTTAAGTTAATTGATTCCAAGCTACATGGAAGAACATAAAAACGTTGTTTTCGACGGCTGTAACACTTCATCAAACAGAAAAAGGTTAATTTCATTATTATGAATGTTCATCGCATTCAGACAACTGAACTTCATTGTCACGTAAATCAAATTTGAATCCAAAAAAGTTGGCAAGTAACATGAACTTTTTTGACGACCTCTGTTACCAAAACATTTCTTAAAGTTTTTGTCCAACTAATCCTATGTGCTTAATGTGTACTCAAACTTTTAACTTTTGCTTTATTTCCCTTTTGGCTTAAAAAGTTCCATACGAATTTCCAGAATTCCATTACAAGTTGCAAATAAGTTTAGTTTCATTGTGGTAATTTTAGATTTCTATCTATGCCGTGTTTGCAGATAAGGGACATCTAACTGTGGTTATGACTATTTTTTAAAATAATTTTTCAGTTGCTTTGTTCAATAGGTTAACTTTTAAAATGTTGCTAAGAACACTGTACCACAAAATGAAAATAACAAGACTCTAACGACTGACTTTGGTTGAGGGGATAATAAAAATATCGGCTTTTTAAAAGTTTAAGTCTGGCTTAATTTTGCACAATGATAGTGAATCGGCATAAGAGATCTTTATATCCTTATATTTTACTTACAAGGTATGCTTAGTACTTTTATGTACATAACTAGAAAAATTTATCAGTAAAAAATTTTCAAACAAAAATTTGGTGTATATGTAATAAAATTACATTTTCAGCAAATGTTCTTTACTGAATCAATGAATTATTTGTTTGACTTTTATTTAGAATGCAAACACTAAAAACAACAACAAAAACTAGTTTTCGGTTTCTAAAAAAACAACCCCGATGGCGACATACACATAAATAACAACAACAACAATGATAGCAAAGGGAATGCGATTGTAACAAATCTGTTTACTAAAGATTTCTGAGTGAATCAATTCGTTAATGTTGTTTCATTAATTCTCATTAATTTTTTAGAGTCTTTAAATAAGCATGCAGAGTTGAACGCATTTAACAATATTTAGGGAATATATTAATAATTAGACCTAAGTCATGTATTTAAATAAATGTAAATATTATATAGCCAGGAGTTGACTATTAATCGTCTTTATTATAAACGCCGCCACTGCCAGCCAGTGCCAATAAGAAAATAATTGTCTTGTTTAGTTATTAGTAAGTAATTGATTTAACATTGTAAAGTAATGCAGACAGTTTGTAGTTAGTGTTGAAATGTTGTTTGGTAATTGCAACACATTATATCCCACTTTATCTACCCTTAGCTTTTCTACTTAAAAAAATAAATTAAATGCATATAAAATTCCATATAATTATGTATTCAATAATTTTATATCATAAAAATTTCTTTGACATAATTTGTAATTTTTTTGTCGCTCGTATAATTGCCTTGACTTTAAATCAAATTTAATTTAGCGCACAAACAAAGCATGGAAAATATATGTTTTTGCTACTAAAATCAATTAACACTCACTTGAAAGAGGAGGAAATATCCACTTACTAGGGATGGGCAAAATATATCGTTATTTTATTAAAATATATCGATATATATCGTCAATATTTTTAGTTGCAATTTATCGATATATCGATATTTTTTTCAAAAAATATTTTGACTTTGCTTTTGTTTTTCGTTCAGTTTTTTTTAATTTCCACACAATCTTTATTAAATAGAATATTACTAACAAAATCTTTTGTTTTATTCATAATCTTTTGTGTATTCGAATAATTATCTTTCTTTGAGTATAATTTTCTTGATGTACGTTCCATGAAATATTGTTGAAACAGCAAGAAAGTTGGAAATTTACTCTTTTCAGGTTAATAATTTCTAAGAAAAGCACTTTTTGTATTTTATCTATGAAAAATTGTGGGACTATATGTGCATAATCATGCTTGAAAATATATCGATATATATCGAAATATTGTTATTTTTTTTCGACATATATCGATGCCGATCAAGATTTAAAAATATATCGATATTGATATATTTTTTTCACATGCCCATCCCTACTACTTACTACGTGTATCTAATGCTTTTATAAATAACTTGACATACATGTGAGTAAAAAAAGTCGATAGAAATTTTTTGTGGCCTTCAATAAATAATAAAATTTTATTTTAATCTGCAGTTCAATGGATTTCTCAAAACATATAATATGTACAAGATTATTACAAAATATTTTTAAACACACAAAACATCTTCCCAAGAGTTATTAAAATAAACATCATTTATGTATGTAGAAACAAAATAATGCTATTATTTATTATTACAACTAAGAGTATTAATTTTGCTACTGATAATACTACCTGCACTCTCCTGGTCTAGCATTACACCATATAAAATGGCCTTCCTATTCATACTATATGCATATTTGATATACGAATACAGCAAACTACATATAACTCCAATAACCACAATAAAGTACTCGGATTTATATAAATTGCTTTTATTGTTTGTTGGTTTGGAGATTTTCAGAAATTCAATTTAGTTTTCTGACCAAAAAGTGGATATTTATTATTGCTGGTGACGTAAATCAGTAGAGATTAATTGGAGGTAAAAAATAATGAATAAATGTATGTTTAATATAAAACAAAATATTTCTACAATCTCTCGAATTCTTGATATATATTAATATTTCATAATTTTTGCAATGTTATTTCAGGTTTTTCTTTTTACTACATATTTACCCATTTAATTAAAAGTAAACCACACAAAAGCTAATTAATTCCGAAAACAAGTAGAACAAAACAGTTAATATTTTCAAGGATCGCTATACCATCCCGAAATATTGTGTGCTATTGCTACAATCTATCGAATTTTACTTCAGATATTTTCTTTTTATTTATTTATCCATTTAATTGAATGTAAACCACTCTTGAGCGATGTATACAGGATAAGCTAATTAATTTGCGTGGCGGCGTTATAGCGGGCTGATATGGCGTATAATAATTTTTCTCGTGGTGTTTTACATAAGAGCGTTAAAGACATCTTATAGCTGAAACGTGAAGGCTTGCAAGATTTCCCATCCATAGTACTAATTTTGAATAAGTACGAAATTAAGTCTTAAACACATTTTAGGTTTTGTTTGATATTGGCGTTCAAAATGAGTCAGCAGTAGGCAGGGTTACAAGGAGAGGAAAGGGTAACGAGATATGTCTCCCCCTCCCCGTCAAACGAGTAAAATATACTCAATTTCTATAGACACTCTAACTGAACAACCTAAACTAGAGCGTTAAGCGCCGCGTAGTCAACAGGGTTCGTATACCCAGGATATTCAAGGTAAATATTTTGTGGTAACTGTACTGTAAATTCGTACCATTTTGCTTACGCGAACGCTCAATGCTCTGATTTAGTTTATGCAGTAAATAAAATTTAGCAAAATAGTATGTTTCATTTCTATCTAATGTATTTTAAGAAAAACTCGCTTTAAAATAAATTTCAAATCTAAATTATTTTTTTTATGAATATGGTAGTAGAAACATATTGAATGGAATATGTATATATTCAGTCAATTCAAAATAGATGTGTATGTATATAACAAGGCGAACTAGTTTTAAAGGTTGTAGCTGATTCTATTTTTTGGTATACACTAAATCTATGCTTATTTTTTCCTTATATTTTATACGGAGACCATCAAACTCCGTAAAGTTGTATTGCTGTTTAATCTGCCAAAAAAAAATTATAAAAATATTTGTTTTCAAAAAGTTCATAGAAATTAAAAAAGCAAACCCACATTTTTTTATTAGCATGTGTATATGTAAATATGTTCCCGACAAAACAAGCCGTGTTTGCTTAAAATCGATCCACAGCTTCTGATTTTATTCACAATTAAGTGAGGGAAGACAATTGATAAAATTTCGATTTGCATACAACAGCAAAATTTCAATTTGTATGTGTATGCTTTGTGTGGAAATCGTAATTTTTGTCAATTGAGTTCTCTAAAGGGCACCTTACACTACATCAGTATGTACGCGCAATCAAATGTTGGCGCCTGTGGTTTGATCGTTATGGCCATTTGGTGCGATTTTACGCTTTGCTGTACCGATGTCAAACAGAGTTTGATATTTTGCAGATGGTACCAGTTTGTCGTATTGTGTGTGGTGAAATTAGCTCAATTGAGAACAGTTGTCAAAGAGTAAACATCGGAATAAAACACATTTATCTGAATAAATTACGCATAAATTAAGAAAAAAAAGGAACAAAATATATATTGTAAAGTATTTCTGAAATAAAACAAATTATTCTTTTTTACTAAAAAGACGGGTTTTCCTTAATTTTTATTTTCAAAATAATATCAAAACAAGTCCGGTGCGCACTAGGTACAACAACTCATCCGTACAGAATTTTTAAAGAAATTAATATTGCACCAGTATGCTTGTATGGTATGTGCTTCGAGCACGATTCAACATCACTTGTTTGTGCCAGTATGCTGGAGTAATGTATGCTTTGCTTAAATCAGAGCATACACTTAACTTAATAATTTTTTAAATTACCGTATTTTTAATAATCCCCCTTATTCCGTAACTATCTGTTGACGTCACGTCAAGACAATACCAAAAAATTGGCACTTGTCTACTCGCTCTCGACAAAAACTTACTACTACTAACACTCTCTTCCCATTTCAAATGCCTTAGAGAATAGTAAGTGGCTGTCAGTAATAGTAAATTGTTGTCGATGACGAATAGAAATGTGCAAATTTTTTGGTATTGTCTTGATGTGACATTGACAAATAGTTACGGAATAAGGGGGAATATTACCTTGCTACATTTTTAGGACCCGTAGTTACCGTACAAAACAGTAATTACTACTACGGTTAACATCACTGGCATGTACGCAAGAATGATAGAATCATTTTTGGCATGCACGCATTAATATTGAAAAGAGAGTATGTGTTTTTGTTTTGTTTTTATTGTTATTGATTTTGGTTTGTTTCTCTTTCTCTCTTCTTACTTTATGATCAATGCATTTAAAATTTACAATAAAAAGAATTTACAAAAACTGTAAAAGAACCGTTGGCGCTCGCGTAATAATAAATAAATATGTATGGATGTATGTATGTATGTATGTATCAAGAGTAAAATTATAACAATAAAAAATTAATTAAACTTCATTATTATAATAATTGACAAATTTAAGTTCTTTATATTATCTATGTAAGTATGTATGTATGAATTTAGAGTAGATATGCTCCATCGATGCCATTCAATTAATATAATATATGTAAGTTACCACATATTGTTTTGGAACATATTTTATACTGCTAGCCAATCTTACAACACTGTAGGATATTTAAGTATTTAATTAATTAAATTTTTATTTATTTTGTCTGGCAACGCCAACCCAAATTGTAAATTAAATAATACATCAAGTCATATTTTTATTTTATATAAATATGCCTTGGAATATTTGTTTTAGAAAATAAAAAACTGAAATAAGAGTAGTCACATTTCGACAAGAGAACACGCAGTTTCATTCAAAATCGTATATGCGATTAAGGACTCGTGATACTTATTAACTGGCGCCCAACGTAAAAAAGTTCTAATTTCTTTTAAATAAAAAATCATATATTTGATTAATTAAAAAAAATTACAAAATTCATTTGCCATCAAATTTTCATAAAATAAAATAAAACCCAACACTATAATTTGAATATCAAAACTGTCTAGCAACTGCAATTCAAGAAATTTTAAGTAGCTGTACCAAAATTCACCATAAATGCAATAAGGAAATAGGAGATAACGTCCAAAGATAAAATTAAAAATAAATATAAAGCTTAAAGAGCAAGAATAAATTCTTTTACTAATTGCGATTCCAGTATTTCCGATAGCAATAATAGCAAATTCAATAAAGAAGACGATACCAAGTCGACAATAAAAGCAATTTTAAGAGAAGGGCTACCCAAATAGATGACCCTAAATTGAATGGAAAATTATCGAAGACGCAGGATCGAGTAAATTTATATATTGATTTTCGCTTCAGCACAATCGTAAGAGAGCAGAAATCTATGCTATATTATTTTATTCGTTATTAGTTGTAGTATTCATTATTATTATTATCATTTTAATTCAACTTCATTTTGGTACATTACAATTTTGTTTAATTTATTTATGTAATTCTCATTACCACAAGAGTTATTTTTTTTAATTTTTCATAATATAAAAAACGGAAAGGAAAAAGAAAAATAACAAGATGAATAGGAATGAGGTGTTAAGTCTAGTTGAATCAGCAGTAGATATTACTAAGGAAGAAATTTTAGAACAAATTCGTCATTTAACAATTGCTGTCGAACAATTAAAACCAATTCGAGTGGAACCTTTAACTCCAGTAATCATTCAACCTGATGTAGTTACTGGAAACACAAACTTAGACCTTATAAAATCACTTCCCCAATTTGGTGGAAATTCGGGCGAGTACCCAGCATGGAGGGAGTCTGCTAAGTTTGCCATAAATTATTATACAAAGGGATCCCTAGCATATTATGTCGCTATGGGTATTTTAAGAAACAAGATAATCGGTGAAGCAAATTCTACTCTAAGTTCATTTAACACAATTTTCAATTATGATGCAATAATGTCACGATTAGATCAATCATACTCCGATAAAAAGCCGTTATACTTACTAGAAAATGAGCTCAGTGTTTTAAGACAAGGCAGGTTGACGATAGACGAATACTATGATAAAGTAAATATACAACTTACTCTAATTGTCAATAAAATTCTTATGACTAATACGGGTAAAGAAGAGGTTATCGAAGCCTTGAATCAACGAGCAAGGGCAAACGCGTTGCGTGTATTTATATCAGGCCTTCGTAAACCTTTATGCGATATCTGCTTCTCTGCAAATCCACCAGATCTGCCTACAGCTCTAGCAACAGCTCAAGAGCTCGAACAAAATCATGAACGTTATAGATTCGCAAATGCGTTTGCTAATTCAAAAAATGTGCAGCATATAAATCCAGTTTATTCAAATAACAATGCAACCAAACTAGACACTTTTAAAAGTGCACCAATTGACAAACGATTTTTTCAATATTCATCGCCCGTACCAATGGAAATAGATAAGAGTACATCATACTTCAGAAAGCCGAAAGAATTTTCGAATGGGTTAGAGCCTCAACCTCAAATTTTCAATCCAAATTATAATAGGCAAAGGCCAATTCCACATGAAAATATGACGAAACGTCAGTTCGTCAGTAACAACTCCGGTCAGTCTCCAGTTCAAAAGATTCAAAGGATCAATCACGCGGAAAATTGTGAGGAAGATGATATGTATGGAAACGAGGAATTTTCTTGTAACGAATCCGAAGGCGATGTAATTGATAACTTGAATTTTTTAGTGTAAAGTCGCTCTTGCCTTATATTGTTAAAAAAGCAATAAATGGTGAAGAGCTAAATATTTTAATAGACACAGGCACTTCCAGAAATTATATACGTAACTTCGATTTTCTTAAAGGTATTAAATTAGTAACTGAACCATTTCGAATTAAATCAATAAACGGATCTACGCTCATTAAAGAAAAATGTGAAATAAGCCTTCTGAATCATACAACAACTTTTTTTATATTGCCATGCTTAAACTCTTTCGATGGAATTCTAGGCTATGACTTTTTGAAAGATATAGAAGCCTTGATTGACGCTAAGACTGATACTCTTTTCCATAAAACGGGAAAAGAACAAATTAACCATTTTTTGTGTAAACAAGTAAATTCAATAGAAATTAATAACAAATACGTTCCTACTGATTTACATGTTGAATTCGAAAATCTTATACGAAGTAACGCAATTGCATTTGCTGATCCAGACAGAGCTTTGCCAGCCAACACTCAGGTGGAAGCTACGATTCATTTATCTAAAAAAGAACCTATTTACTCTCGAAGTTATCCGTATCCCATTTCCGCAACAGACTTTATAAATACCGAAATAGAAAATCTCCTTAGAGACGGTATTATACGAAAATCCTCATCGCCGTATAACTCTCCTATTCACGTCGTTAGTAAAAAAGGTGTTGATAGTGACGGTAGGCAAAAATTACGAATGGTTGTAGATTTCCGGAAAATAAATGATTTTACTACCGCAGATAAATATCCCATGCCGCATATTTCTGTAATTTTATCAAATCTAGGCAAATCAAAATTTTTTACAACCCTCGATTTAAAATCTGGATTTCACCAGATCAAATTGGCGGAAAAAGATAGACGCAAAACGTCATTCAGTATCAACAACGGAAAATATGAATTTTGTCGGTTACCTTTTGGGCTTAAAAACGCTCCCAGTATTTTTCAACGAGTCATTGATGACATTTTGCGAGACGAAATCGGAAAAACGTGTTTTGTTTACATGGATGATGTAATAATATTTTCCGAGGATGCAAAAAGTCATATTGTTCATGTCGATAATATATTAAAAAAAATGTCACGTGCAGGAATGCGAATCTCAACAGAGAAATCAAAATTTTTTAGAGAGGAAATTGAGTTTCTCGGATTTGTTATTTCACAAAAAGGGATTAATACATCACCTGATAAAGTTCATGACATCCTCAATTTTCAAATACCCAAAACCCTAAGAGCGTTAAGGTCTTTTCTTGGTCTAGCCGGATTCTATAGAAGGTTTATCAAAAATTATGCAGACGTGGTGAAACCACTAAGTATATACCTTCGTGGAGAAAACGGTAATGTTAATGCAAAAATGTCAAAGAATGTCAAAATCAGTTTGTCGCAGGAAGCACTCAACGCTTTTGAAAAAATTAGGCGTATACTAGCTTCTGAGGATGTACTGCTTCAGCATCCAGATTTTAATAAGATATTTGAATTAACCACCGATGCTAGCTCTAACGCTATTGGAGCTGTGTTGTCGCAAAACGGTAAACCAATTACCATGATTTCTCGAACGCTTTCATCCACAGAACAAAATTATGCAACAAATGAACGTGAATTGCTCTGTATTGTTTGGTCTTTGCAAAAGTTACGACATTTTTTGTACGGAGTCAAAAATATTAGCATTTTTACCGACCACCAGCCCTTAACATTCGCAACTTCCGACAAGAACCCAAATCAAAAAATTAAAAGATGGCAAGCATTTATAGCCGATTTTGCTCCCCAATTTCATTATAAGCCCGGCAAAGAAAATGTTGTAGCGGACGCATTGTCACGCCAATATATGCATAACTTTAATAACTCAGACTCAGAAACAGTACATAGTGAAATATCTTTTTCAAAAACAATAAAGACAATGGTTGTTCCCGTTAATCATTTTACTAATCAATTAATAATTTCTAAAGCATCGGGTGACAGTAAAATAACAAATCTCTTATTTCCACAACATAAACGACACATTATAAACTACAGCAATATTGAGCATCTATTATTAACTCTGCAAAACTGCATTAACCCTCGGGCAGTCAACGCAATATATTGCGATTTAAGCACGTTGGCGGAAATTCAGGATGAGGTACTCGACCATTTTCCATCAGTAAAATTTATTCACACACAAAAGCTTGTACTAGATTTAACTAATAAAAATGATCAGTTAGAGACATTAAATTTGGAACATAACCGAGCTCATAGATCTTTGCATGAAAATTACAAGCAAATCACATCGGAATATTTTTTCCCTAAAATAAAGAAAATGCTTAATTCAATTATCAGAAATTGCAAAATATGTTTGGAAAATAAATACAATAGGAAACCATCAAAGCCAATAATCGGAACATCACCAATACCAGACTTTCCTGGACAGATACTTCACATAGATATTTTTTCAACAAATAAAGTACATTTCCTCACCTGCCTTGACAAGTTTTCAAAATATGCAGTTGCTATACCAATTACTTCTAGAAATCTTATTGATGTTAAAACTGGTCTTCTACAAATTCTTAATAGTTTTAAAAACACTAAGCTCATAGTTTCCGATAATGAAAAATCTTTTCAATCGAATACTATTAAAAATATGCTAAGGGATCTCTTTGGTATCGAACAATTTTTTGTGCCGCCTTTACATAGTGAAAGCAATGGTCAAGTGGAAAGGTTTCATTCGACTTTGCTTGAAATCGCCAGGTGCATTAGGGCATAGTATGATATTAGTGATACATCAGATTTGATACTTATTTCTACTCATAAATACAATAGTACTATACACTCCGTTACAGGAAAAAAAACCTATTGATGTTCTTCAATTTTTCGCTACTGATGACATAGAAAGCATAAGGAAGAAGGAAGTTGACGCACAGGCACAGACTGCAATTAAGCTAAATAATATGGATCGGAAATTTAACACAGGCGACATCGTATTTGTTCGACGGAATAAGAGGTTGGGCAATAAAGTCGACAAGGTATATTTAGAAAAAGTTGTTGAAAAAGACTTGGGTACAAAAGTTATGATAGACGGCAGACAGGTACATAAAAATAATATAAGATAATCACATAAATAAATTTATGTTCTATTAATCCTTCAGACTTTAATTCATCTTGTTAATTTTTTTCCTCTTCGGTTAATTTGTAAGATATTTATTTGTTAAATTGTAAATTTCTAATTAACTTACATCGATAGCTTAAAAATTTTATAATAATACTTTAACCTACTCATCAGACTTAAAAGAAATAATTGTAGAAAGCAATAACGCCTATTGAAACGAGGACGTTTCATTCTTAAGAGTGGGGAAAGTTACCACATATTGTTTTGGAACATATTTCATACTGCTAGCCAATCTTACAACACTGTAGGATATTTAAGTATTTAATTAATTAAATTTTTATTTATTTTGTCTGGCAACGCCAACCCAAATTGTAAATTAAATAATACATCAAGTCATATTTTTATTTTATATAAATATGCCTTGGAATATTTGTTTTAGAAAATAAAAAACTGAAATAAGAGTAGTCACATTTCGACAAGAGAACACGCAGTTTCATTCAAAATCGTATATGCGATTAAGGACTCGTGATACTTATTAACTTGTACATATATGCATATGTACGTAAATCGAACATTTATTATACATATAAATAAAGCTAATTAATTACATCAAATTTACAAACATATATGTGTACATGTGTGTGCAAAAACTAACGAAGCGACTTTGGCGTGTCACAACTTTAATAGTACAACAACAGCTAACACAATGACACACCAATTTAATCAGCAAAACTCATGCCTGAAAGTCCTCAGACTTTGTAGTCAACGCGCTAGCCACTTCAGCACCCAGTGTATATTATTTTTCTTCACAAAATACTCATGCAAAAATTCTTCTTGATTCACTTTAAATTTTCTAAAATAAAACTCATGGAGTATCACGTGCGGGAAGGAAATATCTACTCAAAATTACTCACGTGTGTGGGTAAAGGTAATCGCGTGAGTAGTGCCCATATCCATTCTACAATTAAACAGGTTGATAGCAGTAATAAAGCTCTAGCATTTTCTTCGCTCTTAGGCAAAGGCAGTTTAATTTCTTTTCTAATATTTATAACTCCTACTGTTGTGCAATTTTTGTTGTGTTGGTAAAGTAAAAAATTTCTAATATATATATATAAAATTTTGTTATTTTAGCCAGACACGATACGTTATATATTGAGTCTTGTCACTGTAAAATATTTTCCGTAATATCAATATATTTATTGATTTAAAAATTTTATTATTATTTTGTATGTAAAAATAAATTTTTTCAAATAGATTATAATATATACTTGAATGAATATCATTGAGAAATACTTATCTTTTACTGCACTTGAATTAAAAAAGCTTGCTAATAAATACATATGTATGTAGGTATTTGATATGTAAATTATGGGTAAATAAATAACTGTTCATGTAAAATTCGGTTATGTACTTTGTATATACATATGTATGCATGTAAGTATGCATGTATGTACATACTTTGCATTGTGTAAAAAGCATTCACCAAAGAAATGACGTTTTAAAACGAAAATGAAATAAGTTTACAAAATATATACAGGATGCAACAACAACAATTTTTTGGGTCATATTAAATTTTCGCTTTGAAAATTTATTTAAGTTTGTTTCGTTATGAAAGAAGTCAGGAACAACTCTATGAAACCCCTAAATCCCTTTATTAAAAAATGAAGACAAATTGAAACCTATTTAATATATAAAATTTCTATTTCGTCGTGGCAACACTGTCTATAAAGCCCTTTCCCATTTTGCCTTTTGCTTGAAAAACAAAAACAACTTAGTTTTCTTCAACTCTTTTTCACATCTCAATTCTTTAATCAGTTTATTTGCAAATTTTCGGTGACGCGCACGTTTTTATATATTGTCTCAGTTAAATTGTAAATTAAAGTTTTAAAATGTGTTACATTTTTATACAAATATTAAATAATTATAGAGTAGGAGTGGCTCTATTAAAGTGTTTTAAAAATTATCACAAATGTTTGCTTTTAAGATGAGAAATAAGTCATTTTGTTGAAAAAGTCAAAGCAGCGAAGTCGATGGCGCAAAATCTGTTGGTTATTGTTTTTTTTATTCGTGTCGTTCGTTACTTAAATGTTTCGCGGTTATTATAAAGTTCTTATAAAGTAAAGACAAAGAGTACATAAATAAAAAATATGGAAATTATTTAGAAGTCAGAGCCGCAAAGACGACGGCGCAGGTTGTATTTTTTTGCTTCTTTATTTGTGTGTCTCTCTCTTTCTTGTTAAAAGCGTTTTTTGTGTGTGTGTTTCTTATAAGCAAAATAAAGAGGAAGGAAATAAAAAAAAATCTTAATTTTTGTAGTCAAAGCAGCAAAGTCGACGTCGCAATTCTGTTGCTCGCTATTGTTGTATGTGTCGTTTGTTTATAAAAAGTGTCGCTAGTAAGAAAAAGTGGAAGGAAATAAAATATGTAATAGAAATAACTGAGAGACAAAACAAAATCAGTGTTTTTCCCATCGGTTTCCCGTCGTTTTAGCGAACTAGAAATATCTCTAAGGTAAGTTGGTCTACTCTAATGCAAATACATATTTCCATTTTTAAACGTGTTAAAAAAACTGAAGAGTTTTTCTTTTGTCTGAAAGTTCATAACACGCATTTTCGCGTCAAGGCACTCACACCTTCTACGAATTTCACGCTTTTTCGCATTTAAAGTTACATGCGAAGCTTTTTACGCATAATTTTTTTTTTGTTATTTTATGATCGCAAATATTTTTAAACTTTATTACAAAAGCAAAATAGCACACTATACAAACATAATCATCGATAACATTGAAAATAAAATATTAATGGCTATTAAAAACAGCTGACCTGCTAGAATGCCGCTGATGACGCTTACACAAGTGGAAAGTATAGGTACCTACTTTTTTGATTCGACGAGTCAAAGCGTCCTGCTCTGTAACTTGATACGTACAACTACGATGATTCAACTTTTTTGACAGCCGCGTATGATGCGAAAAAGCGTGTAAGCGTGTTATGGACTTTGAGCTATCATTTGCAATCGGACTTGGACTTGTTTTTATTTAAAATTTTATAGTACATACCACCAGATTGCTTCTTTGTTTCATAAAACTATGCAACAAGAAAAATGCCGGAGAGTAACACTATATTTTTTAATGTGTTATAGTCCCCTAACTATAAAAAACAGTCGAAATTTTAAGTTTTATGGATAGTTTTTTTATTGATTTGTTTTTTATATTTGGGATTTTTGAAGACGCTGCTCCACTAATTTTATCATAACTTATAAAGGGGTTGTCCAATTTTATTACAAAAGCCACTACCTATAAAACTAAATAAAATGTTGAATTTAAATCCGCCTAAAATAAATCCCAGATGTAAACTTTCAAAACGCCAATACATGTATTTTCATGAAATAAAGCTTATTTTATTTGTAATGATAAGTTTTTGTTATTTTCGATCTTTTATAAATTTTTAAATACTAAAACATTTCTAATTTTGCATAAAAAATTTATTTTTCATCATTGCGGTCTGATTAATTCCAAAACCATTGAGTATGTAAAAAAATTTTAGAAATTTAAATTTAGACTATTTTTGTAGTTAGGGGCCATAACATATAATAAGAATTTAGTGGTGATCAAAGGTCATGAGAAAGTTCTCATTTTGTTGTGCATAGTGTAATTTTTAGTTTGGATTTGATGTATTTCTGTATATCGATTAGTTGTTTAACGCTTCCAATTTATGCCGAAAGCTAGTATGTATGTATTCGAAAGCCAAACGGGCACAAAGGGAGACTTTGCGAGAAGGCGGCTAAAGGTCTTGAAATAGAAAACAAAAGGTATGTCACCGACTTAAAATTTTATTTCTGTTTATGAAAGAAACACTTGTATTTTTATATCATGTACGGATTTCTTTTATTGAGCATACATCAGAACTTTCACCCTAACTGGAAAACATTATATCCAATTTCGATCAACAAAAAGCCAAAATATGTACCACAAAACTACCTTGAAACTCTCTTGATATATTTTTTTATTCATCAACACTTTCGGAGATATTTACAAATTAGTATCGAAAAATTGGTATCGAAAACTTTGTATCGAAAAATTCTTTCTAAACACTCATACAAATTTAGAACTGCAAAAAATTTACTGTCGAACTATTTTTCTTAAATATACTTGTATTACCCCGTTTATACTTAATTTATAATGGCATTTTGTCATATCATTTTCATAAGAAACCTAAGTATAAAATTTTTTTTTTTAGTTTTTAATTTTACGAATTCTGTGGCAGGTACTATTTCGGTAAAAAAAATATTTTTTGTAATAGAATACGAATTAAAATTTTTCTGTGCATTAAGTTATTTTTCTACAAATTCGAACTCTACAAAAGTTGATACGCACTCGTTGTCAACGAAGTAAAACATGCTATTATTAAAATGTCTTTTAGAAACTCAATAGAAGTAGAAATTAAGTATATTTTATTCATTTTTGGATATCCCATTGTCCTCCCCCTTGTAATTTTAATGAAGCTTTTCATTACAATTCAACCAATGAAGCTCTTTCACAATATTCGCGAAATTTTCATTGGATTTGTGAAATTGCTATTGGCTTAATAAAAAAAAATTAATGAAATTGTTTCATTGGTTTTGTGAAACAAAATTCTTTTAGTGCACTACACAAGAATAATATATACATTTATTTTGCTAAATTGCAAAATTTTGATTTCTTAAAAATCGAAAAAGCCAGAACTTACAATTTTTATTGACTGATCACAAAGTCACATATCGAGGGCATATATTCAAATAGTGCTATCTACAAACACATAATTTTTCCGAAGGTCGAAAATTGGTTTCGTTCTCGCATTAATAAAGATTTGAAAAATCAATATTATAAGGGTTCGTATAATTATAATCTTGATTGTGTAAAACTTTATTAATGCGACATCAAAACGATTTTTTGCTGTCCTAAAAAATTGTGTATTTATAGATAGCATTATATACAGTAAAATTACGTGATTTTTGCAAAAAATTGCAGTTTGAAGAGGCTGATCGATAGATTTTATCATAACTTGGGAAACTGCTGTCAATTTGTATTACCAAAACCACTAAAAAAAATTAAAACAAAATTGCCTTTAAGCCGTTTTAATTTTATTTTTGTATATATTCAATAGTTTCGGAATTACTTAGATCGCAATGTTGAAAATAATTTTTTTATGCAAAATTTCATAATTTTTATTTATTAAAATTATATAATAAATCATATATGGCAAAAATTAAAATTTTTATTCACTGATCATTAGGCCACATACCGTCACCTAAAACGCAAAACGCCCTAACTAACATTTTCATCATTTTGAGGAAAAGCAATAAATATCCTAAATTATTTAATTTGTCAGTTTTCTTTCCTCTTCGATTTTCTTATTATTATTCCTATTTTTGTTTGCGTCAGTCTGATTTTTATAAAACCTATGTATGTTGGTGAAATTCATTGGATTTAATAAAAATTCGATTAGAGTTGTTTGTTAGATAGGGCTTTTTGCGTTTTATTTAACGATATATATATGTATACTAGAAATACAATAAGCTTTATTTCTTGAAAATCTATGCCTAAATATTGATTTTATTCATAATAGAGTGAAGTCACCTGATTTTTGCTCAAATTGCGAATATTTACACTGTACCACAAAATTAATGAACAACACACCTGTCGTTAAGAAAAATAGTTAAAAGGTAAAGTTTATGCAGTTTTAAGCTTTTATTGAGCTCTTAGACAGAAAACTAATTTCAATTTTGTACGAAAAGCACTTTCTTTAGCTACTAATTTGTGAATAACTCCGAAAGCGTGGATCAAATCAAAAAAACTGTATTAAGAAAGTTTAAAGGTTGAAAGTTTGGCGTACATATTTCGGCATTTCCACTTAGGGCGAAATGTTTTGTGATAATATTAGTCAATAGTGATAATGTTAGTCAATTCCACTGAAGAAAATTTGTACGTGCTAGAAGAAGCTGAAAACGGGCTCTAACTAAGCGGATTAAACTCTTCATATTCCACATATTATTATTACTTTAGAAAAAAATTATATCTGCGATGTAAAGCTTCAGATTTAGAAATCAGCTTAGATTACGATATAATTCAAAAAAAAAATATTTAATATAAAAAGGATATATTGAATGATATATTCAATAACTTCAAAATTTTTATTTGCCTGTATTAAAGGAGCGATACGTAGGTATATGAAAATGTTACTGAATATTCTCTTAGTTATTTATGACAGTACATTTTTCGTTTTTGTGGAAAGCGATATTAAAATAACAGGATAACATAAAATGTTTTTTATTACAAAAAAGTACTTAAAAATTCTATTAATTTTAATGCAAGAATAATGTTTGTTTTATTATACATACGGGTACATGCATTTTCCATGATATTTATTTGTATTGTTTTTATACCCACACATAAAATATGTAAATAAAGATAAAATTTGAAGATAAGAAAATAAAAAGAACACGCACTCATGGTTGTCTTGATTAATCCATCAATCTTAGTTTTTGTCAAACAATAAAAACAACGGTAGCACTGCCCCCAGCGGCATAGGCATTATTTTTAAGACATATTGGCAATTTCTAAACATTTGGTCCAATATAAAATTAATATGACGAATTATAGGAAAAACAAATAATAAAAGATTTGGTGAACAGCACTTGGAAATTTTTTTAAAAAAGTTTGGGAAAAAAATGGACAAAGAAGGGAGAAATATTAATATACAAATACGTAGTAGGCATGCAATTTCTATTGTCGTGCAAGTATTTTACATTTTGGCATATCGGTATATCCCGAAAACTAGAGCCGATAAAAGAAAATCGAGTGCAGATTCGCGTTCATCACCCCAAATAACTAAAGAAACAGCTTTCAGTTTTAGGGAACGAATAAGTTTACCGAAATAACTAAATTAGTATAATAACTTTGAAATTTTATTTCTTATGGGGTTTATTCGATAATGCCGTCTATTTTGTTAAATTTGCTATTTATATAAAAGTCGATAAGACTTTTGGAAACTTTACACAGACAACAGCTTTTCAGAAGAAAATTTTTTCTAAATACCTTATTTATTAAGTTATGAGACATAAAAGGCAGAAAAGGAGCATTTGCCCAAACTTCGGTGCGCGGGCGACGCGCCTTAGTCTTAACTGAATGACCTGAAATTTTTTTAGGATAGTTTTTTATAAATACTTATCGATGCAACAGATTATAATCACACACACAAATGCAAGAGCGTAATTGTATGTAAGCAGCAATTTTTTTTAATGAAGTACCGTCACTTAATTGTGAGAAAAAAATTTTGCATCAGTTTTAGTCAAATATTTCTAATATTAAGCGGCTATTATTCGGTCATACTTGGTATGACATACTTGGTATGTTGCGAGAGAGTACAATATCAAAATTTTTTGATTTTCAACATGCACGAATTTTTCGCTATTAAACGAGTATGATGTTATGATGGCATACCAATCTCACTTACCAAGTATGATCGTCTAATAGGCGCTTTATTACCATTTTGCTACAGCTGCATCAAAAGTATCGAAATTTTAATGTTTTTCACTTTTTATAAAATTTGTAAAGCAAAAATTTTTAAATTTGGTATAAAATATCGATCAGATTAAAAGTTTCCTGCTGACTTTCTAGCGACTACTTCATGATTAAATTTTCTATGAAAAACACTTGTGGCAAGAGGCGAATGTAGTAAAATTGCCCTGTTTAAAAAAAAACATTAATTTTTATTTAGCAAATTTTTTATGTTAATTAAAAACAAATGCATATCCACGCAAGTGCTGTCAAAGTACTTTTTTTAATTTGTAATTTTTTTTCTTGTCTTGTTGTAACTGTTAGAAAATATTTTATAATACATTTTAATTGACTCAATTAAAGAACAAACTGTATCTGTTACTTCTGAGGCTCTAAGTTTTTTATTTAATTTGTTTCATAATATGTGTTTCTATTTATTTCTAAGATTATTTTTCTAGCAAAAATATTTGCCATTTCACGAGTAGATTTCTATGGGTGCATGCCAGTAACTGCGAGCATGGAGCTGCCATTTATTTTTTTATGAAGCTCTATAAACAGTTTCCTATTAAGAACAAATTTAAAGTTGATTGTACATATAACTAAATTTTTTTTAATTCACTTGAGATATTCTCCTAATCAATTTTTGGTTTTCATTGCTTTATATCACTTAAAGTCCGTAGACGACCCTTAGGGCTAGGCCACACGGGCGTTTTTAAAACGAGCGTTTCTGCTTTTTTGTATTAAATTTGAAGTTTTATAAAATTTGGAACTTTCAAATTTAATATAAAAAAGCAGAAACGCGCGTTTTAAAAACGCCCGTGTGGCCTGGCCCTTAGATGTCTATATATGTATTTCAAAAACTAGGTGGCTAAAGTTGCTCTAAGGTGAAAGGAGCTTGGTATTCTGAAGAATTAGTACTGATTTTTTAGAATCCCGGTAATGGAGATTTACAAATCCCGAAATATATCCCAAAGCATTAAAAAAACCATAAACATCATAGTTCTTTTGTTTGTCTACAACTATATTTTTAGTACGCTATCAGCTAGCCTACTTGCGCACTTCTGTGTGCTTAACCGAAAGGAATTTATAGAAATGGAAAATATTAAGATTATACTCTTTATCGATTTAAAGTAGAATGTCTCTAACAACTGAAGTAATTTAATATTTCTTGTTTAGCATTCTTTGTAAAAAAACTGAAAAAGATATATTAATTTGTTTAATATGAATATCTAGTAAGATTCCCCGATCTTCAACAAAAAGTCTGGCATCCCTGACAACGAGCATCTATTAATATTTTTACTAAATTATTGCGCATTAAAACGTTGTAGAATAAGAAGTGGAATTTACAAGCACTAGATAATAATAATGATGAAGATGACTCTGGAGGTTAAAATGCAAGCGCTAATAATTTATTCAATTTAATATTTTTCCAACTTTGCTAAGGGAAGACGAGTTCACTAAAACTACATTAAATACTTGTTGTTAGATTTGTCCCATTTATATATTTGTAGTGTTTTAAATAAATAAAACATAAGTAAGTTTTGAACACAAGAAGTTAGAAAAAAGATACATATTTTTATGTATAAGGATAATTCCATTTAGCAGGGTATCACCATTTTAATTAAATTTTTTGCTATAAATCAAGAATATAAAATTTATTACTTAAAATAGACTGCGACTCTCAAGGATATTAAGCTTAAGGCCGTTTAATAATGGGTAGACACTGAAATAGCACGATTTCTGCTTAGAATGGGCGTCAGAAAGCTGCGACATGTGTGACTTTACAAATCTTAGTTTTTACAGAATTATGATATATTCTGTACAATTTTCACTACAACGTAGACTATAATTTTGGTATAGTCAATTGATCAAAACCTTCGTTATTGCATTAATTATTTACTGTTTGAAAAAGGTTGAACAATTCAAAGAAATAATATAAAGATAAACTCATAAGAAAATAATAAGACATTAAATTATTTGCTATCCGTGCTATTATAGAGAGCAGAATACTCTTGGGCAGTATCTTTTAAAATTCTACAAAAAGAAAAACAAAAAAGTATAGTATTTCCAGACATAATCGTTTTATAAGAACTAAGTTATAAATTTTAGTCGAACTGTAAGGCCACAAATTTTATTATTTTGGCTTGAGTTCGGTTTTAATTTAATTTTTCAAATAAATTATTTTTTTATTAAAAGAAAAATTTGACCGCACGGAGGGTTGAACTTACATGTTTCGATAGCTCCCGCTAATCTCGTCGGAATTCTTTGCCGCTCAGACCACCCGACCAAATTCGGTGGTTTGCAGTCAAGAGTCGAACAAAACTTACCATTTATCTTAACTGATTATAAAACCGCATATACAACAAAAACAATAAGCTTTGTTTCATGAAAATCGATTTATAAATATTAATTTTATTCATAATAAAATATAATTTTATTCATAATAAAACATAGTTATACAGACTCGGCACCGTTATACATATCTCAGTGGCATTTATCAGAATCAACCGAAGACTTTGTATAAAAAAAGTTGAGTTTATTGTAAACTGTAAATATTCGCATTTTTTGCAAAAATCAGGTGATTTCACTTTATTATGAATAAAATCATTATTTATTCATCGATTTTTATGAAATAAAGCTAATTTTATTTCAATTGCATATGGCTGTATGATTAATTAGTAAAAACGGAAAGTTTTGGAGATTTTCGATTTTTTATAAATTTAAAAAAAATTTAAATGTTCAAATTTTTATCATTGCGGTCTGAACAGCTCCAAACTATTGCGTTAAAAAAATAATATTGAAGCAGCTAAAGGTTGTTTTGTTTAAAGCGTTTTAGTGGTTTTTGTAATAAAATTTGACAACTCTTTCTTAAGTTATGATAAAATCGGTTAAGCATCCTCTTCAAACTTGATTTTTTGTAAAAATCAGATAATTTCACTTTATTGTGAATAACATCAATATTTATCCCTTAATTTTCGAAAAACCAAAGCTTATTTTATTTGTAGTATGTGTGGCTTTATGATCAAAAACTAAATATGGTAACATTTTGCCATTTTTGATTTTTTATAAATTTTTAAAAAATAAAAATTTTTCAATTTTGCTTAAAATATATATTTGTCATCATTGCGGTCTGAATAATTCCGAAATCATTGAGCATATAAAAAAATAATGTTCAAACGGTTTAAGGGTAATTTAATTTTAAGATTTTTAATGGTTTTAGTAATAAAATTGGATATTCCTTTTAAAATTTTTTCCTTGTGGGATGATACTCCACCACTATTTTCCTAATATTAGAGAAACATTTATTATTTGAATATACTTGCTACTAGTTATTTGAGATACCCACTATAACTGATAGTTTTAATTCCGATTTTTTTAAGCTGTAAATAAACCTAAAGCAAAATAACTTTTTAAGGTACGTTTAGCTCTAACAATACCTCCATTTTCAGAGCAACAAAAAACCTCATTAATGTTATTTTAATTTCAAAAATTAAAAAATGATTGCTCAACGTTTTATGTTTTGCATACAAACTTTAGTTAAAGAAAATGGTTAAAAAAGGAATGTGAAACAGAGCATAAGAAAATGGTAAAAGTGCAAAAAAGTTAATATTACACAATTACGTTGCTCTCCTTTTTAAGGATACAGTTGTAGGTCAGTGACTATCCCAGCAACAACTGTTAGCACTAAGATACGACAACTCCCATAAAAGAACACACAAAATAGCACAAAATGACATGCATACCATAAATTTTTATTGTGTGGGTTGAGACTAGTTTTTAATGTGAAATGAATAGTTAATTTTTTTTAGAAAAAAAAAAACACTTTTAAAATCAAGTTGAATAGAGAAAAGTAAAGTTAAAGTAAATGTTTTTGTTTTGTTCAAAGTAAAAGAAAAGCACAGCAGATAGTTGAGTATATAAATCGATAATTTGACTTCCCTCCAGATTATTTATAAGTAGTTACGTTTTGAGACAGTCATATTACTAGTTGTAAAGATACTAGTCAAAAAAGGACTGTTTTTTTTTACTAGTTGTAATGAGGCTAGTAACGATACTAGTCAAAAAAATGAGTTTTTGGAACAGTCATATCACTAGTTGTAATGATACTATTAATTTAAATTATTTTTTATAAATTCACATATTTTCAGGTATAACTACATAAAGTAAAAATTTTGCTTTAAATTTAATAAGTACAAAGTGGCTCAGTGGATAAAGTACATGCCTTGGAATAGGAGGACTGTGTGTTCATACCCCGGTTGACCCAAATGCTTTTTAATATTTAAAACACTATAAGTAAACTAGCAAGCGCACTAATCTACAATAACTAGTATTTCAACTAGCATATAACTATATAAAAATGAACTAGTTGGGCTCGTATGACAACCTAATGTTAAAATCGATAGTTCGATATATGAAAAAAGGACAGATACGCAACTAGTCTGAACTAAAAATAAACTAGTATATTTCTAACCACATAGTAGTCATTTTGTCTGCAGGGTTGTAAACGCTCATATATTGTACACCACCAATGAATAACAAAAACATTAATATTTCAAGATAATTCTGGAATTCAATGCATTTGCTTGCAAATATTTAAACAAATGCAGAAATACGTTTGTAGTGTCAAGTTATATTTATCAATTAGTTTGTACATTTTTAATGCCACATACAATTTTTATATAAATATTTAATAGTTTAAATACAATAGAAATTTAAATATTCTAGAATACAATGAGAAATTTTTGCTTAACAATTTATTTAGCGCAGGTCAAAACATTGTGTATACAAAATTTGCTTTGTTTGTTATGAATATTTCAAAGTGACAGTTGATTTCGATAGTTTCGGAGAGGTAAAATATCTGCCAATAATATAATTTATTATATACACATATATTTAAGAAATTTATTATATGACATATTGTCATAATTTTATTTTAAATTGTCTAAGTGCATTTCATGCTCTCGATTCCCGCCGTAGACCCTGGGTGTTTTTCGCAGACAAGATAATCGCTTCGCATGTTGCGTTTGTTAATTTAAAAAAATATTTAAAAAAAAACTTTGCTTGCTTGTAGGCAAAAAATTATATGAGAATTTAAGTCGTAACTACTTACAATTTGACTTGGTAACTACTTATTTCTGTTTGAGAAGTCCATAAAATAAGGGGTTCCCCTTACAAATGTATTTACATTTTCACAGCAATTAGCTAGTTATTATTTGGCTTACTTGGAGCTAAAAAATAAATAGTCAAATAAAAAAATTGAAATTAAAAAAATATTATGTTTCATTTATATTTTTGAATTTTATTTAATTATTTTATTTTAATATTTTTGACCCATCTGAGATACGAACCTTTGCTCGTTCAAACATGAAGACAAGGACTTTACCCACTCAGCTATTACTGACTTACAAGTTTAAGCGACACAAATTAGTTTTCATATACAAACACATGTTGACTCAAAAAGTGGTTGTCTACCTATTTCATTAATACATATCAACAAATTGTAGCTACTTTCAGATAATGATAGAAATACGTATTAATTTTATTAAAAACTACGTAGTAGTTATAATTTGAAGCATACAGTAAGGGAACAATGGCAATTTAAAAATAAAATCTCGTTATATTAATTCAATAATTTTCAATTCAAAAGAAAAACTTTATTAAAATACTGTAAATCAGTCATTTTCAACTTTGAATAAATATGGTTCAATATTGAAATAAAAATGTTCGACATGACTAGATCTTCGTTAATGTTTCTTTTGAATCAATATGGTTTTTATTAATTTTTTCTTTGGGTGTAGTAATAAGGTAAATAAGTACCACTCATTACTTTGTAGCCCATTAATAAAGTACTACCGATGACAAAAATTACAAAAGTTTTTGCTAGGAAGTTAACCATAAACCAAATTGCAAAATTTGCCTGGGATGAGTTTATTATTTTCGAATATTCACTGAAATTGCCCTAAGTCGACTAGAAAACCATTATTTCACTAAGACAACTGAAAACTCGAAAAATCTAAGTTGCTCCGAAAAATTCCCAAGTTCTTCTAAAATTTCAAAATTAGCACCTATTCGAAAATGTGCTCAAAGTATCTTAAGTCCAGCTGAAGCCTATAATTTCATCCAAGATATCTTAAAACCTGCAAAACAATTGAAGTAATTAAAAAATAACTAAAATACGATATTTAAGGCCATAGGTATGTTTAACACATATATGAAAATGAAACAATCGCAAATTAAATCCTCCAGAAACCTATAATTTCATTTAAGAAATCGAAAATTTCCAAAAGTCAAAGTTACCAGAAAAAATCGAATGTTTCCCGAAATCTAGATATATGACACAATAGGGTCACCCTTCATTTCAAAAAGTACGATTTCTCTCAGTCTCACCCCCAGTTTGCTGAATATTGACAAAAAATAAAAAAATGATCCTGCCAAAATTTTTAGATCAATCGGTTGTGGGCATGATCCAATAATTCATGTCTGTGCATCTGTACATCAAAAACGTCTTTCTCCTCTGATTGTCAAAATAACTCTATATATAAAAAATTTTGTTTTGGTTTTTTTTTATATGAAGTTTGACAAAGGGAGACAAAAACAATCAGCTAATCTCTTGCACAGACGTGCTCCCAGCTCGCTCTAATTTAGGGCAAACCATAAAATTAAGTTTTCTTGTTTCATGTGTAACTTCAAAACTATTAATTTCTCAAAAAAAGTTTGTAAGACGAAAACGTTGCTTGTGAGGTTTACAACATAAATGTTTAAAACGTGGAGATGCGCCAGAAGTTAAATCCTACAGAAATATATAAATTTATTATAAAAAAAGTGAAAAACAATATGTTTTAACTACTCTGAAATTTAACTAAGAAAATCAGAAACTAGCAAAAATATTGCAGTAACTCGGAAAAAAATTTTTATTAACTCCGAAAAAATCGAAAACTTTCGGAAATTTCTCAAATGCACGAAAAATTGAAATATTGCCAAAATAGGAGTTACACGGAAAAATATTAAATTTTCCTTAATTCCGAAATGCCTTATTCATTGCTACCGCAAGCAAGCATAGACACTTTGCTGAAAAGCTATCTAAGCTCGTTCCACAACAGCGGTTTCTGCAGTACAGCCGAGTATTACCAACGAATAACCAAAAACCTGTCCTTCCGAGTACCCGACCACAAAGCACTGATTGACGCAGCTTCTGTTGCATTAGCAAAAGAACAAGGAGGCGTATTTTGTTGTTCGAAGTTCAGCAAGTCACTAACTCTGGCTGAACATCAGCCATGTAAACAACATTTTCTCATAGCTGCCTTTGTTTCAAGCACAGCCTCCTCGTGTACTACCGAAGAAGACCTCACCTTGAGGGTAGGACAAAATCCAGCACTATACCCATTCCAGATTGGAATGAAATATGTCTTTATCGTGAGTGTCATCTCCAAAAAGCTCAATTTTCATACAATAGTACAATTTTAATTTGCTTGCGTGTGTATATGTGTTGTATTAAAATCCCCTTTTTTGCCAATAAAGTTCCCTCACTTAATTGTGCATAAAATCGGCATTTGTGGCTTATTTTATTCACCGCACACCTATGTCTCAGATTAAAGATAAAAATTTAACATTGCTACTGTTTTAAATTTTTTAATGTATTTTTGTAACAAAAAAGTTTAATTTTGCCAATTTCTGAATAACTCCGAAAACAATGGGGAATATAAAAATGTATATTAATGACTTAAAGAACATTTTATTCCTCATCTTTTTGTGGTTTATGTACTTAAAGAAGACAATCCGTTCAAGAGGTAGGGTAAAATATACTGATGTACCTAGTGGATATATTATTCAGGCCCATTAAAAAAATATGCACGTGATAAAAAAACCGAAAACGGATTTAAATTTAGCGCATTAAAGTTTGTATATTCCACATATTTTTATTTATAGGTTATTTTTTCTGCCGACCAGTGTTATTATAATACAATATACTTTAAATTTCACGTTCTTCCAAACAGTACCACCTTTAACATTATATAAATTGCGTAAAAAATTCAAAATACGTAAATTATTTATATTATTATTTTTATTTTGGTTCACTACCGTAACATTTTTCATTTATTCCACCGAATAAGATCTTTCATATATTTTTTTCGATGAGGTTTTGTGGTTTCATTAAAAATAATTTATTTATCTATTTCTTGCTTCCTATTGTTATTTATTTTTTTAAAAAAGATTGTATTGCAATTGATTTAAGCCATAGAAAATAAACGTTTGTATGTGTTTGATGTTTTTCTAATGCCTCTCAAATTTGCACAAAGAGGTGAAAAAGTTCGACAACACAATCAATTCACCTTGGAGCTTGTTATTGTTGCATTTACTGCTGAATATTTAACGTTAAGCAAATATTTTCTTGTTCTAAAATCTATTTCAAAATTTGTGTGCTTTATTATAAAGTTTATTATGTATAATAAAATGGAATATATTAAAAGTCAACTGGTTAACGTCGACAAAGACGTAGACAGTTTTCACGAATTTTTTTCAAGCGGCTCACAGTAAAATTTTTTTTTGCAATTTTTTGTTCTCTGAGTGATAAAAGTCTATGATAGTAGGGGCGGCTTTAAAGAGTAATACTCGTATTTTCTTAGGCATGCTGTTAAGGTATCATCTTTGCTACTAGTTCTGTAAAAGGATTATTGAGTCAGTATCTGTAGTTCAGGGTAGTGGTGGACGATATACATCCATGATTTAAAAACACTCGATGTAAGGTGACGATACATCATCGAAAGACTCCGATGTTTATTTTAGTGATCAAGATCGAATAAATATCGATGTGTTTTATTGGATGCATCACGAACATCGAAGTGACAAATTTAATACAAATACCTTGTAGCCTATGTTAAATGTCATTATTATCAGCTGTTTTTATACAAACTGGTACGTCAGAATCAGAAGGGTAATAAATCCGGAGATATATTGTCTGATGAACTTTCAGGAATCCTGTCGGAAGGCTAAACGAAAATCCGTTAGAAATTTGGATAGACTGTAGCCCGCAAATTCCAAAACTAAGTACATAAAATCGCTTTTAAATATCTGAAGAGTGGGAGCATCGGTTCCGTATGAAATTTCGGCAAACTAAGCTGAGTCGCAATAAATATTAATGCAAGAATTTACACGCAAAAAATCTTGTATTCTATATCGCGATAAAAATTAGTTGAATAGTTGATGTTTCCTTGTAAAAAGCTTCCACCTTCATAAGTGGTAAAAGTGAACAAGAACGCTGATGAGACGGTGTAGCGGCCTGTCGAAATCAGTAGTACCGATCCGTTCTGCTAATCTATGAATATTCGAGTACTCCACTCTTAATAAAATAATTTGAATTTACATTAATTCAAATATTGAACCAAAAAGCCGAAATAATAAATTTTTAGATTTATTCAAATCTATAAAACAATTTGTCTAAAAATATTTACAAATTCTAAACAAAATAAAATACTAAATCAAACAAAACTATTTATTGAATTTTGTGTCATATATGTCAAACAATATTTTTGTCCTAATTTATAAAACAATTTGTCAAAAAAATTTTAAGTTTTAAACAAAATAACTTACTGAATTAAACAAAAATATTTACTGGATTTTTTGTAATATATCAAATATCTGAGTCAGTCATTTTTTTATAATTTTAAGTTTTAAATAATAACATCATCATCCATTAAGAATTTAGGAAATTTAACTTTGTTAAGTGTGTTCAACTCTGTATGTGTATCTAAATACACTAAGACTATTAATGAGAGTTAACGCAACAACATTTTGCTATTATTGTTGTTGTTATTTATGTGTATATCGTCATCAAGGTTGATTTTTTTGTTATTTTTGCTGTTTGGGCTCTAAATAAAAGTCAAATAAAAATTCATTGATTCAGTAAAAAATGTTTACTGAAAACTAAATTTTATTTAAGACAAACTTTTCTGGACATTTTTCTGGTGATAGTTTTTCTGTGTATAACATTTGAATGGCTTAACGGATCGTATAAATTTTTTCACCATCCTTAAGATTTTAGCAAAATTTAGGATTATATTTCGAGAATTTTCGAAAATAAACTTTTCGCAAATATGTTTATTTTGTTAAATAAATTTCAAGATCGAATCTGCTTTTAAACTTATTAAATTACGTAGATTGCTGAAAATTTCTTTAAAAGCGATTGATTCGATCGAGATATATCATACTCGAAAAATTTCGAAAAAAGTGTAATATTGTAGTTACTTCGAACATAGTTGCCAAGTCGATCTTTTAGATTAAAGGCCAGATTTTGTAAATACAAACGCTTTTTGCGTTTAGAAATTTGTATGGAAAAAAATTTTTTAAACGTATTTGCGTTACTATTCATGCAAATTTGAAACGTTTAGAAACGAAATGTTTACTAAATCTCTTTATAAATGATTAAAATCGGTTCTATGGTTCGTTGTATAGTTGTTATAAATTAAAAACAAAACAAGTTTTATTGTAAAAATGTATGGATTTTCGAGCTCATTGAGCTTAAAACAAGGGATATACCATTTTTAAACTTCTATTAAAATATTCGAACGAATAATGAATATAACTTACTGTTAAAATAATTTAATATAATGTAAATGAAAAGGTGTACAAATACATAAAACAATTTTATCAAAACGATGGTAATAAAAGTTTATTTTTCGCCAATTTTTTTGTAGTGTCCCTGTAAGTTTGTCGCGTTAGAACAAAGGAAAAAGATTAATTTTAAGAAAAATTCCTGTAACATATTTTTTGTTAATTTCACAAACATTTTAAATTTATGAGACGATACAGATATTTAATTCATAAGTTATTGAATCATTTTGCAAGCTAAGCAGAAAATGTCTATCTGATCGATGGTTCTTTGATTTCTCATCCATAATTAATGTGACTGCAAATTGATGACTAAAATAATGTCGAACTTTTCTTGTATTTAAAAGTAATTGGAAAAAGGAGACCTTTATTACAAAATTATTATATATTTTTTTACTTTCATAAAAGTTTTTCCCCTTTTGACAAGTATACGGATATTGCTTTTCATGTGTATGCTTTTGTAATTATTGTCATATCATTTTAAGCTTTGACAGTTGTTTTATTTTCTGGTATTAAAAATCTGTACAAAACTGATAGAGTAACTTTTAGCTAAGTTTTCATTGCTTAATATTAAATATTGGTTATTTTTATGGCCAAACTTATTAATGGAATTTACCTCTATTGATAGATTCCAAAAATATGTCTTCTTGGCACGTTTTCACTGAATGCATGGGGTGACTAAATATTGATATTTAATTAAGATAAATAATTATGTTTTTTTTAGATAGCTATAAATATATGAATGCATATCTATTGTTTACTTTTTACTGAATTAATTACTTCAATTTAATCAACAAAATGTGACAAATCCGCACAGGGAGGGCCACCAACAAAACTTAAACAAAATACCCACACAAAAACAACAATAAATACTGGAAAAGTTTGTTACTTGTAGATTTGTAGCTTTAAGAACTGAGCCCCTGCACTTAACCTAACTTTAAAATAAAAATTTATGTATAAATTTTACTAAAATACAAAAAGTATAGATATTATTTTCTCTTTCTACAAAAATGCGTAAGCCGCTGCGGAAATAATATCACCTGCATTGTTGCCAATAGGCCGACTATCCGAGAAATCTCGAGACACCTTAGACAATGAATTTAAGCTTTTGAGGGGCATTTTTCACGAAAACGAAATAAATGGCGGAACGTGATATGTGAAGAGCGTCTTAAAAGAAAACCTCTAACTGGTTCATTACAGTGTCATGCTGAATTAACCTCAGAAATTAATTACCCCAGTGTGGGATAATTTAAAAATATTTTAAACAATTGTAATTACATGAAAATATTGAATTAAAATAACAACTTACCGATGAACTCTCATCGCAATTGAGCAAGGCATAGAAGTCCTCATTGGGATCACGTTTAAAATTTATAATCGCATCAACAGCACTCATTTTGCAAGATCTTCGCTATTTTGTTTGTCTCGTTTTCTATTTAAATTCTTTTAATACACAACAATTATATTTTCCACTTGGGCACTAAAAGTAGCAATTATTTTATTTTATTATATTTTATCTAATTTTTTAGAAGATTTAGAAGATTTAAAAGAGAAATATTTTTATTTACATATTATTTTATATATATTGGTTTTGGTTTTTTGTCATTTAATTCGATTTGCTATAATTGAGTCGCAATCAAGAGCACTTTCGCAGCCAGCAGAGAGCTAATGAACAAATAAAAATAATAAATTTTTTTGTCTGTAAACTTGCGACTACGATGGCAATAATTGTCACGATAAGAAATAGTACTTTTGCGCCTAACTGCACACTGGGGCGGGCGGAGTAAAGCTGTCGTGGTTGAACAATATAAATACGTTTTATATTACATATGCAAAATATACCAGCATAAACCAAGTATTTGGGTTGTCAATTATCCGAGTTTTATATTGATGCAAGAAAATTTAAACACTTCTTTATGTCTCAATTGATCAATTTAATTGCCAAGTACAAATTACACAACGTAACAATTTTGAACTTTTTAAAAGCTTCAGAGATCAAAATAGGTAATTCTTATGTACTTTCATCTGCTGAACTCAGAAATTACCATAAAACTGTCCGATTAACTCTAGCTTTAAAGATATAGTAAATTTAATATATTCATAAATTACAGAAGTTTTTGTATTTTTCACATCTTATTTTCGGACGTGTCTTCAAAATCATGAAACAATTTATGTATTATTAATCAGCACAAAAATATCTTCCTTTTGAGTATAATTGCACTGATATGAGTTTCAGGATACCTTAGTGGTATAGCCACGATGTTGAAAATTGTGTGTTTTACTTTATTCCTTGAAATTTTGAATTTACGTTTGATGAATTCCGACATCGCACTTCCTTTGCTGTCATTGGTGTTGTTTTTATTAATGTGTATGTTATCATGGGGTTTTTTTGGGAAAACTTGTTTCTGTTATTGTTTTTACTGTTTTCGTCCTAAATAAACGTCAAACAAAAAATTAACTGGTTCAGTAAAACACATTTACTGCAAACTAAATTTTATTTTAGACAAACTTTTGTCTGAAAAGTTTTTGTGAGTTTGTGCATGAGATTTTGTCAAAAAGAATGTTATGCATAAGCGTGCATGAACCTGAATGAGTAACTTTGTTATTCTCCCGACCGGCCTATGCACTCGTGCGTAGGCTATTTTTTTACCATCAACACACTGTGGATGAGAGTCACATCCTATCTATTCAGCCGCGAATCAAATACACAGAATAAAATAGTGTTTGGACACCACTACCCAGCAGTTAAATTCGTAACTAGGTACGCTTTGGGATAGTCATATTACTAGTTGTAATAATACTAGTCAAAAAAGGTCAGTCATATTACTAGTTGTAACGAGACCTCGTTATTGGTCTAATCAAAAAAGGTTAATCATATTGCTAGTTGTATCGAGTCTAGTAACGATACTAGTAAAAAAAGGACAAAATTTTCAAGTATATGATTTATAGATGAAACATATTTTTAGCTCTTAAAAATATAAGTAGAAAGTGGCTCAGTGGGTAGAGTACTTGCCTTGAAATATGAAGAATGTGTGCTCGAACACTGGTTGAGCCAAAGCTTTTTAAGAGTTACTATAAATAAAAAAACTAGTAATAGTACTAGTTTAATTCAACTAGTATTGCAACTGGGATATAACTGTATACAAATAAACTAGTTGGGCTCCTATAACAACATAATTTTAAAATCGATAGTACGCTATATGAAAAAAGGACAGATAGGCAACTAGTCTGAATTAAAAAGCAACTAGTATATTTCTAATCACATACTAGTAATCCAATTGGCCAAACTGCCTTGCACGATATTATCATCTACGATTCTTGTACGAATTATCCTCTGCCGATTAGGTTTTCTAATCGACAATTTAAGTGAATCGTCGTTCACGACAATCTGCAAGTTTTGCTTGTTATCCTCTACTAAATAGTTTTGACGACAATATGACCGACAACGTCTTTCGGTTTGTCCTCAATCAATCTTTGATGAGGACAATATGAGCGACAATGTCTTACAGTTTGTCTTCAGTAATATTGTGGAGGACAAATTGAGCTACAATGTTGCCCGCAATCCTACTTTATTGAGGACAATATGAGCGACAATATTTTACATTTTGTCTTTAACCAAGCAAATGAATATGTTGGGCTCTTGTTGTCGATGTTTTAGGTGGTGCAGCAGCAGGGTGATAATCGCGAAAACTTATAAACGTGCAGCCTCAGTTCGAAACCCCGTTAAGCCAGACAATAATTTAAATGAAATGGAAACAAACAGGCAAGCAAAAAGGTAGATATGTGTGTTAAGGATTTTAATTAAAGCAAGTTCTAGTTATGACATTGTCGCTATGGAATCGTTGGCGACAAGATAAACGACATTGTAGCCTACATAGTCATTGACGAAATAATAGCCGACACTGTCACTTTTTTATTCATTGTCACAGGCTACATTTTCACTTATATAATCAATCATTGACGACAATCTGAACGACATTGTCGCTCATTGAATTCTACACGATTTTTCCGACACTTATTCGAAAACTTCATTGATTTGTTCCGGATGTTCGACATATGTCGTCGAGCACTTAACATTATCGCGCACCCGTCATTGACGATGTCTTAAAGACGTGGCCAACTGGGAACTCACGATCCCGTTCCGAAACACGGAAAAACTATTTGACATAAGTTCAGCGAATGAAATTCATTAACCTAGATTCGTTAATTTGTTTCAGAAACAAGTTTATTTAATTTGAGTTGTTTCAATGAAAATATTCATTAAAATTCAATGCAAAACGGTACATTAAACGCATTCGTTGTTGTAATTCTTTAACAAAATTAATAAATATGTTTATTGATTAAACGTACTTGTACGTTAGGTCACAATTGAATTTAAGAAAATTTTTGCATATTATATATTTATATTTCCAAAAAAGAGTTTGAAATAAAATTTTCTTTGCTTTTTGTTTTATAAATATTTCGCCCCAGTGTGCTGGCTTATTCTTTGTCAAAACTATTTTTAATTGATATTAAATTTGTTTATTTTGAAGATTATTATTTTTTATTTAGTTTGTTTCTGTATTTAAGCCTTTTTTATTGAATTTATTGTTGTTGTGTTGTTGTCCTATCACACGCGCTTTAAATTTAATTTAATAAGAATTTTTGTTTTTTAAGATTTAGATTGTAAACTTTGATTGTAAAGTTTAGCATTTTATTGTTGTATTATGCTTTCTTGTTTGTTTTGCGAATGAATCAATTAAAATTAAATCAAACGTTTCAGTTTTTTTTTATATATTTTTTTTTAATTTTTAAGAAATAATACAAACAGCTTTTTTATTTTTATGAATATTAAACCACAATTGCAAAACAAATAATCAGGTTTTCATTAAGAGGCAAAATAAATTAACAACATGTGGAATTTTTAAACAAACAAACAAACAAACAAACAAACAAACAAACAAACAAACAAACACAGTTTAAATAAAATACTTTCACTTTTATTGATAATGGAAACTTTGCTTAATATCAAATATTTAATTCACTTTAGTTTTGGATTCTATTAAAATAATGTGATTATTTTTACACCTAAAGAAATAAATCGAAAACTAAAACTTTGAACTAAAAAGTAATTAATTGCCAAATGCCCTTTTAAAAACAGAATTTTTTAATAATCGCATAATTTTAAATTTAGTTTAACTATTTTAATGTTTATTTTTATAAGCAATATTTTAGTGTTGTTGTTGTTGCTGGCAATAAAACAAAATAATAACTGCCACTTGTTAGTTTTCGCTAGTTGCGAGTAACGTACCGTTGTTGTGTTTAAAACTCTTGGCTCTGATGAATGGCTGGTTGATTGCTTGAATGAATGTATGAATGGGCAGCTGGATGGAAGTTGCATACAAAATGAAAAAAATAAATCTCAAATATTGTTGACTGGATTACTTTCAACAACAACACCAACAACAACAGCTAAAACAACGTATACAAAAATTCAACAATATAAAAGATACAAACTAACTACGAAATACCATTAAGCTAATGCAACAAAAAAAAAGCAATTTAACTGGAATTTGACTCACTCGCTCACTTCAAGTAGTAAGAAATGGGTACTTTTTATTTAATATTCTGAAATTTATTTTTCTCTCTTTCACATTATGGCTCCATGTCAATCCGTAGCTCTCATTAGCATTGTTGAACTGGAAAGTCCCAATAACCTAAAAACTACAGGCAAATAATAAAGAAACATCTCTTGATTTTACTGCTGCTGCCAGTGTGACCACTTTGGCTGTCATTTTTTCGTTTAACATTTGAGGAGGTTCTCTATAAAATTTGATTATTCCACCTTTTGTGTCTTTACACAATTTGAGAATTTTAGGAAGGCAACTAAATATGTATTTAAACCGAGACTTTGTTGCATTATTATAGACGAGTAAGAAATTTTGCAATAATATAGTTTGAATAAATACAAAATTTGGAATGGAATAATCTACTTTTGACGCGGCTGATTGGAATAATAAAGTTTTGTTATGTGTTCATGTCTTGATTTAAACCACTATGAATTAATCTTGTTTTGCTGAAACTAATTAGCGGTGTTGCCAGGAGCTGGAGGAAAAAAGAAGCTAAATCGTTCTTTTTAAAAGGTTAGAAAAAAGGTTAATAAATAAAAGCTAAAAAGCAAAGTATTTTTTATTGAAAATGCAATGTTTTCCTTATTACTTACCGCTTGTTGGGCTGCGGACACTTTTTGAACTTTACTCCTTGTACGCGGACCACCTGTTATATTGACTTTTTAATATAAACATATAAATTTCTGTTTAAATTTGATATCCATACATATTTTTCTATTTTAAAAGCCTATTTTGGTAAAAGTTAAAATAATTAACACAATCAACTCCGATTTTAATAACATAAATTTTCAATACAAACATGGGCAGAACTGAAGTAACAAGCAACTTTGAGGTGACCATCATATCTTCTCATATGAGTTCATGGGCATATTAGTTCAGTTCTATCCGTGTTGACGTGGAAAATGTATTTTTTCTTGAAGAATTTGATAAAACAATTTTCAAAAAATGTTCGTAAATTATTTCCTGAAATAAGTGTTTTCTTCATAAAATAAAATCTGGTAAAAAATTAATTAACTTGTGTTTGAATTAAAAAGTTCTTGGGAATAAAACAAATGCAGTTTGATAAGAAACACGACGAAACGCAATCGTTAAACGATAACAGTTATATGCATACAAAAATTTGGCATTAATTTAGCTTAAGTGGCGAAATTAAAGTCGGTCGTAATGAGCTTTTCCATACAATTTGACATTAAAATCACAGTAGTTTTGACTCAGTTTTTTACTACGAGGATTTGTAATGCCAAATTATTTAGAAAATCTCGTTAAGATCCATTTTAACTTCGCAACTTATACTACCTTCTTGCAAAGTTTTCGTTATGCATTTGATTCTAAGCCTTCAGAAAATAAAAAGTTATTTTTTTCGTAAAATAAAATGTGTATGTAATGATTTTTTTAACAATGTTTTGCAGACCTCTTCGCGGACTCCAGGGGTCCGTCACGAAGCTAAAACGCAAATTTCGAGGCTAAAAGACAAAATAAAAGGCTAAATCTAGCTTCGAAAAGGCTAACGTGGCAATGCTGCTAATTGGGTATCAGAAATCTTCTTTTCAATTAAAATAACCTGATATTCATCTTTAAATAAATAAAGCTAAAAAAAATTAGTCATAGTATATTTTATTAATTTTTTTAAATTCTTACAGCAATTTCGTGTACAGTGCAATCACAATCCTCTGTATGTTCCTCATAATTTTCAGGAATAAAACATGTTTTATTGCAATTTATTATAAAATAGTTAATTAACTTCTGCATTAGTCATATTTTGTTCCAAAAATTAATATTTGTAATGCGTAACGTCATTTTGAAGTGGAATAATCTACTTTTGATGAAATCATGCCTTTTATTCTTTTTTTTTTCGCTGAGCTTTAATTTTAATATTACCAAACCAAAAAATTAAAAATAAAATAAAAAATCAGTTCTGTCCAAAGAGGAATAGTAAAGTTAAAAAAAAATATTTTCATTTGATATTTTATTAGTATACTTTTTTTAATTAAAATTTCCGGAAGATAATATACATGAAAAAATCACTTTAAAAAAACGGCAAAGAACCTGATAAATTGCTTTAAAATCGCTAAAGACAAACACCCGAAGAAAATTACTTATGTCCAAAAAGAGCAATAATCAGAAAAAACTACCAAAATCTGGAAATGATTCAAAAAACTCTTGCAAACTGCTAGAGCTATACAGAGACTTAAAATTTTTGAAAATAATCACCAGGGGAAAATTAAAAACGTTTAAAAAGTCCCAAGCACTTAAAAATGTTTCAGACTTTTCCGAAAAATGTCTGGAACTCTCGATAGAGGCTAAATGTCGCGGCGTAGTCCTGGAGTCTAAGCTCTCGTGGAAACGTAGTGCGAAGGACTGGATAAAGAAAGCTGTATGCGCTTTCTGTGCGCCTAAAGGAGTCTTTGGTAAACGATGGGGATTAAGACACATATCCTACGGAAGTGATCCGACCCATTCTCTCCTATGGATCGCTTTGCCGATGGAGAAGAGCGGAAAAGGATAGCATGTCTCGCAAACCACTAAGCTCTCCTTGATGTTTATATTAAATACATATATACCACGTCTTCCCTTAGACTAAAGCATGGACGTATTGGACATTTAACCATTTAAAAAAATATTAAAATTCTAAACAAAATCCCAAAACATCTCCTTAATTTATGGAAATCGATAAAACTCTACCAGCAGTAAAATGTTAAATCAGATCAAAAGGGCCGAAAGCCGAAGTAAATTACGCATATATATTGCAAAAATTACCCAAATTCGGAAAACTGGTAAAATTACGCCCTTTATATTGCAAACTTTAAAAAACTTTCTTAAACATTGAGGTGTCTAATAATAACATCTGGTCACACTGTCTGCTGCTCCAAACAACAAGTAGTTTTAATTTTCTGTAACTGTTGCTTTTCTATCTTTCAAATTGTTGTACCTCTGGCTTTAAGCTCATTGATAAGAGTTCCAACACTCACCGACTGAAATCTGTGTTAAAGCTTTGAATACTTGTTTATTTGCCTTTCCATTATCTCTCGCTGGTTCAAAATATACTTTCTATTCATTCCAGTACTCAGTGGCGTGCGTGTCGTTGTTAAACTTATCCCCCAATGAGCCCACAAAAACCTACGCATACAGCATGCGCATGATTTTGAGTGAAAGCTTTTTAACATTCTGTGGTATTATTCCGGTTATAAGCTTTAAAAAGTAACTCATAGTGCTTACAGCTGTGGTAAAACTTACAGCAATCATTTGCATATATTTAAGTATTTATTTAAATTTTAATAGATAAACTGACTATATAGGGAAAAAATTAAAAAAAAATTAGACAAACTTAAAGGAAAGAAAGATTATATCATAATTTCTGCAAAACGTTATATAATTAAATAAATGTTTTCATGTAACACCCACATTATTTACACCTTTGAAAATAACTTTAGAGCTGAATATTTGTTGTAAGATTGTGTGAGCCTCAGAAACATATTGACACATTCAACAGAGCCATCTGACAAGTGGTGAAAAGCAAAATATACGTGCGCAATGACGATGGAAGTGTAGCGGCTTTCGAAAGTGGAGCGTGTACGTTGAAAAATAAAGTTAATGGTAATTTTTCCCTTGTTCCTTGGAATATTAATCATGCCCACCCAATTCTTTCTGAATATACGTTCAAAAAGCATTATAATTGTTTAACATAATGATAATGCCAAAACTGTAATTAGCATTATTTATTAATCAATGCTATTGAAATTGACAATTCATTAGTCAGTTTAATAAATTACTCCAATGTATGTTTTCCAGCTGTATTATACATCGAAAATTCGAAGTTTTAGTTTATCAACAATGCATGTGCAATTTTTATCTTACACGGTATATAAATACCGAAGTTCGGCTTGGCGTTTGCGGTATTTCGTGGCGCTAATGTTCTGCCGTGTGAGTTTTCTTCGCTTCAAAAAGGAGGTAAAAAATTCTGAATTCCGTTGCGATAATCCCAACTTAGCCACACTGTAATCCATTTCGTTTTGCGTTAGCGGTTTTGGTTCATCATCTTTTACATTGGCCGCATAATCGAGATCTTGCAAATTTGATGGCAAGGAAATACAATTTCGAGTGCCAATGCGGACATACCCTCAGGACTCGAAAGCTTAGGTGGTTCGACAAAATAGTGATATAGCAACTATACTAATTTTTGAATAACTAAGAAACCACTGGTTTCTTTACCTAGTTGTATTAAAATAGTTGGAAGGCAATTTTAACATGCACCTGTTGCTGTTTTATTAGTCAAAAGCGGTCATACTGTTCTCGAGTTAAAGTGAAATACACTGGTGTTTGTACCCAGTGGAAATATTAGAAATGCCCGTAAAAAAAACTGAGGCCCAGTATTTTTTAGCGCTTAAAACTGATTAAAATATTTTAGTTTTGTTTAAAACGGAAGTAAAAATTACCAATTTTGTAAGTCCGTCTAAATTGTAAAGTAATTTTTCTTAGAAAATAATGAGAACCTCTTAGTACAGTATGTTTATTTTTTTAACCCATGGAGCTCCCACTCCAAATTTTGAATATATTATGCATAACACTATGCCCTATCACCAGAAATTTTATTAAAATAATTAGAGATGAGGCTTTTGAGATATTTACAAACTGATACTATTTTTGCATTTTTGCAATACTTCTGTAAAGAAACTGTATATCTCTTTTTTCGGTTGTACTTATTTATTGTATCTTCAATATTCAAATTGAACTAACAATAAGTAATCAAATCTTAACTTTAAAATTTTAGTTTTTAAGTCCAGCCAATGCCACACAAAAATATTTGTTTTAGCGGTTGGTTGTTTGGTTATCTATGTCTCTCCTTTTCGGCTGAGAGCAGGAGTGTCCCTCCTTCTCAGCCTCTAATCTGGCTTCAATCGGGTGCGGAGGGCTTAGAAAATTACCTTCTTTAGCAAAAAATTTTCGCTCAGTTAAGTAGCTTTCTAAAAGCTTAAGGGTATTTTGTGGGTAAGTTTTCCTTTAGTTTATGTATTAAACCTTCCTGCCATACTTTATCAAATGCCTGAGAAACATCGATGAAGAGCGCAGAGCAATATTTCTTTTCTTCGAAGGTTTTCCTAACCACGTTCACGAGCCTATGTGTTTGTTCAATCGTGCTATGTTGTCTCCTTAAACCCAATTGGTGGTCTGGAATGTATATATATTGTCCGGAATGTAAATCTTTAGTATTAATTTTTGAAACCTTACGACTTAAGCTTTTCATACATATTTTATTTGTTCAAATCGTAGTACCGGTTAAAACGCTACATTAATTTCAATACGAGATTTTTATTAAATTTTTTTTTAAAAAAATCGAACTTTGACCCGCGATAATTCGAAAACTGCAGCGAAATTGGAAAAACTTAAAAGGACACATAGCACGAAGGTACGTGAAATATTGGTATACAAAGTCTTATTCATATCCGTTGACATGCATGCGACAACCGTTTCGAAAATTTTTGGATTAGTTTGCTGTTCAGCTGATTATTTTTTTATATTTTTTCATGCCGGAGACGGTCAAAACCAATAAATAAAAATTGCAGCTTAAATTGTTTAAGATTTTCTTTATATTTCATATAGAATGTGATAGCGTCAGACACAAAAAAATTTGCTATTGTTTTTGTGTTGTTGAATTTGTTGCCGTGTAAGGTTAATACGCCTTGCTTGTTACATTAATGACAGCATGTGGCTACATGATATTTGTATTGATTGCTAGGTCTAGTTCAAAGTTTATATGCACTTGCAACAACGCCATCTATGGAAAAAATTGCACATAGTTGATAAAAAAAACCTCGGATTTTCGATGTAAAATACAGGTGGAAAATGTGAAAAAGGCAATTTCCAGAATTATAATATTCTAAAGAATTATGAAGTGTATTATAAAAAATATTTTTTCTGAAAATTGCGTCACTGAATTTGCCACAGATGCAGTTTTTTCAAGTTAGTTTCTTTTATACTTTTTTCTCCTAGTCTATAGCTACAATTGTGCCGAAGACAGGAAAACAAAATTCTAATTGGTTTCTGAGATACAGCCGTGAGAAAAATTCCATGTTCTTCGGAAAAATCAAGTTTTAGCCAAAATATACATGAGGTCATAAAATCCGAACAGCACCTAAAATAGCAAAACCCAAATGGCGTTTTGTTACACAGAAAAAATAAGTTTCGTTTTTGATAACAAAAATCCCGGTATTCAATATTTTTTTTTTCAAATTTCCTGTGATAAAGAATTCCCCTATATTGATAACAAAATTATTTCAAAATAAAAATATATATATAAATTAAAAAAATGTTGACATGGCTGGAATACGAACCCGGGCTTTCCGGACGTGAAGCATACTCTCTATAGCTGAGCCATATCCCATTAATTTTTTTATGGGATACAAATTGTTTTAAGTACTTATGTATAAAAAGAAAAGAAATAACCGGCATGGAAAGAAATACTTACAACGAAATATTTTATTATGTTAAAGATAAATGTTATTGAAATTCATTTTTTTTTAATAACATGGTTTTATTGAATATAATTCTTGTCTATTTTTTTCTGTGTAGTTTCGATAAGTACTTTGAGATATTCGACCCGAGAAGGCATTTGCATCTTATGTGTTGCACTGTGTTATTAAGTATTGATTGGTGCATCTTACTCCATTTGTTTAGTTTTGGCACTTGAACGAACCCCTTGTGCTCAAACCCCATCAAATGTATTTGATTTTACTATATGTGAATTTGTCGTAGTGACTGATTGGAAAAATTTTTTGTCAGCTGATACTTCGGATAACAAAAAGTATTAACTATTGTACTTAAATTGCACATCACTGTTGTTCATGACCAAAAAAGCTTTTTGGTAAAAATATTTCAAAGTTCTAAGTAACAAAGCATTCGTTGTAAAAAGCCTTAAGCTGTTTATTATTAAACTTTTTTAAACTTATGTACAAAAAACTGTGGTACAAAAAAACTTTGCAGAAAGCTGGTAATAAAGCTTAATGCTGTATAAACTAAAATTTTAACATATTTAGTACATAGTAATTCAAATACAAATTTAAAATGTTTAACTGAAGTTTAAAATTTACACACAAGAATGTTTTGCGGATTGCACTATGCAACAAGAAAAATAAATAAATTAAGTAAAGTGTGACCTTGGCTCGCACACGAAGGGTTCCGTACGAACACACATATGTATATCCCTTTTCGTTTTTGCCCTTTTTCTTTTTGGCAATTTTTCCGTTTAGATTTTTTTGTTTAATTTTAGTTTTTTTATTTGTTAGCTTTTTTCGTTGTTTTGGCGACTATTTTGGTTTTGACGCTGTTTTTCATTTTGCTGATTTTTTTGTTGCGATTTTTCCTCTTTTGGCGGTTTTTTACGTTTTGGCAACTTTTTGGTTTGGCGTTTGTTTTTGTTTTAACGTTTTTTTCGTGTTTTTGACGATATTTTTAGTTTACGCGATTATTTAAGTTTTGGCGTTTTTTTCAGTTTTGGCGCTTTTTTCGGTTTTGGGGACTTTTTTCGGTTTTAGTGTTTTTTTTTCGTTTTAACGACTTTTTTCATCTTTTGGCGGTTATTTTAGTTTTTATGTGAATGTGAATGCGTTTCTTACATTACGAATGAGAAAGCAAACCTAATTTCATGAGTACATGAGGTTCGGTACCCGTTTCTTTTCTCTTGCCTCTTTCGCCAACAAAATTAGAAGCTGATTAATAAGGCTTGCATGGTCTGAACGTTGACTTAAAAAATTGAAATTGAACAAAATAGTTTTATTATATTAAATTACAAACACTCTCATGTTCACAGATGGGCTAGAAAAGTTTCCAGCTTAATACATATAACCGTAATTAATATAACTATAATCTTCAATAAAGCTTAGAAAAAAATAAGAAGACAAGCCCGTATAATGTATATGTATTATGATTTAAATTATGTATTAGATATATGTACATATTTTTGTTGCTTTGCAAGTACATATTTCATGCGTATACGTGATTTCATACTCATACGTACATGCGAGTTAAATATTATGTCTTATTTAACTCGCATGTACGTATGAGGAGCAGCTATTAAGTTATTAAGTTAAGGTATTTAGAATTTCAAAAGGTTTGCTTGTTGCTCTGGAATATATGTATATAAAAATATTCCATAGAAATTGTTTCTTTATATATAAGTTGCACAGAAAAAACTAAAATTCAAAAATTCAAATATTTTTTTTACGGAAATATGACCTACCACAGAATCTGTAAAGCTAAAAACTAAAATTCGTAATTATTTAATAAGAAAAGAAAAACAAATTTTCTTCTATTAAAGCATGCTACTGGAATATTTGAAAATCAAACAAAACAAATTAAAATTTCAAAACAAATTCAAGCACATGTGTGTTAAAACAAAAACCTATCACAATTTTTTCTGTATGGTTTCCGAAATGTTTTCACATTAATACGAAAACACAACAACCCGATCGCTTCAAACAAAACAATTATAATAACATTAATGCTTGAAAAATCGAAATGAACAATATTTTTACCAACAAGTAGAAATGAAAGATAAAAAATTACTTTTATAAAATCAACATGTTGTCACTGCTTTTTGTCTGCAATTTTATACACATATATTTCGTTATTTGTTGCTGTGGTGCGCGCACCAGCAGATCAATTACATATTATTGCGTTTATATTCTCGAGTGCCACAGCAATAACAACAAAATTATCGTTCACAATCAACCGACAGACACTTCAATTCGCTGAAGTTGTAGCCAGTTGTGTTTCTGTATTTATTTGTATTCGATTTAAAAAACTCTATTTGAATTGAAAAAGCATTAAGTGGTTTTTGATTTTCCTTTTATGATACAGTGAACAAAATTTAATTGTTGGTATGTATGTACTATTTGATTTGTGATGCAAATCGATTGTCAGCTTTTAAAGTACAACTTTTTGTTTTTGGTCGTGATTGGCAATTTTTAACTTGAATCGCCTGTAAAAAGACTCAAACTTAATTTAGAGTTGGAAAAAAGGAATAGAGGATGCAATAACAACTTAGCAGATAAAGAAAATATTATGATTTACTTCTTGTAATATCGATATTTGTAACAAATTCAGCTAAAGTTTTTGTAAAGTCTTACGGTATTTAATTGAAGGTTTTTGTTAATAATTTTCCTTCAAATTCATTAGTATTGTATTTTCTTTACTTCCTTTTAAAAACCATATAATATTTAAGATATAAGGCAAAGCCAAATCTGTGCAATTGTTTTCTCTAGCAGGTAAGAAATTATATAACTTTTTATTTAATAAATAAATAAATAATAATTAATTCTAATGAAAATGCTTAATCCACAAATAATCTATACATTATTTAGTTGCATTACGAAAACTAAACTCAAAACCTGTGTTGCCAAGAACTGGAGAAAAAAAGCTCAATCGCCAAAACAAAACTTAAAAAAGCACCAAAAATTTTATAAAACTAATATTTTTCTGAAAAGTTATATACTATAATTGGAAGAGCTACATTCGTAATACATAATTCCCCTTACATTCCCCTTGCTTTGTGAATACAGTTTATCGTCTTGTTTTAATGTTTCTTTGAGCTCCGCTATAATTAATTTATTTTTCTTCTCCTTTAAAACTCCAAACAATAACAAAAGCTACGAAATCATATATTAGAAACTACCACAACAAAATCCTTGTAAATAGACAAGTCACGAACAATATTTTTTACATGTTTCGTTTTCTTCACAATCAAATATTAAACAAATGGTCTAATATAATTAACTTTGTTCTTTTCGAAAAATTTTTGCGATTATTTAACGCTGGCCGCAATTTTCTGGATAAATATACAAGTAACGAATGACGAATTCTTAGAAAATTAATGAAGCTATGCTACAAAAATTTCTCAATAAACGCTTCAATTTCACATGATTTTTATAATTTTTTTTTCATTGCAACCATTTCTAATTAAGTAATTTATACGAGTTGATTTATTTGATAATAAATATTAATATTAACAAAAATCAAGAATAACAAACAACTTGTAGACATACATTTAAATTAAAAAGCAAAGTATTTTCTTTTAAATTTGATCTATTTAGTGGGACTGCAAAACGAAACTGATATGTTTACTTTTATTTATTGATTTTTTTCTATTTTGCATTTATTTTTAGTTGTTGTAAATAATGCAGTGAGTTAAACAACATCTTAAAGTATTAAAAACTGATGAGACAAAAAATTTCAATTTGTTTTAAATCTAACCCATGTATTAATTTAATATAAAGGATGAATATTTTTTCAGTATACAATTATATCGAAAAAATATACTTGTTACTCGCGGCTGCATTAGATATAAATGGCATAAGTGAATATACTGTTTCAGTGTCTCTCTAAGGAATGATTCATTTGGACGAACATATTTCATATAAATTGTATAAAAAATTAAAAGAAATGCTTTAATTCCACCTCCTTGTTATGTCAATTATCTTACCAAAAAAGTTACTTTAAAACATCGTACATTTCTCGACTCAACTCTAATCTCGCTTTATATATCCGATAATATGTGTTGAAGTAAGTACATCGTAAGAGACTACCTTATATATCAGGCTGATTGCCTGTTACCACAGAATCAAGTTGTATTAATTTCGCTCTCAGTAAATTTGTATAAGTGTATGTAGTAAATGTTTGCACGATGCGTGCGGTATTGTATTTACTTTAAGCACTACAACACACTTTTGCATACAAACATTAAATGCAAGTCTACAGTTCATTTTATTTAAATTTATTTTGCTATTTTTCTCCCAGCTATGCAATTCAAACAATTGCATTGAACGAACAAAATATTGTTACATCGTTTATTCGTTTTTTTTTCTTTTTGAAATACTTTAAATAGAAACGCCAACCTAAAGGTCAAATGAGTGCATCTTTGAAAAGTATTTCTATAAATAGATTCAGTTGTATGAGTTGAGTAAATTTTTTTAATTACATAAACAATGGAAATATAAATATTTATGGGTTTTTTGTTGAAATACTTGCAGGTGATGCCTTAAAAAATAGTAATAAATAAAAAATATAAGATGAATTACTATATATCTGTGCCCACAGGGAATAACGACTAAACTTGGTTTCGGCAAGTTGTCAAAAGAGCATTTTTAAATCGCTGCCTAAAATCGGGGAATTAAAAATAAGGCAAACTTTGTATGCTCCATGTTAGCTGTTTTATATTATATTATATTAATTTGTAATTTAATTTATAACAGTGGTGGCCATTCTCTCCATCAACAACAGCTAACTTAAGAGAAATAGACATATGTATAATGATAAATCAACTCTGTCCTAACTCGACTTTAGCTGTTATTCCTTGTGGCCACAGATATGTTAATGCCTACAAGACTTTTGTGTTGAGAGAAATTCAATAAACATTTTTAGTTTTTTCGAAGCAGGGAACAAACCAGAAACTATTCATGATTATTATGTTTACACATGTCCATGGTTGTCAGATTCTTTGTGACCTTTTTCGCCAAATTAATTTTAAATATTGCCAAAAGTCGCCCAAAAATATATTTCATGTGGTTTTTCTTAATATATATTTTATAGTAAATTTGGTTTTATATAATAGTTTTTTTAATATAAGTTTTTATAAAATAATCGTATTAGAATTAAGCAGACAATCATTAAAAGTAGAAATAAAATCGCCAAGTACTATTTCATGTCACTTTTTCTCAGCAAAATTTAAAATCCATTAATGACTGTAATTACGAAGGGTTCCGTACGAATACACATATATCTCTTTTCGTTTTTGCCCGTTTTTCATCTTGGCAATTTTTCCGTTTAGCTTTTTTGTTAAGTTTTAGTTTTTTTTTATTTTTAAACTTTTTTTCGTTGTTTTGGTGATTTTTTGGTTTTTACGCTTTTTTCATTTTGCTGATTTTCGGTTTTTGCCGATTTTTAAAGTTTTGGTGTTTTTTTTTTTGTTTTATAATTTTTTTTCGCTTTTTGACCATATTTTTAGTTTTAGCGCTTTTTTCAGTTTCGCGCTTTTTTCTGTTTTAAGGATTTTTTCGGTTTTTGGTGATTTTTTAGTTTTAGCGTTTTATATTTTGGTTTTAGCACTTTTTTCGTTGTGGCGATTTTTTCGGTTGTTGGCGATTTTTTTAGTTTTGGCGCTTTTGTTTGCTTTGGCCTTTTTTTTGTTTTGGTGATTTTTTTTAATTTTTGGCGAGTTTTTGCCGTTTTTTGCAATATTATTAGTTTTAGCGATTTTTAATGCTCTTTTTCGTTTTTAAAACTTTTTTCGGTTTTTTGCGTTTTTTTTTTTAGTTTTTTGTCGATCTTTTTAGTTTTGGTGACTTTTTGCGTTTCAGCGTTTTTTTTTATTTTGGTGTTTTTTCCTTTAACCGCTTGTTTCATTTTGGCAATTTTTCGTTTTGACATTTTTTTAATATCGTTTTGGCGATTTAAAATTTCAAGAATTTGCCTCTTACGGCTTCCAAGATACAGCAAATTGTCTAAATTACATAGTCAAAGTTACATTAACTGATAGAACACCCCTTAATTTTTATTGTTTTAAATATCAGTGTTAATTGCTGTAGCTTATTCTACAGACTACACCATTTAACACTAACTTTGAAAATTTTAAGTGTCCATATATAGGTCTCTGTATATTACATTAGTATTTCAACATTTTTCGTTGCTCGCTTCAGAACACCCTTTAATTATATGTTGTAGCGGCCAAAGTTTTACATGTTCTGTAATAATTTCAGGTCCGTAGCTCTGTGACAGACGGATAGACAGACAGGCAGACAGACAGACAGACGGACAGCTTAGCGAAAACAAAACGGTTCCGTTGCACTTTTGTGTACGGAACCCTAAAAATAATCAAAATCACATTGTTTTAATTTCTTCGAGAAAAGTTTTGGTGGGATTTATTTTCGAAAATACTCTTTCAACAAAGTAATTTTCCTGATTTACTAATATTTTTAAGTTAAATTTTGTTGAAAAATAGCCATAAAACTCGCCATGTCGGCAAGTCAAAAATTTTGGCGCAAATAATTTCAAAAATCGCCACGTTTGGCGAGAAATCGCCATATCTGACAACCCTGCAAGTGTCGCTTATAACAAACAAGTTGTGTATATTGCAAAGACTTTAAAATTTATACGATTATATAGAAGTGCTTCCAAGTGAGAATCTGCTTTACTGTTTTCAGAACTAGCATTTTTGAATATAAACTCAATTTCTACCACAAGTTTTCTTTTGTTGCTTTTCTTGATTTATGAAAATTAAACACGCTAAAAGATTTTTGGTCCACTTTAGCACAGAATGCGTTAAAAATACAACTCTTCGGAACCCTTTGTATAAAAGCCGAATGCTTCCCCTGAAGATTTTAAAAGATTTAAATAAATAGGTTTTATATAAGTACATATTTTACAAACAGTCCCACTGTATATGTACAGTAGGGCAACCGCTAGATATCAAATAGTACAAAGAGTTACGCAAACAGACATACGATGTACTACCACATGTTAAATTCCTAACAGTCTAGTAAGTCTAAATAAATAAAATATAATTAGGGAATTCAAAATGTATATCTTAAAATTTGAAAATAGCAATATAGTTACACCTTAAAATTTCATTGTGGGCAACGATACAAAGCACAGCATATTAAAGTAAGAAAAGTAACGACGAAGTTTGCCGAATATTGCTGACTATTTACATGCATAGAACACGAACTCAAAATACACAACTAACAACAACACAAGCACGATAGTGCTTGGTACCTATCAACATTCCAAAGAAAAACCAATACACTTAAACCACACACAAATTCTCTATTTAAAATATTGCCGCATTGAAAAAAACATGCTTCTTGGATGTTTAAAATTGTCATCTGGTAGTAAATTTCATTTACATGCAAAACAAAAACAACAAACTTGCCAACCCATAATAAAAGACTAAAATTTAAACGTCGCACTGTGTTGCGGCTAGTGGAAAAGTAACTTTTTTCCGATTATTTTTTTCAGTGTTTTTAATGATGCAATTTTGTCACAGACATTCTAAGTAAACAAGTAAAACACATAAAGCTTATTTTTATGTTGGCCCGTTGATTTTTAATTGATTTTAGAAGTCAAATATACAAAATTTTCACGAAAACAGGGGATTTCAGGGCTGTATTCAAAATAATCTCATTTGATTCTATAAAAAAAAGGAATGTTGTTTGAGACATTTTCATATGCACCTTTTTTAGAGCGAAAACCCGACTAAAGGTCCATTTTTCCTTAAAATTTGGGTTAGGTAAGCAATATCTAAAAAGTCCCAGACCAAGTCCAAACCACTACATAATGTTACATAATCAGAAGAAGCATTGGAAGCAGGAAACAAGGACTTCAGAAACACAAGGACTTACCATGCGAGGAAAACATCAAGAAAAGACAATTGTGAAGACATATTACATTATCTGCTTGCCAATTCTGATCCCGCAATCACAAGTAGGAGAATACTGAAGGAGAAGAAACACCTGGAATTATCAGAGGAAGCAATGAACTTATTGGTAGATGACTGATAATTTGTAATTTTTCTGTAGAATGCAATAAAATATGCCTGTGTTATAAAATAGTATCTTTAAAGTTTTTTTTTTATTCTACATCTATTCTAGCACTCCACAAAAATGAGCATAACTCTCTTAAAACTGAAGCTATTGACTTCAAACCGGTATCAAATTAAAGCTTTTATTGGCACCTTTCAAATAAAAAATGAAATAGATTTTGGTTTTATATAAAATTTCAGAGTTTTTCAACAAATATCGAAAAATCATGAAAATTTGACGTTTATAATTCTTGTTCGGACCACCCTATAGTTTATTTTAAAAACTAATCATAGGGTATTTATCAGAAATAAAAGAAGAATTAAAATAAATTCTTTTTTAAATTTTTCGAACAATTTTTTTTTGACTTTTGTTGAAAATTTGACCCAACAATTTTTTTCGGTGTAAATTTTTTCACTCATTCTGTTTGTGATTTCATTCTGACCAATCTGTAGAAGTTTCTCATCGATACAATTCAAATTACAGTTTAGGCAATATGATTTCCAAAAAAAATCCGGTTTCGCAACACTGTGCGTCGTTATATTAATACACATTTTAGAACGCTGTTGCGAACTCCCTAAATAATTTGTATTTTAAGTGTGCTTTATCAAAATTTGAGAAGCTCAAAAAATAAGGGGTACCCCTTACAGAAGTACTTACATTGTCACGGCAATTAACTAGTTATTATATAACTTACTTGAAGCTAAAAAATAAGTAATCAATTTAACAAAACAAAATAAACAAAATATTTTTATTGGCACTATATTTGTTGAATATTTTTCAAACACTGTATTGTTTTGTTTGTTTTTGCTCTAGACCCAGTTGGGATACGAACTTGCGCTTTCAGATTAAAAGACAAGTACTTTACACACTCTGCTATTGTTGACTTATAAATTTAAGTGCCAAAAATGTGTTTTGATATACAAAGACATGTTTAATTAAAAAGTTTTTCTCTACTTATTTTATTAATACATAACAACAAATTATAACTACTTTCACATAATGAAATAGATATGTACTTATTTTATTAATTACCATGTAGTAGTTTTAATTTGGAACATATTTATAAGATAAATAAGTACCACTTATTACTTTGTAGCCTATTAAAATAGTACTACCGATTACAATTATGCCAAAAGTCTTTGATAGGTGCTTATACTTCAAACCCAAATAATTTTTTTTAGAATACGGCATTAAACTGTTAAACTTTTCCCGAAACAAGAGCAAAATTTAAGCAGGCTGAAAAAATTGCGCCAAAGTGTGAAATGCAATATTTGTATATTTATTATTTTGTTGTTCAAGAGGCTAGAAAACCAGTAAATAATTACCAATTTGATGCATTTTTCGGACTCGTAAAATAATTTATATCGTGAGACACAATAAAGCAGACCAAGAAATATTAAAGAAATATTTTTAATGTAATTTATTTTCTGTTTAATAAAAAAAAGCTTTTATTGAAAGAAAAATGTAAATGCATTTAATTGAATTTGACGTCAATAAATTGAAAGAAATGCACAATTGCTTATGCCTATTTTCTGGTACATAATTCAATAATTTTAGTGAAATAAAAATATAAATAAAATATTTATACAAAGAACACATGTTGGGTAAAAGCATTTAGATAATTGGACTATCGATAAATAATATTTAGGATGACCAATACAACAAAGTCTATTTTTTTCAAAATACTAGCCCCTCTTTTTTGCACATCGGCATAGGAAATCTTGTAAGCCTTACGTTAAAGGAGATATAAGATGTGTTCAGCACTTTTATGGAAAATACCACAAGGAACATTTTTGTTGAATATTTTAACTCTCTAAAACTTCTATGTAAAGGAGTTTTCGATCTATCTTACAAAAATGGCAAAAAATATCTCCCCTTCAGCGGCTATATAGCGATTTTTATTTTTATTTTTATAAAAAATTAAAAAAAAATTTCTAAAAGCTCTTATAAAATTTAAAACAGCAAAAATTTTTATTTTTATGCAAGTACAGATGACAGATGCCTAACGAAATAAACCATAAATCATGAATATCGATAGACAACTGTTCATTTTATTCACAATTAAGTTAAAAAAGTCAATAGACAAAAACTGCGATTTTCATACAACACACAATTATTACATGCTTTGGAAAATCCTTTCTCAATAAAAAATTTGTTAATTGTAAATTTAAATTGAACGAACTTAAGCCTGAATAATACAAATTTTTTTGGATAAAAATAAAATTTGTACAAAAACTTTTGCTTGTAAAAACTTTATCAAAAATAAAGACGCAACAATAATTCCGTTCTTTTTATAAACATATAGGTAAATATGTTCCAAACAAAATGAGCCATATATCTTTAAAATCGACGCTCAACTTCTAAGTTTATTCAAATTTAAGGGAGAAAACACATTTGATAAAAATCACGATTTTCGTACAAGAGTAAATTTTTTTAAACAAAATTAAACAAAATTTGGACCCAGCATTATGGATAATATAAGTAGCGTATTTTCTATAAGTGTACAGCAGTAGCGTGTAGGTCTTCTAGAAGTGTCCCTATCATCGAATTTATTATTTTAAATTACGTATTTTCAATGTCTCTGTCAGATTCCACCCCCTATATCTCCTTCCCTGAGAAACAAATGGGCCTACCGATGCCAGAGTATTATTGTATTGCCCAAGAGCTTTCTATGAGTGTGGAGTAGTACCGCGCAGTAGTGCCACTTTTATGTCTCTGTCAGATTCCACCACCTAATGCTTGTTTTACTGCACTAATACCTCTCGAACCAATTAACCGATTTATGTATATCAAATTCGCAGAAATTGACGCAGTTTTTCAATTGTTAAAGTGACTGGATATAAAAGTTCGATTTTAGAACAACGATACGAATCGATCGATACTTATGATAACGTATTCTTTTAAGGTTTAAAGTTGGAAACTTGTTTGCTTTTGCTCTACAAAAAAGAAAATTATTGTAAAGCTCCTATTTTCACAAGTCCTGTGACGACTAAGAACGGAACAATTGACACAAATTTTCCACAAGGCTATTCAACTTAGCAAATTTCGAAAAACAATTCGAGAATTTTACTTCTTTGTCAGGTTCGGCAAAAATGTTAGTTCAATTTGACTGACCATACTCTTTATTATGGCCACATTCTTTATTCATTATCAATGTCTTTTATTTTCCTCAAGTCAAAACTGTCAGTTAAAAATGAAGCAACTTGAATGTTCATTATTCATCATTTTTGCCAGAACAAAACTATTACGTGTTGTTTTTCAAAATAATTGCGCACAGTAGGCCAATTTGAATATAAAAAATTCATTTTGGGTAATAAATTTGTAGCTCTAAAACGCAGTATCTGTAATGGAAAATTGTAGAATAAGAAAAATAAATAAGTAAATATCCAAGAGATGCCGCCAAAAACTACAAATAAGGAAAAAAAATCATAAACATGTCAGCGTAATTAAACGAATACTTTATATTATTTAAAATTCTTTTAATTCTTAAAAGTATGGTCTTTACAAATGTTTAATGCACAAATTGAATGAATAAACAAATAAACAAGTTCATGACTCGTTTTTAAAACATGTAAAACAAATAAATCATTTGGTTCTGTTTCATGTTCTTTTCTCTAGCTGTGGCAAAAAAAGAAATAAAAAAGGATTATTAAAATGTCAAGAGAGTTAATTTATATATTTTCTTTTTCACATTATTATTTTCAGTTCATTAATGGTTTCCCGATGGGGAAAAACGAAAAGAAAAACAAAAAATTAAAGAATAAAAACCACGAGCAGCCTGATGTCATGATTGTTATTGAGAGCAACAGATTTATCATAAATTTGTTGAAAGTCTATATATTTTTCTTTTTAATAAAATTCAATTCATTCGCCTATACAATCTGTAGGTAGTGTAACCTTTTAATTTATTCATTGTCTGCTTGTTGAATTTTTTTTGTTCGTAGGTGGGTGGTAAACTACACCAAGTCACATTTTAGAAATTTTACAAGAGACCGCAAAAAATATATTGCAAATCTCAAACGATTTTTATCTCTCTAGTATTAACAATTTTACTTAAACCGAATATTTTATGTAACTATAAATATATTTTTTATATCGAATATAGCCTTAATGAAATTACGTTATTTACCCTATATCGGACCAAAAATGAAATATAAATCTTGTGTATGGGCCAATGCTTCAAAGTCCATTTTGAAGCTAAACGACCGCGTACAGAAGAGCGAGAAGAGGGTCATCGGTGGCGATAGGGTAGTCAGCTCTATTGACTCGCTTGAGCATCGACGCAAATTAGGGTGCGTTTCCTTGTTTTATCGTTACTAAAATGGAGTGTGTTCTGATGAAATCAGGGAATTGGTTCCGGAAACGCACTCTTTTTTTGGCGAACAGGACAGTCTCCATTAAGAGCACGTCTATTTTTCGTCGATGCACCACGCTTTACAAAGAAAATTCCTTCTTTTGCCGAACTGTTCATATGTTGAATAAACTTCCTGCAGAGGTATTTCCTGTCACTTTCAATGTTGGAAAATTCAAATCAAATGTCCGTAAACACTATTCCCGCTATACTCCTTCCCATAACCAACTTTTCTAGTTCCGGAACAATGCGTTGCATAAGTGTGTGCTGATCTTAATAAAAAATAAGCTGATTACAACAGTATAAAAACTATATTTCGAAAACAAATGTGACTTGATGTAGTTTACCTCCCACCTACAGATATATGTACACATGTATTTTTGTTAAAGAAAATTTCCGTGATATTTGTAAAGTAAAAAAAGGGCCACACCACCATTGGTAGTCTGCATGATGCCACAAAAAGTCTGAATGTATTAAAATTGCATCAAGTGCAAAGATGTGCACCTCACCGAACCAGTTCCTTTGTGAGCTATTTGGTACGAGGGTTGTGCTTTTGAATGTCTTATTAGCAAAGTTTATAAAAAATGAGAAGGTTAGCAATTCGTTTATAGTTTTTTAATGCTTGCTATTAGTTCCACAGTTTACATTTTTTCTTTTGACCATCCGTCCGTCTATTCGTCTCTGGTTTGCTCTTGCACTTTTGCACAGATCGGCAAAGCAATTGCCATCAGGCAGTGGCTGTCCCTGCCGGTTATTTTTATAACTGGATTTTGATCCAATCTTTTGATTTAAAACTTCTTCACATGGTGATCATGCCAATAAAGTTTGATCTTTAAAACTTCTTTTGAACAGATATTATTTTTAATCCAAAGATATATTCATATATTCAGGCTTAAGTTTTTATTGAAAAGGAATTTTTAAAGCATGTAATATTTGAAGAAAAGGAAAAAGCTCATGTAATAGAATGTAAAAGACAACGAGCAAATGTTGAAAAAACTTCTAAGCACAATTTGTTTAATGTCAGAGTTGAATTTGGTACTGTCATAATGTTCATGGACTTTATGACTCGATTATTGTTATTATATACATTATGGCATTTCAAAATGTGTCATAATGTCCATACTTTTAAAAATGAAAGCAAATTAAAACATACATATTTATATGTATGTAAAGATTCTGTGCGTAGCCGTCCTTCGGTAAAAAAAATATTTGACAATAAATTGAAAATTTTAAGACATTTTATTTTTTATTAAAGATTCTTTGAGTAGCCGGCCTTTGGCCGGGCTTACGGACTTCTTCCTTTCGGTATAGCGAAAAGCGGCTTTGCTGATTAAGATTTTTGCATAGCCGGCTTAAGGATTTTCTGCTCTCAGTAATTCGAAAAGCAGCTTCGCTGAGTAAATATAATTGCAAAGCTGGCCTTTGGCAGGGTTTAAAGACTTTCTCCTTGCTAAGCAGAAAATATCATCTCAGCGAATTCGCTATTCACTATACCAAGAGCGGAAAAATCTTTACACTATTAAAAGTGTCCATGGATACTGGACCTTATGATACTGCAATCATGGACATTACGACACTATTGAAAGTGTCATAATGCCCATCGACGTTATGAAACTTTTTGGAGTGACATAATGCCCATGGACACTATGTCAGTGGACATTATGACATGCCACTGAATTTGATCTCAATTAAAAAGTTTTTGATAAATTTTGAATACGAGAATTAAATCATAGGACAATTACATCAGTGGTTCTGTTTTGCCTCATTTGATTTTTTGTGTTTTTTGTTCCAACTAAGTTTTGAAATAGTCACATTAAAATAAACAATAACCTACTGAGTTGAGCATTGCATATGCTTGTATATACTTACAAGTATGTATAAAAATCAACAAAAAAATTGACTTAAGTAGAACAAAAAAAAAAAGCGGTAAAATGGTTTTGCATAAAAATAAAACCAGTGGTGACGCTTGGATTTGTTGTGATAAACATCAATGGAATAAAGAAAAAAATGGGTACGAATAAAAAATAAAAATTACGATAGCACTGGATTTGATGTAATAAACATCAATTAAGTAGTGATGTTATTCTCGAATGCAAATTTCTCAAAAACTTTTTATATATGTCTAAAAAAAATTCATTTATTATCGTACAAAAGGAAAAAAATTGAGTAATGAATGGACAATTGTCCTTAGACAGTGAAAATATAAAAATCTCCAAAAAAAAACTTGTATTTTATGTTTCGTTTTTTGTTTTAGCATAATATTTTTGACATTCGTTACCACATTTGCTTACTTTTTGTTTATATTCTGCGTACTGTTTTTCATGTCGTTCTAATATTTTTATTTTTTTTTTATCGCTGCTCCGGTTAATTTAGGTTTTTTCTACTTTGAAGCTCAAAATTGTAGCAACAACACCAAAATCAGATCAAAATGCATACAAATAGACAAGTCACGAACTACAATTTTTTTACATGTTTATTTTTTCTTCACAATCAAAATATAAGCAGATGGTCTTATTAATGTATTCGATTAATTTACAATGCAATTTAGTACGATTGATTTTCATTTGTTAAGTTCACAGCCTGTTGTAGGTGTTGTAGATCGCATAAATGTTGTTGGTAATTTTTACAAAAACATGTATCTAAGCAAATGTTTATGTGGAAACTACCAGCAACATTTATACGATCTACAACACATACAATAGGTTGTGAGTTAACCAAATTTGTAAGTTTCGCAAAAATAATTGCTATTATTCAACACTCGCCTGAATTTATGGAATAATTATTAAAGTAACAAATGACGAATTCTCAGCAAATTGATGAAGCTCATGCTACATATTTTTTAATAAACACTTCAATTTCACATGTTTTTAATAATTTTTTTTTTGCATTGCAATTATTACTCTTAGAGCTTTAATTAATTTATATGACTGGCCATTTTATTGATTTATTTGATAATAACATTTAATATTAAGAAGAAAAGTCACGAATGATAAACTAAAAATCACTTAGATAAACAACTTTAGTTTGATAATAAAAAAATCAAACCACCCTCGATCTTACAATGCATTTGCATTTATTAAAATTTGACTGGCCGCAAAAAAATGCATCTGCTTTTTGTTCTCAGCCTTTATCAGTTTGTTCGGCAAACTAGCCTCCCACACAAAATACGTTTTCACTCACACTAGAGTGCCATTTTTACATCTCGCTTCGCTAGGATTTATTTATTGTTGTCTTTGTTGATGTGTTTTATATTTCGTTGTTTGTTTTTTTTTTTTTTTTTTTGGTCAAAAGTGAACAACGTAGGTCAGCGAAACAACAAGTCAACGACACAATATGTTATAGTTTTTATTGTTTCGCAAAATTGTGTGCCTGCAGTTAAATCACATACGTATTTTTTAATGCTATTTATATGGTTTTCCACAGAAACTTATATGTATCTGTTGGATAAATTTTTCCACGAACTTTAGAATGCTGTTCATTAGGGCTTTACTAAATTTTTTATAATTTATATCATATAAAATTCACACTATACTTAAAATTTAAAAATAAATTAACTCGACAGAAAATGAAGATGGCGCCTTTCAAAATTAAAAAATTTAAGAAAGGTAAATTTTTTATGGCTTAAGTTTGTCTATGTGACTGCATGTCATTGGTGCTTAACAAAATCATCAGTAGACTAAACGGGAAACATTTTTGTGGAACATTTTAACCCTCTTGCTCATCGTTGTGTGGGTTTTAGGTCCCTTTCTTATAAAAAAAAGGAAAAATGCCTTTCAGCGGCAATGTAGCGGACCAAAACATTCTAAAAAAAATATTTGGCATGAAGGTCTTCCTTCATACATTTACAAGCTCCAGGCTCAACTTGAACGCCTGAAATCATTCAAAGCTTAGAATGTGTATAAGGGTTGATTTTATACTTAATCACAACTAGTTCTCGGCATAGGAAATCTTGCAAATCTAACGTTTAAGGTAACTCCTCCTAAAAGTAATCCCAGATATAAATACCTTCAGCATGCCGGTGCATGTATACGCAAAGAAACAACATGATTGAGGCAACCATAATTAAAGAGCAACAGACTATGATTGAATATGTGGTTCAATATAACATCATGTATATATGACTAAAATTGCCATATATGTTGTTTTCTTAATCATATTTTGATTAACTAAAATCAAAAGCACATTTTTTTTTGTGCCTGGTCCGTTTGTTGGATCTGAAATAAAAAAGAAAATTTTTATTTTATGTATTAATTTTTTTCACGTTCATCTCTGTTGACACATGCTTTATTTATTGATTGTTAGCACTGATCTGTTTTTTATTTGATTTTTTTCTGTTTACTTTTTCCAAACAATGGCAAACAAAAACAAAGCAACAGTTTGCAACTAACACACAAAACTGATAAAAAAAAAAAGCATTCAAGCAAGGATGAGAACGGACGCATGCATCCATGTCTGTTTTATAACTATAGCTTGATTGACAACAAACTGCTTTAAAATTGTATGGTTCTTGTTATATTGCATTGTTTTAGAATCATACTTTAATTGCATTTTTAAATATACTATGGTTGTAGTCAAAATCCTTTTAATAAAATATATTTATTAAAGTTATTATTTTATATATTAACCGAGCTTTATTTAAAATAAAAATTTATTTATTGAGGGTTAAGCAATGTCTATATTCATTTTAGTGGTGTTTTACGAAATCATCAGTAGACTTCAATTATACTTCTAAAAAGTTTCAAACCTCTAATCTTATGCTCACGCTTTCAAAAACCATTAGAGAATTTACAACCAATTTATTTTTAAAAATTACAAGAGAATAAAATAAGCATAGTAGGCTTAGAAACTTTAAATTTTTATGAATGCTAGGAATATCATGATTAAATGTAAATATGATTTCATTTATTGTTAACTAATTAAGGTTCACAACAGTGTTGCCAAGTAAATTTTTAAAAATATCCGCAAATCGAAAAATATACACTAAATTAGCACTGAGGCAAAATAAAAGAACCCCAAAACACTTTTCGTACATTTTTTTTATATTTTTAACATAAATACCATATTATTTCATTCAACGTATATACAATGTACTAATTTTGAGTATCGAGTACTCTAAAAAACGACCGGTATTGAGTAATCAATACCCAAATACTCGATACTTTTCCCACTCTATTCAAGAAACTAGTTTTGTTCATAGTACAAGTATACAAGGCATATTAATTTTTTCCAACATACCTTTTGACAAAAAAGAGGAGTTTTGACCTTTAAGCTAAAAATCATGCTACCATCTTTCCTTTACAAAACCCCATTTCTATATGAATTTTGAGTTTGTTTAAAAATTTTTTTTATTAAATTTATTATTTCAGATAGTCTCCCAATTGTATTTTACAAAATTTTTCGTTGTTATAAAATTAAACAGATTCATATCGAACATAAATTGTTTGTTATGTTTTCTACAAGTTTCTAAGCCTACTACGCTTATTCTATTATGATTTTCAAAAAATCGTTTGTAAGTTCTCAAATGATTTTGGAAAGTCTATGCATGAGATAAGAGGTTTGAAACTTCTCAAGAGAATTGACGTCTACTGATGATTTCTAAAGCACCAATGAAATGCAGGCATATAGACATGCTTAACCCACAACAAATTAAGCTTTCTTATAATAAAACTTAAATCAAATTATCACCTGTAAATTAGTTTTCTTTTTCCCATTCTTTTTTCCATTTTGGGGAATATTTGCTTTCCTTTTACATATTTTACAGCTTTATGTTACTGAGAATTTTTTCTGTTACTAAGAGATTGAAATTAGTATAAAATAAAAAATACCCTTTTTGTACCCTAAATTTCTCCCTAACTACTTTTTACTCCTTAAAATTCTCCCTAACCGTAAAATCAAACCCTAAATTTAGAGTGAAAGTCCCTAACTTGGCAACACTGGCTCACAATCATATAAAAATAATATAATAATTTATTTGCCACAACCATAAACTATATTTGGAAACATGACATTGTTGGTGCAACCATGCCACATCTTTTCTCTGCGTGTACATATTTTTTTGTGCCATCTACCAGAATCAGTCGTTAGAACCTTGTTATTTTGGAAAAAAATTTATTATTTTTTTGCATATGCGAAAATATTACAAAAGAAATAAACTACACGGTATTACAGAAACAATGGAATATTTTATTTTTTAAATGTACTCCGTATTTTTTAAATATACGCTAGGACATCCGTTCACCAACACTCGTGTATTTATTTTGGACAATAAAAGCGACTACGACAATAAAGTAAAATCCTGTTTTAACAACAATTCGATTTAATTTTCACATCTTTAACAGACCACAGAAGGCAACAAAATGTAACAACTACAACAACTTAAGTTTTTACAAAATGAAAATAATCACTGCACACAACCAAAGTCATATTCATACTGCATGGAAGCAGGACCCAGTAGTTTTGTAGATAGCAATGTAGAAAGTAAGGCGTTGACTAAAATGACTGTAGTTTAGTCAGTTGACACTTTCCTGGAGGAACAAGAGTTTGTCACAAAATTAGTCACGTAGCCGTCTTCCAAGTGGCAGAGCTAACGGTTCTAGTTCTAGATATTTATATGAAACACGCACCTTTCACTTTTACGTGGAGTTGTCTTTGGTCTAAGTCAACTCTTAAAAGAAGACTTTTACAATACTTATTTAGAGTTTGATTACTCTGTACAGCAAAATCAATCAATATTCTAACGACTGATTCTGGTAAAGGGCGCACAAAAAATATATACATGTTTTGGCGTTTTAAAAGTATGCATCCTTGATTCCCTTTAGGTAGTGTTAAATTTTGCCCCTTTTGCATATAGTAATAGTGACTTGGCAAAACGAAGCCCAGATGCTAACTTTCAAAACGCCGATATATGTATATATTTTTTTTTGTTGCCTTCTGTCAGAATCACTCGTTAGAAAAATGCAATTTCTTTTGTGTTATATCCTTGCGGAAAATTTGGTGACAAATGATCCAAAAGTAGTCGTCCTATGACTTGAGAAAATGAGACTGGTACCAAAAATAAGGAGTAGTGAATGGTGAAAAAATCATATTGTGTAAATGGTCACATATTAACAATTTTCAGTCAATTTAGTTGGTACTCCGGCTAGTATTGTAGTAAACGGCACTGAACAAATTCCATGCACCTGGATCTAAGGTCTATCACATAGTATCTATATAATATTAATTGTCTCCCTTCAATGAGACTGCGATGCCACTCAGGAACCTGTTCCGTAACTATATTCAGATATTAACTCCAGCTTAACTGGTATTTATAACATTGAAATATAAGTTCCCCTGTGGTCGAGTGGATAGTGTACTAGCCTGTCATGCCGGAGGTTGTCGGTTCGAATCCTATCAAATAAAAATAAAATACAATTTCTACTTGAATTTGTAACAATAAAGAAATAAATTCAGCTGAATTTGGGAATAATATTTATATATAATCTACATTATTCTACACCGATTAGTTAAGCCACAGGAGCAGTCCACAGAATTAAAGGGTTCACAAATGCATTATGTACTCGTACTCATGAGCAGAAATGGAATTTCAAAATGAAATGAAATAAAATCGTGTACTTTTGCTATTACTTGCTATTTTTTTATATAAGTATGTGTGGTTGAGTGTAAGTGTGGATATTCTTTGATTGCCTGCACATATTGCAATTTTCTTATTCTATGGTGAAAAGAATACTTTCTGATTACCAGCAACGTTTGGTTAGATGAATGGTTGCCGTTTTGGTGGTTGTAGTAGATGTATTTATGAAGAACCTGCCTTGTTAAGTATGAGTGATTTTTTTATAAATTGTGTCTTTTATATAATAGTGTCTTGTATTTGGGTTTTATCATCATTTTCATTTTGACTTCTTTGTTGTCACTAATAAATTTAAAGTATTTTGTTCATCAAAATGAAAACATTTTAAAATTTCTACTCATATCGTTGTTGTCGTTGTTATTATTGTGTGAGGTTTTTCACAGATGTAATCAAATCGTGACACCCTCACTCACATCTTGCAGTTCCTTATATATTTTCCACTGCATTATTATATGATTTGTTATTTTCATCAAGGGAGAAGTGGGTGCCTTATGATCAGATCATTTTAAAATTTTTAGGTTGGGCTCTTCATTTTTTCTTCTAGTTTTTTTTCTCTGAGTTGATGGGTAGCAAAAATTTAGCAAAATATTTTTTTTGTATATATGTATGTGTATTTTGTATACTAGATATACATATTTATAATAACAGTGGGATAGCAAATTAAAATGTTTAAATAAATCGAAGAAAGTTTTAGAATAATATTGTATTGTAGATACAGTAAATATACTAAATTTTCATATTTTTGTAATATATATTTCAATATTATTTTTACCTTTTCGAAAGAACATTAGCACTCACACATAAATGCAGCATTGTTACTGTTGTATTGAAATCGAAATTGTTGTCAAGAAAATATCCTCAGATTTTAATAAAATATTGCTTATTTTATTTTTAAGATTTATTTTTTAATGTAATAAAAAGTAAATAGCACTCTACAACATGCAACATAAAAAATATTGCATGGTTCTAACAAATGATTCTGGTAGAGGGCACCAAAAACATATGTGGGTGATTCTCATTCTAAAAGTACATTTTGTGTGTTTTTGTTGTGTTTACTAATGCAACTAAATAAACTAGGAGAAGATATGATTCATATTATAGTTTTCGCCCCATTTAATTGATCCTGAAATAAAATTATATGTTGCGGTTTTTTTTAAATTTTCTGTGTTGAGCGTTACATTTGCTTTTGCGGTTCTAAGAATGATTTTTGCAAAAAAATACTCCACAAAATATGAGTATCAGGTTTGAAAACACTTTACACCTACTCTATAAAAACAAAAAGTTATAATAATCGCAGGGCGAAATTAAAAGCTATGACCACTTTTTCAATTTTGACCTGGGTTCACATGGAAAAATAAAAAAATATGTATCTTTTTAAATAATTCTTTACAATGAGCGAAAAGAAGTCCAACTCTTCTTTCAAATAAGATTAATTTTAATAAATTGTCCAACAATGTCAAACGTTATGTTAATTTCAAATAATTTTTCGTAGCAAAATACGACCTACCTAATACATTCTTCGAAAATACTCGTATAAGAACCCAGAGTGGGGTGGAAGCAAAACTATTTCACAGAAAACCAGAAATTTTTAATGTCGTTTCTACCCTTCTGGTGCTCTTAACTTTATTTAAGCGTCCGAAAATTTATAGATAAATTGTATTGAAAATCTTTTTTATGTAACGCTCAATACATTTTTATACGAATTCAATATTTTTTCTGAATTTCGACTTAGCTGCACAATGAATTTTTCAAGATTTTTTGCGCTGATAAGTCAAAAATGCTGTTATATTAAATGTACTTAGCTGCCTAAATGTACACGTACACACAACTATTTAGTGTGCGCAGCTAACTTTGATTTGTTCCATAAAAATAATTTAAAGCTGCCAAAAATTATTTTAAATGAGCAGGTATACAAAGTGCACCTAAAAAAGATTTTTTAAGAATAATCACAGAAAAGAAATATTTTGTGCAGTTAAGCCAAAATCCAGCTAAGATTGATATATTGCATAAAAATTGTTTTAAAATGTCACAATTGTAAGGCATTTATCTTAAAAGTGCAGGTACGGAAAGTGCACTTAAAAACGAATTTATATGGTATTTTAAAGAATATTGGCACAAAATAATGATTTTGTGCAGCTAAGTGAAAAGTGCGCTTAAACAAAAGGCAGTTAAATCAAAACTAGTGTTTAATTTTAATTAAATACCAGTCAGATGTGTAATCTTCGATGTATTTCAACATAAACTCCTTAGTTATTTACTAAAAATGTCCATTAAATTAAAAAAAATGGATAACACTCAATACAATTTTTTGGATATAAACCATGACTGATTGATGAAACGTTTATATATAATAATATTTAAGAAAGTTCACAAAACTTTTTAATATTTAGAAGTACGCTGTTATTTTAGTGTATGTTGTTAATGCAATTTTAATAATTAAACTGACCGTACTAAAAAAGTGTAACGTTCAATTCCCAAGACTGTGGATAGAAACAATAAAACAAAATTGTGAAATAAGAGAAGCAAATGCAGATATACTAAAACCGATATTAATTTAATATCGTTTTTGGAAAAAGTCATAGTTTCTTAATGTAGAAAATCAACAGCATGCATTACGGACACGCCATTTTGTAAGAAGAGAGTATTTTTGTTCTTCGCTTGTAGCACATAATGAACAGTCTTACACAACAAAAAAGTTATGTACATTTATTTATAATCTATTAAATCATGCTAAAGCAGATTTCATCTTAAAATGTATGCGTTTATTTCATGAAAAATTTTACAAAACTTCGGTGCTCTTTTTTTTTGAAAGCTTACATCTGGGACTCATGTCAAGGGGTTTTAAAGAAAATTTTTTACAAATATTGAGTCCGCTATGTCGCTGCTGAAGGGAAGCCTTTGGCTCCTTTTACCAGAAATATTCCTCGTGGTGTTTACATAAAAGTATCGAATACATCGTATACCTTAAACGCAAGGCTTACAAGATTTCTTATGCCAATTTACTATAACTATGTGCAAAAGGGCAAGAAATTTAACTCCCCTTTAAATAAATTCCAGATGTAAACTTTCAAAATGCAGAGGCATGTTACTTTGCAATCAACCGAAAAATCTGCTAAATTAGTTCTCAAAGTAACTTAAAGTGTTAAACATCTACTAGATTAGTAAATAAGTTCAAATCCAACTTTGTTCTGTTCTGCCAAGTAGCTGGTTACTCGGAATATTGATTGTATACTATACATACATACATATTATTCATTTACGGCTTAAGGCAAAGCCACGCAACGTTTGCCAGACTCTGCTAGTAGGGAAATAAACTTTTTACGCCTCGTTGGGTAATCCGAAAAAAATAATTTTAATAACTGTAGTGTATGTAATACGTAGACGTGCATATCCTTACCTTAATATAGAAACACCCAAACCGGCTTTTTTTAATTGATTTCTTTTTTGCATATTTCGATAGATGAAACTTTAATCTATCGAAATATGTATGCTAAAATATCGACTTGAAAAAATAATGAGATAGGGCTTTTCTATATTAAGGTAGCGATATATAGTCATTTTAATTTTATAGTTGATGTAGTTGATGTTTACTTGTAAATTTTTGTTTTAATTTTCTAATTTGGCTCTGTATCGAGTATTGGAATTATTAATGAAGAAAAAAAAGTGGAAAAAAATACACCCAAAATTAAAAGTCAAAATGAAAACTAAAGAAAATAAAATAATATTAGAATTTGTACGCCTTGTGCGTACTCGTACACCGTTGACTGTTCGGTATAATGAAAACAATTTTTTTCATATTTTCTGTTGGGTTAAGTTAAACATTAGCATTATATTAGAATTTGCTTTAGACATTATAAACAGTGTGCTTGTTTAATATTGAATTTTCTCTATTAAAATCATATTGTATAACTAGGACTCGTAAATATTGTATGGGTGTGCGTTTTAATAATTGAATGATCGAAGAAAGCGCAAAACGTGCACTTCTATCTACTCTTTATGTAGCACAAGAAAAATTAATATTTAAAAAACTAGAAATCAGGGTATTCAATAGATTATTAACATAGTTTATTTATTTATTTCATTTATAATGTATTTCCTGCATTTAAAATGTGGTCTGTAAAATCCATCAATATGTATACTTATGTTTATTTGAATGATGTTAAAAAGATAAAATTTTAATTTCTTCAAGTCTCATATTTATAAAAAAAAACTATCATACCAAAAAAATTTCAGGTCAATCAAGGAGTGTTGCAAGCCTACCGAAATTTGAGCAAATGCTCTTTTCTGTATTTTATATCTCATAACTTAATATATATATCATTTACAAAAAATTTTTCTTTTACAAAGTTGTTGTCCGTAAAGTTTCCAACAGCTTTTGCCTTACCGTCTGTTATCTAAATATCATATTTAACAAATTAAAGAGCAGTATCGAAAAAAGTAAATAACTATTCGAATTTCAAAAAAGCCCATAATTTTAAAAATTTCGGTAAAATTTTATGATCCCTAGATACGATAGTTGTTTCTTTAGTTATTTAAGCTATTGACCGCGAATCTATACTCTTTTTTATCAGCTCTAGTTTTCGAGATATACCGTTATGTCAAAAAGGAAGGCACGACATATATTAGCATAAATGGAGAAATATTTCCTCTATTCAGTAAAAAAGAAAAACCGAAACTCAGCAACACAATTACTTTCAAGCTAAGCTAAGTTTCAGAGATATCGTAAAAGTTTTAGCCTGAAAACTAAAAACTTTATAAAAAATAATTTTATTTTTAAACTCATAAAAAAATAAAAATTCATCAACTTTTCCGTCTAGTATCGTATAGCTTATTATATGAAATTAGCCTTTTTTCGTTCTAACTAGTGCACAACTTTTGGTTGTATTCACAATTTAAAGAGAGAACTTTTTAAATTTGCTTATGAAATTTTGGATTTTAATGCTAAAACTTTTAGGATATCTCTAGAACTAATGGGCATATAAGGAAACTATGTATTTCTTTTTGCTGAATAGTACGAATAATTCTCCATTTATACCAATATATGTGGTGCAATTGCCTTCAATTTTGATATAACGGTATTTTATATCGAAAACTAGAACTGATATAAAAATGGAGTGCTTATTAGCGGTACAAATAGCTAAAAAAAACAGCTTTCAGCTCTAGAGAACGAATAAGTTTGCCGAAATTTATAAGTTAGTGTAATCATTTTGATATTTTAATTGTTATTGGTTTTTTCGATAAGACAAAAGCTGTTGGAAAATCCACAAACAAAAACTATTTTGAAGAGAATTTTTTTTAAATACTATTGCTCAATTCACAACCTGTAGTAAGTGTTGTAGATCGTAAAAATGTTGTTGGTAATTTCCTAATGAACATGTTTCTAAACAAATGTTTAATTGGAAATTACCAACAACATTTATACGATCTATAACTTATACAACAGGTTGTGAATTGGACATATATTTATTAAGTTATGAGACATAACGTACGACACGGATTAATCTTAACTGATTGACCTGACACTTTTTTATAGAAGTTTTTTATAAATACCCATCAATTTGGTGTAGAAGACTTGAAGAAATCAAATAAAATGGGGATGAAGAAAAATATACAAAGGGTAGCACTGGTATTGCTTGTGGTAAACATCAATTTAGTACTGATACAATTCTCGTATGCTAATTTCTCGAAAGACTTGTGTAAATAAGAATTGCAATCACATTCGACCGAGCCTCCCAACAAATGGTGATAAGCTGAGATACATATGACCGCTGATGATAGCGGTGTGGTGACTTCCGAAAACAACGCTGTTCTGTTCAACTATCTAAATGAATAAGGTGCATATAAAAATCATAGTTCCACAACAGATCTAGTTCGTTCGCTTAGAACAACGAAGTCTGGAACTTAAGAAGTCGAAACAGTGAAAATTTTAAAGAAATATAAGATAAACACATAAGTTTTAAATCTATTTCTTATGATAATAAATAATATTTAATGTATTTTCTATTTTTAATCAGATTCAAAAAGGGAGAAACTCCAAAACTCTGTTATTCAAATTATACTTTATGTATATGAAAGGCTATAAAGCCAGATTTCTCTCGATGTTAAAATGTTTGTGTTGTTTTTATGTCTGTGCGTCCATCTTTATGTTTTGGAATGTTTTGTTTTTCCAAGAATTTTCGTTTTTATTGTACTTTTTTGGTACATTTTTTTATTTTACTTTTCTTTATATTATTTTTTGGGGAAAGTATCCCCAAATTAATGCGCCTAGATTTTTTGTACATACATACATACTTATCTGCTATATATGTATATACCAAACCAATAATTTTATATTTTTAGAGACGAAACAAGTTTGTACTTTGTAAGTTACTGTTGTATATTATTTGACAATCTTTATTATCCATGCCTGATGTAAATATCTAGTTTTTTTTAATACATTTAGGAGCGTTCTATTGTTGAGAGTGATATGGCAAAAAAAACTGTTTGCATTTGAAAATGAGAGAAGTGGGATATTTTTGGATTTTCCCGTTAAAAGCAGACGTCATTAGATTTTCTCTCATAGAGCTTAGTAAAATCAAAGCAAACAAATGAAACAATAGTGATGCTAATTTGTTGTCGGAATAAAATGTAGAACCATGAAAAAATATATTTTTTTAAATAGAGCTGAAGTAGTTCCGTTAAGTTTGAGCGTTACAAATGCAAGTCGATAAGTACAAGTCAAGTAGTCTTTATTTTAATACCCGTATTTTCAGATACGAATATTGTTGGAAAAATTCCGTTTTTAACAAAATACACCTTTATGGTCGCTCTTCAATATTGAATTTTAGTTTTACAAATAGATAGTTTTGTATATGAATGAAAAATATATGTATGAAATTCAATATGTTGTGATACGAGCAAAGTAAAACATGATTCACAGAAAAAACTAAATATCATTTTCAGTAAATATATTCAATGAATTAGTAAATATTTTGTCTACAAACGGACCTACAAAGAAATTTGTAAATAAAGACAAAAATATTTCAACAATTTCATTGAAAAAATCCGATTTTTTCAGTAAACAAATTCTATAAATCTATAAAAGAATTTGTGTAAAAATATTAACAAATTCTACTAATATTTCCAACAATATTTTTGTCAGAATTTATAAGACAATTTGTCTAAAAATACTAACAAATGCTAAGCAAAATAGTTTACTGAATCAAACAAAAATATTTACTGGATTTTTTGTAATATATAAAACAAACTTCTTGTCTGACGCATTATCGTCATCCATTAAGCTTTTATGAAATGTTACTTTGTTAAGTGTGTTCAACTCTGAATGTTTATCTAAAGACTCTAAAAATTAATGAGAATTGATGCAACAACATTAACGAATTGATTCACTCAAAAATCTCCAGTAAACAAACTTGGTACAATCGCACTCCTTATGTTATCATTGTTGTTGTTGTTGTTGTTGTTCTTGTTTTTATGTGTCTGCTGTCACCGGGTTGTTGTTTACGAAATTTAATGTTACTGAAATGTGTAATTTTGGATCGATAATAATCGGTAAAGTGTTCCCGACTATTATCGACCTAATTTTCAACAAAAGTGTTTTAGAGTGTATGTCGGCAAGAAAAAACGCGTGGCAAACTTTAGAGACAAAAAAATTTTTAGAAGAATTTATTTTGTAAATATGCACTATATTTATTAAGTGATGAGTCATAAAAGACAGAAAAGGATCATTTGCACAAACTTTAGTGGGCGTGCGGTGCGACGCGCCTCTATCTTACCTGATTGACCTGAAAAATTTTTTGTGTTATTTTTTACAATAACGTATCGATTTGAGATGTGACAATAGGAAGAAGACGGACAAACAATTTCTGCAGTTGGCTAATAACCATTTTAAGCAACAGACTATGATTGAATTATGAATATGGCTATATTCTGTACAAATATATAGAAAATTAATTCAGGATTTTTCAGAATATTTAAAGATAAAGAATACTTTCGCATTTTAGAGGCACTCGTACTTGTTAAGAAAGGACTTTCGAATGACACCAAAATTAATAATCTCCGATGACGCCGTCTAAAGTTATTCAATCTTCAATATGACGAACTTTTCTCAAATATGACCGAGATGCCCAAGTCTAGACGGCTATAAAATTGAAACCATAAAAGGCATCAAACTAATTCCTTCGCCATGTGATGCGCTCACAAGAATATACAGTCGAATTTCATTAAAAATGGAGAGGATAAAAATTCAGACCGTGTCGAAATTTTTGAAACTGCCTTGGAGTTATTCCAGAGTTTAAAATTTTTCATGTTTGAGCATTGAAAAATAAACATTTGTTATATTTCTCATAAATGTAAAGTTTTAAATTTTTTTTTTATTTTTCATATTCATAAATGAGCACTGAAATTTATCATTTTTGAAATTTCCCATAAATGAGAAATTAAATTTTTTTTATTTATTTTTTAAATTCATGAATGAACACAAAAAAAATCTGGCCATGCTCTCTCATGAACCTTTTATATCAGTTTACTTTTTATTTATCTCACATGGATGACTGAGAAATAAAAAAAGTTTGTTATTCATATATGAGACGAAATGAATTAGCTTGTTTTCATTAATATTATTTTTCATTAATGTATGCGAATGTTTTTGTTATATTTTTCATGTTCTCTTAAGCAAAAGTAGCTTCAGAGTCACGTAAAATATAGAAACGTGCTAAAAATGGCAAAAGTTGTAGATATCGTGAAAATTACGCAAATTAAAAAAAAATAGGCTCAGAACTATCAAGTATACAAAAGTAGCTAAATAAAACTGGTGAAAATTCTCGTGAAAAATATAAAAGGGCAAGAACCCAAAATTCGCAACACATCACTTTTATCGCGAAAATTTGCAACAAAAAAATGCAAAGCTACGAAGAAGCTATTCGCTTAAGTTGTAAAGAATGCCAAAAACTCGGAAATAATCGCGAAAATTACGAAACTTCCTAACTAATCTGTAAAACTGTAAACTGAAGACTTGTTACGGTTTAAATAATTAATAATGACAATTAAAAAAAAGCGTTACGAGGGGTGGGGAGGGGTTAAAATATAGAGAAAATAGCGTTACGTAATATGTGAACAGCCCCTTATAACAGATTAATAAAACAAACTTTCATACAAAAATTTGTTTTATAAGCCTCTCATTAATCAATATCTTTTTTATGAATTAAGGCATGTGTGAACAGTGTATATAGGAAAGACTTCGGTGGAATCGATGGAATATTCCTATGTCATTAGCCAGCTCTTTCATCGCAGCTTAAGCAAAAACCTCTAAATTGGTAGCACTGATGAAAATAATAATACTTCTTTCTAGCTGCTGCTATTTTAAATATGATTTCAACATCCAACATGATCTTTTTAAAATGTTTTTTTTTCAAGAGAGTTTTTCTTAGACTCATTTAGTTTGACTTTTGACGTTTAGTATAATAGTTTATGGATGTGTGTTAGTATCGAAAGTATTAAATTTAAATTTATTGGTATGAGTACATTGGCTGCATGTTTGAATGAATGTGTGACTGGGAAAATTTAAGCATTTTGTACAAATTACTTGAACATTTCAATCGTTTTGTACAACGTAACGTCGCAAACGCTTAAGAACTGAAATTATTTTATATCTTTAAACTAATTTGTAAAATTAACATTTTCATAGACGTCATAGATATTAATATTAAATAAAGCGAAAAAGTTGTAAAAATTAAATGAATAGAATATATTAAAAATTTGCTTAAAAATTATTTTGAATGAAATGGAAATTTAAAAATTGTTCATATTAGAAAACTTTGTAACACATTTTGTTTTCCATCTGTTAAGTAGTGACCAAAAATGAAATTTTGTTGGTGATATTATTTTTTTCTTTTTTTCGTTATAATGACAGGAGAAAAAGACGGCAAAAAGAAATTTTGCAACTTTTCTTTGTTAGTATTCTTGTCATAATTCGGTTCTCTATATGTAGGAAATTTATTCAAGAAAAAAAAGAAGAAATCAGCAGCTAAATACATATTGCATATGAGCAAAACAAATTGTGTGACAATATAACAATTGTGGTAAAAAGAAAAACTTTTTTGTTGGAAAATACTCGTACATTTGTTCCTCTTACAGGCGATTTTGGCGATATATAGTATATTCTTGTTTTATTGTTGTTGTTGCTGTCAAATTCGCAGTCGGTACAGCGTTGAAAATATAAATTATGTGTATTTTATTAAATTTTATTGTTTGTTTGCTCAATCGTTTTCAACATTATCATCACCAACACCACCAACAGCAATACAAGATCGTTTTTGTCGTGCAATTCGTTGATGTATCAACTAACTCTGGCGCGTTTCTGAACAGAAAATTCATACAAAATCATTAAAAGTTATTAAACTAAAGCAAAGAGCAACAAATTTATAATAAATTATAAATGTAAAATTAACAAGTTACAATATTTAATAAAGAAAAACGAAAATTAATCAAAAATAGTAGTGCATTAAAAAACAAGTGTAAAAGAAAGGCAACAAAAAATATAAAGCAAATTAAGAAGATAAAATCAAATCGAAAATTTTTGAAAAATATTGAAAAAATTTAATGAAAAAAGTTTTCTTTTAATATTTTTTTAAGCAATTATTCCCATTGTTTATTTAAAACTCTACAAGAAGAAAAGAAAATTCATATAATCTTCTTTTTAGGAAAACAAAAAAAAAAATAAGTGGTTTATATTTTTAGGAAAATTTTTCAAAATTAATGATTGTTTCCCTCAAGTGCTAGTGCTACTGTGTGTGTTTCTGTGCGTCTATATATCAGAGCTTTTCATGTATTTATTTAAAATTTTTTTTTAATCTAAATTTTACAGAATAAAATAAGTAATAAATCTATTTGTATATACAAACCAAACAAACACCCAAAGGTTAAACAATTTTAAAAGCAAAATAAAAAATTAAAGAAAAAACAACCGCCATTAAAAAAATATATAAAAACGTTTTAATATTAAAAAAAATTTTTGATTTTAAAACTTGTAAACAAACCTGCTTAAACATGTCTGAAATGGAAGATGTCATGGCCACCGAGGAGCAAACTCCCTCCGCTGATGCTCCTACCAAAACAACTGAATTGGTAGATGAATCTATGGAAGTTATACCGGGCGAAGAAATCGTTACCGAAGGTATCGACGAGGATGGTGATGAAGTGGAGGAGGTGACTCAGGTGACCCGCAAAGTGGTCAAGCGCACTATGAAAATTACTGAGGTATGTTTTTTTTATTAATAAGTTCTTTAAGTTCTGTAAGTTCTTTAAATAAGTGCATACGAATATGCACTGAAAATTTTGTTAACCTCCAGATGTCTATTTTTGTAATGTTGAGCTGTAATATTTTGTCATAAATATTTTGTACCACATAAAATATAAAATTTGTCTAGAACACATTACGTTGAGTTTTTCAATTATTGATGCCGCACAGTGGCTCATAATCGGTTTTCTTTCGCCAAAATTCTGTAACTTTTCTACCAGTTGAAATATTTTAGTAATTTTAGCGGATAGATAACTCCTTTAGCTTTTAGCAGCTTTTATTTTGATTCTCAGCAGTTGCTGAGAAATTCAAGAAAAAAGTTGAACTTTTGAATTTTATTAACATTTTACTTAAAAATGTGGGGTTTTTTTTTTTTAATTTTTGGAGTAAAATCCAGAAAGTCAATTCTCAAGTTGAGTACGTAATCGGATTAGATGAGAGCCAACAACTTCACTCGCAGCTATTTTGAAACTCATTTCAAGTTTATATTAAATTTTTGCTGTTATTATTTTAAATGGTACCTTAGCATGGTGGTCAGCACGTTTACTATAAAACGTGTGATACATAGTTCGAAGCCCCAGCAATATCGTAGTACATATCTTAAGGGTCTCACTTACGTTAGTGCTTCCAAGAATTACCTTTTTTTCTTGCGCTTTTGAAACTTTCGTGCATTTGTAGTAACTAGAATTTTAAGAAGCATTTGTTCTTAGCCCGGCGAAAGGGGGTGGATTTTAGCTACACGGACATGGCGGTTGGGTCATAATTACACACTTTTTAAACGCCATTTAATTCATTATATATATGAAAAAAATTTGACTTTTGATTATATCTGATTTTATTTAGGAAATAAAACATGACTTTATTAACAGAAACATGTCTATTTTTATATTAAAAAAAAACCGTTTCACAATAAAAAAGTTAGAAAAGTAACTTAATCTACCTTAAATACAAAAAACACTTCTCTTTTTAGCTGTCTTTCAACTTAAATGGCTCTTTTATGATTTTGGGACAATAAACTTTAGTTTTCCACACAAAAATACGTAAAATACACCTGGCGCAAAATAGCTACATTAATTGCGGGGTACGTATAACTCGAAGTGCTATCACCGTTTGACTGATTTCAAATTAAATCCGTTTAGAACGATTCAATATCTCCAGCTACTGAGAAAAGCGGCATAGTCGCAAGTGTAGTTATAAAACCACAGGCATTAAAAACGTGCCAGATAATTTTGACCCATCCCCCATTTTCGACGTGCTAAATACGCAATGCATTGTTCTAACAGCTTTTAGTGCTTCTAAATGGCGAATTTTTTTTGCTGGGTATGGTTGAAGTCTAATGATGACTTAGTACAGCACCAATGAAATGCAGTCATATAAACACGCTTAACCAGTAACTTGTTTAATATAAAATTGGGAGAATATTTCAAATAATAAATTTAATAAACATTGTCAATAAATTTTAATTTACCGCATAGGTAAAGATATCTGCTGGGTATACAGTAGATATTTATTTCTTGAAAGTAGGTGCATAAGTGGTGCAAAGTTATGAGAGGGAAAAACAGCGCAAATGGTTTCGTGTAATATGCTCAATGTGTGTATAAGCCTGTAGTTGACATGGTGCACTACCGTCCCGTCCCGTCCACCTAAATAAGTAGGTTTGTTATTTTCTATTTCGTCAGCTGAAATGCAAAACCACGTAATTAACATTTTTACTATTTTGCAGTAGAAACAAAATGTGTTATTATTGGAAAAGATTGGTAATCAATTGTCGCAAATTTACTAAATATAGAACGATTTATTAATTTCTGGGAGAAAAATAATAATTTATTGAAGTTTCAAAGAGTTACGTTAGTTAAGTTCATTTGAAGTCATATTTTCGTCAACAAAAAACATGTAACTAGCTACAATGAAAATTGTTTAAGATTTAAAAAGAATTTCGTTTCCATCCGTAAAATGTAGACTAATTAAAAAAGTTTTTTCGTTTTCATTTAATAAATTACTTTTAAGAAATTTATTATATGACATATTGTCATAATTTTATTTTAAAACAAACTTAGTTGCTGATGTTTAAGGAAAGGTGTATATAAAATAGATCCATATTGAATATAAATTATTTTCTGAGTTTTGTATAATTTTCAAAGCGTACTATGCCAATTTTTGAAAATCATTTACATATTTGTGAAGTCTCCAATGGTTTTTGCAAGTCTGTATATAAGATAAAGGGTTTGTAACTGTTCAAAATTGTGTTTGAAGTCTACTGACGATTTGGTAAAGCACCAATGAAATGCATATAGACAATGCTTATATTACTTTTATTTATTTATTTACTTATACATATATTTATATGGGTAAGTCCAAATAAATTGTATTCGATATGAATCCATTTTATTCTTCTACACCTTTGGTAAAGCGCCAATGAAATTCATATTGATAGTGCTAAACTATCAGCAAATAGACTTCATTTAGAATAAAATTGTGATAATATGTCAAATAATAGATTTCTTAAAGGTTTAATTAGGTTGGATTTTATTTTTCATTTTGCCTTATAAATACTTTTTTTTTATTGTTATCCAATAGATTTCTAATTGTATAAAGTGTAGAAAAATAATATGAGCAAATAAACAAAGGAAAATCTAAAAAATCCTAAAAGTATGCAACACCATTTTATGCCAGTATATTTCTAACCAGTAATCTCGAAAGTATTTTTTTATTTTCAAAAAATTGTTGTTTTACCCCCCAAGAATTGATTTTTGTTATGGCGCGCCATTAGGAACTTACGTTCCAAAAATGTCTAAGCAGGCCTTTAATATGACCTAAAGTAAGAAGGTCTTCTCAGCTTTCCTGCTAGATAGTTGCGTGCTCTTGTTTTATCGCCCATGTTCTGAAAAAACGCAGCGTTTTCAAATCATTTACGACTTAAGAAGGCAAAACGCATTTCAGCATGTTCTGAAAACCGTACGATTTGCTAGCGCTTTGTTGTTTTCGGAAGTTGTGTTCGAGCAATGAAAACATAACTTTTATCATAATAAAATATAAGCAAACAAATAAGTTTTATGTGAATCCAAATTGATTATAAGGTTAAGGTTCGTAACGTTATATTCAGACAGAATTGGGTGTGATTAATGTTTCAAGGAACAAGCGAAAAATTAACATCAACTTAATTTTCAACGTACACAGCAGAACAGTGTAGTGCCACTAGGTCACGGTTCGAAGCTGCACACAGCCAATCGCTTCGCAAGCATTTTTATTTTATGTTTTTGTATTAAATATATTTTGTTCAAAAATCAACAATAATAATCAGTAAAGTGTTGCCGACTATTATCGACCTATTTTTCAACATAAATGCTTTAAAATTCATGTAATTACGTATTTTCGATTTTCGCTTATAAAATGTCTAATATTTTATATGAAAATTATGTCGTGAACACTATTTTCATTTCGAAAAGGAAATAATGTCCGGTCGACATTAGTTCCTTTTTGAAAAGAGAGTACTGGTTTTGCAAAGTAAAATTTATTTTGATGGTCTTCGGGTGGGCTAAAGGTTTTTCTCCTCTGGGTATGTAGCTGATTAAAGATTATTTGCTAGGCAGAAAATCTTTGCTGCGCAATACTATTTTCATGGATATTATTTCCATGTTTTTATGGTCATTATGTGTGGAAATAATATCCTTTTCAACTAAGAAATAACGTCCATGGACATTATTACCATGGACATTATGCATGCCACCAAAAATTAGGGAGGACATGGATGTTGTTGATATGCATTATAATCAATCAAAAAAACAATTTCGCATTTCTTTTTGTTAGTTACGTGGTTCTGCATTTCATCTAACGATTTGTCTTGTTTAAAATGATTATTTTACTTCTTCGCAATAAAAAAGTTGTCATGCGTTTTATTATACATTTGTCAAAATATAAGAAATTGAGAAAACTGACAAATAAAATCGAGCAATAAAAAAATTAAATCCTCAACATAAAAATAGCGTACACGCAAAATTGTTTTTTTTTAATAAATTAAAATCAAAACGTTTGTGGTTTTTTGGTATATTTTTTATAAGCATTAAGATTAAAACAAATTTTAGAAACTTGAAAATTATTGTTTGCTTTTCCTTTTAACCAAACATTTTTATAGAGACAAAAATGCAATTTTTGTCAATTTCAATTTAAATACAATAGCGTAACAAAAATTGTCATGATACATCATCGTCATCATCATTATTAATTCCATCATCATCATTTTTGTCATAGTTTATATTCTATCTTAGTCGCTGCAGTGACAATAGACGAGAATCATTTCGACAAAATGCCTCAGTTTCATTTGTTTCTTATTAAATTTATATTTCTTTATTCTTTTTAATCTGTCATACGGAAATTTTCTGGCTTTTATTTTTATTTATCAAAAATTAATTGTTAATTGAAAAAAAGGAAAATATATTTTTTAATAAAAAAATTTTTCGTACAGCATTTAAGTTTCTTTTTTATATACATGGCTCATTCTCTTTTCAAATGCTTTTTTCGTGTCCGTTGGAAGTATAGCAAAATATTTCACAAAATAAACGTGTAAACTTTAAAATGAAAACTGCTTTAGCATTATTTAGTAGATTTTAAATAAATGAAGATAAGGTTTTTTGTGTAAGACTGTCCATTATGTGTTAAAACCGAAAAAAGTACTGTTTTTCCTCTCTTCATACAAAATGGCGTGTCCGTAATGCATGGTGATGATTTTACACATTAAGAAACTATGATTTTTTCAAAAACTAGATTAAATTTATAGCGGTTCTAGAGTATTTGCATTTGGTTCTCTTATTTCATACATCAAATTTTTGAAAAATATTAGAAATTATAATTTTTTTAAGTTGTTGGTGTCCGCAGTCATGTGTATTGAGCGTTATCTTCGCATTGATGACGCCCTGTCAACAGAATTCTTACATCGATGATGTGACAAGTGTCATCAACAAAACTAAAACAGACATCAATCTGATGACAAACAGACATCAATCTGATGATAAACGTCAGCATAGAATTTTGATATAGTATAAGTGACATCTATGCTATAACTGGAATGGCATCTATACGATGGCACTTATTATATATTATTAAAAATACAAAATATGTATAAAAGAAAAATGTAAACATTGTTATAATGTTTATAATTTGTATTTTAATACAAATTTTATTGTGTTATTTTTTATTTTTGTGCTTAAACACATTTTATAAAGTTGGAAAACATGACATTGCATTGCTGTACACTCATTATCATTACTATGACAGAGGTAATTATAATAATATCTACAAGTTTTTTTTTTAATAATAAGCCAATAAGGCAGACACGCACAGAGAAAATTTGACATAACATTGAAACAAATGAGAGTATGACACCTATTCATCATATTGATGACGTGGCTTAAATTATAGAGTTGTCAGCTTATCATATGCCACCAATTGACACTCATACATTGCCGTATTATCACATAAAGACAATTTACTATTTTTCCTGTAGGAAATAAATGTCCAACTATAGAAAAAGAGTTTAGCTACTGTTCTCTTTTTAGGGTTCCTTACACCAAAAGTTTAAAGGAACCCTATTGTTTTCGCTACGCTGTCCATCTGCTGCCTGTCTATCTGTTCGTCTGTCTGTCACAGGCTGTTTTCTCGGGATCCGTAAGAGCTACGGAGCTGACATTTTCACAGAGTATGTAAAACTTTGGTCGCTACAACAAATATATGACATTTAAAAATTAAAGGGTGTTATAAAGCGAGCAACGAAACACATTGAAATACTAATGTAATATAAAGACACTTATATATAGACACCTTAAATTTTCAAAGTTAGTGTTAATTGGTGTAGTCTGTAGAATTGACTGATATATAAAACAATAAAAATTAAAGGGTGTTCTATCAGTTAATGTAATTTTGACTATGTAATTAAGACAATTTGCTGTATCTTGGAAGCCGTAAGAGGTAAAAAAAAGGTAAAAAAACGCTAAACTAAAAAATTCCAAAATTAAAATATTTCAAAAAGCGATTAAAGAAAAAAAAGCACCTAAATAAAAAAATCGCTACTACGCCAAAAAACACCAAAACTAAAAAACTAAAAAAACCGAAAAAAGTCGTTTAAACGAAAAAAGCACTAAAACTTAAAAAAATCGCCATAACTAAAAGCGCCAAAACTAAAAAAAATCGCAAAAAAACCGAAAAAATCACTTAAACGAAAAAAGTGTTAATACAAAAAAAAAACGCTAAAACTAAAAAAATCACCAAAAACCGAAAAATCCCTAAAACCGAAAAAACGCCAAAGCATATATAAATCGCCAAAATTAAAAATATCGTCAAGGCTAAAAATATCGTCAAAAAGCGAGAAAAAAATTAGAACAAAAAACGCAAAACCGAAAATTCGCCAAAACTACGAAAAAAAAGTTTAAAAATAAAAAAACTAAAATTAAATAAAACAGCTAAACGAAAAAATTGCCAAACTGAAAAAGGGCAAAAACGAAAAGGGATATATGTGTATGCGTATGGAACCCTTCGTGTGCGAGCAAAAGTCGCACTTTACTGAATTTTTTATATAAATGTCGGCATATACAAATCGTTAAACTATTGAATAATTTAATCTTATGAGATTTATGCACAAAAACAATCATAAATCTCATAAAAATAAATTATTCAATAGTTTAACGATTCCTATCTGTCGACATTTATATAAAAAAATTAAGTAAAGTGCGACTTTTGCTCGCACACGAAGGGCATCGTACGAATACACATATATCCCTGTTCGTTTTTGACCTTTTGTTCATTTTGGCACATTATTATTATTGTAAATAATCTTACTTGCAATTTAAACTTATCATTCGCAACATTAACTTGATCTGCAAAGCGGCAATTTATGCATTCTATTTATTTTTTTGTATTTTATTATATTTAATATAATTAAATACAAAAATATTGTACTTTATAAAATTTATTAAAATTTGTCGGGTAATTTTACTAATTGATTTTTAGAAAGTATTTCTTGTGGGTTAGGCCGGTCGTTATCCCATTCCGATAGTGCTTATGCCAACTCATCAGTAGACTTTCAACCATATATTTATGTGTCTGAAAAGCTTTATTCCTCGTATAATTATGTACAATTTTTTCAAGAACAAATGAGAATTACAAAAATACAAACATAGTAAAGTTAAAAAGCCTACTCTTTTATTTGAAAGGTGACTTGATGAAGAATGTTCTTAGCTATATTTCTCCCACCTCTTTTCTAAGTATATGCTATTGAAGCTGTATCGGTGGCATCGTAGCTCCCAAACGGCTAGATCGATTATAAAATCGGTCTAAATGTTTTCAAATTATTCTCCTTTGTTCTTAAAATTTTCAATTTAATGTCTTTTAATGGAAGCTAAACGAGATTTAATCCAATTATTAAAAGGCATCCTTGATATCTATTAATCCTTTTTACAAGAGCTTTACTTTTGTAGATTTTGTTATATATACAGTGCTTTTTACAACATTTGTCTGTTAAGTACAACACTACATATAATTTTTATATATTATTTTTCTCGTATGTATGTGTAACATTTATATGATTGTATTATTTATTATTATTTTATAATGTCTATTTTTTTTAATAAATTCGCAACCATTATTTATTATTAATGATTTAAAAGGCTCTTTTTTACGATAAATGTATGAATTTTTAAATATATATGAAAATTATTTTATATGTATATACGGGCATATCACACATTTCGATCGGAATAGTTTTAGGTCCTTTCTTGCATTCTTATTATTTTTGTTCTTTAGATCTCATTTATTTTGTATTTTGATTTTACACTAATAATGTTTTCATAATTAAAATTTTTTACAAGCAAAGTTCATCTTAAACTATTTATTAACATGTAAAGCTAATTTCTTTTGTACAAGAAAATAATATTTTAATGACAAAATAACAAGGTTTCAAACAAAGACTGATGCTGGTAGAAGACAGTAAAAAAATACATACGTGTGTATCAGCGTTTTCAATATTTAGATGGAGTTAAATTTTCCCCCTTTTGCACAGTACTTATGGGAAGAACCTTAGCTCCGTAATATAATTCACAACTCAACTGAGTTGGGTTGTCAACGTTACAACTCAACTATATTTTGTATTATTATTCACAACCAATTTTAGTTGCCTTCGAAATAATTTTCGAAATATGGTTCTTATCTCTGCTCTATTTTTTTGGAAACCATAGTAGCCATCACAGAATATTTAAAACATTTAAAATAATAGTAAGGCTAATATTTTTTTCTTAAAATTTTATCTTTTATGCATATTGCAACAATATTGGTTGACAAATGTGATAGGTTGGCGTCTGGAATAATAATGCACACTTTAAAATTGTCGTTTTAAAAGTAAATAAAAGTAACGCAATTTCGTCTCACTTTGACGAAAGTTGAGTTGTAATCTATAATGAGAATTTGACAACTACAACTCAACTATCAATTTTGTTGTGAATCATAATAGGGGCCTTAGTTTAATGCTTCCAACGAAAAATTACATTTAATCAAAATTATATAACACTTCAGAAAAATATACATTAAATCGGTAGCTAGAAATCACTAAAATCTAGAACAAACACTGGAGGTGTTGTGGTACGCGGTTATCGTAGGTTATCGTAACATAGCACAGGAATTGACCAGCTACTGAGGACTATGGTCGAAAATTTTAGGCAGGTTCGCGTTGGTCTCCTTCGATGTGTACAACATTTTTCATCTGTTAATTTATTTATAATTATGTTAATTTATTTATAATTAGAAAATATGTGAAAATTTTTGTACTAGTATGACTAAAATAGTAGCGGCAACGTAAATATTTATTAAATATAATTTTGAAATAAATTAAAAGATAATTACGCATTCAGTAAACTTGACAATGGCATGAAGACCATTCGCACTTGATATAAAGTACATAGTTTAAAATAAAAAAAAGCCTTTAAACGAATAAAAATAAATATTCTTTTGATTCAAATGAATTAAAACTAAAACAAGCATAAAACGCGAAATGGCATTGATTTGTAAAAAGAAACTTTTTTTTACTAAACAAAACAAAATATTGTCTGCAAATGCAAATTGGAAACACCCACTCACAATTTATATATTTTGATAATAAATATTAGCCGTTAATTTTAAAACTCTCCAACGGGTCATTCCACGGTAATCGATACCAAAAGGTTGAACAATAATTTACAAATATACGCACATATATAGAAAAATAACAATCATTATGTTCACAATTTTCATAAATCAGAAATTTTTCCACATTTTTAACTGTTTTCCTAATATTACCTTCAAAATCATAGAGCCCAGTGTAGTAGGAAAAAATTTTTTTCTTTTGATATTGTTACTCCTTCTTAGTTGTTGTGCGAAAATTGCAGTTATTTACGTGTGCATAAATGTATAAATGATAAAAATGCAATTGTAGGTATTTGTGTAACACCAGTCATACAATGCATAGAAATATTAATTTTATTGGAGTACGCTTACTAAATTTTATTTTGTATGAAATAATCAAACTAAAATATACTTCTTAATTTTTGAAACCCCAGTCACTTTTATGCCTCACCGTAACTAAACATATTCTGTTTTTGTTTTGCAAGGCTTATAGCTCCTTAAAAAAGATTTAGTTTTTATTTTCTTGAATAAGAGTAACTTTATAAATTATTGCTCAGATCATAATTTAGTTCTTATTATACTTTTAATCCTAGCGGCCGTCACAAATTTGTAACACCCGTCACAAATATTGTAACACCAGTCCCAAATCTTGGAATACACAACACAAACCATTCAGCGATTATAATAAATCTCTTGTGATGTCCGTCATAAATAGTTACTTTAATAAAGTTTATATATAATAAATTCTCATTTCATTATGTCCAGTGACATAATGTCCCTGAGCGTTACTCAGTGAAGCCGCCAATACCAGATATTTGGGCGATCACTCATAATGAAAAATTATAGTTTCGCCATGTACATGGACATTAAAATATATTCAAGAGTATTATAAAATCTATGGACACTATGACACTTTTGTATGTGTCACAACGGCCACGGACATTATTGCATTACACATTATGACGTAACCATTTTAGCTTTGTACATTACTCACTATAAAATTATGCGAGTTTGTAGGGAAGAAAACCCTAGTTCCAAAAGTCATGATTTTTTTATAAGGGGAAGTCCCTCAAGGAAGTGCTTAAATTAAAAAAATAAATATATTTTTACTCATATGTAAGTTATTGCAATACAACGTGCTTCCCTGTATGTTAGAAATGTAAGCACAAATGTCAAGAAACTACTTACTTGTTTGTTACTTGCTTCAAAAAATCTAAGAAATTTTTGATGTGTGCTTGCAATGTTTTTAATCTTTAAAGTCGATTTTATTTAATATTTTTGGGTTTGTTTTATTATTTTTGTTATTGCTACAAGCCCATAGATTGCATTAATGCCATTTAATATATCCAAAATATAGTCAGCTGTCAGTTTACTTTCCGAAGTACTTACGCTTATGCAAACTGCCAGTGAGATTTGGAAATACAATATACAACCTAGTCACTGCAAAATGATCGACAGATTGAAACACTCAAATGTTTCCATTAAAATGAATTTCTTGGAATTATTATTTGCATGTCCACACATTCATAAATCTTTTACTCAAACACACATAGATATTAAATACATAATTACTTGCATATACTTTTCATATCTATTAAACACATGATGAATCAATAAAATATTAACAATTATTGGACTAAAGTTTTATTTGTGAAAAAACTAAAAGTAACTTGGCATATTTCAATAAATCCTAGAAAGATTTCTTATATTCATTCCAAGTAGAGATTTATAAGTTTTAAAAGTTTGTATTTGGTTTCTTCAAAGTGGGTAATTGTTTAGAAACAATTCAATACAAATCAAATGTAAGTTAACAAAGTTGTTCAATTCACAACCTATTGTGGTAGTCGAAATGTTGTTGGTTGCTGCCAAGTAAATATATTTCGTTTCCAACGGCGATATAGCGGGCAATTAAATATTCGATTTTTTTTAAATTTTTATAATTCTTTTTCTGCAAAAATACCAAGGGTCTTGGCAGCAATCGAACCTGCGACCACCGGCTAATAGTGTAGCACACTAATCGCTACACTACGGGGGTACCCCACAAAATAACTATCACGTAGCACGTAGAATAGATTAAATTGTCGCTTATATTCCGAAATAAATTTTTAGCTGGAATCTCATGATTTTTTGCCCCTTTTTTCAGAAAGTGACAACAAAAAGTTGCAGGGTTACAATGTTCCACAAAAATATTTTTCGTGGTGTTTTACATAAAAGTGTCCATTATGTCTAATACCTTAAACGTAAGACTTGCCGAGTAATAACTGTGAGCAAGTACAAAATTAACCCATAAATACATTTTAAGTTTTTAATTAATTCTACAGTTCAAGTCGAGTCTAGAGCTTGGTTGCCTTCAAAAACGTTTAGTAGAATTTTGTGGCAACTATTATTGTAGAGCAATTCAAACCGTTATATCGCCGGTGAAGGGGATCTTTTGCTCCTTTTTCAAAAAGAGACATACAGTGTCATACAACGAACAGCTAAACGGTTAAAATATTCCACAAAAATTACATTAATACCTTAAACGTAAAGCTTAAAAAATTTCCTATGCTGAGTCAGAAGGGAATTTTACTCTGCCTAAAATTAATATCAGATGTAAGCTTTCGAAACGCCGAAGTTACATAAAAACAGTTACTTTACTAAAAATATTCGCTGGGTTACTTAAGAAACATCTCTATAGTAAATAGTCTTGTCGTGTTGTAATCCTAGTTGTTTGCAAATCCCTGTCTATTATCACTGCTAATATTTATTTATCAACATTTCGATGTTGCTAATTAAATATGCTTTGTGTTTGTGTAGCAGTGTGTAATAACAGATACACTCACATCATTAAATTAATTATGATTTAATAGGTTTGCTGGTCTCATTAGCATTAAACTATTAACAGATTATATATATGTACATACATATGTACTTATGTATGAACATACATATGTACAAACCTAAGAAAACAAGAGGATTACCCAAAGTAATTTACGAGAATTTATTTTCATAAATTTTCCGTATGATTGAAAAGAGAATAAATGCGTGATTTTTGCCGAAAGTAATGCGACATTAAATATATTTCCAGATAAGTTTTTTTGTGGTATTATAATAAATATATACTGAAGAATATGCCATATAAAATAATTAAGAATATACTTACACACACTTATATATTTTTGCTTGTATTTTTTATAATTTCCTTAAAATTTAACATTATCGAGAAGCAGATTCGATAAACAATAGTTTTCAAAACAAAAAAATTTATAAACAAATTGCTGTCAAAAATTTTTGAGTGTCAACAAGAGAAATAAAGCAAATAATTATTAATTATGACAACATTAAATTTAAGAAAATAATGATATATTTAAAAGAAAACTATATATATGTTTACATTAGGGTGGGTCAAGCTGTATGGATGCAAAAAATAATAATAAACATCGTAGATGGAAATTTATGGTACGAAAAATTCTGAACAACTTTGGCCTAGAAACCATGGGTGTAAAATTGATTTCGAGTTGGCAGCAATTTCAATATATGTTGTAAAGCAGCCCAACCACTTGCCTCGAATATGGCACATTATATTGGCAAATATCAATAGACTTGTGTTTTTTATTTTACAATCTAGAAAATTGTGAAATGTGTTGGCAACATTGTTTTGTGTTGTGTTTACCGTTTCACTTTCAGGAAAATTTGGCAACATTTTATTTGAAATTATTGTACCATTTATTGCATAGTATAGGTCCAAACGACAATAATATGTACAATAACATATGGAATAATATTGTCAAATGGATGGGCGGCTTAGTCACTTAGTTCGTATAAAACCAAACACTGATTGTCTCAATACGGCGTATGAGTATCATTATTTAATGGATTGATAAAATATTAAGTATACGCCGGGGGTACCTGTGGTGAGTTGAACAAGATCGAACTTCTATACAAATTCTTATTATATTCGAAGGGGGTCTGGCCAGTGCCGTCTTTACCATAAGTGCACACGGGGCCCGTGCCCAGGGCCCCTGACTTCAAGGGGCCCTTACTGTGAAATAATGTCATACATTGATATGCAATTAGTTTATTTTTTTATTACAATTTTTCAAGCCTAGGTATATGACGTCCTTGCGACAGAAAATAAGCGCATCTGCGCCTCGAGATATATTAGAAGCAGAGTATACCGTCTAAAATTTTTCAAAAAGTGGCACAAGCACAGCGCTAGTAGCTTTCTGTACCCTACGGTAAATGGAACTGACACAAAACAAGTCACGTGACCGAACCCCAGGTGATAGGGACCAGTCCGAGTTCTAACACTTCCTATGAAGCGGACCAGCCACTTTGTAACTTGTCTCTGAACTATCTTATGGAGTCCTAGTCGGTGTAGAATAATATAGATTATATGTTAATATTATTCCGAAATTCAGCTGTATTTATCGATTAATTTATTGTTTTATTGTTACAAATCCAAGTAGAAATTATATTCTATTTTTAAGCGGTGTCTTTGATAGGATTCGAACCGACAACCTCCGGCATGACAGGCTAGTACACTACCCACTCCACCCCAGGGGAACTTATATTTAAATGTTATAAATACCAGTTAAGCTGGAGTTAATAGCTGAATATAGTTACGGAACAGGTTCCTAAGTGGCATGGCAGTCTCATTGAAGGGAGACAATTAATATTATATAGATACTATGAGATAGGCCTTAGATCCAGATGCTTCGAATTTGTTCAGTGCCGTTTACTACAATACTAGCCGAAGTACTAACTAAATTGACTGAAAATGGTTAATATGTGACCATTTACACAATATGTCTTTTTTCACCATTCACTACTCCTTATTTTTCGTAGCAGTCTCATTTTCTCAAGTCATAGGACGAGTACTTTTGGATCATTTGTCACCAAATTTTCCGCAGGGTATTAACAGTTCTATATAGCAATGCCTAGTCAGCATTCTGTCAAGAAAATTACATAAATAATTGACATCCATCGAAGAAATTATATTTCACGATACTAGACCAAAATAAAGTTTGCTCCTAAGAGTGAAATATTGCACAAATCATCATTCATGACGTCTAAGAGAACACAGTCGAGTTTTTCAGAGTGGGGATAGAGGATACCCTTTGACAGCATTAATACATAACTACATGAGCTAGTGTTACAATTGTTGCTTTTCATTATGAGTTTTTCGTATAAGAATTTTACTTCAAAAACGTAGATTAAATATTTCAGAATTCCCCGGAATTTTTTATACAAATACCGGTATTCGGTATTCTGGGATTTTCTGGATTCACTATAATAATGTACAAAAACGTGGAAAATTTAACTCCCCTTAAAATGAGTCCCAGATGTAAGCGTTTAAAACGCCGATACACGTATGTATTTTTTTGAGCCCTCTATCAAAATCAGTTGTTAGAGCCTTGTTATTTAGAAAAAGTCTAAAATTTTTGTACAGTGTAATTAGTGAATTTGACCCTTTTCTTCCTGATCGCACAAGAAATTGCGGAAATCGTGGAAAAGGTAATAATACATTATATATACATTATATATGGCCTTGCTACAATGAAAATCACACAACACAATTAACTAACAGAAACCGTAGGGACATCTCGAGGCTCGTCGCCGTAGTGACGGCGACGAGCCCGGCCTTGCACATCTCGAGACACAAATTCTTGGGCAGTAATGTACTAGAGGATCTATCAGAGCTAGCAGAAATCGGTCTAGGTGACCTGATTAGGTATCTTACTTGATTAGGTAACCTACAAGGGTTGACACTGACGAGTGGTGTGGTCTATCAAAACGGAATCTTATTGATTCTTCTTGATTGTCTGTGTGCAGTAGGCAGCCACGTATATCAACCAACCAATAATACATTATATATGTTTGCAAATATTTGCAATGAATATATTAAAATAATTGGACAGATGGTGCGAAGAACGGTTGCGATCGAACAACAATTGCTTTCTTGTCATTATGTTTGTTTAATGTTTTGCGGGCCCCGAATTCTAGTGTGCCCGAGGGCCCCGACATATCCAAAGACGGCCCTGGGTGTGGCCTAATCACTGGCTGGTTTTATACGCACTAAGTCACTTGTAACATATTTTGGAATTTCCGCCAGCTTGAAATCCTTTTTAAACCCATGGTTTCCAGGGTAAAGTTGATTAGAATTCTTTGTAGAATTATACCTGCTACGATTTTTTTGTCAACAAGAAAATCAATCCACCCTAATACACATATATGTATGTATATTTGTGTACAAAGCTATTTGTGTCTAAAAGTAATTGAATAAAATTGATCAAATCAAATGTTATTGGTTTTTCTGTTCGGGAAAATTTTACATTTTAGTCCAAAATATTTTTTTATAAAAATAAAATTGAAAAAATTTTGAAAGATTTGGCGTCTTATTAATTTTATACTGAACACAAAATATATATTAATTCGATTATATCTTCAATAAACTTGAATAAAATTTATTTCTTCAATTTATATAAAAACTCACATTTTAGCAAGAGTGGGACTTTGAGCAACATTTGTTTTGACAATTTTATAATATGTTAACACTTTTTTTATTATTAAAAAAATTAAATGCATTTTATTCTTGTTGTTCAGCAATCTGTTTTATTTTTCACAATTATTTCTATGGCAACAAGTTTTGTTTTGTGTCATCAGAAACAAACACAAACCACTACAAATCTATCACTAAAGCCAGTATTGCCATAACAGAAATTTGCCCTTAAATCTGAAAAAATAGTCCAAAAATGGTAAAGGTTTTCATAAAAAATGTTCCATTCGTTACCTTCACTCGACATTAAATTTACTATCCCAATTATATTTTTATTATTCATTGACATTGTCATTTACTTTAGCCTGAAAAATTATTTTTATACCAAGGTTAGAAAATTTGCCTAGAAAATTAATTTGGTACTAAAAACAAAAAATAATAAAATTTCAACTGGAAATTGGCAACGTTAAAAGCTATGAGCAGACGCTATATTCCACTAGCATTTAATAGCGACAAAAAACATCTCGACAAAATGCTTGTACATATATAAAATATTTGGGAAGGTTTCCAAATTTTCCTCTAGTGTTTACTGAAAATATTTTTTGCAAGGATCTCCATATAAATAAATAAATTAAAATATTTTTTTAACAGAATTTTCACTGAAGGCGGCAACACTTACTGCAGTGGAGCTGGTAATTATGCAAACGTATTCCTTTTGTCGCAATAAATAGGCAGGTACTATAGTCGACTCCAAGTAAAAGTGGGGAATGAATAAGTTGCCCAGTCATCACCTACGCTTAAAATATCCTTCAGGGTGCTAAAAGATAGCGCTTTTTTATATCTCTCTATTATGTTGCCATTTTAATAAGCTCATATCGCTCGTATCTCAAAAAAGCAAAATTTTGCAATTACTGAAGAAGAAGTGTTCAGTAATACCTTCTTTATATGTAAAAAAATCAGAAACATATATTAACCTAAACCGAAGTTATGACCACTAAAAAGCTAATCCCGGCCATATGCCTACACTCAGAAAAAAAATTATGATAAAATCGTTGAAAATTATGTTAGTGTTGCATTTTTCGGTAGTGATATTGCTTTATATGTATTTGATGTTAATTCAACATGATTTTACAATAACCTTCTAAGAAAATTCTTCCTTTTGAAAGATAGGTTGATTTAATATAACAGTACAGTTAGAGAAAAATTAACTTGATACTGTAATAATACGAAAAACCGTGTTGAATCAAAGTTATTTCAAGTTGAAACAACGTAAATTCGGTACTTAAATAACACAAAGAATCATATTGAATCAAAGTTATTTCAAGTTGAAACAACGTGAATTTTATACTGAAATAACACCAAGAATCATGTTGAATCAAAGTTATTTCAAGTTGCAACAACGTAAATCAAGCTAAAAAGTCTTCGTCTAAATCCCGTATTATAGTCTAATGATAATTATATTTAAAGGTTTATTAAAGATAGTTTTTCCAATAAGAACTTATACAATATTCATATTCCAGGTATTTTTTTTTATCAAAACCACCTTAAAATTGTGATCAGCGGTCATAAATCATGAAAGATTCGAATAAAGAAAGAAACTTGCATTGTTTCGTATATTTTCTGTTACACTATTTATTTAACAAAATATATATTTGATTTTTCCCCAAAAATATATCTACATATATATGGGACAAGAAAAATAATATTAATGAAATATTACGTCAATAATGACTTCTTTTTTTCATTTTAATCTATAATATCAGATCTGCATTAAATACAAACATAAAACAGAATGCGAAAGACAAGAATTGATAAAATCAAATCATAGAAATTAAGAAAAGGGAAGAAAATATTAAGCAAAATCCTATAAAATAATGAAAATCAAAATAACAATAAGACAAAATCTGCAGAAGTAAACAATATAAAATTAAATATACTACGTACGCACACATACAAAAGCACACTTAAGTAAACAAGCCTTATACATTAAACCATTCATAAGGTACGCGTCGGAGTGATAAGATCACTTTTAAATTGTTCTTAATTTACTTAATTATAACAATTCCTCATTTATTAGAAGACTATCACAACTCCAAAACACTATTATGTAGCATTGTACCTGGGAAAAAAGACCCATGTAGCGGCGGAAAAATCATATCTTCCAAACTAATAGTCTGATCCCTGAAAGAAATCTATGGATGAATTATAGGAAAGGATATGGGCTATAAGGTGTGTTAAAAGTTATGCAGATATTTTTAACTCAGTGCGTGCTATATGTTGTTATATAAGACCAATTTTACCAATAAAACTCCTTAGTCGTCCGAAAGCTTATATCTTCTAAATTGATACTCTGATCCGCAAAAAATGTGTATTGATGAATTATAGACCATGATAAGGTCTTTAAGGTCTGTAACGAATTAGGCTTGTAGTTTGGAGGGAGACAGTGGTCGCTATATCTTGTTATATAAGACCAATTTTACCAATAAAATTCTCAAATCTTATTAAACCCCATATCTTCCAAACTAATAGCCTGATCTACAAAAATGTATAAATGAGTTATAGGGAAGGATGTAGGCTATAAATTCTGGAAAAAATTAGACAGCTATTTTTAACACTAACATTGGAAATCTCACTCTTCAAAGCTAATAGTCTTATCCACAAAGAATTTATGGTTGAATTATATGATGTAGGCTTTAAGGTGCGTACAAAACTATGCACCGGTTTTAACACAATGGTACCTTTATGTTATTGTATAACACCTATTTAAATAATAAAATTCTTAAGTTTTCGAAAAATCTATATCCTCTAAACTAATAGCCTGATCCACAAAAATGTGCTATAGCCAAGGCTATAAATTCTGTAAAAATTAGGTAGCTATTTTTTATATGGACGCTATATTTTGTTATATAAGATTAATTTTACCGATAAAACTTTTTAGTCGTCGGAAAGCTTATATCTTCCAAACTAATAGTCTGCTCCACAAAAAACGTATGCATGAATTATAAGGAAGGCTGTAGGCTATAATATCTGTAACAAATTAGGCAACTATTTTTAACACAGTGGGCGCTATGTATCGTTATATACGACCAATTTTAAAAATTCCAAATGCATTAAAAAAAATAAAAGTGCACTAAAATTTCAAAATGCACTAAAAATGTATCTTGTATTGCAAACAAAACATTGAAAAAGACTACTTCTTTGGTATATTAATCTAATAACAAGTGGTTTTTGAAGCAAATTATAAAAAAATCATATAGAAATACACACAAGTACGAATATTCTAAAAAGGTGTATAGTTAGGAAAACTGATGTAACAGTCGTAACCGCAACTTTCCGTACCTAATTTTTGAATCTATATTACTCTTTAATATCTATATTAAGATTTCACAACAATTTCAGGCATACGCGGATATCCTTTCTTTTATCTCTATAAAGATTTAGAAAAGTTTTCAAGAAAAATTTTGTTTTCTGCATTTGCGCTTCTTAACCTTATCTGAAATAGCAAATATATAAAAGCCGTTTGCTGATATAGCACGTTATAAGAAAAATTATTTTGTTCAAAAATGTCCATCATTACCGATTGAATACACCAACAAATTTGATATAAAAATCAATAAAGAATTACAACCTAATTTTTTCTCAATGTTTAAAAGGTCATATTTTTAAATTTTATTTTTAAATTACTGACTTGTACGCTTTGATGCTGCGTTAAAATTTTTTCCAATTCGATAACTTTTTTTTCGTCGCTAGATTGGCCTTTTTCCCCTCTGTGTGGCGCCTGAAAGTTTTAAAGTTCCTACTTCGGTTACAATAACGGCTATCGAACTTTAAAAAAAGGAGAAGTTTGTCAATTTGTCGTGTATTGTTTAATGTGTATTCCCTCAGAACTCTGCCATTTACAACTTTATTTCGGATTTTTTCTTATTTGAAAGGCCATAATTCCAAATTAGTCCTACTGAAAAGTAAATACACATTATTTTTCAACTACTTCTACTTAGTCGATTCTTATGAAACTTTGCACGCACATTAACCATCCATTTCAATACAACATTATGATTAAAAAAGTGGACAGTGCTACACCCATATAAAGTCAATATTCTTTTTCAAGAACTGCTACTAAACCGATCCTTATGAAACTTTCCACACATATTTAGTTATCGTGAAAATACAATTATGTTTAGAGATGCTTATAAAACTTTGCACACACATTAAGTTACCAGCTCATACAACATTATAATTAAGAAAGTGGGCAGTTTCACGCCTATTAAAATTAAATATTCTTATGAAACTTCGCATACACAATTGGTTTTCTTGAAAATACAACATTATAATGAGAAAAGTGGGCAGTGCTTCGCCCATTTTATTGCTGTTTTTTTAAGTTATTTAATCCTTAAAATTGCATAGCTTTGTATAAATTTGAGGGAAATGACATATGTCCTTGTTGCAAAGCCTTCTAAAATTTTAAAAAATTGTATTCTTAAAAAATGTTAACAAGGATATTTTCTTTGATTTTTTTTAGAATATATAGTGGGTTTTTCTTTATTGTGTAAATTAGTACCAGTTATGATTCTATTTTGCCACAAACCGACAAAAAAAACGATTTGACCATTTCACTTTGACGCGCACTTTTGTAATGAACAAAGAAACTTTGTTTATAAAAAAATATATGATAACTAAACTAAAATACTAGTAGACTAGAACAAAAATAAAATAATACAAAGGGAAAATTAAAAAAATCTCAATGAAATGAAAATATACGTACTAAAAGATAAATAAATACATGTACGATTCCATGCACACATATGTAAATGCATATACACATTCATACATTAAAAAACACATATAAAGATACATAAAATGTATTGTATATAAATATTAAATTTGTGCCAATTTTTTTTTTTGCTTTTAATATAAATATACAAAAGAAAAAAAAAAAGAATATAAAACAATATATAATATATAAACTTAAATAAAATTCTCCTCATTGTTCTTGTTCGTTAAAAGTTTGAACAAAAATACTTTTGTTAGGCGAAATTTTAAAATTATATACAAATTATACTAATTTATTAACATTTTATATTTTTAAAGTTCATTCAACAATTGAAGCTCAATAAAATATTGTTTGTGTTAAAGTTAAAAGAAATGCACATGAAAACTCGTAAAAAGTATTTTGACGATATAAAAATTATGTGAAAGGAAAACAATCATAAATTTGAATTGTTTAAGAAATTATAGCTTCGTAAAATTAATCCGGACCATTTTATAAACAAAAATTTCTTTTTTATTTTTTATTTGTATTCAATTAAATTGAGGAGAATCTATGCGATTTTTGATTCGTAAAAGGATTATTTCTTTCTTAATATCAGAGCATATCGTCGGCTTACTATGCAAATCTGCTAACTCCCTTTCAGCACATTTTACAGGAGAGGCAAAAAACTTCTTATATTTCATATTTGCAGCTTGAGAGGAAATCCAAAAATATAGTTGGCTTATTTTATGGTATTCTTCATCTATGACTACAATCTACAAAAATAAAAATCACACAAAAAAACAGATAAATTGGAGTTAGTAATAAACACTGCACTAATAACATTATAATACAAAAGTTGAAAACAAATTATTCAGGGGCTCTCATGCACTAATTCTATTTGGTTGGAGCCCATGGAGAAAGAAAATATAACGGTAAATGTAGTGAAAAAACGGTTTTCTTAAAGTCTGAATTTTAAACATTCATCACTTCTTTGTTTCAAAACGGATTTCCACAATCTTATTCAAGTTTGAAAGATATGATTCTTATCTTTCAAATAAGGCATGTTTTTTGAAAATCAGTTGGTAAATGGCTAAGCTATGGTGGATTGAGTGTAAAACGATAAGGCGTATCAGGTATCACGGCATCAAAATCTCAATGTACTTAAAAAGTGGATTTAGCAGGTTTGCATATTAAGCCGACGATATGTGATTTAATAAATATAATTCTATCAGTGCAGTGATTTTGAAAAATTTGATTTTCTAAGGAGGTTCAATAAATAGAAGTCGTTCATGCAGCATGATATTTTTGGGGATCGCTGTGGGAGCACATTCCGCGTATGTCCATATGTCATTTGCAAGCAAATATGTCATTCCCTAGATACCAAAAGGACATAAATTTAAAAATTTATTATTAAATTAGTCTGTTTCTGTTTGGTTCTTAATTTTTGTCTTAAAATTACCACAAATGTGTATGAACTCAGGAGATGGTAATTTCACTGATATAATTTTTTTCAACTTACTTTCGTCAATTGATTATTTTTTTTATTTCTACAAAATGTCACATTATTAATGCGTATAGATGGGATTCTTCCCGGTATTTATCTCATGTATGGGTAAGTGCCAGGTAAATACCGGGTATATTCATATTTTTGGAATTTATTTGGCTATTTATAAAAAGCATTTGAAAAGGAATATTTTATTTTGACGTCGAAATTAAGAAACCAAAAATGTTTAATATGCATTTTTGTTTTGTTGGTCTTTACAACAATAGTCATTTCTTCTTTAAAGTTAGCTATTTTTCATGAATATGTGGCTTTAGCGGTTTCTAGTCAATGTTAATGCTTGTTTCCGATGTTTAAGCTTCTCGCGAGTTTTTGCAGTGTTAGGGATAGAAGAGACTTTTTGCATGTTTTTAGGCTCTTTGCAGTTTACACGATTTTTAAGCCATATGAGACTTTGTTATCATGCCGACATTAGCAAGTTTTTGCGAAATGGCGAGACATTTTCGCGATTTTTTCTGACTTTTTGGCATTCCTTACAGTTTTAGTGATTTTTAATCAAAATTATGGCTTGTCTAATATGTTGCAATTTTTCTCGAATTTTCGTTACTTTCGCGATAGGCGAAACTTTTCCAAAGGTTTTGGTTTTCTTACATATTTTGTGCTTTTAACTAATGGCAACATTGTAATCTTTCATATGCGGTTTGCGTAATTTTCGCAATTTTTCCCGAGCGAGTTTTATTTATAAAACTTTGCCGCGCCATGTGCTCGTTTATTAAATTTTCTGCAACAAAACTTATACCTATTTGTACCCAATTTACTCATTTTATCGGGTATTTATTAATTGGGTATTTATCCTTTCCCTATCTATACTTATGCGCCATCCTGTATAAATTTCTTAATGGGTCTAATTGTGTAAGCCGTTGGCGTAAACGGCTATGTCGTTTTTTGTAGTAGATTTTATCAATTGAATTCCTTAACTTAATTGTGAATAAAATTTAGCTTTGTCCATCGATTTTAATAATTTACGGCTTATTTTATTCTAAATATAACTAGACTTCTGATATATGATTAAAACGTAAAATGTTGCCATCTTAATTTATTTTATGAGCTTTTCAAAACGAAAAAAATATGTAATATTGCATGAAAGGAAATATTTTTCGCTGCTAATTTCTGAATAACTCCGAAACAGTTGAAAATATGAAAAAGTGTATATGAATGGATTAAAGCTAATTTTATTCTGCCCTATTTTGGTTGCCGTATTAGTCATGTCTGTGCCTGATTCCACATATTTTTATTTAAAGGCTCAATAAGTAATATTAGTGAAGATATACTTATATTTTATTTTTTATTTTTTTTTTTGTTCGACCAGGCCTTATTTTGTAAGTGGCTAAAGCTATAGCTGAATCTCGATCGCTAAAACACAAAAATTGCGGCGGATCCAACATTGCCTAATTTAGCAAAATTGCATTCGTAGCCTAAATCGATAAATCTACCTTTTATATTTTTGCGATAGAAATTTACCTTCAGCGAGCTTTAAAATAGCGCCTCAGCACCCAAGGGAGTACCCCTACTGTGTAACGCGTAGTGCGATTACCTGGTTTATCGACCACAAATGTATGTCCTCTGAATGAAGAACGTGATGTTCGCAGAAAAGAGTAGATTTTCGGATCGAATTCCCTAATTTAACTAGAACAATATCCATTGTAGTAATGATAAAACAGCGACACATAGACCACATTACGCCGATTCTCTAGAGAGGCAATAGAGTTGGCTACCACACTGTCGTAGCTTCAAAATTCATATCAAAAAGGCTTTAGTTTTTTATTTTAAAAGTATGTTTAAACGTTGTTTATCATTCGCGACTTTTCTTTTTAATAATTAATATTAATATATCGTGCCATAACCGCAAAAAAAAAGCTTAAGCGCCAAAAACTAAATTTTACACGAGAAGTATTTTTTAATTATACTTGCTTTAAATCGAAGTAGAGGCTTAATATTGGCTATATGGGATTGTGGTGGACTATTACCCGACTAGAAATTTTCCCAATACTCATATTGGGGCCCGATTGGGAATGCATATGGCACATCCAAAAGGGTTATCCCATTTGTGATTTGATCGGAAACTTGTTGGGATAGCCCATCTACAAATTAATGACTTAACAAAAGTTCTTCCCAAGTGGGAAACTATTGGGAAATTGTTGGGAAAATCTAACACAGATTTTTAATCGTATATTATGCTCATCTTCAACAGAGGTAAATGTTTCATACTTTGGTCCCTTGAATAGCTTCAACAATTTTAATTCAATATTAGAGTTTGATATTTTCCCGATTTGAGCAAATTTTTGCAAGATTTTGATATTTCCCCACAGGAAACCAATCGTGTCCCAAATACGTTTCTGCGTTACATCGGAACTGGGATCCCAGTTAGATCCCAAATGTGTTTGCATAAAAATTTCTAGTCGGGTATATATGTAATGTTAAGAGTTTTAATGAATTTCCTATAAGTCAACGCATGTTTGTGGGGGCTAAGATATTTTAACATATTCTTGATGTCATAAAAAATCAATTAATTTAATCAAATTATTTTAAAACTAGAAAGCTGTTCTTTAACTATTTCATTAATATCTTTGCTGTTTTTGATACTAGTTTTGATCTATTTGAAAAATATTTGAAAAAGAGAATTTTAGCTGAAGCGCCACTTTGCAGTTACAAAAAAATTAAAATAAATTAAAAATTTAAAGGGAAAATATACTTAAGTTAAAATTTATTTTGCTGTATTGCCGGTACTTGACATGACCTTGAAACTTTGACAGATAGTCCGAGTTATCGTAAATAATCGGTTTTCGTCAAAAAACGATTTTCGAAAAGCATATCGAATTCATAATTCGTTTCTTGAATATTTACTCCAAAAATTCATGAAAGTATTGAATAAAAGCAAAAAAATTTTAGAAGAGAACAAATTATATTTCAATCGTAATAATCTGAGTCATAAAGAATTCAATTATATTAGACCATTTGCTTAAAATTTGATTGTTAAGAAAAGGAAACATGTTAAAAAAATTAATATACCTGGTTTTGGTGTATATGTTATTGTTTTGGATTTTAAAGGAGAAGAAAACTAAATCAACCAGAGCAGAGCTCCAAAAACTTTATAGAGAAAAATTAGAGTGACAAAAAATTTATGGTAAGAACCCTTAAAGTTGTGTTTTTTAGGAGCCTGTTATGTTTTCAAAATCTGCAAACAATTCTTTAACTTTGCTTTAAAGAATTTCTAAGCAATCAAAAAGAGGTAAAATAATCCAAAAATCATATTGTTCTAATGTGGGGTAACGAATGACAAAAGTATTATGGTAAACGAAATATAAAATACATGTTTTTTTGAAGACTGTTGTGTTTCCAAAATCTGTAAGAAATTAAACATTTGGTACACATTTCATATTTAAATTTTGTTCCTTTGTGTACGATGTAAAATGCATTCTACCCATATACAAAAAATTTTTATTAAACCTTTATTTCATTTAGTTTCCCACAACATATAATATTAATGCACCTGATAAATGATATTGTCTTGTTAAACAATTTTATCAATAAGTTTTAATAATTTTATTTTATTAAAAGTTTTTATATTTTGTCACAAATCAACTGATTTTATTTAAATACGAAAAAACAAACTATAAAATCTGCAATAAACTGTGTGTCCAATATAATATTTTTGTACAATCGGAAATGGCTGTCAGGCAAGTGTTATGGCCTCAATAACACGAAAACAAAAAAGAGACGCAATACAACTGCAACAAGCAAAAGAATTATACAAAATATTTCCTAAATAAATTAAAAATTCATACATATAATGGCAACAACTGTAGTTTTAATAATTGAAAGAAAAAAATATGAAATGAAAAATAAATAAAAATCAAATCATGTTTTACGTACATATCTATAAAATACTCATACATGCTGCGACTACAATGGTGATAAATGCAAAAAGATTTTATATTGTTTTAATTCAATTTGAAAATTTAATTGAATCAAATAAAAAATATACAACAAAATATATGTTGTGTTTTTTGTTAGAAATACAAAAAAGACCACAAAGAATTATTTGCTAGAAAAATAAATGATTATGACAATTAAAGTTTAATTGCTAAAAGTTTTACAGTAGTAGAATTTTATTAAAAATCTTAAAAGTTCCTGAACAATTTTCTGGTACATTATCAAACTTTACAAATATTCTCTGCACAGTCCCTGCAACAACTTTTGTAACAATTGTATTCATCGTACTTGTCCTAGTGAAAATGTGAATGGTGCAATATCTCGACTAGAAATTTTCACAATATTCATATTGGGATTCGATTAGGAACGCATGTGGCAATCTCAAAAGGGTTATACCATTTGGGATCTTGCGGGGAACTTGTTGGGATAGTCCATCTGCAAATTAATGACTTAACATAAGTTCTTCGCAAGTATGAAACTATTAGGACCTTGTTGAGAAAATCTAAGACATATTTTTAAAGTTCCGTACACCAAAAGTGTAAGGGAGCCCTTTTGTTTTTGCTACGCTGTCCGTCTGTCTGTCTGTTTGTCTGTCTGTCTGTCTGTCTGTTCGTCTATCACAGGCTGTTTTCTCGAAAACCATGAGAGCTACGGACCTGAAACTTTCGCCGAATATGTAAAACTTTGGCCGCTACAACATGACAGTTAAAAATTAAAGGGTGTTTTAAAGCGAGCAATGGTACAATGGTGGACACTTAGAATTTTCAAAGTTAGTGTTAATTGGTGTAGTCTGTAGAATAGACTACAGCAATTAACACTGATATTTACAACAATAAAAATCAAAGGGTGTTCTGTATGTTAATATAATTTAGACAATGTAATTAAGAAAATTTTCTGTATCTTCGAAACCGTAAGAAGTAAAATCTTCAAATTTTAAAAAACGCTAAAACTAAAAACTTCTAAAATTAAAAAAATGTCAAAACGAAAAATCGCAAAATGGAAAAAGCGCTTAAAGAAAAAGAGCACCAAAATTAACAAAATCGCTAAAACGCAAAAAATCACCAAAACTAAAAAGATCGCTAAAAAACTAAAATAAAACAAAAAACGGAAAATGTCGTCAAAACGAAAAAAAGCACTAAAACCTAAAGAATCGCTACAACTAAAAATATCATCAAAAAACGAAAAAAATTGCCAAAAATAGAATAAAATCACCAAAAAAAATACGCCAAACAAAAGAAAAGTGCAAAAACTAAAAGAACGTCAAAAACCGAAAAAATTGCCAAAACGAAAAAAAGTGTCAAAGCCAAAAAAACGCTGAGGCTAAAAAAATCACCAAAAAGCGCCAAAACTGACAAACAGCGCCAAAGCTGAAAAAAAGCGCCAAAACCTAACTAAATCGGTAAAACTAAAAATATCATCAAACCGAAAAATCGCCAAAACTTAAGAAAACGGAAAAAAACGAAAAATCGCAACAAAAAAAATCAGCAAAATGAACAAAAGCTCCAAAACCAAAAAAAAATCGCCAAGACAACGAAAAAAATGTAAAAAAAACTATAATTAAATAAAAAAAAGCTAAGCGGAAAAATTGCCAAAATGAAAAAGGGCAAAAACGAAAAGGGATATACATACGTGTATTAGTGCGGATCCCTTCGTGTGCGAGCCAAAGTCGAACTTTACTTAATTTATTTATTGTATTTTTTGCTCAGCTTCACTAGAGGTGATTGTTGCTTACTTTTGGGCCCCAAATATATTTCTGTATTACATCGCAATTGGGATCCCAGTTACATCCCAAATGGGTTGGCATGAAAATTTCTTGTCGGGGTGCTCTCGAGCTATAAGCGGTGAAAAGTGAACACATCAGTTAACTAAATCAAAAATATTAACAAAATGACCTCACTATATAAGGAGATTTTTTCCCAATCTAAAATATTTGTTTGTAGTGCTTTAATTTGAAAAGTATTAAATAAACCATCGCAGGACAAATACCTTAAGTTTAGATCTAAAATGTATCACTCAGTATCTTAATTAAGTAAATTTACCCCCTCCAATGACATCGTCAGCTAAAAGTGACTGGTTCCTCTCATATAAAATTTCAAAACTCGAGCCAGTACCTCTAGGGTTGCTCACCAAATCTTTAAAACAGAATGCTTATAAATATTGCAAGAACTGCATTGAAATTATAAATAGAAATAACCCACTAAACAATGTATCGCTTAAAAACTTTTAAAGTGTTTTTTTAATTAAACTATTAAACATGTGTTGCAAACACAAACATTTAACAACATATAATTTTAAAAAGTATATAATCGACAACACATGCAATTTAAGGTGCTTTTACGCATCAAAACGCGAAACAGTACAATGAATGAACCAAAAAAAAAAACAGACAATGCAAATAAATCAAAATGTTTTCATTTTGGCAAATCAATACGGAAATCAAATTTCAATTGAAAAAATGCTTTTCTAAACTTTTTATATCATTATACCCTACATCAATCACTATGGTGAGAACTATATTGAAAATAAACTGTTACCAAAATCACTTTAAATCCTGGGAACCGAACAAAAATCGACTTTTTACATGTTAATAATACAAGTTTCCCATGACATTCATAATGTAAGAGAATAAAATACGCATGAATTTCATTCTGAAACAACTTATCTTTCAACAAGGAATTTCATGGCAAATTGTGGTAAGAAATATATGCATAACTTTCATTTAACATCGTACAAAAAAGCAAAAGAAAATATTGAAATATGAACTTTATTATTTTATAATTTTAAAATATGCAATAATTGAGCAATTGTTTATAGATTGTAGAAACATGACAATCTCCTAAAAATGGTATACTATAAGTTTTTTTTTGTTCTACCATTATATTCTTGTCATTCGTTACTTCACTTTAGGGAGATGTAATTTTTCCTTTATATCAAAGCCAAAGAAATTATAAATGAAATAAGTTGCTGTAACAGTAATTCCCATTACCTTTTCCTTGATTTTTCTTTATATTCTTAGTACCATTTTTCGTCTAGTTTTAATTTTTGAATCCCTGCTCTAGTTAATTTAGTTTTCTTTTCCTTTTAAAACCAAAAGCAATAACAAAAACATTGAAAGCAGATATAAAAAGTAATACAACAAAGTCTTTACGAACATGAACACATTCGAAGTCATTCGAAAAGTGTAAGTCTCCTCTTAACGAGTACTAACTAAAAAGGATATAACTTTCTGCTACAAGTGCCTCTAAAATGCCAAAGTAAGCTTTATCCTTAAATATCCTGAAAAATGGTATTTAATTTTCTTTATTTTTATTACAGTATGTAAATGCGTTCATGTTATTGTGGACTAATTACTTGAGCTCTGCTAAAAGAGGATTTGCATTAACTGGACAGCTGACTGTTTTCTATTTATATTGTCGTTTAGTTAACAATAGCGCATGTAGATTAAAAGTCTTACTGCATAGAAAAGTCGGTACTATTACTTTTATTGTTTCTAAACGATTTGATTATCGTTAAAATAAGATAGTGAATCACGCTACAAGTATTTAAAAATGGCGGGAAAAAGCGGTGGATGTTATTACTGTTCCTGACAGGTAGAGGCCTAAACTAAATTATCTTATTCTCAGTTTTTGGCAATATTTGTGCTGATTGTCTTTTATTGAGTATTAAAAACAGTGAATTTTGCCACTATAAGTTTTCGTATCAAAGCTTATCCCACATATCATCCAGCTTTGAAAAAATAGTTTTACAAACACCTAAAAACGACAAATATGTATTGAAATAATCCAACTTTAAAGCGTCGTAGCTCCATCAAGAAACATTTTCAACCAAATATGATTTGCAATTGTCTTAATTGCACAATTATCTTTAAAATGATATCCCATTCGTCAGGTTTCAAATCTATGATTTTTTGCTTTTGTCAACGGACTTAGCTCTGTGCGTCGCAACGATCGATCACAGGTCAGTGCAAATTTGGCAACCACGCTAAACTAATGGGACTGATCTCCTGCGACTTCTGCAGAAGCTCTCTGGATAAGGAGGACGAGACAAATTTTCACCTTTTGTGCCTCTGCCATTTACTGGAGAACCAGCGGCTAATACAACTCGGACAGCAATCATTCGTCAGTTTATCTAAGCTGGCGACGATAAATCTTAACAAACTTAATATATTCATCGGAAGCCCTAAACCATCTTTTTTCGGAATGTGGTAGTCATACCTCTTCTTCTTTTTCCCCCTCTTCACTATCCCTTTTATACCCCTTTCACTTTATCTATTCTTCCCCTTTTTTTATTTTCTGTATAGGTAACACAAAGGGACCAAAAAGGGGACCAATTGAACGGATGCTGCCTGTTAATGGTTTAGTGTATATACTGCCACGTATACTTTACATAGAATTTTGCATAACTGAATATAACGTATACGTAATAGTATGAATATATACTAGAAGCAAATAAGTTTTGAGCAAATTATACTCATGATGTTTGTTTTGCCGCCATTTTCATTATATATAAGCTGCTAATATAGACATAATATACATATATCGTTGAATACTTCTATATTATATTCATGTCATAGATCTACGAACTAAAAAATTTAAATAAGTTGTCTTCGTATTGTTTTTATCAGGCTTGGGGGGTAATGATAACATTTTGTAATTAATTAAATGTTCAAATACACATTACATATAATTTGTGATTGGTACACTACAATTACAATTACTTGTGATGTGTAATTGTCTAAAGAGCAATTACAATTACATGTAATTGTAATTGAGGCATGAACAATTACAATTACATGTAATGGGTAGTTGATATATAGCAATTACAAATTATTTTAATTGTAATTGAAGATTATCAACTACAATTACATGTATTTGGGCAAAAGTAATAGTAATGCTCATAAAGGAATAATAATTACTTTAACAATAAAAATTACTATATATATATTTTATTACAAATAAAATCTATTATTTATTTATTTTTAATATCTCTAGAGCTCTAAAAGAGGATAAAAAGTAGAAAAATTACTTACATCGCAAAAATTCATTAAACATCGTTCAATATACATTTGTCGCGAAAATCGCGAAAATTTTAAAATGACAAATGCTTAAAAATAGCTAATATTATACGGAATGCAAAAAACTCGGCAAAAACCACGCAAATGACGAAAATTCGCAAGAACTTGCTAACATCGAAGAAACAATAAAGTTTTATATGAACTAAAAATCGGTAAAACTCTAAAATCTCCAAGAACTGGTAAAAAATCACTATTATCGCAAAAATAGCGAAAATTCGCGAAAAATTAAAAATTGCAAACAAGCTCTAATATGATTAAAAATAGCTAAAATTGTATGGAATGCAAAAAAACTATGAAAAAATCGCGAAAATTACGATAATTCTTAAAAACTTGTTAACACTAAAAACATAGAAAAGTTTTATAGTGATAAAAAATCGATAAAACTGTAATAAAGCCAAGAACCGGCTAAAAAATCACTTATCGCGAAAATAGCGAAAATGTGCGAAAAATTGCAAAACTGCAAACAAGCCTTAAAATTGCTTAAAAATAGCTAAAATTGTAAGGAATGCAAAAATCTCAGAAAAAATCGCGAAAGTGATGTTTTGGCATTTTTTTGCTGCTCGTCAAGCTTATGAGGATACAAAAATTTAAGGGATTTTTTCTTATTCTCATAATCTGCAGAAATTTTTCGTCATTTTGGCTTCCAAAAACTTTAAAATATAATTGAGTATATTGTAATTAAATTAAATGTTCCTTGTAATTGTAATTGCAATCATGCCAACTCAAATTACGTGTAATTTCAATTGGTATGATTACATTAACAATTACAAGTAATTTGTGATAGGCTTTCTACAATTACAATTTTTTATAGTTATAATTGTTGCTACAGCAATTACAATCAAAAGTATTTCGTAGTAGTCCAATTGCAATTACAAGTAATTTGTAATTGCACCAAGGCAATTACAAATTACTTGTATGTAATTGAAGTGAAAATGTAATCATTACTCCCCCAGCCTGGCTTTTATGCAGTTTTTTTTTAATTTGGAAGTTCTCAGAAACGCTCTCTTTTAAAATATCGAAATAGTGGAAGCGTGGCGGCTTCCGAAAACAATGTTGTTTTGCTCTGCTGTGTACTTTGAAAAATAAAATTGCTGTTGTATTTTATCTTATGTTTTGGAATAGTGATCATGCCTAATTCTTTCTAAATATCATGTTACAAACTTAAGCCTAACAAATTCAAATTGTATTCATAAGCAAATTACATCGAAATAATTCTATACATAAATATAATTCCTGCAAAAAAAACCGACAACAAAATAGGCGTGACACTGCCCCATATTTTATCATCATGTTGTACTTTTACGAGAACTAATTGTGTGTGCAAAGTTTTGTAAGAATCGGTCAAATAGAAGTAGTTAAAATGAATATTTACTTTTGATGGGTGTGGCACTGCCCACTGTTCTAACCTTCATGTTCTATTGTAACGATAACGAAAGGTGTATGCAAAGTTTCGCAAGAATCGGTTTAGTAGAAGTCGTTGAAAAAGAACATTTACTTTGCATGGGTGTCACACTGCCCACTTTTCTAAACATAATGTTGTATTATAACTTTAACTAATTGTGTATTCAAAGTTTCATAAAATGCATATTTACTTTTTATGGCGTGACAATGCCCACTTTTCTAAACATAATATTGTATTGTAACCGTATTTTGTTTAGCAGAAGTTGTTGAAAAAGAAGATTTACTTTGCATGGGCGTGGCACTGCCCACCTTTTTAATTATGATATAGTATTCAAACAGAAACTTAATGTGTGTGCAAAGTTTCATAAGAATCGGTTGAATAGAAATAGGTGAAAAGGAATGTGGATTTACTTTGTATGTGCGTGATCCTACACACTTTTCAACCGGACCAATCTGGAAGTACATCATTTTAAATAAAGGAAAAAAAAGCTGAAATCGTTTCATAAATGGCAGAGTTTGAGGGAACATACATAAAATACATGATGAATTGAATACCTTTCTTCTTTTATTTAAATCTAAAATTCTGTTCAATTTTCAAAATTTAAATTTTACGACTATTTTCTTTCTCTCTCTCCAAATCGTTTCATCATCCACAATCGCTAAAATTAATTGTGGAACCCAAATTAAAGTTAAATATCTAAGCTGATGTAGGTTAACAATATGGTCGCACTAGTTTATATTATTTTTCTTATTGTTTTTCTTTAATTTAACTACACGCATGGGATTTTCAAATATAAATAAATTTAAACAAAAATAAAACTTTTTAATTTTAAATTGCCTTTTCTATAAGAACTAATGAATTTGTAATGTTTTCAGTGAAAGAGCAGAAAACAAAAAAAAAACAGAGAATTTGTTTATTTATTGGGTTTATTTGGGGCCAAAATTTTGTTTTTCTTACCCGACAACACATTTGTGTCTGTCTGTACAATACATTCGCAAATTGAAACATATTTTTAAATAATATTTCATGTTTGTTTTAATTTTTAGAATGAATGTATGTACGAATACATTTGTATGCTAAATGCATTTGCTGTATATTTATTTATTTAAAATTCCAAAAATAATTCCACAAAATATGCGTTCGATAATGTAAACTCCACATTATTTTTACAATAATTCAAGTCAATACATTACGGGCAGAAATTGTTGAATAAATCATGTTGTTATAACTAAAAAAAAGTTCCATACAATATTTTTATTTCTTCTGGCGTTGTGCACATTTTGTTTAAAAAATATGGATTATCTTTCGTTTTGTTTTCTTTTAATAAAACAATTTAACCCAAATTTTAAAGGACGCCAAAAGTCATATTGATGTTATTTTTATTTGTGCATTAACATGCGCAGCGTAGATGGTAAAATTTTATACAATATTTTTATTGGTTGCAGGGATTTTCGAATGCATATGCATATAATTTGTTATAATACTTCTTTTTTTACTTGGACTATTTAAGATTTAATTTCTGGTTACTATGTATTAAAGGAATGTGTTCTTATTGTGGATATTTAATCTTGTATTATAACAAATCTTGCAAAACACCATTATTCTACAGCGCACAGTGGTTCCAATTGGAAAAAATGGTAATAAATCTTTATCTTTGAAACTTGCGACCTGATTACAAAACGATGTATGTCTAAATCATAGACAAAAACATAAGCTTTAAGAATGTTGAAATATGGACCACCCTGTTGTAACTATAGGGTGTCAAAGTTGACTACCTCGAGAAATTTTTTTTCAAATATTTTAATCCTGTAACTCTTCGCTGTATGGCTTTTTGTCCCTTTCTTAAAAAAGAGGCAAAAATCTTCCCTTCAGCGGCAATATAAGGGGCTGAAATGTTCTACAAAACTATTTGCCATAAAATTTTACTAAAGGTCTGTAAAGACGTTGAATCTACAGAATCATCTTGAGCGTTAGTACACAGAAAAAACTAAATTTCATTTTCTGTAAAGAGTTTTGGTGATTTTTTTTTTGGTTTTTGACGATAATTTCAGTTTCGACTATTTTTTTCATTATGGCGATTTTTTTTAATTTTGGCGAGTTTTATCATTGTTCTTTTTCGATTTTTTATTTTCTTTTTTTGGAGTTTTTTTTTTGTTTTTGGCGATTTTTTCGGGGTATGCCGATATTACTAAATTTGGCGATTTTTTGTTTTGCCACTTTTCCCGTTTAAGCAATTTTATAGTTTGGCGACTTTTTTCGTTTTGGCAATTTGTGTCGTTTTTGGCGATTTTCTTGTTTTTTGCGATTTTTTCGTTTTTTAGCAATATTTTCTTGCGATTTTTTTTTAGTTTTAGCAATTTTTTACATTTTCAGGATTTTTTTTAATATTAGTGCTTTTTTCCTTTAAACGCTTTTTCCATTTTGCGGATTTTTTTTGGCATTTTTTAGTTTTGGGATTTTTTTAGGTTTTGCTTTTTTGCGATATTTTTCATTTTGTACATTTTTTGTTTCTTTTGGCGATTTACTTCAAGAGTTTGCATCTTACGGTATATATTTTTAATTTAATGTAATAAGTTACAGCTAATTGCCAAAATCAGAGACTCAAAATTACTTTAACTGATAGAAAACCCTTTAATTTTAATTTTGCTTAAATTTCAGTATTTATTGGTGTAGTTTGTATAATCATACACTAACTTTGAAAATTTCGAGTGTCTATTTATAAGTTCCTGTATGTTATATTAGGATTTCAATATGTTTTGTTGCTCGCTATAGAACACCCTTTTATTCATAACTTAGCGGTCATAGTTTCACATATTCCCTAAACATTTCAGGTTTTGCTACCGCTTATGGTTCTCGATAAAACAGGCTTTGACAGACATACAGACGGAAAGACCGACGGACGGACAACGTAGCGAAGACAATAGGATTCCTTTACACTTTTAGTGTAAAAAAACGACAACTTATTAACAGCTGTTGTTAGCTAATTTCGTGTTTTTCTTAGTTATAGCTTTTAATATTATTTCAGTTTACTGAAAATTAATATAAAAAAAATCAGAGAATTGTTATTAACCTATGGCCATCGATATCGCCCTTTATGAAAGGTTTTTTTCATATATTTTTAATATAATGTAAAATTTTTAACTTGATTATATTAAATTTCTTTTTCTTTTTTATTGCAGGTGAGTGAGTTCGTATGAAATCTTCCCATAAGTGTAAGTTAGATATTTGTATTAGAAAACTTAAATTCATGTCTAGAAATCTTTCGCAATCGAAAATAAGTAAATTTATTCGGAAATCCTTCAAATTATGATTTAAAATTGTTGTAATACTGTTTTTTATTTATTTATATATTTACCCCCATATTCATAAAAGAATAAAATGGTGGAGTTCACGCAACATTCGTCAACTGATTTCACGTTATATTGGTAAAATTTTCCATATATTTTGTTGCTATAAAATTAATTTAAAAATTTTTTGATGTATTTAAAATGAATGCATTTAAAAAATATTTTAATAACATTTTTTATGAAAATTTTGAAATAAAATGCATATCAAGTCATTTAAAATTTTATGAATTTGGGGGCTATTTTACAACTTATTATTTTTCAGCAATTTTAACATTGCAAAATTGTCAACGTCATTAAATTATAGAAATATACGATTTAATTTATCTGCTGTTTGGTTTTCAACAAACACGCAATATAATTTTTCTGTTGAAGTAAACACACAAAGAAAAACGCGATAAAAATGACAATCAAATCAGATATAAATTTTAAAAGATTGAAGTACTTTTCGATCAAACAATTGCCAAACTATTTTTTAGTCTTAATCGAAGGCAATTAAAACAAAAATAAAGCAAAATGCAACTAAATGAATTGAAATTTGTTTTCATGCAATTATATTTTTTTAGTAGTTTTATAAAATTTATAAGGATACGTTGCACGAGCTCGTAAAACCCCTATTACGCGGCGGGCAAACAAAAAATCCTCTGGAGCCTCTTTAACCGAACAAAAAAAAATATTAAATATTCGAAACAAATAATAATTGTGTTACAAAACTATTGAAATAATTTCCGTATTTATTTACTTTATCTTGTTACAGATACAAAATTGTGCTTTGATATTTTATTTAGAATAAAAGAAAAAAGTTAATCAAATTAATTATTAATGTTCTTTTAGTGGAAAATTTTACAAATATTAAAATTTAAAAGAAGGAAAATTTGTAAATTAAAATTGTTTATAAAATAAATTTTGCGCATTCAGTTGAAAAGATTTTGCGCAGTGTTTTAATGAAGTGCTAGGAATTTTTTTTAAAACTATTTTAGTTAAATAAAAAGAAAATAAATAAAATATATAAAAGTTAAATATTAAAAAAAGTATACAAATTGAAAAGAAATATTATATATAAAGAAGCAACTCAACAGAAATTTGGATATAAAGAAAATAGAATTTATTAAAATTCTGTTTTTATAAAACTAATCATAATACTTTAGAGCACCATTATGGCTATAATAGATGAGGTATGGTTTATTGCTAATATGTTTTATTTTAACAAATACTATATATCGTCATATGAAATCACAAAAGGCGTAAGTTACAAAAAATTCTAAAGCAACATTTTGACTGATTATGATGCATCGTATTAAAATATGTATATGTTCTTGCAAAATTTCGCACTCCTACAACTAAAAACGTCGACTTTATTAACAAAACTCCAAGAGCCGTAAGTGCAAGTATAGAATATTTATAAACCAAATATATAAATTAAACCTTTCGAGAAAAAATAAATAATAAATTCAAGAGATATTCTATGTCAAATCGACAAATCGAAATTTTATGTTGCTAACGCCTTTTTTATTTCATAAGACGATATATAAGCATTATTTTGAGTGTAAATGTTTCGATATTTTTTTTATCAATTAAGTTATGAATTTTAGGTCGAACTGTATGGGTTCAATTGTTCTATTAAATTATTTTTTATTTTAACAACATTTAAAGAAATTTATTATTTGAGATACATATTCTCCGAACTTGATTTTAAAAATATTTTCATTTGCTGTATGGATTAAGAATGTCTGTATGCTTGCATTTCATTGGTACTTATACTACATCATCAGCAGACTTCAAGAATAATTTAAAAAAAATTACAAAACCTCTTACCTCATGCACAAACTTTCAAAAATCAATGGGAGACTAATTTTGTTGTGTCTTTCGTATAAATAAGTACGCTTATAATTTTTTAATTTTCAAATGATTTTTAAAAGTTTGTGCATACGGTAAGAAAGAGGCTTTGAAAATCTTCAAATATATGCTTCAATTCTGTCTACTGGTGTTTTGGTACAAGCATCAATGATGAGCAGAACTTGACCCGCAACAAATGAAAAGAAAGAAAAATAAAAAGTTTTGGCTTTTCTGCCTAGATCTCACTGCCACTGCGACACCTTGCAGTCAATTAGTTTAATAACATGTATCTTTAATCAATTCTGCTGAGTCACTCTTTCAGTTAATTTTCAGCTTTTTCTCTTGTTGATTTGTTATTTTAAGAGTAATTCCTTTTACCTTTCCTTTGCTTTTTGTTTATATTCTGCATACCATTTTTCGTCTTCTTTTAATTTTTCTCTACAACATTTTTTTATCTCTGCTCTGGCTAATTCGTTTTTTAGGGTTTCGTACACCAAAGGTGAAATGGAGCCCCTTTGTTCCTATTATTTCGGTACGCTGACCGTCCTTCTCTCAGAGGCTTTTATCTCGAGAACCGTAAGAGGTATGGACCTCAATTTTTTACAGAAGACTTATAACTATGGCCGCTACAACAACAAATACTCAGGGTTGTTATGGAATCCAAGTCTGATTTGTCATTTATCAGAATTGAAAATGGATTCTGATTTGAATTGGCGTTATGAAATCGCCTTGATTTTATTTTCTTTCGATAACAATTTGTTTACACTTTTGGTACCATTTTACTGAGCAGCGTTGCCGTTTTAAAATTTTTGGAGCTAACATTAGCCTCTCTATAAGAGTTGTGCTTTTTAAAGCGGGTTAAACTTTTTAAAAAAGGCCCAACAAGGCTTAATGTATTTCCATAATTTTTTTAAAAGCTGTTGAAGTTTCTTTTTTCCAGATCATGGCTGCATTGTTAAGAAAAAAAAAACGATAAAATTCTAATAACAATTTTGATACGAACAAGAAACCGACAATATCGATTTCTATAACACCAACATCACTTTTTTGTCGTTTTCAATTTTGATTCTGGAGCAATCAGATTCCATAACAACCCTGATTAAAAGTTTATGTAAGTTATTAAAAAAATTAAAGGGTGTTCTAAGGCGAGCAACGAAACATCTTGAAATCATAATGTAATATACAGACACTTGATATATAGACACTTGACATTTTCAAAGTAAGTGTATTATAAAGACTACACCAATAAATACTGAAATTTAAACAAAATAAATATTAGAGGGTATTCTATCAGCCAATGTAATTTTGAGTACATAGTTTTGACAATTAACAGTAACTCGAAAACCGTAAGAGGGAAACTCTTGAAATTTTCACAGCTAGTGACGCATTTTAAAGGTAACAGTAACGAATGCTATTTTAACGAATACTAACTTAAACGTAAAGGGTATTCTATCAAGTAATGTAATTTTGAAATTAAGCTGTATTTTATGAACCGTAATAAAATAGACACTTGAAACAAACTTAATAAATAATTAAAGCGTAAATTAATAATTAAAAGGCACAACTTCAAGTAACGGAAGCAAAAGTAAATCGTCGCAACGAAAAAAATCGCCGAAAAACCCCCCAAATAAATCAACCTCAAGATTCAAAAAAGTCAACGAAAAAAATTTTCCAAAATAAAAAACAAAAGAAAAATATTTGAAAAACAAACAAAAAACTCAAAATTAAAATAAAACCCCAAATTAAAAAATTGCTGAAACGAAAAAAATTGCCAAAGCCCAAAAAACGGTAACACCAAAAAAGTACTAAAACGAAAAAAATCGCAAAAAACGCCAAATCTAAAATACACTTTACTGAATTTTTTCTCTTTTAAAACCCTAAACAAAAACGCCGAAATTAGATATTATAAACTACCAAAACAAAATCAATATAAAGAGACAAGTCACAAATTATAATTTATTTTATATGTATTTTTTTTTTCTTTACAATTACATTTTAAGCAATTTTTCTTATATAATTGAAGAATTTACGATTCAATTTATTACGATTCAAACAAATTATATTCTTTTTCAAAACAATTTTGCTTTTATTCAACACTTGACTGAATTTTCGGAATAAATATTCAAGTAACGAATGGTGAATTCTTAGCAATGTGAAAAATGTTTCACTAAACACTTTAGTTTCTCATGTTTTTAATAACTTTTTTGCACTGCAGTTATTACTCATAGAGTTTTAATAAGCTTATGCGACTCACCATTTTATTGATTTATTTGATAATAATATTTAATATTAATAAAACGGAAAGTCACGAATGACGAACAACTTGTAGACGTACTCTTACAGTAAAAAACAAAGCCTTTTCTCTAAAACTTGAAATATTTTGACAGAATGAGAAATGAAATGGATATGCTTTCTTTTATTTACGGTTATTTGTTTTTACATTTGTTTGTGCTCTTAAGACAACTTATTTGAAATCGTTACAAATTTACTAATTTTTTGACAATTTATAGTTGCTTGAAGGGCAAGCAAAAAAAGCAGAATTTACTACCAAATTCCTGCTAGACTTTCAGCGCAAACGAAAAACTCATTGTTAATGGCCATCATCCATATAATCTTAAAAAAATCAATACATATGTATTGTATATGAAAAATAATTTAAGTTGTTAAACCATTTCCAGAGCTTCCAAATAGAGCTAGTAATCGTTCTAATTTAAAATAAGAAATGTATTCGTGTTTTCAATTATTTCACAATATATAGTTTGCACAATTTACTTGAAGAATATTAATTTCAAAAACCATTATATATATTTACGTCATCTTAGATCTTAGTTGTTTAATATCCTTTTTATAAATTATAAAAATTGTTGATTTTTTGACTTTATAATTTATTACTATTTACATAAATAAATTAATCATATAATTTCATATTTGAAATTAATAGCACTTTGACATGAATATTTATTAAAATTATTTTATCCTCAGACGCTCATGTGATTAAATGAACAACAACAACGCCGTCTAATTCACATGTACGCATATTGGCATTTTATTAATGCCTTCATTATAATTAATGTTGCATTGTAAATTTAAAAATGAATAAAAACACTCAAACATACTTCATGGTATATTACGTTTATGGCTCGTTATGATTTACGCTTAATTTCATTATCCTCGCCACTTGGGCGTATACGCATTTTGGTAATAAACAGTACGTGCCATTAATACTTATACGTCTTGGTTTTCCTGGCTGTAATAATTTAATGACTTTTTAAGAAAATATTTATTTTTTTTCCGACGATTTATCTCATTAAAAAATTTTTTTTATTAATTGTTTACATTTTTTGTTGCCATGGTAGTAAAACAAACTGAAAGAAAATTCACAACGAGAAGGAAAATATTAAAATATGTTGCAAACTAAAAGCAGCATACTTTTGGGGGCATTAAAGTACTCTTACACACACATGATTGATTGAATTTAATCAGGACAGTGCAGACAAAAACAAAAGTTCTTAAATTTTCGGTAATGATGATTTTTGTGTTCCTTACTTCCTTGATAAGTAAAGTTATGTGGGTGATTCTCATTCTAAATGTACATTTTATTTTTTTTTTTCTTGTTTTTTTTTTTTGTTTTCCAATGTAAGTACATAATAGAGATATGGAAAGGTAGAATTAATATTCTAGTTTTCGCCTCATTCAATGGATCCTGAAATAAAATTATATTTATAGATTTTTTTTTACTTTTTTGTGTATTAAGCGTTACATTTGTTTTCGCTGTTGCTCTTAGAATGATTTTTGAGAAAAAATTACACCACAAGATATGAGTACAGGGTTTGAAAGCACTACACATCTACTCTAAAATTAAAATATAATAGTCTAGCGAAATTAAAAGTTGTGACCACTTTTTCAATTTTGGCTTTTAAAATAACTCTTTACAAACATTTATACATAAACGAAAAGTAGTCTAACTCTTATTTTAAATAAAACCAATTTCAGTCAAATCGACCAACAATGTTAAAAGCTATGTCAATTTCAAATAATTATTCGTACCAAAATACGACCAACCTGCGGCAGAAGCAAAATTTTTTCAAAGCAAATCAGAAATTTCTAAATGGATAATATTCTCTATATCGTTTCTGTCCTTCCGCTGCTGTTAACTTTTTTTGCCGTCCTAAAACTTATAGATAATTTCTATTTAAGAATATTTTTGACGTAACGAACCATACATTTTCTTGCGAATTCAATATTTTTTTCACAACATGCACTACATTTTTAAATTAAAGACTGCGATGTATTTTAACATAAGCTACTTAGTTATTCACTAATTAATTTATAAAAGACTAAAAAATATGAATAACACTTAATACATTTTCTTAGATACAAATAATGATTGATTGAGGAAAAATTTTGCTATATAATAATACTATTTAACAAATTAAAAAATTTTTTAAAGAAGTACAAAGCTACGCTGTTATTTTAGTGTATATTTTTAATGCAATTTTAATAATTAAACTGAGTAATGAAACGTATTAAAAAGGGTAACGCTCAATAAATAAAACTCTAGATAACAATAATTACCAGGGCTCGGATTTTCATGCAAATGCATGTTTTCTGTGGTGATAGATAAAAACGTATTGAATAATTATCTATGCGAATCATCAAATTTTAAGTAGTTTGGCATCGATTTGTAGTTGCATTTTTTTGCATATTCTGGTGGTAGCTGCATATTTTGGCATATTTTGCTAATAAATGCATATATTTGGAGTTATAAAAATTTGTTCAGTGCATATTTCTCAATTTTTGGAAAAAATATTGATGCGCCGATTATGCATGGCAACCGAGCCTAAGTTGGATTGTTAGTTGCTAAAAATTGCACTACTGATGGCAACTGGCATCTGAGAACTGTCAATTTTAGTTGCTATTTAGTGCCTTTCTGGCAATCACTAATTTTCAGTTTGTATTAAAAAGTGCAAACAATGCAAAATTTTGTTGTAGAAAAGAAAACGACATTAGTCTTTCAAATTCAGATTTTTCCAAATCAAATTAAGTATTGTACAAATCATGTTCAACATTTTTCAAACCGACTTTGGCATTTTAAAAATCAAATGAATATGATTCAAAAAGGATATTGTATGTAGTAGATAGTATTTACTACATTTACTAAATAACTTAAAATATTTCCGAATATTGCCCATCAATGACTTTTAAGGTAATTTTTATAAACAATTTCGTTATTCTTCATTTCCTTAAACTAAAATATCAATATATTAAATTGACCTTTTTAAAAACTGTGTTAAAACTCGTATGTGTTTATTGTACTGCTACGAATATCAAGGTCTTTGTCCTACATATTTTCTATATACTCGAATTTCTTTGTTATTTTTCTGCTACAAAAGTAACAAAAAAAAGCAAAAGTATTTTTGGCAAAAAAAAAATAGCAATTCAAATAAAATATTACTTAATAAAGAATTCTTTGCACAAAATTTTTCTATTGTCACATTAAATGTTAAGCAAAAAAGAAATTTGATAAATAAATTAACAGCTGATGTGACAATGGGGAAGATGAAGACGTAAATATGTCACACAATATTGTCAACTATTTTATTTTATTTCGTTTTGTTTCTATTTTATTGCAGCTTTAATAAATTCGATTTATTTGTTTTTTTTTAAACAGCCATCACTAAATTGAAAAAGTTGAATAAGGTGTGACATTTTATTTTCATACTTTTGTTTATTTTTATTTCTTATATTCTTCTTTTTTTAATATGTTTTTATTTTTTTTATTTTTATCAAACAGTGGGACCGCAATGAATAGAAACTGCTTTAGCTTTCTTTTTTTAAGAACAAAGCTCTTACTTATTAGTTAAATTTAGTAGAGAGATGAAAGTTGCTTTAATTTGTACATTAAGTGACGATATAATTGAAAAAAAAAAACTATTTATAGTTTTTTTTTGTTTTGTCTTTTTTTAGTGCTGTGTAAAAAAGGCAAAACCTCACTCTTAATTTTTGATATTTAGTTTTGCCGTAATGTCAGTAACATTCAGGTCCACATTAGGCGAAAACAATTTAGATATTTCTATATATTATCTTTCTAAATTGTAACAAGAATAATATGTTAAAATAACTAGTGCATAGAAATGCTGTACAGTGTTTCCAAAGAAACAATTTTGGTAGTTATTAGACAGCTCATGAAACATTGAGGAAGTGCTAAAAAGATAATTCTGAGTAATTAAGCTTCAAAGGCTTTTGTTCCTATGCATTTCATACTTAACATTTTGGTTTTGTAATGCGTAGACTTGATTGAGGTAATCATGCAAGCCTGAAGATATTACACTGAAAGAATTTCGCTCCATAAATCCAGTAAAAAAAATTCGTTAGATTTTTTCACAATTGTAATGATATATTTCACGAATATTGCAAAAGAATTTCGTTGGAACTGCTTCATTAGTCTCGTTAGAAAATTTCGTTGGATTTACGACAACAACAATTTGTCATTTTATGGAAACCCCTTATTTTGATATACATTTTAATCGATACTTAAAATTCTTGAAATATATATAAATCAAAATTCTATATCCTTAAATATTATAATTTCAATGAAATGTATATCATTAGTTTGATGGAAAAGTTCATTGCATTTATGAAAGATCGATGAAATAAATCACGCCCATTTATTTTTAAAAATATGTCCACAACAACAAAAGTAAATTTATATGTTTGTTGTTGTTGTACTCTCTCTTATTAAGTGTGTTTCTTTACTTTTTGGATAAAGTTCGGTAAAATGAGGGCAAACAAATATTTTTCTTCAAAGTTATTTAATTAGTTTGGCTTAAGTTCATTTTCAATTTAATCTTTCGATCAAATTATTTTTTATTTAAGAAAGAAATTCTAAAGCATGTAAATATAGAACATTCAAAGAAAAATTTTGCATGTACGGAAGGTTGAACTGACAGCTGTTTCGAGACTACCAAGTCTCTCATCAGAGCCCTTTACCTACACTACCAGCGACAGTAGCAACAACACTGTAGAGAAAATCCTACTAAGTTTAGTAAGCTCAATTAACGGACTGTCGCCATCTCTCGGCGAGACGCACCTATTAATGAACTTTCCTAAATCTTCGGAACTTCACCTGCTGTCTTTTCTTAGCATGTTCAACTATTTTAAGCTTTTTTCATTTCGTGGAATATCATCGATATGCTGGTATTTTTGATTGCTTACTAACTCTTTCTCATTGAGAGACAAAAAATTGCAAAAGTATGGGAACGAAAAAAAATTTTCTATCCTGAAAAATTACATGAAAGTGTTGTGAAAATTAACATAAAAATAAAAACGAACATAATGATCTTTAAGAAAATTTTTATTTTTTAATTATTTTAATAAATATATACAACTGTATTTGAATTTTGCTAAACTAGCAATTATTTCTTTAGTATTTTTATTGCCTTAAATTTTAATCTGCCCGAAGAAAAAGTCCGGGCTGTTTCGTGCAATAAGAAGAAGAATGTTAAGCTCTCAAAAGCTCTCTCATTTACGGGAACGCTTTTTGTGCAAATTGGGTGCCCGCAGGAACACAGTTATTATTATACGCTCATGTACACATTGTTTTGTCAGTGCTGTTGGATTAAGTAGTTGTTAAGACGTTGTTAAGAGTCTGAGTTCCATAGTGTGAGCGGCCATCATCATCACAAATTTTCCTGATTTCCATTGGCGTCTATCGTACTTATTTATAGCATGGAATTGTCAATAAATTAAAATAGTCAATAAAAGAGATAAGCTAATGAGGCTACTAAGTAATGTAATAACTTCATTAAAACAATGAAATAATTTCGTTACAATAATGACAGAATACCATTAAAATAATGACAGAATATCATTAAAATAATGACAGAGTTTTATTAAAATAATGAAATAATTTCTTTAAAATAATGATACAATTTTATTAAAACGATGAAATAATATCATCAAAATAATGAAATTGTTTTTGTTAGCTAAGCGAAATTATTACATTGGATCTTTGAAGTTATTTCATATATTTAATGAAATTTTCCTTAAATTAATTTTAACGAAACTTGTTTCATGCTCTAACCTTTTCATGATATTATTAACTTCAACAAACTATTGAGAAAAAAACTTTTTTCCTCACTACACCCACCGTATTTACTTCCGATTTATAATTTTTAAGCATATTAACTATTACGAACTATAAAAATATGTAAATCTGTTTGGAAAACATATTTTAATACATTGACAATCATTCGATATAAAAAAATACAACAAATTTTATATTGAACGGTTCAAGGTAAAAATAAATTTCATAAACAATATTTTTTTAAATCACTTCCATACATGCATGCACACATACATATATGTATCTATATATTTATGTATGTATTATGTATGTATATTTTTAACAGATCCATATTTCTGTCAGAGTCTTATGAAAAATATTAACATATCCACAACAAGATGGTCGGTCCATCGTTTTCCAGTGGAAAATAATACTAACATTTAAATTTTCACCATCTATTAATTTCATGCTACACACATACATACATAAATATGTATGTACATACATAACGTTTTTGTATCCTAATAAAGCGTAAAATGTCTGTCAGTCTTATAGACGATTATAAATGTGTCAATTCTTTCAAATATTTTTATTTATTGAAATGTTCAAATATGTATGTGCAAATGCATGTTTGTAAATAAATACATATCAAATATTTTTGTCGGAATTTTATCTAAGATGTTATTGACACTAACACATCTTTCAGTCAGTGGTAAACCAAAAGAAAAAAAAAAAGAGAAAGTGAGAGAAAAATGTTACCCAACAAATTGCCAGTAAACAATAAAAACCAAAGATGATGTTTTGGTTGTCTTATTGTTGGTAGAGATAGAAATACTGCTGATAACTGTTCTAATACTAAAAACTTATATATCGCTCATTTACCGAAAGGACGTCATAACTCAAAAAAAGCTAGTTTTACAGAAAACGAGTAAAAATTTAGCAATTTACTTACAATTTAAAGGCAAAAGAAAATATTATTGTTTCCTTCTCAAAAGGTGAGCATACAAGATATTTTTCTAAACCTTTTACATAATATGAGCTTAAAAATCATATTTTTTTGACTTATGACGTCGTTGCTGCAAATTAAAGATATGAGTATTTTTCCAACACACTCACTCACTCATTCACCTCTACAGTCGTGTACTTGCTTACCTATAAGTGGTGGTTCCTTTCTGACAATGATGAACATTGTATTGATGAGACTGTGAATGTTTTTTTGTCTTCTTTAACAAAAATCTTTTTTTATTTGCTTCCTAATTTTTTCTTCTTTTATATTTCATAGATCACTGCCAAGGTTTTTTTTATTTTATTTGGTTGCTTTTGTGCTCACATTGATTGTTTAAAATTGATTATATATTTTTTGTTTTTAAATTACAATTTATTTTTTCCTTCCTATGGCACAACATTTGAGATTAGAAAAAAAATCACCCTCTTATTTTACATTAAAATCCATTTCTTACACATTTATAAGAAAATCTTAAAGTTTTAATATCTCTTGTTTTAAAAAAGCTTTAATATCTTTTAAGCAATTTAAGACTTTAAATAAATTTTGAATAGTATGGCAGGAAAAAATTTTGTTTTTAAAACAATTTTAACATTCGTAGCATTTATGATTTTTAAACTTGAACTACAAGATTTTGATTTGTGTAATGTTGCAAGTTATGAAATAACGGGACATAACCCAAGAAAAAAGGTAGAAAATGGCTCAGTTGTAGAGAGCATATTTTAAAGTCCGAAAAAAAAACGTTGCAGAATCATCGTGGAGCATTTTTGTGGAACATTTTAACCCTTTGTTGTACGCGTATTTTTGCCCTTTTCCTAAAATAGGGGTAAAAATCTCCCATTCAGCGGCAATAAAGTAGGCTTAAAGGTGCTACAAAAATATTTCCCATACAATTCTACTAACGGGTGTTTTTTTAGAGGTATAAAACTTCGAATTGAATTAAAACACAAGAAAATCGTTTTAATGTCCATCAATTTGGCTTTAGTGGAAGGATAATTTTATGCCATTAATGTTTAAATATGATTTCGGGCATGTGGCCGCCGCGGCTGGCTCGAATAAAGCCAATTCTACAGGTCCAATTTTCAACCACTTTTTCGAGCATATGGGGCCGTATGTTGGCAATAACGCCACGAATGTTGGCTTCCAAGTCCCCTAACGTTTCTGGTTTGTTGGCGTAGACGACCGACTTCACATATCCCCAAAGAAAATAATCCAATGGTGTCAAATCACACGATCTTGGTGGCCGATTGACAGGTCCATTCCGCGAAATTATGCGCTCATCGAATGTTTCCTTCAATAAATCGATTGTGACGTGCGCTGTGTGGCATGTAGCGCCGTCTTGTTGGAACCACAACTCATCCACATTCATGCCATCCAATTCGGGAACAAAATAGTCGGTTATCATGGTTATCAAAGCTCCAATTGCTGTGCACGGTGGCGAATCGATTCATTCGGGTCCTCTTCAGCACTTTGCTCTACAGCGGCAATTGTTTCTTCGGTGCGCACTGTTCGACGTCTCTGCGGATGCGTATTATCACATAGAGTAAACGTAGTGCGAAAACGATCCATGGTTAACCGAATTAATTGCTCTGATGGACGATTATGTCGACCATAAAATGGACGGAGCTTGCGGTAAACTTCGCGAACTGAACCATTATTTTCGAAATAAATTTGCAAGATTTGCAAGCGTTGTTCTTTTGTCAACCTGTTCATGATGAAATGGCAAAGCAAACTAAATATTAATCACTTGACAGCTGACAAAATGGCCGCCAGTTAAAAAAGTGATGCCAACTTAAAGTTCTATACCTCAATAAAAAACACCCATTATAAGTTTGAAAGACAGTTAAGCTCCAAACTTAACTTGACCGCCAGAAAGAATTAAATACTTAAAATATATTTAAAGGTTAATTTCTTACTTATTCATTCCCGGGAAAGTCTACTAAAATATTCCCGGGAAATTTTTGAGATTTCCCGGGAAAACGGGAAATTAAAAGTACAAGTTATTTCATAAATATATGGACTTTTTTGACATATATATTTATAAAATATAGAAGGAAATTTTTCATTCTTGTAATTTCATTTAAAGCTAAGACAAATTCTGAAATTTTGTTTTTGTTTCAAATGTTACTGTAAGAAAGAAGGAATTCCTTTGACATCGATAAACTGGCGGCAAAATGTCCATAAAATTTTTTTTTATACAAAATAAACATTTGAACGGTTCAAACTTATACGCAAATTTCATAAAAATTTCATGGAATTGAGGTCATATCATTTCTCCTAATCCGTCTACGAGAAAAATTATTGCTTGATTCGAAAAGTACATGCAAGATGATTTTAGTAATGAGTGTCGTTTATAACCTAACAAAGTGGAATAATTTGTATAAGTATTAATGATTGATGTGCTCTAGTCGTTTTCTAAAGTAAATAATTCGATATTAAACGAACTTTGAGTGATTTTAAGCAGAATTAGCGAAAACATTTTCGAAAGTGTAGTGGAAATTCTAAGCTAATATAAGCTGCAAAAACTTTGAGTTGACACTAATTAAATTTGTTATAAATCGACGCTATTATTGAAACCCTGAAGGAGATGTCTTAAGAGAAATAACATTAAAAATCACAGACACTTAGACAGATTGTGGCTCCTGATACATATACAAAATTCGGCGCAGCTGAATATTGTACTGTAATTTGCTTGTACTTAACGATAAGAATCCTTCCGGAAAAGTTTCAAGAAAATTAAGAAACATTACGGCAAGTTCTTTATAAAATGATTTGGAGGCCTTAAAATAAAATTTGTAACTAATTGCGGTAGTAGTCGTCAATTAGTCTTTATAGGATATCTTACTGTGTAATAACTATAAACTCTGCTTGAATTCACTTAATAATTCTGTTCAAACTAAATTTGAAAACTTAAATTATAATTATCAATTTTTATATTAATTATAATTTTTATATTAATTATAAAATTAAGATAAGGTTTATTATGAGTACCGCTACTCTAAGCAACCATCTGGCAGCGCTAAATTCAAATACCAGTATTTTACGAAGCTTTTTAACGAATCATCAATCCAATGAATTTATGTTTGATAACTTTTTTTGCTCACTCATTTTTGCAACCTTTGTGAAGCTCATTTATTGCACGCAACTTAAATCTCCTAGTTGCCCTTGAACTTGTCTATATTTAATATAAAAGTAAGCTTATACTTACCTGAAGCCTAAAGAAAAATAAAATCTGAAGTGAACTATTTCTATCTTGGATAAAAGGAAATAAATTTGCCTTATTATTTTACTCTAGTGGTCCAAAGGTGAGCATTATAATAATCTCCAGGCAAATAAATAAAAGAAACTAGACCCATTTTCTTTCATTTCCAAACCTAACAACTATAACTGTTCTTTTACGAGCAATTATAATTGACATCTCGTTTGGATCGGTTCCCTTCCGGATGATCAGTGACCTCACCTCCTCTCTACGACCTAAAGAAGATTTTTAAGTAAAATTATCCCCAATTGTATACAAATTCTTAAACATTTGTTTTAGAATTGCTTTTATATTAACTTTTACGTAAAAAGAATGCTTACATTAATAAAACAGCCGAAATTTCGCCAATTTTTGCTTAATAGGTCTACTTTATTTAGAAAATTAGGTTTTCCCGCGAATCACGGGAATTCCCGGGAACACGATTTTTTCATTCCCAGTTCCCGGGAAGTGCAAAAGTCCGAGAAATCCCAAACCCTAGTTGTAATTTACCATTATTGTATAAAACAATACGACGAAAATTTTTGTAAAACATGTTAGCCCGCTATATCGCCGCTGATGGAAAGTTGTTTGTTCCCTTTTTAAAGAAGAAAGAAAAAACCCATACAACGAAGAATTAGAGGGTTGAGTACTTCTATGAAACTGTTCCCTGTGATGTTTTACATAAAAGTACAGAACACATCGTATATGTTAAACGTAATGATTGCAAGATTACTAATTGTGAATAAGTACGAAATAACTCCTTATACCATTTTCAGATATGGATTTTTAATTGATACAATTTAATTTTAATTGAGCAATTAAATTTAGTGTTCGCACATAGTAAATTAAGCTTACTCAACTAGAATTTGACTTACCAATGGTGTAATAAGTATACAGGTGGCCGCTTAAAGCAAACAAATAAAGCAATAAAACAAAAACTAGATAATGTTTGCCAAAAAATACACGTGATTTTGTGCATACAATTACCAGAGCAAAAAATAATCATCTGACGTTATACTGCCATTTGTATACTTCTTACACCATGGGCTTGCCACTGTATAAAATTTTTGCTGCTCACTGAACATACTTCGCAGTAAACATACTTGTCACAAAGGGTTGCATTTCGAACTTTACTCAATTTATGAAACAATTACGTTCTAATTGTTCAATTTATAAATTGAAGCCTTGTATAGTATATTGAGCTCAATTAATTAATTAAAGCGTATGTCTGAACAGGGTATTAAACACATTTGAAGTTTTGAACGATTTCTGGTGTTCAAGTTGGATCTGGAGCTTAAGCGTCTTTAAAAACTTATAGTAGAATTTTATGAATTAAGTTATGAGTTTACTCGAACTCTATGGGCTTATATCTAAATAAATTTAATTATTTTTGGCTTGAGTTTGGCTTCAAAAATTTAATTATATTTTTATTTAGACATAAATGTGAATCATGTACACTGAAAAGAAAAATCAATCCACCCGTACTTAAATTAATCTCAATTGGTGTCAAAAGTACGGTAATCCCGGTTTTTCTGAAATCAAGTAAAGAAAGATTGATTAAGTCGGAATATTCAAGAGCAAAATACTTAATTTTAGCCTTTATTCATGTAAAAAATTCTTGTTTTAAGTACGAATATGTTTATAAACTTTATACACAGTCGTACTCGTACTGTGTTGGTGTTGGTGGTTGCTTGATGATAGCCACAAATTACTGTTCTGCTGTTGTTGTTGTTGTTATTTATTTTCATTGTTCAGGCATAACCGACAAGTAGCTGACAAACGTCGTATCACATGTAGATTCAAGCCCGCTGTATACTTGAATCAATCCCGCCGCGTACTTGTCTTGCATCAATCCTAGCTGCGTACTTTAATCAATCCCGCCGCGCACTTGAATCAAGCTCGAATCAGGCTAAGTTTTACTTATTTAATCATGGAACAGAACAGACTTGAGAATTTATATTTTCACTACTTATGTTTTTGTTCATTCCTAGTATTGAAGTTAGCTCAACATGTTTGTCTACTAACGCCTTAGACCATTGAGCTAACGCAGTATAGAAAAAAAAGCAACTAAAATCCAGTATAAAGCAGCAGCATATAATACGACGTTTTTAGTCTATTACTTGAACAAGCACGAACAAAGAAAATAACCAACAACAAGACAACAACATAAGCACAATATGCGACTGAAGCTATCAACAAACAAACAAATACCAACACACTACGAGTGTGTAAAAAATTTATACTAATACTAGTACATAACAATTTTTGTACACAATTTAAGAATACTCAAAGTAAGTAGAAAATACTTGAATTTAGAATGGCGTTTTTCTTTCTGTGTAGGCAAAGAATTTTGACTGCGCGGAGGGTTAATCTCTCTCTCCCGCTAATCTCATCAGAGTTCTTTACCGCTTAGACCACTCGACCAAAGTCGGTTGCTTGCGTCAAGAGCTGAATATCATCTACTTTTAATCAATTCATACTGTCAGTCTTAGAGCAGTATTTCATTTGATAGTTAAGGCCCTTTCCCATTGTAATACAAGCTTTGAAACTTCTATTAGATTTTGTAAGACGAAAATCAAATCAAAATCAGTCTGACTGTCAAAAAATCTTAAAGAATATTTTTTCATTACATATTGTTTCTACACTATCACATTCCAAATAAAACGTAACATAAATAATACCATAATCTGTCAAATTGCAAAGGAGGGTACTTGACAGCCACCCCCCACCACACCGCCAAACCGAATAGAATATACCACATTTCTATGGAGTTTCTAAAAGAAATTGTACAAAATGGAACATTTTATTTAAAAGTTCATTTCCCAAAATTTTGAGCTGGATCAGCTCCTGGTACTTGCAGTTCCCTTAAAATCAGTAAAAGATGTAAACTTGCAAGACGCCGATATAAGTATATTACTTTTTTTGTGTCCTCTACCAGAATCAGTCGTTAGAACCTTGTCAATTTGATTTTTGTGTTTAGGGCTAGGCCACCCACACTGGCCCTAGAACATTAAATTTTAAATTTAAAAATTTTAAAACTTTCAAATTTATAAGAAAAAAATCAGAAACACGCGTTTTAAAAACGCCAGTGGGGCCTAGCCCTTACTATAAAACTGTTGATATACTATACCACCATTTTCAATAAATTATTGTAATTTTTCTATTATTGAACACAACATAATTAGCGAACCACTGGGGACTATCATATTTTTTTTTTTCTAAAATCTTAGTTGTGTATTGATTTAGTACTATATCAAGACTGGTTCCATTTGTTGGTTGCATATGGACTAAGTCAGCCTTTGCATTTTTATTTAGAGATTTTAAAAAGCTTTTCCTTCTTGTATTCCTTTTTAAATTAACAAAACCAAGCATGGCTTCATAGCTAATAATTGCACCAATATATTTAGAAAAATTATATAAAATACTTAAATGAGAAGATTTGTGCTATTGCTGATGTAATACAACTTATTATTTCAGTAGGATTGCTTTAAGGCTAAATCCCAAATGATTAACCAAAATATGTTTTGTACATCCTTATGTCCTTTGAATTATATTTTTCATAAAAATAGGCTTTGGCTATTCAACAGTTATTTTGTTTCATCGACAATACCATGTTCATTTCTTCTTTGACGATAATTTCCTTTATAAAAGCAAAAAAAAATTATTACATTTTATTAGAGGCCTATTCTTTAAATATGTGTAAGTATGTGTATGTCATACTAAACATGAGAAATAGAGAGATACATACCCGGTTGGCCACGTCTTTAACACAATGTTAAATCAACTACGACAAAATTCGGGCAGCCAGAAAAAATAATCAACGACGTTTTTGAACAAGAGTCGCGTTTCAATGAGAGGCAATGCACTTAGATTGTTGTTCACATAATAACACTGTGAATACGTGGGCGACTTTGTCGCCTTATTTGTCGGCAATGATTATATAAGTGAAAATGTCGCCTTTCTTGTTTTCAATGATTAGATAAATTACAATGTCACCTATTTTGTCTTTAGTGATTACATAAGCGACAATGTCGCCTATCTTGTCGTCAATGACTAAAAAGCGACAATGTCGCCTATTATGTCGTCAATTTATATTTAATTTATATTAAAACTCAAATCTAACTTTTTGCGTACCTGTTTGTTTCCGTTTCATTTAAATTACAGACTAAATGAGCTAGGATTCGAACAGCCTGACTGTTTTTAAGTTTTCGCGTTTACTACGAGGGCGGATCAATAAGTCCGTGACTTGTCGAACTTCCCTCGTAGTTATATGAAATGCAACACTGTTCCCATCAATTACCACCTCTACTGTCAAATTTTGAGCAAGTGATTTACTTTGCGTTTAACAGCTGTTCAAAATATACAACCTCGTGTATTTTTCTAAAAATGGAAAAAAGTGAATTTCGAGTGCTCTATTAAACATTATTTTTTGCGAAAAAAAACCGTCAATCAAATCAAGGAAAAGCTCGATAAATACTATGGGGACTCTGCACCATCGATTTCAATGGTAAAAAAAGTGAATCCAAATTGTTTATTAGGCTAAGGTTCGTAACGTTATATTCAGAAAGAATTGGGCATGATTAATATTCCAAGGAAGAAGGGAAAAATTAACATCAACTTAATTTTTCAACTTACACAGTAGAACAGAGTAGCGCCACTTTCGGAAGCCGCTACACTTCCATCGTCAGTGCTCACGTATATTTGCTTATCACCACTTGTCAGGTGGCTCTGTTGAATGTGATTTTAATTCTTATATATACAACTTTACTGGTTTACTGGCTTTCGTTGTGATCGCACAAGTACAAATGACGCTGAACGTTCTGGACGGCCAATTGACGTCAGTATACCCGAAAATGTCGAAAAAATCCACGATATGGTGTTGGCCAATCGAAGAGTAAAAGTGCGTGAGATTGTTGATGGCATAGGCACTTCATATGGCAGTGTGGTTTCAAATTTAAGTGATCAGCTGGGTTTAACAAAGTTGTCTGCAAGATGGGTACCGCGTTTGCTCTCAATTGACCGTAAACGTAAACGTGTGACAACTTCAAAGGATTGTTTGGAGTTGTTTAACCGCAATACGAATTGGTACCTCATCCGACGTATTCTCCGGATTTAGCACCTAGTGACTACTTCCTATTTCCAAACCTAAAGAAATGGCTCGGCGGAAAGAGATTTAGCTACAACGATGAAATTATTGACCAAACAAATGCCTATTTTAAGGACCTCGAAAAATCCTATTTTTTGGAAGGGATACAAAAACTGGAGAAACGTTGGAGTAAGTGTATTGAGTTAAAATGAGATTATGTTGAAAAATAAATTTTTGTTTTGCAAAAAAAAAACTGTGTTTTATTCAAAAAGTCACGGACTTATTGATCCGCCCTCGTACCTTGCTGCAGCACAACCTAAAACATCGGGAACAAGAGTCCAACATATTCAACGAAAGACGTTGTCGCTCATCTTGTCCTTAAGAAAGTTGAATTAAGGACAAAATATAAGACATTGTCGCACATCTTATTGTCCTCAATATTATTGAAGACAAAACGTAAGAAACTGTCGCTCGTATTGTCCTCAACAAAGTTGCATTGGGGACAAAATGTACGAAATTTTCGCTCATATTGCCCTCCACAATATTACTGAAGACAAAATGTAAAACATTATCGCTCATAATGTCCTCCACAATGTTACTGAGCACAAAACGTAAGACATTGGCGCTCATATTGTCCTCAGCAATATCGGATTGATGACAAAATATAAAATATTGTCACTCATCTTGGCCTCCACTATTTTACAGAAGACAAAACTTAAGACAATGTAACTCAGCCTGTAGTCAATATGTTTAATAGAGGACAACATGCAATAATATATCGCTCAGATTGTCATGAACAACGATTTCCTTTAAATTGTCGATTAGGTTTTCTAAACCTAATCGACAGAGGATAAGTCGCACCAGAATCGTCGATGACAATGTCGTGCAAGGCAATCTAGCCAACTGGGTATTTATCGTTATGTGTATATTGTATATACTTTTTGTTTTTTTTTTGTGTCCTTAAAAGTTTGATTGTTTTTGTGAAATGATAAGGGTATTCGTTCTGAAAACATCTTTTAACAAAATTCTTGTTATTTGTTTGATTTTATAAGTTGGTATATAGAATATCATTTTGTACGTGTCTATGGGTGAAGTTTTTATTTATATTTCAAACAAGTCAATATGTGCGTTAAAGATTTTATTCATATTAACTTGTTTAATATTCTCAGATGGCTGAGGTTTGTTTGTTACAAATTGACTTCTTTTTAAATTTACCTTAGCGATAATACAAAAAAGTTTTTTTACTTTTGCTTGTACTCAATTTAAAATATGTTGATTTTATTTAAATATTTTTTTTTTATATTTTTAGTAGTCTTTTGTATTTATTTGTATTCTGTTCTTATGATTATTTGTATTTATTGACATTTTGGTGAGACAGTTGTTTATTTCCTGTCATAAAATATATATATATATATCTTTTAAATAAACATTTTTATTTGTAAATCGATTTAAATTAATTTAACATTAGCTTTGGGAGATCATTGTATTAGCCAAGGGCGTTTCTGTAATCCTAATATAGTACTTGTAAATAAATTTTTTACAGAAATCACTCATAAAAATTAAGTGCCTTTCATATACATTTTTAAGAGGAATACCGGCAGAACGGCTTACTTAAAAGAACTCAAAAATTTCAAAGATTCGCAAAACTGACTTACCTTATTTTCAAGCTGATGATACATTGTCCACCATGTCCCTTAATTGGAAATAAATATATTTAGTCTTAACTTAAATTATGAAATTATTGTTTTGCAAAAAGTCTTTAAAATATTAATTAATATCTTCAGTTTTGGTTATAAAGCTGAATATGCAGTGCGGTATACCCGAAAATGTTGCCAGTTTAGTTAAAAAACCTAGAAAATATTGCGAAAAATAAATTTTCATTGTCAAAAAAATAGCTTTTTCCACTAACGTGGCAAACAAAACACAATTGTCCTTCAATTTATTTATTCTTCTTTATCTCTATCGTCTTGGATTTGTAAACATCATATTCCCTATTGTTTTATAGAACAATCCTTTTAAATCACATTTTGAACTTCTATATTGCTAAATCTAAAATCAATAAAAAATATTTACATTATTTTGATTAAAATCTTACACATGTTCATAATGCAAGATGTTGCGATATTGACTTTTTTCTTGTAAAATCATTCATACATATTGAAATAGAAACGATACCATAAAACTAAATATTTTATTTATCAGAAAATAACAAATGAATTTTCATAAAACTTGCATAAAATGATTTTATGATTTTGTTTTCGTTTTTAAGACAGCAACAAATGCGTAATCAATCATGTTGAAATCATTAAAATATTTTTTTTTTTAACTACAAGCAATTTATGTACCAACAACAGAACAAAAACTCTTAGCAAGTAGACCATGCAGTGCACCATGTAAATGATGAATATGTATATGGTTAGCTGAAATGATAAAATAATAAAACAGAGCGTTATTAGTTGCAAACGAAAAGTAAAGGAATATTAATAATATAAAAAATTTATTTAAAAATACAGTGCGCTCGGGATAACGTCAACACCTCATTTCGTCAACATCCCAAAACAGGGTGCCCCTGTGGCTGAGTGGTAGCGATGCTAGCCTGTCAGTCCTGAGGTCGTGGGTTCGATTCCCGCCATAGACCCTAGGTGTTTTCCGCAGACAAGCTAATCGCTTCGCGGGTTGTGTTTGTTATTAAAAAAAACCTTTTTATTGACATTGTCTACTCTAAAACGTCAATTAAATCAGAAAGCTATAAAACGTCGACTCTAAATAAAGCAAATTTTTAGCTTTAGTAACAACTAAAACCTATGTGTAACACATATATGTGCAGAAAAAACAACAGATTCCTTTAAGATATGTAAAAGTATAGATATACATATATGCCATGATCTCATGTAATATATTTTTGTTGCTTTTAATTAGGTTGAAAACCTTTTTTTTATTTGCTTCTTCCTTGGTTTTATAAACGATAAAAACGCTTTAAACTATTGTATTAATAATATTTTGATCTTAAATTTGCACATTCTTAAACGTCAACAATCTGGTGAACGTCAACACTCGCGGTTTTTATTAGTTGACGTTATCCCGAGTGCACTGTACAGAAAAAGGTAATTAGCAAATATGGAAAAAATCAAAATGAAAAGCGCTGAAACGGAAAAAGAGCATCAAAACGAAAAAGTCCCAAAAACTATAGAAGTTGCAAAAAAAAATTAATTAAGATACAAATTAAAACAACAAAAAACAGCTAAAATGAAAAAAAATCGCCAAAATGAAAAAAGCGCTGAAATGAAAAAAGCACTTAAATGAAAAAAATTACCAAACCTAAAAAAATCGCAAACAAGCGAAAAATCGGCAAAACTAAAAGCACTTAAAATTAAAAAAATAACCAAAACTATAAAAATCGTCAAAATTAAAAAAGCTTTAGAACGAAACAAAAATCACCAAAACGAAAAAAAACTAAAAAATTCGTCAGAACGAAAAATCCCCTAAAACAAAAAACACGCTAAAATTCAAAAGTCTTCCAAAACAAACTAAAGTCGTCAAAACTAAACTAATCTCGTAACTATATTTTTTCCGAAAGAGTGGTTACTACACTCCATAAAACCAATGAAACAATTCCAATAGATTTTTCATTAATGCAATGAAAATGTTCTTAAGAGAAGTGACACAATCTTGCAATTAATGCCTACCAGTTAATTAATCAATGTGTTACATTCTTTGGGAAAGAGATAGTGCTGACAGAACAGGTGGTGAAGTTGGAAAGATATAGAAACTTAATGCATTTACAACTCTGCATTTTTTTGTAGAGCAGTGTTGCAACCCCTCTGGTGTCAAGTAGAAGCATTAATTTGTTTAAGCATTGTAGCCATTTGTTAGTTCTTTTTACTTCGCCGACGGTTCTGCTACAATACCGACTAAGGAGGGTGCAGTGAAGTGTATTAGGATATGCTAGTAGTAATCGCTGCCAGTACTGGCAAAGTAATCAGTGCTATGCCTTCATTGCTTTAACAGTCGAACAACAATCAACACAATAACACACCAATGCACATCAAAAAAAAAATACATAATGTTGTTGGCTTGTCTGAAACTAGTCTTGAGCTCAAGACCTCAGGGCTTGTAGTCATTCAGCCAACAGCAGTAATTATTTTTTTCTGTGCAGCCAACAACGAGGCAGGCTTACATGGAAGTATTATTACATATATATTATCTTTCATCCTGAATTGCAAAGCAATAATACGGTCTGATTTACATTTATCTCTTAATATGCCTTTAAACCTACCTGAGTTTTCATCAGATTAAATACCTAAAATAATATAGCAGGCGTTAGTGCAGCGTATGCTTGTAGGGGGACTTTTAAAATGTCTTTCATGATGGCGGATATCCATTTTTCCTCCGCTGATTCCGCGCCTGTAATATTGTATATCAGATGAAAATAGAATAGGTTTTTTTTAACTGAATTAAGAAACTTGAAATCAGCTAGATGCTAGAAGTCACTTGAACTTTTTTTCTGTTCCTACAAAATTCAGTGAAGTGTTTTTGCAGGACACTACATTTGAGCTAACGATATCTGGGAAAATAAAAGAAATCATGTAGAAATTCAAAACTGTTTTGTTGACGCTTTTAGAAATTTACACTCTCAAATGCCCTACAAACTGACAAGAATTTTTGTTTTATTTCTTCTCATATGCACATATGCAATGTACGAGTATGCATGTATATACCCCCGAAGGAAGCCAGGGGCCAAGTGTCTCCAAGTCACCACTGCTGTCAACAAGTTTGGTGACTTTTTGCTACAAACTTTCAACGAATCGTCTACACTTTTTACTTTGTCTTTAATTTTTATTTATTTTTTGTATTTTTTTATAAAAGAGAAGTTACACAATCAGGCAATTAATGCCCATCAGTTAATTAATTCATGTGTTACCTTCTTTGGGAGAGGAAAGAGATGCTTTTGACAGCTACAAAACGATTTTTTAATCCTTTTATTGTGTTGAAAATAAATGAGGCTGCACGCAAAACTGAAAATTTTCATAAAAATCTAATTTAATTGCCTTTCCTAGTAAAAAGTTTCATATGTGTTGACTAGAACGATTAAAATGCTCTAGTGAATCTCCGGTGCCAATATCTCAATGTGGTCCCATAAGCACCACCTAGTCTATGGTAAGGCAGTAGTTCCTAGATCACTAGTAGAATCTATATGACAAGCGGATGCTAAATGTCTATAGCACAGAACATTGCCTGGGGTACAATTAGTCAGTAGTACTGGGGACAAACTCAATAGTGAATCAGTAGAGTCTTACTAACGACATTTCCTTCAGGGTATATATATGTGTATGTATGTACTTTGTGTGAAAATGTTTTATTTCTACAAAAAAACCAAAGAACGCGGAATTAACTGAAAACTATTTTCGTTAAGCTAAAGCAAGGAAAGAAAAAGAGAGAATGAAAATTAAAACCACTAGGAAAACTAAACGGATTTCAAAATATTTATTTTTCTTTTTCATTTATTTGATGTAACAGTTAAGAACATTTTTATGTTCGTCTGTTTGTAAAACTCTTACAAACATGTATTTAAAGAAAAATACTCATTTAAATGCTATAAAAATGAAAATGAATCATCATGAATCCACATATTTTTTTAGACGAAATCATTAGGCTAGAAAGACAAGCCCTCTTTAACCATTCAAATAACAAGAAACACCAAACAAACAGCCAGCCAGTGAACCAGCCAACCAGCCAGACGGCCAACGCATTTAATTCATAGGAAATTGATGCCACATCTAAGAAACATAAAAAAAATACTGAAACCAAATGTCCCAACTTATCAAAAATTAAAACTAACGCAAAAAAAAGAGTAACAAAAAACTGCAGGCATAAATTTATGAAAATTGCATTTTGTTAAACTAATTAGTTGTTAGTTTAGAAAACAAACAAACATACAACAAGACAACAGCATCTGCATCATTTCGATCAGTCTAAAATTCCGGCCACCCCTTTTCACTGTTTAGAGCATCAAGAACATACAATATCATCGTCATCATTATATTGCTGTGCTCGTACCATATATTCTTGTACCACACACATGTGTTCACAAAACATCACTTTTTAGACATGAATTTTCGTTATTTTTTGTTCTCTCTTTTTTGGTCTTCATTTATTTCTTCATATTTTTTTCCGCTGTCCAAAAAACGCATATTCTTTGAAATACACACACAAAAAAAAAATTCTTACATTTCCCCCTATTTTAAATATTTTGAACATTTATAAAACAAATATTTAAAGAAAAAAAATGAGTAAAGGATTTGAAAAATAGTTTCTCGTTGAAATAGTGATCCCGAAAACTTTGTCAGCAATTTGCTGTTGTTGATTATGTTGCCTAAAAAGTCCCGCAGTAACAAAACAAGTAAAAGATTCGATTTAAAAAAGAAATATTCATGAAATTGAAAAAAGTCCTCTTAAATAAGTTTCTTCTGGACTAGACATATACTTCCATCGTACAAGTGTAATATAAAATGTTTGAACATAAAACATGCGGCTGAGTTGAGTAGAGCAACTCGATTTTACAATTTTTTATCGTACACTTTTAAGTATCTTATTGTCTACCAATATTAATGAACAGGGCCCGGACTTTCATGCAAATGCATGTTTTTTGTGGTGATAGATAAGGAGGTATTGGCTAATTATCTTTTTGCGTTTGTTCAAAAACTATTGAAAAAATCACTTGCGGAATTTGGTACGGTTAGGCCGTTGAATGTTTTTGTAGCAACAATAATAAAAAAAGCTTTCCGTAAAATTTACGTGGGTTAGTATTCTAGGGTTAAGCAAACTTGTATGCTTATACATTTATGTAGTCATAAATGCATATATTTTTGTATATATGGATACATATGCCTAGAATCACAATTACATTCATACAGTATGCATTGGATTAAAAAAAGTCATATATAAAAACAAAACTGTGCGTCATTAAAACTGATTATGTCAGTTTAGTTTTGTTGCTGTTGTTGTTGTTGTTTTTGTTGTTGTTTTTGCAGTTGTGAGACCAAAAGACGAATAGTTTTTAAGTAAATCACCAACAAATGCATTTTGGCCATGCTATATTTTTCATTTATATTTCTCTTTCGACTGTTTAAATTCACACAGAAATACACTCGGAGAAAAATATATAAAAGAATTAATGAAATAAAAAAAAAATGTGTAAATTATACAATCTTACTAAATATTTATCATGAAATATTTCATAAAATTTGCTGCATGCAACTTTCCGTATTTGGCAATACGATCAGCGGGGGAAGTAAGTTGGATGGAAAAAGTGGTATGAAATGAAATTGCATATGGTTTTTATAAATTGTTTTTGCACAATTTTCTTTTCATGAAGAACATTTCATGAAGAACATTTCATGAAATATTTCATCATGTAAATCTAGCAGTACTAAATTTTGTTACTTTTTTAGCTCAAAAATTAGTATGTTTTCTTCTAAAAGATACTTGAAGATTTTCCAAAATTAATACGTTTCAGTGTACTTATGTATATATATTTTATGCTTTTATGTAAATGTTTCTGTTTATATATTTAAGTGTTTGTAGTTGTCAAAATTAATTACTCCACTATATGCAACACGATATGTTGTTTTTCTTGCTATAGTTTGTGTTTTGTCCATCTATCCGCCCAAAAAAAAATAATAGGGGAACAGGTTGTCGATTACTGTTGCCAATTTTATTTAAATGTAGTTGTTTTTTTCTTTCTTTGGTTTTTGTTATAATTAATGGAAAGTTTCGCAAGTGTTCTCGTTTTACTTTTTTGCTTTTTGTTAGCATCATGTATTATTAATGTTTATGAGTTGCATACAAATTGTTTTTAATTTAAATTTATTTCTGCTTTTCTGCCCTCAAAATAACAAACATTGATTATTCAATTTACTTTTCACCCGAATTTCAGTCCAATTAGGAGAAAAAATAAATAAATAGATTTAGCAGAGTTAAATGTCAACTGTTAAGTTTAAATCATTTATTTAAATTTCTTAATTTGGTTATTTTGGCAAATCTATGTTATGTATGTATGTATAATTAAAGCTCAAAAAACTTTATAGTCAACTATCAACTAATATTTCATATTTGCAAAATAAACGAAACGCATTGCATTAAAAGAAACTATACGCCACATTACACAGAATCAAAATATTTTAAAAATAAATCAGCTTAGAAATAGTGGGCCATCCATTAAACAATATTATTGAATATTCTATTGTATATATTATTGTCGTTTTGACGCAAAATATTCAATTATTGGAACAACACTTCGGCACAATTTTTCTCACAGTGAAAAAGTAAACATAATACTGAGTAGTGTGGACAACACATTACACACTTTTCGTGAATGTGCAATAAAAATCAAAAGGTTTTTGATTTTTGTCAATATATTGTGCAACCTCCTAATATGACATACACATTGGCGATATGATTGCACAATATGAAAAGCTGCTCATTTATATTGAAAGTGTGTAGGATGCTTAAACAGAAATTTCACGTGGACATAGCTGAGTTGTATCCATATTTAATTTAAAAAGATGATTACTCAAGGGTGGAGCTGTGAAGTCCAAAAGTAGGGCACTTCGGGCATGTAATATATTTCAACGCTTGTCATTTTTTGTTTTTTGTACCTTTATAGCTTCTAAAAAGTTCTAAAAATGTTGTTTAAAATTTGCCAAAACCTTAGTGTAGTATTTTCAAAATATCGAATCTAAATTACAGCCGGTTGCCGCAATTCTTTCTTTGTTAGGTTAACAACAAAATTTCAAATCGTTTTAAAAAATCTATGGAAATCTTACTTCTGAGTTGGGAAATATACAATTTTTAATTTGAAAATTGATAAAGTTTTGAATTTTTGATAAATTTTAAAAAGCACAGATAATTATTATAAATGTATCTAAAATGTATCTTTACAGACATGATTGTGGAAAAAATTTTATTCCAATTTACCACTTTTTTTGGCCTTGGACCCTTCCGAATTCGATCTTGGATTCAAAGCAAATGCCGTACAGTGGTTCCAATTGGAAAAAAGGCAATAAATTTATATCTTTAAAACGTGCAATCTATTTACAAAACGTTGTATGTGAAAACCATAGAAAAGAACATGATCTTTAAGAATGTTTAAATTGATACTACCCTGTTGAAATACACGTTGAGTTACAGGATGCCAAAGTTGACTACCTCTGGCATGAACAACTTTGTCGGCCTCAATACACTATGTGACAGTAAAAATATACTTCTGAAATGAAAGAGCAGAGTATAGGCCGAATTAAGTAGATACCGTTTATCTCAAAAAAATTTTTAAACTAAAATTTCTTATTTTCAATATTTCGAAAGAATAGACTTAAGAAATTGCTGCATTGACATATTAAGTCGATTAAGAATGCACGCTACTTCCAGCATTGGGCGAAAATGGTGTATTTTTCTACGAACTTTTTTATTAATCGCTTAAGAATAAAAAGGCCTATCAAGTTTTCCAAATTTCCCTGCAAATTATATAAGATATATTTAATTTAATTCAGCCCGTCCTAAAACAGCAGATTTTCTAAAAATAGTCAAGTTTTCAGAAGCATATTATTTACCTGAATGAAAACTGTACAAAACTTAATTTTCTAATATATATTTCTTTACTAAATATTAATTAAAAAACATAGCAATACTCTTATGTATAAAAAATTTTAAACGGTAACTTTTTATGAATTGCTCTCGACAACGAGTGACGTCGATAAAAAGTTACGCAAAAGGGGTCACAAAAAACCGATATGCCTATTAATCATATAAGTTTTAAAGTTTGTAATAGCAAAATGATTTGTACCCTTTATTTAATGTTTGCAACGAAGAAACTAAATTCTTTTAAAATCTGATCATTCTTTTCAAATCAATTCAATATCCAACTTTAGACGGTCATAAAATATGAACCATAAATGGTATCGAACTGTTTCTTACACCATTTGTTGTCCTAATAAAGGTAAAGGTATGCACGTTTTGCTTAATCTCTTCATTAGCTTGACAAAAAAAAAATATTTACTTTAAAAATCAGTCCATAGCTTTTAAAAATACTTCAGATCTCATTAAATACTGTATTTCCCTAGAGTGAAGAGAACCTGCCACAAGAAAAGTCGCGAGAGTGCTTCCCAAGTACTAGCAACAGGTTCTAGTTCCGGAACTTTATATGAAAGGGACCGGTATCTTTTACGTGGCATTGTCATTCATTGACATATTTAAATTACTGAGTGATATGTCTAGAACCAAACTCAAAGTACATGTCCTGTCTGTGGTGGTTTATTTATTACAGAAATTATTGTAATTTAAACAAATATTTTGGATTTGGAAAAAAATCTGCTGTACAGTGACGGAATTTCGCTAACATTTTTGTTCTAGGCTTATAATATATTTTTTCTCTTCTCATCTGTCACGACTCAAGAACATGTTTTACCATTCTGGTCTTCACCAATCATAGGACATGTACGTTTTCTACAATTGGTGCAACATTTCCCGCAGGGATATGGCAATTACTTGTATTATTTAAATATTTCTTTTTATAACAAATTTTTAAAAATTCTTTAAATTTCTTCCACCTTAACAATGAACGAATATGTACTTGAGTCAGTAGCAAGAGGCTGCAGAACAACAATAAAAACCTTGAATTGTCATTAGACCACTTATGTGTTGTTTTTAGAACCCAAGCAATCGACTTGAGTAGAAAGTTTGTATGAAAACCACTCGAAAAATTGAGTGCTTTTCATACAAATTGTTCACTCCATTCGATTGTTTGGGTTCTAAAAACAGCACATTAGAAAAACTATAAATTTTCATGTAATAAGACATTTCATATGATTTTATTGTAAAAATTTTCTCTCACAATTTACACCCGCTACCCGCTTTTAATTAAGCAGAACTATGAAATATGTCATGAAGCAATAAACAAGCGTACATACATTTTCATCTTTTTTTTTTAATATTAAAGAAAAATATACAAAAGTGCACTTCAAATAAAACTTATGATTCTAAATGGAAAAACACTAAAATTTCTGTTATATGTGTATAGATAAGATATATGCATAAAGGAAACGGCTTTTAGTATTTTTTTTTATTATCTGTTGGGAAACTTTGCACATAAGTTAAGCAGAGGGAGTCTTTAAGCACTTTTCCTTTAAAAGAACTCATTTCAGTTTTAATACTTTCTCACTCAAAAGTTTTTTAAAAAATTTTAAGAGCACAATCAAAACATACTCTCTATTAAAAATATATTCTCTTGCTTATTTCCTTGTTGAATTTATTTAAAAAAATATATATATTTCTTCTGATCTTTTTTTTAGTGAAACTTTTTTTGCCTGTCTTCTTAGCACCTTTCGCTCGACAATGTCACGAGCTGTTTACTTTATTCGTTTAAAAAGACGCGTAGGCGCCAGATTATTAAAACTTTGTATAAAAAGTCTGCAAGAAACTTTCTAAATTATTTCTCTTATATGGCATATAAAATAAAACCATTAATTGTTCCTTCAATTCATTTAACTTATTTGATCATTATATTTTGCTTTTCTAAATTTTTATTATAATCACCTTAATTTTAATTACCTTTTGCTAACGAAAATCAAAATCCAAATGTTTACAAAAAGTAAGCAAATTCTATTAAATTCTAGATATGTATACAGAGGAATAAATAAAAAACACTCCAACACACACATTAAAGTCATTCACACTTTTTAAAAGTAATAAAACTTCAACGAAGGCAAGAGAAAAAGTTCTTAGAGAATTTTATCATATCGGCTACTATTAATAGATTTTATATTAATGATCATGATAAGTAGACATTTCCTGGATGTAATTTTTAGTCCTGTATTTGCTTATATACAATTTTTAAAATTTACTACTCGGGGGTGGTGGTGAACACTCAACTTCACTCTGTGTTTTGAGAACACCGTCGGATAAGGCCGTAATGGCAGGTACCGACGCTAATCAAAACACAAATCTGCGCTGTTTCTAATGCAACAAAAACTGCATCAAGCGGTGATCTATGGTGAGGTAGTGGGGAAAGTCAGTACAGCTGTCGTCTATCTTTGAGATTTCTAGCTTGATGGTTATCCCATGGTTTTGCTTGGCTGTATTGCGTTTGCTGTTGACGTTGTATGCGATTAGACAAATCAAGATCTTATTCCCCTTTCTCTCCCACTGAATCCGCGCCAGTAGTGAGTTCGCCACAATGATAGGAAAAAGTAAATATCAGTTGAAAAAAATTTATTAAACCCCTTTAAAAAGGATTTAACAAACACTAATTGAAAAAGAATATCTACTTCTTATGGGAGTGGCACTGCCTCCACCTTTGAAACACATGGAATATTGCTTAAAGAAATATTCAGCCTGTCATCGTATGTATGTATATATAAATATGGATATGTGCACGAATACAAACTCAAATAAATTTTTTTTTATTTAACACACCTGGCATTTTTACTTCTTTCGTATTTTGTCATTTATTCAAAATAAATGAGATTGTATGTTAGGTTTTATAATAAAAGTTTAATACACAAAATACCACGTACGAGTGAGAATGTATGTATAGAAAATACCATGCTGAAAATATTAGATTATGTGGTCCTCTTTTTCACTGAAACGGACTAGTTAAAACATGGTCTTATGTAAAGCAGTCATGGACCATGTCATTTGCTAATAACCCTGTCATTTGCTAATAACCCTGTGTGGAAAATCACTAATCGACTACAAAAATAATCAACTAACTAAAAGCTAACTACAATGTAATCCAGAATGAAATCTGCAAGATGAATTGTTAAGTTGAGTGCATAATCGGATTTGGTGACATCCCACAACTTTACTCTTAGCTGTTTTGAAACTCATCTCAAGTTTATATTAACTTTTTGCTGTTATTATTTTAAATGTTGCCTTAGCTGGGTGATCAGCGCGTTGACTATAAAACGTGTGATATATAGTTCGAACCCCAGCAACATCTTTTTACAAATATACTAACTACCATGTGACTTAAATAAAGTCAACTTTAAGTTAGTTGAAAAGTAGTGCAGAGTGGAACAATTGACTACCGCCTAGGACATCGCAATGTTAAAATAGTTAGTAGTTTCCATTGGAAGGTAATGCAACTGTCAGTCAGAACTAGTTGCGAAATAGTTAGCTTAAAGTTAATATAAAGTTAACTACGTTTCCGACAGGGAAAATCATGTAGTTAATCTACAATTTTCCTCGTTTTAACGACTGCGATCGATAAAAAGCTAATAGTAGTTTTAAAACTACTCTGATGTATGCAAAGCTGAGTTAAATGGTCCGGGACATCGTAATGGTAAAGCGACCTTGTTTTCTTCTCCATACATTTGGGCTAACTTTGGACTAGTCCTAGTCCTCTACAGGGTATACTTTACATGCGTCAATGGAGTAGTCGTGTTGTGTACAGGGTATGCTACCACACACACACACACACACATATACACGCATACTCCCCCGGTTGGCCAACTTCTCTGGCAGACATTTGCATCAACGACTCTTAAGGAAATTTCCACATTTGTCATGCACGATATTTGTCGATTACAATTTCTTTTACGACAATCTAAAGAAACCGTTTTCAAAGAATGGGTAAAAGAAAAACTACTCAGCTGGTCATGCCAACTAGTTGGTAGATATTGTCCACAAATGGGGACATTGTCGCTCAGTCTGTCACCAGTTTCAATTACTTTGATGCATTCCTGCTTGCTGAAATTGAGCTGATGAAAAGTTCTGTTACAATGTCTATTCAAACTTCTCGTATTAAATATTCTCTGAGCGACAAATTCCTCAAATTGTTATTCTAGAACACTTGTAAACAAGAAACAAACGAAAAAATGTAATGGGGACATTTTTGAGGATCTTGTCATTTACATGGTTATTAATGAAAAGATGGGTCACAGTGTCACTCTTGTTGTCATGTCATCACTGATCTGTTTGAGCTGTCACCAACAGGTCATCGACGCTTTAACATTGACTTGCATCGGTATTGAAAGATGTCTGAAAGACATGGCCAACCGGGCATGCAAGCATAAGTATACATTATTGTTATTTACAGTTGAAAAGCTCACATATACACAACACATGCAAATAAACCGGAAAACGCATTCCCACACACACACATCCATGAAAACACACACGTATTCAAACTATTAAACTTTTTTATGCTTAAGTAGATGTAGTAATTCTCTCTGTCTGTAAAATGTATATGAGTGTTGGTGAGCGTGAGGTTAAAGTTCTTTAGTTTATTTTTTCCTTTATGTGTTTACAATTTTTTGATTTTTTATTTTTTATTTTTGTAAAGTTTACAATTTATGAATTCACACTTTCACCCAAACAAACATGCACACTTCCATACCCTGCTGGAAATGTTGATAGTAAAATTGTACTGATTCACTATTGAGTTTGTCACCATTACTACTGATTAATTATACTCCAGGCAATGATCTGTGCTATAGATATTTATGTGCTTGTCATTGAGATTCCACTAGTGACCTCACAACTAGTGACTACTTATTAAATTAGATTTTTTATAAAAAATTTTGTTTTTGCGTGCAGCCGTATTTTTAACAAAACAAAATGAGACTATAAAAAAATCGTTTTGCAGTTGTGAAATACTTCTCTTTTCATTAAAGGCATAAGAAAAAGTGTAGACGATTAGTTGACAATATCACCAAACTTGTCAACAAAAGTGGTGACTGGGAGGCATTCGGCCCCAGGTTTCCTTCAGGGTAAAGACACCAAAACAAACATTCTTTAAAGTTTATAACCTATGAGTCAGTCAGGGAAATGCATTGTACAAACAAACATCACAGGAAGTGTTGTTAAAAATATGCAGCAATAAAAAAAATATATGATAATATTAAATAGCAATAAACAAATATAAGATAACTTTTTATTTTTTCAAATGAAACATTTTAATTTGTGCGCGGTTTTGAATGACTTTAAATTTACTTCCATTTGGATCAATAAGTTATTCTTTTTAGAAATGAGATATTTAATGAAACGTGTGTTAAATGATTTATATGACACATTAAGGGTTTTAGCGAACAAAATAGCATCAATAAAGAAATTCAGCATAGAATCTTTCACTACTCGGTGATGTGAAATAATAAAATAATTTTTTTTGATAATTTGGTATTTACTGAATATATGAAACTATTCTTTAGAACTGAATGTTTGCAATGGTACTTTGCAAAATATCTGTGTAAAAAAATAAAGTCAAGATGGAAAACGAAAGTTTCAAGAATCGAAACAAGATACCTATTTTTATTTGATTTCTTATTAGCTTTGCGAAGAGATTCCAAATCATAAAAGCCGTTTTGTACTTGTAAATGTTACGAGCCTTAAGAGGTTTTTAAAACCTGAGTTGGCCAGCTTTGATACCCCAGTAAATAACTCATCGTATATTTCAAAAGGAAGGCGAACACTTTACTTATCTTCCAAATATCTTTTTCCTCTGAGTTTTTTATATGTACATAATATATCAGGCAGAGCTTTGGTCATAATTTTTTTTAAATATACATATTTACGTTTTGGTAGAAAAAAATTTGTTGTACCATAAACTATTCTATTAAACTTTACTTAGTCATTGTTGTAATAAATAAATTGTTATACTTTTTCTCCATTTCCCTTAAAGTATCTCCCCATGGCTGTGTGTTTTGAAATAAATATTCAATATTCCATGTTAATAAATCCACCGCCAAAAGGGTTTATCTGCCTGCGAAGTTATATCAAAAGCCTCAGTATTATCATCACAATAAATATTTAAGTTTTTTAAAACTAATTTATAGGATGTACCAGTGTTGCCACTACTAAATTTTTATAGCACCAAAATCTAAAATATATATAAACACTAAATAGCTGTAAATACCAACAAACTCTCAAAACAATTTAATAAATGCATTTTGTAACAAGTCTAGTATACACTAAAAAAAAATTGAGTAGCAATAAAACGTAATGCAAGAATTTACATGAAAATAAGTCTTGTATTCTATTTGCTGGCAAAAATTAGTTAAATAGCTGATGTTTCCTTGTAAAAAGCATCCACCTTCATAAGTGGTAAAAGTGAACAAGAACGCTGATGAGACGGTGTAGCGGCCTGTCGAAATCAGTAGTACTGATCCCTGCTGTTAATCTGATTTGAATATTCCAACACTCCACTCTTAGTAAAAATAATTCGAATTTACATTAATTCAATATATTGAACTAGAAAGCCGAAAAAATAAAATTGCAGACTTATTCCTTCTATTCAGTTCAAAATAAAATTACGTTAAACATTTTTTTTTATAATTGAACTCCTTGGTGACCGCTTACCTGGATGGAAACTTCATATTTTACAAGTTTATGTTAAAGAGACAAAACATGTATATTTATATATACAAGTCCTGATTCGCAGGATCTAAAAAATCTTCAGTTGGCATCGTTAGTCTCAATACAATACACAGTGGCGACTTTCGCAAAATAAATGGTTATAAATCTGGAACATCTAAATTGCTGACTGCATTTAGCTGAAACTTAAAGAAGGAGTCAGGCTTTATAACGCCTGTCTCGCTGGACTTCTGGTTGAAGCACGAGAGGATGTTTTTATTGTATAACTAAATTTTTTTATTGTATAACGTGTCATTAGTAGCCACCAGAAGAAAAATGTTTACTAATTTAATACTTTTTAATAATTTCTCTAGCTTCTTAAGTAGAAAAGATATTGGAATGATTTTGCTTTATTTTATATGGCACTAATGATAATTTCAGACTGGTAAACAAAACTGAACTGAAATAATTATGTGGCGGAAAAGTGACCACCTGAAAATTACAGTTTTTCTCTTTTTTAAGATTTTTAATTGAACCCTGTTGCGTGAACCCTGTTCTACATTAAGCTCTGATTTTTTTTAGTGAAGAAGGAGGCCTTCTTGACATAACTTTCATTAACTTAAAATAATATCTTCTGCAAAAAAATGTGCAAAAATGTATCATATTTGAAAAATTAAAAATTTTGAGCTTCAAGAAAGCTCATGTGGGTCTTAAAATAACAATCTGATATTATCAGAAAATATAGCCCAGTACTTCTTTATTATGCCCACTTAGTGCCGTTTTGTTATTTTCAATCGTTTACGAAGTATGATTTGTTTAAAAGCGCAATTTCTATGAAAATATGGGTAAAATACAACGGGACCAAAAATCTATATTAATCTGATTTTTTTTTAGAAAATACATGTTCGCTATGTCCACTTAGTGACAATCTGTCATTTTCATTTGTTGACGAATTTTGATTTTTTGAGAGCTGCTCTTAAAAAATGTGCAAATAATATATGAATGATACAAATAAAATGGGCTCAAAAATACATAATTTTTCTTTGATTTACACATTTTTCTAAATAATAGCAGCACTGAAAATGGGCGCTTACAAAGCAAAATTGTTATAGTAATATTTAAAAAATCCCGGGAACTCCCGCACAATTTTCCCGGGATTTATTTCCCGGAAAATGTGCGGGATCCTGGGAATTTTTTCCCGGGAAATCCCGAATGAAAAACACTACTTTCGTCTCAGATACAAAAGTTATGTGTTAAGTAATAGTTTTTTCATACCAACAAAGAAGTGTGTTCAGTGATCTTAACTTTAGCAAAACTTTAAAACCTTTGTCACACGAATATTGTTTTTTAATCTGCTGATTAGTTTTAGAGATATCGTGGAACTTGTTGAAAAAAAATTTTTTTTGTTATCAATATTGTTATTTTTAAAACAATCACAAATAGTTTAAAAAATAAAAATAAAAATTTAGGTATTTTTCTACAGCTTATAGAAAACTATATTTTATACAAAATAAGCCATATTTCATCAAAATCGTTCCACAGCTTTTGATTTTATTCACAATTAAATATGCAGAAAATTAGAAGCGAACAAAAAATGTGTTAATTAATTTACCGTTACAAGAAATGTTAATATACCTGGAGAACTGGTTGTCCTATTCAATTAGAACAAAAAACCAAAATTCGACAACAATATTATCTTTGGATATGCATTGCATATCCAAAATACTATAAAATAGTTTGCGCTAGACACATTGTTGAAGTTCCACATTTATTACCACTTATTCAGCGAAAGTCCCCATTGTACAATGCTTTACGTTTTTTTTTAACTAAAACTAAACATAATTGTAGCTATTTTTATATGCTTTCGTTGTTAAACATAAGCTTTTCTAATGGAATCAGTTCTAACGCTTATCCAAAATAAGTTTTAATGTTTATTTTCTTTTTATGCATGCATGTGTACCACATTGTATATAAAATGTTCTATATTTCATTTTTATTCATTTCTATTCAGTCAGTGTGTATTTGTAGATTTTATGCGTAAATTAAAAGATTGTTTATATTAAATCGCCAAAAATTATGGAACACTAAAATGGATTGCAAATGGTAATATTTTTACACATAGTAGCAAAACATGTCAAAGTATGAGTAGAATATGAGTATTAGCATTCAGTTTTTACTTTGTAGCACTGTGTAATTTTTTGTTGTAGTTGCTGGTAATAAACAGCTCAATTAATGTTTCTTTGTACCAGTCATTAGATGTTCCGCTAAGGTTATAGTTATCGCACCACATACGAGAACATTTCATACATTGTTGTAAACATTTTCTAAATATCATATAAAAATTTCCAAGACAAAATATTGCGAATTATATGTTGCGTATTTTCAAGTAAATTGTTGCAGTCCAAATGGAACTTGCGTTATTATTAAATTGCTAAAATTTGTTTGCCTTATTTCTCAGATATTCTCTCAAATAAATTGTTATGTGTTGTGGGTTCTAAGCTAATCCATATACCTGCAAGGAGCTGTGTTTATGCCAGCTTTAAAGTCAGCTTAATACACATTGAGGACTTGTAGAGTAGAGTGGAGCGTCGTATTGTTTTTTTTTTTTCAATATTATATACCACACGAACGTTCTCAATTACATGAAAGAATATTAGGAACTAAAATTAGGAGCTAATTTTAGCTCTCTACCGCTGCTTTAAGATTTTGAAGAAAGGAACAAATCGTAAAACTTAGGCCATAATTGTGTAATTCACGTCACCAAATTCTTAGGGCTTTTACGCACCTTAGTATGATTTGGTTTTTGTTAAGCGTGTCTATTTCATTACTTTATGAAACAAAATTAAACTTTTATCATGACCTTTGATCACCACTATATTTTTATGGTCCCTAACCACAAAAACAGTCGAAATCTAAAATTCTTTATAAAATTCTATATTTATATATTTTTTTGTTGCTTGTACCAGAATCAGCCATTAAAAACTTGATATTTAAAAAAAATTATTTTGCTGTGCAGTGTAAATATTCGATTTTCTTGCAAAAATCAGGTGATTTCACTTTATTGTGAATAAAATCAGTATTTATGCATCGATTTTCACAAAATAAGTCCTATTTCATTTTAGGTATAGTATACGTCGCTTTATGATTGGTTAATAAAAATGGCAAGTTTTTGCCATTTGCAATTTTTATAAATTTTTAATAAATGAAAATTTTTCAATTGTGCACAGAGAAAAAATTACTTATATCCAAGGAATTTTTTCATAAATAGCTGTGCTCGATTACCACATTTACCACATTTTACTACTTTTACTCCAAACGCGTTCGAGTACACATAAAAACAGCAAAAGTAGTAACGAATATAAAAGAAAAATAGTTTCTCTTTTACTACTAATTTACTACAATTTGCTGGAAAAATTTTTGTGGGTAAATATAAAAATTATGTCAAATTGAAATATATGAGAAAATACAAAAAATATTTAAATTAAAATACAAAAACGTTTAAAACTATAGATACAAAACAAATTATTTTTTTCTTTTTAGAAAAAAAATGTATTTGTTCACTATGTGCCCCTAAATAATTGATACATTTTAAATATTGTAGCTCCTTGAAATAAATTAAATAGAGGCCGAAGCAATACATGCTCAAGCTTTTTTGATGCTTTCTCGGTAATCTATGATTGCTCCAGAAATATTGATCTAAGGCCATTACGAGATCCTTTGCTTCATTATCTTGCTGAAAATCCTAATGGGACCGTGAAATGGACGTGAGACGTGCTCGTGTTCTCATCATAGTTAAGAGCTGTTTTAATATCTACTTTGCTACTAAATGCTGGAAAAGTAGACGAAACGGCTAGAAAAGTAGTTTAAAATAGAGGTGACAAGACTAAGGCTTTCAAATAAAAATCCAATAATTGTCAGCATGATATTTTTAAAAAACAACGGAATAAGAAATCATTGTTTTATGAGGCAGTAATGTGTGATGCAGAATCTTAGTTTACAGAATTTTGAAATAAAAAGAATTTCGGTGTTATACAATAAAATATATTACTTGTCTCCATTATTTTGAGCAGTATTTCTATGAAAAATTTTTCTACATTTACACATTTTCTGCTTTTTTATATTTTAATATTTTCTTTCCTATGACTACACCATTTTAAAAGTCTCTCTTTTACTACATTTACTACAAAAAAGTAAACAAACAAAGCTAATGCTATGAATCTAACATGAAATTTTTTTCCAAACTTTCTTCATTCACGTTAGGAATTTTTACCTAAATTAATTCATATTTCTTAATAAAAATATTTTAAAAAATTCAAGTGTTGAACTTGTTGTATAGTCTGTCGTACTAGGCACAACTCTTTCCTTTCTGCCAAACAGGCTATTTGAAACGAACTGTATTTGTACACTATGTTAATAAAAAACACATTTCAGACTTTGTTGACAAAATATTGAACATTTTTTTTCAATGCAACTTCGATTTCATAAATTTATTCATTAAAAACTAAATTCATATTGCGTATGAAATAATTCCAGTTTTTTATTTATAAATTAATAAAATATATGAACAATAGATTATGAACTTTTTGCATAATATGTATGTTCAAACTTTTTCTGTATGCCTAGAAAAATATATTTTTCATCATTGCGGTCTGAATAATTCCAAAACTTCTAAGTATTTTTTTTAATATAATACTCAAGCAAGTTAAAGGTAGTTATGTTTTAAGTTTTGTTTTGCTTTTTATTGTAAAATTGGAGAACCCTTTCAGCACTTACGATAATATCAGTGGAGTAGCCACTTCAAAACTCGATTTTTTGCGAAAATTAGGTAGTTTCACTTTATTGTGAATAAAATCAATATATATCGAACGATTTTCACGACATAAAGCTTATTTTATTTCTAGTATATGAAGCTTTATGACCAAAGAATAAAAATGTTAACATTTTCCCATTTTCGACTTTTCATAATTTTTTAAAAAATAAAATTTTTTAAATTTTGCATAAAAAAATATATTTTTCATCATTGCGGTGTGAATAATTTCGAAACCGTGGAGTATACAAAAAATAATGTTACAACGGCTTAAAAGTAATTTTATATAAGGTTCTTAGTTGATTTTATAACAAAATTGGACAACTCCTTTGCAAGTTATGATAAAATCAGTGGACTTCTTTTGAAGTTAGGCTACCACAAAGGCTCCATTACTCACACGTAAACGTTTAGAAACAGTATTGTCACACGCACTATTTTAAAGCGTATTAAAAATGCGCTTTGAGTTTCTACTCGGCTTTAATTCATTTGTTTTTCAATTACATAATTAAAATGTGTTTTTTTCATATTTTTTCAGCATATTCGTTGGCAGAATTTTTAGTATATTTTAGTATAATTTTCATAAAGATAATTAACGGAAAATGAACTTATGCCGACTTAGCACTAATTCTATTTTGCCACAAATTTATTGCTTTTGTTATTGAATGATGTTAAGATGTGTAATATATGAGTGATTCCACGTAAAACGGCCCTATACAAGGAACAAATAATTTTCTCATTTCTAATAAAAATATCTCAATTGATGTTTTTTAGAGAATGACAATTATAAAAAAATATATAAAAAATACACTATTTAATATTTTTCAATCAATTTGAGGCACTTTTAAATAATCATGCAAGAAACATTTTACTCTCCCTCTTTGTATATTTAATATTTATTTCAGATTTTCTTTTATTCCCTTTCTCACTATTAATAAAAACCGTTATCTCTGAAAAGAATATACTTTTTTAGATTTTTATTGAATTTAAAGAGCTAGAGCATTCTGCTGTCTATAATAGAACGGATAGCAAATAATTTAATGTCTTATTATTTTTTTATGAGTTTATCTTTATATTATTTATATTAATTAAATCAATAACAAGTTTTATTTCTTCGAATTTCTTAAATTTTCGTACTAGGTCACACCCGTCGGTCACACCCGTCTCATTTTAAAAATATTTTTTTTATAAGAAATATAATTTTTGGTCAAACAGTAACTACATAATACAATTAAAAACACTTTGAACAGGTATCTATACCAAAATTATTGTGTATCTTAAGTGAAAACTCAAGCTCACGAAATGCATGTGGTTGTATGTGTTTCATGCGCTTTTTTGCATTAGAAAAATATATGCACATGTAGTTACATCGGCGTAAATTTCTTTAATAAAGTTGCCGCTTTTGATCGCAGGAGTCGAAAATTTGGCTCGAACATATAATTTTATGAAAACGAACCATAAGCAATCAAAAACCCAATTTCAATCATATATAAATTTTTTTTATTTACGTCCGTTTGCATTTAAGATGACGATATGTTCATTTCTTTCAAAAATTTAGAACTATATCAATTTTTTAATATAGAAGCTACAAATATTTGTAAAGTAATATAATTCTTACGTTAATCATTTAAAGATAATTATGATAATTAATTCTTTTGTAGCCACTTGATTCGTTACATAAAACATTAATAATTTTGGCTTAATCTATAATTTTTAATTTAAAAGTGCTTAAAAGTGGTAGGAGTAATACACACAAAATACAGCTATTAAACGTTTGTTGGCAACATTGTTTATAAACGAAAATATAAACAAAGAACAGCTGATACGTAAAAACGGATAGAAAATCAAATTTTATCAGATTCATCCGCAAAGCAACAATACGTTTACGAAAGAGTACCTATTTAGACATAAGTGTCATAAGAGAAATGGATCAGCTGATTCGTAACGTATACGTTTACGTAAGAGTAACGAGGCCTTAACACATAAAACAAAATGTTGTGGTACTTCTTAACATTTTTCTTGTTCCATAGTGTTATTAAAACGTTTTCGGTAATTGCCATTGTCTATTATAATAGGCCCAAAGATATTTATCAATATTATCCTTTCGAAACATATCAGCTGGTTCACTTCCGCTGTTTTAGTTTGTTCCGCTGTTTTATCCGTTCTTATTAGAGAGTTATACAAAGGGATGTTTGCCGTATGAGATAGCAGCTATTTTGAATAACCTTAAGTTTCAGAACCATGTTTTATTCGCTGCTTGTAGACATATGATTTGATTTAACAAGCTCATACCTCGGACTCGAGATTGATTTACCAACTTTCAATTGAATCATTAGTGTTTTTACAATATTTTTACCAATTTTATTTTTATTAAAAACTTTTTTAATATATATAATTGTTTTTACTTTATTATCCAGGTGAGTTTGTAACACATTTTAAAAATTGTAAGTATCGCTTTGAACAGATCAGAATTATATGAAAATGTATTTACATATATAAGTTTACAGCATTTCAGCATATGAAAATATTTGGCTATCGATGGAGCGTATTCATTCGGAATGTTACATTATTCATAGAATCGAAAATAAAATGGTAGAGAAATGTCTATTTAAACTTAATAGAATGATCAGTAAGACCGCGTTTTTAAATACGAGATTAAGGATTAAATTTAATATCTGCATTTACTCTTTGAGTTAGAATTTCCAATTTTTTTTCTTGCAAGCTTAAGCGCCCAATGTTGATGGTTTAATCTTAAACTAGAAAAAAAAATTTTTTTTAAATTAACTCAAATAATGAATACAGATATTAAATGTAATTTAATCTCTAGTCTCGTATTCAAAACCACACTCAAAAAGTATACATACATCTACTATTTGTATCTGAATCATTTCTAGAAAATGTTATCCTTAATCTTTCGAAATAAATTTTTGCCAAAAAGTTCATTGTTCTATCATGATACATGTATTCTTAATTCTTTCTTTACAGCGAAATACATTTTTACTTTACATTTGAATCACAAAGTATTTAATCTTTTCCTTGTTTTATTTGAAACAAAGACATTAAAATCAAATGTCAATTTTATAAATCTTCCTACAATTTATAAAAATTATTTCTTGCGCATATGAATGCATTTATAAAACAAAAATCACATATTGTACGTACGTGAAATAACTGAAAAAAAAACGCACGACAAAATACACGCAGTACTCGTTATAATGATTTAGAAAATTTAACGTTTTACAGTTTTTATTTGAAAATGAAATAAAATTACTTAGAAAAACTGAAAATAGACCCCAGCAAAAACTTTGCTTACTGGTAGGCCAAAAAGTATATGAGGATGTAAGTCGTAACTACTTACAATTTGACTCGATAGCTACTTATTTTTGTTTGATACGTCCAAACAATAAGGGGTACGCCTTACAAATGTATTTACTTTATCACAGCAGATAACTAGTTATTAATTGGCTTACCTGAAGACTTGAAAATGGGTAGTCAAAGAAACAAATTTAAATTAAAAAAGTTTTATACATTTTATATTTTATTTACATTTTTTCAAATGTTTTTAGTTTTATTTTTTTTACCCAGCTGGGATACGAACCTGTGCTTATTCGCTCAGCTATAGTTGACTTATAAGTTTAAGCGACAAAAATTAGTTCTCATATAGAAACTCATGTTGACTTAAAAAGTGGTTAATACTTAACAACAAATTATAACTATTTTCAGACAATAAGAAAAATACGTAGTAATTTAACTAAAAACTAAGTAGTAGTTCTAATTTAAAGCACAATAATAAGATAAATAAGTACCACTCATTACTTTGTAACCTTTTAATAAAGTACTACCGATTACAAAAATTACAAAACTTTTGCTGGGATATTTTGAAAATATATAAATAAAAGAAATATGAAATATTTTTAGTGCATACTTTCAGGATCAATAAATAAAAATTTCCTCTATTAAGTTGCAAGTTAAAAATGTTTAAAATGAGCGCCTTAGTACTTGTACACTTTTTGAGAGCCTTAGAACACGTACAGTTTATGTAACGAAAAGTTTTTATGAAAAAACGTTATATCAGAAGAAGCAAACCCAAAATGTTACGATTTTGGAAAACAAAGCAATTTGTTACACATCTGATTGAAACAGTTTCTAGTAACGTAAAAACGAAATTTTAATTGGTTCCAACTTAAACCGTATATAAAGTATAAAGTGTGATGAATATAATGGAAATTAAATTTATCCCCTTGTCTGCTCTAGCAGTAAAAGCAAGACGAAACTAAAATAATATCGAAAAAAATGCATTGAAACAATAAACAAATAATGAAATTTACGCATACAAATCTGTAAATCTGCGAAAAGCCAAAAACAACTACATTTTCCTTTAAAGCAAAAAAAGAAATTATATGAATTTTCTTTTTTCCATTTAATGTGGCGTGGTTGCACTCACAGACTCTCACACAACATTTATAATTATACGAACACAATAACAAAAACAAGACACAATTATACACATTGTTGAATGAAGTGGCAATAAAGTCCATTTGAATTAAAAGCAAGTGAAAATTAAAAACAAAATAATAAAAAAAAACAATATAATTTTAAAATTAAAATTGGATAAATTGTAGCGTTTTGCGAAACCAGTATAAAATTGTATTCAATGAAGTTCGGAGGAAAATAGTGATTCTTGTCAAAATCTTTTTCGTGTCAAATATATTATACGAATATTAATTCAAATAATAGTTGTTAAATGATTAAATTGTTCTAAAGTAAAGTGATCAAGTAAAGTTATAAAGTTATAATTTAGAAAATAAAAATTGTCTAAAGAACTTTCTTAATTTTCAGTCTATTTATATATGAGTTGATATACCTATATAGAAAAAAATATGACTAAAAAGTTTAATTACCTAATTTACGGCAAACTAAGATTATACTTTGCATTTAATAGTAATACAATTAATTTGCTTTTACAACACAATAAACCATAAAATACCATCAACAACATCACGTGCTTCAAACACTGTGCCACAAAAAATTAAATTCTCGGTTAATCAAATATAAAATAAATAAAAATGTATAAGGGGACTAAAGATGGAATCTTGAGTTGCTTACGACCAAACCAAAATTAACAATGCATGCTCATGCACAATTTCATTACCGTACACTCTAAAACACTTTTGTTGAAAATTAGGTCGATAATAGTCGGCAACACTTCACAGATTATTATCGACCTAAAATTACACACGCATTATTTTTCAACAAAATTTTTTTTACTAAAAAAAGCGATTGGCTGCGTGCAGGTTTGAACCGCGACCTCCTGACTGATAGTCTGACGTATCTACCATTCTGCCATAGCCGTATTATACTTTATGTTAAATTTTTTCCACTTGCACTAAATATGTTTAATTTGAAAGTTTTTTTCTTTAATAAAATAACTACAAAATCGATATCGATGTAATTTTGGACAAGGAGAAATTTTCAACACAAATTTAGACAATATATTATCGTAAATTTGAAGCAATGCTTTAGAGAGTAGATTTTTGCATATCCACGTGAGTGTAAATAAAAAAGGAAAAGTTCATTATATTCAGTAAAAATTGGACATGATCTATATTCCAAGGAACAAAGGAAAGTCAGTACATTCCCATGACACATTATATATAACAAAATATTTTTTTTTTAATGACAAGATTCTAATGGTTGGTTGTGGCAGAGTATACAAAAAAAAAATATACGAGTATCGGCACACAGTGGACCAAATGTGAAAAAAGCAACTTACGATTATATGCCAATGGAAATAGTCAACTAGGGATGCCAAGCGGGACTGGTTTTTGTAGATTCCGGGATTCGGGATTTCAGAATTTCAAATCCCGGGATTTTTCGGGATACCAGAATTTTTCGGGATTTCGAGATTTCGGGACTTTTCTTTTTTAATAAAACACTCAATTTATAAAGTAAAATATTCTGATTATATGAATTCTTAATAACAACTTTAAAAAATTAAGAAAGAACAGCTAATCGGTTATGTTCTGTAATTCATGTGAAATTAAAATCTGCCGAATAATCAAAGCATTGTTGTTGCAAATTAATATTTATAACAAGAATGCTTTGATAATTCCGCACATTTTAATTCCACATGAAATACATAACATACCCGATTTTAATGTTCTTTAATACAAATTTTAACATTTTACGGAATAGTAAAATATAAATTTTGGAAAGAGGACATTCATTACAAAATTAAAAGGTAATTCATTGAACTAGGATCTTAGAAAATAAATGAGTTACAGCAATATTGAATCATATTGCTCCCTTAGCGATCGAAATTTCATTGCCCTCTATTACTGAGTTATCCGTTGACCAAATGACGGCACAAAAATGCTTTGGGTCCATTATGACTAGGTATTCAATAAATCAAAATTTTGTACCTATTTATAGCTTTTATAGATAGTTAAAGCACTCTAGCACAAGATCGGATGATAATTTTAATAAAAGGAGATATTTCAGGGGTGCTGGGTTATCCGAAAAGATAGCTATTAGTGAGCCCTTAGGACATTTGTTGAAAATAATGACGGCACATGTTGCCATTGTCTCAATTTTCGCCTAAAATACCGTAGGCAATTTGAACATGGAAACAGATATTTTATCATCTTTCCGCTATGGATCTATCTGCAAACCACCGTATATTTCTGGAATCCAGAGGTGAACCAACATCCTCACATATAGCTTTTTATGTTATAGAACCATACTGTTGTTGAGTTTTTAAATAAACTATGATTGTAGCTAGAATTTTTTTTAACAATAATATTGTTAAATTCAACCATGTTGCTAATGATATGAATGCTAATAATGTCATTATTAAATGTGAGTATGAGTTTTTTGTCGTAAACTAATTAAGGTTCACAATTATTTAAAACAATAATAAATTATTTGCCGCAACCATAAGCTATATCGGGAAACATGACATTGTTGAGGCAACCATGCTACAACCATATATTTTCTCTCTGTCTGCTCATAGTTATATGTACTTCACATCAATCACTTTTACGGTGCCCATCTCTGGACAAACATTTAAATTCTTTTGGGCTTTTATGTAGTGTGCTATATTATCTGTCCAAGCATAGGTTCGATTCTCATTAAAGACTTTTCCTTCTTTTCTGCAGATAAGGAAGAATTTTTCACAAATTAGATTTTAAAATTTTAAGACAAGAAAAATAGTAGTTTTTACTTAATTTTAAATAAATAAAATGTCCATCTATCGCAACTTATTATAATTAAGAATGACAGCTAAAAATACTGTTTATTTTCAAAACAAAGAATAAAATGAAATTTTGCTGCTATAGATAAAATGTCTAAATCATTAAAATATTTTTAATCATTTCATTAATTGTGAGTGAGTATGCGGAGACATATTCATTCCTGCATGAGTGTATTTTTCGTTTTATTGCTCATCAGCTGTGAACAAGAACAAAAAAAAAAGAAAGCAAACAAATAATAATATTGAAAGCACAAAGTGATCGACAAGAACGACAAAGAGCTCTTAATAGAAATCAAATAAAGAAAAAAATCTCTTTTTTTTTTCTTAATTTTTATTTTAATATCATGCGACTTTAGCCAGCAGCTGACAGGGAGGTGATGTGTAGTTTGATGTGTTTTTCCTTCCAACAAAACTCATCCAAATGAAAATTATTTGATTTGTTTTTTTTTTGCTTTAATTTCCAAGCACAAAAAGTAGAAATAAATGAAATGAAACAGTTCTCTAGAAGTGTTGCTATTTTTTTCGCCAACTAAAATCAACTTTAACATACGTTCGCAGTTCTTAGTGAGTGAGCGTTAAGAAAATTTTATTTCGCGTAGCCAAAATAGAAATGGGATTATATATAATTTTTAATTAAAATAATATTCGTTTTTATTTTTATTCTGGCTATAATTATATACGGCCAAAAAAAGAAAATGGAAATATTCCAATTTGGAAATAATAATTTTCCAGAACAACCAAAAATCCATTTTAAGCAAATAAATCAAATTAAAAATACGCTAAATCAACAGCAATTACACAGTACAAAAAACAAAAATATTAATTCAATTGAAACACAAGAAAATACATATAAATATTAAACAACATTACACTAAAAAAATACAAGAAAAACAATACATTAAAAGAAAATACTTGAAAACAAACAACAACAACAACCATAAAATCACCAGAATTTTTAAATGTCATATTTAAAAATATTTTTATTTAAATGAATGACATTTAAGTGACACGAGACCATCAAACAAATTGCCACAAAACATCATAATATTAAGGAATACATTTTAAATAAAAATTTCTGTATAAACAAAAATAAAAATTAAATATATCCATTATAAAAAATCGTATATTAAACCATAAAATCTTTCCACCAACTATGTACCACAAATAAATTTCTGCAGTACATAAAAAAAGTGAAAATTTTTAATCCAGAAAAATTTTTACAAATCTAAAACACAGCATTACACTACAATAAACCATTATAAACAATTTCATACAAAGAAAGATTCACAGAAAATTTTAGAAAAAAGTTAAAATTATTTCATTACAATTAGCCATCAATTAAACATTGTACAACAAAAAAATTTTATGACCAATATTTAAAAAAGAAAAAGTACATTTAAATCCATTTAAGCCCTTTATGACCGTTAAATTGTTTTAAAAATTTTCATAAAATAAAAATTATCATTGAAAACGACAAGTAAAAAAAAAGAAATTGAATCGAATATACTCGTCATACGACTATATAAAAAATGCCTATTGACATAAGGGCCTGTTCTGTAAATCAACAGATGTCAAATTACGGTGATTTAAAAAAATTAACAAGGGTGAAAATATTGCTTTTGTAAATGGCACGACTTATAGCATTGAAAGTTCGAATAAAATATTCTATTGTAAATGAAAAAAACTTAAAATACCACAAAACCCCATTTAAAAGTCAGCTATTAACAGTTTGTTTTTGAAATCACGTGATTTGAAATCATCGTGATTTTCAGAACAGGCCTGATAAAAACAATAGTAATACTGTGCAAATACTATATTAATATTTAAGAAAGTTTACGTTTATTTCGACCACAAATTGTTATTAAAAATATTAAGTATTTCATAAATATGCAGTATATATGTATGTATTTATCTTTATTATACATTATGGTGGGTCGATTTATGCAAATGCAAACAAAATAAAAAATCGTAGGTGGGAAAATAATTCCACGAATAATTCTGAGTAACTTTAGCCTAGAAACAAAAGTTCTAAAATGTTCATATACCTGGATTCCAAAATATCATGATACCGTCACATCCAGTCAAGGCGGTGGCCATATACGCATGCAGAGGGCCATAGCGAAGATCTGAGAAACAAATTCCAGGAACTCAAAATGGATCTTCAACATGCTAATAAGACCCATACTCACCCACACCCCTGCCCGATAAAAGATTTGCTGTAACGCTTTCGGGAATGTCCTCTTATCAACAGGGGAACCGAAGTTGGACTTTGGGCTGGGTCGGTGGTTGCGTCTTTATTACCGTTATCAACAGAGGATAAGGCTTAGACAGCTTGACATCTAGGGTAATATAGCCCAATTAAGATTGTAGTAGATCATAAGCATGAGCCGAAAAATGGGACACACAGAAAAATTTCAATGTAAAATCGTCGAAAATCAGGTTAATTTAACATTTTTCGGTAGTGATTTTGCTTCATAGGCGTTTCATGTTAATTCAACATGATTTACAATAACCTTGAAGCAACATTTATCCTTTTGAATAAACTATATTTCATGTTAATTTAATATTGCAGTTAAATCCGAGTGAAGTTGATACTGAAATATTACGAGTAATCATGTTGAATCAAAGTTATTTCGAGTTGAAACAACATTAATTTGATATTGGAACAACACGTGAATTTGATACATGAATGTAGTGTAGCTATTTTATTAATTATTTTACTTACCTAATGTGTAGCTTACCTACCTAACGTGTAACGTGTACCATAGCCCAGCAAAAACTAGTGCTTCGCGATAAGCAGGTTTGTAAAGGAGAGTTTTGTTGGTGTAGCTTACAAACATGCTTACGTATTGCATGATATTTGTTCGCGATATTCCACTTAGAAGCATTTCATGTTAAACGGTTATTTCAGCGCATTGATAATAAAATCATACTATTGTTTTGTTGTTTTAAGATCGTAACTCATCGTTATTCTTCGTAAAATGTATATTTTCATAATCTCTGCCTTACAGTAGCGCTTCCTTGAATGCACCATTGTAAGTAAATGTGCAAAACTTTGTTTTTTTAAGTGGACGAAAAAGAAAAATCTAAGAAGCTTAAGCATTTCTTGCCATACATTAGTGCATATATTCAGGCAATACATGTGTCACTACTATAAAGCGCAATTGTATAACACTAAAAGTCTGTACTGCTTCCAAAGTCTCGATTATTTTTTGCTGGGAGGTATCATAACAATTTATGCTGCTAGCTTGGATCTCTTTAAAGACCTATAGTAGAATTTAATGGCGAATATTTTTGTAGACCCTATATCACCGCAGAAAATGAGTTTTTTAGCCCTTTTTTGAAATGTACCTAAAAGACCCATAAAACGAAGAGTTACAAGGTTAAAATGTACCAGAAAAAATTGTTTCGTGGTGATTTACATAAAAGTGCTGAGCACATCTTATCCCTTAAACGTAAGACTTGTAAGATTTCTTATACCGAGTACTAATTGTGAATAAGTACGAAGTTAACCCTTAAACATAGTTTAAGTTTTCAATGATTTGTGGCGTACAAGTTGAGCCTGGAGCTTGGTTGTCTTTGAAGACCTATAGTAGAACATTATGGCCAACATTCTTTTAGATCATTTCTTCCCCACAATCCCCCTTTTTAGGGGTGTTTTTTACGATTTTTTAGAAAAGAGACAAAAATAACCATTATATGTTTGCACTAATATATTCTACAAAGTTCCTGAATATATTCTACACCTCAGATGTAAAGAACACATAGTTTCATGTACCGATTTGCTGCACGAACAGGCCAAAAGGGGAAAACTTTACGTTACGAACCTTAGCCTAAATTATTCACTTTGAATTTAAAAAGAAAAGAGTACGAACTAATCACATTAAAATAAAACTATTAAAGTTGTCATATTTTTATGAGTCTATTTTTGAAATTTAATTGCCGACTTTTTATTTCATTTTCTTTAATATAAATATTTAGACCACATATTTCTCCTTTTTGGGAAAACTATAAAATAAGAAATATTTTATATATCTAGAGGCAAATACCCTGCGTTAGAGGTCAGAAAAACAATAAAATTTCAAGTTCATTATCAGTATTAATACGAATTTCTTTTTAAAGCATATTAAATATTTTTTTGTAGTAAGAAATAATTTATTTTTAAGGGATTAAAGTGTTCAAAAAATTACTTTTAGCAAATATTTCAAGTTTTCTGAATTTTTTCTTATACCCAGCAAAAACTTTTGTCATTTTTGTAATCGGTAGTACTTTATTACAAAGTAATAAGTGTTACATACTTATTTTATTACTGTGCTTTAAATTAGAACTACTACCTTGTTTTTAATAAAATTAGTATGTATTTTTCTCATTATCTGAAGATAGATATTATTTGTTGTTATGTATTAATTAAATAAGTCGACAACTACTTTTTAAGTCAACGTGTGTTTGTATATGAAAACTAAGTTTTGTCGCTTAAACTTATAAGCCAACATTAGATCACTGGGTAAATACTTGTCTTGAAATCTGAACGAGCACAGGTTCGTATTCCAGCTGTCTCAAAAAAGTACAAAATAAAAAATTTTAAAAATATGATTAAAATATAATGTTCAACAACTTTTTTTAGTTTTAAGTTGCTTATTTGACTACTTATTTTTTAGCTACAAGTAAGCCAAATAATAACTAGCTAATTGTTGTGACAAAGTAAATATATTTGTAAGGCGTACCCGCTATTTTTTAGACTTCTCAAACAAAAATATGTAGTGAGCGAGTTAAATTACGAGTAGCTACGATTTAAATCCTCATATATGTATTTTTTTTTTTGTATACCAGTAAGCAAAGTTTTTGCTGGGTAGTTTAGAATATACCTGTGATCTGTTTTTTTTAATCGAATGCTCTTAAAACTTACTGGCGAATAAATTCTTCAACTATCACTATTTTTTTATTCATCGGCAAGGAAACTCGTCAACTCGAAAGAGATCGGCCACTTTACAATTTTGATTTATGCGCTATAACTTTCACATTCAGCATTTTTGAAAACAGAACAAGAAGGCACACATTTTTTCATACAAACTTTTATATCAAGTATGGCGCATCATTGTTTTTTAAGCGGACAAATTAGAACAGAATAAATGTCATCCTATGTTTTTGGAGAGAAGTTAAAATTCACTGTAAATTGTGGAAATATTACACTTAATTTTTTAATAAACATTTCATTTATAAAACCTTTTGTTGTTTACCAAAGTTTATTTTTTCAATATTTTACACAGAATGTGAAAAACATTGATACATCTTTTTTAATGACCCCAATATATCAAATTGTTTATTTAAATGAAAAAAAAATTTAAAGATTTTATGGTTTATTTGTGTATTATAAATGAAATAAATAAATAATTTAAATTAAAAAAAAGTATAATTTAATAATAAGCAAAAGTGTGAAAAGTTTAACAAATTAAAAGTGATCATAAACATTTTTTCACACAGATTTTAAACAAAGAATTTCATTTTCTATAAAAGAAAAATTAAAAGAAATCACAAAAATTAAAATTTTTAGCAAAAATCTAGATGGAAATCTGGAAATTTAAATACATAAAAATTGTGCGAAGTTTGTTGTTATTAACTAAAATTTTTAATGAAAGTGATGAGTTTGTAAAAAAATTTATGAAATAAATCGTAAAAAATTACTTCTAGCGGAAGAAATACATCGATAAAATAATAAACATATAAATGAATTAATTAGCCAATTAATTAATTAATAATAAATGTATTGAAATTGTGAAGTTTATAAAAGAAAATAAAAGTTTTAAATAGTTTATATAAATTATATCTCTTATTAAATTTTCTATTTCAAGCTGAGTGTTTTCTCAATAAATTAGCCAGTAAAGTTAATGCATGAAAAATATAAATAAAAATTAAAATACCCTTCTTAATTATTTAAATTAATATTGAAACAAATAGCAGCTGCAATAAAAAAAGGGGATTTTCTTGTTACACTCACATATATGCACTAACATACATACATAAATATACACGAAAGTTTTAAAATAATCCTTGCAAAAATTTATTCGTAATACCAAACACGTCATCATTCAAAGGATACAAATTCTCAAGCGGAAGCTTAGCTAAACACTCATACACCTACAAATATGGCTGATTCTGATTCCGATATAGTTGAAGAGGAGATAACCACAACTACATGGAAGAAAAAAAGAACTACAAAAACGGTGGGTCATAAAATAAATAATTCTATTTTACTTTTAAAAACGGCTTTAATAAAAAATGACGTTAAGTGGAAAATGTTTCCAAATTCCGTGTAATTTCTGAAATGATAAATGGCTCCTAAAAGTTATTTTTTTTTTATTTCATGTTATTTTCACTAAAAATAAATAACTACATTTTAAAAATTTGGACCATTTTTCATTGCGACGATTTCTCAAAGCTACATGAAAAATGGCCATGTGAAAACTTGTAATTAAAACAATTTATTAAAAAAAATATTTTAATTCTTACAGAGGAACATGTTTTAATGGATATTTTACGCACATACGGAGAAATATTTCATATTTTCATGAATATAATTTACCTTAATAGTTTTAATTATAACCCTGCAAAAAATCGTAATTTGTTCCAAGGGGATAACATTTACATTTCATGCCAAGAAGTACAAGTAATCAATTTAATATTCTAAAACTATTGTTTATCAGCAAAATCTGCTCTAGACAAACTTTTATTCGTATACTTTCTTATCTCTTTGGATGACTTCCATCTCATAACAACCACGTGTTAAATTCATTGAGTACAGTTTATCAATAATTTTACTACTGATTTATATTTTCTTATTTTGCTATGAATCTTTAATAATTATATCAAACTTTAAGTTTAAGGATTATTTCGGTTTATTCTCACTTTTGCGCCATTTTTTAAATCTTCATAAAGAATTACCAAAATTTTTTTTATTATGAACAACAAAATATACCCGCAGTTAGACAATTTTTCATCTCATGAAAGCCCAAAAACACACAATAGAGTTCGCATTATCTTTTTAAGTTTTACCAATTCCCATTATCGCACAGTGGAGCCGATCGCAAAAATAATGATAACAAAGCTGTATCTTATAAGCCAAGAGTTCCCAAAGGGGGTCCGTGGACCTCAGGGGCGCCGTGGACCCCTGGGGTCCGTACACTGAAAACAAAAATCAATCCATCCGTACTTAAATTAATCCCAAGCGGTGTCAAAAGTACGGTAATCTAGGTTTTCCTAAAATCAAGTAGTACAGAAAGACTGATTAAGTCAGAATATTCAAGTGGAACATAGTTAATTTTATCCTGATTAGCCTTTATTCATGTAAAAAAATTCTTATTTTAAGTACAAATATGTTTATAAACTTTATACACAGTCGTACTCGTACTGTGCTGGTGTTTGTTTGCTTTATGATACCCAGTTGGCCACGTCTTTAAGACATCATCAATGACGGGTGCACGACAATGTTAAATCCTCGACGACAAATGTCGGATAGCCGGAACAAATCATCGATGAACTTTTCGAACAAGTGTCGCGAAAATCGTGCACGATTTAATTAGCGATAATGTCGCTCAGATTGTCATTCACATAACGCAAGATGATTCCGTGGGCGACATTGTCGCCTATGTTGTCGTCAATAATTATATAAACAAAAAAGTCGCCTCCCGACTAGAAATTTTCCCAGTACTCATATTGGGGCCAGATTGGGAATGCATGTGGCACATCCAAAAGGGTTATCCCACTTGTGATTTGATTGTATACTTGTTGGGATAGCCCATCTACAAATTGATGACTTAACAAAAGTTCTTCCCAAGTGGGAAACTATTGGGAACTTGTTGGGAAAATCTAACACAGATTTTTAATCGTATATTATGCTCATCTTCAACAGAGGTAAATGTTACATACTTTGGTCCCTTGGATAGCTTCAGCAATTTTAATTCAATATTAGAGTTTGATATTTTCCCGATTTGAGCAAATTTTTGAAGGATTTTGATATTTCCCCACAGGAAACCAATCGGGTCCCAAATACGTTTCTGCGTTACATCGGAACTGGGATCCCAGTTAGATTCCAAATGTGTTTGCATAAAAATTTCTAGTCGGGCTGTTATGTCGTCAATGATTACATAGGCTACAATTTCGTTTACCTTGTCGTTAACGATTACATAGCGACAATGTCACCTACTTAATTATTGAATATCTTTGCTTATCTGTTTTTCCGTTTCATTTAAATTATTGACTGAACTAGCTGAGATTCGAACTGAGGCTGTATGTTTATAAGTTTTGGCGCTTACCACCCTGCTGCTGCACCACTTAAAACATAGACAAAAAAAGGCCAACATATGAATTTGCTTGATTGAAGACAAAATGTAAGACATTGTCGCTCATTTTGTCCTCAACAAAGTTGGATTGAGGACAACTTGCAGGAATTTGTCGCTCAGACTGTCGTGAACGACGATTTCTTTTACAATGTCGAGTAGAAAACCAATCGACAGAAGACAGTTCGTGCAATAATCGTAGATGATAATGTCGGGCATTCTGGGCAACTGGGTAGCCACAAATCACTGTTGTGTACTTGTTGTTGTTTATTTTCATTGCTAGGGCATAGCCGAAAAGTAGCTGACAAACGTTATATTACATGTAGATTCAAGCCCGCTGTATACTTAAATCAATCCGCCGCGTACTTGACAATCCCGCCGCGTACTTGAATCAAGCCCGAATCAGGCTAACTTTTACTTATTAAATCCTGGAACAGAACAGACTTGAGAACTTATATTTTTACTACTTATATAAATTTAATATTTTAACTTACTTGTTTTAATTTAAAATTTATTATTGTTCATTCCTAGTATTGAACTTAGCTCGTCATGTTTGTAAACCAACGCCTTAAGCCACTCAGCTAACTGAGTATAGAAAGAACGACAGCTAAAGTCCAGTATAAGCCAGCAGCATGTAATGAGACGTTCGTAGGCTATTAGTCGGCAATGGACGAGCAAACAGAATAACCAACAACAAGACAACAACACAAGCACATCATGCGACTAAAGCTATCCACAAGCAAACAAATACCAACACACTACGACTGTGTAAAAAGTTTATACTAATAGTAGTACATAAAATAAGAATTTTTGTACACAATTTAAGAAAACTCAAAGTAAGTAGAAAATACTTGAATTTAGTACGCTGTTTTTCTTTCTGTGTAGCTGGATGGATTTCGACAGCTATGGTATTTTTGGTGCGAAATAGTAATACGTTAATAAAAAAATTCCAAAACAATCCTGCAGGGTATCAAAATAAAGGAAACTAATCTTTAAATTAGAAAAGTAGAAATAATAAACTGGTTTAAGTGGCTTAGGCTGAGACCACACGATAGTTTTTTAAGCGCGGCGTTTCTGCTTTTCATATTAAATTTGAAAGTTCTCAATTTTTCAAAACTTCAAATTTAATATAAAAAGCAGAAACGCCGCGTTTTAAAAAAGCAAGAAATTTTTATAAATATGTATTAATTAAAAATTTAACAATTTTATAAGATCGTTTTATTTCTTATTTCAATAGTTTGAGGAGATCTTCTAAAAAAAATCTTTCTGAAAAATAATATGGTTTAAAGGTTTAGGATTTAATCCATTCTTTTCTTTAGTTTTGATAAAACTTGACTTGGAAAAGTCCTTTCACTTATCGTGGATGTTGAGGAAATCGAAAATAGTTCATAATACAGAATGGGTGGGTGGGTTCCAAAATGTTATTTGCAATGCAAATGCACAAAGTCATGCATTCCTAAACGCGACCAAAGCAAATTGTGTATCACTAATTTTGTTGCTGTTTCTATTTTTTAAGTAAACAACACAGTTGATTACTTTCTATTGAAACATTAGCAAAACCGCATCGCTGCAATCTGTCTTGACGTTTTGGAACCCACCAAATATTTATTTTCTCAGTCGTTTTCCTGGATTTCTCCATGTTCGATTAGAGCCCTGATTTTTTTTAATTCTTAAAACTTTTAATTGTTTCGGTTAATTCTCTTAAAAGATATCTTATATTACTATCGATATTTTCTTCTGTTGTCTGGTCATCATCTGACTCATACTGGCAGAGCTCAACACCGAATATTCTGCAAAAAGTTTATTTCTGAATTCCTTAGTTTCCGTTTTTGCACTCCTTGGATTTTAATTAATTCTTTGGCAATAGTATTATTGGCTTTATTAAATTATTAAACAAAAAATTAATAGTTCACTCAAGTTAAATAAGAGTAGAAGAGCCTTAACTAAGCTCTTTTATAGGCACTCCCAAAGCTTTCAAAGTTTTACTTAAGTTAAAATCACTGAACATACTTCTTTGTTTGTGTGAAAAACAGATTTTTAATTAATTCTTTGGCAATAGTATTATTGGCTTTATTAAATTATTAATGAAAAAATTAATAGTTCACTCAAGTTAAATTAGAGTAGAAGAGCCTTTACTAAGCTCTTTTATAGGCACTCCCAAAGCTTTCAAAGTTTTACTTAAGTTAAAATCACTGAACATACTTCTTTGTTTGTGTGAAAAATTGATTTTTAATTAATTCTTTGGCAATAGTATTATTGGCTTTATTAAATTATTAAACAAAAAATTAATAGTTCACTCAAGTTAAATTAGAGTAGAAGAGCCTTTACTAAGCTCTTTTATAGGCACTCCCAAAGCTTTCAAAGTTTTACTTAAGTTAAAATCACTGAACATACTTCTTTGTTTGTGTGAAAAATTGATTTTTAATTAATTCTTTGGCAAAAGTATTATTGGCTTTATTAAATTATTAAACAAAAAATTAATAGTTCACTCAAGTTAAATTAGAGTAGAAGAGCCTTTACTAAGCTCTTTTATAGGCACTCCCAAAGCTTTAATGGTGTAGCAAAGCACACAAGTAATATATAAACAGTCCCTAAATCAAGAGTACGTGAGAAATAAAATTTCCTTGGCTTCAACAAAACTGAAGGCACCATCATGCTGGTTCATGCCGCCAAGCAATTTCTAATAGCCGATTGCAAACTTGTTTGGCACAATTTATCATAATAATTTAATTTTGAGCTCCACCCAATATTAAAATTGAAATTTATTTACTAACAAAACGAAACGAAATTAAATATTTGTGAACCATGAAAATGTTAATTTCACTAGTATTTTTTCAGAAATGCAGCTATTTCTAATTGAATGATTTATTTATTATTTAAATTTCAATTTCGAACTACTCTCAATCGTTGGCCAACATTTATTTTGCACTCACAGAAACATGTTCGTTCAATAAATGAACAGTGATTTATTGTTTCCATTTTAATTTGATTGATTTTCACCATTTACTCTTTTACTGCCGCACAATTGTGGTGTATTTTTAGTTGCGTAGACACTTATTAAATTTTCTACAAAAAATAAAAATCTTTTAGAGTTTAATGAACGAACGAAGGCATACATTTGACCTAGAATTTTAGTGAGATTTTCAATAAATTTTGTATTCGAACTGAAGTGTGTCAAAATAAAAGTCAAGCGTTTTATGTGGTCAATAAAATTTTGCTGTTTTATGATTCCCTTAAAAATGTTTAAAGGCAAATAATTTCGTTTTGAAAAAGAAAATATAAATGTGGTTTTCATGTATAATTGAGTATGTCATAAAATTTTATTTATCACTGAGTGTCAATTGACTCCCTCCAATGACAACGTCAATTTAAAGTGGCAGCTACCTCTCATATAAAGTTTCAAAGCTCGAACATCTTCTAGTCTTTGGAAACCAGTCAAATGGAGTACCTTATGGCAGGTTCTCTTCCCATTAGCGTTGTTAAAAGCTAAAGGGGAAATGGACATACGCGGTTATTCGTAAAAACCACAGAAATTAACAACATACTATATATTTTGAGAATGAATAATTTTAAGAAGAAAATTATATAATTTTTTTTTTCAATTTCGCCCCTTATGTGAAAATACTATAGCGATAATTTCTTTGTTCAAAATGTAACATTTTCGTTTTTTATTTTGTATTTTATGAGTTTTGGTCAAAATTAAACACCCACTGATTGCTCATTAGTTTTAATTTATTGGTAAGCAGTCAATGTTAAAAGTAAATGGTCAATATGTTTATTTAAACATTAAAATGATTTTTAGACTAAAAGGTTAAGAACATGTTTTTACACATATGAAAAAGTTTTATTATCTACAAAAAACAAAATCGAAATCGTCGTTTTTTTGCATAATTAATATTTCGCATCACCCTATGTAATATTCACCTACATTAGGGCGATTCTAATTTTTGCATGTATATTTTTTTGCAGTCCCCACCTGAAATTCTGTTGGATATGTCGAAGAAAAAAGTGCCCTGAAAGTTACAGGCCTCATTATTAATTTTAAGTACTTTCCATTCAAAATAGAGGTAAAAATAATGTTTTTTTCTTAAAAGTTTTATAACTCAGCCCCATTTTATTCTATAATATTGCACGTAGTCTTGACTTACTCAAAATCAAAAAATTTTCAAAAGTGCTCATAGCGACGAAAGCGTACATTGTACTGGAGTGATGTTACGGGTCACTGAAACTGAATTTTACCTAAAAATCTAATTTTTGTCTGTTATCTCCAAAATGATCAACTGTACTAAAAAAAGTTTATGGAAAAGTTGTTAGAAACATAATTTCCTACAAAAATGTTATGTAGAGTAAAATGCTTAGATTAATATTTCTTTAGATATTAGACTTTAACTTATGGGTAGTATAAAATTTTTACGGTTTATTAAATAAAAAATAAATGTATACTTGTCATAAGCTAAAGTCCAATGTCTCAAAAAATATTAACCTGAGTGATTCCGTCAGTATAAGTAACATTTTTGTAGAAAATTAAGTCTCCAACGAATTTTCCATTTACATTTTTTTATATATGATTATTTCGGAGATAACAGCAAAAAATAAATTTAGTAAAGTTCGACGTTGGCTCGCATAAATACACATAATCCGTTTTCGTTTTTGATTTTTTTTTTAATTTGGCAATTTTTTCGTTTAATTTTGTTTTTTTTTAAGTATTTTTTCGTTTTTTGACGATTATTTTTAGTGTTGGCACTTTCTCATTTTGGCGATTGTTTGGCTTTAACGTTTTTTTCGCTTGCTTACGATATTTTTAGTTTTAGCGATTTAGTTATTTTTGCTGCATTATTCAGTTTTGGCGTTTTTTGGGCTTGGAGATTTTTTTCGGTTTTTTTTGTGATCTTTTTACCTTTTGCGATTTTTTTTCGTTTCACACTTTTTTTCGTTTTGGAACCATTTTCTGTTCTTGGCGATTTTTTTGCGCTTTTCTTTTTTTTGCGCTTTTTCCGTTTTAACGATATTTTTAGTTTTAGCGATTTTTTTAGGTTTTAGTGGTTTTTTCGTTTTGACGACTTTTTTCGGTTTTTTTGGCGTTTTTTTAAGCTTTTTTTTCGATCCTTTTAGTTTTGGTGATTGTTTGCGTTTTAGCGTTTATTTTTAATTTGGTCCTTTTTTCCTTTAAGCGCTTTTTTCATTTGGCGATTTTTCGTTTTGAAATTTTTTTAATTTTGGAATTTTCTTAGTTTTAGCGTTGCCTCCTACGATTTCAAAGATACAGCAAATTGTCCAAATTACATGGTCAAAATTACATTAACTGATAGTACACCCTTTAATTTTTATTGTTTTAAGTCTCAGTGTTAATTATTATACAGACAACACCAATTAAAGTGTCTATATATATGTGCCTGCATATTATACTAGTGTTTCAACTAGGGATGTAACGATACGCCGTTTTGCCGATCCGATACCGATACCGATATTTAAAATTAAATATCGCCGATACCGATTCCGATACCGATACGAATATTGAAATTGAGTTCAAGTTTAGATTAACAAAACTCAAGTGCAATCTTTTATTATAAAAAATTACATTATAAGAGAGAATATTTAAAATTGATAAAACATTGGAAGTAATTTTTAAGGAGCTACATTTTCTTTGCTTCCAAAAAATTTATATTAAAAATATGCAGATAATTAGTAGAAAAGCAAGAAAAAATGTTTAATTTCTTTATAAAAAATACTCGCCATGCATTTTAAAAAATTGATTTTTTTAAAGGACACTTATCAACTAATATTCTTCTATAACTTAATAGTTTATTTATTAAAAGACTTCTAAGTTTATATATATTCACTTAAATTTACATAAAAAAATTTTGAAAATGGGTAATTTTTTATCCTTTTTCCTTGAGGAAAAATCATTATAGAATACCGAAAAAGAAATTTGTCCTAGCAACGCTTTCAATTCGATGATTGGTAGCCGAAAAACAGAACTTCTTGCAATGGCAAGGATATGTAAAACTAATTAGAAATTATCAAAATTTGCAATACTTCCAGATCGCGAATTCTACATTTTCATGTCTTCTTTGGAGTATCTTTTTTTTTGCTGGAATAAGATTTAAAAACAACGACTTGAATTTGAATTCATGGTAAAATTAACAAAAAAAAAAATTTTTTACAAAATAACAGCATAAAATATTATTAATTTTTAAAATTGATATTAATAGGATTTAAAAAATAACGAAGTGAATTTAATTCATGGTAAAATCGAACGAAAATAAATTATTTGTTAAAAAAAACTCTGAAAAAAATTTTTTAAAGTATCGGCGTATCGACAGTAAAATATCGCCGATACCGATGTATCGGAAAATCTGAAGTCTCGCCGATATATCGGTATCGGTATCGGTATTCGTTACATCCCTAGTTTCAACATACATATTAGAGGGCTGCACGAATATACTCGAAAGTATGCATTTTTGTGTGTGTATGCATGTAAGCTTTTTTGTATATATGTGTATATATATGTACATATATATGTATATTTGGTCGTGGCTATGTATGTGCACAAATATACATGCATGTATACATAAGTATATACATACGAACATACATCTATGCAAACACGAAATTCGTACGAGTACATTCTGCGAATACATTTGAGTACACTTTGCAGCCCTCTAATACATATTACGTTTTTAACTGTCATGTACTTGTTGCAGCGGTCAAAGTTTTACATATTCTGTGAACATTTCAGGTCGGTAGCTCTTACGGTTCTCGAGAAACAACCTATGACAGACAGAGAGACGGACGGACGGACAGCGTAGCGAAAACAGTAGGGTGTCTTTACACTTTTGGTGTGCGGAACCCTAAAATCGAAAATTTTCGATAACAATCAAATTCAGTGGCTTGTACCAACCAGGCGCGAACACAAGGGGGAACAAGATACTAAGTTATTTTTTCGACATATCCAACAGCATTTCGGGTGGGCACTACAAAAGTAAAATACTTGCAAAAAATAAAATCTCCTTAATCTACATATGAATCTGAAAATACAATTATATTTTCAAAGAAATTTTTTTTGTTTTTAAAATTATTCGTCATACTTTTCTTATTATTCTTTTCATAAAATCTTTTCTTTTCATTTTCTCTTGTTTTTTTACTTTTTTAACGTTTATATTTCTTGATAGAAAAATATATGATATTTTCAGCAAAAAATGCAAATTTTTTTCATAATATTTTTCTCCTCTCCCAAAATGTCAAGGATAAATAAATAAATGTTTATACATTTGTTACTTTATTTAAAATATAAACAATTTCATTTTCATAAAATAGCCATTAGAAAACGAATTGGCTCTTTAGTTTTCGGCGAGAAAAATTATGCAAAAATAGCAAAGATAAAACTAATAACAAAAGTTGAGTTAAGTTTTTCGTTAAATATGTTCATAGAATGTATGTATGTATTTAAAATCGCAAATATAGTTAGCACAATTTTCTATTTTAAAGATGATATCAAAAAGTATCATAATTAAATCCAATTTATTTAATAACTAGTAGCCCGCGCAGGCGTTAGTTATCCTGATGGGATAATGGGATGGAAACTAGTAATTTCTAATTGTGTATTATTTTGGATGAGGAATCTTATAAGATAGATGAAAATTCCAACAGCGCCATCTATCGGCTCAAAAGTATCCTATATCTTAAGCTGGATCGTCACATAAACATTCACAAAATTTCAATAAAATCGATTAGGCTGTTTGTAAGCCAAAATTTTGTGTACTGAGCGTTATCCTTGTTTCTTAAGTGTTCTTTTTTTACTGATAAACTTTGTACTTTTCTCATTCAGCATTCATAGAAGTATTTCACTTCATTTTAATATTTTTGCGTTTCATTTTGCTATATAGCTATCTGGTATCAATATATTTTTACTATATCAAAATACAAAGCAACCAAATCGCGTACATGAAATATTTCAAGATAACGTTCAATACATTTTTTCATGAATTTCATATTGTCTCCAAACACTATTTACAAATTTAATTGATAATTGAGATGGAAAATCTTTTATGATTTTAAGCAAGAACTCCTTAATTAATCGATGTCCGTCTAGCATGTCTTTCTTTTTTTCCATTACACTGTATAACAAAAAAAAAATTATTCTAATGACTAATTTTGACAACCACTTGAAAACAGGAGTAATAAATCTGTATCTTTGAAACTTGAGACCCGATTACAAAACGATGTATGTAAAAATTATTGAACAGGACCTGAGCTTTAAGAATATTGAAACTTAGACCACCCTATTGAAACACACCTTGATCTACAGGATGTCAAAATTGACTCCCTCGGGCATGATAAACCTTATCGGCCTCATAACTTTCACAAATATTATCCAATTTTGATCAATTTAAACTTGATATAAATTTAAATATATAATTTAAAAAGATGTGTGAAGAAAAGGAGAATATCCCATATCTTTAAGGCAAAATGTTTCTTATGGGGTAATACGATAGTGCCATCATATTACTCATACGCGCTACATTAAAAATATTGGATATCCGCATATTCTTCACACACATTTTATTAACTAAAAAATTTGTATGGAAAAAAAATTTTTTGAAACGTATTTGCGTTACTTTTCATGCAAATTCTAAACGTTTAGAAACGAAATTTTTTACAAAATAGGCCTATAAAGAGCTTCCTAAAAATATAATTTTTAATATATCGTCCTATAGCCGCCAAAAAAGCTTAAGCGAAAAAATTTAGTTTTACAGGTGAAGTATTCTTTAAATATCCTGGGTTTAAATCGAAGTGGAGCCTTAATATTGGCTTTTTGTCGGTTATTGCTCGATATCGTTAACATTTTTGCAACATACTACGATTGCTATGTTTTTTTAACAAATAGGAAAGAAATTATAATAAATAAATTCTTCTGTTAGGCTAGTTTAGGTGAGGAAGGGTAGTTTCAAGTTTGCACTTCGCGATATCACTAATGCTCTCATGAAAACATCTGCCGAGTCACCTAAGCCTGTGTCGTTGCAGCCTCGGGCAATGGTAGACAACATGCTCAATGGTTTTTGGTTTCTCCTCATCCTCGCACATCCTACAAAAATCTGTAGTGCCAATCTCCCAAATGCTGGTCCTCGCGCTAACTGAGCAATGACCAGTCAATGCGCATATTAAGAACTATTAAGACCCGTATCACCTTCCTATTCACACCCAGTAGTAGTTCGGATCTACCTAAGTCAAGTTTGGGCTACATGGCCCTCGAGACTTTACAATTCTCCCTACTCCCCCATGAACGGTTGGCCCTGCTCGACACCCAGTCACTGAGCTCCCTATAGTAATGACCGGTCGGTATTTTAACCGATCTGTCACACAAATCCTCACCTAACGCTGACCCTAATCTTGCTAGCTCATCAACAGTCTCATTTCCCTCAACACTGCAGTGGCCAGGAACCCAACATAGTCTGACAACTTATTTGTCCATAAGCGAGTTGAGGACTCTCCTGCACAGAAAAAATAGACAAGAATTATATTCAATAAGACCATGTTATTAAAACAAATATGAATTTCAATAACATTTATCTTTAACATAATAAAATATTTCGTTGTATGTATTTCTTTTCCATGCCGGTTATTTCTTTTCTTTTTATACATAAGTACTTAAAACAAGTTGTAGCCCATAAAAAAATAAATGGGATATGGCTCAGCTAGAGAGTGTATGCTTTACGTCCGGAAAGCCCGGGTTCGTATTCCAGCCATGTCAACATTTTTTTAATTTATATATATATTTTTATTTTGAAATAATTCTGTTATCAATATAGGGGAATTCTTTATCACAGGAAATTTGAAAAAAAAATTATTGAATACCGGGATTTTTGTTATCAAAAACAAAACTTATTTTTTTCTGTGTGCAGAAAATCTGCCTTGCTGACCACATTTGTGAGCGGACGGTTACAATTAAAATCAAGATTAATTACATTAAATATATCTTATATATTTATTAAAGAAATTTGAAAAACTAAAACGTACATCGTTTTATAATCGGATAGTAAGTTTCAAAGATACATTTCTTATTACCATTTTTTCCAATTGGATCCAGTGTGCGCCGTTCTGCATTTAGTTCTAACGAATCGACATGGTAAAGCATGTAGCTCCTACATTTTAGGTATAGAGTATAGTCAACTGATTTATGTAAAATCATTTTGTGAAAATTTTTAACCTGTACTCAGCGCTTTGATGTAAAACACTACGAGAAACAATTTCTGTTGAGCATTTTATCCCACTAACTCTTCGTAGTATGGGTCTTGTTGTGACTTTCAATCAATGACGATATAGCAGGATGAAGTATTCTACAAAAATATTTGCCATAAAACTCTACTATAGGTCTTCAAAGATTTCAAAGTTACGTTTTACATTCTAGATCTTCGTTGTATGCGCTTTTATTATTTCATTTCTTAAACAGGAGTAAAACTCCTCTTCAGCAACGGTAAAACGCCAAAAATTATTTGAAACTTCCATAGTGTTTATGGGTTAATTTCGTAATTATTAACAATTACTACTCTGCATAGGAAACTTTTTAACCGTTACGTTTAAGATATGCGATGTCTTCATCACTTATTTGCAAAAACCATGCGAAACATTTTTGTAGAACATTTCTGCCCGCTTTATCGCCGCTGAAGGGGAGTTTTTGCTCCTGTTTTAAGAAGTACATAAAAACGCCCACACAGCGAAGAGTTAGAGGACTAAAATGTTTCAAAAAATATTAGTCCGTGGTGTTTTACATAAAAATGCTTAAAACATCTCATACCTTAGACGTAAGACCTACAAGACATCGTAGTCAAGCCAGTATAACTCTAAGCCCTGTGGTGCCCTTTGCCAGAATCAGAAGTTAGAACTTTGCTATTGATTTTGTTGTACACTCCTTCTAAATCAAATTTGTAATTTTTATAAATGAGACTTTTAAATTAACTAAAAATTTGTTATGAAAAAGAAACAAACAAAAAGAAATTTCTAATTTTTATTACCTCACAAGCTATACGTGCACAAATATATGTATGTATATGTATGTATACATGTATATGCCAACACTAATCGTGTGGGTAACTAGAAATCGCATAAATTTACTATATTACATAGGAGGAGGTGTAATATCCAGCACATAATATTCTGTTAATTTAAATACTTAAATATTACATATTACATTGTATTTTTCATATTCTATAGATGAATATTTTAAAAATGCGCTTATATTTTAATTAATAAACTTCGACAACTGCCACAATAAGAAATAAGAGATTAAATCAATACTTGCTCTCATGGTGCTCTGCTAAAACTCTAAACGACAAGAACTCAATAGATTTGATCATAAAATACACATCAATATAAATTAGATGTAATTTGCATCCATAGAATCTTTAACAAAAATGTCAACACAATTATAGTATGGTTGAGTGTATATGTGTCTCCGGATATAACATACTCATCCTGTTTCAATTTACGTATGTATGTGTTGTACTAAATATAGTTCATGTATTTGTTTTTGGAAATTGTTATGTTTGTTTTTGTATGCTGGTTGCTGAACATTGACTGTCTATTAATCAATTAATATTGACAAGAATACAACAACATGTTTGTTAGTCAAGTCATTGGTTTATTTTGTTGGTTGTCTGCTTGTTAGAGTCGAGTTGATTTGAGTATGTTAATTAATTCAAATTGTTATGTGAAAAAAATTTCAACTACTGAAAACATGCCAGTATTAGTCTAGGAGTATTAGGATAGAGCATCAATGAAAAGAAAAAAATGGTTTTATTCTAGTAAGTTGGAAAAGTATGCTTGCTTTAACAAAGCAAAGCGATTCTCACACTTCTATATGTAATTTATAACACTTCACAGCAAAATTGGTTACGGGAAGGAGGATAGAGGTAGTTGTGTTAGTGAACATCTGATTTAAATCTTCCCAGACTGAAAGTGGCAGGAAAACTTCTGCAGGAAACTTATTTCTCATACGAACTGTTCGGCTAAAGAACGAATTCTCTCTGTAATGCATAGTACGATTCGCTGGCGTATCGACCACAAATGGGCGTGCCCTTAATGTAGAAGGTACTCCAGAGGAAAGTCGACTAAAATAAGCAGAAGATTTTATCGGCATCTATCAGACTATTTTTGAACCCCGGCCAAAAAACAGGGGTGTTATAAGCTTGTAGTGTGTATCTGTGTATATGTTGTGTATCCGTTCCCTCGTAGAGCCTAAACGGCTGGACTGATTTTGATTTTTGTCTTTGAAAGGTGACTTGATCGAGAGTGTTCTTAGCTATGCTTAAAGTTATCACTTATTTTGTTGTGCTATCATCTTGAATCTGCGTGTCTGTGGGACCGCAGTTCCAAAACGGCTAGATCAATTTTAGTTTAGTTTATTTTGTTTGAAAAGTGGCTTGACACATAATCTACTAGCCTATATTTAAACAAAATCGGTCTAGCTGCTTTGAAGTTCTCATCCATTTTCTTCGGGGGTTTTTAAAATGTTTAATTTAATGTTATATATGAAATATTTTAAGAACTAATGTCAAGAAAAAAATCAACATCCTTAATAATTATGAACATTTTAAAATTCTTCGAAGTTAAGCACATTCATTTAGTTAAGACAAAAAAATTAAAACTATGTCCTTCCTGTCATCAGTATGGTAATTAAAATCCTGTATGCTTCGAAAAACAACACACAACAATTCACACATGCAAAAGAGTGTATGGATGTGTTTGTGTGTATGTGTGTTGTTTCCTTTTTTTAATTAAAAACAAAATGTTAACACTCCCTGTGACCACATTTGGTTTTTTGCTAATTTTTTCTCGCTGGTTTTGCTCTTTTATAAATATGCTTTTGAACTTTGTTGGTTGTAAGGTCAAGCTTGCAACCGAACTTGTATGGAAATAGAAATGCATGAGTTTAATACCCAGCAGTTTTGAAAGCGACAATGGGCGTTTAAAATTAATTCCCTGTTTATCGATGTCGAAGGAATATTCTCAATTTCTTTTAAAACAAAAACATATTTCAAAATTTTGTAAGAAAGAAAAATTTCCTTCGACATCGCTAAAAAGGCAGTAATTTATTAGGTTTTCAAACAAAAGCTATACATGTAATGGCTTTTTGCAAATATATAGAGCTTCATGCATAAACTATTACTTAGTACAGTTGTATTGCTTTCGTTTTTACTGAAGGTTTGAGCATACTAAGAATTATCAAAAATGAGACAGTTACTAAATAGAGTTTTGTAGTTTATATCTTCCTAGAATATTTAAAAAGATAACTAAGCAAGTATATCTTTTTAATAAAAACTTTTTGTTTTGATTATATATTTCAGCCCTGTAGGGTTTATTCTATAACCTTTATATTTGTCAAATATTATATGAAATTGAGCTCGTTTCTGTAAACCACAAATATATTTTAATAAAACTCCATTTTATCCACATGTGATGGTGTTTAGGATTAAAACGAAGTAAAAATTGGATTTCGATAAATATTGATTAGATATTGTGGGTAACAGAATATTAATTTTTGTGTTTTTTTTCTTCAGCAATTAATTTAAAAGTAATTGGTTGAACCACAAAATTGCATTTGGTGAATAAGAAAACAACTTGCACATTTCACGTAGCGCGCTGTTCACAAATAACTTTATACTATTTTTGACGTTTCTACACATTTTGCTTAACATCCAGTTGAATAATATCCCTAAACGCTTGACAGAAATTCCCCCTTGGGCCTTGTCGTGCACAGAAAAAGATAGACCAGAATTATGTTCAATAACACCATGTTATTGAAAAAAATATGAATTTCAATAACATTTGTCATTAACTTAATTCAATATTTCGTTGTATGTATTTCTTTCCCATGCCGGTTATTTCTCTTCTTTTTATACAAAAGTATGTACTTAAAACAAGTTTTATCTCATAAAAAATAACTGGGGCATGGCTCGGGTGTAGAGAGGATGCTTTACGTCTGGGAAACCCGGGTTCGTATCCCAGGTATGCCATAATTTTTTTTTAATTTATATATATTTTTTCTTTTGAAATAATTTTGTTATCAATACAGCGGAATTCTTTATCACAGAAAATTTGAAAAAAAAATTATTAAATACCGGGATTTTGGTTATCAAAAACGAAACTTATCGGTATATAAAACTAAATGTTCTTTACATCGGATGTCTATGATGTGTTCAAGAATTTTGTAGATATTATTAAGGCAAATATTTTTATGGAACACATTTGCTCTCTAACTCCGCCACATAAAGGTAATTTTTGGGACTCATTCAACAAATCGTAAAAAAACACCTTAAAAAGGGGGAGTGCGGGAGTTAAATGTTTTACAAAAATGTTGCCCATAAAATTTGAAGACAACCAAGCTCCAGACTAAGCTGGTACGACGGAAATCATTGAAAACTTTAACTAATTTCATACTTATTTACAATTAGCACTTCGCATAGGAAATCTTGTAAGTTTTACGTTTAAGGTATAAGATGTGCTCATCAAATTTATATAAAACAACACCGCATTTCTATACATAAATACTATTCGTACAAAATTATTATTTTATAGCTTTTAAAATAAATATTCTATTTAATTAAATTTTACTAATCATTTATCTTTTATTACCTCTTTTCTTTTCAGGTAAGTTCATCAAACTCTTCACCTTACAAATTCTTGCCATGTAAGTTAATAAGCATAGACATAAAACACGCTATTATGTTCGTGTCGGTCTTTATGTTGACAATAACAGAAAGTATTTAATGTGAAATAATAAAGATACATCTTTACAATTGTGTTAATCATTAGATTCCTAAAACCACTTTTTATGATAATTTTATGGCATAGAAAGGAATAAAAAGTATAAAAAAGTAGGACATGTTTATTTGATACTACAAATTAATACTTGTCCTTTAATTTAAATAGAACTTCATGAAAATTTTGATAATATCATGTAAAGTAATAAATGTGAAAAGTCTAATTTGAAATAGATTTTCGATCATAGCAGCTGATGGGTGCTCCTCTCAGGGGCCATGAACATGATTTTTAATGGATTATCTACAAATTCACGTGCTTTGTAGTGCTCTCACGTAGAAGATGCTAAACTTTCTTGAACTATGTTTTTTGAAGCCTGGAATAGCCATTTTCCATTTAACGTTTAGAGTTTTTTTATTATTTATTAGCTTGAAAATATATCTGCCACTTTTTTACAAAATCACCTAACTCGAGTTAAGGCAATTTTATAAATATCGGTATTTACTAGGAATGGGCAAAAAATATCGATCAATCTTTATTAAGTAGAATATTACTAGCAAAATCTCTTGTTTTATTTATAATCTTTTGTGTATTCGAAAAATGATCTTTCTTTGAGTATAATTGTGTTCCGTGAAATATTGGTGAAACAGTAAGGATGTTGGAAATTAACTCTTTTTCGAATTAATTACTTATTAGGAAGGTACTTTTTGTGTTTTATTTAAAAAAAATTTTCGGGGACTATGTATGAATAATCATGGTTGAAAAAATATCGAGATATCGATATTTTTATTCGATTTATATCGACGCCGACCGATATTTGAAAATATATCGATATCGGTATATATCGGTATATGTTTCTCACTTGCCCATCCATAGTATTTACACTGACAAAATTATTATAGTAACGGTATGTACTTTATTCAAGAAGTATTCCGTGCAGTCATTTGTAAATGAATAAACATTTAAAATTATAAGCAATTTTATTTTTAACTGATTCTAACATTCATCTTAAAAATTAAGCGCACATTAATACGCATTTTCGGTTGCTTCCAATATTGTCTGGTGTTTATGTTATAAATACCAAAAAAGTACATACATACATGTATAAAAATAATACACATACAAACAGTAAAAATATTCGGCACGTAGAATTAGTTGAAATTGTAATTTAAAACAAATTAATATTAATTAAAAACAGGGTGTATTAGACTACATGCTAGTCTCAAAATGGTAGTCTCAAATTGTAACAAGCTGGGCACCTTACTTGTTAAGCTATATCGAGTACGCTGAATTCAATTATGTCAGCCGTTTTTCAAAGTTAGCTCTCGTTTTCGCGATATTCACGATAATATGTTCATATTAAATTACCATAAAACGACTTTTTTAATACTTTTGGCATGATTTTTAGATATAAATTTTGCTAATTTGAATAAATATGAACAGCATTAATACAGTCTGTTATGCTGTGTTTGTTCAACCGTTTTAAATTGCAAAATGTTCGCAAAGGTACAAAAATATCGTTTTTTTTATACTTTGGCATATTAATTCTAAATCGCGAATAACGCGACAACGCGAGCTAACTTCGAAAAACAGCTAACACCTTTGAAATCAGTGTACTCGAATTATCTTTACCGGTGCCCGCTTGTTACAAAAAATAAGTTGCAAATTCAAGCACAATGCTTCTAACTGGAAGGTCTCATGTTCAATTCTAGCCACAACCATGTGTTTTTTTTAATTTTTAATGTTAAATGCATAAAATAACACACATACATACATGCATACTCAGGAAAGAAATAATATTTTTTTGGAAGCGAAAGAGTTTAAGTGTAAGTTTATATTAACTTCGTGCTACTGTTTTGCATAATATGCATCAGCCGAGTGGTTGCTGCATTGGATGCCAAACCTGAAGGAGCATTGTTTGATTCCTAGTAGAAATTAAAATAACAAACAGCGAGTAGAAATATAAAATTAAAAAATAATAATTAAATATATGAAATAATAAGACTTCAACATGACGTAAGTTCATTTAAAGATAAAGGAAAAATCATTTGTTTTTACGGGGTTGATTATTTAACAGTAAAAAATAGTACAAAGAGCGAAACATCTTTTATATTGACGGAAGTTGCGATTAGTTCTTCTGAAAGTCAAAAATATGTAGGCCAAGTTTTATTTGAATTTTCTTTTATTTTATATTAAAATTTCAGTTAATTTTACTTATAGAATATTTTGAGTGTATAAATGCAAAATTTTAAGGCGCGTCTTTTCGTGTTGTCAGAATTTTTCTATGATGATACATATTAATATATTAAAATTTTGACCTATCTCCACATTTGTTATTTTGCGACTAATCAACAGCCAATTTCAAATGTGTCAAAGAACGAAAAAAAAAAGTTTAAACAAAGTTCTAGTCGGGATCGGTTAGTTATGTTTAATTTTCCTTTTCCTTTCCTTTTTCCTTGCATATACAAAAATTTTCATACTGCTCTTTAATAGTATTTTTGCTCTCCTGAAATTTTTGCAAATTATACTTAAGTTGTTTTGTCTAAAGTCCACAGATATTATTACTAACCAAAGCTCCAGTAGCAAAATGAAGTCACCCTATAAATATCTTTATTTTCTGCATTCACTTACTAAAAGCAATTTTGTATAGATACCAGACAATAGACTTGACAGACAAAAAGTCTAACAGTCAGTCGGAATGAAATGTATGTGTGCATTAAAGCCACCACATACTCATATGCAGGCATTCGATAGACTTTTTTTCGTTTAATTGTTTTCCGTTTTAATTTCCAAAAATAAATTTCCATTATCAATAATAATTTTCCACATAAACGAGCCCTCAAGGAGAGAAAAAAGAATTATTAAGTAAAATATAACTAACAAAATAAATACACATTTACAATACAAATAATAATTGTTTTTCTTGTTTTTAGAGAACAAAACCCAATTGTTTAATATATTTTCTGTTTTAAGTTAAAAAAAGTTTTAAAAAAGCGAAATATATAAGTTGATATCTCTAAAATATTGGCTGCATGGATATTTGGAAATATTAAATTTGTACATAATAAACAAGATGTGTAAAAGAGTGAGACAATGTCTGTGTATTGATGTTTCTTATTTGTTGTTGCTATTGTTTCTCTTTTTTTGTCGTCTTTTTGTTTTGCCGATCGTAGAAAAAAAAAATTTTTTTCTGTGAATTATAAATAAATAATTCTGGCAAAAAATCAGCAATTCTTTCCGATGATCTCCAAGTATAGAGATTTGGCACTTAGCCAACTGAAAATGTATATTTTCTTTATGATCATATTGTTGTTGTTGTTGTTTTTTTCTTGCTTTTTATTATGTTTTTTTTTGCAAGATGTTTGTATCTAGAGAAATCCGTCAGTCTGTTTGTATTTGCTGTAGAACTTTTCTAACACCATGGCGCAATTTTGCGCAATAATGGCAGCCATTGGAACACAAAGAGTATTTTATCATGGAGAGACAGAGTGTACTTTAATCTTTTGTTTATGTTTTTGTGTTTGTATATTTACTTTTCACAAAATTTTCTTCAGATTTGGTCTAGTTTGATAGTTTCTATTTTTTTTTTCAATAAAAGATTTAACTTTTTAGTTTATCGTTAATTAAGCGCAATGTAGAATTTTCGAAAAAAGAATCAAAACGAAATTACCCTTTTTTAACCGACTTCAAAAAAAGAGAAAGGTTATCCGTTCGTCATGTATTTTTAACCCCCGACTCAAAAAGAGGGGTGTTATAAGTTTGTAGTGTGTGTCTGTGTATCAGTGTATCTGTACAATTCATCGTACAGCCAAACGGCTGGACCGATTTTGATTTAGTTTTTTCTGTTTGAAAGGTAACTTAATCGAGAGTGTTCATAGCTAAGTTTGAAAAAAGTCGGTCTAGCCGTTTAGAAGATATCACATATTTTCTAGATGTATTCTATTGCATCAGTGTGTCTTTGACACCGTAGCTCCCAAACGGCGAGATCGATTTAATTTTTGAAATTTTTTTGAATTTTTGAAAGGTGACCTGATCCAAAATCTTCTAACCTATGGGGTTTCCCTCAAACCGATTACAGATTTTTTTTCTTTATTTTAAAGAATGTACGTCCAGATTGGTCCCATTGAAAAGTGGACAAGGTCACTCTCACACAAAGTAAATACACATTCCTCTTCAGCTGCTTATATTCAACCGATTCTTATGAAACTTTTCACACACATTAAACTTCTGTGTGAATACTACATCATTATTAAAAAGGTTGGCAGTGCTACGCCCATGCAAAGTAAATCTGCATTTTCAACAACTTCTACTAAAGCGATTCTTGTGAAACTTTGCACACACATTTAGTTATCATTACAATTAAAAATTATGGGTAGAAAAGTAGGCATGTCCACGCCCTGAAAAGTAAGTATTAATTTTAACTATTTTAACTATGTGAGCAATGCCATGCCTATTTGTAGTCGGGTTTTTTTGCAATACTCTTGATTTAATATTGTCAATCACAGAATTGTTTATATTATTTAACCTCAACCTTTATTAGTTTTTTAATTTATGTATATTTATTTATATTATTTTTAATACACTTTTACTAGCTTCACTTGTAACTTTGGTTGTAGTGGAATCTCGCAACTACAGTTATTTTCCCGGATATTCTCATTTCCCTTGAAATCGGGAACTATTTGAAATTTTCGAGGTTCCCCGGAGTTTCCGCTTAAAACGAATTATTTAACCCAAATTAATTATTAGGCTTAGCTTCGTAACGCTATATTCAGAAAGAATCAGGGATGATTAATATTCCAAAGTACAAGGGAAAAATTAATATCAATTTAATTTTCAGCAGAACGCTGTTTTCGGAAGCCGCTACACTTCCATCATCAGTTCTCATGTGTAGTTTGTTTATCATGAGGTGGGTTTGTTGAATCTGATTGCAATTCTTGTATACAAACTTTTATGTTAAGTTCTGCTGTGTACGTTGAAAAATTAAATTGATTTTAATTTTTCCCTTGTTTCTTGGAAAATTAATTATGCCTGATTTTTTCTGAATATAACTAGGATTTGGATTCAAAAGCAAATAAATTCGAACTGAGCATGTTCAGTAAATTTTAAATTTTGTTGTTTAACGAACAATGAAACAACTGTGACAATTGGTTGTTATTAGGAATCCTAATTTAGGATCCAATATCTTGAAAATACTAGATCAAGGCTTTGAAAAATTGAGAAATTAAAATTTCCAAACGAGTATACTTCACTAACTGTAAAAGATATGTGCTTAACCAAACATTATTTTTACAGGTACCCATTCATACTATGACAGTAATCACAACAGTTGCTGTCATAACAGCAAAGTCCCAATATCGAATGGGGCTAGAAAGTACGACAGTAACAATAATTGTCACAATTTCTCATAGAAATGAACTGCCATGTCAGTACTATGACGACAGTTACGGTCATTGTGTGAGGAACTATTTGTAGGATATTTTAGCCCTCAATCTCGCCGACGAAAGGGAGTTTTTTGCCCTTTTTTAAGAAAGGATCTAAAAAAACCCATACAGCAAAGCGCTAGAGGGTTAAAATGTTCCATGAAATTATTTCTTGGGGAGTTTTACATAAAAGTGTTAAAGACACCTAAGACATTAAACGTAAGGCTTACACGATATCTTATACCGATTCTCTATAACAATGACCAAACTGTGGGGCTCATGCATCACATTTACACTTATAGAGATCCCATTATCAAACTTTTACAGCATAATGAAGACACCCTAGGTTAACAGGTCGAAGTTAGAAAAGTGTTAAATTCGATTGGTCATTTCCGGTTTTAATAATGAAAAAAAAATTTTTTAATTAAATTTTTTTTTGAAAAGACCAGACGACTTTCTATAAGAATCACTTATTTTAATTTTTTTGTTTCATTTTCTTCTAGTTCGCAACAATAATTCAAAAAAAATTTTCTTCAAAAACGGCAACACTTTCGCACCCTATAACTCAGCATATAAACGTCATTCAAAAAAGATTTTGCATACACATTTATACCTACTGGAACTATAGTTATGCCAAATATCAAGAAATTTGGGCAAACAAATTTTTTAGGTTTTCTGCTTCAAAAATAATGCCCCATAGTAAAGATCACAAGAGTATAGTTCTAACGATATGTATATAATTTGTGGTCATTTCCGTCGCAGTAGGGTTTTACTTTTTAGCTTTTAATTTCTTGTTTATTTATTGTTTTAACACATCTTAAGATTGTTTCAGTTTTTTCTCGATAGCAAATCATCCATCTATATTGTTTTTTATAGGATATAAAATATGTATGTATTGCCTAGTACATACAATACCCCACACCTTTTTCCATTAAAAGAGTATTCTGGTTTTCAAACCTGCCAGAATTTAAAATTTTCACATATACAAAAGCATGAAAGAAAACACTTTTTCCTTAAGCCAATACTTTTCTCTTTCAGAAAAATTAATAACAACTATAATAATTTGAAAAAAAAGCTCTACACTTTCCTATTTAACAAACAACTACAAAATTTCATACAAAATATATTATCGAAGACTTTCAAAGAATCTGTGTATAAGAGTTTGCTTAGAAAAACGAACTTTTTTTCATGTTCTTCAAAATCTCACTCATAAAATATTTAATTTTCTTTCTCTTTAAGTCTCTTGGTGAAAATGTACTGTTGCTTTTTTTAAATTTCTAAAAATAATTTCTATTTTCAATTTATACCATGTAATAAACTCGTTCATTGTTTTTCCACAAAAAGGTGAAGGATGAATTTTGTTCTTTAATTTTTCAGAAAAAAAATGTTTTTTTTTCTTGTTGTTTATATTTAAAATAAAAAAAGAAGAACATAATAATTTATTACAATCACACAAATACACACACATAATATAATAGAAAAATATTTGTATGTATTTGTGTAGGCATAAATTGTTTGTCATATGTTTTTTTTTTGTTTGAAAAAAGAAGAAATACCTGCATTTTGCACTTGAAAATTATTTTGTTGACATTTGCTTGTTTATTTTATTAAATATTTGGAATATTTTTAAAATATGCAAAAATATTACAATTATCATATATACATTTTTATATTTTTATTAAGTTGTATTGTGTATTAGTAATGTTCACATGTTTATATTTAAAATCCATTTTAGTGATTGCCCTTAAGGCCATGATTATTTTAATAGTTTTTATCAATAGTAAAATAAGTTTTGTTGTACTCAAAGAAATACCTGCATTATGGCGTCCGTTATTTTATAAAGTGGAAAGATTTTTGGTCTCATCCCCTAAAAAATTGGGGCTTGATGCAAAAATTAATCTTCCCTTCACGCCCCTGGGGCCGCGCCGTCTTACGATTGAAAATTTATTAAATTACACTTATACGGCATGATGATGACCCACAAGTCGAAAAATATGACAACATCATGAACAATTTTCTTCTGAAAATTTCTTGTCTGTGAAGCTTGCAACAGCTTTTGCCTTACCAACTTTTATCTATATCGTTTATTTAACAAAATAATCAGCAAAATATCGAAAAAGCCCATAACTATTAAAATAACATAAAAAGGCCATACGTTTGCAAATTTCGGTAAACTTTTTCGTTCCCTAGAAATTAAAGTTATTTCTTTAGTTATTTTGACCGCTAAACGGGAATTTGCGCTACAATTTTTTCTATCAGTACTAGTTTTCGTGATATATCGTCATTTCAAGAATGAGGGCACTTACACGACATATAGTAGCATAACTGTTGAATGATTTGCCCTATTCAGTAAAAAAGAAAAACCAAATTCGACATTAACCTTAAGCTTAGTGAACACTGTTGCCAAATCCGCCCATTAGCTTCAGAGATATAGTAAAAGTTCTAGGAATATAACTCGAGTCTTATTTCATACGAAATTTTTTTCTTATTAATTTTGAAGTTAACAATTTTTTGCTAAGACTGATAGATATACTGCCATTTAGCATTTACCAGTTCAGGTTCATTGGTGCTTTGCCAAATCGTCAGTAGACTTCAAACACAATTTTGAATAGTTACCAAACCATTTTAGAATTCACAAATATGTAAATGATTTTCAAAAATAAGTATACTAGGCGTTGAAAATTATACAAAACCCAGCAAAGAATTTATATAAAATATTAAAGAATTTTTGCTTCTCCTGTAAAATTATTTCAATGTAACTTAGGGATTTTATGAATTCATATGACGGTAGTATAGGAATGTGCAAAAAATATCGATATATGTATATATCGAAATTTTCTTAAAAATATATCGATATATATCGTCGATATTTTTAATTGCAATATATTTGGTTCAAATAGAATATTACTAACAAAATCTCTTGTTTTATTTATAATATTTTGTTTTGTTTGGAAAATTATCTTTCTTTGAGAATAATTTTGTTGATGTACGGTTCCATGAAATGTTGGCGGCACAGTACGAATTTTGGAAATTAGCACTCGGCTTAATTATTTATAAGAAAGGTACTTTTCGTGTTTTATTTAAAAAAATTCGAATCACATGGTTCTGAAATAGAAGCTTAATTCTAATATAGCGTTACGTTACTTTTTGCTGGAAATGCCCATATATCGAAATATCAATATTTTTTTAGTCGATATATATCGATGCCCATCGATACTTAAAAATATATCGATATATTTTTTTCACTTGCCCATCCCTAACGTAGTAGCAATTGTCACTATTTCCGATGAATAACACTAGTTCACAAAAAAAAAATCACCTCAAGAATGAGATTTTTTAAACTAAATTGGGGCTGCTGAACACGAATATGGCATTAATTTATTTTTCTGAAGAACCTTTTTCGAGATCTTCGCGAAAAAGTAGTTTTTTGCAGTTTGTAAAGATATTTCTAAAAATCTTGAGTACTGTTTGCTTGAATTACGCAAATTTGGCATTATGTTTTTCCTCTTTCAGTTCATATTTATACTGTGTTAATCAGATAACAATTCACTGAGTTACAAGCCTTTATATTTGAAAAAAATTTATTTGTTACGTTTTTTCAAAATTCACCAATTTGAAATTAAAGCAAACAAAAATTTTTTAATTTTTGTTTTGACCCATATCTTAAATAAAATGTTGATCCCAACGTGCAAAAAGTAAAACTGTTAACATCGGGCAAAATTTAGAAGGTTACAATAGATTTAGTGAAAACATTCGAATTTGAATTTTAATAAAAAAAGTTTGTATGGAATGTGAGTATAAGAAAAATACCAGTGGGGCAGAATTAAATATTTTGGAAATGTATCAACCATTTCTAGCTCTTTAGTCCGATCAGCATAACATTTTACATGGAGATATCAGAGGAGTGTTCTTATTTAATTTAGGAAGATGAGCTTCCCATATTTCTCAAGTTCAGAGGTATGAAGTGCAAAGTAGTGCACTTCGGTCATGTAAAATTTTTTAACGGTTGACACTTCTCTGTTTCACTCGATTCCAAAAATTTTTTGTGTCCTTACATACCTTGTAAAGTTCTAAAAAAGTCTTTGGTTAAACAAATATCTTGTATAGTTAGTGAGGTACACTCATTTTAATATTAAAATTTCTCAATTTTTCAAAAACCGATTGTTAAAATTGTTTCTTTGTTGGTTACATGACAAAATTTCGAATAGTTAAAAAAATAGTTGATGGAAGTATTCTTTCAGAGTTGGAAAATGTACAATCTTTAATTTGAAAATTTAAAAATTTTTAATTTATGACAATTTTTGCCCAAAAAAGCACCATAATTGTTTTCTCTATAAAATTTTTTCTCAAGGATCAAATAATTATTTTATACATGTCTAAAAGGTATCTTCACAGACATGATTTTAGAAAAACAGCTTAAACAAATTTACAATTTTTGGATCGCATGCACGCTTTTGAAATCGACTTATTTTTTATATTTATTGGAACTTTCTTAGGAATTCTTATGATTGTCAGGAACAAATCATAGTTTTCACATAAATTCCTATATAACTGTGTAATTTCATTGGAAAATATCAAAAATGAACGATTTTATAGCATTAAGAAAAAATTTAATATGCACAATCCACCACATAGCACCATTTTTCAACTTGTTTTGCCTTAAGTCTTTCATAAAAATATAAATTATAAAAATCTGAATACTACATATAATTTTGGTAACTTTGATATGCGATATGTCGACCTTTCTTTTTCAAACGAGTAAAAGTAATGGAATGGAAGCAAGAACTCGTACTGACCTGAGGACCAACGAATGAAAATTTAAATTTTGATGTGCTCGCTAAATATGTTGTAACTTTCACATATTTTGTCCGATGTAACTAATTTTACGCTTGCTATATTTGGCACAAAACTTTCTTTAAGATGTGGGTCGAAAAGAAATTTAAGAAAATTTATTTTGCCTTACTGGAGCGACTTAAAATCGTAAATTTAAAAAAAGACCTGTAACTCATTGAATTTTGAACCGATCAACACATTTTGAATATGAGCTGAAAAAGGAAAATCATATCTATGCAACAATGCCAAATTTACTCCAGATTTTTGGAAATAGCTTTATAAACTGCCAAAAATACGTTTTTCGCGAATATCTCGAAAACGGTTCCTAAGAAAAATAAATGAATGTCATATTCGTATTCAGTGACTCCAAATTACCTTAGAAAACATTTCATTTTTGAGGTGATCGCAAAAAGTTTAAAATTTGTGAACTAGTGTAATAAATACATACTTATTTATCTAATACGTATGATTAATTAAATATAGATATTTACATATCACTCATTCGCAGTGGGTTAGCATACCACAAGAGGGAGAATTATAAAAATTGGAAACAAATTTGAGTTTCTTTTAATAAAGTAAGTAAGTATTTGAACTTGGTTTTTGGCATTCCTATAGTTGATGTCGTCATAATCATTAAAATTTTAGCACTTTTTGCGTATAAAAGTTTTTTTTATATTCGATTTAAAAGATTTTATCATGCGTGGACTCTCCTAGATGTGTCTCTGCACGGATCGATTATCTCTAATACTTTAGGGGAAATTCGATTTTGCAACCAATACTACGAGTAAATATGTACATATTCTCAGCCTAAATGCCCAGCAGAAAGTTTTTTTACTGGTAGGTAAAAAATTATATGAGGATTTAAATCGTAACTGCTTCAAATTTGGCTCGGTAATACCTTATATTTGTTTGAGAAGTTGAAAATATAAGGGGTACCCCTAATAAATGCACTTACATTTTCATGGCAATTAAATAGTTATTATTAAACTTACCTGAAGCTAAAAAATAAGTAGTAAAATAAAGAAAATAAAAAAAATTTTGAGACAATATATTTATTTTTATTTTTCATATGGTTTGTCGTTTGTCTACCTTTTTTATGAATACACAACAGCAAATTATAACTACTTTCAGATAATGAAATGAATACGTACTTATTTTATCAATATCTGAGTAGTAGTTTTAATTTGAAGCATAATAATAAGATAAATAAGTACCACTCCTTACTTTGTAACTCATTAAAAAAGCACTACCGATTAAAGAAATGGCAAAACTTATTGCAGGGTATTTATGCAAACTTTTCATTGTTGCCCAGACAAACCAACAGAAACTGTTGATACTATATTTTAATACCATTAAATCTTACCCTTTTTATCTTATCATCTTTGTTCTCTCAAGTAGTCTTTTTATTAATTTGTAAATAAATTAAAATCAAATATGTACTTCCTAGAACAATAGAATAAGAAACAAAAAATAAGAAATAGAAAAACCGTAGAAATAAACAACAAAATTAATTCTATTGGTTTAATTAGTTTAAAATCACTTTTCCGCTTTTTCATTATTATTTTTCCTTCTCAAAACATCTCTTTGAAAATAAGTAATACAAAGAGAAGAAATAGAAAAGAATGGCTGTTTTTAGAAAACCTAGAATAATATGCTTTAGAGTAAAATAATTAATTAGCATTTAAGAAAAAATCAAAGCGATAACAAAAATTCCTTTTCTATGGAGTAAAAAACAAAGATATTTCTAAGAAAGGAATTAAAGCCTTCCAGGATAAATATTATTTTAAGCTAAAACATTTAAGCGAATACGTAAGAAAAGCAAATCGTATAAAAAGATTGCTTCATATTTTACAGACTCTATGAAAATAAAAAAAGATAAATCTAATTAGGTAATTGTTATTAAATATTAAACTTAAAAGATAAATCTAAAAATTAGATAAGTTTTTTAATTATATCAGCCCCTATAAATTGCAAATAACACAGGTTTGCAAAACAAACAAAAAATTGCGCCTTTAAATAAAATCATGTGGAATATGAGAATAATGCACTAAATTAAATCCGGTTTTCAGTTCTTTCCTATCACGTCGCAGTTATTTACAAATTAGTAGCGAATAAAATTGCTATTTCATGCAAAATCAAAATTTGTTTTCTTTCTAAAAACTCATAAAAAATGTAAAACTGCAAAAACGTTAACTTTTAACTATTGTTTTTAAGGATAAGTGTATTACAAAAAAATAAGCGACATGCCATGAAAATCGACGAAAAAATGTTGATTTTATTAGCAATTCAGTAAATACACCCAGACAGTTAAAAGGTACTTTCGTTCTAAATTTTTTTCAAACCAAAAATAAATTTATTACTGGAAGTTCCTTTTAAGTGTCTGAGTATATGCCTTAATTAATAATAAAATCAACATATATTCATCGATTTTCAATATATATGTCATGTCTTGTTCGTAAAGAACCTGCCCATAAGAAAATTATGTAGCTGAAAGCTAACGTTTAAGCAGCTTAAAATTTCTTATGAGCTCTTACAAATAAAAAAATTTTTACTTTTGCATTGAAAGCAGTTTTTTCGCTTCTACTTGTTGATTAACTCCGAAAGCTTTGATCGAATTCAAAGAATGGATTGTGAATGTTCAAAGGAAATTTTGGCGTTTTGCTAATCAAAATCGGCTATACCGTTTTTGAGCTAGGGTGAAATATACTGATGTACCTAGTGGACATATTTGTCGTGTACATTAAAAAAATCTGTACTTAATAGAAAAAAACTGAAAAAGGATTTCAAATTCTTTATATTCCAAATATTTTTATTTAAAGGACCGAAATTTTTTGCAGACTCACAAGCCTCCTGTTAAAAAAAAGTTTTGTTTTCATCGAATATAAGTAAAATACACATAATTTAAGCAAAAACGAAAAGGAAAAATAATGTTAGTTCAATGAGACGAAAAAAGTACTGTTTTTATGTTTCAAACGGTTGTGATATTTTATTCAAATTCAAATGTATGATTATCTTAACAGAGGAAGCTTATTTCAGCTTCCTTGGGACTCTTTCGAATTATTGTATTCCTTTGCAATCAATATTTAAATGAGAAATAACTTTTAAGGCCTACATATTATTTACTTTCTGTCATTGATATCTTCAATAAGATGCTATTAATATTATTGTGATTTTGACAAATTGTTCATAAAAAGCAAATGGAGGAATAAATTAGGTGTTACTATCTACTTTAAATATACGAAAGATAAATGAGAATAAAAGTTACAATTGCTTATACTTTTGTAATTTAAAATCTTATGCACACCAGCGTACTTTACATCACCATTTTTTACCATTTTATATTTTTAGTAATATCCAAGGAATGATTGCAGCAAAATAAAAAAAAATTTGACTCCTGACAACTATTAGATTTCTGATAGTTCTGTTCTTCTATATATAAAAGTAGGCGAAATCTAGAATTGTATGGATACGTTAATTTTTATTAGATTTATGAAGATGCTGTTCCACTAATTTTAAGTATCATAACATGAGAATGACTTATCAAATTTTGAGTTAGAGTATACCAAAAAAGTTAGATTTGATTCACCTCTAAGTTATTTTAATATAATTTGTATTGCTCAAGGACAGAGTAGTGGAAAATAGGCATCTGAAATAATTAAATTCAAATTTAAAATCGTTACTTTCAATTTAAAAGGAGCCAAGTCCACTTTTTGTTAAATTCGGTTTCTGATACAGTAAAATGGCCACACCGAAAACGTAAAAATACCGCAGCCGCAATGCTGAATTTCAAACAGAAATTGACCTTTCAGTCGTATTTTCACCTTCAAAGTTAAGATATTGTGTGTCCAGCGGAGTCTCAATAATTACACAGGATGCACATTTTATATCTTATATGGGTGATTAGCATTTTAAGTATACATTTTGTGTTTTTTATTTATTTTTTTTTTTACCAATGTAAATAATACAAATAAAAGAAGGTAGGATTCATATTACAGTTTATCCTCATTCGCCGTTCATTCATTCAACCGTTCATTTTTATTATTCGATGTATACATCTCTAAGTCCCCATGCAGCGTGAAAGGCTGGTTCAAATAAACTAATATCTTGTTTTAAGGCTATTAGATTATGCGTCCAATAGTCGCTAATTTGCTTTGATCGGATAAAAAGTGACTGAGTTACAGTGGGTTGAAGTTAAAATTCAATGAAACTTTGAATGACTTTCACCAATTTTTATCATTTTAGAAGATGTTTTGTACAACAAACAATAACAAAGTCTATTATAGTTCCATAGTTTTGTTTTCATCGAATATAACTAAAATGTATATAATTTTAGGAAAAACGAAAAGGAAAAATAACGTTGTGAGCACTGACGATGGAAGTGTAGCGGCTTCCGAACGTGGCGCTACTCTGTTCTGCTGTGTACGTTGAAAAATTAAGTTGATGTTAATTTTTCCCTTGTTCCTTGGAATATTAATCATACCCAATTCTTTCTGAATATAACGTTACGAACCTTAGCCTAATAATCAATTTAGATTCATAACGTTGTTCAATAAGACAAAAACATTACTGTTTTTATGTTTCAAACGGTTGCGATATTTTATTCAAACTCAAATATATGGCTATCTTAACAGATGAAGCTTATTTCAGTTTCATTCGATTTCAGCCATTATGGACCGAAATCGGACAGAAACTGAAAAATGAAAATAAAAAACGAAAACACTAGCAATTAAATTTACTATCTACCGATTACTTGGTATCGAAAAATTTTCTTTATTTCAAATCGCTATTGCGCCCCTATAACTGTTGCTTAATTCCTTAATATATACATCAAGCGGTCCAACAGTATCCCATAATTGAATGGCCAATTTTATAAAATTGAAAAACTTTGCTAGTTTTGATTAAGAAATCGGCAAAAATGCATTTAAAAAAATAAAATTTACATAAAACTTTTTACTCGAGTTATTCGATAAATCGACCGAAATTACTTGAATAACTTTTTACTCGAAATCGGAAATTGTTGTTTGATCCAACATTATTTTTACTTAAATTTTCGGATTAATCGAGTAAACATTTATCGAGTGAATATCCTACTACCTACCTTCATTATATTCTCTAACACATGCTGATTTTAAATTAATTTTCCTTTCACTTCAAAAGTGTCTGCTTTTGAAGTACTCGCACGTCACTTCGAAGATTTATTTCCATATAGTTAGAAGAAAAAAATTCTCGAGCATTATACATATATTTTCTTTTACATTTTATTTACTTTTATTTAAGTCTTTTTTTACATGTTTGTATATATTGTTTGATTCTTGACATTTTTTTATATTTCTAGTATAATTTCTCATGTATACGCACGTTTATACTCGTAATATGCAAATAATTAAATTTATGTTCTATTGTATTGATTTAAAAAGGATTATATTTAGAGCATTATGATGATTACTTTGTTAAAAAGGACTATATTTTGAGTTCTATTATGATAATGACATTGTTAAATTTTTAATTTCATTATTACTAAATATTTAATTTTTTTTTTTTTGTAACTGATTTTTATTTTATTTACTTTATAGTAACTTTAGATAAATTAAAACAACAATATAAAAATTAATTGGTAAACTTTTCCAAAGTGTATAAAAAAAGAAATAAACTTTAATGTATAGCAAAAAAAAAAACTAAATAATTTCACAATTTATTATATTATTTTTCTGCTTTTGTCAAATTGATGAATTAAAATTTTCTAACTACATAATTCAATTTATTGTTTAAATAATTTCATTGTATATTTATTTACAAGTAAAGTGTTTTTTTTTTGTTTTATTATATTAAGTTATTACATTTCATATTGTAAAATGCATATATTTTTTCCCCCATATATCTTTTCTATAATCTATGATCTTCTCTAAAAATTATTATTGTTTCGATACTGGTGTATATAGTTGTTTACCTCTTACTTGTAAAGTTAATAATAATTTTACAATTTAATTGAAAAGCATAAACAAATTTTCAAGCTTAATTTTGTAATGTATTATTTACTCGTATCATATATATACTCTGTAGATTGTTCGGCTACATAGATGATGTTTTTAGGAAATTCTTTTGAAGAGGGTGCGTAGTAGGCCCTTACTATTACGTAATGATACATATTACGTAATGATATTTTCGGAGATTTTATACGCACCCCTCGTAACGCTTTTTACAAAATTGTCAGTATAAAGTATCTAATCCGTAAAAATTCTTTAACACCCGCCCCTCCTGCAGCGTTACGTAATATGTGAATGGCCCCTAATGCTGGTCGGCATTTTCCTTGCTGATCTAAATTAACTTTTCCTATCTTCTTTGAAATCTATCACATTACGCTAAAAGAATTTTGCTTTATAAAAACAATGAAACAATCTCATTAGATTTTTTCATTAATCCAATGATAATTTCATAAGTCTAATGAAAATTTCATTAGCATTGTGAAAGAATTTCATTAGTTGAAATAATTTTATTAGATTTTTGCATTAATCAAATGATATTTTCACAAGTCCGATGAAAATTTCATTAGTATTGTGAAAGAATTTCGTTGGTTGAACTAAAATGAAAAGTTTCATAAGCATTCAACCAACGAAATTGTTTCACAATATTAATGAAATTTTCATTGGATTTGTGAAATTGTCATTGGATTAATGAAAAAATCTTATAAAATTGTTTTAACCAATGAAATTCTTTCACAATATCAATGAAATTTTCCTTGGGTGTTGTGAAATTGTCATTGGATTAATGAACTAATTCAATGGAATTGTCTCATGGCTTTTATGAAGCAAAATTAATTAAGTGTACTTACACATACTTTTATTTTCTAACAAACAATCATATGAAAATAATTATATTTGTATTTTATTTCAATCGCTTGTTTGGTTAAATGGATGATGTGTGTAAATTTTCAAAATTGAATAAGCCGTGACATCACCCACGTCATCAGCAGCCAACGCGTTTCGATGATATTAAATTTAACTTTTTCTGTATTGTGTAAACATTATCCGCACAAAAACATAAATGTGAAAATTAGGTCAACTTTCTGTCGAAAAATTTCGGCCGTCAAAAGTACTCAGATTAAAATACGGACCAAGTTCTTGTTAACAGGTACAATATCATTTCATTTCTAGGCAACCTGCTAACTTGGCAATGTTTTTACCTTTCTAAAATAGGAAATAATTATGGTGAAATTATGTTGCCAAGTTAGCAGATTACCTTAGAAATGAGACGTTATTTTGCCTATCAAGAACTTGATCCTCATTTCGATTACCTCAGTAATTTTAACGGGAGAAGTTTTTGGATAGGAAATTGGCCTTATTTTCACATTTATGTCTTTGTGCGGATCTGACTCCTTCTTTTCAAGTTATCATTTCTTATAAAAAAAATTTGCCAATACAAATAACTTCACCATAATTCCTCCAGGCAAAGAGTTCCAGCTTTCAGATTTTTCTGACTACACTGTACAACAAAATCAAATTTTTTTAATTACAAGGCTCTAATAGAGGGGCAACAAAATATATACGTGTATCGACATTTTGAAAGCTTACATCTGGTACTGATTTTAGAGGGAGTTGACGCCATTTTGCATATAGTTATAGTGACTCGGCATAGGAAATATTGTAGGACTTACGTTAAAGATAAAATATGTCCTTAATACTTTTATGTTACACACCACGAAAAAATTTTTGTAGAAGATTTTAACCCTCTAACTCTTCGTTGTATGGGTATTTTTTCCCCTTTACTGGCAATATAGCGGGCTGGAATGCTCTAGAAAAATATTTGCCATAAAATTCTACAATAAATCTTCAAACAGACCTAAGCTCCTAGACTTAACTTGAACTTTAGAAATTATTCAAAGTACACAGTCATAGGATATCTTGTAATTCAAGCAAAAACCCGCCCACAAAATTGGCTTGGCACTGCCCATAATAGTAATCATAATGATGTACTTTCACGAGAACTAATTGTGTACAAAGTTTCATTATCGGCTAAGTAGGAGATCTTTAAATGAATATCTACATTTCATGGGCGTGGCACCGCCCACTTTTCTAACCATGTATTGGAACAATAACTAAATGTGTATGTAAATGGTTTGGTGTAAGTATGCACACTGTGCGCACCGGCTTGAACTTGGCCTAGCGCACTACTGCGCCCTTAATCGCTCAAATAAATAAAATTTCTCCCCATCCATTATTCATTGAATTTGAATTATATCGAGCGCTTATATTCAAATAGGTCATCTACAAACATACATTTTTTAGGAGGACGAAAATTCCGTTTGTTCTCCTATTATTAAATTTGTGTACAATCACTGACCCTGATTACGGTTCTCGAATCGATTCGAGAGCTTGTAGTAGATTAAAGAAAAATACAAAATTTTTCTTTAATCTATTACCAACTCTCGAGTCGAATCGAGAATGTTCTACAATATTGACAGCTTAGAATATAAGGGTTTGTATTATTAACAGTTTGTGCAAAATTTAAAAAATATTTTGTTTGTTTCTAAATAGCACTATTTAAATATAAGCTCTAGATACATAAACTTTAAAAATATGTTCCCAACAAAATTTTTATATTATAGCTAATAAAATGGGAAATATCGCGATTGACGGGAAAATTTTCTACTAATCCTTTAAAACTTAATTTTGTTTATTGAAGAAAAATCTTGAAGATTTAAATATTGTCGCTTCTTAAGGTGTTACTCTGTACATATACCGTTTATTTAATGCATGCACGCAAAGAAAATATATGGTTGGGGCATGGTTGCGTCAAAAATTTCATGTTTCCCGATATACCTTATGGTTGTAGGAAATAAGTTATTCTTGTTTTAAACAACTGTGAACCTTAATTAGTTTACGACTTACTTACGGCTTACATTTAAGCATGACATTATAGCACTCATATTAATAGCAACATGTTTGAATTTAACAATATTGTTATTAAAAAAGTTCGAGGTATTTTTAAAAATTCAACAATAGTATGGCTCTGTAACAATAATATGTGGTGCTTGCAATCAAACTTTGGTTACAAAAGAGACATTGATCTCTGCTTCCAAAAAAGTTTTGTTCTATCCCTTGGTTGAATGCTTGGTTTGAAAAAATAAAAAAAATAAGTTACAAATAACAAAAACTGATAAATGGCACAAACTATTATTCGGCCATGTTGTGAAAACCATTTGAACACGAAAAACAATGTTCTTTTAATCGGACAATTTAGTGCATTCGTAACTTAGTTCGGATAAAATATCTCAAACATGTGAAAAATAAAAATTAACTGAAAACTTTCAAAACGAAATGGTTTCAGGACGTAGCGAATTGAAAATATAACATATGCTAGCAAATATGTATGTATATATCTATGTGAGAATAGATAATACTTTTTATTTCGGATTCCACACACTGACCTGCTAAAAAAAGTAAAATTTTAATCATATATATGGTTGTTTTGAACCATGTATATGGTTATTTCAAACCATATGCTGTAATTTTGAACCATACATATGATTGTTTTGAACAATATATATGGTTCTTTCCAACCATATATTGTAATGTTGAACAATATTAACCATATATATTGTTCAACATTACATATTTAAAACCATATATTATTTGAAACCATATATTGTAATTTTGAATATAGTGGTTTTGAATTATATATATGGTTATTTCCAACCAATTATTGTAATTTTGAACCATATATATTGTTGTCTTAAACCATATATGTGATAATTTAAAACTTATATTGTAATTTTCAACCATATATATAGTTGTTTTGAACCTTTTATATATGACTGTTTTTAGCCATATTATACGTAAAACAATTTTTTTCTAAGCATATTTTCAACCATATATTCAATCATAGTATGTTGCTCTTCGATTATAGTTGCCTCAACCATGTTCTTTTCTTTGCGTGTGATAAACAAATTTGTTATTTTCAATAAATCTAAATAATACAATTTATATTTTCTTACGAGTATTAAGCTGAAAGATTAATACAGACTTACTTGCTTTCTGTTAATATTATTTTCAATATGACTTTCATATATCATCATATTTTAGTGCAATGAAACAGTAATTTTAATATTAAATACATATTTCAAAATATGAAATACATAATAAACACTAATATAATTAATAGTTATTAATAGCTGTCTTTTTAGTGATCATTAAACTAAATAATAAATTACTTCGTATTTATTATTGATATTAATAAATATATTTAAATATGTTTTGATTATATGCATGTATGTTATTTTAATGTTTATTTTTGAAATACATGGAAGACTCAAACTACAATGGAATATACAAATGCTTTTGTTTGTGTAATTGGCGTATTCAAGAATTTTTTCTAGGGGTGACAAAAGCTATCCCTACAAAATATGTTAATATTATGAATTCTAAAAAATTCTGGTATATGCAAAAATGCTTTTCGAGAGATGACTTAAACACCCCAATAATGTCCCTCCTACGCCTTTGATTATTTACAGACAAATAGTATGGAGATTAGGTTAGAAGGAGCTAGAGTTTTGTAAAATATATTTTACAGTTTATATTGAAAAAATTTCTGTATTTGCATTCATGCAGCCAATAGTACGTATGATTGATATTGATAATATGTTCAAACACTCATACGTCGAGCGTAGCAAATTTATATGTAATTATATTTGAAGGGAATTAAACTTTAATTTTGTTTTTCTGTTTAATACAGTGTCTGGCGAAAAATAATTTGTTGTTTAAGTCCGTTTGTATTTATTTGCTTTATTGATGGCTACAATGCCTTCTTGTGCTCATGTTATTGTTTTGTTATTGTTTATTTGGATGTTCGTGTTGTGTAAATTTGAATAGCTGACAAGCTTCGCATTAAATGCGAAAATTGTTTGCTACTGATTTAATGCCTGCCGCTACAAAATTACATTGAAAGAAGAAATAAATTACTAAAACACATAATACAATTAATTTTAGTTCTATAATTGTATTTTTTAATTAATATTCCAGGAAACATTACTTCCTGGCATATCTAACATTAGACAAATTGGAGACTTTACCAGACAATCAACCACACAGAAAAAAGCAAATTTCATTTCCTGTGAAGGAATTCAATGAAATAGTAAATATTTTCTCTAGGAACGGACCTACAAACAAATTTTGTAAATATAGATAAAAATATCTCATCAATTTCATTGAAAAAAAGTGTTTTTTTTTCAGTGATCAAATTGTTTAAATCTATAAAAAAATTTGTCTGAAAATATTTACAAATTGTAAACAAAACAATTTACTAAATCAAACAAAAAGATTTACTGAATTTTCTGAAAAATATCAAACAATATTTTTTATGAATTTATAAAACAATTGGTCTAAAAATACTAACAAATATTAAACAAAATAGTTTACTTAATCAAAAAAATATTTACAAACAAAATTTTTTTCTGTGTCATCATCATCCATTAAGCATTTATGAAATTTTACCTTGGTAAATGTGTTCAAATATAAATGGTTATCTAAAGACTCTAAAAAAATTAATGAGAATTAATGCAACGACATTAACGAATTGATTCACTCAAAAACATAATTAAAAATTATTTAACACTATTTAATTAAATTTATTATTTTTGTATAATTTTTTTCAATTTAAACAATGTTTTAAATGTAAACACTCAATAAGTTTAGAAAAATGCCCGGAAAGAAGTGAACATAAAATTAAGGAAAAGTTGGGAGAAATATGTAATAAAAAAATCTGCATTTTTTATTGACATACAACAAGGTACGCCTTACCAGCTATTTTAAAAATAAAAATAATCACTCAAAAATCTTCAGTAAACAAACTTGGTACAAACGCATTCCTTTTGCTATCATGATTGTTTTTGGTATTTGTGTGTATGTTGTCATGGGGGTTGTTTTTTTACGACACAGTTTTTCTTGTTATTTTTGCTGTTTTCGTCTTAAATAAGAGTTAAACAAACAATTCATTGATTATGCAAAGAACATTTACTGAAAATGAAATTTATTTTTAGACAAACTTTTGTTTGAAAATTTTTTGGTGATAATTTTTTCTGTGCAAGTTGTCTAAAATTCCCTCAAAAAGAGCAGTCGGCAGTTCTCTGGTATGGCGTTTCTGAACATTTTCAGAAATACTACCTGATTATTATCAGATTAGTTTTCACATTATCCGAAGGTAACTTAATTTCCTTAAAGACATTTAACAGAATTTTCTGAGATACGTCTTACAACTTTTAGCAGCCATTTCTGCACATTGTGTAATTTTATTTTTCTTTATAATTCTTATTTACCTCTTGAGAGTATGTGCACAAATAAATATCTACTGATGAGCTGCCATAAGCAGCAGAACAATGCATGGATAATTTAAAATGATATTTTTTATGAATTTCTAATCTTAGCATCGACTTTCATTCATCGATTTTCTAGCAAAAGCTCGTTAAAATAAACTTTAGTTTTCAGTAAATATTCTTTACTGAATCAGAGAATTTTTTGTGTAATTTTTATTTAGGACGCAAACAAAAAACTCACAATAACAAAAACCAGTTTTTTGTGTCGTAAAAACAAAACCCCCATGACAACATACACCTAAATATCAACAACAACAATGATACGATAGCAAAATGAATTCGTTAATGTTAATTCTCATAAATTTTTGAAGTGTCTTTAGAGAAACGTCCAGAGTCAGAAAAAAGTTCATTCGATATATGACAAAAAATTCAGTAAAAATTTTTTTTATTCAGTAAAATTTTTGTTAAGAGTTTGTAAGTATTTTTAGATAAATCGCTTTACGAATTCAGACAAAAATATTGTTTAGAAAAACCTGTAAATAATTTTGGTTTAATTCAGTACATTGTTTTGTTTGGAACTTGTAAATATTTTTAGATAAAAGGTTTTGTAGATTTGGACAATTGGTTTACTAAAAAAAATTTTTTTTTGTCAATTAAATTATTGAGACATTTTTGTATTTATGTATTTACAAATTTGTTTGTTTGTCCGTTTCTAGGCAAAATATTTACTAGTTCATTGAATTTCTTTACTGAAATTAAAACTTTGTTTTTTCTGTGAAGTAATACGACAGCACGTAAAAAGTATCAGATAAATCGGAAAATTTTCTGATGTTTTTCAGAAATTTTTGCGACATTGTGCGGACATGTTGAAATTTCCTTTAGAATATCCTTCTCGTCATAGTTTTAGAATTTCGTCAGACAAAAAAATTTGGTGTCTTGTCAACCACTCATACGATTTTCGGTACGTTTTCTGATACGAATTCGGAATCTGGTGCAGACTTTCTGACTGACTTCGGAACGAAATCGGCAACAAATATTTGCTAAGATTTTATAATAAATTTTGTGTTGGTTGCCATCTCATCAGAAACTATTTAGCAACAAAAGCTGGAAATATATTATATTTAAAAGCTTCTGCAACGAAAGAGTTGTCAAGAAAAATAATTAAGAATTTCAGGACAAATCTTGATTTAATTTATTTATAAGAAACTTCTAATAAAAGTTTTGCCGAAAGAAAGTTAGTTGCTGCACAGAACTTAAGTATTTAGTTTTTATAAAGGGTAACTTTTGCCAAAATAGAAAACTAAAAGCCAAAATAAAACCCTGCTGTCACAAGCCAAATACATAACAATGTACTAGTTATTTGCTTTGCTAAAAAACTAAGCAATAATATTTCAAACTTTACTTTTTAAGTAATTAAAGAAACTCTTAACTACACTTTCTAAAAGCAAATAATTGCCAAATTGGCTGCACACAAATAACTTAATATTTCAAATTGAAAGGTTTAAATTTATATTACAATTCAGCTTTTAAGTAAGATGCTGCTATTTTCGGTCTATAAGTCTTTCAACTTTAAGCCGTAACAGCTAAACATTGGAAATAATCAAAGAGTTTGTATAAACAAATTTCGTTTATTTGTTAATAAAGACTTAAAGAAAAAGTTATGTTGTATATTTGGAACGATTTTCCTTCATCCCACGTCAAATTTGGTTGATTGTTTTATATAGTACAATACACAGCCAATGGTTTCTATTGCAAAAAATTTGCTAATAACTCTTTACCTTTGAAACTTTCGAGCCGATTACAAAATTTAACTCTTGACTATCCTGTAGAAAGACACGGCGGGCTACAGGGTGTCAAAGTTCACCAGCTCGGGCACCAAAACCTTTGTGAGTCTCATAACTTTTAAAAATATTAACCTATTTTAATGAATTTGAATTTTCTGCAAAGTTTTTAAGCAGATACAAAAAATACAGTTCATTTCAAAGATATCTTGTTTTGAAATTTCAGCTTTTGGCTTCGACTTTATTCTGTATGTTGCAAATATCTCCTGTAATAGCTTTGAAAAACTTCTCTTTATCAGATTAAATAAAATTTAAAAGACTTAAGAATTCAATAACGCTATAAATGAAGAGCTCTCACAGTAAACAATTTCAGTTCAAAGCATTTAATATTAATTAAAAACACTTTTCCTCGTCCATTTCGTACCATTCATCACTAATTTTTGTTAGTATTTCTTATTCATTAAAAAAAATTTTTGTCGAACTTTGGTTTTTTCTGTTTAAATAGACAAAAAATAAGCCATATCCCATATTGTGTTTCATTAGTAACAGTTACAAATTTACATTATCTAGAATATAAAAAAGGTTCACTTTTGAAAAAATTGTACCTTTAACAAAATCACTTGTTTGAACAATGATTAATTATAATTAAATATTCACATGGACTTTCACAGCAAAACCAATAATAGCACTTCCTAACAACTAAATTAAACAGTTACTTTAACAAAATATTTAAATTTATCTAAACTTTAATTTATGCAAATTTTCTTAACATTATGGGGTTAAATATTTTGTCCTTATTCTTTTTTTAACCTGAAAAGTTTTAAAGGGAAAAAATTAGCAAAAGATCTCGAAAATGTGAAAACCCCAACAGCACGTATAAGTGTTGGGAAATTATTACGAACAAAATAACACGCATACGCTACATAAAATAACAACATATTTCAGGCCTCAAGAAGAAAAAAACAGTTTTTTTATTACCGGAAAGGAATATGTTTGTATGCATGAGCTTGATGTAACAACAAGCTATTTTTTTTTCTTTCTCATATTTTAGTTTTTCATACGAAAGTGAAACTGAAAAAGTTTTCTGCTGAATTTCTAAATATGTATATGCATGTGTGTGTGTGTGTCTGTACTATGAAAAAACCGAGTGTTTCAGTTGTTTTCTCTCAACTCGTTTCCTCTTCCTTTAAGCAATATGCTGAAAACAAAATTACGAAGTTTATTTTAAACACAGCATTAAAATGAAATGAAAAATTATATGGTTGTTATGAAAAAAATGTAATTTAAACTTTAATAATGAGCAAGAAGTTTTGCGTTTTTGGATAAAATTTTACATGTGGCAATAAAAGTGTTTAATATATTTCTCTACTAAATACAAATGTAATAGTGCCATTTTCTTAAATTAATTTAAGAAATTATTTAAACATAGTTAAAAGAAAATTTAACGTACTGGTATAACTATAAGCTCTTCAGCTGGACGTTAAGTTTTTCTTTTAACAAATAAGTTGGGAATTTTTAGTCGAACTGTATGGTTCTTAAACCAAATTTGGCTTAAGTTCGTTCAATTGAATTTTTCAATTACATTAACTTTAAAAGAAAGAAAGAAATTCTAAAGCCCGAAGCAAACTAAGAGGTAAAAAAATGTGGATTCCACAAAAGGTTGAACCGCCATTGTGATGTTTCGAGACCAACCATGATCACATCATTACAATTCTTGTCCGGTTAGACCTCGCTGTCAATCACGACAACTATCATCAACTATATATATTGAAATCCTTTCCTTTAGTCAATTCTGCCAAAGCAGCCTGTAGCTTTTAAGTTTCCGATTCGGTTGAGGTACTCTGTAAGCTTCCATTTGATGGTTACGAAATTTAATTGAACATGATAAGAAAATAGGGAACAGCGATAACCATCAAATGCAAAAACAAACAAGCTGAAAAACAACTCAGTGAGTGACTCAGCATGAATTGATTAAAAATATAAATGATGTTGGAAGTGTGATTTGGGCAGAAAAGAACTCTGATGAGCAGAGTGATCTCGAAACATCGATGTTATTTCAACCTTCCGTGCATTCCAATTTTTCTTTGTCGTATTTTCGTACCACGAAATTCTTTCGTGAAAATAAAAATAAAAGTAAAAACAAAGTTTGGCTTAACTGTTGCACGAATTCTCAATTTTCATAATTCAACGCAAGTGCTCTACCCACTGAGCCATTTTTTACTTATTTTATAATAGCCAAAAATTTGTTTTGTTTACTTACATCTGAAAAATATATTATATAATATATACAAAAAAATTATTTTAATATATTTTTTTATATCATGCATCGAAAAAATCCAACCAAGCTATTTCGTAAAATACACGAAATTTACGAAAATAATTAAAAAATAAAATTAAAAAAAGTTTGAATCAACGGACGGCACGAACTCACAGTCTTCATGTTTCGAGGCAAGTACTCTACCCAATAAGCCACTTTCTACTTATTTTATAAAAGCTAGTAACTTGTTTTCTTTACTTACTTACACCTGAAAAAAACTTTATGTATTTTTTATTTCAAATATAATTTTTATCAAGGGAAAATGCTTAAGAAAGTTTTTCGTTGCTTTCGTAAATTCATAAAATTATTCACAATTTTTTTTTGTAATATGTACGAAAGTTTCGCATATTCTGCGAAAAGTAACTACGAAAGCTTTTTTCGTATAATGTTGTATGAATTATTTTCAGTTTATATATTTTTTAATAAGGAAAAATGTTTATGAAAGGTTTTCGTTACTTTCGTGAATTCATAAAATTATTTCACAAAGTTCTTTTTTGTAATATGTACGAAATGTTCGTATATTTTACGAAAAAAGTAGCTACGAAAGTTTTTTCGCAAAATGTTACATGGACTATTTTCAGTGTAGTTTTAACAACGAAAAATGTTTCCAAAAGGTTTTTGTTACTTTCGTAAACTCATAAAATTATGGACTAATTCTTTTTTTCATAGTATGTACGAACGTTTCGTATATTCTACGAAAAAAGTAAGTACGAAAAATTTTTTTTTCTTAAAATTTTCATGGATTATTTTCAGTAAAGAGTTTATCCAACAAGTCGCTAGTAAAAAAGCTATTGTAGCTATCCTGCGGTGATATGTCAATTGTTCTGTCATCCCATGACTGCTGAAAATATGAGCTGTACAATAATTGTTCTGTTTGTTTGACAAAACCAGAAAGCTTTGTAAACGTAAAAGTGGCGAACAACTTCGGGCTCTTGCACAAACACGATTAGATTCGGTATCGGGTTTTTCACAAGAAAATTTTAAGCGTTTAAGCAATCAAGCAATTTGTGAAACATTATATGATGCAAGATTAAATATTTTTTATTGTTGTTGTAACACAATACATTCAAAATACGCACTATTTCTTCACATAAAAGCTCAGATTTTAGATAAACTTAAAATGAAGTTATAGTGCCGGTTTCGAAATCCTAAGTCTTTGTCATAACTTAAAAAAATATCTTCTACGCTAATTTGAGGTCGTTGAACATGAATATGAAATTCATTTATAAATTTTGCACTGTTGCATAGATATATCTCTCTCATTAAGCAAATACACCTATACAACGATTGATTTACAAGCCTTAATGTTGTGTAATTTCTTTCGGCTGTAGGTTAAAGATAATTTTGTGATGAACACATGATGCATGAAATTGCTAAACTTATATAATATATAAGAAAATTATAAGCCATTATGTGAAGAACGCCTATATTGTATTTCATACAAAATTCAGTTTGTAGTAAAAAAGATTTATTTTATCAACAACTTTTATGAGGAATAAAATCGGCTTTTTCAGTTAATGCCTTAAAACTGTCTGAATTTTTGTAGGATCTCCACGATTTCTGTATATAATTTAGCAGCGTGCAACTTTCTGGAGTTATGTACATATGGGAAATCCATCGAATAACGTTTTTTTTCCTTCATAGATCGACGCACCACCCTAATGTGTAAGTTAGGCCGGCAAATAAAATTCATTATAAAAACTATGTTAACTATTTTGTAATTAGCATAAATTTTATTTAACAATGGAATAAAAATCGAATTAAAAATTAATTGAAAATACTTGTAGTTTCATATGTACATACGTACATTCATACATATGTATTAATGTTCCTTAATTAAAAATTTTTGTTCCGCATTTGCTGCTGTATTTTATTTAATAGCTTTTGCTTATTTGCCTTTACTATTCTTTTCATTTGTATGACTTTAATTTAATTATCTCTTGCTCTTTTTTAACATTTTTATTTTGCTTATTAAATTTTGCAAACATTTAGCATTTATATAAGTTTTTACCATTCATTTTCATACTAGCTTGGATAAGAAGTAATATCGAAAAAATCTTAACAACGATTTCTTAAAAAAAGTCTCTCAAAGCAATGAATTTTTTATAACTCCTAAAGCGTTAATTAAATTCAAAAACTACATTGAAAATAATATTTGCAATGCTTTACAAAAAAGAACTTTCAAAGTTACTTTCTAGGAAAGAGTTTCACGAAAAATGCTTAGGCAAAAATATTATAATATTACGAAAGTAACGAAAACCTCTCATGTTTCCTTCAGTGAAAGATCCATGCAACATTTTACAAAAAAAAAAACTTTCCTAGTTACTTTTTTCGTAGAATATGCCAAAATTGCACATATTATGAAGAAAAAAAATAAGCCAATAATTTGATGAATTTACGAAAGTAACGAAAATCTTTCGTAAATATTTTTCCTTCACTAGAAATAATCCATGCAACATTTTACGAAAAAAAACTTTCGTAGTTACTTTTTTCGTAAAATATGCCAAACTTAAGCACATATTAAGAAAAAGAAATGTAGCCAATAATTTTATAAATTTACGAAAGTAACGAAAGCCTTTCGTAAATATTTTTCCTTCATTATAAATAATCCATGTAACATTTTACGAAAAAAACTTTCATACTTACTTTTTTCGTAGAATATGCCAAACTATTGCACATATTAAGAAAAAGAAATTTAGCCAATAATTCTATAAATTTACGAAAGTAGCGAAACCCTTTCGTAAATATTTTTCCTTCATTAGAAATAATCCATGCAAAATTTTACGAAAAAAACTTTCGTAGTTACTTTTTTACTAGAATATACACAACTTTTGTACATATTACGAAAAAATATTCAGGCAATATTTTTTGGAATTTACGAAAGTAACAAAAACCTTTCGTAAATATGTTTCTTTGTTAAAAAATATATTTAAAATAAAAAAATGTATAATTTTTTTTTATAAATTGTCCTATTTTTCAGATGCAAGTAAATAAAACATATTTTTAGCTAAGTGGGTAGAGTACTTGGCTTGAAATATGAAGATTGCGAGTTCGTGCCTTAATTTTTCAATTATTTTCGTACATTTCGTATATTTTTACGAAAGAACTTCATGGTGCGAAATTGTGAAATATTTCGTAATGTGTACGAGTGTTTTTGCGCATATGTTGTATGGACTTCTTTCAGTGCTCGTTAAAAAATATATTTGAAATAAAAAAATAACTAGGAAGTGGCCTAGTGGTACATGCTTTAAATTATGAAGAATGGGATTTCGTGCCCCTGTTGAGCCAAATTTTGTTTTTCTTTTACTCATTAATTCTTTTCGTACATTTCGTTTATTTTACGAAACAATTTCGTAATATGTACGAGTATTTTCGTGTATATGTTGCATGCATTTTTCCAGTGAAAATGAGAAAATATGAAGGTAATTTGTCATGCATATCTTGGCGTTTTGCTGATCAAAATCGGGAATAGCATTTTCGATTAATGTATTGATGTACCTATTACACTGGTCTGCAAAAGAATAAAAATTTGCGCGCCTTTGAATAAAAATATGTATGTGGAATATATAAAGTTATTGCGCTAATATATTGAAAATCCGTTTTCAGTTTTTTTCTATCGGGCACAGATTTTTTATGGGCATGTCTAATATGGCATCCGAAATAGGGCGGTCACGCTAATATATTTCATCATAACTCATAAATAACTGAAAACAGTCTAAGGCTTGCATAAAAACAAACACACAAACTGTTTTAATTGAAGGTATGGATAAAATGCCAATCAAAAGCGAAAAATAATAAGAGCTTGTGAGTGTTGGATTGTTAATCAGATTTCGGCAAACTAAGTTGAGTCTCAATAAAAATGAATGCAAGAATTTACATGAAAAAAGTCTTGTATTCTATTTCGCGATAAAAATTAGATAAATAGCTAATGTTTCCTTGTAAAAAAACATCCACCTTCATAAGTGGCAAATGAGACGTTGTAGCGGCCTGTCGAAATCAGTAGTACTGATCCGTTCTGCTAATCTGATTTGAATATTCCAACACTCCACTCTTAATAAAAAATTTTACTTTACATTAATTTAAATATTGAACTCAAAAGCCGAAATAATAAAATTATGTAAAAATATTCATACAAACATTTTTTGATATTTCCAAGTGTTTCGGAGTTATTCAGAAATTAGCGGCGAAAAATATTTTCTGTCATGCAAAATTACATTTTTTTCGTTATTAAAAGCTCATAAAAAAACTAAAAGGGCAAACATTTTACATACTTGCCATTTATCAGAAGGATAAATATGTATATTAGAAATACAATATAAGCCATAAATTGAATAAATCGATGGCAAATGTCGATTTTATTCACAATTAAGTGAAGGAACTCAATTGATAAAAATCACAATTTCCAGACAACAGAAAAATTGTGATTTGTGTGTATTGTGTGAAACTCGCAATTTTCGTCAATTAAGTTTCTTCACATAATTGTGAATAAAATGACATTTGTTCATCGATTTTCATGATTTATGGCTTATTTTATTCCTAAAATAACTAGCTTTCTATTAATGAGTAAAATGAGTTTTTGAAAACGAAAAAATATGTAATTCTGCACGAAAAAACGAATTTTCGCCTGTTATTTCTGAATAACTCGGAAACAGTTTTTATAAAGAGAAGTAACACAATCAAGCAATTAATGCCTACCAGTTAATTAATTAATGTGTTAGCTTCTTTGGGAAAGGGATAGTGTAGACAGAACAGGTGGTGAAGTGGGAGAGAGATAGAAAGCTTAATTAATTTACAACTCTGCTATTGCGCTTTTTTTTCTAGAGCAGCTTTGCCAGCCGCTCTGGTGTCAAGTAGAGGCATTGAGTTGTTAAAGCTGTGTAGCCATTTTATTAGTTCATTTATTTCGCCGACGGTTCTGCTACAATACCGACGAAGGAGGGTGCTGTAAAGTGCATTAGGATATGTTAGTATTAATCACTGTCGGTACTGCCAAAGTGATCAGTGCTATGCGTTCATCACCTTAACAGACCAACAACAACAAACACAATAACACACCAATGCACGTGAGAAAAATGCATGATGTTGTTGGCTTGCCTGAAACTAGTCTTGAACTCAAGACCTCAGCGCTTGTAGTCAAACGCGCTAACTACTCAGCCAACAGCACCCTCAATATGTTGGAAATATAAGAAAGTGTATGGATGACTTAAAGGTAATTTTATTTAGCATAAAAAGAGATTTGAATTTAGCGGATTAAACTTTATTATATATTCCATATATTTTCATTTAAAGGCGACTTTTCTTGCAGACCAGTGTTATTGACTAATATCATGCCCATTAAAAAAGTCTGTACGTGATAAGAAAAAACTGAAAACGGACTTTAATTTAGTGTATTAAACTCTTTATGTATCACATATTACAGGATTTTTATGTGCCACTTTGACTAAGAACATAATTGTGATTATTGGTTATACAAAAAACGCCCAAAGTTGAAGGCTCCTCAAAAAGATTTAAATATATTTTGGAAGGCTCCTATAAAAGAATTAACGAAAGTTTTTAAAGATTCTTTAAGAATCTCTTCTAGAATAACATTAAAGAAAACTCATAACAAAAAACTAAGATTTATAATTGTTTGAGATTACTTAGATCTCACTTCTTGTGATTTTACTGGTAACATAAAGTTTTTCCTTAAACTATTTTTTAACAATTTATAAAATTTATTCATAATTGCATTTACTCGTTGTCTAATTAGCTTTATGTAGTTTTGGCGGAAATGTTGCACAATTTAAAGAGAATAGGGAAAGAATACAAAACTAAAATGTCATAAAATTATTTACATTTTAATGTTTCATACTTAAGTTTTCTCTTTTTAAAGCAAATAGCAAAAAAGCAAAACAACTCCATTTCAATAAAAAGTAAAGAAAACAGTTCTATGAGTGACATTTTTAAAACATGTCTGTTTTTATAACCGTGTCTGTGTTTTAGTACATCCTTCCTTACTTCCTCTTTTCCTGTTCATGTTGTATTCATTTCAATTTCTTTCATGCATTTAATTGTTATTTTTGCAATACTAACGCATTCGCACACACATACAGTGATATTTCTATGCTCTATTTTAATTACAGTTTGTTTTTCTATACAAAGATTATATCATTACGTTCAGAATTTGGTTTGGGAACGGGTGGCTGACGTTGAAATGCATATACATTTACAATTAATTGTGCCAAGAAAATAAAGAAAAATAAAACAAGTAGTGTTAAATATAAAAATATATCGCGCCACATCACTACTACTGCAGCTACTTCTGCACACAGAGGCAAATACTTTTAACGTAATAAATTTAGCAGAGCTAAACTTTCTGTTAGAGCTTCCGCTCGGCTTGAGACTAGTTTTTTTTGGAGGCAAGGAATACTTTTCTCCACTTCAGCCTTTTTGTGGTTAAGAAATTTAGGTGACTTCTTACTTTTCTTTCCTTTCAATTTTAATTTATGTAAAATTCACGTGTATAATCAAAATGTCGCGTGTTGGAAAAAAAACAAAGTGCTTAAAAAGGTTGCTTATAATATCTCTAGTGTTAAGAGCTGTGGGAGCCAGAGTATTTCTAGCTTTTATTTCTTCCCAAGTTGATGTAATGGATATTAATGTAACCACGTCATTTTCATTTTATTACTGCCAGTATGGTTTACCATCACCTGCTGCTTGCTGCTGCTTCTGGTTATTAAATGAAGAGGTACACCTGGATGTCTTAATGTTAATTTACGCTTGCTGCTTCTTTTGTTATGCAGAGTTGGCTTATTCTTATTGTTGCTATTCTATCATTTCCCAACTTGCCTTCAAGTTGGTTTGGTTCGTTAAGTAAGCACCTGTATGAGATTCTTTTTTCGCTGTCTTGATGTTTTTTTTTATTTTGTTTCTTCTTCTACTCCTATTCTAACTCTAGGCTGTTAGAAATGCACTGTCATTGTCTGACGTTGTTGCACTTTTGCCATGTTTTGTTAAGCTCTATGAAACTATGTTCGCTAAAGGTTGGTTGATTGTTTGACTTTATTTTTATTTTTTTTTTGCTCTTTTTAATTCACTTGTTTAAACTTAGACACGTTGTGTTAATGGTGTGTTTGTGTGTTTTTCTTAAATCATGTTTCGTTGGGTTGCTCCCTTTAGAGAGTTGTAGAAATTTTATTCGTTTCCTATTATTTTATAATACAACAGCAACTTTTGTTGTTAAAACATTGTTCATACTTTGTTAGCTTTTTGTTATGCTTGTTATTTTCCACAATATTTGTCATTTTTTTCACTGTTTGTGTTTATTTAACAAGTCTTTTTTGTCTCGTATTTTTTACATCCGCTTCCGTTCTAGCTTAGGTTTTTATGCTGTGCTAGTGCTAGCTTAAAGCAATATGTATGTGTTAATTTTTTCCGTGGAAGTTTTTACACCTGTAAGAAAATAAAGATGACAAATATGTTAGTTCAAAGAGTTTTGAATAGAAACTGTTAGAGAAGTTATAAGTTAAGCTAAGTTAGCGAAATCGGTTGATGATTTGCAGGTGCGGATCCAGTTTAGTTATTGGAGGGATGGGGATGGGGCTTTTAATTGAAACATAGTATTTTGCAAAATTTCTTTCGGAAACTCAATAAAAACATGGTATATTTTATTCGGTTTTGGGGGGAAGATAGGGAAATATTCCATGTTCCTCTTCCTGTATCCGTGCCTGTTGGTCAGTGATTAATATTATTGGACTGCGTTAAAAGCTATCTGACGAGAAAAACGAACTAAATAGTAAATTTACTTAAATATTCTTAAAATAAATAAGAACTGCTTAAGTGATTGGCATATTATTATCAAACCAATACCATTATATACGTCAAATATTTAGTGAAGTTCGGACTAGGCAAATATTTTGGAAAATAAGCTGATATTTAAGCAGATATCTATTAATTTAAAATTTTAATTTAACTAATAATTATGGACAACTCAAAAATATTATGATACTTCACTGCATTTAGCTTTTAAATAGCATGTAAAGTTGAGTAACTATTTGTCGTACACACAGAAAAGTTTCATATTAAAATCGTTAATGGTCAATTTATCGTTAATGGTTAATCTATAATTTTTTGGTAGTGATTTCGCTTCGAAGGCAGTTCATGTTAGTTCAACATGATTTTACAATAAGAGAACATTTTGCCTTTTGAAATAACCATATTTCATATTGATTTAATATTCCAGTACAGTTACATCAAAATGAAGTTGATACTGACATAATCCGAAAAATCATATTGAATCAAAGTTATTTCAAGTTGAAACAACGTGAATTTGATACTGAGATAAGACGAAGAATTATGTTGAAACAAAGTTATTTTGAGTTGAAACAACGTGAATTTAATATTGAAACAACACGAAGAATAATTTTGAATCAAAGTTATTTCAAGTTGAAACAACATAAATTTAATACAGCCATTTTAATAGCACAGACATTAGAAAAACTTGTGTTGTAGATAGCTGCCCCAGTGCGCTAACCACTGCCGCCACAACAGCTTCAAACTTTACTTTAGATATACACTAAATAAAAATCTGCGTATGTAAAATGAGTTTCATTTTAGTTCAACATTATTTAATTGATGATTTAACAGAAAATTAATTTGAAATTAAAGTTTAAGTCATGTTGATTTAAAATGAAATGTAACGTTTATAACAAATTTGTTTTAACAGTGAGAAATATTAAATCAAAGGGATTTAATTTAAATTAATTATATTTTAGTTTAATTTAATTTTATTTATTTATTTGTGATTTCCTACACAACAGGATTATATCTTATATTTAAATTATAGGAATCTAAAATATAAATTTAAACGTTGGCAACATTAATAGTTTTTCGTTTAAAATTAATATGAAATAATGGTAATTTTAGCTGGAAATTTTCGCTGGTGATGCGAAGCTTGTCGGATAAGACTAGCTCCAGGTAAACCAAACACATCATGCATTTTTCTCAAGTGTATTGTTGTGTTATTGTGTTGGTTGTTGTTGGACTGTTAAAGTGATGAAGGCACAGCACTGATCACTTTGGCAGCACCGGCAGCGATTAATGCCAACATATCCTAATGCACTTCACAGCACCCTCCTTCGTCGTATTGTAGAACCGTCGGCAAAGTAAAAGAACTAAAAAAATGGCTACACAGCTCAAACAACTCAATGCCTCTACTTGACACCAGAGGGGGTTGCAACACTGCTCTACAAAAAACGCGCAATAGCAGAGCTGTAAATTAATTAAGCTTTCTGTCTCTCGCCCACTTTACCACCTGTTCTCTCTACACTATCCCTTTCCCAAAGAACGTAACACATTAATTAATTAACTGGTAGGCATTAAATGCCTGATTGTGTTACTTCTCTTTATAAAAAAGATATAATTAATCATAAAAAAATTCTGTTGCAAAATATCTGAGAGTTACGAGCATAAAGCTTTTTAAATTAAACCCTAATTAGCCTTATTCATAAACAATTAGCATGGACTTCAAGTGTGCTTTAGTAAAAATGTGTATGGAATTTTTTTAACTTACACTTTAAACCCAAATTATTTTTTATGAACACAGCAGTAAAGCTCTATACTAAACATTTAAACTTCAGCAGAATCCATAGAAAGCCACACTTAAATTAACAAGAACAGCTTATTTTTTGCAAAATTTTCTATAAATTTAAGAATTTGTTACTACTTACGAACTATAATTATTACTTATTTATTATAATTAATGAATAATAGCAATTATTTAACATAAATACTTCTTTTACAGGCAACTCTAATTAAAATTTTAAAACTTACTAAAAAATATATTTCAAACTACGCAAATAAATACTGGCATGTTTCCTCATAAGAAAAAAATATGTAACCATTAAAAAATGTATATGTACATACATGTAATACATAGTTATGCACGTGTATTAGAATATAAGCCATTTTAATTGCTATGTTCTCAATCAAAACGAAAAAGAACATAAAAACGCACATTTCCTGTGAAATATAAATAACTTTTAAAACTAACGACTTTTCTCTATGGCAACACAAGTTTGAGATTGTTAACTTGTGCCTGCAAACAAAAAAAAGGAAATTTGAAAGCTAAACTAACTGTTAACTACAAATATTTCCTTTAACACATACACGCAAGCTAAGAAGGAAATAAAAATGTATGTATAGAAGAATAGAAAGAAAAAAATGCTTAGACTTTTTAATGCACTCATGCAGTAATTCTTGCAAATTCCTTATAACTTCAAGTTAAATTATCCGTATCAGCTGACTGACTGACTAACTGACTGACTAAATGTCTACTCGATAGGAAAAGGAAATTGTGAAAAAATAACTATAAACGCTCAAACACATTGGCATGTAAAAACACATCTTTACACATTTATATTCACACTTTTTGTGTGACAACAAAAAGAGCATATACAACGGATTGCTTGGCATATGAAGAGTTATTAGATGCTGGGGGAAAAGGAGACAAAATCAAAGTTAAAGTTTTGGGCAGAAGAGTTTGTCTTCATGTCTGGTTGATGCATTTGTCGTCGCATTTAGTTTATTACACATGAGTTCATTCTAAACGCTCTCAGGAATTTATTCTAAGCACATAAACTCTAGATATAAAAGGACAATATGCCCTTATGATACCTAAATTGTAGTGTGTGAATATTGCCAGTTGGAGTTTTTTTAATATCTTTAAGATTTACTATATTTAGATGAAGATCATATATCCCTATGTCAATACACTTTGGTGGATTTCTTAGACATTGAAGCAGTTTTTAACAACATTACATCAAATACTGGGTGAACCCCTCGATCTTGAGAAAGTGTAGCATTCAAAACAAAACCCACTTATGCCGAAGATGTGGCGATTAAAGTCAAATAAACATAATCATTTTATGTAGTTGACCTGTGCTTAATATGACGAAAATCTTTTATTTCCGGCTTAAGGTCTGTGTGGTCTCTTCAAGACAGTATGCAGGAAATACTTACACAATTGAACATGAATATGTAAGGTTTGCATTAATCCGCACAATATATCAGCCACAGCAATATTTCGTAATGGAGTGAAAAAACTTTCATGCGGCACGACTAACAGCTGTGACTCGGCTGAAAGAAAAGGAATGAACTTATACTGATGAGTCAAACACACTCGAAGACGTGGTCTATGATGTAAATTTTGACATTAATCGAATAAAAAACTTCATAAAAACTCAACCAACGTAATGCTTAGTTAGTTTAATAAAACAAGTTTCGTTATAATTATTTCAATAAAAAATTCACCATACATGAAATAATATGATTTAAACAACATAATAATTTCACTGCGCTTATGATAATATTTCATTATTTTAACGAAATCATTTGACTACTTCAACGAAATCATGTCGTTATTTTAATGAATTTATTTCATTATTTGAATGAAATTACATATGTAATTTGTTATGATATTATTTAATTAATTTAATGAAATTATTTTATTGATTTAATTAAACCATAACATTATTAAGTGTGCCTAACGTAAACAGTAAACTATTTTATTTTTGGACATCTTAGCTACTTAAGCTAACAACACTCTAAAAACAATGTGCTCTATGAGTATATAATAATAAAAAAAGAGTGCAACAATAAAAATCATACAAAACTCTTTTTGTTGTTCACGTTTGTTTGACAATTGTTGAAGTAAATAAGCTGGTGTCTTATATGACGGATCATTTATCTGTGTAAATGTGATTTCTTTCATCGATCTTTCATAAATTCAATGAAATTTTTCATCAAAACTATGAACCATATTTCATTGAAATTATGGCATCCAAAAACATTACATATTTTTAATTGTTTTAATTCTTTAGAGCATATATTTCAAGCTTTTTAAGTATCCATTAAACATGTTGACAAAACTTAAAGGGCTTTCCAAAAAAGGACAAAATCTTGTTCATATAAATATAATGAAATTCCAATAAAATTATTTCACAATTTTCGTGAAATAGTTTATTGGAGTTGTGACAAAAATCTAACGAAATCGTTTCATTGGATATATGAAACGCAAGGAGAAAAATTGAAGATGGGACAAGAGAAACATTAAAATGACCTAGAGTTTTTCTTTTCCCGGACTTTTTCTTTTCCCGGGAAAGGGGGATTGATTTTTCAATTTCCCGGGAATTCCCGGGAATTGCCGCCCAATACAAAACGATACAAAATAGCATTTCACTTAATTTATTTGAACAAAAACAAATACCAATTCACGAGATCTATTAAATAAGTTTATGAATGCATTAATCGTTAGTAAAAAAATTATAAAATTTGAGGTCTTTAGCCGTGCCGCATGCTTTTTAATTTAAATTAAAAAATTTTATTTTTTATTGTATAACTTCTGATTAGTAGCCACACGAAGTAAAAAAAATTTACTAATTTCATACTTTTTTTATAATTTCTCTAGCTTCTTAAGTAGAAAAGATATTGCAATGATTTATGCTTTATTTCATAAGACACTAATGGGCATTTCATACCGCTAAGCAAAACTGAATTGAAATAATTAGGTGGCGGAAAAGTGACGACCTGCAAATTGCATTTCTTTCGTTTGTATCGATTTTTAGTTCAACCCTAAGTGAACCTGTTGTTTTTTTTTCAAAAATGTATAATTTTTGAAAAATTCAAAATTTTGAGCTTCAAAAAACTCATGTGTGGCTTAAAATAACAATTTGATATTTTCAGAAAATATAGATCAGTACTTCTTTATTATGCCCACTTTCGCTATGTCCACTTAGTGAAAATCTGTTATATTAATTTCTTCACGAAATATGATTTTATGAAAATAAAAATGGTGACAGATAAAATGTGCTCAAAAATACATATTTTTTCTTATATTTACATATTTTTTTAAATAAAAGCAGCACTATAAATGTGTGCGTACAAAGAAAAGTTACCATAATAATATATAAAAAATCCCGGGAATTTCCGCACAATTTTCCCGAAAAATGTGCGGAGTCCCGAATGAAAAACACTAAAATGACCTCATCTGAACACAGAAGATTATACATATCTACGTAAAAGAAATTCAAAGCAAATACCAGTAACCGATCACTGTTTTATAAGAAGGCCGCCTGCATGAAGCTTAGAAGTTGAATATAACCACTAGTTCTGTAGTTGAAGATAATGGGGACCATTATTGAACTGTAACGTATTATTATATTGTAATAAGCTCTTGTTTCTGCTAAAAGAACTATTCTGACTGCCACCCTTAACCTAATCAACCCAAAACACTGTATTTAGAATTATAAAATCTTTAGAGAAATTCCTTACTATTTTTGTTATGTTCTTTACTATTTTGTTAAATAGTTTTTCTTCATTCTTTCAAAATACTAAATACCAAATATCACTTGAAGCACCTATACTTTACAGAATTTTAGAGAAATTTTCCTTTGTCCAGTGTCTTGAAAGTTTTTTCCTCAATAATGGACATACAGTTATTCTTTTTCTTTTTTTAATTTTATTTGCTATAAAATCTTTATACGATTAAGTGTATGTAAGTTGGCTTTAAAATCACTACTTCCTACAGAGAATAAAATCTTATATTTCGAACGTAAAATAAATTGCATATAAACAGATATAAAATCCAAAATATGCTAGTAGATATCAGTTTGCAATATTATTTCATATATAATGTCGTATTTAGAATATAACAATTTCCCTCTGGATGCATGCAAATGTTTGCAAATATAAAATTACAATAAAGAATTTGTATCAAGACAGCTTTGTACAGTTTGATACGTAAGTAATTTTTAAATTGAGTTCATTTTGACTTTATACGATTTTCAGATTAGTTTCGTCAAGTAAGAGATTAATATGGCATATGTTTCTTGTATAAATTGTCATCAAATAATTAAAATATTTAAGTCTAATAATTGTTGTATCTACATACTTGCATTAAATAGTTTAGACTTTTAAGATTTTGATTTTTCATACATAAATAAAGAAAGGTATTTTTAGTTCATAAAATTTTACTTGAGTAAATTTACATGATGAAATAGGCATTATATCATTATCAGGGCTCGGAATTTCATGCAAATGCATGTTTTTTGTAGCGATATATAAACCCGTATTGACTAATTATCTATGCGAATCATCAAATCTTAAGTAGTTTGGCATCGATGTGTAGTTGCATATTTTTGCATATTTTGGTAATATTTTGCATATTTTTGGCAATAAATGCTAAAATAACTACAGCTGAAATTTTAAATCCATTAAAGTATGCACGCTACATCCAGCATTGCACGAATATAATAAATTTTTATACGAAATTCTAAGTTAAATTAAGAAAAATAAACGCCCATCGAGTTTTCCTAATTCCTTGACGAATTATATTAAACACATTTAATATTATTAATCTGCCCGCTCAAAAATGTGGCCAGGAGAACAGACTTTTTAAAAATAGTGAAATACTCAAAAGCATTTTATTTACCTGCATGAAAATGGCGCTAAACTTAATTTTTCAATTTTCATTTCTTTACTATTTATTAGAAAACATAGCAATCCCCTTATGTTTAAAATATGTTAACGATATATTGAACGGGCATTTTTTTAAGAATTTTGAATTCCAAAAAAATATATATATGAAGAAAATTTGAGTTTCCAAATTTTGAAAGCAAAATTGTAGGCGTATAAGTAATATGGTAGTTCACACCATCATATTACTCATACGTCTACATTTTTACCCTAAAAAATTGGAAATTGTTAAAGCTTAGGTCCTACTCTATGATTTTTACATATCTCGTTTTGTAATTGGATCGCTAGTTTCAAAGATACAAATTTATTACCCTTTTTTTCAAATTGGAGCCATTGTGCTGAAACATTTTAGTAGAACATTTGATTTTGTTTTAAAGTGCGTTATTATAATTTGAATTTGTCTAATTAATATTAAAGTTTTAATTTAATAAAAAATTTAACAGCACATTACTAGCATTATGTATGTAAATGAATATAAAAATTATGGATAATGATTATTATGATTAAAAGGCCATTATGGGAGCATTATTTAGCAAATTTATTTAATTTCACACATGCACACACCTGTCTAAATTAGTTGAGACATAAATCTGAGTAAGTAATAATACCAGCATTATAATATTTAATAAAGTATAATAAATGTATGACAATGTAGTATTGCAAAAAGTATGTTGTAATTTTAATATTGTATATATATTATATTTATATAACAACTCATAAATCATAAATCCCATTTGCAATTTCATCGTTGTATTGTTGAATGTTTATCTAAAATGAGTTTTTGTACAAAAATCTACATACATTTTACATTGAATAGTATGATAAATGTAATTTAAGCTATTTTTTTCGAATATACTAAATTTTAAATCTTTCTTTAATTAAATAGAATTTAAATCACAAACATAGTATATTTGTATAATGAAGGCTTACAAAGGCAAGCTAACAATCCCACTGTTTGTTATAACAACACATGAATGAATACTTGTGCCCGTATTCAAAAACATTAAAGCATTTATGGTTAAACATTATTCCCTCCTATGCATTCATGAACACATGCATCTATTCATATAGAACCACAGGACACACTCTTTCAAAATTTCATTTGCTTGTGTTTGCGTATATCGATATCATTTATAAGTACTTTAGCACAATTTTGTTGTAAATATATTCCAAATTATAAAAACATTTTCTAGCATAACTTCTATGAAATTCATAAAAAGAAGTAAACAGACACACGCAAATTTAAGTGCACACACACATTGCAAATGGGTAAAAATATTCATTCACACTTCCAATAATTTTTGAAAAAAAATGAGTTGTGGCACACATTTTTAAATGCATTCGAACACGCACAAGATATTGTTCAGATTCTATTTGTTCTCAATTCAATATTTCATTTATTGCAAAAGAAAAGCTGCCATAAAAATTTTTTTCGTGATTTTTATCAGGTTTGAAAACTTCCCTTTTAAACAAACTTTTTAGTTTATTTAAGCTATTTTCAAATTATGTTTTAATAAATGTATGCACAGTGGCTAATTCCGGGCAAAAATTAATAAGCATCTTTGAAAAAAATTTTAATTATAATTATATAACATTTCATTAGATTTTTTTCAATAATCCAATGACAATTTCACAAGTCCAATGACAATTTCATTAATATTGTGAAATGATTTCATATGTTGAATTTTAATTGAACTTTTCCATGTACCGATTTTCGTCGGCTTACTGCAATTGAGCCAAAGGTAATGAAGCAAAATATATTTCAATTAGTTGCGAAATAAGGTCATATGGTTTTACTACCACTAACTACAAATCAGTGGAATTACGCCCTAATTTTCCAATTAGTTGAGAAGTATGGCCATTTTGCTTTATTATCTATTGCTTTATTGCAGTGAGGTGGCGAAAATCGATAAATGGCGCCGGTGGTCTGAACTGCACTTTACATTATATGTGTGATTTTCATTTCAAATGGTTTTTTCGTGTCCGTTGAAAGTATAGAAAATATTTCATAAAATAAACGCGCAAATTTTAAAATGAAATTTATTTTGTCTTGATTTAATAGATTGTAACTAAATGTACATAAGTTTTTTTGTGTAACAAATAACGGAGTGTTAAAAACAAAAATACCGTTTTTCCACTCTTCATACAAAATGGCGTGTCCGCAATACATGCATAGTCTTGATTTTCTACTTTAAGAAACTATGAATTTTCTAAAAAACGAGAATAAATTTATAACGGTTTTAGAATATTTGCATTCGCTTCTCTTATTTCACACATAAATTTTTTTTTTAATATTAGAAACTATAATTTTTCTTAAATTCTTATTGTCCGCAGTCATGTGTATTGATCGTTACGGGTTTTTAGTACGCTTCATTACTTGGTATAATTATTAAAATTGCATTAACCACTACACTAAAATAACAGCGTAGGTTTGTACTTCTAGATATTTAAAAGCTTTGTGAGCTCTGCTCAATAGTATTATATTGCAAAACGTTTCATCAATGAATATGGTTTGTATCCAAAAAAATGTATTTCGTGTTATCCATAATATAATTGAAATTTTTTTGTGAATAACTACGGAGCTTATGTTATAATACATCGAAGACTATACACCGGAATTGTATTGAATTCAAAATATAGTGTGTGCTCTGAAAATATATTGAATTCTTATAAAAATGTATTGAGCGTTACGTAATAAAATTTTTTTTAAATATAATGTATCTTAAAGTGTTAAGACGTTAAAAAAAGTTAACAGCAGCTGAAGGGTAGAAACGGTATAAATAACATTATCTGTTTACAAATTTCTGGTTTTTATTTGAAAAAAGTTTGCTTCTTCCACACTGTGGGTTGTTATATTTGCGAAGAGTATAATAGGTAGGTGGCCGTATTTTGCTACAAAAAATTATTTGAAATTGTCATAACTTTTGACGTTTATTGGTCGATTTTATTAAAGGAATTCTTATTTGAAATAATGTATAAAAGAACTATTTTAAAACATACAAACTTTTTATTTTTCCATGTCCTGCGACTATTATAAGTTTTTGTTTTTATAAAGTAGATGTATAGTGCCTTTAAGCCCTATACTAATTTTTTGTGGTGTATTTTTTCTCATTCCTAGAACAACCGCGGAAGCAAATGTAACGCTCAATACACAAAAATGTTAAAAATCGAAAAATATAATTTCATTTCAGGAACCATTGAATGAGGTGAAAGCTATAATAATAGTCCCATCTTGTCATATATATATATATATATATTAGTTATATTGGTAAACAAAAAAAACACAAAATGTACGTTCGGAATGAGCATCAGTCATATATAAAATTGGTTGAAACACATCAGAAAATAAGAATCATAAAGTGTCTTCTACTTCTTATATTTAAAAAATTTGCAACGAATTCTTAATGTGATAAGTTCTTTTAAATAAATCAAATGCTTGTGTTTATACAATAAACTCTTAAGGACTTAAAATATTTAAACATTTGTGATACTAGATAGTTTTCTCACCCACACGAAAACACTTTTGTGTATTAAAATTTTATATATGTAAATACACAAAGCAACTTTAAAAGAAAAGCATTTTAAAACAAATCAAATAAATAGAAAGTTTGAAAAATTTTTATCGCAAACAAACTAAATGTGCATAAATACATACAAATGCTTTCATGAATGAGAAAATATAAAAAGAAAAAAATACATACATTCAAAGACCCAAGGCACAACCTTCCGTTGGGTATTAAAACACAAATTCCCACGCACTCACAACTACAAACAGAGCGGCACAAGGCTTCATATTAGGGAAGTCAAGAAGGAAATCCCGAATCCCGAAATCTCGAATCCCGGGATATGTAAAAATATTTCTTACTTATCAATTTTTATATAAAAACTGCCCAGGAAAAATTTTTATGGCAAATTAGTGAGTTGAAATGCTAATAAACATACCCTTCACTACTTCTCCTTTGCCATTTTAACCAATTATTTTAATATGGCGATGTCATTGGAGGCAAGTACTTACCACATCGTTGGCTTTGGGAGCTTCATTCTTACTGTATCGTATCTCCCATCTCCAAAAAACAATTTTCTTTTAAAATATCAATCTAACGTTTTCACTTGCGTCTAATGCATCGATTTTATTAATCAAAAAGGTGGTTATAAAACTGTTTTGCAGCTTTAGAAATTGTTCAAACATTTGTGAATAAACTCTAAATTTTATTAAAAATGTTTTGTTTATTGAGGCATTTTATCAGATTGTGCAATATAATAAGGCAAAAAATTTCCACGGAATTTCCGCACTAATTTCCCGAGGAATCGGGATTGAAAATTTTGCGGGACTCCCGTGATAAACTATAATTTCAGTTCAAAAGTGTTTTCTTTTTATTTGAGCTTCAGATTCTAAGGCCAGTACACTAATGAATACTATTTCCATTAACGAAGTTAGGAATACATATTTGTGCAACTTTTACAAAACAACTTATGTATGATTTTCAAATTTTTTTTAGTAGAGCAAAAATACTCTTCAAGGTCTCAGCCAAACTTTGCATGTATGGGTGATAATTAAAAGTAATTAATTGAATTTGATTAGAGTTTTGTATAGATTTGTTTTCATGAGGATTTATATTGAAAACAAAAACAAATTTTCATATTTAGTTATTGCTTTCAGCTAAAATTCTCGAACTAATTCTGCATCAAATGTGATAGAGGAGAAAATGTATTTTTCTTTTTATTTTACCCTAACCCGTGTTAGAAAATTGTTAATTTTAAAAACACTTGTGTAATGATATACCCAGATTATCAACATGAGACCTCTTAAAATTAATAAATAAAATAAAATTTTTTTTATTAAAGTACTATTTATTCAAAAAATAATAGAATTTACCAAATAGATTTAGATCCCGAAATCCCGAAAAAAATCCCCAATTCCCGAAAAATCCCCAAATCCCGTGATCCCGGAAAGTCCCGAAAATCCCGGGGCTTCATATAAACCAAATAATAATAAAAAAAATGTTATCCTTTTCCCAGTATAGTTTCCCAGTAAGTCTCGTAATAGCAATTTGTAGGAATAGTACATGTGTATGTTTGTATGGGAATGTATGAAAAAGTGTGGGCTTTAAGAGATATGTATTTTTGTTATTTTTGTAAAATATGCAAACCTCTGTTAATGTGCACTTATGTGTAATGCCTACAGATTTAATAGGTATATAAGTGTGTATGTATTTGTGGGAATGTCTAAACAATTGACTGAATAACTGAATGACTGAATGACTTGAATGTTTGTAAGAAAAATTGCATTAAAAATAGGTTTGAAAAGAATTTTATATCTGCAGCTTTACATATACAGTAGTATTTATTCTTATACGCCAACACTGCCAGGAATATTTATAAAATCAAAATTGCTTTTGACAACTCTTGCAGTCTTCTAATGGTATTTCTCTATTATTGTTACTAAACTTTAACAAAAAAAATTTGTGTAATAAATATAAAAATCTTATCAGTTTTTCAAATTAAAAATATTTAAGAAAGTTTTCTAAAATTTTTTATAAAAATTATACAATACTAGTAGACACAGGGAAATGATTGATTTCATTGATCAAAATAGTTTCGGCCTTATAAGTATTTCGAGAAGTGTAGTCTTGCAATTTTGCTTTTTTTCTCTTTTAAAATAGAACATTTTCATTTTCTGCGCTTATCACATAACTCACATTCATTTCTATATAATTTTTTATTTTTTTTTAAGAAAATTTCGTTAAGAATGCATAAAGATATGAGGGCTTTACACATTCATGCAATAATTTTTCCTAGTCTTCAGCAACTGAGAGTACGTAAATAGCAAATTTTTTGATTAACTTGGAAATTCTATATATTTAATGAAATGAGTAAGAAGAAACTTTCTTGACTCTCGCACTATATGAAAGACTATACATAGAAAAAAGTAGAAACCAATTTCAATTACGAAAATCATAAATTGATTTAAAAAATAAATTGGTTTTCAAACAATTACGAAATTTTTAATATAAACACAATAGTATTAATAAAAATATTTGTTGATTTTTTTTAATTAATAATATATATTATATGAACTAAAAATTTAATTAAAAAATCAACTAATTTTTTATTTATAATCTGTTGATAGCATTGTTTTAAAAGTAAACTAATATCAATTAAAATGAAATTGGAATCAATTAAAGTATTAATGGAAAATAAATTTTCTCTGAAAACATAAACAAATAACTGGAAAAAATTCGACAATTCGTGGGCGGGTAAAAGGGGATATGAAACACGAAGTTTTGGGAAATCATAAAGTAAAGTTTGATTTCACTTCCAAAATCTTCTGTCATTCCTATTTTCACGAGTGACTACATTAAAAATGTTCCTGATATCGTACTGAGCCATGTATAAGACATTTACAGTGGTCCAAACAACCTTCAATTATCTAAAGGTGAAAAGAAATTTTTTTGAGAAAAACTCGAATTATCCCCACGTGCCCACGAATTATCTTTTCGAAGCACGCAAAGCTTAAGACTAGGAAAATCTGTAACTTGATTTGTATTCAATTAATTGGTCTTCTGTTTCAATCGGTAAAAATCCCGCTTAATTAATCGAAGTTTTGGTTTAATGGGTTAATAACACTATGCAACAAGAAAAATGCCAAGGAATATTACAATATTTGTTGTATGTGTTATGAGCCTCTAACTAAAAAAATATAGTCGAAATTTTAAATTCTATGGAAAATTTTTTTTAAATCTTTTTTTCTAAAATTTGGGATTTTTAAGAGGCTACTCCACCCATTTTGTCATAACTGGGGAAAGGGTTGTCCAATTTTATAACAAAAACCACTTAAAAACTTGAAACAAAATTATATTTAAGCTGTTGGAATATTGTTTTTTTATATACGCAATAGTTGGGAATTATTCAGAGCACAATGATAAGAAATATATTTTTTAACCAAATTGGAAAATTTCTCTTTGTTAAATATTTATAAAAAATCGAAAATGGCAAAAACTTACCATTTTTAGTAACTAATCATAAAGCCACATATACAGCAAATAAAATAAGATTTATTTCATGAAAATCGATGGATAAATATTGATTTTATTCATAATAAAGTGAAAAATTGCAAATATTTGCACTGTACAATAAAATAATTTTTTTTAAATATAGAGCGACGACTAATTCTGCTAGAGGGCACTAAAAAAAATATATATATGCATTTCCAGCGAAAAGTAACGTAACGCCATATTAGAATTAAGCTTGTATTTCAGAACCATGCGGCTCGATTTTTCCTAAAATTTTACTAAATATAGAGGTACTTACGACCTACACAAATTGTACAGCGTGTACAATTGTATATCAGCGTTTTGAAAGTTTACATCTGGGGGAATTGAAGTTATACCGACTGGCATAGGTTATTTTGTTCTGCTTACGTTTAAGGTATAAGATGTGCTCAACACTTTTATGTAAAACACCACGAAGAACATTTTCTTAGAACAACTTAGGCCACTATATCGCCGCTGAAGGTGAGTTTTTGTCCCTTATTTAAGTAACAATAAGGCCCATAACTCGAAGAGTTACAGGGCTAAAATGCTCTACAAAAATGTTTACCTTGGCGTTTTGCATAAAAGTGCTGAGCACATATCATACCTTAAACGTTATGCGCACAAGATATATTATGCCGAGTCAGTATAACTATGCGCAAAATGGGGTAAATTTAACTACCCCTAAATTGAATCCCAGATGTAAACTTTCAAATTGCAAATACAAGTACATAGTTTGTTGATTGATTGCAATTTTAGCAACAATCCGTTGACTTCACTTTATTATGAATATTTATCCATTTTATTTGCAGTATATCGTGAAATAAATTGCAAAAAGACCTAACTAACAAAAAATTCTTATCCGCTTTCTTAACTACTATAAAAATGAGATTATCCGTAACAAAAATAGCGATATAATTAAGAAAATGTAAAGGGAAAAATACCTGGCCAATTATTTAGTTTAGAATATTTATTGCTTCTGCTGTAAAATTATAAAAATGTTAGTTAGGGCATTTTGCGTTTCTGGCTTTATGATTAGTTAATAAAAATGGTAAGTTTTTGCTATTTTTCGGAATATTTTATGTAAAAAAGATTTTAAACAGTTTTTGTGGATTATAAAATTTCACAAATGCTTTTCTATTTACCGCATCTGTGCATTTCTTACATTTTAAAGGATTTTAGTCCTATAATCTGATAAAAAGCTAAGAAGGTATTTTTATATTATTAAATTTTGTTTCCCTCATCCTGATAAAAGCATCATTAAAAGCAACAGTTCCTCCAGCCTAAGAGAAAAAAAGTAGTAATAAGCGGCATGCAATTGTGGCAGGTTGTGTGTGAATCATCAGTATCGTTTTTTTTTCTAACGCCTACAAAGAAAGAAATTCATATTTATGGTTGTCAGAGAGATTCATTTAGTTTGTTCTTTATTCGTCTTATCTTTTTGTCACTCAGTCATTTATTTATATAAATTCTTCCAGTTTGTTACCTCTTTAGTCACTTGTTTTTTTTATGGAAATAATGAAAATAATATGAATACAGTTTAATTTTACACAAAAAAGTCAAATTTTAATACAAAGTGGGTGATGGAAGAAAACTTCAGTTTTTTTTTAAATCTTTTATACTTCTTTTTTACTTTCACCCTTTTTTGAAAAGATTTTCTGCTTCATTTTTTGCCGCTTTCAAACTCATTAAAAAAGTTATGGTCTCTTACTGCTGTAGTTGTTTTTATGTCTCCCTGCAAACATTTACTATTGCAAAAGTAATTAAGAAGTGATTCGAAAAAGTTACCAAAGAGCACAAAGTCTCAGTGATGAGGCAAAAAATTTTTAGAAACGAAGTTCCTTATCGAGCATTAAAAAAAGGGTGCATACACCGAGCAGGATGTCCCACAACACCTCTCGTACTTGTCTTTGTTATGTAACTAATATCATCCTTTCATCAATGAAAAGTAGCTTTTTTTGTAAAGTACAAAAGCTTTCTTCTAACTATCTTCCAGAGTAGATTAAGACGTTTATTACCAGCAATTATCCACAAATGTGTGGGGACATATTGTTAATAAATGCGGGGTCTTTATAACTGAGACTAAGGACGAACTAAACGGAAAGTTTTGTCGAAAAAAAGCATTCAATTATATTGAAATCTAAGGATAATAAATTGTTAAAGTTCATAATTGCAATGCAAATGAAAACGTGGAAAATGGAAATATTTAGACAAAGAAAGTTTTATTTATTTTTGTTCAAAAATATATTTAGTGTCTGTTTGAGAAGGATATTCTTTTATTGATAAATAACCATAGATAATATTTTCTATTCTTTAGAAAGGCAAAAAAGAAAATACTTTTTTATAAAATAAATCTAAAATGGCCTGAAAATTGTGAGAAATTAGAACTTTTCTTTGACAAAAAAAAAATTAAACTTTTTAATAACACTGTACAACAAAAAATAATAAATAATTCTATTGACTGATTCTGGTAGAGGGCATCAAAAAAATATAGTATGCGCATATCGGTGTTTTGCATCGGCATAGAAAATCTTGTAAGGCTTACATTTAAGGTATAAAATGTGTTGAGAATTCTTATGTAAAATACCACGACAAACATTTTCGTAGAACATTTTAACCCTCCAACTCTCAGTTGTGTGAGTCTTTTTGTCCCTTTCTTAAAAAAATGGGGAAAACGTCCGGAAAGCCCGGGTTCGTATTCCAGCCATGTCAACATTTTTTTAATTTATATATATATTTTTATTTTGAAATAATTTTGTTATCAATATAGGGGAATTCTTTATCACAGGAAATTTGAAAAAAAAATTATTGAATACCGGGATTTTTGTTATCAAAAACGAAACTTATTTTTTTCTGTGTAGTGGAGCTATTGCTGATATTGAATTTTTTATATCTATTTATTTGTACTTTAGACTGCCTAAAAAGATTTTAAATACCACAAGTTTAAATACACTGTTGAATATTTAATTACAGATAAAATAAAATGAACACAAATTATCAAAGTGCAATACCATCTGTAGTTAATGTAGTCAGTAACTGCAAAGTTATGTGGGTGTTATTTTAGAAATTTTTCAAACAAAATTATCCCGATTACAAAGGCAACAACAAAAGTTATGAACACAATTTTTTTTCAATTTTAATGAAAATATTTCCAATTTTATGCATGACTAGACGAATTATATTTTTAACTCCTACTCTGCGTTCAATGTTAATGATTAAGTATAAACATAATTAAATTTTGTACACACTTGTGTATAATTAAAATTTTGTGATATACAGACTTATTTTATTTTTGTAAACTATAGTCAACTGGAAATTTAACTCCTAAAAAATAGTTTGTTTCAATGTAGTCCTTATATCTGTATACTTTTCTTTCTTATAATTTTCAACATTAAAACCAATTTTTATGACCAGAATTTATGCATATCATAATTCTTAGAAAAATAATATTAAATTACCAAACATTAATTTAAAAATTGTTTAAATGAAATTTCAATTGCTTTCTTTAAATTACATAAAAGAAAAGGCAATTCACAGTGGTGACTGTCACAAAATAAATGGTAATCAATTTTGAATGCTTAAACTCCTATTAAGAATTAATTATAACTTTAAAAGTCAATACAAAAGTAGCCTAGCTTTTAGCATATTATCTGCAGACATGTACAGTGGGTCAAGAAAATGAATTTATTACTACGATGGTGTGCTTCTTTATTAGTATTAGTTAATCGGTATTATAGAGAAAGAATGCGTATAAGCATTGATGTCAAATTACATCACCGTTATCATAAATTTTATATATCAATGGAATGGAAATTAAAATCTCGTTTATAATGTAGGAAGATCTGTAAATCAAATAATTCTGCAGAAAGTTTCCTCAAACATATTTTCATGAGATATTGAAGAAAAAAATATTCTACCATCGGCTCCACTATGTAGCTGGACATAAACACTTCCTTAAGAGTGCTGTTAGCTGTCAAATAATTTCTTTTAAGCCATTAAAACGAAACATCAAAGTTGTTAAGAAACGATAATAAAATAAATTGTTTAGAATTTAAAATATCTTTCTTTAAAACATTCTGCTCTCTTTGGATACTGCAGAAGTGATTGATTGTCTTGTAGCAATTTGAATATTAAATAATATTGTAATCTACTGTTTACAAAACGGTTAGAGCAACATCTTTGTTTAATATTCTTTCGTTTTTCTATGCAAATTAAATATGAGCAACAAATAGGAATGATATTTTTTTAATTTAAACAGAGTAAAACTTAAAGCAGCTGTTTAAATTCCATTAAAGATTTGTTTCGAAGTCTAAATTAATAATAATTGTCTTTGATTTTCTTAGCTACTAAAATGAAATCAACATAAGAACTCCTACATAGTCGTAAATACATATCCCAGCCAACATTGTTTGCCAAATTCGTTCGAAACTCGGTAAGAAAGTTTGCACAAGATGCTGAATTCGTAGCCGATGTCAGTCAGAAAATATACCATTATTCATATCAGCGGTTGATAAGAAAGCAGACCTCTTTGCGTGGGGAAATTCTAAAAAGTTTGCCGAAATATTTAAGCGAATTCTGTTCTAATTCTGACCGACTTCAATACAAAGAGCCAATCGAACATATTACAAATATTTCGGGTGGCCACTTTTTCTGTCCGATTTTCACTTAAATTTCCATGGAACTAAACTGCAAACAAACACTTTCAAATAAAAAAGGTTTTTTTTTAATTGGTCCATAAGTGGCAAAGTTATACGAGAACCAATATTTGGGACGGGCAAATTGCCCGTCTGGCTTAAAAAAAATTATGAGACAAAACTGCAAGCAAACAAAATAATTTTAAAAATCGGTCTATAAATAGAGGAGTTATGCGACTATCAATATTTTGGGAGGCCAAATTGCCCCTCCGATTTTCCAAAAAAAATGTGGGATCAATGTGCAAGAAAACCTTTTGAAACAAAAAATTTTTGAATACGGTCAACAAATAGAGGACTTGTGCAATAATCAATATTTGGAGCGGGCAAATTGCCCCTCTGACTTTGTAGAAAAAATTATGCTACCAAAATGCAAGCAAACCCTTTTAAACAAAAAAAATAATTTCGAAAATTGGTCTATAAATGGGGGTGTTATGCGTGTACAAACATTAAAAAAATGAGTTAGGGCATTTCTATATTAAGGTAACGATATGTGTACTTTGAATGAAAAAATTTCGTGTACTGCTTTAGTGAATTGAAACAAATTTCTATGCAAAACATTAATAATTCTAAATAGTTTCCCTAATTCAGTGGAGGAGGAGATAACTTTACGAATTCTAAAAAACTTTGCCCCAGCAAACGTGGTTCTAAAATGGATTTTGAGCTTGAGGGAATTCAAAAATATATTGTAAATAAGTGACATAATTCCTATTTAGTTCTGCCAAAAGAAACTGACTTCAAAAAATAATTCCCCATCAATTTTCGAAAAAAAATTATGGCGCCAAACTGCAAGCAATCCCCTTTCAAAAAAAAAAGAATTTTGAGAAAATTTATTCTCCCCGATTTTCCAAAAAAAAAAAAATATGGGACCAAACTGCAGGCAAACCCTTTCAAACAGAAACAGATTTTGAAAATCGGTTGACAAATGACAGAGTTATGCCTGTGCAAAAATACACACGAATTGATAACTAGGGATGTAACGATACGCCGTTTTGCCGATCCGATACCGATACCGATATTTAAAAATAAATATCGCCGATACCGATTCCGATACCGATACGAATATTGAAATTGAGTTCAATATTCGATCAACATATTTAGATCAACAAAACTCAAGTGCAATTTTTTTATTATACAAAATTACATTGTAAGAGAGAATATTTAAAATTGATTTTAACCCAGTATAAAAAAATTGGAAGTAATTTTTAAGGAGAAACATTTCTTTGCTTCCAAAAAACTATATGAAAAATATGCAGATAATTAGTAGAAAAGCAAGAAAAAATTTTTAATTCCTTTTTAATTTTAAAAAATACTCGCCATGCTTTTTAAAAAATCGATTTTTTAAAGGACATTTATCAACTAATATTCTTCTAAATAACTTAATAGCTTAATTATTAAAAGTCTTCTAAGTTTATATTTATTCACCTAAATTTACATGAAAATAAAGTTTTTTGAGTTTAAATTCGCATAAAAAAATTGTGAAAATGGGTAATTATTATCCTTTTTCCTTGAGGAAAAATCATTATAGAACACCGAAAAAGAAATTTGTTCTAAAATCGCTTCCAATTCGGTGATTGGTAATCGAAAAACAGAACTTCTTGCAATGGCAAGGATATGTAAAACTAATTAGAAATTATCCGAATTTGCAATACTTCCGGATCGCGAATTCTACATTTTCATGATTTCTTTGGAGTGTCTTTTTTTGCTGAAATAAGATTTAAAAAACAACGACTTGAATTTGAATGCATGGTAAAATTAACAAAATAAATAATATCAAAATATTAATAGTTTTTAAAATTGATATTAATAAGATTTAAAAAATAACGAAGTGAATTTAATTCATGGTAAAATTGAATAAAAACAAATTATTTGTTAAAAAAAACTCTGAAAAAAATTTTAAAAGTATCGTCGTATCGACAGTAAAATATCGCCGATACCGATGTATCGGAAAATCTGAAGTATCGCCGATATATCGGTATCGGTATCGGTATTCGTTACATCCCTATTGATAACCTCCTTCTTTTTTGAAGTCGGTTAAAACCAACCAATTGATTGTCTCAATGTACAGTGGCGTATGAGTGCCATAATTTAATGTACTGATAAAATATTAAGTATACGTCGGGCCGCTTGTAGCTTCAAGGACTTTTTTCCTACAATAAAGGCGTCATAAATTTTCACCACTGGGGCAGTCCTCTAATTTTTGTTCAAATGTTACTTGAACAAGAGTGAGCAAACATAACAATTTTTAATTTATTCAGAGGGATCCGGCCCAATGACTGGGCCAACATATTTTGGAACGCTCCATAATATTCTTCGTAGAACATAGATTTCTGCTAAAACAAGTTACCACCCTAACAAATATACTTGCGCAAGTTTTGATATTGTACAACAACTTTATCTGTGTTTTGTGTTGCTAGTAGATTGTACAATAGATGAAAAACACAAGAAACCTTTTATAATGTTTTGGTAAATATGAGTAATATTGTTTTCCACCAAATCAGCCTACAATTCAGTTATTTTCGCTTTGTTTAAAAGTTATATTTAATATAAAAAATTCGCGCTATATATGAATGTATTGAACAAACTTTTATTACTGTTTTACAAAACGACAATATTGTATATAATTATTAGGCGTGATCATTTTTGTTATCCCTTTTACATTTACCGATTTAGAGAAATAGTATACCATTTTAAACGAATTTGATTTCCAGATGAGCAAAATCTACAGCTAATTGAAATCTTTTGAGTATTTTAAAAGATATAATGATTTAAAGTTGCTACTATTCTATGCAAATAGAACAATATTGAGACAAAATGTGAGAACAAGGATTTACACAACAAATTGCTAAAAACTATTTAGTATTACTTAGATTAATAATTATTTACTTTCTTTTCTCTTTTTAGGTAAGTCTTACCAAAAAGTAAACCACAAAATTTGTAAGTATTAAATGCTTTTTCATTACCTACAACGCTAGCAAAATTTTTAACTCAGAGGCGAGTAGGTTTGTAACGAAACAAGATATCTGTATAAAACTTACTGCTGATTGTTTCATACGTAAAAAAATTATGATGGGTTTTTCTTAAACAAACATGTTTTTGAAACTGATTTAAAACTTTTATTATTGTCTCTATTTAGTATGATAAATAATTTTGTTTGGCTTATTTCATTTCATTCTTGCTATCGCCAGTGTTGGCAAACTGATAAACTTATGAAATTGTTTGATATGTTTTTTAAATTTCTATAAAACTTTTATGGATTGAAAAATTTTTTAATTGAAAAAAATCCGAACTTTCTTCAAAAAAAATTATTAAAAATTTTTGCATTTGAATTTACGAATTTCTTTGTAGGAGCTAAATTGGACAAATTTAAATTTGACTCAGGGAATTTGATGTTCGACTTGAAAAATTAATTGCTTCTGTGTAGTTTATCGTGAACATATTTTATAATTAAAAAAAACCGCCTAAGTTAGTCAGTTACAGTAAAACAACTTTAATTACACTTTTTGCTGTAAGTAAATAAGAAAAAAATTATTGAACATATAATTATTTCTTACATACTTATGTAAAGGTAGTTCACAATTGTAAAAGTATAATTTGCTCACATTTTCAAGGAGTATCATAGTGCAAAAAAATTAACATTCAACCTATATTTAATTTTTGACGATATGAAAAAAACCATATCTTTTGACCACCTCTGTCAGTGTGAAATTCTGTTAGAATATCTTTCACTTTTAATGAGCTACTGAATTAGTTCCAAATAAAAAATTTGTATAAGTCATACTTGGTTGGGACAACACTATACATGAAGAATATATTGAATAATTTGTTATATTTGTTACTAATTTCCTGGCTCTTATTCATAATATATTATCAAATATTTATAAAAGGTTTATGAAGCAGATTTAAGTTGAAAGTTATTATTTTGGACTAAATTCAAATTTTTGTTGAGAAAAGAATATTAGAGCATCAAATCTTAGACTAGCAAAACGGATCAGTACTTATTTTGAAGCCGCTACATAAAGTATTTAATCAAGTTATTTGAAAAAATAGAATGCGAGTAGTATTGTAACTTATTATATTCATTTAAAAGTTAAATTAATTTTGTTCAACGCGAAATTATTTTGAACAAACTAGTTAAGGGGAATTTCACCGAAGTACGCTAAGAATCTTCCAGTGCACTGGAGGAAACCAAAATAATATATCACACGAAAAATTATGACCAAAAAATTTTCCAACAAAAGTTTGTCTAAAATAAATTTTCATTTCAAGTAAATGTTCTTTACTGAATCGGGAAATTTTTTGTTTGATTTTTATTTACGACACAAACACTCAAAACAACAACAAAATGCAGTTTTCTGTGTTGTCAAAAAAACAACCCCTATGATGACCCCTAAAATGACAGCAAAAGTAGTACGATGTCGCAATTCATACAATTAGTATAAAAAGTTTGTTTACTGAAGAATTCTGAGTGAATCAATTCATTGCGCCCTATAAACATCAGCAGCATTTTCAATATTGTCGCCTTAATTCTCATTCATTTTTAGAGGCTTAAGATAAATATACAGAGTTGAACACATTTAACACAGTGAAATTTCGTAAATGCTGAATGGATGATGATGACCCAGACCAAAATTTGGTTTATATATTACAAAATATCCAGTAAATATTATTGTTTGATTAAGTAAACTATTTTGTTTAACGTAATTTTTATTTTGAACTGAATAGGTATACGTCTGCAATTTTATTATTACAATTAAAATTACTGGGTCAGATAAAAAGTTTGTAAATACAAAAAATCCAGTAAATATTTTATTTGGTTCAGTAAGCTATTTTGTTTAGAATTTGTAATTATTTTTAAACAAATTGTTTTATAATTGAGTTATGAATTTTTAGTCGAACTGTATGGCTTAAATCCAAAATTATTCAATTAGTTTGGCTTAAGCTCATTTTTAATGTGATCTTTCGATCAAATTATTTTTTATTTAAGAAAGAAATTCTAAAGCATATGAATATTGAACATTCAAAGAAAAATTTGGATGTACGGAGGGTTGAACTGACAGCTGTTTCGTGACCACCAAGTCTACCACTGACAGTGGCAACAACACTGTAGCGAAAATCCTACTAATTTTAGTAAGCTCAATTAACAGACTGTCGCCATCTTGTTGGGATTCGCACCTATTAATTAACTTTTCTAAATGATCGGAACTATGCAACTTTGTTGCATGCAATTTTCATTTTAAGTGAGAGTGTTGAAATAGAAATGTACACATTTTGTATTTCTTCTCTGTCTTTCTCACTGAAAAAAGAGAGTTGCATGCAACAAAGTTGCATAGTGTAAAAATGGTATAACTGTCTCTTTCTTAGATTGTTCAACTATTCTATGCTTTTTCATTTCAGTCTTACCAGCGTGGAATATTATCGATATTCTCAATGCTGTTTTATAAAATTTAGACAAAAATATTGTTTGATATTTAACAGAAAATTCAGTAAATACTTTTGTTTGGCTCAGTAAATTTTTTTTTTTAGAATTTGTAAATATTTTTAGACAAATTGTTTCATACATTTGGAGAATTTATTTACTGAAAAAACCGGTTCTTATGCGATATCAAGGTTTAGGGTCTTCTTTTTCCATTTATGGCACTCTCTTGGCATTTTTCTCTAAATATTTTGCTCTTTTTTGTGGGTCTCACCTTTATTCTAATTTTGGTGAATTCTTCTCAGTTTGGATCTAATTTAAGTTATTGCTGATTTGCTCGTACTCGGACATAGTGGACTTGGGTGAGCTTCAAGATGGCATGCAATAACGTTCAAGGAAATAATGTCCATCAAAAATAAGAAATAATATCCTTAAGCATTATTTTCACTTTTAAATGGAAATAGTTTTCTGGGAACATTCGGTTAGTAAAAATTGTATGCCTTTCTAGCCCCTGTTTTTCGTTCAATGATTTTCTTCTCTAGGAATGTCATGCAGTGGCTTCGCTGAATGTCTTCTCTAGGAATGTCTACCAGGCTTATCTTTAGCCTCTTATGAAAAAGAAACTTACGACATGCCGAGGAGAAATCCCTCCAGCCTGACCAATTGCGTTATTACATGCCACTGGCATTCATTATGTTGACACAAATTTAGAATTTTTAATATACTTGGTGGCGGATAAAGTCATTTGTATAATTATGTTTTGAGTGATTTAAAAATGTTTCTATATTTGAAGCTGAGTTAATTTCTCATTACTGAATCCTCTAACATAATGTAGTAATATTAAGTAACATGTATGTATATAGTTAAAATATTCATATCTTATTTCTACGCAATTTTTTAATATATTATTATTTATATTTTATAATAATAAAAAATTATCGCAAATAAAATTAATTTTCTACTTCTTGCAAAATATCCAATGGACAAAGCACAACACTTTAATACATAAATTGAATTATTCGCTGAATGAAAAACAAGGAAAAAACATTTGTCACAAAAATAAAGTAAAAACTCAGGACAAATAGCAATGAAATATCAAATAGGCAACATACGTATAATTTGCAGGAGTAGACAAAAAACTTCATATTCATAAATTAAGGGGAAAGAATGACTTTTTATGACATGCAATAGGTGTTCTTTTTTCAGGTATAGAATTAGAACTAAATTATTCACAATTATTCTGGTTACTAAAACTAATATGGAGAGCTACGCTGTAATTCAAAAGCTTTTCTTTACGAATCGCTTTACTCAGTAGTCCCCAAGTATTACGATTTGATTTTGAATGATTTATGTAAATTTTTAAATGATCCACCTAAGATGCTTTCATTAATGGAAAAAATTTAAGTTATCACCAAGTTTTCCATAAATATGCCGGTTTACTTGTTGTGCATGTGTTGTTATTGCTTTTTTAAAACTTTCCATAAGCTCATTAGATCAGGATTACATTATCTACAGAAGTCGAACGGCATTATGAATATACGTATTCGGACCTCCTGTGATGCCACGCTACTCCTCGCAAGGGGTAAATAAATAATTACTCTTATGAATAAACATGTCGTCTACCAAAGGGGAATAATATATTGAAAACTTCGAAATAAAGCTGTCTTAACTAATGATCAGAAAAGGGCAAACTAAAATTAACATAAACCATCTGACATCCATCAAAACATTTGACATTGAACATTGAAAGTCCTATCGACTTAAAATTGTATACCACCAGAGAAAATACCATTTACAGAGATGAAAATTAATGGCCGCATGCCTTCTGCCAGGAAAAAAAACTTTGTAAATTATAAAAAGGGTCATCAACACAAAAAAAGCTTTAATGAAACATATGGGAAAGTTTTTCTTTATTGTATGTATGTACTCGTACATGCGTTGTTTTATGACCAAAAATAAAAATAAAATAATAAAATTTGGTCTTTACAAAAACAATAAAGGTTGATTAAATACTAGCAGCAAACAGCAATAATAAAAGCAACTGGGAACGAGTCAATGAAGTGTTATATGTCCTGTGGCGTCAATAGAAGTTTAACGAACGTTTAGTTTGAAAAATAAAATTTTTCGCATAAATTTCTTACTAAGGCAGTCTGAAAAGTACTTCTCAAATTTGCTGTATATATCGAGCTGTTTAATAACACTGTATAACACGAAAAAAATTACACGGTTAGAATAAATATATTGGAATTTTGAAAGTTTACATCTGGAATTAATTTTAGGGGGAGATAAAGCTACCACTCTTTTTTTTGCACATACACTCTAATACACTTTTGTTGAAAATTAGGTCGACAATAGTAGGCAACACTTTACTCGTTATTATCGACCTAAAATTAGACACGCATTAGTTTTGTTGATTTTTGAACAAAATATGTTTCCTTAAACAAATAAAAATTAGCTGCGAAGCGGTTGGCTGCCTGCAGCATCGAACCGCGACATCTTCACTGATAGTCTGGCGTATCAACCTATTAGCCATAGGCATATTATACTTTTTCTGCCATTTTATCCACTTGAACTAAATAGGTATGGTTAATTTGTGAAGTCAAATTAGACAAATTATGTTTTTTTTGCAAATACCTACAAAATCGAGGCAATTTTAGACAACGAGAAATTTTCAACACAAATTTAGACAATATATGATCCTAAATTTTAAGTAATATTTTAGAGTGTAGTTAGTGACTCGGCATAGGAAATCTTGTAAGCCTTACGTTTAAGGTATAAGATGAGCTCAGTACTTTTATGTAAAATACCACGAGAAACAGTTTTGTAGAGTATTTTCCCCCTATCACTCTTCGTTTTGTGGTTTCCTTTTGTACTTTTTGTCCTTTTCTGAAATAAGGGGCTCAAAATCTTCCCTTCATCAGCGACATAGCGGGCTATAATGTTTCAAAAAAATATTTGCCATTAAATTCTACTATAGATCTTTGCAACCCAAGCTCCAGACTCAAGTTGAACGCCAAAAATCATTAAAAACTTAAAATGCGTTTAAGGGTTAATTTCTTCTGACCTACTCAGAAAGTGTTTAAGGTTTAATTTGGTATTTATTTACAATTAGTACACGATATAAAAAACCTTTTAAACCTTTTTTTAATAGAAGTAACACAATCAGGCAATTAATGTCGACCAGTTAATTAATTAATATGTTACCTTCTTTGGGAAAGAGATAGTGTAGATAGAACAGGTGGTGAAGTGGGAGAGAGATAGAAAGCTTAATTCATTTACAACTCTGCTATTGCGCGTTTTTTATGTATAGCAGTGTTGCAAGCCCTTCTGGTGTCAAGTAGAGGCATCGAGCTGTTTAAGCTGTGTAGCCATTTTATTAGTTCTTTTACTTCGCCGACGGTTCTGCTGCAATACCGACGAAGGAGGGTGCTGTGAAGTGCATTAGGATGTGTTAGTATTAATCGCTGCCGGTACTGCCAAAGTAATCAGTGCTATGCCTTCATCACTTTAACGGTCTAACAACAACCAGCACAATAACATACCAATGCACATCAGAAAAATGCATGATGTTGTCGGCTTGCCTGAAACTAGTCTTGAACTCAAGAGCTCACGGTTTGTAGTCAAACGCGCTAACTATTTAGCCAACAGCACCCTCAAACCTTACGTTTAAGGTTAAGATGTGGTCATCACTTCTATGTAAAACACCACGAGAAACATTTTTGTGAAACATTGCAGCCCGCTATATGCCGCTAAGGGGGAAGTTATGACCCTTTTTTTACGGACGAAAATACCAATACAATGAAGAGTTAGAGGATTAAATGTTCCACAAAAATTTTTCTCCCTGCGTTTTACATGAAAGTGTTGACCACATCTTATATCTTAAATGTAAGACTTACAAGATTTCATACGCCAATTCATTATAAATATGTGCAAAATAGAGGGAACTTTAACTTCCCCTAAAATGAGTCCCAGATGTAAACTATCAAAATGCCGTTAGAACCTTGTCAGTTTGTTTATTGTGTTGCACAGAGCACAGTCCTTACTTCTTAAAAAAAAAGTGGCACCCCTAACATATATATTTACATTGTTACAGCAGTTAACTAATTATTATTTGGCTTACTGGAAGCTAAAAAATAAGTACTCAAATAAACAAATTAAAATTAACACAATTTTTATACACATTACATTTTATTTATACTTTTTAAAATATTTTATCTATTTTTTTACCCAGCTGGAATACGAACCTGTGCTCGTTCAGATTTGAAGAGAGATTTGATATTGAGAAAAAAACGTACTTATTTTGTTAGAAACTAAGTAGTTGGTCTAATTTGAAGCATGGTAATAAAATAAATAAGTACCACTCATTACTTTGTAACGAATTATAAAGTATTACTGATTACAAAAATGACAAAAGTTTTTGCTGGTTTATTAAAGATCTCAAATTACTTATTATTAAACAAAAATAATAGAATTAGCATTTCATTCTTAAAAACTTTTCTTGTTATTCTCGCACACTCACTCAGAAATACATACAATATGAAATAAGAAAAAATATCTAGAGATTTGGAGAAGAGTACATGACAAGCCACTTTCCAAAAATACTATTAACTATGTACAAATGGATGTGTGTATGGATTTGCTGTACAAAAAAAACAAGATGAAACTCTAGTCATACCTAAAAACGGATGTGGATGTGTTAAAACATCCACATCCAAACACACATTGCATTTGAAGTTAAAAAAAAAAACTTTAGAAAATTATTTGTTTTTCTCACTTTTTCCTTAACAATATTTTGTTTGTAACAAATTAATTTCATTCATACGCACCGTAGCACCAAACAAGCAGAAAAACAACGGCAACAACAATTCAAAAGAACAAAAAAAATACCGACAAGCACTTTTACGTTACAACAGCTGTTGCCGCCTGCCTGACTGCTGCTGTCTGCCGACAATTATGATTGTGATGATAATGAGGGGGACAACGACATTGTCTGTTACATAAAAATTTCAATTTTAAATAAATTTCAAGTACAACAAGTAACGTACACAACAAAAACACTCACTTAAGCTCTTATGCTCACATTCAACAGCAATTAATTAAATTGTATTAATTCTGTCAACACTCTGGTACACTTAAGGACTTTACGGAGAACGTGAAATTTATTATTATGTATTATCTTTTTTAATTTAAAAATACATATAATTTCTGTATTTTCATTTAAAAAATTTTCTTGTTATTTAATAATATGATTCTTTTTTTATTTTTAAATTATATATTTCTTTTTGCGTATTTTTCTCTTTAAAAAAAACTTTTTATTTTATCTATAAACTCCCCGCAATGTTGACGGTTTGCTGGTCTTAGCATGACTCTGGTTGATTTTAAACTCAACATTAGTACTTATACCTTCAAATATTAATATGTCCCTAACAGACAAAATGACGAAGTCAAAACCGAAAGGAACACGTAAAAACAAACAATCAAACAAGCAAAATGTTTTTAAGTTAACAGATCGTCATCAGTAACATTATGCAATTGGTTTCGTCATCGTTTTGTTACGTACCTTAACGTAAGCACACACATAAGCACAAACACGTAAATTTCTGATAAATGTTGGTAACAGCAGGGAACTTACAGTTATGTACAGATAACAATTTAACAGTTCAACATTTTAACAGTTGTTAACCCATAAGTTGTGGTCGATGTTTTAAGCGGCCTATCTATCCATTATACAATTTTTTGTCACGTTACGTTGCTTGGTGACGTAGCTTGTTTTTAACCGACTTCGAAAAAGAAGGAGGTTATTAATTCGTGTGTATTTTTTTCATTTTTCCATTGGCATAACTCTGTCATTTGTGAACCGATTTTCATAATTCTTGTTTTGCTTGAAAGGGTTTGCTTGCAGTTTGGTCCCATAATTTTTTTTTCTAAAATCTGAGAAGGAAATATCCTGCCCCTATGCATATCTCTGTCATTTGTCAATCGATTTTCAAAATTTTTTCTTGTTTGGCTTGGTCCCATAATTTTTTTTTAATCGGAGGGGGAAATTTGCTCCCATACTTTTTTGTCGAAAATCAGAGGGGGAAATTTGTTCCCCCCATGAATAACTCTGTCATTTTTCAACCGATTTTCAAACTTTTTTTTTGTTTGAAAGGATTTTTTACATTTTGGTCCCATAATTTTTTTTCGAAAATCGGAGGGGGAAATTTGTTCCCCCATGCATAACTCTGTCATTTGTCAACCGATTTTCAAAATTCTTTTTTTGTTTAAAAGGGCTTGTCAGCAGTTTGGTCTCAAAATTTTTTCGAAAATCGGAGAAAGTCACTTTTTTGGGAAAGGCACTTTTTTGGAAAAGCTATTTTTTGGAAATGTAATTTTTTGGAAAAGGTACTTTTTTTAAATTAACTTTTTAGAAAGGATTCTTTTTGGAAAAGATAATTTTTTGTGTTTTTTTTTGAAAATGTAGTTATAAGAAATGGTACTTTTTATAAAAAAGAGTACTTTTTATAAAAAAGAGTTCTTTTTATAAAAAGAGTACTTTTTATAAAAAAGAGTACTTTTTATAAAAAAGAGTACTTTTTATAAAAAAGAGTACTTTTTATAAAAAAGAGTACTTGTATAAAAAAGAGTACTTTTTATAAAAAAGAGTACTTTTTATAAAAAAGAGTACTTTTTATAAAAAAAAGAGTACTTTTTATAAAAAAGAGAATTTTTTTAAAAGGTACTTAAGGAAAATGTACTTTTGGGCAACGGTACTTTTTGGAACAGGTACTTTTCTGAAAGTATAATTTTTACAGAGGGCTGCTAGGAATGCCTAGTGACATGACAAACTGTGAACTTAGGTTCGAGAGGAGATTCAATGTCACAATTCCGCTCAGGGTAACGTGGGAAGAAAACGGTCTCACGGTCCAGAAGTTTATGCTGGTATACGGATGGATCCAAAACGGAAGATGGAGTTGGCGCTGGAGTCTGTGTATCCAACGTAAAGATCTCTGTCGCCATTAGCAAATGGCGTAAGGTATTTCAGTCGGAAATACTGGCGACCACCAAGTGTGCTCATATTAGTTTAAGTAGGGGCACTAAGGGCGCGCGTATAGCTATCTTCTCCTATAGTCAGGCAGCTCTTAAGACCCTCCTTTATTGGGAATTACGTTCTAAGCTTGTTTTAGGGTGCTTTGACTCACTAGCTTCTGTGTATCAATACGGAACATGGTTTCCATTTACTGCATACCTGGCCACAGTGGTCATCCGGGTAACGAAGAGGCGAACGAATTGGCCAGAAGCGCTTCTGCTGCTCCTCTTATGGGCCCAGACCCCTTTTGTGGTGTAAACTGGTCGACTGTCAAGTCCTTAATCAAGGGAAATGACATATCGACCGCAAAGGAAGTGTGGCTGGCTTCTTCTGGTTGAAGGCAAGACAAAGTATTTATCCAGCCATTTTCATATAGTGGCATCCTGAATTTCAACAGGAATGATTTACGGCTGGCTACAGGCTTACTCGCTGGATTGAACTGAACTATCCTCTGTGGAAAAGTAAGCAAGTTCGTTCACCATTATGTCGTTTATCCTTGGAGGAGGACGAGACAATGGCACAAATTCCCTGTGAATGTATTATCTTATGTAACAGTAGAAGGCGTGTTTTCTATTCTTAGTTTCGGTGTTCGGATGATATTAGGCGGTCTTCTCCAACCTCTGTGCTACTTTCTTAAGGAGAGTCATGTAGAGCTCGATTTAATTTACAGATCTATGGCACAAAAGATCCACTAGGTGTCGCAGTGCCGGTCTTTGGACCAGATCTTTTGCCTATTCTATTCTATTTTATAAGTAAAATTTTTGGAAAATGGTAAATTTTGCAAAAGATACTTTTAGAAAAAATTTTGATGAGGTAATGGTACTTTCTGGAAAAGATGCTTGCTTTAAAACTTACTTTCTTGAAAATGTACTTTTAGGAAATAGTACTCTTAGAAAAGAGACCTTTCTTTTAAATTTGCTTAAAAAAATAGATACGGTTTAGAACAACAGCTAATTTTTGGAAATATTTCATTTCTTGCAAATTTACTTTTGGGAAATAATACATTTTAGGAAAGGTAGTTTTTGGAGAGGTACTTTTTGGAAACAGTACTTTTTTGAAAATATTCTTTTGAAAAATGGTGCTTTTGAAAATGGTTTTCTACAAATTTTAATTTTTTTGTAATGACTAAAAAATTTTCTTTTAGAAAAGTTCAGAAATGGTTACTTTAATTTTCAAAAGTTTATATTCGGAAATTCACTTTTTTAAAAGAAAATTTTTTAAAAAACCAGTTTTTGTAAGAGGTAATTTTTTGAGCAGGCGCTGGTCCAGGGTGAGAAAATGGAATATTCTCACCTCTCCGCACCTCTACGCCAAGAGAATCAGATATGTAAACGGATTTTAATTTAAAGTTACTTCTAAAACAAACCTGCATTATTTTATGACCGAATGTTAAAAAATATATTAATTGTTCCATAAATACCTGTAAAAAGTAACTTTTTGAAATTTTCAGAAATGCATACCACCCTCTTCATCATTTAAATAAAGCCTCTTTTTATAAGTGAAAATTTTCATGAAAAGTATCCTTTTAAGTAAACTTCAAATTGAATATATATTGGATGGATTCCCTATTTCTTCTGAGTTGGCAGAAGTTACATACATACAAATATGCGTACATTTGCTTGCACTCTTATTAATGGAACACAATATTTCCGTTAACTTTTTGACAGTTTCGTAGATTCGAATGCTGATTACAATCTCCATAAAAAATAAAAAGGATGGTAAAAATAAAAACATTGTATTAAGTTTCAAGCACCAATTTTTGCATACAACTTGTATTTCTTTCTTTAAAAAAAAACTCACAAATAACAACTGTGAGTGTGTTTATACATCCTTTTTGTACATCCTTTTTAACATCATGCTTCGCATAATATGTATATATTTGTTGTTTTGTTGCTGCTAAGTCTATAGTTCTTAAGCACAACATAAGCCTTAATGTAACATAACTACAGTGAATGAATGTTGGTGGTGTTATGCTTTTAGTTGCTATTGTTTATTGGTGTTACTTTTACAATAGCAGCACATTGTTTGTAAGACTCTGTTGCAGTTGCTGCTATTCATGTTGCTCATGATGATGATGATGATGATCATGATAATGATGTTGTTAATGTGCTTTTCAATATATTTTCGGTCTACTACTTTATTTTTTACTTTTTTGCTTTTGTTTATCTACAAACATTGTTCTATTTGAATGAATGAGTGCTACGAGCTCATGTCTCTGGGTGAGTGTGAATGTTCTGTATTTTTTTTTTCTTTCTTAACATCTACTCGTATGAATGCTAAAAAGGATTTTCTATATATCTCTTGCCACTTTCTTTTTTTATATCCTTTTTTGCTGGATTTTCACATTGTTTTTCTAAAAAGCAAAAAAAATATGTTGTTATTTGAATGAAATATTATTTCGGTTGCCGTTGCTACTGATGATTCTGCTGTTGCTGTTGTTTCCTTTGGCATTTGTTTTAACATACTTAAATATATACATATGTACATATGTGTATATGTATGTATGTATGTATGTTTCGTCCCTTTAAACATTTCAAAGACTGTTAGTGATACACCTCTCAGTTTAGTTTCTTCTGGTAGATAGTCGGAAGAAATTTCGAGTTAACAAAAACAAAAAATCAGAAAGTAATTGTATTGCAAAAACAAAATAAAGGTTTAGAGGCTACTTCTTTCTGTCAGTAGGATGTTACTCATTTTGGATTCTTCTGAGGAGAAAAGTTCTTCTCAACGGAAGATTGTTTGTAGCATGAAAACGAGTCACTTCATAGTGACCTCCGCGATATAAAATGCTCACCGGGAGAATTTGTTGCGTATGTGTGAATGCGTGTGTATGCGTATGTGTATGTGCCCAGGGGTAATAGTCAAGAGACCTGCAAATTTCAGGCCTTCTTGAAGGCCTGTACCATCCGATACACATTCAAACGGCTTTCTTGTAGAAAGGAGGGTGGAATTTTGTTTAATTTTTCGTTCGATACACATTCCACATTCCCTTCTTTAAGCAGGGAAGATGGACGGATTATTGTATTTCTAGATTAAGAAATAAAAAAAGTGCTTTTGAAATAACAAGCAGTCTAATATTATTTTTCGCATGTAATTTGTATATAAGACTGAAGTTTATTAACTTATCATTATTCCGCCGGAACTACATCATGTCCAATTTTATATATAAAAAATTACTTTTGCTGAACAGAAATAGTTCGACATAAAAATTCACATTAATCAAATCGAAAGAAGCCGCTATAAAAATACGGAAATAAGAGAAAAAAGAGTGTATATCCGTTTGATTTTTAGCAGACCTTCCTCAGATAGTCTTCAAAATGGGATGCCAGAAGAGGCCTGCAAGAGTCCCTATATTGGGAACCGACTGTGGAACGCATGCGCCACAATGACAGCATCGGTAAAAATTAAATGAGTGTGGAATACGTATTGGAAGGCCTTATGTCTACTACACAGGCCTTCTAGATGGCCTCTTTACTCCTGCAATTTACCGCTGGGTTTGTTCATCTTGTTAAGAGTACCACTTCATACATTTGTATTATGAATAATATTTTTTATTCAAATGTATATTTTTGTTTTTAAGGGTAAATAGGTTTTTAAGGATTTTGTTAGTGTGTTTTTATTTTATATTTTTGTTATACTTTAAAGCATCATCATCAGCGTGGCAGTAGCAAAAAATAAAGGTCAGTTTTGAGATGTAAGAATTTTTTTATTAAAATAATTTTAAGAAATTGCTACATGAAAACAAAAACATTAAGAAAGTTGAAGTCCCATATCATGATGCTCTTATGGGACTTTATAAGAAAGACGCTTAATAACAGTTGGGTTAACTTTAAATATTTGTTTGCTTTTTAATTGAAGATTTCGAAAATATTTTTAATAAGGAAAAAAGCAAAGAACAATATTAGTGGTTTTTAATTAACTTAAAATTGTCACATTGTCATTTTCGCTTTTTTTATTTTATTTCATACACATTTTATTTATTCCGAATCTAATATATGTACACTGCACCAATAACACTATGCAACAAGAAAAATGCCAAGCAGTACCACTATTTTTTTATTTGTTATTGTAAATTCTATGAATAATTTTTTTAATTTTTTTCTAAAATTTGGGATTTCATCATAATTGCCCAATTGCCCAATTTTATTATAAGAACTACTAAACAACTTTAAATGACAAAATTGGACTACCCTTGCTCAAATTATGATGAAATGGGTGTAGCAAGCAGCCTCTTGAAAATTCAAATTTTTTAAAATAAATTAAGAAAAACGTATCTATAGAATTTTAAATTTCGACTTTTTTGTTTTGTTTTTGTAGTTGGCGGACCATAACACAACAAAAAAATATAGTGGTAATCAAAGGTAATGACAAAAGTCTCATTTTGTTGCATAGTGTAACCATAGATTTAAATCTCGTGATAGGTACGATTTTTTCTGATTTTCAATAGCAATATACTAGATAAATCCTGATATATATCAGGACAGATCCGAAGTCTTTAACTTTTCTGGTGGCTTCGGAAAATCAATTTCACAGACACACGGATATCGTTAATTCGTCTTTCCTATAATTTATGGGGTCGCAAATGAATATTGTAGAAATTACAAACGAAATGGCAAACCATTTTTAGCGAAGAGTATAAAAGTGACAGCTACAGTTGAGGTTGCAAAAATCAAAAATCACTGTGCAACAAAATTCAATTTTTTCGATTAGGAGTAGGGTTTTTTATTACCGGACTTCTTTGTCTCCCGGGAGAGCGGGAAATAAAAAATAAATTTCCAGTATCCTCGGAATTGAAGAACAAAATAATATGTTTACCAAAAATTTTAATTTCCGGAATCCAAAGATTTTTATACACAGAAAAAACTAAATTTCATTTTCTGTAAAGGAACTCAGTTAAATAGTAAATATTTTTTCTACGAACGGACCTAAAAAATGAATGAGAATTAATGCAACGACAGTAACTAATCGATTCACTCAAAAATCTTTTGTAAACAAACTTGGTACAATTGCATACCTCTTGCTATGATTGTTGTTGTTATTTGTGTGTATGTCGTCATCGGGGTGGTTTTTTACGACACAGTTTTTATTGTTGTTTTTGGTGTTTGCGTCCTAAATAAGAGCCAACTAACAATACATTGATTATGTAAAGTACATTTACTGAAAATGAAATTTATTTTTAGACAAACTTTTGTTTGAAAATTTTTTGATAATAATTTTTTCTGTGGATGTAATGAAAACTATCTGCCCTTAGAAAATTTTTACTTTTATATTCTTTGTTGCAAATGGCTTTCTAAAACAGTCGATAGAGGAATTCAGTGTTTGATGTAATTAGTCTTGCGAAATTGCAAATGCAAAATATCGTACCTTTTTTATGAAATTTGGTCTTTCAAAAGACCATTTGCATCAAATATTGAACTCGGCTAAATATATTAATTGTTTCATCTCACAATCGGTTTCTTATTAAGTAGCACAATTTTTAGTTGTTGAGAAAAGCCTTTCGCCCTCGACATAATTTGCTGGATAGTTAAGAGGGCGTTGTATAAATTAGCAATATTTTCGCTGCCTTCAAATAGTTTCAGCTGGTTTGTGAATAGCAGCGTTTAAAATTTCCTCGAAAGTCTTCTCTTTCAAAACATCACTGTCATCTGAAGTAATATCTATTTCCCATTTTCTTCGTCATTAAATGCATCAAAAAGACGTGCATAAAGACTTTCTGCATATCTTATTACCGTGCATTTTAGTGAATATTGAAAAACATTGCAGTTTCTTTTAATAAAAAAATTTGGTTCTTTTAAATAATTAATTAAAGAGATAAATTTTTTTCTCTATATACACTTTGAGCCTTCGTTGGTTTCTTTCCCCTTACATAGATATTATTTCATGTTGAACGACAACAATTTAAAAAAAGAAGAATTTTTGGGTGCAAAAATCAGTACTGTTTTATGTATATAAATAGATTTTTAATCCCGGGAATTCCCGCATAAAATTCCTCAGAAAGCGGGAAATCAAAATGAGCAATTTTCCCGGAAACCCCTAATTTAGGAGGTTCGTGAGATATTGTTGTCGAAAATTTTGAAAAAAGATTTTATATTAAATGACTCCAAAAATCTACTGATTTTCTAGCGCTTTGTACAACACAAATAAATAGCGAGCTTTAACAATGATTCTGGTATGGGCGCCAAAAAAATGTATACGTGTATCGGTGTTTAGAAAGTTTTTATATCTGGGATTCATTTTCCCTCTCTTTTACACATAGTTAGTAATCCTTACGTTTAAGGTACAAGACGTGTTGAATATTTTTATGTTACACAGCGCGAGAAACATTTTTGTGGAATATTTTTACCGTCTAGCTCGTTGTTATATAGGTCTTTTTGTCCCTTTTTAAAAAAAGGGGCAAAAAAGCTATATTTTAGCGGCGATATAGCGGCCTAAAATGTTGTACAAAAATTTTGGCTAAAAAATCCTACTATAAGTCTTCAAAGACACACAATCTTCAGACTTGACTTGAACGACAGAAATCATTCAAAACTTAAAATTTGTTTATGGGCCTATTTCATATTTATTCACAATAAGTACTCTGCATAGGAAATCTTGTAAGCCTTACGTTTAAAGATGTGTTTACCACTTTTATGTCAAACAGCACGAGCAAACATTTTTTTAGAATATTGCAGCCCGCTATATTGTTGCTGAAGGGAAGTTTTTCCACCATTTTACAGAAAATAGCAAAAAGACCCATACAGCGAAGAGATAGAGGATTAAAAATTCCATCAAAATTTTTCCCGTGGTGTTTTATATAAAACTGTGGAACTCATCTTATGCCTTTAAGAATGGATTTAACTCTCTCTAAAATTAATTCCAGATGCAATTTTTCACAAAGCCTATACACGTAAAATTTTTTTTTTGTATCTATTAGAATCAGCCGCTAGACCTCGATTTTGTTGTACAGTGTAAATCCTAAGTAAAAATAACTCACATGCAAACAAATCTTAAATCGAGCTTATGATACAATAATCCAAATTGCTTTTCAAATTAGGTTAACATGCACATGTACATATATAGAGTGATTTTAATACAAAGAAAAATAAATAACAAAAGTACGTCCTTTAAAATTTTTTCATAAAACACAATACATACCTAAGTAATTTTGGTCTTGTAATTCCTTGAATTTTTTAGTTTCATACTCACAAACAGAAGACAAAAGAAAAGGATAAGACTTCCCATAATCGACATAATGGTATTACATTACAAATCCTTTGCTTGGTATTATCATTGTAATAAACTTGCAACGATGAGAGCGTTTTTATAAAATAAGAGTATAGAAAAAGTATTCGAACTTGCACTTGAGGTAAATAGAATTACTTGTGATATATCAACCTCCTTATACATATTGAATTGTTTCATTGTCTATAGTATGTGTTCAAGTATCATAAGGATACCTATACACTCCATTGTCCTTTTATATGAAATATGGCAAGCCATATTCTTGTACGTACTCCTTTCCTTCTATCCACCATTTTTAAATGGTACTTACATGGTTTAAATAATTTTACACTATCAATAGAAGAGAAATAACGATAGAGAGAAAAACAAAAACAAAGAACTTAACTCTGTCAAAAACATATAATGCTAAAATATAAACTCGTTTCGTAACCTAAAAAAAAGTTTTTAACGATTTTATAGTTTTTCAAAAATGCTTTTAAGCTCTTGTGAATCTAAACACACACGCACATTCTCGGAAGTGTTGGGGATATTTTTGAAATGAAAAAAAAACATAAAATACAAAGAGAGAAAAAAGGGAAACTCAAACACATAAAAATATATTACGAATACCATTTCAACACAAAAAACATTTAACGTGTTTCCGTTTTGCACTTTTCCACATAAAAAAAAATTTTTCAGTTTATTTCATTTATTACCTTAAATCAGGAAGTTAAACAAATTTCCTGTTCCATCAACAACGTCGATGAAGCAAAGCTTCCCAAAGTATACAAACATTGAAACTTTTTTGTTTGAGGACTTAAAAATTTTGATGACTAAACGTCAATTGCAGGATGTTTGTATTTGTTAATGTGTGATTGTAGGCAATCAATCTGTTTGTTACTTTTATCTGGCTGAAAACAAGCAAATGAAAATGTTTAGTTTAAAACGAATTTAAAAGAAAACTACTTTAAAAATTACATTGATTAAATAATGAAAAAAAAATCAAGGGGCAGAAATTATGCTTTAAATAACACATACTGCTCTAGACCTTAAAGAGCTGGCAAGCTCAGATTCTTGAGGCCAGCTCTACAGAATCATATTTTACAATTTATCTCTGTGCTTGTTACAAGCCTTGATTATAACTTATAATACCATCTGCTCAAAACTACTTTGAGTCTCTTAAAATTCTTTTAATGGGGAAAACATCGACAGAGATTTGATTAATGGAAACTAAGGAAGTAAATAAATTTAAAAAAATTCAATCAATTGAACTTTAATTTAGTAAATTGATGCGAAGAATTAAACGATTTCGTTAAGGGTGACTAAAAAGATTTGTTTTGCAAACTTTTCTTTCAATTTTCTTCTTTAGTTTTCAAATAAAGTTTTACTTGGAAATCACATTAGTCAAATTAAAACCCCTTACACATTACTTGTGTTTCAACAAATCTACTACGAAGTAAAGAGTTTTACTAAAGGTTTTTACATGTTGATTTTAAACGTTTTTGCTCATCGGATACTCATTCATTGTAAATAATTTTATGAAGTAAACTGTAAAGTCTATTAGATGCAGCTAAGATATATGTCCTTAATGATATATAAATAAATAAGTATACATTTTGTTCCTATAAGGATCATAGGGCTTCAACAAGTTCATTCCAGTTTTATGTTTTTTTTAACTTCCCACTGTCAATAAATGAGAGCCCTGTGAACATTTTTTATCTGATGTCAAAAAATAAATCTGAAACCTGTCAGACAATAAAATTTTTCTTAGATTTTTAGCAGAATAGTCGACAGTTATTTGGTACACAGAAAAAACTAAATTTTATTTCCTGTAAAAGAATTCAATGAAATAGTAAATATTTTGTCTAGGAATGGACCTACAAATATATTTGTAAATATAGACAAAAATATCTTAAGAATTTCATTGAAAAATAAACATGTTTTTTTCAGTGAATAAATTGTTTAAATCTATAAAACCATTTCTCTAAAAATACTAACAAATTTAAACAAAATAGTTTACTTAATCAAACAAAAATATTTACTGCATTTTTTGTAATATATCAAACAAAACTTTTGTCTGGGCTATCATCATCATCATCCATTAACCATTTATGAAATTTCACTTTGTTAAATGTGTTCAAGTCTGAATGTTTATCTAAAGACTCTAAAAAAATGGATGAGAATTAACGCAACGACATCAATAAATTGATTCACACAAAAATCTCCAGTAAACAAACTTGGTACAACAGCATTCCTTTTGCTATCATTGTTGTTGTTGTTATTTGTGTGTATGTCCTTATCGGGGTTGTTTTTTACGATACAGTTTTTCTTGGTGTTTTTGGTGTTTGCGTCCTAAATAATAGTCAAGCAAACAATTCATTGATTATGTAAATGAAATTTACTGAATATGAAATTTATTTTTAGACAAACTTTTGTTTGAAAATTTTTTTGTGATAATGTTTTCTGTGTACTATGTTTCTGTAGATTTCCGATTAATATTAGACTAGTCTGCACATTACACTGTACAACAACAAAAAACATAGTTCTAACGACTTATTCCAGCAGTGGGCACAAAAATATATGTGTAACGGCGTTTATTTTAGAGTGAGTTAAAGTTCACCCCTTTGCCCATAGTTATAGTGAATAGACATAGGAGATATTGTAAGCTTTACGTTTAGGGTATAAGATGTGTTTCAACACTTTTAATAAAACACCACGAGAAGCATTTTTGTGCAACCGTTTAACCGCCTAACTCTTCGTTGAATGGGTGCTTTTGTCCCTTTCTTAAAAAAAGAGCAAACAACTTCCCTTCAGCGGCGATATAGCGTGCTGAAATGTTCTATATCGTCGCTGAAGGGGGTTTTTCCCCTTTTTAATAAAGGGTCCAAAAATACCCATAACACGAAGAGTTAGAGGATTAAAATGTTCTACAAAAATGTTCCTCGTTCCGTTTACATAAAAATGTTGAACAGCTCTTATACCTTAAACGTAAAGCTTAAAAGATCTCCTATGCCGAGTCAATATAACTACATGCAGAAAGGGGAAAATTCAACTCCCCCTAAAATTAATCCCAGATGTAAACTTTCAAAACGCCGATAGACGTATATAGTTTTTTGATGTCCTCTGCCTGAATCCGTCGTTATAAACTTATTTTGAAAAAAAAATTGTGTGTTTTTTTTGTACAGTACATTATGATTCAGACGACCACTTTCTACGGCCAAAACAATTCTAGGCTGAAGTACCCTATAGATTCTTATGAAACGTTGTCGAAACATTCCCTGGCTGTAACAGCACAGTAAGTATTTCTTTTAAACTACTTCTGCTTAACCGAATCTTATGAAACTTGGCACACACATTAAGCTCCAGCAGTGCCACTCCCATTCATAGGAATTATTCTTCTTCAGCAACTTCTACTTAACCGAGACTTATGAAACTTGACAAAAGCATTAAGATCCGCTGAAAGTCCAATATTATAACTAGAAAAATGGGTAGCGCCACGCTTATTCAAAGGAATCCTTCCATTCTTACCATTACTTTTTTTCGTAATAAATTAATCTAATTTTCTTCGACAACCTTTTAAAAGTTTTTGCAAATAGGTAAAATGGCATAGCATAGTCAGATATACCCAGAAAAATGTCAATGTAAAATCGTTGAAAACCAGGTTAATTTAACATTTTTCTGTAGTGATTTTGCTTCATAGGCATTTCATGTAAATTCAACATGATTTACAATAATCTTGAAAGAACATTTATCCTTTTGAATTAACTATATTTCATGTTGATTTAATACTGCAGTACAGCTAAATCAAAATAAATTTGATACTCAAATAACGCGAAAAATCATGTTGAATCAACGTTAATTCGAGTCAAAACAACGACAATGTGATACTGGAACAACACGATGAATCATGTTGAATCAAAGTTATTTCAAGTTGAAACAACGTGAATTTGGTATTGAAACACTACAAAAAATCATGTTAAATTATAGTTATATCAAGCTGAAACAACATGACTTTAATATGTAGCTATTGTATTAATTACTTTACTTACGTGATGGTTATTAGCATAGGCATCAGAAAACTTTGTGTTGTAGTTGGCTGCTCCAGCCAAGATTTGAACTCGCGCCACTTGCATGATAATCCACGTGCTAACCCCTGCAGCCCCGACAGCTTCAAACTTTACTTTAGTTATACACTTTACTTTACTTTAGCTAAATACCCATCGTATGTAAAATGAATTTCATTTTAATTCAACATGATTTAAATGATTATTTAATTTAAAATGAAATGTAACGGTTATAACAAAGCTGTTTTAACAGTGACAAATTTTAAATCAAAGAGATTTAAGGTTAGATTAATATTTTTCATATAAAATTTAAGCTAGCAGCAGTAAATTTTCGCTGGCAATTCGTTTTTTGTCGTCTACATAGCCGACACATGTAAGAATAAAGAACAACAAGTCACACAACTAAGCACAACAGTGAACTGTAGAAATGAACAAAGCAAATAAACACTAACACAATTAAACGACAAATTATTTATATTAAATTTAATATGATTTTAAATCACAATTGCGTCATGTTGATTTTACATTCCTTTTTTTTGTGCGTAGAGCATAAAAAAATAAGAACAACCATAGTGTTTTTATTTCGAAATCATCACAAAAATTCCAAACGCAATTACTTTTTTATCACAATTTTTGAAAAATACTCAAGTTTTAGTTGATGGTACAAGTGTTAACTACCCTAATGATCCAAAACACATCGTGTGTCAGTTGCGCACGAGCCCAAACATTTTTCACACAACACAACAGAAATGTTTAAGATATTTTCACCGCCCCTGGATCCGGGCACGGCTGTTATATATAAGCAAAAATACTCCGAATTGTTCTGTTGATGGATTTTTTCTATATATTTCTTAAAAAACTTTTATTTTGATGTTTTAATTATTCTTTCAAACATGTTTGAAAATTTTTAGCGGAATATAATTTTTAGAAAAGTTTAATTTTCTCGAAAATCACAAAAAAATCGCAAGAAACGAAAACTGAATTAAAATCCCTATGTTTCAATCTAATAACTTCTGGAAGTTTTATGCTGTAACCAGGGAAAAACTTGTTTAAAAGCTTAATTAAAGTAAAAAAACAACGATTTTATAGGTTATGTGAAATATCAAGGATTTCGAATATCACAAAAAAGTTTTGATTGTGTTTTTCATTTAAATTAATCTAAACACCATTATCTTTTTTTTATCATATACTTATTTTTTTTTAATTTGTGTACCTGTTTAGCTAATAGCAACAGGTAAAAACTTCAAAAAATCTTATTTTCCAATTAAAATTATAGCTTTTTAAAAACAGTCATAATTTTATGGCTTATAATTAAGCGGGTAATTGATGTTAACAAAAACAAATTTCATTTTTAGTTCGTTTGAAGTATGGCCTACTAGATTGTAATAACAAATGCATCGAAAAACAATATGAAAAAAATTATTTTGGCCAAAGAAAGTGGTCGTCTGAGCCATAGTGCAGTGTTATTGAAAGGCAATTGAATTTCCTTTAAGACATTTAAAATTGTTTCACCTACGACTTACGACTTTTATCTGCCACTTCTGCAAAATGTTTGCTTTTAGTTTTCGTACTATTTCTTATATACCGCTTGAGAGTTTGTGCATAAATGTGCAAATTTGTTAACTTATACAAGAAGAGTCACAGAAGTCTTAAAATTTGTTGATTCCCTGCTTGAATTTTATATGATACTAGCAATACCCGGCGTGCTTCGCTACTCCATTGTTGTGCAGATATAGAAAAAGTAATTAACTCATTTAAAAATAACCATAAAATTTGTTAGTTTTTTTCGCGATCTTTTTAGTTTTGGCGAATTTTTGCGTTTTAGCAATTTTTTCGTTTTGGCGATTTTTCGTTTTGAATTTTTTAATTCTGGACTTTTTTAGTCTTAGAATTTTTTAAAATTTCAAGAGTTTGCCTCTTACGGTTTCCAAGATACAGCAAACTGTTTAAACTACATATTCAAAATTACATGAACTTTCAGAACACCCTTTAATTTTTGCTGTGTTAAATATTCTACAGACTACACCAATCAACATTAACTTTGAAAATTTCGAGAGTCTATATAAAAGTGTGTGTATATTACATTAGTATTTCACCATGTTTCTTTGCTCGCTTTAGAACACCCTTTAAGCTTTAGCCACTAGTTCTTACGGCTCTCGAGAAAACAGCCTGTGACAGACAGAAAGACAGGCGGGCTGACGGACAGCGTAACAAAAACAATAAGATTAATTTACATTTTTGGTGTACAGAGCCCTAAAAAGTACCCCCTTTCCAAAAAACGTTTTTCAAAAAGTACCATTTCTTAAAACTACATTTTCAAAAAAGTAGGTTTTCGAAAAAGTACTTTTACTTTAAAATATAAACGGTTAACAAAAAAAGTACCAAATGATATTTTTACCCTTTTTCCACCCCTAAATGTACAAATATCAAAAAAGTACAAAACAGCTATCCACTCATTTTTCTATCTTATTATGAATTGGAATTTTATGTCTACCTTACTTCGATTCGGAGATATAAGAACACCGAGTTTACCCGTTTTTACATCTTTTAATTCTGTTAGAATTTAAGTTTTCAAAAATTCGTTCTTAAAGAATATATACAAACATGCATTCAGTACGTGTATCAATGTGCACAAAAAAAAGTTATATGGAAAAGAGTATCAAAAAGGGCTACCAATTTTATCCATTATATATTAAAATTTGACAAAATATAAAACTGTTTTTGAGGGCTTTTTAAGAAGAGAAGAATGAATTTCGAGTTTAGTTTCTAACTTTATTACTTTAGGAGATAAGCTGTTAACAAAAATAGTACCAAATTTATATTTTCACCCTTTTTCGGCCCCTATATATACAGATTTTAAAAAAAGTTTGACACACCTGTCCGCTCATTTTTCTATCTTGTTATGATGCTTTTAGAATTTTATGTCTATCTTACTTAGATTCGAATATATAAGGTTACCGATTTTACCCGTTTTTATCCCTTTTAATCCGCTTAAAATTAAAATTTTCAAAAATCCTTTCTTAGTGAAAATATACAAACATATTCATTCACTATGTATATCAATTTGCATAAAAAATAGTTGTATGGAAACAAAGTACCAAAAAGAGCAACCAATTTTACCCTTTATATATATATTCGAATTACAAAAAAGTACCAAAACATGTTTGAGGGCTTCGTAAGGATAGAAGAATACATTTTAAATTTAATTTCTGTCTTCATTATTTTAGGAGATAAACGGTTAACAAAAAAAGTACCAAAATTATAGTTTTTACCCTTTTTCGGCCTCTAAATGTAAAAATTTCAAAAAAAGTACCAAACACCCGTATTCTTATTTTTTTATCTTATTATGCTGTTTTTGGAATTTTATGTCTACCTTATTTAGATCCGGAGATATAAGGTTACCGAATTTGCCCGTTTTTACCCCCTTAGCGTTTGAATTTCCCAAAACCCCGTCTTATTGGAGCTATACATCCTGAGGGGAGCTCACATACGAAATTTCAACTTTCTAGCTTTAGTCACTCAATAACGTTACTCTTTTATTTATATAGATTTCTGATCAATTTCTTTTTTAACTCTGACTTTTCTCCGACATTAATACGACAGAACGTAAAAAGTATCAGAAAAATTTGATATTTTTCTGATTTTTTGTCAGACATGTCGAAAATGCGCCTAGAATTTTCTCAGAAAACACTGTACAACAAAATCAATTTTTTTTCCAATGACCGATTCGGGCAGAGGGCACCAAAAATATATAATACGTGTATCGGCGTTTTGAAAGTTTAAATTTTAGGGGAAGTTAAATTTCCCTTCTTTTGCACGTAATTATAGTGACTCGGCATAGGAAATATTGCCATACGTTTAAGGTATAAGACGAGCTTAGCAATTTTTTTTAAGAACGGGACAAAAAGACCCATGCAACGAAAAGTGGGAGGGTTAAAATGTTGCACAAAAATGTTTCTTGTGATAGTTTACATAAAAGTGCTGAACACAGCTTATAGCTTAAGCGAATGCTTACAAGATTTTTCTATGCCGAGTACTAATTGTGAATAAGTACGAAATTAACTCTTAAGCAGATTTTAAGATTTGAATGATTTATGGTGCTCAATTCTAGAGCTTTGTTGTCTTTTAAGACCTTTAGTACAATTTTATGTCAAATATTTTTGTAGAAATTTCAGCTTGCTATATCGCCCCCTTTTTCCCCCTTTTTTAAGAAAGAGACAAACAGGTAAAGCTTACTCCCTATAGCCGATCCATTTCCCAGTTCTTTGTTTATGGGATAAATCTTGTTTTAAGTACCTTTGTATGAAAAGAAAAGAAATAACCGGCATGGGAAAGAAATACATACAACGAAATATTGTATTAAGTTAATGACAAATGTTATTGAAACTCATATTTTTTTCAACAACCTGGTGTTATTGAACATAATTCTTATCTATTTGTTTCTGTGTAGTACATTCATAGTGAACTGTCTAACAAGCACTACGTGTTTGGTAAACAGGAAATTATGACAAACTTCCGTTAGTGATAATTCAAGTAGCATTATTTTACTATCTATGTATGTTTTTATGTGTGAATATATGTGTGTAAATATATAAATACTCGTAAAATTCTAAGATATTCAATTTGTTAGTACAAATTTTCCAAATAGAGGGGCCGCCTTGTATAGTTCATGATATTAAAGCTTTTATATTATGAACCAGTCTAGTAGTCATATCTCAGAAATCAAACTGTACAAAATGTGACTAAAGTTTTGTAGTATCCTGCATATATCTCTGAAAATATTGTTACAAAGAAGGAATTATAAGAACACTTTTGTTGCATTAAAGGAGCGATATAACATTTTGCACAAATCGCAACAGGTGTGAGCATTTGTTATCTTTCAGTTATCATTTAGACATTTTAATGTTGTTCCTTTTTTATTTTTAGTTTTACAGACCATAAAATCTGATTTAAATTCTTCGTTTGTTATTAATTTTATGGTCATTTTATTGTTGTTGTAAGCAAGTGATTTTTAAATCGTTGCCTTTCTTGTGTATTATTCTGTCCAGGGGTTTCTAACATCGCTACTCCCCGCTCATCAAGTATCCTTTTATTGATTTTACAATTAGCAAAGTAACATTGAAGGTTGTGGAGATGAAATAAATATAAAGAATACCAAAATTTACTGAAGTAAGCTTCCAGCCATTTTTTTTTTTCAGCAACTGTTGCCGCAACATTATGATTTTTTTTAAGTAAATGAGTAAAACATATAATTGTTGCCGATGTGCTGCCTACTCGTTGAAATTATTTGCTTAGCAATTGTTGGGATTATTTAGGCTTCAAAAATTGTGATAATCAGACCTTTAAAGTCAGCTATGAGCGATTTTGGCCGTTCATATCATGATCCGATAAACAGGTCAATGCAACTCAACAGCTGTTTATTGTTTACCATCGTAAAGATGTCAAACTTCATAAAAAAAACATATACCAAAAAATTTTATGCATGGAGTTTGCACGGCATATTCATTACAGGTACCACCATTACTAAAACAAATACAACACCAAAAAACACATGTATTTTGTTAGTAGAAATACCCCAGAAATATGTCAAATCCATTATCTGTGAGTCGCACACATTCATAAGCTCTCTCAAATTTACTAACACAGGCCCGTTGCTGACAGAAAACTCCCACACGTGTCAAAATCTCAAATTTACACATTCTCAAATTTACAAAAACAGCTGTGCTTGTAGTGGTACCTGTTCAATATACCTTAAGAGTTTGTTTGATGCATAGACCTAATTATTGGATCATGGTATCAATTAACCCCATCCTAGGCCATCCTCATGTAAAAGTGATTGGGCCGCTTCATAGGAAGTGTCAGAACTCGGACTGGTCCCTACCACCTGGGGACCGGTCACGTGACTTGTTTTGTGTCAGTTTCATTTACTGTAGCGTTAATATAGAAAGGTTCTAACACGGCAGATTATCAGCCATGTCACAGATTCCGTTCGGATTGGTTTTGATTCCGTAGTTGTCATTTCGAACAAGTACATTTTTGGTGCTTTAGACTCCGTTTATTTTGTATTTCGATTTTTCATTGATAAAGTTTTTATACCTTGAGGCGTTTGTTTACTCTTGTTTTTATATGCAAAGCTCACATTGAGCTTTTTATTAACATGGAAAGCTCATGACCAAATATTTATTAGACGCTCCTAAAAGTATGCACGTTTTTTAGTATTTACTGCAAATGAAGTCAGTAGAAAAGAAATGGTATTCTGTGACATGGCTGTATGTATGTTATATGCCGTTAAGCATTTTTTCGTCATTTTTTAGACCGCAATGGTGAAAATAAATCATGTGGTCTGTTTTGGTAGTTTAAACGACCAATTTTAAGCGTTTAAGAATGATTTTATGGTGTTTACGGCCCTTTTCACTATGTATGATTAAAATTTAACGTGGACTTTAACGGCAAGCTCGTCATACCAAACTTGTCGTTAAAGTTCACGTTAACTCTTAATCGTACATTGTGGAAAGGGCTGTTAGTGTGTCCAATCATAGGATATGATGAAAAGTCAGTTTATTTTTCAGTGTCGAGTAGTGTAATCAAAAAACTATATTAAAAAACTTTCATAGTAGTTTTAAATCAAAGTTCATTTCATCAGGATTCAATTGAGGTCACAGAATAGCAAACCTTAAGCTACTCCTAACCTCAAACCTGACTTTACCCATATACATATGTATGTAATAATTTGAAAAAAAAAATGGTAATACAGCTCTGCCCCGTTGATTTATAAATATATGTACATAATTGGGGGATTCACAAGGTAGTCATAAAGTCATATGTTTTAAAATAATAACAGGAAAAAATATGACTGCTGGGAGCAACCTCTCATAAGTTAGTGTGCTATTTCAAATTTGTATCAGCTGATAAAAAAAAGACAATTATGAATACTTGAAATCAGAATGCCAAGAACAAGTGAAAAAATTTAAATAATATCCAGTTTGTTTTTAAATTATTCAACTTGTTAATAAATTAAATAAAGCCCAGCTGAATATCTATTAAGCTCTTCTCTTTTAATTAAAGTAAAAACAAATTTCAACGCACACAAAAAGTGAAATTGTTCAAATACATAAACATAAACGAAACCAGCTGTTGCCGGTGAATGAGCCGACTAATTTTTCACGCGGCTGCTAGTGGAAAAACGTTAGTTGGCTGCCAGCCTGCTAAAGGATTGTAAATATTGTCACCGGCTCGACGGAAGAGTTTCGCCCGTTCAGCGCAGATTCTTACTGTGTAGTTATGACAACATAATAAACACAGCACACACAAAAAGTCTTATTATTTTAGGACTTTTTTGGTTGAAGCACAACAACAATGTTTTTAAACTATCTTAAAATATTAGCACTTTATGACATGATAAGACACCTTGTGAATACCCCAAATATGTACGTACATATTTGCTAAAAAAATACAATAATTGTTTGGCATATTAACTTAAATATAATAAATTTATCATCTCGTTTTAACATCCATTTTTTATTTATTTTTTCATCAACATCATTTTGGTTCATCTAAATCTAGCATTCTGGCAATAAGCGTTTTATACATCAGTTATTTTTATGACGTTGTTTGTTTTCCGTTTCCTTTCTATTCTCTCGTGCTTAAGTTGGCGTATTTTTATGGCCATTTTGTTGAATAGCCAGTCCCATTCCCTATAATACACATTATTAGTACTTAAGCAAACACCTTCAATTTGTTTGTTTTTGGGAAAGCAATTGTTTTGGTATGTGATAGCAGTTGTAACATTAGCAAGTATATTGTGTTATTTTTTTTGTGCACTAAATATGCCTAAATTTATCTTGAGCGGCTCATGGCAATTCACAGTTATGAAAGGATGGGGCGGGGTGCTACATACACCTGACATCAAACTTAAAATTTTTTAACGTTTATTTAAATATTTCAAAAAGTGTGTGAATGTGTTTTTAAAAAACGTACTTGCACATAAATATTGTATGTTTGCACAGTTGTTGTTTGTTGTTGTAGTTTTTGTTCTGGAACTTTGAACTTGCAAATAATGTTTTTTCCTTTTCGTCTGCAATAGGTATTCAGTAACGGTTTTTCATATGTATTAATAAATTCTATAGAGGGTACATTTAGTAATGTATTTGCTTGATAAAAAACATTTAAATAATTTTCTTGTGCATAAGTTTAAATTAAAGCAAATTCTATACATAATTTAAGATGCAAATGTTAGAAAAATGTTGTTCTTATTTTTCTAAATAAGTATGTGAAACATGTGAAAAACTAATATTTTATTCTTATGAATTATGTATTATGTTCGCTATGTATTATCGTTTTAGTTTAACGGATTTTTATATTTAACTGTTCATTATATTATGCTTTTAACATTTAACTTCAACTGTTAATTAACATGAATGTTACGATCAAAAATAGTACGTGCTAAAGCGACTTGGCAGCACTTATTTGACAGACAATTTTTAACGGTGCTGCCAGATCTTCCTAAAATTATACACAGACAGAGCCTCAAAAATATCCGAAATTGCAAATAATATAAACTGGCCGGTATTGACTTCCGTCTGAGTTTCATGTTTGGAATTTTGTTAGAAAAATAGTTGTGTAGCCTCTGCAGAGAGTATTGTTTGTATATGCCTAGACTCATTTATATTTTAATAAACAAAAATACAAAAAAAAATTAAATAAAAGTTCCGATATATAAAAAGACATTTCATTGTCTTAACATTAACTTTTGTTTCTAACTGGGGGTCTACATTAGTCCTGAACTTGGTATGACCATCATGTCGGACATCGCATATGGCTAATGTGGACGGCTCATGTCCATGTTTCGTCCATGCTCTGACATCGATGCCCGAACATATGGCTGAGCATCAATGTTCGCCATGAGATTCGCCGTCAACACCCATTTATGATAGAAAGAAAAGAGACATAAAGAACTTGTTAAATATTCCATTTCTATTACACTACGATCAAATACATTGATAACGCAAAACATGGACATCACACATATTCACCACAACAAAGAAGTTGATGAATTTTTTGCAGCTGCTCTGCCGGCGTCATGTTCATGGCATATTGAAGTCGATGGCTCGTGAAGACGTAGGGTAATGACGAGAAAATTCTCTAATTATAGTACATTTACATCTATGCTATAAACAGGCTATAAGTGGTTGATGTCGATAAACATGGTTATTTTCTTGTTTATAGCCTGTTTTCCCATACAAATCATAGACTACTTTGGAACTTGTTTATCAGATAAACTAGTTATATACTATCAGTTTTTGTCAATTATCCTATTCACAAACCAGTTCTTATATATTTGACTGGCAATACTAAAAATTAAAATAATCCTATTGAGTTTGACATAATATTCTATGAACTCATAAAATATTGTCAACGATAAACCTAATAATTGACAAAAAATGCCAATGTAAATGGTATAGTTTTGGAAACTCTCTTAAAAGCCTTAAACCAGTTTCAGCATTGCTGATGTAAATGTACTATTATTGAATTGTAATACAATACAACTCTGTGTACTTTTCTTTTTCAAAGTGTAGTTTGCAGTTCTGTCTAAATTCCAGGCTGCCATAAGAAGTATGTATAAAAAAACAAACTGAAATTCAGGTGCTAAAAAATTTTAGGCAACTATCCGTTTGGTTGTACGCAGCTGAAAAGAAAAGTCAACACATATTTTGTCTTACACAGGGATGTGATATCAATTAGTGGAGATTTTTTCCGACAACTGAAACAAAAATGAATTAATTCATAGCTCAATTAAAAAATTAAGGTTCAGACAATTGTTTGCTCACGGAATTTTTGACAATTTGTTTTTGTGGTGAATAATTTCTTGTGTTTTGCAGGTTAAAAAGAATAAATGTATGTGAATTTGCGTGAATGAAAACAATTTCTCTACACAACTATTTTTCTGTGTATAAATAAATGTAAGCTCCAAACCTGAATTACAGTGAGAACTGCATACCACGCTTTAAAATGTAATTGGCATGAAATCAATAATACAACTCTGTATAGTTTTAGTTGTAAAAAATAGAGTACAGCAGCACTGTTGTACGCAAACTCTACATTTTTTGACAGTTTGTTATTGAGCTCGGTTTTGGAAGGTTGTTTTTGTATTGTTTTTCTCTTCACATTTCTATTGAAAAAGTGCATTTAAAATTGAAAAATTACATTTATTATTGTGTAAATAAATAAAATTTAAAGTAATAATATAAATAACTCGTAATAGTTGTTACAGTGTAAACGTTTTCACATCAGTAAACAAAACTGTTGAAACAAAATTAACAGAATAAGTGCATGAATAAAAACAGAAAAACGGCGACGCCCAAAAGAACAAATTTGTTAAAATTTAAAAAATTAAAGTGCAATATACTATTAATCATTAGTATTACTAAATAAATCAAGTAATTTATTATAAATTTCCAGCAGACAGTTGCCTAACGAATAGGCATCAATTTCATATAACTCTGGAGGAAAAGCAAACCAGTGTAATGGAGGTTAGTTGTCATAATATATAAACTCGTTCTCATATTCTTTTTAAATAATGAAGTGCTGTGAAACCTTTAATATACTAGGTGTTTGTTATTAACTATCGATTTACAATTAAAAATTTTTTATATTTTAATAAAATTTTTTATATATATTTCCATTAATTGTCGGCGACACATTGTCCCATTAAACAAAAGAAAATTCATGGAAAAAAGTTGTAGAATGTTTGGGATTACGTCAGTTTTTCTTTGTTTTGTCTTTGTTTCTTTTTTTTATTGCTTTCTCTTTCGTGCCCATGTCGCGGTGCCAAAGAATTTGGTACAGGAAAACAAACAACGTTGCCGTTTTGATTATTTTTAGTCAAAATTGATTACACTGATCGGCAGAAACAATCGCCTTTTAAGAAAAATATGAGCAATATATGTATGTATAAAGTTTAATGCGCTAAATTTAAATCCGATTTCAGTTATTTCCACTGGGTACATCAGTATATTTCACCATACCTTGAGAACGGCTTGTCCGATTCGAAAAAATATACCACCAAAATGATGCGGAATAAAATTACCTTTGTCACTTATAATATTTTTTATATATCCAAAAGTTTCAGAGTTATTCAGAAATTAGCGGCGCAAGATTGGTTTTTTCATGCCAAAATAAAATTTTTTTCGTTTTCAAAAATTCTTAAAAATAATTAAGAGGGCAAACATATTACATTATTGTAATTTATCAGAAATCTAGGTATATTATGAATAAAATAAGTTATAAAACATCAAAATCGATGGACAAATGACGATTTTGTTCGAAATTTATTGAAGGAACTTGATTGGCAAAAATTACAATGATCAAAAGAGTATTAATTCGAAAATTTAAAATTTCCACTTTTTGCAAGAAATCAACTAACAACATTAATATCTATCAACTCTAAAAATTTAAGCTTATTCAGTTTACTCGTTAATCTCAAAATCACGTTGAGACCATTTTCATGATATTTTAGTGACTACCTATATCTCAACAAAAAAGTATTATTTTGAGTTAATACAAAAGTGAAAATAAAACGGCTTCAAAACGGCTGGACCAATTTTCTTCAAACATAGGCTGGAAGATTTTGGATCAAGTCACCTTTCAAACAAAATTTACTAAATTTAAATCGCTTGGCCCGTTTGGGAGCTACGGCGTCACAGACACATAGATTCAACAGAATACATCTAGAAAATATGTGATATCTTCTAAATGGCTAGTCCGATTTGCTTCAAACATAGCTAAGAACACTCTCGATCAAGTCACCTATCCAACAAAACGAAATCAAAATCGGTCCAGCCGTTTGGTACGTACAGACACACAGATACACAGAGACAAACACTACAAAATTATAACACGCTTTTTTGGTCGGGGTTTAAAAATGGTATTTACTCAAAAAATTTGGGTTTTTTTTTGGATAAATAAAAATTTTAAAAGAAAGACAAGGTAAATAAATATATTTTCCAATGGAATTTGTTTACCATGAAGTCTTTTTAGATTTTCAAATCCACTTAAAATGTCCTCTACTGAATATTTTAAAATTTCGAGGTATACCCCCTCGTTGATCAGGTGCGAAATGGTTAAATTTCATTTCACGTCGTGCAAAAGGAAAATAAATAAATAAATAAATATGGACATTATGTTTTTAAAATATTTAATGATGTGGTCGTGAACTACAAATTTTTACGTGTTTCTTCATAATCGAATTTTAAGCAAATGGTCTAACAGAATTGAATTATTTACAGCTCAAATTATTACGTTTGAAACACAAGTTGTTCTTTTCGAAAACATTTTGCTTTTATTCAAGACTCGCCTGAATTTTTGCAATAAATATTCAATTAACGACTGACGAATTCTTAGAAAATTGATGAAGCTCGTGCCACAATAATAACTTAAATTTCACATGTCTTTAATAACTTTGCATTGCAATAATTATCCATTCGATGTTTGGTGCCATGATGAAATAATGATATTATTTCATCATGTTTGGTGCGTTTTGTATAGCAACTGTTTGCAATTGCAACACATTTGTCACTATTCGTGAGCGCTTATTTTACTCTCTTTGAAATACGAAGTCTGCTTTTACACAGATCAGTTTTTCTTGAAGCAACTTTTATTTATTTATTTATTTATTTATTTATTTTTTTTTTTTGAGAAAGCGAGAAGGGAATATATTTTATGTATTGCTTCAAGAAAAACTGATCTGTGTAAAAGCCGACTAAGTAAAAATTTACACCCACAATTAAATACCCACATACACAACATGCATTTCAGTTGCTATATCCAGATTCCAAGTAGATTTGATTGTCCGTATATTAAATTTTTTATGTCCTTTTTTTTAATTTCCATTAATATTTCTTGAATAAATTTTTTAGTTTTTGTAGAAATTTGTTATTTAATATTTTCAGTTGTCAAAATGTGAGTTGCGAGATTGCAACACAAAAAAGCTATACCGATTTGAGTATAGCAAAGCTGCAAAACTGTTGTAAGTGCAAAGTAATGTATGTTGTTGTAATGTATGTTGTTGTTGGATTGCAAACAAAAAGCTACGTAAAGGTAAAATCTGAACAAAAATAGCCTAAATAATAAAACACATAATAAAAAACGATTTGGTCATAAAACAAAAACAATAAAAAGCTACGATATTTTGCACTTGCTACTTTGCAAGACCAATCGCACCAAACACTGAATATTGATATAGAGTTTTATTTATACTAGGATCCCCCGGTGGTTGAAATCCGACCACTTGGTTCGGAACCGCGTTTGTTTGTAACCTGTTTCTTAGGCAAAACAATATATTGTGCATAATTATGGAGAAATACCTATTCAACCATATATGTTTCATCAATACTGGTGACCAATAAGATACTTAAAAGTGTACGACAAAATATTGTGTGGCCTATTTATATATAAGATTTTATAGATGTATTTGATAATAATATTTAAAATGAAAAAGAAAAGTCACGAATGATTAACAACTTGTAGACATACAGAAAGAAATGTTTTTCTTTTGAATTTTCTCTACTTTGTGGGGATGAGAAACGGAACTAATTTATTTACTTTTATTTACGGTTATGTATTTTTGCATTTGTTTTCTATTTTTAAATATATAATAAAGACATTTCGTAGGCAGAAAAAAAACTGAATTTTCTTTTGTGTAATAGATGCATTTATTGCAAAGTAAGTACATTGCCTGCAGTAAAGATTTGAATAATTTTTATCCAATACTGTTAAAGAAATATTATTAAAAACTGACGAGAAAAATATTTCAAATCTGTAATTAAAAAGGTTTTTTTTATTATTCAATTACATTAATTTTAATAAAACTAATATTTTACTTAAAAAGTAAAATACTAATTTGGGAAAAACCATTTCAATACCATAGAAAATCCACACCAAATTTTATTAAAATTCATTCAAAAGGGCAAACAGACATACAATTTGTTAAAGTTTCGAATAGTTTGTTAATGCTCCGAAAGTTTTTTGAAATACTTCACATTCATCGAATTGTCAAAGAAGTAATGCTTCTTTTTGCATAGAACAGGGGTTTTTGTGCGCTATCAAAGAGTTTATTATGTATTTCGATTCGAAAGAAAATATTTTCTAAATACAATGTATAAGGTATACAAATGCGAATGATTTTCTTTCGAATCGAAACACAAAGTAAACCTCCAGACTTTTTAACGTATTTTTTATGTAACAGAGAAATGCAAAAAACATATTAATATATATATATATATATTATGTAACTAATGCGAATATGGTTTTAAAATTCATTCAATTTCTCTCGTCAATCTCATTAACACGCTTTCAGTCCAGAAATTTTGTATGCTGCCTTTCAACTGTTATATTAAAAATTAATTTTAATATTATGTATGTGGTACATATGTATGTACATTAGGGTGGAGCGTCAGAAATTTTTGCGAATTTCAATTTCGAACAGCAACAAAACGTTGCATTTTATTCCCAGATACATGGAAAAAAATGGAAAAATTGTTGGGACCTACTTTTAGCCCTCAACTGCGGCAGCAAGTTTTTATACTTATTGTAACCCATTACACTAAAAATATCCACTACTTAAGGTCAGATTTCAGACCAACAAGATGAAGTCATAACGCCAATTTTGGAACTCGTAATATGAAAATATGTAAGTGTTTTATTAACTTATAATACATAATATACATATACATACATATACATATATACATAATTGGGTGATTCAAACGGTGTCTTATCATGTCATATTGTCATAATGTCTTAATATTTAACAATATTTTAAAAACGTTGTTGTTGTGTTTCAAAAAAAAAGTCTTAAAATAATAAGACTTTGTGTGCTGTGTTTATTGTTTGTCATAACTACACAGTACAAATCTGAGCGGAAAAAAGAGAAAACTAAATAAATGAGAAAAAAATTTGTTAAGAGGGTTGGTGTTTAATTGCATTGTTGATAGGTAAAAAAGACTGTTCTGCTCTTGTTGTTGTTTATTTTGTTTGTTTGTGTTGTGTACATGTAAATTGTCGGCTCTGTACATAGCACACTATATTATGAGGGGTTGCTCACAGCTGTCATATATTTTCGTTTTATTATTTTAAAACATATGACTTTAAGACTATCTTGTGAATCCCCCAAATATATATTATGTTAAATTTCAAATTGCCTCGTTTCGACTTGCATCGCTTTTTAAAATGTAGATCTAACCGCATTGCGTTAGTTTGGTTCCGATTTGCGTCACTAAAAACAGTTGGATTCTTTCACTGATGTTATAATCACATGTGAATAATTTTAAAATTTGCGTGAAAAAGGGAAATTACCATTTCATTCAGGTATGTGATGGAAAACGATTTTGAAAACGAAGCACTTTTAAAGGAAATTTTTAATACACTTTTCATCCAATTTTATAATTTTTGTGATAAAATTATATTTAACAAAGAAGTGATTTGATTTGCATAGATTCGGTTTGCGTCGCATTTCTCCGGGCCCCCTTAACGACGCGAATCGGGGCTCTAGTGTACTCATAAACTAATAGAAACGAATTTTCAAATTTAACTGCAATAAAAATTAATTTCTAAAAATCCATTTGAACGTTTAAACCGTTGCAGGAGAGCAAAACGGTAAATCATAACTTACTCACTTTTTCCTTATTGCCACAGGACTATTTATGGCCGAACAAAATGAAAATGTAAAAATCATAATCTATAACTTGCTATTTCTTTGTGAATGTATATTATTCACATATTTCAGTGCGAATAGGGAATTTAAAACCCATATAATAATGAGCTACCTTAATGTGCCGATAAATACTATTTTCGGTTTTAGTTTTACCAATGAATCATTAATTTCCTATTGATGTGTTAACTTTTTTAGCTTTATCTAGCAAATTATAATTTTTTCTATTGATTTTCTTGTATTTTTTTTTTTCATTAATTTCTTCTATTTGTTATCTCTGTTTCGCATGTTTAATGTTTAATGATCAGGGCTCGGACTTTCATGCAAATGCATGTTTTTTGTGGTGATAGATAAAGAGGTAATGACTAATTATCTATGCGAATTATCAAATTTTAATTATCTTGGCATCGATTTATGTTTGCATATTTTTGCAATAAATGCATATTTTTGAAGTAATAAAAATTTTCTAATGCATATTTCTCAATTTTTTAAAAAAAATATTAATAGGCCGATTATGGATGGCAACTGAGCTTCAGTTGCGTTGCCAGTTGCTGAAAATTATACTACTGATGGCAACGAGAGCTGTCAATTTCAGTTGCTATTTAGTACGGCAACCTTTATTTTGCAGTTGCAGACTGGCAACGCAACTAAAGTTCTGTTGCATTAAATAATAGACCAAATTATGTTTGTTTTATGTTTTTTCTCTAATAATAATAAAAAATTAAAAAAAAAAATTCCATATTATTTTAGTTTTGGTACTTTGTTCGTAGGTAAATGCATATTTTTGCGCATATTCTTTATTTTTACGTGTATTTTTTAAGCGCTTAAAATCAATTTTTAGTTGCATGAAAGTCCGAGCACTGTTAATGATGATGCCATTTTTATTTAATACATACTTTGAATATGTACGTTATTTCTTAAAGTATAAATATTTTTGTCTCCTCAAAAAGTTGATTCTTGATGCAAAAATTACTCCCCAAAAATATCACTCCCCTGGGACCACGCCTTCCCGTGAGGACTTACGGTTGAAAGTTTTATTAAATTGATAACATCATGATAACATCATGAAAAAGTTGTTGTTTGTGAAGTTTCCAACAGCTATGTGAAAAATTAAGGCTTTTGCACGACTTAACGTCACCTCATTATTAATTTAGCGCATATGCTAAAAATTCGGAATAGAGAAAAACGACAAAAAAGATTTACATGAAGTTTTCTCAAAATATATCCGATAGAATTTTTTTTCAACGCTGCTTTCGGCATATGTTTTGAAGAAAAATTTTAATATTTGTGAACTTTCATGAATGCAGTTAGAAAGAAGTTAATGGGTCATATTATTGGTTCCGCAGGAAAGAAAAATTCAACGGAAAGACATATCGATCGATAAGCAAATTCCAAAGCTTTTCGCGAAATTGATTTAAAATCAATTTAAAATAAATTAAAGTCAATTTCGCATAAAGCTTATACCACAGGAATGCATAATTGCAATTTGCACATCGATCGATATTTCTTTCCGTTGAGTTTTCCTTTCCTGTGGAACCAATAATACGACTCAATATCTTTTTACTAAAAGTAAAAAATTTTGTTTTGTGCCACTGTATTAGCCACTTTTTGAATTTATTTTTAAAAAGTATTTTTTTGTGCTGCATGTGCATACTGACTGCTGTGTATTTAGTAACTTGTTGTTGAGATGAAATTTCCTACTGTTTGTTGAAAATAAGCGTATAAATGTAATTAGAAAAGATATATGGAATAAAAAGTTAATGTTGATGAAATTTTGCATACGTGGGAGTAATTCATTAAACTGACAAATTAATTGTCGATTTCAATAGCATTGATTAATAAGTAATGCTATTTAAATTTTTGGCATTACCATTACGTTAAACAATTATAGTGCTTTTTCATGAAAAGATTTAATTACTAAATATTTAAAAAACAAAATCATTATCATTAACTACTGCTCAGAATTTCTCTAAGCATTATCATTATGTAAAATCACTCGCACTATATTTCTTTTGAAAAAATGTGGCCGTTGAAAAGAATATAGCACATATAAAGAATAGTTAAAATTCTGGATGATTCTGAAAATCTCGATTCGAAATTAATTACAAAATCAAAACGGGCAAAAGAGATCGGAAAAATTTCCTGACATAAACGAACCATTCTAACAGACCAAGAATCAAAAACAATCACATAGATATGCACAATTTGTACATGTATGTATATGCAACATTCGAAAACAGCTTACAAAGTTGCGAAAATTCGCGAAAAATTCTATAATTGAAAAAAAAAAAAAAACTTTATTTTATAAAACATCGCTACAAATTTAAGGAATGAACAAATATGGAAAAACTGCGAAAATTTGCAAAAACTGGCACACATCTAGGAAATTGCAAAGACTAATATTTATTAAAAATCGGTAAAACTGTAAAAAGCCAAGAACTGGCAAAAAATTTACTTTTATAGCGAAAATTCGCGAATAATTGCAAAATTGTAAACAAACCCTAACATTGCTTAAAAATACCTGAAATTGTATAAGGAATGTCAAAAATTCAGAAAAAATCGCGAAAATAGCGAAAATTCGCAGTAACTTGCTAATATCGAAAAGATAGAAAACTCTGAAATTTATTAAAAATCTGTAAAACTAATGAATGCCAAAAAGCTGAAAAAATCACTTCTATCGCGAAAATAGCGAAAAGTCGCGAAAAATTGCAATAACGGAAGTACGCCCTAAAATTGATTAAAAATCGCTAAGTTTGTAAGGAATGCCAAAAATCGGAAAAAATCGCGATGCTAGCAATCTTTTTTTGCGAACTTTGCCGAGATTTCGGCATTTCCTAATAGTGGTGACTTAATGAATTTTAAATAATTTTCGGATATAGGGAAGAAGCCGCTGATATATTTTTACACAATTTTGCATTGCCATACCAAATATTATTTTAGTTTTGTAATATTTGCTCTCATTTGTTTTGCATCAGCTCATTTATTTTTTCAATAGCACACTAACATATGAGGAATTATATATTTATATTTATATATATTTGTATTTATATATATTTGTATTTATATGTACAATTATTTTTTCTTCAGTTATAATTGGTAGTTGATAGATTTTATTATTTTTTCATTACAACTATTTAAACAGTCGGTGGTGGATCAAACCAATAATGAGCTGACGATATATTGAAGAACATTTTTCATGAAATTATGTTTTTTGACTTGTGGGTGGGTCATCATGCCGTATGAGTGTAATCGAATAAAATTTCAACCGTACGTCGGCACGGGAAGGCGTGGTTGGACACAGGGTGAGACTTGAACATGTTCATAAGAAAAAGTTCCCATACAATTAACGGACACGCTAATGTATATATTTTGCAATTTATGATTATGTTACATTGTGGTTATGTTATATTGTGGTTGCAATGAAATAGAGAATCCTTTGGACGAGGGTCTCTACATAATCACCCGTATTATGTATATCGATGTCGAATTTGCGACTACGACAAATTGTCCTAGAATAAAGAAAAGTTTTACAAGTATTCTTTATTCTATGACAAATTGTCGAAGTCGGAAATTCGACTTCGACATACATAATACGTACGGGTGAATATCTCTTGAAGTTATAGTTTTAAGGACTGTGGCACATGTTATGAAGAAAACTAACTTTGTTTCTTAAGAAATAAAAATGTGTAATAAAGTAAAAGTATTAATTTTTACTTTCATTTTTGTCCGTCATTTTTCTAAAAATATAATTTTGTAAACTGGTAAAAATAGTTAGCTGTGGTTAAGCACTACGGAAATGATTTAAATTTCCTACCTGTTAGAAAATGTGATAGAAAAAAACAAACGAAAGAAAAAGCTAAAGTCATTGTACGCCATTTAGACCAATCAGCATACATTCACGTACAACTATAGCGTAAATTACTTTTCCACTTTACTTCCATTCTATAACCTTTTATGTAAACAAATAAAACCTTCCACAATTAAAAAATACAGCATAAAATACCAGAAAGTCATTTTAAAACACTTGACGTCTCATTTTTGCTTAATTTTTCTAATTATTTTACCCGTAACTTGTTTGTGATATTTAACAATTTGTTAAATGTCACTAACTAAAACTTTTACTTTGTTTAAATCAGTGACTCTAAAGGAAAAATGTATTTAAAAATTCAACAAGTCCCATGTAATTTTTGCTAGCTTTCATTTTCTACGTTTTCTTGACAATTACGTTTCTGGACGAACTAGTTCCATTTAATTAGTCTCAACAACAACTGGGTGGTGTTTGCGTTTAGATTTTACTTGAATGGACTTGTATTATATTTGATGGTCTTATTCGGTTTTTCATTTCTTTAATTTTTTCTTAGTTGTTATTTCATTGATAAAAAATTTCCATTAACTTAAACACAATTAGAAGAAAGCTGTATATTTAAAGTTAATTGGGAGTGGCGTTAGAAAAATAGTTTTATTTAAAAAATTAATTGTGTGCTAAGTAGCACCGAAGGGATTTTCAATGATTAAACGGAAATTTCATTGAAATTCTTGTGCATTGCAGGGAAAAACATTTTCTTTCTTTCTTATCATTTTGTATTCATTTGCAGAGATTTCTTACTGCTGTATGATGATGTATTTTAAAGAATAAATTTTCCTTTTTTAATGTTAAGGTCAAAATGTATTAAGGAAATATATAATGGGAAATGTTGTAACATTAATTGAATAAAATTGGAAAATTTGTCAATGTTGTGTTGGCAAGGTCAGTATTAAAAACTTAATTGTTCAGGATGACAGAAAAATAAAAATAAACTTTACTGATGCTGGAGGTATTTTTATATAAATATTTGAATAACATCAAGTTTATATATAACAAAATTTGCAAGAATTTGAAATTGTCTAACTTATTAATAACAGAATTTAGTGTTTGGTGCAAAGTGTCTTGCAGAAGTGCAAAAGCAAAATATCGTAGGTTTTTTATGAAAACCATGAACAAAATACACGAATTTCATAAAAAAAATAAAATATTTGCAAGACCATTTGCATCAAACACTGAACTCCGTTAATGTGATTATTTTTATTTAGTTATATTTTGACTGGGACATGTTTCATAGTATAATTTCTAATTATAACTGTGATTCTATTTTTTATAATAATAACGTGGAATCTCAGCTTGATGAGTTTTATGTCCTTCTTAACGAACTACACCGAACTGTTCCCACTAAAAGGTTTCTTAAGCGTGTCAATAAAAGTTTTCTTGATTTTAACGAAGTGAAAGCAGCTAGAAATATGAGGGACTTGGCATTTAGAGCATACAAAGAAAATATGAATGACATTAACTGGAAAATATACTGTAGGTACAGAAATAAAGTTAAAAGTATAGTACGTAAATATAAAGCGAAATTTTGGGAGAATAAATTTCATAACTGTGGTAGTAGAGGTATGTGGAAAATTATAAATAAAGAAAAAAGGAATTATTCTAATTGCTTTGATGCTCATGATCCAGAATCATTCAATCGCTATTTTATATCATCCCAAGTTTGCTCTGACGATACTTATCCAGATTTCAACAATATATCTCACTCGGGATTTTCTTTTAGGAACATTAATGAAAATGAGCTCATTCTAGCACTCTTACAAATTAAATCTAATGCGGTAGGTTATGATAATTTTCCACACAAATTTATAAAAACTATTTTCCCTTATATTAATAAAATACTTCTACACATTTTTAACACAGTCATAATGACATCTAGCTTTCCTACTATTTGGAAGACTTCCAGAGTAGTTCCGATTGAGAAGAAAGTTTCAAGGACATGTTTGGATAACTATCGACCAATTAGTATATTACCATGTTTATCTAAAATACTTGAAGTTATTTTAAAAGAACAGATAATGGAACATTTAAACTCAAATAATTTGCTCAGTAATTGCCACTTTGGATTTCGATCTGGGTGTAGCACTTCATCTCTATTACTAAGCCTAACAGAATGCATTAGAAATAACACTAACAGTAAGAAGATCTCAACACTAGTATCACTTGACCTTAGTAAGGCATTTGATACTGTAAAATACACCATCTTAGTCAACAAGCTTTCGTCCGAGTTTAAGTTATCTGTGTCTGCGTGCAAACTATTGTTCTCTTATTTAACTGATAGATGCCAATACGTTGGAGTGGGTACTCTTAGGTCCACTATTTCCACCTGTACAAGCGGTGTACCTCAAGGTTCAATCCTTGGGCCACTTCTATTTTTGATTTATATGAATGATTTCGTGAGCTTTATCGGAAACACGCAATGTAGGATCTTTCTTTTTGCGGATGACATTAATTTGCTATTCACTGGAGAACACCAATTTCCTAATTGCCATGAGGAAATTATTAATTACATATTGTCGCTAGTTTCTAATTGGGCGGAACGCAACAAACTCAATTTCAATCCATTGAAAACTAAGACGGGGAACTGTGATCATACATCTATTTCAGTTGCATTTGATGGCGTTCGTATACCCTTTGTGAACGCTATGAAATGTTTGGGTTTAACACTTGACAATAACCTCTCTTTTGAGAATCATATTTCTAATGTTGCTGCGAAGATAAACATCACATTGAGATCTTTATATAGTCTCAACTGTCACCTTCCACTAAAAGTAAGAAATTTGGCGCATTCCCTACTAATGACACACATTCTTTATTGTCTTGAAGTATATAGTGGTTGTTCGTCATCAAACATGAATCGACTTAGGCTGATATTTAATCGTATTATAAGATACATCTTTAAGCTGTGGGTCTTTCAACACGTGTCTGAGCACGTCAAGTTATTTCTTAAATGTACCTTTCTTGACTTCGTTAAAATAAGAACTCTGTGCAGTTTCTATAATATTATTAAATCAAATTCATATCTATCTTATTTATTTAATTTCTCAAGATCAATGCGTAATCCTCATTTAGTTATTCCAAAAATAAACAACACCACATTCGAAAGATCATTTCAGATAAGAGTATGCAGACTTTACAACGATCTTCCCATTAGCATAAGGAATTTTGAACATTCTAGTTCTAGCTTCAAACACAAATTATACAAAGTTTATAACTAAACTAATCTGCTAACAGTATGTTAGCAAGATACCATCCTTTCTTTAAGTTACGCAAAAATGTATTCTTTTTCTCAAAAGATTATATGTATATATGTAAATATATAATCAATTTAATTAATTTACATTTTAGATTTTTCTTTTTTAATTATAATATAAGTTCATCACTTTTTATAATATATTTTAATCATATATGGCCCCATGGGCTCGATTAAATAAATAAAGAAATAAATAAATAAAAATAAAATTTCGTTATGTTGTTATTATATTAAGAAAGGAAGGCTTTGAACAAGTCGTAATATATAACAAATAAATGAACAGAAGAAACTCTAGTTTTTCTGACAACACTATCAGAACGGAATAACACGCTGTTTTCGGAGGCCGCTACACCTTCTCGTCAGCGTCCATGAGTATTTAGGTAGTGTCAGATATTTTTTCAACCCAAATCAAAATCCTTAAAATTCAAAATATCCCAGCAACAAATTTTGTCATTTTTGCAATCGGTAGTACTTTATAAATGGGTTACAAAGTAATGAGTGGTACTTATTTTATGCCGAGTCACTACAACAGTGTGTAAAAGGGGGAATTTTAGCTCCCCCTAAAATGAATCCGAGATGTAAACTTTGAAAGCGCCGATATATACGTGCCATGGACTAGAATCAGTTGTTAGAAAATCGTAAATTGTTTTGTGTTTTACAGTATTACTAGCAGATTCAAAAAGGTATTGTTATTAGAAAGGATATAAATATTATGATGATAGGAGTGGACATTGCCACGCCCACAAAATGTAAATATTCCTTTTCAGCTACATTTACTTCTCAAATTATTTCTACTTATCCTAGTGGTATGAAATGTTACACACGCATTCAGTACAAGATTACGTTTAAAAAGTGGACAGTGCCACGCATATTAAAATCTTAACTTAAGAGCTAGACAATCAACTCCATAAGCCTATTTTGTAGTAGATTTTTTTTTTTAAAAATTGATGTCCCCGAAAGGTGTGGTATAACTTAGCAAATCTACTAGTTTCCTTAGCTCACTTTGCTTAAAAAGTGTCAGTTGGGTATGTTTAAGGATGCCAATCGGGACTGGCTTTTGAACTGGGGTCCCGGGATTATTGGGATTTCTTAATCACGAAAAATACAATCAACGCCTCTTTTCACAAAGTATGATTAAGAGGTAACGTGGACTTTAACGGCAAGTTTTGTATGGCGAAGTTTCCGTTAAAGTCCATGTTAACTCTTAATCGTACATTGTGAAAAGGGGCGTAAGAAATTAATGTTTTTGAATTGAAAACTATTATTTTTATTTAAAAACTTGGCTTTTGACTTTTTAACTTAACAATTCGTTTGGTTTTGGTGTTTCTGAAAAAAGTTTTTCATGCGGCACTTACTGTTGCCCAAAAATATATCACATTCTATACTTATTGAAAGTGATAGCACATCATTATATTTTCTTTACATTTACAGTCAAATTAAAACTTACTTTTAACTTTGGAATATAGAATATTTGAACTCAGCGTTTTACGCCCCCATTTGCCTGGCAGGATTTCTTCTCAATATACTTTTTTTAATATAATCATCTGAAGTTCTTCAATGTTGCATTTTTAAAATTGCAATATCAATAACTCTTATTTATTCTACGTCTATGTTATATGCGAAACCTTTCGTTGACGTTTAAATTTTTTGTGGCGCAGTTTGCAATTGACAAACGGTGCAGTTTTTACTTTGGTCCGAAATTTTGTCCTTGTTTTGTGCACTTCAAATTTAATTTTTGTTTCATTTATATTTTAATGCTGTGTTTTGAACTTTTTTCGACAAAGTTTTTTACCATGACATTTTAAATAATATTTTATTTAAAAGCTGACAATAAAAAATTTATTATTTGTAAAAAAAGGGGATTCGGATATCTCAAAAACACCGGGATTCAAAATTTTAAAATCCCGAAAATGCCGGGATTTTCGGGATCAGGATTTCCCGTTTGGCATCTCTAGGTGTGTTAGTCATGTGAGGTACTACGTATATGAAAAAACGGGCAGATATAAATTAAGCACTTCGTGTTGACCAAAATTAACGTTGAATGTAAGAATACAGAATACAGAAAAACTCTTGTATTCTATTTCGTGACAAAAACTGGTTAACTAGCTGATGTTTCCTTATAAAATGCATCAACCTTCATAAGTGATAAAAGTGAACAAGAACACTGATAAGACGCTGTAGTGTCCTGTCGGGCTGATACGTTCTGCTAATCTGATTGAAGGTTCGAACATTCATTCCACTCTTAATAATAATTTGAATTAACATTAATTCAAATAATCAATTAAGAAGCCGAAATAGTAAACTTCATACTTATACCTATTCAGCTCAAATATAAAAATTACGCTAAAATTATAAATTAATCACGTTTATATAAAAATATTTAAAATTTGTTTAATGCTACCCTTCTTTCATCTTGGTCGCTATTGGAAAAAATAAATTTCTTACAATAATATGGGCACATTTATATATGTATAAATGTGCCCAGCAAAAACTTTTGTCATTTTTGTAATCGGTAGTACTTTGTTAATGGGTTACAAAGTACTTATTTATCTTATTACATAGAAATCTTTTAATTAGAACTACTACCTAGTTTTTATTAAAATTAGTACGTATTTTTCTCATTACCTGAAAGTACTTACAATTTGTTGATATGTATTAATATAATAAGCGGCCCTATGCTCCTTGCAGGAGTAAAAGGAATAAATATATAATATAATAAGTAGACAACTATTTTTAAGTCAACAGATGTTTGTATATGAAAACTAATTTTTGTCGCTTAAACTTATAAGTCAACAATAGGTGAGTGGGTAAAATACTTCAACCTAATTCACAAAAATTTTTTTTGATTAATAAGAGACTTATGAAACGAATTTTTGTATGAAAATTTGTTTTATTAATCTGTTATAAGTCAGAAAAATTTTTTTATGAATTAAGGCACTTGTCTTTAAATCTGAACGAGCATAAGTTCGTATTCCACCTAGGTCAAAAAAATTAAATACATATACATAAATAAAATATAATGAGTATACATTTTTTTTAAATTTTAATTTGTTTGTTTGGCTACTTATTTTTTAACTTCAAGTAAGCCAAATAGTAACTGGTTAATTGCTGTGACAATGTAAACACATTTGTATTTTTTGGACTTCTCAAACAAAAATAAGTAGAGTTATCGAGTCAAATTGTAAGTAGTTACGACTTAAATCCTAGTATACTTTTTTGCCTACCAGTAAGCAACATTTTTGCTGGGTGCTCTACTATTTTCATAAAAATATTTATATATGGTTAATATGTATCTACTTCTATAATCATTTCAATGTTACAAAATTAAGTATTATTTGCAGCAATTCCTATAAATTTTGTGATGATAAATGATTTTCAACATTTGAATGGTATTAATTAAGTGTTCTCAGCAGGTTTATTTTGATGGTTCGCTTCTTTGTTTGTTTTTTGTGTTGAAATTTTAATTTAAACCAATTTAAAACATTTGTTGGCACATTCATTTATAAATCTAATCATCTTGGTCGTTGCCATTCAAAGACAAGTTGAATGTTAATCGTTGAACAAAATTTTCATAGTGTTAATTAAGCAAATGATTTTGAACTTGACAGTGGTCCAATGAAATTTTAAGTTCACTTCTTTTAGTTTTCTTTTTTTTTTTTGTGAAAAGGAAATACATTAGTGAAACCATGCTGTAATTAAAAAAAATAATTTTTCATTTCATATTAATAAACAAATAAAAAATTAGTCTCTCCCTCTTTGTTTTTATAGATTATTTTGCTATTTTTTTGTTCTTTCTTCCTCTTGCTAAAAATATATGTTAATTACCTTAAGCAAAATTGAAAAATAAACTTAAAGCAATTTTTGACACTCATTTTTTTCTTAGTAATGACAAACCTGTCATAATGACTTAATGAAATATAATTTTTTTCATGTTTTTGCAAGTACCAATTTTCTTTCTTTTTTTTTCGTAATATAAACAAAATCCTCTTAACTTGTTTTTTGTGCAGACTTTTGAATGAAAGTGGTTGTCATGGTATTTTTACTTTTTACAATTTTCTTTAACGTGCCTCTTTATTTTCGCTAAACTTTTTCTTTTATTTTTAAATTACCATAAAATAGTTGTATTAAGCAAATATGCATGCATATATGTATATATGTACATTAGGGTAGTTCTATTTGTACGGATGCAAAAATAAAATAAAAAATTGTAAGGGGGTAATGATTGTTCATAGAATTTTAAACAACTTTGCTCCAGAAACCATGGATCTAAAATGGACTTCGAGCTTGCTGAAATTCCAAAACATATTTTGAGTTAGTACCAGGATAGAGCAATTGCAATTATATTTAATTTCAATTACAATAACAAAATGTAATTGTAATTGAAAACCCTTAAATTACAATTACTTGAAAATGGAAATACATATTTCAATTACAAATTACATCTAATTATAATATTTTTAAATGTAATTGCAGTTGTAATTCGGCAAAAAAATTATTACTTTTATCCAACAAATTTATTATTCAGGCTTTAGTTAGTTCAATTTAATTTTTACAATTAAATCATTTTTTATTGAGAAATAATTTTTCAAAGCATGCGGCAATTGAAAGGTACAAAGACCAATTTCTTTACTTTTGTAAGGGTCGAACTGAACATCAATGTTTTCTGGATTAACCACAATCCCATCGTCAGAGCTCTCTATACTCTAGGCTACTCAGCCTCCAAAGTAAAGCGGTAAAGCCTGAATAATAAATTTCTTTGGATACAACCCATATAGTTCGACTAAATACACACAACTTCAATGATTACTTTTAGTTGAACAAATTTAATTACAATTTTTGCAAATGTTTCCGCAATAAACGCAATTAATTTTTTATCACAAGTTTTGAAAAGTATAGAAGATTTACACATGTTTCATGGCCGAATAATGAGGTGTGTGCAACTCAACAGCTGATCATTGTGTTTTCGTTGTGTGTTTGTCAAACTTCACATAAAAAAACCATACGACGTTTTTTATGTATAAAGCTTTTTTTACAACCACAGCAGGAATGCGTTTTTGTTGTTGAGATACATAGACATGTATTATTGGGCTATGGCACGGTCTTTTTTTATATAACTAGTTCTAGGTACAAGTGCTAAATTTCCTAATGTTCCAAAAGTCCTTTTCTTGAACTAAGGGAAGCATCCCACACGTGTACAATAAAAAAAAAAGTTTTCCAGAAAACGTTTCTTCGATATAAAATTTTTTTAAAGAGAATATTAAGTAATTACAAAACTCGCTATTCCGGAAGTCCAGCGAAGCAACATGTGCATAGACCGTGCAATTAAAATTGCTAAAAAACATTTACTATCGTGCAAATCACCACATTGTCAATTCCATTTAGCCAGGTGTGACCATTTTACACATTACATTGCAAATCACCACATGGCAATTCCATTTCTTACTTAAACAAAGTATGCAAAGGATGTTAAGCTTAACTTCATTGAACAACGGGTAGTCAGTGAAAGAACACGAATTTTGTCGTCAGAAGTTGCGAAAGGTGTGACCATGCAAATCTTAAACATACACAAACAATAATTTTGACATAGTTAACTGATCAAAGTCTTTTTGATAGAATTCAAAAAAATAATTTTTCTTAAAAAACATTTTTAAAATACGACGGGAGTGACTGATGGGTGTGACCTAGAACGAAAACTCTATAATTTCGAAGAAATAAAACTTATTGATTTCAAACTCGACCAGAAAGTCTGCACAAGATGCGGAATTCGTATCCGAAGTCAGTCAGAAAACGTACCGAAAATCATATGAATCGTTGACAAGAAACCGGACCTCTTTGTCTGAGGAAATTATAAAAAATATGCCCAAATGTCTAAGAGTGGGTTTTTGACTGCGAGATTAGAGATTAAGTTAAATTTAATATCTGTATTTACTTTTTGAGTTGACTTTTTTTAAATTGTTTTTTGCTAGTTTAGTCCTAAACAATAAAGAAAATTTTAAAAATAAGTCAACTTAAAGAGTAAATACAAATATTAAATTCAGCTTAATCCCTAATCTAGTAGTCAAAAACTCGCTCTAAGAGAATTCTGTACGAATTCTGACCAATTTTCTAGGGAAATTCTAAAGGAATTCTCGAAATGTCTGAACAATTTCGGAAAAATGTCTGACAAAATATCAGAAAATTTCCCTATTTGATACTTTTTACATTCTGTCGTATTAATGTCGGAGAAAAATCGGAGATAAAATTAGAAATTTATCAGAATTGTTGTTTAAAATTCTCCATGCATTGTTCTGCTGCTTATGCCAGCTCATCAGAAAACATTTACCCATATTTTGGAAGTTTAAAAACTCAAATATTTGTGCACATACTCTCAAGAGATAAATGTGAATTATTACGAAAAATATGCAGAAGTGACTGCTAAAAGACGTAGGACGTCGATCAGAACATGAGCAGACTATTATTCCGTAAAATTTCTGATATTAATAATCGGATAATATTTCAGAAAATGTACACAAACATCGTATCAGAAAGAAAACTGCTCACTAGTCTGCCAAATATCTGAGGGAATTTTAGACAAATCGCTTGATTGTCTGGCAAAATCTTCGAATTTTTCTGACGTTAGACATATCGACATAAAATGTTTCCTGGGTACATACACACACATACATCCATACCGACATCATCGTAAAAATAGTGAGAATAGATTCTCACAACCTCAAAACGTCGAGATATGATGAAAACTCGATTTTCGAAAATCGCGGTGAAATCAGTAACTTCCTATCTTTGATTACGAGAAGTTAAAAATAAGATTGTATATTTTTTATTTGTCTATAATAGTCATTCTCTTATAGGCATCAATTGACTAATTTTTATTAAAAGTCGTTTTACGTGGAATTGCTCTGACATGTACGTTAAACTTAAAATTTAAAAGTAACATTCGTTACTACATATTACAACATTTCCCACCACGTAGTGATATGCCAAATTTTTCGTAAAAATTAGTAATATGCCTAATGTACATACATGCATATAAGTATGTATATGTTTGTATGCATGTACTTTGTGATATCAGAAATTAATATTATAAAAGTTATAAACGAAATGATAAAGTTTGCATACACTTTTATTTTAATTATATTTTTGAAAATTTTGGGAGCATATTTTTCGATTTTTGGTTCATATATAATGTGTATAAAATAAATTTTTAAGGGTTTATTTCCGGTGTCTCTGCTTATCACATAAAAAATATTTATTTTATTTTACAGCATAATTCATGCCCGGTTAATTATTTAAACATGTACATATACTAAATAAAATCTTATTTAAAGATTAAGTAAAACTAAAAAAAATCGTTTCTTTTCTCTTCACAATCAAGCCTTTGTTTGATTCCCCTACCAAAAACATATCTACTTCCTTTGTATTAAACACATTAATCTGACCAAAAATACCTTGGGAAATATCATACTTATCTTCTCACTATAATCTTGATTTCATAACTGTATGTATGTATTTAAGTCTTTTTATTTCTCACAAATTGTTAAAAATCTTTTTATGTTTATTATTATTATTTTTGTTTTTTCTTTTCTTAAAAAAATGTTGTTACACAATAATATTATTTATTTATCTTTTTAAGGCTAAAATAAATCTCATTTTTGAGGGGCTTTTTAAATGCTTATTGTAGCATAGATAACTAAGTACTTTTCTTCCATCATTTCCTTTCATTGGATCTCATCTGTCCATTGTGGGGTCTACAATTATATTTACATTAGAACTGTTAAGTTTCATTTTTCTTGGCTTCATTTTTATTTTCTATTGACATTAAGTTGATATTTATCACTGCTTTTTAATTTCGTTTTATGTTTGTGATTTTTATTATTTCCTCCAGAATTTATTTTCTTGTTTAAATATCATAAACTAATGTTTTCTTTTCTTTCCTTTTACTTTTTTATAGGTAAGTTTAACAACCAACAATTTGGCGATGTCCGTTTAAGGGGATTTAATGAGCTTTTTTTTCTTCAATAAAAGTAACTAAATCCATAGCTGGTAAATTTCAATTAAATTTTACAATTTTAGTAATCATTAGAATCTAGGTGCATTTATTTAACAGGTAAATTTGATTCTACAACAAATACAACATTAAAAAAACATGTATTTTGTTGTTAGAATTATAATTTCAGATGTCAAATCAAATAAAATACAAAACCAACCAGCCTTACCACTGTTGATCCTTTCATACTAAGTTTGGTTTTAACTTTTTTTGTTTGCTAAAATAGTAATCTAAATCTAGAATTTATAAGTTTGAAAAATTATTTGCGCATATGTATTTAAAGAGGAGCTATTAAAAAATAACCAGTAAAATGTTGTAGCAAAATTTTTTTCAGCAGCAACTCTGAGCACTACTCACACTACAAACACAAGCAGACAATTAATGTAATTTCCAGTATAGAATATATAAAGGCCAAACTGAAACATCAAAAATTTAAGTCTGCTGTCAAAACCCTAAGTCTAAGAATGTATTAGTAGAATATTTTGTATTAGTATTGGTTTAAAATAAAAATTTCCTCATAGCACTAAAACCTCACTTAGTTGCAATAACAAGTAATCTAAACCTTTCATATTTTTTAAACATGAATTTTCAGAAGTTTGTACAATTATTTTTGTATTAATTAATGAAAATATGAATTTAGAATGCATTCGAGCTCAAAAAATATTGATTTGCTAAAAAATTTTTTGCAATTTTTCTATTGTACTAAAATTTTTTATCTCAAATAGGAACAAAAATGCAATACTGCTGAATGAAAAAAATGGTTCAAAACATTGATTAATTTTAACATACAAAAGTCAAAAAAAATTATTAAATAAATATTTTAAAAATACAATTAAAAAACAACAAAAAATTTTTTTTAAAACAGTGTAAAAAATTAATTAAAACTAAAAAGTGATTGTGCGTGTGAAAAACGTGCAAATTAAAGGATATTCAAGCAGCGTTACCGTTGTGCGACTAAAGTCGCATTTTGCCCCTTTTTTGACCGCCTTGCCACTTTTTGTGCCCCTTTTGTTTTAAATCCCCTTTTGTAGCATTTTGTATTATTTTGTGCCCCTTTTTGAACAAATGCAGTTTTTGTTTTTATTTTTGCAATAAATGTACGCAGATGCTTAAGCTTTTATATATGTGTCATGAAGACGAGCTAGAAATATGTACTCAAGGGGCTGTATTATAGATATTAAGACCATATTATTACTTCTTTTTACCAAAAGCTGTGTAGTGAAATTCTATCTATAGTTAATAGTAGCGAAAAAATGCTGGGTACCTACCCAGCAATAATAAATTTGGTACAAGGATGCACTAAGATTAAATAGAAGGGCTTCGGAGATGCGCAAAAGCACATAGTGCATCCTCTCTGCCTTATGAGGTTGCAATAACGTAAGCGAATAAAGAAATTTAACGCTAGTCGGCTATTTATGTTTTTTTTTTTCATGTTTTTTAAACCCGAAGTTTTTTTGCTTTCAACTCAAACTTTTTTATAGTGCATCCTCTCTTGCTTACGTGGATACAAATATGGATGCGAGTGTTATTTTTACTTCGTAATTTAATTTTTTATTCTTCCATTGAATTGTGTATGATAATAAATGCGCTTCGGTAGCTTAGTGGTTAGTGTTCTAGCCTACGATGTGGAGATCGTGGGATCGATTTCTGTTTCAATACGCGAGCAAAGAGTATTTAATAAAAGTAAATTGTAGTGTAATATAGTTTACAATTGTGTTTGTACCATTTAATACATAAACAAATATAAAAACAACAAAATAATTTCAAATAAAAAATTTATCCAAGTGTAGGTGAAATTGTGATATAAAGAGCAAAATTTTTTTAATTATACTCATATAAAAAAGACATGAGGTTAATGCATCTAAGATGCGCAAAAAGAAGAGCATGCCTCCAGACCTACCAAGTGGGACATCCTATACAAAAATCATGTAATACGGAAGCAGTTTGGTAAGGGAGAGTACCGAAATCTCTCCCTTACAAACCTGCTTCCGGTAGACGGATTTTTTTGCTGGGATATTTAGATTCGGTATTTATCAAATTAACGTTACTAAGAAACGAATAATCAAATAGACTAAAAGTAGACACTTGTCAGTCCATGCTATCCGCTTTAAATTTTGTTCCAAACTGACTTGAAAGATTGCATTCAAAGCAACAAGCTTACTGAAAAAAAAAACAGATATACATTTAAAAAAAAATAAGTATAACTTATTGAATTTTTTTTAACCTCCCGAAATTAAAGGTACGAAGTTACTGATTCGAACATATATTCGAAAATCGAGTTTAATCACATCTCGACGTTTTGAGGTCATGGGAATCTGTTGGACTATTTTTACGATGATGTCCGTATGGATGTATGTATGTATTAGGGGAGCCTAACGGGACTAGATTTTTCGAAACCCGGGATTCGGGATTTTTAATAAAAAAAACGGGATCCCGGAAGAAATCTAATAAATTCATTCATGGTTGACGCGCCTTTAGTAGTAGAACCAACGATATCTTAAGACAATGATATATTAAAATCTCTTAATCTGTTTCCTATGACTTTTTTCGCAGTTCAGTTGAAGTAATAAATAAAGAGAAAGGCCAACCATCTAATGCTGCTAATCTAACAATTACAGCCTTTGAAAATTGAATTTAATTAAAATTTTGACGATCTCTGAGAGATTTTGGCCATGTTTGGGCACATCTTTACTTGTACCTCATTTGGACCATATGGAAATTGTAGCCAAGGATCCACACTACTCGAGTATATAAGTCGCATTTTTCAATTGTATTTGTGAATTTGGTTACAAAACTTTGAAAATTGAACTTAAGTAAATTTTTGACGATCTCTGAGAGATTTTGTACCTTTTTTTCGCAGTTTGGTTGAAGTAATAAATAAAGAGAAAGGCCAACCATCTAATGCTGTCAATCTAACAATTACAGCCTTTGAAAATGGAACTCAATTAAATTTTTGACGATCTCTGAGAGATTTTGGCCATGTTTGGACACATCTTTACTTGTACCTCATTGGGACCATATGGAAATTGTAGCCACTACTCGAGAATATAAGTCGCATTTTTCAATTGTATTTGTGAATTTTTTTTACAAAACTGAAAATTGAACTTAATTAAGTTTTTGCTAAGTCTGTTGCCAAAAACCTAAGTCTAAGAATGTATTAGTAGAACATTTTATAGTAGTATAAAAAGTTTTCTAAAGCATTCATATATTTTAAACATGAATTTTTGGAAGTTTATGCAATTATTGTTGTAATAATTAATGAAATTATGATATTAGAATGCTTTTAAATACTCAAAAGACTGATTTGCTAAACTTTTTTTTTGCGATTTTTGTATTTGGTACAAAAAAATTTTTACTTAGAAAGCTCAGGGCGAGATATTTCAAAATTTCATTAACTTTTCGAACTCACCTCCTACTGTCGGTTAAAATAATCGTTATTATAGGACTCTTAGTTAATCGTATTGAAAAAAAATTCAAACAAAAAGAAAATGGGAGTAAAATGAGCAGAATTAATATATTTTCGATTAACTTACCACAGCCAAAGAAGCTTTTGCTCCAGTTTTTATATATTTCATATAAATCAAAATATTTCTTTTTTTATACAAAGTTTTATGGGTAATTTTCATATACTAACTTATAAATACAGTTTAATTAAGTCATAACATAAAAACGAAATTAAACTATTTTTCTTTTATTTTTGCTTTTTATTTTTCTTCCGTTCATAAGCAGATTTTGCTGCTGTTGCAAAAATTAACACCCATTGCAAATCGTTATTAATGCTGTTAAATGAGATTTTTTTTGTTGTTCTATCGTATTTCCAAGCAAGACTTCGGGGTAATTTAATTTAAAGAAACATAAAATAAATAAAAAAAATTTTATTTAAGGAAAAAGTAAAGAATTATGTCTGTTCCCACAAAATAGTTTTCTTAGAATAATTTTTATAAGGATTTGTGTGTAAATTTGTCGTCATAATAAGGAAGCTGGAGGGAACCTAGTAAATAACATAGTTTAAACAGAAGTTTTTATTTTATTTATCTTTCTTTATGGAGATTTCTTTTTTCTCCTTCGCCTTAAGGTTGATCATCAAATGTACTTCATGCTAAATTGTAGGGGCGTGCCAACGATTACTGGGCAAAAACAAACTTAAACAAAACCAACAATATAAAACTTTTTACTTTATTTAAATTTTATGCAGCATAAATAGGGTATTCACACGAATAACGTTTGCTCGATTAATCGAGTAATTGAAATGAAATAATGTTCGGTCAAACAAAAAATTTCAATTTCGAGTAAAAATTTATTCGAGTAATTTAGGTCGATTAATCAAATAACTCGACTAAACAATTTTATAAAAATTTTTTTTTGAATGAGGTTTTGCAGATTTCTTAATAAAAACTGCCAAAATTTTTTAAACTATATGAAATTTGCCATGCAATTTGAACGTTATTTCATACTAATAGACCGCATGATCAGAGAATTAAGTAAATAATGCAGTAACATTAATAGCGAGAAAGGAAACAACTTCAAATATCTTGTAAAAACAATTTGGAAATGTAACCATCAAACAAAAATTATTTTAAGTAAAGAAAATATTTCGACAGCAACTGCACTCAAAATAAGATGATAGGTTAATACAACCAATTTAAATAGTTAACTTACTGTTAATGTAAATTGTTGTTGCAATTTTTATGAAATAAAAATGTTCCTTGGTTAAAATAACTTTTTAAAAGTTGTAAGTCATTGCATGTCTAATGTTACTTTGTGCTATCGTTGTTCAACAAGATGAACTAGCTGAGTGGATAAAGGCGTTCGGTTCATAAACATGAGAACCTAAGTTCAAGACCGAAATATTACATTTTACTTAATTGTAAAATATAGATTTGGGAAAAACGACGTTTGAAAATTAAAATTATTTTTGGTGGTTAAAATTACTAACTTAAGTTTTAAAAATTTTTGTGGTTAAAATTAGGGATGTAACGATACGCCGTTTTGCCGATCCGATACCGATACCGATATTTAAAAATAAATATCGCCGATACCGATTCCGATACCGATACGAATATTGAAATTGAGTTCTAGTTTAGATTAACAAAACTCAAGTGCAATTTTTTTATTATACAAAATTACATTATAAGAGAGAATATTTAAACATGATAAAACATTGGAAGTAATTTTTAAGAAGCTATATTTTCTTTGCTTCCAACAAAGCAAGAAAAAATTTTTAATTCCTTTATAATTTTAAAAAATACTCGCCATGCTTTTTAAAAAATCGATTTTTAAAGAACATTTATCAACTAATATTCTTCTAAATAACTTAATAGCTTAATTATTAAAAGACTTCTAAGTTCTGAGTTTAAATTCGCATAAAAAAAAATTGTGAAAATGGGTACTTTTTTATCGTTTTTCCTTGAGGAAAAATCATTATAGAATACCGAAAAAGAAATTTTCATGACTTCTTTGGAGTATCTCTTTTTTGCTGGAATAAGATTTAAAAAACAACGGCTTGAATTTGAATTCACGCTAAAATTAACAAAAAATAAATAATTTTTACAAAATAACAGCATAAAATATTATTAATTTTTAAAATTGATATTAATAAGATTTAAAAAATAACGAAGTGAATTTAATTCATGGTAAAATCGAACAAAAATAAATTATTTGTTAAAAAAAACTCTGAAAATTTTTTTAAAAGTATCGTCATATCGGCAGTAAAATATCGCCGATACCGATGTATCGGAAAATCTGAAGTATCGCCGATATATCGGTATCGGTATCGGTATTCGTTACATCCCTAGTTAAAATTAACAATTTTTATGGTTAAAATTAACAATTTAAAATAATAACAACGAAAATAGTTATTTTGCAAAAATGGCTGTATTTAAGTCAAGCAAGTCACCTCATGTCTATGTATACTTTGTACTTACGTTATTCAACAAGATGACGTAGCTGAGATGGTAAAGGCGTCCGGTTTATAAACATGAGATCCTAAGTTCAAGACCAAAAAATTACAAACAAACAAACAATATTTTTTTTAACAAATATACTTACTTCATAAACCTTGGCAGGCATCGAACGTGCGTCCTTCCGGTTAGTAGTTTTACTTACTATCAACTAAACTACAATTCCATTGGTTGAGTTTTACTGTATTTTATGGGGTGGCGCAATTCTAACCTATGTAATTAGTTAGATTTACCAATATTTTATTTTGAGCGTGACAACTAGATTTTTCGTATTAAAATACCGAATGTAATCTAACGTCGAAATTCAATGAAAAATTAAAAGCATTCACAAAATCAAAGAGCAGCAAAAAAATTACTTTTCTCATATAAAATATTTTTTTATGGATCTAGATAAATATGAAATGCTTTTTAATTGTCTTTTCTCAATTTCTCCAGGGTCAATGATTAGTGGAAAATCATTCTTAATAATGAGAGAAATTTTCAATAGAAAAAAATATTTGTGAAATTAATGAAACCTATTATTCTTTTAGGACTAATTGTATTGATTTTGTTCGATTATTTAATCGATTATCCTGTTCTATTCTCCATGCGAAATGGAAAGCTGTTGTTACAAGTTAATATTTATAACAACAATGGCTATGTCAATTCCGATTATTTTTAATCCGCATTGAATGCAGAACAGGTCTGAATATTATTAAATATATCATGGCGCAAAATTTTCTCAAAGCGAAACATTTGAATAGTAAAAAAAAACTATTTTAAATGATCAGTTTGATCTAGTATATGTAGAAATATTTTTTTTTCTTTTGTTTTCATTATTAAAATATATAAAAATGCGAAAAAAATAGATTTATTTTATTTTTGTCCACAAAATTTTACAAAAAACCCAGTAACTCAAAAATTTTCCGATTAACTCGAATAATTTTTAGCAGTAAAGCTTACTCGAATAACTCAAACGAAATAAAAGTTTTATACGACTATTCGAGTAATTAAAAACCTCAATTGCGATTAATTGATTAATCGAACAGTTGAAGAGTCGATTAAAATGAATACCCTAAGCATAAAGCAGCAAGCAAGCAGTTGAGGCAGAATTTTAATACGAGTTTATGCACAGCAAGTTATAGTTTTAATAGAATGTAAAATTGTTAAGAAACAAAATAAAAATACAAAGAAAGTAAATGGAAAAATTGTAGACTTAAAGTTTACCACACTGAGTTTACGAACGAGTTACAATTTGCTATTTTACAGACCAAAAACACTTACAACAACTATGACAAGCAAGCAGTAAGCAAATGTTAATAATTTTAAAGTTGCGTCTAAAAGCTTTTTTTTTGTTAGAAAAATTCATGTACCATGAAATGTTTTTTGTTGCTGCTAAAGTTTCTATTAATGTTTTTTTATAAGTTTAAAGTTGTTGCGAAGAATGGAATAGTTACGAAAATTTTTTTGCCTTTTAGTTAAATTTGTTGGTAAGAAAAGGTACAGTGGTGACCAGCACATTTGCAACTGGAGACCCTTTATAAAATTTTTATTAAAAGAAAGACCCATAAAATTTACTTTTATTAAAAGTATACTTTTAGTCTACTATAGACAAGTAAAAATACCCTTTAAATATAAAATCCTGTTGTAGTTTTAAAACCAACTAAACTGAGAATATTGAGAGTAGTAATGGAAAAATTATTCGAAATTAAGTGAGGGAACTTAATTGATAAAAATTCGGATTTTCATACAACACACAATGCACACATACACATTAAAATGTTTCTGTTCTATGGAAATTGTGCCTTATCAATTGAGTTGCTTCACGTAATTGTGAATAAAATCTATGTTTGTGCGTCGAGTTTAATAATTTATGGCTTATTTTGTTCCTAATATAACTGGCTTTCTGATAAATTACAAATATGTAACATTTTTGCCTTCTTAATTTTTTATGAGCTTTTGAAAACGAAAAAAATGTAATTTTGTATGAAAGAAAATTCTTTCGTTGCTAATATTTGAATACCTCCGGAATAGTTGGAAACATGAAAAAACTGTATATGAAAGACTTAAAGGTAATTTTATCCCGCATATTTTGGTTATTTGAATTTAGCACATTAAACTTTAGATATTCCACATATTCTCATTAAAAGGCTTGAAAATTTTTCTTTTTTTGAAGGCCAGTGTAATTATTTACACTCACTCACTTAAAAGAGGTGGAAATATACAAAAAGAAGATCGTGCATGAGCATGTATAATCGTGCGTAGAAAGAAACTATAACTACTTTCAGATAATGAGATAAGTTCGTACTTATTTTATTAATTACTAAGTAGTACAGGGTGTTTTTTTTAGAGGTATAGAACTTCGAATTGAAATAAAACACAAGAAAATCGTTTTAATGTCCATCAATTTGGCTTTATTGGAAGGATAATTTTATGCCATTAATGTTTAAATATGATTTCGGGCATGTGGCCGCCGCGGCTGGCTCGAATAAAGCCAATTCTACAGGTCCAATTTTCAATTTGATGGACAAAGCTCCAATTGCTGTGCACGGTGGCGAATCGATTCATTCGGGTCCTCTTCAACACTTTGCTCTACAGCGGCAATTGTTTCTTCGGTGCGCACTGTTCGATGTCTCTGCGGATGCGTAATATCACATAGAGTAAACGTAGTGCGAAAACGATCCATGGTTAACCGAATTAATTGCTCTGATGGACGATTATGTCGACCATAAAATGGACGGAGCTTGCGGTAAACTTCGCGAACTGAACCATTATTTTCGAAATAAATTTGCATGATTTGAAAGCGTTGTTCTTTTGTCAACCTGTTCATGATGAAATGGCAAACCAAATTAAATATTAATCACTTGACAGCTGACAAAATGGCCGCCAGTTAAAAAAGTGATGCCAACTTAAAGTTCTATACCTCAATAAAAAACACCCTTTAGTTTTAATTTCGGACATAGTAATAAGATAAATAAATACCACTCATTACTTTTTAATCCATTAAATCGGTAGTACGATTACAAAAATGACTAAAGTTTTAGCTGGGTACAAAAACTTTCAGAAAATGTTTGCATAAAATAGACATTTATTTTAATAAGTGTATTTTTATTTATGTATTGTACCAAATTTTTTAATTTAATGTGTGAGGATGTTTTGTAGGCTTCTCTCCTTTTCTCCCCGTTTAATTTTTGTTATAAATCATACAAACGTTTGCAAGTTTTACATTTTACAAAACATTTTCATTTCAATGGTTTTTGTAATTTGTAAACTTTATGATATTTCGACAAAATAATTACGTAAATATCTTTCAACTAATATTGCAAATATTTTTCAAGTATGACTTCATGATGTGTTAATTAAAAAAGCAAACAAAGAAAAAATTAAATTCTTTAGTTAACTCTATAAATTTTTTTAGCTACATATAATCGCTTGTTGGAATTTTTCAATACAGCTTTTTATGCTTTTCCCTGACATGGCAATCGAATGATACAAATGATGATACTCTACTTTAACAATTAATTTTTTATTGTACATGAATTACATGTTTCTCATAGATAAGTGGGAAATTTTTAAATACTATTAGATAGTTCTGAGACACACTTGAAAATAGTTTAGTGTTATCTTCAAGTCATTAAAAACGATTTAGTTAAATTTATGACTAAAAATTAAACAACAATTTCATTACAAGTAAAAGAGCTCTTCAGGAACCGAAACTATACATTTTTTATTTCCTCAATAACGCCACCACTATCAATTTGTCTATTACGGATGTAAAAATATATATTTTTTGCAACGTAAAAAAAATACTATTTTATAATTGAAGCGTTTAAGTTGTACGAGGTTTTACAATATTTCTTTGTACATCACCTGATGCCAGCTGTCAAATTAAAACATTCCTAAAGACATAATTGCCACAACGTGCAACCAGAAAGAAGAAAACCTGAAAGATTTTAAATAAATTTTATAAAGAGAAGCAGGAATTTGAAGAAATAAATATTTATTTTGTTAAAATATGAAATTACTAAACCATAAATAAAATGTTTATTAAAAAATAAATAATGATAAAAAATGTACCTTAATTAATTGCTATTTCAAAAGATATATGTATCGCGAAAAAAATGTGTTGATCTAAATATAGTCATTACCTGTGTTTATTGGACAATTTTTATATTCGCCTGTTATAAAATAATAAACAACATTTAATCAATACGAGGTTTAATTTCATGTTGTGAGCGTAATAGAAAAAAAACAGTAATTTGTCATTGAAAATGATTATGACTTTAAAATGATTTTCTTTTATGGTTCATAAACTTTTGCCTGTTTTAACCGACTTTAGAAAATGAGAAGGTTACCAATTCGTTGGTTTTTTAAAATCTTTTTTCACTATAATTCCGACATTTATAGAAGGATGTGGAACATTTTTATTATTCCACACGCAGAAAAAAGTATTCATCATATTTAAATTAATACACTTTATCAATACTTAAAACTAGTTTCAATTAATTTCATAATTGAATTAATTAATTATCTACTCGTGTGATCAAAAACAAAATTTTCTAAAAAAATGTTTCAATTTAACAATAGTGATTTCTTTTAGTTTTGGCGCTTTTTTCAGTTTTTGCTTTTTTTGTTTCGGTTGTAGGGATTTTTGCTTGGGGTTTTGTGACTTTTTAGTTTTAGCGTTTTTTTGTTTTGAAACTTTTTTCGTTTTGGCGATTTTTTCCATTTTTGGCGATTTTTTCGTTTTTTGATATTTTAGTTTTAGCGATTTTTTATGTTGTAGTGCTTCTTTCCTTTTGACACCTTTTTTCGGTTTTTGGCGTTTTTTAGTTCTTTGGCGATCTGTTTAGTTTTGGTGATTTTTTTTCGTTTTAGCGATTTTTTAATTTTGGTGCTCTTTTCCTTCAAGGCCTTTTTTTATTTTGGCGATTTTTCGTTTTGAAATTTTTTTTTTTAATTTTGGAATTTTTTAGTTTTAGCGTTTTTGAAAATTTCAAGAGTACCTCTTACGGTTTCCAAGATACAGCATATTGTCTAAATTACATAGTAAAATTACATTAACTGATAGAACAGCCTTTAATTTTTATTGTTTTAAATATCAGTGTTAATTGGTGTATCCTATTCTATAGACTACATTAATTAACACTATCTTTGAAAATTTAAAGTTTCTATATATAAATGTCTGTATATTACATTAGTATTGCAACATGTTTCGTTGCTCGCTTTAGAACACCCTTTAATTTTTAACTGTCATATATTTGTTCTTGTAGCGGCAAAAGTTTTACATATTCTGTCCGTAGATCTTACGGTTCTCGAGAAAACAGCCTGTGACAGACAGACGGACAGACAGAGAGACGGATAATCCCGCCTAAAGCGGGATGTCTGGTCGGGTTACCTACCTACCACCCGCTTTCGGCTTGACGCTGATTTATGTGACACCCTGTATTAATGATGTTTTTTGTAATGGGAGAGAACAACGGGTCCAGAAAATGTATATGAAATCCCTGAGTTTTTTGAGCTCTTTTTTAAAAATTTGTATACAAATGCTCGCTTGTATTACAAAAACGCCACTATAGGCTTTCTAAACAAATGTATTTAAAGGTTAAGTTCAAGGTAATTAAAATAATAATTTTTAAAACAAATATTATTATATTTGATTTAAAAAATATTTTAAGAATAAATAACCATTTTCACATACATAAAATTCTTTATAAAACTAATTACGTTTTTGTCTCATGGAATTCAAACGATTTAAAAAAAATTGTCTATATAGTATGGATATACTTATGTTCATGTGTATGCATGTAGATAAAAAATACAAATAAAAATTTTCTTGAAAAATTATTTGTCCTATAAAAAAAGCCATAAATCTTTTAATCTAAAATTAAATTTTTGTTCAAATGAAAAAAAGAAAACACGAAAATATTTTGTAATTCAAAGATTTCAATGTCATGAATCTTTCTTCATTATTTCATATCTTTCTTTTTTTTCAAGTGCATGTGAAAAAATAAAGATTTTGAGTTTTACTTAATCAAAGCAATTATTAGTAACAAAAAAATGAAAAATTATTAGCAATTACAAAAGCTGTGGAAAACAAATTAAAACAATTTATATAAATAAAATAATTATAACATGTAAAGAAACGTCTTGCAAATGCATTGGAGTGTAACCTCTTTGCAAATAAACATTTTGCTAAAATTTTGAAATGAAATTTTTAAAATTCTCACGGAATGACTTTGACCAATATTTTCTTTGAAAATTTCACAAATGCTTCATTTAAATGTCAAATAAGACATAATTACATAAATTTAAAAACTATTTATAAAATTTGGTTTTAATTTATGATATTTAGTAAGTGAATGGGAGGGAGGCATTATCAAGCAATAATGACATTATGTGACAAAAAATGCACTATGTATTTGAGTGTAACAAGGAATGTTCTAATGGTGTTTTCTTTTTTAAGACAATAGTGTGCCATAAGTGTTACATTTGATTTGGAAACATTTTTAAATGCTCACCTGATTTTTCAGAAGTGTTGCATATTTGACGTTTACAAAAGAACACAAGTTATTTTTTTTTCAGAAACAATAACAAAACCAGCTGTTAATATAGTGGTGCACTAATGAGTGTTGAACATGTAACATTTTTTTTATTTTAAGGGCAATATCATCAGAAAAGAACGCGTTACACTTTTAAAATAACACATATTTTTCAGAAAAGAACATAAAGAAATGTAAACGGCAGAATAAATGCAGAATAATACTCAGAAAAGAAACCGCCATAACTAATCTTGAAACGCATATCTATACAATAGTTATTGTGAATAGTACATATTAGAGAGCTTCAAAGAGTACTCAAATGTATTCGTAGAATGTACTCGTACGAATTTCGTGTGTGCGTATATGTATGTTCTTATGTATGTACGTATGTATATATGCATGTACATGTGTGTACATACATAGCCACGACTAAATATACATATATACATACATATATACTCACATACATGCTAAAAAACGCATGCGTACACACACTAACATAGATACCAGCACTTTTGAGTATATTCGTGCATCCCTCTAGTACATATAGCACAGATTTAAATAATTTTATTAAGGATCATGAACAATTACTCAAACTGCATAAAAAATCTTAAAAAAAAACAGCCACACAATATATAATGCAACTGTAATTAATTAACCCATTACAGCACAACGTCCGATAAATCGAACGCAAGTAAATTGTATATTTCTTCTACACAAAAAGAACTAAATTTCATTTTCAGTAAATTCAATGAACTAGTAAATATTTTGTCTATAAACGGACCTACAAACAAATTTGTAAATACAGAAAAAAGATTCTCAACAATTTCATTGAAAAAACGGGGGTTTTTCCGTAAGCAAATTGTCCAAATCTATAAAACAATATATCTAAAAATATTTACAAATTCTAAACAAAATAATTCACTGAATCAAACAAAAATATTTACTAGATTTTCTGTAATATATCAATCAATATTTTTGTCTGAATTTATAAAACAATTTGTCTAAAAATACCTACAAATTAAATTATAAACAAAATAGTTAACTGAAGCAAACAAAAATATTTACTGGATTTTTTGTAATATGTCAAACAAAGTTTTTGTGTGCCCCAGTAAAAAAACTCTTGTTTTTAATATTTCGAAGTTGTAAATAATAGCATCATCATCCATTAAGCATTTATGAAATTTGACTTTGGTTAAATGTGTTCAGCTGTGCATGTTTAGAGTCTTTCTAAAAAAATTAATGAGAATTAACGCAACAACATTAAGAAATGGATTCACTCAGAAATCTTCAGTAAACAAAGTTGTTACAATCGCATTCCTTTTGTGATCATTGCTGTTGTTGTTAATTTATTGAGTGTTATCCATATTTTTTTAATTTAATTTAATTTTTTTGGTGAATAACTAAGGAGTTCATGTTAAAATACATCGAAGATTATACATTTAAATTGTATTAAATTCTAAATATAGTGTGTTTTCTTAAAAAAAAAAATTGAATTTGTATAAAAATGTATTGAGCGTTACGTTAACAATATTCTTAAATATAATTTATCTATAAATTTTAGGACGGCAACAAAAAGTTAACAGCAGCGTAAGGGTAGAAACGCTATAGAGAACATTATCCGTTTAAAAATTTTTACTTTACTTTGAAAAAGTGTGAGTTTTTATATTTTCGAAAGAATGTATTAGGCAGGTCGGTTTTTCACTACGAATAATTATTTGTAATTGACATAACTTTTAACATTGCAGGTCGATTTTATTAAAATTAATCTTATTTATTTAATATTAAACTTATAGCTAATTATAAGATCAAAATAAGGAAGTGAAAGCACTATCTACCAGGGCCATCGGCTAAAAAATTATTATTTAAAAGAAGAGTTAAGCAACTTTCGTTTGTCAAGAATTAAATCAAAATTGAAAAAGTGGTCATAGCTTTTAATTTCGTCCTGCGATTATTATAATTTTTTTGGTTTTAGAGAGTAGATGTATAGTGCTTTCAAATCCTTTACTCGTTTTTGTGGTGTATTTTTTTTGCGCAAAAATCATTCCCAGAACAACCGCGAAAGCAAATGTAACGCTCAATACACAAAAATTTTAAAAAATCGAAAAATATAATTTTATTTCAGAATCCATTGAATGATGCGAAAACTATAACATGAATCCTACTTTCTCATATTTCTATTTGTTGCAATGGTAAACAAAAAAAGAAAAGAAAAAAAATAAAAACACAAAATGTGCGCTTATAATAAGAATCACCCATATACTATGAACATGTAAACATATGATATAAAGTCCGATCTTATCATATCACATATCGTTGCTTATGGCTTGATTGTAGCTTATTTTTTCACCGGGTAGTATCCTAATCCGACATCAAATTCTGAGCGCCACTTATGCCATCTTGGATCCTTCCCTCCTAATGTTCAATTTTTTGCACGACATACAAAGTTTTTGAATAGCTTTCCTGTTACGTGATAAATTTGATATTAGGAGGGAAGGATCGGAAATGACATAAGTGGCGCTCAGAATTTGATGTCGGATTCAAAAGTCAAGAATTTTAATGGGGGCGTATATATAAAAAACAAAAACTGCTGTATTTTGGAACGTGGCAAATAAAATATGTTTTAGAAACGTTATAGATATACATATCTTTCATTCTAGGGGGTGACTGGCATAACTTTTTTTTGTATGGGGACCGACCCTATCTAATGAACATGGTTTGTTATTTTAACTATAAGCAATACATGCATGTGTACTAGAATGTGGGCATTGTATTAGTAGCAACTGTAAACGTTTATAGCTTCCAAAATGCTGAACCAATTTTAACAAAATATGAACATAAATTACAGCACCAAAAATGTTCTGACCTATTAATTATATAGATTTGCTCTAAACAAGAAAATAGCACATTATTTAGCAGTTATATTCGCCGAATATATGCTTAATCTAGCCAAACATTTAGACTAAAATCAACAGAGGGTCCTCTCTTTTCAAGTGTTTCAACTCTAACGTTTGTTAAAAGTTATTTCTAAATAAACAAGAAGCTCCACTCCGTTGGACAATTTATTTCTATGTTTATGTTTTTGTGAAAAAATGTCTTCTTTGGCATACAGCTTTTCTTTTAGCTTTCTAACAAATATGTATTAATGAAATTTTCAAGAAAAATTGTTATGGTCTCCTCCATCAAAAACTACAAATTCCAAGCACGTAAAACAATTTAAACGAATAATTTAAATTGTCTCAATGAGACATAAAAAATTTCAATAATACAAATAGACTAAAGCAATAACAAGCTGTTAAAGAAATAACATAAACATCAACACTTTAAAAGGTTTGTCTTCGAGCGTACTTTTTCCCTCCTCTCGACTATAATACTTTGTATCTATTTTCACGCCAGCAGGGTCGTTTTGGAAAATATATATAAAAAACTTGGCTTTTAAAACAATTACTTTGCATAATTGCCAATTTTATTGGGTATAATTCCCGAATAGAAGAAAGTTGTGTGTTTGTGCCAAAAATGTTTAAATGTGAATTTTTCTCCAAGTGTTTCGACTTTATTTTTTATTAATTTGAAAACAAATAGAGAAAATAGAAAATTTTTTTATATGATTGTTTCTTTTTGCTGTAGCTGATGTATGCAAAGCAAATACTATTTTCTACTGTTGAAATTGATTTTTAACTGCTGGAATTATTCTTGTGTATTTTGTTTTTCTGCTTTTAATATACAAATATTTGCATTGTTTCCCCATCTCACAATTTCAACCATCCATGTGTAACTATTGAAATTCAATCAACTTTATGTATTCGTATGGCTCAATGAATTGATTTTTTTTCTTTTTAAATTGTGATATTTGGGAGTGATATTTCTTTATTTAAAATCTTAAACAATTATTTTTAATGTATTTGTTGCACAGTTATGAAGGTAAAACGTTTTATTCCTTAACTAATTTGTAAAAAAGACGAAGTCCAGTTGGCCGCAATTTCTGCGGAAATCAACGATAAAACACACGATCTAGCTTTGAGTGGCCGACGTTTTTCCTTTGAGAAATTTGACAGAATAGTCTGCCAATTTTCTGACTTGTTTCATAATTTATTTTACGACTTTTATCCGTCACGGCTACATATTGTCTGATTTTAGTTTTTGTAATAATTCTCATTTATTTCTTTAGTGTTTTTGGATAAATGTATAAGATTTTAAACTTATAAATTAAACATATGTATAAGTTTTCTCATAAGCAGCAGAAAAATTCAATATTTCGGACGAATTTGTGATTTTATGTCAGGTTTTTCTTCGTCATTAATACGATAGATGTTAGAAAGTATTGGAAAATTGTAAAAAAGTTCTCATATTTTGTGATACATTTTTCCGGCAGAAATGTCGAAAGTATGTTTAGAAATTCACCAGAAAATTCCTTCAGAAAGCATACAGTAGTGGTCGTAAAAAAATTAGGTTTGGATTTCCTCAAGTCTCATACCCCAAATCGATGGGTATTCATTAAAAACTATACTAAAAAAAATTTCAAGACAATCAGTTGAGATTAAGGCGTGTCGTACGCCCATAAAAGTTTTGAGCAAATGCTCTTTTTCTGCGTTTTATGTCCCATAACTTAATAAATATAACATTTACAAAAAAATTTCTTCGTAAAAGTTGTTGTCTGTGAAGTTTCTAAACAGATTTTGCCTTAGCGAGCTTTATTTAATTCGCATATTTAACAAAATAAACAGCAAAATATCGAATAGCCCATAACTATTAAAATAACAAAAAAAAAACCCAATAAATATACAGATTTCGGTAAACTTTTTAATTTCCTAGAACTTCAAGTTGTTTCTTTAGTTATTTGGGCCGCTTAACGCAAATCTGCACTTAAATTTTTTTATCAGCTCTAGTATTCGAGATATACCGTTATGTCAAAAAATTAAGGCACATGCACGACATATGTTAGCATAACTGGAGAAGGGTTTGCACTATTCACTAAAAGATAAAAACCAAACTAGAAAACAAAATTATCTTAAGGCCAAGCCAACATTGTATCTAAATCTGTTCATTAGTTTCAGAGATATCGTAACAATTTGAGCCTAAGAATTAAAAATTTCATAAAAAATGTTAAGAACTTCTCTCACTAAATTGTGAATCAAATCAAAAGTTGTGCATCAATTTCAACGAAAAAGGGCTTATGTCCTTTGGAATATATTAAGCTACATGGTACTGGATTAAAAAAATGTGATCGTTACTGTATTTTTATTTGTTTATGAATTTTTAAAAACAAACATTTTCGAATTTTTGACGAAACTTTTAATTTTTAGTATTGAACTTTTACCATCTAGTGTTTGTAGCCGTCGTTCCTTTGAGATTTAACTTTCGGGAAATTAAAAATGCTATTGCTGACGTAATATAGAGCTACCACACATCAAAGAGGATAACTCTATTCATTTTTAATGCTGTTTTACGAATAGCATACTATCCTACGGAATGGAAAATGTCAAGAGACATTAAAACATAAAAAGAGCATTTGCTAAACCTTTGCTGGGCGGTGCGACACGCCTTAATTTCAATTGATTGTCCTGAATTTGTTTAGGCTAGTCTTTTTTTAATTGCAGAAATCGAAACTTGAAGTAATCCAAAGTTTAGTTTGTTACAACCACTGTAATACCTCACTAACTATAAAAGATAAGTGCTTAGTCAAAAATGATTTTTTAGAACCTTAAAAAGGATATAAGGACGTAAACATTTTTTGGAATCGGGCAAAAGAAGAAACGATTTGCTTTGAGAAATATGGGAAGCTCAGTATGTTAAGTTAAAAAGGAATACTACTCTGCTATGTCTATGTGAAGTTTTATTCTGATTGGATTATAAGTTTAGAGATGGCTGATATATCTCCAAAATATTAAGATATTACCCACTGTTTAATATTTCCCAGCAAAAATATCCCTCTACCGGAAGCAGGTTTGTAAGGGAGAGGTTTCGGTGTTCTTCCTTACCAACCTGCTTCAGTATTACATGATTTTTGTATGGGATGTCCCACTTGGTAGGTCTGGAGGTATGAGCTTCTTTCTGCGCATCTTAGATGCATTAACCTCATGTGTTTTTTATTTGTATATAATTTAAAAACATTTTTGCTCTTTATATCACAATTTCACCTACAGTTGGATAAATTTTTTGTTTGAAATTATTTTATGTTGTTTTTATATTTATTTATGTATTAAGTGGTACAAACACAATTGGAAACTATATTACACTACAATTTACTTTTATTAAATACTTTTTGCTCATGTTTTGAATCTGGAATCGATCCGACAATCTCCGCATGGTAGGCTGGAACACTAACCACTAAGCTACCGAGGCACATTTATTTTCATACACAATTCAATGGTAGAATAAAAAATCAAATTACGAAGTAAAAATAACACCCGCATCCATATTTGTATCCACGCAAGCGAGAGAGGATGCACTATAAAAAAGTTTTAGTTGAAAAAAAACTTCGGATTTAAAAAACAAGAAAGAAACATAAATAGCCGACCACCTTCCCCGTGTGTGCGATAAATTTCTTCATTCGCTTACGTTATTGCAAGCTCGTAAGACAGAGGGGATGCACTGTGTGCTTTTGCTCATTTCCGAAGCCCTTTATTTAATCTTACTGCATCCTTGTACCAAATTTATTTTTGCTGGGTATCTTACACATATCTATATATCGGCAAAATTTCGAGAATTTCCTCAACCACTCATATGATTTTCGGTACAATTTGGAACCAGCAACTTGAGCGTATGTTCTAATAAAATTCAGGCCGAATTAAGCAAAAAAAATTTTGCTGCACAGAAAAGTGCAGGAGCGTATATAAGGGAGTGGAAAAAGCTGAAAAGCACCTGTTTTTTTTTAATATAAAAAAAGTGCACTTATGTAGTATGTCACATCGCGATACATACTTTCGAAGGCATTGTTAAATTTCTCTTTTTCTTTCTATATACCAACCATATTTTTTATCTGCGCATGACTTCACTTTGTTTTTCCTAAATATTTTAATATGCATTTCAATCAATATTTTGAAAAAGATGTCTGAACTATAATTTTAGTTTTTCCATTATTTCACTCACTCACGTTTTAAATCATGAGGTCATCATCCAATGGTCATATAACATTATATTGTTTTTGAAAGATCAAATTGATCGCACACGTTATTATGAATATCTCTTATCAAACAAACTTGTGCGAATATGATTGTATGTATGTATTTCGAAGCAGCGTTACCGTTGAAAATTTTCAAAAAGGGCACAAAAAGGGGATCTGCAAAACAAAAGTTGCATAAAAATGGGATCTCAAGGAAAAAAGAACGACTTTAAAAGCAGGAAAAATAACCAAAAAAATAAAATTTCATTTTTAAAAACAAACCTTAACGATCATATTTACTGAGTTGTTTTTATAAAAATATATAAGAAGAAACAAAGAACATAACCAATTGAAAATAAATTTTTTATAAAATAAATTTCAAAAACTAGCTGGATGAATTTCGACAGTTATGGTATTTTTGGTGCGAAATAGTAGCTGTGTTCGTTTACTTGAAATTCTTACTACTTTTACTACAATTAGAAAAATTTGTTTACTTTTTGTATTGTAAACTTCCAGCTGTAGTAAAAATAATAAATTGTAGTAAGTAAACGAACAGGCATAGTAATACGTTAATAAAAAACTCCAAACCTATGATGTAGGGTATCAAAATGAAGAAAATTAAAAGAGGATTATAAAATGTACATATAAAAGTTACGTATGTATATTGGGCTGATCCTAAACGTATCATATATGTTGTCGATACGCATAGAAGAGCAAATTCTGTATCCATAAAAATGTGTACGCAAAGCAAGACACAAACTAACTTTACAATGAATCAATATGGTATTAACTCTGTATTGACACATTGTGAACATACGTTTACATAGAAAATAGCAATAACAGTTTTCTGATGATTTTATGTATGAAGTTTGACAAATGTTAGAACAAAATTATGTCTGGTGCAGGCGGGGTTTTAGGAAAACCGCTTAATTTTAAATATAATTAGAAATAATAATGGCTCCCGACGGCAAAGTCGCTGTTCTTTTTATTTTTAGTTTTTTTATGCAGTCGGATTTATTGATTTTTTAAATTTATTGTTATTATTGTTTTTGGTACATTATTAATATCAGTTATGTATTTACAAAAATAAAACAGCATTACTCAAAAAATTTATTTTAGGGAAAATGCATATAGAGTTTTGGTAAAAATTTTAGCAATCGTTTCTCAAAAGGTGCAAGATAATTGTGTGAATTTTGTATACATTATTGAATTAAAAAATATGGGATACGGTTGATCTTGCAGGCCATCCCTGGAACTTCGCGCTAAGTTCAACCCCAAAGCGTTGAAAAAAACTCCATACATTTTTAGAGTAATTAAAAAAATGTATACATAAACCTTTTTTTTATTTCCACCGCGATATCTCTCGAGCAACTTATCCGATTAAGATGAAATCTGCTGTATTTGGAGCAGTTTTCGAAGTCCAAAAAAGTAAATGCATCATAAAAATGGATTTGAAAAGAACTTTTAGAGTTGTTAAAATAAAGCGCTTTTTCCGAAATTTTTTGACAACGATATCTCTAGAACCATTCAATAGTTGACGTTGTTTTATGAGCTTAAGAGCTAATTAGATTTTGGATTCGATCGGTTTAGTCGCTTAGAATGTATTTGAAAAATGACCGTCCCGAATACTGAAAACCCAGGATATTAAGTCCCAAATACCGAGATTTTTGCGCGAAAATCCCAGGATTTTGGTAATAGTAAAAATGTGGTGATTATTTTTTATATTGAATACATGAGCATGAGTTACCCTGTTGAAATTCAAATATTAAAATATTTGAAATTGAATGATAAAGGCATTTCAATGACGAAAGACAAATCGAAGAGAAATCAAAGAAAGTCACACAACAAAGTCATCGCACTCAAAATGCAGCTTATGCAAAAACTTTTTAAAGGTCTTCAGGGAGTTCTACTAAAGGTTTTTGCCACATATTTATTTAAGTATAATTTCAATAAATATTTGAAAAAAAAATGTTTCAAATATACGATAACATGTCCAAAATCGCTCGGAGGTCGTCAAAAATTTACTTAATTTCAATTTTCAAAGTTTTGTAAAAAAATTTACAAATACTATTGAAAAATTCGACTTATATTCTCGAATAGTGTGGATTTTTGGCTACAATTTCCATATGGTCCAAATGAGATACAAGTAAAGATGTGCCCAAACATGGGCAAAATCTCTCAGAGATCGTCAAAAATTTACTTAAGTTCAATTTTCAAAGGCTGTAATTGGTAGATTGGCAGCGTTAGATGGTTGGCCTTTTTATTTATTTTTTATTATAACTGAACTACGAAAAAAATTATAGGAAACATATTAAGAGATTTTAATATATCATTGTCTTAAGATAACGTTGGTTCTACTACTAAAGGCGCGTCAACCATGAATGAATTTCTTAGATTTTTTTAATGGTATAAAAATCCCGAAAAATTCCAATCTGTTCCGGCATCCCTTTTTTTAAATTAAAAATCCCGAATCCCGTGTTTCGAAAAACCTAGTCCGGTTTGGCATCCCTAATACATACATAGAACCATACAGACATCATCGTAAAAATAGGCGGCAAAAAAAAAAGATGAGTTTGTTCAAAAGGGGGCAAAAGTTGCACTAAATAATAAAAAATGCTTCAAAAGGGGATCTAAAACAAAGGGGCACAAAAAGTGGCGAGGCGGTCATAAAAGGGGCACAACGGTAACGCTGTTTGGAAGATCCCCCTTTGTACTCGCTCGTCTATACGAACAGTTAATTTGTACGTGTTTTTTCGTAAAATATCATAAACTTTTAAAATAAAATATAAAAATAAAAATTATTAGTAATTTAACCATGAACTCAATTACTATTCATATACAACATACATGATCACAATTACGTTCGAATCAGATATTTTTCAATTCTTGAACGTTGTTTTTGCAGCATTAAAAACAGACATTTGAATCAATATCTTGTTAAAGTTTTTTTTGTTTTTTTTAGGTGTGTATGTTTATTTGAGAAACTGAGAAAAATACAATGAAACGTGATCATTTTAAATAATCAAGGACAAACTGGTCAATTGTAAAAGTTGTTGCTTATTGGTTACTTTATACAGTTGTTTTTCATTGATAGTGATGCTTTTAGTTAGCATCATGTTATTGTCATGGACAAAAACTGTGTGCACTCATGCACTTTAAAATAATAAATTGTTTACTATTTCAAATACCTTTGGCATAACTGAGAATTTTTCGAGTGTAAAAGCTCATTTTCCTACTTCTTGAAAAAGTATGCAGTGCTGTACCAATGAAATTAAAGTTGACTAACCCACTCCCAAAGTGGGCTTTGCCAAGTACAGAAGCAGATTTTTCAAAATTATGTTTTATTAAATCAAAGTTCGAGTTTCTTTAAAACCCAACTAACTACACGTTATTCATATGAACATTACCACATCCGTTGTTTATATCAAAAACGTGATTACGTGCCTTTACTTTTAATATCAAATCCCTTCCCATGCTTAATTTTTTATGGTTCGTTAATCATGTGTAACCTTTTCAAGCTGGGAAAAAGGGGCTTAAACAAGAAAACGAAAAACAAGTTTAATTAACTTCTATAAGTATTAATGGCAACAAAAACAAAACTGACAGTCAGACCTTTTGAAGTTGTAAACGTGATTTTAAGACTGTATTAAGTATTTTAAAGGTAGGATTTTATTACAACTCTTCTGTACTTAAATTACAGCACCGTAAATATAATTATCATTTCCTTTCAGCAGTTACTCAAAAACGATAAACAAACTCCGTTTAAAATCAACTAGACATGTTTTTGTTTCTTCTTAAAATGACCGACTGACTACCGTGTGTCTCATCTTTCTTGTGGACAACAGACACCTTTGATGTACACGCAGAAAAAATGTCATGCTAAAATCGTGGAAAACAATATTAATTTAACTTTTTTCGGTATTGATTTTGCTTCAAAACCTTCAACGAACATTTTTTCTTTTGAAACAACTACAAATCAGTTCATTTAATATTCCAGTACCGTTAAAGCAAAATGAAGTTGATACTGAAAGAACATGAATTTAATTTAGCCCTTTTTATTTTTACAAACATCGTTTTGTCTTAAAGTTATCGCATGTTTTAAAGATCGCATGTTTTAAAGTTATAGATTTTTTACCCTTCTTTCAATTGGAATTACTGTGCAACGTGAATTTTATACTGAAATAGCACGAAAAATCATGTTGAATCAAAGTTATTTCAAGTGGAAACAAGGTAAATTAAAGTAGTCATTTCATTAAATATTTTACTTACGTGATGTGTATTAGCATATTCATCAGAAAAATTTGTGTTGTAGTTGGCTGCACCAGCCAAGATTTGAACTCGGGCTCATCTATCATCACTTACTTGGCAGTCAACACGCTAGCCACTGCAGTCACAATAGCCTCAAATATACGTTAGATATTTATATAAATAGACAATATAATACCATTATAAGTAACACGAATTTTATTTTAATTCAACATGATTTAATTGATGATTTAACATAAAATTTATTTGAAATTAGAGGTATTGTCATGTTGGTTTAAAATGACATGTAACGTTGATTTTTCATTGATTCACTAAAGTAGATCCAACTTTAATTTAAAGTGATAAAAATTAATTTTACTAAAAAAAGGATTTTATCGATTCAATATTGAACAATTTTGTGTCAACAGTTAAAAATGTTAAATCAAAGACATTTAAGGCTGTATTAATAATTTTCCGTTTAAAATTAATACGAAACAATGCTAATTTTCAATAAAGTCTGTACTTTTGCAGAAATTTAATATGATTTCCAATCAACATTGCGACATGCTGATTTTACATTGTCATTTTTTTCTATGTGTAGACATAAAATTTCACCAACCATGAAAGAAATAATTTATGCCACTACTTACATACAAACTTATATTTCTTCTGTTCCATTGTACCATTCACCTGTTTATTATGGAACTTTTTTGTTATGGCAGTCGGTCGTGGTCATTGTATTCAATCATGTTAACACATCTTTAACCGCCACCAAAATACATAAATACATATATAGAAAAAATATAAAAAATTTTTTAAACTTGTTTTGACTTCTAGCCAAGTTTCGGCTTAATAAAGTGTTTTTGCACAAATAAGGCTTTATTTTTTTTTTATAAAATATATATACATAATTCTGGTTTTTATGTTAATGATTGAATAAAAAGTGAGTTGTTTCAAAAAAAAAAATATTTTAATTTCAAAATTTACTTTCTTTTCTTCTTATTATTAAATAAATACAACTTTTTTATTTTCTTTTAAAATTACTTTTATAAAATTTATAAATTGTTAACTAACGTCTTTTACAAAAATACGTATATGCTTTTTGAATGATTAAAAAGAATATACTAATAAATAATTTCAAAATAAAAGAAAAAAATAAATTTATGTGAGGGGAAGTCTTTGGCAAAGCATTGAGGAAGTCTGTGAGGGTTTAGCTTTTCAATATAACTAGTATCCCTTTAGATCGATGTATTTCATCATACATTGAGTAAAAATATGAAATTAATAAAAATAAATAAAGAAACGAAATAAGAAAAATTCAAAATGGCGTCAACGATGCCAATTTACATCGAACCATTTTTTTCATATATTTTCAGTTCTAGTGCTGAAAATATTGATGATTTTCAGCGCTTCAAAAGCGCTTTTGTGAACAAAAATGTAGTACTCCAATCCGGGAACTCGCCATACAAAAATCAGCAGCGATATCAGCAGGTTTGTCAGCGCTACTTTTATTCCATAATAGTAGAAACCTGCTTTATTGGAAGCAAGTTTTTTACTGGGCTCTTTCTCTGTCGAGCAATTTCCTTAAATTTACTAACATGAAATAGCCTCAACCAAGTCTGGAATTGTTTGACAATTCGGACGTCAACTCGTGCATTTTTGCCATCGAAACTTTACAAGTGTGCACTCGAGCTTTATCATAATGAGGCGCGGATCCAGCTTGGCCTTGCAGGGGGTGGGGAAGTTGTAACTAAAACATAATATTTGGCAAAACTTCTGCTAGAAATTCAATAGAAATGTGATATTTTTTACCCTTTTTTTTGGGGGGGGGGGGAGAGGTGGGGAATATCTTGTATCCGCGCGAGATCATAATTGGAGATCACTTAATAAATGGCCTTCAACCGAAGAAGATTATCAATTCGTGTGTATATTTCTATGTTTATTTCTACAGAACTGTGCCATCTTTAAACCGTTTCAAAACTCTATTTTCGAAAATTGACTTCATCAAAACGTGACCTTTTGAGGTCCTAGGAAGCTATTCTGAATATTTTTACGATGGCCCAGTGAAAAAGGACATTCCAAAGAAGTCAATGATATGGAAGTACTAACAGGCCGGATCACTTTGATGAAATTCTGAAATTATAATCTGGGTGTGGTGTCAATCCAGATTTTTACATGACTTGTCTGCAATAAGTTATCTTTTCTGACTTTAAAGTCATAAAATTTATTGTAAAACAAAATTAATAAAATAAACTTGTTTGTGTGTGCAAAAAAAATATATTTTAGTGCATTTTCAAGTGGGAAAATTGCGCTCTCTGGTGTTGAATTGCCTCTGTAATGTGTTAAATACACAATGCATATACGTGTAAAGAGAGTTGTCAGTTTTTTTTTATTGACAGTCCGAGAGTTGGCTATTTACGTATTTGTCTAAGGTCGTAGTGGCATAGAGTGTAAAAAGGACTCTCATGATGGGATCGTAGTTTTTCCCGAAAATATCATGACCCTTACAAAAGTGAGGAATTTGTCTTTGTCTCTTCAATTATAAGATGCTTTAAAAAATCTTTTTTCAATAAAAATAATTTAATTATAAAATTAAATTGAACGAACTTAATTAACCCTGAATAATACATTTTTTTTGGATTAAAGTTCAATTAAACACATAATTTCAATTAAATTTTATTTGAAACAATCGTTTGTTTGCCAATTTGTTGCTAATAACTTTTCTGTATGTACCAGTTATTTAGCAGCTCTTCTTGTACAGCATTTTTGTATAAATGACATTAAATAATAAGTAAAGTAGACCATATGTAACGGATATCTAGTAAGCATTTGCTTGAATAGATTTTGATCTAAATTACACCAAACTTACACTTTAATAAACTGGCAAAAAAAAATTTAATTAAAAAAGAAAATCCTGTGAAACCGTTGAATTCAGCATGTAAACTATACAACACCACCGGTAATTATCATTAACAGAAAAATCATTACTTAAACATTCATAGCACTGTACAACACGAACAAAATTACGGTGTTCTGTAAACCGATTCTTGCAGGGGAGACAAAAAAAATATATACGTGTGTTAGAGTTTTCTAAGATCACGTCGGAATTTTAATTTAAAATGTTCCAAAAAATATTTGCCCTAATATTTTCTACAAAGTTGCTGAACCTACCCTACACCTCAGATGTAAAGATCACATAGATTCATGTACCGATATGCTGCACGATCAGCCCAAAAGGGGGGAAACTTTAACCCCATCTAAAACTAAATTCCGATGTGACCTTGCAAATCGCCGACACACGTATATAATTTTTTGATCTCCTCTACCAGAATCGGTTTACAGAACACCGTAATTTTGAAAAAATTCGAAATTGTTGTACAGTGTAGTTAATACAGTTGTAGTTTTTTAACCAGATTTTATGAACTGATTTAATTTTGTTTTGTTTTTTGTCATATTTGTTCCCAAAGTAATTAAAACAAATGAAAACGTGATTTTATACAACATGATACGAGTCGCACATACCGCGTGCTGTTAACCAGTCAGTTGCAACTACTGCTAAAGTATTTACTTAACAGCACTCGTACTACAAATATTTGTTTTTATTTCCATCAAACAATAATAATACGCTTCTTATCTTAATATAACTGGAATTGGAATTATAACTATTATTTTATTTTACTATTTTATCGTAAGGCATTCATTCGTTACATGGTTGCTTAGCTTCCTTCCACTAAAATGATGATGACGCTGTATATTTAGTTGTTGGCAAAAAAAAAGATATAAATCGAGAAAAAGTTATGACAAAAACTGTGGTTTGACATAATTTTTGTTTTTGTGCTTTTATTAGTTTATTTTAAAAGCATGTTAGTACTCGTAGTATTTTCAATTCTATGTCATACTACGTGGTTGCTGGTTTTTCCCTCTGGCTCTCGTATATTAAGCGTCTATGAATGAACTAGTATACTACGAGTAGCTTCGTATCAATTGTTTGTTATATCTACACCATTTAAATTAAAAAAATACTGCTTTTTGGCAAAATCTATGCAAATAAGATACGGCAAATAAACTTGATATTATATATGTATTGGAATTTAGAGATTTCAAATTGCAATTCAGAGTTTTTCAGGTCTCTTTAATCGGCATCTCCTAAACAGAAATAGCCAAAACCGCTTCAAATTCTTGAGGCTTTCTCTAGCCTGTTTGACGACAGCGGCTCAAAAATATTTAAAAAATGGGAAAAAAGTGTTTATTCTAAAATTAATCGAATAATTTTTATTCGAATTTTAATCCTGTGTAATGCATTTTCGATTAACTCTTTGTATTTGTCACAAATTTTTTCAAACACTTTAAAATAAAATTTGTCTATATGGGGTCGTTATAAATATTTTAAATATGCCTCTTGTATATTTTCGTCGAGCTATAGGAAGTTTTACCGTCTTTGTGGCCAAAATTAATTACCGCCAAACGGCAAAAACGATTTAAATAAATTTTTGGCTATGACCTTTGGAGGCATCCTGCTTAAGGCCCTTAAAATTTTGTTATCACTTACTATCACGTGGAAAAAATTTTTATCACTCGTAACAGTTTTTAAGTTGGTTAAGCTTGCATGTAAGACATTTTTATTTTAAACCGGATTTTATAAAAAAAATTAGATTTTTGATTTCTTCCCCATACAGTAAATATTTCCACTTTTAGTATGTTGAGTTACATAGAGAAATACGTTTTTAAACAGATTTGCAAGTATTTGCAGCTGAATTATTTCAAATTTGGAAGATAATTGATTGTTCTAGAGAACGCAATCATTTTTCACAAGTCCAAATAAAAAAGGACTTTATAGTTATATTAGTGTAACTTAAAGTGACTTTATATATTTCGATTGAATAGATCTAATACACGAACTTAATAAAATTCTATTATACTTCAAAAAAGTACTCCTTTCCACATTCACACTTAAGCTGTTTTTAGACTATTATACAAGCTGTTCGACTTCTGCACAAAATGCAACCCTGATATAATGTGTTGTTATTGCTTTTTAAAACTTTCCATAAACTCATTACATCAAGGTTGCATTTTCTACAGAAGTCGAATGGCTTGTGAGATAGTGTAAAAAAAAGAGGTGAACATTTTGTTCACGTGAAATATTTTCCATGAATAAAAATGGTGAACAAAACGGGCAAAATAGTATAGTAAGACAACAACAACACAAAATTAGCGATCACAATTTTCGGGAAAGGGAACAAATTTCACGTGAAATTTTATTCCCGATAAGGGTGATTATGTTCCATTTATTAAACTTTAGAATTTATAAATTCTTATTGCTGAAACCTTCATCTGAAATTTGCCGTTTATTCACTGCATACAGTCGCTACTTATTAATTAATTTAGAAAAAGCGTGGAAAACATCATATTATAACGTAACGGTAAAGCAACATGGCGGAAAAATGTAAGCAGACACGTTTAATTTTTTATGTTTTGGACATATAAATGCAAAAATAAAAAAGTTTTGGCCAGAAAAAGAGAAAAATTTCCTAGTGCATCGGCAGAAAAACTTAAATGTGTTACATAAATGTATTTTAAAAGTACTGAGACTTAAATGAGGATCAAGCTCTTGAAAATTTCATTTCTAAGCAACCTGCTAACTTGGCAACATTTTTCCTACATGCTTCCTTACCATATTAGAAAGGTAAAAAGTACACTTAATTATTTCAAATATTAGAAAGGTAAAAAATATTGACAAGTTAGCAGGTTGCCTAGAAATGAGATGGTATTTTATCTATCAAGAACTTAGTACTCATTTCATCTCTGGACTTTTAACGGCCTAAATTTTTTGGGAACTTGCCTTCCTTTCACATTTATATTTTTGTGTTGATCTCGCTCCTTTTTTCCAAGTTACTTTTTTTATATAATAGAGGTGCCCCATAATGCTCATGAGTGAGTCAGTGAGTCAGTGAGCGAACAGGTAATTGCACAGAAAAAAACTTAAATACTATTTCAATTACTAAAACTTCAGTTTCAATTAATTGTGTTGTTGAAAATCAACCTACGGCGAAAATTGTATATTCGATTAGATACTAAAATTCTATTTTCAATTAGCACATACATATACACAGAGAAAATTATTCCTAAAGAATTATCAAATAATACACTTAATCAAAAAGTAAAACGAGTTCCAATTAATTTCATAATTGAATCAATTACTCATTTTCATTTCATTTAATTTATTCATCCAAAATAGAAAAAACCTAGCCTTAAGGCCATAACCGGTTTCACTTATACTACTATAAGATACTACATCAATTACTCATGTAATCAAAAATTAAATTTTCTAACCAATTTCACAAATTTTGAGTTATTGAAAATTTATATTTCAGTGATTGAATATACAAATTTCGTCGCAGGTTGAGCTTCAACAACAAAATTAATTCAATATGCAGTTTTGGTAATTGAAGGCGTATTTTACTTTTTTTCTGTGCAGAGAGAAAATTATTCCTGAAAAATTGTCAAGTAATACTTTTAATCAAAAAGAAACACCAGTTTCAATTAGTTTCGAAATTGACGCAATTACTCATGTAATCAAAATCAAAATTTTCAAAACAATTTCTACGAATTTTGAGTAATTGAAAATACAATTTGATTGAATATATAACTCTCGTCGTACACAGAAAAAATTATACTTACAACTAATATACTTAAAGAAATTTTAAAACTAGTTTCAATTAATTTCGTAATTGAATCAGTTACTTATATGATCAAAAAAAATTTTTCTAACAACTTTTTAGAAATTTCGAGTAATTGAAAATTTAAATTTCAGTGATTTAATATACAATTTTCGTTATGGCTTGAGCTTCAACAGCACAATTAATTAAATCTACAGTTTTAGTAATTGAAATCGTATTTTAGTTTTTTTCGGTGTACTAAATTATGCACTTTTTGCATTTTCATATCTCGGAAAGCTTTTATGGTAAACCTGTCCATCTTCCTTATATGTGAAGTTACCTACATATGTGGATCATCCTTATGTTTCAAACTTTATTATTTTATGGTTAAGTGAATCAAAATTATGAAGGAGATACAAACGGAGCGAATGGTTTCATGTAATATACACACTGTGTATATTACATGAATTGGCCTGGACACTACCGTACGCCCTAATAATATTATATATTGCAAATATAAAATATTTTTATTTTAAATGAAATTTGATATGTATTAAGTAGCCGCTTGACCCATAAATTTATGTATAACTTTTCGTTTTGAATTACAAGTAAATCTCAAAAATATGCCACTGACATGTGACATTTTTACATGACACTTAATTTTCTCTTTATGTGGCAAATCTCTATAGTGTATATGAAACTTACCACAAACATTCTGATTAAAACACAGACCATACAAGTTAATAATTTAAAAAAAAATTTTTTTTGTTGTGACAAGCGTAGTTTTTTAATAGGATTGACAGCTATTGATGGGGATTAAATTGACAGTCTGTTTACTGAATATACTCGTATGTAATACAATAAGTGTATTTTTGCCACTTGTTTTCAATTGTTATTTAGCAAATTTTTTGATTTGCGGTCAACTGATTATATACAAATATACAACGTTATACGTACGTTAGTATAACGTTTACTTACATAAAAGTTTTGTCGTTATTAAAGGTCAAAAATTCTGATAGAATCCAAATTGATTATTAGGCTAAGGTTCGTAACGTTATATTCAGAAAGAATTGGGCATGATTAATATTCCAAGGAACAAGGGAAAAATTAACCTCAACTTAATTTTTTACGTACACAGCAGAACAGAGTAGCGTCACTTTCGAAAGCCGCTACACTTCCATCGTCAGTGCTCACGTGTATTTGCTTATCACCACTTCTCAGGTGGCTCTGTTGAATGTGATTTTAATTCTTATATATACAACTTTTTCGTGAAAATTGAATACGAGAGTTATATCACTCTCAAGCTGATATTAAAGTGCGCTTTCCCAGCGTTGCCATCAGTTTATTTTTCTTCATTCCCATTTTTCTGATTTTTGTTCTACTCAAGACAAACTTTTTTTGTTTGATTTTGTACTTGAGTATATATGAACATGTAAACATGTGAAAAGCTCAAGCCAGTAGCTAATTGTTTATTAATATGATTATTTCGAACGTATTTGCTTTGTGAATCCAAATTGATTATTAGGCTAAGGTTCGTAACGTTATATTCTGATAGAATGTATTTTTCAATTACAGCATATCATGCATTTTCAATATTTTCTTTCTTTATCTTCAAATTAATAAAATTTGAAGGTGAAGAAAAATTAATTTTAATGATGTCATCAAACGCTTCTGCTTGAAAGGAAAAACACTGAAGGAAATTATGGATGAGGTGGAGGCAGTCGTTAGCATATTTATATTAGCCTTTAAGACTATCTACAATTGTACAAATAATTTAAACATAGCGGGCTGTACTTTGTTGAGCCAGTCACTCCCTATGATTTGTTGAAAAAAAGTCTAGAATTTTTTTATTTTCTCCCACGCCTCTGGATGCCGCTCTTTTAGTTTTTTGTATACTGCGTCGCCATTTGCGGTCCGACCATAACATATTTCATATCGTTATTCAGGACTTGACTGTGGCTTCATTTTTGCCTTTGTTGGCATTTTAATCAGACATTAAATTCTGGGCGCCACTTATGACATCTCGGATCCTCGGATGAATGTCGAATTAAAAATGCACCAAAGCAAAAATGTAGCTATAGCCAAGCCATGAACAACGATATGCATTATGTTATGATCGACCTACAAATAGCGACGCAGTGTACAAAAAACTAAAAGGGCGGTATCCATTTGCGTGGCAAAAAAATTAAAAAAAAATATTTCTGGAATTGTTTTCAACTAACCTTTAATTCTAGAGGGTGGGTAATTGGCTCAACTTTTTTTTCGAACCACCTTATTGTATACTCAACTCTTGAGAGAAGAATGAATTTTTTTTTACCCGACTGCCAAGAAGGGTTATGTTTTTCGCGCGTTTCTTGTATGTTTGTTTGTAAATTTCTTTATTACCTCATATCTTCCAAACGCCTGCATGGATTTCTACAGTTAAGGTATCGTTTTATTCGTCTTAACAACTCAAGTGTTCTTAGGTAGGTGTTTGAAAATAAAATAAAAACAAAATGGCGGATTTTTGGCGCGAAAAAGTGATACGTTTAAAAAAATTTACCGAACCTATCGAGTGTGATATCAAATTGAAAGGAGATTACAAAAAAAAATATATATATATAAGTTATATACTTAATTGCCATACTGCCAAGTAGGGTTATGTTTTTCGCGCGTTTCTTGTATGCATGTTTGTAAGTTTCTTTATACGCGTGGGCCGATTTTAATGAATCCTACTTCAATCGATTTGTCTTAATCTTGCGAGCGTCACTACAGATATGAAAATTGTCAAAATTCAATATGGCGGCGAAGAGATGCCATTTTGTAAAAGAGAACAAAATAAAAAGTAGGCGAACTATATTAAAATTGATTTTAACAGGTATTTGCATATAATATTTATTTTTATTTTGAATGACCGTTTGGCAAGGAAGGGTTATGTTTTCGCTCGTTTCTTATATGTATGTACCTTTGTAAATTTCTTTACTACCTTATATCTTCCAAACGACTGGATGGAATCGGACAGTTAAGGCTTCGTTATATACGTCTTAAATACCAAAATTGTTCTTAGGCATGCGTGGATATAAGGGGGCAAACGGGATATCCCCCCCCCCCCCCAAACGAGTAAATTCTATAGAGTTTCTAAAAGAAGTTTTGCAAAATAGTATGTTTCACTTATAAGTTCCCCCACCATTTCCCCAACCCTCAAGCTGGATCCGCGCCTGTAGATAGGTGTTAAAAAACAAAATGGCGGCTTTTAGGCGCGAAACTTTAATACGTTAATAAAAAAATTGTCCAAACTTATCGAGTAGGGTATCAAAATGTAGGAAATTAAAAGGGGACTACAAAAATATATACACATGAGTTATATGTTTAAATTTAATTAGGAATAATAAAATGGTTTAAAAAGTTTTTGATAACTGGGTGGAACCTCTTATATAAGTAACAGTTTTTTTCATAAGTGTTGCCGGGACTCTAATAAGTTGAAAATAACAAATAAATTTAAAAAATCAAAAAAAAACCGACTATGCAAGAAAACTAAAAAGAAAAAAACAAGTCCAATATTGCGGAACATAGCGACTTTCATAGTCAGGAAGCATTAAAAATCGAATCTTCAAATCTTTTTAGTAATGGCCGTGTGTAAAAGTCGCTTTGTTCCGCACTACTGGACTTGTTTTTTTCTTTTGTTTTTAGTTTTCTTGAGTAGTCGGGTTTTTTGATTTTTTAAATTTATTTGTTATTCTATTAAGTTTTGTGCAAATTGAAAACCTTTAAGAACCAATGAAATGCATATAGACAATGCTTAACCATCAGCCAATAAATTTCATTCAAAGTAAATTGAAAACTTTAAAATCGTTTTTCCGTAAAAGTAGTTTTTTTTGAGTTATGACGACGTTGCAGCAAATGAGCGGGATATATGCTTTTATTACATTGGAACTCTTTTTTAATCCCACCTAATAATCTTATTGTTTCCTTTCTTCGATTAAAAAAAACAATTAATTATATGACTCACGATTGTTTCGGACGTGATTCTTTATAAACAAAAAACACAAAATGGAAAAATAAGCGGAAACAATATTAAATCACTTGAACAAAAGAGCAACAATACAAAAAGAAAAAAATATATTAAAAAACCGGTAAAAACCTTCCCCAACTGCAAAGTTTACACTTTATAGTTTTTTTATAATATTTTTAGAAATCTTTCAAGTGTTCCAAACAAAATATAAAATCACTTATAGATTAATATACAGTCTTTTGAAGAGTAGAAGGGAAACTTAAGCCAAGAAATAGCAACAAAAACATTAACTTTGCCCCTTTTTCTTGTGGAAAAATGCCAAAGGTTCGTCGTTGCGATGTTTTTGTATAGTTTCATTTTGGCCGTACCTTTTTTGTACCGGTTGTTTACTACTTTTGTTTTGGCTTTTATTTAATTTTTTTTTTAACTGCTGCCAATGTTATTTTCAGCTGCTTACCTATTAAATGTCAGAAACTTTTTTATTTTATTTTTTGTTTCCTTAAAAACCAACTGATTTTCTACGTTTGACAAAGTCAAGCAGAAGGAAAAGACGTTGAACCACATTATGGAAATAACGTATCGTACAGTAAAACAAACACATCTGTGTTGATCTTATACCCTACAGAGTTATAGATGATACACTTAACTTGACTAGACATCCTGGTTTTCAAAGATCGAGTAATTGTAAAAAAGTTGTAGAAAAATAAAATAGATTCGTATCGAATATAATTGGTTTGTTGTGTTTTGTATACGTTTCTTTTCTAATTCTCAAATTGTTTTTGAAAGTTTGTGAATAAGGTCTGACTGAAACTTTTCAAAAATATGGTTAAACTCTACTTATGATTTATTTGGCAAATCACCAATGAAATACAGGCATGATTAACCTACAACACATAAAAGCTTTTTTAAAATAAAACTTGGTAAATATCTCAAATAAAAATTTATTTATTAAATGAAAAATGTATTAATCTAACCTTACATCTCGTTGATTTACTATTTTCCACTGATAAACCAAAATCTGTTTTTGTTGCGTTTTAAATTAAAGTTTGATATACTTTAGTAAATCTTTCAGGTCTGTTCTCTACTCCATTCGGAATGAAAATGTTCGGAATTATCAAAGCATTGTTGTTGCAAAATAATATTTATAACAACAATGCTATGACAATTACGAACATTTTCATTCCGAATGGAACAGAACAGAAACGAATGAAAAATCAACTTTACATTTCATTTTAAAGTAACATGATTATAAATTAATTTCAAAAAAATTTTATGTTAAATCATCAATTAAATCATATTGAATTAAAATGAGATTTATGTTATTTATGATGGTATTTATACTAAAGTATATTTGAGCCTGTTGTGGCTGGTTGGCGCGGCGCGTCAACTACGTGATGATAGCATGAGCCCGAGTTCAATTCTTTGCTGGGGGCAGCCAACTACAACACAATTTTTTACAGTGCCCCGGAATGATTCTAACTAGGAGTGCAAGCGACCTTCTTCCAAACGTTACAAGTTTCTTTGTTCTAACTCTATTAATTGAGGTCCAAAGAGTCTGGGATATCCCACAACTGGACCATTGCGGACCACCTGAGAAGCGTCTTCCTTAGTGCCCACTATAATCTTATTTGACAGGGCAACTAAGGAGATATCAATATCTCTTTGTGAATCTACTACGTCTAAGGCCGAGCATGCCCTTGTGCATTCATTACTGAATGCATTCGTTTAACTGAATGCCTTCATGCCCTGAAACCCAACCTACTTTGACATTATGTCGTTCAATCAGAGTCGAAGATTGAATGTATGCCAGTATATACTTCGATTTCACTACCTTTGAATTGAGCTTCGGAGGTGGAGGTACCGGGCAACCTGAATTAGACAGATAAGACAAGATATTCAGAGAATACTCCCGACCCAGTACCATAATCCGAAACTGCATTATCTCGAATTACATAATTTCACTTCCAGTCGCCCCTATTCGGGATATCGACTGAGAAGATGTTGTCAAACTTCACGACAGGACTCATTTAGTCCGCTTGTCTCCCCACGACTTGAATCAATAAGTTTCAGGAACTGTGAATTTTTCATTTATCTTTATTTTTTTCTCCCCATTTTATCCCGACTTCTAGGGTACCTACATTTCGCCTCTCACTTGTTAAAAATTCATCTACTGGATTTTGTTACACAGTTTGTTCTTTGTTGACCAACTGACTGACATGGGTAATAAAATAAAAAATAAAACAAAAACCTTTTTCTTTTATTTTATGGTTTTATTTCTTCTCTATAAAACTTTTATTATATTTTATATGTATGTATTTATGCATTTGAGTTTTTGCCCAACAATCAGTTAGTCAGTCAGTCAGTATGTCTGTGCTGCAGTCTGTCTTCAAAACAGATTTTTGTATGTGTGCAATTTTAAGGCCTCAACTTAGTCTGAGTATGATTTAAGCAATCAGTTGCAGTTGTAAAGCTCAAAGAGTAACTTATAGCTAAGCAACTAACTAACGTCTAATAATTTCAAGTGCTTTTTAGTGCTACAATAAAAAGTTTTATTTTTTACTCTTTTGATTTCTATAAATAATAGAAAATATGGTAAGCCGCAAGCAAAACTCGTGTTTAAACGTTCAAATTAGTGTTAAGTTATTTTTACACAATTTTGCATAATTGGATTTTTTATATTTAGTTTATTGTTTTTTTTTTCTTATTTTGTGTTGCAAAAGTTTTTTTTAATATTGCACCACAATATATTGTGGTTTTTGGAAATAAGGCGGAACTGACATTTTTCTTCTTAATGTTAACAAAATTCTAAGGTTTTTCGCTTGACCCTTGTGCAAAAATGCTAAGAAAAATTAGTTTTGTTTTCTTTGTGGTCTTAACAAGTTGGTAAATAAATAAATATTTGCATTTAAATAAAGAAAAAACTAATATGGAAAATAGTAAGAAATCAACATCTACCCATCCCTCTAAAGATATACCAGAATTTCAGAGAATTAAATTACGTCCTGTTCCTCAAGTAAAAAGAAGAGCTCCTCAACCGCCTCTTATTAACATAGCTTTAAGAAAAGTACATACCTTTTTTTAAGTTATAAATAACTTAATTGATTACTTACAATTTTATAAATAAATAAAGTTCGTAATTTTTGTACTTTATTTTAGACTTCATCAACCACAAAAACTACAACATTAACTACACCAGCCAAGTTGTATGGCAAGGATTTAAGTGAATATGATGAAGTGGATGTTGAAGCCTTATTGGCACAATTATCACCCGAAGAAATTAATATCTTGGCCAAAGAAGTTGATCCCGATGTAAGTATTACAACAATCATAGTTCTCGTCTATCATTCAGGTTGTGCACAGAAAAAAAAATTAACGCTTTCGATTCCACTCTAAAATAAATAATTCTTGCAAAAAATAATTCCAACACAGAAAGATGCACAAACAACAAATTCAGATTAAAAAAAATCAAAACAAAGTGATTGGCCCATAATCATACTCGTCGAAAAATATGCGTTCTAAAGATTACTTTTATTAAAAGTATACTTTTGGTCCACTATAGACAGATGAAAGTATACTTTAATTGTAAAAGCTTGTTTTACATATAAAACTAGCTGAAGTTGTTTTTAACAAGTTTTTTTTTATAAATCATAAGCTTTTTTTTTCTTGTGAGTGCAGCCTTAAGCTATATCGATGGTCATACCTTGACAATGCGTAACTGATTTATTTTATTATTTTTCACAATACACAGAAAACGTTATACAAATCGCAAAAAAAAACGTTCCTATCCTCACAATAAAAAAGCCAAAATTAGTTAAGAGTATATACTTAATAATTTCTCGTTATTTTATTTCATGTCTAGTAACGCTTTCTGCCTAATTACAATGTACATAATTTCTTCAATTTAAAATTTGTTACGTATTGTCAACGTATGACCATCGATATGAAGTTTTTATGTCCGAACTTCTTATGAATTAGAAAATATTTTCACTTGCGTGCAAACTACGTTGTATGTGTGTGACAGACCTGTAGCGGGATTCTGTAACTTTTAACGATCCGACAATCGTAACATTTGTCGACATATTTAGTCGCTTGCAGTAACGATAGTGAGATTGTGTAATTTTATTCGATATCATGTAGCATCTCTGTTAGAAAAAAGCGAAAAGCGCAAAGAGGAATGGAAAAAACAAATGAATTTGTCCATGCCAAACAGTGTACAGACAATTTTTATCATTAATTTGTTTCAATTTTGAGAAATATATGTTAAAAAAATGTTTAAATAATAGGAATATTGTTATTTATACATAAAAGTGTTTATATGTTTCAATATTTTTGTAGAACAGTAACTTTAGTTGCTGGCATAAAGTACGTGCTACGGCTGCACAGCTGACTCTTGTCTGTCCATTAATAACAGAAAAATTATTGTCGCTAGTTAACCGATAGCGAATATCGTTATAAATATTAGTGAATAACAAATTCGATAAATTTTCGTTATATTTATTTTAACGATACTATTATCGTAATAAAAGTTACAGAATCGCGCTACTGATTGTATGATTTAGGGCTTGCAAATAATCGAAGATTTTCATAAATGCGACTACGACTAAAAATATGCGATTAAATAAGATTATCGATTAATCGCGATTAAGCAAGAAAATATACTGAACGAATTTTGTTTAGGAAACTTAATTCTATCGTATTGATAATAAGTTAAATTTAGATGTAGATGAGTTGAAATTTACAATACCAACCCACCTATTTCTAGAAGTGACATGAAAGAGGTAGGCAACCCCACGTTTTTTTTCATGAATTTGGTTAAAAAATTAGTGCAAAGTTAAAAATAAGTTGACCACATAACCTTCAATTAAGGATAGCCAGACCTAATTTTATTTGGTCGTTTTATGAGTGCTATAAAAGGTATTTTATGTGGATGTTCTCTTAGATGGGATTTTATACTATAAGTACTTTAATTAATATAATTGCAAAATATTCTTAACGTTTAGGCAACATCTTTTTTTATATTTGAGAGGCTTAGTGCAATAACAACAAAATATGGAATAAATCAACTTAAGTTAAAAAAAAATGTTTAAATTGTATGGTTTTTGAAATTTTCTACTTTAAGTACGCAGCATAATTAGTTGCAAAACACTAGAATTTTTCCAAAAATTTTTTTAGGATACAAAGCTATGGTACATAGCAAGGAAATGAGCACATAAAACCAATTTTTTATTTCATGTGGCCTACCAGTTTATTGCACTAAGCCCTTCATTTGCTTCGTTGAAAACACGAAAGTCATTTTAAACTTTAAGTTTAAAGTTTATATGAATCTCAGATTAGAAAAAAATACAATGACGAAGACGTTTGACAAAAATGTTTTGCTTGAAAAAGGATATAAGTTGTAATCGAGCGATTGTGTTCGATTACGATTAAAAGGTGCGATTAGTCGCAATTAATTAAGTCGATATCAATTAAGATTTTAATCGCTTTGCAAACTCTAGTTTGATTCTTTAAAGTTGCTAATATATAAGAGGTATTTAATAAGTTACATATCGTCCTATAAAATGCAAAACCCTCCAACTACAATTTTTTAAATTTAACCAGAGATGAAAAAAACTTAGTAGTACAAGTGATATTTGTTTTATAGCAAAAGTCTAAAAATTTGTAGGGATATGGCTTTTGCTGTAATATGCAATAGCATTGTACAACAAAATCGAATATGAAGGTTCTAACGACTGATTCTGAAAGAAGGCACCAAAAAATATACACTTTTATCCTCATTTTGAGAGTTTACATCTGGGACTCATTTTAGAGGGAGTTAAATTTCCCCCCTTTTGCACATAGTTATAGTGCCTCGTCTCAGGAAATCTTGTAAGCCTTAAGGTATAAGATGCAATTAGCACTTTTATGTAAAACACCACTAGGAACACTATATGAATCTGTTTCCCCTTTAAAAAATAATATTCCACACAATTTGTCCTCGTGGTGTTTTACATAAGCCATAATAAAAACCAAGTCATAATAAAAGCCATAGATAAATACGTAGATAGCCAACTCTCGGGCTGTCAATAAAGAATTGACAACTCTATTCACACGTATAGGTCTTGTGTATTCAACAAATTTGAGAGAGGCAATTCAACACACATCAGAGAGCATATTTTTTGCACTTGAAAATGAGGTAATGACATTTGTCTGTAAAAATTTATCGAAGCTTTCAACCATTTTTTTTATTCAGCAGTATTGCTACTAAAAAATGTATCCCCAATAGTAACAAAAATCTATTGGGGATACATTTTTTAGCACCAAATAGAAAAATTGCAAAATAATGTTTAGCAAATCAACATTTTTTGAGCTCAAATGTATTAAAAATGATTATAAATTCATATTTTTAATTAATGCAAAATTAATTCTAATGGGTGTTTTTTATTGAGGTATAGAACTTTAAGTTGGCATCACTTTTTTAACTGGCGGCCATTTTGTCAGCTGTCAAGTGATTAATATTTAGTTTGGTTTGCCATTTCATCATGAACAGGTTGACAAAAGAACAACGCTTGCAAATCGTGCAAATCGATGCTGATTTTCATCGCAAAATTTTGTTCAGTGATGAGGCTCATTTTTGGTTGAATGGCTACGTCAACAAGCAAAATTGCCGCATTTGGAGTGAAGAGAATCCACACGAGACCCTTGAGACGCCATTACATCCACAAAAACTGACTGTTTGGTGTGCTCTATGGGCTGGTGGAGTCATTGGGCCATATTTCTTCCGAAATAATGCTGGAGAGTTAGTTACCGTTAATGGAGACCGGTATAGAGCCATGATAACCGACTATTTTGTTCCCGAATTGGATGGCATGAATGTGGATGAGTTGTGGTTCCAACAAGACGGCGCTACATGCCACACAGCGCACGTCACAATCGATTTATTGAAGGAAACATTCGATGAGCGCATAATTTCGCGGAGTGGACCTGTCAATTGGCCACCAAGATCGTGTGATTTGACACCATTGGATTATTTTCTTTGGAGATATGTGAAGTCGCTCGTCTACGCCAACAAACCAGAAACGTTAGGGGACTTGGAAGCCAAGATTCGTGGCGTTATTGCCAACATACGGCCCCATATGCTCGAAAAAGTGGTTGAAAATTGGACCTGTAGAATTGGCTTTATTCGAGCCAGCCGCGGCGGCCACATGCCCGAAATCATATTTAAACATTAATGACATAAAATTATCCTTCCAATAAAGCCAAATTGATGGACATTAAAACGATTTTCTTGTGTTTTATTTCAATTCGAAGTTCTATACCTCTAAAAAAAACACCCGTTATATATTAACTAAAAATTCATGTTTAAAAACTATAAATTTTGTAAAATACTTTTTGTACAATGACCGAAGCGACAAATTTCTCATTATTTTATTAAAATTTTGTTTTTTACCCGACTGCGCGATGCAAAGAAGGGTATTGTATGTATGTGTGTGTGTTCCTTTGCGGCAGTATATAAACAGAACGCGTAGAGCGATTCGTACGTCAATCGATTCGTCTTAATCCGGGGATTGACACTAAAGATATAACAGTAGTGTAAATTCAATATGGCGGCCAATAGACGCCATTTTGTTTATACGAAAAAAATAAAAAATCAGTGAACTATATCAAAATGGGTATAATTCGACAGGTATTTGAAAATCATCCTTAGGTTTCTCTTGTGATTTTCAATTTCGAATAACCATTTAGGATCTGTGACGGTTTAAAGTTGTTTTCTTTTATTCTTTTAAGCAGTCGGCTTTTTTTGATTTTTTAAATTTATGTCTTGTTTTTCTTTTTATTTTATTTTCCTTTACTCAAATCAAACTTCTTGTTTAAAAAGTAAGAAAAATGTATGAAAATATGGTAACTTTTTGTGAGAGTGGGATTTTTCAAACAAAAGAAAACGAAAATTCGTTCTCAAAATAAAATAAATTCTATTTCAAAACTTTTTACGATCGACGTATTTAAAATATCAATTTGTATGGAAAACATGTTGCGCCGGAGTTCTGTTTCATCATTAGGGCTTACAAGATTTCCTGTGCCAGATTTTAAGTTTTGAATGATCTCTAGCGTTGAAGTTTTTGAAGACCTATAGTAGAATTTTATTGCAAATATTTTTATAGAACATTTCAGCCCGCTATACGAGTATTCACTGCTGAGGGGGAGTTTTTACCCTTTTTTTAAGAAATGGAGAAAAAGACGCACATAGCAAAGAGTTAGATGGTTAAAGTGTTCCGCAAAAATGTTCTTCGTAGTGTTTTACATAAAAGTGCTGAAGACATCTTATACCTTAAAGGTAAAACTTACAATTATGTATTTCTATGCCGAGTCATTATAACTATGGGCAAAAGTTGGGGAACTCCTCCTAAAATGAGTCCCAGATATAAATTCTCTGCCAGAATCAGTCGTTAGAACTATGTTATTTTTTTGTGTTGCACAGTGTAGCTAATAAAAATAACGATTTTGAAATTTTTGCACTTACATTGTTTTTTGTTCCATTTCATGATATACATATGTATAACTTTTTTAAAACTTTAATTTAAAATGAATTCTTAAAAAGCTCCTTATCTTTAAACAATAACAACTATTCTTCAGGATTCCTTTTTGCCACCCGATCAACGTTGCAGTTATGAATGCAGCAAGGAATCAACTGGTCCCTTGAATCGCAAAAAACTCATTGAACACATCAACAAACAGGCCATAGAAACACCCGATCAACCTGAGTTTGAACCGTTTGTCAAAGGTACTGTTCGTGGCAAAAAATGGGTGCCACCACCACGCGACGTACGCGAACTCGAAGCAGAAGAAAAAATTGCCATCGATATGGGTGAAGAGTATGAGCAAGCTTTAAGCGATGCCACACAGGAGGAAATTATTGATTTGGCTGCTATCTTGGGTTTCCATTCAATGATGAATCAAGACCAATACCATGCATCTTTGTTGAACAAAGGCCAGCCAGTTGGTTTGGGTTGGGATGGTATCACAAAGTCTACACAACAAAAAGTGTACCCTAATGATCCACCCAACAATACAGATGTTGAAGAATCAATTAAACGTGTTAAAGATGATGACTCAAAATTGATTGAACTGAACTTAAATAATATTAAGGTAAGTTTTGCATAAACCAAAAAAAAAATAAAAATAAAAAATAAAATCATTCCGAAATGTGTAATAAAAAAAAACTAATTATTTTTCAGAATATTTCTGATGAAAAATTGGAACAATTATTTGAAGCACTGCCTCAAAATGAACATTTGGAAGTTTTGTCTTTGACAAATGTGGGTCTAACTGATAAGACTGCTTTATTATTGGCCGAAGCCATTGAAAAAAGCAAAACCTTAAGAGTATTAAATGTCGAAACAAATTTCATTAGCCCACCTGTTATAGTAATATTAGTAAAAGCCCTGCTTAAGTGTCGTACTATTGAAGAATTTAGAGCCTCTAATCAGGTAAGTATCTTATTTTTAATTTAATTTCTTTGTTTTTTTATTACTTAAATATATATTAATTTAATTTTTAAGCGATCACAAGTCTTGGGCAATAAAATTGAAATGGAAATCACGGATTTAGTGGAAAAGAACACATCCCTGCTTAGACTGGGTCTACATCTTGAATTCAACGATGCCCGTCATAGAGTTGCTGCACATTTGCAGCGCAATATTGACAGAAGTAAGTACCAGAATTTTTCTTTTATTATATATATTTTCCAGGCCAAAAACTTTAAAGTTTTAACAAGATTTACTAGAGACATCGTTGGTTTTCAATCTTTCTTTTTGAAAGAATTTGTCTAGGTTGGTTTTTTATGCTGCTAAATATTTTTTTAGGTCTAGATTTTAATTTCACTTTCCGTTAATTTGTTAGATTTTTTCATAACTTCATATACTCAACTATCTATTCAAAAATTTAGGTGAAAATAATACTGACTTAGTAACAGTTTCATCATCACCACCACCACCACCAATACCACAACAATCAACTGCATTTGAAATCGATAAAACTACAATTGATAAACTGCCATCATCTTATGAAAATTTATTGCATACTGAACATATTCATAAAGCAAATAATGATAATTCTCTTTGCAATATTATTAATAACAATGATAAAACTATTTTTGATGCAAATTTAAATGATAATAATATTTCAACATCATCATCACCTCAATCACCAGTATCTGCTGCATTATCGTCTGCTGCTGTATGCGATGCAAAGGAGAAATATTATGCAAAAACTGATATTACTATTTTAAATACATCAAAAATGTTTGATAATAATTTATCAAATTTGAATCATAATAAGAAAGAAAATGCTAACGTTGGCACTAGCGTTTGCAATAATCATACACATATATCCGATTCAGATGCAAATAATGCCAATAATAATTTATCGTTGTCGTCGCCATTATCACCGTCATCATCATCATGTTTTAATGCACCACTCACTGTTGCGGATGCTCTAGCTGTCACAAAAAATACAAAGGATACAAAAGAAAAAGAAATTTAAAATTCGTTTATTCAATTTCAATTATATAAAATACACTTTCTCCTTTTTGACTTTATCATGATTGGAAAGAGTTTACATTACTTTTAATTTTTTTTTTATATATTAATATTCTTCCGCTTGAAATCCTTCATTTTTAACACTGTGGTGCACTTTGGGTCAGAATTGAAATGTTTAGGTCAATAATATGTATAATTCCGATATATTCAAAATTCTTAGAATTTTTAAAGATCCATAAGTTTTTGATTTTTCATTAAATAGTTCGGTTAAATATTCTTCACAAATTACAAAATATCAAAAAGGGGAATAAGAACAATGCAGAAACATAAGAAAAAATTAAAAAAGAATTAACTATTTTGGATTGGAGCTACTAAGGGTGGGTTTTCAATGTGAACATTTAATCTTTAAGAAATTTATTATTTTACATATTGTCATAATTTTATTCCAAATGCAGTCTGCTTGCTGATAGTTAAGCATTGTCTATATGCATTTCATTGACGGTGTATAAGTTTCTAAGCCTACTACGCTTATCTTATTCTTTTGTGATTTTCGAAAATATTGTCATTTGTTAATTCTCAAATGGTTTTTGAAAGTCTGTGCATAAGATAAGGGGTTTGTAACTTTTCAAAGTTGTGGTTGAAGTCTACTGATGATTTGGTACAGCGCCAATGAAATGCATATGGACAATGCTTAACTATCAGCAATCAGATTTCATTGTGAACATTTAATCTTAGTTTGAAACTATAATCAATTAATCTGAGAATAAATTTAATTGAGTGCTAATTATGTTTGCCGTTTTTAAGTGGAAGCTTAAAACTCTCAAAATTGTCATACTAAATAATAAAACATGGCATCTCTGATAAGCTGGCTTTGCGAATTGCAGAAAATAAAAGAAAAAGCAGAAGATAAAATAAAAAAGAAACGATAGAAAAACTTGAGAAATAATTGTTATGTGCTGCAAAATAAAAGTATAAACGCGTTTACAACATAAAAACATAATTTATATCATATTATTAATACATGTATATGTATATTGAAAAAAGTACAATCCAATGTGTGTGTTGAGATACATATTTTTTCAGCATAAGCCACCAACGTTGACCGCTTAAGCTGGGCAATAAAAGCAGTTAATTCTCGTCTTAAAAACAGAAAACAAAGATTAAAGATGACTAAATCTCTAATGTTCACATTAAAAACCCACCCTTAATAATTTACATTAACGAAATAAATGCCTGATTTAATAATTTTCAAAAGAATAAATTTATGGGAAATTTATAGCTTCAGTACAGTCGATATTTCTTGTTACCTTTTTCTACATTACAAAAATGTTAATATTCTGGCCCATAGTGCAATGTGTTACAAAAACTAAATAGTTAAACGACGAAATCAACAAATACTGTTTTTAAAATACAAATAGTAAGCAGACTTGAGTAGAAAATTTATGTGAAAAGTACTAAAATTTCTGAGTGATTTTCATACAAATTTTTTGTTCAAGTCGACCATCTGAATTGTGGAAACCACACTTAACAAATTTATAAAACTGTTTTTAACAATACAATTGAAACATTTTTAAATTCAAATAAACAATTCGGAAAGTGATAGCCCTTGCATTGACTATGCGCCTGATTATGTAAGGCGTTGGCGTAAATGCCTAATTCGTTTTGTAGTAGATTAAAGAACACGGATTGTGTGTTGCTTTAATCTATGACAAAAAAACGAAATAGGCGTATACGGCAACCCCGTACACAATCAGACCCATTTTGTACTTTCCTTAACCGACATATTGATCTGATATCATATTTATTAATTCCTTTCGTTAACTCTTCTTAATAATAAAATATTTTGTTTGATTTTCTAAATTAGTATTTATGTTCCTTCAACTAATGAATTTTAAATTTCTTTTACAAACTTGTTAAAAAAAAAACAATTATACTTCGTAAAAACTCTTTGGCAGTAAACAGGTAATAAACAGTTGTGTTAAATACCCCCGTTTATGGATAACTAAGCGTTTTTTACGTGAGCGTCTAATGATGAATAAAAAATTGTTCCAAAACGTGGTGAAAGTCTTGTCAACGTGAAAAAAATTAATTGTGTTCTTATTGCGTGTCAATACTTAAATTTTTTATATTATGTATCTGAAATTTTTTTGAACTTGTTCTGAAATAACGTATTCTGGAATACATGTTAAGAGAAGTACTTCAAGTTTTTCAGTACAAATAAATACCTTAGCGGGTTTCACTCTTGGTAGTAAGGTATGTACATACCTTTGTAGACATTGTTAGTGTAGATAATGTAATTAAGGCCTCTATTATGATTCACAACTAAATTGATAGTTGAGTCGTAGTTGTCAAATTCTTATTATGGATTACAACTGTTATCAAAATGAGACAACTGCTTTTTTCAGTTGTGTTTTGGTTTTTATTTCGACTATTTTTTTCGTGTTACTTTTGCTTCATTATTCCAGACGCCAACCTATCCCATTTGTCAACCACTATTGTTGCCATATTTATAAAACATAAAATCTCAAGACAAAAAGTAAGGCAAAACTAAAAATAATTAAAATATTTTGTGATGGCTACTATGGTTTCAAAAAACATAGCATAGATAAGAATCTTTTTTTCGCGCATTATTTCGAAGACAACTAAAATTGTTTGTGAATCATAATACAAAAAAAAAATGGTCAAGTTGTGTCATAACATGTACAACTCAACTGAGTTGAGTGGTAAATCATAATAGGGCCCTAAGGTACTAAGGTATGTACTTACAACACCGCTATAACTCGTAATATATTTACTAAAATTTAGCACTAGAAAACGGAAGTCTATTTTTCGTTCCCATCATAAATTAGTGAGTCGCCAGTTTTTTATATAATTTTTCATCAATGGTTTGTCCTGGTAAATTTCACACATGGGTTTACTACATCTTTTAGTGTTGTTTTTTTATCCACATTGGTACACTACAGTTCAGTATGTAATTTACAGTAGTACTTCAACTACATCCACAACAAGGTCTGAAAGGGTACTTTACTACAAAGAGCGAAAACCGCTAATATACTAATCGTTAATTTACTACGTTGTGTTTAAAAAACGACAGAAAAAGCTGTAGTAAACAAGTGCATTAAATTTACCAGGGCAAACTATTGACGAAAAACAAAGAAAAAAGCAGCAAACGAATTAGAAATTTACACTTTGTAGTGTAAATTAACATAAAGAATGAAACCGCTGCTTTCAGATTTCCTCGTAGCGAACTTAAAATTCCAATCTTCCTGGATCTGGTGTACTTTTTATGTATTAAATGACTCAAATAAAATTACAACTACTGATCCTTTAAACTAATTTAAAAGCTATTGTAATGAAAAACTTGAGCCGTTGTAGTGAAACGGAATCGCACCTGCAACCATCATCCTCAATTAAATGTATTTTTAGACAATTTTAATTATCAATGAAATTTTCAATGAATTTTCTTTAGATTTGAATTAAATTCAGATGTTTCGATTAAAAAAGTAAAAATGAAAGTAAGAACGAGTACTGACTCTATAAATGCTTTCTGGAAATAACAAGTATAGTTTTTCTTAAGAAAAACACTTTAACTATTAAATATGTATGTATTTAAAATATTAATTTTATATAAATAACTTTTAATTTAAATACAAAAGGGGACTTTTTTTTGTTAAAAACAAAATCGAATTAACGAATTGCAGTTCAGTTCGCTACATAAACACATAAAACATCTTATAAAATGTATAAACTACAAATATTTTCATTGTAACTTTACTGCTTTTTCCCTTACAGTTCGTTCATTTGAATCATAACATTGTGTTGTTAAGAACCTTTTGTTCTCATCAAAATAATTTGTAGTTGAAATAGTTGATCCTGTTGTTTTCTTAATTTATTTATTTTCTCTTAATACTCATGTTTATATTAAAATCAACAATGTTGGTCGTTTTCGTTTTTCGTTCTCTGCAATAATTTCAAATCATCGTTCGTTCCTTAGTAATTCCTGTAATATTTGCTCCAAATGTTTATTTGTTTTATTGTTTTATAATATTTACATATACATATAATATAACGTAACGTTTTATTTAATATAATTAATAATTTTCTTTATTTATTATTTGTTGTATTTTTTTGTAATATATAAAAAATCAACATAAATATTTGTTACACACGTGTAAATTAACCAAAAACAAAAATAATTTTCAAATCAAAAAAAAAATATATCGTATAAATTTTTGTATAATTCATCATGCGCCAAATTTTACTAAATCGTTTGAATAACAACCAACTCAAATAAGTTGTGCGTGTACAAAAACTGAAACCTAATTTGCCTAAACTTATTTTACCACCGGCTAACATTGGTGTGGAATATATAGCGCCTCCCTCCGTAACACCATCGCCATCTCCTTCTCCTATACCACGTATTGATTATGATGTTGAAGTTGATCCGGATAATATGGTAATTAAAGGTGGTGGCATTACACCCTCGCCCTCACCATCACCCCAACCTCCTCAGGAGGACTACGAGGTTGAGGTGGATCCTGATAATATGGTTATCAGAGGTGGCGGTAACAATGTATTCAATTATGATATTGATTACGAGGAAGATCAATCCCAACGTATTTCTTCTTCATCGTCATCAACATCTATGAGGTCTAATGGCAATGCTGCTGCCAATTTAAATGATATGCCAGCATATAATGAAGATTTAACCAGCTACAAATCCCATACGTGAGTTACGACTATCAGTCAGAAAACAAATACAGTCATCTCAGTAAGAGAATCGAGTACAATTTACACACCAAAAATAAATGAAAACCCAACTACACTACCATCAGTTAGAAAACAGCGTACTACTATTACTTACATACATCAACACTTGTATAAAAACAAAGATGCTTTTTGTATTCTTACCAAGAAATATACATCAATACATGTTGTATACTCTGTTGTTCTTGATATCCTTATTCCAGCATACAACAGTCAATTTGTATCTATTCTATTGTATTCGTTCGTTGTTTCACTACCCAACAACTTTTAATTTATTATTTTTTTGTCGACCAACATCTTGTACATATCACAAAAAAACTTGTCTTTAATCTCCTCTTGTTTATTTATTTCAGTTTAGTTTGTAATTATAATTTAATGCTGGTTGTTTTTAATTTAATTTTTTTCTTAACTTTTCTATGGTGTTGAACTTTTTTGAAACTTAATTTTAACATCATCTAAAAATCTTCATTGTCATCTTCATTTGTTTGTTTTTTCTTGGCTTTTATTGTCATCAATCATATTCATGTTATGTGGGACGTTTCTCAATAGATTTTCATAATACATATTTCATTGGTATGTTGTATTCTTACTTGTAAATAACTCTGACACGCTTTTCACATTCACTTTTGACAGGGATGTTGTATTTTTTTTTATAATTTTGTTCATTCTGAAATAAAATTTAAAATCTGTAAAACATTTTAATATTTCGAAAACATTCTAAAATGTGAATTATGAGCAAAAACTTAAAATAATATGTTTGATTATTTTGTAACACTTTGTATCGAACTTCTGAGAGGTTACCAGCATACACATCATGTTCTATGATGTCATGTATGGATGTCAGAAAAGAATAATGTAATTTTTTGTTCGTGAAATAGTTATGCAAGTACTTAATATAGAATTATATAATTTCTACACAACATTGATTAAAAACATTCTATTTCTAGTTTACTTAATATTTTTGTCTGAAATAATTTATGGAGAGCTCTCTGTGAGACTCTTTGTTGAAAAATTCAGAAATTTTGCGTATACTTTTACTCTAAGAGCCCATGGCCGGCAAACTTACGGTATTTTCTGAGACCCTATATTTTCTCCACTTACTATGTTATACCTATAGTACACGAGGTGAGACCTCATTTGTTGCAGCCGCGGTTCATATGACGTCAATCAGGTACTAAATACCCAAAATTTTACCAAAATGTACATCATTTTCTAAAGGTGGTCAATTGGATTCTTTGAAAGAATTAATTGTTCTTACATCAAAAATACAATGAAGGACACCTACGACGGCTCCAAGGTCGTGGTAGACGCCATTGAAAACTCCCTACAAAATAATCATTAATTAACTTATATATGAAATATATGTGAATTAGTTTATACACTCTAAAACATTACTTCAAATTACGATCATATATTGTCTAAATTTGTGTTGAAAATTTCTCCTTGTCTAAAATTACATCGATTTTGTAGTTATTTTATTAAAGAAGAAACCTTTCAAATTAATCATATTTAGTCCAAGTAGAAAAAATTTAACATAAAGTATAATACGGCTATGGCTGAATGGTAGATACGTCAGACTATCAGTCAGGAGGTCGTGGCTTAAACCTGCACGCAGCCAACCGCTTTTTTTTAGTAAAAAATTTTGTTGAAAAATAATGCGTGTGTAATTTTAGGTCGATAATAATGTGTAAAGTGCTGCCGACTAATATCGACCTAATTTTCAACAAAAGTGTTTTAGAGTGTAGCTAATATGCGCAGGCCAGGCGAAAAATGTAATGCAGGGCTACCTCCCATGCAAAGTAATAGCTAATTCTCGTATATCTGGAAAACTACTATATATTAGTGGGAGCCTTCAAGTTCGGTGTGAGTTACTTTGCAGCCAATGTGTGTAGGCAAACGGAAGGTAAAGGTATCTCTCATGCAAATCAATTATTCCCCCTTATTCCGTAACTGTTTGTCGACGTCACGTCACGACAATACTAAAAAAATTTGTACATTTCTACTCGTCATCGACAACACTTTACTATTACTGACTGCCACTTACTAATCTTTATAGCATAGTAAATTTTTGTCGACAGCGAGTAGACAAGTGTAAATTTTTTGGTATTGTCTTGACGCGACGTCGACAGATAGTTACAGAATAAGGGGGACTAATTACCTTATATCTAGAAAACTAAATTAGTGTAAGTGTTAAATGTTAGTTTGAACAAAATGGCAGACAGTTGGCATAGTAAAAAATTTAGCAGAACAGGAGTGGGGGAAGGATACCTCCCATAAAAAGTAAAATGAAAAAATCTTATGGGAGGTATACTTCTTCTCACCCCCTATCACGTATATTTTTTGTGTGACTATGAACACTGGCTTTTAACTATCTCACAGTAAATTTAGAGATTCGCACTGATGTATGTAGTTCTCCAGATATGCTATTCCGCTGATTCCGAATCTAGACATACAATAATTAGCTGTTACTTTGTATAGAAGGTGAACCTGCCCTAACTTCTATAACATAAATTTTTTTTGCTGGACTACGCAAACTGGCATAAAAATTAATTTAGAAGAATTTGAAGGCTCTCACTGATACAGTATTCCAGATATAAATTGATTATTAATTACTTCGTGTGGAAGGGAGTTTTCAGAGGCGTCTGACATTGTGTTTTTTTTTGAGGTAACAACAATTAAGGTACTCAAAAACATCAAGCGGCAGCCTTCAGAAAATGACGTAAACTTTACTGAAATTTTGGAATCAATCAGGCATGAGAGAAGTGATGCCTTAGGAGCCGCTGCTGAAACAAATTTGTTCCCATCTCGTGTACTATAGGTATAAGAGAGTAAGTGGAGAAAATATAGAGTTCTAGAAAATGCCGTAAATCTTCTAGCCACGAGCTCTTAGTATAGCTGGTTATGGAGACAATACTATTAAATAAAGAATTCAGAAAATTCGAAATTGTGTACTAATAGTTAAGTGTACACTGTTTTGCATATAAATACTAAAACAGATTTCTTCGAAAATAATATATACGTATATACTAACTAGTTCGGCGCAAACAATATTTGTTTAAAGAAATATTTAATATATATATATTTTTTTTAATTTTAATTACATATATACTAGAGTTTTGCTTATAGTTCTTACAGTTAAAAACAAAAAATCGAACTCATATTTTCGAAACCTTTTACTTTTTGTCCACCTTATTTTATTTTGTAAAGCCTTCGAAGCACTTTGACTTTTAAGACACTAAACCCAGAATACTTGAAAAAACAAATTTAATTTCGACTGTCCAATGTGGTTTTCCAAGCTCTCTTCCCACCATTATTGTCGTTCTCTATCCCTTACCCCCACTGTTTGTTTCTCTTAATCTACTATTCCTGATTCATATAAAACTTGTTTTATTTTCTTTTATTCACTATTAAAATTATTTGTTTCATTAATATTTTATGTTTTATGTTTATTTTGTTTTCTCTTTCTCTCTTATTATTTCTTAATTACAGTAAGAAAAGATCTTGAGTTACGTCTGCAGTTCAGATTTTTCAATAATCTTCACAGAAATCCAACAAGAGTTCAGTGAACAAAAAAAAAAGTTTTCAAAATCGAAAAACAATAAATACACAAATTTATTTAATCAAATTATAAAAGAAACAAAAAATATTAAATAACTTGAAAAAGAAACACACTCAATTATCGCATATTTAATTAACTAAACCTTAAAAAAAGAGAGATTTTAAAACGTAACTAAAAATTAAGAGAAATGTGTAAAAATATTAAGAAAATTTTAAAATAAATGAAGCGAATTTAAGCAAAAAGCGGCCTATAATGTCGTCGTCAGCAGCAGCGTGGAAAATGATATGGAAAAGGGCTTTTTGTTTTAATTTTCAAAAAAAAAACATTTTCTGTAGTCTTAAGTTAAAAAAATCAATCAGGTTTTATATACATATTAAAAAAAGAAAAGGTGAAAACGAAAAAAAATCAACGCTTTATTTCTAACTATAATTTTTGTATAAAAAATACATCACTAATCTTTGTTAAAAGAAAAAAATCAAACTTAAAATGTGAACATCATCATCATCGTCATCATCGCGTAACCTATCAAAATTACGAATCTCATCATTAAGTTTATACTTTATTCATATAAAAATAAAAAATAAATAAAAATTTAAATAAAAAAAGTAAGAAAACATTAGATGTCTTAAGGATTGAATAAATTTTATAACCAGCAGTAACGAACTACGACACGTGAAACAAAAATTTTGTAAAGAAACTTTACAAAATCAAAATTTTGTTTTATAGAAGTAACAGTAAAAAACAAGGTATCTATCTATCTGTCTATCTATCTGCAATCTCTTAAAAGTCTCCTTTAAGAAAACTTAAAACTTGTTTTGTTATGAAATTTTTATGATTGATCTTGACATTGTTTATGTCCACGATCTTTCTATGCTATCTAATGCTCGCTATCTCTCTCTCTCTCTCTCTCTCTCTCTTTCTATTTCAAGCTACTAATTGAATTTTAAAAAGAATGATTTCCTTTTACGAAATTTAAGCTGAAAGCTAATTTTAGTTGTGAACATGCCATAGGCTTTGAAATATATTTTGTATACTATACAAAAGAAAAAAAAGAACGCTGAAACTTTATTAATTATGAACTGACTGCATTATTTTAATATAAATTGAATTACCCAGCCATGCTTTAAATAATCAAAAATATTAAAGCTTAACTACATGTCGCACGATGCAAGGTCGGGACTTTTGCAAAATAAATGGTAATAAATCTGGAACTTCTAAACTACTGAACATCTTTAGAGAAGGAGTCAGGCGGTCTTCTGGCTAAAGCACGAGAGAAGTTATAGTGGGCCAAAGTTGACTACCTGAGACTCAAAAAACCTTCTGAGGGTTGTAACTTTTTTAAATATCCGATTTTAAAAATATAAAGTGCGTTGTGTTAAATTATATTCCAAACAAAAATTGTCTTCACATGTGTTTCCCTATCTCACAGTTTAGAAGATATTTGATTTTAAAGAAAACAATTAAATTAAGTTATGAGTTTTAGTCGAACTGTATGGATCCAAAAAATCTAATTATTTTGGCTTGAGTTCAGTTTTAATTTAATTTTTCAATTAAACTATATTTTTTATTTAGAGATAAATGTGAAGAATTCACGCACTACTACTTGTAATTATCAATAATAATTCATACTAGAATAGAGAAATAACAAGAAGCTTAACACAAGGCATAAAGAAAAAAGTAAATATCAATAACTGTCAAATGAAATACAGCTCTAAGAGTACGGGTATGATTTGATTAAAGGTAGATGATATTCAACTCTTGACTGCAAACCAACAACTTTGTTCGAGAGAACTCTGAAGAGATTAGCGGGAGCTATTGAAACATGTCAGTTCAACCCTCCGTGCAGTCAAATTTTTCTTTGTCTATATGCTTCACATTTATCTCTAAATAAAAAATATAATTTAGTTGAAAAATTAAATTAAAACCGTACTCAAGCCAAAATAATTAAATTTCTTTGAAAAAAAATTAATTTTGTCTTGAGTTTTTTTTAGTATTTTGCCTATAACTAGTTTATAGTTGGATTTTAAATTAAAAGGCAGCATTTGATTTCTAACAAAATTCTACGTAAAACTGGAGAAAAACATTTTTTAATATCTGCATTCTTGAAGTCGGAAAATGGCTGAAAATTCAAAAATTTGAAATTGAACTAAAAAAAAACTTTTTCAAAATAAGTATCTTTATTATTTTCAGTTTTGTAAAAAACTTTGTTTGACACATTCACTCTTTAATCACATATTACAAAAGGCAATCCATTGATAAAGTGTTTAGCGGTAAATATTATGTATTTTGAACATGTACCCTACATTCAGCAATGGCCGAAAATCGTCAATTTTAAAAATATTTTTTGTGTCTAATGGCCTATAAAAAATTGTGACGGTAGATTTTGAAAATTTCAAAAACATCGTTTTATAATGTATATAGTTCTAAAAATTTTGGCAAAAAATTGAGGAGAGCATTTTCCTAAATGTGGATATACGCGCAGATTTTCTCAAAAAAGTCACAATTTAGGGAAAATAATAGCTTTGTAACATACACATTATTATTTTATTTCCTCAAATCAATATTTTTGACTTCTATATGAATCTCTTTACTACGCCTGAGAAAATTATTCAAATATTTTTTTACTGATCTCGAGATATGCCGATTGTACGGTATGCAACATGGAATTTTGTCAGAAATCGAATAATGATGGCTTTCAATTTAAAATCCAACTATAAACTAAAAAGTTATAGGCGAAATACTAAAAAAAAGTCAAGACAAAAAAAATTATTTTTCTTTTAAGTCAAATATCTTCTAAACTGTGAGAGATACGGAAGAAAATGTAAATAAACAATATTTCTTTGGATTTTTGAGCTTAACTCAACGCGCTTTATATTTTTAAAATCGGATAAATAAAAAAGTTACAAGCCTCAGAAGTTTTTTTGATTCCCAGCTAGTCAACTTTGGCCTACTGTTACTCCTCTCGTGCTTTAGTCAGAAGGCCACCAAGATATGCGTTGTAAAGTCTGACTCTTCCTCTAAAGATGTTCGTAGTTGCAGATAAATCCAATCAGTAGTTTAGAAGTTCAAGATTTATTACCATTTATTTTGCAAAAGTCCCCACTCTGCGATGTTGAAAGAATTCTGTCTTTTTTAACTAAAAACAAAGTCTAGAGTTTTGTTTTTGTAAATATAATTGTACTAAAGAAAGAATTTGTTCGGCATCGTGGGACAAGCCTTAAAATTTTCATAATGACCTAAAATTCAATTTTCATACATAAAAATTTTGTACATAATTTGTCGAAAGGCAAATTGATGGCACACACATAAGCGAATTCAATGGAATCCCCAACCATTCTGATCGTCAAACTGTATGATTTTATAAACTTGTCCTAAGCTTTTCAAAATTCCCTAAAACTAAAATACCATTTTCATTCATTTGCAATATTCATTTAATTTTCTGTTTGTTTTCAAGTTTTGCATGTTTTTGTAATTTTTCCTGATTTCAACAATAATATTTTCTTGCATGTTTTTTGTTTGTTTCGTTTTGTTTTTAATCTCTAAACAAATTTACACAATATTTGAATAAATTAAAAAAAAAATAGTTGTACATAATTAAAAAAAAAATCTGTGTTTAAAATAATAGCAGTATTCAGTGTTTGGCGAATTTTAGGTTTCACCTGTTTGCAATGGCAGCACTTCTGTCATTGATAGTGGTTGGTCGCCCTTTTTTAACAACATTTCAGCTCTATGTGCAAAACAACTAACAACTGTGAAGGATCACCAATACTTGTTTTTAAAACTAACCTCGTTTATTGCTTAAATTGTGGCGATCACAAAACTATTGTTTATAAAAGCTATGCAATTTTGCAATGCATAAACGCAATGATTGTTAGCAAGTGCAAATTTGTACATTTTGTTGTTGGATAGTAAAAAAAGATGCGATATTTTGCTTTTACACTTTCTGAAGACCAAACACTGAACTCCGCTATTGAAAAAAAAATTATTGTCGAAGCTAAATATATCAAGAAAATAAAAATGTGTAAAATTTTTCTGACGCACTGTACATAAATGCCGCTACAACAACAACCACTTGACATTCTGAAAGAGATTCCGATAAATATGTTTAAAATTAAAAAAAATATGGTTAAACTTGCTGGCCATTCCTGGAGCTTCGCGCTTGATAATTATAAATAAATCAAAAATAAAACACTGTTTTTAAACATTTTTATGTTGTCTCTAGAACCAACAAACCGATCTAAAGCATAGCACGCACCTCTGCCTGAAATTCAGGCTGCCATATAGAAGTACGTAAAAAAAAAACGAACTGAAATTCTGGTTGGTAAATTTCTTAAAGAAATTTCCGTTTGCTTACTGCGCAGTTCAAAAAGAAAAGTACACGGAGTTTAGACATTTATTGTCTATTACAGGCATGTTATAACAATAAGTGAAGAATTTTTTCCGTCAATTGAAACAAAAATTAATGTTCACACAATTGTTTAGTCACGGAATTTTTGACATTTCTTATTTTTGTTTTTTTGTGTGTTGTAAATTAAAAAAAATATATACATTTGTGTGTATGCAAACAAAATCCTGTACAGAATTCTACACGACTATTTTTCCGTGTAGAAGTAAATGCAAAACTCCAAACCTGAATTTCTGTAAGAGATGCGTACTACTCTTAAATCAAATTTAAAATTCCAGAATACTGACCGAATTCTGAAAACAGCTTTGAAAAAACTGTCAGAGCTACAAAATAAGCGCTATTTGAAAAATTTTCCAACAAATAACCCGATTCCGATCAAATTTTCGAAGCAGTTTTCAAACTTTGGAAAAATTACCGAATTGACAGGACTTTTTAAAGCAAATAAAAAACACTTCGAAAATTTTCGACAACGATATCTACTCTCGAACGAGTCAATAGATTTTAATGAATGGATCCGATCTAAGCGGTGACTTAAAATTCATATAGAAAAAACGCGAAAATTCTCTAAATCTACAAGTCGAATCGGTTCATATTCACACAATATCTAAGTTAGTTCAATATCTTGAGAATGGCGAAAACTTTGTAACGGCCGATTAAATCATTCAAATGCTATGAGTGGCTTGCATACATACATAATATCTCACCAGGACCTCAAAGCATCGAGATCTCATCATTGGCATAGCTAGGCCCTTCTGGGGGACTAAGTCACGCCCAGAATCGCTCTAGCCCGCTAAAAATTCAAAATATTAGTATAATTTTGATAATCCCCCTTATCGTGTTTGGCGATTTTCGCCTTCGACTACAACATTTTTGTAATAGATTAAAAACAGTTTTCTTTAATCTATTACAAAAATGTCTTTAATATATTACAAAAATGTCGTAGTCGAAGCCGAAAATCGCCAAACACGATAAGGGCCAATATAATAAGTTAACTGTAGGGCCTAATGTTGGAGCGACAAATAAAGAAGTGCTCCATTGGTTTTATGTGCTTAAAAAATGGCGAATGCAGTAAATTTGTGCAGGCTGTATTCAAACTTTTGCAAGACTAATAAAAATGCTGCCGTAGTTGCAGAAATCTACGGTAGCACCGTCAATTGTTTGAGTAAGAAAACTTTTAACGATTGTGTTTGAGCGCAGGACTTTGATTTTTGCACAATTACTGAATTTATGAATGTACCCAAAGTTTAATGTGGCACCTCAAAGCATGTGAAAAATTTATAACAGAACTAGTTTCTAAAAAATGTGAAGCTGAAATTGCAAAAGCAAAAATTTACTTTTTTAAACACAGATTTTTTATTGCTTGCATTAAAGAAATAAACAACTTACAATTAAATCTTTAAAAATACTCAATTCTTTTATTTTTATATAACATGAAACCTATTGTTTCTTCATTTATTAAAAACTATTTATTTGTATTTTATCTTTTTTAAAACCAATCCTCCTACTTTAGAATTTAAACTGCGATTTACATTTTTAAGTAAATTTGGAAAATTCAAAACTACGATTTTATTATAAAAAGCAATATAACAACTACGTAATACTTGTACTTATAAAGTGTATAAATGATACAAAAGATATATATTTTTGTAAACTACCAAGATCTTTCTATAAATTTATTTATTGCAACAAACTGAACTCATCACGAAAAGCTGTAAACATTTTAAATAAAAACTACGTGGATGTAAAATTTTTATACCGGATTTAAATGAATAAAACAAAAACTATAAAAAGTTTGTAAATTTCTACAGAATTGTTTTGTAAATGTTGTTGAAAATGCATTAACCTTAAACCTTGTTGTTTAACAAAGCCAGCATTATACAAGTTCTTAAGTTAACAAAGTCTTAAGAAAAGCTTTATTGAAGTGAAATAAACTAATCTTAAAATAATTTTTTTTTTAAATAGGTTTAAGTATTATTTGCTACATAAAAGTTATAAATTAATTCTTATTTACAGCCTTAATATGTTGACTATTTGGAGTGTACAATTTCGCTTTTGCCTTTTTTTTTATTAATGCTTCAAAGATAATCGCCGTTCACTACTGTCTCACACATAAATCGAGAATATGATTATGTCACACAATGGCTAATGTTTGGTTAAAGAATGTCTAGATTAGTTGCATGTTTTACGATTCATATATTTCGACCACTTCTAGTCTTTGAAATCATCTAATAGAAAAAGGCAAAAGCAAAGTTATACACTTAATACTATCCATTTAGAATATGAATGTTTTCCCATTATTGTTATTATTATTATTTTTGTTTTGTTAATATAAATTGTTCTACTAAAAAACAATTTTTTCCTTTGGTATAAACTTTCAATTAAAGATTTGCCTATAAGGATGGATAATCTTTGCAAATTACTAAGATTGCCATTTAATGATTTTAATTCCAAAACTGTACATAATTTTAAATTACAAAAAATACCAGAATACCGAATTAGATCATTATCTGGTATTTATGAAACCTCAAATAACACAGACTTATAAATTGGAACTTTATTCCCTCAATTTTGAACAAAACTAACATTTTTCTAATCAGTTGGATGTGCTAAAAAAATACGTTGTCCCCAGTTTTCCGATATTACTTAAAGATTTTTTTAATTGGAATGTCTTATATTTCCACTAGGTATACCAGTATATACAACAGATGCATGATAAAATTTCTAGAGTCCGACCGAAACCAGTTTTTTGAGGCCGAACCTGAACCGAACCTAATATTCGGCAAAAAGGCCGAATCCGAAACTTGCCGAAACTTTTTTAGCATTAGCTGATATTGACATTTTAAAAACTTAACAGAACTGAAAAGTCATTTATTTTATTAACGGCCCTTATTTTCACAATGTGATTAAAAGTTAACGTGGTCTTTAATGGCAAATTCGGCATACAAAACCCTCCGTTAAAGTATACGTTAACTTTTAACTGTACACTGTGTAAAAGGGCGTAAGAGTATTTCTGCATACATACAGTGTCAGTCAAAATAATAGTAGAAATTGAATATCTAAATTGATTATTAGGCTAAGGTTCGGAACGTTATATTCAGAAAGAATTGGGTATGATTAATATTCCAAGGAACAAGGGAAAAATTAACATCAACTTAATTTTTCAACGTACACAGCAGAACAGAGTAGCGCCACTTTCGGAAGCCGCTACACTTCCATCGTCAGTGCTCACGTGTATTTGCTATCACCACTTGTCAGGTGGCTCTGTTGAATGTGATTTTAATTCTTATATATACAACTTTTTCGTGAAAATTGAATACGAGAATTAAATCACTCTCAAGCTGATATTAAAGTGCACTTTCCCAGCGTTGCCATCGGTTTATTTTTCTTCATTCCCATTTTTCTGATTTTTGTTCTACTCAAGACAAACTTTTTTGGTTTGATTTTATACTTAAGTATATATGAACATGTAAACATGTGAAAAGCTCAAGCCAGTAGCTAATTGTTTATTAATATGATTATTTCGAACGTATTTGCTTTGTGAATCTAAATTGATTATTAGGCTAAGGTTCGGAACGTTTTATTCAGAAAGAATTGGGTATGATCAATATTCCAAGGAACAAGGGAAAAATTAACATCAACTTAATTTTTCAACGTACACAGCAGAACAGAGTAGCGCCACTTTCGGAAGCCGCTACACTTCCATCGTCAGTGCTCACGTGTATTTGCTATCACCACTTGTCAGGTGGCTCTGTTGAATGTGATTTTAATTCTTATATATACAACTTTTTCGTGAAAATTGAATACGAGAATTAAATCACTCTCAAGCTGATATTAAAGTGCACTTTCCCAGCGTTGCCATCGGTTTATTTTTCTTCATTCCCATTTTTCTGATTTTTGTTCTACTCAAGACAAACTTTTTTGGTTTGATTTTATACTTAAGTATATATGAACATGTAAACATGTGAAAAGCTCAAGCCAGTAGCTAATTGTTTATTAATATGATTATTTCGAATATATTTCATTCCATCGAGCAAATATAAAACTTAAACATTTACGAGCATATGACTAATAAAAACTTGGCGTGAAATCAGCTTAAATGATGAATAGAACTGGAATATTGGAAATAAACATTGCGAAGTGTTTTATCACTCTAGCTGTGTTCGTTTACTCGAAATTCTTACTACTTTTACTACAATTGTTAAAATTTGTTTACTTTTTGTATCGAAAACTTCCAACCGTAGTAAAAATAGTAAATTGTAGTAAGTAAACGAACAGGCATTCTATTATTGATAACGTTACGAGGGCACCAATCAGAAAGTTGAGTCGGAATAACTAAAAAAATATAAAGTGTAATATTTAGCTATTTTCTACAATAAATTTATACGATTTCATTCATTTCTTCTAAAGTGAAGTTTTTTTTGTTTACGCCCGCGTTTCATCGATGATATACACTATAAAGAATTTTTCTCGACGGTATTGAATTTATCGTGAAGATTGAAAATGAGCTTTTCTCATATATTGAAATTATTTAAAAAAATCTATTTAAAAAAAACAAATAATCAATTTCAGTGCAAAATTACAGAAGTAAATTCGATTGCGAAAAATCGATTTACCATTCCCTAGTTTATGCTATTTATTTTGGCAAACAGTTGAATACTTTTGGTTGCGCTTTGTAACACTATGTAAAATTTTCATTCAATTTGAAAAGATAATGGACGGGTAAAAACAGATTCACGGCGGTGACATATTTTAAATTTGGAAAAATACTATTTCGATTAACTCCCTTATGTATAGAGAATAAAAAGTTTCGGTTTCGGTATTCGGCCAAAAAGCTGGCCTAAACCGAATATCTGTCGAAACCACAATTTTGGCCGAATCCAAAACCGAATATTCGGTCGGACTCTAAAAATTTCCTTTAAACTATCTTAATATATTTAGGTAAACAAATCGGTGATTTCTTAGTTATTCATAAATTGGTATCGAAAAATAGTGTTTTTTTATAAAGAAATTAATTTTTTTTTCTAAAAACTTATAAAAAGTTTAAAACTGTAATAATTTAAAGAATTATGCCTTAATTCACAAAAATTTTTTTTTTAACTTATAACAGACTAATAAAAGAAATTTTCATTAAAAAATTTGATTAATAAGTCTCTTATTAATCAAAAATTTTTTTTTGTGAATTAAGGCATTAATATCTTACGAACAAAATAAGTAATAAATCCTAAAAATCAATGGATAAATGTTGATTTTATTCTCAATTATGTGAAGGAACTCAATTGATAAAAATTACAATTTCCATACAACACACATAAATACACGCACACACAAATTAAAATTTTACTGGTGTAAGGAAATAATGATTTTTATTAATTGAGTTATTTCACTTAATTGTGAATAAAATCAATATTTATCCATACATTTTCATGATTTATGTCTTATTTTGCTCGTAAGATATCTGTTCCTAAGAACGATATTTAAAAATTTAAGTTATTGCAATTTTTCATTTTTATGAGTTTAGAAAAAATAAATATTTTTCGCAAAACCCATTATTTTTCGATACTAATTTGTAGATAAGAAACTACTGATTATTTTACCTAGTTATATTAAAACAGTTTAGAGGTAATTTTATATATTGCATCTGTTGGTGTTTTGTTGGTCGAAATCGGACATACTGTTCCCGAGTTAAGTTGAAATATAATAGTGTAATTAGTGGAAATATTGGATATGCACATTAAAAGAAAAAAACTGAGGACACTGTACTTTTTATTTTTAGCCCATCAAACTGATCAGAAAAATTTTAGTTTTGTTCAAAATGGAATTTCACTGTAAGTCTGTGTAATAATTATATTTATTTTTTTATTTTATTTTTTTTGTGGAGAAACTTTGCGGCCTTAAAGTGCATCTCCAATATTTTTGAGCATTTTTATTCAATTTACGTTTGAATGTTGTATTTTTATCCCTGCTAACCCTTGAATTATTTGTTTTAACAAAATTGTTTTCTTTGTTTGTACAATTTTAACTAATTTGTGTCGTCTCTTTCTCTCCTTATGTTTTTTGTGTCTATTTACAGTACGTGTTCAACGCCTAAATCAACGTAAATAAACGTGTGATTGTCTAAAAAAATGTCTAAAATGCATCCAAACAACCAACCAACCAACCAATCCAGCAACCAACACAACCATTTACAATTTTGTTTAAAATTTTCAATATGTACCACCACCTTAATAACAAGCAAAAATTAATAATTAAATTATAAACAAATAAAACAATACAACATTTAAAAAATAATAAAAAAATATAAGCAAGATAAAGCTTCATTAACAACAACTACAACTACACTCAAGTAACAAGTTAAATCATGATCAATGTGGCCATAATGGAATAATCAATTCGAAATTTAGTACCAAGAAAAGTCCCTACAATACGGTTTTTGTAAAATCTGTACGTATAAAAACATGTTTTAAAATTTGTTATTATTATATTTATGTAGTGCAATTATTCTGTTTAAATGTTTTTGTTAAAATATTAAGTTTATATTGTAAAAAAGTTTAAAGGTGTTGGGGTGATAAGTTATTAAAATTATTTGCAATATTAGTCATAAATAATTTTGATATAATAAAAGAGAAAACTAAGCATCGATAGCTCAGAACTCATTGTCAAAGTTCTGCTTTGACTTTTTTAGACTTTATATAGGAATGATGTAAAAACAAGTTCAACGGAAGTGATTGACTAATAAAGTCAGATATGATCCGCGATAAAAGACACAATGCCTTTCAAAAACAATTGACTTAGACATCATAGCAGCCATCGAAGGCCTAAATTAACGCTTAATTTATTTCGAAAGGCACTATGCACAGTGGAACAGAATTAAAGTATTTTCGAAATAAATCAGGCATTTCTAAATGTATAATTCTGTCCTATAATCCGCATGGGCATAGCAGAGGGGTATTCCCGTTTATGTTTTGAATGCCAACTCTCCAAATTGTTCACGAGCGGAGATATGCGCCAATGTTCTGGAAAACGCACACAGCAAAACTATCAGCAAAAAATTTTCAAACAAAAGTTTGTCTAAAAATATATTTCATTTTCAGTAAATGTTCTGTACATAATCAATGAATTGCTTGTTGGACTTTTATTTAAGGCGCAAACAGCAAAAACCGCAAGAAAAACTGTGTCGTAAAAAAAACAAACCCGATGACGACATCAACACAAATAACAACAACAACAATGATAGCAAAAGGAATGCGATTGTACCAAGTTTGTTTACTGAAGATTTTTGAGTGAATCAATTCGATAATGCCGTTGTATTAATTCTCATTCATTTTTTTAGTCTTTAGATAAATATTCAGACTTGAACACATTTAACAAAGTGAAATTTCATAAATGCTTAATGGATGATAATGATGATCACCCAGACAAAAATTTTGTTTCGATATATTAAAAAAAATCCAGCAAATATTTTTGTTTGATCAAGTAAATTGATTTTTTTTATATTTCTTAGTATTTTTAGACTAATTGTTTTATAAAATCAGACAAAAATAATGTTTGATATTTTTCAGAAAGTCCAGTAAATATTTTTGTTTGATTTAGTAAATTGTTTTGTTTATAATTTGTAAATATTTTTAGATAAATTGTTTTATAGATTTAAAAAATTTTTTCACTGAGATATTTTTGTCTATATTTACAAATTTGTTCTTAGGTCCGTTCCTAGATAAAATATTTACTATTTCATTGAATTTATTTTCAGAAAATGAAATTTAGTTTTTTCTGTGCAGCGTTTTTAAATCGCTTATGGTTTGAAAAACGCATTTCGGCATGTTCTGAAAACCGGGGAAATCGCTAGCATTTTGCTATTTTAAGAACTTGTATTCGAGAAATAAAAACATATTTTTTTATTATAACAAAATTAAGGCAGACAATTGACAAACTCAAAGCTAATTTTTAAATTGCATGTTTTTTATTAAAATTATGAACTATTAATTTCGACAGCCGCTACACTGTCATCATCAGCGTCCTTTGTTCACTTTTACCACGCTTGATCGTGGATACTAGTATTAATAAAACATCAGCTATTTAACCAAATTTTATGACGAAATAGAATATGAGTATCTTATTCATTTTTATTAATATGGTAAGCATGAAATTTCACCTTCTGATTATTTATTCCAATTTTTCCAATAAAATAGTGATTTTGCTTCTTTAGGCAACATTTTTCGCAAATTAAATATTTTTTCAATTTTCAACTTTAAAATTGATGATTTTTCAATTCAGTCAAATTTATGAAATTTAATTTTCAAACGTTTTTATATTTTGATGTTTTACCTAACGAACGAAAAACTCTAAAAATCGGGTCTGATATCTGGAGAATAGTGGACTAAAGTTTTGAAAACTTGTCAAAAGTTCAATATTTAAATGAGTATAAATAGCTAATTACACAAAAAAATATACATACAATTAATTTTTTGTTATCTGCTTGACTTTGAAGGCCGTTGTGGCCGAGAGTATAAGAAGAACTCTGATGATGAGGAGCCTTGGAAAATTCTTTCTCAATAAAAATAATTTAATTGTAAAATTGAATTGAACAAACTAAAGCCTGAATAATAAAATTTCTTTGGATTAAAACCCTTTTAGTACGACTAAATACTAGAGTCCGACCGAAACCAGTTTTTTGAGGCTGAACCCGAACCGAACCTAATATTCGGCAAAAAGGGCGAATATTCGGCCGAATCCGAAACTTGCCGAAACTTTTGCAGCATTAACAGATATTGAAATTTTAAAAACTTAACTGAACTGAAAAGACATTTATTTTATTAACGGCCCTTTTCACAATGTGATTAAAAGTTAACGTGGTCTTTAACGGCAAATTCGGCATACAAAACTATATGTTAAAGTATACGTTAACTTTTAACTGTACACTGTGAAAAAAGGCGTAAGAGTATTTCTACATACATACAGTGTCAGTCAAAATAATAGTAAAAAATTGAATATATCTCATTCCATCGAGCAAATATAAAACTTAAACATTTACGAGCATATAACTAATAAAAAATTGGCATGAAATTAGCTTAAATGATGAATAGAACTGGAATATTGGGCTCCGTACACATACATTGAGGAGTATTTTTCACTCTATTGATGACGTTACACCAATCAAAAAGTTGAGTCGGAATAACTAAAAAGATATAAATTGGAATATTTACTTATTTTTGACACTAAATTTATACGATTTCGTTCATTTTTACTAAAGTGAAGTTTTTTTTTGTTTACATCCGCGTTTCATCGATGATATACACAATAAAGAATTTTTCTCGACGGTATTGAATTTATCGTGAAGATTGAAAATGAGCATTCTTCATATTTTGAAATTATAAAAGAAAATCTATTTTAAAAAACAATTAATAAATTTCAGTGCAAAATTGCAGAAGTAAATTCGATTGCGAAAAATCGATTTATTATATATAACATAAAATAGATTTTCCATTGGAATCGAAATCGTTTTACCATTCTCTAGATTTTGCTATTTATTTTGGCGAAAAACTGATGAATAATTTATGTTACTATGTATATCTTTTGGTTGCGCTTTATAAAACTAAGTAACATTTTCATTAAATTTTGAAAAGATATCGGACGGGAAAAAAAAGTTTCATGGCGATGACATATTTTAAATTTGGAAAATACTATTTCGATTAACTTCCTTATTTATAGAGAATAAAAAGTTTCGGTTTCGGTATTCGGCCAGAAAGTTGGCCTAAACCGAATATCAGCCGAAACCACAGTTTTTTGCCGAAACCGAATATTCGGTAAGACTCTACTAAATACATAATTCAATTCTAAATAATATTTAGATGGTGTTTATAGGCTGCTAACTTTTTTTTTTGAAGTTTCCTCAATTGTTGATATTTTTACGTGGTGATTTATGGGATGTTTTTAGACTATTATACAAGCTGTTCGACTTCTGCACAAAATGCAACCCTGATATAATGTGTTGTTATTGCTGTTTTAAAACTTTCCATAAACTCATTAGATCAGGGTTGCATTTTCTACAGAAGTCGAATGGCTTGTGAGATATTGGCAAACAGGCATTATACATATCAAATAAAAGTTTAATTAGAAAGTTCTTTACATAAAATTTATTTTTCTTTTCTTTTTTTTTAAACCTTCACCAACAATAGTAAGTTATTTTTGTTAATTATATTTTTTAAATATTAAAAAATTCACTTTGTTATTCTATCCTAATTGTATTTATACATAATTAAATTATTATTATGTCTATATATTTTGCATTTAATATTTACTAAAATAGTCTTTTATTTCTTAACATTTTCTTTAGCTGGGCGTCAGCGACGCATGGGACACTTTGGTAGAAATTTTACAGTTGGTCTTTGGCAGTAAAAGCTGAAATATGTCATCATAATATAATAAATATTAAATATTTTATTTTAAAAGATCTGTTTCTATGTAATTTGTTTCATGTATATTTTAAATATAATTTCCACGAAATATTTCTTCAATTTGCAAACTAGTTGGAGATGTGTAGATCGTATAATTGTTGTTGATAATTTCCACATAAACATGTTTCTAAACAAATGTTTATTTGGAAATTACCAATATTATTTATACGATCTACAACAACCCATACAGCAGGTGAATTGGCCAATTGTTGTAATTTTTTATTTAAACTGGAAAAAAATTTTACTTATAATTTTGAGAAGAGAAAGTATAAAAAATGCTTTTATTATTAATTTATTTGTTGCATGTAAACTCAAAAACTATAAGAAATAATTTTCATAAAAATTAATCTTGTTTCAATTTAAACCGTTTATTTGTTTGAAACTGAAATTTAATTGCAAATCATTTTTTATGACAATGAAAAATTTCTATTTCTATATTTTAAAAGTTTTATCTGCTCAATCACAATCTATTGTGAGAAGTTGTATGTTGCATGAATGATGTTGGTAATTTCCAAGAACATTTTTACCACATACAACTCCTGCAATAAGTTGTGAATTGCACAATTATTTATTATTAATTATTTTATGTCTACAACTATTTATTATATTCAATCGAACTGTAAAAAATTAAACTGCTGGATGAATTATTCCATAAACATAAAAAATAATCAAGTCAAGAGTTTACTAAACTTGTTAATAAATGTGTATGTTGTTGTAAGTTCTATTAGAAATTTTGTTAAATACACAATTTAAATATTTGGTAAAAAGACATTTAATTAAAACTCTAAAACTTAAATAAATTTTTAATCCTAAATAAAATTTTCTTTAATTGTTGTATAACTTTAAAAGTATTTCACATAAATAATTAATTGTACGCTTTTCAAAGACGTTAAAATCCCAAACATGCTTAAAAAAATATTTAAATATTTGGAGTACTCACAAGGTGTCATATCATGTCATATTGTCATAATGTCCTAAAATTTTAAACTAGTTTAAAATTATTTTTATTTTCTTTCATACAAAAGGTGTAATATATTAATACAATTCTTCATGCTATGTTTATGTTGCTATCATAAATAATTATTTTTCTTTTCGCTTTGCTTTTTCGACAAAATGTCCAATTATTTTTAAATATATGGCGATTTTCTTCAGAAAATTCGACTAAAAAAGTTATATATTGCAAAAATGATACAAATTCGACTGCAAAAGCAGCAAAACTGGCAAATTAGCTTACAGCATATAAATCGCGAAAACTTGCAAAAATGCGAATATGTTTAAAAAATGTTCAAAGCCCCAAAAACTATAAACGAACAAACTCAGTACAAAAAAATTGCGAAAATTCGCGAATAGTTTCGTTATTGAAAATAAAAACTTGAAATTTATTAAAAATCGCTCGAATTGCAAAAAATTCCAAAAACTTGGAAAAATCGTTAAAACTGGCAAAAAGCAAAGAATAGGAAAACAATAACTTTTATAGCGAAAATTCGTGAAAAATTGTAAAATTGCAAAAAATCCCTAAAATTACTTTAAAATAGCTAAAGATCTAAGGAATGCCAAAAATTCGGAAAAATTGTCAAAATGCCGAAAAATTTGCTAACATTAAAAAAAGCCCAGAACTGGCTAGAAAAATCACTTTTATCGCGAAAATAGAGAAAATTTGCGATAAATTGCAAAATTGCAAACAAGCGTTAAAACTGCTTAAAAATATCTAAAATTGTGAGGATTTCCAAAAATTCGGAAAAATTTGCGAAAATGATGAAAATTTGCGATAAATTGCAAACAAGCGTTAAAATTGCTTACAAATATCTATAATTTTGAGGAATGTCAAAAATTCGGAAAAATTCGCGAAAATGATTAAAATTTGCGATAAATTGCAAACAAGCGTTAAAATTGCTTACAAATATCTATAATTGTGAGGAATGTCAAAAATTCGGAAAAATTCGCGAAAATGACGGGAATTTTCAAAACCCTATTAATACCAAAAAGATAGCAAAGTGTGATATTAATTAAAAGTCGACAGAACTGTGAAAAAGCCAAGAACTGCCAAAAAATTACTTCTATCAGGACAATGGCGGAAACGGCTTGAGTCTGAACTAATTTGTTAAAATTATGCACAAGAGCAATAAGCTTTATTAAAAATTACCTGTACCGCAAAACCTACTAAAATTTGCAAATAAGTTCTAAAGCTTTAAAATTTGAAAGGGATAAATTCTCGAAGAAATTTGGTTTACATATTGCAAAAATTACAAAAATTCGCTGAAAAAAAAATCGGATACAGATAGAAGCCGTGAATTATTTACACATAATATTGCATTGTCGTACCAAATATTATTTTATTTTTGTAATATTTGTAGTCATTTGTTTTGTATCATCTTGTTTATGTTGCAAATAGCACACTAAAATATGAGGTGTTTTTTAACTTATGACATATGACTTTATGATACCTTGTGAATCCCCCAATTATGTGAAGTTAGTACTTTAACAAAAAATGCTCTCACACGTACACATTTAAAGCAATTCTTTTTTTTTTTAAATGGAAATTCACGTAGTTCAAAATAATAATATAAAATCGCAATATAAAAATTACAAAGCTATATAATTGTATGCATTATTGATTGTAATATTTTTTCTTTTTTAATTTAAGTTGATTCATTAATTTTTTTTATTTTGCAACTTACCAGGTGATTACACAATAAGTTTCCATAATTTTCTTTACTTTTTTTTGTTATATTAAGATCAAAAAATTTTTTTTTTTGAATTTCTGATTATTTTTTTTTATCAAAATTATTAAAAGATCGTAAAATTATTTTTAGTTTAAAAAACTTTGTATAATTTACACAACACAAAAATATATATGTATATCTGATATATAATACATAAATTTATTATTTAATATATAATAAAATTGCTTATAAATTATGTAAAAGTAAACCAATAAAAATAAAAATAAAAAATAATAATGCTTATGTTTTATTTACAACTATGCCAGGACAGTCGGAGAAAAAAAAAAAAGAAAAAATAACGAGTACCTTTTTTACCCCTTAAAAAGTACCCTATATTTTAATCGGGGTCATATGCTACCCGTGTACGAAATTTCAATCAAATCCATTAAGCAGTTTTCGCATGATAGTGGTTGAAACATCCAAACTCATAAACATACACTCTTTCTCATTTACAATATTAGTACGATATCCTATTTAATATGTAAATTCACGTAATGGTAACAGGCGCACAGAAATTTCAGATGAATGGAAAGTAAAAAAATTAGATAGTTACAAAAATTAAATTGAATGAATGAGTGACGTATATTTAATTACTGGTATCAGGCGCTCAGAAAATGCAGATGAATGAATATAAGCAACAAAAATGAGAGAGTTTAAATAAATATCACATGGAAATAATGACGTCACTTAAAAATATTTTACGCATACATATTTATTTACAGCCTTAAGCCTAGTATGCAGTTCTGCCTGAATTTCAGGCTGCCATAAGAAATATGTGTAACAAAAACAAACTGAAATTCAGGTTTGAAAAATTTTCAGGCGATTTTCCGTTTGGTAGCACGCAGCTGAAAATAAAAATCAACACAATTTTTGTTTAATATAGGGATGGCATATCAATTACTGTAGACTTTTTTCCGTCAACTAAAACAAAAATGAATATTCAGGCAATTGGTTGGTCAAGAAAATTTTGATATTTTGTGTTTTTGTGGTCTTTAAAATAATTTTTCATATTTTGTAGGTTGTAATTTATAAAAATAAGCGAATTTACGTGAATAAAAACAAATTTGTCCACACAACAATTATTTCGTGTAGGAATAAATACAAAATTTTAAACCTAAAATTCAGGCGGTTCTGCGTACTAGGCTTTAAGCCTGCGAAAATCCTAGCTAAAAGCTTATTTTCCAACTATATTTACACAATTATAATGTACTTGTCAAAATACAAATTTGTAACATGATCCTTGACAGACTGACCACATAGAAACTTGCGAACAGAAATAAATAAGCAATGCCTCAAATCAAATAATAATTTCAAAAATTCGAATTTCTTTTAATATAAGCAACTCCTGCATAAAAACTCTTAAGAAAACCATGGTTTTTATGAAATAATCTGCGAGCAATTCTCAACAAAAGTTTTAATTCCAATTATACTTGACACAATGATGACATATTTGGCAAAAGACAAACTTTGGTACCCACACAGAAAAAACTAATTTTAATTTTTTGTGAAGGAATTCAATGAAATAATAAATATTTTGTCGAGAAACGGACCTACAAACAAATTTGTAAATGTAGACAAAAATAAATTGTAAACAAAACAATTTGCTAAATCAAACACAAAGATTTACTAGACTTTCTGAAAAATATCAAACAAATTTTTGTCTGAATTTATAAAACAATTAGTCTAATAATACTAACAAATATTAAACAAATAAGTTTATTTAACCAAACAAAAATATTTACTGGATTTTTTGTAATATATCAAACAAAATTTTTGTTTGGGTCATCATCATCATCATCCATTAAGAATTTATGAAATTTCACTTTGTTAAATGGGTTCAAGTCTGAATGTTTATCTAAAGACAAAAAAATGGATGAGAATTAACACAATGACATTAACGAATTCATTCACATAAAAATCTTCAGTAAACAAATTTGGTACAATCGCATTCCTTTTGCTATCATTGATGTTGTTGTTATTTCTGTGTATGTCGTCATCGGGCTCGTTTTTTACGACACAGTTTTTCTTCTTGTTTTTTGGTGTTTGCGTCCTAAATAAGAGTCAAACAAACAGTTTATTGATTATGTAAAGAACATTTACCGAAAATGAAATTTACTTTTAGACAAACTTTTGTTTGCAAATTTGTTGGTGATAATTTTTTCTGTGCATAATGTACATATAAATTTAAAGTATGATGTTACCAGATGGACCAAACAGTGCCCTAAATCAAATAATACTTAAGAAAAATAGAAATTATTTTAATATAAGGAGCACCTGCTTTGCTTTAAGAACGTTTAAAAAATCATATACACAGAAAAATTTCAATGTAAAATCGTCGAAAACCAGGTTAATTTAACATTTTTCAGTAGTGATTTTGCTTAATAGGCGTTCCATGTTAATTCAACATGACTTACAATAATCTTGAAGGAACATTTATCCCTTTGAATTAACTATATGTATGTCATGTTGATTTAATATTGCATTCCAGTTACATCAAAATGAAGTTTATACTGAAATAATACGAAAAATCATATTGAATCAAAATTATTTCGAGCTGAAACAACGTGAATTTGATATTGGAGCAACACGAAGAATCGTATTGAATCAAAGTTACTTCAAGTTAAAATAACGTGAATTTGATATTGAAACAACACTTAGAATCATGTTGAATTATAGTTATATTAAGCTGAAACAACATGACTTTAATGTAGCTATTTTATTAATTATTTTACTTACGTGATGATTATTAGCATAAGATTTCAGAAAATTTTTTATTGTAGTTGGCTGCTCCAGCCAAGATTTGAACTCGTGCCACTTGCATGATAGTCCGCGCGCTAACCACTGGACCCACAACAGCTTCAAACTTTACTTTAGCTATACACTAAACAAATACCTATCGTATGTAAAATGAATTTCATTTTAATTCAACATGATTTAAATGATTATTTAACATAAAACTTATTTGAAGGTTAAGTTATAGTCACGTTGATTTAAAGTGAAATGCAACGTTTATAACAAAGTTGATTTAACAGTGGAAAATTTTAAATCAAAGAGATTTAAGGTTGAGATTTAATGTTAGATTAATAATTTTTCATTTAAAATTTATATGAAATAATGGCAATTTTGAGTCAGCAGCAGTAAATTTTCGCTGGTAATTCGTTTTTTGTCATGTACATAGCCGACACATATAAAATAAATTCCGGTGTTTATTTAAACTTGTTGTCCTAAATAAATGCTTATACAATTATTTCACAACATTTTTTAATTTGAATTTTAAATTTTTGCATTAGTTCCCTTACAATGTTTGAGGCAAGAGTTTCTCTCTCTCCCTTATACGTACAACAGTTTCTTTACTTACTTTTTCCCCTGGGAGTTTTTTCCCGGTGAAACTGTAATTTATAATAGGAGGGATTGGAAAAGGGAAACTTTTCCCGGGGAGATTGTATTTAGAATAGGAGAACAGGGAATAGGGAAAAAACTCCCGGGGAATTGTTATTCAGAATTGGGCTGGATAGAATTGTCTTGGTAGAATATACCAAAATACGCAAAAAATATACCTTTTTTTATACACGCTTCAGCTCACGAACGGTTATCGTTAGACCTCTAAAATGGTTTGAGAATCCTCATTAAAAGTGGCCGATCTTTATTTTGAAAGGGGTACCAATTTTTTTTCTATGACTCGCTTTAATATACATACGAGTACATACATAATTAGCACAAATTTTCATAATAATTTAAATTTCACCATATTTTGTAAATACAATTGTTTTTTTATTTCTCTAAAAATATACTCATCTTCTAAAAACATATTAATTAATCCTGTACATATTGATCTTTTTTCGAAATAAAATGGAAAGCTTTGGTTTTCAAATGCAAACACTGAAATTCATCGTAGATATTAAATACTCATATCCCTCGATTTGCTGTATACAATTTTTACAAACTTTGTTTGAATGCGATTTTTAAAAGCACGTGCGTGCAACTGCTTATTTATATGTACTTATTGTATGTACTTTTCAATTTTTTCGACATATCTTTTAGCCCTTTACTACCACGGCTGGAAGTTGAAGTAATTTTATGAATTTTAAGTTGCTTCATTAATATGGAAAAATTTCAATACTTTCTTTTAAGCCTACGCGTAAAAACCAATTTTGTGCCGAATAATAGAAACTTGAAATGCAGGAGATCTGACAAAAAAATAAGAAAGTTATAAGCCTTTAAGTAAAAAAAACCGATTTTATTTTCCATACAAATTTGTTTTTTTTTTAATCAAAAAAACTTTTTTTAATACAGATTAAAAAATTAAATTAATTTTGTATGAAAAATATTATTAGCGTTTTCATTTAACGGCTAATTACTTTCTTATTTTTTATCGGAATTTAGTGATTTTATGCATCATGTGCTCGTCACAAAATTTACTCGTAACACACAGCCGGAAGAAAAATTACACAATCGGCCATGTCACAGAGTTCAATTCTGCTCAGAAACGGAATTCAAACCACCCCCAGATGTCTAGCCCTAGCGGGAGCATACCCTAGCATACTAGCGCTGCCAACAGTCTGGACACACCTGACAAATTTGCGTATTTTAGTTTTCTTTTTTAGACACCAGCTGCTACAAGAATGGGTTAGGTTGAATTCCGTTTCAGAACGGAATTAAACTCTGTGACATGGCCGAATATATTTTTTCATCTTAATGGAGCAGTTTAAAATTATAGTTTTTGAAAAAGGTCGAAAAATATACTTTTTTTAACTTTTAAGGCCAGTAACCATTGGCGTAGATATGCATTTCTAGGGAGCGCAATGCCCCCCATTTCTAGCTTCGCGACAAATCAAAATTTTCATAAATTCTAATTATGCAGCTCTCTACTTGAAACAGAGAAAGAATTTTACATTTCGGTGTGATTATTTCGAACTAATTTGCCTTTGAGTCCAAATGATTTTATTACGCAAAAGTCCGTAATGTGATATTCAAAAAGAATTAGACCTGATCAATATTCAACAGTGGGGCAGAATCAAAATATTTGGAACATAAATCAGTCATTTCTAAACGGATAGTTCTATCAAAATAAAATATCACAAGGAAATAGCCGATAAGTATTTCTATTCATGTTTTAAATATCAGCTCTCTTACTTGCTCAGGAGCGGAGCTAGGAAATCTCAAAGAAGGACACTTCGGCCATGTAAAATATTTTAAGGCTTGTCATTTTTTGTTTCTCATCCGATATCAAAACTTTTATGCTGTATTCTAGTCCTTAGTAAAATCTAAAAGATACATATTTGGTTGTATGCCTATCTCTTACAGTTAGTGAGTTATACTCATTTGAAAATTGAAATTTCTGAAATTTTCAACATTTTAGTCTTCTTATAAAAGTCCGACTTATAAAATTTTTTCTTCGTTATTTAAAAAACTAAATTTCAAAGAGTTTAACTAAAATTCTGCCGTCTGAAAATATAAATTTTTTAAATTGAAATTTGAAAAAATTTAGAGTTTCCCACCATTTTTGCTAAAAAAAGCACCATTATTACTCTTTTACATATATGCAAAAAAAAATATTTTGGAACATATAGCAAATGTATACTTATCTAAAAGGTATATGTACAGACGTGAATCCACGGCAAATAAATAATGAAATTTCCTAATATAGTTGGATCTATGCACTTCCTAATATGACCTATTTTAGCCCACGTGTGCTGAAAACCCTTATGTGTACGTAATTATTTGGCAAATTGTTAAATGGGCCTTGGATCAAGTGTGGACAATATGGACAAAATTGTTCAGAATTGAATTTTTTGGATTTCTTGCAACTTTCTTAAGAATTCTGAGATTCCCAGAAGAAAAACTTTATTTTTTTTCTGGTATTTCGTACATAAATTACTATATAACAGCAAAATTTTATTAGAAAATATCAAGAATCAACGATTTTATAGCATTAACAATAATATAATACATATGAAAAATCTACTAAGATCTATGTATAACACTTTTGCGCCAGTATGACTTATATTTAATACTAAATATTAATTATACGCCATTTTGTCAATTGTTGTTCAGACTTTGTAAAGTTTTTCCTGTACGGGTTTTTACTTATAAGTCCATAAATTGTACAGGTATAAAAGAGAAATTTAGACATATTACATATAAAAATTTACAAAATTATGTGTAGTTTTCAATAATACATGGAGATTTTAACAATTTAAAACTTTTTTAAAGATTTTTTGTAACACAAGGGAAAAAATGTTGTTAATTTATTCTTAATGTTACAAAATCGTTGATTGCTGATATTTTCGAATGAAATGTTGCAGTTTTATAAGAATTTGTGTAGTAAATACCAAGAAAGAAAAAAATAATAAGGTTTTTCTTCTGAGAATCTCAGAATTCTTAAGAAAGTTCCAAGAAATCCAAAAAATTAAATTCTGAACAATTTTGCCCATATCGTCCGCACTTAATTTTTAAATATTTTTAGACAAATTGGACAATTTGTTTACAGAAAAAACCCGGCTTTTTTCAACGAAATATTAGAGACATTATTTTCTGTATTCACAAATTGGTTTGTAGGTCCGTTTCTATACAAAATATTTACTAAGTTATCGAATTCCTTTAGTAAAAATTATATTAAGTTTTTTTTTTAATTTCATTTCCATGAACAAAACGAGGTATGAATGTAATAAAGATATGCTGAACAAAAATATAATAAATTAATACTTAAAGTCAATAAGCTGTCAATTATAAAATTATTATTTTCACCGTATAAATATTTATTAATAAAAAGACCGTAAATAAAAACAAGAAAGATGACTTACTGGAAAGCGCCGACTAAGTAATTAATTAAACTTAATTTTTGTTAGAGAGCCACTTTTAAATTTTAAGAGATGCAAGAACTAACTACGTTTTCGCATTAACGCAACATACGCCCATCATTTTAGGAGGAGTTAAATTTTCCCCCCTTTTGCATATACATGGTTATAGTGACTCCGCTTAGGTAATCTTCTAAGCCTTATATTTAAGATATAAGATGTGCTCAGCATTTTTATGTAAAACACTACAAGGAAAATTTTTGTGGAACAATTTGACACTCTAACTCTTCGCTGTATGGGTATTTTTGTCTCTTTCTAAAAAAACCATCAACATACAGATTTTGTAGATTTTTTCTTGACAAATTGTTAAATTTTGCAGATTTTATCCCTAAAAATTCTGGCAACACTGTACATCAGATCAACTATGTTGTAAAGTGCCTCACATACTTGCAATAAATTGTGTATTTTTTCGTATTGTACAATGTGTATGTCATACTCGAAGGTGGCACAATATAGTGGGAAAAATCAAAAGACTTCTGATTTTTATTGTGCAATCAAAAAAAATTGTGTAATATGGTGGCAACATTGTTCAGTGTTATGTTTACTTTTTTACTGTCAGAAAAATTGGGCAATATTTTCTTTGAAAATATTGTACCATTTATTGCATAGTGTAGGTCAAAACGACAATAATATGTACAATAACATCTGCAATAATATTGAATAATGGATGGGCCGCTTAAGAGAACAGTTGGCGATGCGAAACAACTAACGCCATATACGGTTTCAATGCCCAAAAATACAACAGATTTATGCAAATGGTTTCGTTGGCCAGTGTAATTTAAAGCAAAAAAGTTTTCCATATAATTAATTTTAAATTTCGTCTGTTTTCGATATTAGAGGAGCATAAAGCATTAAAAAAATATAGAAGTTATCTTTGTTAATTTTCTTGTTTATTCTTTTTGATATTTATAATAATCTTAAGTCAAAATTAAAAAAAGGAAGAAAGTATCTAGCAAAATATGTAATTCACAAATGATTTTTTTGTTTGTTTTAGCACTCACTGTTTGAAGTATTTATACGCAAAGAAATCAAACGCAATAATACAAATTTACATATTTAGAATTAATCTGTATCTCTTAAACTCAAGCTGTGCATTAAATTAAATTAATTTAAATTAAATGAAAATAACACATACTGACAATGAATTAACTAAATATCAAAGTAACAAAAAAAATCGTCAACAGTTGGTAGATGTTTTTACTCTTTTTTCTGGTTTGTTTAACTTATAGACATACAGTTCGTTGAATTAATGTTTGCAAAATTTAAAAATAAAACAGTAGAAATTTTCTATTCCGGAAAGAATAGCGCCAGTAACGACTATAAAAAAACAATTGTTCAATTTACAATTTCAAACGTATGGCTTATCGCTTAAAAAAAGACGATACATATTTGTTTATGTGCTTGTGAACAGAAAAATTTGTTGTATTATTAAGTCTGTTCATTTACTTTCCTAGCAGAAACTAGCAACGACAGAGTAAAGCAGAAATTTACAAAATTATTCTCCCAGATAAGAAAAAGTAAATTAACGCTTTACTAACAAAAATTTGCAACTAACACAATAAACAGTTTGTACACCAAATAAACTTTACATTAACTGTTAGTACTTTGTATGAAAAGTTAGACATTTCGTAAAAAATATATAAAAATTTTATCATTTTGAGGTACACGAACACAACTTGGGATAAAAAAGTGTTACCTTTTAACTGTCCGTAAATGAACCTTTATGTGTTAAGTATTTAAATAACAGAACTAAAAATACAACTGCTTTTACATAAGGATTTTTTAGTTAAAATATCTGTAAACAGTAGAAACAAAGTTAATTTCAATGTAATTGTGGAATTTTTTCTGTTAATTTAGTTGAATTTGTTCGTTGCAGGAACTTCCCAGGTTTTATTCTTTATATTTGACTCACAAAATATTTCGAGTGTAACCTTTATGATTTAGCCTTGAGGTGGAAATTTTCCTTTAGCTCAGTTGAAGCGTTGTAAACTCTTTTAACGCCCACTGCTGCAGTCAAATTAAAGAAAAATACCGAATCTTACCGTATTTAACATTTTTGACTCCTTAAAAATTAAACATTTTTTAATAATTCATTAAAATTAGAAAAACTTAACTTTTTCATGAACTTTTCAAACATTTATTTTGTAAACAAAAGATCTAAACAGCTGTTTGGCTAATTCCTGCTACTAAAAATTTTACTAGCAAAAACTTGCAACAAATTTGTTTTCTCTCAACTTTTTTTGCTCTTTTTTCACTCTCTCGTTGAAAGTTTTTCGAGTACGTGAGCAATTTCCAGTAACAACTAGTAACAATTAGTAACCACTTTCAGTTATTGAACAGACCTACTATTTTGTCGTATTTTAAATTTCAAATCAATGTAGTCAATTCAGTTTGAGTAAATAGTTTATGTCGAAAAGCGAATTTTGTTATTATTTAGAAGTTTAGTGATTTCTTTAATACATTTAGCCATTTTTCGCAAAAATGAGATTTTTTTTCCGAATTTGTTTGTTTTTAACAGTGTTGGCGATTTCTTATAAATTTTAGGGTTTGTTTCCGATTTTGCAACTTTCCGCGAATTTTTGCAAAATTTTTAACAATTTGAGATTTTATTATTTTTATATTTGCGAATTTTCACAATTTACGCGATTTTTATCGAATTTTTTGCATTCCTCACAGTTTTAGCGATTTTTAATCAATTTATGACTTGTTTAAAATTTTACAATTTTTCGCGAATTTAAAATTTTTTCGCGACAGGCATAATTTTCCAAATTTTTTTGGCTCTCTGACATTTTTAGGAGCTTTTAACCAATATTCCGCTTAGTAACCTTTAAAATTTTAACAAGTTTTTGGAATTTTTTATAATTTTCGAGTTTTTTCCCGAGTGTTTGAGTTTCCTTACAGTTTTAGCGAGTTTTAATTAATTTTGGGGCTAGTTTTCCAATTTTCGCGATATGTTTGATTTACTCCAAGTTTTTGGCATTTTATGTAGGGATATAACGATACGCCGTTTTGCCGATCCGATACCGATACCGATATTTAAAAATAAATATCACCGATTCCGATACCGATACGAATATTGAAATTGAGTTCAAATTTAGATTAACAAAACTCAAGTGCAATTTTTTTATTATACAAAATTACATTATAAGAGATAATATTTAAAATTGATAAACCATTGGAAGTAATTTTTAAGGAGCTACATTTTCTTTGCTTCCAAAAAATCTATATTAAAAATATGCAGATAATTAGTAGAAAAGCAAGTAAACATTTTTAATTCCTTTATAATTTTAAAAAATACCCGCCATGCTTTTTAAAAAATCGATTTTTTAAAGGACATTTATCAACTAATATTCTTCTAAATAAGTTTATATTTATTCCCTTAAATTTACATGAAAACACAGTTCTGAGTTTAAATTCGCATAAAAAAATTGTGAAAATGGGTAATTTTTTATCCTTTTTCCTTGAGGAAAAATCATTATAGAATACCGAAAACGAAATTTGTCCTAGCATCGCTTCCAATTCGGTGATTGGTAATCGAAAAACAGAACTTCTTGCAATGGCAAGGATATGTAACACTAATTAGAAATTATCCAAATTTGCAATACTTCCAGATCGCGAATTCTACATTTTCATGACTTATTTGGAGTATCTTTTTCTTTTTGCTGGAATAAGATTTAAAAAACAACGACTTGAATTTGAATTCATGGTAAAATTAATAAAAAATAAATAATATTTTTACAAAATAACAGCATAAAATATTATTAATTTTTAAAATTGATATTAATAAGATTTAAAAAAGAACGAAGTGAATTTAAATCGAACAAAAATAAATTATTTGTTCAAAAAAACTCTGAAAAAACTTTTAAAAGTATCGTCGTATCGACAGTAAGATATCGCCGATACCGATGTATCGGAAAATCTGAAGTATCGCCGATATATCGGTATTCGTTAAATCCCTAATTTTAAGAGTGCGAGTCATTTTTGATCTATTTCAAGCCTTGATATCAATTTTTGCATTTATTGATTTTTGATTTTGCAAATACAATCATAATGCGAAGTTTTTTGAACAACTCTTCTATACCTTATATTGTTTTTACAAATTAATCAAATAAATAGAATAGTCCCAGACAATACAACTATTTAAAAAATATATAAAATTAAATCGTATAAATATAACGCACTTTTGTATGAAAATTTTATTTTGTTTTATTGCCAATAACAAAAATAACTATAATTAAACGATTACAAAACACATACGACGTTAATACGATCTTGTGAATTGAACAAATATAATATATTATTATCGGGCAGGTTCTTATTTCAATTTTTTAAAATGTGTATTTGTTTTTTTTTTCATAAAAAGCAAAGGAAAGAAATGTGTAAAAAATGTTTTACTAAAAAACCATTTGATAAAATTTCCTTTTTTTATTATTGTTCCTTGTTCAATGGAACATTAAAATAAATAGAATTTGCAAACAGTTACATGACATACTGTATTCATACTAAAACATGCACGTTCTTCTTAAAAGGGGTGGAATAATGAAGAGGCACTGGTTAGCTCTGTAAGTGTGTCAAACGTTATTAATCACTAGATTGGTTAACATTTTTTTTTGCCGATATATTCATTTGCATATATACATGTATGTATGCATTATTTAAGTACTATTTTATATTATCCAATTTTTCGAGCAGCTGTTTCCCACTCTGATCCAGGTATTTTGAAAGTGTAACCATTGAAAGATCGTAAGATATCTTATAATCGAAGATATTATATTAAATATTCCCTCTGCTGCCGTTTATTGTATTGCGCATTCTCTGCTAATTAATCGTGTTATCGCACGGACTTCCTGTTAATGTACTTATTAGTATTTTATGTTTTTAACTCCTTTACATAAATAAATTTTCATAAATAAAAATTCATTTTAGAGCTGCTACTAGACTTTCTACGCGAGAAATCCCTCGAGTTTTTTTTAAATAAATCTCGCGAAATTTTATTCGGGAATTTTCGGCAAATTTAACTTTATTGGATTTTACTCTTTCTTACATTGCTTTTCGTTGGATTGTTATTTCTTATATTATTATATACATACATATGTATACACATGCAACGGTTGACCCAATCAGTACTATGGAAATATTTAGGTAAAACCAACGATTACGCCAAATGTTCCAATTGCTAAAAAGGCCTACATACATAGGTGGAAGTACTATTGACTTCCTGTGACATTTACGACAAGTCCGCATTGAAGCGGATGTTATAGAGGTGTCTCTGGCGATTCCTACTTCAAATGTTATAAAATATCTCATATGGCTGTAGATGAAATTTTCGTGCATGAAAAATTTAATTTATCTTTCGTGGAAAAAGTACAACAAAAAAAATTATATGACATTGAAAAGATAGTAGTACAAAGCGGTAAACATGAACGTATCTTAAGATCATTTATTGCAACGTAGTGGTGTATCAAAAAACCAACATTTTCAAGTTACTGAAGAAAATGTGTTCATTAAAGCTTTGTTTATATGTTAAAAATTTCAGAAACAAATCTTAATATAAACCGAAGGTATAGCGAATAAAAGGCTAATATCGGCAATATATCTGTTACCATTTTAGAGTTGTAAAATTTCGATACCTTTGAATACTCGATACTACTCGATACTTATTAAGTATTGACTCGATATTACTCAATACTCTAGTCGATACTTATGAAGTATTGACTCGATATTACTCAATACTTTAAGGGTTTTCTTGAATTGAGAAATGAAATAAAATAAAAAATAAAAAAACTGCAATCATATTATGGTTGGTGCACACTCAGAGGCATTTGAAGAATAACATTTCTTAAATGTTGTTTTTGTTCCTAAAAATTACACTTTGGTGATGGGATTGAGACAATTTAAAGAAAGAGCTTGCGTCCATACATGAATGTAATAATTTTTAATTAGTCTTTAAAGATAGAATAAATAAAGTTGCTTTTATTCTTTATATTTTGATTTCAAAACAAATCATATTTTTTCCTTTTAAGCTTGTTTGATTATAGTCACTAATTTTCAAAAATTCCCAGGGATCCTGGATATACGAAATTTTATTTCCCGTTTACGTTAGAAATCGTAGCTGCTAGATTTGACATAATCTGGACTATAGACTACTTTCCATAAATAATTTCAAGTTGGTTTAAATTACCTTTTACCCAATCAAAACTTTTTATTCTCTCCTCTTTAATCACACGCATCTGTATTTCTACATTAAGTTCATAGATTGTGTATTATTATGTTATCTAAAGTAAATAGACAAAAAGAGGCGATAAACAGTAGTAGACAGGTGATCTTATTTAAAAGTCAACTGATCCGGAGAATATTAGGTTGTCACTTTAGAAAATTGGAACAAATATTAACAAAAAACTTTTAACATCTTTTTCATTTTAAATAGACTACAACTAAAGTTTAAAAAGTTAAGACGTAAAGCGCACAGCTAAATATTACAAGTACAAAAAATGAATACTAAATTAATTGTTAACGCTGTAAAATAAGAAAATAAAAGTTAAGCCATGTCTTCGTTAGAAAATCAAACAAATTTTCAAAAAACAAATGAATTACATAAAAGCTTCGATTCTCATTTTAACGGTTCCACGGATTTTATATTAATAACCGATCATCAAACATTAAAATCTCGCAGTCGTGAACAATTGGAGGCGGAATCACTCAATAATGAAAATATTTGCCGGTCTTGTGTAAAAAATATTTTTCGCAAAAAAACTCTTTACAAACGTTTGCCCATTTTAACATGGCTGCCAAAATATAATATGGCGGATGCTATCGGTGATTTGATAGCTGGTATTACCGTCGGACTCACCGTTATACCACAGGGCTTAGCTTATTCAAGTGTTGCCGGTCTTCCTACACAGGTTGGTTGGTTAAAGTGAATTTTTGATGAAAAATTCGAGATGATGTCGAAGTAAAGGGTTTGTTTGTAAGCGATTCGTAAGGTTTTTTTTTAAGATTTTAGGCCTTTTTTAATTTTAGGCTCTGTTCTGTATTTCACACGAAACGAAAAAATTTTACAATTTGCATGGCGTTGTTGTTATAAACAAATATTTAACAGGACAGGGGTCTCTATTTTTAATTTTATCCTTCATTCATAATATTTTTCTAGACTTTTTATAATACAGTTGAACTTCTATAAATTGAGCTTCTATAACTTAAATCGCTCTTTAAGTTGAAGCAAGTCTGGTGGCATAAATTTAAGTATTTTTCGATGTAATGATCATTCAATTTAGTGTTAGTGGTCATTTTTTTTAATACGTATTATAGAATGTGCAAACGGAATGACAAAACTATTAAAATATTTATATATTAAGATAAGAAAGATGTTGTAATCATTGTATGGATAAGATAATATGAAATGCGCAAATAAGTTTATATCCTCTAATTTTATAAATGCGGATTACGTAAATAGAATATACAGCCTGTTCACAGAATCCAATACGGATTGGTTTGGTATCGTTTTCTCTACAAAGCCGGTTGATTGGGTTCATGAAATCGGTTTATACTTGGATTTGCGAAATTTCCGTTGACCAACGGAATTAATTGTTCATGAATTAGAGTTCAGGAGCACTTTAATTTATGCATTTATCAGGTAAAATAATTTTTTCTTACCTTCTAATTACTAAATACGATTACTAAGTACGATATTTTGAATTTTGAACGAAAATAAACAGTTTTTGAACAAAGCAATTTCGTTACGTTTTCATGAACGCACTTACAATTGGAATTCCGTTTCCAATCCAATTTCGTATCGGATCATATGAACAGGCAGATAATCAGGAGTGTTCTGCATTCCATTCGGAATGAAAATGTTCGGAATTATCAAGGCATTGTTGTGGCAAATTAATGTGGTGTTTCCACAATGTAAACAAGCGACTTGAGTAAGTAATTTGTATGGAAATCGTACAAAAAAACTGAGTGCTTTTCATATAAATTTTAGGCAAACAAAACTTGTTTACATTATGAAAACAACACATGATATTTATAAAATAATTATTGTAAAAAAAACCGACTACAAAATAGGCGTGGCACTTCCCATAATTTTTATCATAATGCTGTACTTTCACGAGAACTAATTGTGTACAAAGTTTCATAAGAATCGGTTAAGTAGAAGTAGTATAAATGAATATATATTTTTCATGGGCGTGGCACTGCCCACTTTTTTAATCACAACATTGTATTTTAACAATAACTAAATGTGTATGCAAAGTTGCACAAGAATTAGTTTAGTAGAAGTTGTTGAAAATGGATATTTACTTTGCATGGGCGTGGCACTGCCCACTGCTTTAATCATGATGTAGTATTCAAAGAGAAGCTTAATGTGAAAATTTTTAACAGGATAATAGGTTGACTAGAAGTAGATGAAAAGGCATGTGTATTTACTTCTTATTGGCGTGACCCCGCCCACTTTTTAACGGGACCAATCTGGAAGTATATCCTATTAAATGAAGAAGAAATCCGAAATCGGTTTATAAATGGCGGAGTGTTGAGGGAGCATCCATACACACAAAAAAAAATACATGAATTGATAACCTTTCTCCGCCTTTGAAATCGGTCAAAAAGCGTTGTGTTTTTCTTCCGACGGAGTTTGTTTGAATTTGGAACGATTTTCCGTCATCCAACGCCAAATTTGGTTAAAAAATGCTATGACAAGCCGAATGGAGTACAGCATTGCAATTCTCAAACTTATTTTAACGCTAATCAAGGCAATAAAAAAATTAACACCAAAATTATTGCTTTTACTATTCGTTAACACTTGTAAGCACTACTAGCTGTGTTAACTAAACGGCAATAATATTTATGGTGTTATTGAATAGACAACAGCCAGCTGTTCAGTTAAAGCACGTCGTCTTTTGGCAAAACTCAAATAATTATTCGATATGTTACAACATATCTGTGCAAAAACATGCTGTTCAGGGTAAAATATGCAAAAATATGCAGTAACAAATCAATGCCAAAATTCTTAAAAAGTTCTGAAACCTACAAATATCTTATTTGTGATTAAATACATCGCACAGGAAAAAACAAGCAATTGCATATTTGCGGTTTCTCTGGTTATAAAGAATCGGTATAAGATATCGTGTAAGCCTTACGTTTTATGTATTAGGTGTGCTCAGCACTTTTATGTAAAACTCCACGAGAAATAATTTCATAGAACAGTTTAACCCTCTAGCTCTTCACTGTATAGGCCGTTTTTGACCCTTTATTAAAAAGGCGTAAGAAACTATCCTTCGACGTCGAGATAGCGGGCTAAAATATCCTACAAAAATTCCTCATAAAATTTCATTATTTCACTATTTCATTTCATTTCTTTAAAGAAAATAAGTTTCTAAACTCAACTGGAACGCCAGAAATCATTAAAAACTAATTGTGAATACATACGAAATTAACCCTCAGCACATTTTAATTTTTTACTGATTTCTGGCATTCCAACTGAGTTTAATAATTTATTGTCTTCAAAGACTTACAATGAAATTTTGTCAATAATTTTTTTGCATGATATTTTTGCCCGCTATCTCGCCGTCAAAGGGGAGTTTTTTGTCCCTTTTTAAGGAAGGTTCAGAGACCCATACAGCGAACCACAATGTCTCATACCGATTCTTTATAACAATGACCAAAAGTGGTGTAAAGAAATTTGCATAACTTTTCAGCTTATGGTTATCACATTATCAAACAGTAGTTGAGTTGAGTCGTAATTAGGGTTTGGGAATCGGTAATTCCCGGAAAAAGTATCCCGGTAAAATTTTCAGATTTTCCCGAGAAAACGGGAAATTAAAACTCATAACTTAATTAAGTACACGTTATTTCACACACACACATATATATATATATATATATATATATATATATATATATATATATATATATATATATATATATATATATATATATATATATATATATATATATATATATATATATATATATATATATATATATATATATATATATATATATATATATATATATATATATATATATATATATATATATATATATATATATATATATATATATATATATATATATATATATATATATGGACTTTTTTGACATACATATTTATAAAATAGCGTAAGTGACCCCCAACTTTATGTTGATTCATATAAGAAATTTGTATTTTCGTCCTGTTTTTCTTTAATGTTCAATGTTTTTTATATATGTATTACAAAAGTACGTTTGACTGAGTATACGACTAAATTTACACGATAAAAGTATTTAAGTTCACTTTTAAAGTTGATACGTTTTTCATCGCCTGTTTAAATACTTATCCCTGTTTATCGATGTCGAAGTAAATTTTCATTCTTACAATTTCATTTGAAACCAAAACAAATTCTAAAATTTTGTTCTTGTTTCGAATGTAACTGTAAGATAGAAAGAACTCTTTCGACATCGATAAACAGGCAGTATAATGTCCATACAATTTTTTTTAATGTAAAATAAAAATATGAACGGTTCAAACTTATACGGGATATTCATAAAAATTCCATTTAATTGAAGTCAAACCATTTCTCTTAAGCCGAGAAAAATGATTGCTTGATTCGAAAAGTACATGCAATATAAATTAAGTAATAGATGTCATTTAATCACTATAACAGAACAAAGTGGAATACTTTGTTTAAGTATCAATGAATAAGTGCTCTAATCGTTTTCTAAAGTAAATAATTCGATATTAAATGAACTTTGAGTGATTTTTCGCAGAATTAGTGAACAAAATATGAAAAGTGTAGTGGAAATTTTAAGCTCATAGAAGCTGTAAAAACTTTCGAGTTGACACGACTTAAATTTGTTTTAAGTCGACGCAATTATTGAAACCCTGAGGGAGAAATAAAATTTTAAATCAAAGACATTTAGACTAGGGATGTAACCGATACCGATATATCGGCGATACTTCAGATTTTCCGATACATCGGTACCGGCGATACTTTTAAAAAATTTTTTAGAGTTTTTTTTTAACAAACTATTCATTTTTTGTTAATTTTACCGTGAACTAAATTCATTTCATTATTTTAATATATTATACGCTGTTATTTTGTAAAAAATAATTTATTTTTTGCTAATTTTACCATGAATTCAAATTCAATTTGTTGCTTTTTAAACCTTATTCCCAGCAAAAAAGACACTCCAAAGAATTCATGAAAATGTAGAATTCGCGATCTGGAAGTATTGCAAATTTTTAATTAGTTTTACATATGCTGTCATTGCAAGAAGTTCTCTTTTTCGATTACCAATCACCGAATTGGAAGAGATGTTAGAACTTTCTTTATCGGTGTTCTATAATGATTTTTCCTCAAGGAAAAAGGATAAAAAATTACCCATTTTCACAACTTGCTTCTTTTTATGCTAATTTAAACACAAAACTGTGTCCTTTAAAAAATCGATTTCTTAAAAAGCATAGCGAGTATTTTGTAAAATTATAAAGGAATTACAAATTTTTACTTGCTTTTCTACTAATTATCTGCATATTTTTAGCATAGATTCTTTGGAAGCAATGAAAATGTAGTTCCTTAAAAATTACTTAAAATTTTTTATACTGTGTTAATAATATAAATTTTATATATTAAAAATCTCTTACACTATAATTTTGTATTATAAAAAAATTGCCCTTCTTGAGTTTTATTAATCTAAACTTGAACTCAATTTCAATATTGGTATCGGTATCGGAATCGGTATCGGCGATATTTATTTTTAAGTATCGGTATCGCATCGGCAAAACGGCGTATCGTTACCTCCCTAATTTAGACACATTGTGGCTCAGGGTTTGTAAAATTCGGAGCAGCTGCGTATAGTACATACTGTATCTTGCTTGTACTTAACGATAAGAATCCTCCTGGAAAATTTTTAAGAAAGCAAGAAACTACTGCAAGTTCTTCATAAAATGAATTGGATGTCTTAAAATAAAATTTTTAAATAATTGTTTGAATTCACTTAAAAATTCTTAAAAATTTGTTTTAGAATTGCTTTTTTGTACATATTTAAAAAGAATGCTTACATTAATAAAACAATAGAAATTTCGCCAATTTACATTTAATAAATCTTAAAAGTATATTTAGAAAATTAACTTTTACCGGGAATCGCGGGAACACGATTTTTTCATTCCCGTTTCCCGGGAAGTGCAAAAGTACGGGAAATCTCAAACCCTAGTCGTAATCCATAATGAGAATTTGACAACTACAACTCAACTATCAATTTAGTTGTGAATCATAATAGGGGCCTTATTTTTTATAAATTAGACCGTTAGTTTGGAGACGTCGAGTTTATATCCGAACAATTCATTTACTCTTACATGTTTATATTAACAATATTTCTTTTTACTCAATTTAAATTTTAGTTCGGACTTTATGGCTCTTTTATGGGATGTTTTGTCTACGTCATACTCGGTTCTTGTAAAGATAGTACAGTGGGTTCTACTGCCATTGCGTCCCTCTTAACGTATCAATTCGCTCGTGGCATTTGGCAAAGAGCTGTATTGCTCGCTTTTCTCACCGGTCTTATCGAAATAGTAATGGCAATCTTTCGTCTCGGATTTTTAGTAGACTTTGTATCTGGACCGGTAAGTGCTGGATTTACAAGTGCGGTGGCATTGATTGTCTCAACATCACAAGTAAAAAATATATTGGGTGTAAAAAGCGAAGGCGCTTCTTTTTTACAACGATGGATAAGCATGATAAATGATATAGAAAATATACGCGTAAACGACGCCATTTTAGGATGTTGTTGTGTAGTTATTCTAATCATATTTAGAACAGTAGGTCGTACTAAGATCGGACCCAAGGCAACCGCTGAACAAAAATGGCAACATAAAGTGTTAAATAAATGTTTTTGGTTTTTGGGTGTGATGCGCAATGCAACATTAGTTATAGTCTGTGCTATTGGCAGCATGTATTTGGAGTCACAAGGAAAACATTATTTTCGTTTAACTGGTAAAGTACCAGAAGGTTTACCCATACCTACAATGCCACCATTTTCCATAAATGGCCGTCCGGGTAATGTAACATTAGGCATAGAGCCGATTCAAGGAGAAAGTTTCTTTGATATGATAAATAACTTGGGATATGGTTTGATAATAGTGCCCATGATAGCCTTATTGGAGAATATTTCTGTGTGCAAAGCGTTCGGTAAGTCTGCACGCATTTAAATTCGCATAACAAATGATAATATTTATAAATTGTGTTATTTTTAAACAGCTAAGGGCAAACCAATTGATGCTACCCAAGAACTGTTTGCTATTGGCGTGGCTAATGTGGCGAATTCTTTTTTCCAAGGTTATCGTGGTAATGGTGGCTTGGCACGTTCGGCTGTAAATAATGCCAGTGGAGTTAGAACTCCTTTGGCCAATTTATACATTGGCTTAGTGGTGATGTTGGCTTTAATGTATTTAACGAAATATTTCTACTTTATACCTTTAACGGTTTTGGGCGCCATTATTATATCAGCCGTTATATTCCAATTACAATATCATGTCATCAAACCCATGTGGCGTAGTAAAAGTAAGTTTAAATATCTTGATTAAAAAATCATTTTACAATATGAATCCCTATTCTAGAATCAGATTTAATACCTGGTTTAGTGGCCTTCATTGCTTGTTTGGTACTGCCATTGGAAATTGGTATATTAATAGCCATCGGAGTCAATTTGCTTTTTATACTTTATCACTCAGCCAGACCGAAAGTATCACTGGAAACCATTGAGGTAAATTTATTATGAAATATTGTTAAATGCTTTTTATTTGTTTCTTTTTAATTTTTTGCAGACTACAGAAGGCATTAAATTCTTACAACTAACACCCGATCGTTGTTTGATCTTTCCCTCAGTCGAATTTGTACGCAATGTGATTTTAAAGTCGGGTACGAAAACCGCTCTGCCTGTTGTCATCGATTGCACTTATATTTATGGAGCCGACTATACAGCTGCCAAAGTTATTTGTTCAATGGTTCAAGACTTTGAACAACGTAATCAGAAAATAATTTTCTTTAATTTAAAACCGAGTGTTGTACACATTTTTGAAGGTTTAAATTGCAAACTGAGCTTGTGCTATAATGTTGACTGCTTAGTTCAAGAATTGAAAGAAGCGGCTGTAGTTGAAGCATCAAATGTAACAAGACTGCAGCTCGGTAGTGATAATAGCAGTTTGGCTAGTACTGTTACATTAACGAAATTTCAAACAAATAATTCATAAGCAATTCGAAATAAATAAGCTTTAAAGTGAAGTTTTTATTTTAAAATATTCTATTATCGTTTTTAAGTAAAATTGCAATATTTGCTTAAATGTTCTTGCGTGATCAAATTCAATTTTAGTTTATAACAAAAGGTAGTTAGAAAAATTAAATAAATAAATAGTTTAATTAAAGGTTATTCCAAACTCTATAAATCTTGATTGTGGTGTAGTAATATGATACAAACTACAGCCCAATTACAGTTTCAAATTTTATGATTACAATTGGAACCGCTGTTGACAAACCCGATCAACAGAGAGTCTGATGTATTAACATTCGATAGGATAATATTTTTGAGAAATCGGGGTTCTTTTAAAAGAATTTGCCAAGTTCGAAATAAATATATAGCAGCGCCAGTTTATGAAAAAAAATATTCTGAAAATTCGCCTGAGAGATTAAGGAAAGTAAAATAGATGCTGTTCTAGTGACATTGTAGTCAGTAGTTTGGTGAAACGTATTTTATTTTTAATACAAATTATCATTTTTTAATCTGATTAGCTATGAAAATATTTAATAATAGCCCAGTCAAATTAGACATAACAAGGCCAATCGAAGGAAAAAATTCCCGATTTTTTAATATTGGGACAGTTGTTCCTTGGTACACATATATATGGGGGACGAGCTATAGGGAGGAGGTCCCCCTTATGGAGACATTTTTTACTTTTTTGTCCATAGGTATGAAACTACAACTTTTAGAAAAATTGTTTGCATAAAAAAGTTAAAGCTTTAAAATTTTCCTACATAAATGTTTTTATCATTTTTTTACTGAAGCCCAAACTTTTTGGAGTTATAAAGCAAAGAAAAATTAGCAATTTCAAAAAATTGGCTTTAAGTCATTTAAGGACAACATTATTATCTAATGCATTTTTTAGGGATGTGCTAAACACAAAAAAATATAAAAATAATGTATATTGATTATTAGGCTAAGGTTCGTAACGTTATATTCAGAAAGAATTGGTCATGATTAATATTCCAAGGAACAAGGGAAAAATTAACATTAACTTAATTCTTCAACGTACACAGCAGAACAGAGTAGCGCCACTTTCGGAAGCCGCTACCCTTCCATCGTCAGTGCTCACGTGTATTTGCTTATCACTACTTTTAATAAACAATTAGCTACTGGCTAGAGCTTTTCACATGTGTACATGTTCATATATACTTAAGTATAAAATCAAACCAAAAAAGTTTGTCTTGAGTGGAACAAAAATCAGAAAAATGGGAATGAAGAAAAATAAACCGATGGCAACGCTGGGAAAGTGCACTTTAATATCAGCTTGAGAGTGATTTAATTCTCGTATTCAATCTTTACGAAAAAGTTGTATATATAAGAATTAAAATCACATTCAACAGAGCCACCTGACAAGTGGTGATAAGCAAATACACGTGAGCACTGACGATGGAAGTGTAGTGGCTTCCGAAAGTGGCGCTACTCTGTTCTGCTGTGTGCGTTGAAAAATTAAGTTGATGTTAATTTTTCCCTTGTTCCTTGGAATATTAATCAGGCCCAATTCTTTCTGAATATAACGTTACGAACCTTAGCCTAATAATCAATTTAGATTCACAAAGCAAAATACGTTCGAGAAATAATCATATTAATATAAAATAATGTAATTTCGGCCATTGCACAGATAACGAAATATTTTTGTTTTTCAATATATACTACTCTTTAAATCGCCATCCAGAGTCACATATTCAGGGGTGTCATAGAATCCAAGTCGGTTTTGCTGATTGTCGGTTTTGCAAATCGATATTGGTTTCATTTGGTGTCATGAAAAAAAGTCGGTTTTCTTATTTTCGAATGCAAATAAAACCGATATTCGAATCAGCTGTTTTATGTTTTGCTCATTTGCAAGGCGAATTAATACCAGGTGTCCTGGAGAGTTCAGCTGACTATGAACACTTTTCTATATTTGAACTGTCAACTGTGTTAATGTATCAGTTTTTTTGACAGCCCAAATATAAATTTTCCACGGCAAATTCTCTTGCGACTACCTGGTGTTAATCTACCTTGGTCATTTGTTTAATACTTTTAATGCAATTTTTTGTTTGGTATTTGTGATAATATTTTGTTAAAACTTGTGTTTTAAAAAAAATTATAGAAAAGAAAATAAGAAGAAGTGGGAAATACATTCTATCGTTGTATTATTTATATATGTGTTAACATTTGTGTAATTTTATTGTTTTGTGAAAATATAGAACGAATTTATTGAAAATATAAAAAAATTATTGTTTAACCATTAAAATATTAAATTTCTATAAATAAAATGAGCTAGTGCTCATTTTTTGTTGCAGAAATAAAATGAAAAATGGAGCTTTTAGCTTGTTTTATTTATTTCTAATAACAAAACGACAGCTGTAAGCTGATTGGTTTATTTCCAACAACAAATCCGATAAGCTTGGTTTCTGTGACATCTAAAACCGACACTAATTCAAGTTCGAACACAAAACCGATAACATTGGATTCCATGACAACAAAGTATTTTTTTTTGTCGGTTTCAAATCCAATTCCGATAAGATTGGTTTCTATGACACCCCTGATTGGTTCGGTTAAAGCAACCCAGGCAGAAAAAGATAATCAGCACGACGTTGGTACGATGGTCTGATGGTAAATCTTGTAAACTTTACGTTTAAGGTATAAGATGTGCCCAGTGCTTTTATGTAAAACACCACGACAAAAATTTTTCTGAAACATTTTAACCCTCGAACTTATCGCTGTATGGGTATTTTTGTCCCCGCATTTTTGTCTAGTGACAAGAATGTTTGCCAGAAAATTCTTCAAGGATATCCAAGCTCCAGACTGAGCTTGAATGCCAGAAATCAATTAAAATTTACAATATGTTTAAGGTCTAATTTCGTACTCTGAATATTAAAAATTTTACAAACTGTTAAAACTATTTTCTGTTCTTTTAAACAATATAATATAACGAGTGATTTTTTTGCTATTATCTTTTTGGCAACACTAGTTTTGACAGCTCACGCACGTTTTGTATCTTGTGTCACTGTCAAACATCTTCAGTTTGGTCTATAATTTAATCATGAATCGTCTTACAAACGAACAACGCTTGCAAATTATTGAATTTTATTACCAAAATGCGTGCTTGAAAAGTTAGATGAAGATCCACTTTTTTATCGAAGAATTGTGTTCAGCGACGAGGCTCATTTCTGGTTGAATGGATACGTGAACAAGCAAAACTGCCGTATTTGGAGTGAAGAGCAGCCAGAAGCATTGCAAGAGCTACCAATGCATCCACAAAAAACAACCGTTTGGTGCGGATTATGGGCTGGCGGCATCATTGGGCCGTATTTCTTCAAAGATGATGCGAATCACAACGTTACTGTGAATGGTGAGCGCTACCGTGCGATGATAACAAACTTTTTTCTGCCCAAAATGGAAGAGCTTGACTTGCATGACATGTGGTTTCAACAAGACGGTGCCACATGCCACACAGCACGCGAAACAATGGACCAATTGAGAGGCGAGTTCGGTGAACAGTTTATTTCACGCTTGGGACCAGCCAATTGGCCGCCCAGATCGTGCGATTTAACGCCTCTAGACTATTTTTTGTGGGGCTATGTTAAGGCTAATGTCTATAGCGACAAGCCCGCTTCGATTGACGCACTGGAAGCCAACATTGCCAACATTATTCGTGAGATACCGGCCGAAATGTTGGAAAGAGTATGCCAAAATTGGACTAAGCGGATGGACCATTTGAGGCGCAGCCGCGGCCAACATTTGCATGAAATAATCTTCAAACATTAAATTATATCGACCCAACTATCGATCCAAATAAATATTTCATGCATTTTTCTGAATTTTATGTGTGTTTTTTTTTTACTTTCCGATAGTTCTTATAAAATCACCCATTATTATGTTTGCTATTGAACGGACAAAAATCTTTTATGTCATATTCGAGACATGAGTCTTGTAGAAAAAATATTTTTATTTTATTTCAACATCAATCCTTCCTTATTGGAAAACTCTTTAACGTATATAAATATAAGAATATGACTAGCTAAGAACTTCCGTTTTAATTTGTTGGTCTTTTATTAATAACTCCAATAGTGTATGAAAAACTATTTTGCAAAAACAAAACTAAAACTTTTAATTTTCTTGCAATAGACAACATATTTCCACATGTGCATTAAACATAAAAATGAAACAGACTTCTCAAATGAGTGTTCCCAATACGGGCACATTTAAATTCTCAAAAAACGATAGTTATTGAATATACTCGTACAATACTCATGTTTTCAATTCCGCTTAACTAACCAAGAAGTCATTTTTGTTTATACACCTTTCGGTCCTCTGTCTAAATGAAGACTAACCAATGTGATGCATTTCGCATTGTGACCTAGCACAATCAATCGAATTTTGCCCACTCCCAGAAACATGTTTCTTTAGTAGATGAATAAATAAAAAAACTTGTGTATGCTTTTTATGAATTTTAATGTTGTTCGGTCATGTGACCACTTGGCGAAAATCGTACATAATCACGTTGTATACAATTTTATTTCCACTTTGTCCCTTATTTTGAGAAAAACGCCACAAAAATAAACTCTTCATTTGCAACCAAACCAGTTTGTTTTTGACATGTGGATGGAATAATAATAGAAAGAAATAAAATGAATACGAATAAAAAAGAATTCACGTGATCTATAATTTCAAATTTGTTTAATATATATTTATGTGATTTTTTTACACATGACACTGGTAAAAAAAATCTAAAAATATAGCAGCAACTCATTTGAATTATTCAAATTCAATAATAAAAGACATGCAAATTTTAAGCCATAATAGTCCGAAATCGGATAAAAACTTAAAATTCTATAATAAAAAAAAACAAAACAGTAGCATTTACATTTACTAAAAATAAAAAAAAATAAATAAAAAAATTTAATAAAGGATATGCTATTCAACACACATTTCTTGTGTTAAAGGTTACCAAAACAATACTTTCGACCTTTTCCTTACTTCGCACCTCGCAAAGTAAGAAGTGAGCGTTAATGCACCTCTTCGTAACTGGGATCATTGTACCATTTCCGCCTCCTTTTCATTCTAACAATTTCGCAACGTTTCGCGGACAGCTACGAAACGTTTAAAATACGTCTACGAAAAAGATCGTTGGGCTGAGATCAACGACTTTCTTCGGCTTTTTAAGTGGACAATATCGCCAATGCAATAAAAACGTTTATTCCATCGAAGCAAATTCCGGCTAAACATGGAATGAAGTCTTGGTTTAATCAAACTTGCAAAAATGTAGTCAGATCCAAAGAGAAAGCAATCGATATCCGGCGTAGTAACAAAATCGCAGATACTGATTCGTTGCGCAGAAGAGCGAGATCTATGTATGTGAGAGTACTATTGCCAATGTAACGCTAATCACCGAAAATGGAGAGGCTAGTAACCCTGAAAATTACAGCCCAATCGTAAAATGGTCTGCACTTTCCAAAGTTATGGAAAGTATAGTGAATTTCCATCTTGTGAGGTATCTGGAGAACAACAGTTTACTCAGCGACCGCCAGTATGGCTTTTGTAGGGGAAGCTATACTTTGACTTACTGGCCTTCCTTTCGGAAAAATGGTGTCAATCCATACACCATTTCGGCGAAAGTAAGGTGGTGCCTCTAGATATTTCTAGCTCGTTTGATAGATTGTGGCAAAATGTACTTTTGTCAAAACTTGTTTCTTTTGGTGTCGGTGATGACGTATCTCGATTTATATCGAGCTTACTCAGTAATCGCACTATACGAGCTGTTATAGGTGTGAGATATACTTCATTCCATCCGATCTCCTTACTATTTATGTCACATAGTATATCCAACCGAAAATGGAATACAACTCTCATGTAGATATGAGCGGATGCTTCAAGGTCTATTTTAAAGTTATTCGACCGCGTGCAGGCGAGGGCATAGAAGCTCATCGGTGACTGTAGGGTAGTCAACCCTGGTAACTCGCTGAAGCATCGTCGCAATGTGGGGTGTGTTTCGCTGTTTTATCGTTACTGCGATGGAATGTGCTCTGATGAAATCACTGAACTCGTTCCCAAACCCGCTCTTTCTTCATTAACGGCACATCCATTTCTGGTCGATACGACAGTGAAAATTCGTTCATTGGCCGAACTGTTCGTATGTGCAATAAAGGTCTTTCCTGTCACTTTCAATGTTGTACGATTCAAATCAGATGTTCACAAACACTAATCCCTCTATCCTCCTCCCCCCCATAACCAATTTTCCTAGTTCCAGCACAATGCATTGCATGAGTAGGGGTCATCCCCTGAGTGCTAGTCCCAAAAAAAGCTGTTCTGCTGTGTAAGTTGAATATTTGAATATTAATCAAGCCTGATTCTTTCTAAATGTAACGTTACGAACCTTATCCTAATTTTTCATTGTCCCAAGGGATATTAATCATGCCTGATTCTTTCTGAATATAACGTTACGAACTTTAGCCCAATAATTAATTTGAGTTCAAAAACAAATAAGTTAGAAATAATAAAATAAAATAGGCCGTCATTTTTCAGCGTACGAAGCTACTGAGCTTTTGAAGAATGTGGATTAGACTCTACTAGTTAAAATTAATTTTTTTCCTGCACCTATTCCTGAACAATATTCTTTTTGATAAAAACAAACGCGAGGTATATTTATTATTATTTTTTAATTAAAAACAATTGTTCAATTCACAAGCTCAGTCGTATGGCATGTCGTGTAAAAAAAGACGTTAGTTGTTTATGAGCTTGTGAACAGACAAATTTGTTTTATCATTATTTTATCGTATTTCAAATTTTAATTCAATGTAGTCAATTAATTTTGAGCATATAATTTATATCGAAAAATGAATTTAGTTATTATTTACAGGTTTAGTAATTTTTTTAATACATTTAGCAATTTTTCGCTAACTTTTTTCCGATTTTTTTTTTGGTTTTTCACGGTGTTGGCGATTTTAAATCAATTTTAGGGCTTGTTTCCGATTTTGCGACTTCTCCCAAAAATTTGCATAGTTCGCGATAGAAGCGACTTTTTGCAAGTTTTCAGCCTCCTTATATAGTTTTGCCGATTTTTAAGCAATATTAGACTTTGTTATCATGCCGCTGTTAGCAAGTTTTTGCGAATTTTCGCAATTTTCATGATTTTTGCCGAATTTTTTGCATTCCTCACAGTTTTAGCGACTTTTTAATCACAATTATGGCTTAATTAAAATTTTGCAATTTTTCGCGAATTTTTACTTTTTTCGCGACAGGCGTAATTTTCTACTTTTTTTTTTTTTGTTTTCTTACATTTTTAGGGACTTTTAATCAATATTGCGCTTTGTAATCTTTAAAATTTTAACAAGGTTTTGCAAATTTTTATATTTTTCGCGTTTTTCCCGAGTGTTTGACTTTCCTTACAGATTTAGCGAGTTTTATTAATTTTTCGGGCTAGTTTCTAATATTGCAATTTATCGCGAACTTTCGACATGTTCACAATATGCTTGATTTACTTACTCCAAGTTTTTGCCATTTTTATAGTTCGAGTCACTTTTAATATATTTCAAGCTTTGATATCGATTTTTGCATTTATTTATTTTTAGAACAACAAGCGATTATAGCTTGTTCCCGTTCTATACTTATTTTTTCACAAATTAATCTAACAAATAGAATAGTCCCAGACTAGGTTCAAGACAAGTATGTATTTGAAAAACACATAAAATTCAATCGTACGCAGTTTTGTATGAAAATTACCAACATAAAAATACAATACTGTATAATTAGACGATTACACAACACATACGACGTTAATACGAGCTTGTAATTATTTTTTTTTACAAAATCACTTTGTTTTAATTATTCACTAAATTTATTTTTAAAGTCTACCAAGTCGAATCGGTTCAGACGACATCTAAGAGAAGTAAGTATCTTTGTCATGATTTTAATTATTCTCCGAACGGTTCGGAAGTTATGAGAGGGTTACATTCATACAGACACACACACACATACAACCACACCGACATCATCGTAAGACTAGTCAGAATATCATTCTACAAACTCAAAACGTGGAGATCTAATGAAAACTTGATTTTCCAAAATCGGGTTGATATCAGTAACTTACCTTTTTTGATAGCGGGAAGTAAAGAAATAAAAAAGATAAAAAATAATCTAATATTCTACAACTTATTTGTCTGACAGTGTAATAAAACTATGTATATTGAAAATTATTTGGCTCTTAATCACGATTTTTGTTGGTCATGTTGTCTTATTCATGTTTATAACACGTAGAGACACTACTGATAATGTCATAGTGTACATAGACGTTATATTTTTTTAAATACCATAAAGTCAATGGTGAAGTTCACACAACATTCGGTAACTGTTTACTCGTTAAATTGGTCAAATTTTACATACATTTTTTTGTCAAACCTTTAAAAAAAAAAATTTTACACCAACAAAATATATGGAAATTTTCACCAATTTAACGGGTAAACAGTTACCGAATGTTGTGTGAACTCCACTAATAAAGCTTTTGCAATTGTTAGAGAAATTTTGATACTTGTAGTTTATTTATACCACCATTGAAATATATTTCAGAAAACAAATGTTGTAAGTAATGTAACAGATCTAGAAATTTTCAACAATATCTTTCAGCTATTGTAATAATTGGTAATATATTTACAGTCTGGCAACAGATTGGAGCAATTCAATGTTTGCTCCAAATAGTATTTCGAAAATGCAAAAAGGTACCTTGTATTTTGCACGGCCATTTGCTTCAACTCCGTTATAAAGCAATTTATTTTAAACTAGATGCGCCCGTTACTTCACGCTTATAGTTTGGTTTATGACTATAAGGTGTTTGTGAAAAAAATTTTAGTCCCCTTTCGCACTATCAAAGTTTACTTTGACAATGTTTTTTCAATTTTCCTTTGAACTCCCTTTCTCTTCTGCACACGCAAAGTTTACTTTCAAAAGTTTGTGTTATTTTGTTGTTGTTGTTTTTACGACTATGTATAGACGACGAACGAAGAACAAAGAAACTTTGCGAGAACATCAAAGTCTGTAGTCACCCCCCATTCTTCTTTCCCTTCTTTCCAACATACTCAAGACTTTGCAAAGTAAACTTTTCTAGTGCGAAAGGGCACTTATCTTATACAGCTCCTTACATATTGTTTAAAGTTCCCATTATAATAAATAACAGTTCTACCAACAATAAAAACAAAAAACGCACTTGCTGTTTCTTTTCCCTTGGAAATAAGATATTTTATCGCGGTAAAAAGTATCCCATATTTTAACCGGGCTATTAAACTATGTCCACATCAATGTTTACAAATATTTTTTCGGGTTAACCTTGTATGCCATCCATGGAACTTCCGCCAGTTTCAATCTCAAAGCGCTAGAAAATTCATAGATTAAAAAAAGTCAGAAATCAAAAAAACTTAAAAACAGTTGAACATGCGAAAGAAAAGACAGTTAGTGAAGTTCCGAAAACGTTAATTAATAATAGGTACGACTCGCCGCGAGGTGGCGACAAAACTGTTAATTGAGCTTACTAAAATAAGTAGGATTTTCGCTTGGATGTTGTTGCTGCCGTCGCTGGTAGTGTAGGTAAAGGGCTCTGGTGAGAAGACTGTAGTGGTCTCGAAACATCTCATGTCAGTTCAACCTTCTATATATCCAAATTTTTCTTTGAATGTTCAATATTTACATGCTTTAGAATTTCTTTCTTAAATAAAAAAGAATAATAATTTGATCGAAAGATTAAATTGAAAAGGAACTTAAACCAAACTAATTAAATAACTTTGGATAAAAACCATACAGTTCGACTAAAAAATTCATAGCTCGATGATTAATAAAAAACATTTTTTTTCAAAATTTTCGACAAGGATATCTTTTTAATCACTACACCGAAAAGTGACTAAATATAAAAAATAGATTTGGCACCAATTTTGGAGTAATTACAAAATAGCAATTTGTTCTAAATTTTTCGACATCGATATATTTTAATGAATGCTTGCTTAAACTTTATTTTAAAATCAAATCAATTCGTATTTCAAGTTTTGAATGTCATAGTTTTGATGAAAAATGTTATTGCATTTATGAAAGACCGATGAAAATCTTAAGTATGGCAATTGGTTAAGACGTTCAAAAGTTATAAGTTGCTTACATACTTCCACACCCACACACATACGTACATGTATTAAAATATGTAGTCAGACTAGCTTAATAGGTTTTCAAAGCGTTGAAATCTGATGAAAACTCGATTCTCGGAAATCGGTAAGAAATTAGTAAGCTTGATTGCGGGAAGCTAAAAATGAGGAAGTATCAATGTTTATTCACTTATACGAGTACATAGTGAATAAAATTTTTAACTTTGCATTGCATATGAAAGACATGACGTTCGCCTGTTTGTCTATTTGTATGTATGTCTGTTTTGGAGTGGGCTTTTTGCAGGCACTATTTCCTAACAATTTAATATTAAAACTATTAGTGTCTATTAAAGTTGTTAATTTTTAATTCAAATTAAAACAGCTCTCGTACTAGAAGTTTTGTTTAACACACCTCATACAAGTGTAGAAGGCAACAAACGAAAACTGCGGTTACCTAGAAAAAAGTCCACACGTACAAAAATAATAGAAAAATCATAATTTAAAACAATATACGCAAAAAAATAATATTAAAAATGTTTATTAAAAATAAATAAAAGAAATAACCAAAACAATACTTTGCATATTTAACAAAATTTTAAACACGAACCGGTTTAAACAAAAGACTACTCCATACTGATGCGAGCAAATTGAATAATTTCTCTTTTATTAAATGTCCAATAAAGATTTTTGGTTTGTGGTTAAATTAAAAACAAAAAACTTTGCTACTCAGTCAGTCAATTTTGGAATACGGTGAAGTAATATTGTAGATTTGGTTAACGGTTGTTTGGATTGAATGTGTGGCAAAAACGAAATCGCGATTTAAAATTTGATACAAAATGTCTCTAAATGATGTAACAATAATAAATTCTATGGACTGTATAATGATAACGGATCATCAAACTATAACGCGAAGTCGTCTCGCCCTAAAGGCCAATGAATCGTCATTGGCAGATTTAACAGCTGAAACTGAAAATAAAACAACAAAATGTTTGGAATATTTGGATAAAGTGTTTAATAGAAATGTTTTAAGGCGTCATTTGCCGGTGTTGCAATGGTTACCGAATTATAATAAAGATGATTTTATAGGAGACTTAATAGCGGGTATAACAGACGCATTAGCAGCAATACCCTTAGCACTGGCCTTTGCCAGTATTGCCGGTTTGCCAACAGAGGTAGTAACAATAAATAATAATGCACTATTTTTCTAATAAATGGAAAATTATCTACAGTTTGCTCTTTACAGTTCATTTATGGGCAATATAATCTACACCATATTCGGTTCTTGCAAAGATAATATTTTAGGTTCAACAGCGATAGCTTCGCTCTTGACTTTTCAAGTTGCCCACGGCAATTGGCAGAAATCATTACTTTTTACTTTATTATCTGGCTTTGTTGAGCTGGTGATGGGTGTAACGCGTTTAGGCTTTATTATTGATTTTGTTTCCGGTCCTGTTAGTTCCGGTTTCACCAGTGCTGTAGCCTTAATTATTTTTACATCACAAATTAAAAATATTTTAGTTGTTAAAATTACGGGTAAATCCTTTTTGGAGAATTGGATTTCCATGATGAAGGATATACATAATTATCGTATTACTGATACAATTTTGGGTTTCAGTAGTATTGTGATACTGGTCATTTTGAGATATGTGGGCAATTTAAGAATGAATTCCAAAGAAAATCAGGAAAGTAAAAAGCTCCATGTGATTATAAATAAAATTTTATGGTTTTTGGGAGTTTCACGCAATGCTCTCGTAGCAGTTGTTACTGCAGCTTTAGTGGCTTATTATGAACTCAGAGGAATCAGTTATTTTAAATTAACCGGCTATATACCATCAGGTTTTCCGCCAGTTGAAGTACCAGCTTTTTCTTTTGCAAGAAATATTTCCGCGGATGGTACAGAGCTGCAAGCATCTGCAGACTTTTGGGACTTAATACAAGAGTTTGGTTCGGCAATAATTGTAATACCGCTAATTGCACTTTTGGAGACTATTGCGGTTTGTAGAAATTTTGGTAAGTTGAAGTGTCAAATAGTGTTGTAAAATTTCGGTACTTTTGTCTACTCGATAATTATTGACTCGATACTACTCAATACTACTCAATACTTTAAGGGTTTTCGTGAATTGATGAATGAAATTAAATAAAAGATAAAAAACTGCAATCTTATACGTGAAAATATAGTTTATTAACTTTTTATCTTTGAAATATACTTTTTATTTTGTTTTACAAGGTTTTAATTAAATATAAGTTATATGTATTTGTAGTTCAGTAATTTCTTTTGCTTAAAATTAAAATTTTTTTTATCAGTTTCAAACATACTTTTCAATCTATTTTGTTGGAAAACACAACTCTGAAAGTATTGAGTAACTACTTTTTAGTATGGAGCACTCAAAAAACAACTCTAGTGTCAAAGAATTTTGTGTATGTATGTATATGCACAGTGGGACATAATCGAAATATTTTGGAAATAAATCAGGCATATCTAAAAGGATAATCCTATCGGAATAAAATTTCACATGGGCATACTTTGAATATCAACTATCCAAATTGCTTAGAAGTGGATCTATGAAGTTTTTTAACGCTTGCAATTTTTTAGGCTTCCGTACAGACAGAATATGTAAAACTTAGGCCACTACAACAACAAATAATACTATACTAATGTAATGTACAGACACTTACACTTTAAATTTTTAAAGTTAGTGTTAATTGGTGTAGTCTGTAGAAATGACTATACCAATTAACACTGCTTTTTATAACAATACAAATTAAAGGGTGTTCTATCAGTTAATGTAATTTTAATATGTTATTTAGACAACATGCTGTATCTTGGAAACCGTAAGAGGTAAGCTCTTAAATGTCAAAATGAAAAATCGCCAAAATGAAGAAGCGCTTACAGGAAAAAAGCACCAAAATTAAAAAAAATCGCTAAAACGCAAAAAATCCCCAAAACTAAAAAGATCTCCAGAAAAACTTAACAAACGCCAAAAACCGAAAAAAGTCGTCAAAACGAAAAAAAGCACTAAAACATAAAAAAATCACTAAAGATAAAAAATCGTAAAAAACGAAAAATATGCCAAAAATGGAAAAAGGCACCAAAACGAAAAACAGCGCCAAAACCCAAAAAAAAAAATGCGCCAAAGCTAAAAAAAAATCGCCAAAATGAAAAAAAACTGTCAAAACTAAAAAAAATCGCTTAAACTAAAATAGTCACCAAAAACCGAAAAAAACGGAAGAACTAAGAAAAAAGCGCCAAAACTAAAATAAATCGCTAACACTAAATATATCGTAAAAAAGCGAAAAAAAACGTTAAAACAAAAAATACGCCATAACCAAAAAATCGCCAAAACAAAAAAAAAAATCGGCAAAAAAAAACAAAAAAATGGCAAAAAAAAAAAAAGACAAATCGCAAAGAAATCAACAAAAATACTTAAAAAATTAAAAAAAACTATAATAAAACGAAAAAATTGCCAAAATGGAAAAAGGGCAGAAATGAAAATGGATATACATATGCGTTTCGTACAGAACCCTTCGTGTGCGAGCTAAAGTCGCACTCTCCTTAATTTATTTTTGTTTCTCATTGGATTTCCAAAATTGTTTGGATTATTATAGCTCTCGATAAGATCTAAAAACATGTTTGATTGTTTTCTGCTCTTTTTCAATTCGTACATGCTTTGGAAAATTATTTCTCAATAAAAATGATTTAATTATACAATTAAATTGGACGAACTTAAGCCTGAATAATAAATTTCTTTGGATAAAACCCATATAGTTCATCTGAAATATACACAAATTCACTTATCTTGTATAGCTAGTGAGCTATACTCATTTGAAAATGTAAATTTAAAAATTTTTCAAAACTTTGGCCCTGTATTTTCCAGATATCGGATTAAAGAGCAAAACTTAAAAGCGTTTAAGAAAAGTTTAATGAAATTCTGATGTCTAAGTTGAAAAATATTGAAGAAATTTTGAGTTTTCGATAATTCTTGCCAAAAAAGCGCCATCATTAGTGGGAGGTAGGAGGTAAACTACACCAAGTCACATTTTGAACATTTTACAGAAGACCGCAAAACATGTTTAAAATCGCAAATGGTTCTTTTTTATATAACTCTAAAGTTATATTTTTATATCTAATTGAATTTTCCACTTTAGCTTAACCTGGGTCCTTTCGAATTCGAACTATTTTACATAAACATTTTCAATTATGTCTTTATGTCTAAAATCCCAAAGCTTGGATTCAAAATCAATAGCCACTTTTCAAGACGCTTATGTGTATGCATTTATTTCCCAAAGTGTTAAATGGGCCTTGGACCAAATATGGACTTTATGAGCAAAACCATAAAAAATTCAATGTTTAAGCTTTTTTGGAACTTACTTAGTAATTCGGAGATTTCCAGAAGTAAATTTTAATTTTTTTTGCTTGGTAAACATATAACCGCAAAATTTCATTCAAACATATAAAAAAAATGGGATACAAAAGTTGAACAAATAATTATTCAGCGGTTATCATGTACCAATTCCGTTTTGTTGAAACCCATAGAGAAAGAAAATACCTTTGGTTTTTCTAGATCACTTCGTAAAGTGATTTTATAACGGTAAATGCAGTGAAAAAAGGTTTTATTCGAGTTTGAAATTTAAACAGTCATAACTTCTTTGTCTCAAACCGGATTTCTACGAAGTTTTCCATATTTGAAAGATATGTTTGTTTTCTTTCAAATAAGATGTAATTTTTTAACTGAGTTAGTAAATGGCTAAGTTATAGTAGTTTAAGTGTAAAAAAAAACAAGTTAAAAAACCAAGTTAAAAAAACAATTTCCCCTGGCCTAAGTTGCTTATGAGATACCAGAATACTCTAAATATTGGCTTTTGTGAAAAGAAACACTGAAATAGCTTTCCAAAATGCACAATTACCTTAAGCTCGGTGAAAAAAAGTAACTGAATGTTTTGTGTTTTGACTTTTAAGTTTCTTATTTAGAAATAGGGCGGTCACGCTAATAAATTTCATCATAGCTCGAGAACGCTTCAACTGATTTGGTTATGTCAAGCAGTAAAAGAATAAAAAGTGTATCAGCGTTTGGAAAGTTTACATCTGGGATTTATTTTAGGGAGAGTTTAATTTCGCCCTCTTTTGCACGTGTATAGTTGCACTGACTCGGCATAGAATATCTTGTAGGGATTACGTTTAAAGAAAAATATGTGTTCAACGCTTTTTTGTAAAACACCAAGAAGAAAATTTTTGTTCAACAATTTAACCCACTATTGGCGAGTTTATTGCACCTTATTTATTTAAAGGCCAAAAAGACCCATACCACGATGAGCTAGAGGTTTGAAATGTTCTACAAAAATGTTTACTATGATGTTTCACATGAAAGTGCTGTGATTCTGAAATTATAAACACAATCATTATTTTGTTGACTTACCCGTTTAATTTCTTTGTAGCCAACGGTAAACCTGTGGATACAAATCAAGAATTAATAGCTTTGGGTCTGGGCAATATTTGCAATTCATTTTTCCGTGGCTATCGGATCAATGGAGGCTTGGCCAGAGGTTCAGTTAATACAGCCAGTGGAGGCAGGACGCAATTTGTAAATGTCTATATCAGCATTATAGTGATATTGGCCATGTTATTTTTAGCAGAATATTTCTATTATATACCAAAGGCTACTTTGGCAGCCATAATAATATCTGCAGTGCTATTTCAACTACAATATCAAGTTATAGTGCCCATGTGGCACAGCAAACGTAAGTTGAAGCTTTTAAATTCAAGTTTTTTTAAATTTTCCATTATTTATATTTTAGGATCTGATGTCTTTGTTGGGTTGTTGGCTTTTATAGCCTGCTTAATTTTGCCTTTAAGTGTTGGTATAGCTATAGCTATTGGCATAAATGTTTTGTATATTCTATATCACTCAGCCAGGCCCAAAATAGCTGTGGATGTAGTAAAGGTAACAGATAAATTAAATATACTATTTTCAATAAAATTTCCTAAACTTACTTATAGTTACCCAGTGGCAAACAGTTTTTAAGACTAACACCCGACCGCTGTTTAATATTTCCCTCCATGGAGTTTGTACGCAATAAAGTTCTTAAATCGGGTCTGAAGTATTCGCTGCCTGTCGTCATTGACTGCACTTATATTTATGCCAGCGATTTTACTACCGCAAAAGTTATAGAATCAATTATTAATGATTTCAATTCTAGAAAACAAAAGTTAATATTTTTTAATTTACGTCCAAATGTTGCCAAAGTGTTTAGTACATTGCAATCGAAATTTATTTTATGTTATTCTTTAGATTGTATTGAAAAATTATTAGATGATAACATTTCAACGAATGGAAGGGGAAGTACTGCCAATAATAATAGTGACAACGTAGAACAAACTGAACTTTAAAGTAAGGCCATAAAGTATGCTACTAATATAAATTAGTTAAAAGTTATTGTTAAAAAAGCTTTTGTTTTAGAATACACAGTTAAGAATTTTATATTTAAAATGCAAGAAAATAAAGTAGAAAAAAACTTGACCCAAAACCTTTTAAAATAATTTTTTGTAAACAAATTTGAAAAGAAATATCCACTGCCCTGAACTTCGGTTTTTCTTTATTTGTGTGTTAGTTGGATCTTTTTTTTTTTTTGCTTTGCAGGATAAAATGATAGCACTCATATTTTGAGACAAGGTACTATTTGTTATTTAGCACATAATTTTAAACAGATTAGAAACAAACAACAAACCAATTTTTATGAAATTGTATTGAAAAATTAATAATTTAATAACACATCTATATTCTTGCAAATATGTATGTATGTCCGTTTCACAATTAAATACTAATTTCAAAAATAAATCGCTAACAGAAAGCGATCGCTTCTCAAAAATCAAATCAAATAAAAATAATAATAAAATAACAATAAATGATAGCAATAAATTAATAACAGCAAAAAAAAAACTTGAAAATTTGATATATGAAATCTTGTTTTTTCAGGCACCCAAATATTTGGGGCAACTTGTTTTCATACTGACTTACTAACTGATTTGACAATTTTATAATAAACACGTGATCAAAATCTAACTTAGTAATGCCTGTTTTACACCATCTTACAAGCCGTTCGACTTCTGTAGAAAATGCAACGCTGACCTAATGAGTTTATGGAAAGTTTTAAAAAAGCAATAACAACACATTGGGTGATATGCGAAAACATTTATTAGGTAGTACATACTAACAATTTTAAGTACCTACTCCACTTTCAATGCAAAAAAATTAAGTGTTTACAAAAACTGACATGACTTAAAATGATAACTTAGTAGGCACTAGAATACTTAGTATATAGTTACTTTCGGAATGCGAAAAACATAAAAAAGGAAACGAATAATAAGCATGCACTTAAAAAAACCAAGTGTGCTTTAGAACCGTCTGAAAAATTAGTCCTTTCGTTTTGTGTTCTACTAGGCAGCTTCGAACGCATAAATTGCAGCTTTTGACTTAAGGGGTTTTGTAACTGTTTGCCGATGTCACGCCAACCCGACAGCAAAAATTCAGCACTCATCTGCCAGCTGTCGACAAATTGACTGCTATTAAGAGTTTCTTACAATTGTCTAGGCTTTAGTGCAGTGGTGGGAATTCTCTCAATTTCCTATGCACGCGAGCATAGGCTGTTTTTTGCCGTACACACACAAGTACACTGTGTGTGAGACTCACAGCCTATCTATTTAGCCGCGAAGCACCTACAGAAACGAAGAATAAAATAGTGTATGTTTATCCATCACTGCTTTAGAGAATAGAGTGAAGCAGCACAAAAAAGTGGGTGTTTAACCAGACCGAGCTACCTACATACATGTGTTTGACGAGCTGAATCCATAAGGTCTGGCTCGCTCGTACACTGTGCACAATATTTCGAGTAAATTGCAAAAAAAACTGCAGTATTTAAACATTTTCAGCAACTTTTCCCAATATATCGAAATTTTGAGGAATTTCCAGACAATCGGACAACAGATTCGGACTCAGCGCGATAACAAGTAGGAATTTTTTTGTTGCGACGTCGGCAATTAGTTACAGAATAACGGAGAATATAAAGTTATTTACATTTCCCCCTATTATGAATGGCGTTGGCGACGTCACATCAACACGAAAGCAAAAATTGTCACTTCTCTACTCGTTGCTGAGAACAATTGACTGCTATTCTCTTTCTATTTTTTAAGGCTTCGAAAATTAATAGATCATATAAATAATTGCTTAGAGTTCGCCAAAGTTGTTTTACAAGTGCAGATGTTAGTGATACCAGAATCTGTAAATGTCCATCGTATACAAATTTATTAGGCAGACTAGATCAAATGCGTTATTAGGTGATGTAGGATATCCAGTCACGGTATTCCTGATGAAGGTTTTTAAGAATCCTTCATTAAGGAAACAAATCAATTTCAATGGATCACGTCGTTATTGGACGGCTGCCTGAACAACCTAATGTGTATGCAAATAAGAGTCAAAATAGTTCCTATATAAAGAAATAGTTTTTATACTCTTCTATTTGAAATGCAATAAATTTTTTAGACAAAATGTTGTATATAAAAAGTATTATTTCAAATTCAGTGGTTTTATTTTTTTTTTACAATCTGAAAAATTAATAAATTTGGCAGCTAAAAACTAAAACCGAATAATTCGGAGCCTAGTAGCTATGAATTTTCAAGTATTTTTTTTTTGCATACTAAGTTCAAGTACACACTAAATTTTCGAAGGCACTACACTCAGCTGAAAGTACTTGACTAGGTAGTATATACTATTCTTTTCGCATATCACCCATTATATCAGTGTTGCATTTTGTGCAGAAGTCGAACAGCTTGTATAATAGTCTAAAAACATCTTAAGCAACGATTATAAATTTCTTCGGCCAGGAATCTCAAGTTCTAAAGAAAAGACACTTTATCAACAAATATTTTGAAATAAAAATGGTATTTTAAAATGCATTTATATATCGTCACCTAAAACACAAACGGCCCTATCTAATAATATTTTGAAAATTGTTCGTTCAGGAGAAGCAACAAATATGTTAAAATTAAAAATATTGAGATTTTCAAGCAAAATTCTCCAATATAATAAAAAGCCCCATGAATACCCATTTCTGCTTGAATTTTGTATATATTTATAATATTTTAAGAATTATCTTGGGTAGGGCTTTTCGCTTCATGTTTTTCTGAGACCAAAACCCCTATCTTCGCTGAAAGTGTATGAAATGTAATGTTTTAATCAAGGTAGATCAATAAGGTATTGATACAATCGGCGAATTGATACAACAAAGCAACTTTTTTGTTCAAGCTTGACAATTGCTTGAACAAATTAACAAATTTACATTAAAATTTTTTCAATTTAATATTTGTACCGAACTATTATTCGAACTGAAATGTGTATAACTCGGAAGCTGTTGTTAGTCGACTTAAGTTCAATAATTGAATTAATGTAAATTCAAATTATTCTTAAGAGTGGAATATTAGAACATCTAATCGGACTAGCAGAACGTATTAGTAATACTAATTTCGACAGCCGCTACGCTGTCATCATCGGCGTCCTTGTTCGCTTTTACCACGTATGGTTTCTGCGGTCTAATTTAAAACTGAAAATCAGAATGCAAATTATAAGTCATAAAGTAACCTGTTTAAATATGTACAACGACAATACCTTGATTTATCGTAGGCGTAGCCCAAATGGCTAAACCGATTTTGATTTAATTTTTTCGTTTGAAAGGTGACTTAATCGAGAGTGTTCTTAGCTATGTTTGCAGAAAATCGGCCCAGCCGTTTAGAAGTTATCACCTCTTTACTTGCTGTACCTAGTTTACAAACGGCTGAATGGATTTTAATTTAGCGTTTTTCGTTTGAAAGGCGAGTTGATCTAAAATCTTCTAATCCATGTTTGAAGAAAATCGCTTCAGCTGTGTTGAAGTTATCATCCATTTTTTTCAGGTTTTTAAAATTTGCAATTCAATTTTATTCTTCAATTAATTTTATATTTTTATTTAGAGAAAATGAAGCATATAGACAAGGAAAAATTTTACCGCACATGTTTCGAGACCACCCGGTCTACTCATCCGAGTTCTTTACCGCTTGGACCACATGACCAAAGTCTATAGTTTGCAGTCAAGTGGTTGAATATAATTTACCTTCAATCAATTCGACTAAAATTAATTGTTATAAACCCTAAGCATGCACACTGTTCAAATAAATAAATGAACAAAAACAAACATTCACTCACTAGTATTTCGTAATGCCAACGTAATGCAAAACATAATAGAATTGAATTGAATAACTATCAAATGAAAAGCTGAAAACAATTCTAAGAGTGACTCAGCATGAATTGATTGAAGCTAAATGATATTCAACTACTTAACTGCAAACTCTCAACTTTGGTCGTGTGGTCTAAGCAGTAATAATTAAGCAATTTAATATCAGTTCTTTAAAATCGAAAACACAAATGAAAATACGCCGCGTTTCAAAAAAAATCTCAGAAAAATTATAACAACAAAAACTACATAAATACATATTAAATTTATTTTCGTCTATTTTTTTTATTACTAAATTTAAATAAAATAAAACTATAATTAGCTAACACTAAAAAACAATCATTAAATTAAATTAAATAATTCGAATGTATATAAAACTATACAAACTATATTCTATGCAAAATAAGTAATACTTTTTTTATAATTTAGGCAAAAAATAAGTACAAATAAAAAGTAAGTACATTACGAAACTACGAATCAAATGTACGTACAAATATCTAAAACCTACTTTAAAACATGCATAATTATATACAAGTCGACAAAAAGGAATGATTAATAAATACAAAGGAAGATTATAAAATCTATTTATTAACTAAATATAACAATACTACGAGTAATTATAGCAGAAATTTTAATACTATTTATCTTATATGTAGCAGCAGAATTACTTAATATACATGCACTTTGAGTTACCTGCTCCCTATAGTTTTGAAGTCTCGCCTTCTTTACCCGATAATCTCATTTCTAAGATGGCCATATCATAAATTACTACCAGATTGCTATTGACACCCTCAAATACTTCAGCGACTCGGGGTTGTAAGTTGAAAAAATAAAGTTTCTGTTGGCGTGTTTCAAAATCATCGATCATGGTTGAAACTACCTTAGCAGCAGTGTAGTCCGCTCCATAAATATGAGTACAGTCAATGACAACTGGTAGGGTAGATTTGCGTCCTTGCTTTGTAATAACATTACGCACAAATTCCACAGAGGGGAAAATAAGACAACGATCAGGAGTTAACATTAGGTATTTATGGCCGTTGGAAGTCTGTTGAGGATAAAGCAATATAAGAAATGGGTTCTGATAACAACTTTGCTATTAACTTACACATAAAGTTTCCACTCGCAGTTTAGGACGAGCAGCATGATATAATATAAAGACAATATTGATGCCAATTCCAACCAATATACCCAATTGTAAAGGTAATACTAAACAGGCAATAAAAGTGGCTAAGCCGGGAATTAAATCGGATTCTAAACAAACAAAGAAGTAATTAAATAAATAAATAAAACCTAAAATTTAATTTATGTACTTACTTTTACTTCTCCACATGGGTTTGACAACACGATACTGAATCATGAATATAACAGCAGCCATAATAATTGCTGCTAAAGCAGCTTTGGGAATATAATAAAATGCTGGCGTGGCATACAATAGAGCAATGATAACAATGATGCCGGTATAAACATTGGAAAGTTGAGTGCGCACACCACTTGAATTTAAAACAGCACCACGGGCAATGCCACCATTACCACGGAAACCTTGAGCAAATGCGTTGGCAACATTACAAACACCCACAGCAATAAGTTCTTGAGTGGCATCGCAGGGTTTGCCATTAGCTTAAATAAAAATAATATTAATTAGCATACTTGTATTTCAATACCTTATAATATCAAACTGCTTACCAAAAGCTTGCACAACAGCCATGTTTTCCAATAAAGCAATTAAAGGCACCACAATAAGACCAGATCCCAAACTACTAACCATTTGGGCAAAACTTTCATGTTCTTCTATTATTTCACCCGTTGTAGAATTCAGCACAGTGGTCATGCTAAAAGGGGGCAATCTAAATTCAGGCATGCCAGAAGGTACATAGCCCACCATGCGAAATATATTAATATCGGAACTAATCAAGTAATAGCCAATAGCTGAGGTAACAATAACTAAAACTGCATTGCGTGACGTGCCAATTACCCAAAAGAGACCAGACCAAAATTTCTGACAGCAGGTTTTGTGACCATCCTTAGGACCAAAACTAGTACTAGCCATTGCTCTCATACTGAGTAGTACCACAATACATGCTACACCCAAACCGGCATCATTCCAGCTTATATTGTGTATATCATTAATAATTGAAATCCACATTTCCACAAATGTATCTCCTTTAGTGTTAACCCCTAATAGATCCTTAAATTGTGAGGTGAAAATAATCAAGGAAACGGCACTTGTAAAGCCAGCACTAACAGGACCAGAGACAAAATCGATAAGGAAACCTAGTCGAAAAACACCCATACCGATTTCTATGAGGCCTGTTAGAAAGGTGAGTAGAACAGCTTTTTGCCAAACACCTTGAGCGGTTTGGAAGGTGAGCAAGGCGGATATGGCAGTAGGTCCCACCGGAACATCTTTGCTGTTAATTGAATAAGAATAAGCCAATTAAAAAAAAGAAACATTTTACAAAAAAGTTATGGCTACTAACCTTGAGCCGAGGAATATATAAATGAAACAACCCAGAAAGCATCCATATAAACCATACTGAAAGAAAAAATAACATTTAGTTTTCAAACAAAAACTTTTTAGATTGTATAAAACATATCGTTACTTTAAATTACAAAAGGCGTATCTACCATATAAAAATTTTAAGTTTGAAACATAAAACTTAATGAAAGAACTACAAAACAGTATTATATATATTTTAAAAACTATAAAATATGTAGGCTGGATCCTATCCTACATCTTAAACTATACATAAGCTTTTTTTATATTATTTTATTAAGTTTTTTGTTTCAAACTTAAAACTTTTAATACGTTAGATATGCCTTTTGTAAATTAAAGTAACGATATTCGTTGTTATTACTAACAGAGCACGACAAACGCTATTCGCTTTCGCTTCAACTCGAAAATGCAATTTTTTATTTATATATGAAATGTTTTCTCTTAGCTAAGACTAGGCTTGCACACAGAAAGTTTTGTTGTCCAAGTTCTAATTCAGCTGGGAAAAACATAGAGAAAGTAATACAAATTGTATATACTATTTCTATTTCATCTTTCGCATACAAAATTAAAGCTTGAGCTAGAACATTTGCACTGTGTGAACCTGGTTTAAAGAATATACATGGGAACTGTAAAAATGACATATGGACGTGTCAGAAGCTAAAAGGCCTAACTCCACTTTTCGAAAATTTCTTAATTTTGTTATATTACTATCTAATTAGCTGTGAACTCTTTGAAAATTATTTTGTTCTTCTATTACTTAAATATTTTCCATTAAAAAATATGAAAAACCGGTATTGGTTTTTAATCTTATTTGAATTTTGTTCACATGTTTCTTTTGCGAAAATCCCCTACCCACTCATTTTGTCTGTTAAATTTTTTAAAAATGCATGGAACAATAAAAATTAACAAAAAATAAAAACAAATTTTTCAAACATCACTAATTTACTCTACTTCTTATTTTGTGGAGTTAGGCCTTTTAGCTTCTGACACATCCATATGTAAATGGAGTAAGCCACAGTACACTCAAAACAAAATATAACCAATTTAAATAGTTAACCTACTGCTATTGTAAATTGTTCCTTAAATTTTTATGACATAACAATTTTCAAATAGTAAAAAAAGATTTTAAAAAAATCAACTCAAAGAGTAAATACAGATATTAAATTTAACTTAATCTCTAATCTCGTTCTTAAAAACTCACTCTTAATGTTGTAAGTCATTTCATGTCTATGGTTAATTTGTGCTATCGTTATTTAACAAGTTGACTTAGCTGAGATGGTAAAGGCGGCCGGTTCATAAACAAGAGAAACTAAGTTCAAGGCCGAACTATTACATTTTACTGAATTGTAAAATAAAAATTTGGGAAAAACGACGTTTGAAAATTAACATTATATTTAATGGAGTAAACTTGTGAGAACCTAAGTTCAAGACCAATAAATTTAAAATAGAATATTTTTTTTATTAATATGATTATTTCGAACGTATTGGCTTGTGAATCCAAATTGATTATTAGGCTAAGGACCGTAACGTTTTTCAACCTACACAGCAGAACAGAGTAGCGCCACTTTCGGAAGCCGCTACACACACTTCCATCGTCAGTGTTCACGTGTATTTTGCTTATCACCAATTGTCACGTGGCTCTGTCGAATGTGATTTTAGTTCTTATATATACACCTTTCTGCTTGAAAATTTAATACGAGAATTACATTACTCTCAAGCTGATATTAACTACACTTTCCCAGCGTTGCCATCGCTTTATTTTTCTTCATTCCCATTTTTATGATTTTTGTTCCACTCAAGGCAAACTTTTTTAGTTTGATTTTATGCTTAAGTATATATGAACACGTAAACATGGGAAAAGCTCAAATCGGACGAACCGTTTGCGAGATATGATGAAATTTATTGGCGTGACCGCTCAGTGTAGTACTAAGCACTCTTACATGAACAGCAGATTGTATAACTACGATGAATATTTTTTTATTATGAAAAGCATACATAAACGTATTGTATAACCTTAGAAATGTATTTTTGTTGTTTTTATGAGGTTTGGGTAGAATGTTAGGAAGTTGTTTGAATAAAAAGAAAGAAAGTAAGAGAATTCTTTACAGGTGATCTTTGAATTCCATACTCTACAATCTCGAGATCAACAAAAGATATTCGAATAATTTTTTTCAGGCATAGTAAAGACATTCATGTAGAAGTCAAAAATGTCAATTTGTGAAAATAAAATTTTTTTACTATATATTTTTTTTGCACAAAACTTAATTTTTTCTAAATTTTGAATTTTTGCAAAAAATCTGCGCGTATATCTACATTCATCGAACTATCTACATTATAAAATTTTGTAGTTGTAATTTTCAAATCCATAATCACAATTTTGTATAGCCCCTTAAACACAATATGTATTTTTAAAATTGACGATTTTCGGCCATTGCTGAATGTAGGGTACATGCCCAAAATACCAAATAATTGGCGTTAGATACATTATCAATGGATTGCCTTTTGTGATATGTAATTAAAAATTGAATGTGTTAAACAAAGTTTTTTAAAAAATTTTAAATAATGAAGATATTTTTTTCTTAAAAACATGGTTTTTTTCAGGTCAATTTAAAAATTTTGATATTTTAGTCTTTTCCGACTTCAAGAATGCAGATAATAAAAAAACATATTCCTTCATTTTACTTAAATGTATGTCAAGAATCGAACGCTGCCTTTTAAATTAAAATCGAACTGTAAAAAACTAAAAAAGTCAAGACAAAAAAATGTTTCCCTTTAAAGTCAAATATCTTCTAAGCTATGAGAGATACGGAAACACATGTTGGGACATTATTTCTTTTAATTTTTTAGCTAAGCTCAAAGAACTTTAAATTTTTCAGAAGACCACTAAACTAATGGTAAGATTTATTTTAAAATCGGCATATTAATAAATGGAATTCACTCACAAATAGTTTGCAAAGATGTGCAGTTTAAGAATTAACAGCTTTACAGTTGGCTCAAACTAAACACATGAGAAAAATTTTAAAAGATTTGTTACTTTCGCAAATCCGAAATGCTTTTATAATTTTCAAATTACAAAAGTCAAGTAAAAGTTTGCAAAACAAAAGCGGCTAAAATTCAAAAAAAAAATCGGGAAAAATTAAGATTTAAAAGTTTTTTTTCCAAATAATTCCCAAGTACATAAAAACTTTTATTTATCTTGCGTTTGAAAATTAAAAATCAGTGTCATAAAAAATCGTTTTTATCTGTAATTTCCTATTTTGAGTATGGATTAAAATTACTGAAAATTACAAAATGAGCGAATCAACCAGACTCACAAGCTTCACTAAGTCATATCTCAAGTGAAAAAATTTTATATTTTGTAACAACGTATTATTATATAACATCATTCACATAAATTTTTTAATTTTACAGCAGCAAATAAACTCACCTGTAAATCTAGTCCAGCTATACCAGCGTAGGCTAAACCTTGCGGTATAACAGTTAATCCTACCGTTACACCAGCCATTAAATCGCCAATAAAATCCTGCCGATTATATTTCGGTAGCCAGGTCAGGATGGGCAAACGTTTATACAGAGTCTTCTTGCGAAAAATATTAGCGGAAGTTTGTTTTAACCAATCCATGGTGGAGCTGCAACAACCAAGTTTATCACTGTTATCGTCGTCTTGGACAATACAATCGCTGGATGTGTTGAAAATTGCATTCGGTGGTATGTCCAAGGACACTTCGGAGCCTGAACTATTATTGCGTTGTGAAGGTTGATCATTGCACATTTTTAACTAATTTTTTTTGTAGCACGGCAAATATTTTAAGAAATTAACTTTTATATTTCTATCAATATCACTGTTTTGGTTTTGTTTTTCTTAAATGATGAAAAATCAAAAAAAAAATATTTTTATTGTTCTCTATTATTATTATAATATTTCTTATTTATATTTTTTTTCCATAATATTATTAATAATAATTTTGTTCCTTATTAAATATCCGCGTCTTCTTTTCTTACGAACTTTTCATTTATAAGTCAATAACACGACTGTTACTTGAAACTTTCATCTCAGTTACGAACTGAGCTCGCTGTTATCCAATTCCGATTTGAATGAAATTGATCTGTGGTGAGTGAAGACAATCGTGAATTAAACACAAATCAAATAAATTTAATTACCGGCATCTGTTTTATAAAAATATTTCTCTTATAAAATGTTGTTTGTTTATCATTTTTTTTTGTGTTTGAAATTTCTGCCGCTGTGTCTCTGTTTAGCAAAGAGTTCAACGATACGGAAAGAAAATATAATTGCAACTGCAAGCTGCAGGCGATAAAAATAAAACATTTTTGATATTAATAAAAATTAGTAGCATTCGCTATAGTTTTCAAAATTGAACTACATATATAATTTTAGAGTCTTAAGCGGTAATCAATAATTGAATTACTGAAAGAGAAAAGTTCAACTTCATGCATACATATATGCATATGTATATGCACATATGCATATGTATGTATGTGTTTTTATTTGACTATTAAAGCGCTTATGTTTTAGTCCTATCATTAATTTTTTTACAGTGGGTGCTAAGATATTAACATCCCTTTTCACAATGTATGATTAAGTGTTAACCAAGACTTTACCGGCAAGCTCGGCATACAAAACGTGCCGTTAACTTTTATCATATGATGTGTCTACGTTAACTTTTAATCGTATGTTGTGAAAACGGCCGTAGCGAAAACCTTTCGTAAACATTTTTCCTTGTTAAAAAATAAAATAAGTTTTTATAAATTGACATATTTTTCAGATGAAAATTAATAAAACAAATTTTTATTTCTTATAAAATAAGTAGAAAGTGGCGCAGTGGGTAGAGACTTGCCTTGATATATGAAGACTGCGATTTCGTGCCCCGGTTAAACCAAACTTTATTTTTACTTTTATTTCTTAATTATTTGCGTACATTTCGTGTATTTTACGAAAGAATTTCGTGGTACGAAATTACGAAATATTTTGTAATATGTACGAGCGTTTTCGTGCATATGTTGCATGGATTTTTTCGGTGTGCTTAGTCTGAAAAGTGAGTTTTTAGGCGAACCTCTCAAGCTTTGGTTATAGCTTTTAAGTGGATTTATGTATTAGAAATAATTTTTGAAAAACTTTACGAAAAATTTGAATTTAAAACGTAAAAATATGAAAAGCGATTACGCTTCCTTGGAAAATTTTCGACAAAAATATCTCTCGAATCATTTAACGGATTTATATCGAATTTGCGGCATTCAACGCACTTTTCTAAGTTCCAGCGACATTAAGCGAAAGGAAAAATCGATTTAAAAGAATTTCAGCAATCGATTTTATTGATTATTGAGCTTATATTTTATTTTTGATATTCTTTTAAACTTCTTATTTATTTAAATGGAAGTTTAATACCTGCAGTGTTTTAAAAAAAGTTAGTAAATATGATAATCTGCATTAACCCCGTAACGTATAGGAAGTAAATAGAATAGTAAAACATTAATTTGGGAAAAAGCACGTTACAAATTGTTATTAAGAGCTGATTAGATTTTAAATTTGATCGGATTGTAGCTTAACACTTATTTATAAAATATATTTTCGCAATTTTCTTTTTTAATTCTTCAAAATACACTCATTCGGATTGATTCATATTCCTAAGATATCTAAGTCAACTAAATATCTAAATATCTAAATCTTGATCTTCAATACATATTTTTTAAATGTATGTCTTCACATATGTATGTATCTATGTATTACATAATATACCTACCAATGCAGCTTTTAATAATGTTTTTTGAAATTTTGATATTTTGAATTTAATCTAGTTTAATGTTGACACTGAAATGCTTGCCAATTAGGGTTTGGTTTTTGGGTAAAATAGTAATCAGAAGCAAAAAAAGTAAAAAATGTATGTATATTTTTGTTATTTATGAAAAACTGAAAAAACCGGTTACTCGAACCGGTTTTAGAATAAAAAAACCGAAAACCGATTTCTGAAAAAGTGCGTTTTTTTCAACTATTCGAAAACCGGTTTTTGGAAAATGTCGAATAGTTGACACCTCTAGTGGTACTCTTTGACATTTTTCTTTGTTGCATAGTGTAATTATGCATGCTTCCCGCACATCAATTAAGATATTTTTTGAACTAAAGCTTTTACAGTATTATTAACTTTTATATTATTATTAGTACAGCGTGGATCATTTTCAAATTTTCAAAATATAAAATGATTGGGACTAAGTTACAAAAATTGGAAAATGAAAAATGGCCACTTCCGGTTTTCCACTGCCACATGCATGTATATAAATTACATAACATTTAAATTTATGGATATGCCACTTCAAAACTTTTACAGCTAATTTCGGTTTAAAAATAGTAATAATAAAAATGACCAAAATTAGAAAAAATTTAAATTGAAATGGGTCATTTCCGGTTTTTCACATGATACACATTTTTCTCAAATTAATTTCTCATAGATCAGAAAATTTTCAATAAGGATCACTCATCTTTATTTATCATTTTTTTAGTTCAAAACAAAAAATAAATAAAAAGCGAAATTTCAAAAACGGCATATCTATAGCAGAAGTACAGTACGTCAAATTTAAGAAAAACAAATTTTGGGTTATTCGCTTTACAAATACATACATATTGCTTCCATGTGTTCAAGTTGTTTATTCCGTGATATCATATTACAAACTCTAAGATCAAAAACCTCTCAAGTTACTTGAAGGAACCCCATCCATATGCATACATATTTAACATATTTAACATTTTCTTTGTTAACTAAGCGATACGCAGCCATAAAAATGTTTTCTCTTCATGACTCATTAGTTGTAACTGGATCAAACAAAAGTACCAACATAACGATCATTAGATGCAGTTTGGAGATTTTTATTTTTATTCTTGCGACACATTCATTAACCACTTTTTTAAAACATGTTTGTTTGATGCTGATAGTGTTAAATTTAAAACAAAGTTTTTTTTACAACGAAATGATGACTTAAGAAACGGGGATTTTCTTTGATTTCAATAAAAGTAACTCGTAGTACCATATTCAGAATATTTTATTTAATCATCAGTATTTCTCACGTGTTGTAGTTCATTTATAATAAATACAATTTTAAGCATTAATTTATGTGTTTATTATACATATAAAGTAATTTTTATTTAAATCTTGTATTAGTTTTATAACATCAAATCACTCGTGTGTATGAATTTAATGGGAAAATCTAAGCCATGTGAAGGTTTCGTGTAGAAAAGCTTAAATTAAAAACCCCGTGATACAGGTGGTGAAGCTGCCTGCAATGCAACATCAGTCCTTTTAATGTTAACAATATAATAGGGTCCTAAATTTCGACTCGATCAGAAGTGGTAACATATATTTTTTAACTAAAATTTGTTCCCTCAAAACTTCGCCATTTATTGCCAGATTGGTCAAATTGTTGAAAGTATTTTAAGGGACTGCTCTGTTTCATATTAATTTTAAATGAAAAATTATTAATCTAGCCTTAAATATCTTTGATTTAAAATTTTTTACTGCTGAAACAACTTTGTTATGAATGTTACATTTCATTTTAAATCAAATAATCATTTAAATCATGTTGAATTAAAATGAAATTCATTTTACATCCGATGGGTATTTATTTATTGTATAGCTAAATTAAAGTTTGAAGCTGTTGGGGCTGCAGTGGTTAGCGCGTGGACTATCATACAAGTGGTACGAGTTCAATTCTTGGCTGGAGCAGCAAACTTCAACACAAAGTTTTCTGATGTTTATTAGGGTATTCATTTTAATCGACTTTGAGGTTTTTAAATTACTCGAGCAATCGAATAAAACATTTATTTCGTTCGAGTTATTCGAGTAAGCTTTACTGCTAAAAATTATTCGAGTTAATGGGAAAATGTTTGAATTTAATCGGTTTTTGTACATTTTGTGGACAAAAATAAAACAAAACAAGTTCTTTCGCGTTTTTTATATATTTTAATAAGAAAAACAAAAGAAAACAACATTTCTACATAAATTAGATCATAAACTGATCCTTTAAAATAGTTGTTTTTCACTATTCAAATGTTGCGCTTTGAGAAAATTTTGCGCCAGGAAATATTTAATAACATTCCGACCTGTCCTGTACTCAATGAAGAATAAAAATAATCGGAATTGGCATAGCATTATTGTTGTATATATATTAACTTGTAACAATAAAGGTACGATTACACTTAGGAAATATTTGCTCAAAAACACGTAACCACTACTTCTACTCAGAGTTAGTTTGATTTAACTTGTTTTTTATATCACAAAATAAGGTTAATTATGCTGCAAAAAGCTATTTTTTAATATTATTTTTAACAAATGCGAACCCATATTTAAAAAAAAATATTTTAATTAAAAGAAGTACAATTTTAACTTGTCTGTGGGCTACGTTTTTTTCGGCAAATATTTGCCAAGTGTGACCGTACCTTAAGGCTTTTATAATTTCGAACATTACATTAGATATTTTAATACGAAACATCTATTTAACTAGTTGCTCTCGAAATATCTTCTTTATTTCAAATAATTTTTGTTTGATGTTTATATTTCCGAATTTTTATAAAAGACATTTAAAGTTGGTTTCTTTCTCCCTATTATTTTTACTACATTATTTACCTAATTTTTTATTCATGCGGACTATTAGTATGAAATAACGTTCGAACTGAATGGAAAATTTCATATAAATTAAAAAAAATTTTCACTTTTCAGTAAGAAATCTACAAAAACTCATTTAAAAAAAATTTACATGAAATTTTTTAATCGAGTTATTCGATTAATCGACCTAAATTACTCGAATAAATTTTTACTCGAAATTGAATTTTTTTTGTTTGATCGAACATTATTTGACTTTAATTATTCGATTAATCGAGCAAACATTATTCGAGTGAATACCCTAATGTTTATCCTAGTACACATCAGGTAAGTAAAATAATTAATAAAATAGGTACATTAAGTTCATGTTGCTTCTGCTTGATATAAATATAATTCAACATGATTCTTAGTGTTGTTTCAATATCAAATTCACGTTGTTTAAACTTGAAATAACTTTGATTAAACATGATTCTTCGTGTTAGTCCAATATCAAATTCACGTTGTTTCAAGTTGAAATAACTTTGATTGAACATGATTTTTCATATTATTTCAGTATATACTTCATTTTAATTTAGTTGTACTGCAATATTAAATCAACATGAAATATAGTTAATTCAAAAGGATAAATGTTCCTTCAAGATTATTGTAAATTATGTTGAATTAACATGAAACGCCTATGAAGCAAAATCACTACCGAAAAATTTTAAATTAACCTGGTTTTCGACGATTTTACATTGAAATTTTTCTGTGTGTATAATCTCGTATACACGTCACAAAATAGCATAGGTCAAAGGTCGAAAAAATCTGTTATTAAAAAACTTGTAGAGAATACAGTTTCCTGCAAGTTTTGTACTAGAACTTTCGCACTGCTGAAATTTGAAGAAATTTGTTAAAGAGGTATCGGACAAAATTTTTTTTAATTATCATATCTTTCGTACTATGAAACTGGTATGATTTGAAAGTTCAATAGAATACCAGCAATTGATAGAAAACCTTCTAAATTTCATTAAATTGTTCTGGGGCAAATTAGATAATTGTATATTTTATTATAATTCATTAAAAGATTTGTTAAGTATTAGATAATTTATACTGAAAATTTTGTAAAAATTGTTACGTAATATGTGAATATCCCCTCATATCAAATTCTGACATTTATCACTTATTAAATATACTGTAACAAACCTTCATGAAAGAACACTAATCTGTAAATGCCTTTAGACATTTAAAAAGTTTCGGCTAAAAATTTGCCCCATATGAATTTTTCGCCGATGATGATATATAAATAAACTGAAATTTCTTATTTCATCTCAATTTCAAAAAATTAAATTTGATTTTAATTACCTCTAAGACAAATTATCTTGTTTTTTTTATTAGTGCTCGAATACGACTAATTCAAACAAATAAAATGCAATTAAACGAAATAAATAATAAATTTTTTTATAGTCAAATATTTCTTCTAATTATAAAAGTCATTAAAATCAGGGATATTACGGCGATTATTATAAGAACATAAAATAAATTGTAGGGCTAAGTGAGATGATAATTAAGTACTTTTAAAACGTGTCTAATCTCTTACGTTAGACAATTCAGTTAAGGTGATATAAAATGCTTTAAAAAAATATATAAATTTATCCCACGTCTTTTGTAAAGAATTAAAGGTTGATTTTTTGTTATTTGGCTTATAAGTCTAAAGCTTTGGACAGTTCATTCGAGTTTCGCGACTCATGTGAGTTGGAATTAGGGATTTAAAGGTATGATTACTATACAGGGTGGTTCACTCCGTTTTGCTAGTTCAACACTGATCTGTAAAAAATATGTTTGGGCATGACAGAAAAAAACAGAAAACGAATTTTAATTTAGTGCATCAAACTCTTTATATTCCATATATTTTTACTCAACGGACATTTTCTTTGCAGAGCAGTTTAATTAAACATTTGCAGTGTGTTTCATTTCATAATATGGAATTCCAGAACTCATCCCTGACTATCATGTTTAAAATCATGTCTAAAATTTTTATAAGCAAGAAATTGTTAAACTTTTGTAGTTTTGTTCTTTATTAAAAAACCTAACACTTAAAAAATCTCCTTTTATAATTGTTATACTACAATGATTTTAATAAATAAATAGTATATTTGCGTATTATGATTTACTAGTATTAACTATTCAAATATTTTATATTTGTTTTTTATGATTTTTGCATTTTTTTATTTCAATATTTTATAATCTAAATAGAATTCATTGAATATTGTCACATGATCTTAACAATTTTTATCAACTATTATTTAAAAATGTATCCCCACAAATGGACTCAAAAACAAGAATTTGCCAGTTAAACAATTTCATAAGACAAAAAAGATGTAAACTTTATTATTACAAGACAACTTTACAAAACAAAATTAATTTATTCTGTTAAATCTAGTCTAATAAATATTGATCATGTGAGTGGTCGGTCATATTCTTAAAGGCATAAATTAATGTTTAAATATTTTAATTAAAATCAATATGGATCAAATGTACGTACGAACATTTACAATATGACACAACGATATGCGCAATAAGCATCTGAATTTTGCAAATTGATTATTATGAAAAAAATAAATAAATAAATATTGCGGCTCAAGCGATTTTTCAATTTCATTCATTTGTTTAATCATTTAATACGTCATATATTGAAATTTTATAGTCAAAGCAAAATACATTCAATAAATTGGAGATTCCGCAGAAATATTTAATTTTTTTCTATTTCGTAGTCAGATTTACCCGATAGATTGACAGCAAAAATTTCACCTGAAAGCGAAAAATTAATCGTTTGATAAACGGTGTAGTCACAACTTCGCCGTGTTTACATTTGACATGAACGTGTTGCAAAAAAAATCTTTAAAATAATGAAATCATGTAACACGTTTACTTTGAAAATGAGACAAGTCCCTTAAAAAAAATGCATGTCAGTTATTTAAAATACAAAATTGCTTAAGCAAAAAAATTAACAAAAAACTTCGTATACCGCTAATGGTATAACAGCTGGACCAATTTTCTTCCAAAAAATAGCTAGGAAACTAAAATCGGTTCAGCCATTTGGGCGCTACGAAGCCGCAGATAGACAAGCAGATACACACTTCAAACTTATAACATCACCTATTTTGAATGGTGCACAGTGGTTCCTATTGCTAAATAAATCTGTATCTTTGAAACTTACGATGCGATTACAAAATTATGTACATAAACTTCATAGATAAGGAATTAAGCTTTACGTCTAAGATATAAGATCCCAGAAAAAACGTTTGTAATTTTTGTAATCAGTAGTACTTTATTAATGGGTTACAAAATAATGAGTGGTACTTATTTATCTTATTACTATGCTTCAAATTAGAGCTACTACTTAATTTTTAATAAAATTATGTATACCTTTTTGTCTACCAGTAAGCAAAGTTTTTACTGGGATGTGTTTGGCATTTTTATGTAAAACACCACGAGGAACATTTATGTAGAGCATTTCAGCCCTCTATATCGCCGCAGAAGAGAAGTTTTTTATCACGTATTTAGAAAACAGGCAAAAAGACCCATAACGCGAACAGTTATAAAAATGTTTATCGAGGTCTTTTACACCAAAGTGCTGAACACATCTTCTACGTTAAACGTAAGGCCGACAAGATATCCTATTCGCAGTCAGTATGCAAAATGAATCCTACATATAAACTTTCAAAACGCCTATAACATGTGTATATTTTTTTTGTTTCCCTGATTCTGGCAGATTAGCCATTAGAACCTTGATTTTTATTTTATTTACACTGTGTAAAAATTCGCAATTTTTGAAAAAAATCAGGTAACTTAACTTTATGAATAAAATCGTTGTTCACATATCTATTTACGTGGAGTATACCTTTATTCATTTAAATATACCTTCATGTTTCAGTAATAAATATTTGCCATGTTTTTTGCCATGTTTGATTTTTTATGAATTTTTAAAATACACAAAATTGTCAATTTTACACAAAAATTTTTTTTTATTACATTTAATATTTAATATTTAAACATATAAAACAATTGCTCAATTCACAACATGTTGTATGTATAGATCGTATAAATGTTGTTGGTAATTTCGACATAAACATATTTCTAAGCAAATTTTTATTTGGATATTACCAACAACATTTTTACAATCTACAACACGTACAACAGGTTGTGAATTGGCCATAAAACGTTAAAATATCTTAAAGACGATTAAAATCCAAATTATTTAAATTAATTTTTAACAAAATCGGATGAGTCTTTCTCAAGTTACAATAAAATCTGTGGAGAAGCCTCTTGAAACTCAGTTTTTTGCAAAAATCGGGCAATTTCACTTTATTGTGAATAAAATCAATATTTATCCATCGATTTTCATGAAATTAAGCTTCTTTTTTATAAACAGTTTATATATTGGCCATGTCACGAAGTTAAATTCCGTTCGGAGACGGAATTCAACCTACCCTATTTTTGTAGCAGCTGGTGTCTAAAAAAGAAAATTAAAATACCCAAATTTGTCAGATGTGTCCATACTGTTGGCGGCGCTATTATGGTGCGGTATGCTCTAGCTAGGGCTTGACATATTAGGATTGATTGAATTCCGTTTCCGAACGGAACTGAACTCTGTGACGTGGCCTTATTAAAACAGGCATGGCACTGGCCACATTTTTGATCATAATGTTGTACCTACATGAGAACTAATTGTGCGAAGTTTCATAAGAATCTGTTAAGTATATATTTTCATGGGCGCGGCACTTCCCACTTTTCTAACCATAATGTTGTATTATAACGATAGCTAAATGCGTATGCAAAGTTGCATAAGAATTGGTTTAGTAGAATTTATTGAAAATTAATATTTACTTTGCATGGGCGTGGCACTGCCCACTTTTTTAATCACGATGTAGTGGTCAAACTGAAGCTTAATGTGTGTGCAAAATTTCATAAGAATCGGTTTAGTAGAAGTAGTTGAAAAGGAATGTGTATTTATTTTGTATGCGCGTGACCCTGCCCACTTTTCAACGGTACCAATCTGGAAGTACATCCTTTTAAATAAAGCAAAAAATGATCTGAAATCGGTTGTAAACGGTGCAGTTTTGGGGAAGCACACATAACAAAATACATGACGAATTGATAACCTTCCTCCTTTTCTTGAAGTCTAGAATAATACATACTAGAATAGCTAAAAGGTAATTTTATTTACAATTTTTTATTGTTTGTAATAAAACTGCACACCCTTTGCAAAATCCCAAATTTTAGAAAAAAAAAACGTATCCATAGAATTTTAAATTTCGACTTGTTTTTGTAGTTAGTGGACCATAACACGTTAAAAAACTATAGTGGTCATCAAATTCCATGACAAAAGTGTAAGCATAGTGTAATCGAATGTATATTTTCCTTTAAAGAACCACTTGCTATTTGCATGCCAAGAAGATCTAACTCCTTTTCTTTTCTGACTTAATACAAGTTTTTAATCGTAGTATGTCAGCACGTGCCGTGTTTTAAATTGTAGACAATAAAATTGTTTTGTTGTTTATGGAAGAGATTGACGGTAAACATGAGCTTAATTGCGCGGAGTATAATACAACATGTGAGAAAGTTAATTATAAGCTTTTTTTAATGTTACAACAAATTTTAAGGTGTTGCGAATTAAGCAAATATTTTGTGTTGAAATTTGGAGAAAAAAAACATATTTATGATATTCTATTCGAACTCGACTACAAACAGTGAAAATAACCAGCAAAAATATCGGAAGGTCTTCCAAAGGCAGAGCATTTTCATTACATATGAAGAAGTAGTTCGTCGGTATTGTAGCAGAACCCTCGGCGAAGTAAAAGAGCTAATAAAATGGCTACACAGCTTAAACAACTCAATGCCTCTACTTAACACCAGAGGGGCTGCAACACTGTTCTACAAAAAACCCCCAATAGCAGAGTTGTAAATTAATTAAGCTTTCTATCTCTCTCCCACTTTACCATCTATGCTCTCTACACTATCCCTTCCCCAAAGAAGGTAACACATTAATTAATTAACTGGTAGCCATTAATTGCCTGATTGCGTTACTTCTCTTTATAAAAAATAAATAAAAAGTACTAGTACTGATATTAATATTCTAACAACATTTATTCTAGACAAGCCATTATTTGCATATCATTCAACATTTTGGATCATTTCGAGTTTAGTTCTTCAATGATGTCACTAATGATTTGTATGCACTCTTTTTGCTGGCTACAGTGGGGCAGAATCAAAATATTTTGGATATATATAAATCAGCCATTTCTAAACGCATAATCAGATCAGTATAAAATATTAATGAATATACGGTGAAACATAATAATTTGAGGACCAAGTAGCAAATTTTTACAATTTAAAAATTTTTTAAAGACTTTCAAAACAAGGGGAAGATGGTAATATGTATGTGGTGTTTTGTACATATTAAATTTTGCAGTTATATAGGAGTTTACGTAAATTCCAAGCAAGCAAAGAAAACTAAGATTTGCTTCTGAGTATCTCAGAATTCCTAAGAAAGTTCCAAGAAATCCAAAATGGGACTTTTATGGCTTTGCTCATAAAGTCTACATTTGGTTTCTAGGCCAATAAAATGTTTTGGCAAACAAATGTAGACAAATAAGAGTTTCTGCGAATGGGCTAAAATCAAATTTTGATTTAAAATAGATCGAATTAGGAAGGGTCGAGGGCTATCAAAAACCGTAAATTGGATTATATATTAACCATATGTTCCTGAAGAAAAAAATCATAAAGAAAGCAATGATGGTGCTTTTTGGGGCAAAAATTTTCCAAAACTAAAAATTTTTACTATTTTAATTAAAAATTTTATATTTTCCAACTCAGAAAGAATAAACCATTTGAAATTTTATCGTTCAACGAACAAAGAAACAATTTGGAGAATCGGTTGTGATTTGGATTCGATATCTTGAAAATACTAGACCAAGGTTTTTAAAAATTTAGACATTTTAATTTTCAAATGAGTATACCTCACTAGCTACCCTTAAAAAAGGCTATAAGCACACAAAAAATTTTGGAATCGGGCGAGAAAAAAGTGTCAGGCGTAAAAAATTTTACATGCCCGAAGTGACCTATTTTGGGATTACACAGCTCTACTCCTGACCAATGTGCGGAGATCATCTTTTTTGGTTAAATAAGAATACTCCTCGGTTTAAAACCGGTTAACTTATTTCCAAAATATTTTTATTCTCGCCCACTGTGGTCGTCTTCAATTACCAAAAATTAATTAGCTTAGAAAACATATCTTTTTTGGGGTTAACACAAAAAGCTAAAATTTTGTAAGCTAGTGTAATTTATCAATCAATTAAGGACTAAGAAATCAGTGCAAGTTAATCTCTCTTTTTAGTTTAAAATGTGTTTAAACCAGCAAATCTATAAATCAGTAAACATATAAACCATATATTAAACGTATAAAATTGGGCGCTTAAACTATGTTGAGTATAAACTACAATTAAATTTTAGTTTAGTTTAGCTAACCTAGCGTTTAAACGTTCACTGATTTATTAGCCATAAGAAATTCTGGCAAAAACTGCACATTTCTTGGTAATACCTTCTCTTTTTCTAAGAATCATTAGAGTTAATTTCATATTCAATCGCACCACTCCGCAAACACTTGATCACCTTAGATATATTTAATCACAAACATCTTCGCGCGCTCTACGCCGCAGTCAAGATTTGTTTTTAAATTTGCAAAAAAAAAATCAAAATAAAATTTTTAACTTTAATTAATAAATAATAATTTATTCAGAAACAAAAGTTTTTCGATAAATAACCCTGGCAATTTTTATAATAAAACTAAAATTTAACAAGTTTATGAATATATAGCAACGCGAAATAAAATTTGCATTAATTAAATTAATTTTAAAAAATACGTACAAAACAAAAAAATATTTAAATTTTCATAAACATCACGAAAGAAATAAATTAATATTATTGTAAGAAATATTTCAAGTGGAGATAAATATTCATAAAAAAATTTTAAATAATTTATTCAATTCAAGCTTCTATAACCATCACATTCCACGCCATTAATGTTGGAAAATGTCTGACCATTGAGACATTTTCTCAATACTGAAACAACAAATTCTGGGGGTAACTCTAGTGAATAGAGTCCACGATTTAACTTCAGCACAATAATATTGCTACTTTTTAGGACTATCGTCGTTTTTTAAGCCGGCTGATTCTGAGAACACCCTTGCTTTTAATTTTTACCACTAATTCAACGATCACCCTCGTATTTACTTTGTCGAAAACTTTTTGTTTTGCCAATAAGTTTGGTTATTGAAAATTTAAATTGATGACTTAAAATGACAGAAATGGCCCATGTGATGTCTGGGCTATATTATGAAATCCAATAATTATATGTATAGTAATGCCATGCCATCAACAACCGTTAAATCTCATTTTAAAATCGTTTAATTTTTTCAGTGTTATCGTGATTTAAAATAAAACTCAATAATGATGTAAATAAAAAATAAAATAAAACAAGTACGAAAGGTATATTCGGCTGTATGGAATTTTATACACTCTTCATCAATGCGAAGACAACGTGTATATGTATTTATAAATATATTGTTATTTATAAATATATTTGCTCCATTTACAATCGTAAAGTAAAATCATCACAAAAACATAAATTTTCCTATCGAAAAATGTTGGCCTTTAATAAAACTTAGATCAATATGAGGACCAAGCTTTTGATAGGTAATGTATTGTGCATATCTAAAGAAAAATACCTTTCAAACCATACATGTATGTTTCATCAATATTGGTGGAAAATAAGACACTTAAAATTGTACGACAAGAAATTCTAGGCCCATTTATATATAAAATTAGTTGAATTATTATATGAATCACCCTGCAGACATAATAAGAGTACAAACATGGTAGAATAATATAACAGGTAGCCGCACAACTATTACAAATGTACATTTGGGATAGAAAATGTCAAACATTAATAGAGAGGGTATGTGTGTGTTTGTAGAACATAAGCAGCAAACATACGTGTGATATTGTGTGTGCAACGTAGTTATTTCACATATACACAACATTTGACAATTCGTACCATGAAAGAAGCAAATAAAAAATAATCAGCTGGCGTTCCAGAGCTACCTTGTATATTATTCTACCATGAGTACAAATATATAAATTTTTTTCTTTCTCATCCTATTTTTCACAGAATGATAATAAATTTTTCGATGCGAGAAACTCTCACATTAGTTACAGAAACCAGGCACAGGTTTTTCTGATTACACTGTAAAACAAAATAAATTTTTTTTAAATAACAATATTCTAACGACTGATTCTGGTAAAGGGTAATAAAAATAAAAAATACGCATATCGTCGTTTTAAAAGTTTACATCTGGGATTAATTTTAGACGGAGTTAAATTTCCCGTCTTTTGCACATATTTATAATGGCTCGGCATAGGAAATCTTGTAAGATTTGTATTTAAGTTATAAGATGTGTTCAGCACTTTTATGTAAAACATTACAAGAAACATTTTAGTGGATGATGTTAACCCTCTAACGCTTCGTTGTTTCTTTCTTAGCAAAAGGGCAAAAACTCCCCTTCAGCGACGAAGTAACGGACTGAAATGTTCCACTAAAATGTTCGTCGTGGTGTTCTACATAAAAGTGCTGAAAGGTATAATACACGTTAAGCTTGCAAGGTTTCCTATGCCGAGTACTAATTGTGAATAAGTAAAAACGAAAATGTTCGACATGAAAACAAGGGTTTGGATTTTCTCCTCTCCGATTTAAGTCAAAATCGACACATATCTTCTAATCCTGTGTGCGCATAACATAGCGAAACATTATTTCGATACCTTTTATGGTTTCTATTTTATAGGCCTCTAAACTTGGGCATCTCAGCCATTTGTGAGAAAAGTTCGCCATATTGAAGATTACATAGCTTTAGAACGCGTCATCGATTATTAATAAAATTGATGTCATTCGAAATGTTTCAGCCTCCTCTTAACGAGTATTGATTAAAAAGGACATAGCTTCCTACTACAAGTGCGGCTAAAATGCCAATATATCCTTTATCCTTAAATATCCTAAGAAATGGTATTTTATGTTACTCATCAGAGTTCTTTAACGCTTAGACCACTCGACCTAAACTCGACTAAACTCATAACTTAATTGTTAAACTCTAAAGGCACCTAGCAAAAATGATTTACATGTTCAAATAAACTGAAGAAACAAACATTCAGACACACTAGTACCCGTAATTATCAATGATAAATCATACTAGAATATATAAATATAAAAAGAAGCTTAACTAACACAAGACAAAAGAAAAAAGTGAATATCAATAACTATCAAATGAAATACAGCTCTAAGACTGACAATATGAATTGACTAAAAGTAGATGATATTCAACTCTTGACTACAAACCACCGGCTTTGGTCGAGTGGTCTAAGCGGTAAAGAGCTCTGATGAGATTAGCGGGAAATATAGGCTCCATATAAAATGACCCCAAACCATAAATGAAAAAAGGCCCCAAAACTTTGTATTGAAAATAACAACACATCTTTTGGGGCCATTTTTCCTAATTTTTTGGGACATTTTGCATTTTTTACTTTTTAAATTGGGGCCATTTTTCCTATATTTTTTCATTTTTAAGTTTCATTTTATGAAAAATTGCCCCAAAATGAAAAATGGACCCAAAATATAGGAAAAATGGCCCCAATTTAATAAATAAAACATTTTAAATGGCCCCAAAATAGGAAAAATGGCCCCAAAAATCTTTTGTTGTTGTTATCAATAGAAAATTTGGGGTAATTTTTCGGTGCAGTGCCATAATGGCATACGCCATATTCTTCTCAATGCTATTGGGCCGTTATTGCCCAAAAACAGGACGTATGGAAAATAAAGCTATATGTTATTAGCTATTGCCATTATAATCTGCCATCAATCCGTCTTGATGAAGGCTTATATCCGCTCGAACAGCGGCTTCGCTGAATAAAGATACCTGCATAGCCGGCCTTCGGCCGGGCTTAAGGATTTTTTCCTCTAGGTATATCGAAAGGCGGATCCGCTGAGTAAAGATTTTTGCTTAGCTGGTCTTTCGCCGGGATTAAGAGTTTTTCTCTCTCGGTATATCGAAAAGTGGCTATGCAAAAATCCTTACTCATGCACAATTCTTGACCCAGCGAAGCCGCTTTTCGATATACCTAGAGGAAAAAGTCCTTAAGCTGGGCCGAAGGCTAGCTATGTAAAAAGCTCTACACAACGAAGCTGCTATTCGATATACCTAGAGGAAAAAACCCTTAAGCCTGGCCGAAGTCCGGCTATGCAGAAATCTTTACTCAGCGAAGCCGCTTTTTGATATACATAGAGAAAAAACCCTTAAGCCCGGCCAAAGGCCGGCTATGCAAACATCTTTACTCAGCGAAGCCGCTTTTCGATATACCTAGAGCAAAAATCCTTTAAGCCCGACCAAAGGCCGACTATGCCGAAATATTTTCTAAGCTCGTTTTACGAAAAATTTTCCAAAAATAAGAGCTTTACCCCAAAATAGTAAAAATTGACCCAAATAAATAAATAAAAAATTAAAAATGGCCCCAAAAAATGTTGTTGTTGTTGTTTTGAATGAAAAAATGTTGGGGCCATTTTTCAGTTTTTAGTGTGGGGCCATTTTTCCTCAAGTAGGAAAAATGGTATCAATGAAAAATGACCCCAAACTTAAAAATGAAAAATGGCCCAAATATTTTCTATTGCAAACAACAACAAAAATTTTGGGGCCATTTTTCATTTTTGGTTTGGAGCCATTTTTCAGTTTGGGGCGATTTTTCATTGAGGCCATTTTTCCTACTTGAGGAAAAACGGTCAAAAATATAATTTAATTGAAAAATTAAATTAAAACCGAACTCAAGCCAAAAATAATTACATTTCTTTGGATATAAACCCACACAGTTCGACTAAACACATAACATTGCTAAAAAATTATCAGAAACATTTTTGTAGGACATTTTCTCAGCTTTAACTTCTTAATGCAGAAATTGTTGCTAAAACTTATATATTCAGTCCTATGAGGCACCAAAACTCCGGGAATTATTTCCTTCGATTGGCCTCATTATGTCTAATTTGCCTGGGCTATTAAAGGCAAAATGCACTTAACCTAAAATTTCTTTTGCTGCATTTCCATAACGATACTAGACATGACTTTAAAACTTTGACATATAGTACTCCAAATTATCGTAAAAAATCGATTTTCGTTGAAGCTTTTTTGTGATTATGGCTCGATATGACCTTAATTAAGCGCTTTTTCCTTGTTGCCACAGAAATATTTTAAAAATTACAAACGGAATGATAACCTTATGTATGCATGTATGTATGTATGTAAGTATATTTTCTTTCCACCTGTGATAAAGGGAATAAAACAGCTTAAAGAAACAAGCATTATTAATAAAAATTTAAACTTTATTTGCTCATCCTATATACATACATACATATTTAAGTATATTACAATGCAATTAATTAATCAATCCTTCAGTAAACAGAATCTTTTTCAGATTGTGTAATACACGAAAAATTATATAAATGCATTTATTTGAACATTTAAGCAATTAAGAAATATAAAAACAACATCATACATACAAGTAAACCCCAATTTTGATACTATAGGTCAACAACAACAGCCATTAAGACAAAGAAACTTGCCTTTAATGGAAACCAAATTGCGAAAATACACATCTGACAAATTAAAAATATCAGATCACTTGAATTACTGTTATAAATTGTCATTTCAGTCTCTGTTTTGTTAAAACCACAGAGTAAAAATTTTTCCTTTGCCAAAAAATAATACATAATAATAAATTAAAAAACTTGGTTGGTATTAAGGAATTTTTTAAATGCATGTTATTATTAAATGGAAATAATCGTTAAACTAATTCGATTTATAATTTTATTGCATACGATTTTTTAAATGCGATCACATGACTAAAATTCAAATAATTTTAACTTAGTCCACTGTGTTATTTTTTCATTTAGATTTATGATACAGTTTTAATAGTTTTTATAATTTTTAATTGAGAGCAAAGAATTCAGTTTAATGTACATATTTTTAGTAGAACGAAAAGAAACCAATAAAAAATCATTTTGGTGCTTTACATTATGAATTATAACAACAATCGATTACGATTTACAAGAGGTTCAATGGACTTTGTATGGGAATATCCACACATTACGTAATGCTATTTTCGGAGTTTTTAACGAACTAAATAAATTTTTTCAAGTGGTCAACAGCTTGTTACGAACTATTCAGTTTTTGGTATTAATGGGGTTCGAACTATAGCTGCTCAATAAAAATACCTAATTTCACATTTGACCTACTTTGAAAAGGAAGTTTCAAAAGATGTCAGCTTGATTATACAACTTGATTGATTGATGCTTTATAAATTCCACCGAATTCGCCTCTCTGACATATTAATTAATGATTTTATTTAATTATGCGACAATAATTCATAACGCAAATTTTATTGTTTAAAACAAAGTTTATTAATAAATTTTAAACGGGTGTTTTATTCATTATATCAAGAGTTTAAACATACAAAGAACTTATTTATATACACTAATGTCACATTCAGTGGGATTAAATTGGACACAAAAACTGTTTTATGCATTAAAAACATTAGGGGTAGTCACGATGGATATGGCAATTTGTACAAACGATGTGTAAAAAAATTTATGGTTCTGGTCAACAAAATAATGAAATATGTATTCGCATTAAAAATTTCCTTAATAATAGATCAATTGCATAATAAAACTGTGCGAAAATGGCTTTGTACAATTGCTATCGTGAATTGCCTTATTAATATAGACGTACTGTGAATAAAATAAAACAGTCCCATACAGGTCAATTGGAATTTTTTTCTTTCTTTAATAAAAGAAAAAAACTTCTTTATCAGTATGAAAGTCAAGTTTTAAAGAAACAAGTTTTTATTATGACAAGTTTTTATTATGACAAGTTTCGGTTTTTCACTTTTGGTCCATATTAACAAGAATTGTTTTAATGCCAACTTTATTTAAATCCAGTCGTTAACGCATTAATGGAACCTGTATAAAATTTTACATCACGTGCCTGGACAAACAACAAGAAATAAATATACACAAACTAATTGAAATTCATAAAATGAATATAAAAAAAATTACTAGTTGTTGTAACAAAAATATTGGAAAAACAAGCGCTGTTAAGCCGCGTTGTAATCACAATAAGAGATGGGCGAGTGTTGTGAAGGTGCGTGAATGTGATTCAAAAGTAGATCAACTATGGCGGATTTTCAAAGCACTTACGAAATAATATATCTGTACCTCGGAGGTAAACTGTCAACACAGTGCTGTTTTATAAAAGTTACATTTTTGAATTCAGCTCATCACGACTTTTCTGTCATTTTCACAGCTGAATAAGAAGCTGATCAATCAATAAGACTTGCATCGTCTGAACGTTGACTCAGAAAGAAATACGCAAAATATAGTACTGACAGTATTAGATAAATTTAAAAGTGAATTTTTTCCACGGTTGCTACACCAACTCAATTTAAACGAACCGAATTAGATAGTGTTATTATTAAACCACAGACTAATTTTTAGTGACACTCTTGTTTTTATTAGAAAGTTAAAATTATATGTCTTACAAATGTAGTTTTGTCATGGAAAAACCAAGCACTAATACTCTACTACCTTTTTCTGTATTGAAATGTCATTTGCATTTTTCAGCTGAAGTCGCAAAGAAAACTTTGTTAAACTCTTCCCAAACAAATTAATGTAGCCTCTGCCTTATTATTTAGTTATAAATTCATATTAAGTAGAATTGAAATCTTGTGGTTTTCAAAGTTTTCTGTGTATTTTTTTCTAATTTTTTTTTTACATTAACTTCCTCAACAACTAATTGGATATTAAGCCATTTGCAATTACATATTGAAGGGTGTAATTATTGCAACTTCTGTGCGATATTGATTAACTTTGTGTATTAAATTTTATATTTTGTAGCAAATTAGAAAAAATATATCCCTTCTATTGCATCTTTGTTTTATGTGGTTTTTTTCAATTTACCTAATTCAGCGTTAAATCTCATAATTACATATTTAGAAAATTAGAAAGAAAATTCCCATACAAGTCATACAAGTGGGATTTATTTAATAAATTGTTTATGTTTAATATACATTTTATATACAATGTACACTTAAAGTTACAAAAGTTTTAAAGTTATGAACAGGGACCCCAAAAATATGCCTTAAAAAATCTGTTTGTATGCGCATTAAATATGCACTAAAAACTTAAAAATATGCTCCCACAAATTAAAAAATATGCTCTTTAAACTTTATCATTTCGTTTATAATTTGTATAATATTCATTTCTACCACCACGAATTAAGGTAGCCATACACTTCATTATTTTTTGGCAGTTTTAAACGCACGGGCAAAACTGTGCGGGAAAAACTGCCAGTGTGTGGCCAAAAACCGTCCTTCTTGAACGCCTTCAAAAATATCTGCTGCAACTTGATTTTAACCGTCCGTTTCAAGCGTGTTCGTTCAAAACTGCTCGTGTGTGGGATTACGCAGTTAAAATGGACGGTTTTTGTCAGTGTTTAGTTCCAGCTGATGTTAACATGCCAGCTGATTACTTTTTGCTTTATTTTGATTATGCCAACAAATTATACAATAATACAAGTACATGCATTAACTAAAATTCTCGTCAGCTATGTTTTGTATGTACGTGTTTGTTTGGGTGTACAACGAATTTTGTTGTTACTCACTATGTAATTTTTGACAAGTCACATAAACATTTGACAACCCAGATGAGTAAAATCTTTAAATGCATGTACCTGTATTAATGTGCCTTGACTTGAGCTGAAGTAAAAAACGCCTAGTGTGTGGATGTGGTCGTTGTTCGTGTTTACCCGACAGTTTTAACCGTGCGGTTAAAACTGCCAAAAAAGAACGAAGTGTATGGCTACCTTTACATACATATATTGATGGCACCCACTTAGGGTTTAAAAATTTTCGATATATTTTGATTCCCTGGAATCGGAAAAAATTTTCTTGCATTCGCTGGAACCCGGCAAATCCAGAAAAAATGCTAAACAACGCAATTTTTTTAATTTTATTATATTTCTGATGCAAACAAAGTAAAACAAATTAAATATCAATAACTGAAAATATATTGAATAGTATAATACAACTAGTTAATTCAGACATTTAAATTCAAAAGGAAGAACTTAAAAATTTTTTTTCATGAATTATTTGAGATAGAGCAATAGTTGAATAAATGTGTTCTTAACAACATGCTCGCATATTCTAGTACATTTTGATTCCTGTGATTCCCGACGATAATTCCCGGGAATCGGTAAGTGAAAAATTGCTCTATTTTCCGTGAATTTTTTCCGGAATATTCTCGGGAACGAAGCCCTTCATGCAATAATGTCCACGAAAATAGCGTCCATAAATATTATTTCCACTTCAAAAAGAAAATAATGTTCATGGTTATGCCGAATAGTGGCTTCGCAGAGTACATAGAAAAAAATAGATAAGAATTATGTTCAATAAAATAATGTTGTTGAAAAAAAGATTAATTTTAATAACATTTGTCATTAACTTAATACAACATTTATCAATACCGCGCGTTTTAAAAATCACTCAGTAAAAAGTGTTTGATGAAAAAGTAATTGAAGAATTGCAAAAATTTAATAAACTTATTAGCCGTTAAATCAAACACATATCGCTCAATTGCTGCAACGTTGTCATAATTCAAAATTTGTGACTTTTGAGCTAATAATGCAGAATTAATTATTCATCACATTGTTCTTCATATTGTGTAAAAATTTTATATAAATATCTTGTATACTACACTTTTGAGAATAGACTGAAATTTTCTATTTCCATTAAGTTGTGCGTAAATTGAAAACTTTAAACACGTTTTCTGTAAAACTAGTTTTTTTAGTTATGGCGACGTTGCAGCAAATGAGCGATGTGTAGTCAATTCGATGTATACAGTGTAGTGTTGCCAATTATTCGGGTTTTATAATCATTCGAATAAAATTTCATAATTTTTTCTTGTTCGAACAGCCGAATAATTTTAAACTTTTAATCGAATATTCGAACAAATAACGAATATTGACTTTCATTCGAATAACCACGTTCAAACAACAATTTTTGATATATTAAGTCACTTGTTTCTTTTTAAAGGCATTAACCGACATTCCATCTTCAGCCAAATCCTTCCTACAAATTGCTTCTTCGATTGAATTAAAATAACTTATCCTTACATATTTTAACATTGGGCTCATATTGCTCTTGTTTGAACCTTCATTGAAACTATCAATTTGTATTAGTTGTTGACCCGTAGTTCTTCCAAAGTAAGCTCATGTTGTAATTTAGAATGAAATCCTTAACGGCGTTACGTAATATGTCCACAACCAATTGCACATATATTTATACACAGAAAGAAATAAGTTTCGTTTTTGATAACAAAAATCCCGGTATTCAATAATTTTTTTTAATTTACTCTGGTAAAAAATTCCGCTATATTATTTCAAAAGGACAAAAAATATATGTTAAAAAATTTTGACGCAGCTGCGATACGAACCCGGGCTTCCCGGACGTAAAACATGCACTCTTCAGCTGAGCCATATTACAATTATTTTTTTATGAGATGAAACTTGTTTTAAGTACTTATGTATGAAAAGAAAAGAAATAACCGGCATGGGAAAGAAATACATACAACGAAATATTGTATTAAGTTATTGATATTCATATTATTTTTTCAATAACATGGTGTTATTGAACATAATTCTTGTCTATTTTCTTCTGTGTAATACAGTGCGATTTGCTTACTTAATACATTCTATTGGTAACACAATAAAAAAGGAATTGAGGAGTGATTTTTAAAAATGGATTTTTTCTACGATAAGTCAAATTTCAGTAATGAGAAAAAACGTTCAGGGCTCGCTTAAAGAATTTATTCTAACTTCTTTGTATTTAATGTGGATACTTAAGCGTGGGACGCACGCGAAATGGGCCCTTTTGCACTAAAATTTGCTTTTTATCCACGGAAATATACCTTATTTGTAATGGATTTTAGTCTAGAGAATGCAGTTAAGCCATGACAAAGGCATTGGCGTTCTTAGATTTGTTCAAGTTCGGGCTTTTGAAAAATCACTCCCCAATTCATTTGAAATGCTATTTCACATTCGTAAATGTACACCAATTTTTATAAAAAAAATATTCGACAAAAGCTGTTCGAATAATTCTTTATTCTAAATTGAAAAATATTGTTCGTTCGAACAAAAATGAAAAAAAAAGTTAATCGAATATTCGAATAATTCTTATTCGAATCACAACACTAATACATTGACATGCTTTATAAGGGTAAGTACCAGTAGAGTTTGATATGACTGGGTTCGTATCCCAGTCATATCCAAATTTTTTTATTTATATAAATTTTTTTAAGTAAATTTTAAATACATTTTTTTATCAAAATTCTCCCAAGTTTTAATAAAAAACGTACTTAAATTTGAAACAAAGTTTATTGAAAAAGTTATAAATTATTGTTAAAATGTTTTATATGTTTTATTCATTCAAATATTTCGGTTATTAATTAAAAAATTGATAATTTGTTTAAAATTTTTGTTAAGAATATAGGGGAGTTCTTTATCACAGGAAATTTGAAAAAAATAAATAAATTGATACCGGGATTTTTGTTATCAAAATATGAAACTTATTTTTTCTGTGTAAAGATTTTCTGCATACTCAAAAATCGAAGCTATACGAAGCCATTATTCGACATACCCAGAAGAGAATACGCTTAAGCCCGCCCAAAGCAGTACCATTTGCTTGGACTTTATTTGCATTTCTTATGAGAGTCGATTTAAGAATGCGAGCGTGTTCTTTCATTATCTGTCCAAATATAAAATCTTGAGCACCAAGACCACAAATAGTTTATGGGATTAAATTTTTACTAATATATCGCACATTTTTTTCCATATTTTTTCTATATTATACATTAATATTTTCAAGAAATATAGAAAATAAAATCGCAAAAGAAAATTTTTCTAAATGTGGAAAAATTTTTTAAATTTTCGATCACAAAACAAATTTTTTTTGTAAATATGAATATTAAAATTTAAAAAAAAACAAAATGTGCAGAGCAAACAGCAACAGGAAAATGACAAATAAATTATAAAAATACCGTAAAAATGCCACAAAGTGCAAAATATGCAAAAACATGCAGTAAAGGGTAAAATATGCACTAACTAATCGATGCCAAAATTCTTAAAAAGTTCTGAAACGTATAAATGTCTTATTTGTGCCTACATGCATTGCAAAAGAAAAAACATCCAATTACATATTTGCGGTTTCCCTGGTTATCAATTTTTAATCGAACCCTGTGGTTTTTAGTTCAAATGCATTCAGGTTTAAGTTTGTTCAATTTAATTCTTCAATTAAATTATTTTTATTAAGAAAAGATTTTTAAAGCATGAAATAATAGAAAGTTCTTGACTGTATAAGCGTAAAACTTATCACCATGATGTTTTCAAGAACAGCCTCGATCTCATCAACAGAGGTCTTGTTATACCTTTCCATCGTGTCAGGGTGGTAAAGTCAAGTAGTTAAACATTAAACCAATTTCTGTTGAAGCTGTTTTACAAGTCTGGAGATAATAAACTTCCCCTGTCTAAAACATATCTTACAAAATCTTGAAATATTAATACCACTTGCAGTGGAAATCTTGCACTGACAAGTGGAAAATACTATAAAAGTATCAAAATTGTTTTGCCCTTTAATCTCCTTTCATTTGGCTGTAAAACTGCAATCAAAGTTGTCTTTATTTCGTACAATATTTACATGCATTTTATAACTAGTTTTTTTATTTCAAAAATATTTGTTTAATTCTTCATAATATTTACAAATAAAATCTTAAATAATATTTACATAAGAGTAAAATGTACTGATGTATGTTTGTTGTTTATTACACTAGCAATTATGTGTCGTATCTTTATACGAGGGCGATCCAACAAATACCCAAACTGGCACTTTAAAGTGAAAATATAAAAGTACCCAACAAAAACTTGGTAATGTGTTGCAATTACCAAACAACATAGTTTTCACCACCAACTACATACCATCTGCTTTACTTTACAGTAGTTAAATCCATTACTTACTAGTAAATAAACAAGCCATTTATTCTCTTATTGGCAGAATAGTAGTGTATCTGCTTATCATACAGATGATCAGCAGTTCAACCCCTGGTAAGTACTTGCCTTCAATGACATCGCCATGTTAAATTAATTTGTTAAAATGCTAAAGTAGGAGTAGTGAATAGCATGTTTATTAGCCTTTTAATGCCATATTGTTCGTAAGTCGAAAATAGTACTGCAATAATTCTCAAATATTTTTCGAGCATAAAAACATACAATAATTTTCTTTCAAAGGTTACAGTCCAACAATATAAAAATCAATGGATAATAAAAGAAAAGAAGTAGTGAAATTTTAATATCGTTGAATGAAGTGTAGTATCTATATAGAAGTACACGCAACTTTGCTTTTCCTAGCCAGCTTGGGTAATTCTAGAACAGCCCTAGTATTATTGCATTTGTTATTTCAATGCACTTTATCTAAAAGATTATTCTTGAATAAGATACATACATACTTAGAGATGAAACCTTGTAAATTTTGATAAGTGAAGCAAAATGAAGTTCACTCAAACAAATTTAGTTGCAAAATATATTTATATGCCCAGCAGCTAAATTTACAACTAGATACGCTTTGGGACAGTCATATTACTAGTTGTAATGTTACTGGTCAAAAAAGGACAGTCATATTTCTAGTTGTAGCAGGACTAGTAACGATACTAGTAAAAAAATGAACAATCATATTACTAGTTGTATCGAGACAATAACGATACTAGTCCAAAAAGGACAACATTTTCAGGTATACGACTTGTACATAATACATATTTTTAGCTCTTAAAAAAAAAGTAGAAAGTGGCTAGCTCAGTGGGTAAAGTACTTGCCTTGAAATATGAGGAATGTGTGTTCGTACACCGGTTGAGCCAAAGTTTTTTTTAAGAGTTATAAAATCTAAATAAACAAACTGGTAAGAAGTAGTTGGGCTTCTATGACAACCTAATGTTAAAATCGATAGTTCGATATACGAAAAAAGGTCAGATGAGCAACTAGTCTGAAGTAAAAAGCAACTAGTATAGTTCTAACTACATATTAGTTACTTTGTCTGCAGGGTGTATGCACATATACACATATATATTCATTATATTAACATTTTATATGAAATGTAGAAAAGATAACAAACTACTTTCCCATTATAAATTAATATGGAACATTTTACCAACAACTAAGAAACCAAACCTTAAAAATTATTGAATAAAAAGTTCCAAACGTGCAAACGAATTTCTTTTTCTTGGCTCACCCACAACCAGAAAACAATAATAATCAATTATTTATAATTTAAAACACCTTATTTAACAATATTGTAAAAAAAATATTGCTGTTTTCAAAATCTGTAACAAAAAAATTTTATAAATATTTTACTAATTAAATAAAAATATGTATGTATGTATCATTAAAAAATACTTTCTATAGTCGAGGTACGAAAGCTTATTTTAACCTGTTGTGGATACAGGCGGGGGAAGGAGTTAAAGCTCCCCCCGTTTTGTACATACCCTACGGTATACGGAACTGACACAAAACAAGTCACGTGACCGGTCCCCAAATGGTAAGGACCAGTCTGAGTTGTAACACTTCCCATGAAGCGGACCAGGAACTTTTACATGGGGATGGCCTAGGATGGGGTTAATTGATACTTTGTATGCACCTTGTAACTTGTCCCTGAGCTATCTTGTGTCGTCCTAATCGGTGTAGAATAATATAGATTATATATAAATATCATTCCAGCTGTAGTTATCGATTAATTTATTTTTTTATTGTTACAAATCCAAGTAGAAATTGTATTTTAATTTTAAGCGGTGTCTTTGATAGGATTCGAACCGACAACCTCCGGCATGACAGGCTAGTACACTACCTACTCGACAATTAATATTATACAGATACTATTTGATAGGACTTAGATCCAGGTGCATCGAATTTGTTCAGTGCCGTTTACTACAATACTAGCCGGAGTACCAACTAAATTGACTGAAAATGGTTAATATATGACCATTTACACAATATATCTTTTTTCACCATTCACTACTCCTTATTTTTGGTACCAGTCTCATTTTCTCAAGTCATAGGACGAGTACTTTTGGATCATTTGTCACCGAATTTTCCGCAGGGTAGTTATAGTGGCGGCATAAGAAATCTTGTAAGCCTTACGCTTAAGATATAAGATTTGTTTAGCACTTTTATGTAAAACATCACGAGAAACATATTTGTGGAACATTTTAAGCCTTTAACTCTTCGGTGTATGGGTCTTTTTGTCCCGTTCTTAAGAAGGTGTGATGCTAAAGAATCAACTGAAACGCAAGAAATCATTCAAAACTATAAATGTGTATAAGGGTTAATTTCATACTTATTTACAATTAGTACTTGGCAAAGTAAATCTCGTTTAAGGCAACATATGTGTTCAGCACTTTTATGCAAAACACCACGAGGAACATTTTTGTTGAATATTTAAGCCCGTTATATCGCTGCTAAAAAACAGTTTTCCCCATTTTTTATAAAACGGACAAAAAACTCACACAAGGAATAGTTAGGGGGTTAAAATATTCCTCGTGGTGTTCTACATAAAAATGCTGAGCAAATCTTATACTTTAAACGTAAGACTTATACGATTTCCTATACTGAATCACTATAACTACCCAGCAAAAACTTTTGTAATTTTTGTAATCGGTAGTAGTTTATTAATGGGTTACAAGGTAATGAGTGGTACTTATTTATCTTATTACTAAGCTTCAAATTAAAACTACTATGTACTTGGTTTTTAATAAAATTAGTACGTATTTTCTCATTATCTGAAAGTAGTAATAATTTGTTGTTATGTATTAATAAAATAAGCAGACAACCCATTTTTAAGTCAACAACATGTGTTTGTATGTATATGAAAACTAATTTTTGTCGCTTAAACTTCTAAAGTACTTGTCTAAAGTACTTGTCTTCATATCTGAACGAGCACAGGTTCGTATCTCAGCTGGGCAAAAAAAAAAATCTGAAAAAATATATGTAAATAAAATATAATGTGTAAAAAATTTTTTTTAAATTTTAATTTGTTTATTTGACTACTTATTTGTTAGCTTCAAGTAAGCCAAATAACTACTAGTTAATTTCTGTGACAGTGTAAGTACATTTGTAAGGGGTACCCTTTATTTGTTGAGCTTCCCAAACAAATGTAAGTTGTTATCGGGTCAAATTGTAAGTAGTTACGACTTAAATCCTCATATACTTTTTTGCCTACCAGTAACCAAAGTTTTTGCTGGGTATGTGCAAAAGGGGGGAAATTTAACTCGTCCTAAAATGAATGACCTATGGAAACTTTCAAAACCCCGATATAATTTTTGGTGCCCTCTACCAGTATATAATTTTTTGTGCCCTCTACCACTCGCTAGGACTATGGGCAGTAAGTAAGGCGTGTTGATATTTTTAAATTTATTTTTTTCAAAAATGTTGGCTGTCAAAAAGTTGTGTTTATATTATTATATTTACAAAAACTGGCAAACTGGTTTGCATGGTAAAGAGCTACTTCAAAGTCGAGGAATAGAGATGGGCGATAGGTCTGTTTAGAAAGTGCTCAAACTAGAAAACTAATGGGGATTGGCTATACATTTTACATGTCTAGGGGCCTTCTAGAAGCTTCAGGGCCCAAATTTAACTATTTCATTAAACCACCATGTATTATATATGTAAATATATTCACGTAGTTGCCCTTATTTTTCGACTTCGATTTTTATTTTTGATGCATACCCTCCAAATACTTTCGTAACGTTAACCTGTACCGACTTGCGTTTAAATTAAGTTCATACAAATTAAGGTAGCCATACATTTCGTTCTTTTTTTTCGTAGTTTTAACCGCACACAGAAAAAACTAAATTTCATTTTCTGTAAAGGAATTCAATGAAATAGTAAATATTTTGTCTATGAACGGACCTACAAACGAATTTGTAAATATAGACAAAAATGCCTCAACAATTTCATTGAAAAAAACGTGTTTTTTAAGGAAACAAATTATTTAAATCTATAAAACAATCTGTCTAAAAATATTTACAAGTTGTAGACAAAAAATTTACTAAATCAAACAAAAATATTTACTGGATTTTCTGCAAAATATCAAACAATATTTCTGTCTGAACTTAATAAACAATTAGTCTAAAAATGCTAATAATTATTAAGCAAAATAATTTACTTAATCAAACAAAAATGCAAACAAAATTTTTGTCTGTGTCATCATCATCATCCATTAAGCATTTGGGAGATTTCACTTTGTTAAATGTGTTCAAGTCTGAATGTTGATCTAAATACTCTAAAAAAAATAATGAGAATTAATGCAACGACATTAACTAATCGATTCACTCAAAAATCTTTTGTAAACAAACTTGGCACAATTGCATTCCTTTTCCTATGATTGTTGTTGTTGTTATTTGTGTGTTTTCGACACAGTTTTTATTGTTGTTTTTGGTGTTTGCGTTCTAAATAAAAGTCAAACAAACAATTCATAGGTTATGGACAGAACATTTACTGAAAATTAAATTTATTTTTAGACAAACTTTTGTTTGAAATGTTTTTTGGTAATAATTCTTTCTGTGCACAGATAAAACTGTACGGGTAAACACGAACAACGACCATATCCACACACTAGGCGTTTTTTAATCAGTTCAAGTCAAGGCACATTAATACAGGTACATGCACTAGAAGATTTTTCTCATCTAGGTTGTCAAATTTTCATTATGTGACTTGTCAAAAATTACATACTGAGCAACAACAAAATTCGTTGTACACCCAAACAAACACGTACATACAAAACACATCTGACGAGCATTTTAGCTAATGCACGTACCTCTATTATTGTATCATTTGTTCGTATAATAAAACAACAAAAAATTTGTACGAAAAATAATCACCTGTCGCACTAATATCACGTAGAATTAAACACTCACAAAAACCGTCAATTTTAAATGCATAATAACACACACACGAGCAGTTTTGAACGAACACGTGTGAAAACTGACGGTTAAAATCAAGTTGCAGCACATGTTTATGAACGCGTGCAAGAAGGACGGTTTTTGAGCACACACCGGTAGTTTTACCCGCACAGTTTCGCCAAACTGCCAAAAAAGAACGAAGAGTATGGCCGCCTTTACGCTGGTACTACAATACGACATGATGAAACATGTTTTATTTGTAACTTTTATATGGTTTTCTTTCTTATCAAGACGATGTAATTTGTTTCTTAAACCATAGTTCTGGAGCTACGGAGTGATATGTAATGAATTACGAACGCATTTAAAACTCAAAAAATATGGGACAGTCTAATGTATAACCTACAAATAGAGATAGTAGCACTCGCTCAATTTGGTAGTTCTTAAATTAATAACTATCTGCTTGAATTTGGAGGAAGGGAGGGGTTGCACCATACTGTTATAGATAATTCGAGTACGCTGATTTCAATGGTGCTAGTCGTTTTTCGAAGTTAGCTCTCGTTTTCGCGTTATTCGAGATTTGAAATCAATATGCTCAAGTACCACAAAAATGATACTTTGTACATTAAAACGGTTGAATAAATACTACATAACGCTATACTTTGATTTTTTCGTGCAAAAATCTACTTTTTTCGTAAAAATTTTTGTAAAATGTAAACTTTAACAATTTTTATTTTTAATCATCTAAATTCTTATAAATTTACATAAAACAAATTTGCACTGTGACTTTTTTTATTCGCGCAAATTCGTTTATTGCAAAAAAAAAATCCAAAAAAAAAATTTCGAAAAAATTAAAGAAAAATGTATTTCGCAAAAAAGTCACAGAATATCTTAATGCTGTTCATATTTACTCAAATTAGCTAAATTTTATTCTGAAAATCTTGCCAAAAGTATAAAAAATGTTTTTTTTTTGTAATCTAATATGAACATTTTAAATCGTGAATATCGCGAAAACGAGAGCTAACTTTAAAAAACGGTTGACACCATTGAATTCAGCCTACTCGAATTATCTTTACCAGTATAGTATGGTAGCCCGCTTGTTACATTTGGAGGCTAGCATAGTGTAATTAAATTTAGAGTACGTAAATTAATAATTTTGATTTGAAATTATCACTTTCGTAAGTAGACTTTGACCCTGGTACACAATCTGCTTCTGATAAACGTCATAAATATATTTGATTTTGAAATAAGTACGAGTATATTTACTTTTTTTATAAATTTAATAATGACAAATCAAAATAAATTAAATGATTAATAAAATAACAAACATACATCTAATCAAAGTGTAAATAATTAATAGCAATTAGCGTTCAAGTGGCATAAAAAATCTGTTAAACAGATGTGTAACACCTTGTTAATTAACACAAAATTTGACAAGATACGAAGTTACAATGTGAACGTAAAGCGACAATTAATTTCTTTTTTCATATTTATAGAACTCTCGCTCAGAATAACAAAATACTTAGAAGATCTAAGTAAGCAACTTCTAAGGATGTTTTTTTAATTCTTTTTTTACCTTATTTAGACTAGGGATGTAACGAATACCGATACCGATACCGATATATCGGCGATACTTCAGATTTTCCGATACATCGGTATCGACGATATTTTACTGTCGATACACCGATACTTTTAAAAAAATTTCAGAGTTTTTTTAAGAAATAATTTATTTTTGTTCGATTTTACCGTGAATTAAATTCACTTCGTTATTTTTTAAATCTTATTAATATCAATTTTAAAAATTAATAATATTTTATGCTGTTATTTTGTAAAAAAAAATATTTATTTTTTGTTAATTTTACCATGAATTCAAATTCAAGTCGTTGTTTTTTAAATCTTATTCCAGCAAAAAAAGATACTCCAAAGAAGTCATGAAAATGTAGAATTCGCGATCTGAAAGTATTGCAAATTTGGATAATTTCTAATTAGTTTTACATATCCTTGCCATAGCAAGAAGTTCTGTTTTTCGATTACCAATCACCGAATTGGAAGCGATGCTAGGTATTTCGGTATTCTATCATGATTTTTCCTCAAGGAAAAAGGATACAAAATCACCCATTTTCACAATTTTTTTTTATGTGAATTTAAACTCAGAACTGTATTTTCATGTAAATTTAAGTGAATAAATATAAACTTAGAAGTCTTTTAATAATTAAGCTATTAAGCTATTTAGAAGAATATTAGTTGATAAATGTCCTTTAAAAAATCGATTTTTTAAAAAGCATGGCGGGTATTTTATAAAATTATAAAGGAATTAAAAATGTTTACTTGCTTTTGTACTAATTATCTGCATATTTTTAATATAGATTTTTTGGAAGCAAAGAAAATGTACCTTCTTAAAAATTTCTTCCAATGTTTTATCAATTTTAAATATTCTCTCTTATAATGTAGTTTTGTATAATAAAAAAATTGCGCTTGAGTTTTGTTAATCTAAACTTGAACTTAATTTCAATATTCGTATCGGTATCGGAATCGGTATCGGCGATATTTATTTTTACATATCGGTATCGGATCGGCAAAACGGCGTATCGTTACATCCCTAATTTAGACTACGCAACTATGTTGCATGCTATTTTTATTTTAAGTGAGAGTGTTAACATATTAATTTTAATCAGTTAATAAGTTATGCTAATGTTTTGTTTTATAAGTTTGGGAAAATTATTCAGACTGAAGTAATAAAAAGTATTTTCATTCATAACAAATCGAAAACGGTAAAAAGTTTCCAGTTTTAATATAATGAAGCCAAAGAGTCCTTTAAAAAAAACCACCACTTATTCAAGACGCTGCACTTAATCTTCCCAGGATATTTATTTAGTTAGAAAAATATAAGTACAGATATCATTCATTTATCAGCAGATAGTTGTTGATGTAAATAGTTGAAGTATGTAGTTGAATTTCAATATCAACATTAAACAACATAAGTTCATATTAAATAATTCTATAAACGCAAATAATAAACAAGTTTATTTTTGATGAAAAAATTAATACATTTAGTTTTTAGCGAACCCTCTTATTTGTTACACTCTTAAATTATCCTTTCTTGAATTTTTAAACTTCCTTATTATTATTATTTTGCACTTGAAAATTTCCGGCGTTACAACGCTTATTTATCACTACTCGAACACTAGTTAACACATCACAACTTCACGTGCTTATTCAAAATTTTTAACTAAAAGTTATCTCGACAAAACGCACGCCTTTATAAATCATTGCAAAGTGATTTGCGGCACTGTCAGTAACATTCGTCAAAAAATCAAGTGTCGAGACTAAAGAAAACAAATTTAAAGGCCGATTAAACTAGAAATGGGAAAGGTACTAGTTTTTTTCTGTTTTCTTCTGTGCAGCAGTAGATAATAATTGTGATGATAAGGAATTAAAAATAAAATATATATAAACAAAATATGAGTTATTTTTTGTTTAAATGTTTGTTTAATTCATATTTTTATATGTTTATTTAGCTAACAAGAATTTCTATGATTTTACTCATAAAGAAGATAGTAAAATATTAGAAGGGATCTTTAATTAAGTTATCAAACCTGACATAATTTTTAATTAAATTTATTAATATCAAATTTTAAAAAAATTGATATTTTAAAGAAGGGTTTGCCAATATCAAGTGAGTTCTTGTGTGTTAAATGAATAGTTTGATGATTAACGATTTAATTAAAAGTCTGTTGGCTGAATAGTTAGCGCGTTTGACTACAAACACTGAGGTCTTGAGTTCAAGACTAGTTTCAGGCAAGCCAACAACATCATGCCTTTTTCTGATGTGCATTGGTGTATTATTGTGTTGGTTGTTGTTAAACTGTTAAAGTGATGAAGGGATAGTACTGATCACTTTGGTAGTACCGGTAGCGATATTAGTACTAAAATATCTATAATGTACTTCACAGCACCCTCCTTAGTCGGTATTGTAGCAGAACCGTCAGCGAAGTAAAAAAAACTAATAAAATGGCAGCACAGCTTAAACAAATTAATGTCTCTACTTGACACCAGAGGGGCTGCAACACTGCTCTGAAAAAAACTCGCAATAGCAGAGTTGTAAATGAATTAATCTTTCTATCTCTCTCTCTACTTCTCTTAAAAAAAATATATGTTAAAAATCATCTCATTTTCTTGTATTTTTAGTAATAGTTAGGATTCTTCTGTTCGAACTATGTAGTTCAGAAGCTGTTAGTTTCCCTTGATGCCAACTCTTTTGGAGCAAAAAGCACAATAAAATTTAGAAAAATGCACTAAAGACCATAATTTCCAGGTAAAAGCAGCTTGAAAAAGCACCAAAAGATTTAAAAAAGTTCAAAATTTGAAGTTTTAAGACATGAAAAAGTACTAAAACTAGTTGCACTAACAATGTGTTTATATTGTTCGATAGCGAATGCCATAATCTCAAACTAAAAAAAATCGATCGAATTTGCTCGATACCGAAAGAGCCGATTAGGCCCCTGTTCTCTTCCCTCTACGATTAAAACAAATCGCGATTATTTCCCTGTTAGCATTTTATGAAATTAATGATCATATTCGAGTCTTTTTCGACTCCTCTGCGCCATCAAAAATAAAAATATGCGCTCGTTTTCGAGTCGAATATGACTGTTCTTTCGGGAGAAAATGGTACCCTAGTCGCGACTCTTCTGAGATAGTCCTTATGACTAGTGTTTCTGATCAATTACGACTCATTTTTGAGTTAAAAAAACACAGTCACATTTCGATCATCTACATGATCAATTTATGATTGCTGACAAGTCGCTTTTCACGCATTTGCGTGAGTCATTCTCGATTACTAACTTTTTGATCATCTAGGGAGTCATAAAAGACTCAGTTTGGTGATTTTTGCTAAACCAATCTTCCAAATGCTAAGTGGGATAACTCACTATCCCAGCTAGCATTTGGGAAATTGTTTTAGTAAAAATCACCAAACTGAGTCTTTTAAGACCATCTTAGATGATCAAAAACTGAAAAAAGACTCGAAAATGACTCCCACATATGATTACAAAGCGACTTGTTTAAAAAGCAACAACAAAATGTATAGAATGTGCGCAATCACAAATTGATCATGCAGATGCTCGAAATTTTACTCATTTAAATCTCGAAAATGAGTCGTAATTGATTAGAAATGCGAGTCATAAAAGACTCTTTGTTAAGGCTAGGCTAACAGAAGAGTCGTAAAAGACTCGAAAATTGTCAATAATTTCATAAAATACTGATTTGTTAGGAGTAGGTTTATATTAACTTTATGCTACCGTTGTTGTATACAGTGCATTAGCTGAGTGGTTGGTACGTGGGACTACAAACGGAAAGGAGCTTGGTTCGATTCCCAGTAGATTTAAAATACAAACAGTAAGTAAAAATATAAAATCAGTCATTAAAATAATAAATATTCAACATGACGTAAGCGCATTTGGAATACATCCATCCTCTTCAATCCCCACATTGGATAACTTTTTACTCGCAATGATTACAAATATGACTTAAATATGATTCGAAAATATTTACAAAAAGGCTTAAATATGGCACGAAGAAGATTCGCAACTGATGAAAGAAGTAGTCATCAATGACTCGTCCAGAAGAGTCGCGGGAAGGGTACCATTTTCTCCCGACGAAAGTATCATTTATGATCAGAAAAAGAGCGCATATTCTGGTTTTTAATCGCGCTGATGTATCGAAAAAGACTCGAATTTGATTAGAAATTTAAAAAAATGCTAACTGGGATTTAGCTAATTAGCGTGCACGAGCGTTACAAAAACAAAGGTCGTGCATAAGCATGTATGAGTAAAATTCTTTAATTGTGAGCGTGCATGATGGTAACATAAGAAACTAACAGCGATGCCAAGTTAGTGCAACTATTTTTAGTGCTTTTTGATGTCCTAAAACTCCAATTTTTAGCTTTTTTCAAACTTTTGGTGCTATGTGCCGACACGCAGATGAGTGTAACATTGATCTCACCACCTACTCTGGAGAGCACATCCTTGCGCTGGCTAACTAAAGTAGAGAAAGTAGTGTGTTATCTTAGAGACAGAAGTGCCGATCGGCTGTCGACGAAGATGCCGACTCTCCTCCCTTCCACTCCCGTCCGGATGGAATAAGGACTTTAAAAGTGCTATCAAAGTCCAGATGAGGTACCATGGAATCGAAGGCTTACCTCAGTGTCGGTGATAATTGATCTAATAATGTGGCATGGTCATGGGTCCTTGACCTCCACCTCCCAGATGCCGTTGGTATTTGCCGCATAAATAAAGTAAATAAAGTTTTCTTCGAGCACACGTGAAGGTCAATCGGAATTAAGTTTGATATAGCATTCAGAACCCCTGAAGGACTAGTTCGTAAACAACCCGTAATCCCGATGCAAGCAGATCTCTGTATTCCGATTTAAAAGACAATATGGGACGTACAATTGCTGTGTACAACCATTTAAGCATGTTAGGGTTTAGGCTCCATCTGGGACTAAACATCATTCGACAGGAGTAGTAGGCAACCGTGGTCTTTTTAATCCTGTGTTGCAAATTTACAGTACAGGTACCTTAAGTTTGTATCTAGAACCTATCAATGAGTATCTTAATTATGTCAATTGACCCCCTCCAATGACTACGTCATGTAAAAGTTATCGGTCCCTTTCTTATAAAGTTACATAAGTCGAACCGGCTGCTAGTCCTTGGGAACCAGTCACGTCACCTGTCTTGTGGCAGGTTCTCTCCTCTCTGGGGTATTTACTGTAGATATGTACATATAATAGTTTTTATTATATTTTTTTTCAATCAAACTTCTATTAAATAAGGGTCGGATATAAAGAGCGGATTAATATGTGACATGTACACATAAGTAAAGCTAGACAATTAATAGGTTAACTAAAAGCCGATATGTGCAATCAAATTGCATTGTTTTAACAATTTTAGAAAGCAAATAACAAAACAAATATTTTTTTATCTGCTGACAGCACGTGACAATTTTTTCATGTTAGAGCATCAGAACATCCAAAATCAGTTATTTAAATGAAGATAAAAATATATAAAATAAAAAATAGATAAATTAATTTCTGTTGTTTTAGCTAAAGCGTAATCGTACACTGCCGTTCACCTGAATGCGATCTCTATTTTGTTAAAATTTTCGATTCTCTCCCATAAAAAGTCATTAAATTTTTTGAGGTTATTCAAAGTTATTCTTGAAGATTGCAGCTTGTCTTCAAAGATGAAATCAATATCAGTGGTGGATCTCAACCATTCTCAAAAGCTGTCAAAAGGTGGATTTGCGTTAGATATTGTTGACAGATTTCTAGCCTAATTGAAACCACCGAAATTGTTTCTGATTATGAGAGATTCATAACAGCCGGAGCCATCTTCTAAAAACGGGCCGAAATTATTTTGTTACTAAGAAGTTTCGTCCTTTCTTGTATGTATTTGTGCATTAAAACGAATACAACCGTTATCATATGTTTTATATGAATCAAGTTTATTTATAATATCTTTCCTGTTTATTTGTGAAGCGCAAATTGTGTCATCTTGTTGATGAAGAAAAAAATTCCTCTTAAGTCCACATAAAATTTGAAATGCATCGCAAAAGTCTAAATCAAATATTTGATTTATGGTTCATAATATGTGAGTCGGCTAAAATGACAATGAAATGAAAGAGCAAATTTTGAGAAGCAAATGGAAAAATATGGTTTTAAACTGTAAAAAAATCATCCACTACGCAAACAGTGGGAATTACAAAAATATTTATTTTATGAACACATCAACCGAAGTAATTCATAGAATTTATTGTCATGGAATATTTAATAGTTGATAACGAAAAGTGAAAGAATTAAGGAAGACATTTCTAATCTGACTTTTTTCTTAATCAGCTTAGATAGCAGAATTAGCCAACTAATGGCTGAATTCATAGGTATTCACATCAATTCATAAATATTTTATCTTATTAAAACAACTTGTTATAAGTTTAATAAACTTTAAATTATAAAAAATTATTCAATTGTTAATTTATTGGCGGTCATTGAAACAACGTTTCTCACACACTCTTTATATCGCTGAGTTGCCTAGAGAACATTGACATGAGCAACAAATTGACATTCGACATTTCCATAAATATTTCATAAATATTCAGAATGAAAAACCCTAACTCTGAAAAACCTAAAATCGGATTACAATAGTTTTTTTTTAAATTAATTTCGAAATAGAGTTTTTTTCGTTAACAAAAAATCTGTTTTAAACAAGGCTGCATAACGATTTTAATGGCCTTAAAACAGAACGTTTCCAAACGTTTCAAATTTATAAATCAAAAATACGGGAAACTCTTTTCAAATTGGAATCTTTACAAATTTTACTCATTTAAAAAAACGTCGCATTTTTATTAAAACAGACCAGACCGTGAAATAGTTTTTGTTAACGAACTATCTAAAATATAGTATAACAGGTTGAGATATAATGTATTCATATTATTAAAAGTCCAAAAGCACGTGAAAGTTAATTTATTTATGAAAATAAGTAGTATAATAACTAAGTCGTATGTATAAAATGTTCAAACAAACAAATACAGAGTTTAACAAAAAGATATGTTAATTTTGTTTTGAAGGCGCAGCATTATCGATATGCATAGTTGCTGATTGAGTTCTCAGCTGCGGTTATCCATACCTTATTTCCTTATTTTTTGAGCCACAATACTTTTAAATTTCGCTATAACCGGCGTAAATAAACTAAAATATCAGTTAACTCCTGAGTCGCCATCTTGTGCTTTTTTTCTCAACTATTGTTTGAACAAAAGTTCGAAACTTCACTCTGTTTCGTATCTTTTTTTTTAAGAGAAGTAACACAATTAGCAATTAATGCCTACCAGTTAATTAATTAATGTGTTACCTTCTTTGGAAAAGGGATAGAGTGGAGAGAACAGGTGGTGAAGTGGAAGAGAGATAGAAAGCTTAATTCACTTACAACTGTGATATTGCGCGTTTTTTGTAGAGTAATGTTGCAATCCTCTGTGGTGTCAAGTAGAGGCATCGCGATGTTTTTAAGCTGTGTAGCCATTTTATTAGTTCTTTTACTTCGCCGACGCTTCTGCCACAATACCGACGAAGGAGGGTGCTGTGAAGTGCATTAGAATCAGCTATTATTAATCGCTGCCGGTACTGCCAAAGTGATCTGTGCTATGCCTTCATCACTTAACAGTCCAACAACAACCAAAACAATAACACACCAATGCACATGAGAAAAATGCATGATGTTGTTGGCTTGCCTGAAAGTAGTCTTGAACTCAAGGCCTCAGGGTTTGTAGTCAAACGCGCTAACTACTCAGCCAACAGCACCCTTATTATCTTATTACAAGTAAATAGGATTTTCAGCTCGATTGTTGTTGATGTCTTCGTCGGCAGTGTAGTCTAGGCGGAAAAGAATTCTGATGAGAAGCCTGTGTTCGTCTCGAAACATCTGATGTTGTATGTTCAACCTTCCGTACAACCAAAATTTTTTTCTTTGAATTTTCAAATATTACATGCTTTACAATTTCTTTCTAAAATAAAAATAATTTAATCGAAAGATTGAATTGAAAACGAACTTAAGTCAAACTAATTAAATAAGTTTGGATAAAAACCATACAGTTGGACTAAATTCATAACTCAATTATTAGCTTTTGTTTTAATTTGAATGCAGTTTTGTTAAGAACTCATCAGCAAATAAAATGCTGAAAAAAATTAAAACGCCTTTTAATACCATCAGAAAGACAAGATGCCGAAACATTTACTCTCGTTTGCCCACCAGTGTATTTATATCAGAGCCAGGCAAAGAGAAAACTAAATAAATGAAAAATAATTTGTTGTTTAAGTGTGTCGGTGTTTAATTGCACCCTGAAGGAAATGTCGATAATAAAACTGTTCTGATTCACTATTGACTTTGTCCCCAGTACTACTGACTAATTGTACTCCAGGCAATGTTCTGTGCTATAGACATTTATCATGTGTTTGTCATTGAGATTCCACTAGTGACCTCGGAACTATTGATTAGGTTGTTGGGTTGTTAGGTTGGCACCAGAGATTCGCTAGTGCATTTTAATGATTCTAGTCAACACAATTGAAACTTTTTACTAAGTAAGGCAATTAAATTAGATTTTATGAAAATTTTTATTTTCTGTGCAGCCGCATTTATTTTCAGCACACCAAAATGAGACAATAAAAAATCAATTTGCCGCTTCTCTTTCCATTAAAGGGAAAATAAAAAGTGTAGACGATTCGTTCGCAATGTCACCAAAAAGTGACCAAACATGTCAACAAAAGTGGTGACTTGGAGACACTTGGCCCCTGGCTTCCTTCAGGGTGCTTTGTTGATAAGTACAACTGACCGTTGTGCTCTTGTTGTTGTTTATTTTGATTGTTTGTGTTGTGTACATGTAAATTGTCGGATGTATGCATGTAAATTGTCGGGTATTTACCCGGCGAACGTCGTGGGCCATGACAAGCATCGCATGCCTCTGATTTATAAGGACGGTATTAGCTTGTTGTTGGGTATAACTTCGGTTTAGATTGAGATATATTTCTAAAAACTTTTTCCAACGTTTCTTTAAATCTTGGTTCTTCGAGATATGAATGATATGGTATTTGAGAGTAAGAGACATGGCGAATTGGTTCGAATCCGAGGTTGGGCAAAAATATATTGTGAGTATACAAAAGCAAAACTAAATAAAATATTAGAATTTTCCAAAACTATACATAATAGTACAATTAATTTTTCGAATAAAACACCATCTTTCGAAAACTCCCTGTCTTGAAAATATTAAAAAGAGAACTTTGTTTCTATTGTTTTTCTGACTATTTCAATATTATCTCACTGTTTAACTCAAATAATTAAGAAATGAATGGCAGAAAGAACTGCACGAGTTTTAGACAAATTAAACAATTAAATATTTAATAAGACTCGTAATAAAACAAATTTATTTATTTATTTATTTATTCAATTAATAAAAAATGCCTTTTTAGTTAGTGCAACGAACAAAATAAATACAACTGTGCACACAAATTAAACAGAATCGAAAAGAATGAAAAAAATTTGTGAGTAATTAAAAAAGAATGCAATTTAATCGATTCAAACGTATTGAAACAATAAAGTATGTTTGTTGTACACATATTAATTTTTGAAATAAAATTTTGGGAAATTAAAACAAACCACACAGTAATTATTCAAAATACTTGGAAAAATAGAAGACTTTAATATGATTCATATCATAATGCAAAATTTTTTGATCACCTGTGTCGCTAATTAAATGGTACAGTTCTTCTTTTTTTAGAAAGTAAGGTTTTCGTAAATACATATCTCATTCTTTAAAAGCTAAATAAAAAATTAAGTATGTATTGTTTTATGTTTAATTCTTAGTAATAGTTTTACTTTCTTTAGTTTATATCATTAGGGGTTCTAGGCAAAATACATATTTACTAATTTGGCCAACCAAATTTAAAACAACCTGTTGTAGATGGTATAGCATTTGTTTATGAACATGTACCTATATGTGGAAATTACCAACAACATTTATATGATCTACAAGAGCTTGTGAATTAAACAATAGTATTTCTTTCCCGAAAATTAAAATTATTCACCCTTAAGCCCTTATGACACTACATTTTTTCTTAATTTTTCAAGTTTTGGAGAACAGTGCAAATAGAATATAATAGGAAATTTTACCAGGTGCAAAGAGTTCAGCTATATTAAGATAAATACCAAATTGTCAAAGCTTTTACTAATGTTATCGATAAAAAATGGGGGCCTGTCAAAAAAAAAATGTAAAAATGTTCAACTTAAAATTGACGTTTCAAGCTTGAAACATTAAAGTGTTTCCAAGTTAGTGGTTTATTCATGAATTCAGCGACTTTTTTCAACTTTTTTTTCTTTTGGCGTTTTATTATAAATAAAGAGTAGGGCAGCACTTAAAGAACAACCAACAACATTTATACGATCTACAACACATACAACAAGTTGTGAATTGGCCAATTATTTCGCATGAAGACTCAAAATGTTGTTGATACATTTCATATGTTTTTCACAAAATAAACTGAGTACTGCTACAGCAACAATTTTTCATGATAAATTCGTGACAATTTTTTTATATGAACTTTTGACAGCAGTTCGCACGAAATGATGCACACAGTACCATGCTTTAAGCTTAGTACTCTGTTCAAATTTGCGAAAAATGTTGATCAACATTGGTTTTTTCATACGAAAAATATGACAAGTAACCAATCATAACTAGCGCTTGAAAGTATGCTGCAATTGTGTACGTTTTTAAAAAAGCCAATGTGTTTGTTGTAAACCCCACTCGAAAAAAGTGATGCTCATATTATTTCGCATGAAGACTCAAAATGTTGTACATCGATACATTTCGTATGTTTTTCACAAAATAAACATAGTACTACTATTTCTGTAGCAATTTTTCGTAAGCAATTCGTGTAAATTTTTTGTATATGGACTTTTGACAGCACTTCGCACGAAATGATGAACAGAGTACCATGCTTTACCGGGAATAGAAGCTCACGTGAATTGTGATCGCCAATATTGCATTGTTGTTGTGTTAGTGTACTATTTTGTTAGCTTTTTGCACCTTTTATTGTTCATGGGAAACATTTCACGTGAACAAAATGTTCACCTCTTATTCCCGATAAGGGTGATTATTTTTTTCGCTGTAGGCCTATCGCTGATAGCAAATGTGGAACGTTAGAACGATAAAAAAGGCGAAGTGGTTTATTATTCATATAAATCTATAAATTCTAATAAATGTATTATTTGCTAGCCTTATTTATTATATTTACATACATACAGTACCGTCTTTACCATACAGGCACACGTGGCCCGTGCCCAGGGCTCCAGAGCCCTTCATTGCAGGAAGCATATAGCCGGTATTACATTTTTAATGGTTATAAATAACTTCGGTTTAGAATATTTTCTTACATATAAAAAGACTTTTGCTCAGTAACTTAAAAATTTTGGTTTTTGAAGATATGACTTCGTTGCAATTAAGGAGCGATATTTCTTTTCAAACATTTGTATGTAATGAATTTATTAATATAACTAGCTGAGCCCAGCAAAAGTTGTCTTACCTCCAAATGTATCGTTTTTAATTAATGTAAGCAAGTGCTGTTATTTCTTCTACTTTTAGACTAGCCCATTTTATTATCAGACAATATATATATATATATACATACATATTATGTTTAAAGATAACTGCCTACAATTAAGTCATCATAAAAACTTGCGTTTTTGTGCAAATAAAACTTTTAAAATGTCAACAAAATATTAACTCATAAACAAATGAGAAGATGGTATTTTATTATAAAGATGAGATATTAAGCAGTCGTTTGTTATAAAAATAATCTTAACTAAACGAAAAGTCAAAAAACTCATCAATGTCAATATGATTGGCGACAATCCATTTTTAAGCATTTAAATATACAGAGTAATTGTATGTATAAAAAAGAGTATGTTATCTATTGAAGTTAAGAAAGAATGACAATTGTTTAACCAGCAATATATCATATATGATGGTTAAACTTCCATCACTAGTTAACTATAGATTGTAAAACTTGACCTTAGAGTTAACCAGTTCAGCTGAACATTTTAACATATCAGGGGCATAATCGTCGCTTTCGATATCGAGTACACATCGTATCGAATAAAATTTCGACACGTATCGAATGGATGGATTACTGCATTCGATTCCTATCGAATCGAAATGTTTAAAAAGTGTACCAAGTTTATTTTATACCGGTTGTTGAATCGACTAAAAATATTGTACTCGATCGCTCTAGTGCTATCGAGTGGAATTTAAACAGCAGCTTCTCGATTATCGTATGCCGTAATCTCAAAAGGAAAAATTTCGATTAATTCTGCTCGATATCGAATGCGACGATTCGGCCCCAGTTTTATAGCCAGTCTCGTAGTCCGCCTAAACTTTGACGATAATAAAATCAGGGATGTGATTGAAATTGACTTTAAAATATATTTTATTGTACTTTTTTAACTACGATTTCCATCACATATCTGAATATGCAATTTTCTACACACCCTAATGATCAACACTAAAAAAGGGAAGAATGAATGTGAACTAGTGAAAGATATTCAGCTTTTTAAACAACTAAATAATAGAACTGTTTAAATAAACTTTAAATAACATTTGTTTTTAGTTATTATAAAATTTTATTACAAAATTATTGGTAGAATACAAGCAAAGGGCCGATGTGGTTAATGATCGTTTCTGTTGAAAAAGAAAATTGTAAAGAGAAAAAAGTTCAAATACATACATACTTACATATTTAAACAACTGGCCCAATAAATGTTAACTATAATAAAATCAATGAAATTATGTACATCAAAGCAAAGTAAAAACTGATAATAAGACACGCCTGAGGAATACATATCGAGCCATGACCGCAAAAAAAATTTTAACCAACATATTTTTCGAATTTCGTTTTTTAACGAAAATCGATTGTTCGGACTATCTGTCAAAGTTTCAAAGACATGTTAACCCATTAATGCCCACAGTGATCTATACTAGCGAGCTATGAAATTTTTAACACCGAGTTATCTTAGATTTGTTTTTTTAGTACGAGATTAGAGATTAAATTTAATATCTGTATTTACTCTTTAAGTGAACTTTTGGGGAATTGTATTAGCCTATGCTAAGTTCCATGCTACAATATAAGACTTAAGTCTTGTGTATGGGACATCGAAAATAAAATAAATAAATGAAAAAAAATTACATCAGGTTGACCCTTTTTTGACCGATTTTACTGGACGAAAAGATACCAGTTAAATCCCAGTCATTTTGTATTGAGAATAAAAGTAGATTGCATTTTAGGAGTCAGAAAAACATTTATAAAAATTATTAAATTTTTCAAAACATTTTTATTCAAATCAAATTTTTTTAATTACAAAAATTTTATAAAATAAAAATGTGAAACAAATAGTATTTATTGTTAAACAATGCGAATAAAAGAAAAAATAAAACAAAGAAAACATTTTCTGCAGAAAAAATAACTACTTAAACCATAAATTAAGATTAACAAAAAAGGGAAAAAAATGTTGGTTGGTTGGTTCTGTTTCTTAATGACTTTACGAAGTAACTAATTCAATAATTGAATAAAATATCATAAAGATTTTTGTAAAACTTGTTGTATGGGCGTATATGTTAAAATAAATCGTGTAAAATGGAATTGGAGCCATTAACAGTCATTTATATCAACAGGCATCAAGCAAAAATTTTAGGATTTCAATCTTCTAGAGTAACATTACGGAACAAATATGACATGGATTCTTTATTATGGATACGTCGTATAGCCTCGGCAATAAGAATGGAAATGTCAATAGTTTTAATTTTATGACATTGTAATTTTTGGATTTCATGTGGAATGGTATTGGTTACAACGACCTGTTAAGGATAATTTAAAAACAAAAAATATTTAAATAATAAAAGTATGTATGTGTACCTCATCAATTGGTGATTCCTCAATTAAACGAGGTGCATCGGAGCTTAATAAACCATGAGTGGCCAAAACGTAAATTTTACAAGCACCATTTTCTTTTAAAACTTCTGCAGCAGCCACAAATGATTGGACGTCATCGATTAAATCATCCTTTGAGAAATTTCAAATAACAAACTGTTGCTTGCTCTCGTACTGTAAAGTAAATGGATAATCTAATACTTACCACCATAATGGCAATACGTCCAGAAACATCACCTACAACATTAATGGGTGGTTTTACTTTGGGTGGATGATCGGGCACACCTACCGACACACTAACTGTACGAGTACGGCTGTTGAAATTAATTTATTTTATTAATATTTTTTTAGAAGTTCTAAACGATTTCACTTTTATTTTATCAATTCGCAACCTGTTGTAGATTGTATAAATGTTGTTGGTAATTTTTTCATTAACATGTTTATCAACAAATGTTAATGTGGAAATTACCAACAACATTTATACGAATTACACAGTAGTTTGTGAATTGTCTTTGGTATGATACTTTTGAATATGGATATGGATATGTATGAATTATGATATATTTTTTCGAAACATTAAGCAATTAAAAAAAATTTTTCAGATGATTTTTATTTTTCTTTTTTTTTTAATACCAACCTAGTAGGTGTCGCTGGTAAGCACATTTCAACTGAATTTCCTATGTCATATGTACTGGATTCATTTAGTTTTGAACATAATTGTAATAAAATAGAAAATAAATTTTGCTTTTTTCGAATTTTTTTTAGGTTTAATTAAAAAACAATACATTGTAACTATCACATACAACTGGCAAAAGATACATAAAAAAGAGAGTATATATTTAACAGATTTGGTCAATTCCCAAACTGTTGTTGTAGGTGTTGTAGATAATATAAATGTTGTTGATAATTTCCACATAAAAATGTTTCAAAGCAATTGTTTGTGTGCAAATTACCAACAACATTTATACGATCTACAACACATGTACAATGCTGTGAATTGGCCAATTATTTCTTTAAATGGCATACAAAGAAAAAACTAAAAACAACATTTTGTTTAATATTGTTACAAAGTATTGAGCCCATTCTACAATTACGTATAAAGTCTGGCATAATTAAATATGAATATAAAATACTTTCAAAGTTTATGTTAAGAGCATAATATAAGAATGATAGCGACATATTTAAAAATATATTTAAGAATTACATCATTACTCAAGTTATTACTCTAGACGACAATTTGAAAATTTTTGCAGAATCTCTACTTTTTTCTAATAGACTGACATATCGCGACCTGATTTCTGGTTAAGATCATATGCCAAAAAGTCGGAATGGAGAAAAACGACTAAGAAGATTTACATGAAGATTTCTCGCAATATAGCCGATAGAATTTTTTTTTAGTTTCACCACTGCTTCAGGCATATGTTTGGAAGAAAAATTTTAATTTTTGTGAACTTTCATCAATCCGGTTAAAAATTAACATATTTTTAATGAAAGTAAAAAATCTTGTTTTGCGCTGCATTAGCCACCTTTTTTTATTTTATTTGTAAAATGTAGCTGTTTGTCACAAGACAGGTTCTGCTGCACGTGACCGCTTCCCAAGGACTAGCAACCGGTTCGAGGTGGGGGTCAACTGACATAATTAAGATACTCAGTGATAGGTTCTAGACCCAAACTTAAGCTTGTCGTGTGATAGGTTCTTTAATACTAGTTAAATTACTGTGCTTTAAACAAATATTTTTAATTTGAAAAAAATCTGCTTGTACAGGGTGGCCCAAAATTAACGAAGGGGTTTGAATAGTCTATAACTTTATTATTTTAACATTTTTTTCTTGTATTTTTTCACATTGTTACAAAGAAGATTTGGGAAATTTAAACTAGAAAGGTTTACTTTTGAATAACGATCGTACCGCAAGAGAAACAATGATACTGCTACGGAGCGTTTTCATCGAAGGCATTATTGCAGGAAGCAGTGATTTTATTAGCCGGACTAAACCGCTCCCGAAGCTTTTTGCTTGCGGTATTTTAAAGATCGTGCATACGTGAATAAGTCACAGAAAATGACCCTACCTAAAAAAAATAATAGTCGAGAAAAAATGGGAGCGATGGCTTCGAAAATCTTGAAAGAGCCATTGAAAGTCACGAAAATGTCCCGTAACAGCGCCTATATTTCTTTTGCTGTATGTTCGTTGTTCAGTAGTAAACCTTTCCAGTTTCTATTTCCCAAATCTTCTTTGCAACAATCTGAAAAAATACAAGAAAAAATTTTAAAATAATAAAGTTAGACTATTCAAATCCCTTAGTTAATTTAGGGCCACCCTGTACAATGAATGTATTTTGGTAACATTTTTGCTATAGTTTTGCGATGTGTTGCGATATAATTCTTTTCGCCGGTCACAACTCGAATAGGACAAGTACGTTCAATGTTCAATTGGTACAACATTTCCCGCAGGTTAGTTACACTATACTTCCACTGTTGTATCCTTATATTCAAACTGTCTGCAAATTCCGTGCGGCAAAATATTGCGTAGTATTGGGCCGATAATTAAAAGTAGCAGAAATGGCCAGCACTACTGCACAGAGCTCTTCAATTGAATTTGTTCTTGCATTGCCCATCTTGCTTATATATTAATAATAGATCAGGATTGCTCTTTCGTTTATTTTTTCTATGACGACCGTTTTTACTTTTCTTGTCATATTTCACCTATAAAAAATAATTTATTCTCGAAAATTCCTATTTCCCGCCCATATTTGAGTGCTTTTAGCCCGAGAATTCTCGTTTTATTATCAACACACGGCACCAGTATTTTTATCATACATATTAAAGCTGTTTTTAGACTATTATACAATCTGTGCGACTTCTGCACAAAATGCAATCCTGATATAATAGCCCAATTCACAATCTTGTGCAAATGGTCTTGCATCGTTGCATTTGCAAAATGGTATAGTATACGGACTCTCTCTCACCACTAACAATTGTTAAGTGGTGAGTATCAATATACTATACCAATTTGCAAATGCTACGATGCAAGACCGTTTGCACAAGATTGTGAATTAGGCCAATGTGTTGTTATTGCTTGTTTAATACTTTCCATAAACTCAGTAGATCAGGGTTTCATTTTCTACAAAAGTCGAACGGCTTGTGAGTGCAAAAAAAGCTATAAATATGAAAAAATTGTTTGCAAAAGATTTGCATACTTTAAGGGACTAAAAAATAAGAAGGGTTTGCCAATCTTCAAATCGTCTGTTCAATTCAAATATTGTTTCGAAGAAAACGAGTTTATTTGGCCTTTTTTGCTTTTCACACGAAATGAAAACAATGTGGATTTATCTTACCATTGTTGTTAAATTATGTTTTATAGCAGAAAATTAACAAGGTTGGGCGGGCGTATCAGGAGAAATTTCATATATCTCCTATAGGGTTCTTTTGTGGTATTTGTTGCTTTGTGATGATTCTGTTTTATTGTTGTTTTGTTTTGATAATTTTTTGTGTTCAAACACGCGAGAAGGGTTGGAGGCGTCTGAGTTTAAATGTCAAGAGCTAGCTGGAAAACTCGCAAGGTCAACCGATCCTGCAACATAAATGGTCTGTAACATACGCCCGCCCAACATATCTGTTTCCAATTTACTTATATCTTGAAGGAAAATTGTAACAATAAATATTCTCCTCTCAAAAGATATTTGTATGAGTTTTTGCTCAAGGTGAGACACGTCAACACGAATTACACATTGTTAACAACAAAAGTAACGTTTTTCGAGGTATTATAAAGCAAAATGTTTTTAATCCAAAGCGGTTAAGCGGCTAAGGTTCGTAACGTTATATTCAGAAAGTATCAGACATGATCAATATTCCAAGGGGAAAATCAACATCAAATTTAATTTCAACATACACAGCAGAACAGAGCAACGTTGTTTTCGGAAGCCGATACGCTTACCATCATCACTGATCATGTGTATTTTGCTATCACCCCTTTTCATTATATGAATCATTATATGAATCTCATTGCATGAGAGTAAAAATTAAACAACGCAATTTTCGAGTTAATAACTCAAAATAAATCGTCATATCGCTTTTCATCTTCCAGAAAAATTCGGAATCATATTTTATATTCTACTCTTGTGCCATACATAATATTATCAAAAATTATCAAATGTGAAATAATAGATCAAAAAATTAGCTATTTGTGAACCGGGACTTATTGAAAACTTTACCGCAAATAACTAATTAGGAATAAATAATAAATATAATTTATAATAGGGCTGAACTTGGTAAATAACAATATTAACTACATACAAGCTCTAATTTAAATTTTATAATAATCTATTAAAATTAATGATCATATTATAAATGTGCACAAGCATATTTGCAGTATGTACTGAAAAGATGCAAGAAAATAATATTATAGTAGGAGTATGTTAGCATACGAAATATAAAACAATAAAATGTAAATAAAATATACAAGTGTATATCAAAAAAGGAAAAAAAAATCTGGTTTGCACAGGTGCCGGTTGCTACAGTCGTCACTTAAGACTGTAGTAACACAATTAATCGTTGTTTAATGAAAATTGTGTTTTTATGTAAATTTTAGTTTGTTTGCAATTTTGTGTTGGTTGTTACAAGTGTTAAATAATATGGAAAACAAATTCTACCCAAATAATTTAGATTTGTCAAATAGTTTATGTAGTTGAAAAAATTTTAAACCTTGTTTGTGAATTGTCAGAAAAGTGTCATATTGTACATGGATCTTACGACAGTGCACTCGTGGACATTATGACAATTTTAAAAGTGTCATAATGTCCATAGACGCTGTGACACTTTTTGGAGTGGCATAGGATGAATTCGTAAATGCAGTAAATTTGTGCAACCGGTCTGCAAAATATTGCAACAGTAATAAAAATGCTGCCGTTGCTGCAAGAATCTGTTGCCGCACTGTCAAGTGTTTGTATAAAGAAAGATTTGGCGAAAAAGTATTCCCAAGTGTTTGTTTTCGAGCGCAGAACTTTGATTATTCCACAATTACTGAATTTACTAACGTACTCATACTGTCCATCGACATTATATCACTGGACATTATGACTTCCCATCCTAAATTCTAATCGGTTTTCAGTTTTTTTTATTACGTATAGATTTTTTTAATGAACATGAATGACTAATATTTCCACCAGGTACTGCAGTATATTTCACCATAGCTCGAGAACGCTTTGTCCGATTTCGATCAACAAACCACTTAAAGATGCGAAATCGAATTACCTTTGTCATCCATATATAATTTTTTTTTTATATTTCCAGCTCTGTCGAAGTTATACAGAAATTAGCGGCAAAAATAATTTTTTTGCAAAACTAATAAACTTGTTTGTTTTCAAAAATTCATAAAAAAGTTAAAGCTGCAAAACTTTTTAATTTTTATCATTAATCTGAGAGCTAGCTAATTGTACTAGGAATAAAATAAGCGATAAATCATATTAATCGATGAGCAAATGTTTATTTACAATTAACGGCCCTTTTCACAATGTATGATTAAAAGTTAACATGGACTTTAACGGCAAGTTCGGCATACAAAACTTGTCTTAAAGTCCGCGTTAACTTTTAATCGAACATTGTGAAAAGGGCCGTAAGTGAGGGAACTTAATTGCCAAAAATGTTAATGCAACACAAACATTAAAATTTTACTGTTGTATGGAAATTGAGATTTTTATCAATTAAGTTCCTTCACTTAATTGTGAATAAATTAAAAATTTGTCCATCGATTTTCATGGTGTATAGTTTATTTTATTCCTAGTACACGCAAAATTTTTCAGTTTTAATTTTTTACGAGTTTTGAAAACAAAAGTTTAATTCTGACTTAAAGTAAATTTTATTGCATCTTTAGTGTTTTATTATTCAAATCGGACAAAGCGTTCCCGAGTTAGGATGAAATATACTGATGTACGGTGGAAATTTTAGTCATCCGCATTAAGAAAATCTGTACTTGGTGAGAAAAAAAACTGAAAACAGATTTGAGTTTAGTGCAATAACCTTTATATATTTCACAAGCATATTTTTATTTAAAGGCGCGAAAAATATTTTCTTTGCAGACCAGTGTTATTTTCATTATTAAGACACACTTTTTACGATTATTAATATTCCATATTATTAGCGAATAAATTAAATTTATTTTATATTTAAAAACAAGTATTTGGAATAATAAATTTTTACGATTGTAATAATTTCATTTCCCTTTGTAATGAAATTAGTATACGAGAAAGAGCGCCACAAGTAATCATGTATGTATGTATATAAAGTAGATATTAAAGACAAATTTTGATAAATTTGTGATGATATCTTATTTGATTTTAATTTTTGATATTTTTTTTTTCTGAACATTTAAAAACGAAAAGTAGTTTGGGCCGTCATGGCAGTCATGTTTTTGTTTCATATAATTGGAAGTACATATTTAAAATTTTCCTGTGTTCGAGTTATAAGACAGATTGTATTTTTAACATTTATGTGTTCCTTCTAGAACCCAAATAATCTGATTGAGTAGAAAATTTGTATAGAAACCATTCCAAAATCTGAGTGATTTTCATACAAATTGTTCACTCAATTCGATTGTTTGGGTTCTATAAACAGCACATTAATTTTGATTTCATTCCCAATTAAGTGATGTCGCTTGATATAGAAAAATTTCAATTTTTATACTAGAGCAGCACTCACACACAAATGCATGGCTTTCACTGCTGTATGGAAATCGCAATTTTTCTTACTCTGGGTGGCTTTGTTGAGTAATGATTTTCGAAACTTCGAAACAAAAGACATGCAACAGAAAACTGCAACATATACAGAACGAAATCATTCAACAACAAAATTTACATTACCAATATATTCATTATAGTAATGTGCTGTTTATAGAAACCAAACAATCGAATTTAGTGAACAATTTGTATGAAAAGCATTCAGTTTTTTGAGTGGTTTCCATACAAATTTTCTACTCAAGTCGATCGTTTGGGTTCTATAAACACCACGTAAATAACTAAAACTATACCCAGTTTAAATATGTTCAAACATAATTTTGAAAGTTGAAATGTACTTTTTTTAAATCAGCTAAATTAAGAAGAAAACTTATAGAATAAAAAAAGAAACGTTGTGTCCGAAGAAACAAATGGTTCAAGTTTAGTAAAAATTATAAATGAATAGTTTAAAAAGTTTGAGTAAAAAAGCAAATGATGGCAACAGGGTTTTTGTGAAATTCTTAAAGTACATCAAAATTGGTACAAAATAACGACAACGTAAATGGAAAGTGAAGAATAATTACACACAGATACATTAGCACACTGGTACAAAAATAGTGCTTAATAAAGAAAGTTATATGGTGCAACTAAACGCGAGCACACACACACACATACATTTATGCTTAAAAATGATTGATAAAAAACGGAATGAAATTAGCCATGTCACGGAATACCAATCCGATCGAAAGAGGTTTTAATTCCGTAAGATGCTTCCCCAGCAAACGAAAACCGAAAATTTTTAATATCAAACTACTAAAACGTAAACATGTGCATACTTTTAGGAGTTGTAAAATAAACATTTGGCTTTTCATGTTAGCAAACTGCCTCATGTAATAAGTAAGCTTTGCAACAAATTTAGAGTCGCTGTAAAATGGAAATACAAATAAATGGAATCTGAAGATAAAACAAAAACGATCGGAATGCAAGTACGGAATTAATACCATTCCGAGCGGAATGTGAGACATGCCTGAATATTTATGATTTGTATATAGAAGCTTTTTAAGTACTTATGAGTAGCAAACTAAATTGTATGGACTTAATTTTTTTCAAGAGATATTCAAATGTTTTTTACCACTACAAAAAATTAAAATAAAATAATAATATTAATAAAAATAGAACTTTTTAGAGCTTACCTATTTGGTGGTGGGGAATAGCGACCATCGACTTGATCACTTTCAGCTTCTTTTTGTTCGCCATGAATGACGGCAATGCCCAAACGTAAACGTTCGGCATAAGAAGTGGCTTTGTGTGTAGAACCCGGATTACGGGCTACAATAACAGAGTTACGATAGTCTGGTATCTAAACAATAATAAAATTATAGATTTATTGAAAGTTTTCTTTTTGTTTTAATAGCTTTTTAAGTAACATACGCTTTCTTGAATGTATTGCAAGAGGAAAGGTGAAGCTCTTAGATTATCTACAGGTATATCAAAGAAACCTTGTATTTCTTTTTGATGCAAGTCCATGGTAATGATATGCGTCAAACCCGATGTGCACATCATTTTGGCCAATAATTTCGAAACGATACAACCACGTTTTCGCATTTTACACTGCTTGGAATAAGGCAAATATGGAATGACACCAACAATTGATCGAGCTGAAGACGTTTTACAGGCATAAGCCATTATTAATAATTCCATAATATTGTTATTGGCGTCCCTGCAAAATACAACATAAAACGTATTTTATCTATCTGCTATTAATAATTAATACACAATTTTCACTTACTTGGTGCCAGTTTGTATAATATAAATATCTTTTCCTCTTACAGAATCACCAATTTCCACCATCGTCTCACGATTCGTCTTATGAAATACTGAACAGCCGCCACTTTTAATACCCATACGTTCGGATACTAAATTGGCCAAATCGGGATGGGAATTGCCATGTATTATAACAATATCTGAAGCTGATGTTGTATCCATATCGCTACGACAACGTTTTGGTGGTCGTACACTGCCCAATCTAGGGAAATAATTTCAAAAAGATTTAGGTTAAGTTGAAGATTTGAAAATAAAATATTAACACGGAAATAAGTAACAGCGTTAAAAATACTATTATACAACCATGTCACAGAGATGCACTCCGATCGGAAGTGGTTTCAATTCCGTAATTGGCTTCTTTAGAAAACGATTTTCTCCAGAGTAAACAAACACCTCATAGTATAAAAACTTTATCATTGTAAAATTGAAATACAAAATAAACGGAGTCTGGAGACAGCAAAACAAAAACGATCGGAATGCTGCAAGTACGGAATTAAAACCATTCCGATCGGAATGTGTGACATGGCCGATAGTGTTATTTAATGTAAAAATTAGCAGGGGAAAGAGTTTTACCTACACATTCGGAATTGTTAATGATGATAACACCGGTCGAAAAACAAAAAAAAATATCTTGTGTTTCTATTTTAATGCGTCGCTAGACATCCTAGACATCGAAAAACACCTAAATATCGATTCTTAGCTTTTAAAGTATGTTTTTGTTTGTTTTGGGGTTCAATACGGAATTTCATACAAACAGAATAATTACCAAAAACCTATTTCTACAAAACCAAACTTTGACAAAAAAATATTTTTCCCTTCATATAGAAGAAAAAAAGAGCCCAAAATTTGACATGCAGAAGTAAGAGCAAAAATCGTGGACTGAAATGTTCTAAGGAAAGTTTTTAAGATTAACGATAGCAACACACTTATTGAAGTTTTAAGGATCGTATAGAGATAAATTTAAAAAACAACTTGTTAGGCTTTATTGCAAATTCATTGATCAAAAGCAGCTGTCTGCTCATGGAAGATGAGATCAACAGGCGGTCTACTAAACCGATATTTTGGTGACTATCGGCCCTTTTCACAATGTATGATTAAGAGTTAACGTGGATTTTAACTGTAAGTTTTGTATGCCGAACTTGCCGTTAAAGTCCACGTTAACTTTTAATCGTGCATTGTGAAAAGGGCCGTATATCGTATATTTGAAAAATGCAGCTTTTGCAAAGACCGCGATAGGATTGCGATATAATCACTACAAAACACAACTGTCTGAATTGTTCGTACATCGTCTTTTATACGCAACTATTGCATTAATGATTAATTAGCAAATTGAGAAATGTGACATAAAATCAAACATTTTTTTGAATGGCGTTAGAAAAGGATTTTTTTTAATAAAGCACAATATCTCCAAAGCGAGAGGTGCTAGAAAAAAAACAAATTTTATTTTCGTAATCAGCGGATGAAAATAAATTGGGAACATTTATTTTTATTTCATAAAATTTACAAAAAAAAGTTTTAAGGACTAAACCAAAAACACACGATTTTTAACATCCCTGCAATAACAGTAAAATACCCTGATATATATGTACTCACTAGAGATGAGCGATATTTCAGTACCTGTGATTTAATCACTGTTACTGAAAAATCACGATTCACAGTTGTGACAAAATTTGTCAAGTAACTGCTACTTGCAAAGTTGTTCTTTTCTATTTGTTACATACAGAAAATTATGATATTTCACTGTTTTTGTGAGTAATAACGTTTTTTATTTGCGTACAATAACAACAAGCGAAAAAGTGTTGCTATTTCTTGTGTACTCTTCTTCCTTATTAGTATTCCCAGCGTTGCCATCGGTTTATTTTTCTTCATTCCCATTTTTCTGATTTTTGTTCTACTCAAGACAAACTTTTTTGGTTTGAGGCGTATTTAAATCTGCCTTGGTATATTAAAGAACAACGTTTTTCTTGTAGAGATGCACGTGTGTTTTGATAATTACATTGCTATAAGAGAACTGAAAACAGTGATCACAATCACAGTTTTAAGTAACAGTGATTTTTAAACGTTTACTGTTCACAATGTTCTTTAAAAATCACGGGATCGATCATCTCTAGTACTCACCAATGTGACGCCACTAAAATGAAAGAGATTTTTGTGTAGATTAATAATCAAGAAAGTATTTTAAGGTTTAGAGGACCGTTCGAGAAATATTAAGCGAATAATACAAAATATGGTATAAATCGTATTATCTATGGTATAAATTATGCAAATATTAAATGGGACTTTATCTTTAAAAGCAGAGTTGATAGAAAAAAAAAACTAACGATGTCATCGTAATCAGCACTCTTAATTTAAACAAACATAAGGCTAGATGTTTTTTGTGAATTTCCCTATCTTATTAATTGTTTTTACATATTTTTTAATTACCTTCGTTTTGGCATTACACAATTTGCTATGCAGTGTGTAAAAAAAAATCTACTATTCAACACAAAAACTTTACTACAATGCTTTTAGACATAAATGAATCGCTGATGAGGAGCTTTAAAACAAAACTCTTCTCCACAACATAAAATTGATTTTATACATTTTTCAAAAGAGGTTTGTATGTACACACTCAGTAACATACTGAACTATAGTTTATGAAAGTATGGTCATAATAAAAAATGACACAAATGTATAAATTTCGAGACACACATGCAAACAAAATTCACAAAATGATACAAAAACTCAATAAATTATATGTTCAGCAGCTACAATAAAAAAATTAACACGAAAGAAACACATTACGACTAAAGTTCTTACTTTATATCACATGCGAATTAAATTTTTAAAAAAACTTTAGTGATTATCCATAAATATAACATGTACAAGGGAAATAGTAAAACCCATAGACAAAAAATTTTATCCAGAAACAAAGTTAAACTTGATTGTTCACTTTTAACAAAATACGTACTAAAAAAACGTATGATAAATGTATGAACTACTGCTATAACTTAAATTCAAGCTAAAGAAATTCCCGTAATAATATTGATCAAACATAAAAAGAAAATGTCAGTGGAGTAAGTGAAATAAATATGTAGAATGGTTGACTTTAATGGAGAAAAAGTCAAACGTCAAATAACTGCTGTAGTAATCAGACGGTTTCTTAAAAGTAAAATGTTACTCTAAAGACAACTAAAAATATACTAAAGTAAAAATCGACTTAAACGTAAATTAAATTCAAACGCAATAGAAGTAAGTGTTAGATACTTAACTTAAGATTGTTATACAAAAAAGAAAAAATAAATCATCTAAAAATATGCAAAGTATTTATAAATTGTTTACTCCTCTCAAACTATGCTTTAATAAAAAAAATAGCAATTTAAAGGATATTATAGTCTAGCACTAATAAAAATATAAGCGAAAACTTGGCTAAAGTACAAAAAAAAACTAGAGAAAAAATAATAGTAAAGTACAAAATTTACACGCAACTCATTTCAAGTGCTTTTCTTCTAAGAAACTTTTACGAGCACAAAGACCTCAAATGTTTATGGTAAGATAAATACCTTTCACAAGTGCCTTAAAGTATGCAATTTATTTGTTGCATTCGAAATGTGAGACATTACTATAAACTGGTTGATTTTATTCTCTTTTCTAGGTTTGTAGTTGCAAAATTATTTATGGAAAAGATAGTTTGATGAATGGATATGTACATATTATATGCATTAAAATATTGAAATAATGGGTGATTCAGGTAAGTTATGAAATATTTTGTAAAACGTAAATAGGGGATATTTCCCACCAAAACGAGTACATTTCTATAGAGTTTATAAAAGAAGTTTGGAAAAATAGTATGTTTTACTTAGAAGAAGTGGTTTAAATTGGTTTTTACATTGCAAAATAAAATCAATTATGCTACTGAATGCTATTTTTATATCGTCACATAAAATGCAAAAAGCCCTATCTGACATTTTAAAAGTTTTACAGGAGAAGCATAAAACTTGTTTAAATTAGTGCGAAATCTTACAATACAATTAAAAATAACCCGCAAATTTATATATTTATTGTAAAATTTTACACTAAGTGTCAATATATTTTTTCATGTAATCAAGTTTCTCCGTGTTAAACTTTTAAAGTTATAGACAGGGCTTTTTGAATTTTCTGCGACGATATAATCTATACATATAATAAAACTGTAACATTTGGAAATTAAAAAGATGTTTTTGTTTCTTTTTTTAACGTTGGTAGCACTGTTTACTTTGCATAACGGAAACTTTAAACGTGCATTTTGCTTATCACCACTTGTCAGGAGCCACTGACAAGTGTGGTGCTAAGCAAAATGCACGTGTGTACTGACGATGGAAGTGTAGCGGCTTCCGAAAGTGGCGCTACTCTGTTCTGCTGTGTACGTTGAAAAATTAAATTGATGTTAATTTTTCCCTTGTTCCTTGGAATATTAATCACGCCCAATTCTTTCTGAATATAGCGCTACGAACCTTAGCCTAATAATCAATTCGGATTCACTTTTCTTTATATTTGAGCTTTGAAAATTGAACTTAAGGCAATTTTTGGTAATCTCTAAGAGATATTGGCCGCATTCATCGGTTCAATTCCAAAGATCCACACTATTCGAGGATATAATTCTCATTTCTCAATTGTATTTGTGAATTTTTTTACAAAACTTTGAAAATTGAACTTAAGGCAATTTTTTTATCTCTAGGAGATATTGGCCACATTTTGGCAGGTATAACTACGTTGGTGCTGAAGACTGATTCATTAAATACAAGGATTTGGTTTAATTATTTCCTTTTAAAAAAAAGTTGCCCCTTTTTTCGGAGAATATCCTTTTTAGTGCCACTCTTTTCCTCAAAATCCCCTTTTGTGCCACTTTTTGAACATTTTCAACGGTCACCCTGGTGCTCGACACGTAAATGCACAGCAATTAATATACAAATCCCTCCATTTATCCATCCTAAAGCCATAGGATGCGCGATAAATGGCACGCATTAGAAAAGTAATTTCAGTGAGTTTTATTTTTACATATTTTTTCCCACGCTCACATCATGAAACTAAAAATGCTTAAGAAAACCACTGACACCAATTGAAGGTGAAAGTATGACGAAAAGCCAATGGAGGAGGAGTGAGAAATAAAGCATTAGCATTCAAGAATTTATAAAATGTCTTAGGTTAGATAATAATAAAAGTGTGCTAAAAGGTTAAAAGGAAATTACACGATGAAGAAAACTATTTATAGGTAGTAAATGTAAATGATATGTGTCAGAATGTCTTTCTCTATTTAATAGGCGTAAGTGTATGTAAATAAGTGTATTTTATATGAAGAGTTTTAAAAGAGTTTAGTGTTTGATAGATGATTTATTTAAGGATTTAAACTGAAGAAGTAAAAGATAGTTTAATAGGATAAAATTGTTATGCTTTTAGAAAACAAACACACGTACTCCATTGTATTTATTTTATTTTTTTAATAACAAACACAACCCGCGAAGCGATTAGCTTGTCTGCGAAAAACACCCAGGGCCTATGGCGGGAATCGAAACCACGACCTCTGGACTGACATGCTAGCATCGCTTCCACTGCTTAAGCCTTTTTAGCTTTTCTACAGAAACAACCAGGGTATTGGCAGGAATCGAACCTGCGACCTCTCGCTTAAAAGCCTAGCATACTATCCACTACACTACAGGCATGCTTCAGTAGGGTTCCGTGCGCCAAAGGTCACAAAGGAACTCTTTGGTTTCTCTACGCTGTCCATATCTGTCTGCCTGCTTGTCAAAGGCTTTTATTTCGAGAGGTGTAAGAGGTACAGACCTGAAATTTTCTCAGAACATATTTAGGATTAAAGGGTGTACTAAAACGAGCAAACGTAATATGTTGCAATTGTACTGTATATTGTGAACCGTTATATATAGCTATATTGTATCTTGAAAATCATATGAGGCAAACTATTGAAATTTTCACAGCATTTTAAAGGCAACAATAACGAATCCTATAAATCAAACAAAGTTAAATATTATAGAGTAACTTAATTTTGATATAAAATTTTAATATAAATTAATAAGACCATAACAAATCTTTAACCCACTCCCCGCACTAAAAGCGTTGCGCAATATGTGAACAGTCCCTTTATTAGCTGTATTCAGTTTATTAATTTCTTAACAATTTAATTTTAATTTGTAATACATACATATATGATTCTCATTTTTATATGAAATGCATTCCTTTAAATTCTGTTGTGTGTTGTGCACACACTTCAAGTGTTAAATAGAGTTTTACTTTATGATACAGGAAATTTCAAAAGGCTTTTAATAATACTTTATACCAATAAAATGTATAAATTGCTTTGCAATAAAAACAAAATACACAGACCTCAAAAAATTAAACTCTTAATATAAAAGTGTTGGCTGTAAAAATGTATTAGAATTGAATTAGTAATAGAAAAGATCACAACTATTTTCTTAAAGAAATAAATAAAATGAATATTTAAGAAAATGTTGGGAATAGCTAAAGATCCTTTACAACATACCAGCATGTATGAAAGAATGGAAGAGGGTAGAAAATAAATAATAATAATTTTAAAATAATATTTTAATAACTCTAATTAATCTTTTATTCTTTAACATTTTTTGCAGACAGTGAAGATAGTGAAGGAGAGGGAGGTTTGGGTAATGTTTCCCGTGTTATTATACGTCCTGCTGGTGTAACTGGGAAAGCGAAAAGGGGTCACTTGTGTTTTGATGCTGCCTTTGAAACGGGAAATTTGGGTAAAGCCGACTTAGTGGGAGAATTTGAATATGATTTATTTTTACGACCCGATACTTGCAATCCTCGTTATCGTTTTTGGTTTAATTTTACAGTGGATAATGTGAAACAAGACCAAAAAGTTATACTAAATATAGTTAACATGTCCAAATCCAGAAATCTATTTAATGCTGGTCTCACGCCTTTGGTAAAATCCTCATCACGGCCAAAATGGCAAAGACTGCCTAAGAAAAATGTTTTCTACTATCGATCACCTTTACATCAGAATCATTATATTTTAAGTTTTGCTTTTTCGTTCGACAAGGAAGATGATGTCTATCAGTTTGCTTTAGCACCGCCATACAGTTATTCACGTATACAAGCGTACCTGAGTGTCATAGAAAATCGCGAGCATCAAAGCGAAAAGAAATTCACTAGAACTTTGTTAACCAAAAGTTTGGTAAGATTTTATTTGATACTCGTACGATTTTTTTTTTTTTGCAAACCTTAATGGAATATTAATTCTTTACAGCAAAATCGTAATGTTGATTTATTAACGATTGATCATGTAAGTGGCAAAACAAATACAAATCGTATTGATCGCAGTTTTATACGTGTCATTGTTATATTGTGCCGTTCTCATGCCAATGCCAGTCCTGCTTCATTTATGTGCCAAGGTTTTTTGGAGTTTCTGTTAAGTAATCATAGTATCGCTAAAGTATTAAGGGAAAATTTTGTTTTCAAAATTGTGCCAATGGTTAATCCGGATGGTGTATTTTTGGGTAACAATCGTTGTAATCTCATTGGCCAAGATATGAATCGTGTATGGCATGTTGCGTCAGAATTTTCTCATCCGGAAATTTATGCCATTAAGAATATGTTAAAGGAAATTGATAATTCAGATGTGAGTATTAATGAAATACATACATAATTTGTGTTATTGTTACATAAATATGTACACAGAAAAAACTATAATTCGTATACTATTACTAAAGTCATAAATTCAAATATTTTTTTACGGAAATGGGACTTACCACAAAATTCTTAAAATTAATAACTGAAATTCATAAATATTTAATAAGAAAAAAAATCGCATTTTTTTATTAAAACTTTGTATTGGAATATTTAAAAACTAAAAAAAATAATAATAATAATAATACACAGAAAAAATCATCATTGGTTTTATCACGTTGTTTAATTTGTTTTTAAATTTTATTATTTTTTTGTTTGATTTTTAAATATTCCGTCAAGGTGGACCAACTCGCCTTGATTCCAGTACAATATTTTAATAAAAAAATGTGTTTTTTTCTTATTAAACATTTACGAATTTTAGTTTTTAATTTTATGAATTTTGTGGTAGGTCCCATTTCCATTAAAATACGAATTATGGCCCCTATTATGATTCACAACTCAACTACGTTGAGTTGTCAATGCTACGACCCAACTCTAACATTTTTTTGTATTATGATTCACAACTAATTTTAGTTGTCTTCGAAAAAATTTTCGAAAAAAGGTTCTTATCTATACTCTCTGTTTTTTGAAACCATAGTAGCCATCACAAAATACTTTAAATATTTTTAGTTTTGGCCTCACTATTTTTCTTGGGATTTTATATTTTATGGATATGGCAACAATATGGGTTGACAAATGGGATAGATTGGCGCCTAAAAGTACAATTTTAAAAGTAATTAAAAGTAACACAATAGTCGAAATAAAAACCAATACACAACTAATAAAAAACTGAGACAACTGCTTTGTTGAAGTTGTATTCCATGATATGCATTTGACAACTACGACTCAACTATCAATTTAGTTGTGAATCATAATAGGGGCCTATATTTTTTTTCTATTTTCTTAAAATAATTTTATATAAGAGTTTTTTAGGACACCGATTCAAAAAATATAAAAACGGCTGACTTTGCAGGCTATCCCTGCATCTTCCAGATAATATCGAGCATCATACACTCGAAAATGTATAATTTTTTTGAATAATTAATATTTTTTTCGAAAATTTTCATCAAAGATATTTCTCTAACCGCATTCGACGTAATTTTCTAAGTCCTAAAAGTTGATCGAATGGAGAAAATCGATTTGTAGTGATTTAAAAAAAACACGTTTCCGAAATTTTTCGACAACGATCCCAGCAAAAAATATATGAACGCGTTCAAAATGAAATGTTTTTCCATTATTATTTCTTGAGCATATTTTTTTAAAAACAAGATTTAACTATAAAAAAGAACAAATATGAGGATAATGGCTCAATTGTAGAGAGTAGAGAATATCTTAGTCAGAAGATCCCAGCTGCGGCAATATTTTTTTATTTTATATGAAAAAACGTCTTCGAATCAGGGAACATGCATTAGTTCAATTAATCCATTGTAATGAAGAGAAATTTATTTAAATTCCCGCACAAAAACGTGCTCTCCAGTGACACGCTAATGTCATCACTTTTAACCTAATTCAGCCATATTTTTGTCATGTTATTTTTTTCTTGGATACCTATCGAAAGGATAACACGTGGAACAAAAAAAAATTTTAATACGTTAAATTCGAATCCGTCTTCAGTGTTTTTTCTATCACGTACAGTCTTTTTTCTGGGCATGCCTAATACGAAACCCGAAAACACCAAAAGATATGGAATAAAATTACCTTTAAGTGATTAATATAAAATATTTTTATATTCCCAACGGCTTCGAAGTTATTCAGAAATTAGCGCCCAAAAATTCTTTACGTGCCAAATTAAACTTTTTTGTTTTCAAAAACTCATAAATAAATTAGGAAAGCGAAAATCTAAAATTTTTTTCTTTTATCAGAAAGTTAGGTATATAAGCTATAAACAGAGTTGTGGAAAATACGTATTTGAAATTATTAAATTTAAAATACAAATGGCTTTTGATTTTTCTATTTGAAATTAAAAATACAAAATAGTTTTTAAACATGTATTTGAAATAGATAATTCTTGCAAAAAACCGACTACAAAATATGCGTGGCACCTCGACGCCATATTTTATCAGCATGTATTTTTACGAGAACTAATTGTGTGTGCGAAGTCTCATAAGAATCGGATAAGTAGAAGTAGTTAAAATTAATATTTACTTTCCATGTGCGTGGCACTGCCCACTTTTCTAACCACATTGTTGTATTTTAACGATAACTAAACGTGTATGCAGTTTCATAAGAATCGGCTTAGTAGAAGTAGTTAAAATGCTTATTTAATGTTTATGGGCGTGGCACTGCCCACTTTTCTAAGCATAATGTTGTATTGTAGCGATAACTAAAGATGTATGCAAAGTTTCATATGAATCGGTTTAGTAGAAGTAGATGAAAACGAATGTGTATTTACTTTGTATGGGCGTGACTCCGCCCACTTTTCAATGGGACCAATCTGGAAGTACATCCTTTTGAATAGAGAAAAAAATCCGAAATCGATTCATAAATGGCGGAGTTTTGAGGGAACATACATAAAAAAAATAAAAAAATAAATACATGACGAATTGATAACCTTTCTCCTTTTTTTTTTTTGAAGTCGGTTAAAAATACAAAATACATATTTTCAAAATTTATATTTTTAACCGACTTAAAAAGGAGAAAGGTTATCAATTTGTCATGTATTCTTTTTATGTATGTTCTCTCAAAACTCCGCCATTTATGAAGCGACTTCAGATTTTTTTTTTCTTTATTTAAAAGGATGTGCTTCCAGATTGGTCCCCCTTGAAAAATGGACAGGGTCACGCCTATACAAAGTAAATTCACATGAATTTTCAGCTACTTCTACTCAACCGATTCTTATGAAACTTTGCACACAAATTAAGTTATCTTTACAATACAACATTATGTTTAGAAAAGTGGGCAGTGCCACGCTCATGAAAAGTAAATATGCATTTTAACTACTTCTACTTAACCGATTCTTATGAAATTTTGCATTCACATTTAGTTATCGTCAAAACACATCATTGTGGTTAGAAAAGTGGGCAGTGCCACGCCCATGAAAAGTAAATATGCATTTTAACTACTTCTACTTAACCGATTCTTATGAAACTTCGCACACACAATTAGTTTTCGTAAATGTACATGATGATAAAATATGGGGCAGTGCCTGCCACATCTATTTTTTAATCGGGGTTTTTTTTGCAAGAATTATTAATATACATTATCTTTTATAATTATAGTTTTTTTTTGAAATATTTATTCAATTTAATAATTTTTTTTGTAATCTCTAATCAATTTTAGGATTTGTTTCTAATTTTACAATTTCTCGCGAATTTTTGCATTGTTTTCGATTGAAACGATTTTTTGCAATTTCTCAACGTCTTTACAGCTTGTGCGATTTTGAGTGAATATTGGATTTTGCTATCATGCCGCTGTTAGCCAGATTTTGCGAATTTATACTATTTTCGCGTTTTTCTCCGAATTTTTTACATTCCTTACAGTGTTTAGCAACTTTTGATCAATATTATTCCTTTTTTAAAATCTTGCATTTTTTCGCAAATTTTCGCCATTTTCGAGACAGAAGTAATTTTTCAAAGGTTTTAGGGTATATTGCAATTTTAGGGATTTTAAATCAACACTTTTTTTAAGGGATTTTAAATCAAATCTTTCCAATATTAGCCAGATTTTGCGAGGTTTCGTCATTTACTTTAGCAAATTTTTATTTCATTTTAGTTCTTGTGTCCAATTTGGCAATTTTTTGCAAATTTTTGCTATTTATAGGCGTGACTTTTTTTAATTTTTTTCGCTTTATAGAGCTTGAGAGAGTTAATAAATCTCCATGCTTGATATCGATTTATGCTATATTTGCAGATATTTAGTAATTTTTGCAAAATAATCAAAAAACAGCAAAATAACGAATTCAGATGGAAAATAAAAATAAATATTTTGTATTTTCTATTTGTATTTTAAATAAAAATATTTCAAATAATTCACATCTCTGGCTATAAATCATTAAAATTGATGGGCAACTGTCGATTTTATTCACAATTAACTGAATGAGCTCAGCTGATAAGTCACAATTTTCATAAAACAGAACATTTTTAATTTGCGTGTGTGTATGTGTGTTGTATGAAAATCGAAATTTTTGTCAATTAAGCCCCTATTATGGTTCACAACTAAATTGATAGTTGAGTCGTAGTTGTCAAATTCTAATTATGGAATACAACTTCATCAAAGCAGTTGTCTCAGTTTTTTATCAGTTGTGTTTTGGTTTTTATTTCGACTATTGTGCTACTTTTAATTACTTTTAAAATGGTACTTTTAGGCGCCAATCTATCCCATTAGTCAACACATATTGTTGCCATATCCATAATATATAAAATCTCAAGAAAAAATAGTGAGGCCAAAACTAAAAATATTTAAAATATTTTGTTTCAAAAAACACAGAGTATAGATAAGAACCTTTTTTCGAACATTTCTTCGAAGACAACTAAACTTAATTGTGAATCATAATACAAAAAAATGGTTGACTTGGCTTGTAGCATTGACAACTCAACCTTGTGAATCATAACAGGGGCCTAAGTTTCCCCACTTAGTAGTGAATAAAATTTACATTTATCCGTCGATTTTAATAATTTATGACTTATTTTATTTCTCAGCTTTCTGATAAATGATAAAAATGTGAAATGTTTATCCTCTTAGTTTTTTTACGAGTTTTTGAAAACGAGAAAAAGTTAATTTTTGAAGAAAAAAATTGTTTTTCGCTAGTTTCTGAATAACTGCAAGATATTTTGATATATAAAACATTTTTTTAGCTGAAACATACTATTTTACAAAAATTTCTTTTAGAAACTGAATAGAAATTGGATATATTTCATTGGTTTTTGGGGTAAATGTCCCATTCTACCCCTCGCCTTGTATCCGCGCCAGGTAATCAAACATATTTTAAACAACGTATTAAATATTAAGGTTCTAATTTTCTAAAACGCAATGCAACAACACCACTGTTACGTGAAAACCTATAACAAATTTTAAAATCTTATTTTTGATTTGCATACAAATTCTACACTGAAAGGAAAACCTTCATGTATATAATGATTTTTTACGTTACAGCAATGATTTTGTCATTGTTTTTCAACCAACGTAACATTTCATTCCTGTTATGAAAATTGCTTCATTAATTATAAAAATTTCATAATTAAAATCAAACTTCTCGTTCGTACCACCAGGCGACTTTTTATATTTATTTAGTCCTGTCAGAGACTTAATTGAATATTTTTAGCACTTGAAAATTACTTACTTTAATTTTACTTCTTATAAATGAATTTGTAAATGTTAGTCTTAAACCCTCGATCTCATATTTGTTAGCCAACACCTCCACTGCTTCAGCCATTTGAAATTCAATAGTACAAAATCAATATAAAAGAAAAAGAAAATTAAACGATAAAAAAAACCTTATTTCCAATATCTGTATTTGAACTTGAGTCATAATTTTATTATTTACTTTTTCATTTCCCGAATGAAAAAATTTCATATTATTAATGACAACACAAAATGTATAAAATGTGCCTGAAAAAACTTTCATACCGTTTATGTAATTTTTCGTTGCTGATATGCAATGTTTCATGCTATTAATGACATTTTTCGTTGTATTAATGTAAAGGGTTAACGTAATGACTTCATTCCCATTACCAACCGTTTTCCTTTCAGTGTAACTTTACAAATTGCGGCGTTACTTTCCCTTTTTGTCATAACTGGGTCATTTCCATATAAAATGTATAATATATTAAATTATTTAATATTTTTCTTTAAAAATACTGTGATGTACTATTTAGATATTTATTAATTAAATTCTCCTTGTGCTCTTTATCAGCATCATTGTATGTATGACATAAATTAATTTTCTTTGTACTTTATATTTATACTATTTGTATTTTCAGTCATATCAAATAGATTTTGTCATAGATTTACATGCTCACACAAGTTTACATGGTTGTTTTATATATGGCAACACATACGAAGATGTCTATAGATACGAGAGACATTTAGTGTTTCCTAGACTATTTGCAGCAAACACTCACGATTATGCTGCCAGCAATATGATGTTCAATGCAGATGAAAAGAGATCAGGTTGTGCTAGACGTTTCTGTTGTGAACGATTAAGTGACACGGTAAATGCCTACACATTGGAAATATCAATGGGTGGCCATTATTTAAAAGATGGCAAAACAGTAGCCTTGTATAACGAAGAAGGATGTAAGTTGCAATATTGTAGTATGTCTTAAGAACCTTAATATGAAATAATTAATTTTTTTTAGATTACAGATGCGGCCGTAATTTAGCTAGAACTTTTTTACAATATTATCGCTTTATAAATGTTTTACCGCTTGTCCTGCCTGCCGATCTTCAAAAAAAGAAAAGACGTCACAGAACTCATCAGTCCAGATCCAGATCAAAGACACGCTATGAAGTTAAGGCGAGACCTAAAACCACAAGATGTTATGCCCCAATTGCTTATACAAATCTTTCGATATGCTATGATTCTGGTGGTTCGTCTGATGAAGGGGGATTCTCACCGACACGGCCTTTAGCTCCTGGCAGTAGCCATTTTAGTGGCTATCGTAATTATCGTCGTGTAGCCAGCAGTACTGTAACTTCAGTACAAACTCCTCACGATCAATTTTCTTTGTTGCGTTTAAAATCAGGAAAATTTGATTTGACTCAGGCTTCGTCATTGCCAGAATATGATCGGAAAGCTCAATCGCCGGAGAAACAAATTAAATTCGAATTACCTATGAATGTTCCACCAAAACCATACCTTTCGATAATCGATTTAAATCAATTGACTAGGGGGAGTTTGAAACTTAAAGTCTCCAGTTTTGATGCTTAAACCAAAGATATAGTATATAATCTGTAAATATATACATACTAGCGGGCGGATACCCGGCGAGTGCTACTACGCTAAAAAAAGGAAATATTTAAATTTTTAAATGACACCTAAAAATGATAAATAAATAAATAATAAGTAACAACTGCGTTACATACGTCAATTTTGAGAACTATTAACAAGAATAATAAGCCGATTTCAAAGGAATTGATATTCGCTGAACATTCGTTTTTGATCTAATTGATGTATCGCGAGCTTATTATTGGTTTGCTGCTCTCTAATACTTTTTCCTGTATTTATGGGGCAAAGCAATAATAACGTGACGGTATGCAGAGCTGTGAAAGATTGCAATCACATGATTTCATGTTAATGATAGCTAGTTTTTGATTGCAATTTTTGATTTCAATTTGAAATCATGAAATCATTTCAATAATCAAATCCAATGATTGCAATCACAATGAAATCAGAATCAAAATCATCGTTCTCTTCAAATGATACCGATTTTTTCTAGAAATAAAGCTTACTCTGATAAATAAAAAAACTGCATGAAATTGCTAACTAACCTACGTTTTGGTACGTTTTTTATACAATTTTGTTGGACTTACACTATCGCCCATGTGCTGAAAATCGCATTTCGCAAAATAAATACGTTTTCGACTCGAAGTCACTAAATTGGTGTGTTGAAAATCGCAATCACAAAAAAATTTTCTATTCCAACTCGCAAGCAGAGAGTAAAGTGAACTCTAAGTGAACTTGTGTATATTACACAAATTTAGTATCAAATAGCAAAAATAAAAGCATTCCAGTAAAATTTAATCTGTTTTCATTTAATATTACTTAAAAATATACACAATTTTTATTAATTTTAATACAAAATATTAAATTAAAAAGTATGCTGCTTTATTTCTACTATTGTGTTACTTTTGTTACCTTAAAAATGGCGATTTTATAATGCGCGTCATTATTCTAGACATCTGCTTATCACATTTGTCAACCAATATTGTTGCCAGATGCATAAAACGTAAAATATCAAGAAAAAAAGTACGGCCAAAACTAAATATAGTCGAAAAATTCTGTATTGGATACTATGGTTTCAAAAAACAAACAGCATGTATAAAAAGCTTTTTCGAAGATTATTTCGAAAAACAAACAGAACGCGCGAGCCTCAGCACATGCAAAAGTGAGATTTGCGATTTTAAACTCGCAAGTGATTTAACAATCGCGCGTTTTTCAGCACATGGGTGTATAGTAGTGATTTCAGGGAAATTGATTGGAATCAAATGATTTCAACAAAATTTGATTGCAATCAAATTGATTGCAATCAATGATTGCAAAAAAAATATGATTTAAAAATTATTGCAATCACAAGAGATTGCAATCTTGACATGATTTCAGTTTGAAATATGAAATCATTTTGAAATCAAAGAATGAAATCAATTTGGTTGAGATCATTTTGACTGCAATCAAAATTGAGAGCTGATGCGCATCGGCCTTGACAGTTATTACTTAGATATATATATTTTATTATTTGTCATATTTTGGTGTCATTTGAAAATTTAAAATTTATTTTTTTAGCGAAGAAAGTAGCACACGCCGAGTACCTGTATTACCAAAAACAACTCAAGGCATTTCTCCCGGGTTTAAAATCGGTTATAGATTTTAAAATCATGCCCGGAACAGGTTTCATTAGAAAGGCAATAATGCGAAGATGGTTTAAAACCGGTTCTAAAGCCGGTCTAAAACCATCCTTACATTATTGTCTTTCTAATGAAAACAGTTTGGGGGCACATCGGTTGGGTGGTTTAAAATCATCCGACTGTATGCCCGGAACCGGTTTCATTAGAAAGGCAATAATGCGAAAATGGTTTAAAACCGGTTCTAAAGCCGGTCTATAACTATCCTTACATTATTGCCTTTCTAATGAAAATAGTTTGGGGGCACATCGGTTGGGTGGTTTCAAAACCTATAACGGACATAGAAACATTGTTTATGTTTTATATCGTGGGTTTAATATAAAAAAGGCGTATCTCGAATATTCGATATTTTAAAGGGAAAGGAAAAAACTGAATAAACACCAAAGTACATAGTTACATACCAAAATAACTTTTCAATTGGCCATGAATCTGTTATGTTTAACTGTAGCTTACTTAGTTATGTAGGAAAGATGTAATTATACGTTGACTACCACACAACGATAAAACTCGCGACAACGAAAAAAAATATAAAGATAAGCCTTTTTTATATTAATCCATCGATATAGAGATGTATGTACACTAGGTTGACCCTTTTTTGTCAAATTTCTTTTACTCCCCAGTTTGGTGAATATTCAGATCAACCGGTTGGAAATAAGAGATTTAAGTTTATTGTCTCATAACTTCAAAAATATTAATTTGGCAAAAAAAATATATAAGAAGAATATATTGGTTGTGAAGTAATTTGATTCACACTTAAGTTAGGGGTTTGGCGCTGTTTACATGATCTCTTTTACAAAATTATTTTGTGATATATATTAATATTTTTGAAGCTATGGTACAAGAAACTTATATTTTGTAATTTTTCATCAATTTGAATGGGCTGGCGGCAACCGATTGATACCAATATTAGGCAGCTCATTTTTTTCAATTTTCACCAAATTAGCGGAGGACGCTGGGAGAAATCCAACTAAATTTTAAGGACACCCTAATGCAGGGGTTCTCACAGGTTGTTAGCTCGCGGACCCTTTATGAAATTTTCTGCTTGCTCACGGACCCCTATTATTTTGACTTTTTAATTTATTTAAATTTGATATCCAAAACTATTTTTCCGTTTTTACAACCCGTTTTGGTAAAAGTTAAAATAATTAATATAATCAAGGCAGATTTATTTAAATAAGATAAATTTTCAACAAAATTCCAAATTTGTTTAAAAATATAACACAAAAAGTACTTTTCTTATAAATAATTAATCTGAAAATAACCAACATCCTTACTGTTTAATCAATATTTCATAGAACGTATATCAATACATGGTTGTCTTAATAAATTATTTATTAAGCACATGCAAAAAAAAAATTGATAAAGAGCTTCCCATAATTAACGATTTCAAGAAAAACGTCACTGTTAAATACAAAATTGTGCTTGGCATGAATTTAAAATTTCGAACAAACAGAAAAATTGCAAAATAAAATATTTACAAAAGCAATTAGGTGAGAAAGATAAGACTTTGCATGCGTAAAATTTCGAACTTTATTAAACAAAGAAATATGTCGAGCTAAATAAAATTGAACGTTCTGAAATTGGATGAATGCCAATAAGTTATACCCAAAATATAATAATTGAATCATTGGAGAATGAAAATGCCTGCGAGCGTAATCGTAACAAAAATAAGAAATATAATGAGGGTAATTTAATGGAATTCATAAGTTGTACTAACCATGATATCGGTTGTATATGCTCAAGGCGAATCCAGTACCAGGTGGCCTTATTAACGCCGCTAATAATTGTCAGTTGACTTACCTCGTCCGTCAAACTCCATATAAAATAGAATAAAACTTTTACCCGAACTGTCGACATAGGCGTTTAGGCCAACGCCTTACACAATCTGGCTCAATAATATATAAAATATAAAAAAACCGAGAATTCGATCCATTTGAGCTGCCTAAAAATTTTTTCATTCTATTTAAAAATTGATATACATACTTAAATTCGTTGCTCCCTCTTTTCATATGCTTCTAAAATATTAGACCGAGTATGTGAAAACTTTTTTATTGTCAAATGCCACTCTAATACATATCGTCAGCTTATTGGTTTGCTATTTTCTAATGTTTTTTGCTATGTTTATGGGTCAAACCAATAATAAGGTGACGATATCTCAAAAAAATAAGACTTGGCAAAACAAGTTTAAAGTTTTAAAAATGTTAGTCAGTGCGTGGCCAGTATTATCTTTTTAGAGCCATTTTTTGAATACAAGATTAGATATTAAATTAAATTTAATATCTGTATGTATTTACTTTTTGAGTTTACTTTTTTTAATTTTTTCCTCGTTTAGTTAAGAATTAAACCACCAATATTGGCCGCTTAAACTACAAAATAAAGTAAATGAAGAGATTAAATTAGTTTCATCTCTAATCTCGTATTCAAAAAGTGGTCCTTCGGTAAAGAACACTTTGTCTTCAGTAACTTGAAAATTTTGGTTTTTTGAGATATGACTAAGTTGCAATAAAGGAGGAAATAATGTATTTTGCGCTCCGTTATAGGTTAGATTAATTTGTAAGTTTTATAAATTGCCATTTAATAATTTAACAAACATAGATAAGTGTACTATATTATAATTTTATCTTATCAAATGATATGGTGTAACACTATTCGGCATATAAATTATTTTATTTTTTTAAATTTATAGAGATATAAGTAGAACATGCAGTCTTAATTTATATAAAATGAAAAAATTTGTATGGGCTTTTGCAGCGTAATTGATTGATAATGTTAAACAAAAACAAATAAATTAAAAAATATTAAGAAGAACAAAACTTGGAAAAGATTTTAGAATAACTTGTCAACTAGTTTTAAGTCAACTGAAACATGAATATTCCATATTGTGTATCAAATACATATTTTCAAGAAATAAAATGCTTGGTCATCAAAGAGATTTTATTCTGTCACTATCGATATCATGCTATTTTTTTAAAACGTAGAGCCAGGCCAGGCCACATAAGTTTTAAACTTTAAAACTATCAAATTTAGTTCAAAAAGCAGAAACGTGCGTTGTAAAAACGCTCGTGTGGCCTCAGCCTTAGAGAAGTTTGCATTAAAGTTGTATTCTAAAATAATATAACATTAAAGGATAGGCCACACTGGCGTTTCTGAATTTTTATATTAAATTTGAAAGTTTTAAAATTTCAAACTTTCGAATTTAATACAAAAAATTCTGTTTTGAAACACATTTGAGTTATTTTTATACAAATTTGATAGAAAGGAAATTTTTTACAAAATCTGCCTTTAGGCTGAGGCCACACCGGCGTTTTAAAACGCGGCGTTTCTGCTCTTTATATTAAATTTGAAAGTTCTCAATTTTTTTTAACTTTAAATTTAATATAAAAAGCAGAAACGCCGCGTTTTAAAAACGCCTGTGTGGCCTCAGCCTTAAGTTGACTATTTTAAGAACCCCCGAAGAAAATGAATAACTTCTAAGCGGATGGGGCGATTTTCTTCAAACATATTACACGATTTTCAGTCACCTTTGAAACAGAAGAAATACACATTCAAGAGGATACAGCAATAAAGGATTTGATAGCTTTTAAATGGATATACCGTTTTTCTGCAAACCTAGCTCAGGACACTCGTAAGGCTCATAGTGTAATGACAGTAATCACGACAGTTGCTGTCAATGTCACGTTGGGCTTGATAGTTCGACAGTAACAGTTACTGTCATAATTTCTCATAGAAATGAACTGCCATGGCAGTACTACCATGCTGCTTCGATCGATTTTACAAGTGTTGGTGTCGGGTTAGAAAAACGTTGTTACATGTTTTACGAACCTATTTGAAAAACCTTGTTCTATATGTGAATTAATAACCTTATCATTTGTTTACTGTTTTATCAATGAATAATAAAATTCAAAAGTGTGAGCAATTCCAAATTTGATTTAGTGTTTCGAAAAACTTAATATTTTTTCGGAAGCAATTGCAACGTATATCAAAGAATTACTGTACAAGGCGAATTCATAACAGGTGACCTCGACAGCAAGGCGAATTAATACTATGTAGCCTCGAGAACTCAGCTGACTACGAATTGTTTTCAATATTTGAAGTCAACTGTGTTAATGTATCAGCTTTTTCCCAGCCCAAATTTTTTTTTCGCTTCTTGTAATCTTATCATTAAAACACCACATATGCAAAGTAGGTGTACGACTATTTTTATTTGTGCTTTGACAGTTCGGGTTAAAGTTTTTCTCTTTTCTCATATAGAGTTTGACTGATTGGGTGTAATCAGCTGATGATCATCTGTGATGATAAGGCTACCTGGTACTGAATTCGCCTTGCTTGTAATTTGTACTTCCCTCAGATGTCAACAGTGTTGCCAGAAATTTTTTGGGGATAAAATCTGCAAAATTTAAGTTTTTCAGAAAAAATCTGCAAAATCTGAAGATGCACATAGCCGAAACCGGCCTGTTTATCAACCAAATATGACGTGCGCTGACGGAAAATCGTTCGAAATATTTTTTTTTTCTTTTTTATGTTTACACACGCATAACTCTGTCATTTGTAAAACGATTTTCAAAATTATTTTTTTGTTTGAAAGGATTTGCCTGCAGTTTCGTCCCATAATTTTTTTCGAAAATCGGAGGGGAAAATGTGCTCCACATTCCTTGCATAACAGTCATTTGTGAACCGATTTTCAAAATTATTTTTTGTTTGAAAGGGTTTGCCTGAAGTTAGGACCCATAATTTTTTTCGAACATAGGAGGGGGAGTTTGCTCCCCTTATACATAACTCCATCATTTGTGAACAGATTTTCAAAATTTTTTTTGTCTGAAAGGGTTTTGCCTGCTGTTTCGTCCAATATTTTTTTTCGAAACCCAGTGGGAAATTTTTCTCCACCCACCTCCCCCACGCATAACTCTGTCATTTGTGGACCGATTTTCAAATTGAGTTTTTTGTTTGATATAGTTTGCTTGCAGTTTGGCCCCATCTTTTTTTTCAAAAATCGGTGGAGAGCTTTTCTCCCCCTCACGCATAAATCTGTCATTTGCGGGCTGATTTTCAAACTTTTTTTTTTTTGTTTTGAAAGGGTGGAACATACATACATATCTAGTTTAGCCAAGTAGGTCCAAATGAAAAAATAGCTTATCTTATAGAAAATTGAAAAATAAAAAGAAAATATTATATAAAAAAGTTGGCTGCAATCTATTTTCCGAGTTATGGACCTACTTGGCTAATCTAGATTTAATCCAATTTTTTTATGCGAGGGCATGAAAGGTTTTGCTCTTTGTATTGAAGTCGGTTTTTTGCCAGAATTATTTCCGTAACAAATCCTCAACCCCATACCTCCAACCACTGAACCGTGCGTAATATGTGAACAGCCCTTGAAAATTTTATTTAAACTTTAAAGCAAAGCTGGAATACACAAAAAGCGTTAATCGAAAATTTTACCGAAAAGCTCTACACAGGAATATATTTCAAGTTATATACAGATGTACAAATATGTATGTATGTAAACATCTATGTAGATAAGTGTGAATGTATGTATGCACTTAAATTTAATTAGCACTTATGTGTAAAACTAATTATGAAAAATAAAGCAAATTCACATATTATACACATTCTAAGATATATTAAGCAATAAATTGTTTAATAAACTTTGGAATATGAAAGAGCCGGAGGGAATGTCAGAGATATGAACGATTGGAAGGGGAGTTAGACAACCATGTACATACAATGTATGTACGTATGTTTGTAAATATATTGAAATTTTTAGGAAATACATATACATAAAGAGAAAATTTACTTATTACGTTGCAGCAACATCTTCATCTATTACAACTTCACTTTTCACAATAAATTTGAAACGTTTTTCCAAAAAGTTAAATTTTTTCCTTTTATAAAATATGCACGTAAATATGTTTTTAAAAAATCATTTAAGAATATGTAGCTTCTTTATAATAAAATCCAATTGCTGAACACACCACCAGCAAAAAACGCACTTTATTTTACTTCAAAAGTTTTTATCAAACTGCGGTATTTTTTCAGCATAAAATGTATGAAATTTTCTTTGCTCTTTCTGATTTTTTTTCACTTTTTAGTTCTTTTTTTAATGCAAATTGCAAGTTGAGTAGAAAAATAATGAATAAATATCTCCCTCAAAAGAAATGCAATAATAGCAGATAATGGATAAATTAATATTGTAAATGTATATGTATAGAAAAATGCGAATATCAGATGTAAATAGAAGAAAACAGAGATATAAAATAAGTGTCAAATAATTTTTATATTTGTTGCTCTTTATCAAAAAAAATGTTCTTGTTTTTTCTCCAACCCCACTACAACTTTATTAATGTTTTTGTTTATAAAATTGTTATTCTTCGCTGGCCTTGGAAAACTTAAATTAATTCTATTACATATTTATTTTATATTTACTTTTAGGTTTTTTTTTTATTTTTCAAATACACAGCTGGTCCACTTTTTTAAACTTTTGATCTTTTATAAATTTGTTGCAATTTATGTACACTTTTACAAAATACAAAAAAAAACTATTTCTAATTCACCAATTGGCACGAGTTTTTTCTACACGGCTTCTTGCGCAAAGAAGAGTAAATTTTTTTATTATTATATGCTTCCTTTCTTTTGCTTCTTCTTTTATTTATTTAACATGTCAACTGGGGCTGCCAGATCATTTTTATGAAAAACTGCACTTTTCGGGGGTCATTTTCGGCACTTCAATTCGAAAAATAGGCAAGAAAATCGATATTATTAAACTAATAATGTTTCTTAATTTTTATTAATAAGAAAACAAAAAAGCAGTTGCCAGTAACTTTTTGTGCTTTATAAACATAAATGGATAACATAAAAAATGATTTTTCAAGCTTAAAAATATACCATAACATATAAATAATGTTCAGAATGAATACATTTCCGAATTTATCATTTTTACCAAATCGCGTTTAATATTAGTGTCAAAACAATTGGTTTCATGAGTTTCAAATAATCTTTAGAATAAAGAATTCTTTCCAAAATTTCATTTTCTAAGCAACATCGAAATTTAGTTTAGTTACCCCCGCAGTGTGGTGAAGAGTGTGCTACACTTTTAACCGGGAGATCGCAGGTTCTGTTCCTGCCGAGACTCTGGTGTTTCTGCAGAAAAGCTCAAAAAGGCTTAATCAGTATGTGTGTATGTTACATTTACGGCACTAAATATATGTCCGACATTTGCAGACGAATGTGGCAGAACCATACATAGTTTGTTTCAAAAATTCTGCTCAAACTGGAAAAGCCTTTATTTAATCGACTGGCTTTATTTTTGAAATTATGTGCCAAAAATTATATAAATTAATTTCAGTCTTTTTGAATATTTGTTCCTAAGAATATGAAAAATAGTGCTGATTTTTTTCTCTATTACGACACTTGGATTTATTAAACTGAAGCTGAATTCACCCACTTTGTTCGAACAAAACTTTGACAAAATTTATTTTATATATAGTTTAACGTCTCTCTCAAAAAAAAAAATGTCAATCTACGTATAAAACAAATTTATAAATTTAGTATGGGCAACAATTTTTTCCGGATAACATGGATGAGGGTGAGCATTTCTATATAAAAATTTACACAATTATTAATTATATTGTAGGCAAAAATAACTTTTTGCCTCTGACATTGATAACATATGCTATTAGCAAAGAGATATCATACAGAGTTCTAAAAGATAACATTTTTCTGATCTGACATCCGAAATATATATCATTAAGGTGACATAATGATATCCGAAAAGACACTTATGAGCCATTTGGGGCCAACTTTAAGAGCTCATCGAAAAGATGTCAGAAATATAATATTTTCCAGACGTCTAGAAGATATCAGTTTAAAGATATCATAGCGTTAAGATTTGTTTGTGACAAATTTGAGATTATTTAAAAATAGTTAAAAATAAAAATAATATTATAGTTTAAATGTTTTTTATTATAAAATCATACTTTTTCGCTTAAAACACTTGAAATATTGTTTATTAAAATACATATGTACATAAATAAAAAATATGTAATAATAAGATAAAATTGATAACAATCAGCCAATTCACAGTCTTCTTAAGTGATAAGTAATAAAGTACTATTTAAGGCTAAATAGCACTATTTTGAACGGCCTGTTGTATTACCATATAAATATTGTCATAAACGTTAAAAGTAAAATAAAATAATAAGAATGTTTGCTTACTGTTACAGTAAAAATAACATGCAGTAAACGAGTAGTATTGAATACTAAATCGTTTTAATTGTAAAAACTTCTGAAAATTCATGTATAAAAAATATAAATGATATTGAATACTTTTTATTGCAACCAAGTGTGGTTTTAGTGCTGTAGCGAAATTATTATTTTAAACCAATATTAATACAAAATGTTCTACTAATACGTTCTTAGACCTAGGTTTTTGATAGCACACTTAGGTTTTTGAAGTTTCTGTTTGGCCTCTATTTACCCTATGCCTCTGGTATCATAAATGAATGCTACTATTTTTCTAATATATCTTTTTATAAAAAATTATAGAATATTGTTATTGCCAAAACACAAAAAATTTGGTTTGAAATCCATGTTAAGACCCTGATTCACTATCCTACATGATCGTTTGTTTTATCTATACACATGATCGCATGGAAACTATTATTTTATAAACATTTTCATAAATTTTTCCAAATCGCAGAACTTGCCAAATAATCTGTCACACAGTGGCATTTTTAATTCTACTACATACTACACTTTTTTAGCACACGTGTCATATGTGGCAGATCGGGCGATTGTATAGGATAGATAGAGAATCATGGCCTTTAGCGTGCTGTCTATTGGTTTGATAAAAAAAATCGGAATTTTTCACCTAAAATCGGCATTCGGTGATTATTTAATGAAAAATCGGTGAAAGGCCGAAAACTCGGCACTTTTGGCAGCCCTGATGTCAACGGGAAATGTTTTTGAACTGTGTTGCTACATGTCTGATTATTTATTTTCTTCTATCAAATCTTGGAACATGTTTGAATTACGTATACCGGTATAAAGTCATAAATTCAAAATGCGGAAGAAGTTTGAGTGCGTTTTCATCATGCGACTTTTGTCGCTGAAAATTTTTTCGTTCGTTTGTTTAAATTGCATTTGCAATTACATTGTACAATTTTTGCCGCTGCAATTTTTACAATTTATACAAGTATGTGTGCCCATAGTTTTAATCTTAATTTTTCATACACACAGTTCTTAGTTTCTTCTCACACTATGCCTTTTTAGCCTGCCTTTTTTTACAGTTTTTTCTTAAAACCCATAGGAAAAGTCACGCACATTTACATTGCAGATTTTTCTCCATGACTTTTTTGAAACAAAAATTGCTTCGTGGAAACTTAGGCTTAAGTACAAAAATTTCTACTATGGTTAGGACTAAATAAATTCAATATTCAATTGAAAAAAGCTACAGGAAGTGTTGAACAGTATCTACTATACCTGCAATTCCAATAAATATTTTAATTACTTTTTAAAAGTAAGACCGCACTGGGCGACGCGAACAGCACGAAAAATATTATTGGCACTAATTCTTATGGAGCATATCGTACTAAGAGGCAACTGAACTACGGGACGCGACAATACGCGACAAAGTTAAGCTACTTAGTAAAAATGTCGCGTCGTGCCCTGTCGCGTAATTCAGTTGCCGCGTAGTGCGGTATTACCAGCGACATTTTACAATATATTTGAGTATTCAATTTATGTAATTTTGCAAAAATGAGCTATAAAAATTTGTCGGACACAACTTAACCGTAACCAGATTTAGATATTTTTTATAACTGGTGCAGCATTAATATGATGGACTTAAACTTAAAAATATGTAAGTAAATGCGTTTTTCTAGAAATTGGACCCCTTCAGTACTATATACTTTCAATGGCTATAAATTAGAGTTAGTGGAAGAGTTCTTAGACCTTGGACTCCTACTTGATCCGAAGTTAAATTTTCTGAAACATATAACAATGGTGGTGAATAAAGCTCGTGGAACGCTCGCCTTTATTAAGCATTGGGCCAAGGAGTTTACAGATCCATATATTACTAAGCAACTGTATACATCTCTAGTGAGACCAATATTAGAGTATGGATCAGTAGTGTGGGACCCGGAAAGTATTATCCTGCGTGATCGTCTTGAATCCGTTCAAAAACAGTTTCTGTCGTTTTGTTTGAGAAGTTGGTATAGAAATTATGCTATGAGTCGTATAATATTAGACTAGCAATTATCAAACTACCTACTTTAAAAAGCAGAAGGACGATGCTCAATGCGGCTTTTTTAGTCAAGCTGATTAATGGTGGTGATGTGCTGTCGGAATTTCTTCTAAGTAATTTACAATTTAATGCTCCACGTCGTTCCACCCGTTATTTCATTCCCTTATATTTACCAGTATTTCATACAAATTATGCTAGTGCAGATCCATTTAGAAGAATGTGTAAAAATTTTAATGATTTGTACAATTTTATTGACTTTTCTGTAACTGCTGATATTGTTAAACGTAATATAATCTTGTTTTTAAATACTTGTAAGGATATTTTCCATAGACTTTAAATAAATAAATAAATAAATAAATGTCGTTTGATAAGAAAAATGAATTATTTTACTAAGTGAATATGCGGAATAATATGACCTAACAAATGAAAATTATATGAATTGTAAATACAGTAAGGACAAATTTCATTTAGCCAGAAATTGCAAAGAATATTGGCAAAAAAGATAAGTACGTTTTGTATTTCTATTAGGAAACACGATTATCTTGAATTTGTACAAAACTTCATCATAAAAATGAAACTATTAAAGCATCCATTTCACTTACATTCATCTTATTTGAAGGTTTAAACTATTTCATAAAAACAAATGTCATCTGACAATGTTTCAAATGTTTCACACGGCATGCATCACTTTTGCAGTGGGAAATTTTACAAGTCAGATGTAAAATACATGTCGTCTAAAGTCAGCATTATACACAATTTTGACGTTTGTAAAGAAAAAGTATTTATAAAAGTGAACAATTTACAAAAATAGCTTAGCAAATCTTTACTCAGCGAAGCCACTGTTTCCATGTTTTTGGACAAGCAAAATTGTATTGCAGATTAAAGATTTCACAGCCGGCTGAAGACTGCTATTTTCCTTTTCAAATTGAAATAAATGCTACCTACACAAACATCATTACAGTAAATTCGCTTCCAGTCCACTGCCTCATTTGCGCCCTTTTTGTGCACTATAAGGCGAATTGGACTATATCTTGATTTTTATATAAGCCAATTTGTGGCTTATATGCGAATCCCCATATAATAATTTCCTTTAACAAAGAAAAATAAAACTAACGTTAAGAAATTACCTCCTTATTTACTCAATTCACAAATATCGCAATTAAGATTGCTAAAATAAAAACATTTTATACTTCAATAAGAGTAATATTTTAATAAAATTATGATTACAAAATATATTATTTTTGACTTTTGCATTTTGGACTGTATCTTCCATAACTTGCATATATTTAAGATATTTCAAACCAAATCTTGGTGGCATATAAGCGAAAATCGACTATAGGACTAATGGACTAAATAAAAAATATTTTGGAATATATCGCTAATTCTACTATAAGCGGTGTGGCTTATAAACGAATTATACTGTAGTGATTTTTCAAGTTAATTTAATTCTTTTTTCATATTTTAGTTTTGTTTTAACATATTTTTTTGTATTTCAACGTATTTGTTTGTGTTTTTATTATAATAAAAAATTTTGTGTGTTGTCAAAAATTTATCTGGTTGCGTAAAAAGTTCTACTAGCTTCCAGGGCTAGTGAAATTTTATTCATCTAAAAAGTGTAGTACTTTGCTACCGTTTCACACACACCCTTTATGTGGAAAAATAAGAAAAAAATAGGAGATAAAGACTTAAAATAACAACAAATTCATATAACTCATTGTTGTTGTGATGTAAGGACAAATACAAAAAGTACATGGAGAACCAAGTTGACATTAGCTGTTAAACGTTTTACAACAATTTCCAAATTTTAATTGATTTCATGAAAATTCTTAGTAAATAAAAGTCAATGTGAGTGTGTCGGTTTCCATTCAAGCTGGAACAGAAATAAGTTTTAAGAGTTGAAACCACTTTTAGCTACATTAATCGCTTATTTATACGGCACTAGAGCTTTAAAGGTTTACAAACCCCTTAAACTTTTAGCCAAAATATAACTATTCAGAGAATAAAAATCTTTATCGGTGTGGTATATTATCGTTGTGGTATCGGTATATTTTTCTTTTTAGGGCCAATATATTTCTCATTATTTTGCTAATATTTATTCTTAGGGCGAGGCTATTTAAAGTAAATTTGAAAGTTTTTTATTTTAGAACTTTCAAATTTAATTTAAAAATATCAGATACGTGCCTTAATCCTACTACTGACTCCCTTGACTTATTTTTCATGTCGAAATTTTCTATGTAGCTTATTTTTTGCTGTCACAAAAACGAGAACCGAAAGTGCTGTGTAATTGCTTCATTCCAATTTTTTTCATATAAAAATGTTTTGACTGTTTTTAATTTTTTTACATCATGAAAATGTGAAAATACTTTTTATTTCACAGAATAAGAATGGTAAAATTTCACGAAGAAATATCATGCGAGATTTCTATTATGCATGTAGAGTAAGGCTGTCTTTATACGACCTGTTTGTTACATATGGCTTGCCGAATTTCCCACTGCAAAAGTTATACATGTTGTGTGAAACATATTAAACATTGTTATATGAAATTTACAAAACCAAAGCCATATAAAAAGTTTTCAATTAGAGCATGTTCTATTTCCATCTGACAAAGCATATGACATCAGCTGTATGTTCTGAAAATCACGGATATTTCAAATCACGCGATTTCAAAAGTAAACTGGTAATAGCTGATTTGTTAGCGGGTTTTATTTTATTTTAAGTTTTTGTCATTTACAATAGAACATTTTATACGAACTTCCAACGCTATAAGTCATCCAATTAACGAAAGCAATAATTTAGCCTTAATGTTTTGAAAATCACCGTGATTTGGCATCTCTTGATTTACAGAACAGGACCGTATATTAAAAAACATAGAGCGTTGTATATATTTATGAAAATTTTGCACGTGTGTAAATTGATAGTTTTGACAAAGATGCGAAGGAACATATATCTCACACCTGATAAGCCATATGTAAAAAAATCTCATATAAACAACTCAATATTTTAGAACAACCCGTACCCTGATATAAATACAACACTGCATTGCTTTTTTTCTTGTTTCCTCTTCACAACTTTATACCGTTAGTTTAGATGACAGCTCCCATTAGCTCAAAGTTACCTCTGTGGCATTAGTAATAATCAGAAAGATTAAAATTATCATTAAATTATAATAATAAGTTATATTTAATGTTTATGTGTGTAGTTAAATTACTAGTGAACTAATATATTGCAATAATAAATGTGTGTTTGAGCGCGCATCTCCGTACGTGGAAATTAAACTTAAGATGGCAGTTCGCATTCGTATAGAGAGACGATACAATTAACATTAAACTATAATTTTAATACCCATTTATGTTTATATGTGTAATGAAATTATTATTGAACTAAACAAATATTGTAATAGCAAATGTGTAAATGAGTGTTTGCGTGTGTAAATTAATTTAAGAAAAAAAATTATTTTTCGATTTGTTGTTAAAAGTATGGACTTCAAAAGACACAGGTGAGTGAACGAACTTTCAGTCCTATTTAAGAAATGGCGTTTAAAGCTATTGTGAATGGTTGATGTCTATGGACTGTATTATGCCCATTGTACGATGTGACTAGTCACAATACATACACTAAAGCTTAATTGACGGCGTTATATGAATTATTGTCCAATTGTTTTTGCCATCTATGTCAAAATGGTTCTTAAATTCAATAAATTGTTCGAGAGTGGCACTACCAAATATAACTAATAATAACGGATTTTTCACTTTTTAATTTTTACGGATGTTTCTGAAAGTACTAATTGAAGATTAAAATAAGCTATTGATGCTTGTAATTTTATTTATTTTTGTTCACTATTAGATTTAGAGAAAAGTTGTTCGAGAATAAAATATTGAAAGCTTCACAAGCAACATTAGCTTTCTACAAAACTTTTTTGTGAAATTAATATTTTTGAAATTATGAGACAAGAAACTAAATTTTATGGTTTTATCTAAATCTGAGCGGGCTGGGCACGTCTACCCCAAACCGATTAAGAGTAGAAATGCAACCTCACGGGGACGGTTGCGTTTCTTGTTCTTATATGAATATTTAATGACTTAAAACTTTCAAAGAAACCGCATGAAAATATAATCTATTTTAATTTCATTGCGTTTTATCTAAAGGTATCATTTTTTTAATTACTCTCTTCCCAATGTTACCATAGTCAGGAATAATTTTCATGTTGTTATAACAAAAGCGACAGCACTTAGCAGTTTGGTTTATTTCCAATAACAAAACCGATAACATTGGTTTCTGTGACACCTAAACTAACCGACACTAACTCTATTTCGAACATAAAACCGACAACATTGGATTTCATGACACCAAACTACTTTTTTTTTGTCGTTTTCAAATCCAATACCGACAAGATTGGATTCTATGACAGCGCCACGAATAAGAGCTTGTGAGTGTTGGATTATTAATCAGATAGGAAAATTTCGGCAAACTAAGTTGAGTCGAAATAAAAATTAATGCAAGAATTTACATGAAAAAAGTCTTGTGTTCTATTTCGCGATAAAAGTTAGTTAAATAGCTGATGTTTCCTTGTAAAAACCATCCAGCGTCATAATTGGTAAAAGTGAACAAGAACGCTGATAAGACGGTGTAGCGACCTGTCGAAATCAGTGGCACTGATCCGTTCTGCTAATCTAATTTGAATATTCCAACACTCCACTCTTAATAAAAATAATTTGAATTTACATTAATTCAAATATTGAACTAAAAAGCCGAAATAATAGAAATTCAGATTTTGTTTAGTATTTTAATTTGTTTAATAAAAAAAAATCAATTTTTTATAGTTTTAAATTGAATCATAAAAAAATAAACGCATCCGCTACCGCAGCGCCTATAAATTGCAGTTTCTCTGTGAAGCGGATATCGGTGCCACAGCCGTGAGGTTGTAATTCTACCCTAATCTGAAAATTTGGCAGGATCACTTGTTTTTATCAATATTCACCAAACTGGGTGGTGAGTAGGGTGGTCGATTATTCGACATTTGCCAGAAACCGGGTTTCAAATAGTTCGACTATTTGAAATTTATACAACCTGTCCAATTTACAATCTTATATGAAAACCAAGAAAAATTATATAGAACCAACAAAAATGATATAAATATCGGGTGTGTTTTGTATTCCATGTGAAATTAAAATGTGCGGAATTAGCAAAGCATTGTTGTTGCAAATTATTATTTATAACAACAATGCTTTGGTAATTCCGCACATTTTAATTCCGCATGGAATACAGAACATATACGTATAGGTAAACAAGAGAAGTAAAGTACATTTTATATGTGTGGATTTTGTAAATTAACTTTCTTCGGATATTGCTCATCAATTACTACCTGTTCCCACAATTACATTTAAAACAAAAACAAAATTCAAAAACTTTGACGCTTATTGAAATATTGTTTTATACAAACTGAGCTTAATTTTGGAAAATTTTACAAAAATTTGACTTTGACCTCTAGAAGTCCAGCCTCATAATTGTCCGATTCGGTCCAAATTTTGGCATACGCTTACTGAAATATCGTTTTATGTAAATTGAGCTTAATTTTGGTAAATTTTATAAAATTTGATATATGACCCCTAAGAGTCAAGCCTAACAGTTGTCAAATTTAGCCCAAATTTCGACATACGCTTACTGAAATATCGTTTTATGTAAATTAATTCTAATTTTGTTATATTTTATAAAATTGCAATTTGGACCTCAATCGGGCTTCGCACAATAATCCGCACAATTTTTTTTACAAAATTCCAAAACGGGGTTTTCATTGCACCATATATAATTAAAATTTCAGACCTAACACTTAAATTAAAGACAGTCCAAAGGGTCCAAGGAATATAAGAAGTCAAAGTTTACGATTATGATGTTAAATAACACTTTATGTGTACAAGTTTCTTACGCCTAATTTTTTTAGAGGTCACCAACAAACTTATACGTGCATCGGCGTTTTCAAAGTTTGCACATCTGCGATTCAATTAAGGGGGAGTTAACTTTCCCCCTTTTTGCACATAGTTATACTGACTCGATATACGAAATCTTGCCAACCTTACGTAAAAACCACGAGGAATATATCTTTCACACATTTTAACTCTCTAACCCTTCGTGGGAAGGGTCTTTTTGTCCCTTTCTTAAATTAGGGGCAAAAAATCTCCCTCAGCGAAGGTATAGCGGGCTGAAATATTCTACACAAATATTGCTCGTGGTGTTTTACATAAAAATGCTGGTACGCATCTTATACATTAAACGTAAAGCTTACTAGATTTCCTATGCCAAGTACTAATTGTGAATGAGTACGAAAATAACCCTTAAACACATTTTAAGTTTTGAATGATTTTTGCCGTTAAAGTTAAACCTGGAGCTCGGGTATATTTGAAGACCTATAATAGAATTTTATGGCTAATATTTTTGTAGAACTTTTCAGCCCGCTAAGCTACCGTTGAAGGTAAATTTTCTGCCCCTTTTTTTAAGAAAGAGACAAAAAGACCCACACAACGAAGAGCTGTAGGGGTAAAAAAAGCCGGTATACATATATATTAATTTGATGTCTTCTGCCGGAATTAGTCGTTAGAATTATGTAACTTTTTTGTTTTGTTTAGTGTAATTTATAATTTTTGAATTGATTTCAAAAACACTAATTTTTGAGCACGAAATATTTTCATTCTTCGGTGGTATTGACAGATAGTTAACCTCTCTAAAAATATCCAATTTGAAAATCTGGGTAAAATAATTATAACAATATGACCCATTTTTGAAAGGGTCCAATTACTTTGCTTCAATAGCTTCAATATAAAAAAATAAGAATTTCACTGCACTTTTGTTAAATAAACGAAACTAAAATTTATACAAAACCTGAAGGATATTAACACGAGTTGTTATGGCTGAACATACACATATACTAACTACATATGTATGTATTTAACATTGATGTATGTATGAAAACAGTAATGATAAATTTCAAATATTATAAGAATTGATTTCCAGTTTGGCGTCATTCTTATACAAATCTGATAAATAAAATTAAAAAAAAAACAAACAAAAACTTTCTTAAAACTACAAAAAAAGGAAATCAACAAATGCAATTCTCTAGATTACGAATAAAACTTTTTGTTTGACTTGAAAGGAAAAAAGACAAAAAAAAAAGAACTTTCTAACCTGTGAACAGACAAAAAGCTCCAAAGTACATGTATTTTTGTGGAATGTTTTGATATGAAGACGGAAGTTAATTGAATTTAATTGCCCACTTAATGGTTCAATGATCTTGGTCAAATCACTTTTATTTCGCATTCAATCTCATGCATGCATCTCTACTTCATTTTGATAAAAATCATATTTCGAAATGATTGTCGAAATGAATGGGCGGGTGAATGTGTTTTCTTGCATTTATAAGAAAGAAGAAAACTTATAATCAAGTTTTTCTGTTATTTCTTTTTTTCTTTTGAAAAATTTAAAAAGTTTTTAAGTGTCGCTTTTTTTATTTTTTATTTTTTCTTTGTTTTTTGTTTTTTTTCTGTTTAAACTTTTTCTATACTTTACGTTTTTGTGTTGCGCGTGTTTTCCGTTCGTAATAAAACTATTTCATTTGCCACAGAATAAAAAAAAAGTGCAGAAGTGGATGGAAAATAAAATCAATTGCAATTTGCAGGAGTTTTTAGTTTTTCTTTTTCATTATACATATTTAGTTCCAAAACTATTTATATACCGTAATACGACAAAATTTTCGTAAAGTATTAACAAGTGGGTTGCCAAGAATATGTTGCTTGTTCCCGAAGATTTTCGGTAAGATCGGACAAATGAGAGTAAAGTTTTGAGGGCTTGACTTGTTAGCTTTTCCGAAAATATATGTACGTATTAGGGATGGGCCAAAATATCGATATATCGATATTTCCTTAAAAATATATCGATATATATCGTCGATATTTTTATTTTTGATATATCGAAATTTTTTTCCAAATATATCGACAGTATCAAATTCGATATTTTTTTAGCTTTGGTTTTGCTTTTCATGCAATTGTTAAAAACATTTCGGCACAGTCTTCATCAAATAGAATATTACTAACAAAATATTTTGTTTTATTTATAATATTTTGTCTTATCGAAAAATTATCATTCTTTGAGTGTAATTTTGTTGATGTATGTTCCATGAAAGATTGGTGGAAAAGTAAAGATCTTGGAAATTAACTCTTTCCAGCTTAATTATTTATAAGAAATGTACTTTTTTTGTTTTATTAAAAAAAAATTGGGGACTACGTGTGAATTATCATTGGTGAAAAATATCGATATTTCGATATTTTTTATTCGATATATATCGATGCCGATCGATATTTAAAAAAATATATCGATATCGATATATTTTGTCATTTGCCAATCCCTAACATACACCAATCTCTGATAGGTCGTCTAGTAAGTTGCCCAAGAATTTGTGTCTCAAGAGGTGCCATTCCGGGCACTCGCAAAGAATGTGGAAAACTGTTTCTTCTTTACTTTGACCGTGGCAACTACGGCAGAACGTATTGTAGGAAAGGCATATCCTGCTAGTATGTCTACCGATCACCAGTGCCCCATCACTACTGCGAAGAGCCTCGAAATGCCCCTACGGTTTCTGCTAGTTGCGTTGTGCGCTTATCGTTGTAATAACACCACATCTTCCTAGTTACCTTACGCGTACTTAACTTTCGCCACCTGTCTCCAGTTTTCTGCAGATAATATTTGAATATATAGGTTCTAATAGTGCTAAACGGCATGGGAACCGGTTCAACGGAGGAAGCGTCCATAGCAGAGCCAGCCCTGACCAACTCATCCGCCTGTTTGTTGCCAATGAAGTTGCTTTGTGTGAGACCACCTAATCTGGATAGCATATCCTTACACTGGCTAACTAAAGTTGAAAAGTTAGTATGTGACCTAAGAAGCAGAAGTGCTGCCTGGCTGTCCACGAAGATGCCATTTTTCCCTTGTGTACTCCTGTCAATCAAAATCCTGCCGCCTCCCTTATAGCCAATATTTGAGACTGAAATACACTGGCTTCATCTGGAAATCGAGAGGAGAGTCTTACCCGAAGCTCATTCGAGAAGACTCTAGAGCGCACACCGCAGATCATTATTGATCCATCAGTATACACCCAGAAGTTGAAGTTTTCTTCTATGTTACCTCACTTCCACTCTCGTCTCAATGGAATAAGTCCAGAGGAGGTACAATGAAATCGGAGGGTAATAGATCTAAGCTTCTGGCATGACCACAAGTCCTTGATCTCTACCTTTCAGTCTTGCCCGCAGATACAGCCAATACACGAAGGTCAATCGGAATTAAGTTTAGTATAGCATTCTGAAGGACTAGTACGTAGGCAAACCGTAATCTCGATGCAATCAGATCTCTGTATTCTGTATAATTGGTCTACCACGTATTTCTTACATGTGGCGGACCATCATACTACTGATCTGTAAGTCAATATGGGACGTACAATTGCTGTGTACATCTATGTAATACATATTTTAGGGCTTAGGGTCCATTTGGAACCAAACATCCTCCGACAGGAGTAGTAGGCAAATGTGGCCTTTTTAACCCTGTGTTGAACATTTAGTTTCAACCTTGACTTCAGCAGCGTGTAATCTGAAAAGATTTCTCCTCCTACTAAAAAATTTAATTTCTATTTATTTTCATATTTAAACCTTGAACACCTGGCAATCCTGCATTATAGATATTTGCCCAAGAATTTGTAGCAACGTTTAACTGTAGCTGAGGCGGCTTTAAGGAGAAATAAGTATTTTTTTTACAGTTTTTAATGTTCAAAGTTTTGCCACTGATGCAGCATTAAATGGCAATGAAAATATAAAATTGGAAATATTTCTTACCAACGCGTTGCATAAAATGACACCTTCTTTGTAAGGATTTTTGAAGAAGTAAAGACATTCTTCCTAAAATTCCTTTGCGTATGAACTAAGCAAAGGACGAGGTTTGAGAATTAAGATTTTTTTGTGTGTGTCAACCTCCCACACACACACACACACACACACACACACACACACACACACACACACACACACACACATGAGTAATGATGTGTGGAAATTTATGTATTTGGAAAACTTTTTCAAATAAAAACCAATGAAAATTAGTTTGAAGGTATGTATTGAGTAAGAGTTGGTTTGGTGCATACATAAATACTTTCTTGGTAACTTTTATGCGACTACTTATAAAATACAGGCGAACAGGCAAATAAAATCTTAAATAATGAAAATTTATGACGAAATAAATGATGTTTGATTAGATGATTTCAGCAAATAAGAACGGAAGGGAAAAGAGCGCAACAACAAAAGCCAATAAATGGCATAAAAATAATAACAATAAACTATTAAATATGGCATCGCAAACAAATATGGTTTGATTAACTGTCGTAATATAATTTAGTTCTTTCCTCTCCCTTCAAATGAAAAAAATTACTTCTGCAAACAGGTATTTGTGTGTCTTAGAGGTTTATAAAAGAATATTTGTTGTTAATGTATGAGTATTCTATTATTTTTATTTCAATACATATTTATAACATTTCCATCTCTTCCTTTTCAATAAACTTTATTATACTTATTTTCTTTTTTTTCTTTTATTCATTGATAGGTAGGTTTGTTTGTTTGTTTGTTTGTTTGTTTGTCTTTTGTTTATTATACACTTATCGTTACGTTCATCTTTTATTTGGAACGATATTATTAAATATCTTTACAATTGCAAATACATACATATAAATACATCCTTATATGAAAGCTTATGGTTGTACCCGTTAGTACAATATTTTTGAAGGCATTAACATTTTTTGTTAATACTTCCCAAGCGAGTCTGATTGTGTCTCCCTTTTCAATAACTCCAAAAATTCTTGTCAAGTTGATTTTCAGGACTCATTTTTTTGGACCAGCACTCAGGGGATGACCCCTACTCATGCAATGCATTGTGCCGGAAGTAGGAAAATTGGTTATGGGAAGGACATTCGCTTTGAACTTTCCCATATTGAAAGTGGCAGGAAAGACCTCTGCAGGAAGTTTATTCTACATACGAACTGTTCGGCTAAACAAAGAATTTTCTCTGTAATGCGTAATGCGATTAACTGGCGTATGCAACATAAATGGATGTGCTCTTATTGAAGATCGTGTTGTTCGCAAAAAGGAGTAGGTTTCGGGAACAAGTTCCCTGATGTCATCAGAACACAATCAATTGTAGTATCCAGCGAGTCAATAGAGTTGGCTACCCTACTGTCCCCTATAAGCTTCTTCGCCCTCTCCTGTACGCGGTCGAGCAACTTCAAAATAGACTTTGAAGCGCCCGCCCATACATGATAGTTGTATTCCATTTTCGGATGGATATAAGAGGTGTAAATGCTAAGGAGATCAGATGGTGTGAAATATCTCCTTCACCGTATTAAGAAACTGAGACACTTGAATGCTTCTTTTGAGACTTGAAAAATGTGGTCAGTCCATCGAACGTCGCACTGGATCTTCATGCCAAGAACATCAATAGCTTCTGATTCCCCAACTAATTAATACATAATTACAGATGGAGCAGCAAGTTCGGTCGTACGTAAGCATACAGCATTGGATCTATTATGGACTGCGGCGAATACCGCAAAAGGGGATCTAAATCGTTTCAGTGGTTCGAGAGATATCGTTGTCGAAAATTTCAAGCTTTTTTAAATTATTTTAAAAATCTATTGATCTTCCAGCGCCTTGAGCTAGAAATTAGCGGAAAGTTCCAGGAATGGCCTGCAAGGACAACCGTATCCCATATTTTTTCATTATTTTTCCCATGCATGTGATAATAAAATGCAATGTTCGATTAAAAATCGAGAAAAAAATCCGACGCTCCATCATATTGCGCATATAAAAACGAAGTTAGAATAAATTGATGTAATCTTAAATAGGAAAACTTTGGCGGTATATATTTTAGTAAAATAGAACGAAGAGTTGGCAAGTTATGGTTATAGCTATGGTAGCAGACGTTCTTATCTACGTTTGTCTGTACACAGAAAAAAATAAGTTTCGTTTCTGATAACAAAAATCCCGGTATTCAATAATTTTTTTTTTCAAATTTCCTGTGATAAAGAATTCCCCTATATTGATAACAAAATTATTTCAAAACAAAAATATATATATAAATAAAAAAAATGTTGACATGGCTGGAATACGAACCCGGGCTTTCCGGACGTAAAGCATACTCTCTATAGCTGAGACATATCCCATTTATGGGATACAACTTGTTTTAAGTACTTATGTATAAAAAGAAAAGAAATAACCGGCATGGAAAAGAAATACTTGCAACGAAATATTTTATTATGTTAAAGATAAATGTTATTGAAATTCATATTTTTTTAATAACATGGTTTTATTGAATATAATTCTTGTCTATTTTTTTCTGTGTATGCATCTTTATTTTGGAGCCGACTTTTCCTGCATGAATTATTAAGTGAATAGACGGAACAATAACATTTACTAAAACAAACACCACTGCAAAATAATTGGCTTATCTACTGAAAACAGTCAGCGTCTTTGGCGGAACTCGAACCTGCGACCTCTGCATTAATATGCTATCATCGCTACCAATTAGCCACAGAGACAAAAAATGCTTCTACTTTACTTTTTGCGAACTAGAGGGTATTTTATTATTTTCGTTTATATCTTGTTCATTACTCCATATGAATAAATGTATGTACTAGTGTGTTTGTATACGAAAAATATAGCAATAATCATAAATGGCTTTAATGAATAACAATTGCCTGTTGTGTCACGACTAGACATATTGATAATAATGCTGGAATATTAAAAAGCGCCAATAAAGTAATTTCTATTGATTATATTTGTCAGACTTTTTTTTTTATATTTGAACAAAGGTGTTCTAATATATTACGTTAAAAGAATAGCTGCTGCTAATAATAAAACCTTTCCAATTTTCCTGAAAGAAGAGGTTATTCCTAAATTATTGCCTTCGTCTTGCTTCTTACATACAAATTAAAGGTGAAATTAAATTAAACCAAATATTATATATGTGTGCAAAATACAATTCATTGAAATTAAACAATTTGAATGCAACTCTTTTTTTTTTTAAATACAACAGACAATTGCTTCAATTTGGAACGAGTCAACATTTATCATGATTTATCTAAGCCAAACACAAAATTCCCATATGCACACGTTGACGCTTTTTCATTGTTTTTTTTATTATTCATCTTTCTAATGTGTCGCCATGTAAAGGTATAATAACAATTTACTGGCAAAGCAGACGACGCACATGCAATTTGACAAAAGGTAATAAAAGCAATTTATCAAAATTTCCTGAAAAAAAAAATCAAAAAAAAAAATCAAGAGAACAACCAAGTTAGCAAGTCAACCAACCAGGCCAACAATGATTTTCATACACATACATACACGCAACAACAAGAAAATATCAACAACAACAACAGACAAATTACAAATTGCGTAGGCAAACAAAGATGCGTCGTTGTATGGCAGTAACTCCTGCTCCTGTTACAACACAAAGCTCAAACACTGTAACAGATTGTCAAGCATGAATGCATATTGCTGCTGTTTTATTTTTACTTCGAAAGTAGTGGAGAATAATGGATGTAAGTAAGTATGAGTAGTTGTAGTAGCACAATACACAGTTTGTGGGAGTAGAATAAATGGAAAATAGTAAAAATATTAAAAGAGGCATAGACAATAAGAATACATATTTAGATATGAAAAGTTATATTTACCCAGTGAATATTTTTTTATCAGTAACTGGCCATAACCACAAACGATTAAGCAAATCAGAACAAACAACGTAAACCAACGGATCTTCACGATGACGACCTTCGGCATGAAAAAATTACAAAAATCGGAACATTTAACGTGCGTGCCCTCCTAGATACATCCACACGGGCCCAAGTATGCAGATAATTTGTCAATTATAACCTGCTGCTTTTAGGATTCTACTAAACTAGATGGCCGGAAGCAGAAGAATTCAATACCCAGCCTTTTATTCGGATAACTATTATCAAGAGAAGCCCACAATTGTATTAATCGGTTGGAAGCCCTACGGTGATAGGATAATCACTGCACGATTACGAACTAAAGCATCTCACTGGCGTACAGTGCTATGCACAAGCAGAAACTTCAGAGAAGGACAATTCTTACAGCCATCTGAATAGATTACTGTCCGTAATACCTCATAAGAGATTCCAATGTGCAGCTTGGCTCAGATAACACCGGACAAGATAATGGTGTGTCATGCAATCGGTTAAATGACGCAAAATGGGGAGCTTTTCACTGAAATATGCAACAATAACAACCTCGTGATTGGAGGCAGTGTATTTCCTTCTAAAACGTGGCACGAAGTTACGTGGGTATCGCCAGACAATGTGACCGAAAACCAAATTCATCATATTTCCGTAAGTAGATCATGACACAGAAGTCTTTTTGATGTACTTTCCAAGCGGGGAGCCGACTGCATTTCACATCCCCATTTGGTAGTTGGAAGCCTCCGATTTAAAGGTTGCAGTTATTCGAAAACCAGAATCCACTGAACGGAAATACAATATGCAGAAACTAGAAAACCATCAAATACTTCACTATAAAGGAGGCCTAGCGACACAACGTTCACACCCAGTATTAGAGTGTCAAAACGTTAAAAACAACTTTAATGATGCAGTCAGAGAGCACATTAGTTTTAGGCTGCCCAAGGGAGCTCACTGGATGTCTGACGACACCTGGAAGTTAATCTTGGAAAAAAGCAAATAAAAGCTAAAGCACATACAGCAAGAACACGCGGCTAGAAGGCAATGTTGAGTTAGGTCTACACTCGACAAGCAAGGCGGAGTGCCAGAAACGATAAAAGAAGATGTCACGAACAATTACCTGCTAATGCGCAAAAACCCTCTGAGGAGAACAGATCCAAAGATCTATACATAATCACTAAAATCTTACCAGAAAAACTCTTTATTACCAAAACGCAGAAGAATAGCGATGGTGTATTGACAACAGCTAAGAACGAACAACTGGAAATATGGAAAAAGCACTATTTCAGCATACTTTCTAGCCCCCAAGCAAATACGTAAAACTTCTGCACATATACAGCTTACACAGTGCGCCAAGATATCTTCATATATTAGCCCGATGTCACTCAAGTGTTAAATGCTGTCAAGGCCTTAAAGGCAAATAAATCACCTGGTATTGGCAATATAGACCCCGAGATGCTTAAAGCCAACTACCAAGTAACTGCGAACCTCCTACTCATCGAAAATTTCGCTTACTCTCCAACTCGAGTCGCAGGTATGACAGTGAATATACTCAAAAATGAGACCTTAATTATTTTAAGAGCTGGAAAGGTATCACAATCGTTAGCGCAGTAAATAAGTTAATAGCGCATATTAATAACAAAAGAGTTTCAGGTACTATAATGAAAGATCTCAGACCCCGGCAGGCTGGCTTCCGTCTACAAAAGTTTTGCGTCGACCATATAAATAGCTTGTGTATAATTACAGAACAGTCCGCAGAGTAGCAATCTTCCACCATGCATTTTAAACGCTCTTGCTTGCAAAGGTGCTGCACCAAAAATTATTATGCTTCCCAATCTCTGTACAGTGATGTTAAATGTCGAGTTTTGCATGGCGACGCGTTGAGCAACAGCTTTGATATTTTAAATGGCCTCCGGTAGAGATGCATTCTATTCCCTCTTCTCTTTAATATCGTTCTTAATGTCGTAGTAAGTAATGCTACTCAAGCAAACAGATTTATAAGATGGGGGCTCAACCTCGTACTCGAAAGCTTGCAATACGCATACGATATGTGCGTCATAGCGCATAATCACCGACTTATGTCAGCTATGCTCAAATCCCTCGAGACCCAAGGTGCAAAAGTCGGTCCTCAAGACTATATACAGGACTAAATTCAAAATAGATGGTGTTGAATCAGAAGGTTAGGTTAGGTTGGGTTAGTAGGTTGCTGGTAAATAAAGGAGAAGAGATTCCACCCCTCTTGGGTCCAAATTTCCAAATTTATAGTCCCTTTGTGATACCTTTAGAAAGAAAAAAGAAGAAAAACAGAAAAGTAGATAGAAGTGAAAAGAGAGAGTTTGTGTTCTGATATGGAGAGAGTGAGAAAAATAGAAGAGAGAACTTGGCGTACGGTATTCCGTGTAGGAGGGGTCGCTTTGTGAATTAAAGACCCCATTTGGGGAGTCAGCGAGAGAACAACCCGCTGATCCTTAGTTCTATCGTTGAGGCGAGGCCCACTAGTTCTCGCTATACAGCAGGTTGACTCATTGTAAGATCCATCTGGTTTGAGCCGTATGCTTGAGGGCAGCATCACTTCGTCTCCAGAAAGGTCAGAGTGGGAGACCGCAGAGATTGTCAATATCGTCATCCCGAAGGAAGGCTCCACTCTTAACCACATCATCCGCAATAATGTTGCCTGAAATGGACGCATGTCCGCGTACCTTTTTGAGAGTGTTACCTGAATGACTCGCCATTACGTTTAGTGCTGTGCGGCATTCGAGGACTAGATTGGATGTGGTGCATACACCACAAGTCGGAATATCTTCATATGTTTTGTTAGATTTTTCTCCAACATTGTTCGGACATGTCGAAATTCTTTTAAAGTTTTCTCAGGATATTTCTTTAGAATTCGTACCGAGTTCTCTCAGAATTTTCTCAGACAAAGAATTCCGATTTATTTTCAACTACATATGATTTTCGGTACATTTTATGACCGACTTTCAATACAAATTTGGCAACTCGTGTAGACTTTCTGACCGAGTAACAACCGAAGTCGGCAAAAGATGTTCACTGGGCATATTCAGAGCTGAGACACAAAGAAAGAGAAATGCAAGAGAGAGTTATTAACCGTTTTCAATGCCAAACCAAATGTTTCTTATTACCGTTATGAGACAAACATACATCATCATTCACTGTAACCGTACATCGCATATAAATATGTATGTGTGTACAAAAAACTCGTACAATGATGTCATGTGGAGCCAAAAGTCATTTTAGGAAATTCCCTCAAGTCATACTCATCACAGGGAATCGAAAAAGATAAAAATATGTGAACTTATACACAGACACAATGATGTTCATCATTTTGCATTAATAAAAAACTTGATAACATTGTAAAAATATTTTTTTTCATATATCCGAAAAATATTAAATAATTTTAAAAATTGTGTTAAAATGACTAAAATGGATTTAAAAATTTTTCCACTGCGACTCAGCTATCTGCCCAGTTATACTTTTCACCGACTTTTTAATTTCCTGGGATTTTGAAATTTCCTGGAATTCTGGGACTTCCGACCTAGAAAAAACTATAATTAAAAATAACTACATATTTATTGTGTTTAAAAATAACTACATATTTATTGTGTTTTATGTTCCTCCAACTAAAAATCAGTGGAAATTTGAAAAACGTATCAAAAATCACCTCTAAATTGTTCTAATACAAATATAGATACTACATGATGGGCATTGATAGAGAAGGTGTTGGACAGTCTCTTAATCCTCTTCATTTTAACAACTCCTACATAAATCATTATATGTGTGATTTAATCTCCTGGCATGATCATAAATAAGATAGTGCCCCGTTGTCACTACGAGTATGCACAGCTGTTGACCGGGAGTCCCCAGTATAGTGGAATAGCTACTGGGGCCATATAAATCTTGAAAGCTTTGGTTAGGCTTTACTGTTCTCGAATTTTTTACTGTTTTTGCATTTTAAAGAAAAAACTAATTTTCATTATTTCGATCTGAGTAACTTAAAAACTAATACGTATACACTCAATATATTCTGTACGTAAAATTAACTGAAATTGCAATATAAAATAAATTAAAACTCAATTAAACATCGGTCTACTTATTTTTCATTTTAATTTTGCAAAAGGTTCATTTAATTTAAAATGTTAAAAGATTAACTGAAGTAAAGCCGTAAAAATATTGTTTTTTTCTTCTATTTCATTTATTTTAACTTGCAGAAAAAAATCAAGCAACTAAACGATTTAAAAATGAACGAATCTGGCTTTACGGATTAATTTAACTGTCACAAGAGCTAATCACAACTTCCATAACGTACAGAATATTTTGATTGTTTGTGTGTGTCGGTTATTTTTATGCATGTACTTTTTTTGGTACTTATAAACAACTTATAAACAACGAATAATATTAAAAGAAACCGAAACTCCTTATTAATGTGTACTTAGTTTTTTTATTGAATGCTAGAATCAGTTAAAAATAAAATTGCTTAGAGCTTTAAATGTTTATTCTTTTAAAAATACGGAATAAAGCACGGAATACTTCTTGAACAAAATACATTCCGTTACTGTCATTATATATTTAAAGGTAATTCTAATTATTAAGTTATGAATGATATTCCACTACTTGACTGGAAGCTACCGGCTCGAGTGGTCTAAGCGGTGAAGAACTCTGATGAGAAGACCGCGCGGTATCGTATCATGTAAGTTCAACCCTCCGTGCAGTCGAAATTTTCTTTGTCTGCATAGTTCACATTTATCTCTAAATAAAAATATAATTTAATTGAAAAATTAAATTAAAACCGAGCTCAAGCCAGAATAATTAAATTTCTTTGGTAATTATAATAAATTTTTTTTTACATATTTTGTAACAAAATTAAATGAAATCAGTAGAGCAGTAGCTTTAAAAATTCAACATTTTGTAAAAAGAAAATTTTAAAACGAAATTATCCAATTAATATTAAATTTCGACAAGAACTTTCGTTTATGTTCCATTTAAAATTATATATTTCAAGCAATTAAAAGTTGAATATCTATTTCAAATCTTTCTATGAGTGTATTAAACTTTATATCCACATAAATTGCATTTGGGAGCACGATATTTTGTTCGTCGCCACATGCACAAGCTAAAATACACTTGTATACGTGCAATCGTATTTGCTTTATTTTGAATTAAAATTTTTTGAAATTTTTTGGTAATAATCAAATACATATAACTGTGTCTCGAAATAAATTATTTTACTTCCACAAAAAAGAGATAAAATAATTTTCTCTTTCAAATGCAGAATATTTATGCATGTAATATATAATTCTTAAGTTTTCTTTTGAGTTTATGACAATCATGTTTGATATTTTGTGCATTCAAAGTTACATTTCTACATTAGGTTGGTTAATTTTTTTTACAAAAAAATCTAAGTAGGATATAGTTCAACGAATAATTCTATGCTACTTTGCCCTAGAAACTATGGGTCTAAAATGGATTTCGAGCTTGCATAAAGTAAAAAATATGCTTTATGGCACCTTTATTATAGGCAAAATTACTAAAAGTGCTCAAAGCAATTTGGCGTATTCTTATTATTTCAGTAATACATTAAGTAATGTTACTCATACGCCATCGTGTATTGTGTGACAAATATTAGGTGCACAAGATTGAACTGCCATAGTATATTAATTCGATTCGAAGGCGTCTGCCACAGTCACCTTAAAAAATGTTTTTGAACTTCCGCTAGCTCGAAATCGATTTTATCCCCATGGTTGTCTCTAGGTCAAAATTGTTTAGAATTCTTCGTAGAATTAATTTCCCCCTACGATTTTTTACTTTTTTTGCATCCATACAAATCGACCCACCCTAATATTAATACCTATATGTACCATATATGTATGTGCTATTGCCAATACCTACAACCTCTGTCACCGAGGTGAAGGCTGCACTCTTCAAGTGTATTGTCTCCACCAACTCCATCTCAGCATCAACATCACCGCCTCCATTATGATTAAAGAGACCACAAGATGTATGCATTCGTTTCAGTGAATACTTGTGACTGAAAGTCAGCCTTTTTTCATTCCTTTTCAAGTACTTTTATTTGCAAGTGACACATAAAAGTAGTTGCATATGTAGCAACATGCTTCCGAGTGCTGATACGTACAAACATTTATTTGCACATTTTACTACAAGACAATTCATAAAGGTACAATTGTTGTGAAATGTTAATGCATGTGTGTTTAAATAACTGAACTTGTCTTGTGCATATGATCATTAATTTTCATTTTAAGATTGCCTTTTTTGCATTTTCTTCCCTGATGTCTTGAGATAACAAATTTTATGAAGTAAGATAAAAGAAAAGTATATAGAGAAGAAAGATTCTTGGCATTTACTTACTTGTCATTGTGACAGTTACTGAATATAGAAATGTGATTCTTTTTATGCAAATGCAATTTATGCAATTTAAAAATTTTCAAACCCAATTGTCTAAGCAGCATTTAAAACCAATTCTTTTATACGAGTGCTAATTGCATTCGTTGTTTTATAAAAAAAACAATTTCAGTTGCGAAAATTGCAAATTACATTAATTTCGCTGTTAAATATTCAATTAATAAAATTGGTTCAGACAATGTTTTGGTTTGAAATTTGTAAATACCCAGCAAAATTTTTCTTACTGGTAGGCAAAAAAGTATATGAGGATTATAATCGTAACTACTTATAAATTGACACGATAACTACATTTTTTGGTTTGAGAAGATAAAAAAATTAAGGGTTAATATTTGACTTACTTGAAGCTACACCGAAAAAAATCCATGCAACATATGCACGAGAACGTTCGTACATAGTTTACGTGGCCGCTTGTTACGCCCAAGCATTCAAGTAGAATCAATAAAATTCCGTTTTGACAGACGTTCGTACATATTACGAAACATTTCGTAATTTCGCACCACAAAATTCTTTCGTTAAATATACGAAATGTACTAAAATAATAAAAAAATAAAATTAAAAAAAGTGTGGCTCAACCTGGGCACGAACTCGCAATATTCATATTTCAAGGCAAGTACTCTACGCACTGAGCCATTTTCTACTTATTTTAGAAGACCTGAAAATTTGTTTTATTTGCTTACCTGTGACAAATATGTCAATTTATAAACAATAATTTTAATTTATTTGGTTATTTCAAATATTTGCTTTAACAAGGAAAAATGTTTACGAAAGGTTTCGTTACTTTCGTAAATTTAAAAAAATATTGCCTAAATTTTTTTTCGTAACATGTACGAAAGTTTCGTATATTCCACGAAAAAAGTAACTATAAAAGTTTTTTTCGTAAAATGGTGCATGGATTATTTTCAGTGTACAAACAAAAGTAATCAAATAAACAAAATAAAATAAAAAAAGTCTTTATACACTCAGTATTTGTATACTTTTTTCACACTCTTTTTTTTGTAGTATTTTTTTTTTGGCCCAGCTGAGATACGAGCTTGTGCTCTTTCAGATTTGAAGACAAGAACTTTACTCACTCAGCCATTGCAGTCTTAATAGTTAAGCGCCAAAATATAAGTTTTCATGAACAAACACATATGTTAACTTAAAAAGTGTTTGTCTACTTACTTTATTAAAACATAAGCACAAATTATAACTACTTTGAGGTAATTAGATAAATACGTAATAATATTATTAATTACAAAGAACTAATTCTAATTTCGATTATAGTAATAAGATATGTAAGTACCAATCATTACTTAGTCGACCATTAAATGATTGTTACCGATTACAAAAATGCTAAAAGTTTTTGCTGGTTACTTAAATTTTTTGTTACAGATTAAGACAAGAAGTTTGTTTAATAATTTGCAAAAGAGAAAGTAAAAATTTTATTTGTTTAAGTTGTAATTTTTTTTAATTGAAAAATTAAGTCATTTAAACTGATATCAAAAATTATAAGTTACTGTTTTGACTCGTTTTTCGACGTTTTGAGGCCATGAGAATATATTCTGATTATTTTTAGGATGTTGTCCGTATGTATGTACATATGTTTGTGTTTGCATGTATGACTTGTCATCCAACGTGTCGTCCAACTTGTTGTCCAACTTTTCATCCAACTTGTAGTCTAACTTGTCGTCCAGCTTGTTGTCCAACTTTTCATCCAACTTGTCGTCCAATTTGTTATCCAACTTGTCGTTCGACTTGTCGTCCGACTCTCATCTGCGTAGGCTTTTAAAATGTGTGTGGATTAGCTAAGTTTGCACTTGTTGGATTACGGTTTAAAATAAATTTCAGTCAAAGGATTTTGTCTTGAATACGAAATCTAAAAAAATGTCAAAAAGCTTAGTGTAAACGATATAGATTTCGATAAATATTTCAAATCAAATCGACTAGATTTTGAGACTGTGTAAATGCAGTATTATATATTATTATTTTTTTTTAGAAAAACATTGGACATTTTTACCCTCTAACTCTTCGCTGTATGGGTCTGTTTGTTCCTTTGCCAAAAACGGACAAAAAACTCCGCTTCAGCGGCGCTATAATGGACTAAGATGCTCCACAAAAATATTTGTCAAAGACACTCCGGCTCCAGAATCAGTTGGAGTGCAAGAAATCATTCAAAACTTAAAATATTTTTAAGGACTAATTTCATATTTATTCACAATTTGTACTCGGCATAGGAAATCTTGGAAACCTTTATGTAAAATACCACTACGAACACTTTTGTGGAACATTTCAGCACGTTATATCGCCGCTGAAGGGCTGTTTTTGTCCCCTTTTTAAAGAAAGGAGCAACAATATCCAACAGATAGGTGTTAAAATGTTCCTGGTGGTGTTTTATATAAAAGTGCTGAACATGTACCTTGAACGTAAGGGGCTATTTACATATAACGTAACGCTATTTTTGGAGTTTTTAAAAAAATTCAGTATAAATTATTTAATCCGCAACAAAACTTTAACCCCCCCCCTGGAGCGTTACGTAGGCCCCAAGGCTATTCCGACTTACTATATCTCCCATCAGCGATGTTATTGCAATTGCAGTATTATTAATTACAATTACATGTAATGGGCAATTATGCAAGTAATAAATTATAAAATTTAATTGACACTCCCAAGTCTGCTTGACTATAAATCATTCATTCGAAACTTCCACATTACTTAACTTAAAATCTCATAAAAATAATTTAGAAAGAATTCAATTTTTCTTAATATTAATTCGAATCTAATTTTTTTCTCCTTTATCCTCTGCTAATACTCTTCACTATGCAAACAATCAGAGTATCTTTACCTTTTTCATCATAATACTTCTTAGCAAACAATCTGAAAGTAAAACGTTTAAATTTGTGTATTCTTTTTTTTTTCTTATTTATAAATTGTAAACATAATACGCTTGTTTAAACAAACAATCAAGAGGTATTTTAACAATTTATAAAAGTAGCAAAAACATTTCTTTCTTCATTCATTTATACGCAGTTGCCTTCTTAAGATATTTTGCGAATTTCAACTTTTTATACTCGTATGCAAATTTCTTTCTCCACTTTTTTGTGCCCCCTTTCTACCAGCAACATATTAAATTACTTACTTTCAGTTACTGACAGGAGTTTAAAATGTTCTAGTGAAAAATGACAAATAATACATTTTTGTGGCTTAAGTATGAATGTATGCTGCAGCATTAGAAAGAAGTGAATGAATGCTGTTGGGGAAGTGACGCAAACCTTAAGGTAACTGGATTATATTCCAAGAAAAGAAATTATGGTGGTTTCTACTGATGCCAGAGATGCCGTCAATGCGGCTGTTGCTTCTTCCTGCTGCCTTATTGTTTGTGTGATTATATTTAACAGAAAATGAATGCGTTGTATGGCAATTTAAGTATGTTGCAAATAAAATAAATTACAAAAGTAAGATGTGGCAAGAAAAAACAAAATATTAGCAAGTATTTTAAAAATAAAGTAATTGTATAGTGATATTTGAGTATCAAAGAAAAAGAAATGTAGCTTAACAAACTAATGAGTAACTTCTGTTTTGCTTATTTAAAATTTTATAATTTAAGGAATACTAAAAGATTTTCTTAAAAAAAATCTATTATTTATTAGTCAAGCCCCTGTGGAGGGAGGTTGCTTACCTCTTCAATATGATTGTTATTAAGGCAGTTGATATTTTTAAGCTCTCCACTTAAAACCGAAGTTCCTAAGGTATTTGCATTATTGAACATTGCATTTTCCCATGCACATTTCATGCAATTCCTTTAAAATATCCTTTAAAACTTCTAATTGCTTTCAAATAAATTTCATTTCAACATGATAATGCCTGTTGTGCGACAGCCTTTAACCGTATACTTCATATGAGAGAATCCTTTAAGCCACAAAGTTAACACAAAAGATCAACATTGTTTTAGACAAACAACAAGAGGTGAGTTGTTATAGTCATCAAAATGGATATAATTGCACACAAGGGTGTGACAGATGTCAACGTTAAAGAAACATTTTCAAAAATCAGCAACAACAAAAACCCAAGAAAAAAGCAACAACACCAATTCCTGTAACGGCAACAAACAAAAAAACAGGAATTACAAAAATTGCTTATACTACACATATGCTAAACAGGAGTCCTAATCAGGAGTGAGTTTTATACTCCTGCCCTCCAAATTAACAATAGATTGCAACACAAGACACATTTGTCGCTTGCATATACTCACTCATACACAAGAACAGTACGAAGGTTTGTATGCAAATATTTATCTATAAACGTACGCATTTTCAATTGCAAACACACTTTGGGCCACCTCTTTACAAAATCATTTAAGGTTGGCAATGATGATGATAACAATTACATGCTTGCTGTTCTTCATTTGGATTTATTTTTTATTGTCTGCATCTCTTGTTTTGTTACTGTTCTTGTTGTTTGTGTTGCGTTGCATGTATAGGCTGTTGCGTGTTTACGCAATGTAACCAAAGTCAAACCTCGATTAGGACTCAACATACATAAATAGATAGAAATTCCACTCCGTTGCAATGATTGCAAGGGTGTGTTGGCCAGGCGTTTTAAAAGAAACTACACAATTAATGGAATCTGTTTAAATGGAGACACCAGTGTTGTCTACTTTGGTGATTTTTAGTAATAAGAAGAAGAAAAAAAGAAGAAATCTTATTATTATTATTAAATTTACACGATGAAATATTTTATGCAATTTTCTTCATGAAACTTTTTTTATTTGCTTATTGCAATCGCGAAAGAGCAAATGGGGTAAAATAAATAGACAAAAACTAGGTGAAATTTTAATTCCTACCGCTTTTTCAACCCAACTTTTTTTCGAGTCCATGCTATTAGCAAATAAACCCTCTGCAACTGACGTGACTTCGTTATCACAATTCCACTGACGTGGTAGTACAATAGACACTATTTCGACTGCTTATATTTTCCAAGTTCCGTTTGTAAATCCAGTGAAAGTATTTTTGATTTTAGTTTAAAGTAGTAGTTTGCTACTTATTGTAATTTTTTGTTGAAAACAAAACGACAAATCTTATTAAAAACAAAATTATTGGCATGTCATAAATTAACCTTAAAAAACTTACATCCATACAAAAACAAAAAAAACTTCGTGTTTTATTTTTTTGATAAAAAGTTTAACATTAATTTTAGGTTATACCTAAGCTAATCAATATAGAGAAAAAAGAGATAATTTCAATGGTTTAATAAAAAGTTATAACGTATTTCGTCAAGTCTAAATCAATACTGACGTGGTAGACTTGTAGACACTTGTATGCTCAATTGCTTTCATCGCACTAACGTACACGTTAGTACGTAATAAGAAGGTACTGAAAACAACAGAATCGATATTTGTATAATTATGGTGTAAAACAATGTTTTCTGTTTACTGGTGTGTTATAAACATAATACTCTTTATCATTAAATAGTTCATACATATTTCTAAAAGCTGTAATCAATTCTATTTTTTGATGTTACTGTGTTTTGAAATTGTGAAGCCGCAGTTTGTCATCTTGTCATTAATGGCAACAATGACAATTCTGTCACCAATGGAATGATTAAAAGATTTTAAAATTTCTGACTTCTATCTACACTTAAAAAATCCGTTCTATATTTAAGTCGATCGATTGTCATACAATCTAAAACAATTCTCCAACATCTATGGTTAGAAGGTACTGGCTGGGATGAAAATGTCAGACCTATTAAACTGGCAAGTTAGAACAATTTTGTAAGACATCTTCCACTGATTTCGAATATAATGATTAGTAGGGCACTAATCCATATTTATGGTTTCTGCAATGCATCGGGAAAAGCATACGGCGCGGCAGTGTACTTCCATGTATGAGCTTTACCTATGATCGGATTTGTCTATTATACTCAGCTGGTTAGAAAAACCTCCAAACACGTCGACAACTTAAGTTGCAAACCAAACTATGCAAATAAAATAAAATGTTGCTGCCAGGTTCGTTCCTCGTTATATTTTGATCACGACGAATTCTCAAAAACCAAATATAAACTGGCGCACATGACTCAGCTTTTATACTACAGTTGAGAATTCTACTCCTTATTTATATTTACGATCGATGGCAAGAAAGTCCTCTTTATCCCTTGACCCCCTTATTTGGACCAAAGAAATATTACGCAGGCAAACGGGAGAATCCCTAACTCGGCTCTGTCTTATAACGAACGTTATCCAATTATCCTTCCAATTAACTAAACTTCAGTCTCATAATGCACACCAAGATGAATTTAATGTTAAGGCCAGTAAGAGAAGAATACTTTGCCTCATGACTGAGATCGACAATAAGCATGTGCATTCGAAAATGTGTGTTCGATACAAGTAAAAGGTAAAAGTTCAAATAATGTGTGCTCTTCCCGTAGAACGCATCTCAAACTCTTTGCCTTTCACGATTATTGAACTAGATTTTGCAGGCTCATTCCCTTTCCCTTTATTTTAGTACCAGAACAATACATCTTGAACTAAATATTTTTCCAGCGACATTCATAGGGCTTATCGGCCGACGAAGAATGCCGAAGAAACTAATGTCTTACGATGGAGCCGAGCGGGTACTTCATCTCGCATATGCCCAATTTATAAGTGCTGCATCTCACAACCTTGAGCCTCGTTCACACCATAACGGTAACTGCCGCGATAGTACTGCCATAGCAGTTATTGTTACTGTCGCACTATCAAGCCAATTTGATATTGAGATTTGCTGTCGTGACAGCAATTATCGTAATTACGACTATAGTATGAATGTGGCTTTATAGAAAAGTAAACAACCACAGCTTTCAGTTTTCAGGGGCAATTTATTCTCCCAAATGCTCCACAGATGAGGTACTGTGAGAAGCCGGAGTCAAATCGTTTAACATGAATTTTAAGAAAATAGTAAATGCACCTTCAAAAAGTTCACAACACTTCTAACCCGAATATAGGCAGTGCTTAAAACGAAACCACTGTCTTCCATGTCCGGCAATCCGAATGAGCTGCTTTCACTCACTTCCGACAATTTTCTCCGTGGGTGTATGCTTTATAGTTCTACCCGAAGGTACCACACGATCTATTGTCTTACGAACGACACCGATGGGAGAGATTGAAGGTTTTACATCATCAATTCTCTCAGCGATGCAAAGACCGGTAGCCAAAAGATGTATAAATGAAAAAATCCTGATGAAAATATATCTGTTGGTCAATTTGTGGTTGTCAAAGACGATTTGATCCCTCCCAGTTAATAGAGGATAAGTCGTACTAGTAAAAAATATATTTCGTTAGTGACGAAATATACATATTTATCTGCGTATCGCAGATCTAAAAGCACGGATTGGATCGATCAATTAACAAGCTTTATATCATAAATACTTTATAAAGTAATTAAAATCCAAATGTATTCACTATTTTCAATTCCTCGTCCTATATCAACATTCTCATTTCTATTTAGTTCAATCGCATTTCCGCCAACACTACCCCTCTTTAAATTTCAATTCTATTTTACAGGCCTCCGAGAAACCCCGACACACATCAGTGTTTTGCCTATTCTCGATTTCAACAATTAAGATTCTACCAAACTTTTCTCAATATGAAGGTAGAGAGCCGCTAACGCCGATTATTGATCCATATCTATTGTTGAAACAGTTAAGCTAGGTTGCATAGTACTGATGACTGAACGTCTAGGATATTTGCCAGAACTGTGGTTGGGCATATCGCACTCCGCTGGAACCTTCAATTTCCATCGCGCCTCTCGAGGTAGAGCACGCTGTCGCCCACCACAAACAACACGCTCAACAGGCATTCATCTAAGGGTCTATATCGCTTTGTTTGATTGAGACAGTATATAACCCTCTAGTGGCAAACAGGATTCAGTGCCAAAGGAGCTTTCTAAAGGCTTGAAAACCTGAGAAAAATATTTATCTATCTGGGCCCATATGAAATTTAGTCACATTCCAGTCTGTTTTACTGATCTAATTTAACTTTAATAATCCGCTACATTGCAATGCCTCTTTCTCATATTTATATAAACTACACACCGTCAATATGAACCACCATTCAAACGAATATGAGACAGCAATTGCACTGCTAAAAGTTTAAACAAAACAGGAAGTTACACTTAAAACGATTTTTACTAACCAGAGGTATTCTTTAAGGGGCAATTAACTTGATGCACCACCATCGCATACACTCAAAATCACACACTCTTGTGCAAACACACGTATAGAAATGTGCGGTGGCAAAATATAAAATGAAAGTAACGTCACGCAACGTATGTGACCTGTAAGCAATTTGGGGAGTTTTAGAGCTTGAAAGGTTAGATGATGGTTTTATAGACCAGACTCTTTTTTTTATATGAATTGTTGCAAGTGTGCGTTTGTGTGTGTGTGTGTGAGCAAACATGGACAATGGTATTGGTTAGAGCAAAATGAAAGTTATCACATGTGGATGGATGCATGTGTTTAGATGACTGTATGTTATTGTTTTTGTATCTATGTATACAGAGTGTTTAATGCTTTGGAGCTTAGTGGATTGAAGTATATTTTTTATATTTTTTCTTATTGCTGTTATTTTGTAAGAGATCTAAAGTAATCTAGAGGGCATGTTGCCGCTATAAAATTCCCATTAACAAGGTTGTAAGGCAAAAAGAGTTTTTATGATTTGAAAAGAAATTTGTTTCAAAAAATTCTAGCCAGTAAAGTGAACAAGTTAAACTAAATTGTTAAAGATTTTTATTAAATTTCATACATTTCAATTCTTAAAGTAAATTGTAAAGCAAAGCATTTTTAATAGAGAAAAAGCGTACCTTTAGAGAAAACTTTTAAATATGTTTGGCTTTTGTTACTTCCTAGTTTCGCTGGCCAGTTCATATGTACTCTATAATAGCTATAGCCCGTCTACAATTTTTTCCCTTCAAGTCAACCACAAACTTAAGAACTAAAAAAGAAAAATCGTTTAATCGTAGCAGAAATAAGGAAAAACAACTGTGCACCGGAAACTCCCAACAATTTCCTGCTTGAAAATGTCAACAGCATTCAGGCAATTATCTTAGGTGCAAAAACAAATTAAAACACACAGAGAAAAACAATCACACTTAAATGATTTAAAGCGAAATGCAAAAAAATCTCAGTCTGCCTGAGAAAGTACAAAATGTTTTAAAAAGTAATAAAAGAAAGTAGAAATAAATATTCCGCAAAAAATCTCAGGAAACTCCCAAATGTTCTTGTCTTAATAGCAAAAAACTAAAAGTAAATTAATTTTCAAAAATTCCTAGACTTAAGCAAGAGACACACTCATACGCTCATACACACATACATTGTTCACATGAACGTGTGTTTCAAAACATATGAAATATTTTTAACTGTATTACACGAGCATGTTCAACTTACTACGAAGAGTGGCATTTGTATGTTGTTGTCTCGTAAAGAAATAGACATTGTCGCCAATTCTTAAACAACTGTTTGTCCTTGAGCATTGTATCCTGTTCATAGACTCTAGAGAAGTATTTGTTTGCCTGGCAAAAGAGGGAAAAAGTAAAAGTCATTTCAGTTTCTTTGTTTGTATTGTAAAATAGCTTCATTTGTGAAGAACATTCTTTAGGTGAGGTGGCATACTTACTTAAGTTGTTGCAAGCAAAATACAGTGGCACATTTCTATTGAAAAAATCGGCTGAAAGTAAATGAACTGCTTTGCGTTTCCCATTTAAATTAGCCTAACTTTATATAAATATTCTCTAAGCCTACAACAAAGTTCAATGTAAAATAATTCATGGTTCATAATCTAAAGTCAGGGGGCCCAGCTCTGCATCTATTTGATTTACACCTACACCTTGATGCATTGATTTTTTGGGAAATGGATAATTTAGATTTTTCATACACAGGTATATATCTTTTTCTGATTACCCATAGAAACTTATATGCTACTACCCATTCTCTAAATTAACAGAGCAACTGGTGTGCATATATGTAACTAAGGGAAGTAGGAATGACTATGCTAATGCTAGTCTGGTTGTAGGTGAAGCGGCATCTAAGGTCACCATCCTGACCTAAAGTCAATAGAAGGGTGACTTCTCGGGGATTTCTTTCAAGGCTTTACCAGATCATGCATTGGAATCAAGGGGATGGGGGTTTTGTGAGATCATACTCGCCACTAGCGCATACTCCATTCTGATCCTATGGAGTGGTATGTCGTCTTACCGCCAAAGTAATGACACATTGGATTTCACAAACGAAGTCACACAGTTGCCCTTGAGGTACACATGGAGCTATTAGTAAAAGTTAAAGTTCACCCTGTGATAAGACTACCGCCAGCTGAGGCCGAAAGACATGTACTGACGTTAATATTCGTCAAATCTGGTCATAAGCTGTTCATTCGTTTCACTTTTAACATACCTTTGGCCCACTGTTAAGTGAACGGTTTTTGTTTTATGAGTTTGTGCAAAAACACATAAACATTTATTGTAATTAAAACCACAATCAAAAGTACACTTCAGCAATCAAGATTTTTAATGTTGTATGTGTGTGTGTGAGAGACCTTTTTGTATTGTTTCTGTTTTTGTCATTGGAAGTGACTTTTTAGAGTTTTTATTTAGTTGTTGCATTTGCAAGAAGTCATTAAACTTGTTGAAATGATACTCTTGCAAAGTTTTTCTGGAGAAGGTAGAATATACATACATATATTGAATTGATAAATAGTAATGTTAATTAAATAATTATTGTTATAATGAAAAAAAAACGAAAGGTAAAGAAAAATAAATTATTTTTATAATATTAAACTCCTCAAAGTGTGTATATGAAACGTAAAAAATTACACAGAAAAAACAAAGTTTCATTTTCTTTAAAAAACTTCAATGAATTAGTAAATATTTTGTGTAGAAAGGCACCTACAAACAAATTTGTAAACACAGACAAAAATGTCTCAACAATTTCATTAAAAAACAAAAATGTTTAATGCAGTAAACAAATTTTTTAAATCTATAAAACTATTTAAAAATTCTAAACAAAATAATTTACTGAATCAAACAAAAATTTTTACTGGATTTTCTATAATATATCAAATAATATTTTTGTCTGAATTTATAAAAAGAATTTGTCTAAAAATATTTTCAATTTCTAAACAAAATAGTTTACCGAACCAAACAATAATATTTACAGGATTTTTTTGTAATATATCAAAAAAACTTTTGGTCTGAGTCAGTAAGAACTTTTATTCCAAAGTTTTTAAGTTTTAAATAATAGTATCATTATCCATTAAGCATTTATGAAATTTCAGTTTGTTAAATGTGTTCAACTCTGTCCCCCATATTCATAAAAATTTATTAAAGTTAATGTTGGTTTAATGTACGAATTTTATATGGAAAAACCAGTTTTAATGCATACATTAACTTTACTAATCATTTATGAATATGGGGGTGTATCTTTACCTATAGATTCCAAACAAATTTATGAGAATTAACGCATCAACATTAACGAATTGATTCACTCAGAAATTTTCAGTAAACAATTGCATTCCTTTTGGTATCATTGTTGTTGTTAGGATTTATGTATATGTTGTTGTTTTTGGTGTTTGCGTCCTAAGTAAAAGTCAAACAAAAAAAAAATTAAAGGACATTTACTGAAAAAGAAATTGTCTTTTAGATAAACTTTTGCTTGAAAAATTTTTCTGTGTACAAGAGGTGTAGTGGAGACATCCGGTTAGAACAAAGTTCCTTTCGTTATACCTCTATTTCAAATATTAAGGGGCTATAAAAATCAATATTACATAGTATTTTTCTGCTAACTTTATTTAAATTTAATAGACAGGATTTAGACTTACCCGGAAAGCAAAGAATCTATCACATAGCCCTCTGAGTACGTTCGGTTACAATTGGTAGCATAGTTCAGGATGAGTAGGTGAAAAGTTTCTTCGAATAGTCGCATAAATTTAATAGTGCTCAACGTAGGGCGCCATTAAAAGTTCCACGATATCTCTGAAAGTACTGAGGAGATTAAAAAATCAATTGTTGATACGGCTTAAAGATAATATTGCTGTCGAGTTTTTAGTTTTTTTTTAATGTTAATATTCGTCGTGCAACTGCTTCATTTTGAAAATTAATTAAAATTTTTTACCTGTTTTAAATATCTTATAATATGGACTTTCCCTTTTTTGGTATTAAATTGTGTTCACTGGAATGTCTAGTTTACACTCTAAAACATTACTTCAAATTTACGATCATATATTGTTTAAATTTGTGTTGAAAATTTCTCCTTGTCTAAAATGACATCGATTTTGTAGTTATTTTATTAAAGAAAAAACCTTTCAAATTAAACATATTTAGTCCAAGTGGAAAAAATGTAACATAAAGTACAATACGGGTATGGCTGAATGGTAGATACGTCAGACTATCAGTCAGAAGGTTGCGGTTCAAACCTGCACGCAGCCAATCGCTTTTTTTTAGTAAAAACATTTTGTTCAAAAATAATGCGTGCGTAATTTTAGGTCGATAATAATCTGTAAAGTGTTTCCGACTATTATCGACGTAATTTTCAACAAAAGTGCTTCAGAGTGTATAAGTATAGAGCTGAATAATTATAATTTTGATCTTCCTGGCAATAGCAGTGGTATATCCTAAAATGCACATACGCATGAACACATGCAGAAGAAAGGAAATTTTGCGAAGACTAAGAATCTGTAAAATAATTGAGTTTAGGCCCCAGTTCTGAAAAATAAGTGAAATGCAAAAATTAAATAGAAAGCAAATACACTAAAACCGCGATAAGAGACATCGAATCTAAAGTTTGGATTAATGGCAAAATCTCATGTTGTTCAGTGTTATCTGGCTTATACAGGTGGGTACTAGCGTTTGCTTTGTCCTTATTCTGGCCAGCGAAGTTTTGCCCAGGCACTTATCGACATTCTCAGAGATGTTCTTTATTGTTTAATTTTGAATTTAGCTTCTAGCTATTAGTACTGTCTTTTTTCATGTTCCCACCTTCCTTAAAAATTTTTTGAATCTTCACAAATTCGTGTCAAAAAGCCTAATCGTAAAAAATGCTATAAAATTTTTAAACACAAAAGTCCTTAATTTGTCAGCAACAAATCAAATTACCAGTGTAATAAGAAACAACAAAATACTTGACAAGAATATACAAATTGGAAAATTTGAAAACGAAGAGCAAATAAGAAGGAAAAAACATGACAAAAATCATGATATTAATTTGTTTTTTAAATACCTTTCTAAGCTTGTCTAACAATAGCAAATCAACCCTTTAATACTCGTACTTGTTAAAAAGTGCAAGAAAAAAAGAAAGAAAAAATTCCATGAAAAATGATGAATTTCTTTCTGTGGCAAAAAACGCTCAACGTGAGTGGGCGAAGGAAGAAAAAACAGCAATTAGAGAAACAATTTTTGACGGACAAACACTCAATCATCATGTTAAACGAATACGAACGAACGAATTAACGCTTTTAGTACATGAATAGAAGAAACGTAATGAAATGTAATACAAGATGGATACTTTACAACATTTTTAACACTTTTTTCTATTTAAAACGTTCAACGTTGAACATTTAAGGTTTTAATGTAGAATAACACCAAAAAAAGGTATAAATGCTCGCACATTAAGAAGGACGAAGGAGAATATATAAAAAACTGCGCGTAAAAAATAGCGTTTAGAAAATTTATGATGAAGGAATTTTATACAGACTTTCACAAAAACAAAAACAGTTAACATGCACACACACACATATACAGAAGAGTTAAAACGAAACGGGTCATCAATAATGTTTGAAAAGCTATTTTTTTTCTAAATGCAACTGAAACGGTAATTTTAACCTGCCAAGACATGAAATATTAGTTGTTCCAGTTGATGAGCAGCAGCAGTATTTTGAAATTAAGTATTTTAAGTTCTTATATTTAATTTATGATTTTTTGATGCTTTAGCTATTTTTGCTTTTAAAAAAGTAAATTAAAATTTTCATCTATAACAAAAGTTTAACTCCAAACTTTCTTTTCTGAAGTGACAACGTCTGACCTTTTGTGTTACTTTTCCTTAGTTTCTTTTTGTAGGATATCACATTTTTTGTGGGAAAGTTTATATAAAAAAAATTAGAAAACTGAATATGTATTACGTTTTGGTTATATGGTAGCAGTTGCATATAAGGAAAATATATATAAATTGAAGTTTTTCTTTAAGTGTCTTACAACTACGAATCAATAGTTCCCTGCATTATTAATGCAACGTGTTCGGTGTATCAAAATTTTCATGCTGGCTATAGATATAAAAGTAAAGCGGAGGATTCTGTTAAAGGCTTAGTTAAGGTGGGCCATAGGAAAATTTTTAGAGGACACTTTGTTATAAAAACACGCTTGATGGTTTCGTTGAGAAATCGATTGAGCACAAGGTGGCCTTTCTAGATATATAAGTTGCCTTTAACTATATGAAACCAGAGACCATCAGAATGGCTCTAAGAAGACGGAATATCCCTCAGTCAGTTATAACCCTAGTTGGAAAATTGTTCACTAAGCGGACGAAAATACTCTCGATGTAAGTGGCTCTGCTATGGAGGCCTCCTCTGCTGATTCGGTAGCCATGCCGTTTAGCACAATTGGAAACCATATTTTCAAATATTATCTGCAGAATGCTGACGACAGGTGGCGCAAGTTGAGTACGTTTAAGTTAGTTAAGAAGATATGGCCTTATTACAACGATAAGCACACAATACAAGTAACGAAGAGAAACCGTAGGGACATTTCGAGGGTTGCCGTAGTAGTGACGGGGCAATGCGCGATCGGTAGACATGCTAGCTGTATAGGACTTTCCTACAATGCGTTCTGCTGTAGTTGGCGAGATCAAACTAAAGAGGAAACAGTTTTCCACTTCCTTTGCGAGTGGCCGCCCTTGAACCTCTTGAGACACAAATTCTTGGGAAATACCTTACTAGACGACCTATCAGAACTATCAGAGATTGGCCTAGTTGACCTGATCAGATCTCTCAATATGACGGGTTAAATCTACTACCTACTAGCGGATCCGAGCTATGGATTCGGACCTACATAGGTTGACACTGAGAAGTGGAGCGGTCTGTCAAAACGAAATCTTATTGATTCTACTTGAATGCTTGCGCGTAGCAGGTAGTCATGTCAACCTACCAACCAACCAACCAACCATATTTGTGACCGTTTAACTAGATGATTTCTTGATCACCTGCGTGATATCGAGGTTAATATGCACAGAAAAAATTATCACCAAAAAATTTTCAAACAAAAGTTTGTCTAAAAATAAATTTAATTTTCAGTAAATGCTCTGTCCATCATCTATGAATAGTTTGCTTGACTTTTATTTAGAAGGCAAACACCAAAAACAATAATAAAACTGTGTCGTAAAAAATCACACCGATGACGACATACACACAAATAACAACAACAATCATAGCAAGAGGAATGCAATTGTACCAAGGTTGTTTACAAAAGATTTTTGGGTGAATCGATTAGATAATGTCGTTGCGTTAATTCTCATTAATTTTTTTAGAGTATTTAGATAAACATTCAGACTTGAACATATTTAACAAAGTGAAATCTCATAAATGCTTAATGGATAATGATGATGACACAGACAAAAATTTTGTTTGTATTTTTGTTTGATTAAGTAAATTATTTTGCTTAATAATTGTTAGCATATTTAGACTAATTGTTTATTAAATTCAGACAGAAATATTGTTTGATATTTTTCAGAAAATCCTGTAAATATATTTGTTTGATTTAGTAAATTGTTTTGTCTACAATTTGTAAATATTTTTAAACAAATTGCTTTATAAATTTAAACAATTTGTTCACTGAAAAAAACAATACGTTTTTTTCAATGAAATTGTTGAGGTATTTTTGTCTATATTTACAAATTCGTTTGTAGGTCCGTTCATAGACAAAATATTTAATACTTCATTGAATTCCTTTACAGAAAATGAAATTTAGTTTTTTCTGTGTGGCAACGTAAACGTGTGGCGGTAATTACAGGGCACTATTGGTCTGGTGAATAACCAGAGGCAATAGAACCCATTTCTTTCATGTACATTAAAAAAGTATTTCATATATACTTACCTGCTTTTCAAATATTTTTCTTTCCTATCGTTGTTCTTTTCCACAGAAAAAGTCTCTAAATTCTACGTAATCATTTACCCCGAAAAAATATACAACTTTTGTATATAACGAAAAATATAAAATTAAATATGAAGAACATGAAGTAGATGCTACCAAAAAGATGTGTGCCTTCAACACTTTAAAAAGTGTACAAAATTTAAAAAAGAAAATAACAATAACATAAAAAGAAATGTAAAAAACTTATCATACAAATATAAGAAAGGAGACTAAAAAAGAAAAAACTTTACACTCCAAGTTGTCATAGTTTAGAAAAAGCAAGTAAGTTTAAAAAATTTTTGAGATCCTTATATTTTTGTGTAAAAAATAAATAAGGTAGTACAGCGCAAAGTCAAACTAAATGTCAACATTTACAACTTGTAAAGTGTGTGTGTGTGTGAGAGAAATATCCCTGCAGCTAAATGTGCAACCAGTTACGTTTTGGGACAGTCATATTACTAGTTGTAACGTTACTAGTCAACAAAGGACTGTCATCTTACTAGTTGTAATGAGGCTAGTAACGATACTAGTGAAACAACTACGTTTTGGAACAGTCATACAACTAGTTGTAATGATACTAGTGATTTAAGTTATTTTTTTAAAATTTACATATTTTCGTGTGTAAATACATAAAACGAAATTTTAGCTCTAATATAATAAGTAGAAAGTGGCTCAGTGGATAGATCATATGCCTTGAAATATGAGGATTGTGTGTTCATATACCGGTTGAGCCAAATGTTTTTTAATATTTAAAAAACTATAAAAAAGAAACTAGTAAACGCACTAGTCTATAATGACTTGTATTTCAAATAGCATATAACTATGTACAAATGAACTAGTTGGGCTCCTATGACAACCTAATGTTAAAATCGATAGTTTGATATATGGAAAAAGGACAGTAGGAAACTAGTATAAATAAAAAAGCAACTAGTATATTTCTAACAACATACTAGTCATTTTGTCTGCAGGGATAGCATTTCGCATACGCATACAACAAAATAGAAATAAAATTATTTTCTGAGCACCCAAAAATTTACTCAAGCTACTGATTTCCATTTATTATCCTGTTGACTAGTAAAAGAGTAAATATTGTTTGAAATAAATTTTCCTTTTTTTTTGTGTTACTGTGCTGAAGCAAAGGTGTTTAGTGCATTCTGGGGAATTACAATACAATATGGACGGCAATTGTTTGTTCTTTTTCGTATCGTAGTGTTGCGTGTTGTATTTGAATTGTGATTGAAAAAGAATTAGCAACAACAAATTTTCAATATTTTTGGCGCGTACCAAACAACCAGACAAATAAACCAGGGGAAACTACTGCTATTTTAATTTCTTATAGACTTATAAAAAATTTGGAAAAAAAAATATTTAGGCTGGTATGCCAAGCACGTTTATTGCAAATTTAACAAGTGACAGGCATAAAAATGGACTACAAATTTTACTTAAAAAATCGAATTTTTTCATACGTTTTAAATTATCTGCAGTTAACAGAAAATGTCCTGCAAATTTTACAAATGAGAATAATGGAATACAAATAGACTTTAAATATATTTGAAGTTAAATGAGAATCATGACAAAAGAAATATCGAAGAAATATGAACTTGTCGAAACAGCAAAATTATTATTGCAGGTAATTTAAATTTTCACAACTATAGAAGGAGAATACAACATTACTCAACTACCGAATGAGTCAACGCATATTTTGTGCATTCAAGGTGATCAGGAACACACTTTCTATTTTCTTCGGAATATTGTGACCAATGCCACAAGGATGGTCTAAATTACAACGACTATTGCAGAAGTTGTAATTATAGAGAGGAAGAGGAAACAGATCTTAACCTTCTATGTCAATGTCCCGCGCTAGCCAGCGTAAGAATAAGAATTGTAGTCTAGCCAATTAATTGATATAACAAAAAAAAAAATTAATTGAAAATATTTCGGTGATTTTTTAACTTACAAAATTTCATATTTGTATTTACAAAAATCGTTGTAGGTGGTATATCAATTAATTATTTAATTGTAATTACAACAAAATTAATTGTATTTAGAAATATTTGTTTTTCTGTATAAATTGTTATCTTATATCTGGAGAACTATGTATGTATATTAGTGAGAGTCTTCCTACTCGGTGTGAGTTAGTTTGAGCGAGTCAAAGGGAAAACTAATTCGATAGCAGCAACGGGAAGGGTACCTCTCACGCATATTAATTATGCGTGAGAGGGACAAAAAACTGTCCTTCAGCGTAAATATAGCGGGTTAAAATGTTCTACAAAAATATTTGCCATGACATTTTACTGTAAGTCTTCAAACCAAACTCCTGAATCAACTGTAACGCCAGAAATCATACACACAGAAAAAAAGGAATGTAAAATCAACATGACGCAATTGTGATTTGAAATGATATTAAATATACAAAAAATAATTTGTCGTTTAAGTGTGTTAGTGTTTATTTGCTTTGTTCATTGCTACAGTTCACTGTTGTGCTTAGTTGTGTGACTTGTTGTTGTTCATTCTTACATGTGTCGGTTATGTAGACGACAAAAAACGAATTACCAGCGAAAGTTACTGCTGCTAGTTTAAAATTACCATTGTTTCATATTAATTTTAAATGAAAAATTATTAATCCAACCTTAAATATCTTTTATTTAAAATTTCCAACTGTTAAAACAACTTTGTTATAAACGTTAAATTTCTTTTTAAATCAACATGACTATAACTTTAATATCAAATAAGTCTTATGTTAAATAATCAAAATCATATTGCATTAAAACGAAATTCATTTTACATACGATTTGTATGCATTTAGTGTATAGCTAAAGTAAAGTTTGAAGCTGTTGTGGCTGCAGTGGCTGCAGTAGCTACCGCGTGGACTATCATGCAAGTGGCACGAGTTCAAATCTTGGCTGGGGCAGCCAACTACAACAAAGAGTTTTCTGATGCCTATGCCAATAACCATCACGTAAGTAAAATAATTAATCAAATATTATATGAATGTCATGTTGTTTCAGCTTGATATAACTATAATTCAATATGAGTCTTTGTGCTGCTTCAATGTAAAATTCACGTTGTTTCAATTTGAAATAATTTTGATTCAAAATTATTCTTTGTGTTGTTGCAATATCAAATTTACGTTGTTTCAATTCAAAATAACTTTGATTCAATATGATTTTTCGTATTATTTCAATATCAACTTCATTTTGATTTAACTATACTGCAATATTAAATGAACATGAAATATAGTTAATTCAAAAGGATACATGTTTCTTCAAGATTATTGTAAATCATGTTGAATTAACATGAAACGCCCATGAAGCACAATCACTACCGACAAATGTTAAATTAACTTTGCTTTTGACGATTTTACATTCAAAATTTTTCTGTGTGTAATAAACGTATAATGTGCCCAAGTGTTAATTTCGCACTGATTCGCATTTCAGCATAAGAAATCTTGTAAGTCTTACGTTTAAGGTATAAGATGCGTTCAGCATTTTTATGTAAAACATCAAGAATACAATTTTGTGAATTATTTTACCCCATTATTTAATTGTATTGGTGTTTTTGTTGTTTCAATATTAAATTCACGTTGTTTCAACTTGAAATAACTTTGATTCAACATGCTTCAACATGATTCAACATGATTCTTAGTGTTGTTGCAATATCGCATACAAGCACATCGCATATAAGAAAAAACCGCTTATAAGAAAGTGGACCAAAACACCTTCCTGGGAATACCAGTGGGATATTCTAAAATGCACAAAAACATGAACACATGCAAAAAAAAAGTTTTGTGTTAATTACGAACAAGTTCTGAAAAATTAAGCGAAATGTAAAAACTTAGATGAAAACGCTAATATTAAAACCGCGACGTTTCGCTATTTCGATGTAATGGAACTCTTTTAATTTGCTAATTAGTTTATTAATTAAATCAACGTTTTTTATAATTGAATCACGATTTTACGTTTTTTTTGTACACAATCAGTAAAAGAAATTTACTTAAAGAAAATTTAAAATTTTGTAGCTTTATTTTCTTTCAATATCATCTTTCTTCGCCTTTAAATTCCCTTAAAAGAGCAGCATATGCCCAATCACCCTTAAGGGTCCCACCAAATGATGGTTCGCATATTGCCACGCATCAGCATCTTCATTTTCAACATTGATGTTCACTTTTAATAAACCATCAGACAGTATGCTTACGGTAATAAGATTCTATACGTGCCACATATCTCGTGTCTTGTTTCAATATTTCTCGTGTTTCCAATTCTACACAATTCACTAAAAGCTACTTTTAGTATTTTTTTCTTCAATTCTTAACGTAAAATTTTTCTGCATCAGTTTAACAAATATTTTTTTCCGTTTCAATACATACCAATAGTGCAAGTGTGTGAGTGAGTGCTTTTGTGTGAGTGATTTTTTTTTGTTGTTGGCGTTTCTGGTATGTTTGCCTTGTTGCATTTTACCGCAACGCATATGTCCTGAAGGCAAAACAGTTGCTTCCTGTTGTTATTAAACTGTTGTTTTTTTTGCCTTGGTGTGTGTTTCATTTCATTTTATTTTTTATATTTATTTTTTGTGTTTTTCGCTGAGGTTGATTTAAGGAAAATAAATCATGTGTGAAGGTGTTACTTTTATGCAGCATTTTGGCATGTCGTAACACGTCTGACATTTTTAATACCCCCACGAAATTGAACAAGTAAATGCAACTTACTTTTCATTTCCTCTGTTGTTTTTTATGCTCAGCTCTATTTTTCTTCTTTTTTTTGTATTTGGAGTAGCTCCTATTCTAAGCATCACAGGGAAAACTTTTATGATTTTAGTGGGTTTGTTTATATATCTTTATTTTTTTAATGCAAAACTTTCATATGTAGGAACAGTGCACAGTGGGGCAGAATTAAAATTTTTTGGAAATAAATCAGCCATTTCGAAATGAATAATACGATCAGAATAAAATTTCATACTGATGATGTAAATAGAAGATTATTTCTATCTAATCTAAGAAGATGAGCTTCCCATATTGGTCAGGAGCTGGTCTTTACCTTCCACTTCCAAGTAAATATTCTGCATCGGCTAAGCTAAAGTCTTCAAACTTTTTCTACCCATGATACTTGCTTAAACTTTACTTCATTAGAAAATATTTACGTTCATCGCAAATGTTGCCTCAAATATCAAACAATTCCTACAGTATTTAAAAACTGATATCAATCAGTGCCACTGTATGCCATGAACCACGTTCATCTACACATGTGCATTTTTTCTATATTCATTCTCTATATGAGATTGAGGCTGTTTGTGTGTTAAAACATTTGTGTTATATTTCAATATCCTGTTGCGTGATTTTTGTTCATATCAATGTTTTTTTTTTTATTATTTTCCCCAAAAAATATCTTCATTTTTTGTTTTGCCCGTTCCTATGGCGATTGTATTTTTTCCAGTTAAGTTTTGTTACGTGGCAAAGTCATAAGTCACAAATCATATATTGTTTGTTATGCTTCTACTTTTTTGTTCATGTTGCTATTTTTTTAGTCACGGTAGTATATTTGTTATTTAGGTAATACTTTTGCTAACAGGCCTTAGTCTTTTTTGACGTTTTTTTTGTTTGTTTGCGTTTATATTTTGGCCATAAATCATGTGGAGATTTTCACCAATAACTTAATATTTTATCTAAAATTTGTACATGTTAGAAACGGTATTATAGTTGTAATTTATATTACGAATGAGATTTTTTGATTTCAAATAAGGTGAGGGTGCGGTGCGTAAAGTTTTATTTTGACGTTTGTTAAAAAAAGACGATTTTCTAAATTGTTACAATAATTGGTGTAAATTAATGAAATATGTATTACTCAGAGTAAGCCATCAACAAGTCATATTAATATGTATTATGTGGGATTTTACAAGACAACATTTTTAATATATCATTAATACACGCAGAAAAAACAAAATTAATTTTACATTTTTCGGTAGTGATTTTGCTTCAAAGGTATTTGAACATTTTTCATTTTGAAATAACTACTTGTATTTCGTCACAGAAAATGTAAGAATCCTAATTTAACATTTTAAACGATTGACAGGAGAAGCGTAAAACTTCTTTCAATGAAAAAATATATTAAAAATTAGTACAAAATTTTACAATAAATATGTATATAGATGATTCTCATTCTAAATGTAAATTTCGTTGTTTGCCAATGTAATAAATATAAATAAAAATGAGAAAATTAAATTGTTAGATTTTCTATTATTTCTGTGTATTGAGCGTTACATTTGCTTTCGCGGTTGTTCTGGAAATGATTTTTTGGGAAAAAATACATCACAAAAAATGAGTATAGTGTTTGAAAGCTCTATACATCTACTCTCTAAAAACAGAAAAAAATTATAATAATCTTAGGACGAGATTAAAAGTTATGAGTACTTTTTTAATTTTGGCTTGGGTTCATATGGAAAAATAATAAAGTTTTATTATTAATATGATTATTTCGAACGTATTTGCTTTGTGAATCTAAATTGATTATTAGGCTAAGGTTCGTAACGTTATATTCAGAAAGAATTGGGTATGATTAATATTCCAAGGAACAATGGAAAAATTAACATCAACTTAATTTTTCAACGTACACAGCAGAACAGAGTAGCGCCACTTTCGGAAGCCGCTACACTTCCATCGTCAGTGCTCACGTGTATTTGCTATCACCACTTGTCAGGTTGACGAACCTTAGCCTAATAATCAATTTAGATTCACAAAGCAAATACGTTCGAAATAATCATATTAATAAAACAATTAGCTACTGGCTTGAGCTTTTCACATGTTTACATGTTCATATATACTTAAGTATAAAATCAAACCAAAAAAGTTTGTCTTGAGTAGAACAAAAATCAGAAAAATGGGAATGAAGAAAAATAAACCGATGGCAACGCTGGGAAAGTGCACTTTAATATCAGCTTGAGAGTGATTTAATTCTCGTATTCAATTTTCGCGAAAAAGTTGTATATATAAGAATTAAAATCACATTCAACAGAGCCACCTGACAAGTGGTGATAGCAAATACACGTGAGCACTGACGATGGAAGTGTAACGGCTTCCGAAAGTGGCGCTACTCTGTTCTGCTGTGTACGTTGAAAAATTAAGTTGATGTTAATTTTTCCATTGTTCCTTGGAATATTAATCATACCCAATTCTTTCTGAATATAACGTTACGAACCTTAGCCTAATAATCAATTTAGATTCAATAAAGTTTTATTTTTTAACCCTTATGTGCGCGGCAAAAAAAACACCTTATAATGCGCTGCAAGGTACCCGGGTACCTATATAAAAGTTACGTAGAAAACAAATATTTTCGAACTAAATATGTATTTATAAAATAAATATGGGATTGACAATATATATCTGTAGCCAATCTCATATATATTTTACTAGGTTTCAACTTAACATTTAGTGCGAAAGTACTTCTTTTCAACGTAACTTTTATATAGGTACCCGGGAACCTTGCGGCGCAATAGAAGGTGTTTTTTGTCGTGCACATAAATGATGCTTAATTTGATTAGAAATTTCTACGTCTACCACGTTTATATAGACTTTTATTTATTTATGCAGAGCTACTAATAACTAACAACAAATATAAGTACTTACAATGGCCTCATTCCCATATAAAACACGTACAGGTGCCCGGGTACCTTGGTGCGTATTTAAGGGTGTTAAGAGTAAATTGGTCTCTAACGTAAATTACAAAATTTTTTTTAACTATACGGCTGCAAAAATACAAACTTTTTTGAAAGTTAGAAGTTCTCAAAAAGTTTCAGATATGCAGATTATTAATTTCAATTAAAAATGTTTGGTTGAACACGCCAAAGGTACCCGGGTACCTAGGTGCGCACATAAGGGTTAAAATAATTTTTTACAAACATTTATATACAGGGTGTTTTTTTTAGAGGTATAGAACTTCGAATTGAAATAAAACACAAGAAAATCGTTTTAATGTCCATCAATTTGGCTTTATTGGAAGGATAATTTTATGCCATTAATGTTTAAATATGATTTCGGGCATGTGGCCGCCGCGGCTGGCTCGAATAAAGCCAATTCTACAGGTCCAATTTTCAACCACTTTTTCGAGCATATGGGGCCGTATGTTGGCAATAACGCCACGAATGTTGGCTTCCAAGTCCCCTAACGTTTCTGGTTTGTTGGCGTAGACGAGCGACTTCACATATCCCCAAAGAAAATAATCCAATGGTGTCAAATCACACGATCTTGGTGGCCAATTGACAGGTCCATTCCGCGAAATTATGCGCTCATCGAATGTTTCCTTCAATAAATCGATTGTGACGTGCGCTGTGTGGCATGTAGCGCCGTCTTGTTGGAACCACAACTCATCCACATTCATGCCATCCAATTCGGGAACAAAATAGTCGGTTATCATGGCTCTATACCGGTGCACGGTGGCGAATCGATTCATTCGGGTCCTCTTCAACACTTTGCTCTACAGCGGCAATTGTTTCTTCGGTGCGCACTGTTCGACGTCTCTGCGGATGCGTATTATCACATAGAGTAAACGTAGTGCGAAAACGATCCATGGTTAACCGAATTAATTGCTCTGATGGACGATTATGTCGACCATAAAATGGACGGAGGTTGCGGTAAACTTCGCGAACTGAACCATTATTTTCGAAATAAATTTGCACGATTTGCAAGCGTTGTTCTTTTGTCAACCTGTTCATGATGAAATGGCAAACCAAACTAAATATTAATCACTTGACAGCTGACAAAATGGCCGCCAGTTAAAAAAGTGATGCCAACTTAAAGTTCTATACCTCAATAAAAAACACCCATTATTAGCGAAAAGTAGGCCAACTCTTCTTTCGAATAAGACTAATTTAAAAAAAACGACCAGCAATGTTAAAAGTTATATAAATTTCAAAAATTTGTTCGTACAAAATACGACCTACCTAATACTTTCTTCGAAAATATAACAGCCCACAATGCGGTAAAAGCAAAAATTTTTTAAAGCTAATCAATAATTTCTAAACTGATCATATTCTATCCTTCCGCTGCTGTTAACTTTTTTGCTGTCCTAAAATTTGTCGATAAATTACACTGGTTCACAAAAAAAAAAATTTACCGCAAAAATGAGATGTTTTTTAAGCTAAATTGGGGCTGCTGAACACGAATATGGCATTAATTTATTTTTCTTAAGAATCGTTTTCTAGATGTTTGCGAAAAACTAGTTTTTTGCAAAAATCTTGAGTACTGTTTACTTGAATTGAGCAAATTTGGCATTGTTGCACAGATATGTTTTTCCTCTTTCAGTTCATATTTATACTGTGTTTATCAGATAAAAATTCACTGAAATACAAGCCTTTATATTTGAAAACAAAAAAATTAAATTTTTTGCGTTTTTTTTCAAAATTCACCATTTTGAAATGCTCCATTAAAGCAAACAAAAAATTTTCAATATTTGTTTTGACCCAAATCTTAAATAAAATTTTGTTCCCAATGTACAAAAAGTAAAATTGTGAACATCGGACAAAAATGTAGAAAGTTACTATAGATGTAGTGGAAGCATCCGATTTTGAATTTTAATAAAAAAAATGTGTATAAAGTATGAGTATAAGAAAACTGCCAGCGGGACAGAATTAAATATTTTGGAAATATATCAACCATTTCTAACTCTTTAGTTCGATCAGTATAAAATTTTACATGGAGATATCAGAGGAGTGTTCTTATTTAATTTAAGAAGATGAGCTTCCCACATTTCTCAGGTTCAGAGGCATGAAGTGCAAAGTAATGCACTACGGTCACATAAAATTTTTCAACGCTTGTCATTTCTCTGTTTCTCACTCGATTCCAAAAATTTGTTATATGCTTACATACCTTGTAAAGTTCTAAAAAAGTCTTTCGTTAAACAAATATCTTGTATAGTTAGTAAGGCATACTCATTTTAATATTAAAATTTCTAAATTTTTCAAATCCTTGGTCCAGTATTTTTAAGATATCGGATCCAAATAACAATCTATTGTCAAAATTATTTCTTTGTTAGTTACATGACAAAATTTCAAAAAATTTTTAAAATTTTTGGTGGGCATGCACCCTTTTGAAATCGACATATTTTTTAGATTTATTGGAACTTTCTTAGGAATTCTAATGATTGTCAGAAACAAATCATAGTTTTCACATAAATTCCTATATAACTGCAAACTTTCATTGGAAAATAGCAATAATGAACGATTTTATAGCATTAAGGAAAAATTAAATATGCACAAAACACTACATAGCACTATTTTTCCACTTGTTTTGCCGTAAGTCTTTCATAAAAATTTTAATTATAAAAATCTGAATACAGTGTTGAAAACTACACATAATTTTGATAACTTTGATATGCGATATGTCGACCTTTCTTTTTCAAACGAGTAAAAGTAATGGAATGGAAGCAAAAACTCATACTGACCTGAGGACCAACGAATGAAAATTAAAATTTTGAAGTGTTCACTAAATATGTTGTATCTTTCTCATATATGGTCCGATGTAACTAATTTTATGCTGGCTATATTTGGAACAAAATTTTCTTTAAGATGTGCTTCTAAAATAAATTTAAAAAAGATTATTTTGCCTTACACTGGAGCGACTTAAAATAGTAAATTTAAAAAAAGGTGGAAAAAATAAAGTTTTTTCAAATCTAAAGACCTATAAATCGTTGAATTTTGATCAGATCAACACATTTTGAATATGAAAAACACGTTTTTTACGAATATCTCGAAAGCGGTTCTTAAGAAAAATAAATGAATGTCATATTCGTGTTCAGTGACCTCAAATTACCTTAGAAAATATTTCATTTTTGAGGTGATCGCAAAAAGTTGAACATTTGTGAATTAGTGTTATTTTTAAGAATATTGTTAACATAACGCTCAATATATTTTTTAAATTTATAATTTCAAACAATTCCGATAAATAGTTAAAAAAATATTGTAACACTCAATACATTTTTTTTGGATACATACCATGATTGACTAATGAAACGTTTTACAATATAATACTATTCAACAAAGTTCACAAAACTTTTAAACATTTAGAAGTACAAGCCTACGCTGCAATTTTAATAATTAAACTGAGTAATGCAGCGTACTAAAAAAGCGTAATGTTCAATACACAAGACTGCGGAAAACAACAATTTAAAAAAATTATAAATTTCTAATCCGGAAGTTATTATTCCAATACTTGAATTAATGTAAACTCAAATTATTTTTTAAGAGTTGAATGGAAGAATATCTAATTAGACTAGCAGAACGGATTAGTACCACTAATTTCGACAGCTGCTAGACTATCATCATCAGCGTCCTTGGTTCACTTTTACCACGTTTAATCGTGGATACTAATATTAAGGAAACACCAGCTATTTAACCAAATTTTATGATCAAATAGAATATAAGCGTCTATGTTTGATTTATCAATATGGTGAGCATGAATTTCGATATCTGTTTGCTTCTGCCGACATTGACATTATTTGTATTTCTGAAACTTGGTGTCCGTTGGACATACGTGACTCTATATTGAATTTATCCGGGCTTACACTTTTCCGTTCCGATAGGAGAAAACTTATTAATGGCGTTGAAACTAGGTCTAAGGGCGGTGGGGTTACTATATATATGCGTAATGGAATATCATGTCGATAAAAGTTGAAAAACGGTGCTGGCAGTGAAATTGAATATTTATTTCTCGAGATCTCTATGAAGGAAACGAGGAAATTACTCTTAGGTAGTGTGTATAGAGCTAACAGTAGCATAAATGCCTATCCTTTTGTTTCCACCCTTGAAGAAATATCTGTTCAATACGATGATATTGTTATAGCCGGTGACTTTAACAACAACTTGTTATCTGACAATCTTACACAATCTGACAATCTGACACAAAGGGACCAACCATGGACCCAAGTGAGCGGAAGCTGCCTGTACAACCTAACCTATCATATTCCTACCGGATTTTCCAAATAAATTTCAAAAATCTCTTAAAGTGCAAATGCCTTATTTTTCTGCATTAAGTAGAATTTTATATCAAATATTTTTGCAGAAGATTTCAACCCGCTGAATCACAGATGTAAACTTTCAAAGCACCGATGCGCATATACATATTTTTTTGGTGCCCTCTGCCGTAATCAGTAGTTAGAACCATGTTATTTTTGTGTGTCGTATGGTGCAAAGCAAAAAAACGTTTATATATATATTAAATTACCTATTTTATTTTATCAAAAATCAAATTTTGTATAAGCAATTTAATCAATTACACATTTAAAACTTTTTAAAGGTAGATTTTGCAATGAATCAATGAGTTTTAAAATCGTTTCCAAAAACATATTGAGTGTAAGAAAAACACATTTAAGAACTGCTAAAAAATTCTGATTAATCTACAATAATTTATTTAATGTAAAATTACACTTCTTCTTCACATACTCTCACGAAACATTAAACAATTTTTAAATATTGGTTTTTCATATTTCTTTTCTAACAAATACATGCACACAAACATATATCACCTCCCTATTTGAACAACAACATCAACAACATCAAATGAACCCTTGATGATATTAAGGTGTCGTCTATTTGATTTGCTTTACGAATTACGTATTACATTATAAATTTTGTTAACGTAAGTAAAAAAGCAAGAAAAGACTAAACGAAATATTGTTAAATTTTCCTTTAAAGCTGCCAAATGAAGTAAAAACAACTAGAAAATTTCCAAAATGAACGAGAATGAATGTCTATTAGTAAAAGAACTCATACTTTCAAGCTCACTTTTGCACGTATGTGTAATGTAATATGTATGTGTTAATATGTATATGTGCATGTGTTAAGGTTTAAGGTAATAGAAGTAAAAATAGCAACACAACACAACAAAAACAATGTTATAAAGAAAATTGCTTATCATAAGAAAATTTTCCCACAGCTAAACATAAAAAGGAAAAAAAATCTACAACATGAAGTTATTGAGTGGAAAATATAATGATTCAACTAACACACAGTAACAAAGGACATACATGCACACATACATACTTACATTTATAGGTCTATATGTGTGTTTAGACAATATATGTGGAAAATCTTAAGTAACTGATATTGCTATACGTTTACATGTTGTTTGTATATATATATGTGTGTGTGTGTGTGTGTGTGTGTGTGGGTGGTTTGCTAGTAAGGTTAACTAGCATTTAAGAGGTTGTTTTAAAAAATCTTTTCCTCTTCGTTTACTGAATGAGTTCATATTACGGTATTGGGTTAAGTTACAAATAGTTTCGCTTGTTCTTGTAGCCTTCATCAAAGGTGGCAGAACGGGTCAAGTATTTTTTTTTGCAACAAACTTTTATATAGCAACATTGCCCTTACAAAGTTGGGTCTTTAGTTATAATATAATTAATTTTTAGCTTTTAGACGCGTGACCCTGCCAAGTTTTCTAGTTATTGTGTCGTATTGTTACGAGAAATTCATGTGAGTACAAACTTTCATGAAATCGGTGAAATAGTGGCACTAGCCACTTTTCCAATTATAATATTGTATAGGCATATCATATATCACTGAAATTTTCAACTGTGTATTCCGATGTTAACAATTTAAATTAAAAAGTTTTTACAAAAGAAGGAGAAAAATTGTGCTACCTGGAGTTTTGTTCACAAAAAACATGGTTTTAGGACAAGTTAAAGTTAAAGACTCGGCATAGGAAATCTTGTAAGCCCTACGTTTCAGGTATAAGATGAGTTCAGCTTTTTTATGTAAGATACCACGAGGAACATTTGTGCGGAGTATTCTAACCCTCTAACTATTCGTCGTATGGGAATTTTTGTACATTTCTTAAAAGAAGGGTAAAAAACTGAGCAAAAAAGAAATAAAAAATTACAAGTGTTCAAAAATTTCCAAAGCTCGAAATGCTGTACTCGGGGATTTCATAGCTCTGCTCCAGAGCATAGAAGAGAATAGGAGAAGGATTTGGTCCAAAGACTGACACTGTGACACCTAGTCGATCTTTTGTGCCATAAATCTCTAAATTAAATCAAGATCTGTATGGCTCTCCTTATGAAATCCAGTACAGAGATTGGAGAAGCCCGCCTAATATCATCCGAGTACAGAAACTCAGAATAAAAAACACGCCTTCTACTATTACATAGGATAATAAACCCACAGAGAATGTGTGCCGTTGTCTCATCTTATTTAAGGCCTATTCACATATTACGTAACGCTATCTTTGGAGGTTTTATACCCCCCCACCCCTCTTCGTATCGCTTTTTAGAAAATTTTCAGTATAAAGTATTTAATCCGTAACAAATCTTTAACCCCCCACTCTTGGAGCGTTACGTAATATTTGAATGCCCCCATTAAGCATAAACGATACAATGGTGAATGAACTTGGTTACTTTTCTACTGAAGATAGTTCAATACGAAATGACTAGAGAGAAAATCAGTAACAAGCTGTAAATCATTCCTGTTGAAGTTTAGGATGCCACTGTATGAAAATGGTCGCATCAATGATTTGGCCTGCCTTAGACGTGAATAAGCCAGCCATTTTCCCGATTAGAGATGTGACAGTTGTCCAGTTCATGCCACAAAAGGGCTCTGGACGCATAAGAGGAGTAGCAGAAGTGCTCCTGGCCAATTCATCCGCTTCTTCGTTACCCGGATGACCGCTATGGTCAGGTATCCAGTAAGTGGAAACCTTCTGTAGTGACTCAAAGCACTCTAAAGCAAGCTTGGCGCGGAATTCCTATGAAAGAAGGGACTTAAGAGCTGCCTGACTATCATAAAAGATAGCTATATGCGCGCCCTTAATGCCCCTACTTAAATTAATATGAACACATTTGGTGATCGCCTGTATTTCTGCTTGAAATACCGCAGGCCATTTGCTACAGTGCCAACTCAATCTTTTGCTTTGAATCCATCCGTATACCGACATAAACTTCTGGAATCCACAGTGGGATCGTTTTCCTCCCACGTGACCCTAAGCGTAATTGTGACATTGAATCCCCTGTCCAACCTCAGTATACAGTTTATCCTGTCACTAGGCATTCCCAGGAGCCCTCTGAAGGGCATTGTACTCAGGATCGATGAATGCCCCTTGCCGACACAGCGCGCAGAGTTCCCGACATCTATCTTATAAGCAGCCAATGCCGCAGAGGATCTTATGAAGATTTGTGGGATGTTAATCCAATCAAGGCCTCAATGGCCGAGGTTGGACATGACCTCATTGCGCCTGTAGTAAGAAGACACGCCAATCTCTGAAGTTTGCAGAGTTTTGTTGTCGCCGCAACCTGTCGAGTCTTCTGCCACCATACGATCCGGAGCATACTGGGCTCATATATTTTAGTTAAATAGGAATATCCATCCCTCTTTTATTTATTTATTTAATTTGTTTATGGAATTAAGGTCCTTATAAACATTTTACAATATAATTTAGATATGCAAAACAAAAATGCCCACGTTAAGCTTTAGACTGATTGGGTTATCCGTTTAGAACTGGCAAATTTTTTTCAAAACATCTTAGTTCTGTCCCACTGTGTACATATACCATGGGTATTATTATGTATTTCGTTTTAAAAAACCGTTCTCGAAACATAATGTATAATCCATATTAAATATGGGTTCGTAAGTAACTGAAAGATGTGATCGTAAGTAACTTTCCACTCGCAAACATACACGATCATCTTCTATCCGCTCACGATCAAGCACGCTGCCGTGTACGTAAAAAATTTAGTCACACTTTAGGAAGATCATCAAACTCACAATATACTCACAAAAAAATGAAATCATTTCCTCCATATTAGAAACAAAGACTAAATAGCGTTTGCTCATCCCTAATATTAAGTGACCAAAAAAAATTTGTAATTTTACGTAGGTGATGTAGTTAAAGACGCGTGTATAAACTTAGTAATACAAATATGTATATAGATGTTTGTGTGAATACTGTATAACATGTGAATGTGTATTTGAATTACACTTCATGTCATTTCCATTAACCTGATGTTTGTTTACTTTTCTTAAGTGAAAGTGTTTTAGTTCTACGTACACTTACCAACAAATTACAATTTATGTATAATTTTTTTTTGGGGGAAATATGATACTTTTTCTCCTTTTCCATTATTTCTTCTACTAAATTTACGATTTAGTTGGCAGGAGAAAAATAAAATAGAATTGAATAGTCAATGTTTTTTTTCTACAGCTTAAAGATCATAAATACAATCACTATTCTACAAACATGCTGACACACAAACACTCATATATCCCCCAAAAAGTATGCTGTGTTTTAGTTTGAGTTACACGGAAGTTTACCTCTTCTATTCACTGATATGCGAGTACACATTCATACAAACATACACTTGCCATGGTTGCACTTGTTTGTTTGTATGTGTTGAGAAATAATAAAAATACATGGTGTATACTTTTGGGGAGAATTTCTTAAAGTTTTTTCATAGATTTTACGTATGTGTGCTTTTCGATTTCCCATAGATTTTGTTAAGTTGACGTAAATTACTTCCATTACATTAACACGCTTTATTTTATTTATTTTTGTTTAGTTGTTTGTGTGTGTGTGTGTCAGCGCATAAAAGTGTACAAGTATGAAAATTTATTTATTTATGTGCATGAATGTTGTTATACTTGCTAAGGTTGTTATCAGCAGCTTAAACATTTGCTTAGTTTGTAGGTGGTTAGTAGCACAAGCTTTAATAGGAAAATAAGGTATTTTCTTTTTCTTAAGAAAAGTTCCAGCAAGAAATATGTATTAAAGAAAAACGCAGCTGCTAATAGGTTTATAAAATTCCTAAGATTTATTCGTTATTGAAGCGTAAAGTTATCAATAAATTAATGTTTCCTTACATTTTTACGTTAAGTTTTTATATGCTCAAATAAATTGTATATAAATTAAGTAAATACATGCATATGATTTGGCAATGAATATATTTACATTCTAATGTTTGCAAAGTGAAAATTTTTCGCAATAAATATTTAAAGGTATCATTAAAGGAAGACATGCAAATTTCAATGTGTGTTTATAATTACATTTGATGAAACAATTCCTTAAAAAAGACATGTGGTTTCTATAAAATATAATTTAAAAATTTAACGAATCGTTAAAATCTGGATTGTATTTAGGAAGCTTAGCTTTTTTGAGAAAGCACGTGTCTTTTTCAACACAACAAAATAAATGTTTTTCATAATAACAAGGTTCTAACGACTGATTGTGGAAGAGGGCACCAAAAATATATGTAGGCATGTCTTTTGCTTAGCACTTTTATGTAAGACACCGAGGGACATTTAAAAAAATATTTTAAACCTCTAACTCTTCGTTGTCTTTCTTAAAAAGGGGACAAACAACTCCCTTAGCTTGCTGAAATGTTCTACAAAAATGCTCCTCGTGATGTTTTAAACAGAAGTGTTAAATTAATCTTACATCATCACCGTAAGGCTTACAAGAGTTTCTATAATGAGTACTAATTGTCAATAAGTACGAAATTAACTCATTTTGAAAAATTTCTGGCGTTCAAATATAGTCTGGAGATTGGGCATCTTTATAGGCGCATACTAGAATTTTATAGAAAATATTTTTGTAGATATATCGCCGTTGAAGGGGATTTTGTTATCAGTCTTTGAGAAAGAGAGAAAAAGACCCATACAACGAACTATTAGATGATTAAAATATTCCACAAATATATTTCTCGTGGTGTTTACATAAAAGCGCTGCCCACACATTCAACCTTAAATGTTAGGCTTACAAGATTTCCTATGCCGTGTCGCAAAACATTTTCGACACAAAAACAAGGATGTGGATTTTTTTCCTCTCCGACTTTAATGAAATTCTACACATCTATACTACTCTTGCGTATCACATGGCGAAAGAATGAATTCGATACCTTTTATGGTTTCCATTTTATAGCCGTGTAAATTTGGACAACTTTGAGAAAAGTCTGATTGAAGATTGAATAACTTTAAAGCGCGTCATCGGATATTAAAAATTTCGATGCCATTCGAAAGGTTTCGGTCTCGTTTTAACAAGTATTGATTAAAAAGAATAAAGCTTTATTTTACAAGTGCCTGTAAAATGCCAAAGCATACTTTATCCTTAAATATCCTGAAAAATGGTATTTTAATTTTCTTTATTTTTTAAAGAATGTAGCATTTATACAATTTTCAAGGTGTAATAAAAATAGATTCAAAAGTTATAGTTGTTTCTTTATGACAAACCGATACTTTCTATGAAAATTGCGTGAGCAATAGTAATAAAAACTCCCCCTAAAACGAATCCCAGATATAAGTTTTTAAGACGCTGATACATGTATATAGTTTTTTGTGCTCTCTGCCAGAATCATATTATTTAATTTTTTTTGTGAAAATAAATGTATTATTTGTGCTTAAGGTAACAGTGAATTTATTATGCAGTGTAAGGGCGAATAAAATAGCAAATAAATTGCTTTTGTGTTGTACAGTGTAATAATTGGGCCAAATAGGAGTTCACTAATATTACAAATATCAACTATAGCACAATTGTAAATAGTTCTTAGAACCCGCACAATATGAGGAAACTTTCCTCGCAAAATAGATTGAAGGGGTTGTACATCTTGTGGCGAATTCACTCAGAGGCCTTGTAGCTCATTTCATGCATTCATGAAAAAATTTCAAACTAAGTTTATGCTAAGAACTATTTAATTTTATTTATAAATTTAAACAGATTACTTAGAAATGCATTTGAGGGACTATCTGGTTTCCTGAAGTCCTGCAAGTGCTCTACAGATCCTTCTTCATGCCCATCGAAATAGATTCTACAGCAGTTTTGTGTGGGATTCCCAGAAGCTCGGCCATTCGGTCTATCGCACGATGTTCCGTTAGAAGTTTGCCGCAAGTCTGCAGTTCATTCGTTCTCTTCTGGCTTATAGTCCGCCACATAGTTCTGGTAAGTCTGCAGTTGTGAATTGATTTCCAGTTCGATCATGATTCTATGATTGCCACTTCATCTTTGTAATTCAGAAGTTCGGCAAATGGCGTACACACGTTGGAGGTTTTAGTAGTCCCAATTGCTTCAGAGCATGAGCACTTTCATCTGCCGTTTCGTTGACAAGAATATGATTATATCCGACTACCGATATTTTCGTGATGTAATGCGCTCGGATGTGAGCATGGGAATTTATGAAACTCAGAACACTTCTTGATTCAATGGTTCCATACTGTCTAAATAAATTTTGAGCTTTGATGGGGATATATTCCTTTTCACAATCCTATCGGCAGATATTTCTATAGCGTAAATCTCTACCTGTACATTTCGTCGTTAATCGTTTTGAAACTCTTGGATTTAAGATTTTTTAGTAGATCCTAAACCATGTCTCGGTCTCTGGCTTGGAGCCCTTAATGTATATTGATACTTCGTCTTGAGTATTAATAAAGGCAGATTCCCATTCTTATCCACTGGGTACATGCGCCTTAAAAGTTTTAGTCTGATCGACTTGTATTGCAAAATCCCAGTAAAAAAAGTGCTTCAAATAAAGCAGGTTTTTACTATAAGAGAATAAAAGTAGTGTTTCCAAATCTGCTGATATCGCTACTGATTTTTGTATGACGAATTTCCGGTTTGGAGTACTACATTTTTGATACAAAAAGCGCTTTTTGAAGCGCTGAAAATCATCACCATTTTCAGCAGTAAAACTGTAAGTATATGGAAATATCTCGCTTAAGACCCTGCATTATTTCAGCAGTGAAAAACCAGTTTTTTTTGTATAGTTTTTTTCATATACATTCACTCTGCAATAAGCTCTTCTTTCAAAGCGTATTATTATGCGCTTTATTGCCTTAGTGCTTCAAAAAACATGAAATTTTTTACTGGGATAGTCTCAGGATTTTTCTAGTTTTCCATGTGTGTCTATTTGTTTTTAGAGTTAAAGGGTATCGCAGCGTGCTGCTTCTAAGGATGCCAAATTTTCTAAGGTGTAGAACAATTTTACACCCAGAAAAAACATTGGTTGGCTATCAATTTTCTATGAATTCAAAAAACAATATATGGTGATTACCATAAGAGCATAATTGTAATAAAGATATGATTCTGACAATTCTTAAATTGATTAGATCAACCGATCGCATATTTTTGTTATGACTAAGTAACGAATATGATGAGAATAGCCGAATAAAATATTATGAATTGTAGTTTAGTACCAATTATTGGCATTAAGAACTAAAAAATATCTTTCTAAATTTACTTTACTTTTTATCGGTTGTTGCAACTAACTAGTGGTTAATTTTGTTATCATTGATACACCTAACCGATTAAATGGTTCGCATTAGCAATTATTTATTATTGTTAAATAACTTATTTTTCAATAAGAATTCTGTGACTGTTGGTGCAACTGTCAAAATTCGATTCGACACAAACTCGGTTGTCCCAACGAATGTGTTTTCTCAGTGTTGCTGTGCAGTTCCTTATATGGACATCTATGGTTAAAAGTTTAGTATCGTCTCCAACCTTGCTTGAGGTGCTGACCTCAGTGCTTCAGTGAAGCTAACATAGACTATTCTTTGGATTTTTGTCAGGCTCAGGCGCGGATCCAGTGAGGGAAAAAGGGATATTTCCCCCTCCAAAATGAATAAAATACACCACATTCCTATGGAGTTTCTAAAAGAAATTTTACAAAATGGTACGTTTCATTTAAAAGTTCCCCTCCCAAAAGCTTAAGCGGGATCCATCCCTGCTCAGGCTAGATAGGTATGTCGTCTTGTTGACTGCATTCCACCATATGCCAAAATTATACTCTTATGATATCCGTGTACTTTCAGTATATCATTTGTGGATTCATGCTTCATTTCTTTCCGAACATAATACTGCAACTATAGAGAGCACATAGTTTATTCTTTCCTACATATTCCGCTTCAAGGAAAGTTTGGACTCAAGGGCTACTTTAAGTTATTTCGACTCTTTTGATAGCTGAAAAGTATCTTTGTTTAACTTGAGATGTTTAAAGTCTTGAATTTTATATTATCTGGTAAACAGAAGTAGATCAGTCTTCTTTGGGTTAGCACCTAAGCCATTTTTGGTTGCCCACCTTGATATTCTCATCAGCAACCTTTCCATGATCTCACTAATTGTTAAGAATAATTTGCTAACTCAAAGTTTTTTTTCTTTTAAACTAAGTTTAGTAGTTTTTGCAAAAGTCTTCTGAAATTCTAAATTTAAATTGGCATTAATTTTAAACCAAATTATACTTCTTATTTTAAATAAAAGTTTTTGAAAATTTAAAACTCCTTATAAATTTATATTTATTTTATCATTAAAATAAATGACCGACCACACATAAAAACTATTCACCTAAACAAAACTCGACAAAGAGCAAAAACTAATAATCATAAATTAAACAACAATCGATGTGGAAAAACTTTTCGACCTTTGCTGTTCCTGGCTGCTCTTCCAACAGCCTGACGACTAATTTTGCTTTTACAGCAGCAACATGCCGGTGTCGAGTAGTTGAAGTTATAGATGCTGCTGTTGTTTACTTAATACCATCAACAAACTAAAAGTAATTCCTTAATTGAATTTTAATTACAGTTTTTCACTTTTTTTCTTCTCATCATATTTTTGCCACTACGGCTGTTGCCGTTTTCTTCTATGGTCCGTGTAAAAAGGAAGTACACTTGAGAAGAAGAAAGAGAAGAACAACAAATAACAATTTTACAGATGTTGCTTAAGGAAACTCGTTCATGCAACCTACGAACACACAATATGGCAACTAAAAGGTGATGGTGGCAGTAATTTTAGTATATGGTCGAAGGATTAACCTTTTGCGAAGTAAATTTTTAGCATGAAAGGGCAAAGGTTTTTTATTGCTATTGTTGTTGTCGTTGTTGTTGCTGATAACAAACAATTTGTTTATTTGTATAAATATGCAAAACAGTTGAAACTAAATATTTAAAGTTTCCTTTAAGCCCTGCCCAGTCAAACAAACAATCATCAGAATAATTTTTGACAAAGAAATTAAAATTTGTCTTTGGAAAACAACAACAACAACTGCTGGCTGCTAGTGTAACCTTTTGCTTGAATATCTTAAAGTTGTTACTCTACACTTCACTTAACGGTACTTTGTCACAGTTTGCCAGAGCTTTACTACTCCATTTTAAGTTTAGTTGTTGCTGCTGCTGCTGCTGTTTTGCTTAAGTTGATGGCAAAATTTGCATTATTTCCGTTAACAACGGTACTTTTTGCCTTGTTTCACTTCCGTTGTATATCATCATGGTTGAACTAACTATTTAACGGTAATCAAAAGTACGTTGATGAGAATGATGATGGCGAAAATGTTCTTGAAGAGATTTTGATGCTGGTGTAAATTAACAAAAAAAAAAAAAAATAATAATAATAAATAACATAAAAAAATAAAAAAATAACGAAACAAAAATTATTTGTTTGTTTGTATGTATGCTTGCTATTTTCGACGTTATTGTATTTTGAAAAATAATATTTGCGTGAAGTTTATTTTTCAAAAAAACACTTGTTACGGAAGTTTGAGTATTTTAAACTCATACAAACGAGGTTTTATGTTTTATACTTTTAAATGTATTCTTACACTTCTCTCCTGGCCATTTAAAATATGGAAATATGCTGCTGTACAGTGGGGAAGAATCAAAATATTTGGAATATAACGGATAGTCCTATCGGAATAAAATTTTACATGAACATAGCACATACTCACAAACATGAAAATACCAACTCTCCAAATTGCTTAGGAGCGAAGTTATGATGTATCAAAGTTGGGCACTTTGGCCATGTAAAACTTTTTACCGCTTGACATTTTTTTCCATACGATTTCAAAATTTTTGCTATATTATAGCCCTTAATAAGATCTAAAAGATACATGTTCGGTTGTACACTTATATCTTGTAGTTAGTAAGATATACTCATTTGAAAACATAAATTTCTCAATTTTCAAAACTTTAATCCAGATTTAATTTCAGATATCCGATCCAAATATCGGCTGATTTTTTTTAAATTTTCATTTGTTAGTTGAAGAACAACATTTATGAAATTCTGCCGTCTGAGTTGATAAATATTTAATTTTTAAGTTGGAAGTTTAAGAAACTTTTACTTTTCGAAAATGTTTGCAAAAAGCACCATCACTCTTTTTATATATAAAAAAATCTTTTGGAACATATAACAAAAGATATTTTCACAGACATGAATCCATGTTGAAATAATTCTGCCAAAAAAAACCGACTTTAATCCAAAGATCTTATGGAACAGATTACGAAACGAACGCAATTTTTCGTAAGTTCAAATGGTGTGTTTGTCTACAAATGGGGTATCCGTCCGCAATTTTTCATAGTACCAAAGCTTTCATATCCTTTCAAATAAAATATTTTGTAAATCCGTCAAGAAATGGCGGAATTGTGTGATTATTAATATGTATATAGAGCTACCACCTTGTCCGCCCGATTTTCACTTCTATGGCATCAAACTGAAAGCAAAGCGAGTTTTGAACATTGGTATATAAATGGAGGAGTTATGCGATAATCAATATTTTCGGGTAAAAAGGGGGGGGGGGAGTGTATGCACAGGTCTTCGTAAAAAATATATGGAACCAAACTGCGTGAGAACCCTTTCAAACAAGGCAACAAATTTGAAAATTAGTCCATAAATGGAGGAGTTATGCGACAATCAATATTTCCGGGGAGGGGAGAGGGGGCGTTGATGCTTCACAGATTTTTGAAAAAATTTATGGGACCAAACTGCAAGTAAACCCTGTGAAACAAACAAAAATTGAAAATCGGTTCGAAAAAAATAATGAAACAAAACCGCAGGTAAACCTTTTGAAACAAAAAACAATTTGGAAAATCGATTAACAAATGACAGAATTATGCATGAAAGGAGCAAATTTTACCCTCCGATTTAAAAAAAAATATGGCACCAAACTGTAGGCAACCCCTCGTTCCTCGGAATATTAACAATGCCCAATTCTTTTTAAATATAACGTTACGATCCTTAGCCTAATAATCAATTTAGATTCACAAAGCAAATACGTTCGAAATAATCATATTAATAAACAATTAGCTACTGCCTTGAGCTTTTCACATGTTTACATGTTCATATATACTTAAATATAAAATCAAACCAAACAAGTTTGTCTTGAGTAGAACAAAAATCAGAAAAATGGGAATGCAGAAAAATAAACCGATGGCAAACGCTTGAGAGTGATTTAATTCTCGTATACAATTTTCACGAAAAAGTTGTATATATAAGAATTAAAATCACATTCAACAGAGCCACCTGAAAAGTGGTGATAAGCAAAATACACGTGAGCACTGACGATGGAAGTGCAGTGGCGTCCGCAAGTGGCGCTACTCTGTTCTGCTGTGTACGTTGAAAAAATAAGTTGATGTTAATTTTTCCCTTGTTCCTCGGGACATTAATAATACCCAATTCTTTCTGAATTAAAACGTTACAAACCTTAGCCTAATAATAAATTTGGATTCATGTAGGCAACCGCTTTCAGAAAAAAAAGAATTTTGAAAATCGGTTTACAAATGACAGAGTATGCGTGTACAAACATAAAAAAATACACTCGCATTGATAACCTCCTTCTTTTTTGAAGTCGGTTATAAAATAAATGAGTTTTCCACTTTAGTTGAACCTGACCCCTTCCGAATTTGACCAATTTCAAAATTTGCACTTTTTAAGACCCTTATGTGTATGCATGTATTTGCCAAACCGTTAAATGAGCATTGGATCAAGTATGGATGCTATGGGCAATATCGTACATAATTTCATGTTTTGGAATTCTTGGAACCTTCTTAAGAAATCTGCGATTCCCAGAATCTCGCATGGTATTTAGTTTAGAAGTGTCTGTCTCATGTTCCAATTATTTTGATTCTGCCCCATTGTGTCCGCTAGAGTATTATCTGTAATATTTAAAGTAGCACTGGGAACCAAGTGCCTTTAATCACCTTTTTAATTAAATCAGCGTAAGTTAAATTGCTTGATTTTTATTTGAGCTTTAAAGTGCTTATGGAGTTTGTAGTAAATGGCAGGCATTCTCTTACATGTTGTTATTATATTTTCTTTTCTTTGGTTTTACTAAAAAAAATTTTTTTGAAGGTGTGATAATTTGTTTACGTTCAGACGATGCAAGTCTTTTTGATCAACTTCTTATTTTGTGGGCGAGAGAGGCAAGAGGAAAGAAACGGGTACACAACCGCATGTACTCATGAAATTCATTTTGCTTTCTCATTCGTAATGTAAGATACGCACACATTCATTCACATTGTGTATACATACATGCGCAGGAAAGAAACAAATAAGCGATAAGGGTTTCATCGTCTGAACGCCAAAGAACGTTCAAAAAGTAAGACTTTTTGTAAGCAATAGCACTGGTCTGCAAACAAAAATCTTCGGTCCGAAATAGGGTCATACTATCATAGCTCGAGAACGAATTGCTTTGCATCAAGAAAAAACTAAGATATGCACTACAAAATTACCTTCAAACTTTTTTTATTCTTTGGTTTGATCAACGCTTTCGGAGTTTTTTTTACAAATTAGTATCAAAAAAGTGCATTATCATGCAAAATAAAAAAAAAATTTTTGGAAAAAAGTTCCCAATTTTAAAACTTCAAAAACTTAATTTTTTAGCTCTTACTATTTAGCACAGGTGTATTGCGAACAAATGAAGGCATTTATCATGAAAATCGATGAATAAATGTTATTAGGCTAATCCAAATTGATTATTAGGCTAAGGTTCGTAACGTTATATTCAGAAAGAATTAGGCATTGTCCAAGGAATAATGGAAAAATTAACATGAACTTAATTTTTCAACGTACACAGCAGAACAGAGTAGCGCCACGTTGATTTTATTAGCAATTAAGTGAATACGCTTAGATACTTATAAAGTATTTATCGATGTCGAAGATATGTATTCTCTCATTCCTATAATTTCATTTAAAACAAAAACTAAATTCTAAAATTTTCTGTTTGTTTTAAATGAATTGTGCGAAAGACATCGAACGCTAAAATTTAGTTCTGAATTTTTTTCAAATAAAAAATAAATTTATAAGCCAAAGTACCTTTTAAATGTCTGGGTGTGTGTATTCACTTAATTGCTGATGAAATCAACATTTATCCATCGATTTTCATGATATATGGCTTATTTTGCGCGTAAAACAGCAGTCTTTAAGAACAATGGTTAAAAGGTAAAGTTTTTGTAGCTTTAAATTTTAATGAGCTTTTAGAATTAGTTCTTTTTTTTGCATGAAAGTACACTTTTTTCGGTACTAATTTGTTAATAACTTCGAAAGCATTGCTCAAAGCAAAAAACTATGTTAAGAAAGTTTGTGAGTAATTTTATCATGTATGTTTTGGCATTCTGTTGCCCAATCTTTTGGAACAGTACACATTCATGTTTTAGCTAAGTGCCTTTAGAGTTTTAATAATTGAGTTATGAATTTTTAGTCGAACTGTATGGTTCTTATCCAAAGTTATTTAATTTGTTTGGCTTAAGTTCATTTTTAATTTAATCTTTCGGTCAAATTATTTTTTATTTAAGAAAGAAATTCTAAAGCATGTGAATATTGAACATTCAAAGAAATATTTGGATGTGCGGAGGGTTGAACTGACAGCTGTTTCGTGACCACCAAGTCTACTCGTCAGAGCCCTTTACCTACCTAATGTGTACTGTTCCAAAAACTTGGGCAAAATAAACATCCAAAAAATCCCAGCATTGAGAATATCGGTGATATTCCACGCTGGTAAGACTAAAATGAAAAAGCTTAGAATAGTTGAACATTCTAAGAAAAGACAGTTAGTGAAGCTCCGAACATTTAGGAAAAGTTAGTTAATAGGTGCGACTCGCCACAAGATGGCGACTGTCTGTTAATTGAGCTTACTAGAATTAGTAGGATTTTCGCTACAGTGTTGTTGCCACTGTCAGTGGTGGTGTAGATAAAGGACTCTGACGAGTAGACTTGGTTATCATGAAACAGCTGTCAGTTCATCCCTCCGTACATCCAAGTTTTTCTTTGAATGTTCAATATTCACATACCTTAGAATTTCTTTCTTAAATAAAAAATAATTTGATCGTAAGATTAAATTAAAAATAAACTTAAGCCGAACAAATTAAATAACTTTGGATAAGAACCATATTGTTCGACTAAAAATTCATAAATCAATTATAAAATTTTAATTTAAAGCATTATCTCTATATTCTACAAATTTTTATTTAAAGAACATTTTCTTTGCAGTCCAGTGTAATTTAATAAAGGAAAAGCTAGTTGCTCTGAAAAAAAACTAGCAGAACGGAACAGCATTCTGTCTTCGAAGGCCACTAACTAGCGTTCATGTGTATATCCACTATCTAGGTGGCATTATTTTATGTAAAAATATTCTACCAATTACACAGTGCAACATTGATTTTAGTTCAACATGTTAAAAAAGCAATTCAAATTTTATTAAAATTTATATTCTTTTTTATTCAAAGTACTTTGTTCAAATTCGCGAAAAATGTTAGGCAATGGAAGGAAAGGGTTCCAGCCCACTTGCGTCTAACAATAATGGTCGCTTTGTGATACCTGCCTTTTTCAAAAAATTAGCAGAGAACTAATTCTGCAACATCTTTTCATGAAAAATTCATTGCAATTTTTTTATATAGAATTTTTACAGCATTTCGCACGAAATGATGAACAGAGTATTATGCTTAAGTTATGTAACGTTGCACAGTGTTTCCAATTGGAAAAAAGGTAATAAATCTGTCTCATTGAAACTTGCGATCCGATAACAAAACGATGTATGAAACAATCATAGAAGAGGACCTTGGCTTTAAGAATGTTGAAACTTGGATAACTCCATTGAAACACACGTTGAGCTACAGGGTGTCAAAGTTGACTATCTCGGGCATGAAAAACTTTGTCGGCCTCATAACTTTTACAAATATTATCCGATTTTAATAAGATAAAATTTGTGTACAGCTTATGAACACATAAAGAAAATACAGTTTATTTCATTGAGATATCTTAAAAATTTCAAAGATATTTGGCTTTGAATTTACAAATTTTGGGTTTTGGCCTCGACCTTGTTCTCTATTTCGCCGAAAATTTTTCAAAAAAATATTTTATGATTTCTAGCAGAATCCTTGAAAACATGTAGAAACATTTTTTATTTACCTCAATTCGTCTAGTCATGAAAAGGAATCAAAGTCAAGACTTCGAAATGAAAGTGAAAAAAGGCTAAAATTTTACAAAAATAGAGCTTAATTGTTCACCGTTTCATTAAAAAATTTTTTTAAAGTAAACTTTTTATTTTCAATATTTCAAAAGAGTAGACTTCAAAAATAAACGCATTTGAAATTTTAAGGGCATTAAAGCATGCACGCTACATCCAGCATAGGACGAAAATGGTGAATTTTTCTACGAAATTCTACATTAATCGCTTAAGAAAAATAAAAACGTTCATCGAGTTTTTCAAAATTCTATTAGATCTATTTTATGTAATTAATCTATTATAATCGGGAGAGCAGCTTTTTTGAAAATAAGCTAGTTTTCAGAAGAATTTTATTTACCTGCATGAAAACTGTACTAAACTTAATTTTTTATTTGTATTTCTTTACTATAAAAAAACATAGCAATGCTCTTATGTTTAAAAACTTTTAACAATGTGTGAAACGGTAATTTTTTCATGTACTTTTAATAAAAAAATGTATGTGAAGAAAATGAGGATATGCAATATTTTTAATGCAGCGCGTATGAGTAATATGATACCATCATATTACTCATAGGTACCCCTTCGACCTAAAAATATTGCATATTTTCATTTTCTTCAGACATTTTTTAAAATTGAAGTTCATAAAAACATTACCGTTTAATATATGGTAGACGTTTTTTAAAGATAAGAAGATTGCTATGTTTTTTAATAAATTGTAAAGAAATAAAAATAAAAAAAATCAAGTTTAGTACAGGTTTCAGGCAGGTAAATAAAATGTTTTTGAAAACTTAACTATTTTCAGAAAATCTGCTTTCCTGGCCACATTGAAAACAGACATAGACATGTGCACTGACGTTGGAATGCGTAGCGGCTTCCGAAAACAACGCTTTTCTGTTCTGTTGTGCAATTTGGAAAACTAAATTGATGTTGATTTTTCTCTTGTTTCTTACAATATTAATCATGTCCTATTCTTTTTGAATATAACGTTACAAACCTTAGCCTTAAATAATCACATCGGGTTATTATATTTCACTTCCCACCTTCACAGAGAATGGGCCGCCTTATGACAAGGATATACTGTTTTTTAACCGACTTCAAAAAAAGGTGAAAGGTTATCAATTCGTCATGTATTTTTTTTAAGGATGTTCTCCCAAAACTTCTCCATTTATAAACCGATTTCAGATTTTTTTCTTTATATAAAAGGATATACTTTCAGTTTGGTCACGTTGAAGAGTGGGCGAGCCCATAAATAAGTAAATACACATGCCTTTTCATCTACTTCTACTCAATCGATTCCTATGAAACTTTGCACACACATTAATATTTTGTTTGAATACTACATCATGATTAAACAAGTGGACAGTGCCACGCCCATTAAAAGTAATATTCTTTATCAAGAACTTCTACTAAACCGATTCGTAGAAAGCTTTGAAAACACATTTAGTTATTGTTACAATGCAACAGTATGGTTAGAAAAGTGGACAGTGCCACGCCCATGAAAAGTAAATGTTTATTTAAACTACTTTTACTTAACCGATTCTTATGAAACTTCGCACGCAATTAGTTCTCGTGAAAGTACATCATTCCGATAAAAATTATGGGCAATGCCACGCCTATGTTGTAGTCGGTTTTTTGCAAGAATTATTTCACCACAATTTTCGAAAATAAAAAGAGTCTTTAAATGCTTCTTTCTGAAAAAAGCATTTAAATAAAATAGTGTAAATTATGTAAAAATAAAGTTTAACCATAAACATTCTATTTTTCTCACATTCTGCTTATTAATTAATCCCATCCTGTTTTGCTGCTCTTCCCTTTTTTCACTTTATATCTTAACATCATGTTTTTATAATCAAAAAAAGTTTTTAGATTTTTTCTTCCTTTAAAATTCCTTTGTTTTATTTCATTATTATTTTTTAAGTTTGGTCATATTTTGATGTATGATTCATGTTTTTATCCTTATTCTATTACCTCATTCTGTAGATGGACTTGCATATTTTTGACTGCCACTTTTTAAACACTAAAAAGTTTTTAATTTCTTAACAAAATTTCTTTTTTATTTTTAATTTTTTCATGTTACCTTTTGTCCATTTTTTGTTCGTTGTTGTTGTTATGATTTAATCTTTAATAATATTTATCCGTTATTATTTTTTTAGTTTCTCACTTAACGGAAGTGGTAGAATTTATTCGTTTGGAAATTTTCTTGTTGTCCATGTTGAAATATTTCACTTTGTTGTAAAAGTGTAATTTTTCATAAACATCTTATGACAGCCATGTCGCACTAAGAATAAAGAGAAACAAAAGAAAAATGTTAAGGTATATTATGCTTTAAAAGTACATGGTTGAGTGAAGATTTACGTTAATTAATGAATAATGTTTTGCTTATTTTTTTTTTGGTAAGAAAACATAAAAAATTAAGGAAAAAGATGTACAGACATAAATAGAAGAATTTAGAAATTAAAGAGTTAAAATATCTTTAAAGCGAAGTTTAATATACAATAATTTTTATATCGGTTATTAAGTCAATGTTTATAGTTTTTTGGTTATTCTTTGATATATTTAATATGAACTGAAGATGTGCTAAGCTTTAAGCTTTTGTGGGGAGGGAGAATTTTAAATAAATCATAAAATCCAAAGTTATTTAATTAGTTTGGCTTAAGTTCATTTTTAATTTAATCTTTCGATCAAATTATTTTTTATTTAAGAAGGATATTCTAAAGCATGTGAATATTGAACATTCAAAGAAAAATTTGGATGTACGAAGGGTTGAACTGACAGCTGTTTCGTGACCACCAAGTCTACTCGTCAGAGTCCTTTACCTACACCACCACTGACATTGGCAACAACACTGTAGCGAAAATCCTACTAATTCTAGTAAGCTCAATTAACGCCTGTCGCCATCTTGTGGCGAGTCGCACCTATTAATTAACTTTTTCTAAATGTTCGGAACTTCACTAACTGTCTTTTCTTAGAATGTTCAACTATTCTAAGCTTTTTTCATTTCAGTCTTACCAGCGTGGAGTAAATCATAATTGACCACTATTTTGTAAGCCAAAGGGCTACATCAATGACACTGTACAGCACAAAAAAGAATTAAAATTAAACAAACATTTATCCAACGACTTATTCTGGTAGAGGGGACCAAAAAATATATAAATGTATCGACTTTTTGAAAGTTTACATCTGGGATTCATTTTAGGGCGAGTTAAAGGTGCCAATCTCTAGACTTAACTTGAACGCCAGAAATCAGTCAAAACTTAAAATGTGTTCCTAGGTTTAATTTCGTACTTATCCACAGTTTGTAGTCAAAATAAGATGTGCTTAGCCTTATGTAAAATGCTACGGGAAACATTTTTGTGAAACGCGTTAGCCCTCCAAATTCTTGCTGTATGGGTCTTTTTGTCCCTTTCTTAAAAAATAAACAGAAAACGCCCTTTAAGCGGCGATATAGCGGGCTGACATATTCTATACAAATATTTCCCATAAAATTCTACTATAGGTCCTCGAAGACGCCTAAGCTCCAGTGTCAACTTGAACGCCAGAAATCATCCATAGCTTAAAGTGTGTTGAAGGGTTAATTTCGAACTAATTCCCAATTAGTATTTGACAGAGGAAATCTATTAAGCTTTACGGTTAAAATATAAGATGTGTTTAGGCTTTTTATGGAAAACGCTATGGGAAATATTTCTGTAGAACACTTTAGCCCGCTACATCGCCGTTTAAGAAGAGTTTTTGCCCCTCATTTAAGGAAAAGACAAATGGGTCGTCTTGTCTGCCAAGAGCTAGAGGGTTAACATATTCCACAAGAATATTAACTGTAATTTTTTACATGAAAGTGCTGCAGAAATCTTACACCTTAAATGTAAAGGCTACAAATTATCCTATTCCGAGTCAGCATAACTATGTACAAAAAAGGGGAAATTTAATTCCCCTATAATGAGTCTCAGATATAAACTTTCAAAATCTCGACACACGTACATATATATTTTTTAGTGCCTCTATCACAATCTGTTGTTAGAACATTGTAATTTGATTTTGTTATACAGTGTATATATTCGCAATTTTCGCGAAACTCAGGTAACTTAAATTTATAATGAATAAAATGGTCATTATGAATTAATCTTCATAAAATGAAAAATCGCCTCTGTCGACAACCACAAGACAAGTGAGTGATTTTGACAGTTGTGCCCGCATAAAACTTCATAGTGGGGTTCGTTCGCATGCATTATCGATCGACTTGTAGTGCTGAACATTTTTAGTGGGGCGCAAATCAGCTGTTTGTCGTTGAAAATGCTTGCGAGCGATAGCGGTCGACATCGTGGACCAGGCTGTTAATCTATTTTTAATTAATAATTTCAATTGAACAACTCAACGAACTGATTTAATAATAACCTTCGATTACACATTGATAATGGAACTTTAAAGTAAGCGTTGTATAAATAACCCTAGTTTAAAAATAGATAAGGTCGATATTTTTCTGCGAAGTGAACAAAATCAAGATTTCATACGTATGTATGTATCTCTTGTATTAGTTGCCCTTTTCTTATTTTATACTGACCTCCATTGCGACGATTACAACTGAATGATTTTGTTTTTGAAAAACATAAAAATTATGCAAATGCTTGTCTAGAATATAAATATTTGACTCTAATTTAAATTGTAAATTAAACACAACTTTATTCAACTTTTACTTCTTTTCTTACTTACAGGTCAGTAACCGCACAAAATGACAAACAGCACAACAGGCAAGTGAAAACAATTTATAGAAAGCAAAAAATACATTACATATTAAAAAAAAATTAAATCCTTAACAGCAAATAAACTGTTGCTTGTTTTATTGAACAGAAATTTTCCTATTCCCCTTTTAATAACGTTTGTATTACATTATACCGAAACTCTGTTACGATATTGGCAACAATTTTTAATTTTTTATTTTGGCTAACAGCATCTGTCTAATAACAGTGAAAGTCTTGCACTCTTTTTCTGCATAGAGAAATATCATTATTAAGTAACAAAAGTAAACATGATGATGTACTACAAAACATCTTTTACTTTTAAACCAAAATGAATCTCTTTTACTTAATCTTACAAAAAATATTGGAGAGCAATTTGAAAAATATTTTGCATTTCTTGTTAGACCATTAATCTCGTTGTTAAAGTGCGCATGTGTTATACAACCTCTTGTTTTTGGGGGGCTTTTTACCTTGCTTTTGCCGTTGCTGTAACAGTTTGTAGAAATGTGTTTTCTTCTTAAACATAAAACACAATTTGATGAAAGCCCACTGGCGCTAATGGCAATCAAAGCAGTTTGTTGTGGCACGTGTATACATAATGTACAACATACATACCTTACGCATCCATCCAACCATCCATCCACCAATCTACCTGCAAAATGAGAAAATAAAATTTATACTATACATTCAACCGCACATTTTTATAGCCATCCAAAATTCGTAGCGCCATACAACCCAACCCAACCCCACTCTCGACAAAAAAAAAGTGTTGTGCTACAAATACACTCTCAGTTTAGTTGAATTCTTAGACAGTGTTGATGATGTTATGAGCACGTTTATATAGTGTTTGTTGTTGTTGGTTCAGTGTTAATGTATGTATGTTTGCGTGTGTTTGTGTGTGTATATATGAACATACATACCTTCAAGGTGTATATACATAAGTTAACTGTTATTGTTGTACGAGTATATAACGAAGCTACTACTACTACTACTACTGTAGAACAATATATCACAGTAGTGGTTTTGAATTGTAGCTTGAAGTTGTAACAAATTACATATTTTGTTTGACGAAGCAGCTGTTGTGAATAGAAATAAGAAACGGTGTCTTTGACGGTGTTTGTGTATGTGGGTTTTGTGTGAGTGTATAACATAAACTGTCGGTGTATGAATGTGTTTATACCTATATACTATGTACCTCCATTGAAAGGGAACCTATATTTTTTGGTGAATGTACAGAACGATGTATCTACGTAAGTATAAATGAATTTTTGAAGATTTTTAGTATCAAAAGAAATAAATGTAAGAGGTTTCAATGAATTTGGTATGAACTACAGTGTAACGTTATTAAAGAAATTACGATTTTTATAAGTAATTATATTAGTAATTTTAACATGAATTTGTCGAAATAATGATAATATTAAAATTCTAAGCGAAAAAGATGACTTACATCCCTCCCAATTTTTATTTTGATAATTAATTTATTTAGCGCAAATTTAAAACGACTTTCAGAAGAATCGGCGCCAAAATAGTAAATTCTCTAATCAAATGCTGCACAGTTGTTGCAATAGAAACAAAAATTAGCAATAAATCTATATCTTTGAAACTGGTGATCCAATTACAAAACGATGTACATATTTGAAAAGCATAAAAGAGAACCTAAGCTTTAAGAATAATGAAATTTTGACCACAATATTCGACATTTAGAAGCACTAAAAGCTGTTTGCACCAATGCATTGCTTATTTAAGAACAAATGCTTCCAAACATGCTACCACAAATGCACTAAAGTTTGCAAAAGACCACGAACAAATATGCACGAATACTTATTAGCTTTTGGCGATAATTTTAAAATTTAAAAAAGATATGCAAGGCAACATAGCTATATAATATTTAACTTCTCTTACTGACGATAGTGCTTCTTGGAAGCATTAACGTAAGCGAGACCGTTAAAATATGTTCTACGATTGTATACACGAACAGTACACACTCATACATATCGCACCTGTTCATCAAAAATAACACAACTCAAAATTTACAAGTTTTCAGTAGAGGCAAAAAACTAATTGCGCCAATATAATGGAATTATTGTTATAAAAAAATATACCGTTGTAAAGGAAACTCAATAATATTTCAATAAAATAATACAATACCAAAATTTTTACAGTGGTTAGATATGGTAATCATACACTGTTTCCTTCCAAAAAAGTGGAAAATATAATTTTTTGAGTTGTGTTACTTTTGATGAACAGGTGCGATACGTGTATACACGAACAGTACATTTTAAAAATAAAGTAAATAATTTTGAAATAATGTATTTATAAGAGTAAGTTCATGTTAACTTCATGCTGCCGATTTGCAGTGTTTTTGGTTGAGTGGTTGGTGCGTTAGATTTCAAATCTGAAGATGATTAGTTCGATAATAGTTGAAATTAAAATAAGAAACAGTGAGTAAAAATGCAAAATCGATAACTAAAGATAAAAAGTAATAAGCCATTAACATGACGTTAATAAATCCAACAGCTCCGCCAATCCACATCGAACCATTTTTTCCATATATTTTCAGTTTTAGTGCTGAAAATTTTGATGTTTTTCAGCACTAATATAAGCATTTTATGGAAGCAGAAACAATTGGCTCTAAGCGGCTCATCGCGAACAAAAATCATGCTTTATAAAAGTGCAATTGCAAGTGATTCCATTTTGTAGTCTCCCTTACAAAAATGCTTTCAGCAAGCAATAATTTTTGCTGGGTTAAAGTAGACGAATAAGATGCAGCTTGTTTCATTAATATATCTTTAATATTTCTAAAGATATTTGGCTTTGAGTTTTGAAATTTCGGTTCTTGGTCTCATTTCGTCAATATTTTCAATAATAATCAAAAAAAATTTTAATTATCTCAAACCATGTAGTCGTGAAATGAGAGTGAAAAATGGCTTAGTTTTGACCAAAATAGACGTTTTTCTCAAAAAATTTTCAAAAAAAAATTTTCTTTTTCAATATTTTAAAAGAATACCATGTACGCTACATCAAGCATAGGACGAAAATAGTTAGTTCTTCTTACGAAATTCTGACTTAATCGCTTAAGAAACAAAAGTCACATCGAGTTTTTAAAATTTCTTTAAAAATTATATTACATAGATTTAATATAACTTATCTGGCTTTTAGTTGTTATCTGTTCGCTCAGTTATTTTTGAAGGCTATTCTTTTGAAATATTATGAAAGAAAAATTTTAGTTTTGAAACATTTTTGAGAAGAACGTCGAACAATTAAGCACTATTTTTTTCAAAATTAATCCATTTGCAGTCTTGACTTTGATTTTTTTCATAACTGCATGAATTGAGATAATTAAAACTTTTTTTTGCATGCATCAGGGATTTTAAAGGGTCATCCATTTAGGCCTTTGTTTTTTAATTGTAAATAAAACACTTAACTAGAATCTAAAAAAAAAGAAAGAATAATATCTGACATTTATATATTAAAGATAATTTCATTCCAATATTTGTCTCAGCAACGCTGTAGGTCGTTGTCAATTCGGAAGGTCACAGAAAAATTTAAATTTCATTTTCAGTACAGAAATTATATGAAATTGTGGAGATATTTTTGTTTGAATTTATCTACACAGTTCGTTTTAGGTATGTTTCTAGACAAAATATTTATTAATTTATTTTGGATGCCCGAGGTAGTCAACTTTGACACCCTGTAGCTCACCGTGTTTCTAAACAGGGTGGTCAATAGTTTTATATTCTTAAAGCTTAGGTCCTCCACTATGATTTTTTATTCGGATCGCAAATTTCAAAGATACAGATTTACTACCAATATTCACTTAAATTTTGTCACTTATGCTAAGCTCATTCCAAGTTTTCGTTATGCATACGGCCGATAATGTCTTATAACATTCTGATCGGATTTTAACGGATTTTTGTTTCAATTGGGAGGGAAAATAATCTCTCTTTTCCCAAGCAATAAAAAAAATCCACTATTTTTATTTCGCTTCTTTCAAAATGTTAAGTTTTTTACACAATAAGGTACAATGGGTTGAATGAATCAAACGGAAACGACTTCCAGTGAATCAAAAATGGCGAATATAACAACCAAACCTAATAAAAATGTAGGGAGCAAATAAAAAGCAAAACGATGGTATATCTATGTGCAAGTGTGTGTATGCATGTACAGCTACCAAGAGGGGATGCAGCAGTGTATGTGCAAATACAAAAACAATACCATAAAATCAGCATACAGCACCTGCTGCCAACGTAAAATAACATGGCTACACATGGCGTATACGTTTTTTTCGTAACCAGGTTTATTTCTTAACCAATACCTTCTTTACAGGCAAACCGAAATATTGTACTCCTTGCAAGGCATACACCTCCTAAGTTACCTCAATATCGTTATTAAGATGATATTGATAATAATGATAATGATGATGATTTGGCTATATAATTGTATACATATGTATGTATGCGAAAAGAAACCACAAGTAGCAATGAATGCTGTTATATGCATACATATTAAACTTTGTTAACTCATGCTCTCTCACTCTCATTTTAAATTGCTGATTGTTAGTGTTTTTAGTAGAAATAAGCAACCAGCAACAACAACATCATGAGACGATGCTCGTTGTAACGTGTGTATTTTTAAACGTGTTTTGTTGGTATGTATATGCTTTGTTTTCTTACCTATGTAAAATATATAAACGTAAAATATATATAAATGTATTTGTTTGTAAAGCTTTCATTCATTGTGTATATTCTCGTTCTCTCCTTTTATTTCTTAACGTGGCTTTATTTAGTTGTATGTGAGTGTGTGCCTGTGTGTTTATGTGTGTGCTTAAGTGAAATTGTTAAGGTGTGCTGTAAGGAAAACTTGGCAGCCAACCAAAAGTAACGAGATTTTTTTCATATTTTGTTCGTTCATTTTGTTTTTTTTTTGTCTATTTTTACTTTTCTGTTTTGGCTTGAAGAAAGAGAACCTTTTTTTCTGTTTAGATATAATGTAACATAAAATTCCCGTCGGTACCTTGAGATTTCTCTTTTGATATATTTTATTCTTGAAATTGTTGCTCGAATGCATAAATTTTCATTTAGTATTGTTACTTTAGTGAAAGATGTATAGCAAAGAAATTGGGTTAGTTTAAGTGCTGTTTTTTTAAAGAAATATTCTGAAATGTGTGCTTGTTTAAAGAGGCTTGAGTGTGCTTATGTTTGTGCTAATGTTTATATTTTTTCTTAATTAAGTTATTTTTTCATTTTTATATGCTTTTCTTATTTTGTTGCATACAACTTGATCTTAAATTGCTTGCTGGACGTACATAGTTTTTTATTAATTTTTTCAAGCGGCAATATCTTTAAAAATTTCATATTGTTACGTATGATTAATATTTTAATCGAACAAAATGATCATACGTAAGAAAAAACATTTAAAAAATCATAAGATACGGTCAGTTTCGGCAAATATTTGACGAAATAAGCGTAGCCAATACTTTTGCTCAGGGTTAGTATGATTTAGCTTGGTTCTTATATTACAAAATAGAATTAATTATGCTGCAAAAAGCTATTTTTATAAATACGAACCTAAATTTAAAATATATTGAAATCAAAGAAAATACAATTTTAGTCTGTCTGTTGGTCACGTTTTTCATCAAATAGTTCCAAATGTAATAAGTTTTATTAAAGATTTTCAAATACTTTAATTTAGTAACTACGTATATTTTTAATTTCTTTTTAAATTACACTAGTTTAGATATTTTAAACCGTTTGCCATAACTTCAAAAATATATGTTGTCTAACCTAATTTGGGGTAGCTGAACAGTTCATTTATTTTTCTTAAGAAACTTTTTTAATATATTCGTAGTATTATGTAGTATTTTTTTTTAGCTATTTCCGAAAATCTATAGAGCAATTCTTCTAAAATTTTCACTGTTGCATAGACATATCTTTCAGCTTTGAGTCGATATATATACTATGTTGATCGGATCAAAATTCATGGATTTGCAGGCCTTAAGATGTCGAAAAATTTAAATTAAAAAATATTTTTTCTTTCAAAATTCACGACTCTGAGCGATTTAACATATATGTCAAAATTTTGTTTGACATATATCTTAATGAAACTGTTGATCTAAACGTAGTAAGCGTAAAATTATTACCATCAGACAAAAAATGAGAAAGTTACAACATATTTAGCGAAAACATCCGAATTTGAAATTTCATTCGTTGGTCCTCAGGTCAGTACGAGATTTTACTATAAGTCCATTAGTTTTACATAACGCATATCAAAATTTAGAAAATTATATGTAGTTTTCAACAGTGCACTCAGATTTAAAAATTTTAATTTCTTAAAAGACATGTGGGAAAAATAATGTTATGTGGTGTTTTTTCCATATTAAATTTCTTCTTAATCGTTGATTATTGATATTTTCGAATGAAATTTTCAGTTATATAGAAATTTACGTAGTAAATATGAAGCAAACAAAGAAATTTTATTGTGCTTCTTTATTTGTCTATAAACTTTACAACAAGTTTAAATTCACAAAAATCGAATAGTATTTGTAGAAGTCCTGAGGCCAACAAGGGTTTTCATGGCCGAGGTAGTGAGCCTTAACACCCTCTAACTCACCGTGTGTTTCAAGAGGGTGATCCAAATTTCTTTATTCAGACAGCTTAGGTCCTCCTCTATGATTTTTACATACTTCGTTTTGTCATCGGATCACAGGTTTCAAAGATACAGATGTATTACCTTTTTTTGCAATTGGAACCACTGTGTGTCATTTGGATCCGATATCATAAAAATATTGGACCATAGTTTCGAAAAATTAAGAAATATCAATTAATTAATTGTGTAATTAAAGATATTTTTTTAGAACCTTAAAGCGGCTATAAAAACACAACATTTTTAGGAATCGAACGAAAAAATGATAAGCGTTAAAAAATTTTACATTCCCAAAGTGCTTAATTCAGATCTCTTAGCTCCTCACCTGAACATTGTAGAAAGCTCACTTTTTTTAAATTCAATTGGAGTACATATTCCTCAGCTATGCATATGTGAAATTCTATACTGATCGGACTATCCGTCTAGAAATGACTGATTTATTTTCAAGATATTTTAATTCTGTTCCACTGTCCTTACTCTTGTACTCTTACTCCATACAATTTTTTTTTAACGAAAATTCAAATTCGGATCTTTTCACTAAAAATCTTGTAACTTTACCATTTTTTGCACGATGTTAACACTTAATAGGATTGGAACAAAGTTTTCTTTAATATATGTATAAAACAAAAACTTAAAAAATTAAAATTTTTCAAGTCTTATTGGCAGTAATTTAACTAATTTTGATCCGGTTATTGCAGTATATGTATTGGCTAAAATAGTACAAAATTTGTATACATAGTTGAAATAAACAGTTCTCAAGATTTTTTAAAATATCTAAAAAAAATTACAAAAGTTAGGTTTTTCGCGAATATCTCGAAACGCTCTTTATGAAAAATAAATGAAAATCACAATTGTTTAGTAAGTTAGTTCCCAGCAAAAAATTTTCATGTTTTTTGAAGCACTAAAGAATTAAAGCGCTTCATAATTCGCTTTAAAATATGAGCTTGTTCAGAAGCTGATTTCATACCGTCACAACAATGCAAGTTTTGAAGCGAGAAAAGTATTTGCTTTTTACTTATACAAAAGCTTCGTACACAAGCTATCCAAAAAAGCTGATTTTATAGTGCTGATCGAAAGCAGATTTTTAAGCGAGAAAGAAGAGTAAGTTTATTTGAGTTTCTTGGTGCCGTTTTGCAACAGTGTTTTTGGTCGAGTGATTGGTACGTTGGACTTCAAACCTGAAGGTTCTAAGTTCGATACTAGTTGAAGTTAAAATAACAAACATTGAGTAAAAATATGAAATTAATAAATATAAATAAAGTAACGAAATAAGAAAAATTCAAAGTGGCGCTAACGACGCCAATCCACATCGAACCATATATTTTCAGTTCTAGTGCTGAAAATGTTGATGATTTTCAGCGCTTCAAAAGAGCTTTTTTTGAGCAAAAATGTAGTACTTCAATCCGGGAACTCGCCATACAAAAATCAGCAGCGATATCAGCAGGTTTATCAGCACTACTTTTATTCCATAATAGTAGAAAACTACTTTATTGGAAGCAAGTTTTTTACTGGGTTATTAATGGGCGATAAAATTAGCATTAAATGGAGATATGAAATGTTTGCCTTCCTTAATTATTATAAAATTTAAACAAATTATATAAGACCAGTTTCAAGCAGTTTTATTAATTTTTCTTGTCTTAACCTCGTCGGGTCTTATCTTAACATTTTTTTCTGGTTATACTAAAGATTTGTTCGTTTCGGTGCATTACTCTACTTCTCCACCTAACTTGAAATGCCGTTGTAACTTGAAGTTATGACTGCGTTGTTAACACAATTGCACTAATAACTATGTTATAACCTGAAAAAAGCATTAACTTGAGCGGTCTACACTTAACATTAACTTGAAGATAATGTTAATTTAAGTAAGCTGTAGACTGCAAATTTAGTCAAATCCTTTTTTCTTTCTGCGTATGACTAATGTTAATTATATATATCTAACATTGCTCATACGCATGATTGCGTTTTCACTGTTGGGGGAGCTCTAAAAATGGAAATAAATGTGGACTTTAAAAGCATTTTAGAAAGTGGAAAGAAAGTGTTGATGAGCTTAGGTTTAAAATTTGGACTTAACGCTACTTAAGGAAATGAAGTCACAAGGCCCAAAATCGCCCTCTCGGTGAGCAGGAACAATTTAAACTAATACAAATTTCTTATTTTTGACTAGATATCAAAAATAGTTCACCACCCTTTTCTTATTGCTGGGCTTTAAAAAAAACTTGCTAAAAGTATAGATTATATCTCATAGCTTAGACGACTTTAAAAAATTAAATTGTTAATTTTTTGACCTACCATAGTCCACTATTTTGCTGATAGCCAAAACAAATCGGTTTAAGTTTAGATTTTTTTTATATTGGATTGAATAAAAATTATAAATTTAAAAAGTAAATATTTTGTCGGTTCTTTTCTTTTCTTTGAGCATTATTTCTTTCCAGCACAAGTTTAAAGTCACTACTTAAACAGCAAAATTCGCTACAAACTTAAATCATAATAAATAATCAATAAAACTAAAATCTTTAAGATGCCTAAGAAATACAACAACGACAAAAAGTGATAAAAATTAATAACGCATATTTTATAACCAAAAAATATGTACAAAAAGGAGAATAGAAAAACCTTTCTTAAAGAGTAAAACTCCATAGTGAATAAGAAATTTATTAAAAATTTTCAACATGAATAGAAATGCTCAACAAGCAAATATTTCCTTCTGCTTTTGTTTTCCTTTCAAAACTCTCTTTTATAAATGACGATAGCAATAATAAGACGATAAGGAGGACAACGTTGAAGAGAACGATAACAATGAATGACAACTGGCACGCACACACACACACACACAGCTGAGAACCTACTTTGTGTGCATTGAAATAACTATTTCGAATACACTTAAGCACAAACTCACAAATATATACTAGTAAATATACATACATTCATACATTCTTAATAATGTTAAAACTGTAAAAGCCAATAATGATGTTATAGAGATAATGACGAAGAGTACCAGTTTGTTAGAAAAAATACGTAGAATCATTTGTTGTCAAGATGATAAAGGTACCTCCAACTTTCACCTACACACTTACACAAATACTGTTAAGGTAACTTTAGTGCAAAGTATGTGCGTTTGCATTTTTATTGCTGCTGTTCTAGTACTAGAAACCTTGTTATGCGCATATGTTGGTTTTCTCAGAGTTATGCTCTTATGCTCCTAAAAGATTTTTTTGTAACTGGAAATTCATACATATATACATACATCTATATACTACTTAGTACATTATACGGTACGTACGTCTAACATATACACTCATATTGTGAACCTCTATTTTGTCTATTACTAATACTCGTTCATACTTATTTTACCTTTTTTCATCTACCGACTACCAGTGTGTTGATGTTAAAGGTTTCTTGTTCGTGTTGAACATGTGTAGGTTTTTGTTGTAAGTGGCAGCAGTTGTTGTTATAGTTTTTGTAGTGCTTTAATAAAGAGTAAGAATATAGTTGGAGTACTACTGTTCCTATTGTTGAGTAGCTGTATATATAAAAGTAACAAAAAAGTAGGCAGGCAATAGGTAAAGCCTTTTAAAAAATTTTTAGCATCTTTTTGAAAAAAGACGTAGATTCCAGAAATTCATGGCAATTATGCTATCCCATTTTTAATATAGTTAATTTTTTTCTTCTAAAAACCACATTGTTGTGTTCTGCCGTGTTGGTTGGAATTAATGAACGTTTCACAGTGATTTTGATTGCAAGAATAATGGTGATAAATCTGTATCTTTACAACTTGCCATTCGATAATAAAACGATGTATGTACAAATCATGGCGTTGGTTGGGCTACAGGGTTTAAAAGTTGACTACCTATGGCATCAAAAACTTTATTGGTATCATAGGTTTTACAAATATTAACCGATTTCATTGAATTTTAGTTTTGTGAAAACTTTATAAGTAGATGAAGAAAACACATTTCAATTTATTAAGATATCTTTGATAGTTTCTAAGATATTTGGCTTTAAATTTTCAAATTTATGGTTTATTTTTTATTTCGACTTTGTTTTGTATTTCGTAAATATCTCCGTTCATAGCATAGCGAAAATTCTCAAAAAATATTTTATGAATTTTAATACAATCCAAGATGTTATGCAAAATATTTTTAATTATCCCAATTCATATAGTCATGAAATGACAGTGAAAAATTGCTTAATTTTCTTAAAAAAAAGAGATTTTTGTCCGACATTTTTCTCAAAAAGAATTTCAAAATTCAAATTTTTCTTTTGCAATATTGCGAAAGAATAAGCTTCAAAAATAACTACCGATGAAATTTAAAATCAATTAAAGCATGCACACTACATCCAGCATTGGAAGAAAATGGTGAAGTTTTCTAGGAAATTCTAAAATAATCGCTTAAATAAAAAAAGGTCACATAAAGTTTTTAAAATTTTTTTTAAAAATTTTAATATCCTTGAAAGTATCAAACATATCTTAATATATTAAACTGTCTCTGTTCTTCACCTACTTATAAACTTTTCAGAAAATTTCAATTTATTAAAATCGGTTAATATTTGTAAAAGTTGTGAGAGAGATCAACAACATTTTTGATGCCCGATGTATTTTACTTTGACACCCTGTGGCCTACCATGTCTATCAATGCTCAACGATTTTTAAATAAATCGTTTAGTGATCGGATTGAAAGTTTTAAAGATACAGATACAGAGCCACTATGCGTTTCATATAAATTAACATTACTCGTTCTCTTGTGCCTTAGAAATTGTCTCATTTGCAACTTTTTCTAAATAAAAAGGTGAAATCTGTAGCCTAATAAAAATTATTTTGTATTAACAAAAAAACCTTATGAAATAAATATACTGTTCAAATGGACCTCGTTTAATTCCTTATCATAACAACAACTGCAAGTAGTCAGTCTCTTTTGGTTAACAAGAAAAAAATACAACAAAAACATTAGTAAAAGCAACAGCAATATAAGAATAAGCATTATAAGAGCAAGGTAATATTGTTTTAAAAATATGTGCTCGTGAAAAGGTGAAGGGAGGGAGGGAGTAGGAGACTGCCAGTGGCTTAGAGATTGTAAGGTAGGGTGGGTGACTGACTCGACTCGTTAGGTAGTAGAATCGGAGTATACGATGATGTTCTTGTATTCATAGCACACGTTGTTGTTGTTGTTCTTGTTGTATGTAGTCAGTATCTGATGAGAAGGTAAATACAAATGAGCTTTTTAGACTCCACCTTTATGTATCTAACTGTTCATGTACACACACACACACTGATACACACGTAAAAACATTAGGTTAAAGGTAGCAAGTATGGTAGGAAGGTAAGTGGGAAGGAAGGTGGGCAGGTAAATCTATACTTGCAGCTACTTAGTATTCACGTTTAGTTTGGGTATGAGTGCAATTTTCTATTTTTTGCTATTTTTTTCTTAATTTTTTCTGTTCTCTTGCTTACCGTAACGAGCTTATTTTGTATAATTTTCTTATATTTTTACTCTTTATTATCATCATTGTATTTTTTTTGACATTGTAGCTGATTATGTTGCTGTTTTTTGTTAATGCTGTTGTTGGTTTTTATTCCTTTTTGATTTATGCCAGCCAATGGTTGTGTACCTACCAAGAGGTGTGACATTCGTTAACTTGCTTAGGTGTGTGCATGGTTTTTTGTCTATGTATGTTTGTGTATAAAGAAGCTCATTGAGGTACACATCCTGTGTATAACATGTTAGGAGCCGCACGGAAATTGGGGATCGTAGTTGCATATACATATATACATATATTTCGTGTATATGTAAGTATGTTCATTGGTAAATTAAATTGTAAGCAATTTTAACGAGTTGTTAGAAAAGTTTAATAGCTGTAAGCTATAGCCTTTAACATTTGCGGTTCTATTTGAATTTAATATAAGAAAATATCTGTAGGGTGAATCGAAAAAGAGGTGGATCGTTCACCCTTGGTATAATAAAAATTATATTGTTGTCCCTGTCTTTGAATAGACTGAAGTCCTTTATTATCTAATGTTTTTGAACGAAGTTAGTTTTTTATCCAAACAAATTTTTATAAGGTAAAATTTATTAACTTTTTTCAGAAAAAATTTAATTAAATTTACACACAACCCATTCACCTAAAATGTGTTGAAATTCATGAAAATATTCGCAAATACTAGTGAGGGAGTGTTGCGGTCTCCGTAAACAACATAAATTCGTAAATCATATGATTGATTGAAAAATAATTAAATTCTTATTAATCGAACCCAAAAAAAGGAGAAAGTTATTATATACCCAGAAAAAAGATTGGTTGGAAAATTGTTAGGCCGATAAAATGTTAGTTGAATAGACTATATTTCAACTTACGCTATCAATTTTCTATGAATCCAAAAAACAATCCATGTTTATTACTATAAGAGCATAATTGTAATATGGATATGATTCTGACAATCTTTAAATTGATTAGTACAACCGATCGTATGATTTTGTCATGACTACATAACGAATATGATGCGCACAACCTAATAAAATATTATGAACTAAAAAAAATTTTATTTTTAAATTAACTTTACTTTTTATCAGTTGCTGCAACTAAGTAGTGGTTAATTCCATTATCATTGATACACCTAGCCGATTAAACGGTTCACATTAGCAGCTATTTATTATTGAAAAATAACTTCTCTTTCAATAAGAATTCTATGATAGTTGATGCAACTGCCAAAATTCCTATGGCAATATATTCGGTTGTCTCAACGAATCTGTTGTGTCTGTGTATGTTCGTCACGTATGCATGTATTTTTTTCTGTGTTCTCTAATTTCTCCGTAATTTTGGAAGCGATTTTAAAAATTATTTTTATATGTATATGAAATGGTACACTCCGCAGTTGGTCCCATTGTCATCAATATACGATACGAGCGGAGGAAGGTACCTCCAATACAAAGTAATTATTAATTATCGCATATCTGGTATGCTATACCAGTGAGGGCCCTCAAACTTAGTGTGAATTCATTTATAGTCAATGCGCGTAATCCAACAAAAGACTACTGGTGTAAAAGAGGAGTACTTTCCATACGAAGTATATTTAAAATCATTTATCAACATCAGTATACAAGCTTTGTGTGAATTACTTTACAGCCAATGCACGTAATCCAAAAGAAATCTGGCACTGTTGGAGCAGAGGAGAGGGGCACCTCCCATACAAAGTAATTAAAAAAAAGAAATTAAAATAATTAAACGGATATATTATGTTCTTCAATTTTTATTTCTTTACTATTTATTAAAAAACATGGCAATCCTCTTATGTTAAAAAAAATTTTAACGATATATTTAACAGTAATTTTTAATGAATTTCTAATTAAAAAAAAATATGTGAAGAAAATGGGAATATCCAATGAGTAATACGATGGTAAATATTACCCATACGCGCTGGATATCGTCATTTTCTTAACGTTTATATTTTTTTAAATTGAAAATTCATAAAAATTACCTATTAAACGGTAAAATTTTTTAAACATTATAATGAAAAATATATTGACAATTAGTGCAAAGTTTACAGTATATGTAAAAAAAGACCATATAGCTTTTAAATATTGCAAGTGGGGTGGCACTTCCCATATAGAGGAACTTTTTATTTTAAGATATTTGTTGAACTAATGCAACTTAAAAATTCATGCGATTAAATCTTTTTATAATATTTTTAAAGAAATATTTTTAAGATGTAGACAAGTGGGCATGGCACCTCCCATAATAGCAAATATTTATTTTGAAGTATCTGCAGCTAATGAACAAGAAACTATGATTTTCTAAGAGTTACTCCATTGATTTTGTGAATTGTAATAGTCAGAATAAAATAAGTTGGCGTGGAACATCCCATAAATGTTTTAATTTTGTCCATATCTTTGAGCTTATACACCAAGAAAATTTAAAGCGAAAATATTTATCTTGAGATATCTTAAAAACTTATATTGGGAGAATCTTAAAATGTTGTAGGCTAACACTGTGATATTGTGCATTGTCTCCGAAAAAATTCCGAATTGAATAAGTTGGCGTGGCGTGGTGCCTCTCATATAGAGCAACTATTTATTTTGACATGTTTTCAAAACTAAATAATACCGATGTACCGATCTTGCTAATTTGCTTATACCATATTGCTGGTGGTTATACCATATTGCTGGTGGCGTGGAACATCCGATATAGAAGGAACATGTACTGTAAGATATCTTGAAAGCCAAAACTTTAAATAAAGAAAATTTTAAATTAAGAAAATTAAAAAAGAATTAAATTTAAACACATGTTCGAGCTGATTTTTTAAAATAAAATTACTCAACTTGGGTTTTGTTTATTATACCTTAAATTTAGATTCTCTAAGCGGAATCGGTTTCACAGATATTTTCATTTAAATACCATTATCGTGTCGTTAAAAAGGCGTAGAGATGCCTCCCTAATAGAAATCATTCTGCTAATTTTCAGTGGAAACCTTCCGTAAACTACAATGGATAGATGGACTCACAAAGTGCATTTATTGTAGACTGTAATACCACTTGCTTTATTTTAAAACTATTTTATGTACTTTATGTCCTTTAAATTATTATTTTTTATATAAATCGCTAATGTCGATTTATGCCACAATTTTCTTTTAGATCCTCTGAAAATCCTTGCAAATATATATTAAAAAAAAACTTTAATATTTTTTCTCTCTCCTCCTATCAATATGAACAAAAATGTTTGTCTGCCCCTAGTTAATACAAGCCAACCACACTTACACTCAACAACTGTTTAATATTGAAGTTAGAAAAAACTTTTCTAATTAGCCACTGGCTTTATGTTGAAGTTCATTTGCCGGAGAAAGTTGCTAGAGTTTCTTTTTGTTGTCTTTATACATTTTTGCGAGTTTCTATGTGTTTTGGGCGTATGTGCTCATTTAAGTTACAGCCACATAAAAAAGCTAATTTTCGTATCTTTTCATTTTAAATTAAAGTTTATAGTCCTTTTATAAAGCCATTCAGTTCTGTTTTCATATCATGTAGATTTCATTGTTTTGTCCGTTTTGCTTCTGTCGCTTTAATTTTCAATAGGTCGTTTTCCACTTTTAACAAATTGTTTTTGTCTTTTTTTATATTTTGTTAAAATAAAGTATAAAATTTCTTTCAAATCTCTTTTGTTGACAAAAATTCTTCAAAATGTTTTATTTTATAAGTTTATATATGGCTCTCTCTCATAATCTATTTCTTGCGTTTATTTTGTTTGTTATTCGCTGTGATGTTGTGCTTAGATTCTTTTGCTATTGTAACTGAGTATTGTTGGTAAGAAATGTTGCCACCAAAAAGCTCACTTTAATGGCGGTTACTTTTCTAGCAAAATTTTCGATATATTTTTAATTTGTCTTATTTTTCTTTGTTTGTTCAATTCGGCAAACAGTTTCAAAAAATTTTTACGATTTATAATTTACCAGCTGTTATCGGAAGTGGGCGTGTCCTTAGGTAATTTTTCACAAATTGTCGAAGCTGTTCATTTGTCTTCACCATTTTCTCCTTTTAAATTTGGTTCAATTTGGATAAGCGTTTTGAATAATATGGAGTTTATATTTTTCAAATGTATATGAGGTTGGGGTGTCTTTTGATTGATTTTTTTCAAAACTTCCTATCCTATATGTTTTTTATTACCGAATTCGATACAGCTGTTGGAACAAATAAAAGGGAGGTGGGCTAGATTTTTGAAAAGCTTCGTAGTTTTTTCTTTCTTTTAACTAAATTAGATTCAATTCAGACAACAGTTCCAAGTAATACATGACTTAAATTGTTTAATATTTATTGGAAGTAGGAGTGTCCTTTGCTCGATTTTCGCAAAACATCATACCTTGCCTTATCTGCTTACAAAAACAACATATGCCAATTTTCATTCATACACTTGTCACTAAATATTCTTTCTAATGTAAGTTCTTGACTCTGTTAAAAGAAATTTTCCGAAAGCTCCCTTTCACTTATTTCGAAATTGATGACTTTTGTTTACTTGAGTATATTTCCAATTGGCAAAAAAGGGTAATAATTCTGTATCTTCGAAACTTGCGATCCGATTACAAAACGATGTATGTAATAATTATAGAAGAATACCTGAACTTTAAGAATATATAAACTCGGACAACCCCATTGAAACGCACGTTGAGCTACAGGCTATTAAAGTTGACTACATCGGGCATGGAAAACCCTGTCGGCCACATAACTTTTACAAAAATTATCCGAGTTTGATAAATTTTAAATTGTGCAAAGTTTATAAAGAAATAAAGAAAATACAGTTTATTTCATTAAGATATCTTTAACATTTTAAAAGATATTTGGCCTTGAATTTTAAAATCTTGATTTTTGCCTCGACTTTGTTCTCTATTTCGCCAATATTTCCGGTAATAGCGTAACAAAAATTAAAAAAAAATATTTTATGATTTTTAACACAATTTCTGATAATATGTAGCAAACAATTTTTAGTTACCTCAATTCATGTAGTCATGAAAAGGAATCACAGCCAAGACTTTGAGACTTGAGTGTGAAAGATTACTAAATTTTGACAAAAATAGAACTTAATTGTTTGACGTTCTTCTCAAAAAATTGTTTTAACTAAAATTGTTTATTTTCAACACTTTCAACCTGAAATTCAGGCGGATCTGCGTAGTAGGCTTTAAACCCGAAATCAAGCCAAAATAATTAAATTTCTTTGGATTTAACCCATGCAGTTCGACTAAAATTTATAACAATTAATGTTTTTTGAATTTTGCACAAGACAACATTTTAAATTATTTCGGCCTAAATAGCTCCAAAACCATTGGTTATATAAAAAATATAATAAATTGGATAAGTCGTTTTTAAGTTATGATAAAATCATAAGAAATTTCACTTTTTCTCGTTGGGTAATTGAAGCGAAATTTTTCCAATATATAGAAACTTTAAATCAAAATATATGGCATCTCTTACGCGAGATGTATACAAAAACTTTTATACTTGGGTGTGAATGAGTATCTGTACCCACTCAACATTTCTTGTCGACATGTCTAAAGTCAGAAGAAGTTTGAAAAGTTACCAGACAATCAACCGAGTTATCTAAACTACACTTAGATATTTAGCGTAATAGTCGGAAGTTTTCTGTTACGAGGTTTTTGTAAATTTTTTTAAAATATTATCCAATTAACACGCTGCACATTTTTTTAAAGATAGTTTAATTTCCTTTAAGAAATTTAACAGAATACCACGTACTCTTTCTTATTTATGGCTTTTACCAATCCGTTGTGCACATTGTGCATAAATGTGTGAGTTTTTAAACTAAAAATAAAATATTGTTAAATGTTTTCTAAAGAGCTCGCATAAGCAGCAGCAAAATGCGTGGCACAACCGCAGTCTTAAAATTTTTTTGCTCTATGTAAGAGTTTAGACAAAACTTCTGAATATCTAACTTTAGCTCCGAATTCTCGCCGACAGGGCGTCAAATGTAACAGGAAAAAATTTTAATGTTTTGTCACACATTTTACCGACATTGTTCAGGCATATCGAAAATTCCTTTAAAATTTCCTTAGAAAATTCTGCAGAGCTCGTGCAGAGCTCCTTTAGACATTTCGGAAAGATTTTAAAATTTCCTCATATAAAGAGGCCCACTCTCTTGCCAAGCACTCATATGATAATCTGTATGTTTTCTGACCGACTTCCGATACGAATTGGTCTTCTTGTGCAGACTTGCGGAACGAGCTCGGACCGAATTCGGTAAAAAATGTTCGCTGGGTAGTTATAGTATATGTATGTAGGTTGGCATAAGTGTGCACATATATACATACATATGTATGTATGACCGAGTACGTATTTATATTCGTCTATTTAAACCAGTGGTGTCCAAACATACACTATCTTATTCTGGATTTGTATAATGTGAGTTGTGTTGTTTGTAGAATGTGAGTCTGACACATAGTGTACGTGTGTTGATGATAAAACTACAGCCTATGCACGAGTGCTCAGGAGATTCAGAGAATGGCCGCCACTGATTTAAACATTTGTTTCATTCATATGGTGTCAGTGTCCTCATTGCTGCCTTTGTGTGCATGTTCCTGCCTCGATATTGTTGTTTTATATATTTTTAATACATAAATACATATATACATACATTCACACATACATAAATTTGTATATACAAAGTTTTATATACTTATCTTTTTACCAACATTTTCTCTGTTGCCGACTTTTGTTGCAAGAATAAAAAAAAACCAAATGAAGAAGAAACAGAAAAATGAAAGATAAACTTGTTTATAAAATCGATAATTTTTTTATGGCAATTTAATTTGACCTTCGTGGCTTTTTTCTGTTTTGATTTTATATATTACTTATATACATATGTACGTATGTACAAAGTTTTATATTTACATGTGTATTATGCTTATTATGTGTATGTTTAATAGTAGTTTTTCCTTTTTTTATCATCTGCATTTTCTTTTGCGTCTCATTTTCTTCAGCAGAATAATGAATGCATTTCTTGTATTGATTTCAAGTTTTTGTATTTATGCCGCTGCTTAATGTAAATTATTTATACACTTATTCTCTTTTATTTATTTGTACTGTTAAAGTATGTGAAAGAAAATTTGTGTATAATTGTGTTTTTAAGATTTTTAAAAGTCAAGTTGGCATAAAATGTTTTTATTTTTGTTTCGAGTAAATGATTCTGCATTTATTAAATTATACAACTTATATTTTTGATATGCATAAATTTCTTGTTATATATTTATTCTGGATGGTCCTCATAGCTTGCAGCAACAAGTTCATTTTGCATACGAATAGTTAATTCTTTGGTTTTCTTCAATAAGCGCGTATGTCTTAAAACTAATTTTTTCGGGAGAGCCGAAAGAGTTTATTTTTAAAAGTACAGACTATATGTGATTTTAATCAAATTTTTTTTGCCGAAACTTTTTTTGCCGAGAACAAATATTTACCGAAAAAAACGTGCCCAACAGATAAGCTAAAATTGCATTTATTATAAATAAAATAAATATAGCTTTTTGCGGCATAATTAACTTTGTTTTGTGATATAAAAACCAAGTTAAATTACACCAACCCTGTGCAAAAGTAGTGGTTACGTTTTTTGAGCAAATATTTGCCAAGTGTGACCGTACCTTTATGTATATAGGCATATATTGCAAGAAGTTTGTTTAAAAATTTCAGACAAAGGTAAGATCCTAGAGAATAATTGAAAAAGCAGTATGCCGAGAACACTAAAGGTGTGTGCAGAAAAAGAGCATATGTCGATAACAGGTGTTTTATATTAAACAAAAATTTAACTAATTCGATCACTCAAGCAGTTTTAAGCTTTTTCTTAACTAAAAACTGTTTTCGCAAAAGTAACTATAAGTTTTTATTAACTGAACAATAATCAAAAAAGTTATTTAATTAGTTTGGCTTAAGATCATTTTCAATTTAATCTTTCGATCATATTATTTTTTATTTTAGAAAGAAATTCTAAAGCATGTAAATATTGAACATTCAACGAAAAATTTGGATGTACGGAAGGTTGAACTGACAGCTGTTTCGAGACTACCACAGTCTACTCATCAGAGCCCTTTACCTACACTACCAGCGACAGTAGCATGTTCAACTATTTTAAGCTTTTTTCATTTCGGTCTCGCGACTCGCCGCGAGATGGCGACAGTCTGTTAATTGAGCTTACTAAAATTAGTAGGATTTTCGCTACAGTGTTGTTGCTACTGTCACTGGTAGTGTATGTAAAGGGCTCTGTTGAGTAGACTTGGTAGTCTCGAAACACCTGTCAGTTCAACCTTCCGTACATCCAAAGTTTTCTTTGAATGTTCAATATTTACATGGTTTAGAATTTCTTTCTTAAATAAAAAATAATTTGATCGAATTATTAACTGAATCACATAAAATCAAATTGATCAAGTTATTAATTGAAGCCTTGTATGGTAAATTGAGCTCAATTAAGGCCTTAATTGCGTAAATTTCCTAAATTGCGTAATTAAGGCATATGTCTTACATATGATGGTATTTGTACTAGTGTATATCTAAAGTATATTTATGGCTGTTGTGGCTGCTGTGGTTAGAGCTTTGATGCTAGATCAATCCGAGTTCAAATCTTGGCTGGTGCAGCCGAATACAGCAACACTTTTTCTGATGCCTATGCTTAATACACATCACGTTAGTAAAATAATTAATAAAATGTCTACATTAAATTCATGTTATTTCAACTTGAAATAATTTTGATTCAATATGATTCTTCGTGTTATTTCAGTATCAAATTCAAGTTGTTTCAACATGTAATAACTTCGATTTAACATGATTCTTCGTATTATATCAGTATCAACTTTATTTTGCTCTAACTGTACTAGGTTATTGTAAAATCATGTCGAATTAACAAAATCAGTACCGAAAAATGTAAAATTAACCTTGTTTCCGACGGTTTATTTAGAAATTTTTCTGGGTATATGCTTTACCACTACGATACACAGAAAATAAATTACTTTTTGATTTACTTCCGGAACTACTTTTAGGTAATACAGGCGTTATGCAGTTTATCATTCAAAATATTTTCTTATTATCAGATTTTTACGGGGATAATCTTAAATTATGGTCATTTTAAACATGTTCTTTCCTTACGCGTGTCCAGTCAAACGTTTATCTTAAAAAGACCAACCCTTTTGTTCCCGTAGGTGGTTGGTAATATATGATATGATTTCTTTATAAAAGTAAATTTTTTGAACTTTATTTGCATAATATTATTTCGATTTCTTTATTTTTATACTATTTGGAAAAACTAAAAATGTGTTATATAAAGTGGGTGTTCTTTTTGTTATAGTACTCATATGATACTTGACTTTTGTATTTTCTTTTCTTTTTTGCATGTAAATGTTAAATAAAAAAATATAAATGTTGTTAGAAATGTTTCACAAGGAATCATCATTACGAGTATTTCTTGAGGTCAAATACCTAGAAATTTGATGAGTGTAATGGCTACAATAACAATAATATTTATAGAAACAAAGAAATCAGTGTTTTATTATTTACACATCCTTTTGTTTTATTTGCAAAGTCCATGCTTATCCGAAGAATGATTGTTTAATGGAAATGAGTCATAAAAATAAAATGTTGAAAATAAAGTGTAGTTGTTAGCAAACAGTTAAAAACAGACAGATAAATGATTTTTCTGTTATAAATGCACATAAATACTTATCAGAATAAATAATATAAAGAATGGTCTAATTAAACGTTCAAACCAAATTTGACTAGTATGTATGTAGTGATGTTTAGTAACTTCTAAAAGTTTTTATTCTGAAGATCAAAATATTTCTTTATTATTAGAAAGTGGTTGTTGAAAATTAGTAACTGCTGTGCAAAAATAGTATTTAAGGTTTCAATTTAATATCATCTTTACCCATTTGTGCAAAAGCTTCTGAGAAGAATATTCTTTTAAGTTAAAAGTATTTAAACGGACACCTCAGCTGCCGCTCCAGACGTATTATTGTACCGCAACTTAAAAAAAAGTATTCCAATGAGTATGTGTGTCTGCATAACTGTTCTATTTATGAAAATGTTTGCATGTGTATGAGTGTGTTCATGATTGTGACTGATGTGAGAAGTTAAACAGTCTCATATAAAAGTTCATGTGTTTGCGTGTTTGCGTATGTGTCTTTAATACAAAACCTAGACTAGAGCCAAAGTAAACGATTTTAGTTTTTTTCCAAAAATATATTATTTACTTTTGTGCTTATAATGAAAATATAAGAATTAAAAAAAAATGAAGAAAAAGCCACACGCATACAGATTTTTAATGGCCTTCTTGATCATCTCACAGCCATAACGTTTTCATTCATATGAAATGACTACAACAATGATACAGACTGACAATCCTGATGGCGATGATAATGATGTAGATACTGACGATGAAGGAATTGGCAATGGTGATAAAGAAAATCCCTGCATTTATATAAAGAGGTGAATAATTTTTATATTTGGTGATGTCCGGTCTGGTCGTTTAACAATAATAGCAAAATACGAGGGTGGCTTTACGAGATTTTAATAAGAACATATATATATATATATATATATATATATATATATATATATATATATATATATATATATATATATATATATATATATATATATATATATATATATATATATATATATATATATATATATATATATATATATATATATATATATATATATATATATATATATATATATATATATATATATATATGTATATATAAAAGCTGCTGCGGAACGGCTACTAATGTGTTGTTTTTATTATTCGTAAGAGCTTTTGCTGAAAGTATATCGATATATGTATATATAAAAGCTGCTGCGGAACGGCTACTAATGTGTTGTTTTTATTATTCGTATGAGCTTTTGCTGAAAGTATATCGATGTTAGAGGAAATAAATGAAGTCGGTTAGAGAGAAATTTTTTAACATTTTGATTTCTTTACCTCCGAAGAGTCTCGGCTAAAGGATACAAGAGCTTGTTCATAATATCGCCTTTGACTGGCACATTTTAAGTGTTATTTTACGTAGGAACTTTACTCACACGATTTTCGCTCATGCAAACTAAAGTTATGTGTTATTTGTATGCAACTGGTATGTAGTAAAATCTATTGACAATATTGTTTTAAAAGTACATTAAAAGCAATTCAAAAATTTTATTTTAATTCAAATATTAAATAAAAAAGAACGGTTAATGGAAAAAAATTGGACAATATTTTTTTCTGTGTACACAAGCTCTTTATTGCGAAAAGTTATTTGTTATCTCTATGCATTGAATTTGAAGTCATATTCACAATTGCTCAATTCACAACCAGGCGCCGGTTTCTTAAAGCTATAAGTTACAAGTCTACAAGTAATATACATACAAAACAACAAACAACACTTTTAAAAAAGTTACTGTTGTTTTGTAAGTGTTTTAATTGTGGATTTGTAACTTGCAGTTTTGAGAAACGGGCCCTGTTGTATGTGTTGTAGATCGTAAAAATGTTGTTGGTAATTTTCACTTAAACATGTTTTTAAACAAATGTCTATTTGGAACACAACACGTACAGCAGGTTTTGAATTATCCAAATGTTTGCCCCGATAATTATAACACTGTACAACATAAAAAAGGATTCATAGTTTTACCGACTGATTCTGTTAGAGGACACCAACAAATTTACGAGTGATTCTCATTTCAAATGCTTTTTTCGTGTCCGTTGAAAGTGCAGTAAAATGTTTCATACAATAAACGCATAAATTTTAAAATGAAATTTTTTTAGCATGATTTAATAGATTGTAAATAAATGCAAATATTTTTTTTTGTATAAAACTGTCCATTATGTGTTAAAAACGAAGAACGAAAATACAGCTTATACTCTTTTCACTCAAAATAGCGTGTCCGTAATGCATGACATTGATTTTCCACATTAAGAAAGTATGAATTTTTCCGAAAACGATATTAAATTTATAAAGGTTTTAGCATATTTGTATTTGATTCTCTTATCTCATACATAACATTTTTGAAAAATAATGAAAATTATAATTTTTTTCCCCAAATTGTTGTTCTCTGCAGTTTTATGTATTGAGCGTTATGCTTTTTTAGTATGCTTCATTACTCAGTTTAATTATTGAAATTGCATTACCAGCGTACACTTATAGCAGCGTAGGTTTGCACTTCAATATATAAATATCATCTAAGATTATACATCGGAATTGTTATAAATTCAAAATATATTGTGCGTTCTCAAAAAATAGTGAATTTGTATAAAAATGTGTTGAGCGTTACGTAAAATAATTTTTTAAATATAATTTATCTCTAAATTTTAAGAAGTTAAAAAAGTTTGCAGCAGTTGATAATGAAGAACATTATCTGTTTACAAATTTCGGATTTCCTTTGAAAGAAGTTTGCCTCTACTGCACTATGGATTGTTTTATTTTCGAAAAATGTATTATGTAGGTCGCATTTTGTTACGAATAATTTTTTTTAAATTGACATAACTTTTAATATTGTTGGTCGATTTTATAAAAATTAGTTTTGAAAGAAGGGTTTTGCTCATGTAAAAATGCTTGTACAGATTCTTTTCAAATATAAAATTTTTTTATTTTTCCATGTGAACCCAAGTCAAAATTCAAAAAGTGGACATAACTTCTAGTTTCGTCCTGCGATTATTATAATATTCTGTTTTTAGAGAGTATATGTATAGTGCTTTCAAACCCTATACTAATTTTTTGTGGTGTATTTCGCAAAAATAATTTGCACAGCAACCGCGAAAGCAAATGTAACGCTCAATATACAAAAATGTTAAAAAATCGAAAAATCTAATTTTATTTCAGGATCAATCGAATAAAGCGAAATCTATAATATGAATACCACCTTTTCATATTTCTATTAGTTACATTGGTAAAAAACAAAAAAAAAAACACACACACACACAAACACACGTTTAGAATGAGAGGCACCCATACGGAGCACAGTGGTTCCAGTGGGAAAAAGGGCTATACATTTTTAACTTTGAAGCTTGTGATCCGATTATGAAACGATGTATGTAAAAATCATAGAAGAGGACCTGAGCAGGGTGTGAAAGTTGACTTCCTCGGGCCTGAAAAACCTTTTCGGCCTTATAGCTTTTACAAATATTATACGATTTTGATAAATTTCATTTTGGTGTAAAGTTTATAAACAGATAAAGAAAATACAGTTCATTTCAATAAGATATCTTTAATATTTTCAAAGATATTTGTCTTTGAATCTAAAAATTTTTATATTGGCCTCGACTTTGCTTTCTATTTCGCTAATATCTCCGGTAATAGCAAAGCCAAAATTTGCAAAAAAATAATTTATGATTTTTAAATCAATAACATGCAGAAAAAAATTTTTAATTATCTCAATTCAAGTTTTTGTAAAAGAGAATCAAAGTCAAGACTTTGAAATGAGAGTGAAAAATGTTCACATTTTATCAAAAATAGAGCAAAATTCTTCGACGTTTTTCTCAAAAATGTTTAAAATAAAATTTTTATTTTCAATATTTCAAAAGAATAGACTTCAAAAATGAAAGCAAGCCCGCTACATCCCGCATTGGATGAAAATAGTAAATTTTTTATCGCAATTCTAAATTAATCGCTTAAGAAAAAAAACGCCCATCGAGTTTTTCAAATTTCTCTACAAATTATATTATATATATTTAATGTAATACTTTTAATTGCTACTCGCCCGCCAAAACATGTGCCCAGGAGAGCAGATTTTCTAAAAATAGTCAAGTTTTCTCAAGCATTCTATTGCCCTGCATGAAAAATGTACTAAGCTTTATTTTTTAATTATTATTTCTTTACTATTTTTCATAAAGCATAGAAATCATCTTATGTTAAAAAATTTTAATGATATATTAAACGGTAATTTTTTAATAAATGTTTAATTAAAAAATATATATATGAAGAAAATACGGATATCCAATATTTTTAATGCAGCGCGTATGAGTAATAAGATGGTAGCATTATATTAATCATACGTAACCTTTTCCCTGGTTGATTTTAATAGCGGAGTTCAGTGTTTGATGCAAATGGTCTTGCGAAAGAGCCAATGCAAAATATCGTAGCTTTTTTTGTGAAATTTTGTGTATTTTGTCGTTGGCTTTCATAAAAGAGCTACGATATTTTCCATTTGCACCTTCGCAAAACCATTTGCATCAAACACTGAACGCCGCTACTGTATTTTATGAGTTGGTGTCATTCTAACCAATGAAATTAATTAGATTTACCAATATTTTATTTTGTGTATGAATTAGGGTGGTCGTTACAAATAAAAATTTTCCGGATAGCTTAAAAACCTTCCAAATTCTATCTTGCTGGATTGAGAGTGATCGTAGTTATGATTTAAATAAATAGGTCCAGATGTTTGAAAGCTGCGACTTTACATAAATTATACGTTGTTATTCTAATTTTTTAGTTGGCTCTCAGTTTGTAGATGTTAGATCAAAAATAAACTTTTAAAACTTTTATTCAAACCGACCTCGTATAAAATATACAAATGTTTAGTTTGTTTGCTCAGACGACCCCAAGTCGTCTTAAGCATAATTTTTCTCCCAGCTCCACTTTGCTCTTGCATCTTGAGCTCCTCTGCTTTATCATCAAAGTACAACATTTTGCAATGCTTTTGTATTATTATAGTTGTTGTTGTATATTTTGGTTTGGCCACTTCTGATTCTTATAGTTGTTGCTGTTGTTGTTGTTGTTGCAATATAAGTATTCAGTTTTTATTTATAATTTTTCTACATTTTAAATGGGTTTCCATCATCAGTTGCGCTTGGCTGGTTGTTGGTTTGTGTGTTGCTTCCTTTGGGTCATAGCCTCAAGTATCTCCATGATTGTTGTTGTAGTGTTGCCGTAGTGTAACGTACACTAACAAACTCTCAAAGGTCATTTAAACACCGGATGGTTACTTACGTTTTCTAAAGTAATTTTCTATAAAAGGTTTATTTGCTTTTACATTTGGTTGTTCTTTATACACGACAGTGTAAGCTTTTTAAGTACAAGTATGTTTTTTTTTTACTTTTCTCTTATTTATCTTTAAGATTTTACTTGTAACTTTGGCTTTGGGTGATGTTAGAGATTTTTCAAAGGAAGAAAAAAAACCAAAAGAAAAATTATAACAATGCGTCAGTCTGGCGTTTATATTGCGGTTTTTCACGTTTTTGTTAGTGTCCACTCAGTCATTTTAACTTGTTAATATGTTACTGAAACACAATCACATACTTATAAAATATATAAACTTACTTACTACGTTTCAACATACATGTTAGTATGTGTATTAACAGCAGTGCTATTTGTGTATTTTGTGGTTAGTATGGGTTGTACCACCACTTGACATTGCTAACAATGTCAACAATATCTTGTTTAAGTGGTCAAATGTTTCAATGTGCTTGTGTCTGTATTTAGTTATACTCTAATGTATTTGTATGTTTATATGTGCTGGTGTGCTACATAAGGGTTTTTGTTACATTCACTACCACTTATTAAATATATTTTTAGAATTTTTGTTAACTACTTTAACCTTTCAGAGGTATTGAAACTTGTATTTAACTTTAATTTGTAACTTGAGATTTTCCAACATATATTCTTAATGGAGGTATTGTTGTTTTATTCTCAAATTTTTATAACATTTTCCTTCTATATTGACTGTGTAGGGTTCAATAATGTGATAGAAATTTTTTTAAAATTACAAGAATTTATGAGATGAGAAATAAAGAGACTATGCGGATATACCAAGTTCTTGTGGATACTGGACTCCCATTCTTTGATTTTGCCAGGTGTTTTGTTGTTTATCATATTGCTAATTATTTTGATACTACTCGTATTACCCTTGAATACATTCAACGAAGCACTGTTTCTAGCAAATTTTCGTAGCTGGATACCATAACTTAGCTCTTAGCTCTTAGTAAGTGGTAAAAGGTATTTTCTTTCTATGGAGGCTCCAGATGCTTGAGCTTTTCCCTATCGTACAGTGGGATAGAATCAAAACATTTTGAAAATCATTCAGGCATTTCTAAACCGATAGTCCTATCAGAATAAAATTTCACATAAAGATGACAAAGTAGTATTCCGTTTATGTTTTGAATACGAACTGTCCAAATTGCTCAGGAGCGGAAGTATGAAGTCTCAAAGTACGACAGGCACTTCGGCCATTTTTTAACGCTTGCAATTTCCCATCCAGTTTAAAAAAAATTTTTTTCTTAATGCTAAAAATCTTTGATTATATTGATATTTTTGAATGAAACTTTGCAGTTATATTGCAATTTATGTTTTAAGAAAATATTATAAGACTTCCTAAAAAACTTCTTAAGAAAGTTCCAAAAATCCCAAAAATGGAATTTTTAGTGGTTTTGCATATAAGCCCCATATTTGGTTCAGGATCAATTTAAAACTTTGGCAAATAAATGCATACACATAATGGTTTGAAAGAGTGGTAAATATTTTTTAATGCAATCCTTGGAGCTTTAAAAAATATCGAGTAAAATAAAAATTTTGATGTAAAATAGGCCGAATGTGGAAGGATCCAGGAAGGAGTTGTCATATATCATTGAAAATTGGCGCCTAGCATTATATTGACTAAATTAAGAAACAAATTTAATTAATCAAAATCGGTCACGCCCATCGCCCACCATCAAATCGATTTTTTCTCATAAAATTTATACATACAATTCCTAGAATTAACAAAAGATGCATGACAAGTTTCATTAATACCAGCCACGCCCATCGCAGCCTCCCATATAATTAAAATAAACTCTTTCGCTATAACATATATGTATAAGTATAGGCAAACTGAGTTCAAAGTAATCAAACGTTCTATTCATCAGCTATCATTTCTTAAACTGCATTATCTAGTTCTAAAAAAATTTTGTAAGATTGACGTCTTATGCTACTTATATAAAGATCAGATGATGCAAGTAAATGTTGCAAAATATCAGTAATTGTTGAAGTTCTATTGCACTTTCTGGAAAACAATAATCTGTACTTCCTATAATCTTTATAGCGTGCTTCTTCTGCTTCCTCGGAGAGCATACCAATAGGGCATACTGCTGCATTAATTATACTCTTTCCATGTATTAGTATGTTATGGAAAGTAACAGGCATGAAGTGCCAGTTATACTTTTTAACAAATAGCTCAATCGTATCCCATTCAAATTTTTGAAACTTCACAGTATCAATGTTTTGGCCATATATTATTATCTGAAGAATAATTCGAAAGCGATCTATAAGTTCTTCATTAACACCTGTTACACCGGCAATAAGTGCAGGGTTGGAAAAGAAAAGTCTTGAGGTATTGCCATCGTTCGAAAACCCGTGTGAATTCGTTGCTTGTCTTCTTGTTTTAAAATCTTATTTTTTCATCGATCGCAGACCACTTTTCGAAAGGCTATTATAAGCTACATGATATATGCATTCCATTAATATTATCACTGTTTTTATTTGAAATTGTGTCCAAATCTTTCATTTTGAAATTTTTTGCTTTGCAAATATAACATACGGTTGATGAGTAGTATTTTTAAAGTTTAAACCTTAATGTATGCAACAGATTTTATACCAAAAATTAACTGGAATATTCGTGAGGGTTTTTAGAAAATTTATAAGTTGGTTCAGCGATCGCAGAAAGTCGCTGGATTTTGTTAGCATACGCTCTCACCTTTCATTTGGATCCAGTGAGAAGACGGTGGTAGACGGAGCTAGCTTCTTTTTTTTCCGAGGAAAACAGTAAACGCCATTTAAATTCGGGCATATCTACTAAAGTTTTGCTCTCTTACACGCATAAGCCACTGAGTTGCATGAAAGTTTTCATCAGTTTTCATGGTAAAATATTTTAGTAACTTCGCTAGAGGTTTTTCTAGCACAAAATGTAGCTTTTTACAAAAGCGATTATGGATTTTTTAGTGAAACAGTTCTCTAGAGAACTGCATGATTACAAATCTATTTACCCCCTTTCCCCTTACAAATGTATTTATATTGTCACAGCAATTAACTAGCTATTGATTGGCTTACTTGAAGCTTAAATATAAGTAGTCAAATAAACATATTAAAAGTAACTAAAAATTTTTACGCATAATGTTTTATTTATATTTTTTCTATTTTATTTTATTTTTTTATTTTTATTTGTTTGACCCAGCTGGGATACGAGCTTGTGCTCGTTCAGATATGAAGACAAGAACTTTACCCAATCGGCTATTGTTGACTTATAAGATTAAGCGACAGAAATTAGTTTTCATATACAAACACATGTTGACTCAAAAAGTGGCTGTCTACTTATTTTATTAATAGATATCAACAAATTGTAGCTACTTTCAGATAATGATAAAAATACGTACTAATCAAAAACTAAGTAATAGTTCTAAGTTGAAGCATAGTAATAAGATAAATAAGTACCAATCATTACTTTGTAACCCATTAATAAAGTACTACCGATTACTAAAATTACAAAAGTTTTTGCTGGGTAGTGTTAACTTTTTTGAGAAGCAATCAAAACAATCATACTGATTCATTGCTTTTTTAAATCATATGAATAAACAGAGATTGCAAGCAGTGATATGCATTTATCAACAACAGGATCATGCATTAGCATAATTAATTTTGTTTAATGTTAAGTGATAGCTCAATATTCATTTTAGAAAATGCAAAATTATAACGTTTGATTCACAATCATGCAGGTCACTGGTTCATAGCTGAGAATGATCATTTGAGGGGAAGCTTGGAAACCGACAGTGCACCAGCAAGGTTGATTACGGCTTCTGCGGGTAAAGTTGTTGCCTTTAGGGCGCAAAATACTGCTGCAGTGATAGCCCCTGCAGTTGCGCCAGTGGTTATTCCTAAACCGGTTGAGACGCGGTTTGGGTTGTTAAGGGGGTGGTGGTTAAGGGGAAGGATGGTATCACCATATCTGAGGGTAAACATGCCATGTCATGTCCTTTCATGTCCTGTTGTGTTCTGTCATATCCTGTCATGCTTTATCTTGTCCTGTCATGTCCTATCATTGTCTGTCATGTCGTCTTATGTCTTATGTATGCTTCAAAAACTTCAAAAAAGTAGCAGGTTATCAATTCGTTTGTATTTTTATTAGTGTAATGTTTGTTCCTTTAGAGCTCCTCCACTTGCTTAACGCTTTTTTGCAAGAACTATTTATAAAATAGTTATTTTATTTAAGATTAAAATTAAGGCAATTTTAAACTTTAAAAAACAGTAATTGCAATTTGTGTAGCCACCTTCCTCAACATTTTCAGTTATGAATTAATTTGAATACGAAAAGCATTGCAATATTAGAAACAACAAATAATGGAAAAAAATTAAAATAAAAAAAGTCAACCACATCTGGTAAGATTTCTGATGACAGAAACAATTCTAAATTTAGGTAAATAACATACGGGTTATGAAATGTATCCTTTCAATTTGAAAACATCTACAAGCATCCTCACACATTTAAACCGTAACTTTTATAAAAATATCGAAAACGAAAAATAAAATAAATTAAAACAAAACATATAGACAGAGACAAAGAGAAAATGTTGAGAAGGATGCCAATTTAATCTACAGAACAGCCACATGGGACATTTAAAAGCTCTCTATAAAAACTAATACAAAATGATGGACTTCTGGGACTTGTTAGAGTGTATGTGTGTGTTTGTCTCCAGTTAGTGAACGAAATTTATACATGTGTTTGTATAAATGTAGTACGTGTATTACTTAATTGTATATCTAGTTTTAGACTTTATTATTTGACATGAAAACAACAGCAGGTAACTTCCGTTTAAAACAATAAAATTGTAAGTAAATTAAAAGACAAGGAAATGCTGAAAATTAACAGATACTAGAAGAGAAACAACAACTTTTAAATTGTGGTTAAAGTGTAAAGTTGAGATAGTCATTCAGAATCCAATTTTTTTTGTTCACATCAAGGAACCCTTTTGTACTTTTTTATGACAACAGTGAAAGTGAGTGTACGGCTATATATGTGTGACTGTAGTGCATACTAACTAGTGTGATTGCAAAAAGACCTAAAGAAAGTAGTCATCAAAAAGTGTGACAAATTAAATTAATGTTTTGTTTGAAAATTGTTTGGAGAGCAAGAAAGTATACAGAAATGGGGGAAAAATCTAAATAGAAAGTTTAATAGTGTTTTTATTTAGTTGCAGCCCAGCATAATTGTTTAATGCCCAAAAGTGTATTCTGGTTTAACTATGTAAAAATATACTAATAGAGAAAACCTTAATTAAGAACTATAGTATATTAAATAGGCAAATGCAAGTTAGGACAATATAGAGGTTGAAAACGATGTAAAAATTTTGCTTTAAAGTTCAGTTATTAAAAAAATTATATTTCGGCATTATGACAGTTTTTGTATTTGACAAAAAATAACCAAGAAAAAAAGAGCTTCTGAAGAAGTCAATAAGATCTGGTGATTTTCTAATGATTTTTACATAAGCAAAAAATTTTCTTTTTTGATGCCTATTCTTTGGAACCGAAGTCATGTTCATGAGTTAAGAAAATTATACCTTTTGTATGTTTTTTAGTAGTAAGTGCAAAACAACTAATTTTTAAATACTTCTATATGTTTTTTTGTAAATAACATATGATAGTTAAGTTATGAATTTTATGCGTTAAATCCAAACAAATTTACTTATTTTTCCTTGAGTTACGTTTTTAATCTAATTTTTCAATTAAATTATATTTTTATTTAGAGAAAAATGTGAAGCATGTAAACAATACACAGAAAAAAATAAGTTTCGTTTTTGATAACAAAAATCCTGGCATTCAATTAATTTTGTTTCATATTTCCTGTGATAACGAATTACAGTGAAACGTCGATATAACGAATTCCAAGGCGATCCGGAAATACTTCGTTATAGCTATTGCTTCGCTATACATATAAAAGCCTTGATATAACAAAATTTTAAGAAATACGAAAAAAATTCGGTATAACTATAGTTTTCTTTGTTTTACATATTATTCCTACTTCGTTTTATAGAGGCTTTTGTACGAGTACTTCGTTGTATAGAGGTTTTATAAATGCGTTTGTAAATACATTTAGGCTTCGGACTTTACCACGTATGATTTATTTTGATTTCCTTATATTGAGGCATTTCAATGAAGTTTTCGCTATATAGGGGCTTTTTTGGTCAGAATTTGTTCGTTATAGCTATAGTGTATTTTTGTATGAAAAACTTTGCAATAAAGAGGTTTTCATAAGGGACTCAATAAAACATACCTTATATTGAGTTTTTCGTCATAACGAAGCTCGTTATATCCAAGTTTCACTGTAATAACCAAAATTGTAAAAATATTAATTTAAAATTTAAGTAAGTTTCTTATTAAATTAGGAAGAATTTTGATAAAAAAATGTATTTAAAATTTCTTTAAAATAATATGTTTATAAATTAAAAAAAAATGTTAGTATGGCTGCGATACGAACCCGCGCTCTTTGGACGTATAGTATGCTCTCTACAGCTGAGCCATATCTCAGTTACTTTTTAATAAGATAAAACTTGTTTTAAAGTACTTACCCCTAGAAAGCATATCAATGTTTACATCGAATTAAGTAAATATGGATTTGATTTAACGGATATTTTTATTAATTATTTGCAATTTTTCATAACATAACATAACATTTTTTATCAAATACTTTTTATTGCGTGATATTTAAAATGCGCAGTATTGATAAATATTGTATTAAGTTAATGACACATGTAATTGAAATTAGATTTTTTTCCAACAACATTATTTTATCGAACATAATTCTTATCTATTTTTTCTGTATAAACAAAGAAAAGTTTTACTGCATGGAGGGTTGAACTTACATGTTTCGAGACCTCCAGGTCTCTTTACCGCTTACTATAGTAAATATGATAATTCATAACATTTATTATAATTGTTTAAAAAGTCAAGAAAAGAAAGCTTTTATTTGTTGCGGGTTAAGCATATCTATATGTACCCAGTAAAAACTTTGCTTCTTGGTAGGCAAAAAAATATATGAGGATTTTAGTCGTAACTACTTACAATTTGACTCGATAACTACTTATTATTGTTTGAGAAGTCCAACCCTTACAAAAATATTTACGTTTTTACACCAATTAACTTGTTACTATTTGGCTTACTTGAAGCTAAAAAATAAGTAGTCAAATAAACAAATTAAAATTAAAAAAAATTTTTAACCGATTATTTTATTATTATTTTATTTATATTTGTAATTTTTTTATTTTTTGACCCATCTGGGATACGCACCTGTGTTCGTTCACATTTGAAGATAAGTACTTTACCCGCTGAGCTATTGTTGAATTATGAGTTCAAGCGACAAAAATTAGTTTTCATATACAAACACATGTTGACTTAAAAAGTGGTAGTCTACTTATTTTATTAATACAAATTGTAGCTACTTTCAGATAATAAGAGAAATACGTACTAGTTTTATTAAAAACTTGGTAGTAGATCCAATTTGAGTCAAAGTAAAAAGATAAATAAGTACCACTCATTACTTTATAGCCCATTAATAAAGTACTACCGATTACAAAAACTATAAAAGTTTTTGCTGGGTACTTACTATCCTCTCGATGAATTTAATTTTTATTTTAAACCCAAACCTACATTTTCCTTTATCATGTAACCGTTTTTTCTTCGTTCATTAATTACTTCTTTTTTAAAACCACACACATATAAAATCCTTAATTTTTCTTGTACTTACAATGAATTTATTTTGACATCTTAAAACCTTGATAACTTAATCTATTTAAGAAAATTACTATGTATAAAAATTCCTTTTCCTTAAGATGAGAAATATCATTTAAAAAATAAATAAAAAAAGGCTAGAATTTACATTCCGCTAAATCAACAAACGTTCAAAAATGCACAAAAGCACAAAATTAAAAAGAAAAAAATATAATTCAAAATAAAAACTGTTTAAAGACCAAACAAATGAAAGTAACAACGAAATGTTCTACTGCAAGAAGAAAAAAGTATAGAATTTTAAATGAACAAGCAGAATTACTGATGAATAAATTTAAACGTAACAACGTCTTAAATATTTTTACACGCTTCTTTTGGCTTCATTTTCAATGCATTTAACTTAAGTGACTCTTTAATCTTGGGGTACTAAGCATCTTAACGGTGCGACTATAACATAAGCATACACTTAGTTAAAACGAGTCTTCTAGCGCTGTAGCAAGCGAACAGAGACGTGGTACAGGGGCTGCAATTGCTCTTATAATAATTTAAGCAGTCGTTTTAAATATTTTTGCGTAATACACAAACGTATTTTTTCGAACGTCTCTGTTTAATTTTAAAAGCTGTTGATAAAATAACCAAAATTAAACCATTCCACTTTGTAGAACGATTTTATTTACCTTAACAAATGTACAGGCGCACTGACAATGGCACAATATTAAATGTACATTGAAAGTATAAATAAATAGATAAGGTACGTACACGTAAGTGTATGTCTGTACAAATATATTTAGTACTTCCTTATTGTTGCTTCAAACACGTACAACAATCATGCTACTCAACAACATTTACTGCTACACTGTCTAAGAAGAAATTAAGTTTACTCTACAATGAAAAGATGTTGGCAAGGGTGAAATAGATAGATACTAAAAATTTAATCTGCAATTAATCAAAATTTATACAATTTATTAGAAAATTTAGATTTTATTATATGAGTAATTGATTCTACTACCAAATTAACTGAAACCAGGTTAATTTTTTTGCTAAAGCGTATTAATTGAAAATTTTCGAGGAATTATTTTTTCTGTATACTTAAGTGCAGAAAATTTTGCTTTTGATCACATGAATAATTGATTCAATTATGAAACTAATTGAAACTAGTTTAATTTTTGATTAGTTGTATTAATCGAAAAATTTTTGGAAAACTAAAATTTTCAAATACTTAAAATGTGTAAAAATTAAAAAAAATTTTTTTGATCACATAGCAATTCAATTACGACATTAATTGAAATTAGTTTTAATTTATGATTAGTTGAAATATATTTGGGAATAATTATTTCTGTGTATGGGTTGGGCAAAAATATCGATATATCGATATTTTCTTAAAAATATATATATCGATATATATCGTTGATATTTTTAATTTCGATATATCGATATTTTTTCCAAATATATCGACAGTATCAAATTCGATATTTTTAGCTTTGGTTTTGTTTTTCGTGCAATTTTTAAAAACATTTCGCCACAGTCATCAAATAGAATATTACTAACAAAATCTTATGTTTTATTTCTAATATTTTGTTTAACTCTTTAAAGCTTAATTATTTATAAGAAAGGTACTTTTTTGTTTTGTTTTTAAAAAAATTTGGGGACTACGTATGAATTATCATTGTTGAAAAAATATCGATATTACGATATATCGATATGTTTTATTCGGTATATATCGATGCCGATCGATATTTAAAAATATATAGATATATTTTTTTCACTTGCCTATCCCTATAGTATACACAACAAAATTATTCCTAAAAATTTATCAAAAATAAGAACTAACTTCAATTAATTTCGTAATTTCGCCAGTTACCCATGTGATAGAAAATCAAATTTTCTAATAATTTAAAAAATTTTTCAATAATTGAAAATTTGAATTTCAGTGATTGAACATATAATTTTTGTCGTCGTTCAACAACAAAATTAATAGATTCTGCAGTTTTCGTAATTGAAATTGTATTATAGTTTTTTCTATGTAATTACTAAACTAAATATCTATACATATAATGAAACTGTAAAAGAAGCGTGTCTGTACATGAAATATTTTTTGAAAATTTTTATGGTGGCATAAACAGTAAATTAATGTAGAACACAAAACCCCAACTTATGGAATTTTTGTCTATCTGTCTGTCTGTCTGTCTGTTTGTCTGTCTGTGCGAACAAGCATCTCGCAAAAGCCACTGGACGGGTTTGATTTAAATATTGTTTTGATTGATCTCTAAAACATATTTTAATTAATCCCAAACATTTGTCAATTAATTTATTAATTGAATGTAGAAAAGTAATTTAATTAAATTTTTAATTAAATAATATCGTATCAAGTAAAAAATTTTTAAATGTTTTTTAATTAGAACTGTTGCGTTAATGCTACTAATGTCTTGATAAATTGGAAATTAATTTATATTTCAATCAAATGAATGCTCTTTGTATTTGCATCTTATTTTTAATTTTTTTTCATGAAAAGGGCGTATAGTTTTAATAATTATCGTAGGGCCTTCCTTAAATTCATCCTTGCCGGTGCACATTTAACAATATTCCTACCTATTGCCTTACTAATATTTTACTTGTCTTCATCTTAATTTTCAAGTCGATAGACTTCTTCAAATATTCTTACCTCATCACATCCTTCCTGTTAGACATTTTTCTAGTTACTTTTTGGCAACAAAATGTTCTTAAACATGAAAAAATCTGTTGGTCTGTATACCGTTTTGAATCGTCGTAGAGAAGATGTTGTCATTTCTCGTAGTAAAAATTTCTTATTTTTAAATACATTTCATGCTACTACTGCTGCAGTAGTTGTTGTATGTATAAGTCCTTAAGGATATTTACTACTTGAGTAAGAAAATTTCGTGTTTGCTCGTGTTGTGCATATTTTAATTGTTACGTTTTCTTGTTTGGTTAAGTTTGTTTGTTTGTTTTTCTTTAAGAAGAAAATCTTTTACTTTTGGAGTTGCTTTTTTCCTTTAACTTTTTTTCTCAGAAATTTTGTAATATAGACTGCTGCTATATTACTCACACATAAGAGTATAAATTGTGAGTTTGCTACTCATCTACAAAAATACATTTTATTTATTTATATATTTTGAAGTTTTTCAAAAGTATTTTCATTTAAGTTAACTTGAATACATTTTTTCCTGTATTCGTTGTACTTTTGTAATAAAGACTCTTGCACACTAGGGCCGATTGCAAAGAAAATGGTTGGACTTAGAGGAGTTAGTGAGTCGCAATACTTTAAGGGTATTGCGTGTGTAAAGTTATGGTTTAAGCACACAGAAAAAAATAAGTTTCGTTTTTGATAACAAAAATCCCGGTATTCAATAATTTTTTTTTCAAATTTCCTGTGATAAAGAATTCCCCTATATTGATAACAGAATTATTTCAAAATAAATATATATATATATATATATATATATATATAAATTTAAAAAATGTTGACATGGCTGGAATACGAACCCGGGCTTTCCGGACGTAAAGCATACACTCTCTTGCTGAGCCATATCCCATTTATTTTTTTATGGGATACAACTTGTTTTAAGTACTTATGTATAAAAAGAAAAGAAATAACCGGCATGGAAAAGAAATACTTACAACGAAATATCTTATTATGTTAAAGATAAATGTTATTGAAATTCATATTTTTTTTTTAATAACATGGTCTTATTGAATATAATTCTTGTCTATTTTTTTCTGTGCATAGACTGGGGTACTATGGGACCACTTCAGCAGAAGTTTCAGTCTTTGTCTCATTGTACGTACCGCTGTATGGGCTTAAAATTTGCATCTTTGCAGACAAAACTCTAAAAGCCTTATTTTCAAAGTAACAAATAAATTTTAAATGGCATTTTCTTTTCTAGAAAAAATTTAACATTTTTTTACTTTTTATTAAAATAATCGCAATTTAGATCTCCTTTAAAGCAAAAATGATCCTTCGTAAGCGATTATACAATAATTTCTAAAAAATTCACTTCCTCGAAAAATCATTATATTGCAAATTTTCATTGAAAAGTGCAAATAATGCAACATATTTTGTAGAAAAGAAAACGTCATAAAACTTTCTACGTTTTCTCTACGTTTAATTTGATTACAGCTCCACTGTGCCTTGTTATGCTTAGGTGTGCAAATATGTTTCAATATAAACGTCAGCATTCTTTTACTGCTTCATTCAAATCCTTGTTCCTCTTTTTAGCTTAACGTGATGGCACAAAGATTTTTAATTAAATTTATAATAAAACATATGTAGATAATATAACTACATATGTATACCCACTAGGGATGGGCAAACAATATAGATATATCAATATATCAATATTTTCTTAAAAATATATCGATATATATAACCGATATTTTTAATTTCGATATATCGATATTTTTTCTAATTATATCGACAGTATCAAATTCGATATTTTTCTAGTTTTGGTTTTGTTTTTCGTGCAGTTTTTAAAAACATTTCGGCACAGTCTTCATCAAATAGAATATTACTAACAAAATCTTTTGTTTTATTTATAATATTTTGTCTATTCGAAAAATTATCATTCTTTGAGTGTAATTTTGTTGATGTATGTTCCATGAAATATTGGTGGAACAGTAAGGATCTTGGATCTTTCCAGCTTAATTATTTATAAGAAATGTACTTTTTTTGTTTTATTTTTAAACAAAATTTGGGCACTACGTATGAATTATAATTGTTGAAAAAATATTGATATTTCGATATATCGATATTTTTTATTTGATATACGTATATCGATGCCGATCGATATTTGAAAATATATCGATATCGATATATATCGATATATTTTTCGCTTGCCCATCCCTAATACTCAGTAAAAAATTACTTCAAATAAAGCAGGTTTTTACTATGAGAGAATAAAAGTAGTGCTTACAAACCTGCTGATATCGCTGCTGATTTTTGTATGGCGATTTCCCGGTTTTGACTACCTACTACATTTTTGATACAAAAAGCGCTTTTTGAAGCGCTGAAAATCATCACCATTTTCAGCAGTAAAACTGTAAGTATGTGGAACTTTCTCGCTTAAAAACCTGCATTATATCAGCAGTGAAAAATCTTTTTTTTCTTTAGTTTCTTTCATATACATACACTGCTTTGCAATAAGTTCTTCTTTTAAAGTGTATTATTATGCGTCTTATTGCCTTAGTGCTTCAAAAAACATGAACATTTTTTACTAGGTATTATGTAGTTTGTTTTCATCTTTGGCATTCTTTTTTGCATATGATATTAAGATATACAGTGCGAGCTCGATGATCGCAACTAATTCTGCCACAGCCGGTTGCGATAATCGCAAAAGTTGCGATAACCGACCCCCAATTTTACACATAAAGTAAAAGCTCAAAATTTTCAATTTTTAATACATAATGTATGTAATTATTTATTGATATGAAAATTAAATAGAAACTTCAAAAATTCGCCTTAAAAAAAACTTAAAAATAAAATTCATGAAAAGAAACAGTTTATTACTGGCTTTAGAGAGATGGAATGAATTGTAATCAATGGGTTTTGTAGAGATTGGTATTGTTTATGTATTCGAATTTGTTGTAAAAAATCTTGTTATACTTGTCTGTTTCTTTGTGCTCTGCTTATAGAGACTTCAATGCAAAAATTTTGGTGGTTGCAAACAACGAGCAGTTGCGATAATAGGTGGTTGCGATCATCGAGCTCGCACTGTATATACTAGGGATGTAACGATACGCCGTTTTGCCGATCCGATACCGATACCGATATTTAAAAATAAATATCGCCGATACCGATTCCGATACCGATACGAATATTGTAATTGAGTTCAAGTTTAGATTAACAAAACTCAAGTGCAATTTTTTATTAAACAAAATTACATTATAAGAGAGAATATTTAAAATTGATAAAACATTGGAAGTAATTTTTAAGGAGCTACATTTTCTTTGCTTCCAACAAATCTATATTAAAAATATGCAGATAATTAGTAGAAAAGCAAGAAAATTGTTTAATTCCTTTATAATTTAAAAAAATACTCGCCATGCTTTTTAAAAAATCGATTTTTTTAAAGGACATTTATCAACTAATATTCATCTAAATAACTTAATAGCTTAATTATTAAAAGACTTCTAAGTTTATATTTATTCACTTAAATTTACATGAAAATACAGTTCTGAGTTTAAATTCGCATAAAAAAATTGTGAAAATGGGTAATTTTTTATCCTTTTGCCTTGAGGAAAAATCATTATAGAATACCGAAAAAGAAATTTGTCCTAGCATCGCTTCCAATTCGGTGATTGGTAATCGATAAACAGAACTTCTTGCAAGGGCAAGGATATGTAAAACTAATTAGAAATTATCCAAATTTTCAATACTTCCAGATCGCGAATTCTACATCTTCATGACTTCTTTGGAGTATCTCTTTTTTGCTGGAATAAGATTTAAAAAACAACGGCTTGAATTTGAATTCATGGTAAAATTAACAAAAAATAAATAATTTTTTTACAAAATAACAGCATAAAATATTATTAATTTTTAAAATTGATATTAATAAGATTTAAAAAATAACGAAGTGTATTTAATTCATGGTAAAATCGGACAAAAATAAATTATTTGTTAAAAAAAAAACTCTGAAAAAATTTTTAAAAGTATCGTCGTATCGGCAGTAAAATATCGCCGATACCGATGTATCGGAAAATCTGAAGTATCGCCGATATATCGGTATCGGTATCGGTATTCGTTACATCCCTAGTATATACCTTCTCTCTATTATTCTATTGATATATTTTGGCTTTTAAAAATTCTTATTTAGAATTTTTTGATTAGCACCAACATTTTTTTTTTGAAATATCTGAAAAATATGTTTGAAATTCCTTCAGTCTAAGTCGTGCTTAAAACTGTGTTATCGTCTTTCTGAATGAATAATGCAGCACCATTAGGCGGACTAAATTTGTCATTTATATATTTGTAATTTTTAAAATGTTTAAGCGTATGACTCTTCAATTTTTGAAAACACTTCTTAATATTTAAGAAATTGTTCTCTACTTCACTTTGTATACCATGTGTTATTTTTTTAACCAGAATAATATAACTTCCTACTAGGATCATATAACTTAATCCTCATAATTACACTATACAACAATTTAAATTTTTTTTTTAAATTGCGGGGTTCTGTAAACCGATTCGTACATGAAACTCTATGTTTTTACATCGGAGGTGTGGGGTATGTTCAGCAACTTTGTAGAAAATACTAAGGCCAATATTTTTGTTGAACATATTAAACCTCTAACTCCCCAACATAACGGTCAGTCTTGGTAAAAAGGAACCCTAAAAAGGGGGAGTGCGGGGATAAAATGTTTTACACAAATGTTGGCCATAAAGTTTCACTATAGTAATTTTTTTCGTGTTAATAGAATAACACTGTACTTCTTTGAGTCTGTGAGTTTGTATGTATTTACTTTTTTCATTTGTGTTCTTTTCATTTGAGGTAGACGTATGAGTGTTGTAAATTGTAAATACTTCTCTGTCGCGTCGTGTAAGTGATATGTCTTCAAGTGTTTATTAAATTCAATTATGGTAAACATTTTACTACACCACTTTTCATTGAAATTGAGAAAATTCCAAATGATATTGATAATTTCAATTTGAAATTGAGAAAACTCCAAATAAAGTTGAGAAATTCAATTTCAAACTGAGAAAATTCCTAATGAAATCGAGAATTTCAATTTGAAATTGAGAAAACTCCAAATGAAGTTGAGGAATAATTCAATTTCAAACTGAGAAAATTCCAAATGAAATTGAGAATTTTTGTTTTAAATTGAGAAAATTCCAAATAAAATTAAGAAATTTAATTTTAAATTGGGAAATTTTAAGTTGAGGAAATTAATTATAAAGAAAAGAATATATAAAAATAAATGAAGTCTATTTGCTGATAGTTAAGCTTTGTCTTTATGCATTTCATTGGCACTTTACCAAATCGTCAGTAGACTTACACCACAACTTTGAAAAGTGACAAAACCTTTTATCTTATGCACAGACTTTTAAAAACCGTTTGAGAATTTACAAATTATAATATTTTCGAAAATCACAAAAGAATAAGATAAGCGTAGTAGGCTTAGAATTTTATAAAAAGTCCAGCAAATAATTTGTATTCGATATGAATCTAATTAATTATTTATAAATAAATTATTTTATTTTTCTACACCTTTGTACAATTAGAAATCCATTGGATAACAATAAAAGTAGTTATCCTCCAATGACAACGACGTGTAAAAGTTAACGGTCCCTTTCATATAAAGTTCCGGAACTCGAACCGGTTGCTAGTCCTTGAGAATCAGTCATGTGACCTGTCTTGTGACTGGTTCTTCTCCCTCTACGGTAGTGCATGCGACTCGGCGCAGCCGAAAATACAATATGGCCCAAATTTATTATTTATTTTATATTAAAATTCTCGGATGGGTCATAGTGACATTATGGGGATGAGCATTTCAGTAGCAAGTCGACGAGTGGACACAGATTGATCGTATAGCATCCACAATTTGTTCAGTACAACAACATTTGCTCCTGGCTCATCGGATGCAGCAACCCGATCGTCAAGAGGTGTCATTTAACTCCTCGTCATTTTTGCATTTGGAGCCGCTTTGTTCCTAGTGCTGGCTTAGAACATGGAAAATATCAATATTTCTCCTTTTGTTCTCAGCTTCAAAATAATTATATTACACTATTCATGTTTTCTAACCTGAACATCTCTACACCTCGACGTAGTTTTTTTTATAACTATTTCCCATAATTAAGATCGAAGACCATTTTTTTTTCTCTAAGAAAAAGTATTTATTTGCAATTTAAATAAAATAAATTCTCAATTTGTCTCCACGAGGCAATAAAAAAGGATTTTCTTTACATTTTTACGAGTTAACACCGTATCAGAGGCAAAACAAATAAAAAATAGAAAATCACATAAAAATTGTTCTTTGAATAAACAAATTCTCACGCCACCCACAAAGCGGAAAATAAAAAGTTAAAAGCATTAAACTTTTAATAAAATACAAGCAAGAAGTAAACTCAACAAATAGAATCGAGAGATGCTAAAAAAAACCTTCAAATGTTCGTGTGAAACCCTTTGCCATAGTATTTTAGCATTTGCACAGGATTATCTATAACAATTGATAAATGTATATGTGTGTATGTGTATGTATGCAAATAAATAAATACACTAGCATATACATAAATACACATGGAAATCTAAAGTGACAACATTTTTCTATTATTGGCCATTAAAGAGACTTAAGAGCTGAGAAAAAAAGCTACAAAAAACAGCAAAAGGATTTTAGTCTGAATGTTGCTGCTGTTAAACAGTAACGAACGGTAAGTTTTCTATTTGGTACAAAAATTATGGATAAAAATTCTTAGATTCTGATACACACACCCACAACCAACTGCAATTTTTATATGTTGAATGCTGGCTGACTGGTGGGTTTGCGTTTGTCGTAACACCATTTGAATTGGGATTTGAGTAAATAAATACTCAAACTATTTTTATTTTCATCTTATATTGATATTGAATCAACGACAATATTGTTGTTATTGCTTATAGCATTCTCAAGGATTCATGCACAACATGCAATATTAAAGGAAAGAAAACTACATCATCGCAATAGTATATTTTATTTAGTTGAAATCCCTTAACAAATAAGTACGAGCACTAAAAAAAATGTGTACAATAATAATTTGTTTTTCGATTTAAAAAGCATTTAACAATAATATTTAATGGTTTTAAATACAAATTTATTGTGATCTTCTTAAGGAAACACCAGGAAAGAGGCAACAAACAGTACAAAGAGTGGCAAGTTTGTTTTTTTTGCGCTTTGAAAATCATAAAACGGTTTAAATACAGTTTTTTCTACAGCGGAGTTTTTTCGTTAAATTTATTTTTAAGTATTTATTTATGTTTGTTGATTATTTGGTTGTTGTTGTTGAAAAATTTATAACTGTTTAATGTATTTATAAACCTATTAAAACAAATTAATGTAAAATTAATTGCTTGTGAGTATTTTTATGCCAAAATAACCGCAAATGAAAATCCATTTGTATATAAAATTCTTCTCTCTCTTTCTATCGTCTGATTACTTGGGGATAATAGGGCAGGGCCTAGTTTTCTGGGAAAATCATTAAATTCGTGGGAATCTTTTCATAAGTCCAATCATGAAGTTGGCAAAATAGGAAATAAATTCGTACTTTAATTGAATCATTTGATCTTTGTAAATGAATAAAGTAGTAAGACCGATCGTTTTGAAATTTTGGAACTGTCTTACTGACGATGGGGAAATTCAAATAGACCAATATATATATATATATATATATATATATATATATATATATATATATATATATATATATATATATATATATATATATATATATATATATATATATATATTTATCTGTGGTAGGGAAAGGGTAACCCAATACAGAGCAACAATACTGAGACTCCCTAAATTTAATTTGTGTTGCTCTTAGAATACAGTGCAATTTCCAGGAGGGGAGACAGCTAACCCCCATACAAAATGATTATTAATTTTCATATATCTATACAAGAACAATAGTGAGACTCTCTAAAGTGGATGTGGGCTACTCTGAGAATCAAGTGTGTTTTCAAGCTAAAGCCTTGTGGTATAGGAGGGTGGAGAGGGATACCTCCATATAAAGTATCACTGTAAAAGACAAAAAAAAAAATTTATGGTACGCGTCTCGAAAGTTTACATTTGGGATTAATTTTAGGGGAGTTAAAGTCCCCAACCCCCACCATTTGAGCATAGTTATACTGACTCGGCATAGGAAATCTTGTCCGCCTTACCTTTATAGTATAAGATGTGTTCAGCACTTTTATGTAAAACACCACGGGATATATTTTTGTAGAACATTTCAAGCCTCTACCTCTTCGTTGTATGGGGTTTTTTGTCTCCCCTTTTGTCACCACAGAAGCTCCAGACTCAACTTGAACGCCAGAAGCCGTTCAAAGTTTAAAAATGTTTAAGGGTTAATTTCGTACTTATGCAAAATTAGTACTCGGAACACAAAATCTTGTCAGCATTACGTTTAAGGTAAAATATGAGTTAAGCACTTTTACGTAAAACGCCACGAAGAACACTTTTGTGTAACATTTTAACTCTCTAACTCTTCATTGTATGAATCTTTTTATCCCTTTCTTAGAAAAGAGAACAAAATCTGCTCTTCCGCGACAATATAGCGAGCTGAAATGTTCTACAAAAATATTTAACATTAAATTCTACTATAACTTTTCAAAGACACCCAACCTCCAGACTTAACTTGAACGCCAGAATTCATCCAAAACTCAAAATGTGTATAGGGGTTAATTTCGTACTTATTTACAATTAGTAGTAGACATAGGAAATCTTGTAAGTCTTAATGATGGAACAGAACTGCGGCTAGGCGAGTTTTTCCATACAAATTGACAGAATCTATTTTATTTTGAGAACTTTTTTTCTCATGCTCTCAGTCTTAGCCACTCATTCTCTCAACAATGTTGCCGTGTTTTAATGAAATTGCATACATTTTTCATATGGAATATCAGAACAAAAGAAAAAAAAAACAATAATATGAGAGAATTGTGAAGCTATTGCCGTCGATTAAGTTTTGGGCCTGTTTATTTTCCAGCGTTTTTGCCTAAAGTTTCAGACATAGTTCTATTTCAGCATTTAAGTAACGTACACACTGTCGAACTAGAGTGACGGTAGAAAATTCATCATTTTTGAAGGATACTTTTGACTGACCAGACTATCGATCATGTTTGACACTCAAACCGTTATTCAAGAAAACAACTGACCAAACATGGAAAATAACAAAGTTGGATGCGCTTTATTGATAACAAAAATTTTTTATGATGGTGGAGTTCCCGCAACATTCAGTAACTGTTTACTCGTTAAATTGGTAAAATTTCCAATACATTTCGTTGTCAAAATTTTTTAAAATAAATTTTACAGCAACAAAATATATGAAAAATTTTACCAAACAGTTACCGAATGTTGTGTGAACTCCACCAATGATTTTTTTTCAATTTATTCCTTTAATTTCTTATCATCGCGCATCATACGAGTTTGCTGTTTGGGAAGTTTATGATACAAAAAACAACTCTTGACGGATAGTTTTTGGTACACACTATCAGTCAAAAGGCAATCTGGCCGCTGACTGTTACTCAACCGCAAAAGTTTTCGTGGTTGAAATTTGAGAAAAACTGTCACTTATGTTCGATAATGTGTACTCTACTTTACGCTCAAGGCATGAGATGTTTTCAGCACTTTTATATAAAACACCACAAGAACGCTATATCGCCGCTGAAAGAGCATGTTTTTGCCATTTATTTAAGAAAAGGACAAACAGATTCACCCCGCGAAGAGTTAGATAGCTAGAATGTTTTAGAAAAATATTTCTCGTAGAGTTTTACATAATACATACTGAGATACTAATGCACAACATAGCACTCTCCTTCGTCGGTAAAATAACTAATAAAATGGCTACACAACTTAGACAAATTAACGCCTATACTTGACACCAGAGGCACTGCAACACTGCTCCAAAAAATTTAACAAAAAACGCGCAATAGCACACAGAGTTGAAAATGAATTAAGCTTTCTATCTATCTCTCTCTCTCTCTCTCTCTCAACGTACCACATGCTCTCTCTCCTATTTCTACACAACAACGGGTTAGTTATATATAAAAATAGCGAATATGCTAACACAATTCACGTTTTAACCACCGACCGAAAAAGAAGGCTGTTATAAGTTTGTATTGCGTATCTATCTGTGTGTCTGTCTGTTACCTCGTAGAGCCTAAACGGCTAGACAATGATTTAGTTTTTTGTGTTTGAACGGTGACTTGATGGAGAGTGTTCTTAGTCATGTTGAAAGAAAATCGGTCTAGCCGTTTAGAAGTTATCACCTATTTTCTAGCGGTAACTTCTTGAATCTACGTGTCTATGTAGCACCGTAGCTCCCAAACGCCTTGACCAATTTTAACTTAGTTTCTTTTGTTTGAAAGGTTACTTGATCTAAAATCTTCTAATTTATATTTGAAAATAATTGGTCCCGCCGTTTTGAAGCTTTCATTAATATTGATAATAATTTGATTTTCAGCAAAGCAAATAGTTTTGTATATTCGTCTTCAAATTCTTACCACCCTAATACAGTACAAAATAGCAACTCAGTTTGTTCAGTCATAAACAAGGCCAGTTAATGTTATTTTTTGACCACCTAGAAATTTTTGTTGTATTTCAGCAACATACAATTATTTTAGTCCTTCGATAAAAAAAAGTGAAACTCCAAACATGCAAACAGACGTGGAGTAAGTGCACTCATTTTCAACGTTTCTTTTACTATTTGTTTACAACAAAGGCATTTTATAAAGGACAGTCTGAGAAGTGTCTTATATAATAAGAGATGTGTTCGCATCACCTGTGAAGATAAAATCCATTCCAGCTGTATTCTGATTAGGAATTGATCTCTTCAGTATCAGATTAGTTTTCATAATATTTTTGTAGTTAAAAAACTTAAAAAAATAACACAGCAAAATATACGCGAGAAATTGTCCAAATATTACTGTTCGCCTGAACCATATCAAATTTCTACTTTACTTCTTTTTAATAAGAACTTTTAGAATTGCTATCTTATAAAGTCTATCTATAAAGTGTGTATCGAACTAAATGAACGGTAAAAGCAGGAGAATAAAAATATGGAATTGTTCATGCAAAATTACATGCCATAATGTTAATGTAATTGCAACTCATTATGTGCAACGGTATTATCAAGGCGAACACACGCTCATATGTATAGAACAGGAATTGCCTGCTTACGCACACTTACAAAAATAATAACGAGCTTATTCGTAAAAACTCTTTGAGTAACTGTTTTTTATAAAACGTGTTTCCGTCTTGGGGGCCTTTAAATACGTAAACAAAATAGATATGGCTTCCCACTACCCCAATGTAAAAGCAATTCTGTTCCAAAACAAAACTAAAAATATAATAATATTTATATGTTTTGTGTAATTTTTGTATTCTTTCTTAGTTTCTACAACAGTATATTTCTCAATTAAGTCTATCGTTACTTTAATTTACAATAGGCGTATCTAACATATAAATAATTTTTAAGTTTGAAACAAAAAACTCAATAAAAAATTTAAAAAAAGCTTATGTATAGTTTAGGAACTGTAAGAAATGTGGAAAACAATTCAGTATACATATTTCATAGTTCTTAAAATATATGTAATACTAAATGAAGTCTATTTGCTGATAGTTAAGCATTGTCTATATACATTTCATTGGCGCTTTACCAAATCGTCAGTTGACTTCAACCACAATTTTGAAAAGTCACAAATGCATATAGAATATGCTTAACTATCACCAAATAGACTTCATTTAAAATAAAATTATGAAAATATGTCAAATAATAAATTTCTTATATGTAATACTCTTTTGTAATTCTTTTATTAACTTTTATGTCTAACTTAAATTTTTTTTTATATGTTAGATACGCCTTTTGTAAATTAAAGTAATGCTATCTAAAACCACAGAAAAATGTTTCTCAGAAAATGTAATAAATTAAACAAGTTTACCTTAATCGAAAGATTTATAATTAAATAAATTCAGTAAAGTGCAACTTTCACTCGCACACGAAGGGTTCCGTACAAATACCATATACATACGTATATCACTTTTTTCGTTTTGGCGACTTTTATTAATATTAGTTTTTGGGGACTTTTTAATCTTACCGATTTTTTCCGTTTTGACGAACTTTTTCGCGTTTGGCGTTTTTTGTTAGCTTTTGCGCTTTTTTTGTTTTGACGACATTTTTAATTTTAACTACTTTTTTCGCTGTGGCGATTTTTTAGCTTTTGCGCTTTTTTCGTTTTGACGATTATTTTAGTTTTGGTGATTTTTCCCGTTTTGGCGATTTTTTTGTGGTTTTTTTCTTTAAGTTCTGTTTGGGATTTCTTTAGTTTTAGCGTTTTTTTTGTTTTGGCAATTTTTTTCGTTCTGACGATTTTTTTGCATTACTTATTGGGATACCCTTTAATAATTAATTTACCCATTAATTATTAATTTTTGTTTGCTTCAAGTGTTTAATTGTTGTGGTAGAGAAGATTTCTTAATTTCTTACAGAACCTGATTATTCTATCCTTCATTTTTAGTTAGTTTGATTTTTTAGCATTCGCTACTGTTGCCTTTAAATGCTGCACTAGCTGTATTCAAGAGTTTTTCAAGAGTTTGCCTCTTACAGTTTCCAAGATACAGGTAGTTAGTTGTCAAAATTACATAGTCGAAATTACACTAACTGATAGAAGAATAACCTTTCATGTTTATTTTGTTTAAATTTCAGTATTTATTGATGTAGTCTGTATAATCATATACAAACTTTGACAATTTCGCGTGTCTATATATAATTTCTTGTTGTATGTTACATTAGGATCTTAACATGTTTCGTTGCTCGCTTTAGAACACCCTTTCATTTTTAACTTTCATATATTTGTGCAAGAAAAGTTAAATGGATTTTTTTTAATTCTTGAGAATGTCTCGAATAAATAAATTTTTTTTCATATATTTGTTGTTGTAGCGGCCATATATTCTCTGAAAATTTCAATTCCGTGCCTGTTAAGAGTTCTCGAGAAAACAGCTTCTGGTAGACAGACAAACAGACAGACATACGGACAAATACACATACGGAACGCAGAAAAATGATCACCACAAAATGTTCAAACAAAAGTTTGTCTAAAAATAAATTTAATTTTCAGTAAATATTCTGTCCATAATCTATGAATTGTTTGTTTGACTTTTATTTAGAACGCAAATAATAAAAACAACAAGAAAAACTGTGCTGTAAAAAACAACCCCGATGACGACATACACACAAATAACAACAACAACAATGATATCAAAAGGAATGAGATTGTACCAAGTTTGTTTACTGAAGATTATTGAGTGAATCAATTCGTTAATGTCCTTGCTTTATTTCTCATTCATTCTTTTAGAGTCTTTAGATAAACATTCAGACTTGAACACATTTAACAAAGTGAAGTCCCATAAATGCTTAATGCAAGATGATGATGGGTCATCAATGGGATGGGACAAAAATTTTGATTGATATATTGAAAAAAATCCGCTAAATATTTTTGTTTGATTAAGTAAACTATTTTGTTTAGTATTTTTAGACTAATTGTTTTATAAATTCAGACAGAAATATTGTTTGATATTTTTCAGAAAATCTCGTAAATCTTTTTGTTTGATTTAGTAAATTGTTTTGTTTAAAATTTGTAAATATTTTTAGACAAATTGTTTTATAGACTTAAACAATTTGTTCACTGAAAAAAGACCACGGTTTTTTTCAATGAAATTTTTGATATATTTTTGTCTATCGGCTATGTTCTGTATTTCATGTGGAATTAAAGTTTGTTTGTAGGTCCGTTCCTAGACAAAATATTTACTATTTCATTGAACTCCTTCACAGAAAATGAAATTTAGTTTTTTCTGTGAAGGACAGCGTAGCAAAAATTATATGGTCGCTTTTCTCTTTTGGTGTACGAAACCCTAAAAAGGCCCTCTGAAATGCCGTTAAATATTTTGCACTCGAATTTGCTCCTCTTACTTTTGTGAATACACGGCAAAAAATAATATAATAAACAAATAAAAAACAAGATGGTTACAATTTATAAATTGTATGAACTCGCATATCGAACCATTTATGCCATTGTTGTTATTGTAGCAATTTTTTACATTGGCATGAACACCAGCTGCTCGTTATGAAAAACTTTTAAACGGGAGTTTGTACAAAATGTGTTATATTAAAAGCTCAAATGGGAAGTTTTAATTTTTTTGACGAATTTGTTAACAGCCTTAAATGCATAGAAGTAGAAGTAAAATACTGGTATAGAAAAAACATGTGCTGAATCTAATTGTTATTTCCAATAAACGTTTATTTTAAAATGATAATTTTTTCAGTGCTGCCCTTCCCACACAAGTTATAACTTTCCACAATAGAAAACTGATAAGTTATTGATTTCACCCCGGTTTTGGAGAATCGAGTTTCCATCAGATTTCGATGTTTTGACTATTTTTACTATGATATCGGTATGAATGTATGAGTGTGCATGTGTTACGTGTGTTAGTATATAACACCCCCATAACTTTGGAACGGCTTCACCGATGGTAACAAAACTTCTTGAGATTTTTGTCTAACTTAGAGATTATGTCAATATATGACCCGATTCGAATTGGTGGATTTCAAGAATTTTTCAAAATATATTTAAACTAAAAAATAATATTTAAACTACTATTCCAATCTATCCAGCTCTTAGCCTTGGAAAACTACGTCGATAGCTGAAAATTATATCAAAATCGATTAATTTGTTCGAGAGACATCGTTCTCGAAAATTTTCGAAAAAGTATTATTTTTTAGTTACTCTAAAAATTGTTATCAAATCGATCTTTTATATGTTACCAAATACGACTTAAAAACTGCGCCGAATGCTGAAAGTTTGATCTAATTCGGTTAAAGGCTCGTTTCCGCAGACAACGTAATGGTCGGCGAAAACGAAATTCCATGCATTAGCAACGAAAAAAAAAGAGCTGAAACAAAAATTTTTTATTGCTAATGTATGCAATTTCGTTTTCGTCGACGATTTCGTTGTCTGCGGAAATGCACCTTAATTGGTTTGTAAGATATCGTTATAGAAAATATTTTTTTTAATTACCCCAAAGCTGTAAGGATTTTCTGGCGTTTTGAGCTTGATATTAGCGGGAAGTTTTTTTTAAACAAACTTAGTCCGTGAAGCGATTAGCTTGTCTGCGGAAAACACTCGGAGTCTATGGCAGGAATCAAACCCACGACCTCTGGACTGACAGGATAGCATCACTACCACTCAGCCACAGGGGCACCCAACTTTGTTTTTTCTTTTTGTAAAAATATATGTTTTTTATACTTTAGTGACACATCAGTTAATTTGTTTTTGTGTGTGGTCTGACTGCAAAATTTAAAGATTTCTTCAGTTTTTAATAATTTGGAAAATACTTTAGTGAATTGTTAAGGCTTTAATACAAAAATATCATGACAAATATTGGCATATTTACCGATCTTAGCCTTATACCCTGTTCAGACATGGATTTTCAATTGACACAATTTAATTTATATTGAGCAATCACATTTAGTGTTCACACATAATAAATTAAGCTTACTAAATTAGCATTTGACTTGCCAATGGTGTAATAAGTATAAGGGTGGCCGCATACAACATTAAAACAAAAACTAGATAATGGTTGTCAAAAAAATACATATGTTTGAAGTAGCTTATGCACAAAATTACTAGAGCAAAAAATAGTCATCTGACGTTATATTGCCATCTGTACAATTATTACACCATGGGCTTGCCACTGTATACAATTTTTGCTTCTCACTGAACATACTTCGCAGTAAACATACTTGTCACAAAGGGTTGCATTTCGAACTTTACTTAATTTATGAAACAATTTAGTACTTATTTCTCAATTTATTAATTGAACCTTTGTATGGTAAATTGAGCTCAATTAAGGCTTTAACTGCGTAAATTTCCTAAATTGCACAATTAAGGCGTATGTCTGAACAGGGTATTAAGCTATTTAGGTTCTTCGAAAAATCCATTTTAACATGAAAAAAAATCGATTTTGTAAGAATTTTCAAGGATTTCTTTCTGTGTATTTAATCTACGTGTGTTTGCATGCGTATACATTTTGGTCTGTATGTACTATTTTATTACGATGATAAGACAAATGCACTTGCAATGTTGTTGAGTTATTATTATTTTAATGCATATGCTTATTTTATGTTGTTGTTTTTCTGCTGCTGCATTATTGTTGTAATCACTATACCAAAAAATTACATATTTTTAATTCTCACTGATTTTAATGTATAAATGTAATTTTTTTATTATGTATTTATTTTATAAGTAGATTTAATTTTGATTGTTTGTTCACATTGTGCGTTTGTATTCACAATATTTTGACTGATACATTTTATAAAAAAATTGTTAAATTCATACGATTATTGTGTATTTTAAAAAGAGCGTGAAATATTTTAACACACATTAATGTGGAAGTATTATGGATGGTTGTACGATACATTGTTAAAGCAACAATTGTTGAGCATTCGATTTGGGTCAAAATAGTTTGTTTTCTATTTGGTAATAAAATCAAATAAATAAAAATTCAATAAAAAGTATTTTTAGTGATTAAAACGTTTTTAAAAAATATGACGCAATTAGTAAAACTTGTCTTTACATTAAATTAATTTCTTTAGATTTTTAAATCAGCTAAAATTAGAAGCAAATTTAATATTATACATGAAGATAAAATTATAGTTATATTATGGTCACAACAACTATATTATGATTTTTGCAACAAAATATAGCAATGAAAAAGAAAAATCTATATACTATTTCCACCACATGTAGATTTTGTAATATTTAACATGATTAATCATGACTACATACATTAATATTTTGGTTATTTGTCTTATTTATTTATTTATTGAAAACAATATTATTAACGCATTCTTAAATATTAAACAGTCCCCTTGTTCTCCCATTAAACTAAAAATAAAAATGAGAATGTTAATAAAATCACTCATACGCCATATTAAACTTTAAATTCATTTAAACATTTATCATGTCAACGGAATTCCCCGAGTTCGTAATTCAACCTACAAAAACCAAATCAAGTGAATATATATAACATTCTTATAATAAATTTTCCCTTATTTGTGAATATAAAACTAAATAAAAAACGAACGGAAATTTACATTTTCATTCTACAACATTTCATTTTCAATGTATATCACCTTCAACAATGTTAGAGAACAACGAAATAAAATGAAAACCTTTTTTCATTCTTAGTTTCCTGGTTAACCAATGCAACAATAAATCTTTTAGAAAAACGTTTATAAATTTTGTGCAAAATCTTTTGATATTTCTACCGCCTTGTGTGTGTAAAATACTGATTCAGTTTGAAGCGAATTCTGTTTGTATTTGCTGGCATGTTGTCATTGTCACTTTTAGGTGTCTGAACGTAAAAGATTCTTTACAAGAATTTTAGTATCTGAAGGTATATCCTTTGTTGTCTTAGTATCTGTGTGTATTTTACCACAAAATATGCCTGTTATTTCGCCAAAAAATAAAAAGATAATTTATCATTTTGTTGGAATGAATATATTTTAACACTTTTGGGACTTTTTTCATTTTAAGTTTAGGTAAGACTTTGGCTGGCATATGCGAATGGTGTATTTAAATTGACTTTGCATATTTTTGCAATTGAAATTTTGTGCCTTTTTTATGTCAGCTGTTTTAGAAAATTTATATATTTTTTTCAAGTTCGAAGTTCAAAGAGAACCTAGAATATAATTTTAATAAAATTTTTGTTTAAGCTTTATAAAAAACTTAGGTTACACTATGCAACAAAATGAAACTTTTGTGATGATATTTGATCACCACTATATTTTTTTGGTGTGTTATTGTCCCCTCCCTAACTACAAAAATAGTAAAACTTTAAAATTCTATGGATACGTTTTTTAAAAATTTTTTTTTTTCTAAAATTTGGGATTTTTCCAGAAGCTACTACAGTGATTTCATCATAACGTGGAATGGGGTGGTGCAATTTAATTGCGAAACACACCAAAAATCTTGGAATAAAATTACCTTTAAGCCGATTGAACATTATTTATTCTATATACTAAATAGTTTCGAAATTATTCAGACCCCAATGATGAAATATATATTTTTTTCTACAAAATTGGAAATTTTTTATAATTGATCATAAAGCCACTTCTATTACAGATAAAATAAGATGTATTTTATGAAAATCGATGGATAAATATGTTGTTCATAATAAATTGAAGTCACCTAATTTTTGCAAAAATTGCGAATATTTACACTGGTAGAGGCCACCAAAAATAGATACGTGTACCGGGGTTTTGAAAGTTTACATCTGGGTATATTTTCCCTGCGGCAAATTTGGTGACAAATGATCCAAAAGTACTCGTCCTATGACTTGAGAAAATGAGACTGGTACCAAAAATAAAGAGTAGTGAATGGTGAAAAAAGACATATTGTATAAATGGTCACATATTAACCATTTTCAGTCAATTTAGTTGGTACTCCGGCTAGTATATTAGTAAACGGCACTGAACTAATTCGATACACCTATTACATAGTATCTATATAATATTAATTGTCTCCCTTCAATGAGACTGCCATGCCACTCAGGAACCTGTTCCGTAACTATATTCAGATATTAATTCCTGCTTAACTGGTATTTACAACATTGAAATATAAGTTCCCCTGTGGTCGAGTGGGTAGTGTACTAACCTGTCATGCCGGAGGTTGTCTGTTCGAATCCTATCAAAGACACCGCTTAAAAATAAAATACAATTTCTACTTGGTTTTATAACAATAAAAAAAATAAATTAGTCGATAATTACAGCTGAATTTGGGAATACTATTTATATATAATCTATATTATTCTACACCGATTAGGACTCAATAAGATAGTTCAGAGACAAGTTACAAGGTGCATACAAAGTATCAATTAACCCCATCCTAGGCCATCCCCATGTAAAAGTGGTTGGTCCGGTTCAGAGGATGTGTTAGAACTCGGACTGGTCCCTACCACCTGGGGACCGGTCACGTGACTTGTTTTGTGTCAGTTCCATTTACCGCAGGGTTAGGGTGAGTTAAATTTCCTCCTTTAGCACATACTGACTCGGCATACAACATCTTGCTGGGCTTACTTTTAAGGTGTATACCGTTTTCAACACTTTTATGTAAAATACCACCGAAAACATTTTTGTGGAACAATCAAGGCCGCTATATCGGCTCTGGAGTGGAGTTTTTTGCCCCTTATTTGTTTAGGGACCCAAAAGACCCATATTTTGAAGAGCTAGAGGGTTTAAATGCTCAAAAAAGAATGTTAACATAAAACCGATGAACACATATTATACGTTAAACGTAAAACCTACAAGATATCCTATACCGAGTCAGTATAACTATGTGCAACAGGGTAGGGGAAGGGGATTTAGCTTCCCCTAAAATGAGTCCCAGATGTAAACATTCAAAGTGCCGCTACATATACATATATATTTTTTGGAGGTCTTTACTAGAATCAGCTGTTAGAATATTGTTATTTAAAAATAAAATTGGTTTTGTTGCAAAGTGTAAATATTCGCAACTTATGCTAAAATCAGGTGATTTTACTTTATTATGAATAAAATCAATAATTTTTCATCGATTTTCATGAAATAAAGCTAATCTTATTTATAATTAGTAAAAACACGTTAAGTGGTCCCGTTATTTTCCACTTGATCACGGAATACTTGGTAAAATATATTAATCTGAAGTAATAATAAGTAATAACACAGGGGAACAAAATGGACATTTTGGTTTGGTGCAGCGAAAACTATAATTGATAAAAAATACGTGGGACGTGCAATTTTCAAAACTGCCTCTAATTTTTTTGGTCAGCTGTAATTTTTAAAATATAGCGGTTTTTATTTTTTAGTCATTCACTCTTTTTATGCTTCTTCGCTGTATTTTTCCAAACTGGACTTTAAAACTAAATAAGAATTTTTAGATTATTAATCTACACAAAATTATCTTTATTCTAAATACAATTTTGTTGATGTACGTTCCAGGATATTTTTTGGTGAAACCGTAAGGAAGTTAGCTATTTTCAGTTTTGAGTTGACAGTTAACTATTTTCAGTTTTATCCTTATAAATCTTACATTTGATTAAAATTTTAAAATATTTTTACCAAGCCCATACATGATACCACAATAAACACATTTTTATGAACAAAATTGGAATCTATTTGAAATGTCCTGAAATAAGCGCAAAACAAGACAAAATTAAACACAAAATGTCCTCAAAATACCACCAAAGTCTAATGCTAAAAGCACCTGCATTATTATACTCAAATGAAAAATATTTTTGTGTAAATTAATAATTTCTTTAAATACATCCGAAAGAAATATATTCACTGCAAAAACTGGGGTATATCACGCAAATATAAAATTCGCAATATTTGAAAAACTCCAAATGAGGGAAATAAATAATAATAACTTAAGAAAATGATATTAACCCATTTGTGTCTCTAGGATGTGGAAAATAAACTAAAATTTCGAGCTAATCTTTGTATTTTGAACTAGTTTTTTATTTTAATTAAAAACTTTGTTTCCTGTATCGCCTTGTGTATGCTGTGTAATTTTTTTGTGGCAATTTTCGAGATAAAAAATTTCATCGAGTTTAGGACTAAAATAGCTAAATTTTAGCATTCTTGAAATATCAGACAGATATCCCGAAACAACCACCGGAACTATTATACTTAAAAGAAACATATGTTTGCGTAGACTAGTTTGTTGCCAAGAAATTGTAATTTTAAGGTGTAGCACTCAAAATTTAGATGAAGAACTCCAAAAACTAGGGTGTATCATGTAAATGAAAAAACCGCGATATTTCGAAAACGCGAGCTGACTGAAAAAAACTAGTATAATATAGTATTGAGGGATCATAAACACGGACAAAACTGTGGTAAAATTTCGGGCACCAAAAACTCTGTTCCGCTGTGTAATCATTTCCTAAAAATTTTGAATTTCATGCCATTTTTTAATTAAAAAGTCATTTGTAAAAAAAACTGTTAGGGATAACTTATAGACATTTTCAGAGTTGACAGTGTAAAATGTATTTGAAATTTTAAATTAAATACATTTCAAGTTATAGTTTCATAAAAAAAATTAGAAAAAATTTATTTGTTTATTATTATACTTTTTATTAACTTTTAAATAAACAAATGAAAATTTTAATGACTTCTCAGTTTGATAATCGAACTTTGTTTTTAGTTATACTCTCTATACAGCCAAGTTCTACACTCCGGAATAAAATTAGAGTGCCCGGCATTAGTTTATATAATATAATTTTTTTTTTATGAATTACACTATGTAGTTAAAAAATTTTCAACTTTTCGCCATAACCTCCAAAAAGAGATATTTTCTAAGCTAATTTGTGGTTGCTGAACACGAATATGGCATTAATTTTTTTGTGTTAAGAAGCGTTTTCGAGATATTCGCGAAAAACTGCGTATATAAAAATATTTAAATTTTGCATAAAAAATACATTGTTCATCGTTGCGGTCTGAATAATTCCGAAACCATATTAAAAAATAATTTTAAAACGGCTTAAAGGTAATTTTATAAAATTTTTTTAAGTGGTTTTTGTAATAATATTGGACAACCGCTTTATAAGTCATGATAAAATCAGTGCGCCAGTCTCTTCAAAAATCCCAAGTCTTAGAAAAAAATTAATAAAAAAAATTATTCATGGAATTTAAAATTTTGACTGTTTTGAGGCTAATCAAAAAAATATAGTGATACTCCTTGACATGTTTCTTGTTGTTAGTTAGTTAGTGTGTTAAAGCAAAATTAGCTTACATACCCTGGATACAATGCTACTTGTCCATACAGTGTATGGACAGTGTAGGACAAATCCTTCTGGAGTTATGCTAGTATATATCGTTTAGCCTGTAATCCCTTATCTCGAGGACTAGAATGTATTCAAACAAATTAATGCGAAAGGTTTTGAGCTTCCTCAACATTTGTGTACGAAATGTATAATAAGTCCCATCAAACAATTTCACAAATCTATGTCTCTAAATTTTTAATTATAATATCTATTTTACTTTCTTTTCTGCAAAAGCCGAATATTTAAAATATTTATTACAGTGAGAACTCACTCAAACCAATCACACAATTTCTTTTTTTCCACATCCTTTTTTTTCAACACATTATTAAAAATACAAATAAAAGCACATTAAATCCGCTTACGGATGACATAATTAAATCCTGGCACTAATTAAATTCTCAATTCACATAAAAATGGACCCAACTATTTGTAGCAACAAAAAAGTAAAGTACTACGACTCGTGCAAAAAAATAAAATACCAACCAGGAAAACCTCATAGAGCTAAATAAAGAAAAAAAAAATTAAAATGGTCACTTTTCACATTTAATTTTTCAAAACTACCTTAATTGCTGGATACACAAACCCAACCAAACCAAACCGAGAAAAAAGCTAAAAGTAGCAGAGAACACAAAAAACTTTTGGCTTAACATTTAATTGTATGAAAGTTCATTTGATAATCCTAAAGGATACGGGCAGCATCAATAGAGCAGGAGTTGCATAAGCCAGGAAACATTCATTAATGAAGAATATAAATGCATTAGTGTGTATTTAGTTAGATAGATGTGTGTGCAAATGTGAGTGTGTGTGTGGGCTGTTGAATCTAAGAGACCCATTTCAGCACATGTGTCCTTTTTTGGTGAGAAGACTACCGTCTAAATGATGTTTACAGGCAAGCAGATATGGAATTTTAAATCCTTTTTGCTTAATGCACACTGAGAAAAAATCAATATCAAAGAGAACATTCTATTGAGTAGATATATTTAAAACAGTTTATCCAATTTGCAGACTGTAGCAATATAACGTTACTTTGAATTTTACGCTTACTAATAATTACACATTTTTAAACACGTATAACTTTTTATTGGAATCGTCTCTTTTAGGGTTCCGTACACCAAAAGTGAAAATCATCCTATTGTTTACGCTACGCTGTCCGTCCGTACCTCTGTCTGTCACAGGTTGCATTCTCGAGAGCCGTAAGAGGTACGAACCTGAAGTCTTCAGAGAATATGTATAACTATGGCCGTTACAACAACAAATAATATTTCCCATATTCATAAAAATAATGTGTGTACATTAAAACAAAATTTCTATAGAAATTTAGACACTCGAAATTTTCGAAGTTAGTATATGGTTACACAGACTACACCAATTAATATTATAATCTAAACAAAATAAAAATTAAAGGGTATTCGATCACTTCTGTGGCAATAAGGAATATGTGCTTCAGTCGAGATAAGCAAATTTTGAGTTAATATGACCATTGTATTCTCCATATTTAAAAGCACCTCGTGGCAAATTTTGATTTATTTCGTACGGTTTTTCAGGAAGTTATAGCGTAATGACTTGCTTCTTTATTTTTTTCAACTCACAACCTGATATGGAATAATTCCTCAAGTCAGCTTATAATATATTAAATTTCAAATTGAATATCGTTATTATAGTACAAAGAACCACTTATTCCTAACTTAAAAGAATCGAAGAACGAAAAGTCAACATTAATTGCAATATAAATTATAAAATATGACTTAAGCGCTTTTTCCTTATTGCCATAGACTTAATGTAATTTTGACAATTAGCTATATCTTGGAAACCATAATAGACAACGCCATGAAATATTCACAGCTAGTGCACATTTTAAATGCAACAGTAGAGAATGCTAAAAAACAATTTAAAAATTAAAGGGTATTCTATCAGGTTATGTAATTATGAAATTTAGCTATATCTTCTGAACCATAATAATAACACATTTCAAACAAACAAATTTAATAATTAATGGATAAATTAATTACGCTGCGTTACACTATTTTGGTACCCTCTTAACTGTTAACTGAAATGAATAGGAAATGAGTCAGATTAGCTTAAATGTTCCAAACATATATTTCTACTAACTTCACTTTACATAGCGTCTACAAGTGACAATATCACACATATTTCTGTTACAAATCGTCAAATTCAATCGTAGAGAGAATTATGTTACGTGTAGATTTCGAATGGTGGTTAATTGGCGTTTATCGAATAAAATATGCTTGAGTTATAGTGGATCGAAGTGAAAATTTTATGAAATTTTTAACGTTTTTCTTAATTGTTTTTTTTTACTTTCGGAAGAAGTTTTGTGCCAGAAATAATAACAATTAGTTATAATTTAATTGAATAGTTCATTCGATTACGAAAATTTTAAGTTATAATAGACCGAAATTTGATGGAAACTAAAAATGCTCTAAGGAAAAAACCAAAACGTTAGCATTTAAATTTACTAGCAAATTCTTTATGCAATATTTTTTTTTATTTTTCTTTATTTAGTGCATTTCTTATTAAATTTAAATGCTAGTGTTTCCGTCTTTTCATTATAGCATTTTTAGTTTTCCTCGGATTTCGCTCCATTATGGCTTAACATTTTCGTAATCAAATGAACTATTCAATAAAATTATAAAACTAAGGATTCTTAATTATTTGTGAAATAATTTGGTAAAAAACTTTAAAAATTTCATAAATTTTTAACTTCGATCCACCATAACTCAAGCATTTTTTCCAAGATAAAAGTTAATTAGCCACCATTCGATGCTCAATTTAGTAGCCCTTTAAACAAGATGTCACATTTTATCGAACGCGCTTTTGACTCTCGATAGCGTTTTTAAGAGAAGTATACATAAAAAAAACAAATGTACTGTTATCTAGTAATTTCATTTCTGTTATTCTTACCCTTGATCCAAACATAATTTGGCAATAGTTTTCTTGGTACACGCAAAAAGTATTTTTTTTTTGTTGACCAATGTTATTGAAGGGTACCCCAATAAGTAATGCAAGGAAATTGACAAAACTTAAAAGGTGGCAAAAAAAAAACGCTAAAGCTAAAATATCCCAAAATTACAAAAATTCCAAAATTAAAATACGGCAAAAAAGAAAAAGCGCTTAAAGGAAGAAAGCTCTAAAAATAAAAATCGCTAAAATGCAAAACTAAAAAAATCGGCAAAAAAAAACAAAATAGCGCCAAAACTAATAATATCGTATAAAAATGTGCAAAAATCACCAAAACGAAAAAAGTCGCTTAAACTTATAAAAATCGCCGAAATGCCAAAAATCCTCAAAGCGGAAAAAGGTCGTCAAAACTAAAAAAATAGCCAAAAACTGAAAAAATATTTAAAACTAAAAATATCGGCAAAAAATGGAAAAATTGTCAAAACAAGAAAATAGATAAAACTAACAAAAGATCGCCAAAAAATCGGCAAAACTACCAAAAAATCGGCAAAAAAGAAAAATCTCCAAGAAACAAAAAACCAAAAACGAATGCTAGTTCGTAACAAATCTTTAACCCCTGACCAAGTCCAAGGCTGGCGGACTTATGGTACTTTCTAAATCCATATATTGTCTCCATTTAGTCTCTTATACCTATAGCACCGGAGATAGGGACCAACTTCTTCCAGCAATTGTTCCTATGGAATCAACCAGGCACGAAAAGGTTGTTACTTGGATTTTTTTAAAGACTTAATTGTTGTTATCCAAAAAATACAATCGAAGGCCTCCATGACGTTTCTAAGATCGTCAGAGACTCCTCGAAAACGCTATTTTCATACAAAATAATTAACAAATATGTATAACAAAATTAAAATTTTTTTCAAAATAACAATGTTCTGTCGAATATTCTGGTGAAGAGCATCGAAAAAATTTGCACGTGTATAGGCGTTATCAATGTTTACGTCTAGGACTCATTTTAGGAAGAATTAAATTCCGCCCCCCCTTTGCACATTGCCATAGTGGGTCAGCATAGGAAATCTTGTAGGCCTTACGTTTAAAGTATAAGATGTGTTTAGCACTTTTATTTTAAACACTACGCGGAAAATTTTTGTGGAACATTTTATTCCTCTAACTCTTCGTTGTATGAATCTTTTTGTCCCTTTCTTAAAAAAGGAGCGAAAAACACCAATACACATATTTTACCTTAAACGAAAGGCTTACAAGATTTTTTTAACCAGTACAGCGAATAGTTAGGGGGTTAAAATATTGCACACAAACGTTTCTTCGTGTTATTTGACATACAAGTGCCGAACATATATTTTACCTTAAGCATAGGGCTTACAATATCTCCTATGTGAAAAAGGGGCGGACTTTTGAGCCTCCCTAAAATAAACCCCAGTTGTAAAGTTTCGTTAATATTTTTTTGGTGCCTACTAGCAGAATCAGTCGTTAGAACCATGCTATATCTTTTGTGGTGTACAGTGGAAATAATTTATATCTGGATTACTGTTTCGGTGACAGTCTTCAAACTTGGTGTGAATTATTTTATATGTAGACAGTTTGTGTAGTCCAGCTAAAAATTTAATGGATAGGAGTGTCAGCAGAGTTACCTTCCACACAAAGTATTGCCTAAATATAATTTTTCTAGAGAACTATATTAATGAGAGTTTACCAACTTAGTGTGCGTTACTTTGCAAGGAAAACTTTTTAATGAAAAATTGGATAGTTGTGAATGGAAGATAGTTGTGTTCATTTCTAGAAGTTGAAGAATTTTTACCACTTTCCAATTTGTTTTCAGATTTTGATTCCTTTCTTATATTTTCCTATGGTTATTCAGCCTTATTCTGTAACACTATTTATCAACGTCACGTCAAGAGAATATCAAAACTAGGACTCTTACGTACTCGTTGTTAACAGCAATTTACTGCTTTTAACAGCCTCTAGCTATTTTGTCGGCTTTAGAGGGTAATTGACTGCCAGCAGTCAATTGTTATCCACAACGAGTACGTAAGTATCCTATTTTTGATATTGTCTTGATGTCGCGTCGACAAATAGTTACAGAATAAGGGGGAATCATATTCTTTCAAAAAAATTTCTTAAGTGTAGAATACACACAATAATACATGTACTGTATATGTTGAAAATAATATTAATGTTGAAAGTACCAATGTTCTTGCAACAATCAAACTAACTAAAATTTCAACACACAACATTAAAAATTTGTATTTAAAAAAAATTTTTTTTTGTTAAAGGTCACTTTCTGACTAAAGAAAAATAAGTACAATCACACACAAACATATTCAAAGTATAGAAAAATATTTTTACATTATTAAAGGTATAAAACGAATGTAAGAGTAGATTTCCTCAACCCACTGTGACAGCAAAACACCGAAAGGGAGGGTTTTAAAAATTTTCAGTTCATTTTTACATGACGCCAGCGGAGGCATATGTATGATCATGTGTGAATATGTGCTAGTAAAAAGAAAAAACTTTTGCTCATTGTCAACCACAAAATTGTTGCATGAGGTGTTAAATGGTTTCGCTATAAACTTTTATATCATTTGTAGCTTTAACTAGAAATATTTCTCTGCGTTGGTAGGTATGTGTGTTCACAATATGAATATAAATTTATTCATTTTACATATGTATGTGTGTATGTGTGTACAAATTTCATTATATTGCCACCAGCAAGCAATAACAACATACATACGAATGAAAAACAACATTTAAAAACCCTTTTTCACATTTCATTATTTTCATCTTAGATTAATTGCAAAAAAATTTTCCACAAAATTAATTTAGAGTATTACAACACAAATGAAATTGGTCAAGGATTATAATCTGAGTATTTAATAATCAAAAAAAGGAAAACTTTTAAGCAACATATTTTTCTGTGGAGTGATATTTTGTAGGGAGAAGGCGACAAACAACATTAAACATATTTTATATTTATTCAGTAAAGTAGTTTTCATCAAATGTCTATGTTTAATTTAAAAGTAAATACAACCATGAAATCTAGTTCAAAAGAGATTTTGGGCAAAATCTAGTTTATTTTACTAGATTTCCCATACAAAATAAAATCTAGTTCGTAACTAGATTTTGACAAAATCTCGTTAACTATGGGAACTAAAACGCTGTTTTTTATATTGTACTAAAAAATAGACCGTATAAGGATTGTGTATTAGCTATTTTGATTTTGAAATTTAATTTTTATATGGAGCTTAGCAGTGAAAATTAAAAAAAAGGAATTCAAAAGAGGTTGGTGTAGATGGTATAGATTTAAGAAAGATGGTGTAGATTTAAGAAAGATTTCGCTCTAGTGTAAATGTAGTATAAGTATGAAATTAAAGAACCTAAAATAAAATATTGGTAAATGCAACCAATTTCAATAGTTAGAAACAATTCAATTGTAGTTTAACTGATAGTGTGCTAAGCTTTTAACATGGAGGTCGTAGGTTCGATGCCTGCCATGGCTTAAGCAGGAAATGAGTTTGTTTAAAAATATATTTTTTTTATCCAAAGCTCTTTAATTAGTTTGGCTTAAGCTCGTTTTCAATTTAATCTTTGGATTAAATAAGTTTTTTATTTTAGAAAGAAATTCTAAAGCATGTAATAATTGAACATTCATAGAAAGATTTGGCTGTACGAAAGGTTGAACTGATTGATATCAGATGTTTCGAGACCACCACAGTCTTCTGGTCAGAACACTTTTCCACCTAGACGACACTGCCAGCGAAGGCAACAACAACCAAGGAGCGAAAATCCTATTTGCTTTATTTAACCAATTAACAGATGAGTCGCCATCTCGTGACTTTTGTCGACTATTATCGCTTTACTTTTTAAAGGTTCGTTTTCAGAAAGCTTAAAAATGGTTGAACGTGATAAAGAAGAACATAGTGAAGTTCCGAAACGAAAACAATAAACCGATAATAGTCGAGAATAGTCACGGGATGGCGATTCATCTGTTATTTGGTTAAATAAAGTAAATAGTATTTTCGCTCTTTGGTTGTTGCTGCCTTCGCTGGCAGTGTCATCTAGGACCTAGACTACACTGCATGTATAATTACATGTATTTTATTTACACAACTTCTTAATAAATTTTTATACCTCTGTATACAAATTAAATTCGTCTCTGAAAACCAAAACCAACAAACTACTCTATATATTAAGGCAATGAACAGAACAACAAAAGCTTTGAGACAACCTGTCTCTAAAGAATTTATAACAATAATATATTGTTAAAATATACATTTTATTTCTGTTATCATATTTTGACGATCATCAGGCGAAAACAAAAATATTAAATACAAAAATTATTATAAACACAAGGCTATTTTGTACAGATTTTTAACAATAAAGTTTCGCAAACAGCACAGCAAAAGCATTGATTTATCTGTCTATACAGGCCATGGTGGCACTAGCAAACAGAGACTGCGAATACTAGTTGTAGTTGCAGCACTACCACGGACTCTACTATATATAATGCATTGCCAAACTCTTTTGACTTATTTTTAAAGTAACTACCGTTCGCATACTCCATACCTCTATTCAAAAGCATTTAATACAATGAATTTTGGTGACAATAAAATTGGATAAAAAAAAAAACAACTGAATAAGAAATTTTAACGCCAACATAATTCATTTCCGTTCATTGTCAACACAAAATATTCATTCGTTCATAGTTTAATAGACATACAGACATAAAGCCAAAGTAAATTTATTTCTATATGTTTGAACGTCTGTATGTGTTAATATACATATTAAATTTATATATAGAAGTTTAATACATTGCACGGGATATAGAGTCACTATGAACAATGAAACCTTTTCTATTGTTCGCGAATGAAAGTACATATTAAAATAGATCTGAATTTAATAAAAAGTAGAAAAATGAAATTTACAACAATGCAGGTGAAATGATGCTGAATTGCATTTTTTAAGAAAAAAATTTCTCTTAGTTTTGTTATAGGCTACACATTAATACCCTACCTATTTTTGCTATATTAAAAAATACATAAAACAAATTTGAACAAAATAATGTCTGTAGTGCACTCCAATCGATAACAAAAAGTAAAACAAGTACCAGTGCTGTAATAGTGAGTGATACCAGCTTGGAACGAAGTTAGTGGAATGCAGTTCCCTATGGCACGTTGTGCATATGATATGCAGCATATACATAAATGTTTCCTATGCTGGGAGGTAAAAAAAAAATTCAAGCGAAAAAATACGTGCAACAAATACGTGTAACGAATACTGTTAACGACAATTCAAAACGAAGGTAACAGGCCGGCGCGAAGGTTAAATTCCTTAAAAACTCTGTGTTGCCGCTTTAGGATTTTCTATGCTTTCGGAGTTGCCATTGCTTTCCGGGAAAGTTCTGGGATTTTAGGTAGATGCGTGTCTTAGTTTTTGTGAATCCGGGGAACTTCTGGGATTTTGGGGAGATGTTTGTCTTATTTTTTGGGAGTTCCAGGATCTTCTGAGATTTTGGGTAGATTTTTGTTCTAGTTTTTAAGAATCCTTACACCAGATTTATGTCTTAGGGAATGATTGGTTTCTTTGATAAGTAAAGGTATCTCTGCTAAACACCTGTGCTAAATTCTTGAGAAGTATTGCCTAAGTATCCACAAACCGATAGTTGTTTTTGTTGACGAATTATCTTCGTTTTTGATCGACGGGTTGAAATTACTATCTTTGTTCTTAAATTATATTTTTTATTTTAGCGGTGGTGGACACGGCGGTAAAGAAGAGTGAACGTCTCACATAGCGACCGAAGGTGGCCTGTTGATGGCATGAGGCCGAAAGTAGCAGACAGAAGACGGCAGGCTCAAGCCGATAGGCGGTAGGCTGAATTCGACATGAAGTTCGTTCCGAGCCGGTGCCCAATAACACCGTGTATTATTTTTTTACTACAAGAGTAAAATTCACTTAACATCATACAAAAAGGAAAACGAACTGAGTATGAATTTTATTATTTTAAAGTTTAAAAATATGCAATGACTGAGCAGTTGTCTATAGATTGCGGAAACATTACAGTCTCCTAAGAAAACTATGTATTTTACTTTTTTTATATATCAACGCATAATTTTTTGTCGTTCTTTACCTTATTCTGGAATACCCGTCGACTAAGTGAAAGTTACATAGAAAACAAAAACAAAACTGCATACGTTTCAAAAATTTGTTTATGTTTATTATACAAAATTTACCGGTTTTAAAAGATAGAGATACACCTTAAAATTCTCACGTTTGTTTGATTTTAGAAACGAGTGGAAAACAAAAACAATTTTTGAATTTTTGTTTTTGTTTTCATGTAAATTTTCACTACTTCGACGCGTTTTATGCTGTTTTCATCCAATTTTAATTTTTCTGCATAACGTTTTTGCATCTCGGCTCCGGTTAATTTAGTTTTGTTTTCCTTCCAAACCCAAAATTATAACAAAAATACCGAAATCAGATATTATAAACTTTCACAACAAAATCCACAAAAAAAAATAGACAAGTCAAGAATAAAAATGTTTTTCCTAGTTTCTTTTTCTTCACAATCATATTTTAAACAAATGGTCTAAATAATTGAATTATTTTCGATTAAAAATATTACGATTGGAAAACAATTTTTGCTTCTCGAAAAATTTTTGCTTTTACTTAACACTCAGCTGAATTTGAGGAATAAATATTTAAGTAACGAATGACGAATTCGGAGCAAATTGATGAAGTTCAGGCTACAAATTTTTCAATAAACACTCCAGATTCGTATTTTTTTTAATAGCTTTGTTTTTTGCATAGCATTTATTACTCACAGTTTATTAATTACTATCTCCATGCTATTGATTTATTTGACCATAATATTTAATATAAAAAGGAAAAGTAACGAATGACAAACAACTTGTAGACATACTTTTTAAATAAAAATCAAAGCCTTTTCTTATGAATTTGCTTTATTTTGTAAGGTATTTATTTTTAAATTTACACAAAAATATGAAAGGTTGTTCACAACAGTGATATATCACTTGCATAAATATAAGGTGAATCTATTTATGGGCCTTGGACCAAATGCGCACTTTATGGCCAAAAGCATGCAAAATTCATTTTTTCAGATCTCTTAGAACTTTCTTAGGATTCACATCATACGGTTCATATGATAAGAAAATGTTTGCGAAAGGTTTTCGTTATATTCGTAAATTCCAAAAAATATTGCCTAATTTTTTTCGTAACATGTGCGACAGTTTCGTATGTTCTACGAAAAAAAATTACTACGAAAGTTTTTTTTTCGTAAAATGTTGCAATGATCATTTTCACTGTTAAAATATGATGATTGTAAGTTCCTGATCCGGTTGAGCCATACTTTTTTTATTTTTATTTTTTGATATTTTCGTAGATTTCGTATATTTTACGAAAAAATTTCATGGTGCGAAATTACGAAATATTTCGTAAAATGTACGAGCGTTTAAGTGCATATGTTTCATGGATCTTTTTCGGTGTAACTGAATTATAATATGTTGGTCTTAGATTAGTTGTAATCACTCCAGCCCATTTTTTCCATAGGGATCATCCAAATGTTTTCATATACTGTAAAAATTGCATCAGGTCTGTAGGGTGCAAAAAGTGAAATGAGTTTACTAAAAATAAAGTAAATGTGTACAAAAATATACAAAAAGAAGTAATAAACAAATTGACGTCAATTGAAAATAAAATTTACAATTCATTGAACATTGATGGTTTAAAACAAACCACTTTATAGGCTGGATAACACAACAGATTCCACGGCTTTTTTTGCGTTTGATATTTTTTTTATATATGTATGTACATTTCGAATGCTCCATTTACAAGCAACCTTTGGGGAATATGTTGTTCTAAAAAAATGCAAACAAATTTTAAAATTTTTATAAAAGAGAAATCAGGCATATTGTTGTGCTGTGTTGTGTTTGAATTCAAACGTTTATTTTTTCACCTTGTCTTTTTATTGGCGTCTCACTCTTGTCATTTTATTTATTTTTTTGTTAAGTTTTTACTTACATTGAATTGCAAGAGATTTGCTTATGCGGTAAATAAAACAAATATTATAAAAAAAAGATTGCACACTGCCATTGTTAAAATTCATCATTTGATTTATGAAACAAAAACAAAAAATTGTTTGATTGCAATATTTACTCATACTAATAGATACACACATACATACATACATACTTTTATTATTTACTCATACTCATAGATACTTTTTCCACTCATACTTTTACTATTTACCGGAAACTTTTGAAGTAGTTGAACGCTTTTTTTATATTTGTGTGTGTACTAGTTGCAATGTTCATTTCTTTTTTGTATTAAAATTCCCCAACGTTTTGCATGTTTTTTTTTGTATAAAATATTTTATTGGCTCTTTGTTTTATAGGCTTCTAGTGTTGGTAGTTAGAGCTTTTATTTGCTGCAAAATCAAAATCAGAAATTTGTGGAAAAAAGTTCTCTTTTTTGTGTAAAACTCTACTGCACTTATGCTTTTAAAGATAATCCTGTGCATTTCCGTATTTTGTAAAAATTGCATTGGACAACCATTAGTTACCGTTTTCGATTGTATGGAATAGAGTTTCTGAAAACTGCATGCATTTGAAGGAATGATATGGTTGTCTATTTAAATTCTATTTTGTGAGCATAAATAATTGAGTGGCTTAGGATGTTAAATAATATAATGGTTCGTCTTGTTATATTGTAATTGTTTCTAAAGATCGTACTAATATGGACAACAATAACTTGATATTTCCTCTCTCTTTCTGGATATTATACATCCCACATAATAATGTAGGTAAATCTAACCAATTTGATTTTATACCTGGAACCAGCTATACCCCACAATAATCAATTTCAATACCTTTTTAATAAAACAATTAATATTTTACTGAAAAAGTAAAATATTAATTTTGGCAAATAATGCGATTATAAATAAAAACTTAAACTTAGTTTTAACAATTATCACTAACTAACCAACTTAAATTGTTAACTTATTGTTAATGTAAATTGCAGTAATAATTTTTATTGGTTAAAATAACCTTTAAAAGTTGTAAGTTATTTCATGTCTATGATTACCTTATGCTGTCGTTATTTAACAAGACGACTTGCTGAATTGTGACAACATAAGTTCAAGATCAAAAAATTACATTTTACTAAATTGTAAAATATAAATTTGAGAAAAGCCACGTTTCAAAACTAAAATAGTTCTTAACGGCTGAAATTACTAATTTAATTTTGAAAAATTTTTGTGGTTAAAATGACGAATTTTTATGGTTAAAATTACCAATTTAAATCAATAGTAACGGAAATAGTTATTTTACAAAAATTATTATACAGCCGTGTCACAGATTCCGTTCGGATTGGTTTTGATTTCGTAGTTGTCATTCCGAAAATGTAAATTTTTGGTGCTTTAGATTCCGTTTATTTTGCATTTCGTTTCTACAACGATAAAGTTTTTATACCTTGAGGCGTTTGTTTACTCTTGTTTTTAGATGCAAAGCTCACATTGAGCTTTTTATTAGCACACAGAAAAAACTATTACCAAAAAATTTTCAAACAAAAGTTTGTCTAAAAATAAATTTAATTTTCAATAAATGTTCTGTCCATAATCTATGAATTGTTTGTTTGACTTTTATTTAGAACGCAAACACCAGAACATACACACAAATAACAACAACAACAATCATAGCAAGAGGAATGCAATTGTACCGAGTTTGTTTACAAAAGATTTTTGAGGGAATCGATTAGTTAATGTCGCGTTAATTCTCATTCATTTTTTTTGAGTATTTAGATAAACATTCAGTCTTGAACACATTTAACAAAGTAAAATATCCTTAATGCTTAATGGATGATGATGATGACACAGACAAAAATTTTGTTTGTATTTTTGTTTGATTAAGTAAATTATTTTGCTTAATAATTGTTAGCATTTTTAGACTAGTTGTTTATTAAATTCAGACAGAAATATTGTTTGATATTTTTCAGAAAATCCAGTAAATATTTTTGTTTGATTTAGTAAATTGTTTTGTCTACAATTTGTAAATATTTTTAGACAAATTGTTTCATAGATTTAAACAATTTGTTCACTGAAAAAAACATGTTTTTTTCAATGAAATTGTTGAGGTATTTTTGTCTATATTTACAAATTCGTTTTGTAGGTCCGATCATAGACAAAATATTTACTATTTCATTGAATTCCTTTACAGAAAATGAAATTTAGTTTTTTCTGTGCATCGAAAGCTCATGACCAAATATTTATTTTACGCTCCTAAAAGTATGCAGGTTTTGTAGTATTTACTGCAAATGAAGTCAGTAGAAAAGTGTTTTTCAATTCAACTTTGAAATTTAAAAGTAGTTTGAACACGAAGAAAATTTCGTTTTCTGAAGAAGTAACTTACGGAATTGAAACCACTTCCGATCGGAATGGTATTTTGTGACATGGCTGTATATTTAAATCATGCTAGTCTGTGTTTACTTTGTACTGTCGTTACCCTATGGTAAGTGGAACTGACACAAAACAAGTCACGTGACCGATCCCCAGGTGATATGGACCAGTCCGAACTCTGACACTTCCTATGAAGCGGAACAGCCACTTTTACATGGAGATGGCCTAGGATGGGGTTAATTGATACTTTGTATGCACCTTGTAGCTTGTCTCTGAACTATCTTATGGAGTCCTAATCGGTGTAGAATAATATAGATTATATATACATAAATATAATTCTAAAATTCAGCTGTAATTATCGATTAATTAATTTTTTTATTATTACAAATACAAGTAGAAATTGTATTTTATTTTTAAGCGGTGTCTTTGAAAGGATTCGAACCGACAACTTAGTACACTACGCACTCCACCACAGGGGAACTCATATTTCATTTTAATAAATACCAGTTAAGCTGGAGTTAATATCTGAATATAGTTACGGTACAGGTTCCTGAGTGGCATGGCAGTCTCATTGAAGGGAGACAATTAATATTATATACATACTATGTGATAGGCCTTAGATTCATGTGCATCGAATTTGTTTAGTGCCGTTTACTACAATACTAGCCGCAGTACCAACTAAATTGGCTGAAAATGGTTAATATGTGACGATTTACACGATATCTCTTTCTTCACCATTCACTACTCCTTATTTTTGGTACCAGTGTCATTTTCTCAAGTCATAGGACGAGTACTTTTGGATCATTTGTCAGGGGCAGAATTGTGAGAACCTAAATTGCAGAAAAAAGAAATTACAAACTAAAAGAAAACTAAAATTAAAACAATTTCTGTTTAAGTCTTGGGAGGCATTGAACCTGCGAGCTCCTGGTTAATATTTTCGCACACTATCCACTACACTACAAATCCATTGGCTGATTTTACTATATGTTATGTGTTTGTGCAATTCTAATCAATAATATTGGTTAGATTTACCAATATTTTACATATTTTGGTTGTAGGGCTTGTATTATATGTGTCGATACGAAGCCACAGTTATTTGTCAAGTTTTCAGGAATTCTTTTTAAATCTTTTACTGTCTGAGGCCACAAAGGAATAGTGGCAATCCGGTGACTTCAAAATCCAGAAGTCCTGCAATCCAAATCTCATTGTTCTAAGGAACTCCTTTATATGACTGTCTGTTTTTTCCTGTGCATTTTTTTTTATTCTTTTGGTAACAAAGCTGTATGCGTTTTGAGGCGCGTATGTCATTATATAATTTATTTTCGTGTAATAATCCTTTTTTGTGTCCATCATTCCAATATACATTATTGGTCTTATTGTTTCCGTACTAATTGTTTGGCTTTTGACCAATTTTTCAAAAAATAAAAGCACAGATTGAAATCTTTGCCTAAAAATGCATACAACTCAAACGGATGTGCACTTAGTGAGTGTGTGATATTGTTGCACTAGATATTTATTGTATTTTGTATGATTTATGATTAAAGTAACAAAAAATGTGTCAGGAACTAGTTATTTAAAAGCTAAAATCATATTTTAAATGAAAAAAGGTACATTAAAATGATTTAGCTTAATTTCGTTCTACATTAATAAAGCATTTGTTTTTTTTTAAACTTAGTATTGCTTGACTTCCTCTACCGCCTGTAATATAAAGAGATTAGAAAGTTACAGAATACTGGTCATGACAGTTAAACTCTTGCGTAAAACTTAACATGATTTAGACATGTAACTCATACAAAAGTATGTGCATATATATGTATGGGTAGTGCATACCCTGTCGGAAACTGAGCTAACTTCAAATTAACTTTAAGCTAACTATTTCGCAACTAGTGCTGGCTAACTTGGACTAGTTTCCAATGGAAACAACTAACTATTTTAACATTGCGATGTTCTAGGCGGTAGTCAATTGAATGTTGAAAGCTACAATGCTTCTGAATAAGATTTTGTTTAATTTGAAGATTGTGTTTTTTTTAACAAAAACAAGTAACTACGAAAGTTTATTTTTCGTAAAATAATAAATGTACTATTTTCAATGATCTAACTTATTTGCTGAAATTGTATTAACAACATAAAACATAAGTAAAGCGTTTGCTTGTGATTATAAATATTTAAAGGTTTTGTTAATTTATCAAATATTATCATACTGGGCAAGATGTCACCAGTGTATTGAACGTTACCCATAGTTACCTTAAATGAATTAAGAATTTTTTAAGCATAATAAAAGAGTCTTTGTGAAATCGCCGCGAATATTATCCATCTGATTTGCTGTTTCTGTTGGCAAAAATATGATATTCGTATGAAATTGTATTGAAGGTTACTTTGACAAAATTGGTAGAATTGGTCTGTTAGGGTGGCAAGAAGAAGTTAACACTAGCGGAAAAGCACAAGTGATGCTATGAAAAGTTACAACTTGATCAAAAACCAAGACAATGCAATTGCAGTTAAACAAAACGAAACGTAATTATATATGACAAAATAAATTTATTTATTTTTTAATATATTTTTAAGCTTATTGACAGATTTAAGCTTATTGAAAGATTAAAAAGAAGTGAAATATGTCGTCGAAAGCTAATATCTGGCACTTATCCCTGATAAAATTTTCCACTAAAAACGAAAAGCACTTGTGAAAGATTGGTAGTGTTCAATATACAATATTTTTGGTTCTCTTTCCCTAGAGAGAAGAAAACCTATCACAAGACAGGTAACGTGACTGGTTTCCAGGAAATAGCAACCGGTTCGAGTTCCGCAACTTTAAGCATAATAAATTTGTTTGCCCTTTAACAATTAATAGCAAATCGAAAACCCCACAGACTCCGTCTTTAATCTGGGGAGGTAAAGCTAGACCCCTCAGGATATGCAAACCATATATAGTATTATTTATCATCATGTTCTCATCATTACTTTTTAGCACCGTTTACCATGTGCCTTAATTGCGAAATACATCACTTTTGGAAAGATTTTAAATTTCATTTCATTTCGAATACATAAAAATCTTAAAAAATATATACATATGAATTCTTTGAAACATATTTTTACAGCTTCTTTGCTTTAAGGTGATCAAATAATAATTTAAATAAAACTTTAAACTTACAAAAATAATAACCCACAACAGCAAGAAAAGATGTCAGCACATCTTTAGATTGTTGTTTGTCACCTTTTACAAACTCTGTCGATTATTTAAACGCAACGGAAAAGGAAGTCAATACAACACTAACACGTTTGTAGCAGCACTTACATACACACATACATACATTCGCATAAACTTGCATAGAAAAACATATTAAAATCACACAAATGTGTCTCCTTATAACTTCCTGCATACGAAACATGTCTTTCCTCCTACACACACAGCTTGTGTTGGAAAAAAATTTGTTGTTATTCTTCATGTCTAAGGTTTTATTTTTATTGTTTTTCTTTTCTATATTTTTTTTGGATTGTTAGTTGTCTTTGCCCTCGAAATACCAGCAACAGCAGCAGCAGTAAAACAAGAAATTGAACTCTATTGAATTGCGATAAAAATCGCAACAGTTTTACAACATGTTTTGTTGCTTCTACTTGCTGTTGGTTGCCATGGAAAGCTCTAGTTGTTGTTCTTTGTATCATGATTATTTTGCATTCACATTTATACACGTTCTCGTAGACTCGTGCTCACCCGTACAAAGTTTTGTGGTTTTTTACACGAGAAGATGCTAAAAGATTTACAGATTTTCTTGTTGTTATTTTCATTTGTTTGTCTCCTCTCAGTTTGGCTTTTCCCGTGTTTTGTTTTTTTTTTGCTTTGTTAGTAGTAGCAGCTGTTAACAGCTGCCGTCTGTTGCGGTGTTTGTTTGCCAGTGTGTGCACGAAAAATTTAGATCCTTTAAAGCCCCTCATATATTGATTGAAGTTTTTAATAGATTGTTTCCGTTGCAAGTTAAAGTACGCAAAAAAGTTTCCGTTGTTTGATTTTTCTTCAAAGTCGATTTTCCTTTTTCTTTTGCATGAAGTCAGTGAATGCAGTTAGGTGACAATAATATGTTATAGTTAGGATAAAATAAGAAAGTTTATAAGTTGAAAAGTTTTAAAAAAGTATTTAATATCAGTTACATATTTTAAATAGTATTAAAAATTTAGACAAAGGAAGACATGTGTGAAGAATACTCATTTGATCACACTATGCAATAAAGTGAAACTTTTGTCATGACCTTTGATCAAAACTATACGTTTTGATGTGTGTTATAGTTCCCTAACTGCAAAAAAGTAGAAATTTAAAATTCTATGGATAAGTTTTCTTTAAAATTGTTTCTAAAATTTAGGACTTTCAAGAGGCTGCTGCACCCATTTCATCATAAATTGAGAAGGGGTAGTCCAATTTTATTACAAAAACCACAAAAAACTGGATATTAAATTACCTTTAAGCAGTTGAAAATATATTTTTTTATAAGAACTTACCATTTTTATTAACTGATCATAAAGGCACACATATTAAAAATAAAATAAGCTTTTAATTTTTCCCTTGTTCCTTGGAATATTAATCAGGACCAATTCTTTCTGAATATAACGTTACGAACCTCAGCCTAATAATCAATTTGTATTCACAAAATAAGCTTTATTTTATGAAAATCGATATTATTCAAAACAAAGTGAAGCAACCTAATTTTTTCCCAAAATTGCGAATATTTACACTGTACAACAAAATAAAATTATTTTAATAACAATATTCTAAGGACTGATTTTGGTAGAGGACACCAAAAAAATACATCGTGTATCGGCGTTTGGAAAGTTTACTTCCGGGATTCATTTTCGGAGGAGTTAAATTTTCCCCCTTTTGCATAGAATATCTTGCAGGACTTACGGTTAAGGTATAAGAATTGTTCAACACTTTTATGTAAAACTTTACGAGAATAATTTTTGTTGACCAATTTAGCTCGCTGTAATAGCGCTAAAGGGTTTCTTTTATCCCTATTTATTTAATGGCCAGAAAGGCTTATATCGCGAAGAGCTAGGAGTTTAAAATGTTGTATAAAAATGTTAACCATGGTATTAAAGGTGATTTCACTTGGAAATTAAAGGTGATTTCACTTTATCTATACTAATATTATAAAGAGAAAAAGTTTGTATGTTTGTATATTTATATGTTTGTATTTTTGTAAGAGGTAATCTCTGGAACCACCGGTCCGATTTTTAAAATTTTTTCCAACAAAATGTACAATGGAACCTCTAAACGGACATAGGGTATATAGGGTTACATTAAATTGCTTAGGATAGGGTTGAGGGGCGGTAAGCCTCCCATACCCAGAAAATATTTATTAACGTTTTAGCAGAGATCTGTTAAGGCAAGAGTTTTATGGATTCGTACTCAAAAGAAAAACAAAACCCTATTAACGTGAGTACACTGTTTGCCCTCCAGTCAATCTCTCCGTCCTCCAGAAAGTCTGTCCTCCCGTCCGTCCCCGTCGCAATGCGAAAGTAACTTTCGTTTGTTACGCTTTATCGACTAAACGGCTGAACCGATTTTCATGAAATATGAAACATATATAGATCTACGTCTAAAAGAATACAAGGCTTTATATATTTTAAAAACTAGGACCAAGACGCAGGCAGAGGGGCATTTTCGCCTCTCCGGAACTATTTAACCGATTTTGATGAAATTTAAAACATAGATATATCTGTGCACAAAAGAATACAAAAGCTTTATATTATTTCAAAACTATAACCAAGAGGCTTCAGAAGGAGGCCTGCCTCTCCGAAACTATTTAACCTATTTTGATGAAATTTAAAACATAGATAGATCTGCATACAAAAGAACACAAGCGCTTTGTCTTTTTTCAAAACTAGGACCAGTTGGGGCAGAGGGGCAATTTTTGCCTCTCCAAAACTATTTAAACGATTTTGATAGAATTTTAAACATAGATAGATCTGTATACAAAAGAACACAAAGGCTTTATATTTTTTCAAAATGAGGATCAATAGTGGAAGGGAGAGGGACACTTTCTGCCTCTCCGAAACTATCCAACCGATTTTTTTTTGAAATTTAAAACATATATATATATATATATATATATATATATATATATATATATATATATATATATATATATATATATATATATATATATATATATATATATATATATATATATATATATATATATATATATATATATATATATATATATATATATATATATATATATATATATATATATATATATATATATATATATATATATATATATATATATATATATATATATATATATATATATATATATATATATATATATATATATATATATATATATTCTTGCGTACAAAAGAACACAAAGGACCAAGAGGATCCAGAAGAGCGATTTCTGCCTCTGCGAAACTATTTACTCGCTTTTGATGAAATTTAAACCATACATAGATCTGCGTACAAAACTAAAACCAGTATGGCGGCAGAGGGGCAATTTCTGCCTTTCCGAAACCATCCGACAGGTTTTAATGAAATGTTAAACATAAATAGATCTGCGTTTAGAAGGACGCATAAGCTACATATTTGATCAAAACTATGATCAAGAGTGAGGTAGGGGCAATTTTTGCCTCTACGAAAATAAAGAAAAGTTTTTAGTGAAATTTTAAAAACAATACATCTCCGTCTACGAGGACACACAGGATATATGTATAATTGCTTCTAACCATGAACCACGACGGGTACAGATGGGCTATTTCTGCCTCTCCGATTTTGATTAAATTTAAAAAATAGATTCTTCTGCGTCTAAGAGGGTACATAGGTTATATATTTTTTTCAAAATTTAGATCAAGGGTGTTGGGAGACAATTCCGGCTTCTCGGAAACTATGCAATCGATTATCATGAATGCTAAGCGATGTTTCAATATCTGTGTCCAATAGGACACATAGCCTATACATATAAGTTTTACTAAAGTAAAATCAAGAAGGGTGTGACAGATTTAAAAATATAGATAGATTCAAATTTAGGCGGGGAAATAAGTTGTAAATTTTTCAGTTCTACGATCAAGAGTGGGTAGCTGGGCGATTTCTGCCTCTCCGAAACTATCAACAAAATATTAAACATAAATAGATCGTTATTTAAATGGTTTCATAGATAGCTTATTTTAGCATTTTTTTCTAAAGTAGGCCAAAGATGGTGTAGGAGAACACTTAATTTCTTATCAAATAAATCATTGCAAGGGAAATCGCGGTTAAAAGCTATAAAGATATAAACAAGATAAAATGTATGATGTACTTACATATGTACATACATATTTCTATTAAAAAAAATAACTGTAAAAGATCATGTTTAGTTTCTTATTTAATTAATGAATAAATCTAATTCACTTGTCATCCTTCTAAAAAATGTATTATCTACTGATTTTTGCTTTTACTTTTATAGCTAATCAAAAATTAATTCCGGGCGGGCACAGCTAGTTGTGAATACAATCAATATTTACTTATCATTGGATTCCTATGAAATAAAGCTCATTTTATTTTAAGTACATATAAGTTTATGATTAGTTAGTAAAAAACAGAAAATTCTGTTGATTTGCAATTTTGTATACATTTTTAAGAAATAAAAATTTTCCAATTTCGACTAAAAAACTATCATGATAGCGGTCTGAATAATTCGAAAACTATCGAGTTTTCTTCAAATAATATTCAAGCAGCAAACGGTAGTTTTGTTTAAAGTGGTTTTGTAATAAAATTTGACAACTCTTCATAACTCGATTTTTTGCAAAAGTCAGTTTATTTCACGTTATTGTGAATAAAATCAATATTTATCCATCGTTTTAATGAAGTACATAAAGCTTATTTTATTTGTAGTATATGCGGCTTTATGATCAAATAATAAAAATGGTAAAATTTTGCTACTTTGGTTTTTTTGAAATTAAAAAAAAAATTTTCAATTTTACATAAAAAAATATTTTTCATCATTGCTGTCTGAGTAATTCTGAAACCATTTAGTCTATAAAAAATATTATTCAAACGGTTTAAAGGTAATTTTATTTCAAGTATTTTAGTGGTTTTTGTAATAAAATTGGATAACCCCTTTCAAAATCCATCTCTTCAAAAATCCATCATTTTAGAAAAGAAAAATTAAAAAAAAATTATTAATGGAATTAAAATTTTCAACTGTTTTTGTATAGGGCATAGTGTTATTGATATTTTGCAGTTATATAGGAATTTACGTACTAAATATTGCGCAAAAATTCCTAAGCAAATTCCAAAATTCCCAAAAATGGAGTTTTTTATTGTTTTGCTCATAAAGTACCCATTTGGTCCATGGCCTATTTAACACTTTGGCAAATAAATGAATACACATAAGAGCTTTAAAAATGGGCTATTGTTTTTTAATCTAAGCTTGGAGTGCTTAGAACATATCGAAGAAAATAAAAAATTTTATGTAAAATATTTCGAATTCCAAAAGGCCTAGGTCAAGCTACAGTAAGAAATTCAATTATTTCTTTAACGTCGATTCAAGTCTGCGAAGATACCTTTCAGATAAATTGACACTGGTTATATGCTCTAAAATAAGTAATTTTTTTATGTATAAAATAGTGAGGGGGCTTTTTTGGCAAACAAATTTCGAGAGTTCAAAATTTTGCAAATTTTCAACTTTAAAATTTACTATGTATTTTTCAACGCGGACAACAGAACTTCATCAAAATTTTTCTTAAACGCTTTCAAATTTTGTTCTTTAACAAAAGAACAATTTTAAAAATCGGTTGATATTTGGATCCAATACATGAAAAACACTGGACCAAACCTTTGAAAAATTAAGAAATTTTAATTTTCAAATGAGTAAAATTCACTTGTTATTCAAGATTATTGTACAAGGAAATTTGTGTCTTTTAGATCTAATCGGATGGGAAACAAAAAACGCCAAACGCTTAAAAATTTTACATGGCCGAAGTGCCCCACTTTAAGACTTCCTGCTGTGCCCATGTGAAATTATGTTGCGATGGGATTAAAAAAAAAACGAACACACATATTGCTTAAGCCTTTTTCGTTTTTTTTTTAGAAACACCCAGGGTCTTGGGAGGAATCGAACCTGTGACCCCCGGCTAATAGTCTAGCACACTATCCACTACACTACGGCGGTACCCAAAATCCGCTTAGAAATGCCTGAATTATTTCGAAAATATTTTGACTCTGCCCCATTGTGCACTACCTTCTTATCTTCAATACAACGGGAGTAGTCGTCGTCATTATTGTCTTGCAAATAATTTAAATTACTTATTTACAGGTGTTTTAAAAATTCTTAACATTTTCAAATCCTTTTATGAATGATAAATTCAGTTGAGCTTTTAATGAATGCTAATTCAATTTGTCAGACTTAGGGTTTGTTTGTGTTTATTTAAGTTTTCCAAGTTTACTTACTTTTGAATAAAACTCCTACCAAAAGTATCGTGCAGCTATTTGTATTTTTGCTGCAAATAAACAGGGAAGTAACTTAATTTTTAAGCACAAATATAATACCAAAGAAACCTTTCTTTTTTCAAAAGAAAAAAGAAAATACAAAGTCCTTAAATAAAGATATAAAAAAGCTGTTTGTTTTAAAAACGTTGCTGCTTTTGTTTTATGTGGTTGCCATTTACAATTTTATAATTAACTTAAGAACTTTATCAAGCAACTTGTACTACAACAACAGTACACTTACACACTCTTTCCGCACTCAGATACACACATACACCCATTTTTACTTCCGTTTCAGAGCATTTAAATATGTTTTATTTTTCTTAAGATGCTGTTCGTAAGTCACTTATTTGTTTTTCGCGTTGAAAAGTCTGTCAAACGCTAAAGTTTTTTGTTTCGACTTTTTGTTTTTCTTCATCTTTAAATGCAAAAATTTTTAAATTTTCTAAAGAGTTTTATCTCCTGTAAAAAGTTTGTTGTTTTATTTTCAAGTTTTTTTGTTTGATTTGCTTTGTCAGAAGGTTAATTTATGCATTAATTTTTCTTAGTGTGCCTGTCTATGCCGTCGAAATACAAATGTTTGTCTTGTGTAATTAAAAACGTTGTTGTGTGTGCAATTAGGATGAATTTTAAAGTAAACGTCTTTTTAAGATGAGTTTTTCCATAATGAGATTTGATTAAATATTAAAAATGAGGAATTTAATTAATTGTTGTAACTGCTGTAGGTTAGGGAACCATTTTGTTGTAATAAATGATTTAAAGTTGATAGAAAATATTGTATAAAATTTTTTGTTAAAAAGCGCTCTATAAGAAAGCGCTTAAAATAAATTTTTTGATAAAATCAATAACAATATAGTTATTACGCTTTTAAAAGAAAAATTGCTTAGTTTTCAATATAAAATTAATTTGAAGACAAGATACGACGTTAGACAAGATACGACTTTAAGTAAGGGATAGATACAAGAGAAGAGGTACTCCCCTTGCAAAGTAATCAATAATTACTTGCTAACTGGAATGACATAACAGCAAGAGTCTTTAAATTTGGTATGAACTAATTTGAATACAAGATGCGAAGTTGAGTAAAAAATCATCTATTGGACCACAGTTTTTAGAAATGAACTATTTTACCCCGATCAAAAACTTATTCTAGGTATTATTAAAACAGCCTTCATAGGGTTCCGTACATTCCAAAAGAGAAAAGCACCCTATTGTTTTCGCTACGCTATCCGTCCATACGTTTTTCTGTCTGTCAGAGGCTGATTTCTCGAGAACCACAAGAGCTGCGGAGCTGAAATTGTCACATAATATGTAAAACTTTTATTATAGTTAAAAATTAAAGGGTGTTCTAAAGCGAACAACGAAACATATTAAAATACTAATGTAATATACAGACACATATATAAAAACTCGATATTTTCAAACTTAGCGTATGATTACATAGCCTACACCACTAAATACTGAAATTTAAATAAAATAAAAATTAAAAGGTGTTCTATCAGTTAATGTAATTTTAACAATTAACTTAATCTTGGAAACCGTAAAAGGCAAACTGGTGAACTTTTCACAACTATTGCAGCAATTTAAAGGCAACAGTAGCGATTACTGAAAAGCAATTAAAAAATTAAAGTGTATTCCATCAGGCTATGTAATTTTGAAATTTAGCTATATCTTCTGAGCCATAATGTAATATACACGCGCTAGAAATCTTCAAAATTAGTGTATTATTACACAGACTACACCAATTGATAGAGAAATCTAAAAAAAAAAAATAAAAAATTAAGGGGTATTCTATCAGTTAATGTTATTTTGACTATGTGATTTAGATAGTTAGCGTTGTCTTGAAAAAAACAAGAAAATCTCAAAAAGAAAAATAGTCAAACCGACAAAAAATCGCAAAAGAAAAAAATAAAATAAAAGCGCTAAAACTAAAAACATCCCAAAATTAAAAAAGCCGTAACGCAAAAATTGGCAAAAAGGGGAAAAGTGCTTAAAGAAATAAAGCAAATAGATAAAAAATAGTAGAAACGAAAACAAAAATCGCCAAAACCAAAAAAAAAATCGCTAAACGTAAAAAGATTGTTTAAAGCTAATAAAAATCGCTAAAACTAAAAAATTTCCAAAGCGAAAAAAAGTTGTCCAAAGTAAAAAATCGCAAAAAGCCAAAAAAAGGAATCGAAAACTAAAAATATCGTGAAACAAAAAAATCTAAAAAAAATAAATTTTAAAAACGAAAAAAGTCACCAAAAGGAAAAATATCGACAAAACGAAAAAAGTGCCATACTAAAAAAAAAAACGCCACCACTAAGAAAACGCCAACAATAAAAATATAGCCGAAAACCGAAAAAATTGCCAAAACGAAAAAATCGGCAAGAACGAAAAAGTTCGACGAAACGAAAAAACAAATCACGCTAAAATTAAAAAGTCCTCAAAAGAAACTATTCGAATTCGAGTCAAATAAAGGGGTTTAAAAATTTAAAAAACCAAATTTTTATGTAGAATGTTAAAACAAGTCAACAGTTCAACTTTAGTCTTAAATTTGTCAACCACTGCTGAACCAATTTCAATAAAATTAAAAGCTCAAGGAGTTATCTGTCCGGTAACAAAAAAAAAAAATATCTCAAAGGGTTAAAAAACTACAGAGTTTTGACCAAATGAAAATTATTCTTAGCCACTGTGGGGTGGTGCCTATCACCCCCGACCCCGAAAAAACTAACTTAATTTCACGGCCGCATGTGTAACTAAACACAAGAAAAAATTGTATCCTATATGAAATGCTAATTTTACTGGACTAAAAATTTACTAAATTTATTTCATATATTTCCCCAATTTAAAGGAGAAGGCTATCAATTCCTTTGCACTATTTTTTATGTTTCCTCAGAGCTCCGCAGCTTATAGGCAGATTTGGAAATTGTCTGCTTTGCATGAATTATTATACTGTAAACATGTTTAAAATATTTAACTTTACTCTAAGATTAAAAATGCACCCAAATAGTCATGCTTGTATGTAATACGAATTTACAATTTAAAAAAATTTGTAAACAGACGACCTTGTATCTGCACCATTTGAACTTCTGGATTTTTATTTTTATTTGCAACAAATAAAAAAATCAAGACAACAACAATAACAGACCCATGAAAACAAAAAAGACAACAAATACATTTTTGGAATTTGCAACATAAGGCGTCTGCCAGCCTTTTTATTTAATATGCCACAAAACAACAAAGTTGCATTTTTATTTAACGCAGCAGACATTTGTTGCTGTTACTGCGCCAGTGACTGAATCACAAAAGATATCACTGGTAACCAAAAAAAAAAAAAAAAACGAAAAACTAACATAAAATACACAAAAAATTAAATTAAAATGCAAATTAAGTAGAAGACAGTAAGAACCCGTACTTAATATTATTTGGTTGCAACAAAAACATATAAAAATATTTTAAGTCTTCTTTTATTCTAAAAAGAAAGTCATCTTAAGATGAAGCAATTTCCAACAGACGCTCTCTCTGCAAGGATGTGTGTTATTGTGTGTTGCACTCCATTCAAACTCCTTTAAAAGGTGCTTAAGAAATGACAAATTCTTGTTACTTTTACCAGCCGTTATTTATGGAATTTACTCTTGTTGTTTGTGGAGTAAACAAACTGTCATTCTCATTCTTTGGGGATTTTTATTTTCGAATTTTTTTTTGTTAGTGCAATGTGTGTTTTAAAATAGAAAAAAATATGAACTTAAATGTAGTATGTGTGTATTTGAATATGTTTTCTGTTATAAAAAATTGTAATTTCTTGAGAGGCTTTTGATTTTTCTTTTTATTTATACTCTTTTTTACCGCCTGACAACAAATTAAAGTGAGAAGTCTGCTTCTAGAAAGAGTATTCTTACTGCTTTCTACACATAAATTATGTAAAGTAGTTACTACTTAATTCTGTTGTAACCTTAATTTAATCTTGTAATCTGTTTTATTTTTTCTCTTTAGCGGTTTAAGTTATAAATTATTCACAAGTAAATTTTTTAACGGGAATTGTTAATTTAAACAGTTGTGAGTTATTTAAGGTTATCATGAGTACAAAGAAGTCGCCGCCACTTTTTCATTACTACACATATAGCTATAATAACTAGGGATCGATTTTATTTTGGAAGAAAAAAACGTAGGGAGTGATACAATTCTACGAAGAATTTTAAGCCACTTTGCCCTCGAAGCTATGAGTTTGAAATGAATTTCGAGCAAGCGGAAAATCCTAAATATGTTTTATGACGCCTTTCTTATAGGAAAAATTAAAAAAACTGCTTGAAGCAGGTTGCCGTATAATTAATATTTTATTAACACATTAAATAATGATACTCATACGCCATTCTACATTGAGTGCTTGAGGCAGAAGTTTTGTAATTTTTCCATAGTAAAGGCGTCATAATTTGGGAACTACTGGCGCTAGTCCTCTGATTTTTTGGTCAAATGTAATCTCGTAGGAATTTGTATGCTATTCGGAGGATCTGGCCCTATAACAGGTTGGTTTTACACGTGCTAACTCACTTACAAGATATTTTGGAATTTCCGAAGGTTCGAAATCCATACTGAGATCAGAATAAGGACCAAGTTCCTGGTAGGTACAATACAAAAATTGTCCCATATAAGAAAGTTCTTTGCCATATAAAAGATATTGCCAAGTTAACAGGTTGCCTAGAAATGAGACGGTATTGTACCTATAAAGAACTTGGTCCTCATTTTGATCCCAGTACTTTCTACGGACGATGAAAACCATTGTAAATTCTCAAATGGTTTTTAAAAGTCTGTACATATGACGTAACCGTTAAAAACTGCGATTGAAGTCTACTGAATATTTGGTGAAGCACCAATGAAATGCATACAGACAATACTTAACCATCAACAAATAAGTTTCATATATTTCTTTACCATTTATTGAAAAACATAGCAATCATTTTATGTTTAAAAAGTCGAAGCGTTATATTAAACGGCGATTTTTATAATTTATTTAGTAATACGTATGAGTAATATGACAACTGGAAACCCAAATTTTCTTCCCATATTTTTTTAAATTAAAAATTCATAAAAAAGACCGATTAATATATCGTTATAACTTTTTAAACATAAGAGGATTGCTTTATTTTTTTAATAAATAGTAAAGAAATAAAAGTTTAAGAACTAAAGTTTTCTACAGTTTTCATTAGGGAAGTAACGATACGCCGTTTTGCCGATCCGATACCGATATATAAAAATAAATATCGCCGATACCGATTCCGATGCCGATACGAATATTGAAATTTATTATACAAAATTACATTGTAGAGAGAATATTTAAAATTGATTTTAACCCAGTATGAAAAATTGGAAGTAATTTTTAAGGAGCTACATTTTCTTTGCTTTAAAACAATCTATATTAAAAATATGCAGATAATTAGTAGAAAAGCAAGAAAAAATTTTTAATTCCTTTGTAATTTTAAAAAATACTCGCCATGCTTTTTAAAAAATCGATTTTTTAAAGAACATTTATCAACTAATATTCTTCTAAATAACTTAATAGCTTAATTATTAAAAGTCTTCTAAAAGTTTATATTTATTATTTTAAATTTACATGTAAATAAAGTTTTGAGTTTAAATTCGCATAAAAAAATTGTGAAAATGGGTAATTTTTTATCCTTTTTCCTTGAGGAAAAGCCATTATAGAACACCGAAAAAGAAATTTATCTTAGCATCGCTTCCAATTCGGTGATTGGTAATCGAAAAACAAAACTTCTTGCAATGGCAAGGATATGTAAAACTAATTAGAAATTATCCAAATTTGCAATACTTCCGGATCGCGAATTCTACATTTTCATGACTTCTTTGGAGTGTCTTTTTTTGCTGGAATAAGATTTAAAAACCAGCGACTTGAATTTGAATTCATGGTAAAATTAACAAAAACTAATAATTTTTTTTACAAAATAACAGCATAAAATATTATTAATTTTTAAAATTGATATTAATAAGATTTAAAAAATAACGAAGTGAATTGAATTCATGGCAAAATTGAACAAAAATAAATTATTTGGTAAAAAAAACTCTGAAAAAAATTTTAAAAGTATCGTCGTATCGACAGTAAAATATCGCCGATACCGATGTATCGGAAAATCTGAAGTATCGCCGATAATCGGTATCGGTATTCGTTACACCCCTAGTTTTCATGCAGGTAAATAAAACTCTTCTGACTATTTTTAGAATATCTACTCTTTCGGCCTCGTTTTTGAGCGGGCGGGTAACAATTAAAAGCCAGATTAATTATATTAAATTTATCTAATATAATTTGTAAAGAAATTTAAGAAACTCGATGGTTGTTTTTTTTCTTATGCGAGTAATTTAGAATTTCGTGGAAAAATTCACCATTTTCGGCCAACGCTGATTGTAGCGTACATGCTCTAATTGATTTAAAATTTCAACTGAAAATATTCTTTAAATCCATTATTTTGAAATATTTTAGTATCGAAAATTTTTTGAGAAAACTTCGAGCAATTAAGCCCTAATTTTATCAATATTTATCCATTTTCACTCTCATTTGAAAGCCTTCATTTTGATGTCTTTTTACGACTACACGAATTGAAATAAATTAAATTATTTGTCTGAATGTTATCAACGATTGTACTCAAAACCATAAAAATTTTTTTTTTGTAAATTTTGGCTATGCTATTACCGGAGATATTGACAAAATAAATAACAAAGTCAAGGCCAAAACACAAATTTTTAAAATTAAAAATGTTAAAGATATCTTAATACAGTAAACTATATTTTCTTTAACACCAAGCTTATATTCATTAAAATCGGCTAATTGTTGCAAAAGCTATGAAGCCGTCAAGGTTTTACATGTCCGAGATAGTTAACTTTGACACCCTTTAACTCAACGTATGTTTTAACAGTATTGTTCTAATAAAAATATCCTTAAAGCTTAGGTCCTACTTCATGGTTCTTAAAGACATCGTTTTATAATCGAATCGCAAGTTTCAAAGATACAGAATTATTAGCCTTTTATCAATTAGAGCTACCGTGTACCGTGCGCATAGATGGGAAAAAATATTTGGAGTATATCGAGGGCCTGTATTCAAACATTGCTACCTGCAAAATCACAAGTTTATTTTACTATATTATTTAAAAACGAAGTGTTAATCATATGTTTATTAGTTTTTTTTATCAATTCCTGATATTCGCGTTTATTTATGTTTGATAGCACTTTTTACAAAATGAATTTTCATCGATTCGAAAATTGAAATAAGCAGATAGCACTATTTGAATGGGCTTCAATACAAAATTTACATTGGAGACTACAAATATATAGACGAAAAAGTTCCATAACTGTATAGGAGTCCGAATTGGAGGTTATATGTATGAATGACGTCCATTAGCTTTTTGTTCTCAGCATTTTCCCAAAACATACTTGTCCCCTATCTCAAACCCTTAGGGGGGCTCCCATACAAATAATGTGGTGGTTTATTGAAATGACCGAATTTGGCCCCACAGCGCCTAGCATGCTCCTAGACGAGTCAAATGTATGACCAACTCCCATTAGTTTTCTAGGGTAAAGAATTTTTGGAGCACACCTACCCTATATCACCATACACACAGAAAAATTTCCATGTAAAATCGTCGGAAACCAGGTTAACTTAACATTTTTCGGTAGTGATTTTGCTTCATAGGTGTTTCATGTTAAATCAACATGATTTACAATAATCTTGAAAGAAATTTTTTCCTTCTGAATTAACTATATTTCATGTTGGTTTAATATTCCAGTACAGTTAAATCAAAATGAAGTTGATATTGAAATAATACGAAAAATCATATTGAATCAAAGCAGTTTCGAGTTGAAACAACGTGAATTTGATATTGGAACAACACGAAGAATCATGTTGAATCAAAGTTATTTCAAGTTGAAACAACGTGAATTTGATATTGGAACAACATGAAGAATCATGTTGAATTAAAGTTATATCAAACTGAAACAACATGACTTTAATGTAGCTATTTTATTAATTATTTTACTTACGTGATAGTCATCAGAAAACTTTTCGTTGTAGCTGGCTGCCCCAGCCAAGATTTGAACTCGTGCCACCTGCATGATTGTCTACGCGCTAACCACTGCAGCCACAACAGCTTCAAATTTTCTTTACTTATACACTAAATAAATACCATCATATGTAAAATGCATTTCATATTAATTCAAGATGATTTAAATAATTATTTAACATAAAACTTATTTGAAATTAAAGTTATAGTCATGTCGATTGAAAATGAAACTTTACGTTTATGACAAAATTGTTTTAACGGTGATTTAAGGTTAGATTAATTATTTTCCGTTTAAAATTAATATGAAACAATGGTAATTTTAAACCAGCAGCAGTAAATATTCGCTGGTAATTCGTTTTTTGTCGTCTACATAGACGACTTATGTAAGAATAAACAACAAGAAGTCACACAACTAAGCACAACAGTGAATTGTAGTAATGAACAAAGCAAGTAAACACTAACACACTCAGACGATAATTTATTTCTTGTAAATTTAATATGGTTTGCAATCAAAATTGCGGCATGTCTATTTTACATTCCTTTTTTTCTGTGTGTACCTTAAGGGCGCTCCCATACAAAATTTACAATACAGACTAGAAATAAATAGAAGAGAAAGTCCCATAACTGACTACACTCTAAAACATTACTTTAAATTTACGATAGACAATATATCTAAATTTGTGTTGAAAATTTCTCCTTGTCTAAAATTACATCGATTTTGTGGTTATTTTATTAAAGAAAAAACCTTTCAAATTAAACATATTTAGTCCAAGTGGAAAAAATTTAACATAAAGTATAATACGGCTATGGGTGATTGGTAGATACGTCAGGCTATCAGTCAGGAGGTCGCGGTTCAAGCCTGCATGCAGCCAATCGCCTTTTTAGTAAAAACATTTTGTTCAAAGATAATGTGTGTGTAATTTTAGGTCGATAATAATCGGTAAAGTGTTGGCGACTATTATCGACCTAATTTTCGACTAAAGTGTTTTAGAGTGTAGGAGTTCCCTCTACGGGTGTTAAATGTACGAGTCACCTCCATTGGTTTTTTGTTCAGAACATTTTCCCATCCCTTAGCGGACTCCCATACAAAAAATTTACATTTTGTATGGGAGCGCCCTTAAGGAATGGCGATATTGGTTAGCTATGCTAGAAAAAAATGTTGGGAAAGATAAATCACGTGGGGTCAGTCATACATTTGAGCCGTCTAGGGGGATCCTAGGTGCTGCAGTGGCCAAATTTAGTGCAGATAGCACATTTTTTTTGCTACAAAAACAACGTGGTTGTTAGATACACAATGAAAAATGTATGAAAAAACCCTTTAAGAAATAATTTGTTTTCTTTCTAATTAAAATGACAGATGACAATTCAGTCAGAGAGCACGTTGCTATAATAAACTCATTTTCGAGAAAGTTGCAGATAGCACCATTTGGATATAGGCCCTCGATATATAAAATTTATTTATAAATTTTTTCTTACTTTTTGAAATTGAAGCCAAAAGATTTATAGACGAATTAGATGAATTTAAGTTCATTATATGAAATACAAATTAGAGCTACCAGTTTAGTTAATTTCATCTTACAACAAAATTTTGTTGCAATCTATTAAAAAATATGAATTGTTACATAATAATAAAAGTCAATATCAAACAACCGGAAGCATTACTTGAGATAATCTGTGTATATTGTGGTTTAATTTTATAAGATTCCTTAAAATCGTCAGAGCAAGGTAAATTTCCCTAATGCGAAACAAGAAAACAATAATGCATTTGTTAACAAATAGAAGACGACAACAAAACAGAAAGGCAATTTAAAAAAAAATCCAATACACAAGTCTAGCAATCATAAATAAGGAAGCTATTAGAAAGCTATAAAAATATTTCGTAACTTAAACAAGCAAAACGAAACAAGTAAAAAATCATAAAATTATGATGGAGAAGATAAAGTAAAAATGGTAAAAGATATAGAAAACCTTAATAACAATAAAGGTTACGTTTTGCAACAGGATATTTAACAAAGATAAATGGTGGTGGAAAAGATATTCATTCTTCCAAATCGGAAAAATGCGTTCTATTCATGTGGAAAATAAAATACGCAAAAATTTATTAAAGCCTTAAGGTAAAATTATTTGAAAATTATGCTAAAAATATTCACAAATTTATTTATGTTCGGAGAAAAAAGATTTTGGCCATAAATATCTCAAGAAATTGGCTGTGTGATTTCCCTGTCTTAACAGGAGTATGGAATTTGATTTTGTAAGGTATTTGTGTTAAACGTTACAAAGAATCATACATACTCGTATATTGTTTAAATTAGAAAATTTATATTGATTGAATCATAAAGTTTAATAATTTTGTTTCCTTTCTTTTTTAAAAGTTTGAGAGGGATTTAAATGAAATTAAGGAATTTTTATGCTGGCAAATACATCCTGATATTAAGGTTTATAAGAAAATATGTTTTTTTGTATTATTACTGAATAAAAAGAAAATGTATGCAAACATTGTAAAGGTTTATAGAAATTTGATGTTTGTTTAAAAAATTTTATACAATTTTCTTTGTTTATAAGAGCAAAAGTAAATATTTTTTGCGTTAAAATATTTAAACAAGAATGAGAACGGTTAACAAAACTGCACACATGTATATCCTATACAAACATGTATGACATACATTGAAGTACTCTTATGTATGTGTGCATGCAGCAAAAGGTCCCCTCTTATACCACATATCAATACATGTCCTTTTTTAGCATTTAAATTTTTATGGACTCTTGAAAAGTATAAACTTGAGTGGAATAAGGGTGCCGAAGACATCGTTTTGTTTTTCTTTAGTTTTCCTGTTAGATTTTATTCATCACATGTGTAAACTTTGCATTTTAAAAATTGATTTTTTTCTTGCTGTTTTCCCAACTTAAGTGAAAAATTTTATGCATTTTCTTAGCGGCGATTTTTATGCTACAACACGTTTCGTATTAAGTTTCAAGATGCGATATTCTTTTCTGTTTTACATATTTTTAAAGAAAATCTTTTTCATGTTAAACTATTGTTGCACTCGTGAATATTGACATAAATCGAAATTTGTTTAAATTTATTTTATTGATAACTCGAATTTTAATAATATCTATGAACAGTTTTTTCCAGCATAATATAGAAAATTAATTAGAAGTTCAAATTGCAATTTTTCCATGATTAATTTTTTATTGAATCTTAAATTACACTAAGCAACAAGAAAAATGCCAAGGAGTAACACTATATTTTTTGATGAGTCATTTTCCCCTTAACTACAAAAAACAGTCGAAAATTTAAATTCCACGAATAAATTTTTAAAAGAAATTATTCTCTTCTTACTATTTAGATTTTTTGAAAAGGCTGCTCCACAGTTTTTATCATAACTTCGAAAGGGATGTTCCCATTTTGTATATAACAATACATACAAAATTGGAAATAAAATTACCTTTAACCCGTGCTAGTACTATATTTATATATACTCAATGGTTTTTGAATCAGGCCAGACTGATAAAAATTTATTTCTAATCGGTAAAGTAGATAGATTTTTTTTAATTAAAAATTTATAAAAAGCCGAAAGTGGCGCAAACTTACCATGTTTTTTTAACGGATCATAAAGCTGTATATACTCCAAATAAAATAAGATTTATTTCATGATATTCGATGAATAAATATTGATTTTATACTACAATAAAATGAAAGTATTTAATTTTTGCGAAAAATTGAATTTTGGAGAGGCTGCTCAAGAGATTTTATTATAACTTGAGTAAAACTCGTCCTATTTTGTTAATAATATTTATACAAAATTCATAAAAAAAATGGCAAACAATAAATATTTTTTATCACTAGATCATAAATTATGGTTATTCCACGAAAATCTACCGATAAATGACGATTGTGTTTATAATAAAGTAAAGTTAACTGATTGTTGTAAAAGTTGCAAGTATTTACACTATACAATAAAATCCATTACTTTTTTCTAAAGACTTATAGTCCAGTCAAATAAGGGTTTCACTGCGGAATGAGAGATAATAAGCTGAAAATTCGTATACATTAAGGTCAAAGGTCACGAAAATCAGTTTTTCAGAATTATCTCGGTTTGTATAGCTCCAATGATGTTGTAGAGCATAAAATTTGCGACACATTTTGTATTAAACATTTTTTCATACGCACAACCATTTCTGAGATAGAGGGCAGAGAGCCCGCAGCGTTCAGACATACGCAATGTAATGCAAAGTCAACCGTGAATCAGTGAATAATACCTTGTGTAAAGTTATTAAATCATTGAAATATCATTTACAAGAAATAACTTATAATGTTTATTAGTTAATACATTATATTTGATATCAGTTTACATATATCTAATATATTAGTTTAATAATACTTACACAGAAAGAAAAATACCATATTAAATTCTAGTATTTTCTACTTACTTTGAGTACGAGTTGTAATCAAAAATTTTAGTACGAATAACACAAAATGAAGCCGAAAACGGGATAAAATTCTTAAATCATGTAAGAAATTTTGAATCACATAAAAATTTCTTAAATTAGTACCAAAATTCTTATTTTAAGTACGACTATTTCTATAAACTTTATACAAAGTCATAGTGTGTTGGTATTTGCTTGCTTGCTGATTGCCACAATTCACTGTAGTAGTCTTGTTGTTGGTTATTTTGTTTGATCGTGCAGTGCCGATAAATAACCAGCAAATGTCGTATTATATGCTACTGGTGTATACTGGATTTTAGCTGTCGTTCTTTCTATACTGAGTTAGCTGAGTTGTATGAGGCGTTGGCTTACAAATATGATGAGTTAAGTTCAATACCAGGAATGAACAAAAATAAATTTTAAATTAAAACAAGTAAGTAAAAATATTAAATTTAGCTAAGGATTAAAAATATATGTAATATATATCTCAAGTCTGTTCTTAGATTAAATAAGTAAAAATAAGGGATTGATTAAAGTACGCAGTAGGATTGATTCAAGTATGCGGTGGTATTGATTAAAGTATGCAGCGGGCTTGCATCAAGTATGTAATACGACGTTTGTCGCTACTTGTCGGCTATTTCCGAGAAATGAAAATAAATAACAAGAAAAGCACATCAGTGTATTGTGTCTATCATCAAAGCAAACAAACACCAACACAGTACGAATACGACTGTGTATAAAGTTTATAAACATTGTCGTATTTAAAATAATTTTTTACATCAATAAAGCCGAATCAGGCTAAAATTAAGTGTGTTGCATTTGAATATTCCGCAATTTAATCAATCTTTCTGTACTTGAATTCAGGACATCCAGAATTACCGTACTTTTGACACCGTTTGGGATTAATTTATGTACCGATCGATTGATTTTTCTTTTTCGTGTACCTACTTTGTGTAATTAAAAGATCATTAAATGAAATATTTATTGTATATTCTAATTCTATATTAATTTATTTAAAGTAGATTTTAAAAAGAAATAAAAAGGGGCAAATATATTATTATTTCTCATTCCATAACTTTATACAAAGTATTATTCAGTGATATTCACGGTTGACCTTGCCTTAAATTGAGTATGGCTGAACGCTGCGGGCTCTCTGCCCTCTATCTCAGAAACGGTTGAACGTATGAAAAAATACTTAATGCAAAATTTGTCGCAAATTTTATGCTCTACAATTTTTATAATAACTGATAACATCATTGGAGCTATAGAAACCGAGATAATTGCGAAAAACTGATTTTCGTGACCTTTGACCTTGAATAACTTACGACATAGACTCGAGATTTTATGAGACTTTTGAGACAACTTTTAGTACACCAAATCGAAGGTGTATACGAATTTTTAGCTTATTATTTTTCATTCCGCAGTTGGCTCCTTTTTTCTGCTTATTTGACTGGGCTATTATTCTGACATACGGGATTCATTTCAGTGGATGTAAAATTTCCCTCTTATCACATGCTTATAGTAACTCGTCATAGGAAATCTTGTAACACTTAAGATACAATACCTGTTCCGCTTTTTTATGTAGAAAACCACGATAATTATTTTAGTGGAGAATTTTAACCCTCAAATGGGTTTTTTGGCCCCTTTCTTAAAAAAGAGATAAACAACTTTCTCGTAATGTTTTACATAAAAGTGCTGAACAGATGTTATATCATAAACGTAAGGCTGAGAATATTTCTTATGCTGAGCACTAATTGTAAATAAATATGAAATTAACCCTTAAACATATTTTAAGTTTTGAGTGATTTCAGGCGTTCAAGTTGAGTCTACAGCTACTGTGTCTTATGAAAAATGTTTTTCTAGAACGTTTCAGACCGCTATATCGCTTTAAAAAAAGGAACAAAAAGACCTATAAAAAATGTTTCTCGTGGCGTTTTACATAAAAGTGCTAAACTCATATTATACATTAAACATGACGCTTACAAGATTGCCTCTTTAACTTCCTCAAAGTGAATCCTAGATGTAAACTTTTAAAACGCGCACAGTGGTTCATATTGGAAAGAGGGTAATAAATCTGTATCTTTGAAACTTGCGATTCGATGTATAGAGTAGTATCTAAGCTTTAAGAATTTCGAAACTATTTGGGGCAAAAAAATTTTAAAGTTTTGGTTTTTCATAAATATCTCCGGTAATATCATACCCAACATTTAAAAAAAATTATTTTATAATTTTTAGCAAAATCCTTGAAAATTTTGCTACTTTTGCAAAACTCTACCCTCCTGACCACATTTATGAGTGGGCGGGTAACAATTAAAATCCAGATTAATTATATTACATGTATCTAATATAATTTTCAAAGAAATTTGAAAAACTCGTTGGCTGATTTTTCGTCAGCGACTAATTTAGAATTTCGTAGAAAAATTCACTATATTCGGGCAATTCTGGATGTAGCGTGCATGTTTTAATCGATTTATAATTTCAGCTGCAGTCATTTTGAAGCCTAATCTTTTGAAATATGGAAGAAGAAAATATTTAGTTCTGGAAAATTGTTGAGCAAAACGTCCAACAATTAAGCTCTGTTTTTGTCAACATTTAGCCAATTTTCACCCTCATTTTAAAATATTGACTTTGATTTTTTTCACGGTTATACGACTTGAGATAACTTAAAAATTTGTGCTGCATATTATATTATACGCTATTACCGGAGATATTTACGAAATCGGGAAAAAAATATATCTTAATGCCTTGTCTCTTTACGAGCTTAACAACAAGTTTAAATTCATTAAAGTCGGACAGAATTTGTAAAAGTTATGATGCCAACAAGGTTTTTCATGCCCGAGGTAGTAAATTTTGACAACCTATAGCTCAGCATGTGTTTCAACAGATTAGTCAAAGTTTCAAAATTCTTAAAGCATATATCCTCGCCTTTAATTTTTGCGTACATCGTTTTTTAATCGGATCGCAAATTTCAAAGCTACAGATTTAATACCCTTTTTCCAATGTGAACCACTATGCGCCGATACACGTATTTTTGGCCCTCTGGCAGAATCAGTCGTTAGAACCATGTTATTACTTTTTGTGCTGTAAAGTGCAATTATGTAGTTTTGAAAAAATTGCTGAAGCAATAAAATAAAATTTTTTAGAAGTATGTAGGTTCACTTTGGCTGTTAATGCAAATGACATGGGACTTCATTACGAATTAAGTCAATATGTTTTTATTATTAACTTTTAGAGTAAAATGTAAAAAAGAAACCTTGTTAGTATATGTTAGCATAGATAACTCAATTCTTTCATAAGTGGACTTATGTGGCTATCGATGACGACATATAGTATATATATATATATATATATATATATATATATATATATATATATATATATATATATATATATATATATATATATATATATATATATATATATATATATATATATATATATATATATATATATATATATATATATATATATATATATATATATATATATATATATATATATATATATATATATATATATATATATATATATATATATATATATATATATATATATATATATATATATATATATATATATATATATATATATATATATATATATATATATATATATATATATATATATATATATATATATATATATATATATATATATATATATATATATATATATATATATATATATATATATATATATATATATATATATATATATATATATATATATATATATATATATATATATATATATATATATATATTTATATATATACATTTTAATGAATCTCTGTCGACTTATCAAATTTAGTCTGATGCTTTGATTCTTCTTCGATTGTTATCTGATATTTCTAATGAAATCTAAAACTTTCGTGATGATATAAAACTTTCGTTTCTTTCCGACCTATAAGTTAAACTTCGATTATTTTTGGTCAAAGTGTTGATTAAAGTCCAGATATCTTTATTTATGTAAAATGAGTATTATCTTGCTTACTTCCAAGCTTTTACATGTAACTGCCGGTGTGGATTGCCCTCAAAACAATTTGTCTGCTCTGGCAAGAAAACAAACTTCAGTACCTGCCAAAATGCTAATGTTTCCTTAAGTAAGTAAATTAAATATAAAAATAGACAGCTAACTGCCACTAAATAAATTACTAACACCTCCCTGCGTACAGCTTTCAAGGGCCAAAAATTCCAATGAAATGTAGTTCTATGCATTATAAGCCACAGCATTTGCTGCATCATTGTCATTGTCATCAGCATCTCCATTTGCACCCGTACGAATACTCACTCGTATCAGCAGCATTATCGTCCTTAAAAGTGGCTAAAAAAGAAGAGCACAACAATGTGTTGTAATATTCCGACAGGTTACGGATAATAATTTTTAAAATTTATGAACTGTGTCCATAAAATGTCGTTGTACCATTACAGGTCTCCTGGTTGTCGTTGGACATTAATGCTGTTTTTTTTTGTTTTTGGTTTTGTTTGTTTTATTTTACTCTGTTATGAGTTTTTGGAAAATTTGCTTCAATCATGAAGCTGCTTGGTGGCAGCTGTGTAGCGTAAACCACAAGGTAAATTTTTTCCAACAAACTGTTTTTAAATGGTCACGAGTGTTATGATGGCTGTTGGTATTTTGTTAAATGGTGCTTAGTGTCGTTGTAAAATTATTAGATCATAATTTTTTTTCTATTGCTTTTAAAAATATCATCATAGATGGCTAATAGATTAAAATTGCATTGTTTGGATGGAGTATATTTTAAAGGAAAATGTAGTGTAAAGTGTAAATGGCATTGCTACAATATGTATTTAGCTTTAAACATTTTGTTTGTTGGAAAAACAAGCATGATAGGTTCATTCAATATGTCCAATTGAAGTTTTAAATCACCGACCGTCAACTTAAAATTTTTTTTAACTACTTAAGCTACAGCTGTAACAGTTACATATATGTATGTAGCAACAGCTACAATGCTATATACAAAAGTGGAAAAATAAAAACAGAGCAGTAGCACAAAGAAATATAACTAAATACCAACTCAAAGAATAATATAGGTTTTTGAAGTTTATAGTTTCTTATTACTACTGATGCTTTGAATACATACACAGAAAAAATTATAGTAGGTTTTTATTTTATCACACATGTGTTTGAATTTGTTTTTAAATTTTATTATTTTTTTCTTTGGTTTTCAAATGTTTTATTCTTATTAAATATTTACGAGTTTTAGTGTTTAATTTTACGAATTTTGTGATAGGTCCCATTTTCGTAAAATAAATATTTGAATTTATTAATTTAGTAATAGAATACGAATTATAGTTTTTTCTGTGTAGGAGCAGTAGATGTATTAGACAAGCTAGTACAGGGAGTATTAATACAATAACAACTACGTATAAGTAGAGTTGCAGTTGAAGTAAGTAGCTTTAGAGGTAGTCAACAAACAGATATTATCATGAGTCGCATTAAGTTTTGAAACTGATAGTTTATTACTACTGCATGTTAAAGGCATGGATGGTTTTCAGTGATATTAATTTGATATTTCTAGCAGACAACAGCAGTCTTGAAACATCACAACAACACACAAAAACATAAGCCGCGAAGCGATTAAGCTTGTCGGCGGAAAACACCCAGTGTATATGGCGGGAATCGAACCCACGACCTCTGGAGTGACAGGCTAGCATCGCTACCAATCAGTCACAGATCACTGCTGTTTTCAATACATAGCAGCAGTAAAAGAAGCGGATGAGCTATTGAACGGAGTACTAATGAATAACAATTAAGTAGCAGTATAGTTACACTTGAAGTAATTGTTGAGGTTGTCAAAATATAATATCATATGCTGCATGAAATTTTGAAGTTTGTAGTTTATTACCACTGTGTATTAAAGGTATTATTTTTATTACAACTGTTGCTTTCAATACTTAGTAGCAGTAAAAGAAACATATGAGCTAGTGAATATAGTACTAAAAAATATTAATTAAGTAGCAGTAGAGTTACAGATGAAGTAGATGTTGAGGTAGTCAAAATATAATACCATATGCTACATGAAGTTTTGAAGCTTATAGTTTATTCGCACTGTTTATTAGACAAAACATATTATTTTATTACTGCAGCTGCTGCTTTCAATACGTAGTAGCAAATGAGCAAGAGAAGGAAGTACTAATGGAATAATAATGAAGTAGCAGTAGAGTTACAGTTGAAGTAGGAGTTAAGGTAGTCAAAAAATAATAACATAGACCAAATGTAATTAAATTACTACGTCAATTGTAGTTGCTATTTTACATACTAGCTCATCCGTTTACTTTAGTGCTACTAAGCTGCTTTTAGAAATATGTAATACTATTTTACTGCTACTACAATCTAAGGGTAGCAGTAGTAACATACAATTATAAATTGTCATACTTCCAACAGTTTTTCTTTTAAGCTACTGCTACTAATGAAAGAATTTGGCAGTAATAGTAGAAAAATAATGACTTATAGTTTTAAACAGTTTATGCATCGTTTTTTTTTGTTTTCTTTATTAGTACTACTAATTAAAATATAGTTACAAGAAGACGTCTCATCTTATTCTCGAGATTTGTGGAAGTAGCAGCCGATCTGCTAAACGAAGTACATATTAATAGAATACGAATGAAGTAGCAGTAGAGTTGCAGTTGAAGTAGCAGTTGCAATGTGTGTTAAAAGTTTTGTTTTTATTAATACTACTGCTTTTAATATTTAAAAGCAGTGGAAATATAAAATGAGCAAATGAACGAAGTACTAATAGAATAACAATGAAGTAGCAGTAGAGTATCAGTTGAAGAGTTGAGATAGTTCACAAAAAAATAACAGCCAAATAAAGTTCTGAAGCTTATAATTTATTACTACTGCTGCTGCTTTCAATACTTAGTAACAGTAGAAGTAGCATATGAGCTAGTGAACGAAGTACTAACAGAATAACAATGAATTAGCAGTAGAGTTACAGTTGAAAAAGTTAGGAGTTGAGTTAGTAAAAACTAATATCATCAGCAGCTTGTAGCTATATTGCTGCGTTAATTAATATTGCTACTTCATGTTCTAGGTCAATCGCTCATTTTAATGCTACTAGGCTGCTTTAAAAATATGTAAAACAATTCTTACTGCTACTACAAAAACTGTAAAGTATATTATATTAAATTTTTTTTCTTTTAAGATACTCCTACTAAAAAGCGAATATTCCGTAATAGGTAGTAGCAGAATCTTATAAACAGTTTATGCATAGATTATTTTGGTTTTTTTTATTGCTACTACTAATTAGAACATAATTGCAAGAGAACATCTTATCTTACTCTCCAGATTTGGCTCCCAGTTAACCATTTTGAGCACCTTCCGAAATCTTATATTTTGGAGGGCTTACTAAGTAAAAGAATCGAACGATGAGGAGCATCTAGCTAATAGGATACTATGATAAAAATGAGTTCTTTCGATATTTGACAAAGATCTAAAACAGAATTGACAAGATTTGTGCTAATAAATTAAGGCAGGCAATGCGTAAGCATTGCTGCTCAAAATTTTTTTTTTTAATTTTCGTGAAAATTAAAATTTTGAATTCGTTGTACAACCATTGAAATATTTTTGTATATTAGCCTTAATTTAAATATGATACGAGTATAAAACAATCAACATGTTTTCCTCTTTTCAGAATCTACAAATGTTTGGTCAGCAAGATGGGTAAGTTTTTATCATCTACTATTTTTATATAAAGTAGCAAATGAGATAAGTATAAAAGGCTAATAGCGTCCACTCAATTATATTCATACCTCAACATTGTTAAGTTACAAGCAAAAGTTTTTAAAAAATTTTCTAACGATGAAAAATATTTTATATAATTTAAAATTACGTCAAATTTATTTTCTTAAAATTTCTTCAAACTTTGACAGAAATCATTTCGATGATTATTATTATTATTCTAATTTCTACTTTTATATTTGAAATTCTTTGTCTCTAAATTTCTTTGCAAATAAAAATACTTTGAAAAAGTTTTCCATTTCATTTGTAAAAATGAAATTATCATTTCAAATAAAGTTGAATATTAAAATAAACATTTAAATTAACTGCATTTCGCAGTTAGCTGGTTTAATATTTATTTTAGAAATTCTTTAAGAACTTTTCGTTTAACTTCTTCAGCTTTGTTTCTTTTCATCAAATCCGCCACTTCAATGTTGAAACCGTAATGCGATAATTAAAAACATTAAAAATCTTGTGTGATCACACAGTGTAACCTCAAGTTTCTTGCTAATGTTTGCTAAAAAGGAAAGAAACATCTTCGTGTCCTTAGACAGTCAGCTAAAATATTATATATTTTTGGGGGTAACAAAATCGCGTTAAAACAATTACAAAACCCGAAAGTAAAAGAAGGTAAAGAAAAAGTCTTGGGGAAGAAACAGACAAAAGCTTAATGTTTTAATATCTAAAATGTATCAAGGGAAATTTACCTTAAGATTGTTATTTCTTTCCTCTTTTGCCGCAACCAAATTATTTTTGTCTTAATAAAATGTATGATGAGTAAATGGATGGATTTTGTTTTATTTTATTATCAAGCAAGAATATGGGCAAAGTTTGTTTTACTGCGTTTACTGTTTTTTCTTCTTTCTTCATTTTAACTTTAACTGAGTTAATTGTAACAGAGATAAAAATACTTTGTGGCATTAAGAAGAACGACAACAGCAATCACATAAATGAAAAAGAAAAAAATAATCAACCACTTAATGCCTGCCTTCTTGCCTGAGTTCCGATACTTTGCGTGTCGCCAAGTACATATTTGACAGTATAGACTTTGTTTAAAAAGATGAAACACTTAACAAGCTTTATGTTTGTTTCATAAAATTATGTTGTATTACCTTCTCAAGTTTCGAAATTATTCTCTTTGTAAGTAAAATTTGCATTAATGTGTAAAATCCACTTGAGCTAAAGCCAAAAACTGATGACACAACGATAAGTTGTGTGAAGATTATTATAAGCAATTTTGTGCTCATATCAAATCAAAAACAAAAGTTCAGTCAGACACAATCATGATGGCAGAGAATAAAACGAACACAAAGAAAAATGTATGTAAAACAAGTATTATTACCTTGATAACTCAGCTTAAGTTAGTGGCAATGACAGCGATTATGAAGAGCTTTATAATGGGGATGTTAAAGGATTCGTTATTATTATTATTATTATGTTCATGCCAAATGGAAGATAATCAATTTTTATGAGTCTTGTAAGAATTTCTTTAGTCATTACTAAGCGGAAATCAAAAGTGGGAAATTCGGAAAAGATTTTAATTCTTCCTTGTTACTTGTCGCAGATAATGAATATTTTGGAAGTGAAAACTTATACATACATGAACGTTAAAAAATTTTCGAAATCTTTTGAGTATATGAACACAACATTTTAGTGCTGGTATGTATACCTTAGACAATTGATCGATAGTACGTAAATTAGTGGAGTCACCAATATACAGCAGAAAGCTACAGATCTCCAAATTCACACGCCTATCGTTGCACCGTGGTTCCAAATAATTAATGAAATGTCTACATTAATTCACGTTGTTTCTACTTAATAAATATAACTTTTATTCAACATGATTCTGCGTGTTATTTCAGTACCAAAATCAAATGTCGATTTTATTCATAATTACGTGAGAATGACAAAAATTGCTATTTTCATACAACACACATACAGACACACAAATTAAAATTTTTCTGTTGGATGGAAATTGTGATTTTTATCAATTGAATTCCTTCACTTAATTTTGAATAAAATCGTCATTTGCCCAAAGATTTTAATGATTTATGGCTTATTTTATTTCTAATATACCTAACTTTCTGATAAATGAAACGAAAATGTGAAATGTTTGCCCTCTTAATTTCTGTATGAGTTTTTGAAAACAAAAAGTTTAATTTTGCATGAAAAAATTAATTTTTTACCGTTTATTTCTAAATACCTCCGAAATAGATGAAAATCGGTTAAAACGTTCTCGAGTTATTTCTGAATAAGCAAAAAGTAAAAACACAAAACATACCGTAACTCATTTTAAGGCTTCCGTACACCAAAAGTGTAAAGGAACCCTATTGTTTTCGACACGCTGTCCGTCTGTCTGTCTGTCTTTATGTCTGTCTGTCACAGGCTGTTTTCTCGGGAATTGTAAGAGCTACGGACCTGAAATTTTGACAGAATATGTAAAACTTTTGCCGCTACAACAACAAATATATGACATTTAAAAAGGAAAAAGAGTTTTAAAGCGAGCAACGAAACATATTGAAATACTAATGTAATATACAGACATTTATATATAGACACTTTAAAACTTCAAAGTTAGTATTAATTAGTGTAGTCTGTAAAATAGACTAAACCAATTAACACTGATATTTAAAACAATACAAATTAAATAGTGTTCTATCAGTTAATATAATTTTGACTATGCAATTTAGACAATTTGCTGTATCTTGGAAACCGTAAGAGACAAACTCTTAAAATTAAAAAAAATGCTAAGAATAAAAAATTCCAAAATTAAAAAAATGTCAAAACGAAAAATCGTCAAAATGAAAAAAGCGCTTAAACGAAAAAAAAAAATTAAAAAAATCGCTAAAACGCAAAACATTACCAAAACTAAAAATATTGACAAAAAAAAAAAACTAAAATAATCGCCAAAAACCGAAAAAGTCGTCAAAGCGAAAAAAGCACTAAAATAAAAAGAAAAAAACGGTAAAACTAAAAATATCATAGCGAAAAAAGCACTAAAATAAAAAGAAAAAAACGGTAAAACTAAAAATATCATCAAAATCGAAAAAAAGTGATTAAAAATGGAAAAAAATCACCAAACGAAAAGAACCGCCAAAACAAAACATAAAAGCCAAAACTAAAAAAAATCGCTAGAAACCAGAAAAATCGCCAAAACTAAAAAAATTAAAAAAAATAAAATAACTGTAAAACTAAAAACAATCACCAAAAACAGAAAAAAATCCCCATAACCGAAAAGAGCGCCAAAACTGAAAAAAGCGCCAAGACTTAAATAAATCGCTTAAACTAAAAATATCATCAAAAAAAGAAAAAAACCTAAAAAAACGCCAAAATTAAAAAAAAACGGCAAAAAACGAAAAATCGAGAAAAAAGAAAATATCACCCAAATGAAAAAAGCGCCAAATCGAAAAAAATCGCCAAAACAACGAAAAAAAGTTAAAAATAAAAAAACTAAAATTAAAAAAGCTAAACGAAAAAATTGCCAGAATGAAAAAAGGGGAAAAACGAAAAGGGATATATGTCTATTCGTACGGAATCCTTCGTGTGAGAGCCAAAGTCGCACTTTACTTAATTTATTTTAAATCGATTTTAGAGAAATTATGCATCTTGGAAAGCTCTTTTAGTGTTCCTTTCCACAAAAGGAAACATATATGTACAGTGTTTTTTTTATCACATAAGCAACTTAGAGCTGGGAAAAAAAAATGTTGTTGAAAAATTAGTTTTTTTTTACACTTGAGCTACCATAACTTTGTCATTTATTAGCCAATTTTCAAAAATCATTCCTTATTTGAAAGATAAAAATTAAAACATTCAATACGAAAAAGTTCGTAAAAAAATGTTTTGAAACAATGAAGTTATGACGGTTTAAATTTCAAACCCAAAGAAAAACAAAAGGTATTTTCTTTTTCTATGGGTTTGAACAAAACAGAATTGGTCCATAAGAACCTGTTTTTTCTCATCTTTTGTATCATAAGCGGCCCATCCATTATACACTGTTATTGCAGATGTTATTGTACATATTATTGCCATTTTGATCTATACTATGCAATAAAAGGCATAGTATTTAAAAAAAAATATTGCCCAATTATCCTGAAAGTAAAAAAATTAAATATAACACTAAATAATGCTGCCACCACATTACACAATTTTCTTTATTGTACAATAAAAATCAAAGCTCTTTTGATTTTTGCCAATATATTGTGCCACCTTCGAATATGACATACACATTGGCGATATTATTGTACAATACGAAAAATTGCACAATTATTTTGCAAGTGGGTGGGCCGCTATATTGTTCTTTTTTGGCCAATTTTACAATACGTATGAGTAATAAGATGGTGCCACCATATTACTCATACGTGTTACAATTCGGGCATACAAGTAGTGTGGGGGTGTGCCGTTAATCGGGCAGTTTAGGGCATTCGAAGCTAACTTCGTCTGAAATATCTTAAAATCTAAAACATTATAACCAATTAAAAAGTTGCAAGCATTCAGCTCTTTAGTTCAACTTTTTCTTTCGTTTTTATAATTCAATGAAGGAATTCACAAGGTGGTCCTAAGTGTTCTAACTGTGGATAATATTTGTATGTTTGTTGTTGATATTCTCAATAAAAAATATAATATGACACCCCAACTTATTTAGATATGTTTTTGTGGTGTGCTATGTGTTCAGCTAAATAATTTTCGCACAAATCCATTTGTATTTTGAATTTTAATTTTTTTACTTTTATTGTATGTAAATAAATATTTTTGATTTAATATTTTGATGTTTAGTTTCTGAAGTTTTTATAGTTTAGTATTTAAATATATGACAGGGTATTCAAATATGTCCTATTTGAAATGTTTTACTATGTTAGTACCTAAGACATTAGTACACCTTGTGAATTCCTTTAATATATAGTTTGCTTTTTAATACTTTTTATCTCTCTTGGAAAATTTTTAAAAATGATGTAGATCCTTTTGTACTTTATACGCCGATATGTATACTGGGGTCTAATCACCGCATACGATGTTGAACAGAATTAATCGAAATTTTTCATTTTGACATCATGGGATTCGATATCGAATAAAAGGTGACAGCATTTGACATCGTGTAATCAAACATCTACATCTATCGATAGGTAACAGTCTATCGTATATACAATAATCTAATATTTAAATATTTAGTTTGCAAGTTTATTTTTATAAAAAAGGAAGAAATATACAATTTTAATTAATTTAGGATATGTAAAATAAAATGAGTAATAAATATTTCTACAATACAAAAGAAGCTTAATGGCAGAATTTATTACCCATGATCCAAAGTTGATCAAAATTATTTTAACAAATTGTGTTTTGTCGTAAATTTAGCTTGCAAAGACTACACATAGTGATCCTTTTTTAAGTCTAAATTTTATTTAAAATCTTTAAACCCCCCATTATGTGGAAAAAAGTGCTTTAAAAGTCACTTTTATCTCGTATTTCCTTCCTAATACGTATCACATTCTTTGTTTGATGAAAATAAATAAAAAAAATTAACGATTCAGTCTTAAAACGCTTTAATTTTATTTAAAAACAATTTTTTTTTCAAACAATTTTTGTTTAAGTGGCTTGTTTCTTTTCATTTGTTAACATTTGGAAAACATATGTTCGTAAATTTATTACAATTTGGTAAAAAATTACGATTCGATTGATATCGAATGCGATGATTTGCTTACACAGAAAAAAAAAATAATTGTAAATGCAATTAATTTATTTGTAAATACAATTAAAACTTTTTTTAAAATGGCACCTACAACAATTTTTGTAAATACAAACACGGCATTTGTGACATTAGAAAATAAAATCAACTCGATTATTTCCAATTAAAATTCTTGTGTTATTCACAATTGAGGAGTTTACAAAAAAAAATATTTTTAATAAACTGGGTTCTCAAAAAACGTTGTTTTACAAAAAATATTTTCAATTAAATATATTAACAAAGAATTTGTTGACTCCCGTAGTGTACTGGCTAGTGTGCCAGGCTATTACCCGGAAGGTTACAGGTTCGATTCCTCCAAGTGCGTTTCTGCAAAAAAGCCAAAAAAAGAATGCTTTTTTTAATTTTTTGTTAGAATTTAAAATTATATCAGTTGAAATTATTGTTATATTAACAATGTGATTTGTTTAATTTTTTAACCAAATTCTATTATTTATTATCATACATAATTGTTATATCTGCGAAAGCTGGCTGCAATCGAACCAGTGACCCCTGGACTAATAGACTGTGTACTTACTTCGCAGCTACAGAGCAACTCGTTAATAAATAAATAAATAATATATGCAAACAAAACGTCGTTTCTTATATTTCTTGTACATACATTTATTCGTGTGTGCATTCCGTTATGATATATACTTCAACAAAACATTTTATTAAGTAATTTAATTGGTTAGAAAAATTTTAATTTGTAATACATATCAACAATGATGATGAATTTTTCACAAGTTTTTTTTATGAAAAATATTTACAAAAAATGTTGAATTTTTGCGCCATACATAACAAAAAATTTAATTAACTGAGTTCGTTGAAAAAATTTTCTGTGTTTGTTGTATCAACATCCTAATTTGTTATATTAATTAAATATTAATGACTTGATTTGTTAGTGGCTGTTTGATGATATTTTTTTCTGTGTAGTCGGCACGTATCGAAATATTATTCGATACGATAATGTGTGTACTCGATATCGAATGCCATGATTAGATCCCTAAGTCGTTAGAGGGCGTCTTTGAGTATCATGAGAACTGACAGCAGGTTGATTCCAAATCGTGGTGAGAGAGAGATTTTAGTATGTTTTAGTACCTTGTTTTAATATATGCTAATCATTTATTATACAACAATTTCATCTTAAAAGAAAAATATGATGTTGCTCAGGCTTATAGCTCCGACTCCTAAACAACTCTATTTACACTGAACAAATTACTTTTATTAATACACTTAACATTTGAAACATTAAAAATTTAAAACGCATAACAAATGTAAAATTATAATTTTTTTTTGCATTCTAAAGAAATTTTTTTTCTTTTTAAGTTTATGTCAAGTTAATTTAGTGGAAAATTACGAAATTGTTGTTGACCCTTTTTTTTTGGAAGTGAATGAGTAGTATATGTACATATTTGCAATAATATTTATAAAGGAGAGTAATGTAAAATTTACGTGACATTTACTTTATAAAATAAACATTCATTCACTCACACTACACCTACACACTTTTCTTAACAGCAACAATACACTTTATTTCCTTTTTCCTTTAAAAGTTCTCTTCCGTATTTCTATTTTCCTTAAGAGTGTGTGTGTGTGTGCGGATGCCTGTTCTCTAAGAACAAACACGAAAATTTCAAAAATCAACTCACATCTGGGCAAGATGTTTTTTTAAGTCCTTTCTAAACAGAAAAAGAACTGCATTTGACTTGCGACAAATTTGCTGTGCTACTTGAAAAAACAACAGTTAAAAACTGGCAAGAACACTTCTTACCTTAAAAAGAGAAAAATAATGTTTTAAACTCACACACTTACGTGTTTACAAATGACAAATTTCCTTTGCTTACATTTCAAATATTCAGTCATGAGTGAAAATAAACTTCCATACTTTTATTTTAGTTGGACACACATGCACAACATATACAAACAGGCGACTAGTGAATGCCATACCATTCATATAATGCAGCAAGTTGTCGACAAATCATACATACTTTACTAAATGTCTTAAAGGTCTTTTTTATAAGAATTTATATGTTTAATGTATGGTATGGTAAGTAGATGTGTGTAACACGGGAAACCAGCAATAAGAAATTGTCCTTTATGTTGTTGTTTTGTGTATTAAGTCAAGTAATGGAGTGAACTTCATTTTTATTATTATTGAAGTTGTTTCAACAAATGACCATGTTACATTGTCATGAATAAACTCGTTTAAAGTAGATGTGAAGTTGCAATAGACCTGAGATAAGGTAGCAAAGTGAAAAATTAGAAGATTCTTAAAATAGTTTCGACATTATGTTCGAATATAATGCTCGATGCAATATAATAAAATTTTAAGTTACACCAAGAAAATGAGTGTTAAAATAAACGCGAATAGATATTGGACCAATATGACCCGACCATTTAATTTTATTGTAGCGGTACACGCGAAGAGGTGACTATAATATAAAAGCAATATGTCACGATAAAACAAATATTACATATATATGGTTGTAGCTTCCGATCGTCAGAAAAAACCACAAAAATATCGTTGCCGGCTTATTCAAAAAAATACGGAACGGGCACGGTACGCGCACTGAACGGTACTGTGCCGGACGTGTTTAAACATTTCCATTTGAAACTAAGGCAATTATATTTTATTTTACACTGATACGGAATGGATGTGTGCAAATACACCTTTAATTTGATTGAATATAATCAAAATATGGTGTAGTGCATGAAGTTAAAATGAGTGTTCTAAATAGGAACAGTCTAATGAACAATTGTAAAAAGCATAGTGTTTATCGGAACTATAGTTATGCTTAAAACATTAGAAGTTTGTTTACTGCAACCATATATTGTTTGTCACAAACATTATATATTTGTTTTTAGCTAAATCACCTTCTAGTCGACATCACAGGACTTAGCGATATGTGTTGGGTAAGAACCGGTGAAGGTCGATTTGAGAACTTCTCACAAGTTACAGAAAGGATGCACTATTTACTCGACTTTTCTCGAAATCCATAAGCCAACAAAGAGCCTCTGTTTATAGTTGCCACCACAAGCAGTGTTGCCGTTTTGGTTATTTGTAACTAATATTGCTTACTTTTTTCTCAATGTGTACATTTGGGTATGACAAATTTTTTTTACAAAAAATTTACCTATCACCATGTGATAACCAATAATAAAAATCGTGATTGCGGGTCATTTTGGCAGAAAAATCTTCCGCACCAAATGCCATTTCTAAAAACCAACAAAAAAATTTTTTTTTATTAAATTAACATGCATATAAATTGATTATTGATTCTTATGAAATTTAGTACGAATGATGCCTCTGGCAAAAATACCATTAGTGTAAAGTCTTAGCTCACTGCCTTGCCTAGTTCGGACAAAATTTGATTTCCCCATTAGCAAAACAGTAGACCAATGTTACAATTTTAATTTTTCTTGTCGAATATCTCCTTGACTCTAAGCGGAAACCCATGAATTAGGTAGAATTTTTTTTCACCTCTTGGATAGGCAAAAACATTAGCTTGGCATATGTTTGAACTTTTCATAAGCCCGGGGTGACCCACTTTGGGGTCTTATAGCTCCACCACCTTTTACGATATAAATTCCAAGCTCCAAGCTTAAGCTAAGCAACAACCCCTGAAATTCTATGAAAAATTCTATAATCATCGAACGGCTCGTTTAGAAACTGCAAATGTATTTATTTTTTACAAAATTCCCCAGTATGCGCCTTAGCAAGTTTTTCCGAATTTTCGCCATTTTTGCGATTTTTTTTTTCGAATTTTAGGCATTCCTTACAGTATTAGCGATTTTTAATAAAAATTTTAGCTTGTTTAAAGTTTTGCAATTTCTTATCGACTTTTCTTCGCGATAGGCGTAGTTTTTTTTTTTTTTTGGTTGTCTTACATTTCGAGAGCTTTTAATCAATCTTAACATTATAACCTTCCATGAATACATATATTGTAAGATATTTTTTGCGAATTTTCGTAATTTTCCTTACAGTTTGAGCGAGTTTTAGACATATGAAATTATTGAAAAATGTTGACGATCTAAATTTAAATTGAGGTATTTTAATAATATTTTAGGAAATATATGGTTTTGCACTCGTAAAAATCAACTGAAATCGACTGTAAGATAAATAAATACAAAATTTCAATAAAATTGCGAAAAATCCTTGTTTTACTATTAAATTTATACCATAGATGCGGCTTACTTTACGCAATACTTTGCTATCAAAAAGTGATTTTCGTTAAAATCGTATATAGAGACTTGTGAATATTAGCCGTCGATATATTTTTTATTTAAGTTATAAAATTTACTAAATTTATTTGAGGTCTCAGAAATTAATTATTTGAAACATTCTTATTTGTTCTATGTTTAGCTATTCTATGTGCGTGCATTTCGTTGGGGCTGATGCCGACCCATTAGTACAGATTTAACCATCATGTTTGAACAGTTTTCATACTCTTATTCTACATAAAAACTCTCAAGCAAGAAATGAGAAGTACGTCAACAAAAGCACAAAATATTTAAAAAATTTAGCAAACAGCACAACAAATTTAAAAATCTTAGAAAAAACCACAAATAACTTATGAAGTTCAATTTGAATGTATTCATCTTTCTTACAAACTTCATACAATTAATTAGTCCGCCTGTTTGACAAATAGAAAAATATATTTAGGTTACTTTATTTCCCATTTGGTTACATTAAAAAAAAGTTGGTTACAAAAATTTTTTGGTCTCATTTCTGTCAGTATATAAATTTGAAAGATATAATACTATGAGCCTCAAAAGTGTTATACAGTGTATCTGCCAGCTGTTAACCTCCAATAAAATTGTCGATGAAAACATTTTTTCCGACGTTTATGAAAACCCACAATTAGTCGTAAAATTTTTCATAAATAAAGTTAGAAAATTAAGGAACACAATATAATACACTACTGGAATAAAAATCAAGAAAGAATTCTGAGGTATCCAATCCTTGAGCAATTTTATACGTATTACATTAATTTCTGTTGGCACAAGTAATATGAATAATGGATAAATGAAATATAATACGTTTCGCAAATAATTTAAGACAATTAAAGCATTGTTACTTCTACCCAAATGCAATTGTCAAATTAGGAAAGCATTTAAAATAAACGAAATTAGAATAAAAACAACAGCAGAATCAAACACAGGAGCAAAAGATAAATTACAATTCGCTATGCGCCATAAACTATTTGCACATTATTAATTTGTCAGCTCTTACAACCACACCAGACGAGGAAAAAATAAGATATAAACTAATCAGATACGCGGACAGAGAACGCATTCGTCGGTAGAGTAGACCAACCGACAGAATGTTGAGCTTCACTAGTTGATGAAAGCAAAGAAAAAATATACAAAAATATTAAAATATTTTGTTTTTAATTATATGTATTTGGTTGGTAAATTCAACCACTAAATGAAAAAGCTAATGCTAAAGAAAAGAGGATAAATAATTTAAAAAATACTCTTGATGAGGGCTGCCACTTTGGTCTAATCAGACCAAAATTGGTAAATTTTTTTAAAATTAAGGATGAATTGAGTTTTGTATATCGTAGTTATATATGCACAACATTTTTTTAAATAATGACTCACAATGACGTCTTCTATTTGACATTTGATTAGATTTGTAGTATCAAATGTATTTTCTATGCAAATTTGCTTTTCATAAATGGAATTATATTAGCAAATATAATAAATTCCAGCGAAGTGGTAGGTTTTGATACGTAGAGTTTGCTAGATTTTGTAAAAAATCTTATTAGAAATTTTTTTGTGGCACCTTTGCTCTTGATATTACAGAACTAAGTAAATCATTTACTCGCAAGATCCAGGTGGATGAGATATTACTGTCCCTAACTCTGCCACGCTCATTTTAAGTCCCCTTATTTCAACAATTCGAGTCAGGAAAATTAATTTTTTTCCTAATACATCCTTTAAAGTATATCATAGAATTTTTTACATTATTTCTTTGTAATAGTTGCGCCTTTTCTTCACCCGTTGATGTTAACCTGACATTTTCTTGTACTGATTTATTTTATTACATTTATTTGTATGTATAAAATATTCAAAATTATGTTCTATTTAAAACAATTGAGGTTGTTTCGCCATTTGGTTTATTCACGTGAGCTTTTTTAATTGTTCTTTTTCTAAACACTAGTGTACAAAATTTTTTGCATGACATGATCTGTCGTGTTATACTGTCTGTTCTTCTTTGTGCTTTGTCTACAAAAATAATGCATAAATTATACAAGTCCCGCCAACTAACCAACCAACCAACTAGTCAGCGAATCAAGCGAACAAAATAAGCAGCAGCAGCAGCCACCAAACTGAACCATTCATCCATACAACTGTCCTCTAGTTTGCGAATCATTCCATTAAACTACTGAAGCTACTTGTATGTATAAATTTTGTGTCTGCTCATATTTCTTTCAGTCTATTGCAAACTGAATGTCTCACACCTCAGACACAAAAACAACAACTACAAATAGCACAACAATAATAAATAAGCGAAGAAGAAATTTTCACTATATACATATGTACTATTGTAGAGTAAATACTACAAAAATATCCCGGTGTGACCATGCGTTGCATTATCGGGAATAAATATAAAATATAATTTGCATCAGTTGCACTATGGGCGGAAAATTGTGATAAAATCATGCTTTTATCGAGACTATTTCGAGGGTAATTAATCGGCCAAAAATCTGTAGCTTAACGGATTTTGGTCCGGCCAATACAAGTCATACATATATTGTTGAAAAGAGCAGATATATACACGCAAAGAAGCATACTCGAAGAGCAACATACTATGATTATATATGGTTGAATATATGGTTAAATAAACCTGTTTTACATATAATATGGTGAAAAAAACCATATATATATGGTTCAAAGCAACCAAATATATGGTTCAAAATTACAATATATGGTTTGAAATAACTATATATTGTAATATGGTTCAAGACAACCATATAGGTATATGCTTCATAATTACAATATACGGTTTGAAATAACCATATATATGGTTCGAAACAGCCAACGCATGGCTCAAAAGTACAATATATTGTTTGAAATAACCATATATATGGTTCAAGACAACAATAAATGTGGTTCAAAATTACTTTATATATTGTTTGAAATAATCATATACATATATGGTTCAAAGCAACCATATATATGGTTCAAAGCAACCATATATATGGTTCAAAATTACAATATATAGTTTGAAGTAACCATATATATAGCTCCAGACAACCATATAAATAGTTCAAAGTAACAATATATGGTTTGAAAAATCAAATATATGGTGCAAAACAGCCATATATATGTTTAAAACTTTATTTTTTAATTGGTCAGTGTGAGGAATCTGAAATAAAAAGTATTATCTATTCGCACATAGATATATAAATACATATTTGCTGACACATGTTTTATCTACAATCGGCCACGTTCTAAAAATCATTTCGTTTGAAATATTGCAGCTTTTCAGTTAATTTTTATGTTTCAGATGTTTGAGGTATTTTATCCGAACTGAGCTACGAATGCACTAAATTGTCCTATTAAAATAACACTTTTTTCGTTTTTTTTGTTTTCACAATATTATTTGCTATTAGTTGCTAGCAGTTTGTTGTTTGTAATTTATTTTTATATTTTTTATTTTTCCAAACCAAGCGACACACAAAAACAAATAAACAGCTTTCAATTAAAACAAAAAACTAACAAAAAAGCATTCAAACAAAGGATAGAAGAAAAACTTTTTTGGAAGTAGAGAGCCATGTTTCTTTTATAAGCAAAACTTCATTGCAAGTAAACTGTTTTAAAATAGCATGGTCAAAAACCATATTTTATTGTTATAGAGCCATACTGTTGATGAATTTTTAAATATACCATGACTAAGCTCGAATTTTTTAAACAATAATATTATTAAATTCAACCATGTTAATATTAATGAGTGCTAATAATGTCATGATTAAATGTAAGCATAAGTTTTTTGTCATAAACTAATTAAGGTTGTTTAAAACAATAATAACTTATTTTCTACAACCATAAGCTATATCGGGAAATATGACATTGTGGACGTAACCATGACACAACCGCTATCTTTTCTTTGCGTGTAACTTTAACATAATGTACAATGTTTACTGTTCGGATGAGCCATTATCGAGACTTTTGCCAGTAGCAGAAAATATTGCATTGTTTTAAATGAAAATAAAACCAATTAAAATAAACTTTGATGCAATTTTTCGTTAGAAAATTTTATTGGATTTATGAAAACAACATTTTGTTATTTTATGGAACATTTGACAAAATGTTTGAGTGGGTAGAATAGAATTACGAAACTTAAAGTTCTTGTTTGTTATAATTTCAATAAAACATATATAATAGTTTTGATGAAAATATTCATTGCATTTATGAAAGACCAATGAAATAAATCAATAATATATTTTCCTATATAAAAAACACACTAAAAGCAAACAACAAAAATAGTATTGTGTGATTGTTGTTGTTGTATTCTATAATATTATTAAACAAACATATCGAGCCATAACCGCCAAAAAAGCTCAAGCGACATGCTTTTCGAAAATCGTTTTTGGACGAAAATCGATTATTTACGATAAATCGGACTATCTGTCAAAGTTTCAAAGTCCTGCCATGTACCGTTACGGAAATACAGCAAAAGAAATTTTAGCTTAAGTGCATTTTCCCTTTAAATTTTTAATTTGTTTACATTTTTTTGTAACTGCAAACTGTCGCTTAAGCTAAAATTCTTTTTTGCAAATACAGCAAAACTAGTGTCAAAAACCCTTACAAACATGCGTTGTCTTATAGGAAATTTAATAAAACTATTAACATTACATATAACAGTCCACTACAATCCTATATAGCCAATAAAAGGGCTCTACTTCGATTTAAACCAAGGTTAACTAAAAAATACTTCTCCTGTAAAATTTACTTTATGGCGCTTAAGCTTTTTTGGCGGTTATAGCGCGATATAGTACATTGTTTTGAAGTGGTGTTGGTTGAAGTATTTAAGACGTTGCCTATAAAGGGAATGAAGAAAATTCAGAGTCTGAGTTCTATACTGTGAGCGGTCATCAATATTAAAAATTTTTCTGATGTGCATTCGTGTCCATTGTACGTATTTGTTGCAAGGAAACGTCAGAGAATTAAAATAGTCAATAAAACAAACAATCAATAAAATAACAACATAGTTTCATTAAAATTAAGAAATACGTTTTCCAAAATAATGAAATATTTTCATTAGTTTAATTGCTTCATATATTTGGTATAGTCTTTATTAAAATAATTTTAACGAAACCTGTTTCATTAATGGTTGAGCTTTTGCGAAGTTTTTCTATCGAGTAATGTCGAAACTAGCAGAATTTATGAAGAAAATTCTTTCTGTGAAGAAGTACATCTTTATAGGCAACTGGTGTAGGCTAGCGCATCGAGAAACTCCGTCGTCTAAAAATAGGTCACTATTATTAATTTAGTATCCCTCTACAAACTCTATTGGCTGGAAGTATATTATTAATCCATGAAATTTTAGATTTAATTAATCTTTTCTATTCCAAATTCTCAAAATTTCATTCCATAGTGCATTATTGCAAAATCTTGACAATATTTCTAGAGTAATTCATTTATATTTTGGCAACCTTTTTAGTCGTTGTTGTGGTAAGAATAAATAATATATTGTAATGAATTTCAACTTGCCAAAGGTATTTTTTGTCTCATTAAAGGAGAAAAACATCGAAATTACAAGTTGTGGTTGGAATTTTGTTCTTTAAAATATTTTTATTTTCTTACATTTTGCTGTTATTTTTCACATTATTGCGACATGATGCAATCATGCAATGATTACCAGCAAATATTTAGGTATGCAACAACACATACATAATATCTAAGTACAATAATCATTTGTTACGTATAAAAATCTGCAAAGGAAAAAAACAAGCTCAACAATTTTAATGAATTTGTAACTTTTTCTACGTTTTAGTTGCATGCCCAGTTCCCATAAATAAATTATTTCAATTTTATTTTCTTTAAAATTATCGTAATTTATCTTGAAAACGTACATGTGTGCTTATGAAGTTTTTGTTGGTTTCCTTGAAAATAAAATTAAAGGAAAAGAGTGGTTCTACAAATTCGAATCACGTTTAACAATAAACAAATTGTCAACATTATGTTCTTAAGAAAGAAAATGGAAAAAAGGACTTAACAAATTGCTTGTAAGATGTATTGGAAGTTTTTCACTTATGTTTTTGGATTTCATTCTTCCTCAAAACAACATTTTGGTCAAGGTTGCTAATGTGAGTTTTTTTTGGGGGGGTCACGTAAGTTTAAAGTTGATGTAATGACCCGTTTTGGAGTTAATATAAAAATCTGACAAAAGACTGTAATAAAAATTTGTTTCTTTATTTTAGGCTTTTGCGAAAAATAAAAATGTGTGTTTTAAAAATTAGTAAAACAAATAAATGTATATGACAGCAAATTGCTCAATTCTAGTTGCTAGCGAAACAATGAAATCTCAAAAGTAAACTTTATGATAGGAAAATTAATAACTTGAAGTGTAATTTTTAGATTTTTTTGCATAGATATTCGAGACTTACTTAATTTTGTTTAGAAAACTTGAAAGCGTAAGCAAACTAAAAATGTGGTTGTGGCAACCTTAATATAAGAGCAACAAACTTATAACGATTGAATTATACGGTTGTAGTTAAATCATGTTATAATTAAAACAAAGCTTTTCTTCACATCGAGCGTTTGACGCAATAGAGTCATAACTCAAAAAAAATTCTTTTACAGAAAACGAGTTTACCGTTTTGCATTTACTAACAACTTAATGGCAAAGGAAAATTTATTCTTCTCTCAATAGTTGAGTGTAAGAGATATTTGTATGAAATTTGTACACATAATAACGATATGCCGAGCAATTTGGCATTATTAGCTTACAAATCCCATTTTGTGAGTTACGACTCTATTGAAGCAAAGGATCGATATGTCTGTTTTTGCTAATCATAATATAACGAAAAGTTAACATAATTTGGTCATATATAGCCACAACATGGAAAAAATATTTATTTTTTTTATAAACTATAATCAAATTTGGAGCGGAAGTAGTTAGCGCGGTGACTGCAAAGCAATAACCTCAGGCAAATCATCAACTTCGTAAATTGTTCTGATGTTCATAAGTGTAGATTTGTGTTAGTTGTTATTGGTCTGTTTAAGTGGCGAAGGCATAGCACTGGTCACTAAGCAGTAGCGGAGGCGACTGATATTGTTCTATGGTCATAGAAAAATGTATCTTCGCATTGCTGACACCCTGTCATCAGAGTTCTGACATCAGTACTATGACAAATTATAATCAATAAAACGAAAATATACATCAATCTGATGACAAATGTCATCAATGCTATGACTGGAATGACATCAATACGATGCTACTTATTATAAAAGGTCTCCCAACAAGAGTCCCGGATTTAATTTGCAGAAAAACACATTTATATTTTGAATTAAGCAAACAATTTTATTTTAACATAAAGAAAAATAGCTCCGATTAAACGTTAAATACAAAATCAGACAAATGACCACTTCGATACCACTGGCACAGTGTTATTCTCTTGTTGAAATTTTAAATAACGTTTTCACACAAATATGGCTGTATTTCACCAATAACGTGCCGTATTTCCTCTTTAAAATGTTCAACCGTTGCAGGCTTATTCGCATACATCTTTTTCTTCACATAGCCCCAAAGAAAAAAGTCCATCGGCGTTAGATCTCGCGATATTGGTGGCCAATGTTGATTACCAAGCCGAAAAATGACACAGCCTGGAAACTTGATGAGCAGTAACACCATTGTTTCACGTGTTGTAACACAATTTTTAAACGCTGTTGGTTTGAATACATCTCCATATTCTTAAATAGCGTGGTCTAAACTGCCCTCTTAAGAAAGAAAGTCGCATCTCCATGTTACTAGTTTTTAGAAATATAACTTTTAAAAAGAAAACAAAACATTTGGCTTTTGTGACTTTCTTAGCAGGGCAGCATAAGTAACAACTGTCAACAAAAAAAAATCACCGTACAACTTGTACTAACAAAATGGAGGCAAATTTAAATCCGGCACTCTTGTTGGGATACCCATTATATTCAGCCATATCACAGAATACCATTCCGATCTGAAGTGGTTTCAATTCCGTAAGTTGCTTCTTCAGAAAACAAAAAACGAAAATTCGTAATCAAACCACAGACTTCATTTGCAGTTAATGCTAAAAAACGTGCATACTTTTAGGAGCGCCAAATAAATATTTGGTCATGGGCTTTCCATGTTCATAAAAAGCTTAATGTGAGCTTTGCGTCTAAAAACAAGAGTAAACAAACGCCTCAAGGTATAAAAACTTTATCATTGTAAATACGAAATACAAAATAAACGGAATTTAAAGCACCAAAAATGTACTTTTTCGGAATGAAAACTATGGATTCAAAACCAATCCGAACGGAATCTGTGGTACGGCTGATTGTTCTATTTTTCATTGGTAAAAAGCTAAAAACATGGCATTGCATTAATATAAGTGTACATCATTACTATCTTAGAGATAATTGTAAAATATGCAAGTCTTTTTAAAAACCAAGCCAGTACAGCATACATGCACAGACAAAACATTGAAGCACACTATAGTATGACACCTTTTCATCATATTGATGACACTTAGTCATCGTAGCAATAATGTTTATGTCGACTTTGTGCTTCCGATGTTTTGGATGTTGGTCTGATGTTGGATGTTGGTCTTGATCCCAGGCTCCTCAATTCATCGCAACTTTATAAGTTAACGGCTCTACCATATCAGCTATATCACCTGATATGGTAGAGGTATTAGGTTATAAAGTTGCGATGAATTGAGGAGCCTGGGATCAAGACCAACATTAGAAGAAAAAAAAAGTTAAACTAAAATAGAAACAAGTAAATTAAGAAAATATGTATAATTATTTCAGTTATTCCATTGATGACAGCTGATGTAAGGTTGACATCGATGATGAAAATTGTCTTTGGGTCAAAAACGAAGACACTTGACATACCATTAATGTCAAATTACATCAGCATTATGGCAATTTTTCTACAGTCTCCGGCTAAGAATATAATATTCTTGTCACAGTTATGCTCCAACTCTGCTTTAGGGATTGGTTCAACACATCAAGCCGAGTTTTTATTCCAAAATTAATGAACGATGATTCTAGAATATTTTACTTCTGGTTCAACAAAATTCATATTTACCGTACTTTTGACAAGGACAAGGTCGGATTGATTCAAGTACAGCTTTTTTGATGTTTCTTTAGTGTGAAATGAATTTTAAAATCTTTCTAATAAATTTGGTGAATTATTTAGGGCTTCGTCACTTATTTTTAGTTTTTGCTGTTTTTAAAAGGTACTCGTATATCTGTTTTTTTTATTTTAAAGTATCTTGTTCTTTTCCTAAGATAAAATATATCACAGGTTTCAAATGATTTCTTAACATTTGTTTTCCTATCTAAGGAAAGGATTTTAAACTATTTTTCTGCTGTAAAATTTTTTCGTTTTGGCTTTGAAAAATTGTTGTTAGAAGCCATAACTTTTATTTCCATATCGAAAAAAATTACAATTTATTTTTCAATCACTAAACTATTAAAATTGCATTCAATATATTAAACCTGTAATGTAATAAAGTTTATTTTATAGAAAATGGCTTATAAGTAAAAGACTAAAACAAAAGTAAACTTTTTTGCATGTAAAACAAAATTTTCCAGACAATATGTTTTAGAAATAAATATAATATTGCAAATATGTATTATAAGACTATAATGCTCTTAAATAAACAAGTCACCTAGTAGTAAAATCATGTTGCAACATCTTTATACACATCGAAAATCTACTTTAACGTCGCATTAGACACTTAATATAAAAGCAAAATCTTGTAAACACTTTTCTTCTTTTCTGTGTCTTTTTCTCTTGCGAGTAAAAATCTACTTAAATGAAATTTTAGCCTTTCTTTATGATTTTTTTTAGGAAAATTTGTCAAGTAATATTAAAAAAATGGGTTTAATAGAAGACATTTTTGTACCCTTCTTTTATGTCCTTCTCTAAATTTTTAAACATCTCTACATATGATTAAAATTATGATACAGAGGCTTACAATTTTTGCTTATTGGTGGTCAACTTTTTGCAAATAATTGTGTTAATGAAGCTCATGTGCTATTTACTATTTCTTATGGTTCGAAGATAAAAATATTATACATACAGTACTTTTCGTTTATTGTCACTACCGTTTATAGTCACATTATCGATATAGTCCATTTTATCTGTATTTATTGCTTCCATTACCATTTTTTTATGAAAGTTGGTATGGATGCAATCCAATTCACGTTTAGGATACCGCTTTTACCGCAATCAAATATCTCGTTATTAAGTTAAAATAGACAAAAAAAGAAAATACGAAATTTTAGTAATATAAATGTCACAAGAAAAGTTTTTGTCGTTTTTAACGATACATAGTGGTTTTAATTGTAAAATTTTTTTTTAATAAATCAGTATCTTGGAAACTTGCGGTACACTTACAAAAAGATGTGTGAAAACCATACATGCAAAGAAAGAACATGGTTTAGGCAACCATAATCGAATAGCAACATACTATGATTAAATATATGGTTGCATATATGCTCTCAAGTAAAACAAAAAACTGACAAAAAAGCATTCAACCAAGATATAGAACCAACATTTTTTTGGAAGCAGAGAGCCATGTCTCTTTTATAACTAAAACTTGATTGCAAGTAAACTGTTTTAAGATAGTATGGACAAGAACCATATTTTATTGTTATAGAACCATACAGTTGTTGAATTTTTAAATGTACCATGACTGAAGCTCGATTTTTTTTCTATAATAATGTTGTTAAATTCAACCATGTTGCTATTAATATGAGTGCTAATAATGTCATGATTAAATGTAAGCATAAATTTTTTGTCGTAAACTAATTAAGGTTCACAATTGTTTAAAACAATAATAACTTATTTGCTACAACAATAAGCTATATCGGAAAACATGATGCAACCATGCCACAACTATATTTTTTCTTTGCGTTTAGAGGAGAATCTAAGCTTTAAGAATATTAAACCCTTGATCATCCTGTTGGAAAATACGCAGATAATGCGCGTCAAAGTTGAGTACTGCGGGCGTCAACAACTTTGTTGGCCTCATAACTTTCACAAATATTATCCGATTTTGATGAGTTTAGCCTTGTTGTAAAGTTTATAAGTAGATAAAGAAAATACAATTTCTTTTATTGAGATCTCTTTAATATATTCAAAAATATTTGGCTTTGAATTTTGAAATTTCGGCTTTTGGCCTTGACTTTATTTTGAGCTTCGTAAATATCTCCGGTAATAGCATAGCAAAATTAAAAAAAAAAGTTTATAATTTGTAACATTATCCGTGATGAAAATCGAAAAAAATTTTAGTTATCTCAATTTATGTAGTCGTTAGAAAGAATGAAAGTAAAGATGTGACATGAGAGGGAACAATGGTTTAATTGCGGCAAAAATAAAAGCTAATTGCTCCATTATTTTCTCAAAAATTTTCCAAAATAACTCCGAAATAGTGTAAGATATTAAAAAAGTAAAAATGGATTACTTAAAGGCATCATTTATTAAAAAATCTGTACGTGATAGAAAAAACTTAAAATGGATTTGAGTTTCGCATAATTTGCACATAAATTTTATTTAAAGACGCGAAAAAAATGTTTTTTTTGCAGACCAGTGTTATTATATTCTATGGTCACTTTTAGTTATGAAATGAATTTTATACACGCGAAGCAGCCTCTACCTCTATTTAAGAATATAATAAATGAAAAAAATGAAAGCAACGTTATTTTGTTCTGTTGGGTACGTTGCAAATTAAATTGATGCTGGTCTGTGAAAGTCAACAAGCTATTATTGTTTTGTTTGTTTGTCAAACCCAAACAACATTTTTTATATACATATAGAGTTTGATTTACAATCACATGATGAGGTCGTTTTTGTTGGAGACATGCACACACTTTATTATTCGGCCTTGGTATAAATATATTTTTAACATTCCCAAAATATTAAATATATGTTTTCTGATGATCTGGCATGATCACCAATAATTGCGCGTTGAAACTTAGCCCTCCTTAATAAATTTTGAATATATCGTTACCTAAATCTTTTATAAAAAAGTCAATTTGGAATTTTTTTATTAGATAAGGTCTTTTGTATTTCAGGTAGCTATACGTATTTTTAATCTAAATAAAATATTAACTTCGCAAGAAGCATGCTATACAAATTAAAAATAAAATGCTATTAATTTGAATTTATTTAATTAATTTTATTTATATTTTATTCATGTTACCAATGAAATGATAAATTTTATTTTATTCATTCCTTGTCACTGATAACGACAACCCAAAGACTTTTTTACACAGACTTTTAATATGTAATAAATTTAAAAGAAAACTATGTATGTTTGTATATGATAAAGATAAACACTGAAAAAGAAATTGAAAATCAAGAGAGACGAAGGGAAAAAAAACATTTATAAACATATTTGAATATGAAAAATCTATGGCAATTTAATAGAATAACAATAAATTTAAAGAATTTTTTATCCGTTGACTTGTTATTAATTGTAAAAGCGTTCATGTTTAACTTTAAATTGGACATCTATGAATAAATTTGTTTATTTGAGGTGTGTTGTTTATTCATACATACTTACAGCAGCACAATGTGGCCAAAAAGATGCTGCTGGCTTTTAGCCAATAAAATATACAAGCGAAAAATCTATGAAACTACCTTTTGCAACAGCAAAACATGCTGTCACTTATGATACTGGCTGGCTGGCTGGCTGCTGCTGCTGGTAAAATGTGGAAATACAAGGCTAAAACATGAAATGCATCATTAGCAATGAAAAACCCATGGAAAATTAAAAATATTTTTTCTACAGCGATGCGTACATTTGTGTGTATGTGTGTGGTGTTAGTGAGAAGGAAAATATTTATATATATATATATATATAAGTGCAAATTAGAGGGATTTGTATAGGAATATAGAATGAAAATGTTTGTTCTTTTGCCTCTGCACATAATCCCGCTGCTCATAATTTTGATAAAATGATTTGTTTTAGTTGCCACATTTGCTGCAGCTAACGGTTGATGTAGTTATAATAATGTCTTATAATGTGTGTGGCATAAAACACGATACGCTCGATAATCATAATTATAATGAGTCGGTGAAGATTTGTTTAAAGTATTTTGAATTTTTTTCTTTTTTACGTAGGAGGGCAGAGATATTAAGTACAAAAGACTTTTGGGCAACAAAGAGAAAAGATATAAGAATTTGTGGGTCTCGCTGTCATCATATAATTAAATTTCGCCAGTTTCTTTTTTCCAAAAAAGTAATGAAACATTCCCTCTTTATTACCTTCCTTTTTTGAGTAAAGAGCATGTAGTGAACGTCTTACTGGCATTTATATTGATTCTTGCTTACTATTCAATAAAAAATTAAGCTTTCATATAAGCAGGTTTGTAAGGGGGGAAGCAATACTTCTGCTTACAAAGCTGCTTACAACAGGGAAACTTTTTATAAGGAGAGCTCCCACCTCCACTGAATGAATTTGGCTTCATAAAACCAATGAAACAATTTGATTAGATTTTTGCATTAATCCAATGACAATTTCAACAATACAATGAAGATTTCATTGGTTGGTTGATTTTTCATTAAAATTCAACCAACACAGTTCTTTTACAATATTAATGAAATCTTCATTGGATTTGTGAAATTGTAATTGGATTAATGAAAAAATCTCATAAGATTGTTTCAACCAATGAAATGCATTCACAATATTAATGAAATCTTCATTGGATTTATGAAATTGTCATTGGATTAATGAAAAAAAATCGAATGAAATTGTTTCATTTGGCTCAACTTCCCACCCTAATGTACATATTCATTATAAACGTGAAATAATGTAGGAAGCATAACTCTAACCGGGTATACCGCAGGCACCTCGCGTATTTTTTATGTAATAAAAGTGCTACAAAAATGTTCACTAATAATCTCAACTACGAAAATATGTAGTTACGAGGTTTAAGTTGTCATGGGTGAAAAAAACTTCTTTTTTGGCCTCCAAATATCTGAATATTTCGTAGCCTTATTGAACAACCGTCGTAAATATGTTTTCATGCTTTGGTACCTGTTGTAAACACCAAACAGCTCATAAACATTTTGCATACAGATTTTGTTTTATGAAAAGGTACGCATCCATAAAATATACAACATGCAACAGTAAACACACACACTGACTGGCAAACATCAGACACATAAAAAAGCAAACATTTTAGCTGTGGTCTTAAAGAAAGAAATGTTAATGCCTTTAAAAAAATGATGTAGAGAAACAAAAATTATAAAGTCTTTCAAAACGACTTGCGGAGATCCCTACCGCCTCCCAAAAGCCCGTAATTGGTGGTCAATAAGTTAATGAATAAATTTGTTTGAAAATTATAATACTATTAGAAGGTAGTTATATTTTTAGAAAACTGCCATTGGAAATCTGCAGCTTAGCCTACAGACAGACGGCCACTACAGTGGGTCCAAGATGACCAAATTGGGTAAGAAAACTTTTGCGATCTTAATATTCGTACTATTTTGCTTAAATATCAACCAGTAAAAGTCAACTAACTGTCTTATTAAATTCTTATCTAACTTATTTCAGCGTCGAATCGATCAACACACTTAATATACTGCATTTGCATATTAGTTTTGTAAGTTCTTTAATTCATTACGTGTGTTTAGCGAAATATTAAAAAAAAAATTACATGTATTTTTACATTTTGTACATTTAACCAACTTAAGGGTGGCGACAAATTAATGTTTGAATTATTATGTGGCAAATTGTGAATTAGCCGCTTAGTAATTTATAGATTTGTGCCTATTAAAGTGTTTAAATTATAATTTTAAAACTAAAATTGCAATTTAATAAAGATTAGTTAGAATTGCCATGCCAAATATTTAAACATAATTAAAGATCAATGAAAGATTTTGTAAAGACTATTTAAAAGATAAGGTACATGAATGGCAGAAACTCAAATAAAAGATTTAACATTTAAGAATACTTTAGAACTCAAATATGTCCTGGCAAAAACTTTCCAAAGTTTCTCCAATTTTAAAATTTATATTTTAATAATGCAAATCAAAAAATTTGTATCGATTTTAGTGATATATAAAATTTATATTTTAATAATGCAAATCAAAAAATTTGTATCGATTTTAGTGATATATGGATTGTTTTGTTGGAAATATAATAACCTTTATTCTTATAAATAATTCTAGCAAAAAAAAAAACGACTGCAGAATAGGCGTGGTACTTACTGCCCATTATTTTTGCCATAATGCTTTACTTTTGCAAAAACTAGCTGTGTATGCAAAGTTTCAGAAGAATCGATTTAGTAGAGGTGTAGAAAAATGATATTTACTTTGCATGGGCTTGGCACTGCCCAATTTGCAATCATGATGTAGTATTCAAAGAAAAGCTTAATGTGTGTGCAAAGTTTCATAACAATCGGTTGAGTAGAAGTAGTTGAAAAGGCATGTGTATTTTTTTGTTCGTATGGGCGTGGTCATTTTTTTCAGCGGGACCAACTGGAAGTACATCCTTTTATATAAAGATAAAAAAATCAGACATCGGTTTATAAATGGCGCAGCTTTGAGGGAACATCCATAAAAGAAAATACGTGACGAATTGATAACCTTTCTCTTTTTTTGAAGTCGGCTAAAAATAGAAAATAAAGTAAAAAATAAATTCAGTAAATTCCGACTTTGGCTCGCACACGAAGGGTTCCATACGAATACACATATATCCCTTTTCGTTTTTTTTCTTTTAAAATTTTTAAGTTTTGTTCGTTGTTTTGTCGTTTTTTTAGGTTTTGGCGCTTTTTTCATTTTTGTATTTTTTTAATTTTTTGGCGATTTCCTAGTTATGGCATTTTTTACTTTTTTTCGCTTTTTGAGATATTTTTAGTTTAAGCAATTTATTCAAGTTTTGGCGTTTTTTCAGGTTTGGTGCTTTTATCGGTTTTGGGGATTTTTTCGGTTTTTGATGATTTTTTTAAGTTTAGCGATTTTTTTGTTTGTTTTGACACGTTTTTTCGTTTTGGCGATTTTTTCGCTTTTTGGCGATTTGTTTTAATTTTTTCGCTTTTTTATTTTGGCGCTTTTTCGTTTTGGGGATTTTTTCCATTTTTGGCAATTTTTTTCCTCTTTTAATAATATTTTTAGCTCTAGCGATTTTTTTAGGTTTTAGTGAATTTTGTCGTTTTGACGACTTTTTTCGGTTTTTTGCTTTTTTTAGTTTTTTAGCGATCTTTTTAGTGTTTGGGGATATTTTGTGTTTTAGCCATTTTTTTAATTATGGTGTTTTTTTTCTTTGAGAGCTTTTTTTCCTTTTGGCGATGTTTTGTTTTGACATTTTTTAATTTTGAAATTTGTTTGTTGTAGCGTTTTTTACAATGTCAAGATTTTGCCTCCTACTTTTTCCAAGATACAGCAAATTGTCTAAATTACAAAGTCAAAATTACATTAACTGATAGAACACCCTTTAATTTTTATTGTTTTAAATATCAGTGTCAATTGCTGTAGTCTATTCTACAGACTACACCAATTAACACTAACTTTGAAAATTTAAAGTGTCTATATAAGTGTCTGTATATTACATTAGTAACTCAACATGTTTCGTTGCTCGCTTTAAAACACCCTCTAATTTTTAAGTGTCATATATTTGTTGTTGTAGCGGACAAAGTTTTGCATATTCTGTGAAAATTTCAGGTCCGTAGCTCTTACGGTTCCAGAGAAAACAGCCGGTGACAGACAGATGGAAGGACAGACAGATAGACAGCGTGGCGAAAACAATAGGGTTCCTTTACACTTTTGGTGTACCCTAAAAAGATAATCAGTTAGCATTAAAGATAGTATCTTTAAATCCTCTCAATAATGACTACTAGGCGTAAAAGTCACCATGTTCCGCACTGCTGGATTTATTTTGTTTTACTTTTTAGTTTTTTTTACGCAGTCGGCTTTCTTGATTTTTAAAATTTATTTTTATGTGTCTCTTTTTTAGTTTTTCACCCAATCTGGTTTTTTGATTTAAAATTTCATTATTTGTTTTCTTTTTAGTTTTCCTACACAGTTTGGTTAGCGATTTTTTTGGATAAAGTTCATTTTCTGTGCAATAGAGGATTTTTGGTTGCTAACCAAATTTAAACCGTTGAGGATACTAAATGGTCATTTGAAATGAGAAATTGCATTATTTTGAAATACCTTTTCAAGGACAACCTCTTTAATATAGTTCGCCAGCTTTTATATTTTTCTCTTCCACAAAATGGCATGTTTCGCTGCTATATTGAATTTTGACTATTTCAATCTTCAATCTTTAGTAACACTCGCAAGATTAAGACAAATCGAATGACGTAAGGATCATCAAAATCGGACCACGCGTTCGTTTTATATAGCGCCCCAAGGGAACATACTACATACCCTACCCTAAAATACCCTTCTTTGCGTCGCGCATTCGGGTAATAACGGAATTTTTTTAATTTTTTACAAATATTAAAAAAAAATTTTATGAAAAAATTTCTTTTGACACAAGTACCACGATATTTCTCAAACCATTGTGCGGATTAAAAAACAATGTTGGTACAGCCAAAAGATAATATTATTGTCGGATTTAGTTTTTCTTTTTAATTGAGTATGGCAACCGTTCTCTACCTATTTAATATTTATCCTGCATCATTTTGGATATAAATGAATATCTTGAAAACTAGAAAAAAATAAACCGACTGCAGATTTGATTTCAGCACCCCAATTATATAAGAAACATTTTTTAGTTGCTCCATTCCAAAAGTTAACCCGAATTTGTAAACTGAAAACAATGCTAGCCGTACATAGGAATATGTATAAAATAACAATTTTCTGTTTTCTACATTAAGCAACATTTGTAACATAGCATTTAAAAGCTTTGCAACATTTAAAACTAAAATACGTTTAAATTTATCGACTTTGGTAATTTGTTTATAAAATTTAATCTAATTTTAAATGAGTAAAAGTCCTCGTTACTTCCACATTACTACACACATTTACCACACACACATCCGCACTCTCTCATACACTTTCATTAGGGCAGAAAATCAATTGAAAATGTTTGTTGAAAACTGTTAAACCAGACATTTCCTATTGTTGTTTCAAATTTAAAACACACTCCCAACAACCACCAGTAAAGGTATGACCATAAAAAGGCTTTTGGCATACTACTCGTATACTAAAAGCAATACGTATGCGTATAGATCACACTTATACACAAACATATTTAAATGCTGTAATATTTATACAATGATTATTTGACCAAAAAGCGGCTTAAAATTTATTATTTAAAAATTTTTTGTTCTGGCCATGAGTAGAAAAACCACATGTTTATCTTGAAAATGTTTAAAACCATATGTTGATATTACTTTTTTTCTATATCAGTTGGAAATTGACGAATAATATTATTAAATGGCTTTTGTTGTTACTTTTGAGGGCAGCGATGAATGAGATAAGTGCATGAGGGTATGTTTGAAAAACAGCATTTTATATTTTTGCATTTCAAAAAAACGGTTTTGCTTGCGATTTTCTAAACGGGAGCTTTAAATTTTGGCATTATGGGGACAGTAAAAAAAATTAGAAGTCATTTTTTTGGGAACTAATATGACTAAATAATTAAAAAGTTATTTTAGTTATACAAAATTGAGAATCATTCAAAATTTTCGCAAATAGTTAAGATGTTTCTTGATTTTTAGGGCTCCGTACACCAAAAGTGTAAATGACCCTATTGTTTTCGCTACGCTGTCCGTCTGTCTGTTTGTCTGTTTGTCTGTCTGTCTGTCGGTCATAGGCTGTTTTCTCGGGAACCGTAAGAGCTACGGACCTGACATTTTCACAGAATATATAAAACTTTGACCGCTACAACAACAAATATATGCCAGCTAAAAACTAAAGGGTGTTCTAAAGCAAGCAACGAAAAATGTTGAAATACTAATGTAATATACAGACACTTATATATAGACATTTTAAATTTTCAAAGTTAGTGTTAATTGGTGTAGTCTGTAGAATAGACTACATCAATTAACACTGATATTTAAAACAATAAAAATTAAAGGGTGTTCTATCAGTTAATGTAATTTTCACTATGTAATTTGCTGTATCTTAGAAACCGTGAGAGGTAAAATCTTCAAATTAAAAAAAAGCTAAAACTAAAAAATTCCAAAATTACAAAAATGTCAAAACGAAAAATCGCCAAAATGAAAAAAACGCTTACAGAAAAAAGCACCGAAATGAAAAAATCGCTTAATCGCAAAAAATCACAAAAATTGAAAAGATCGCCAAAAAACTAAAAAACGAAAAAAAGTCGCCAAAACGAAAACAACACTATTATCTAAAAAAATCGCGAAGATCTATCAAAAAACGAAAAAATTGCTAAAAAATGTGAAAAATCACCAAGACGAAAAAAAGAGCTGAAACAAAAAAAAAAACCCCAAAAACTAAAAACAGTCGCCAAAAGCCAAAAAATCGCCAAAACGAAATAAAGTGTAAAAAAAATCGCTAAAACTAAGATAGGCACCAAAAACCGAAAAACCCCGATCTCAATAAACAACGTTTCTTAATCAGTTTGATGCGGTAAAAAAGTTTTTTGTTCAGTTTTTCCATATCATGTTCATATTCGATTTTATGCTTCTACCTAATATTTTTGTGAATTTGGGTGTTTTCACTAAATTATTAATAAAGATTACAATTTTTAGCCGATTTTCATAATATTTAGCTTATTTTATTTTATTTGATTTTTAACACATTCGCCTTTTAAAACAATGTTCAAAAGTTCAATATTTTTCAGTTTTGAATTTTTTTATGAGCTTTTAGAAAGAAAAATTGATAAATTAAAATTTTTTTTTCAATTTTATTTTACGAATAACTAAGAAACCATTGAGTTCTTTGGCTTGCCTTATGAAGATGATTTAAAGCAAATTTTTTTAATTACCCGATGGTGTTTTATTGGTCGAGTCGGTCATACTGTCTTCGAGTTATGCTGAATTATACTGGTATACCTCGTTAATATATTCGGTAGGCTTATAAAAAAATTGTGACGTGATGAAAAAAAAACCAATGATGTTTGTGTTAATATACTTAGATATATGAAAAAATCGAATGAATTCTTGAAGGGGGGAAAACGTTGTATTTCGTGGGGTTGTATAATCATTAGAAATGATATATAGATTTGCACCACTTCCAGATCATAAGTTCACGATCTTATTGAAAACTTAAAAAATTGCAATGGAATAATATAAAACATGGCCTTGCATTACGCACTAAATGTTGAAAAAGAATTAGATTGATTTGTATTAGATAAATATATTTTAACCATGCCAATATCACTGTACAACACGAAGAAAAACATGATGATAAGGACTGATTCTGGCAAAATTAACTAAATGATATGTTGAGGGGTCATACTCTTAGGCCATGTGCTGCTGAATATTGTGGACAGATTCTCGTAAAGCATGGTACTCGCAATATCCTCTACTATGCTTGCCGAACATTTTATATCAATTCAAACTAGCCGTTTAGAAGTGGCCGATATATTTTCAAAGTATTTTGTTTCTGCCCCTGTATAGCTTTTTCCACTCCTCTCTCTCTGTCGATCTCTCTCTCTCTCTCTCTCTCTCTGTTAAATAATACTCATATTTATGTGAAAGAATTTTCACATAAATATTTCAAGAATGCGTACTTGAAAAATAAATTACGTTTTCAATTTGTTTCTTATTTTTTATCTTCGCAATAATTTCCAAGTTAAATAGAAAAAAATTTTAAAATTTCTTGGGTTGTAACAATTTAAGCCTTCATTCTTCAAAAAACCATAAAGAACGAGTGGAAGGAATGTAAGCAATCAAGTTTATGTTTTCATGTTGTAACATGTTTCATTTGTTAACTTCCTGCTCCTGCTGCTTGATACCAAAGAACAACACAAACATGCACTTACACACATCTATACATACATGTAGCTGTTGTTTGTCGCTGTTATTACCTTTAGGCCATAAAAACAAATAAGTTTCATTAAACTCATATTTGTTGTTACATGTGTGTGTGCGCGTGAGTATATGTGTTATACCTTTTCAAGTCAACAGAGAAAAAATAGTATAATTTTTATAAGCCCCGGTAAATGTCTATCATTATAATGAATTGTTACATTCTATTATTTTGATATAAATACTGAAGTATGATGAGGTTGTCGTAACTTTATTTCACAGGCTTAATATGCTTCGCGCTCTCCCCTCCTTTTGTTCTACTCTTTTTTTTTTCATCATGAATGTATTTTTCGTTTTATACCGATACGTCAATTTGCCTTTAGGGATTGAATAGAAACAAGTAAAATATTGACGTTATAAAGAGCATAAGACTTAAATTCTAGTTTATAGGTAGATTGTTTTATTTTATACATTTATTTTATTTAGATTGTTATAAAAAGATGTGTAGTTAAACCGCTTATTTTGATTGTTTTCTTGCAACAGGAATGGGGCGGGCAATAAATAGGTGGCTGGCTGCTTGTTAATTTTGAGATGATAAATTATATTGTATGAATATGGAAAATGTTTATGGCAATTTTAGTTGAAAATATTGAAAGTCATCAATTTGGATTAAATATGAAATTTAAGATTGGTGCATATTGTAATAAATTTACTTTTCGAAAAGCAGGAATGAAGAAAAATGTATTACATACTGATTTTTTTAGATTAAACAAGAAGATTTTGTATTTAATTAGATAATAACTTTTCAGGTGGCTGAGTTTGTATGTAATGAATGTCCTGTTAGAAACATAAATGAAGCTGAGCATGCACTGAAAGAATTTTGTTTCATAAATCGAATGAAAACAATTTCGTTAGATTTTTTCTCAATTCTAATAAAACATTTCACAATTCTAATGAAATTTCACGAATATTGTGAAAGAATTTCATTGGAATTGTTTCATTAGCTTTCATAGTTTCGTTAGAAAATTTCATTGGATTTATGACAATAACATTTTGTCATTTATTGGAAACCCATTTAAGTTTACACAAGATGTTTTAATCGATACTTAATATTCTTGAAATATATACTATAAAAAATTCAAAAAAAATTAAATGTTTATGTCCTTGAATGTAATAATTTCAGTGAAACACTGTTTTAATGAAAATTTCCATTACATTTATGAAGTAATGTAATAATTTCATTAAAACAACGAAATTGTTTCTTTACAATAATGACAAAATATCATTAAAATAATAACAAAATTTCATTAAAACAATGAAATAATTTAGTCTAAATAATGAAATATGTTCATTACCTTAACGAAATTATCACATTGGATCAAAGAAATTATTTCACATATATAATGAAATTTTCATTCAAATAATTTTAGCGATACTTGTAACGAAGCGTGACGTTGGTTGTATTTTAATGAAGTTTTTCATTAGATTAATGTCGGAATTCACAGAATTTATGAAAAAAATTCTTTTAGGGAACATACGTTTCCATTTCTAACAGAGTTTTACGATTATTTGTAATCGAATGCAATGCAATTTTCAAACGATATTCAATAAGCTTCTGCGATGGTACTCTTCAAGGGCTAGCAGCACACAGGTCCAGAAATCCCTAATTTGCTAACGAATCGAAAAAAAGAACCTCTAAATATGCGCGGAATGCTCCCTTCTTGCTGACGGATTGGTCTACAATTTAGTGATCAGCTTTACTTTTGACAACAATACAATTTCGTGATTAAAAAATTGGGATGCGCCACTCCCATAAAAATTGCTGTGTATTTTAATCGCCTTTGTGGTTACCAGTTAATCTGAAATTTTGTAAACACTTATTTTTGATAATAAAACAATTTTGTTATAAGAAAAGTTGGCTGCACGACGCCCAAACAAATTTATTATTTAGTTTTCCCCTTCCTGTTGACCTAAATATCTGAAATTTGTGAATCACCTTTACTTTAAATGACCATACAATTTTATGGGTAGAAAAGAGGGCTGCGCCATGCCCATAAAAGACAATATATAGTTTTTCTCCTTCCCGTTAACCGATTGATCTGAAATCTGCGTTGTTTGTGTCTCGTTTGGGTCAAATATAGTAATAAAAAATTTAATCAATTCATGTTGATCGATTGACCTGAAATTTGGTTCTAACGACAATGCAATCGTGTCTATTCAGTATTATTGTAAATCAAAAATGACCGCAGCCACGAGTTAGTTATTGTCTAACAAATCCCCCAATTAGTATATCAAATGAAAGGACTTCACTAGTAGAATACAGTACCCAATGAAAAAATTCAAAACTCAAGATGGCAGCCGCAAACAAATGGCGGATTATATACTTTTTTCAACGCCCTCAATATTGGCATATGAAAGTGCTTGACTGGTAGAATTATAGTGCACCATTCCACAGACTTTAGACAGCACATCTCGACTCAAATAAAATACTAAAAACTTGAAAATAAAATAAGTAAAAGGAATTCAATTTAAACTCTTTTATTGTAATGAAACATAATAATGATATGATCGGCCCCACTGTGTACTGTAGCTTTATGGTGTTTTCTTTTCTAGAAAAACTGTACCATTTTCTTTATCTTTGATTAAAAAAACGCAATTTAGCATTCCTTTAAATCAGCGTTGGCCAATCCGTATGCGCCCGGTGCTGATTTGTTTTTGTAAAAGCACTTAGCTATAGGCTGTGTGTTTTAATACACACATACAGGACTCAGCACTTAGCATTATTAGTTTTTTTTCGTTCTCCACTGTATAAACGCAAGTGCAAAGCAACCACAAATAATTATATGAAATATTTTTTTCTTTGTATGTATTGGTTTTTAGAACAAAAAATATTGGATAAAAATTAGTTTTTCTTTAAATGTATTGGTGTTTGCTCTTCCATTAGAAACTTTTGGGCACCACTGCTTTAAAGCAAAAATTGACTTTGGCAAGGGATGATACAATTGCTATATTCATAGACTGCTGCAAATGTGTAGATCGTAAGAATGTTGTAGTTAATTTTTTCATAAACATGTTTTTAAACAAATATTTATTTGGAAATTAACAACAACATTTATACGATCTACAACACATACAACAATACTACAAGATTACAGATCTATACACACAAATCAAATATACACAAAACAACGGTTGTACAAATTTTATTGTTTTTTTTTGTGTATATTTTGCTTGTAGATTTGTAAGTTTTACTTTTTGAGAAACGGGCCCAAGATTGTGAATTGGGCAAATTATTTCTAATAAATTCACTTCCCCGAAAAATGATTATATTGCAAATTTTCGTTGAAAAGTGCAAGCCATGCAACATTTTTTAGCGGAAAAGAAAACGCCATTAAACTCTTTAGCAAGATTTTATGATGTAAGGACTTAAAGATAAGTATTTCACCAAATAATCGTAATCACTATTTTTCTGAAATTTTAAAGAATTTTTCTTTCAGCTCTTGTCAGAATTGCTTGTAAATGAATTTAAATTTCTATTGCAACTGAAATTATAGTATTGTTATTTATAAAAAATCTCCTATTCCTATGTTCAAACTATCACAAATATAGGGTGTCCCAAAACAATTCCACAACTGACAATTTAGGGTTAGTAAAAATGGAGCGTTAGACGATAGAACAAGCATGGAGACAGAGATCTTTAGTGAGTATAAGCTGTAGAGAGCTATTAAATTTGCAATTCTTGTCCACGACGACGAAATGAGGTTCCTGGATTGTCACCGACACTCTCACGCACTGCTTCGATATTGACATTTGAACGGCTTGTTTTTGCACAACCAGTGTGTTTGCCGTCTCCAACGGATCCAGTCTGAATTTTGCGATTAACCTCTTCACAGTTGACGCAGTTAAAACAATATTCCGACCATATTTTGTATGCAATTTTCGAACTGCGGCCACCAAGCTTTCTTTTTTTTTTTTTTAAATATTGTTCAATAATGAAGACACGTTGTTCTATCGTGTTACGCTCCATTTTTACTAACCCTAAACTGTCAGCTGTCGAAGTGCTCTTTTTTAGGGTTGCCAAGATTTGAATTTGTCGCCATTTGTGCAGTAAACAAATGGTGACAAATTCAAATCTTGCGTTAATTTTGGGACACCCTTTATAATGCTAATTATTTATTAAAGGCCACAAAAAGAGAGCAAAAATATATTTTGATGTTTGTTTTTAATGACGCGAAAAGTAACATCAACCAAATTGCCATCAAATATCATAAAAAAGTACAAACTGTCTAAAAAACGTGCAAAAATATTTTATGTGTCTTAATGAGTTTTATGTCTGATCCAGGCGTCAATAATACTCATTTGGTGTATGCGTAAAAAATTAAAATGCTAAAATTAAAGAAGAGTATCATTAGAAGTAAACAAAAACGTATTTAAATTAACAACAGTCATCATAAACAGCATAATGTCTCTACCTATAAAACAGTAGTATTCCTTCTTGAAAAATCATCATCATATTTTAATAAATCATAGTAAGCAGGGCTCGCACTTTCATGCAAATGCATGTTTTTTGTAGTGATAGATAATGAGGTATTGGCTAATTATCTGTGCGAATCATTGCATATTTTGGTGGTAAGTCCATATTTTTGCATATTTTGGCAATAAGTGCATATTTTTGGAGTTTTAAAAAATTTTTAATGCATATTTCTCAATTTAAATAAAATAATATTTATAGGCCGATTATGGAAGGACACCGAGCCTTAGTTGGGTTGCCAGTTGCTAAAAATGATACTACTCATGGCAACTGGCAACTGAGAGATGTGAATTTCTGTTGCTATTTATGCCTTTCTGGCAGAAATTAATTTTCAGTTGCAGACTGGCAATGCAGCAAAAAGTTCGGTTGCATCAAATAATAGACCCAATTATGTTTGTCTTATGTTTTTTCTCTAATAATAATAAAAAATTTTAAAATATTTTTTCATATTATTTTGGTTTTGGTACTTTGTTCTTAGGTAAATGCATATTTTTGCGCATATTTTTCATTCTTAAATGCATTTGTTAAGCGCTTAAAATCAATTTATATTTGCACGAAAGTCCGAGCCCTGATAATAAGATTTAAGAAAGACATAAAAAAATAAAATCATTAATTTTATAACATGCGAAGAAGGGCATTCATTGGAAATTTTCTTAATGCAACACCTTATTACGAGTTGTTTTTCGAAAACAAATATTTCATTTATTAAAACTATTCGTAGTATAAGTGAAAATGTATTTATCTTTTTTTTTATCAGTTTTCATAAAATTACATGCACTTCGTAAATGCAACAAGAGAATGAGAAGAGCAAATATATGTGCAACAGCAAATACAGTAAACAAGTGGCACTACTGCTCGCTGCAGACATAAAAAATATACTTATAGATGCATACATTAAGTATGAATTTAATATTTGAATAATGTTGAAATACTATCTACTATGTAGTATATGAGCATGTAAATATAAAAATTTTTAAAATTTGGAACTTTTTTGTTAACAAACCAATACATCGTCGAAGTTTTGTATTATGACTATGAAACCATAAGTCATTTTAATGGCGAGCCCCATTAAAGTTTTTCGAAAAGTAAATAAAATGCTGCTCTTACGACTACCACGACTTTTACAACTAGTACCAGCATAATGAATGAAAAAGCTGCAGGAGAAATTCCACTAACAAGGGAAGTATCCTTGAAAAAATAGTATATGTGTATAAGAATTAAAAATATGTTCCTCAAAGAATGAAAAGCAGTACAAAGATAACCTTAATGCATAGATTATACTTGGATTAATAAAAAGGACCACAATAAACTCAAACCAGACACATTTAAATGAAACTTGATATGGACATTATTTTTTTTATTGTAACGGATATACAATTTTAAGTTCCTATCTTGCCAGATTTTGGAGATGTGGCATCATTGGCTGAGTAGCTAGCGCGTTTGACTACAAACCCTGAGGTTTTGAGTTCAAGACTAGTTTCAAACAAGTTAGCAACATCATACATTAATCATACATTTAAAATATATGGCTTCAAATACAATAAAAATTGGTTTGAAAATAAAACAAATATTGCAATTCCTATGGAGTCGCAGTGGATATTATCACTGGGGAAAAAATTTGCTCTACCTGTTGACAAAAGTAGTTTTTCTGCGCTGCATACAATTGCAGACGTAGAACAATGCATTTTGGCAATGGAAGACAATGAAGGCCAGGAAAAAAGTCTAGCCAGAACAATATTAGCAAACAATATTACGCGTTTTAAGAGGAAATTAAAAAACACTCCAAAAGATAAATTCATTCTTACAGTATATAACAACACAAAAGACTTTTTGCGAAAAAATCAAAATATCATTATTATTCAAGCCGACAAAGGAAACAAAACGGTAGCACTTTATAAGGAATACTACAAGCTCAAAATGGATGAATTACTGGCGGAAAAAACTACATATCGAAAACTAAGAATCGATCCAACTACAAAAGTCCAGAGACAAAATAATAATATTATATCAGAGCTCTATAAAAACAATATCATCGATAATTGGCAGAAAAGGCAGTTACTTTGCTCAGCGGCGACGGCTCCCCGAATATATGGACTCCCTAAGATTCACAAACCGGATGTTCCTTTCAGGCCCATTGTTTCTTCGGTGCAAGTTCCGTGTTATAAACTATCAAAATACGTGGGACAAATTCTTAAAAACGTCATCTCTACAGAATACAATATATTGAATTCCACAAGACTTAAAGAACAACTAAACAACATCACCCTGGAAAATGAAGAAATATTAATTTCACTGGATGTCATTTCCCTTTTTACTAATATTCCAGTAAGTAAAGCCATAAACATAATAATGGAAAAATGGACCACAATTCAGAACTACACAAAAATGTCCAAGCCGATGTTCTTAAAAATACTTCGATTTTGTCTTTATGACAACAGTTATTTTGTATATGAAAATGATATTTTCAACCAAATTTTCGGGATGCCGATGGGAAACCCTCTATCACCTACTATTGCGGATATAGTGCTGGACAATGTATTAGACGAAACTCTAAAGAAGTTACAAAATGAAAACATTAAACTGAAATACATAACGAAGTATGTAGATGACATATTAGCCATAGTAAAAACCGACGAAAAAGATAAAATTTTGAAATTCTTTAATAACTTCCACACGAAAATACAATTCACTATGGAAATAGAAACAGATTCTTCAATTGCGTACCTAGATACCAGAATATACAGGAGAAGTAACAAATTAGTACTGAACTGGCATAAAAAAGATACAGCATCGGGCAGAATCATGAATTTTAATTCAAATCAGCCCAAAAATCAGATAATTAATACCGCGAAAAATTTCATCTACAGAACTCTCCATCTCAGTGATACACAATTTCACATAAACAATATTAGATACATCAAAAAAACTTTAATGGAAAATAGTTTCCCTTCAAAATTAATCCTCAAAATGATTGAAGAAACAAGTAAAAAACTAAATATCAATACCACAAATGAAACCACTATTAATAATGAAGAAAAGAAATATTATAGTGTACGTTACATCCCTGGCTTGACAGATAACACAAACATCAGAAACACAATAAAAAACAGAAACATTAATTTCGCATACAAGCCTAATACAACACTAAATAGAATATTTTCTAAAGTAAAAGCGCCAATAAATAAACAACAACAAAGTAATGTAGTTTACGAAATAAAATGTAAAGGTAATCAAAACAACAACTGTGATATGCTATATATTGGTACAACAAAACGCAGTTTAGAAACGAGAATAAAAGAGCACAAGAGTGATATTGAGAAAAACAAACATTCAACAGCACTATCGCAACACATACTGGACACTGGCCATACAGCTGATTTTGAAGAAGTCAAGATCTTAGATAAAGAAAACATTGAAAAGAAAAGGTACACTATAGAAAGTTTGCGAATTCAACAAAAGAGGGAAAAGACGATGAATTTAAAAGAAGATACGGACAACATCAGCACAAGTTACAAAGTGGCAATAAACTAAACCTGTGATATAGTTTTTTAAGTTGTGTTCTTTGTTTATTTACTTTTTTTTTTGTAAAAAAATGTTTAGTTTGAAATATTTATTGAACAAAATCCACCTAAATTGGGGTTTGAACAATAATTAATGAAAATTAAAATAATATTGTAAGTTTTATATTGAAAAAACGCGCAATGATAACAATATTAATAAAATGTTTTTAACAAATAAATAGATTTCCCATCCCTTGATAAAGTCAACAAATAATTGACGAAACGTCGGGAAAAATTAAATAAAATAATTTGTTTTATTTGCATTATGAATCTTTAGGCCTTATTAGCTCATTTCAAAATACACAAAATCATACATGCACTTTTTTGATGTGCATTGGTGTGTTATTGTGTTGGTTGTTCTGACTGCTATACAAAAAAAAAAGTGCAATAGCAGGGCTGTAAATGAATTAAGCTTTCTATCTCTCTCCCACTTCACCACCTGTTCTCTCTACACCATCCCTTTCCCAAAGAAGGTAACACATTAATTAATTAACTGGTAGGCATTAATTGCCAGATTGTGTTGCTTCTCCTTTTATAAAAAAAATCCACAAAAGTTTAGCTTACTTAGGATAGGTCAGACAGGTAGCTCTCACTCACTTGGGTTCAATGTTTGATAGCGTTGTTTCACCTGTAAATAAAATAAAAGAGAGAGAGAGAGAGAGAAAGAGAGAGAGATAGAGAGAGAGGTACAAAAGAGTGGAGCCTGAAGTTAACAGAATAAGAGGTTTGTATGGAGTATAGAGATTCTGTATAAGAAAGAAATCGAAAAACATCGTGGTTTGCTATTGTCCTTGTTATAGTTCAAGACTGGAACCATGCACTATTGAGTCCACTGAGGTTTATCTTCGTTAGCTCGGATAGGCTAGCGAAGCATTGGAGTTCAACTTCCTCTTCTTCTTAATTTTTACAGCTTTTGCAGAAGTCGTGTAACAGAAACCCCATTAGCTTAGCTTGTTTACCAAAATTTTCGGTGTCCGGTTATTGTTTCGACGATATTCTTTATGTGCATCTTCTGGAGATCTAGAATCCAGTATTTGCAAAATGAGTCTGGAAGTCCTGAAAGCAATATTCAGCCTCTTAGTCTGTTAAACTTGAGGAAGTTATCTTTAGTTTCTTGTTTACAAGCCTACAGCGAAATACCACATAAAACGTCCATAGCCGATTCCGTTATTCTTCTTGCATTGTTCTTTTTCTAACTAAATCTATCAGAAATATAGTCACATGAGTTGTTTCCATGCACCACTGGAGGACAATATTTGAGTGCTCCGCCATGCCATTCTGATACAGTTGTCATTCTTGGAATAGATTGTATGCTGTATATACATCTGTTAGCAGGTGCCGATCCATAAGGAACGGGAAATTTTTGATGAAACATAACATTTTGTAAAATTTCTTTAGAAAATAATAGAGTGAGATGGGTGAGGAAATATCCCTTTCTCCCCTCACCTAGGACCTCCCTCGTCTGTCTGTTAAACACCATCAAAGGTATTTAAAAAAAGGATCATTAAAATTTCCTGACATACCTCTGCTATAATACTGAAACCAGTTTGCGGCCGTTTTTGTGGCCGATATCTCGGTTTGGATTACGCTACATTTAGTTAACGAATACCAGCAAAGTATTTGTCCTTATTTAGGACACATGGGCACTTAAAGATCTAAAAAACCTCATTATTATAAATGAAAAATTCTATTAATTTCTTACTGTATTCCATATTGAAAACAAGAATTCAAACAAAAAGAAAGCCGTAAAATAATAATAAAAAATAACATAGTTCTACCTATATCAGCGATTTGTAAACATGTCAGATTCAGTTAAGTGGAGTTAAATTTCCCCCCTTTTGCACTCAGTTATACTGACTCGCAGTAGGAAATCTTTAAGGCTTACGCTTAAGGTACTATGAGATGTATTAATATTTTTTATGTAGAACATCGCGAGGAACATTTTTGTGGAACATTTTAACCTTCTATAACTTCCTTCGTTGTATGGGTATTTTTTGTCCTTTTCTTAAAAAAGGGGAAACAACTCCTCGTCAGCGACAAATGTTCTTCAAAAATATTTGGCATGAAATTTTACTAGGTCTTCAAAATCATCCATACAAAATCCAAATTCAAAGCTTGAATATTTTAAAGAGAAGTAACACACTTAAGCAATTAAAGCATACCAGTTAATTAATTAATGTGTTACCTTCATTGGGAAAGTGATAGTATAGAAAGAACAGGTGGTGAAGTGAGAGAGAGAGAAAGCTTAATTCATTTAAAAACCTGCTATTACTCGTTTTTTCTATTGTTAAGAATTTCAGAGCAGTGTTGCAGCGCCTCTGGTGTCAAGTGTCAATGCACCCACTTGTTTAAGCTGTGTAGCCATTTTATTAGGTCTTTACTTCACCGGCGATTCTGCTACAATACCGACGAAGGAGAATGTTGTGATGTGCACTAGAATATGTCAGTATTAAGCACTGCCGATATTGCTAAGTGATCAGTGATATGCCTTCATCACTTTAACTGTTCAACAACAAGCGTTCGAAATAATCATATTAATAAGCAATTAGCTACTGGCTTGAGCTTTTCACATGTTTACATGTTCATATATACTTAAGTATAAAATCAAACCAAAAAAGTTTGTCTTCAGTAGAACAAAAATCAGAAAAATGGGACTGAAGAAAAATAAACCGATGGTAACGCTGGGAAAGTGCACTTTAATATTAGCTTGAGAGTGATTTAATTCTCGTATTCAATTTTCACGAAAAAGTTGTATATATGAGAATTAAAATCACATTCAACAGAGCCACCTGACAAGTGGTGATAGCAAATACACGTGAGCACTGACGATGGAAGTGTAGCGGCTTCCGAAAGTGGCGCTACTCTGTTCTGCTGTGTACGTTGAAAAATTAAGTTGATGTTAATTTTTCCCTTGTTCCTTGGAATATTAATCATACCCAATTCTTTCTGAATATAACGTTACGAACCTTAGCCTAATAATCAATTTAGAAAAAATTTAGATTTTTGGCATGCTTGCTGTCACATGCTTGTAGGTGAATGGTGTTAACCCATCAACCCTGAAAAAATTTGGTTTATTTAGCAACATTTTTATTTTTTATCAAACAAACGAACAGCACAAAATCAAACTAAAACTGAATGCTTGGTAGGTCATCAAGCATAAAAATTTCACGAAACAAGTACACGTACACGATTTTGACATCAAGCATTTTGACCCCTTAAGAACCTTGTCATTTTGCAAATAATTTAGTTTTGCCAAAACAGTATTTTTTTAATCCGGAAAATAACACCGGCACCCAAGAATATAAAAGTGCTCTGTACATTTGACCAAGCACTCCTAACTTCATGTATTTCAACGCGCTGAATCCGAAATTGAAGTCTGTTTGGCTCTTACACCATTAACGTTTCGAGTGAATTGCAAAAAACTGTAGTTTTTCGGACTTATTTGCATTCTTTTCGCAATGTACTCGAACTTTTTGGGATGTACGATCTAAATGAACCAATTTTTTATGTATGATTTCGATTCTTCGATTATATATAAAATATTCGTAACAAAATCGGTCCTATTGGATATAGATGCGTGCTAATAACGTTTCTATAATGACCTTCCTATATCTTTGCTCGGAATGCTTCTCCAGCATCCAAGCGAAAAAAATCAATTCCCAACAAGAATAATGTGTGTAAATATTCGCGAACATTATGCGTAATGATAATAATAATAATTTTAAATGTTGAATGAATTATGTTGTATACTTTTATGTGAGTGTTTTTCTCAACCCGGTTGGCCAACTCGTCGTAGAGGACATTTTCATCAACGACTACTTAAGGAAATTTCGGCATTTTTTATGCACGATATTTCCCGATTACAGTTTCTTTTAAGACAATCTAGCAGAAACCTTACTGAAAGAATGGGTAAAAGAAAAGCTACTCAGTTGGTCATGCCAACTAGCCAAATGAACTTCTTGTTTACATTGTCACTCAATCTGTCACCAGTTTGAATCATTTTGATACATTCCTGCTTGCTAAAATTGAGCGAAATTGTGCTGATGAAAAGTTCTGTTACAATATCCATTAAAACTTCTTGTATTAAATACTCTCTGACCGACAAATTCCTCCAATTGTTATTGTAGAGCAAAGGAAGAAATGTAATGGGGACTTTTCTGAGGATGTTGTCATTTACATGGTCATTAATGAACAGATGGGTGACAGTTTCGCTCTTGTTGTCATGTATGAACTTAGCAGCCATTTGTTCGAAAATGTCCTCACTGATCTATTTGAGCTATCACCAACAGGTCATAGACGCTTTAACATTGTCATGCATCGGTCTTGCAAGATGTCTGAATGACATGGCCAACCGGGGAGTTACACATACATATTTTTCCAAAACAAAGTACGTACAGCAAATGACACTGAAAAAGGTGATGTACAACATACATTCACACACAATTACATCAAAAGGCAGACACATTAAGTAAATTTAAAAACAAGCAAGAAACAAGCCCAACTGAACCTCACTGTATAAAATACCTGTTTAAATATTTGCTTAACTTCACTTAATTTTTTCTCCCATCCAGCTCTTAAGATAGAAGACAATAAAACGCATGAGAAAAAAACTTAATAATAAATGAAATCTGGTCTGATCTGCCCTTATTTTAAATAACCACTTAATAAAAATCGTACAGCACGTACATCCTTCTGTTTCATATTGTACGAATATTTTATATTACTTTTTTACGAGTTGTATTTATCCCTCAGTATTCGGCTCTTTTACTTTAATTTTAATCACTAACAAATTTTTTCCTCAGGTCTCTGGAGAAATGGATTTTAATGTTGCACAATTTAATCGCTTAAACATACACTCATTCTCTTCTTTCTTTTTTTTTTTTGGTGTGTTGCAAGAAGGAGTTTGGTTTTTATTAACAGAAATAATAATACATAAGAAGAAGGTGTAGACCACATTAAAAGAGTTTTGCAGGAAATTAAGATCTGTAACATTTTATGAGTGGCAGTGAGTTTATTGGTGTGTGTATGCGTGTTTGTTATAGAATGGCCACTACACACATATACGCAGGCTTATTTTAATAAGAATTATTTTTTTATTTCATCTACTTATTCAGCAACATGCACAGACTACGCACTGTGGCCCACAAACTACTTATATGCCATATAATAGAAAAATCGTTTATTGCTAAAACATATGTGTGTGTGTGTGTGTATGTTCTTTTGTCTACGATTGTCCTTATAGCGTTTTATACATTCACCTTGTAGCAATGTGATTGGTTTTAAGGACAAGAGAATGAGGTACAGGAGTAGAACAGCGTTTATGGCATGATTTTAGTGATGATGATGATGATGCTGATGTTGTGTTAAGACTTTACGGGCTGAACTTTTTATACACTTATTGGTAAAATGCAATAAAATCAATGAGGTGTATAGCAATTGTCTCGTTTGATTAAGTACAGGGTGTTCTACAATAGAAAATGTGGAAATAAGTATTCATAATTTCCAGAGATTTTGCTTATTATTAAATATTATTATCAATTCGACCAGTTCGTCTTTAAACGTTAGCTTCTCTATACTCAAGGTTGACACAGATCTTGGTTCCCAGCTGTCTGCGGTCTACATATTATTACTGATCCACACTTACGCCAACGATAAGTAGAAGTTAGATGCAACTGTTGTTTTAAATGAAGACACATTTTTTTCATATGAGACCAGAACTCAGAGGATTACGCTTACTCATGTAATGCATTGTGCCCAAACTAGGAAAATCGCTTGCGGAAAGGAGGATAGAGGCAGTGGTATTTATTCCAACTTTCCAGAAAAGTCCGATTTGTTCGGCTATTTAACGAGTTTGCTCTGTAATGCGCAGTGCGATTTACAGGTATATAAACAAAAAAATTGGGCTTCCGGTTGTAGTAAAGACAGCGACTACTCTTCTGTCAGCGATGACCTTCAGCGTTCTTATGTTCTGCTGTGTACGTTGAAAACTAAATTGATGTCAAATTTCCCCTTGTTCCTTGGACATATTGATCATGTTCTTTCTGAGGATAACGTTACGATCTTTAGCCTATATAATCAAATTGGATTAAAAGTACTAGTATTTTGACATGGATTTGTATTTTGTGAATAGTTTTCATGCGTTAAAAATATTCCTATTGCATAATTCTCTGCCGTATGTTTAACCATCAGACAATTCAATTATACTTAAGTATGCGATTAGGATTACCCAGTTGCCCACGCCTTTAAGGCATCTTCAATAACGGGTGCACGACAATGCTTAACCCTCATGAAAATCGTGTACGTTTCAATAAGATACAATATCGCTGAGGTTGTCGTTCACATAATATTAGGGTGAATATGTGGGCGACATTGTCGCCTAATTTGTCGGCAGCGCTCATTTAAGTGAAAATGTCACCTGTCTATTCTTCAATAATGAAATAAACTGTAATGTCGCCAATTTTGTCTTCAGTGCTTATAATGGGTGATTTTATAAGAACTATCGGAAAGTAAAAAAGAAAAAAACACATAAAATTCAGAAAAATGCATGAAATATTTATTTGGATCGATAGTTGGGTCGATATAATTTAATGTTTGAAGATTATTTCATGCAAATGTTGGCCGCGGCTGCGCCTCAAATGGTCCATCCGCTTAGTCCAATTTTGGCATACTCTTTCCAACATTTCGGCCGGTATCTCACGAATAATGTTGGCAATGTTGGCTTCCAGTGCGTCAATCGAAGCGGGCTTGTCGCTATAGACATTAGCCTTAACATAGCCCCACAAAAAATAGTCTAGAGGCGTTAAATCGCACGATCTGGGCGGCCAATTGACTGGTCCCAAGCGTGAAATAAACTGTTCACCGAACTCGCCTCTCAATTGGTCCATTGTTTCGCGTGCTGTGTGGCATGTGGCACCGTCTTGTTGAAACCACATGTCATGCAAGTCAAGCTCTTCCATTTTGGGCAGAAAAAAGTTTGTTATCATCGCACGGTAGCGCTCACCATTCACAGTAACGTTGTGATTCGCATCATCTTTGAAGAAATACGGCCCAATGATGCCGCCAGCCCATAATTCGCACCAAACGGTTGTTTTTTGTGGATGCATTGGTAGCTCTTGCAATGCTTCTGGCTGCTCTTCACTCCAAATACGGCAGTTTTGCCTGTTCACGTATCCATTCAACCAGAAATGAGCCTCGTCGCTGAACACAATTCTTCGATAAAAAAGTGGATATTCATCTAACTTAACAGAGCACGCATTTTGGTAATAAAATTCAATAATTTGCAAGCGTTGTTCGTTTGTAAGACGATTCATGATTAAATTATAGACCAAACTGAAGATGTTTGACAGTGACACAAGATACAAAACGTGCGTGAGCTGTCAAAACTAGTGTTGCCAAAAAGATAATAGCAAAAAAATCACTCGTTATAAGCACATTATCGCTGCTTATAAGCGATAATTTCGCCCATTTTGTCGTCAATGAATAAAAAAGTACCCATGTTATTTTGTTGTCAATGATTATGTAGGCTACAATATCATTTATATTGTCGTCAACGATTACATAGCGACAATTTAATCCTAGAACGGACTTTAATTAAAATTTTTAAGACAAAAATCTTACTTTTTGCTTACCTGTTTGTTTCCGTTTCATTTAAATTATTGACTAACTTAGCTGGGATTCGACCTGAGGCTGCATGTTTAAAAGTTTTCGTGCTTACCTCTCTCCTACATCACCAACTAAATCATGAGCAGCAAGAGGCCAACATATTCATTTGCTTGATTGAGGACAAAATTTAAGACATTGTCGCTCATATTGGAGTGAGGGCAAAGTGTAAGACATTAGCGCTCATATAGTCCTCCACAACGTTACTGAGATAAAAAGATATTGGATATTGGATTGAGGACAAAATGTAAGATAATGTCGCTCATGTAGTCCGCAACAAAGTTGGATTGAGGACAAAATATAAGATATTGTCGCTCCTCCACAATTTTACTGAAGACCCAATATAAGACATTGTCACTCATATTGTCCTCAACAAAAGTTGGATTGAGGACAAAATGTAAGACATTGTCGCTCATATTGTCCTCCACTAAAGACAAACCGTAGGAAACTGTCGCTTCTATTGTCTTCAACAAAATTGGATTGAGGACAAAATGTAAGACAATGTTACCGAAGACGAAACGTAAGACATTGTCATAAACAAAGTTGGATTGACGATAAAATGTAAGACTTTGTCGCTCATATTGTCAGCAACAAAGTTGGATTGAGGATAAAATATAAGATACTGTCGCTCATCTTGTTCTCGACAATTACACTGAAGACAAAACGTAACACATTGTCGCTCAGCTTGTCGTCTATATGTTTAATGGAGGACAACATGTAAGAATTTGTCGATCAATTATCGTGAACGAAGATTTCCTTTAAATTCTTCAATGTCGTGCAAGGTAATCAAGCCAACTGGTTACGTACTAAACGTGTGCGCATTGCCATTAAAAATGTACATTATTATATTTTTTTCAAGCACAAATATTGTTTGTAGTTTTAATTCTAATTGAGTGTAAAGCAAATATAGAGAGCAATGAAACAAAAATGCATAAATTCGATGTACAAAAGTTGAATCGGCACTTGTGTCAACTGTACAATAAAAATGCTGTACAATTCAATATGGACATAATTTCAGAAGACTTTAAAAAAACACACACACTTCTTAAGCCTTTTTTGGATTTTTTGCATAATAAAATACAAATTACAAACATACATACATCCATACATACATATTATATTTTTTGGAATGCGCAGAAAAACATAAAAAGCGTTGATTGTAATTATGAAAAAAATCAACAAAACTAAAGAATTCCTGGCCTTATTTTTTTTTTCCTTTCACGCATACATACTTATGTGGCCACAGTATAACAATATTTCAATTCAACTGACACAATTGTCACAGTTGAAATTTGCTTCGACACAATTGAAATTTGCTTCGACACAACAAAAAACATTGCCGTTGGTCGGTATTGTTATTGTGTGCTTGTCTGTAAGGGATTAGCAAATTTTAGTTTTCTAATAAAATCAAAAGCAATAAAAGAAGAGAACAATTCACTAGTGTACATTATGAACACTTTACAAATTGAAGTTTTGTGCTCACATTTAGTATGTACGCACTTACTCACATGTATTACATAATAGTAGCAACAGCATAATAAGTACCATTCGTTCTTAATAATAAGCAGCAGCTCAATAATGCTAACAACTGCGAAGAAAATAATAAAAGTTTCAACCTATAAAATTCCTTTTTGTCTATTCAAGCAATATTATTTTTACCTATAGATTCACTTATTCATCTCTTTGCACTTTTGTTATGAGTATATAACAATGAATGAGTACCACAGAATACTTAAGGCTTTATTCCCTTGCACAAAATAGGTGAGTATTATTGTATTGATATGTGTAGAAGAAAAACTGTATATGTATTAGTATTTACCCTTTAGTGAAAAGAAAACAGCTTTGATAGCATTAGGATTGTACATTTATCCATTTTAAAGATATTAACGACAGTCTTTAAACCTGGTTTCTAGTCCAGTTTTAATTAGTTGATTCGATTGAAATATTATTAATAGTCCAGGCAAAGAAAGTGAAAAAAGTGTCAAATCTGATTCATTTTCTAAATGAACCAAAAGAGAACACTGATAGCTTTCTCCCGTATATCTAACTTGCAGGCTTTTTAATTAAGAGTTTTGAAAATAGAGAACTACCGGGCACTTTCTTACACATTTTATACGTTGTTGACTGCTTTTGTTACGAACTTTTAAAGGGCACAAAGAATATGCTTTATTGGCAATATTTATGCATTGTCTGATAGTTTTACTTTTATATAACAATGACTAAATGAATCAATGCATGGTTGAAATTTTGAGGTAAGGGTTTGAGGTGGCAAGAATGAAAATCGTTTAGAAGAAAATATTGCTGTTTATTAGAGTAGTTACGACGGCATTTGTGGAAGCCTAGTTGATTCAATTTACCTGAAACTTTCTTTCAATCATTAGTGAGTAATTCCATTTAGACTGGTGTGACCATTTTACACACATTTATCGTTATAAATCAAGAATATAAAATTTTTTACTTAAAAAAACGGTGCGGCTCGCAAGGAGATTAAGCTTAAGGTCGTTGAATAACAGGTAGACACTGATAGAACACGATTTCTGTTTAGCATGGTCGTCAGAAAGATGCGACGTGTGTGACCTCACAAATCTTAGTTTTAAAGAATTATGACTTTAAGTATAAATTCTGTAAAATTTTGACTATAAGGTACACAATAATTTTGGTATTGATATCTGTTCAAAATGTTTTTTAATTGTATTTCGTATTTACTGTTTGGCAAAAAATTATTTTTCGTATAAAAAAATTATTTTTAACATGAGCCGGGCCTGACCGGCGGGTGTAACCTAGTACGAAAATTTAAAAAATTCGAGGTAATAAAACTATTTTTTGATTTAATTAATATAAATAATATAAAGATAAACTCATAAGAAAATAATGACATTAAATTATTTGCTATCCGTTCTATTATAGACAGCAGAATATCAAAAAAATATATATTATTTTCAGAGATAACGGTTTATATTAATAATGAGATAGGGAATAAAAGAAAATCTGAAATGAATATTAAACATACAAATAGGGAGAGCAAATGTTTTTTGCATGATCATTTAGATATGCCTCAAATTGATTAAAAAATATTAAATAGTGTATTTTTTATTTTTTCTATAATTGTCATTCTCTAAAAAACATCAATGGGCAGATTTTTATTAAAAATGAGATAATTATTTTTTCTTGAATAGGGCCGTTTTACGTGGAATCACTCTAGTACTAAAATAGTTTCCATTAAAAAACTATTACGATAGCAAACTTTACGGTCTTATGCAGGGAACGTTAGTTCGTAATTACCTAAATCACGACTCGAATATGACTATATCGAAATTTGTATATCGATAACATAATTTCAAATATTCTATATATGTACATTAGACTGTCCCATATTTTTGGAGCTTTAAATGCGTTCGTAATACGTTGCTTATCATTTCGCAATTACAGTGCTATTATTTAAGAAACAAATTACACCGTCCTAATAGCAAAGAAAACCATACAAAATATACAAATAAAACATGTTTCATCATGTCGTATCGCAGTACTAGTGGAATTCGTACGAATTTGATTTAAACGCAAATCAGCACGGGTTAACGTTCCTAAAAAGGGTCAAAAATAAAAATCAAAGTCGAAAAATAAGGGCAAGTACGTGAATATATATGTATCATATATTGACATATTAGCCTGTCTTTATGTTTCGAAATCCATTTTTTACGTATACCCTCTAAATATTTTCGTAATGACACAATATACTTCAGCAAAAAAATTGCTCCTTTTTATAAACGTTAGCCCGTGCCAACTTGCGTTTGAGTCAAGTTCATACGAGTTGCGCTAGTACTGTGATACGACATGATGAAACATGTTTAATTTGTAACTTTTGTATGGTTTAGTTTGTTATTAGTTTGTTTTTTAAATAATAGCTCTAGAACTACGGAGTGCTGAGCAATGATTTACAAACGTATTTAAAACTCCAAAAATATGGGACAGTACATGTACATATTTCTTTATAATTTCATACAAATCAAAAATTACGAAAGGCAAATCAATGCTTTGATTTCCATGCATTAGTTAGGTGATAAGAATTATAGTTTTTAAAATATGCCTCCTTATTCCGGAAATATCTCCACCTGATTCCAAAAAAATTAGCACTTTTTTACATGTTGTCCATAACAATGGACTACTATTGACAGCCCTTTAGTGTTTAAATTGTTCTCGACAACGAGTAGACAAATGCAGTTTTTGTGGTATCGAATTAACGTGATGTTCCCACATAGTTACAGAATAGCGGATCCAATTTTTTTCCAATTGTTTGTTTAATCTGTAAATTGTGCTTTGATTATAATTTTATTTAAGTTAGTGACTATTTTTATAGATTTAGCTGTTCTTGCAATAAATTTATATAAAAAAAATTATATTAATTGTGTGCAAAAAGTAGTTTTGTTTGTGAAAATTGTCTAGCTTAATATTTTATACAAGAATGAATTAGTTGGACATTACGGCATTCGCTACACACAGAAAAACAAGGAATGTAAAATCCACATGCCGCAATTTTGATTGCAAATCATATTAAATTTACAAGAAATAATTTGTCGTTTGAGTGTGTTAGTGTTTACTTGCTTTGTTCATTGCCACAATTCACTGTTCTGCTTAGTTGTGTGACTTGTTGTTGTTTATTCTTACATGTGTCGTCTATGTATACGACAAAAAACGAATTACTACCGAATATTTACTGCTGCTGGTTTAAAACTACCATTGTTTCATATTAATTTTAAACGGAAAATAATTAATCTAACCTTAAATCACCGTTAAAACAATTTTGTCATAAACGTTAAGTTTCATTTTCAATCGACATGACTATAACTTTAATTTCAAATAAGTTTTATGTTAAATAATCATTTAAATCATGTTGAATTAAAATGAAATGCATTTAACATACGATGGTATTTATTTAGTGTATAAGTAAAGAAAAGTTTGAAGCTGTTGTGGCTGCAGTGGTTAGCGCGTGGACTATCATGCAGGTGGCACGAGTTCAAATCTTGGCTGGGGCAGTCCAGCTACAACGAAAAGTTTTCTGATGACTCTCACGTAAGTAAAATAATTAATAAAATATCTACATTAAAGTCATGTGTTTTAAGCTTGATATAACTTTAATTCAACATGATTCTTCGTGTTGTTCCAATATCAAATTCACGTTGTTTCAACTTGAAATAACTTTGATTCAACATGATTCTTCGTGTTATTCCAATATCAAATTCACGTTGTTTCAACTTGAAATAACTTTGATTCAATATGATTTTTCGTATTATTTTAGTATCAACTTCATTTTGATTTAACTGTACTGGAATATCAACATGAAATATAGTTAATTCAAAAGAAAAAATTTCCTTTAAGATTATTGGAAATCATGTTGATTTAATATGAGACACCTATGAAGCAAAATCACTACCGAAAAATGTTAAATTAACCTGGTTTTCGACGATTTTACATGGATATTTTTCTCTGTGTACCGAACAATATAAACGCATCGTTCGATATCGAATGTCGTAATCTCAAACTAAGAAAACTCGATCATATTAGTTCGATATCGAAAGCGACGATTAGACCCCAGAGATTATACAAAAACACGAGAGAAAATCAGAAAACAGAGCTAATTTTATTGACCATCCCATAAAATGCATGCACATTTTTTATGTTTAGGGGAGTGATCAATATTTAGATTATTTTATTTTGATACTCTAGTAGTCTGATAGAAAAGCCAAGAATTTTTCGATTTCTCACCTCAAACAACATTATCCGATACATTTGTAATATGACTGCTTTTTATTATTTCTACTTCAGTTTTTATTTGTAGTATAATTTTATTGTTTTGCCATTTGTTGTTGACAGACAGACATCAGCTGCAAAAATCTGTGCAATTATTTTGCAAACAATGAAATTGTTTTTTACGTCACACTCCTTCTACAACAGCGCTGCCATCAAACCATGATTGAAACAAAACCAACCACATGACAAAGAAACAGCACAAAAAATAAAAGGAATTTCATACGAGTACAATAGTATGTTTATACTTGTTGCAAAACAAAACGAAATGAAATAAAGGGCGTTTGTCCTGAAACAACCTGAATGAAAAATCTGCATGCAGTATGTGTCATTTTGATGGGGTGGCTTCTTTTGCTACGTTTGCTTTTTTCAGTTCTTGTTATTGGCATTAAATGTTGTACGATTTTTTTTTGTGGAATGAATTTGGAATCAGGTGTTTAAGTTGTAACTTTGATTTGAAATTGTTTAAAATTGCAATTATTTTATTGTTTTTTACCTATAAAGTGTAAGTCTATTGCATGTCGGTATGTTTGTTTGTATATTGAAAAGGAACATGTTTTTTCTAAAATGAGTTTTGTAGAATTGACAAAAATTGGTTTAAATATTAAATTTATGTAGACAAGAAAATAAGTGACTTTAAATGGGGATGTTTATATAAAATACAATGAAGTCGGGGAAATAAAAATTATACATAAATTTTTATTTTTTGTAATAGTTTATTAGTTATTTCATTTCACATAAACACATTCATGTGTACGTACTTTTTAGCTTAAAGGTTAGTAAATTAAAAATATTTTCATTTAATTTTTACTCAGCTCGTAACTTATTATTTAGAAAGAATTGGACATGACAACAAAACATAAGGGTGTTTTCGAAGGCCACAACCTTCCAGTCGTCATACGTCTTGTTTTTACAAAAATCGGTAATTAGTAACAGAATGTTTTCGAGATATTCTCAAGAATTTATGTTCCAAGACTTAATTAATTTGTTGTGGTTGGCTAATCTATATGCCGGAATTTCATTGGATGCTAATGTCTTTAAAAAATCAGCCAAAGATTTCTTGTACTCCAATGGAGAATATAACAGGTGTTAAGATTAACCCTCTAACTCTTCGGTGTATAAGTCTTTTTGTCGCTTTCTTAAAAAGCAGGCAAAAAATCCCCTTCAGCTGTGATATAGCGGGCTAAAATATTCTACAAAACCATCGAATTCTACACTAAGAGAAAAACGGCAATTTAAAACTAAAAACTCGTCATATTAATTCAATAACTTTCAATTAAAAATAAAAACATTATTGAAATACACTAAATCAATAATTTTTAACTTTGAATAAATATGGTTCATTTGTATTTCAATAAATTTTTAACATGACTAGACTTTTATGTTTCTTATTGAATCAATATGGTGTTTATTGATTTTTACTCTGGGTATACTATTAGTCTTTAGGGACAACAAATCTCGAGATTTAACTTCCACCACAAAACTCATTCAAAGTTTAAAATGTGTTGAAGGGCAGGTTTCGTATTTATTCACAATTAAAACATTTAACCTTTTAACTCTTTGCTGTGCGGATCTTTTTGTCCCAAAAAAAACTACCCTTCAGCGGCAATACAGCGAGCTGAAATGTTCAACAAAAATAATTGCAATAAAATTCTGCTATATATTTTCAAAGACACCCAAGCTTCAGACTCAACTTCAACGCCAGAACTCTTACACAATTTAAAATGTCTTTAACTGTTAATTTCGTCCTTATTCACAATAAGTAATCAGCATAGGAAATCTTGTAAGCTTTGCGTTAAGGTATAAGAAATATTTAGCATTATTACATAAAACATCACGAGAAATAATTTTGTGGAATATTTAACCCTCTAACTCTTCGTTGTATGGGTATAGTGGGCTGAAAGATTTTACAGAAATTTTTGCTATAAAATTCTATCATTAGTCCTTAAATACACCTAACCTCCAGACTCGACTTGAACACTAGAAATCATTCGAAACTTATAATGTGTTTAAGGGTTAACTTCGTAGTTCTTCACAATTAATACTCCGTATAGAAAACATCGCTAGACTTGCGTTTAAGGTATAAGATGTGTTCACCACTTTGATGTCAAACACCACGAAGCATTTTTTTGTAGAGCTGAAAGGGAGCTTTTTTGCCTCTTCTTTACGAAAATGATAAAAAGATCCATACAAAGAAGAGTTGGAGGATTGAAGTGTTCAACGTGGTGTAAATGTAAGTTTTAAGCGGCCCATCCATTATACAATATTATTGCATATGTTATTGTACATATTATTGTCGTTTTGGCCTATACTATGCAATAAATTGCACAGCATTTTCAAAGCAAATTTTCCTGACTGTAAAAAAGTAAATATAAGTCTGAACAATGTTGCCACATTACACAATTTTCTTTATTGTACAATAAAAATTAAAGGTCTTTTGATTTTTGCCAATATATTGTGCAACCTTCGAATATAACATGCAAATTGGCGATATTATTGTACTTTACGAAAAATTCCACAATTATATTGCAAGTGGGTGGGCCGCTTTAAAAGATTTTATATGTCGAGTTCATTTAACTATTTATAGAAATTTAACTCCCCCTAAAATGAATTCCAGATGTAAACTTTATAAATGAAATATACCATTACGATGAAATTATGTGTTTTTTTACAATTTCTTGACTTTTGTAAGGGTCGAACTGAACATCGATGATTTCGGGATCAACCAAGACCCCATCGTCAGAGCTATTTATACTCTATGCTACTACAGCCGCCGACAGTCAAGCATATAAATATCCAATTTTAAACCAATTTGCATTATGCTCTTTTTACTTACTTAAGATTTTTGTGGTTTAGATATTTACCATATTGGGTTCTTGTCCTAGCTAAACACTACTTGTGCTTTTCCCTTACTCACCTAAGTTGAGAAACATTGTTTGTCCAAATCTTAGGGTATATTTTATTAATGCCTGATTATAGTGTATGAGGTTTTTCTAGTTCTTAATAGAATTTATTTAGATTAATGTTTTGAGTTAAAGAAATCAAGCCGGACCTAAGATTTTTCAATTAGACAACACAAGCTACGTAAGATAATAAAACAATTTCATATGTGGAAGAATTTTGTTATACACTATAAAGAGGTGTCCTTTTAATACAAGAATTCTTCAAACAAAGAGGTGATCATTTAAGCAATTTCTAACCCAGCATATACCCTGTTTATACTTAATATTAAATCGTACTTTCTTATATCGTGTTCATAAGAAACGTAAGTATAAATACACTTTGGACTCGTATCGAAAGTTTTAAGTGTGTCATATCAAATCATATTTTCAAAAAATGTATAACCGTTTTAAGTTTAAGTACAAACGGGTCCATAGTCGGACAGCTCCAAAATTTCTTTACTACTCTGTTCAGTCGTATGATAAAATTAGCTTTGTCTTTAAAGTAAACTTGTACTTTATTTTCTTCCTATGTCAGGCCCCATAATAAGCGCCATGAATTTAAGCCCAGCTTTAGATCTGAGTTCTATCCAGACCAAAATTTTATATAAAATTTGTATCACAAATTGCTTAGCACTCATGTACCAACACCTACTTTACATAAGTTTCCAATTAGTTAGTCTTCTCTCAATACTTATGCCAAACACTCGTACATCTCTAAAAATAACAATATTTGTCTATAGTTTTCTTTATTTAAAAATTTTTTAATGCTGCAAATACACTAAAATTTCAAATTAAAGTGTATGAAAAGATAGACAATACAATTTAAATAATTATGTCAACAAAACAACATTTTCGAGTAAGTGCAAAAAAAAATATATCGCAAGAAATAAAAATTCATTGTCGGCGACAGATACAAATCTTTTGCAACATTGTATTCAAAAGGTTAAAGTAAGAAAATGGAACTTCAGATACAATACACACACCTTCTGCCGAACACTTTTAGAAAAGGAAGAAAATGTAAAGACACATGTTCTTCTGCTATGGCTGCCTTAGAGGCAGTGACAACTCAAAGAGTGATTAATGGGCAAAAATAAAAAAGTTTAAATTTTTAAATAAACAACATGATGTATTAAAGTTTTCATTATTATTATATATCAATTTTTTGGAACAGTGAAAAGTAAAACTAAAATAATTTTTTGAGCAATTAATATTAATTATTGATTATTATAAATTTTGTTTATAGTTGACTTTTATTGTATATAAATTCTCCAACGAGGTATGAACTCGAGCCAATCTAAACATGTTATTAGAATAAAATTGCCCATCGATAGATTTTTAAAAATATTGAAAATATTATAAGAGTGTATTTAATAAGATAAAAATATTTGAATATTAAATATAACAAGCATGGAATTTTCTTTACTAAAACATTTCCAGCCTCCATCGCTAAAAATCGATAAGGTCGATTTATCGATTTTTTGCTACGAATGCAATTTAGCAACGCATATTGCTAAATTAGGCAATGTCTTAAGAATTTAATCCGCCGAAGTTTTAGTGTTTTATGTCATCGCCAAAAATGTTTAATTTTGTATTTGTTCAGCATTTTAGCGATCGTGATTTGGCTTTAGCTTTAGCGAATTACGGAATAAGGGAGCAGATTTTGCTCCTTTTCAATGAAAAGTTTTAATATAACGCTTTTTGGAAATAACGAGGATACATTTTTATTTTAAAAGAATACTAAAAAGCAACTGCAATTTTTTCTAATAAGTCTATAAACGTTACATACAAAAAGTTTTCAATGTAATATATCATTTTACAACAGTTCCTTTAACAACTTAATAGAAATGGGTTATATTTTATTTTCCTGGATCGGTGCCTCTTCTTTATACATTAAGTGCTTTACATTTAGTTTATATATTTTCTCCAATTCAAACCACTTTATTCCTCCACTGTACATTATTAAAATAATTCATTAAATGCAAAAATACATTGTAGACACTTCAAAATTTCTGATTTATACAACGACACCAACAATAAAAAAGATTTACGAAAAAAAAAAACAAAAAAACAGAATTAATGAATAAATAAATAAAAACTACAAATCAAATAAAAACCTGAAACAGAAAACTTACAATTTCTATGATCTGATTTTCTTGGCAAACCTTACAAAAATGCTTTTAAAATGTTAAAATGAATTGTCTGGCAAAAAGAAAAAAAAGAGCAAACGAAACACAAGCAACAACCGTCTTAATGAAAATTTTCTCACTTTTTGTTGACACATGCATTTCACTGAACACCACCTGAAAGGTGTTTTTCACGGCATTTAAAATGTATTTCATGCAAAATGTGCCAGAAAAAAATGTTCTGACATTAGAGCAAATACATTAGGAGGCATTTGAAATTCACATTTTTGTACAAATACATTTAATTTAATTTTATTTGTTTATATTAATTCAGTTTTATGCTAATGACGCGTTAAAGAAGGGTACGAAAAGTGTAAGCAGTTTTGAGAATCGTTTATAGGAACTGGTAAAAATTTTAAATAAATTTATAGTAATATTTTTATTTTCCTTAGAAAGAGTCACAGAAGAGATAAAGAAATTATAGTAATATTTTTTTTTTGCCATAAAGTCATATGAAGTAAAGAGCCTATTTGACTACAGAAATTGAGAAAACAGCGCATTTATGCGTTTGGGACTAAAATATTCAAAAATATTCTCTAAAAAGCAAAATAAATATGCCATTACAAATATGAGTGTAGCTGATAAAAATCGTAAAAAGCAAAATAAATGTGCCATTACAAATATGAGTGTAGCTGACAAAAATCTTAAAAACCCGAAAACGTATATAATATTTTATCAATTTGCACATGTCGCACTGATAAGCCGTGAAGAGGCTTACGCCTAGTTTCCCTACTCATAGCACAATTTTTCTTTCTTGGAAAACTTTAAGTGCTCTGTAGTTTTCAAACTAAAACTGCACAGCTTCGCAGTGCAATATATAAACTACCGCATATTTTTGGTATCCTACACAGAAAGAATTTTGCTTCATAAAACCAATGATATATTTTCACTTTCATTCATTTTTTTCATTAATTCAATGACAGTTTCACAAATCCAATGACAATTTTACAAATTCAATGAAAATTTCATTAATATAGTGGGGAAGAATTTCATTGGTTGAATGATAATTTCATATATCTAATGAACAAATTTCATTAAAATTCTAGCAATGAAAATTTCATTAAAATTCAACAAACGAAAATTTCATTAAAATTCAACCAACGAAATTGTTGCACAATATTAACGACACTTTTCATTGAATTTATGAAATTGTCATCCATTTAATGAAATTCTTTCACAATACTAACAAAACTTTCATTGGATTTGTGAAATTGACGTTGGATTAATGAAAAATCTTATGATATTGTGTCACTGGTTTTATGAAGCAAAATTCGTTAAGTGTAAGAAGTTATATAAAAAAAGAGATAACACTGTAAACAAAATCAAATTTTAAGATTGTAACGATCTAGAATGGCCTGTTGAAGTTAAATACACTAGACAAAAAAAAAACACAGATCTAACGACTGATTCTGGCACAGGGCACCAAAAAGTATGCATATGCAGGGTGTTTTTTTTAGAGGTATAGAACTTCGAATTGAAATAAAACACAAGAAAATCGTTTTAACGTCCATCAATTTGGCTTTATTGGAAGGATAATTTTATGCCATTAATGTTTAAATATGATTTCGGGCATGTGGCCGCCGCGGCTGGCTCGAATAAAGCCAATTCTACAGGTCCAATTTTCAACCACTTTTTCGAGCATATGGGGCCGTATGTTGGCAATAACGCCACGAATGTTGGCTTCCAAGTCCCCTAACGTTTCTGGTTTGTTGGCGTAGACGAGCGACTTCACATATCCCCAAAGAAAATAATCCAATGGTGTCAAATCACACGATCTTGGTGGCCAATTGACAGGTCCATTCCGCGAAATTATGCGCTCATCGAATGTTTCCTTCAATAAATCGATTGTGACGTGCGCTGTGTGGCATGTAGCGCCGTCTTGTTGGAACCACAACTCATCCACATTCATGCCATCCAATTCGGGAACAAAATAGTCGGTTATCATGGCTCTATACCGGTCTCCAAAGCTCCAATTGCTGTGCACGGTGGCGAATCGATTCATTCGGGTCCTCTTCAACACTTTGCTCTACAGCGGCAATTGTTTCTTCGGTGCGCACTGTTCGACGTCTCTGCGGATGCGTATTATCACATAGAGTAAACGTAGTGCGAAAACGATCCATGGTTAACCGAATTAATTGCTCTGATGGACGATTATGTCGACCATAAAATGGACGGAGCTTGCGGTAAACTTCGCGAACTGAACCATTATTTTCGAAATAAATTTGCACGATTTGCAAGCGTTGTTCTTTTGTCAACCTGTTCATGATGAAATGACAAACCAAACTAAATATTAATCACTTGACAGCTGACAAAATGGCCGCCAGTTAAAAAAGTGATGCCAACTTAAAGTTCTATACCTCAATAAAAAACACCCAATACATTGGAGTGTAAAAAATTAAAATTTGTTTTCGTAACAAATTAAAATTTAGATTTCTAGCTGAGTTAATGGATCATGCGAAGAATTGAGAAATTGAGAGAATTCGAGACCAGAACAATTTTAAGAAAATTATCGATAAAAACAAAAAATTAAAATATGCAGAAGCAGGTAATTGAAAGAAAAAATACTAAAATTTAAGTATCAATAACATTAAATTAAAAATTTTAAAAACCCCCGAAGAAAATAGATGATAAATTCAAAATGGCTGGACCAATTTTCTTTAAACATAGGTTGGAAGATTTTGTATCAAGTCACCTTTTAAACAAAATTTACTAAATTAAAATCGAGCTAGCCGTTTGGGAGCTACGATGTCAAAGACACACACATTCAACTGGATACATCTAGAAAAGATGTGATATCTTCTAAACGTCTGGACCAATTTTCTTCAACCATAGCTAAGAACAATTTCGATCAAGTCACCTTTCAAACTGAAAAAAATTAATCAAAATCGGTCCAGCCGTTTGATCTGCTTATAACACCCCTCTTTTTTGTCGGGGGCTAAAAATATTAAATGAAGTATGGTCCATAATTAAAAAAAATTAATAAAACCAGCCTAGTACACTGTACAACACAAAAAAATTATATAGCTCTAACGACTGACGTATATCGGCACATATAGAGAGAAAAAGGCCAATCAATCTAGTTGCGGAAAAATAAAATAAATGTTGAATTTAAAAGACAAATCAGTTAATTTAAAAATAACATTTATTTATCACTAAGTTACCTGGTTCGGCAAATATGAACTTTTAAATATTGAGAAAAAATTGTGTTGTAAGTCTAGTGATTTAAACGAGTTTTCTTTATTTTTTTGCTATTTTGGTTAAGGTTTAGAAGCATATCTAATTACAGAAAAATCTTGTTTTGAAAATTTGTCTAAATCATTATAGAGATACAAAAGAAGTGCACCCGAGAGTACACCTGAAATTTCTGTGGAACCTTGATATACATACACACAAAAAATTTCAATGTAAAATCGTCGAAAACCAGGCTAGCTTAAAATTTGTCGGTAGTAATTTTGCTTCATAGGCGTTTCATGTTAATTCAACATGATTTACAATAATCCTGAAGGAACATTTATCCTTTTGAATTAAATATATTTCATGTTGATTTAATATTGCAGTGCAGTTAAATCAAAATGAAGTTGATACTGAAATAATACGAAAAATCATGTTGAATCAAAGTTATTTCGAGTTGTAACAACGCGAAATTGATATTGGAACAACATGAAGAATCATGTTGAATCAAAGTTATTTCCAGTTGAAATAACGAGAATTTGATATTGAAACAACACTGAGAATCATGTTTAATTATAGTTATATCATTGATAGTTATATCAAACAACATGACTTTAATGTAGCTATTTTATTAATTATTTTACTTACGTGATGATGATAAGCATAGAGATAAGCATAGAGATCAGAAAACTTTCAGTTGTAGTTGGCTGCCCCAGCCAAGATTTGAGCTAATGCCACTTGCATGATAGTCCGCGCGCTCACCACTGCAGCCACAACAGCTTCAAACGTTACTTTAGCTATACAATAAATAAATACCCATCGTATGTAAAATAAATTTCATTTTAATTCAACATTATTTAAATGATTATTTATCATAAAACTTATTTGAAATTAAAGTTATTGTCATGTTGATTTAAAATGAAATGTAACGTTTATAACAAAGTTATGTTAACAGTGAAAAATTTTAAATCAAAGAGATTTAATGTTAGATTAATAATTTTTCATTTAAAATTAATATAAAACAATGGTAATTTTAGACCAGCAGCAGTAAATATTCGCTGGTAATTCGTTTTTTGTCGTCTACATAACCGACACATGTAAGAATAAACAACAACAAGTCACACTACTAAGCACAACAGTGAAATGTAGCAATGAACAAAGCAAATAAACACTAACACACTTAAACGACAAATTATTTCTTGTAAATTTAATATGATTTCAAATCACATTTGCGTCATATTGATTTTACATTCCATTATTTTTCTGTGTGTATTATAGATTAATATTGTTGCTAAAATTAGCTTCGGAGACTTACGAAAGCGAATTTTACATCAGGATTTCTAACTATACACCTTTTTCGAATTTTCCTACTTGTTTGAACTTCTATATGATTTTGCTGCAAATTGCTTACGAAACAACTTGTTATTAAATTAAGACACCCACCAAGTAGTCGTTTTCAATGATTCGAAATACAATATTAATTTTTAATACATTTAATTTAATTTCTTAAAGGCCTTATGGCCTACAGCCTTTCCTGTAATTGATTTTCAATTCAATTTTTTGTGGATCAGACTATTAATTTTAAAGAATGAATTTTCCGACGACTAGAGTTTGACCGGTAAAATTGGTCTTATATGACGACATATAGCGCCCACTGTGTTAAAAATAGCTGTATCACTTTTTACACACCTTGTAGCTTTAAGGCAAAAGATGTGTTTAGCAGTTTTATATAAAAAAAATACCATGAGTAACATTTTTGTTGTCACTCTTTTAAAATACGGAAAAAAACCTCCCCTTCAGCGGCGATATAGTGGGCTAAAATGGGTTAATTTAGTACTTATTCACAATTAGTTTAATATATAAAATGTGCTCAGCTTTTTTATGTAAAACACCGGGAGGAAAATTTTTGTGTATTATTTTAGCCCTTTTTATCAACTCTGATGGAAAGCTTTTTTACCCGTTTTTTGAGAAAGGCACAAAAAGCCCCATAAAGCAGAGTTAGTTGTTTAAAATGTTTTACAAGAATATTCCTCGTTATATTTTCCATGGAAGTGCTGAAAACATCTCATAACTTAAAAGTAAGTCTTACAAGATTTCCTATGCCGAGTACTAATTGTGAATAAGTAGGAAATAAGCTCTTAAACACATGTTGAGTTTTGAATCATTTCTGACGTTCAAGTTGGGTCTGGTGCTTACGTGTCTTTGACAACACATAGTACAATTATTTTTATAGAACTTTGCGGCCCATTACATTACCGCTGAAGGGGAGTTTTCCCCCCTTTTTTTAAAAAGGGACAAGAAAACCTAAACAACGAAAGGTTAGAGAGTTAAAATGTTCCAAACAAAGTTTGTCGTTGTGTTTTACACAAAAGCGATGAGCAAGCCTTATACGTGAAACGTACATAAGTTTATGTGCAAAAGGGGAGGGGTTATTTAACTCCTTTTTAAATGAATCCTTGATATAAACTTTCAAAACGCCAATAGAAGTAAGTGAGTAGTCATAAAAAATTAAAATTTGGATTTCTTCAAGTCTCTTACCCCAAATCGATGGGTATTTCTAAAAAACGATCCTAATAAAATTTCAGGTCAAGAAGTTAAGATTAGGTTACTTTTTAATAAATCTAATCGATTTGGGATATAAGATTTGAAGAAATCCAAATTTTAATTTTTTACGACAAATTTTAATTTTTTAGATCTGTTTTTTTCTGTTGTCTAGTGTATTTAACTTCCACAGGCCATTCTGGATCGTTACAATCTTAAAATTTGATTTTGTTTACAGAGTTATCTGTTTTTTAATATAACTTCTTACACTTAACGAATTTTGCTTCATAAAACCAGTGAAACAATATCATAAGATTTTTCATTAATCCAACGTCAATTTCACAAATCCAATGAAAGTTTTGTTAGTATTGTGAAAGAATTTCATTAAATGGATGACTAACCATCTAACTTTGCTTTATGAGGCTTTTTGTGCCTTTCTCAAAAAACGGGTAAAAAAGCTTTCCATCAGAGTTGATAAAAAGGGCTAAAATAATACACAAAAATTTTCCTCCCGGTGTTTTACATAAAAAAGCTGAGCACATTTTATATATTAAACTAATTGTGAATAAGTACTAAATTAACCCATTTTAGCCCACTATATCGCCGCTGAAGGGGAGGTTTTTTTTCCGTATTTTAAAAGAGTGACAACAAAAATGTTACTCATGGTATTTTTGTATATAAAACTGCTAAACACATCTTTTGCCTTAAAGCTACAAGGTGTGTAAAAAGTGATACAGCTATTTTTAACACAGTGGACGCTATATGTCGTCATATAAGACCAATTTTACCGGTCAAACTCTAGTCGTCGGAAAATTCATTCTTTAAAATTAATAGTCTGATCCACAAAAAATTGAATTGAAAATCAATTACAGGAAAGGCTGTAGGCTATAAGGCCTTTAAGAAATTAAATTAAATGTATTAAAAATTAATATTGTATTTCGAATCATTGAAAACGACTACTTGGTGGGTGTCTTAATTTAATAACAAGTTGTTTCGTAAGCAATTTGCAGCAAAATCATATAGAAGTTCAAACAAGTAGGAAAATTCGAAAAAGGTGTATAGTTAGAAATCCTGATGTAAAATTCGCTTTCGTAAGTCTCCGAAGCTAATTTTAGCAACAATATTAATCTATAATACACACAGAAAAATAATGGAATGTAAAATCAATATGACGCAAATGTGATTTGAAATCATATTAAATTTACAAGAAATAATTTGTCGTTTAAGTGTGTTAGTGTTTATTTGCTTTGTTCATTGCTACATTTCACTGTTGTGCTTAGTAGTGTGACTTGTTGTTGTTTATTCTTACATGTGTCGGTTATGTAGACGACAAAAAACGAATTACCAGCGAATATTTACTGCTGCTGGTCTAAAATTACCATTGTTTTATATTAATTTTAAATGAAAAATTATTAATCTAACATTAAATCTCTTTGATTTAAAATTTTTCACTGTTAACATAACTTTGTTATAAACGTTACATTTCATTTTAAATCAACATGACAATAACTTTAATTTCAAATAAGTTTTATGATAAATAATCATTTAAATAATGTTGAATTAAAATGAAATTTATTTTACATACGATGGGTATTTATTTATTGTATAGCTAAAGTAACGTTTGAAGCTGTTGTGGCTGCAGTGGTGAGCGCGCGGACTATCATGCAAGTGGCATTAGCTCAAATCTTGGCTGGGGCAGCCAACTACAACTGAAAGTTTTCTGATCTCTATGCTTATCTCTATGCTTATCATCATCACGTAAGTAAAATAATTAATAAAATAGCTACATTAAAGTCATGTTGTTTGATATAACTATCAATGATATAACTATAATTAAACATGATTCTCAGTGTTGTTTCAATATCAAATTCTCGTTATTTCAACTGGAAATAACTTTGATTCAACATGATTCTTCATGTTGTTCCAATATCAATTTCGCGTTGTTACAACTCGAAATAACTTTGATTCAACATGATTTTTCGTATTATTTCAGTATCAACTTCATTTTGATTTAACTGCACTGCAATATTAAATCAACATGAACTGTATTTAATTCAAAAGGATAAATGTTCCTTCAGGATTATTGTAAATCATGTTGAATAACATGAAACGCCTATGAAGCAAAATTACTACCGAAAATTTTTAAACTAACGTGGCTTACGACGATTTTACATTGAAATTTTTTGTGTGTATATATATCAAGGTTCCACAAAAATTTCAGGCGTACTCTCGGGTGTACTTTTTTTGTATCTATATAATGATTTAGACAAATTTTCAAAACAAGATTTTTCTGTGATTAGATATGCTTCTAAACCAAAATAACAAAAATAAAGAAAACTCATTTAAATCACTAAAGACTTACAACCCAATTTTTTCTCAATATTTAAAAGTTCATATTTGCCGAACCAGGTAACTTAGTGATAAATAAATGTTATTTTTAAATTAACTGATTTGTCTGCTTTGACGCTGCGCTTAAATTTCTTTTAAATTCAACATTTATTTTATTTTTCCGCAACTAGATTGATTGGCCTTTTTCTCTCTGTATGTGCCGATATACGTCAGTCGTTAGAACTATATAATTTTTTTTTTGTGTTGTACAGTGTACTAGGCTGGTTTTATTAATTTTTTTTAATTATGGACCATACTTTATTTAATATTTTTAGCCCCCGACAAAAAAGAGGGGTGCTATAAATTTGTAGTGTGTGTCTGTGTATCTGTGTGGATGTAGGAACCCTCGTGCAGACCAAACGGCTGGATCGATTTTGAATTAGTTTTTTCTGTTTGAAAGGTGACTTGATCGAGAGTGTTCTTAGCTATGGTTGAAGAAAATTGGTCCACACGTTTAGAAGATATCACATCTTTTCTAGATGTATCCTGTTGAATCTGTGTGTCTGTGACATCGTAGCTCCCAAACGGCTAGCTCGATTTTAATTTAGTAAATTTTGTTTAAAAGGTGACTTGATACAAAATCTTCCAACCTATGTTTAAAGAAAATTGGTCCAGCCATTTTGAATTTATCATCTATTTTCTTCGGGGGTTTTTAAAATTTTTAATTTAATGTTATTAATACTTAAATTTTAGTATTTTTTCTTTCAGTTACCTGCTTCTATATATTTAAATTTTTTGTTTTTATCGATAATTTTCTTAAAATTGTTCTGGTCTCGAATTCTCTCAGTTTCTCAATTCTTCGCATGATCCATTAACTCAGCTACCTCTATATTTAAATATTTAAAATATCGACAGCACAAAGTCAGCAAGGACATGAAATGAAGTTGAATCAGTGCGTACTTTGTCTAAATATTCTAGGATTGATTTTGTAATTAATCCTGTTTGTTTTTGTTGCTTTAAGCGCAATTAACGTTTTTAAGCATGACTTCTGCAAAATAAAAGTAAGAGAAAACTTCAATTCCAAAGAAGGTTATTTTTTTTCTGTAGTTCACCGTTTCCTGTTTATGCCTGAAAAATCAATACAAAATTCTTGTGACAAGGTATTTGATTTTATATTTTATATTTTATTAAGATTTAGGGTGCATCAGCTATCATCATTACTTTTGCAATACGTTTTGCTTTCCTATATTACGGCGTATATATGTATTAAACTAAAATTTGTCGATTTGAGAAATTTATAGGCGATGACAGATAGTTTAAGCAGAAAAAGTAATTTTAGACTCGTAATTTCTAAGAAAAACACATTTAGAACAAGGTAAATTTTAATTGAAATTTAATTTTAAATTAATGCACTTTTTCGGTTTTTTGTATTTTTAGTTCGAGTAGAAACTAAATTAGTTTTTAAATTAAAAAGTTATCATTTCCATTTGCACATGAATGGCTATAATTTTATGTTGTTTTTCTTTTTGTTCTTTTTATCAATAGAAAAAACGTAAAATTATAGTTTCAAATACAAATTCGTTCTTCCGTATTGCTGTTGTTTTTCCATATTCATTTTAAACTAAATTAAAAAACCATAAATTTTATTTTATGTTAAAAATACATTTAAAAAGTTTTCTTGAAAAAAGGGCTCTAAACCACTTCCTTACAAGTATGGGTGAGTGCAAATTCGAAGTAAAAAGCAAATAGTTATAAAATCCTAAATGTGTGGTTTTCTTTTCTTTTTTGGAAAGGAAAAATAAACTTGTATTTATCATTTGAAATGGTGTGTAAGTAAATGTATATGTGCATGTTGATGAAATTAATATTGTTTTTCTTGTATAAATCTAAACTACTTGGGTGTTTCTCCTTTCTAAACCACATGTGAAAATATCTCTGTGAATACTTAGTTAAACTTTTTGCAAATTTTAATTTTTGTAACGCACTTACCATTTCTCCGTCGTATCAAAAGAAAAATATAGTATTTGAATTTACACGTAATTTTGCTTTTATTACGATTAAGACAAACTAACTCACAAAGTATATATGGGAAGGAGTCCTAAGGAGCAATGACTTTAATATACGTTACATCAATAATGACAATAATGAAAATGGCATAATCTAGAAGCCCGATTTATAACAAAGGCTTTGGATATTCCTGCAAAAAAGCTGGAGCAATTCTAAATAATATTTATGTAAACATTACATCACTTATACCTTGGAATACTTTCCTTAAAACTATTGGTTTTCTAAAACTTTGCATATTCATGATCTACAAATTTCAAGTTGTTTCTTTATGTTATTGTCGGTGGCGAATGTGTGTTTCTTTTTCTTCTTGTGCCTGAAGAACTAGGATTGAGTTACTCACTCATTCGTATACATTTGCGACTTGAATTCACTTACAATATTCTTAGTTAAACATAATTTTAGAGTAGTTACAATTTACGCTTGTATAGTTCATAGGTTTATCTATAAAAAAGTAAAAAAAAAAAATTAATACAAAAAGAGATTTGTTTTTCTAAATTGAATATATGAATGGTTATTCATATGTAAAATGTTTAAATTTTAGTTGAACTGTAAAGGAAGTTACTTACAGTAGTATAGGGAATTGAAAATGTCTTGCCTGTTCTGTAAATCGAGTCGATTTAAAAACGCTCGATTGGAAAAACTAGATCCACTAATAGCTAAATTTTTTCAAAATTTTTTTGAAGTTTTCTTGCAAAAAAAACAGACTACAAAATAGGCGTGACAATGTCCATAATTTTTATCATAATGCTGTACATTCACGAAAAGTATTTGTGTGCTTTTCATGGGCGTGGCACTGCCCACTTTTTTAACCATGATGTTGTATTGTAACAATAACTAAATGTATATGCAATGTTTCAAACGAATCGCTTTTGTAGACGTTGTTGAAAAGGGATATTTACTTTACATGGGCGTGGCGCTGCCCACTTTTTTAATCGTGATGCTGTATTCACAGAGAAGCTTAATGTGTTTGCAAAGTTTCATATGAATCTGTTGAGTAGAAGTAGATGAAAAGGCATGTGTATTTTTACTTCGCATGGGCGTGACACCGCCCACTTTTCAATGGGACCAATCTGGAAGTACATGCTATTAAATAAAGCAAAAAATCTGAAATCGTTCCATAAATGGCGGAGTTTTGAGGAAACATCCATAAAAAAAAAATAATCATGACGAATTGATAACCTTTATCCTTTTTTTAAGTCTGTAAAAAATACATCAACGAGCTCATTTCTTATTTTTGGAAAACGAGAAACTTACTCGGATTCGGTTTACAGAACAGTGCCGTATAATTTTGTATTTAGAAATTGAAATACAATTCGAAATAATGCTTTTTATATTTTGAAACTTGAACAAATCTATATGTGAGATTTTTCTTAAGCAAAATGATTTATAAAACTAATTTTTGTAAATTAAAAAAAATATAATATTTGCTACCCAGCAACAAAAATCGGAAGTTGCTCAAAAGCAGATCATATTTTCATTGAATACCAAGAAGTAAAAAATATTGAATTTAATATTCTAAGACTGTTATTTATAAGGAAGATATATTCAAGGCAATCTGTTAATGGCATACCGTTCAAGTCTTTGGATCACTTCCGTCCTATGACAATCATGACAACTACGTGTTAAGTTTATTGATGTTGCAGCACAAAGAGAACTACTGTTAGCTCAGTTTAGCAAAAATCAACTTATTTAGAAATAATCACACTAAAATGTGTTATTTCACTCGGGAATTTTTGAACCAATTGCAAAGAACGTACTTATCCTATGATTGATAAAAATTGAGATGGTACAAAATGTTCCCGATTCAAAATATTCAATTATTTTTACATAATTTTTTATTTTGAACTGAATAGGGGTATAAGTCTGAAAATTTTATTACTTTGGTTCAATATTAGTTCAATATTTGAATTAATGTAAATTCAACCCGCTGCAGTGGTTAGCGCGTGGATTATCATGCAGGCGGCACGAGTTCAAATCTTGGTTGGGACAGTCAGCTACAACGCAAAGTTTTCTGATGACTATCACGTAAGTAAAATAATTACAAAAATAGCTACATTAAATTCATGTTGATTCAGCTTGATATAACTTTAATTCAACATGATTATTCTTGTTGTTCCAATATCAAATTCACGTTGTTTCAACTTGAAATAGCTTTGACTCAACATCATTCTTCGTGTTGTTCCAATATCAAATTCACGTTGTTTCAACCCGAAATTACTTTGATTCAATATGACTTTTCGTATTATTTCAGTATCAACTTCATTTTGATTTAACTGTACTGGAATATTAAATCAACATGAAATATAGTTAATTCAAAAGGAACAAATTTCTTTCAAGATTATTGTAAATCATGGTGATTTAACATGAAACACATATAAAGCAAAATCACTATCGAAAAATGTTAAATTAACCTGGTTTTCGACGATTTTACATGGAAATTTTTCTGTGTGTACACCGTCTCATCAGCGTTCTTGCTCCCTTTTACCACTTATGAAGGAAACATCAGCTCTTTAACTAATTTTTATCCATAAATAAAAATAAGAGTAATTTAACTTCCACAGCTCTACTGTTTCAAATATGATTTTGAAATTTGAATACTTTAGTTGCAGTGTGCTTGTGTGCATTTTCAAAGTCCCAATTCATATGAATTTTCTAATACTAACCATTTCTTTTCTCTTTTACTCTGGACATATCATTCCTAGTGGCATATAAAAAATATTAATATAAAAAAATTAATAAATAAAATGCTAAAAGATTTGCTACATGTATATTTGAGGACATGCAAAGAAGTTGCCATTTAAAAAAATTATAAACTAAAGTTTCTACGTGCTTGTGTGGTTTTACTCAAAACTTAAATAAATAAAATTGAAAATCTAATTTCCGTATAATCTCCTTTTTCTGGCAAAGAAATAAATAAAATATAGTAATAAAAGTTACTAAAATTAGATATGCTATTAAGCTAAAATAAAAATATGTGTAGCAAAAAATTATTTTACAAAAAAAGATATATTTTTGTAAAAAATACTATCAAAATCAACTGATTGCAATTTACTGGGATTAACATTATACAATGTCTGAGGTAAAAATTGAATCTAGGATTTTAATTGCAACCTTAAATAGTAATCGTATTCAAATTCATTAATCGCTCGATGAGGATTTAAAATTTTACAAAATATTTTAAGCAAAGAATTTATGGGTATCTCCGTAGTGTAGTGGTTAGTGGGCTAGACCATGGCCGTCACAGGTTCGATTCCTGCGAAATTCCTGGATGTTTCTGCAGAAATCCTAAAAAAAGTTTAAGCAATATGTCTGCTTGTTTTTTTAGTATTGATCGTTTTTTCGAACATAAAATTAATTTGAACTGAAGTGAAACCATTAAATTTATTTGCATAGAACGAGTTGAGTTTCTTAGAAGGGAGGGGGTGTGATTTTTAACAGGACATTTTATGCTATATTTTAGCCAATAATTTACGTTTTTATGTGTTTTCACACCTTATCTACAGTCCCCAAAAAATTTACACATTTATTCTAGAAACATGAAGAATCCTTTATAAACACACACTCATACTGGATGTATGCAAATGAATGCCAGCTTACATGTGTGAGTTTAAACACTCAGTAATACATAATTCTTCTTCACATAAAATCTCATATAAGAACCATAAAGATGACAATTTAAGTTTCGATTATGTTGAGAAATCGAATTGCGATTACGATTTGCAATTTGAAAAAAGTTTTCACTTTACATTCGTTCAACCCTTGATGTTTACTTTTCTTAAAATGTGCGTATTTAGTGAATTTGCTTTTTATGTTCTTCTCCTGCCTGCGTAACGTATCCTTAATATCGCTTAAAGTAAATCTGCTTAGCTGGCTGTAATGCCATGCCAGTGTTTGTATATGTAAAGTAAAAATTTTTGTCAATACATTTAAATAATAAAAAAAGCTAAATAATAAAATCCTTTTCTATATGTATTCCTGTATCACTTTTTATTTTATTTCCCCAATATGTGTTTTTTTTTTGTTGCTTCTGTTTCTGATCAGGAAGCATATATTTGTCGTAAAAATTTGTTTATCATTTAAATTCGATTTTTATCCTATTTATCTTTTAAATTTGTTGCAATTGAAAGGATTTTGTTACATTGATACGCTGCGCTGTTTGTCTTGTATTTACGTTGATTTTTGAGGGATTGTGTCAAAAACTCATTCCATTTGTATGTCACATTTTGGCGTTATTGCGTATTTGTCAATATTCTTGTGTTTAAGCTTGCCTCTGTTTGGGTTTGTGGGTGCGTATGTGTAGTGTTTATGGTTTGTTTTGATTTGCATGTGACACGTTTGATTTGATTTTGAAATTACCTCCATGTCAGTAGGAAGTAGTTGTTTATGGTTGTATGTGTAAGTTAAAGGTGTTTTTGTTGTTGTTGTATTGACACTTTGTCGTTCACATTAATGCGGAACTAATTTGTTGACACTGTGAGGTTGTTAAGCCCGGGCTTTTTATTTCGTATTAAGTAAATTGATTAAATATTGCGAAAAAAAACAATATGGAAAATTGAAAAAAGTAAGAACAATCAGATATATTGAGCTCTTGAAATCTTTATCAATTTGTTTAAGAAACAAATTTTTATTTGAAATTGCAAACACAATCATAAAGTCAAAACTTGCTGTTTTATGGAAATTTAAATTTTTTATCAATTTAGTTCTCTCACTAAATTAAGAATAATATCAAAAGCTCTGCACTTATTTCAATTAAAAAAATACGTATTTCTTTTTGAATATATTTAGCTATATGATACGGCACAAGAAACTGGCAAGTGGTTGTGTTTTAATTTTTAAAAAGTATTTAAAACAAATATGTTAAAATTGTTTATAAGATTTAATTTTTTTTGGCTCAAACTTTTACGATATCTCTAGCCCTATTTTATATATTTAAAAACGTCTTAAAGATATTTCTATTGTTGAATTTTGGGATTTTTTATTTTACTCACATAACAAACCCTTCTCAACTTGTGGTAATATATGTACGCCGTGCATGTGCCTTTATTTTTTACATAACGCTATATCGCGAAAATAAGAGCTGTTAAAAAAATCGGAGTGAAGATTCGCCTTCACCATCCCAAATAACTAAAGAAACAGCTTTTAGTTCAAGGGAACGAAAAAGTTTATCGAAATTTGTAAACATGTGTAATTCTGTGCCAACAAGGAAGAACGAATAAACTCGATTTCGGCAAGTGGTCAACAGAGCATCTTTAAATCGTTGCTTACAATGAGAGAATTTAGATTAAGCTAATCTTTGTATGCTCGATGTTGGCAAAACAGTTAACTTAAGAGAAATAATCAAAAGTATAAAGATAAATCACACACAGAGAAATTTCAATGTAAAATCGTCAAATACAAGGTTAATTTAACATTTTTCGGTAGTGATTTTTCTTCATAGGCGTTCCATGTTAATTCAACATTATTTACAACAATCTTGAAGAACCATTTATCCTTTCGAATTAACTATATTTCATATTGATTTAATATTGTAGTACAGTTAAATCAAAATGAGCTTAATACTGAAATTATTTTTCAAGTTGAAAGAACGTGATTTTGATATTAGAACAATACGAAGAATCATGTTGAGTCAAAGTTATTTCAAGTTGAAACTACGTGAATTTTGTATTGAAACATCACTAGAATCGTGTTGAATTAAAGTTATATCAAGCTGAAACAACATGACTTTAATGTAGCTATTTGTTAAATTATTTTACTTACGGGATGGTTATTAGCATAGGCATCAGAAAACTTTTTATTGTAGTTGGCTGCCCCAGCCAAGATTTGAACTCGTGCCACTTGCATGATAGTCCACACAGTAATAGCTGTTTTACACTATATCACAAGCCGTTCGACTTCTGTAGAACATGTAACCCTGATATAATGAGTTTATGGAAAGTTTTTAAAAAAACAATAACAACACATTATATCAGGGTAGCATTTTGTGCAGAAGTCGAACAGCTTGTATAATAGTCTAAAAACAGCTTAACCACTGCAGCCACAACAGCTTCAAACTTTACTTTAGGTATACACTCTATAAATACCCATCATATGTAAAATGAATTTCATTGTAGATCAACATGATTTAAATGGTTATTTAATATAAAACTTATATGAAATTAAAGTTAATTTCAAATGAAATATATCGTTTATAAGAAAGTTGTTTTAACAGTGAAAATTTTAAAATAGAAGAGATTTAATGTTAGATTAAAAATTTTTCATCTATAATTAATATGAAACAATTGTAATTTTAAACCAGCTCTCGATGGGCCAGGAACCCAGAATTTTGGCCATAAATAGTGTATTGATTTACTGGTTTTATAAAATATTTCATTGGTAAATTTTTGCCAGCACTTATATTAATTCTGAAATTTAAATTTTAAAATTCAATATGGCGGTAGAATTTTTAAACAAATCAGGTTTTAAATTGTTTAAAAAAGCCAAAAGAAAATCTGCGGACTTGTGAGAGATATTATTCAAACAAATGATTGATATTTAAAATGGTGAAATAAATATTGCGGCTATAATATTGATACTTTTTTAAAAGAACATCATAATTTTCTAATTACTTTAAGACTGAGAGCGAGAGAGGTTAGAGATCATCGATATGCATATGGAGGCTTTTGGGGTTGCGGATTTCGAATCCGATAATAAAATTTTCAAAGCCAATATGGCGGATCCAATATGGTGGTCGAAATGTTTAAAAATCATCTTTTTAAATTTTTAAACAAGGCAAAGAAAACTATGGATGGCCGTGATAGATATTTTACAAACAGATATTTGGAATTTAAAATGGTGCATTCAATATGGCGGCTATAATATTGATACTTTTTCAAGCTATCATTATTTTTTAATTGCTCTAAGGGCCATTATTACAACTTGCCGGTAAAGCATACATTAGCTAAAGGTACCTTTAGCAAAAGTGAGTGATAAACTGAGCTTTAAACACTTTTTATTATTAGAACTTCCCTGTAAAGTATGGCTATAACAGAGCATTTACCGACTATTATGAATAGTTAAATAGTGCAGTGGCAACGTTCTACATGTGTATTTACTTGATGAAGTAGAATGTATTGCAGCTTAGGAAAATGTGGCAACTTCAAATGTCTAAACCGCCCGATAAAAGCTACAGGAAGGATGAACTTACCATTAACTTATCGCTCACATTTATCTTAAATTAAAGTTGTAATAATGAAAAACTGTTTATTCGTCCTATAAAATCTTACCTTTAACTAACACCAAGTTTTAATAATGGCCATAAGATTATGAGCACGAAAGACTGGTTATCAGCTATTTGGTGTCTATTTTAGTCGAAGATTATGTCATTCAAATTTAAGAATTCAAGATGGCGAAATTCTAAGAAAATTCTATAATTTTTTTTACTGTTGATAAGATTTAAAGCGTGGTATTAGAATATTAAGATATGATTTCTTAAATTCAAAATGGCGGATATATAGTATATTTATAAATTTGTTTAATTTCGTAACAGATCTATAACTGTAATTGGGAATATGGGGTGTTTCGAATCTGAAATATAACAAAAGTTAGAAATTAAAATATTTAGCATAAAAGACGCACGGCAAACATTTTTAAATAATAAATAAATTTGATGCTGTGATTTATTTATTTTTCAAATTTGTATTTGATGGTTAAGTAATATCTATGTTCTTTACACGCTGAGTCCGAGTCTGAGGGCTGTTTGGCTCGTACACTCTGAAAAATTTGAGTAAATTACGAAAAAAGCGTTATAAATCCAGAAAAAGTGAACTTTTCGCAATTTACTCGAAATTTTGCGGGAGCACGACCCAAACGGAGCTCAAATTCGCTTTCAGCGCGTAGAAATCCATATGGGATGGTGGGTCTGGCCAAATGTACACCAACTTTTTTGTTTTGTGTTCCGATGCAGTTATCACTTGTTAAAACCCACAGCTTACAGGCAGTTTTTGGGTTAATTGCCGATAACTCGAACGTTTATGAATGGTCGCAAAGGGTCGCAAAAATATAAGTAGTATACATATTAAGAAGTTATTTGCCATAGCAAACATTTCAATATCGATCGCACTTTTGCGCACTTTGATGTTACAAAAAGTCGGATTTAAAGAAAAAGCTCTAATTTGGCCACATCTGAACAGTTTTATCTATTTTTTGTTATATATAGTTTGATGTTTTGCAGTGGCTGTATAGAGAAAAGCTAAAACAATAATTCTGAGTTTAATTTTTTAATTATTGCTAAAATTAGTGAGGTCAGCTTTAAGAATAAAAAATGACCTATATTAGCCTTTTAATGGCTATAACTCTGGTTTATATTAAGATATGTTTCTGAATTTTTTTTTTACATATAAAGAAGACGTTAGGGAATACTTTTTTCAGTAACTTAAAAATTATGTTTTCTTGAGACATCACTACGTTGTAATAAAGGATCGATATTAAGCTACCGTCTTTGTTTAATGCTTTGTGAAACTATCTTCTCAATGTCTGATTTAATTTTTCTTGTTGTACTTTTTCACAAAAGAATAAAATATATAAAAAGCCATATAACATATTTACAACGAACGAAATAGAAATCGCCTGAGAAATCTCTATAACAATTCGCTTCATGGCGGACTTGTTGTAAATGTCGTAGGAAGTCAATAGTACTTCCACCTCTGTAAAATGGTTGGTTTTCCAAAATTTTTTTCATACTGCTGAATGGGTCAACCGTTACATGCGTAACAAAATAACGAACAGCAATGTAATAAAAAGTAAAATCCAAAAAAGTTAAATTGAATTTCCCGAAAATTACCGTGTTCTAAAAAAAATTACCGTGATTTCCCAGGAATTTTTTCCCGCGTAGAAATTCCAGTAGCAACTTTAAATGCTTGTAAAATACTAAACCATTTTTAGCAAAATATGAAATGTACAGATCTTTGAATAAATATTTTTAAAATGGTATAAGTTTTATCAAAATCGGTTGTATAATGTCAAAATAAACTCCCTCACAAAGAAAGATCTTGCATATTAATTATATATATAGCCCATATAATTATTTGCATTTCATTATTTGAGAACATTTTACTATCCAAAGGCTATTTAAAGTTTCTAAAGCGGTCGCTCGATTTCAAAATGGTCCTATACATACGTAACTAACTATTCGTGCCATTGAGAAAATGTTTGCCTAACTATTACAAAAACTTTAAATTTATATCGTTACTAAATTACGGTTTTTGTTATTTTACTTTTAGTCAACAATAAAATAAATAACCGACAACTACAACAATAACATATTTCAAATGCAAATAGATGTTACAGAAAAAAAAATTAAGAGAAGCCCAAACACGATCGGGAAGTTTTTAATATTTCCAAAAAGTTTTTGTTTTTATTTCGTTTTCTGTAGTCGTAATGTCATTGTTTTGAATTGCACATCAATTACAGTTTATTGTTGCAGTTGTTAACACGTACTAATGTATGGCACAAAAGCTTCACTCAACTAAAAATAGAAAAACGTGAAAAAATCAGACATAGGATAGATAACACATGCATACACTTGCATTCATAAACACTCTCTCTCTCACACACACACACACGCTATCTATTTTATGCAAAAATATTGAAGCTAAACGTAGCATTCTCTCGTTAGTTAAATATTTTTTGTTTGGCAGTATTGTCAGGATATTTTAACGAGTGTGTGTTTAAGTTTTACTTTTTTTTTCAAGATATATGTTAACGGTTTTATGTCACATTTGACACCTTTTCACAAAAAATAGGAAGCCAAGATGTTATAAAAAAATTTTTGCGCGTTTACGCTAAAACTATAAATTTTATTTAGTCAAGGCCATAAAAATATTCGTTAAAGTTGAATAAAAAAATTGCAATGACTCAAAAAGAAGCATAAAAAGCTAAACTAGTTCTTTATAGTTTATGTAGGCTCATAAATTTTGTTAATTTTAAAGGTATTTTATAGCATAAAGTGAAATATGTTATAACGAGGATAAATCTAAAACTTTCTTAAAAAACATACTTTGTAAAAAACTTGTCAAGTCGACTATTAGTTACACAAGTTTTCCAAAAGAGTATTCATGATAAAAGTTTTCAAGAGCTTCAACCACACTGACTTTAAAAAACAATGAATTGGTATATAAACAAAATTTTCCATCTAGATATTATTATGTGACAAAACAATTAAATCTCTTTAATGTTTATCCTTTTCATTTACTAACAAATACTCTTATATACATCAACTTATTTGTATATCTGTTGATCCCTTGCTGTAGCTTTAAAAACCATTTGTATTAAAATTTTATCCAACTTTACAGCCGTGACTGTGTCCATCCATACTTTGTGTGCTACAACTTTTAGTGCATGTGCCTTATATGCAGTAAACATTCCACATGAATTCATTTCAATATCAGGCAACCAACCACTCACCTGTGAAAAGCCACCAATTTGTTGCCATTGACTTTAACGTTATTTGCATTCATTCGTACCATATGATTTTTATTTTCTGTCTCTCGCTACTTTTTATTCTGATTTTTAACATTTCGATTGTTGGCTGGTATTTTGTCAATGGTTTGGAAATGATTTATTAAACGGAAACAATGTGGTCGGCATATTTAAATTTATGTTATGAATTGTCTATTATTAACTTTTCGCAGGCATATTTATGCTGCGTGAGTATGTGGGTGAATTTTTATTTACTTTATGAGGCAATTTTCAATAAATAAGGTAAAAGTTTTCATTATTTTTTCAGAGAAATATTTATGAAGAAAATTTAAGAAACGCTAGAGCAATAATTTTCATTCAATAGTTGTCAACTGTAAATAGCTTGAAGCCCAAAGGATTAATTAAAATTTTAAAATAAACTAAGTAATTTTCTTAAGAGACATTTTGTTTAGATACTTGTAAAAATTATAGTAGGGAGGCATCGATACGCCTATTTACAGATACATAACCGATATCCAAATAAAAATATCAATGCAATCGATATCGCTACGCTTAATAAACGGAAATTCAAGATAAAATAAACAAAACTGAAAATGAGTAATTCTTTTATTACACTCCTTCCTAACTACAAAATCAATCGAAATTTTAAATTTTGTGGATAATTTTTTTTAATAATTTTTTTTCTAAAATTTGGGATTTTCGAAGAGAATGATTCATCATAACTGATTTTATCAGAACTTATAAAAGTGTGGTATAGGGTTTGCACAGCGATTATAATCGTAATCGTAATCGAACCCATTAATCGCGCGATTACTATTAAACATTTTACTCTGTCTCAAGCAAAGAATTTATGTCAAACGCCTTCACCAATGAACGGTTTTCCAATCTAAGATTCTTTTAAACGGTTTCAATTTGCGTACAGGACAAATTTAATTCATAAACACTTAAATTTTAAAATTAATTTCGTGTTTAGTAATGACGCAAATATAAAATAAATAGTTATTGGCCCTTATTACGGTTGTCGTAGTCGAATTTATACGAATCCAGTGAAAAGCCACACTTTATCGGTTGTGTCACAACTACGACAACCGTAATTAGACTGGTTGTCTAAACGTTTTAAACACATTGCAATTACTCTAATTAAAGTCTGAGATCTCACCTAAGAAAAGTTCATTCATCTACCAACCCTTAAGAAAATATTTTGTAGAACTCATAAAACCACTTAATAAATTTAGATCGTGGTATCCTTAATTGAAGGTTTTGTGGTCAATTTATTAACACTTTGCATTTATTCATCTGATAAACAAACAAAATCATATCTTAAGGAATCCTTGAAGGGGCTTCCACATTGTAAGTAGTTGGGTTGATACTATAGACTTGAACTCATCTAATTTCTTAGGGATACATTCATATCGGCACAGAAAATGTAAAAAGGCCTATCTAACATTTTAAAAGTTTTACAGTTGAATCGATAAAAATGGAACAACGAGTAAAAAATTAATTATGAAAAACAAAGACTTTGACTGCTTGATATAAAGAGGTCTATTATGCTTTCTTCTAGAAGAAGTTTCCTATCAAAAGAAATTTTCCATAGTATTATTGTATTTGATACTCATACGTTATTAATCATTCCTTATGACTTTCATGCAAATTCATGTTTTTTGTGGTGATAGATAAGGAGATATTAGCTACTTATCTATGCAAATGATACAATTTTTTGGCATCAATTCGCAGTTGCATATTTTGGAGGTAAGTGCATATTTTTCCAATAAATGCATATTTTTGGAGTTATAAAATTTTTTAATGCATATTTCTCAATTTTCGAAAAAAGTATTAATAAGCCGATTATGGATAGCAACCGAGCCTCAGTTGGATTGCCAGTTGATAAAAATTATACTACTGATGGCAACTGACAACTGCGAGCTGTGAATTTCAGTTGCTATTTAGTGCATTTCTGGCAAGCATTTATTTTCAGTTGGCGACTGGAAACGCAACTAGATTTCGGTTGCATTAAATAATAGACCCAATTATGTTTGTTTGTTGTTTTTTCTCTGATAATGATAAAAAATTCAAACAAAAATATTTTCATATTATTTTAGTTTTGGTACTTTGTTTGTAGCTTAATGCATATTTTTGCTCACATTTTTTAAGCGCTTAAAATCAATTTTTAGATGCATGAAAGTCCGAGCCCTGCTTATGATTTATGAATTTTTTTTTTGTTTTAATATAAGATTATGAAAGTATATTTTCTTGCTTAATCGCGATTAACCGATTATCGCAATTAATAGCATATTTTGTAATCGTAATCGCGATTATGAAATTCTGCGACTATTTGCAAACCCTAGGTATGGTGATAGTTCAATTTTATTACAAAAGTCACTAAAAAAACTTGAAACAAAACCTCCTGCTTATATACTCAATATAAACTCAATAGTTTCGGAATTAATTGTTCAGACCGCAATGATGAGAAATATATATTTTTAGGCAAAATTAGAAAATTTTAATTTGTTCTAATTATTAACAAATCATAAAGCCACTTATATACATATATTACAAATAAAATTGCGAATATTTACACTGTACAACAAAATCAATTTTATTTTTAAATAATAATATTTTAACTGCTGATTCTCGTAAATGTTGTAAAAAATATATACATGTATCGGCGTTTTGAAAGTTTACATCAGGGATTTATTTTAGGGAGAGTTAAAATAGTTTTTTAAAGTTGTAAGTCATTTCATGGCTATGGTTAGTTTGTGCTAGCGTTATTTAACAAGGCGACTTAGCTGACCTAAGCTCAAGACCAAAATATTACATTTTACTGAATTTGAATTGTAAAATATAAATTTGCGAAAAACCACGTTAGAATATACAAATTATTTTTGATGGTTAAAATTACTAATTTAAATTCTAAAAATACCAAATACCAATTTTTATGACTAGAAGAAAGTTGTTTTAAAAAAAATTACTGTATTTAAGTGAATGAAGATACCACATATCTATGCATACTTTGTGCTGCCGTTATTTAACAAGATGACTTAGCTAAGATGGTAAAGGCGTCTGGTTTATAAAAATGACTAAAATATTGAGAACCTAAGTTCAAGACCAAAAAATTGCAAAAAAAAATTTTTTTTTGACTAAACAGGCAAGGCATGTAACCTTGCGGTTAGTAGTTTAGCACACTATCAACAAAAGTACAATTCCATTGGTTTATTTTACTTTATTTTGAGGGTGGGTGCAAGTTCTAATCTATGAAATTGTTAGATTTACTAATATTTAATTTTTGGGTATATACTAGAGCTCTTGCTGTAGACGTTTCGATTGCTATGATGAATATGCGAAAAACAGAATATGTCAAAGAATACTTATAAAAGGGCTATGAAGAAGAGCATGCTAGTGTAAAATGCTGTTTCTCTATAATTTCAAATGAAGTTAGGCATTTCAAGAACTTGTGCTAAAAGTTGTTCCTCAGGTAACAGTGCAGCTCTCCTTACCTTGCCATTATTTATATTTCTCTAGTGGCCCTGTTCTGCTCTAATGATGGTTCTGCTGGCGCTTTAAAATCAGACATGATATTTTAAAGTAAAATTAAAAAATACTGCAAAAATATTTCTCTCAGCGGGAGTTAGTTTTCTAAACTCGTACGATATCAAATCGACTCGATTTACAGAATTGGAACGATATATATTTTAAAGTTAATACTGTTTTCTTAGGTTGCTAATTGTTTTTAATTTTATTATAAATACTTTGCAATTTAATTAGAACTCATACGCAACAGTCGCATTTTAATTTTACATCAATCATACGTCATGTTTGAAAGAAAACATACACACACACAAAGAATTTCAATATACGATTATTTTCAATTTGTTCTTGATTTAATTTAAATTAGCAAACAATTTACTTAATCAATCATTTAAGAAAGAAAAATCGTATTCATTCTTATTGTCACGCGATTTTTTCTCCCCCTCAATATGCTTAAGTTGGCTCAATTGTTAAGAATACAATTTATTTTATTTTGCATTTATTTGTCTTGTCAAATTGCAGAGAATTTCGCGCACTTGATCACGTGTTTAATAATCCAATAATTTAACAGCAATTTGACTTTGAATGTAAATGTTTAGCAGGAGATATGAGAAATGTAATTTACACTTGTCACAAAGTATTAAATTGTTGGAGAAAAGTAAATTAAAAGTGAATACATAATGAAAAAAAATAAAAAATTAAATGTACATAATGCCTTAACTGTATTAACATGAGCTTTTTGAGCAACCTGTTAATGAGATTATTCGCTACTGAGAATAATAAAACAAATTAAAATTTACATATTGAGTTTTAGCTTTAAGCAATAAGAGTACGAAATTGACTTGTCGACATCGTCGGACAGGCCCTTAAAGTATTTTTTTTAGTTATTTGAAATATATTAAAAATTTCTTGCCGCAGCTGTTTGACAAAATGTTCACTTTTTTCAATATCAACAAAATCTGTCCTTAAAATCCAACATTGTCCAACTATATTTTATTATTATTATTATTTTGATATGTACAAAAAACCACCTTTATTTTTCAATATAAGTATAGCTCAAAGCTACAAAAGTTATTAATCCTGAAACATATGAAAACATCATCATTATTAACATCGTCATCATAAACATTCCCTAAACCATCTGCTCTGAACTAAGTGAAAAATAAAAAGTCATAAAAAAACTTTTGTTGAACAAACTCTATTCATATATTGAATGCAGATAATATTGAACGCTGAACAAAGAAACGAACACAAAAACTTGAATAAAAGACAGCGGCAGCTTATGCAGAGGAAAAAGATGAAAAAAAGAAAGAATGATTCAAAGGAAAAAAAGTACAATCTAGCAATGGTCAGCAAAATGACGCCTGACTTCCGGTCGAAAAGTAGAAAGAAAAACTTTCACATATTAGCACAACATATGTTACTTATATTGCATGGATGTATGCGAATGTAAGAATGTTTGTGTATGTAAACTTGTTTGAGTAAGTTTTACACGTATGTTTGATGTAGCATGTAGTTCGTATTAAACTCTCCTGCAAATGTGCAAATACTTGTAGTTTTACTTTACATCATACTTTTTATTTTGAACTCATAGCTTAACTTTTAAAAACCTTAAGAACAGTGTTGCAGATGTCAAGAAATTATGATAAAACTATTTCTATATTTTGTATAAATTTGTTTGACTTGAATTAACTTTAGAAATAAGTATTTTTGCAAGGTTGTTCACTGCAGTCGGACTTGAGTATGTAGATGCTGACATTATGTGTGGCTTTGTAGTTATAAAAGCATCAAACTGGAGTGACGACTTTCTATATATTCCCATTAGCTGGGTGAAAGAATGTGAAATCTAAAATGACCAAGAATGCAATTAGAGAAGTACGATATTACCACTACGGGCCTTGGAACTCACGACAAGTGGCTGGTTCTTTCCTACAAGGAAAAAGTGATAAACCAGTTTTTGTGCCTTTGTCCCGCCTTGGGCGAATAATGCCTTCCAATTTTCAGTACAACGCTTCATCTGTAAAATATTCACTTTGGGAATTGACACAATAAGTTTTTCTTGATAACTTCCCTCCTGAAGAGGTATTCACTACATATTGCCTTACGAACTTTTATCTACATGGAATATTTAGCAAAATAAACAGGAAAATATCGAAAAAGCCCATAACTATTAAAAAAACCCCCCATAAAAATTTCGGCAAACTCTTTCGGTACATATAACTTAAAGTTATTTCTTTGGGCCGCTGAACGTGAATCTACACTCCAATTTTTATCAGCTCTAGTTTCCGAGATATACCATTATGTCAAAAATGAATATTAGCATAATTGGAGAAGGGTTTGTTGCCCTATTCAGTAAAAAAGAAAAACCAAATTCGACAACAAAGTCGAACAAACCTTGTCTCTAAATCTGCCCATTAGTTTCAAAGACATCGTAAAAGTTGAGACATAACAATTAAAGATTTCATAACAAATTTAAAAATGTTTGTTTTTAAAAATTCATAAAAATTAAGTTATGAGTTTAGTCGAACTGTATGGCTCTATATCCAAAGAAATTTCAATTATTTTGGCTTGAAATCAGTTTTAATTTAATTTTTCATTTAAATTATGTTTTTATTTAGAGATAAATGTGAAACATGTAGACAAAGAAAATTTTGACTGCGCGGAGGGTTGAACTAAAGTTTCGATAGCTCCCGCTAATCTCATCAGAGTTCTTTACCGCTTAGACCACTCAACCAAAGTCGGGTGTTTGCAGTCAAGAGCTGAATATCATCTACCTTTAGTCAATTCATACTGTCACTCTTAGAGCTGTATTTCATTTGATAGTTATTGATATTCAGTTTTTTCTTTGTCTTGTGTTAATAAAAAGAAGCTTAACACAAGATAAAGTAAAACTGAATATCAATAACTTTTAATTTTGTTCACAATTTAGTGAAGGAAAACATTTTTTATGAGACTATTTAAATGGTCTAAAGAAAATTTAACCAAGCCAGATAAAAAAATGTATCCTTGTGTTCCAGCTCCGTAAAATATTGTTAGGTTTTCCGAAGCCTGTGACGATGAATGGATGCGCTTGTGTAGGCCCTTTCTTGATTTTTGTGCTTTCACCTCTCATTTACATGGAAGAACGAGGTATTTTAAAAGAGGTTTGAATCACTAACAAAATATTTATTTGTCAAGTTATGGTGCTTCCAAGTGGGAATCTCAAATAAAAATTATGCCTCTTACAAGCAGATTTGTAAGCAGAAGTATTGCCTTTCTCTCTGACAAACGTGCTTATATGCAAGCTTTCATTTTTAATGGAAATCTACCCAATAAAAAATATATTGGGTTTTTTGAAACACTAAAAAGGTCTTGATTTCCAAATTCGCTGTTTTGAAGCGCTTACGGGAATGGACAAAAAGAAGATAGATTTCTCTCACATTTATTTTAAAGTACAAAATAGTTTAATCTGATTTATTGCATGGAAGAGAGAGAATTCATAATAATACATGCGATTTGATTTTTTGTAGCTTAACGAAACAACAACGAAGTTTAACAAAACACAAAGCAAAATGACGACTTTTTGAGGTGTGTTTCGCAGCAGGAAGTACAACAGCAATCATGCACTTCTGCTTACAAACCTGCTTTGGACGAAAGGTTTAGGGTATCGAATGGATGGTTTGACATGATAGTAGGGTAATTATAAGGAGACCAAATCGATGGCGGAAATTAGCTCTTAGGTGGTGACTACCCTTTCAACCGAGCTTAAGGCTTCTTTTTCTGACTATTATGGGATTTACACGCTGAGTTCTTTACATGTTTGTTCAGTCTTGAGTTTTTAGTTTGTAGGTGAATGGTGTAGGAAAGCAAACGTGGTAAGAAAAAAATCTTGATTTGTGTTTTCAAGGATGTTTTTGACATTCATTTCTAAATTCATTTGTATTTTTATTTTTTTTTCATGCTAAAATTTAGAATTTATTTCAGTTCAAAGACAATTTAGTTATTAAACTTCAAAAAAAAAAATCAAGGTAGAAAATCATTGTATAAATGTTTATGATTTTCAGTAATAATTTTAAAAGGGAATTTAAAAAATGTCTTGTCTGAAAACTCAGCGTCTAAGTCCCCTATGTCTTCTTTAACTTTCCTACTTCTCACTTATAGTTATTCACCCTTATTGTGAATGTCGACGTCGATGTCAAGACAATACATTCTTCGCTGTCAATTCGATATGTCGTCATTATCATTTGAATGCTAAATCGGCATTTACTAAAAGTATTGTGTTGACGTTGACTTGTTATCGATAATGTGAAGGAAATAAATATCATCGCTATCACTTTGACGTTTATTCAATTTGTTTATTTTATTGCCTTGGTTTATTCAAATTTTTTAAGTTGTATTCAAGTGAAAGTTTTAATGATGAATCAAACAAACAAAGACTTCTTCTCTTTTGAGAAGTTCTTCTCTTTGGTGTTATCTTTCCATCATTTTCTTTTCTTCATTTTCCATTATTTTCTTTTCTGCATAAAAAAAGATCCTTTGGGTTGGCATTGTGTTTCGCAAATATGTAATTCGTTTCTAGAAGTGGCTTCTTCATCCTCAAAGATTGTGGAGCGTTTGCTAGATGCATATTGTCATATAAAATGCAAAAGTGCCTATCATCAATTTTTAAAAATTTTCAGAAGATAATAACCTTAATAAAAACTATTGTGATTATGTTTTTCAACATAGTATCATTAATTCAGACTTTATTAATGATACAACCCAGAAAAAAATCATTTTTATATTCACAATAGTTTCCTTTTTATTAAGTTACCTACATATCTTTTCTGAAACATTTTTAAAAATTATGATAGGTCGCCGCTTTTGCATTTTATATGACGATATATTTTCTGGTGCTTACCGTTTGCCAACCATCGCTGTGTCTAATTAGTGGTCCAATAGATTGAATTTCGTTGCAATTTATTCTAATCCTTTCTTAAAATTATTAAGAGTTCTGCTTCTATGAAATCCTTTTGCTAGGCTTGGTTTACTTTAAAGCCGCTGAATTAATTCCTCAAATTGTTTGTTGGTGGTTATTTTATTTTTTTCTATTTTAAATACTTTTTCAAATAAATAACCGTGACAGCTAAAACTTGGTATAGAGTCGCTGCCAAAAATTGTGTCGACAAAAACAGAGCCAATTTAACAGAATGTTGTCTTTAAGTCGCCTATTCAAATGCAAAGCAGCTGTCAATTGTTAGCTAAATTCGGCATTATTGACAACGGCAATGCCATTACTGCACCGTCGACGTCACTTGTGGCGACGTTGACATTCGCAATAAGGGTGATTATTTATTTTAAATGATTGTGCTTGAATGTAATTTTTATAGAAATCGCGGCTTTTAAAATAAAAACTGTTATTATTTTTGTTGTGTATGAAATAGAATGCGGTCTATATTATTTCACGACTTTGTAAGATACTTGAGTACTAGTTTTATTCCTCTTTAGAGCAAAAGTACCTTTAATCTTGTTTTCGCAGTAACTTGTCTAAAAAATATACCCAATAAAAACGTCCAACGTGGTTCCAAACGTGGAAGTGGTTCCAATTGATAAAAGGGTAATAAATCTGTCTGTATCTTTGAAACTTGTGATCGCATTACAAAACGATGTCTGTTAACTCAATAAGGTTTTTTATGCTTAAGGTTGTTAAATTTGACATCCTGTAGCTCAACGCTTGTTTCAACATTTTTTAAGTTTACGCTCCCCTATGCATTTTACATACATTGTTTTGTAATCGCAAGTTTCAAAGATAGCAATTTTAAACCTTTTTTCCAACTGAAACCACTGTGCGTTGCTAGATCCTTTAAGATAGATGGTTAACTTCGACCACTAAAACGAGAAGTACAAGTCCAAAAAGCAGAATGAATCTCTAGCGTCTGCGCCCAAAATGATAAAACTATTTCAAACACACTCTCAAAAGATTTTTCGACTTGAAATTCATAAAAACAAATAGAATTCTTACCACTGTGCACTACATTCATATATTTTACACTTTAAAGGTACATGATAAGTGAGTGCAAAAAAATCACACACACTCACACATCCATATATTAAAAAAAAAACTTTGTACTTTTTTCAGTTAAAGACAATGTCTAACACGGATGTTGTCGATATTCAACTAATGGTTTAGTTGACCAAAAAATAAAAAAAGGAAATGAAAAAAAGTCGACACTCCAACAAAGCTAAAATGGAAAAAAAAACACACATGCGAATTCATGTGAAGGTATGTTAAGCACAATCTGTACTCTGGATTTTGACACTATAATCATACTTACATTCAGAGACACACATACACATTTGCACACAAACATTTAATATACTCGTATGTGTGTAAATGTTTCAACGTTTTGTTTTACTTACAAGCAGTATAAACTTTATTGCAATTTCTTTTTTTTTAGTTTTTGTATTAAACCAGTTTTTTTTGTCTACTAGATGATGATCTTCTTCTTTAATACAATTTTATGTGAATGTAAGCATGTGTGTGTGTGTGTGTGTGTGTGTGTGTGTGTGTGTGTAACATGTGTAGTTTTACAGGAAGTATGATTTATGTTTATGAATTGAACTTCCAACTTAACTGAAACGTACTAAATTGTTGTTGTATACTCGTTTATGTTACTTTTAGCCATCCATTTATTGGTACGAGTAGATTTCTATGTGCCAGTATGTGTCTTCTAAAGTGTCTAAAAGTTTTATTCCAAAGTAAGTGTAGTTGTTGTTTAAAAGTGTGAATCTGTTCCTTTATGCTTTTGTCTATTGTTTTTCTTACAGGAATACAAAAAAAAAAGAACTTCTGTTGTTGTAGTTTATCGATTACATTGTATTATTCTATTAGTAGCTATTAGTCTTCTATTATAATTGCTTTATGAAAGCAAGCCATCCAGGGAAAGTAGCAAAAGTATGTGTACGTGAGGTTTTCACTGATTAGTTTATGTGGTGTGGAAAGTTTTTTCCTTCAATTGAATGAAATCCTTAAATTGTTTACAGCTTTAAAAAGTATCTTGTGGAACTAAAAGTTTCTTTTTGTTTTTGTATCTTTTTAGGCTACAATTGAACGATTCGGAAAAGGTAAGTGGGATTTAAAGTTAGCAAATGAATTCAATTGGTAGAACCTTTTAGGAAACATTTTCAAGTTACTTTGTGAAGGACAATCAATCGAATTTACAGAATTTTCAAAAAAAGAAACTTGTTTTTGATTTTTAAGAAAAAAAAACACATATGCATATTTATTTGTGGGACAGTAATTTGTTCTTTCAAATTTTAAGCTGCTTTATTATGGCTACGATTTTTTAATACTTATTCTTTGTATAATAAATTATAGCTAAACTTCATTTATTGTTTTACCCAAACAACTCCATCTGCTTTTAATCAGGAATTTTTTGTTAACTTTTTTGTAAACAACGTACACAAACAAAAGGCAATATTCTTAAGGTTTGAATACATCCTGTGCAAGATGTTAATTTACATAATTACGCCTGTTCGTTCGCTCTCATTAACATTATAATTATCATGAAACATTTAGGCTAAAAATCTGTCTGAAGAGGCAGAATAAAAGTGCGGTAGTGACACAAATACACTCATACGTTAAGAGACGCAGATATAAAACAAAGTACTCGTACTTGGCAGGTGGTTTTTCATTTGCTATTCAGTAATAAAGCTGCCACTGTTAATGTAAAATTATAATGTTGTTGATGCTGATGTTGCTGCTGTTGCTTTTGAAAATATGGTAAGATTATAAAGCAAATGACATTTGCCACGTAATAAATTACCACAAAACATGTTGAAAACATACGCGTTGGCATAATTGTTTCATACTTAAATTAGAGGTTGATTTAAGTGCGGGAATACAGCGGTGTGTGCCTATGAGTTTGTGTGTTTTTGAGTAGGTTTTAGTCATTAATATTTTAGAGAAAGCAAAAAAAAACAATGTAACGAATAGAGAAGCCCACTTCACTAATTACCGCACAATTTGTGGCGTAAAATACGTTGTTGATTTGTAAGTCAATTAAAGTCAAAAGCAAGCTATTTCAAATGTCATTACACTCTTTCTCTAGCGCTACATACAGACACACACATACATACGTTCAACCTTTACTTTTATAGTGGCTGTTGTTGGTGATTAGGTTACTTGTTCTAGAATCTAAAATCTAGATATTATCGTATTCGTGTTTGCATGAAAGTGTTCTTACTCTAATGTGTTGGAAAGGCGTTTCTCAACAGCTACAAACAGGTTATTTCACTTGCGCTTATTGCGTCTGCTGTTGTCGTATGGTAATGCAAAAATAGGTGCTAGACGTTTTTGATCATTATGATAGTGGGACCAACTGAAGAGTTTATTGGATCGCATTCTTGCTTAAAATTAAATCTAATAAAAATACGTTGCCTTTCTGTGAATAAAATGTGCCGGCTTTAAGCCGAAAAGTGAGTCAAACTATGATTTATCATACTAGACTAGTGTTTGATGATTGCCAACGTAAATACTTGAAATAATGGCTGCAAAAAGTGCGGTCTGAGATAATATAGGTTTTGAAAAATAATTGTATATCGACATTCTCTAAATTTGTATTTGTAAAAGGGATTATCTAAGCAGACCAATGTTACTCTGGGCCCCTTTTCGACCCTCTTCGTGAACCACTCTACAACAAAGTTAAGTTTTCAAATATGTTCTAAAAACTGATTCTAGTAGAGAAAACAAAAAAACATATATCGGAGTTTTGAAAGTTTACATCTAAAACTCATTTTAGGGTGTGTTAAAGTTTCCCGTTTTGAACATAATTATAGGAACTCAGCAAAGGAGATTTTGTCGCTTTCTTGAAAAAGGGCTAAAGACTCCCCTTCAGCAGCGATATGGTGAGGTAAAATATTCAACCAAAATTTTCCCCGTGGTGTTTATATAAAAATATAAAACTTAACTTATAATTGCGGATAAGTACACGGAGAAAACTAAATTTCATTTTCAGTAAAGAAATTCAATGAACTCTTAAATATTTTGTCTAGAAATAGACCCACAAGCAAATTTGTAAATACAGACAAAAATGTCTCAAGAATTTCATAAAAAATACTGTTTTTTCAGTAAACATGATGGCCAAATCTATAAAATAATTTGTGTAAAATTATTTACAAATATATTAAATGAAATTTATTTGCTTATGGTTAAGCATTGTCTATATGCATTTCATTGGTGCTTTACCAAATCATCAGTAGACTACAACCATATTTTTAAACGGCTACAAATCTCTTATCCTATGTACAGACTTTCAAAAACCATTTGAGAATTTACAAATAAATGATTTTCAAAAATAAGCATAGAAGGCTTTGAAATGTATACAAAGCCCAGCAAATAATTTTTTAATTCGATATGAATCTATTTTATTATTCTACGAAAAAAATAGTAAAATTATGACAATATGTCGAATAATAAATTTGTTAAATAAATAATTTACAAACTCTAAACAAAATAGTTTACTGAATCAAACAAAAATATTTACTGAATTTTTTGTAATATCTCACGCAATATTTTTTTTAGGCAGTAAAACCTTTTTGGTTAATATTTTTAAGTTTTAAATAATAACATCATCGTTCATTAATCATACAAATAAACATCCATTTAACATTCATTAACAACATTATCAATTATTCCCTACAGATATCTCTTCACCAAATTTATGAAAACTAGCCTCTATATTGCAGAAAAATAACTAACTTTTTTCATAGAAGAAAGAAATTAAATGAATTAGTAAATATTTTGTCTAGAAACGGACCTACACATAAATTTGTAAATACAGACAAAAATGTCACAACAATTTCATTGGGAAAACCCGGGTTTTCAGCAAAAAAAAATTGTCCAAATCTCCAAAAAACTATTTGTTTAAAAATATTTACAAATATTAAGTTTATGATCTGAGATATTCTCCCAATTTTATTTAAAGTAAAATTTATTTGTTGCTGGTTAACCAATGTCTATATGTATTTCATTGTTGAGTTATCAATTCATCAGTAGACTTCAACCATACTTTTAAAAAGTTTCGAACCTTTTCAAAAGTATGGTTAAGGTCTGTTGATGATTTGGTAAAGCAGCAATGAAATGCATAATAAATAAATAATTAATTATTTTTTAAATATTTCCAAATTTTAAGCAAAATTATTTACTGAATCAAACAAATATATAAACTAGATTTTCTGTAACATATAAAACAATACTTTTGTCTGAATTTATAAAAAAGTTTGTCTAAAAATACTTACAAATTCTAAGCAAAATAGTTTGCGGAATCAAAAAAAAATTTTAGTGGTTTTTTTTGATGTATAAAAAAAAATTCTTTTGTCTGAGTCAATGAAAACTTTTTTAAATATTTTTAAGTTTTAAATAACAATATCATTCCGTAAGCATTTATGAAATTTCACTTTGTTAAATGTGTTCAACTCTGTGTGTTTATCTAAAGACTCTAAAAAAATTATTAAGAATTAACGCAACAGCATTAACGAATTGATTCACTCAGAAATCTTCAGTAAACATACTTGTTCAAATCGAACTCTTTTTGCTGTCATTGTTGTTGTTGTTATTTATTTGTATGTCGTCATGGGGGTTATTTTTTTAGGACAACTAAAACTGGCTTTTGTTGTTGATTTTGGTGTTTGCTTCTTAAATAAAAGTCAAACAAAAATTCGCTGATTCAGTAAAGAACATTTACTTAGAATGAAATTTTATTCTGGACAAACTTTTGTATGAAAATTGTTTGATAAAAATTTAACCCTTAAACACAGTTTAGGTTTTGAATGATTTCTGGCCTTCAAGTTAAGTCTGGAGTTTGAATGTTTTGAATGTCTTTCAATAGAATTGTATGGCAAATATGTTTTTTACATCTCAGCCCCCTATATCGCCGTTGAGACTATTTTTGCACCTTTCTTAAGAAAGGTACTAAAAGACCCATACAAAGAAAAGCTGGTGGATTAAAATGTTCTAGAAAAATTTTTCTAGTGGTGTTTTACATAAAAGTGCTGAACAAATGTTATACATTCAAAGTAAGGCTTACAAGATTGCCTATGTCGCGAACTATAACTCTGTCCAAAAGTGGGGGAGCTTGAACTCATCTAAAATGAATCTCAGCTGTAAACTTGCAAAACGCTGATATACGTATACATATTTTTTTTGCCATCTTCCAGAATTAGTCGTTAGAACCATGTAATGTTTTTTGTTATTTAGTGTGATTGCTGGTACACACAATTAACATCAGGCCGGAGAACCACTAACTCAATGAGATAGCGCGCCATCACCAGCATTTGCTCCCGATTTTAGTTTTTTCGGGGGCTGCTGCTAAATATCGATTTTCATTGTCACCAATGGGTCCTAAGTAGTCATTAGCACTTGTCTTAGCCTGAGTACCCCATTCGCATCCATATCTAATACAGAAAAAAGTAAACTACGATATCAATTGCGAAAACTGCAGATTCATTTAATTTCGTCGTTGAAGATAAATTCATATTTTGAACTACTCAAAATTTGTAATAATTGTTAGAAAAATTTTTTTTATCATACGGGTAATTGATTCGATTACAAAAAATAATTCAGACTAGTTTTAGTTTAATTGAAAATTATTTAGGAATATTTTTTATGTGTAATGTGTGCCTGCCAGCGGTTCTCAATCTAATGCCAGCCACGACTGGATATTCACACACAACGTGAGCTAATCAGTTTCTTCCAAGCAGAGTCGACAAACATTATCTCCAAGATTATTCTATTAACCAAATAATATCTAAAGTTGCCCTGTCCTGTAATTAACAAGGATACCCAGCTTAAGGTACTACGGTTGCATGCAAAAAAAAACCGGCATCGGGAATAAGCTCCCTGATTTCACTACAGTTTTGTTCACTGCAATAATGATAAAGATAAAATAAGTAGAGAAAGTAATTGGGTAATTTGTGTAATATAATAATAGACAAATATAGTTGGTCACAACACTATTAAAATCTTTTAAATGATGACCACATAAGGTACGAGAGTGCAAGAGTATATTCCAAAATGAAGAGATTCTATGTATGTGTATTTACGTCATCCATCTGCTACATGCAATTTTAGGTTTTCAGCTAATGCAACTAATTAAAGTGGTTGCTGCCAACCACAAAATGGCTAACAAACATATAGTTACACTTGAAACTGAACACATACATACACGTATACATTAACATACACAGATTTGGTTACAAGGACTCATAATTCATGGTTAAACAACAAGGCTATTTACCACACATACGTATATTTATATCGTTACACAAACGCATAATCATACACTTGTGAACGTGAAAATGTATTCAATTTAAATTTTATCCTTAAAAAGTAAATGAGTCATTGTTTAAGAATTTTATCCATGTCATTTAGTATACACATGCATAAATGAAAAAAGTATCCTGATTACTTCAAATTACGCCAAACAACCAACAGGTTTTGTTTCTTTTTTTGACAGACACCACCCAGCCATTTTGATTTACTTGAAATCTTGTCAATTTCTTTACTTTCTAATGATATTGACTTTTAAATTTCAAACTTTATTAAGATTAATGAGCCATAATCACTTTCATATATTTTCACTTTTTAATTTTATTTTTGCCAGATCATGTTTTAAATCTTGATGTTTAAATTAAATTTCAAACTAAAACTTCTTGTGTCATCATCCCCTGTAGTCAACGATGCCTGTTAAGGTGACAATTGTCAATTATTGTGTGTTGATTTATGATTAAATGACATGATTAATTAAAATTTTCTTTCGTTTTCATGTTAGTGCAAAGTGTATGTTTTTTTTGTGGTATGTTAAAAACCAAAATAATCGATTTTATTATTATTTTCTAACGTCTTAATGTTGTGCCATTAGCTTTCATTTAATTTGATTACGTTTGGTTTTTATTGCCGTCTAACTCTCTTTTAAGGTAAATTATTATTATTACGATTTTTTCACAGACAATTTCCTGTTTAATGTTACCTTTAGTTTTATTAGTTTTCTTTGGTATTCCAAAAGTCCTCGCCATGTGGCTTTTTAAGTCCTAACAAATGCATTTCACTTGTTAAATTAATTTTTTATGGTCTCAGCCGTTATGGATGCTGGAAATGAGGTGACCATATTGTATATTGTGTTTTGTGATCAAATTGGTTTTACACAAATTGGCAAACTTTTATGTGCACTCTGCACTCTAGTAGGTCAGAAGCCGTAATGAAATGTATAGTTTGCCAGCAAAAAAATATTATGTCTCTGGAAGCAGAAAAAATTTGCATGCCTTCCACATGCGATGTTTTGAAGCGTTTCCGAGGATGCTCATGGTAAACATTTTAGACAAATGGGACAACTCTCAGACGTGCCCAATTGAGTTCAAAATCAAAATTTTGTAAAATGTACGATTATGCAAAATTTATATAAAGTAATTGCTCTCTAAGTGTAGGTAAAAATTTTGCGTCAATTCGGATAGCCCAGTCAAATAAGCAGAAAAAGGGGCCAACTGCGGAATGAGAGATAATAAGCTGAAAATTCGTATATACCTTCGTATTGGTGTCCTAAAAGTTGTCTCAAAATTCTCATAAAATTTCGTGTCTGCGTCGTAAGTTATTCAAGGTCAAAGGTCACGTAAATCAATTTTTCGCAATTATTTCGGTTTCTATAGCTCCAATGATGTTAACAGTTATTATAAAAATTGTAGAGCATAAAATTTGCGATTAAACATTTGTATTAAACATTTTTTTATATAATGCAAGGTCAACCGTGAATCTCAGTGAATAATAAAGTTATGGAATGAGAAATAATAATATATTTGCCCGTTTATTTCTTCTTAAAATCTACTTTAAATAAATTAATATAAAATTAGAATATACAATAGATATTTCATTTAATGAGTTTTTAATTACACAAAGTAGGTACACGCAAAAGAAAAATCAATCGATCGGTGCATACATTAATCCCAAACGGTGTCATCAGTACGGTAATTCTGTATTTCCTCAATTCAAGTACAGAAAGATTGATTCAATTGCGGAATATTCAAATGCAACACACTTAATTTTAGCCTCATTCGGCTTTATTCATGTAAAAAAAATATTTTAAATACGACAATTTTTATAAACTTTATACACAGTCGTATTCGTACTGTGTCCGCGTTTGTTTGCTTTGATGTTAGCCATAATACACTGATGTGCTCTTCTTGTTATTTATTTTCATTTCTCGGGAATAGCTGACAAGTAGCGACAAACGTCGTATTACATACTTGATTCAAGGCCGCTGCATACTTCAATCAATACCACCGCATACTTGAATCAATCTTACTGCGTACTTTAATCAATCCCTTATTTTTACTTATTTAATCCAAGAACAGACTTGAGATATATATTACATATATTTTTAATCCTTAGCTAATTTTAATATTTTTACTTACTTGTTTTAATTTAAAATTTATTTTTTTCATTCCTGGTATTGAACTTAACTAATCATATTTGTAAACCAACGCCTCATACAACTCAGCTAACTCAGTATAGAAAGAACGACAGCTAAAATCCAGTATACACCAGCAGCATATAATACGACATATGCCGGTTATTTATCGGCACTAACCGATCAAACAAAATAACCAACAACAAGAGTACTACAGTGAATTGTGGCTATCAGCAAGCAAGCAAATACCAACACTATGACTTTGTATAAAGTTTATAGAAATAGTCGTACTTAAAATAAGAATTTTGGAACTTAATTTAAGAAATTTTTACGTGATTCAAAATTTTTTACATGATTTAATAATTCTATCCCGTTTTCGGCTTCATTTTGTGTTATTCCTACTTAAACTTTTTAATACAACTCGTACTCAAAGTAAGTAGAAAATACTTGAATTTAATATGGCATTTTTCTTTCTGTGTAAGTATTATTAAACGAATAACTATTAAACTATAACTAATAAACATTATAAATTATTTCTTGTAAATGATATTTCAATGATCTAATAACTGTATACAAGGTATTATTCACTAAGATTCACGGTTGACCTTGCATTACATTGAGTATGGCTGAACGCCGCGGGCTCTCTGCCCTCTATCTCAGAAACGGCTGGGCGTATGAAAAAGTGTTTAATACAAAATTTGTCGCAAATTTTATTTTCTATAATTTTTATAATAACTGTTAACATGATTGGAGCTATAGAAACCGAGATAATTCCGAAAAACTGATTTTCGTGACCTGTGACCTGAATAACTTACGGCGCAGACACGAGATTTTATGAGACTTTTGAGACAACGTTTAGAGCACCAAAACGAAGATATATACGAATTTTCAGCTTATTATCTATCATTCCGCAGTGAAACCCTTATTTGACTGGACTAGGATAGCAATAACGTGCTACCTAGTCAGCATTTTTAATGACCCTTAGACCAATTTTCGCATATTTTTAATAGTAAGCTTCACAGAACTATATTTGAAAGATCGGCTATAGTCCCTCAAATCCACAGTGTCATAAGAAAAAAAAACAGCTTAATATAAAATTTGTTCACCGCCATATTCCAGCCACCAATATTATATATTTTCAATGGTAAAGTACCTTAATGTACAAATGGGTTTTGCAAAATTCATTTAAATATATATTTTCCATTTGCAGTGGACGAAGGTATTCTGGCCACCTTTTTCAAAAGTAATTCAAAATGTTTGGATTTTATGAGAAAAGAATATGAGAAAAAACTTTAAATAAAATATCATTGCAGAAAAAACATTTAAATGAATTAAGGTGCACCATGTCAAAGAACTGGACAAGGATTTAATATAAATAAAGTTGTTAAAAGATGCTGTACAATGAGCTAATTTTAATTTTGATCCACTATAACTCAAGCATTTTTTATCTGATCAAAGACCAAAAATATTTTAGAACGAAGCTCTTTATGAATTCTTATGAAACTTTTCAGAAATATTTTGTTTCTGTGACAACAAAATATTATGGCTAGAGCAGTGGGCAGTACCACGCTCATTTAAAATTAATATTCTTTTTGAACTACTTTTACTTAACCGACTCTTTTATGGAACTTACCACTTACATCACATTCCGGTGAAAATGCAATATAATGACTAGAAAAGTGGACGACAGTGCTATGCCCATTCAAAGTAAATATTAAAATAGAACATGAAAAGAAATAGTTTTGAGGAACTATCGTGTTCTCCAAAACGCTTATTATGGTTTCAACAGAACGAATTTTTTAGAGTTATTGTTTCTAGCATGCATAACATTTGTAGATATAACAGAGTATATGAGACAAACTGGATTTAATATTTTTCCTTGTTAAGATATATCATGTTAAACAAAAGAGATAGCAACAATGAATGTTATTTATTTTTGTGTCGATTTGAAGGTTTTCTCACTTGCATTACTTATATCGGTTTTAACGCAACGCAATATAAATATGTGAAAGATTTAATAAATTTTTCGTATGGGAGAGGAAGTATAGTAATTTGCCTGTCCCTGGATACGGTCCTGGCTGTTATATAAGGGTACTATTGGCTGAAGTAGTTAGCCCGTCGATTACAAAGCAATTGACGCCTGCGAACGTTGGTTCAATCACTGTGGCAGGCAAGTCATCCAACATCATAAATTTTTCTGTTGTTCATAAGTGTGGTATTGTGTTAATTGTTGTGGGATTGTTAAAGTGACGAAGGCATAGTACTGGTTACTGAACGGCACCGATATGGAGTGATAGTGATCTATACTATTGTACATCTCAGCCCCCTCCTTCGTCGGCGAAGTAAAATAATTAATAAATTACTACACATACAGCTTAAGAAAGTTAATGCGTCTATTATATGTGTGAATTAGCTAAGTTTGCACTTGTTGGGTTACAGTTTAAGATAAAATTCAGCCAAAGGATTTTATCTTGGATAAGAAATCTAGAAAACGTCAGTTGTAAAATTTACAGGCGTTTACTTTGCGTTTGAAAAAATTTTAAAAAATCTCAAAAAATAAAAAACTTGAATGAAAAAAACCACAAGAAGTAAAAATGGCCATAATAAAAAAAAAACATCACCAGAGCCTAAGAAATAGCAAAAAACGAAAAAGCTGTTAAATAGAAAAAATAGACAAAAAATCACCAAATTAAAAAAAGCCAAAACTAAAAAAAAACGCCAAAACGAAAAAAGTGCCAAAACGAAAAAATTACCAAAACGAAAAAACCGTTAAAAAAATCACTAAAGTTAAAAAAATGCCAAAAACGAAAAAAATCGCATAAACTAAATAAATCGCAAAAAAAACAAAAAAATAAATTGTTAAAACGAAAAAAGTTAAATCTAAAAAACACTCTGAACGAAAAAGCAAATAAATATCGGCAATACTAAAAGACGAATTATGCATATGATATTCAAGCGAAAGCCACTGTGTGCGAGTCAAAATCTCACTTTACTGAATTTAATTAATGTTAGTGCGAAACTTACTATGTATCATTAACGAATTATACATAGTTGCATTATATATTGTGTGGCTGTTTTTAAAGAGATTAATGATGTTCAATAATTTTTCTGTGCACCTTAATGAAATTGCTCATATCTAGAATACTGACGATTAAACAAATAAAAGAATGCTGTAACTCTGATTTAGTCTCAACCACACAGAAAAAAATATGTTTCATTTTTGATAACAAGAATCCCTGCTTTTAATAATTTTTTTTTAAATTTCCTGTGATAAGAATTCCGCTATATTGATGACAACATTATTTCAAAAGAAAAAAAATGTATATATTAAAAAAATTGTTGACATGGCTGGGACACGAACCCGGTCTTCTCGGACGTAAAGCATACAGCTGAGCCATACCCGTTATTTTTTTATGAGATAAAACTTATTTTAAGTACTTATGTATAAAAAGAAAATAAACAACCGGCATGGGAAAGACATACATACAACGAAATATTGTATTAAGCTAATAAGAAATTTTATTGAAATTTGTATTTTTTCCAATAACATGGTTTTATTGAACATAATTCCTGTATATTTTTTTTCTGTGCAACATATGGTATAATAATTTTCAATCTTTTTTGGTTCTCTTTGCCATTAACAGGCATCCTTGTCATTTTGGAAAAGGCAGATTTTTTTTGCACAGTGTCCTTTAATGTTACTAATCTTACAATAACTTTGACAATTTTTTTTTTATTTCTTATATAGAAACCATATCATCAACCATCAAATTTAATTCAATTTATGACTGCTGTGTAGCATTTACTACTCATAACTAAACTAAGCACTTTACAATTTTTCCGATAATATTCGTACCAATATTACTACGTTTATATATACATATTTTATAATTTAATTAATCATTTCTTTAAATACATATAAATAAAAACATAAAAAATAGTTTTTATTTGAAGAAAAGTTACTATTTTACCTACGAAATGCGTAAATAAATCTGGCAATGGAGAAAGCAATGAAAGTTTTATGGCTCATAATTAATAAAAATGTCTAAATAAGTCATAAAAAATAAAACTATATAAATACGTACTTACAGAAATACAACCATACATACATATACGCACATATAATACTTTTGTAGTTTACAATATCATTGAATAAATACTAAAAATTGAAAGTAACCACAATTTAAGATTTATGACAGCAATACGATTTATGAAAATAATAAAAATGAGTTTTAATTTTTTTGCTAAGCCATTAATTTAAGTACTTATTATTATTTGTAAGTTTTAGTACATTACTCAAGTTGTTAAAATTGTACTGATTGCTTTAAACGTTTCTATATGAATTTTATTTATATAAAATTAACTTTAAATAGATAGAGAGAAGAATAGTAAATATATTACATTTTACGTGTATGTTTTATGTGCTAGATAGTCGCGTAACATTTTAAAGATTTATATGTTACACATTTTTAAGAAATACGTAACCCCTCTTTTTAAAGCACCAAACATCGATTTTTCAATGCCTTTACACCACCGAAAGATAAGTTCAGCAAAGTAGTTTCTAACTACGACTTCATCCTACGACAATTGGATCTTCTCTATGGAAAGACGCGAGTCCCACTCGGTCAAATATTGTAAATATAGCGGCAGCTGTACAGATCTGAAGATGTTTTCGCCAGGAAAGACCTCCTATTATAAAACGTTGTTTTTGAAAATTTCAAAATCTATCGTCATAATTGTTTACAGGCCCTTAAACACAAAAAATATTTTTAAAACTGAAGATTTTTTGCATTACTGAATGTAGGGGGTACATGTCCAAAATACAAAATATTTGGCGCTAAATACATTGTCAAGAGATTACCTTTTGCAGTATGTGATTAAAGAGTGAATGTGTGAAACAAAGTTTTTTACAAAATTTAAAATAATGCAAATACTTCTTTTTCAAAAACACATATCTTTTCAGGTCAATTTAAACATTTTTAGTTTTCAGCCCTTTTCCGACTTAAGCGGACTGTTCTCGAGTTAAGGTAAAATATACTGATGTACCCAGTGTATTAAAAAAATACTTACAGATAGGAAAAAACTGAAGACACAGTGTGTTTTTTATCGCATCAAACTGATTAGTAAACATTTTTTTTTCAAAACGAAAATAAAAAGTACCAATTTGTAAGTCTGTGCAAATATTATATTAATTTTTCTTATAAAATATGAGATCCTGTTAGTAAAGTATGTTTATTTTTTATCCCATGGAGTTCGCAGTCCAAATTTTTGATATGTTGTACACAACACTATAGAAATTTTATATAAAAATATAAAAATGAGGTTTTTTAAATATTTGCAAAGTGACGGTGGGAACCATAGGGTACATAGAGGCAAAACAGAAACTTCAAAAACCTAAGTGTGCTGTCGAAAACTTAAGTCCAAGGATGTATTAGTAGAACATTTTTTATTAGTATTGGTTTAAAATAAAAATTTCCCCACAGCACTAAAACCACACTTGGTTGTAAACAAAAGTATTCTAAACTATATATATTTTTTTTACATGAATTTTTAGAAGTTTATGCAATTATTATTGTATTAATTAATGAAAATATGAATTTAAAATGCTTTTTAATACATTCAAGCTCAAAAATATTGATTTGATAAAAATTTTTTTGCAATATTTCAATTTGGTACCAACAATTTTTATCCCAAATAGGAACAAAAATACAATACTGTTCAGTGAAAAATAAGGTTAAAAACTTTGATAAATTTCAACACACAAATGTCAACAAAATTAAAAATATATTTTAAAATTACAGCAAGAAGAAATTTAAAATTTATATTAAAACAAATAAAAAAAATTAAATAAAACTAAAAAGTGTTTGTGCATGAAAAAAAAGTTACGATTTAGTGCATTTTGAAGTGAAAAAATGATAGTATCTCAAGTGTGTTGAAATGCAAAAATGGTGTCCTTTCATTTTTGTTGAATTCACAATATCTATATGTGTAAAGAGAGTTGTCATGGCGAATCCAAATTGATTATTAGGCTAAGGTTCGTAACGTTATATTCAGAAAGAATTGGGCATGATTAACATTCCAAGGAACAAGGGAACAATTAACATCAACTTAAATTTTCAACGTACACAGCAGAACAGAGTAGCGCCACTTTTGGAAGCCGCTACACTTCCATCGTCAGTGCTCACGTGTATTGGCTATTACTACTTGTCAGGTGGCTCTGTTGAATGTGATTTTAATTCTTATATATACAACTTTTTCGTGAAAATTGAATACGAGAATTAAATCACTCTCAAGCTGATATTAAAGTGTATTTTCCCAGCATTGCCATCGGTTTATTTTTCTTCATTCCCATTTTTCTGATTTTTGTTCTACTCAAGACAAACTTTTTTTGGAAAAAGACTTGTCATTATTTTATTGACAGTGCGAGAGCTTGCTATCTATGTTTATCAATGGTGGGAAGTCCCGAATCCTAACCCATAGATTAAAGCTGAATTCACCCATTTTGTCCGAACAAAATTTTTGTCCGGACGAAATTTATTTTATATGTAGCCTGACGTTCTCTTTATGACTTCAAATTAAATATAAAATAAATTTTGTCCGGACAAAAATTTTGTTCGAACACAATGGGTGAATTCAGCTTAATACGTAGCCAACTCGGCCTGTCTATAAAAAATTGACAGCTCTCTTACAAATATAGGTCTTCTGTAGTCAACAAACTTGAGAAAGGCAATTCAACACACATCGGGGAGCGTAATTTTTACACTTGAAAGGCAGTAAAATGTATATTTTTTTCACAAAAGAACACTTTTTTGTTTAATAATTTATTTGTTTTTTGTTTAATAATTTATTTGTTTTGTTATAAATTTTATGTTTCTTCTTGCTGTAATTTTAAAATCTTTTTTTAATTTTGTTGACATTTGTGTGTTGAAATTTATCAAAGTTTTCAACCATTTTTTTCATACAACATTATTGCATTTTTGTTACTATTTGGGATACATTTTTTTAGTATCAAATAAAAAAATTTTAGCGAATCAAAATTTTTTGAGCTCAAATGAATTAAAAATTATTCTAAATTCCTATTTTCATTAATTAATTCAAAGTATAGTATAATATAACAACTAAAAATTCGAGTTTAAAAATTATAAATTTTATAAAATAATTTTTGTACAACTAAGTATGGTTTTGGTGCTGTGAGGAAATTTTTATTTATAACAATACTAATGCAAAATGTTGTACTAATACATTCTTAGACTTAGGTTTTTTGACAACCGACTTAGGTTTCTGACAACTATTTGCGAACAGTCAGGCTTCTATCTTTTCTATGTCCTAAACCATAAATATGACTGATACATAAACAAAATACCTAAATACATACTAAAAAATATTTGTATAAACTTTTAATATCGATAAAGGAATAGCATTTACTTTTAATGACAAAAAAGTATCTTATAAAACGAGTCTCAGTACCATTTCAAAACCTTTATCAGTGTGTGTATATCTACGAAAAACCCATAAAGCACCTTTTATATAATATATGAACAATTTAAAAAAATCATAAAAATAATTTTCTTTTTGCAAAATATCTTTGTTTTCTATTATTTTTAACAACATAAAATTTGTAAAATTGTCGGAAGTTTCATGACAAAAGGAAGTAATTTTCCCAAAGTTTTATGTTAATAAGAATTTAATGTGAATTTTATTGAACTAAGATTATTATTACTTTCCTTAAGAAAACATTTCTTTTAACATTTTTTTTTTAAATCTGTGGAAAATCCTTTTTTGTTTTGATATTAAAAATTATTTGTTGGCTCTAATATTTATCTATTGTTTAAAAGTTTACTATTTTATTGCTAATAGATTTATTATTATGATTATATTACTTTTTTTTATCATTCTTGCTAAATAAACCAACCTCGAGACCTGTTTAAAAAATTGCATTAGTTAACCTACTTTTTCTTAAAATAACTTAAGAAGACAAAACTTAATAATGTTAAACAAGTCTTTTATACGTATCGAGATAGTTAACATTTTTCTGGTCTAGTAAATAGCAACAGCGAAATAGATTTTTATATAAAAAAATTTAAATGTTTTGTATACAACTGAAATCTTTTAACAGCGTATGTTATTTAGCATGAACAATAAAACTGGATATCAATTTTAGTTTAATGTTAAAATTTGGCGCATGCTCTCTTTTATACTGTAGACAGATAAATAAAGCTTTTATCCAGCAACTGATAGAACCTACAAGCGAATAGTTTTTCTATACTAACGGATAACTTTTTGTTTCAATGTTGTTCTTTTAGTTCTGGTGGCATATGGTTGTTTTAATAATTCAGAAAATTTAGTTTTTTTATCTGTATATTTATTGATGTTGTTTTATATACACAGGTGTAGAGTGCAGTAGGAATTGCTTAATTCCATCTTGCACCTTTGTATCCATGTCCTTTATAATTGTGTGCACCTTAAAATGGGAGGTGTTTAACTCTCTTATTCGTCATAATTTTGTTTTATTCGTTTCCTTAAAAATGATGAATATGAAAAATGATGTATTGCGCACACCTGAGAGTGTATGTGTTTTTTTTACATAAAATATTGTTTATGTATAGGTGTACTTATGTACCTTTACATATTTTTTACGTATATAAGATAACTAACCACAAATTATGTTTTCATAATGGTGTATTTTGTCTCTTTTCTTCTTTATATATATAAATACTAGATTTTTTCATTATTTTAACTCTTTCACCATTAAAAAAGTTCGAGTTTAGGCACTCCAGGAAAGGAAAATATGATCTTCTAAGTTTTAAAAGAGCCAGCCAAAATTTTAAATTGTATGAATAACACAGCGGAACAGTGGTTTTGTGGTTTATATTAAAATAGCTGATCTTTATTTATTTTTATATACTGATTACGATGGCATCATTAGTTTTTCTCTAGAAGCTCTAGTTTTAGTGACATTTAGCATTTGCATAATTTACAACACTTTTTATATTATTCACTTAATATTCCCCGACTGGTCCTCCAATCTTTAAAATACTTTATGGACATTAATCTACACAAAAGTATGTTTCATTTGGGTAGAGTCACATTGATGAGTAAGCAGGATATCTTAGTGTTATTGCAAGGATATTAAAAATCGTGTGTTTTTTTTAGTCCTTAAAACTTTTTTATTCTAGTTTTTTGAAACTAAATTAACTCATCCATATGTATTTTCATCCGCTGAGTACGAAAATAGCTTTATTATTTTGCTAGCGCCACCAGTTCCCGAGATACTGTGCACTATATAAAAAAATACTTAAATTTTTTTTTTCTCACACCATCTAAAAAAATTTGTTTTTTGTATCACATTTTTCAATTTACAAGTCATCATTTCAATGGCCAGAAAATGGCCAAAAGTCAAGAAAATTAGTGTATAATTTGTGCTGTTTATATCGTATATTCGAAATTTGCAGCTCTTACGAAATAAAAAAATAAAAACAAATTTAAAGAAAAATTAAAATTTTTAATACAAAATTACTAGAATATAATCAAACGTATCAAAAAATAGAGGCTAGCTTTAAAATCAGTGCCTCATATTATATAAACCAATTTTTTTTTGAAGGTGTAAGAAAAGAAAAATTTAAAGTTTTTTTTAATATAATTCACAATATCTCTGAAACTAGAGGTGCTGGAAAAATAATAAAGCTATTTTTGTAATCATCGGAAGAAAATACACAAGGATCAGTTATTTTAATTTCAAAGTATTGAAAAGTTTTAAGGACTAAACCAAAAACACACGCTTTTTAATATCCTTGCAGTAACACTAAGATATCCTGATATACTCATCAATGTGACTCTACCCAAAATGAAACAGACTTTTGTGTAGATTAATAATCCAGAAAGTAGTCGTGAAATATTAAGTGAATAATACAAAAAGTAGTGCAAATTATGCAATTGCTAAATGTCACTATATCTTTAAAACCAGAGCTGCTAGGGAAAAATTAATAGCGCCATCGTCATAACGAGATAAAAATAAATAAGCATTAGTTATTTTTATTTAAACATCACAAAAAACCTCAAGTTTGTTGTGCTGTGTAATCTATTTTATAGTTTTAGATTTTTGTCTAAGCAAATTTTAAATGGATCATACAATTAAAATTTATTTATATTTATGCAAAAATGTTCATTAATTTGGTTCCCAATGATCTGGCATGTATACAGCTGGACACATTTCTGCAAAAACTGTCATCAATAATTCTAAGTATCACAGAAGCGTTAACACAGTAAAAGCAAATAATAGAGCGGGTCGATTTGTTAGAAAAAATCGTATAGAAGAAACGTTATCTACGGACAATTCTAAGAAATTTTCGCCAAGAAACCATAAGTCGGATATAAATTCCTAGAACGCGGAAATCGACATGAAGTTTTTATAGGGGTTAAAACAAATAATACCAACCTATATATAAAATTTGGTACGAATAATGCATCTAGCACATAGTCGCTGATACTGGCACCAGAGTTCCGAACATTATTCGACTCGTATATTTATAAAGCCGAATGAAAAACAATGTACTCACTAAAGAGTAAAAAATAAATAAAAACTTCATTCAGTTGTCTGAATGCTTGCTGCACAGAAAAAAATAGACAAGAATTATATTCAATAAAACCATGTTATTAAAAAAAATATGAATTTCAATAACATTTATCTTTAACATAATAAAATATTTCGTTGTAAGTATTTCTTTGCCATGCCGGTTATTTCTTTTCTTTTTATACATAAGTACTTAAAACAAGTTGTATCCCATAAAAAAATAAATGGGATATGGCTCAGCTAGAGAGTGTATGCTTTACGTCCGGAAAGCCCGGGTTCGTATTCCAGCCATGTCAACATTTTTTTAATTTATATATATATTTTTATTTTGAAATAATTTTGTTATCAATATAGGGGAATTCTTTATCACAGGAAATTTGAAAAAAAAAATTATTGAATACCGGGATTTTTGTTATCAAAAACGAAACTTATTTTTTTCTGTGTGTTGTTTTACGTTGTTGTTTTTCTTTTTAATATGCACACAGTGGAATACTACTAGCACATACTCATAAGCACTAATGCTAAATTAAAAACTCATTTCCATCACTGCTCTAGCATAAATACTGGCAAAGCGGTTTTTAGGGTTCTAAGTTTCTTGGTTCAAACGTTGTCAAGACGTTCAACGTTTAAAGTGCTTTGCCAACACGCAAATGCCAACCCACGCTTGGCAGATCGTTTTTCGTGTCGATGGCCAAACATTGTGAAAACTAAATCTTCAGTGCTTTCACAATATCAGCATTTTGTTTATTAAAACACTTTCCAAGTACCTCACTCTACAAAACTACAATATTGCCTAAAATGCCAATAAAGAAAAATAATTGACCAATTCGCAACCTGTTGTATGTGTTGTAGATCGTATAATTATTGATGGTAATTTCCAAATAAACATTTGTTTAGAAACATATTTATGTGAAAATTACCAACAATATGTTTACGATCTACAACACTTACAACAGGTTGTGAATTGAGCAAAAATGTATATTTTACCAATGCAACATCGTTTATCGAAAGGAAATAGCCCGATACTGGGCACCATTATTTTTGATTCCATAAATCACATGATTATTGATCAAATGCACATTCTTTGTCTCGAAATTAGTAAACAATTGCATCTGAAGTTAATTTTAAAGAATTCTTTCTCGTATGTTTCACTTTAACAAAACCTACTAATGATGTCTAAAAATGTACCTTTTAAATTTTAAATAAAATCATATGATTTAATGAGTTTAGTAAACTGGAAAACTACACAATTCCGTTTTTTCTTCCTTTGATTTGCTTTTAAAGTTTCTAATTTTTAACTTCTATCCAAACAACAACTTTTAATGCCGATCCGATTGTAGGCCTTCCATAACTACTGGTATTATTTTTTTAGATTTTTGAAAATTAAAAAAAAACATTTTTCTATAAAGGATAAAAAATCTTGTAAGTCTTGTGTTTATGGTACACAATATGTTCAGGACTTTTATATGGTTTGGTTGAACAGGCAGCACTCGCTCACTTTGGTCCATAATTGGTCCCTTTGTGTTACCGATTTTTATATAGAACACCACAAATAACATTTTTGTGGAATATTTTATCATCTAACACTTCGCTGTAGGGGTCATTTTGCCCCTTTCTTAATAAAATTGCAAAAAATCACCTTCTGCGTCGATATAGCGGGCAAAACTATTCCACAAAAAGGCTCTTCGTGGTGTTTTATATAGAAGTGTTAAACACGTCTTATAGCTTCAACGTAAGATTACCGAGTGTCCTTAAGAGTGTCTTTAAAAACCTATAGTAGAATTTTATGGCAAATATTTTTGTTAAAGATTTTAGCCCGCTACATTGCCGCTGAGGGGGAGTTTTTTCCCTTTTTTTAAGAAAAGGCAAACTAGCCCATACAGCGCAGAAATACAGTGCTAAAATATTCCACAAAAATTTTTCTTGTGGTGTTTTACATAAAAGTGCTGAACATATTTTATACTTTATTTTATTTGCACTTTAATCTTTGAGTAAAAATTTCTATCATAAATATTTAAGAAGGTTAACATGCCAACAACACAAAATATACTGCACACTCAAACATTTAACCGAGCAATTGAATGTTTAGTTTAAAACACCAAAATAATTAAATGTAATATTTTAAGTGACGACTTGCATAGAATATTTAATTTTATAGACATTTTAAACTTAATCCACCTGTGGTTTCACATAATCACTTTAAAACCAACTTCAAATACAAAATTTATATTATGCACACACTGAAAGGATGTTTGTTGTTGAATGAAGGATTCAACAAGTTGTATATAGTGCCAGTGTTTATAACAAGTTAACACATTCACTCTTTCATACACATTTACGAATACAAAAACATTGAGAGATATTAAACGTGAAACGTTTAACTAAACATTACACTACACACGTTTACATTTCATTAACGAATTTGGAAAACAATTTACGCATACAAACTACACATGAACACATTTGTTTTAAATATGTATGTAAGTAAGTTTTTGTGTACTTCTGCAATACAATCAGTATAGTCACCAGACTAATTTTTTATAAAATCGTCAGATAAATAAATATAAAGATTTTTTTAAATCGTTTGTATTAAACTATGTACACCATTTTAAACATATCAGGTTTTTTGTTCGTTAGTTTTTTTCATACAATCACAATCCTCGAAGAGACTTTTTGCTTGTCTGCGAAAAACACTAAATGTCTTTGGGCAGAATCGAACCAGTGACCTCTGGACTAATAGACTAACGTTCTTACCTCTCAGCTACGTAGCAATTCATTATTAAATACGCAAATAATGAATACACAAAAAACGTGATTTGCTTTGTTTCATCTAAGTGTGTGCATTCATTTGTTATATCAACAATGGTGGTTGTTAATTATTTTCACAATACATAACAAAAAATGTCGTTAGTTCAGTTTGTTGAAAATAATTTCTTGTTTCGCTTTGTTTTATTTACGTGTGTGCATTCTTTTGTTATATCAACAATGATGATTGTTAATTTTTTCACAATACATAATAAAAAATTTTGTTAGTTCAGTTTGTTGAAAAAAATTTCTTTGTCGTATCAACAACTGAGTTTGTTATATTAACTAAATATATGTTTGAATTTAAGTTACATATTAACAATTCAAATTGTTCGTTACAGTTTGATGATATTTTTTCTGTGTATTTAATAAATTTCTTCGTTTAAATAAATCTGGTTCTTGAAAAATTCTGCTTTAAGATTTGTCGAAATTGCAAAAAAAAAAATCGGCAAATCTGGCAAGCATTCTTATAGTTTGTTGTGTAATTGATAGTGTACATATTTACATTTCTATAGGTTTGTATAACTGTGTGTATGTGCGTTTTGTAATTGCGTATGGTAATGAAACTAATTTTAGTGTAAATGAATCTACAGTAAAATTAATGACATGTGTGTAGTTTGTTTGTGCAGCTTAACATGTAAATACTTAATGTAATTAAAGAACCCTACAGTATGTGAAGCAAATGCTATAAAATAGCTGTAAATTAAAAAATTTTACAAACCCCTGAAGAAAATAGATGATAACTTCAAAACGGCTACTCCGATTTTCTTCAAACATAGATTAGAAGATTGTGTATCAAGTCACTTTTCAAACAAAATTTATAAATTAAAATCTATCTAGCCGCTGGGAGCTATAGTGTCACAGACCCACAGATTCAAGAGGATGGAGCTAGAAAAGATGTGATATCTTCTGAACGGTTGGACCAATTTTCTTTAAACAGACCTAAGAACACTCATTCAAGTCACCTTTCAAACAGAAAAAACTAAATCAAAATCGGTCTAGCAATTTGGGCTCTAAGATGGCGCAGACACACACACAGATACATAGACATACACTACAAACTTATAACACCCCTCTTTTTTTGGTCGGGGTTTAATATGAAAAGCCAAGACCTGGACCCTTTGATGATTAACGATTTGTTTTACATGCTTCACAATTGCTCTAAATAAAAATATATTTTAATTGAAAAATTAAATTGGAACGCGATTCAAGTTAAAATAATTAAATTTCTTTGGATTAAACCCATACAGTTCGACAAACTCATAACGAAATTTATGTTTGTTTTAATAAAAATTATGGTAGTGGGGGTGTGCTGTAAAACGCGCGTTTTGAAATCGAGCGATTTACCAAAACGAAAAACCGTATTCTGTTAATCCGACGGTTTAGTGCATTCGAAGTTAAATTCGTATGAAACATCTTAAAAATCTCAAAGATTAAAACCAATTAAAAAGCTGCAATAAGTCAGCTTTTGAGTTGAACTTTTTCATGGAAACTAGGCGATTTCAAAACGTGCGTTTTACGGCACACCCCCGAGTATATTTTCTTGCTTAATCGCGAATAACCGATAATCGCGATTAACCGGATATTTTTTAATCGTAATCGCAATTATGAAAATCTGTGATAATTTGCAAACCCTGAGCTGTAAATGCTTTATTTACTTAAGTGTTAAAAACTTATTGATGTACAGTTTACCGATTCCGAGACATGTAAGTCGTAGTGTAAGTAGCAAAGAAGACAAAACTTGCATAAAAAGCATATACAAAATATACAATAAAAAAATTGGGATGTTTATTTGACTAGATTCGGATACGGTGCGCTGAGTCCGACTGTCCGTTAAAATAAAAACATATCATAATTTTTTCTGTGTATCCATTAAAACATTTTGTCAAAACTTAAAGAAGTTTCAATAAATGCACAAAATATTGTCATAAGTCCAGTAACATTTTTTAATGAAACTGCGAAAACTAATAAAAGAAATTCCTATGAAATTATTTCACAATATTCGTAATTGTTGCCCAACTTAATTAAGAAAATTTACAATATAATTAAAACATGGTTTAGACGCTTTAGTTAGCTGCATATTTTCTAATCAAAATCTTAAATATTGGCAAATATACGAATTCAATGACAGCCTGTATTTAAGCTTTGAAAATGTAATATCATAATGTGTGCCTGTTTAATTGCCTTAGTGTTTGTAGTCGTTTATTATTAATGTAATCCTTCCACAAAATAAAGTGATACAACCGCAAACAAGGCAAATTTACTTAAATAGATTCACACATACGTACATTCTTCTTCATATGTATGTACTTATGTATAAAGGAAAACAAACATATACTTAAGTTGTTGAATTACTGCCACATACTTGAAATAACATTTTCAAAGGATTTCCTTTTTTATGTTTTTCCCCGTTTTTTGGGTGACATTGTTTGTTTTTTGAAGCCTCCTTCTTCTCCTTCTCCTTACGACAGCTAACTCAAAAGACTGCTTATTAAGGTTTTTGACAACTTCTGTAAAAAAATATACTTAAGGGGGAGAACGTATTTGGAAATTAATTCGTGTCGCTCAAAATACTAGAGGTAATAATAATAATAATACCAACAATTAAGTGTCTCATCATCATCTATGTCGTCTGTTTTTCTTTATAAGATAAAGGCTTATGAAGCAAAATTGAACACTTTCATTAAAAATTAAGCATATTCATATGAGTATTTCAATGAAAGGATATAAATACACTTTTCTTTTTACTTACTGATGATAGGCAAAATGTCTTTGTTGCTGAACACTGTGTTTAATTTAGATGTTCTACCAACACCTACTAGTGTTTTAAAAGAAAAATAATATAAGAAAATCTTTTTAAATTTCAAATGCAAAAGTGTTCAAATAAGTCGGTTCTTGTGTGTGTTTTGCTTTGTTTTAGTCTTTGCAACAGCTTCTATTTTTTTAGATGCTTAAGCATGTGTGTGTGGGGTTTTTTTCACCTAAAACATTTTCTCTAATAAATTTTCATTTATTTCATTTTCACTTTTCTCTCGAATACACTCGCATGTATACATCTTTAATACTTTTAAAGTGTCAACAGGCATGCTATCTGTCATACCATCTTTCACTTTTGTCAGCAATTTAAACAATGGACTCTTAATTACATCATGTTGACGGTACGAGTAAAATTTTTATCCTGAATTTAGTCGCATAAACTCCAAAAACCTTCACAACTTTTATGATTGCACTTGTTTATAGCAAGATGATGAAGTGTTCTTGTGTTTGTGTGCTGTTTTGTCAAAGGATGTGCATTTTAAAGACACATACTGACAACGTTGGTCTTAGTGCTTAGTTTACTTCTGTTTTAAGTTTATTTTAAAAATGTTAGAAATTAAATAAAAGTTTTAGTTCTTAGGATACAGTGTATTACTTTGCCACAACTAGTTTTGTATTGCTTGTTTAGAGGCATGGCTCGTCCTGTCTTGAATTTTTAATAAAACGTTTTCCTTAGTATATAATTTGTATATCAGTAGACCTGTACATTGTTGCCGATAATTTCTAACTTAGTGGACTTGTATATTGTTAACGGTCTCGCTGTCGATAAAACTTTAGTGATTTCTGCTTATTGATATACATATAACACTGTACAACAAAAAACAAAATATACATGGTGCTAACGACTGATTCTGGAAGATGGCACTAAAGAAATGTACACGTGTAGTGGCACACGCAGGCGTATTTACGGTAAATGCCTGGGGTATAATAGAAAATCGCAAAGTTAATACTATTTATTATTTACATTTAGCGTGGCTAAATGCATTATTTGTAACCTGTGATAACCGGCATATTAAAATATAGCTCTTGTCCTTCGTCAGTCTGAGGTCTGGCCTAAACGGGGCAGTAGAAATTCAGTCATTGTGTTAACTACATGTTTTTATTCTCGGGTTTGTCGTTATATTCCCATAGCTTCTGCACCAAAACTTTCTTCATGCGGCGAACAACAGGATAAAAACGACTTGGACATGGAAGTGGAGGTTTAGTGCTATCTACTAATGCTATTTTAATTTAGTTTATTCTTTACTTCAAACTTTTTTGGTAACTATCAGAAGCCCTTCCTGAGACCTGATTTTGTTAACGAAATTTTAGATACTCGTATATGTACTAGAGTTGATGTCTATGTGTCGCGCCTTGTGGCCTTAAAGTTTAAATTCAAAACTAAAATAAAATATAGAGTCTTGGCAAGTAGAAACCGAAAAAAAATCCTCGAACATACCACAAAATGTTTCATGAGCATGTCTAATATTTCCATTAGTACATCAATATATTTCACTCTATTTGGATCAACGAAACATCAAAAAATGCATTGCACAATTACCTTGGAACTGTCTTAATATAGAGTCATTATTTGTGAAGCGGACAAGGCAAAAACATTTTTTTGCCGAAATTCTTTGATATTTGGCATACCTATACTTTTAGTAGATATGAATGAGTGTGCCAAATATTTTTTTTTTGTATGATGTATATGTGTTGAGTTGTGGGGTGCTAAAGTGTTGCCGTTTCTGAAAAATTATTTTTTTAATTATTGTTTCGAAGTAGAAAAAAATAAAAAATAAGTTAAATGATTCGTATAGGAAATCGACTGATCTTTTAGAAAAAAATTAAATTTGAAGAAAAAAAAATTTTTCAGGTGCGAAACCGGATATGACCAATTGAAAATAAAATTTGTTAAACTTCGACATGTTTTATTTTTTCTATTTTCTTACCAAAATTAGCCTAGGATGTCCTCATTATACCGTAAAAGTTTGATAATGCGATCTCCATAAGTTTAAAAGTTATGCAAATTTCTTTACATGAATGAACCCCACCTTTTGGTCATTGTTGTAGAGAATCGAAATAAGATATCGTGTAAGCCTTTCGTTTTAAGTATTAAATGTGCTCAGCACTTTTATCTAAAACTCCGCGAGAAATAATTTCATGGAACATTTTAACCCTGTAGCGGTTTGCTGTATGGGTCTTTTTTGACCCTTTCTTAAAGAGGGGCAGAAAGCTCTCCTTCGGGGCGCGATAGCGTGCTGCAATATCCTACAAAAAAATTTCTCAAAAAATTTTATTATAAGTCTTAGAAGACAATAAATTTCTAAACTCAACTGGAACGTCAGAAATCAGTAAAAACTTAAAAATGTTCTTGAGGGAGATAAAGAAAGAACAACGAGATTCACTTTATGTGTGGTTGATTAATAATAATAATATTTTATTGTCTGTTAATATTTATACTATTAATATGCTAATATTGCATTTTCATAATATTATTTAATTCTAAGAATTATACTAGGAAGTAATAAAATAAAATACAATTAAATTATTAATATGTTAATATTGCATTTTCATAATATTATTTAATTCTAAGAATTATACTAGGAAGTAATAAAATAAAATACAATTAAATAAAATGAACCTAAATAAAAATGCTTATTCATGTCTGACCCAATTTGTATAAGTATGTTAGTTAACAATGTTATTGGTAATGTTACGTTGATGATTGTAGTTGTTGTTGCTGCTGTTGGTTTGTTTGTTAAGTTGGTGGTTGTAGTTATTGTTGTTGCTGCTGTTGGTTTGTTTGTTAAGTTGGTGGTTGTAGTTATTGTTGTTGCTGCAGTTGTTGGTTTGGTTGGTGACTATGTGTAACATAGGTAACTCCTCCCCCCTTAGAGTATAGTGAGGGCCACAAGGAATCTGTAGGTGGACGAACGATACTTTCAAACATAAACGATTTTGGTGTGTATGAAATTCTAATTCGTTTTGCTAAGCACATTGATGATATGATAATTATTAGAATGATAATCATAATCGATGAGTATGTGATATACTGGTGAGTGGTTGTTGTTATTTTCAAGGCGGACATCAAGTCGTGGTCACTGAAATGATAAGACTTTAATTTTTGCATGTTGAGTTCTTCAATGACGGTTTCAGGAATTATTTCGACAAATTCAGGTAATGTTATGTTGATGTGTTCCCGGTACGTTTGTGCCTTGCCCTCATATGTTAACCCATTAATGTTGATTGTGCATTTTTCGTAATATAGGATTGTTGTGTTAGTCACGTTGAACGGTTTACTGCAGTCAGATTGTACAAGTGTTGTTGGTACGTTAATAAATAGTAAGAAGTTATCTTCTGGCTGGGAAATAGACTCCAATCGTCCCACGTCTTTTACGTTACATTTTGGTTGTAGTTTTCGTAACAGTTTACCCATACATTGTGATTGTTCCATAGGTTCGCTTCTTGTAGGATTGGGACAGACATAAATATCTATTAATTTCAAACATTTTTCATGATAATAGTTAATAGAATTTTTATTATAAGCTATATAATTTGATGATAATATTTGTCTTGTTACATTTATTGGTAAGGGTATAATGTGAGAAAAATTAAAAGTTTCTTGTTTAAATTTTGGAATTTTTACATTAAATATTATATTCGATTTGTTATAATATGCTTGTAATTCTAGTATTTCATATAATTGTTCTACAGAATATATTTTGTGTATTTGATTATTTAGTATATTATAAATATTTTCTATTTCGTCATGACTTAAGATGAATTTAGAAATAATATTTAATTTCGCAAATACAATGCTTTCGGCTATATTGTTAACTTGATTCGTTAGCAAATCAATATTGTAATTGATTCTATTCAAGTATTGTATTTGTGAAATTATAAGATCTTCTTTATTTATTCTATTGTACATAGTTCCTTGTGTATTTTTTAAGATTTCTGTAATTCTACTTTGTTCTGTGTTTATGTGTGTTGTAATGTTGTTAAATCTTTGGATCATTTCCGTATTTAATATGCTTTGTTTGTTTACCGTGTTGTTGAAAATATGTTCGTTTTTTATAAGTTCCTCAAGCTGAGAATTTATGTTCCCCGCATCCCTATCATCCATATTACCAGTTATATATTTAATTGTTGAGCCTAATCCATTAAATAGACCTCTTTTTTGCCTCTTAAAAGGTAGTAAATTGTTAATTTTATTCATTAATTGATCTAATTTAAGTTTCGTGATCTTTAATGAATCTTTGATTGAACTATTTGGTTCAAATACGTCTAAGGTTTCTTTAATTTTCTCTGAATTATTAACATAGTCTTTAAGATCTATTACATGGATTAAATTTTGATAATGGTTTATTACCTTGGCATTACCCATTCTCAATTCGATAATAGCCAATTCATTGTCTATTTGTTGTGTGTTTAGCCTTTGGGAGTGGACCACAGATAACCTAGGGAGAAAAACAGAATGATTAGTTTTGTTATATTATTGTATTTTAGAATTTTTCTTTATTCTCCTTTTAATCTTTGATTTGTGAATTTTCTGGTTTCTATCTGAAATAAAGGTAACTTTTTTATCAGTTTGTACTTTGTGTTTAGAAAATCGAGGTGTTATCTTATTTCTCCTGTTCTCTTTTCGATATATTATATCGCTGGCCTGTAATGGTGCAGGTTGTGCCCTATTCTCGTTCAGTTTATCTATTCTGTCCTTTACAGTAGTTTGTAATTTTTCCCTAATTTTGGGGTAGATAATTTGTTGGTATTCGTTTAATTTCTGGATATACTCGTGTTCTCCATTGAATTTTATTGTTTCATTAAATATGTGTGGTCTGCCAAAGAATACTTCATACGGAGTTAGTTTCGTTGTTGAATGTATCGAATTATTATAGGTAATAAGAGCCTCCGAGAAAATTTCATCGTGATCCGTGGAAAGTTTGCTCTCTTTCCTTTTAGCCATAATTATCCGATATATTTCGGTTAGAGTCGAATGCAACCTTTCGACGGGCGCATTGCTTGAAGATTGTTGAAATGAAGTTATATGTAGATCTATATTGAATTGTTTGCAAAAGTCTCTAAAAATAATGGCCGTAAATTCCTTTCCTTGGTCACATATGATTTTCCTCGGAATCCCATAAGTACTAATGAAGGTTTTTAATGACTTAATTACATTCAAACTAGTTTTTGCGGCAATTGTGAACCCCGCTGCAAATTTTGAAAATTTATCGATAATAGTCAGTATTTGCTGATTGTTGACGTGATATATATCAATGTGTAAAATATCCAGAGGTTTTTCCGGGGTTTCCGGAATTTGGAAAACTAATTTTTGTGGGTGTCTATCGTATTTGAGTGTCTGACACGTGTCGCAATCATTAATTATTTGGCTGATCTTGTTTTTCATATGTGGGAAGAAATACTCTCTTTTAAGGTGTAAATATGTTTCCTCTATTCCTCGGTGGTTGTTATTTTGATGATATTTCCTTATAATTTCATCTTGTTCATCGTTATCTGAAATATCTCTTATTCTGAGTGTACAACGTACTAAGCGGTAAGATTTATTGCTAGCAAAATATTGTGAAAAAATTTTCTGTACAATGCGAAAAACATCATCATTATCTGTATAAACTGCAACAAGCCTATTAGGCTTAATAAACTTAGCAAAAATTTTTATGATTGAATTTTCGTCATAGGATGGTGCTTTTATAATACGTTTTAACTTATTCTTGAAGGGTACCTCCACAGTAACCTTTGATTCCGGTTGTATTTCTAGTACTAGCTGTATATTAAATTCGTTCAGGGGCTTTTCCGAGATTGGGATCCCATCGTCCAGGTTCTCTTCTGCAGAGTGAATCGTACTCCCACTAGTGCCTATAGTAGAGAAAGCTTCATGGTTGTTTATATCTGGTGTAATTCTACTTAGGGCATCCGCGTTGGAATTTAGTACGCCTTTTTTGTACACTATTTCGTAGTCGAACTCCTCTAATTTTAGCCGCCAACGAACTAGTTTTGAATTTGGTTCTTTTAGTCCCATAATCCAAGTTAATGGTCTATGGTCTGTTACTATTTTGAATTTATGTCCGTAGAGGTAGGGCCTGAAGTATTTCGTGGCCCATACTATTGCCAAAAGTTCCTTCTCTATTGTAGAATAATTTATCTCTGAACCATTTAATGTTCTGCTGGCAAAACAAATAGGTTTATCGCTCCCTATTTGGCCCTGAGACAACACAGCCCCTAGCGCATAGTTACTAGCGTCTGTGGTTAAAATGAAATGTTTAGAAAAATCCGGGTATTGTAATATTGGGTCATTACAAAGCAGATTTTTACACATTTCGACAGTTCTGACATACTCTTCGGTAAGTTTTATGTCCATCCCCTTTTTCAAGCAGACCGTTAATGGTTTCGTTAGTTTCGCAAAGTTAGGTATAAATTTCCTATAATATCCTAATAAACCTAAAAAGGACTTAATTTGTTTCGCAGTTTTCGGAATTGGGAAATTTTTTACTGCACTTATTTTTTTCGGGTTCGGTTTTATCCCTTCAGTAGATACAATGTGCCCTAAAAATTCTATTTCCTTTTTCAGAAACTCGGATTTATCGACCTGAATTTTAAAATTCGAACTCCTTAATTTCTCAAATACCACTTCTAGATTATTGATATGTTCCTGTAATGAAGTTGAAAAAATTATGATATCATCCAGGTAAACAAGGCACACTTTTCCCACTAAATCTCTAAGGACGTTGTCCATGACTCTTTGGAAAGTTGAAGGTGCGTTTTTCAACCCGAATGGCATTCTAATGAATTCGTAATGCCCTCCTTCTACTGAAAACGCTGTTTTCGGGATGTCTTTTGGTTCCATTTCAATCTGGTGAAAACCACTTGCGAGATCTACCGTGGAAAAGTACATACACCTACCCAGTTTATCCAATAATTCATTTATATTCGGAATAGGGTATTTATCCGTTATGGTCTTCTCATTTAATTTCCTATAATCAATCACTAATCTCCATTTCTGCTTGCCACTCGCGTCTTTCTTTTTGGGTACTACCCATACAGGTGAACTCCAGGGTGAATAACTTGGGCGTATTATATGTTGATCCAATAGTTTAGTAATTTGTCCTTGTACTTCCTCCTTGTGGATGTAAGGGTATCTATATGATTTCGTATATATCGGTACATCATTCGTTGTTGGTATGCTGTGTCTTATTTTGTTTGAGAATGTCAATTCTTGCCCCTCTCTGTAGAAGACATCGGAATATTTTCTGCATGATTTTAGAAGTAGTCGTCTTTCCTCCTGGTTGAGATGTTCAAGCCGCAATAAGTTTTTTACATCCGTATCTTCGTTTACGTAGGATGGCCCACATTCTGTAGTATTGACTTCGACGTATTCCTGGGAATGGTATTCTTGCGTTTTCAAGGGTTGATCAAAATAGATAGTTTCCAGAGAGTCACTTAAGTTTGTTACTTCGACCAAACTAGACCAGTTCTGTGCCGTATAAATACCAGCTGAAATTACAAGTTTTTCATTTACCGGTGTTTCCGCAATCAAAATATCCCCTTCTTCAACATCAACGGGTAATTTAATAATCATTTTTGTATTTGGTTCGATCGTGATTTTGCCAGAGCACACGTTTGGTTTGTGATATAATGGTATAGCCGTAAATCCCGTCTCCAATGTATTAGATTTCAAGTCGATTTTAGCGCCAATATTGGATAAATAATTGATGCCCAAAAGACCATCGAAGTAGTTGTGAAATTTAAATAGTAATAATGAGAGTTTTCCCTTTTGTTTGAATTCTTCGAATATTGGTAATATTACCAATTTGTTTATCCTGTATTTAGCTAAAACTGTTTTTATTATCGTAGGTTTACATTTGATATGTTGTTGTTGGTCCACATGTTCCGGGTTAATGAATGAAGTTGAAGCCCCAGTATCTATCAGGAACTTGAGAAGTTTATTGCCAGGGAACCGGATTTTAATGTAAACCAATTCAGACCCATGTTTAACCCTGTCTAGGTATCCCGTTGGTTGTGGGAGGCAAGGTCTAGAAAATTTACCTCTTCTTCTACGTTAGTTAATTCGCTATACTCCCCCTCTTCTATTATATTGTTAACTTCAGTATTTGGATGTCTTCTTGTTTGTGCACTTGGGCTCTGTTTAATGCTTGGGAACGAGCCTCTGTTCCTCAGGTAGGAAAACCCACTTGACGTGTCCATGGGTTCCGGTTTTTGAAATTTGGGTACGTTAGTGTTGGTCATATTATTATTGAAGGGTGCATTGTTATGGGGTATATTATTATTGAAAGACATTTGTTTTCGTTGATTAAAATTATCGAGTTGATTATTATTAAAAGATGCTTGTGGACGATATTGGTTATAAGAATTGTTATTTTGGTTGCCATTGCGACTACCCCCCCTGTAAGCCATGTTCTGTGGGGATGGTGCCACCAAATTGTAGGTGTTCCTATTAGGCTGATAATTATAATGAGGTTTATTATGAAAAGGATTTCTTTGGTATGAATAGTTATTCTGCCTATTTTGATTAATTTTACCGTAAGACCCATTAGACTGTTGGTAGTATATATTCTGCTCCTTGATGCAGAAATTTAATGCTTCCGCTAGAGTGTTAGGTCTCATAGCTCTAATTGTTGCTCCCAATGGATCCCTTAGTCCTGTCACAAAAGAGTTGAGGCACATTTCTTCATAAAGTGACTTCTTAGCATATATCACATTTTGGTCTGCTTCGTGTAACAAAATGTTGTTACATAGAGCTGATTGCAATTCTACCACTTCTCCATAAAATTTTTCAAATGGTTTTCCAAATTGCTTCAGGGCATGAAGGTCTTTTATCAGAGAAGTCTCTGAACGTTTATCTGAGTAGTATGTTATTAGATTCGTTTTTATGTTATCCCAATTTAATGGGGTCCCGTACATATTGAGCACCTCATTCGCTTGTCCTTCAATTTTATTGCGTATGGCTCTCAACAAAATCTGCCCGTATGGGGTTTTATCTGTTCCCCGTATGAACAAAAGAATTTCCTCAACGTTATTGAGGAACTCATATAACAATCTGGGGTTACCATCAAATGTCGGTAACTGTTTGATGGCATCGGGTATTCTCAACGACTGGAATACATCCATCTGTGCTGTTAGTACTGCTGTTGAAGCAGGAGGGACCGTGCCCGAAGTACTTTGTTCCCGTGAATCGTTATTCATCCTAGCTGAATCTTCTACCTCAGGAATTGAATTTAAGCTCCTACTTTTAAATATTTGCGGAAGGCTATAAGGTGAACCCCTGTTTTTTGGCATTAATTATCTCTTACTTTCCTAACTTAGCTCCTGACGAAATATTCTGATAGATTTTCGCTTGATAACAATGTTAAAAAAATGAAGAAAAATTTTGTTACTTACAGCAATATTAATAAAATCAGCATGTCCCTTAGTAGTTGCGTGGTGCGATTATTAATCCCTTTGACTCGTTATTTCTTCCAGTAGGTTCCGGAGTTTGTAGATGAAGTGAAGCTACACAGATTTCCTCTGAGAAATTTAAATATTTTTGTGCGATACAAAAATGTATTTGAGTAATTTTTTTTTTTTTTTTTTTTTTTTTTAAGTTTTTATGTGGATATTTAGTCACTATATATTTTTCTTTTCCTTTTAAAAATTTTCCCTTGTTTTTTTTGTGATATAACAGTTTTGTAAATTTATTTGTTTTCTTTTTTATATTTTTATCCTTTTATTTTTGTGCGATACAAAAAGAATATTATCATATATTTTCTCAGTGGATAAATCCTTGCCTGATACTATATATGCTTTTAACGTATTCCTGTGCGATACAAGAATTTTTATTTGGTGTTCCTGTGCGATACAGGGATTTTTGTCACCTTTATTTTACTTGTATTCCTGTGCGATACAGGAATTGATTTTTTTTTTTTTTTATATTTAAATTTCTTTTCTTTAATTTCACAGTTTATATTATTTTTCTTTTATGTTCTACAAACTCCACGATTTTACTCGTATCGTCGTTTGTTTATTCAATTAATATGATATTCGCTCATATTCTACCCCCAGAAAAATTTTTATCTTTTAGTTCTCTTTTTTTTTTATTTATATATTTTCTTTTGCACTATATTTTCCACAGTATTCCTGTACGATACAGGAATTTCCCCCTTTTTATATATAGTATTTCCTTTATTTTATCTGATTAGTATGATATTCACTTCCTTTTTTTTTTTTTGTAATTAAATTTCTTAAATTTTTCCTCAGAGATTTTTTCTGTACAACTTTCACTTTTCCACAAAAACCGCCGTTCGACTGCGCCAGATAAAGAAAGAACAACGAGATTCACTTTATGTGTGGTTGATTAATAATAATAATATTTTATTGTCTGTTAATATTTATACTATTAATATGCTAATATTGCATTTTCATAATATTATTTAATTCTAAGAATTATACTAGGAAGTAATAAAATAAAATACAATTAAATTATTAATATGTTAATATTGCATTTTCATAATATTATTTAATTCTAAGAATTATACTAGGAAGTAATAAAATAAAATACAATTAAATAAAATGAACCTAAATAAAAATGCTTATTCATGTCTGACCCAATTTGTATAAGTATGTTAGTTAACAATGTTATTGGTAATGTTACGTTGATGATTGTAGTTGTTGTTGCTGCTGTTGGTTTGTTTGTTAAGTTGGTGGTTGTAGTTATTGTTGTTGCTGCTGTTGGTTTGTTTGTTAAGTTGGTGGTTGTAGTTATTGTTGTTGCTGCAGTTGTTGGTTTGGTTGGTGACTATGTGTAACATAGGTAACTAGGGTTAATTTCGTATTTATTCACAATTAGTTTCTCATGATTTCTAGCATTCCACTTGAGTTATTTAGAAATTAGTTTCGAAAAAAGTTATTTTTTATGCAAAATTATTATTTTTTAACTCGTAAAAAAAACACTTTTTTCGATTCCAAATAAAAAAAACTATATTAAGATGCATCTATTATCATGCATCCTGTAGTGTTTAGATGATCGAAGTCAGGCATACCGTTCCAGAGTTACGGTAAAATATACTGATGTGCCTGGTTAGAATATTAGACAGGTCCATAAAAAAGTCTGTAAGTGATAAGAAAAACTGAAGACACAGCTAATTTTGTCTTTTATTTCATTAAATACAAAAATAATACATTAAATATATTTTTCCGGGCTTTACTTTAGATCTGGGATTTATATAAGAAGGTGATTCATTTCCCCGCCCCCTCCCCATCACCCCTTTTGCACATAGTTATGGTAAATCGGCATATAAAATCATGTCAGTCTTATGTTTAAGGTATAATATATGCTGAACAGCTATTTGTAAAACACCATCGAAAATCTTTTCGAAAAACATTTTAACCCTCTAAATCAGAGGTCATAACAAACAGAAGCACTTAAAACGAGAATATATTGGTGTTTTTGCAAATGCTGGAAAATGAAGAGACATGAAACTACTCAGTTGAGATCTATTTTTCTTTTCAATCTCAACTGTAAGTTTTGTTTTTGTTTTATCATAGAAAAGCGACGATGACCTGCTTGCTTTAAAGTTAGCATACAACCTCAGTCTAACCAGACGCGTCAACTTTGACAGTTGAAAATTGCCCAAATTAGGTTTTTATGCCGGCTAGTTGAGAAAGAGACAACAATTAAGTGTTGGTCTTTCATTTTATCCAATTAAAGGTGTTGCACATTTTACAAATGTATGCGTAAAACAAAATAAAAGGAAACACTAATACTTTCTTATTTATATTTTGTGATACTGGCTACGTTGCCTGAGACGGCAATATCTTCCGGATCGTGTCGGGTATGGTTTGACTGTGATACAACTGAATGAAATTATAGATTTTTACACTCTTTGTAGCGAGTTTCGTTAACAGTCGTGCTGTGTATATGAAAATAACGAAAAGTACTCGGTCACCGCTGGCTTAGTATGATGATGTCTGGTGTCCTTAAAAAAAGGTAAATGTCCTACAAAAAAAAATTTGTTATAAAATTCTACTAAAAGTCTTAAAATACATACAAACTCCAGACTCACCTTTATCGCCAGAAATCGTTCAAAACTTAAAATGTGTGTTAAGGGTTATTTTCGCACTTTTTCACAATTAGTATTCGGAATAGGAAATCCTGTAAGCCTTACGCGTGAGGTATAATTGTGTTCAGAACTTTTACGTAAAATACAACGGAAAACTTTTTTGTAGAACATTTTAAACTTTTCACTCTTCCTCGTATGGGTGTTTTTATTTCTTTCTTAAAAAGATGTCAAAAAATTCCCCTTCAGCGGCAATATAGCTGGCTAAAATGTTCCGCAAAAACATTTGCCATAAAATTCTATTATAAGTCTTTAAAGGCAACGAAGCTCCAAACTGAACTTTAACGCCAGAAAAATAATTTAGTAAAACTCAAAATGTGTTTAAGTTTTAATTTCGTACTTATTTACAATTAGTACCCGGCAAAGGAAATTTTATAAGTCTTGAGTTTGAGGTAGAACATGTGTTCAGCACTTTTATGTGAAAGACTACGAGGAACATTTTTGTATAGCATTTCTGCCCGCTATATCGCCACTGAAGGGAAGATTTTTGCCTTATTTTTAAGAAGGGTACAAAGAAAGCCATTCAACAAAGAGTTAGATAGTTAAAATGATCCAAAAAATCTCTCCGTGGTGTTTTATGACAATGACTTTGTGTGAAATTGGCTGAAATTTCACTCCCCATAAAACGAATCCCAGATGTAAACTATTTTTGGTGCCTTCTGCCAGAATCAGTCGTTATAAACTTGTAATTTTGCAAATGTTGGATTATAATCAATCGTCAAAATGTTCTTAAAGTTAAGGAAATATGTGAGAGCCTGCGGTCATTAGTCGAATGTTAACCATTTCTGGACATATACAGACAACTTCTCCACACACAGTCTAAAAATATTTTGGACAGATGATATATTAAGTTTTCATCATATCATCTTTTGTAGCAGCAATTAAATAAAAATTGCTATACATAAACGATGAAGGCTTTAGAAGAATTTAGACATATGTAACATCTGACTTTTATACATCTTAATATTTAAACAAAAGTTATTAACTAAATTTCCGTAACACATTCTTAAATTCATTTAAATATTTTACTTTAACACAAAGAAAAAGGAGCCTATTGCTAAAAAGCATAACATTTTCATTTCGTCCACCTTGGATTACCATTGACAAATATGTTATCAAATCAAAATTGTCCAATAAAATTAGATTGAAATCATATTTCACATTACGATACACAAAATGTCATTAAACATAATTCGTTTAACTACAGTAACAGTAACTCCCATTCTTGATTTATGTACATATGTATGTATATATTGCTTGTACAACTTCTATAAGTAAATATATTACGTTACTCCCTTACGTATGTAGTAAGTATTAAACATTGAAGCCTCATTGAATAAAATTCAATCCATTCTATTTCAATTTGTTAACAATCAAAATCATACTCGTACCAAATAGAATAAAATTTTCAAAATTTCATATCAAATCAAAACTATAAAATGCCAAAAGACTGGACTAAACTGCATTTAAGTGCATTTACATAATTTTACATTGAAACATACTCGTACAAGCAAGGACATATCTACTTGCATTTAAAACAAAATATGCATTTACCAATACAATGATGCAGAGAGAGTTTAATATTTACATGAATATCTTCATGCGTATGTATGTACGTGTTCACTAAGATAAGAGCTCAGCAGTAAATTGCAGGAGTAAAGAGGCTTTCTAGATGGCCTGTTTAGCGGACATAAGGCCTGCCATCCCGCATTCCATACTCATTTACTTTTTACCCATGCTGTTATTGCTGCACAGGCCTTCCAAGCCTCTTCCCAATGTAGGGATTCTTACAGGCCTCTTCTGACATGCCATTTTGAAGGCTATATAAAGAAGGTCTGTTAAAAATCAGATGGAGGTGCACATTTCTTTCTACTGCAGTATTTTCATATCGACTTCTTTCGATTTGATTAATGTCTGTTTTTTTATTTCGAACTGTTTTTTTTTCATCAAAGGAAATGATGTAGTTCCGGCGGTATAATTATAAGTTTGTCATTTCCGATATAATAGCACCATGTGTGATGTCTCTTGTCTGTAAATTTCAGTCTTAGATACAAATTACATGGGAAAAAAGAATACGAGAATGTTTGTTATATCCAAAGCACTTTTTTACTTTTTAATTTAAAAATACAATACTCCTTCCATTTCCCTGCTTAGAGAGGGGAACGTGGAATGCCTATCGAACAAAAAATTAAAACAAAAAAAATAAAGTAGAACTTTCACCTTCCCTTCTACAAGAGGGCAGTTTGCATGTGCATCGGTCTTGCAGGCCTGTTGCCTTTTCCCGCTGGTAGATAATACGAATATGTGTAGTGTAGTTAAGCTGCAATTTGAAATTTTACAAATTCAACATTATTGATGTTGATGTATATTTGTTTGTTGTATTCGATGTTCCAATTGTTTTTGCTGTACACTGACTGATGTTGTTGTTTTTGTACATTTGATTAGGAGTTGGAGTTGTAAATCACTTGGTTGTACAAGCAGGATTTCGATTACATAAAGCATTTTAAGCCAATATCTATGAAAATGTGTCCGTATCCGAGTGTATTTAAATGTGTATGCGTAAGTATTGTGTGAGAAAGTGTTTTAAATAAACAGTTGGTAATAAAAGTAGTTAGTCCTTTTTCTACAATATAGGGGCTACTTTTCATAAATTGGATGAAAAGATGTCTGTAGGGAATAATTGATCATTATATCGGCTGTAGAGGTGATACGAAAATGTTGTTAAAATTTTAGGTAAGTATTGTTCGCACTGCTTTCAGACAAATAAAAATTGGATAAAAGCTTTACAAATATTGATAACATAGTGGCTGTTATAAGCTCTTGCACTCACAAAACAATGTTTCAAATAAATTTAATTTACTAGTTTAAGCGCCAGGAGACACGACACAATCGTCCGTATCTAGATACAAATAACTCATTTAAGGTTCAAAGAAATATTATCAAAACTTTACGTACTAAATTAACAACAAATCCTGAAAAACAGCCGTACAAAATATGCAAATGTAATTGCTCTGTGGGGAATTTGTGTCAATTGTGTCAAATGTACCTGTCCCATGACATCTGAAAATAGTACCACTGAAGGTAAGAAGGTTAAACAGCTATTCCCTTAACTTTAACCTTTAACCACTGCTTTAACTCGCATAAGAAGAGCCGGAGCTGTGTTAGTTTCTCTACGTTATTCTGTGGCCAGTTCAGTCGGGATTAGTCGCAATCAGGTTTTTTAAATTCAGTTCTACAACAAATTTCATAGCGGCTAGGACCGAGACCATTATTGTAGGAACTGTAACCGGCAGTATGCTTTAGTTCAGTTTAGTAACCCATCACAAGTGACTAAAAGGTATCAATTGCTCCTTCCTATGATAAATCCATGTTAAAATGATAGGTCCCCTTCATGCAAAGTGTTAGAACTCGAACCGATCTCTATCCCCAAAGGACTAGTCACATGACATGTTCTGTGCCCCTTGGATAATTAATAATATAAAGAATTAGAAATACGGTCAAATACAGAAACGAAATATGTATGTATTTCTAAATAAGCTCATTCAAGTTATTGAACTCTTTTTCCTTTTAGTCTGCCTTCCTACAACAACAACAGTTCAAACCAAATAAGAATTGTGTGCTGTTGTTCCCTTTGTAAAACTCAAATTTACAAAAACACTTGACTATTTTGTTAGCTTTTTTAACTTTAAGCAGAATAACAAAACCAAATTTAAAATAACAAGGTTCTAATGACTATAGCAAATATTTTCGTAGAAAATATAGCCCGCTTTATCGCCGCTGAAGAAAAAATTGTTGTCCCTTGTGTATGAAAGGGACTAACAGGCCTATAAAACAAAAAGTTAGAGGGTTAAAACATGCCACAAAAATGTTTCTTGTGGTGTTTTACACACAAGTGCTCAGCACATGTTATACTTGAAACGTTAGGCTAACAAGATTTGTTATATCGAGCATTTAATCCCAAATATTTTTGTAGAAAATTTCGCCACTGATGTGGAGTATTTTGCTTCTTTTTAAAGAAAGATACCAAAACCCCTACAACGAAGAGCTAGAGGGTTAATATGTTTTACAAAGGTGTTTCTCGTGGTATTTTACATAAAAGTGATGAATATATATTCATTAAACGTAAGACTTACTAGATTTCCTATTTCGAGTACTAATTGTAAATAAGTTCGAAATTAACCCTTAAACATATTTTCAGTTTTAATGATATCTAGAGTTCAAGTTGAGTCAGGAGCTTGAGACATATATTAAAGTTTTATTGCAAATATTTTACTTATGTGGCGCTGCTTTAGCATCAAATGTACTATAGAAAATATGTATAGGCTGGAACTAATATCCTTCGTACGATAACAGCTGCTAAAAACTCACACATTAACAAAAGTTCTAAAAATAACGATAGTAAAAACTGACTGTGACAAATATATTTAAAAATTTGTTGAATTTTGTACAAACCAAAAACCCTGAAAAAGAGACGAGGCACTCTTCCTCAGCTGTTTACGACAATCTTAGAAGAAATCATAGAAGCTCGACCTTGCTGAACATGAAAGACTAACCCTGATATTCATAAATATATAAAATGTATTTGAAATCTATTTTAAGAAAATTTTGTATGAAAAATTTTACATAAAATACATTTCAAACTCATTTTCAATTTTATGAATATGGGGCTAACAATTTTAGAGTAAAGAATCTAACTTATTTTTAGCTCAATTAACATTGAGTAAATAACATGGGCATTTCCATATTGTTAATTCAATGTCAATTAACATTCAAATAACAATATGGGAAATATTCAGTTTTTGTCACGTACGTCATCAATCAATTAGACTTGTTTTTCTTCAAATAAAACTTGATTTTTACTTCTTTATATATTTTTCTATTATACATATCGCTCATTTACTCAAACAACGACATAACTCAAAAATAAAATTTTTGAATAATATAATTTTATTTTTCCAAATTGGAAACTTTAAGGCCGTTTTCGGCAAAACTAGTTTTTTTGAGTTATGACATTGTTTGAGTAAATATGCGATATGTAACTAAAAGGTAAGATTTGTCACGTTACGTGCCAAATAGTGTGCATTTCTGAGCAAAATCCCATATATTGATAGAACTGACATAAAATTATAAAAAGGCAAATTTTGTAGCTCATGCGTTCGTTAGTTACATTTTGCTTTATAAAAACGAAATTAGAAAACCGATTAATAGATCCTTTACACATTTTGAAAAGAGTATAAATTTTAATAATAAAAACGACAAAGCTGCTTTAACAAAAAAACTTTTTCTTAACAAAATTAGTCGCAGGCTGTAACTGTGCGTGGAACATGGAATTCATGATATAATAAATTAATAAAATGGGTAAAAAAATTTTTTAAGTTAAATGGTTTTATTGTAATGAAACATGATAATGATGCAGATAGTGCACTAAAAGCTAAAAAGTAATTATGTAGTACCAGGTGCCAGCTACCAGAAAACTCTCCTCAATAACATAAGGCATTGATCAGACTAAAATAAAACCGTGGGGCATTGTTGACTATAGATAACCGAAAGTCGGTAGCTGGCACCTGGTACTACATAATTATTTTTTAGCTTTTAGTGCATTATCTGCATCATTATTATGTTTCATTACAATAAAACCATTTAACTTAAATTTTTTTTATTTATTTTATTTTTAAATTTTTTAGTTTTTTACTTTATGTCCTAAACTCTATGATTTGTACCTTGGATGTGGATTTTCGTGGGGTACTGCATCATAGTAGCCAAGCGCTTTCATTTAATACCAATATTGAGGGGGCTGACAATATCTATGCATGAATATAACCCCCCCGCCCATTTTGTATTGGCCACCATTTTGGAATTAAAAGTTTTTCATTGCGTACTGTATTCTAGTAGTCAAACTCTTTCATTTGATATCCATATTGAAGTGTTTATAGACAAATAACTAAATCACCATTTTGTGGTGGCGGCCATTTGTGATTTACAATAATACTGAATACACATAATAGTAACATCATCAGATTAATCGCTCATGAAAATTTAATGTGTTCACCACATTTCAGATCAATCGGTTAACAGAAAATGGTTAAGACCTAATATTACTTTTTATGGGCGTGGCACAGCCCACTTTTTTAAATACAAAAGTGTAGAGTAATTGTAAGTAAAGGTGTCCACTAAATCTCAGATCAATCGGTTAACAGAAAACGGCTAAAACTAAGTACCACTTTTTATGGGCGTGGCGCAAATTGTCACCAAAGCTACAGGCGCTTACAAAATTTCAGATCAATCGGTCAACAGGAATGGGGTAAATTTTCAATTACTAGATTTGACACGACGCGTCGGGCTGATAATATAATTTTTGGGCTTCTAGCCCAAAAATTATATTAACAGCTAAAGGTCATGATTCACTATCCTACGCGCTATTCGTCAAATATGACATGTGTGCTAAGCAAGTATGGTAGTGTGGACTAAAAATGCAACTGTGTGACAGATTTTTTTTTTGTTTGTCAAGTCGTATGATTTGGAAAAATTTATGAATATTTTCATAAAACGATAGTTTCCATGCGATCATGTGTATATACAAAGCAATCAGATGTTTTTACATAATTTTTGTGTAATAGTGTGGCACGTACAATGCCATTTTGAAGCAATTTTTTAAAGTCGGTCAGAATTCGGTAATATTTTCTTGTGCATGAATCGTGCAGTCGTGTAGGATAGTGAAGCCGGGCCTTAACAAAGCAGCAAGTCGGTCATCGTATATTATAATATCTTAAGTTGTATCATACATTTTATTGCCCAGTGTTATTTTAAATATCTCGGTGGGATCTAATCGTCTAAAAGTCCTGTTTAAAACATTGTCGGTCAGATAAATGGCCAGTCAGTCGTCGTTTAATTTTTTTCCCCCAAGAAAATACAACCTTCAATGTGATATAAAATGTATTGGCGATGTAGATGTTATTGCTACAGACAATACAACATTTACGTTTTATTCAACATAATACAACAACTTACTACTGCTGCAAATTTGTAATCAATTTATGAGATTGTGTGTGAGTATTAGTGTTACAAACTTCTATGCAATTGTTGCTTTTAGTTATCGTTGTGTTACGTCTGTCTGACAGTTTCTAATATTAAACAATGTTGATGTAGTTGATTTTACAAGGGACACATCAACTGTTTATATGGTTTACTGCGAATATTCTAATGCCTGTCTTTGTTGACTTCTATCAGAGAGTATTTATGTTTGTAACAAATCAATTTTGTTCATTTTACATATGAATGATTATTTGACTCCAAATCATATTTTACAGAGAAATGTATGTAAATCATATTTTTCTATGTCGGTAAATTTTTACCTCTAACTCTTATTCTTGATTGTGATTTTGCTGAAGATTTTATGAAATGCGTTATTAAATATTAATTTTCAATCTCAATGATTTTATGTGTAGAATTGTTGAAGCAATTAATTTAATTGCCTGATAATATTATATGAATTAAATTTTGCAGACAAGCAATAATATGCAACATATTTGCATGGCTCTAAAGACTGTGTCAACTGGAAAACAACCGAAAGTGGGTGACAAATTATGGTTTTAAGAAATTTTAAAATTTTTTAGTAAAAAATATAATGCACTTTTATTGTACAACATCTCTTTTACTGTATAAATTTGCCATTCTCATATTTGTATACATCTATTCCGCACATACATTTCTTAACAACCACAAACTTAGATCTTCTCTACGTGCCATTAATTGAATTCAATTTTCTTTTACTTTTTCTACACCATAATTACTTCATTTAATTTTGCCTTCTTTTACAATTTAATACAGCACTGAAATATTTCATTTTCATTTCTCATTTTTCGTTTCCAAAATGAATCATGATTCCTTGACTGCGAGTGGAGGAATTCCTTGTTGTAGGTACGAGTACTAAATAATGTTTACACTAAAATAATTGAATTAATAATTACTGCGTGTGGTTTTCAGGGTTTCGCAGCTAAAAACATAAAAATTACTTTAGAAAAAAATAATAAAAATAATTATTACAATATTGTATTATAACGTAACGAAGTAAAGGAAACTAAAGAAAAGTAGAATTAAGATTTTCGCTTAGTAATTACTTACAACACATCCACTTTATCTTGAGCGCTGACGGTGTCTTTTTGAAAATGTTGTTTTGTAATGGAAAATACACAGAACGAAAAGAGAGCTAAGAACGAAATTCGCATCTTTTTGCATGTTTTTTGATGTAGCAGCAGATCAAAATTTAGGCGAAGATCCGTATAATTATACTGTGCAACAAAAATAAAATAGACTTAGCTCTAACAGATGATTCTGGTAGAGGGCACAAAAATATATATTTGTGTATTTGCGTTTTGAAAGTTTACATCGGGAATTCATTTTAGGGGGAGTTAAAGTTACCCCATTTTTACACATAGGAAATCTTGTAAGCTTTACGTTTAATATGTATAACATGTGTTTAACACTTTTAATTAATATACCAAGAAAAACATTTTTATGCAATATTTTCGTGTTATAGGAATTTGCTGTCCCCTTCTTAAAAGAGGAACAACAATGCCATTTCAGTGGATATGTAGCGGAATAAAATGTTCCAACAAAATTTTTCAAAGAAATTTTCATAAATTTTCATTTAGAAATTAAAATGTATTTAAGAATTAATTTCGCACTTATCTACAATTAATACTCGGAATAGGTGAGCTTACGTTTAAGGTATAAAACGTGGTCAGCACTTTTATGTAAAACACCAGAATCAAAAATAACGCACGGTATCATTGGATACCACGTAGGAACGTAGTTCTCTACGTCCTCAACTAGGTTGAGAGCAACCACCGGGATGGTTTGGGAGCATCCACCGGGATGTCGGTGATGACTTTTCTCGCTTTATATCGAGCTTTCTCATGTATCGTTCTATACGAGTTGTTATAGATGGGATCTCATCCAACGAGTTCAAGATTAATTCGGGGGTACCACAATGACCTTCTCTGTCAAACTTTCAATCCTATCTACTCTTTTGCAAATGACAGCATCATCTGCCATTCATATTCATTCAGTAATAGACCAAGCCTGTCGGAGATTGGGGCCATGAGCCAAAACATGAATGAGACACTCAATCGCGATCTTATAACAATCTCTGAATGGGGTCATGCGAATAGGGTCAATTTTAGTGCTCGTAAGACCCAGTGTTGTATGTTTACCCACATACGTATGACCGATCGTGCTGCTTCATCTATAAATATGGGCGGTGTGGGTATCGAGGAATCAGTAGCTCTTGATATTCTTGGCATGAAAATACAGTGTGATGTTCGATGGACGGATCACATTTTTCAGGTCTCAAAAGAAGCATTAAGTGCCTCGGTTTCCTAAGAAGGTGTAAGAGATACTTCACCCCATCTGATCTCTTCAATATTTATACCGCCTATATCCGCCCGAAAATGGTGCTTCAAAGTCTATTTTGAAGTTACTGGGTCGCGTACAGGAGAGGAACGTTTAAATCGATTATCCATAAACACTGCTCTCTCTATCCCCCTTTCCACAACGAATTTTCCTAATTCTGGCGCAATGCATTGCATGAGTAGGGGCCATCCCCTGAGTGCCGGTCTTGCGAAAAAAAGGTTTCGCCACTGGACAAGCATTTTTCGTCCTAAGACCTGGTAAGACCTCGCTAGTGTCATGTATTGACCACAATCATTAACTCCACCGATACTGGCGGCCAAGTTTTTATTCTGCCGATAATTCCTCCTACCAGAGGCCATATTGAATACTTTCTAAGCCATGCCATTATCATCCGTACAGAAACAGAAGCAGCAATAATAGTTGAATCAGAAGTACCTCCAATAGCACCAGTAGCAAAATTTGCACCAACAGGATGCTCGGCAGCAGCAGCTTGTCTTAGACGCTAATGGCTTATTAATAACATAAATCAGTAGAAAGATGATAATTTAAGTTTCCAGATGATAAGAGGAAGCCAATTTTAAGAGACGTCAACACCTAAACCAACTATAATTTGGAAGATAGCGTCCCCAGAAGATTACGGCAACACTGAAAATCAAAATTATGTACGCCAAAATTTCATATCATTGACAAGCGCCAACACCATTATGCTATGTAGTTGTGACCAGTATTCGCGGCCAGTATTTTTTCATTTTAAAAAGATTTTTATTCAACCCCTTAAACATAGATTTTTGTTATTCAGAGCATTGATGTGCATGACGCGCCATAAGGAACTTACAAATTTTTACGGAACATTTTAGCTCCCTTTCTTAAAAGAGGGGAAAAAATCTCCACTTTCGCGACGATATAACAGACTAAAATGTTTTACAGAAATCTTGGACATAAAATTTTACGACAAGTCTTGAAAGACATTCAAAATCTAGATTCTACTTCATACTAGTTACTTTCGTACTGATTCACGATTAGTACTCTACATTGTAAATCTTGTAAACTTTTGCGCTACGAAAAAAATTCTGTGGAACGTTTTAGTCATCTACCTCTTCACTGTATGGGTCTTTTATACTTTGCTTAAAAAAGAGACAAAAAAAATCCCCTCCAGCAGCTGAAATGTTTTACAAACATATTTGCCATAAAGTACTACTAAAATCTTAAAAGACTTCCAAGATCCAGAACCAAATTGAACGGCAGAAATTATTAATAACTTAAATTGTGTTTAAAGGTTAATTTCGTACTTATTAACAATTAGTACTCGGCAAACGAAGTCTTCTAAGTGTTACATTTAATGTGTAAGACCTACTTAGCATTTTCATGTAGACCACCATGAATAACATTTTTGTAGAACATTTCAGCCCGCTATATCGCCGGTTAAGGGGTCTCCATTTTTTCTAAGAAATAGAGAAAAAGACCCTACATACAAAAGTTAGATGGTTAACATGTACCACAAAAATTTTAAACCTGGTGTTTTGGAACTACTGCTGGCTCACAAGTTCAGAATCTTATTGAGTTCTTTGGAAAATTATTTTTCACTGACTAATATCTTAAATACATTGAAAAATTATTATTAAAAAAATCGACTGTTTCCAAAATTTAATTCCGCGGTAATACGTCGAAATATTATGTTTTCAAGAAAAAATTTTATATGTTAAAGGAGGAGAAATTCGCCATACTCCCGAAAATTCAGCTAAACTCTCTTAACTTAAATGCATGAACACAGAGTTTTTAGCACTTTGAAGAAAAAAGAAGAAAAAGTATGAAAAAGTACCAAACTCCTAAGAATTGTTTAGTTATTACTTTAATCTAATTTTCTTTATTTAGTTTTCTCAGAGTGTATTCTCACTATATTGTATGTATGTGTGCATACATAGATAGTGTACCACTTGACCAAGTATTTCTTTAATAATATCGATTTCGAATATATCTCGAAGATTTCTCGTGCAAAACTATCGAGAATGATCCTCAAAAAGAAATAGAATAAAATTTACCTGTCGCTCAGTTTTGTTAAAAAAAAGAAACATTCGATTTCGAAGGTTTGTTAGCAATATCAAAAGTGGGCCAATATCGATCAAATCTCGATATCGCAAAGAGGCAAGAGCAAAAGTATTTTTTAAGATTATTATCTTTATTTTTTGATTAATTTATTTTAGTTTATTTTATTTATTGTTTAATTCTTTAACTAACGCTGCAGCAGTCAGATTCGAACAGGGTACCTCCAGGCTAACAGGCTAGCACACACACTGGGCTACCCAGTAAAAAATGTTCATGGTTTTTGAAGCACTAAGGCAATAATGCGCATAATAATACGCTGTCAAAAAGAGCTTATTGCAGAACAGTGAACGTACATGAAAGAAACTATACAAAAAAGCAGATTTTTCACTGCTGATACAATGCAGATTTTTACTTACAGTTTTAGTGCTGAAAATTATGATGATTTTCAGCGCTTCAAAAAGCGCTTTTTGTATCAAAAATATAGTATTCCAAACCGCGAACTTGCCATACAAAAATCAGCACTGATATCAGCAGGTTTGTAAGCACTACTATTATTATTTCATAGTAAAAACATGATTTAATTGAAGCAATTTTTTTACTTGGTATCGTCCCACATTCGATAAACTATCGAGAGAAGTTCGCTTTAGCGATCATTCGAATTTTTTTAGATTCGCGAACAAATATCGAACAATTTTGTTTCGAAATTTCTTCGCTTTAGTGAGCATTCATTTACATCGAATCTCAGGTCAAGTGGGATATATCTCTTACATTTAAGTTGATTTAATAAATTAACGTTAATTAGTTGATATTTTGTGGTTTTCATTCGACTTCCACTTATTTTTCTTTCTTATATTCCACTTAAAAGATGCTCCCTATTCTTTTATTTTTTCAAAGAAAAAGTTTATTTTCTTTCATCATGCGTACGTACACCAACAACAACTTACTACACGTACGTGTCTATTCATTTAATTCAAAGATTGTTTCTTTCACTCTGCAAACACAATCAGAAGCTGTTGTGCACTAGCAAAAAAACACTTAATTATGCTTTTTGACTTATTCTAGGAAAAAGATATAAAATTTACTTAAACAAATAAAAATACCACGCGCAAAAACATTAAAGGTGTCATTAGTGTGAAACCATTAAATTTTGCAGCAGCAACATTGTATCGATTTCTTTTTATCCATTTATTTCAGATTTTTCATCGGAATACCTACAGAATGCAGTTTGTTTTTTATTCAAGAAATTTTAAACGTCAGTTTTAGTTTCATTTGTAGAAAATTTTTATTTTTTGGCTACATATTCACACGTATCCATTAAGTGTTTGTTGGAGAAAAGTGCAGCATAAAGATAAAAAGCATCAGCAAATTTTATAAGATACATTTGAGATTTAAAACAATTTGTAGTAGTAGACTTTACAATAAAAAGGCAAACAATCTTAATGAACAAAAATTTGTATATTTCATTTTGGGCCTTGTGCCAAATTAAAATTTATATTCAACTTGGATAGATTTCTTTTAAATGTTGTGTGTACCTTTGCACAACTATTACACACGAACTTGTGCTTGTGATCGGCGGCAGCAATTGTAAATAGTGTTTAAAGAAATGTTTTTTTAATAAATAAAATTTTTCTAAAACATTGTATTTGATGCATACTGCAGCACACGTATAATAATAAATTCTAAAATATTTTCAGATTTTTTTCAAAATCACTTTCCACCCACCAAGTGTCAGCCCCTCCCTTACTTATTGTTATCCTTGAGATTTTTTTTCTTAATTTTATTCTACAAATTTCAATTGCTTTTATCAATTTAATTAATTAAAATAAATTTAGCGCAAAAACTATTTTACCATTTAAACAATGATATTGTTTTTTTTTTTGGTGTATAGTTTCCACAAACATCTTTATTTATAAGCTCTTGAAGATATATATTTAACATTAAGCTGCTATTGGTATCAGTTTAATTAATTAATTAATTGATTAAAGCCAACAATTTTAAACTTTATGAAAATCATATGTATGATTGGAACTTGAAAAAATATATTATTATGTTTATTCTTATCAGAACAAATGCTGAAGCGAAAAGTTAAGACCACTACTTGTTGTGGCAGGCAATGCAAAATACAAAGGACACAAGGCTAAGTCACAAAAAAAAAAAACAAGGCTATGAAAGTAAAACTGCAGGTTAGATCCATTCAATATCTACAGCTGCTGAGAAAAATGGTATAGGCGTCCATGTAGTTATAAAACCACAAGCAATTGAAAAGGTGTCAGGTACTTTTGACCTACCTCCCATGACGACGGGAAATATATCAATTACAGTTAACTAAGAAATTTGTTTCATTATTAGTAGGGAGGTAACAATACGCAATTTTGCGGATACGATAACAATACCAATATTCAAAAAGAAATATCGGCGATACCGATTCCGATACCAACACGCATATTGAAATTGAGTTCAAGTTTAAACTAACAAAGCTCAAGTACGGTATTTTTTTTTATTATACAAAATTACAGTGTAAGAGATTATTAATATATAAAATTGATATTAACCCAGAGTAAAAAATTGGAAGTAATTTTTAAGGATCTACATTTTCACTGCTTTCAAAGCATCTACATTAAAAATATGCAGATAATTAGTAGAAAAGCAAGTAAAATATTTTTTAAGTCATACAAAAATTTATAATTCCTTTATAATTTTAGAAAATACTCGCCATGCTTTTTAAAAAATCGATTTTTTAAAGGACATTTATCAACTAATATTCTTCTAAATGGCTTAATAGCTTAATTGTTGAATTTCTTCTAAAGGTTTTCATTTATTCACTGAAATTTACATGAAAACACTGTTTTGCATTTAAAGCCGCATAAAATGAAACAATTTGCGAAAATGGGTAATTTTTCATCCTTTTTCCTTGAGGAAAAGTCATTATACAGGGTGGCACAGCATTAGCTATATGGTTTAAATGGTTTATAACTTTTTTATTTATGCGAGTATAATGATTGTTTTTTTAAATACAGTATATTATTGGGGAATATTTTGCAATTAGCTTTGAAAAATGATATCCTGTAAGTGATGTCCATTTTCTGCTTCGCACATACGGGCTCTTTTTAGCATATTTTCCATAACTTTTTGCAAAATTTCGGGTGTAATGGCCATGATTTCATTTCGAATGTTGGTTTTTAGTTGGGGTATGGTTCTTGGTTTGTTAACGTACACTCTTTCTTTCAAATATCCCCAAAGAAAACTGTCAGGAGGTGGTGAACGTGGAGGCCAGTTAAAATCGCTTGTACGCGAAAAAATGCGTTCGCTGAATAAGTCCCTTAATAAAGCCATTGATGCATCTGCACTATGTGCTGTGGGTCCATCTTATTGAAACCACAAGTTAGGATGGTTTTCCACAGCTGGCCAAACAATATTTTCCAACATCGTCCGATATGCACCACCGCTGACAGAGATTGAGACAGCACTTTCATTAAAAAAAATATTGGCCAATTATCGTTTCGAAGGATACACCGCACGAAACAACACTTAAGTGGGTGTGATTGTCGCTGATGAACTGCTCTTGGATTTTCCGTAGCCCAAATCCTGCAGTTTTGCTTGATGACATACCGGTTTAATAGGAAATGGGCTTCATCGCTCATTACCGAATTGTGAATAAAGTCTGGATTTTCTTCCGCTTTTTCACGGTAACGAATGACATATTCAAGCCGTTGCTGGTAGTCTGTCGTCTTCAATTCTTGCACAAGTTGAACTTTATATGAGAACAAGTCTAATGTACTCAAAATTCTCTGCAGTGACCGCCGTGATAGTTCAAGTTATGTCGAACGCTTACTTGTTGATGTTGATGGACTATGCTGCACGCTCTCCCGTACACGTTTAATATTTTAACCAATGTGCACGGTAGGTATTCTTCCGGCACCAGGAAGGGCTCTTACAGTCCCATGGTGACGAAAATGTCCAATCAAATGGTTTATTGCTGACGCTGTGGGTGCAATGCGCACATTAAAATGACGACGATATGCACGCTGTGTCAACAAAATAGACTGTTGGTTTGAAAAATAAATTTCAATTATTTTTGTACGTTGTTCGATAGTGTAATGATTCATAATTAATTCCCCAAGTCTTCTTCACAAAATGCTCAAAAAAACAAAGAAAAAATAATAATTAAAAAAAGTTATAGAGAATTCAAACCATAAAGCTCATTCTGCGCCACCCTGTAAAACGCCGAAAAAGAAATTTTTCCTAAGATTCTTGCAATAATGACAAGCATTTGCAAAACTACTGCCCGATCGCAAATTCTACACATTCATAGCTTCTTTCGAGTGTCTCTTTTTGCTGGGAATAAGACTAAAAAAAGAATAATAAATTGAATTTGAATTCATGTTAAAATTAACAAAAACTTAATTATTTGTTTAAAAAAAACTCTGAAAAAAATCAAATAAGAATCGTCGTATCGACAGTAAAATACCGCCGATACCGATGTACCGGAAAATCTAAATTAACGTTGATATATCGGTATACGTTACTTCCCTAATTATTAGTGCATAAATCCACTAAAAGTGGAAGTTGTTGATGTGTCTTATGGCGTTTTCTTTTCTAAAACAAAAGTGTACCATAAGTGTTACATGTGATTGGGCAACATTTTTTAAATGCTCCCCTGATTTTTAAAAAGTGTTGCATATTTCACGTTTACAAAAGAACACTAGTTTATTGATTTCAGAAACAATAACAAAACCAGCTTTTAATGTTGTGCTGCACTAATGCCCCTTTAATTAAAAAATGAGTGTTGGACATGTAACATTTTTTTTCCTTTTTAAGGGCAACATCATAAGAAAAGAGCACGTTACACTTTTAACATAAGACATATTTTTCAGAAAAGAACATAAATAAATGTAAAAGATAGAATAAATGCAGCATATTGCTCAGAAAAGAAAACGCTATTAATAACTTTAAAATACATGTTTGTTTGATCATATGAAAGTTTTCTGTGCATTTCTTTGTACGGCAACATGTAACATGAAGTTTTCAAGATCTGTTCTAATTTGTATTCACCGTTCAACATCATGGTCTTTATTTTTTCGCAGCTCCGGTAATGTCACAAATCTCCGCCTGGAAATCGGTGAATGCCTTGGATGACCTGATCGTCCATTTTGGGCTACTTTGGTGACGTCTATAAAGACCACTACTGTATCATCTTGGTAGTTGCTTTCAAAAATCGTTCCACAATCTATTATTTAATATGCACATACTGCCCTTTGTTAGCCCGCCTTCGATTTGCTCGAAATTTTCTAATTACATATTTCTTTATATCAGTATATTTGTCTGCATTAGTTTTTTACATTACAGAAATGAAACATTTAAAATTTTCCCACTTCTAACTCGTGTAATAAATAACTTAACACAATTAATGGAATTTTTCATATGACCATAACTACTAAACTGATAAAATAATTATGTATTACGAGTATTTGAAAATAAATATAAATCTTAAACTATTTTTATGGATCCCATTCACTTAAACTCTAATACAATATTTATGACCACACATTAACAAAGTCTTTTACGGTTATTGTCACACCTGAAACAATGACCAAACACACAGACAAACAGACACACACACCCACGTACACAATTGGATACCGGAAACGTAACTCAATCAATTCGCATAAGCTCGTATATCAATTGATCTATTTTTAGCCCTTAACATTAACGAGTATGAGACATTCTTTTTATATGGGCCAAATGAAGAAATACAAACAAACAAAACCAATAAACTTCAATCGTTACAAGTAATAAATTTAACACTGATGATTGAGCTTCCAAAACCAATTGATGCCATTGAAATGAAAATGGTAAAAAAAAGCTGCTACTTTTTTCTTTCATGCTCATGACTAAAATACCCACCAAAATTACAATTTATTGGTTGTATTCTACTATTTCGTTTGTTTATTTTGAGCTACGAAAAAAGAAGAAAGAAAAAAAAAGAAAAAATAAGAAACGAAAGAAATAAATGAAAATGCTTCAAAACAACGTAAAAATGACAATGGACTTCAGGATGTCCTTTTCAAAATGTTTATTCTCTGTTTGTTTGCCATGAAGCTAGCTGGTAGAAATAAAGACCAAATGAAAAAAATAAAAATAGATTCCGAAGCACTGACCATTCTAAGCACACGTTAACCGAAGAGATTTATGACCTAAATAACAAAAGGGATTGGGCTACATTTGTCCCATAATTTATGACCGCTTTTAACCGGCTTCTATTCGTATACAAAAATGTGCAATAGTCATGGCCAGGAAAGAATCATGTGTATAGGCTTTTTTATTCGTTAACTTAATGTCAGGCCATTTAGAAATGTATTTGACTTTTTATGTAGTTAATACCTGTAAAATTAAGTTTAAATGTATTTCGACAGAGATATATATTTTTTCGTTCGTAAAGCTAAAGTGGCAAATTGTCAGCAAATATTTTAAGACCCTTAATATTAAATAGGACATTATTATAGTGTAATAGGACCTTTGAGTATTATTAATAAGATAGATGTTTAATGAATACTCAATTACTAGTAAGGATGAAGTTGTTGTTCAAGCGAAATTAAAGACAATAAAAATACGAAATGCACTCAGTTGTTGCTACATGCTGGTATTGTATTAACAAAATTAGATAATTTACGTTTTGGAATGTTTACAACAACTATGTTGTTTCCACTATTTACTCGAGAGCTTAGGGTGTATTCTTTAAGTTACACCACTGAATAATCAAAATAACGGGATAAAGCTTATTTTCCTTTTTCGGTTGGACCTCTTCCTTGAGATTGAATAAGATATATTTTCCACACACATCAAATTTATTCGGATGGCTTCTGCAATTACGTCTGTCAAATTTCTTCATAACTTTTAAAGAGTTATCAACGATTTCGAAATTTAATTTATGTATATTAGAAATATCAACTCACTTTTGAAGTAAAAATATAATTTTTTTTTTTCAAAAACCACAGTCATCTACTGCGCATTACTAAGTTATCAAAACTGAAGTATCGTATCGTATTATTAAGTCTTGCAAATGCAATAACTAAGAAAAGTGACGTGTTGGACACCCAAAGATAGAATAGCATCCAATTGTTACTTTATTAAATGTATACAACTTTATGATTTTTTTTAATTACTTTAGTCTGCTACTTCTGCTTTGGTTTTTTTGAAACAAACTTTTAAAATTAAAATCTATTATATATTACATACATAATTTAATATTATCTTTATGAAAAATTTCAAAAAGTGAAAAAAAGCTGCAGCTAATAAACATCAGACGCACATTTTGCTTGTCATTGATTTAATTGTTTTCATGATGATGGTGCTGCTGATGATGATGATGATGGTGCTGATGATGATGATGATGATGATGTTGCTTCTTAATCTATTGTGTCTGTTGTAAATGTTTTGTTGCAACATCAACTTAAAATTGTCATGATTTTGGCAACAAATAAAAATGATAATAAAAAATTATGTTTGACCATAAAACAATTAGAAATTGTGTTTCATAAAAAAAGTAAAAATTGTAAAAAAACAAAGATGTGCATATTAACATAAATAAACTGAAATGATACGCATTATTCCTAAAAACTCTTCTCTCTTTGCACTATCAAACATATAAACACTGTACAGCAAAATCAGTTTTTTCAAAATAACAAGGCTATAACGACTGATTCTGATGGAGGGCTTCAAAAGATATGGGCATTAACAGCGTTCTGCAAGTGTACATCAAAGATTCATTTTAAGGGGGAGTTAAATCCATGTCAGATCTTACAATATGGTCAGATCTGCCAATGTGCTGAGGATGTATTGACAATAAAAAATTGTTAGCACAAGGTATATTGGTAGTTCACACGGTTGTATCAAAGTTGTTAGAGACAATTGTCTGACAATTATCTGACAATAAATAAATTTATTTGACAATATTGTCAGTAAAAAAATTGGCAGTTCACACGATTGTCAGATGCAAGAAATTGTGAGATCTGTTGTTTGGCGCTGCCAGACTCAGATCATTTAACAGAAATTATCAATAATTTATGATCTGTGCCTGTGTTAACTTTAAAAAGAGAAAATATAAATTAGTATTCAACAAAAAGAAGCAATTTAAACTATTTTTGCTGCATCGTTTCTTTCATTTCCTTTTTTTCCTTAAAAAAAAAGATGTACTGCACACATCTGCTGCCAATATAAAGAAGTCTCTGACAATGACGCCATTGTCAGATGCAGAAACTTCGCACATCTGACAATTAAAATGTCTGATAATAATCTGACAATGGCAATGCGATGTGGTCATACGATTGTGAGATGTCTGAAAATGTTTTGTCAGTAGGTAGTATTAAAATCGACTGACAATACTTTTTCTGCCAACGTTGTCAGACAAAAATTTTTAGTTCACACGATTGTAAGAACTTTTTAGCACATTTTACTTACAATATTGTAAGATGTGACAATCGTCTGTACATAGCTTAAAACAACACGGCATACATTTTTGTAGAATATTTTAATCTTCTTAGTCGTTGGTGTATAGGTCTTGTTTTCCCTTTCTTGCAGCGGTTATATAGAGGACTAAAATATTCTTACAAAAATGTTGCTCGTGATGTGCTAAACACATCTTATACCTTAAACGTAAGGTTTAAAAAATTTCACATGCTGAGTACTAACTGTGAATAAGTAAAAAATAATCCTCACAAACATTTTAAGTTTGAAAAAATGTTTACCGTTCGAGTCTTGGGTGTCCTTAAAGACTTGGGTGCTTTGAGGACTTACAGTATGATTGAAATGTAAATACTTTTGTAGAATATTTCAGCCCGCTAAATAGCCGCTAAAGTGAAGTGATTCTGCCCTGTTTAAGAAAGGGACGAAAGAATCATATAAAGATGGGCTAGAGAGTTAAAATGTCCCACAAAAATTTTTCTCGTAGTGTTTTACATAAAAGTGTTAAGGACATCTCATACCTTAAACGAAAGGTTTACCGGATCGCCTATGCCGACGTTTTGAATGATTTCTGACGTTCAAGATGGAGCTTGGATGTCTTTTAGCGCTTTTCATTCGGGATTTCCGGGAAAAAAATTTCTGGAAATTTCTGCGAGAATTCCCGCGATTTCTTTTAATATTATTATAGCAGCTTTACTTTGTAAGCAGATATTTTTCGCGCTGCTCTTAGAAAAATATGAAAAATATATCAAAAATATACAAATAATTTGAGTTAGTTTTATTTGCTTCATATTTTATTTTCACAATTCTCTAAGAGCAGCGTTTAAAAATATCATATTTCGTGAACAAATAAATTTAACAGATTGTCACCAGGTGGATATAACAACCAAAGTATAGACTATATTTTCCAAAAATGCCAGATTTTTATCTGTATCCATACATGGAGTTTTGGGGACGTTTTATTTGACCCATATTTTTATAAAAATTGCAATTTAAAAAAAATGATATTTCGTGAACCAGTGAAATAACAAAACGTCACTGAGTGGGCATAATTAGGAAGTGCAGGCCTATACTTTCTAATAATGTTAGATTGTTATTGTTATACCCACATGGGTTTTTTAAGTTTTAAACTGTGCATTTTTAAGTTTTCTAAGTTTTAAACTGTGCATTTTTCAAAAATTATAAACTTTTCCACCATTTTTTCGCAGAAGATATTATTTTGAGACAATGAAAGTTGTGTTATGGTATCAGAAGTATTCCTTCTTTTCTACAAAAAAATAATATAATAATAATAATAATAATAATAATAATAATAATAATAATAATAATAATAATAATAATAATAAAAAATCAATGTTTTATGTACAACAGGGTTCACACAGGGTTCAATTTAAAATCGATAAAACGAGGAAAAACTATGTAATTTTCAAGTGGTCACTTAATTATTTCAGTTCAGTTTTGCTTAGCAATATGAAATGCTCATTACTGGCCTATAAAATAAAGCATAAATCATTTTAATATCTTTTCTGCTTAAAAAGATAGAGCAATTATAGAAAAATTTCTGAAATTCGTAAAAAAAATTTACTTCGGGTAGGTGCCAGTCAGAGTTATACAATAAAAAAAATTTTGTCTGTATAGAACTGAAATAAGATTTTTTTTAAAATTTTAATGCATTAATAAACTTATTTAATAAATCCCACGAATTACTAATTGTTTTTTGTTCAAATGAATTAAATTAAATGAAATGATATACTGTATCGCTTTATATTAGGCGGGATTTCCTGGGATTTCCCGGAAAAAGAAAAATCGATCCCGCTTTCCCGGCAAATGAAAAAGTCCGGGAAAAGAAAAACACTGGTGTCTTTGAAGAGATATAGTAGAATTTTAAGGAAGATAATTTTTTATCCTTTTTTAAGAAAGGGACGAAAATATCCATACAACGAAGCGTTATAAGGATAAAATGTTTCACAAAAATGTCCCTCGTGGTGTTTTACATAAAAATTTTGAACTCATCTTATACCAAAATTTTGTATGCTGAGTCACTATAGCTATGTATGTGCAAAAGTGGGAAATATAACTCCTGCTAAAATTAATCCCTGATGTAAACTTATATCAGGTGCGTGAGATTTTTGGAGAGTAATTTTTGCATCCAGCCTCAACTTTTTGACGGATGAGACTTGAACATATTCATAAAAAAAATTTTCGATACAAATAAAGCACAACTTAATGTACAGCTTAATGCTTTCTGGAATCCCGTAGTTGAGTTACTCCAGTACGAGATTTCGGTCTTGAGAATTCATATACCCAATATGAACCTCTAATTAGCCCCATGATTTTTAATATTTTCCTCCTTATTCCAACCCGTTTTTAGCCCTTCTATTCCATTTTGTTTATCTGTCACTTTTGCTTTAACACAATTATAAATCCTTTCTGCCAGCTATTTGTAATCTAAATGTTTTACCTCAATTAAATTATAAAAACAAAGATAATTTGCAAATATACAAGAACCCTTATAAATGCAAACAAAAACTAAAATAAAATCAAACTAAATTAAGTAGTTTGTTTCGAAAACAAGAAGTGAAAAAAAGCCACAAAATCAAGATTTTATTTAGTTTTTCCTAAAAATGATAAAAAAAACTTTATTTTACACTTTGTTGATTTTTCACTAAAACTTTTAATCTAGATATAAAAAATATAAAAAACTTAAAAATCATGGTAAAACGTTTAGAGGTACAATAGACATGGACACACATACACATACGCACTCATGTGAAAACCCTGTTGGCCAACGCGTCGTAGATGACATTTTCATTAACGACTACTTAGGAAAAGTTTCGACATTTTTCATGCACGATATTTGTCGATTACATTTTCTTTTAAAACAATCTACCAGAAGCCGTACTCAAAGAGTGGATAAAAGAAAAACTACTCAACTCGTCATGCCAACTAGCCAAATAAACTTCTTTCGGACATTGTCGCTCAGTCTGTCACCAGGTTGAATAATTTTGATACATTCCTGCTTGCTAAAATTGAACGAAATTGAGCTGATGAAAAGTTTTGTTACACTGTCTTTTAAAACTTCTTGTATTAAATACTCTCTGAGCGACAAATTTCTCAAATTGTTATTGTAGAACACGTGTAAAAAAGAAACAAACGAAAAAAATGTAATGGTAACATTTCTGAGCATGGTCGCATGGTCATTAATGAAAAGATGGATAACAGTGTCGCTCTTGTTGTCATGTATGAACTTATCGGCCATTTTCCCGAAATGTTTTTACTGATCTGTTTGAGCTGTCACCAACATGCATTGGTCTTGCAAGATGTCTGAAAGACATGGCCAACCGGGAAGCCTTTAATAAATGAATGTATATGTATGCATTGTGTGAATATTGTCCATTTTATATAGCAACAAGATTGCACATCCTCTTCGTATACGGATGATACTGAAAATTTGATGTTTTTAGCTTAGATTTTTATGTTTCTGACATGTGTCACTCTTGTTACCCGGCAATCGTACGAGTAAAACAGAAAAGATTTTTTAGATTTTCCTCGCATACACACTGCCACGCTTTAGCTGTCATTGTGTGGTCTATGGTTTTATCTCAGGATTTTTATTTTGCCCTCACATACACATACGAGTACAATTATACGTAGAAGTGATTTCAAAACCTTCATGCGGGATAGTTGACTTTTTTCCTGCTTTATTCTTCGTTAGAAGACTGGCCATCAATGCCAACCTAAAAAATATTTAGAATTTCTACTAAACATCTGAAAAAAAAAATAAAACGACAAAATGTTGCAAAATTTGCATTTTCTAAATATTGTCTAGAGTGCTTTAATAGAATATCATTTCTTTTTTATTCTGCAACAAAGCAACAAATAACAATAACATGCAAAATAACAATTTTATTGTTATAACTAATGCAAAGTATTTGTGTACGAGTATCTGTGAGTGTGCTGTAATATTTTAACAAACATGTTAAATGCCTTAGTGACGTTACTTTTGACTGTTTTGTTAGATGGGTATGGCAAGATTTAATCCAAGTCATGGTAACTTTATTTATCAGTTATAAACAGTAGATTTTTGTAAAAAGTTTAGTTTTTTAAGAGAAACTAGTTCATTTAATTAAAAAAAATATATAGCAAATTTTTAAAAGCGATTTATATATTTTTATAAGCTTCAAGCAATTATCTCATATCGTTTCTACCATGTCCAACCATCGAATGTGAAATGTGGTTTTCAATTGTTACCCGCCCGCTCAAAAATGTTAAATTTTCAGAAGCATTTCATTTACTACCCTGAAAATTGCACTAAACTAAATTTTTTAATTTCAATTAAAAAAAAATTTAACCCTAGAATTTAAAATTTCGACTATTGTTGTAGTTAGAGGGCCATAACACATAAAAATGAAATAAAAAATAATATATTGGTACTCCTTGGCAGTTTTTTTGTTGCAGAGTGTAACTATGTTGAACACTTTAGTGTTACAGAATTATTCAAATCATTGTTTATAATTTTAGCACTCATTTAAGGCAAATAATAAATTCTGAATGATATTTGTTCTAATAAAATAAATATGATTTAAAATACTCATTATTTTGTAATTTGAAACAAAATCAATACACCAAAAATAATTTAGTCCCCAAAAAATAGTGCCGTGCACACAAACTTAATCCTAAACGAACGAAGGTTTAACAATCTCCCGTATTAAAAAAAAATGAGCACGTGATATTTAATCACTGTCATGTCAGTGTCACTTTACTAACGAATCAAAATTATCGTAGGGGTGTACAAAATGTAGTCATGATGAAATCGATATTGTGGATGACAGATTCGTAGAAGTTTTTTTTTCTTCCACAACCTTTTATATGTCTTGTTACGATAAAAGGTAATTATGTACGTTCAGAACCATTAACTTTAGCTTTTTATTTCATATTACACTGGCCCCGACTCCTGTTTTTTTTACAAAATTGTGTTAAGAATCATTTAGTTATTGTTGTATGTTTGCATTTAGGTAAAAAGTTAAACGTTTGCTTTTCTTTGACAAACAGAAACACAACAGCAGCAAAAACAGCAAAAATATTAACAACTTTGATATTTAAGTCGAAAAATCTGCACTTGACTGCCACCTACAAAAATCAGGGTAAACAACAAGAACAACAATCACTGCAACAAAATACTTTTGTCAATATAAAAAGTCAGTTTTGGTATTCTTGTTGCTGATGTTTTGCGGCTTATATCGTTTAAGGTTAAAAATGTCATTATGAGGTTGGGAGAACAAAAATTGTCTGTATTGTACGAAGATGTGTGAATGCGTTTGAATGAGTCTTGTTTGATGACATGTTTACTGATTTCATTTTAAAAGATGACTTGAACATTTAAAAAGGACAATCATGATTTTTCGTTGAACAGAGAGACAATTTAACAACAACAACAACAGTAGCAGCGTAAGCGACAACAAAAATGATTGATGACACATTATTGACATTATGAACACAAATCAATACATGCATGTATGCAGACTTTTTTGTTGTAGTTACAAACAGGGATTGAAAGGAATAAAATCTGTTAAGGTTAATTAAAAAATTATACAAATGATTAAATGAGTAAGTTTTTAACCAATTGGATAACACTCAATACATTTTTTTTGGATACAAACGACAGAGAGTAAAAACAGTATTTTCGTTCTTTGGTTTTAACACATAGTCGACAGTCTTACACAAAAAAACCTATAACTTTATTTATAATCCATTAAATCATTCTAAAACAGTTTTCATTTTAAAATTCATGCATTTATTTTATGAAATACTTTACTATATTGTCAACGCACACGAGCAAAGTATTTAAAATGAGAATCACGCATATAGTAGATTTTAACGTTTGCTGATTTTATATATTTAAAGTAGACAATTATTGTTACATTTATTTAGTAAGTTCTTTCATTCATTTAGCTTAATAGGTAAACATTATTTTTTACCACTGTATCTCAAGTTCGTCTAATGTGGACCACTTAAAGTCCCGTATTGTGCAGTACTGGTCCATATTACACGACATATAACTGTGTAATTTTCTTTCAAGATTTTGTTAATAACTATGGCATCAAATCCGTAAAAGAAAACAAGAGCTATAAATGCCAATCAAATGAAAATAATGCGAATGTAATATAGTAGTCTACATTACCCGCATATACTAGTGCACGAAATTTTTTAAAGGTGTTTTTTTGTTGGTATAATAATATCCAGGTATGTATATTGTCATACAAATTTGGAAAATGTAAGACGGTAGTCTATATTAGCCACGGTTTCTTTAATATTCTATAAAAGTCCAAAGTTATTTAATTAGTTTGACTTAAGCTCGTTTTCAATTTAATCGTTCGATCAAATTATATCTTTATTTAAGAAAGAAATTCTAAGGCATGTAAATATTGAACATTCAAAGAAAAATTTGGATGTACGGAAGGTTGAACTGACATCAGATGTTTCAAGACCACCACAGTCTTCTCATCAGACCCCTTTACCTACACTACCAGCGACGGCAGCAACAACATCCTAGCTTATTTCAGTAAGCTCAATTAATAGATTTTGTCGCCACCTCGCGGCGAGTCGTACCTATTAATGAAATTTTGTAAAGGTTCGGAGCTTCACTAACTGTCTTTTGTTTAGCATGTTCAACTATTTTTAAAGTTTAGCTTTAAAAAAGTTTAACTTTTTCAAAAGAAAGTATTTTTTATTTATTTACACCAGTATTCTAAGCCTTATGACAAAATTAAAATTGTAAAAAACTACAATTTTTGTATTGTTCAGAATGTAAAAATAGTCAATCCAAATCAATTACAAATGTTTACAATACATCGCATTCCGGAAAAATGTTAGCCGTTACTGACTACATATGTAATACAGATCTTAAATTAGAATTTTTTTATCAGCTCTAGTTTTCGAGATATATCGTTATGTCAAAAATGAAGGCACACTTCCAGGACATATATGAGCATAACTCGCAAATACTATGCTATATCCAGTTAAGTAAAAAAATTTAAATTCGACAAGAAAATAATCTTTAAGCCGCAACAACATTCTTTCTAAATCTGCATAGTAGTTTAGACGATATCGTAAAATTTTGAGCAAAAAAAAATAATTTTTTATAAGATTTTTTACATTTTTGTTTTCAAAACTTTATAACAAAATAACGATACAACAACGGGCCATTTTTTTGTCCAATAGCATGTAGCTAAATATATTCCAAAAGAATTGAGCTCTTTCTCATTGAAATTGGTTTACAACTTTCGATTTTATGCACAACTTAGTGACAGAACTAAATCGATACAATTTTAATTTTCATATAACAGTAACAAACATAAACTTAAAGTCAGAAATTGCTGTTCTATGAAAATTTAATTTTTATCAATTCAGTTATCTCACTGAACTATGAATAAAATCAAAAGTTCTGCACCAATTCCAATACAAAAGGTCTCAATTCTTTTGGAATATATTTAGCTACAAACAACTTGTTTAAAAAATAAGCTTGTTGTTGTATTTTTATTTTTTATGCATTCTTAAAAACGAAAAATTAAAAGTTTTTTATAAAATTTTTTTTTTTTGGGTTAAACTTGTATGATATCTCTGAAAGTGCTGGACAAACTTAGAAACAATGTTTGCACGGCCTCAAGACTATTTTGTTCTCGATTTTCGGTTTTTGTTCTTTACTGAATAGAAAACCCGCTTCTCAAGTTAGGCTACTATATGTGGTGAAAGTGCCTTTATTTCCTACATAACAATATATCGCGAAAACTAAAGCTGATGGAAAAAAATGGAGTGCAGATTCGCGTTCAGCATTCCAAATAACTAAAGAAACAACATTTATTTCAAGCGAATGAAAATTTTTTTCGAAATTTGTAAACATGTGTTATTAGAAGCCGCTACACTTCAATCGTCAGTGCTCACATGTATTTTGCTTAAGTGCGGTTTGAGATAATACAAGTATTAATACTTTTCAAGCAAATGCTTCCCTGATCTAATTGTTGTTTGAAAATTGTCAAAAAACAATAACTATTTATCATGTCAGGGTTTCATTTTCCTCAAAAGTATTAATACTTGTATTATAGTCTGAAACGCCTTTTATCGCCACTTGCCAGGTGGCTCTGTTGAATGTGATTTTAGTTCTTATTTATAAAATTTTTCGTGAAAATTTAATACGAGAATTAAGTCACATTAAAGTGCACTTTCCCAGTGTTGCCGTCGGAATATTTTTCTTGATTCCCTTTTTTGGGATTTTTTGTTCTACTCAAGTCAAACTTTTTGGTTTGATTTTATACTATATATGAACATGTAAACATGTGAAAAGCTGAATCCAATTAACTATGCTGTGCTTGAATTTGCAACTGTTTTTGTAACAAGCGGGTCACCATACTGGTAAAGATAATGCGACTACGCTGATTTCAATGATGCTAGCCGGTTTTCGAAGTTAGCTTTCGTTTTCGAGTTATTCCCGATTTAAAATCAATTTGCTAAAGTACCACAAAAACGATATTTTTGTACTTTGCGAACATTTTCAAATTTAAACGGTTGAATAAATACAGCATACATAGCAAAAAATATACAAGAATTATGTTCAATAAAACCATTTTATTGAAAAAGATATAAATTGTAATAACTTTTTTCATTAACTTAATGCAATATTTCGTTGTATGTATTTCTTTTTCATGCCGGTTCTTTCTTTTCTTTTCATACATAACAAGTTTTATCTCATAAAAAAAATAACTGCGATATGACTCAGCTGTAGAGAGCATGCTTTACGTCCGGTAAGCTCTGGTTCGCATCCCAACCATGTCAAAATTTTTTTTTAATTTATATTTTTTTTTCTTTTGAAATAATTTTCTTATCAATATAGCGGAATTCTTTATCACAGGATATTTGAAAAAAAAATTGAAAGTCGGAATTTTTTTCATCAAAAACGAAACTTATTATTTTCTTGTATTATTTTCGTGAAAAATCTTCTTTTTGCGTAAGAATTTTAGTAAAATTTAAACTTTAAAAATTTCGAGTTTTAATCATCAAAATTCTAATAAATTTACATAAAACAAATTTGTAATGTAATTTTTATTCGCGCAAAATCGTGTTTATCAAAAAAAATAATAAAAATAAGTTACAAAAAAATTGTATTTCGCAAAAATATGTCACAGAATATCTTAATGCTGTTCATATTTACTCAAACTAGCTAAATTTTAATCTGAAAATCATGCCAAAAGTATAAAAAATCATTTTATGGTAATTTAATAAGAACATTTTAAATCGTGACAATCGCTAAAACGAGAGTTAACTTAAAAAAACGGCTGACTCCATTGAATTCAGCTTACTCGAATTATCTTTACCAGTATGGCGCCCCGATTATTACAGTTGAGACTAGCATAATGTTTAAGGCTAAGTTTTATAAGCTTTGATAACCTATTGACCTCTTCTGATAACACAGCATTGTTACTAGAAAAGTGGGCAGTGCCATGCCTATAAAAACAGCTATAAATTTCCAGCAACTTCTATTTAACCGATTCTTATGAAAGCTTTCACACATATTGAGTTTCCGTGCCGTACAGGGTGAGCAGCGCCACACCTATTAAAAATACTTATTCTCTTTCAACGACTTCACCGATTTTTATGAGACTTTACATGTAAAAAGTAAAGTCTTATAACAATCATGTAAAGTCTCAAAAAATTTACACACATAGTGAGTTGCTCAAGCATGTGTATTTAATGTGATTATTTTTGGATCGACCGTAGTTTCTAGTCTAGCAACCGTAAAGTTTCCAACCTCGTATGCTTGCTTATGTAAAACATCTCAAAGAACAAATGATAATTACGAGGTTAAAAACTTTTCAAAAATATGATTCAAGGTCTACTGAGGAGTTGACATATGCGCCAAGGAAATGAAGGAATATGGTTAGACTAGTTTACCCCACAACAAATAACCATTTTTCGAAAATTCAATTGAAAGAATATCTCGGTCTCTTAAACATAAAAACTATTCAACTGAAATTGATCGTTTAATTTTTGACGTTCCAAAGAACTCATTCTTTTCTTTGATGCAATTTTTAAATAAAATACAGTTTTATTTAAAAAGGAAGTAATTTGATTTGGTGATGTTCAATTTATTTTGGTTTTAAATTCATCAAAATCTACCATGTCACAGTTTTATAAGCGAGTGGGCGTTTATTGAATAAAGAAGATAAGTCGGTTTTTAAGGTGAAAGTGATAAATTGTTTTTGAAAAGTTTTTTTTTTAATATTTATCTGGTTGTTGTTTGCTATTTAAACTTTAAAGAAGATTTTTGAGGAAATTTCTAAGAATCTTTAATCTTTAATGTTTTTTTTTTTTCAAAAAAGTTCCATCATTTATGGTTTGTATTGATTTTTGTCTCTTGATTGCAAAGTGCTTTCTGTTTTAAAACGATGACCCTGTCAAAAAGGAAATTGTACAGTTGAGTAAACGCATAAATTTTTTAAAATAGATATTATTTCTTCTGTTTTTTCTTCACTTTTCTTAGCTTGATTTCCTTAGAAAAGTGTGTAAATTTAATACACACGTTCCAATTTTCCTTTCTTGTTCACTTGAATTTTTTTTTATTCCGTAGTTTTTGGCATCTACACATGGCCATAAAGAAAACTCAATTTCCTTTTAACCCATCAATGGTTTATGATTGCTTTCATTTTTTTTTTTTTATTTTTGCATGCTTTTACGGTGTTCAGTTTTTCTTCCGATATTTTTTTATTTTACCCTTTTATTGCGTTTTTTGTAGGCTATTGCAGACTTCCTTAATTTCTTTTCCTTCTTCTGACTCATTGCATTAAATATGTGGCCAAACATAATCACAGTGTCAGTTTATAATACATTTATGAATGTATGGTTCTCTGAACAGAATCTAAAGCACCCAAATCATATTTCCTTTATTGACCACAAAGAAACGTTAGACAAGCATATTTTCTTATAAGCACATAAAAACGTGTTTTAAAGTAATTCATTCACGTGGATGCATGTATGCTTGAAAAGGGTTTTATAGTTTACGAAATTTTAATCGAATATTTTTGATTAAAAAGGCATTCGAATAAATTTATTAAATCGGAAAGCATCGAGTTGACTTGAATTTGTTTATCGTTTCAGTTTGTTTTTTTTTTCAATTAATTTTAGCATTTATGTACTACAGCTAATACTTTAAATTGCTTCAATTAAAATATATTGCTTCTCTTGTTGAGTTTTAGGTGAGATATTCGAATATTTTTTGGCGAGCATTGTTCTGTACAATGATACCACACATTCAACTGAAGAACATAAAGATTTGGTTAGAGAAAAAACTTCCCAAAAAGACTCCCTTTAACCATTTTTATTCATTTTACACCCAAATTTATAATTTTACTTACATTAAAATCATAAATATTTCATGCGTAGTTTACGTAGAAATAAACGTGTCGTAGTAAATATCTTGTAAGCTGTACCTTACAAAATCTTCTCTGGAAGAGTATCTTAAATAAAATGAACCTTGTAATATCAAAAAATTATTGGTCTGGACATATGCAGCCCACAATCGTCATAAATAAAATAAATTTTCTGCAATTTTGTGGTTTGGACATGCGAAGAAAAAAAAAATAAATATATAAAGAGTATAAATATGGTTTTTACCTTTTTTGTTTCCTGTTTCCTTTTTTGTGTTCGGCCACATATCACTTTACGCATATAAGTATGGTTGTATGTTTGAATGGCATTTTGTATGTTTAATATGAAAAGCATAAAAGGATTGTGTATAATAGTATATTGGCAATTTCATATTTATTGACAGGACATCTTTCATGGTTTATTTTTATGAATAGGTGTCGAAGAGTTGAAATTGGAGTCTGTTTTTTTTTTGTTGCTCTTCCTGTATAAATGAATATCGATGGTGGTAAAGGGTTGCAACAGTGGGTGTGTTCTTAACGGAAATAAGGAAAATTACATTTTTCTAGCGCAGGGGTTAAATAAATCAAATTAAACTTCTTTCTACTCTAGTTTATCTTGTTATTGTCCCTGCTTAAGAGGTGAAATGTGAATGGGTACAATTTGGTCTCTGCATGTTATGAATGAGTGTTTCATTTTTGTCATACGAAATATTTGTATGGTACAGTTGATTAAATGGCAATATATAACGGATGGTGAGTGTTAGTATTAAAAGAACTTTTAAATGGTTTTGCTTAATTTAGTCCAAGTTACTAAATCACTAATTTTGAATATTTTTATTAACAGAAAAAAATTAAGATGTGATAGATTTGAAAAGCACACTAAAATATTAGATGGTTCTAACGAGTGATAATGATAGAAAGCACAAAACAGAAATATATATCGGCGCTTTAAAAGATTACAACTGTAATTCATTTTAATGGCAGTCAAAATTACTCCGTATTGTCACATAGTTATAGCGAATCGGCATATCTAATCTTGTAGGCGTTACGATTTAGGTATCAGAAGTGCTCAGTACTTTTAAGAAAAACAACACATTATATGGAAGTTTATGTCTTTTTCTAAAAAAGGGACAAAAGACTCTGCTTCAGCGGCACTATAAAGCTTGCTGAATTGTTCTATAAAAATGTTGCTCGTAGTATTTTACATAAGATCACCTTAGAATTCTAATTAAAGTCTTTAAATACACCCAAGCTCCAGACTCAATTTAAATGCCAGATATCGTTCAAAACTTTAAATGTGGCGAAGGGTTAATTTCGTTCTTATCCGCAAGTAGTTTTCAGCATAGGAAATTTTGTAAGTCTTACATTTAGGGTATAATTTGTAGCCAGCCTTTTATGTAAACCACCACGAGGGACATTTTTGTAGAACCCTCTAACTCTTTGTTTTATCTTTCTTTATGTCCCTTTCTTAACAAACGGGCATAAAACTCCCCTTTAGCGGCAATATGACGGTGTGAAATATTCAAAAAAGTTGCCATAAACATCTACTACAAGTCTTTAACGACAGAAATCATACAAGTCAAAATTTGCTTAAGGGTTAATTGCGCATTTGCTGACAATTGTACTCGGCATAGCAAATCTTGTAAACATCAAAATTTATTTTACATAATTTCAATGAAAACATTAATCGACTTAGATTAATTAATTTTTTTTAAAAAATACGTTGATTCAATGTACGGATACGTTGCTTTAATAAAAATATTCATTGAAGTTATATGTAAAACGGTCCATCATTGAAAGCATTCGTTTTTGTTATTCTTTTACAAAGCTAATCAACCAAAATTAATCAACAATTCGTTGAAACAATGAAATTTTTCCTTGAATTTATGTACCCTTTTGGTTCAGTGTAACCTTTACGCTTGAGGTATAACATCCCGGTTGGCCATGTCTTTCAGACATCTAGCAAGACCGATGCATGACAATGATAAAGCATCAATGACCTATTGGTGACAGCTTAAACAGATCAGTGAGGACATTTTCGAATAAACGATAGCTAAGTTCATGCATGATAAGGAGAGCGACACTGACACCCATCGTTTCATTAATGACCACGTAAATGACAGCATCCTCAGAACTGTCGTCATTACATTTTTTTCGTTTGCTTCTATTTTACACGTGTTCTACAATACAAATTTGAGGAATTTGTCGCTCGGAGAGTATTTAATACAAGAAGTTTTAATGGACATTCTAACCAGGGTTGTCAGATATGGCGATTTCTCGCCAAACGAGGCGATTTTTCAACTTGTTTGGTATCAAAAATTGTGACTTGTCGACATGGCGATAAATAAATTTGTTGGCGATTTTTATGGCTATTTTTCAACAAAATTGAATTTGGAAATGTTAATAATTTAGGAAAATAACTTTGTTGGAAGAGTATTTTCGAAAATAAATTCCACCAAAATTTGTCTGGAAGAAATTAAAATAATTTAATGACTTTTCTTATATTAATTACCGATATTAATGGATTTTGAGTTTTGAAGAGAAAATTTCACATAAAATAGGTTTTGGAGATTTTATTTCTGCTTTTGGCGATTTTCTGCTAAATTTTTATAAAAACTTATATTAAATATACTATTATATAAAACCAAATGCAGTACAAAATTTATATTAAGAAAAACTATATAAAACAGATTTTAGCGACTTTTTAAATCAATTTGGCGAAATAGGTCAGAAAAAATCTGACAACCCTGATTATAACAGAACTTTTCGTCAGTTCAATTTCGCTCAATTTCAGCAAGCAGGAATATCAAAATGATTTAAAATGGCGACAGACTCAGCAACAATGTCCACAAGAAGTTCATTTGCTGGTATACGAAGAGTAGTGTGTTTTGTTGTAACGAAATTATACAAAATTTTAAATTGAACGTTGGAAGGCTAGCTTGCGGACAATATCTACTAAGTAGTTGGCATGACGAGTTTAGTAGTTTTTCTTTTACCCATTCTTTGAATACCGTTTCTGTTAGATTGTCTTTAAAGAAACTGCAATCGACAAATATCGTGCATGACAAATGTCGAAATTTCCTTAAGTAGCCGTTGATGATAATCTCCTCTGTGATGAGTTGGCCAACCATGATGCTTTCTGGCCAACCATGAAGATTTCTGTAAAACATTTCAGCCCGCTATAGCGCAGCTGAAGAAGTGTTTTTCCCCCCTTTTCAAGAAATGAACAAAAAGATTAGTACGACGGAAAGTTCGAAATGTTAATTCCACCTAAAATTAATCCCAGGTGTAAACTTTTAAATCCCCAATAACCGCTTATATTTTGTTGGTACTCTTAAAAGAAACTGCAATCGACAAATATCGTGCATGACAAATGTTGATGATGATAATGTCCTCTGTGACAAGTTGGCCAACCGGGATGCTTTATGTAAAACAACACGAGGAACATTTCTGTAAAACATTTCAGCCCGCTATAGCGCAGCTGAAGGAGTGTTTTCACCCCTTTTACAAGAAATGAACAAAAAGATTAGTATGACGGAAAGGTCGAAATGTTAATTCCACCTAAAATTAATCCCAGGTGTAAACTTTTACATCCCCAATAACCGCTTATATTTTGTTGGTACTCTCTACCAGAATCAGTCGTTAGAAACTGGTAGTTATAAAAATTATTTTCTTGTACAGTGTAATAATAACACTAAGCTAAATTTCGTTACATTTTACTTAGAAAACTGAATATAAACTCAAACCAAAAAAGTTTGTCTTAAGTAGCACAAAAAAATCCGAAAACTAAAACCAATGGCAACACTGGGAAACAGTAGTTTAATATCAGCTTGAAATTGATGAAATTCTCGTATTAAATTTTCACGAAAAATTTGTATATATAAGAATTGAAATCACATTGAAATCACATTTTCAGCTGTTGCAGGGCTGCCACAAAATTGCATACATTGTTTCGAATAAAATTATAATGGCTTAAGGCCACATTGACTTGGCAACTTTTGAAAAGCACCAACTACGTCATCTAACGGGAAATCATGCGCATGTCGTAATCTTGTTTGCTATAATTTTTGTAAGCAACTTACTACTTTAACTTTTTCTAACTTGTTTGGAATATTCTCGCATGCTCAATTTTTTCGGACTAAAACACACTGCAAAAATTTCGCTTCATAAATCCAATTAAATGATTTCGTTTACTTTTTTCGCAATTCCAATGAAATGTTTCGCAATATATGTAAAATTTTACGAATTCATTGGAATTTCTTCATTAGCCTTTATAATTTCGTTAGAAAATCTCATTTGCTATATGGCATCAACATTTTGTCATTTTATGAAAACCGCTTCAAGTTTTGACAAAATGTTTTAATAAATACTTTAAAAGCTTAAATATGTACCTTTAAAAATAAAATAAGAAACAAATTGAAATTTTAAGATTTTGAATGTCAAAATTTCAATGAAATGTATATTTCATAATTTTGATGAAAAATTGCATTGCATTTATGAAAGACAGATGAAGTAAATTACACATATACGTACTTACTTGCTTTCAGAAAAAACACTCTTAATTATTTCAAAAGCAGACAAAAAAAAATAGATTGGTATGATTGTTATTATTGTACTCTTTCTTAATTTTATACACTCCTAGAGCACATTGTTTTGACACCGCTCTTGTCCGAAGTAGTTGGAAAGCTCTTATAAACCAAATGATAAAATTCAGGAGTCTGTTTTCGATACTGTGAGAGGTCATTGGCATTAAAAAAATTTCTGATATGTTTTAGTGTCTATTGCCCGTATTTGCAGCATTATATTGTCAATTAATTAAAATAGTCAATTAAACAGTTTAAGCTAATGAACATACTTAGCGATGAAATTTCATTAAAACAATGATACAATTTCATTAATATGATGAAATAATTTCATTAAAATTTTATAATTTCATTAAAATGATGAAATAATTTCATTAAAACAATAAAATCTTTTCATTAGTTTAGTGAAGCTATTACATTGGATCAATGAAATTATTTAACATTGTTGGTGATCTTTTCATTAAAAGAACTCTAATGAAAATTGCTTCATCAATTCAACGAAGCGCGAAGTTAATTGAGTTTTGGATTAATGTCGGAATTCGCAGAGTTTGCGAAGAAAATTCTTTCACTGCACATAAAATGTAAGGATTGCAAGATTTCCTATGCCGATTCACTATAACAAAGTGCAAAAGGGAGAAAACATTAATTCCCACGAAAATGAAACCCATGTGTAAACATTATATTTTTTGGTGCCCTTCACCCCTGGATCAATCGTTAGAGCCTGGTTATTTTAAAATAATTTTATTGTGTTGTAAAACGTTATTGAAAATTGCCTTTACATAAAACAACTTAATATTTTTTAATATAGTTTTCTTATCAATTTACATTATATTTCGCTATTAAAAATTATGCACATTAATATATTTTTCCCTTATAGTTGGAGCCAGCAACAAAAGACAAACACAAATCAATTAATAGCTTTAATATTATAAATCATTTCCTGCAAAATGTCCTTAGGAACATGTAATTAATATTGTATTTTAAGTGGATGTTGGTTTCTTATCATTTGCTGCCATAGAAGCTCTTACACTTCATTAAGAATCTAGCAAGTTTTTCATACTTAAATAAATAAATATTTAATTAATTGACATTTTAATTTTAAGCAAATACAAGTTTAAACAAGATAACAGAAACTCATTCACTTGTTTATACAACTAAAGATACGGATACAAATCTATTTGTTTTTGAGTTGTCTTTAACTAATCGATGACCATCAATTTTGTTGATAGATTGGCTGCTTAAGAAATAAAGTCGTTTAAGAATGAAATAGTTTTTATTTACTGGTTTCTTTGGTAGTTCTTTAAGGACGAAAATAAAAGGGAGGGTATTAGTTAAGTGGCTTATTATTTGTAAAGGTTTGTTTAACTAGCTCACTCAATCTTGTGGTATTTATAACAACTTAAAAGGAAAGCGAACTTTTAAATGCGTTATTACCTCTTTTTAGGTAATTGAATTTTTAAGGACACAACCATAACTCAACGATTCTTAAACTGTATACTGTATGTTGGTTGGTACATTAAAGGACATTTTTATTTCTATAAGACATTTTCGCTTTGTTTTATTGTGTGACAGTCAAAAGGAAGGTGGTATTATGTTGTAATAAATGTAGTGGAAACAGAGATTTGAAAAGTAGACTAAAGCACCAAATAAATACGGTATAAAAATGAACAATTTGTTAAAGTAGATTTAGCTTTTTTTTTTCAATGAATTAAAAGGAGTTGCTTAATTTTTGTAATTACATAATAAGAACCCTAATGTACTTTTCTTTTGAGGAATTGGATTTTTTATACCACTTGGAAAATAATAGTTTTTGATTACATACACTATGCAACAAGAAAAGTGTCATATTTATTTGATGTGCACTATTTAAAAAAATAGTCGAAATTTTTAAAGCTATTGATGGATAAACTTCTTTTTTAATTTTCTTTTTAAAAATTTCGATTTTTAAGATCGATTTCCTCATAACTTGGTAAGACGTTGTCCAATTTTATTACAAAGTACTCTAGAAAGCTTGAAATAAAATTACCTTTGAGCCGCTTTAGTGCTATCCCATCAAAAACTTGATAATGAATTGTCATTACCGAACAACATACTATTCAACCACAAACTACATTCCATCTGAATTACTTTACGGTAGTTGAACAATTACTTACTAGTAATTAAACAAGCCATATATTCTCTTATTGGCAGAGTACTAGTGTATCTGCTTATCATACAGACGATAAAAAGTTCAACACCTGGGGAAGCAAAATAGATTTTTAAATTGTGTTCATGTTTGTGAAAACAAGTTTTAAGCCTGTAACAAAATAGTTGTGCAGTTGCCTACACTCTAAAACATTACATAAAATTTACGATCATATATTGTCTAAATTTGTGTTGAAAATATCTCCTTGTCTAAAATTACATCGATTTTGTAGTTATTTTATTAAAGAAAAAACCTTTCAAATTAAACATATTTAGTCCAAGTGGAAAAAATGTAACATAAAGTATAATACGGCTATGGCTGAATGGTAGATACGTCAGACTATCAGTCAGGAGGTCGCGGTTCAAACCTGCACGCAACCAATCGCTTTTTTTAGTAAAAGTATTATGTTCAAAAATAATGCGCGTGTAATTTTAGGTCGATAATAATCTGTAAAGTGTTGGCGACTATTATCGACCTAATTTTCAACAAAAGTGTTTTAGAGTGCCGTGAGTAAAGTATTTGGCTTAAAGTAGCACAATTACTGAAAATGGCATGAGCTCAATGCTTAGCGGAGACATTTAATTTTTATTGTGTACTCAATGACTTCTAAATATTGAAATTGATAACTTATTATTTATAATCAAATTTTGTAAGTACTTGCCTCCAATGACATCGCCATGTTAAAGTAATTGGTTAAAATGCCAAAGTAGAAATAGTGAAGAGTATGTTTTTTAGCATTTTAAATCATTAATTCGCCGTCCAAATTAATCCTGGTATGTTTTATATACTCAACGGTTTTGGGAAATATGCAGACAATTTTTATGAATGATATTTTTTTGGCAGTTTTTTTTGTCAAACTTCTTAAAAAAGTAAAAGTATGTTGATCATAAAGCCACTTATACTGCAAATAAAACAATCTCCATCTCATGAAAACCGATGAATAAATATTGATTTTATTCACATTAAAGTGAAATCACATGATTTAAAAAAAATTGGGTTATATCTAGGCGCACGGTAGTGCGCCAGGCCAAGTTCCGGCCACACAGTGTGTACATTTACACGAAACCATTCGAGCTTTTTTTACCCCCCTCAAAACTTTGGCCCACTTAATCATACAAAAATTAAGCTTAAAACATAAGGTGACCCTACAGAGGTTGCCTCATAGGTGAAGTTTAAAAGTTCTACCGTAAAAGCTTCCCGATATATGAAGGTGTAAAAAAGTGCATATTTTATTACATATTCACTGACTGACTGACTCATTGACTCATCAATATTATTGGGAACTTCCACTATAGCTAGAAAGCTGAAATTTGGGAAACAGGTAGGTATTGGTGGGCAGTTAACTAGAAAAATTTGGAAAGGGGAACTTTTCACCTGCGGAGAGTAGGGTGTCCCTTATCTGTATGAGGCACTTATTGTACCAAATATAAGCTTAGAAAAAAAAGCTGAGATCCGCAAAAAATGTGAAAATAAATGTGAAAATAAGGCCAAGTTCCTGTCCAAAAATTTCGGCCGCAAAAAGTACTGAGATCAAAATAAGGACCAGGTTCTTGATAGGTACAATACCATCTCATTTCTAGGCAACCTGTTAGCTTGGCAAATATTTTTCATCATTGCGGCCTGAATAATTCTAAAACTGTGGAGTAAATAAAAAATAAAAGTAAAACTAGAAGGGCTTAAAGGTAATTGTATTAAATTTTTTTAGGGCCTTATTTTGTAAAACGCAGCGCCAAGCGTCAACGCTTAGCATTGCGTTTTACAACATAAGGCCCTTAGTGTTTTTGTAATAAAAAGAATAACACATTCCCAAGTTATGATAAAAGCGGTAGATCAGCCTTTGAAAAATCCCAAATATTAGAAAAAAATAAAATAAAACGAATCCATAGATTTTTAAATTATGTAATTAGGGGACCATAACACATAAAAAAACGTAGGGGTCATCAAGGTCATTACAAAAGTTTCATATTGTTGCATAATCATATTAAAATTCGATTTCGCTTCTTTTATTTGAGTATTAACAAGTTTTATAATCAAAAATATATCTTATGAGTTTGTTAAATATTGAAAGCAATGTTTTGTAACAACTTCCTGAAATGCCAAAGGATAAAAGATTTTGCTTTGTGACGGACTCTTCAAATAATGAATGAACTAACTGAATGCAACATATACACATATTTCAATGCAAATAGTACAACAAACGAAATGGAATATTTACGAAGACTAAAAAGAATAGTCAAAGAAAAAAAAAGAATACAAGAAAGAAACAGGATGTTAATTTTACTACACTAAAACATATAAGAAAGTAACGAACGTAATAGAAAAAATCTATATATCTTTAACTTGAGGACATGTCAAATAACAATATTTAAAATTTTCATCATCAAAACACAAAAACACATACATACATAGAAAAAAAAACAAAGATCCACAGGAACCCAAAGCAAGACGTCTTTAAGATATTCAAAAGTGTTCGAACACCCACAACATTGCAAGTGCATTAAAAGAAAACTTATGCATGAGTATGAAACTTTTTGGACTACATCAAGTGTGAATAATACATCATGTTTGGTAATAAACTAAAGTGTAATAAATACTCAAGAAAAAAATGACCTTTTGTTAAGTGCATCTTAGCATAGGATGGCCAAAAAACTAAAGAAAGAAAACGAATGAACAAGAAGTAATAATAGTAAATGATGTACATATAAAAAGGCCGAAAACCAAGAACAAAAATTTTCTAATGGCCAAAAGCAAAATTACATTTGTGGTGACAAAGAGTGTTGAGTGCTTGCTGCTGACATACACAATGACCAAATAGAATTTTGATGTAAAATTTTTTGTCAAAGAAATTTAATTAAGAAGTTGTTAAACGGAAACAATCTTACGAAAAGACGAGTTGTAACAAATTGAAAGAGCAGGAAAATACTTTTGCCTACATTCTTATGAAGAAAATATCTTTTTCTTTTTACTTAAAAAACATTTCCATATGTATCCTTTTAGGCATGTGTAATTTTCTTGGACAATATGTAAATAATGACCACTTGTTTTTTAGTTTCAATTATTTAACTTTATGACTTCAGGATATTTAAATGTCAAAGTAATAAGATTTTATTTGATTATGAAAATAATAAAGAAACATCATTTGATTGTGTGATTTTTGCTTTTAGTGGAACACTTCTCAAATTTAATTGAATTTTATAACTTTGAAGGATGTGGGGGAAAAAAGCAAAACAGCTGTTTTTTATTATTTCATATTAGAAAATGTTTTAAACATAAAATCAAACAACATAATTGAATTAAAATTGTTATCTATTGAAGAAACCTTCTTATTAACATTAAAAAAGATGTTCTCGTAACAACAAGAACGGCAATGTCAAATGAAATAATACAAGTTACTTATATTGGTAGCAAAATAAAATTATTGTAAATAAGATTATAAACATAATGGACATGTGTTGTGGGATTTCAAAAAAAAAAGTACGAAAGTAAAATACCCAGTAGGACACTTGAATTAAATTTACTTTCATATCTATTTTTGGAGAATCATATCTGAAAATTTTACATACATCTTGATTTCTGAGTAGATTTCTCTATTCTTAAGTAATATTAAAAAAATATTAAATACCTCTTTTCTGTCTGGATATCAAAAATTGTTACAATAGTACGAGTACCATTTTTCGGTGGCGAAAAATACTGGATTTAATAATTCATTAATATGCTAAAACTTGGTAAACTTACAGTTTATTTTTTACAAACTAATGTTGTCCGAATGGTAAAAATTTTACCATAGTATAATTACTTTCACCATTTATTACACTATGCAACAAAATTTGACTTTTGTCGTGACGTTTGATGACCACTATATATTTTGTTCCCTTGACTGCAAAAACTGTAGAAATTTTTAATTCTATAATATTTTTTAATTTTTTTTTAAATTTGGAGTTTTTGATTCATTGATTTTTATCATAACTTAGAAAGTGTTTGTCCAATTTTATAACCAAAACCACTAAAAAACTAAATATAAAATTATCTTTAAGGTCTATTTTCACTCATCCGTTCCAGTGTCGTATCAGTTCCGTTTAGTATCAGTGAAAAATAAAATATCGTTGTCTTAGTTTTTAAATGGAGCTGTTCACACCCATAAGATTTTTTCAGTCCATGTTGCTTCAGTGTTCGTTCAGTATCCGTTCCATGTTTTTTAAAATAAGTCGGCAACGACATTGTTTGATTATTCACTGACGGTAGTTTTTTGCAAATTTACCGCCTTCTAGCCCAGTTAAATAAGCAGAGAACAGGGGCTAACTGCGGAATGAGAGATAATAAGCTGAAAATTCGTATAAACCTTCCTTTTGGTGTTCTAAAAGTTGTCTCAAAAGTCTCAAGGTCAAAGGTCACAAAAATCAGGGTTTTCGCGATTATCTCGGTTTATATAGTTCCAATGATGTTAACAGTTATTATTAAAATTGTAGAGCATAAAATTTCCGACAAGTTTTGTATTAAATATTTTTTCATACACTCAACCGTTTCTGAGATAGAGGCAGAGAGCCCGAAGCGCTCAGTCATGAGCGATCATAAGCTGTAAACTCGTGTACGCCTTCACTTTGGTACTTTAAATGTTGTCTCACGAGTCTCGTGTCTGCGCGGTAAGTTATTTAAAGTCAATGGTCACAAAAATCAGTTTTTCGCGATTATTTCGTTTTCTATAGCTCCAATGATATTAACATTTATTACAAAAATTTTAGAATATAAAATTTGCAACACATTTTCTTTTAAACAATTTTTCATACGCCCAATCGTTTTTGAGATAGAGGGCAGAGTCCGGAGCGCTCAACAATACTCAATGTAATGCAATGCCAATCGTGAATCTCAGTGAATAATACAGTGAATAATATATTTACCCGTTTTATTTATATGTACTTAAAATCTACTTCAAATAAACTAATACAAAATTAGAATATACAATAAATATTCCATCTAACGGGTTTTTAATTGCACAAAGTAGGTACACAGAAAAGAAAAATCAGTCCATCGGTACTTAAATTAATCCAAAGCGGTGTCAAATCCTGAAAGCAATAATATAAAGATTGATTCAATTACAGAATATTCAAGTACCTTATTCGGCTTTATTCATGTAAAAAAATCTTAATTTAAGTACGACAATGTTTATAAAGTTTATACACATTCGTACTCGTATTGTGTTGGTGTTTGTTTGTTTTGATGATAGCCGCAATTCACTGATGTGATCTTGTTGTTGTTTTGTTGTTGTTTATTTTCACTTCTCGGGCATAACCGACAAGAAGCGACACATGTTGTACTACATGCTTGATTCAAGCCCGCTGCATACTTGAATCAATCCTACTGCATACTTTAATCAATCCCGCCGCGTACTTAAATCAATCCCGAATCAGGCTTAATTCTCCTTAATTAATCTTAGAAAAGACTTGAAAATTAATTTTTTTAATACTTAGCTAAATTTAACACTGTTACGTACTTGTCTTGATTTAAAATTTATTTTTGTTCATTCCTGGTATTGGACTTAGCTCATCAAGACAACTCAGCTAAATCAGTACATGAAAGAACGACACATAAAATTCAGTATACACCAGCAGCATGTAATACGAGCAAACGAAATTACCAACAAAAAAACAACAACAAGAGCACAGAAGTGAATTGTGGCTATCAACAAGCAAACCAACACATTACGACTTTGTACAAAATTTATAAAAATAGTCGTACTTAAAATAAGAATTTTTGTACTTAATTTAAAAAATTTGCACGTGATTCAAGATTTTTTACATGATATACAACTTGTGTCCCCTTTTCGGCTTGATTTAAGTTGAGTTTAGTTTAGTTCAGCTTCGTGTTCAGGGAAAAAATCGCTGCGTTCTCGCATTACAGAAATGTTGCACAATCAATCTTCTAATAATACAAACCCTTATAATATAAGCTTTCTCTATTGTAGCATATACATTGTCCAAAACTTTAATAATGAGAGAACGAAACGAACTTTTGGTCTCCTAAAAAATTTTTTCATTTTAGATAGCACTATTTGAATAAAAACCCTCGATGTATTAAATCATGCTAAGCAGTTTTCGTTTTCTAATTCATTCGTTTATTTTTATGAAATATTTTCCTATACTTTCAACGGACACGAAAAAAGCACTTGAAATGAGAATCATCCGTATATGTTTTGAAGCTTTCTGCCAGAATTAGTCGTTAGAACTAGTGCTTTTATATTTTCTTTAAAAGACTCCTGAAGGGAACTTGTTGGCTGGCTCTATTCCTATTGGGTATTAAACTAACATGAAAATTATAGAATTACTTTGAGATACGTGTCCCATCAAAGTGAATTTGATTAAAATCTTAAAAGATTGAAAATAGTTTGTTCTATGTTCCCTCCATAACAATTTATCCCTGGACAGCAAGCAACCCTTCTACGGTATAAAAAACGTATAAGTGTGAACAAACGTACAAACAAAACCAAATCAAATCAATATGTTTTTGTTGTCGTTCACGTTCTTTGGTTGGATTCAATGGATAGCTGTCGTTTTAAATTTTTATGTAAAATGCAATTCGAATGCCAATAACACCAACACGTTTAAGGACCAATAATTTGACCACAAGCACCTAAAAAGATATACACAAAAAAAAAAAGTTAAAGGCAAAAGAGAAAAGAGGTTTTTACAAAGAAAAATCCTTTTTAAGCAAAAAAAAAACTAATAAAAAACATTGTTACATTTGCAATCATGCTCGAGATTCTTTCTTCTCACATATAAGAATTTGTTTAATAACGAGCACAAAAAAATAAATAATTCGAAGCAAAAGAACTAAAATCAGATAAAAATTTCATTACCTTATGGCCGCATATTATCAACATCAGGCATCTATTCCAAACAGTTTTTTCAAAGGAATCTCTAATTTTTTTTTCTCTCCTGCACACATGTCTATGAATGTAAATTGGTTTGTGTGCAAGTGTTAGTTTCAGCTCAAGTTTGGCCATAATGTAGATGAATATTTGTGCATGAAAGAATTATTTTTTATAACGTCATGTTTGCATGATGCTGATGATACTTATTGTAAAATTTTCAAACAAACCAAATGTGTTTTATATAAAATACTGAAAAACTTATACAAAATGAAAGATATGTGAAAAAACTGTATAGGAGAGAACATTGTAAATTATTTCTTTTCACTTGGTTTTTATTGTGCTGCTCTAGCAAAAAAAAAAACTCCTTTTATTTTTTGTTTGTTATTGTCCTTAACCGGAAAATATCCCACAGGAAACTCAAGCGATTTTTTTCTTTGGTTGCTTCAATCTTTATAATCACACGGTCGTTCTTTTTTAGATTAAAGGCTATGACGTGCTTGTACTTTGCTTTTTTCGATGGAGTTTTTTTTTAATAAACTTCAGTAACTAAAATAAAAATATTGTTAAAATTCCTGTACTTCAAAAACGAAATATATTCATAATAAGGAAACCATTTATATCAGATATTTTTTTTAATAAGTCAACACACATTAGGTACGAGATCTCGTTCTTAGGTTTTACTACTACTAAAAGTTTTTTGACTTTATTTTATTTTTCTCTTTAATATTACAATTCAACTTTTTGTACGTATTAGGATTGTATTGTGGAAACCTCAATTTAAACTAAAATGGCGACATTAGAGTTTTCGTTGCAAAAATCATAACTTCAACAAATAAAACTATTATACGTATAAATATTATACAAATAAAAATATATACATTGATCTCGAACTTCTGCTGTTTTCGAAAACGAAAAAGCATTCGAATAAAATAGAAAACTTTTAAAGACTACTTTTTGTTTTCCGTCGGGCTAGAAATATATACGGCTCGAAAGACAAATTTCCGAATGTTCGTAAATAAATGTTCGAAAATCGTACTAGAAAATTCAACTTGTACGAGTTCGTAAATTATTCTATTCGAATCGAATTACATAATAACCCCCCCAAGTTTGTAAGCAGAACTATTGCCCTTTCTCTTACAAACCTGCAAGCAATCAGTTTTAGTTAGAAAATTAATTAGTTAGAAAATTAAATATTAAAATGTAATAAGAAAATATTTTTGAATCCTGAAAAAATGAGTGGACTTAAATTTCGCACTTAAATATACTCAACTAAAATTGACTGCAAACAGAAGAAGAAAATTCTGCTCTCTATTTACTGTCATTATATATTTTGCTCTCTGATAAAATTACACCATCTCATCCCCCAAACTTACATGCAAATTATTTAATTGTGTCCTGTAAAGCCATGATGTCATCTTTTAGTGACCATTCTTGCGTTTTATTTCACTTAATTACCTAGAAAATATCTTAACTCGTATGTAGATTGATCTTTGAAATCTTTTCTCACAACACTTGTGGAATATTAATTTATAACACATTCTGTTTCTGGTTCTTGTTCCTTTCGTTACGAACTACAATTAATGTTAATAAACTGAACATTAATTAACATATGAAAACTATAAAATTTCCATATGAAAATGAGACTTCGCCATTATCGTGTATCGTGGATGACAGCAAAAAGGATGCATATAAATTTCATAATTACAAAAAGCACAAGATGTCCAAGGTCCTTAAAAATATAAATTAATTAATTTTGTTCTCGTTTTTGTAATGAAAAACGTATAATTAAATGTTATGAAAAAATTGGAAAAAGTGACCAGAAAGTTTTGCTTTCAACTTAAAAGTGAGGGGGAAGGGGTGTTGGAATATTATTTAATATTTTCCACACATTCAGAAACAATTACATGTGCTTTGCATATACAAATAAGATATTTGAACACAACTTTAAGTATTGTTTTGGTTAAAATATGCAAAACAAATATCAAATTCTTTTAATTAAATTTTGCTAAGAAAACGTTTTACATTTGCGAAAAGATGTAAATTTCAATATGTTTAAGTGCTTTAGTTGTTTCTAAAAAAAGGTTTCCAACTCTTTTTTATTAATATTTTTTTTTTTAATGCAAAATAGTAACTTTAGTAATGTGATGATTCATCATCGCTCAATGTTATTGAATATTCATAGGGAATTGATACTTGAGGAATACACTTTTGGTCCTTCATATTATTGCAGCTCTTTAAAGCGACGGCTTTCTATTTTGATAGATTTTTATACATATATTGAAATATTTTTAGGACGCGGAAAATAATCAACATTGATTTGTTATTTATTTTATTTCTTGCTATTATTAGTTTTCAGTGATTCAGTGATTTTTTTGAATTATATTATTCTCTTTAGTAAAAGCTTTTTAAACCAGTATTAAAGCTTTTGTCAATTTTTCTTATTTGTTTTTAGTATTGTGGTAACTTGATCTTACTGAAAATTTTAAATTGACTTAACCCTTTCTTATCTCTTTCATTAATAATATGCTATTTACCTTTATTTAAATTACCACCAATAAAATGTGTATTCGTAACAATTGTCATCATCAAAGACGCAATCAATTTCTAACAAATTTAAATTTAAGCAATAAATGAAAAAATTGTGTCGTTTCTTTGTTCACTTTTATAACAATGTCGCTACTTACAAGGATACATTGTCCTGCGATGCATAAAATTTAACAACCAGACCAAATAGAAAAAAAACATTTACACACACAAAGATACATGCACCAATACAGTGATATATTTAAAATATAAAAACAAAAAGGTATTGAATTTCAAGCAGCTGTGTGGAATCGCTTACTTGAGTTTGAATGAAATCGAGTAGATAGTAAGTAGTACGATATACGAGGGTTAAATTTTTCACAAAATGTAACAGACAACATGGACTTATTATTATAATTTTTATTATTATTATTATGTATAAGCCACAGCACAGTGACCCAAATGATCTTTTGTGCAGCCCAAATGCTCATTGAAGCAGATTAAGGCTTACACATAAAGCCAAATATTCGCCACGGTAATAAATTGCATTCTTATAGTCACCAGGATTCTTCCATAAGTCTGCGCGGTATTACAGCCGGACAATTATAGAGAATACTCTCCGATTATTTCTTGCGCTTCTAAATTACCCATAATAAAAATGTATCGTCTGAGACCTCAGAGTCCTGCAAACCAACTCATTATTAGTCTAAAGGACACTTTTATCCATTAGCAGCAATTGTTAAGATTTATAATAAAAATGTATCGTCTGAGACCTCAGTGTCCTGCAAACCACCTCATTAGTAGTCTGAAGGACACTTTTATCCATTAGCAGCAATTTTTAAGATTTATTTCGGGATAACGTAATTAACCGGTTTGCTTGTCTTAGATGAACTTCCCAATGGCGAGGAAATTCCATCTGTGCCAAGGAAACATTCTTTTCTTTGATATATCCACGTGAGATACCAAAGAAGGGTTTCGGCCCCATAAACATACGTTGGACTCTTCTGTTAGCTAGACAGTTCATTCCCAGCATGGACTTCGTGAACAGGACAACGTCATTCGTGACCCAGCATAACGTCATTTTGCTAAGAGCGCATAGTTTATTATTGCAACCCGTACACGACATGTTTTTACGTCTGCCTTTTTAAATTTTCCATTGTAAAATGCGTACATGTCGTGTGGGACCTTTTAAATATTGCTTCTGTTAAACTCATGTGCGAACTCATCTGACAAAATTTCAATTAGAGCGTGTTCTATTTTGATCTGACAAACCTTCTGACATCAGCTGCTTTTGGTATTGCCAGAAATCTAGGAGCTGCAAAAACAGTCAGCGGCGGGAGACTATTGGCGGTAGCATTAGCCGGCTGCAGGCATTTTTTACGAGGGCAATATATGAATATGTTTCTAACTAGCTTTGTCTATTTAATAAAAAAAAATTATGTGTGTGAAGTTAAATTTTAAAATTTGAAACCCTAGACAAAAACCATCGAATTTAACAGAGGTCTGTTAACAGTTTAACATGACTCTGTTAAACATTTAAAATTTTGTTTTTTTCATTTAAAATTGAATAATTACTAAATTGTTAAACAAATTGCACCAGCAAATAATTAAATATCTTATTTACGTCATACTTTGTACCTAGATATGGCTTTGGCATATAAATACATAAAAATAAGCGGATTTTAGATCGCTTGAAAAAAAATTAATATATAAAAGACTTTAGTCCTTTTCTCGAAAATGGTAGGAGATGGGGTAAATTTTTTTCACGGAGGGGACTCCTAGTAGCGTCTAGATAATTGTCCGATGGTCAAATATTTTAACATTCTGTTTTTTTAGAAATTATAGGCCGATTTCAAAAAAACCATATTACAAATCTGAAAAAGGACTATAGTCCTTTTCTCGAAAATGGAAGGAGATGGGGTAAATTTTTTTACGGAGGGGACTCCTAGTAGCGTCTAGATAATTGTCCGATGGTCAGATATTTTAACATTCTGTTTTTTAGAAATTATAGGCCGATTTCAAAAAAACCATATTTGAAATCTGAAAAAGGACTTTAGTCCTTTTCTCGAAAATGGTAGGAGATGGGGTAAATTTTTTTCACGGAGGGGACTCCTAGTAGCGTCTAGATAATTGTCCGACGCTACTAGACGCTACTAGACGCTACTAGGCTGCTACTAGGTTGCAAATGGCAGCAAGCCATTTGCAACCGAACGACTTATATATCTATGTATCAGCTGTTGTAAACAAACATGGGCAATGTCAGACGTAATTGTACATATACGTTTGTGAGCTAATATGATAAATCTTTTGTAAAATAAGAATTTTGACAGACATGCACAATTACATATGAGTCACAAAGGTGACAAGTCAGACTTAAAAAGCATGTCGTCTACGGGTGGCATAAGAGAAGACACAGCGTGGGCGAAAACTCCCGACTTTATATCATATGTCAGAGATTTAGGGCTTGAGTTCTTCCTAGCTATGGGACATCAAATAGATTCCAATACACATACATTCCCTCCTCAAACATTATCTATCTCGAATGAGGATGGCATAGACTTTGGCCTGAAAACTCGTAAGGTATTTACTAGTGTCCGACCGAACTTTTTTTTTGAAAAGAAAAACTTTAACTTAACTTTTTTTAGCTACGACTTATTTATTTAATAATACAAAATTAACAAATTGATAGTGCGTAGTATTTTTTGATACTATTTTGTAGGAATATATTTTTGTGTATTTTTGATGATATATAAATACAAAAAAAAACATTTTTTCAAAGTTCGGTGTTCGGTGAAAATTTTAACGAACGCCGAACATCAACCGAACAATGCTTTTTGCCGAACTCCGACACCGAACTCGAACGTCGAACACTAATATTTACCGAAAGTAATAATCCCTTTGACTCTGTTTGGATCTGCCAGTAGGCACCAAAAAATATATACATGTATCGTTGTTTTGAAAGTTTACATATGGGACTCATTTTACGGGGAGTTAAATTTTTCCCCTTTTGCACATGGTTATAGTGACTCGGCATGAGAAATCTTGTAAGCGTAATGTTAGAAGTATAAGATGAGTTCAGCGTTTTTATGTAAAGCACCATGAGAAACATTTTTCTTCTGCGCCGATATAACGTGCTTAAATGTTCTACAAAAATATTTGCCATAGAACTCTACTATAACTTTTTAAAGACACTCAAGCTCCAGACTCAACTGGAACGCCAGATAACATTAAAAATTTTAAATGTTTTTAAGGGTTAATGTAATGGCAATATAAACGTTTAAAACATTGACACACGTATATATTTTTTTGGTACCTTCTACCATGATCCAATAATTCAGGTATGCGCATCAGTACAACAAAAACACCTTCCTACTCTGATTGTCAAAATAACTCTATATATAAAAAATATTGTCTATGTTTTTTTTTTATATGAAGTTTGACAAACACAGCATGAAAACAAAGGGAGAAAAAAAATCAGCTGATCTCTTGCACAGATCTGTATTATTGGATCATGCCTTCTACGAGAACCTAAGTTGATTTTGTTGTACAGTGTAATTAGATACAGTTTTTGTTCACGACTAATGACCCTGCCAGATCTCTGATTTTGATAATTAAGATATCTGTTAACCGAAGTGCAGTCCCGCAGGCCTCCTTCTACACTGTAATATGCTAATGGGGAGTTTTCAGAATCGCACCCTGGCATATGTAGGACTAGTTTTCATTGCCCCTATGATGAAAATACGTATTTGGCGTTAGACCTTATCAAGTAGAGCCCTAACTTCATTCCATTTCTCAGCGAAGATATTTTAGGACTCATATTGAAACACTCTCTGAGAACAAAAGACATTAAAAACGTAAAACTTTCATAATTGCAATGGTGTTGCCACAATATAAAACACAAAAGTCAACCCTCGTATGAAAATTCGTTTGGTTAGTTTATCCCCACCTTATATATGAAAGCAAATAATAGACTTTTGTTTCGTGCGTCTTCAACTTTGGCCATTTGATATAGAGCACACGGATAAAAAAAAATGAAAAAAATACAATAGAATAATATAACTAAAGAAATCATCCAAAGGGCAGTAAAAATCAGTAACACAAATCCCAAAGTGCGGGCTAAAATAAAAGTTTATGCAAATGCTGTTAAAATAAAACAATGCAAAGTAAATGTATAAAATTAAATAAAACAAGTTGCAGAAATATCTAGTACACACTCCCACTCAAGCACACAGAAGTCTTTGGAAATTATTTTAAATGTTTCATATACAAAAAAAAATAAAAATAACGAATCGTTTCTATTACAAGTCTCAGGGTCTGCAGGGAAATTCAATTGAAATTATACCTGATCAAAGTAAAGAAAACTTTTATTTTACTTTAGGTTTTTTTTTCTATTTAAGATTCTGTATGTTAAACAAATTATGCGACAAAAATAAAATCTATAAAAATTGTTACAAATTCGTTTCAAGCACACCTACTTTAACGTACATACAAATACTTCTAGAGAAAAACTTTTCTTAAAAGTAGTGGGAATAATTTCAGGTGTTTTTTTCCCTTCTTCAAATATGCGAGTCATAAAAACAATGGACAGGAAAAACTTTAAAATATTTCCTTTGCAGCCGGAAAAAAATTAACATAAAAACTTTTACGTAATAAAAACGTAAAAGTTCTTTATTTTAAATAAAATTTCATAAAACAAGAACAACGTACTACTTATTTAAATGTATAGTAACATTTACTAATTTTTGCTACAACGGAAATCATGGCGGACATGTTTCGTTGTCGTTACGGAAGTGTGTTTTAAAATGCCAACAAAAGCTCAGTGGTCAGTAAATTTGTATGAATGACTTTTACATTTTATGCAGGTTATACCTAATTAACTAAGGCCGTCTGCTTACAATAAACTTATTACCACGTTTCGAAATTGTGTTAAAAAAAATTAAAAAGTCTGATATACATTCTGATTTACAATACTTTGTTCATTTCCATTAAAAGATATTAAAATATTTTATTCGCAGAACAGCTCAACCTAAATCAGAGCGTTGAGCGTCACGTTAGAAGCAGGGTACGTATTTACAGAATATTATAAGACAATATTAGCGTCGCTTTTTAAAATATGGGTCAACCCGCATTGCGTCGATTTGAATCCGATGTGCATCGCTATATTCGATTGGATATTTTACTGAAGTCTTAATCACATGTGAATAGTTTTGAAATTAGCGTTTAAAAAGGGGAATTCCTATTTGATTTTGTTCGGCAAGTTATTCTAAACATAGTTATAAGAGTTGTTGATTTAGGATGTATTAGATATTACGTAACGCTCAAGCGTGTTAAACATTTGTTACTTATTAGATAATTTATACTGAAAATTTTGCAAAACGCGTTAAGAAGGGGATTGGGGGTTTAAAAACTCCGAAGTTAGCGCTACATAATACGTGAAATGCCCCTTAATCTCAAAAGAGAATTTTCAATTATTTCCAAACCATTTTGCGAAGTACATTTTAAAAAGGGTATACCATAAAAATGTTAAAAAATACGTTTTGCAAAAGAGTGGTTCATCGCTACCATCGCTACAAAGTACATTTTATTAAAAGTACGTTTACAAAAAAATACCTCTGCGAAAATGTACCAATACTAAAAAGTACATTTTAGAAAATTCCTTTTGCAAAAAAATTATTGCAATACCTCTTATGGTTTCTATTTTATAGGCCTCTAAACTTGGGCATCTCGGCCATGTTTGAGAAAAGCTAGTCATATTGAAGATTGAATAACTTCATCGGATATAAATTAATTTGATGTCACTCGAAAAGTTTTAATCTCTTCTTAATGAATACTGGTTAAAAAGTATATAGCTTCCTGCTACAAGAGCCTCTAAAATAACAAAGTATCTTTTATCCTTAAATATCCTGAAAAGTGGTATTTAATTTTGTTTTTAATTTTTTTACCGAATATAGCCAACTGACATGTCTTTATTGTGTACAATTTTCAAGATGGCTGAACACAGAGTCAAAAGTTGCAGTTGATTATTTATGATAAATCGATAACTTCTTTATGATAGCTCGATTGCGTAAGCAATAATTAAAAAAAAACAACTGTAGCCCGTAGTATTTCCTAAAAACACGACTTGTATTTTTCACACAATGGCGATAGATTAGTTTGCTATATGCAGCACATAAAAAAACAAGAAAAAATAAATGAAATTTTTCAGGATATTTAAGGATCAAAAATTTTTTTCATTCGTCATGTCTTTGTCTTGGATTTGCAAAAACTGTGCCTCAGACTTTCAAATGATATTTAAATTACAAAAATCTGATGACGCGCTACAAAGTTATGCAACTTTCAATATTACTTTTTACAAAAAATCCTAATATATTCAAATGGTTGTTTTATTATTATAATCTTATACAATGTTCATAGAAATATCGAGTTATCATAGAGAAACTACTGTATTTTTTGAGTCTGTTTCTATCCCATCTTGAAAATTGTATACAATAAAGAAAAGGACTGAAACCTTTCGAATGACATCAATTTATTTATTGTGAAATATCCAAACCGTTGTCTAAATATTATATATAATAAATATCCATGTCTAAATATTTCGAGTTTACTCATTAATAAAAGTATATTTTCAAAAAATTACCTTTTCAGAAAAATATGTACATTTAACAAAATGTATCTTTTCAAAAAAGTATCTATTCCAGAAAGTATCTATTCACTAAGTACCAAATAAATCCAAAACGTTGCCTTTAAATTCCATATTCTAAAATGCACTACATCAGTTAAGTTTAGTGTGGCTAAAGGAACATATGCTGAAAATTTTTTAAAAATCGGTCTAACAGTTTTGAATAAAATGCATTTTGGTACATTTTTTTACCCCTCTTTGTAGATTTTTTTTTCCAAAATCTGGTTTTGTTGTGTGGTATGGGTTCATGATGAAATATCCATAAACCATATCACAAGACACATTAAAAATATGTGCATATAAAAAGTACTAAAATGAGGTACACTTTTTATTCCTTATATGTTCGAATTTTCTAAAAGTTCTAATATGTGTTTGAAGGCATCTTGAGGAGAGAATACAATTTAAATTTCATTTTTATCCTTATTATTTACGGAAATAAATACCAAAATAAAAAACCAAAATTAAATTTTTAGCTCTTTTCGCCACTGGCTGACACACCAATGCACCTGATGTGCATTGGTGTGTTATTATGTTCGTAGTTGTTGGACTGTTAAAGTGATGAAGGCATAGCGCAGATCGATTTGGCAGTACCGGTGGCGATTAATACTAACATATCCTAATGCATTTCACAGCACCCTCCTTCGCCGGTATTGTAGCAGAACCGTTGGCGAAGTAAAGGAACTAATAAATGGCTGCACAGCTTAAACAAAGTAATGCCTCTACTTGACACCGGAGGGGCAGCAACACTGCTCTACAAAAAACGCGCAATAGCAGAGTAGTAAATGAATTAAGCTTTTATCTCTCTCCCACTTCACCACCTGTTCTCTCTACACTATCCCTTACCCAAGGAAGGTAGCACATTAATTAACTAACTGGTAGGCATTAATTGGTGATTGTGTTACTTCTCTTTTCAAAAAAAAAAAGAAAAAAAAAATAAAATGTAAAAAAGCACCGAGCACCTGCCCGATTATTTTTTTTATTTAATTGTGATGTGTTTTGAATTTTACGTCTATTTTAGTTAGATCTGGATATACAGGGTGTTTTTTTTAGAGGTATAGAACTTCGAATTGAAATAAAACACAAGAAAATCGTATTAATGTCCATCAATTTGGCTTTATTGGAAGGATAATTTTATGCCATTAATGTTTAAATATGATTTCGGGCATGTGGCCGCCGCGGCTGGCTCGAATAAAGCCAACTCTACAGGTCCAATTTTCAACCACTTTTTCGAGCATATGGGGCCGTATGTTGGCAATAACGCCACGAATGTTGGCTTCCAAGTCCCCTAACGTTTCTGGTTTGGTGGCGTAGACGAGCGACTTCACATATCCCCAAAGAAAATAATCCAATGGTGTCAAATCACACGATCTTGGTGGCCAATTAACAGGTCCATTCCGCGAAATTATGCGCTCATCGAATGTTTCCTTCAATAAATCGATTGTGACGTGCGCTGTGTGGCATGTAGCGCCGTCTTGTTGGAACCACAACTCATCCACATTCATGCCATCCAATTCGGGAACTAAATAGTCGGTTATCATGGCTCTATACCGGTCTCCATTAACGGTAACTGACTCTCCAGCATTATTTCGGAAGAAGTATGGCCCAATGACTCCACCAGCCCATAGAGCACACCAAACAGTCAGTTTTTGTGGATATAATGGCGTCTCAATGGTCTCATGTGGATTCTCTTCACTCCAAATGCGGCAATTTTGCTTGTTGACGTAGCCATTCAACCAAAAATGAGCCTCATTACTGAACAAAATTTTGCGATGAAAATCAGCATCGAGATCAATCTCATTTTCGGCCCATTTGTCAACCTGTTCATGATGTTCAACCTGTTCATGATGAAATGGCAAACCAAACTAAATATTAATCACTTGACAGCTGACAAAATGGCCGCCAGTTAAAAAAGTGATGCCAACTTAAAGTTCTATACCTCAATAAAAAACACCCAATATAAGGTTACCGAATTTACCCGTTTTTACATCTTTGTAGTCCCTTAGAATTTGAATTTCATAAAATCCCTTCTAAGTGGATCTGTACATCGAAAGGGAAGCCTACATAAAAAAATGTATTTTATCAATGTACATACAAATAGTTAGTTGGATAGAAAAAGTACCAAAAAGAGCTAAAAGTACCAAAATAGATTTGAGTGCTCCTTGAGTAGAGAAGAATACGGTTTAAATTTTATTTCTATCTTTATTACTTTAAGATATAAAAGGTTTACCAAAAAAGTACCAAAATTATATTTTAACCTTTTTCACCCCTAAATGTATAAATTTCAGATATGTACCCAAAACCTGTCTGCTTATTTTTTTGATCTTATTATAGTGTTTTTTTTTAATTTTACGTCTACCTTACTTAGATCCGGAAATATAAGACTACCGTATTTACCCATTTTTACCCTTTTTACATTTCAATTTCTAAGAATCCCTTCTTAATTAATGTATCTATAAATCGGGAGGGTATACTCATAATATTATGATAGTACCGGAATGTATTTTGTTCAAGAAGTATTCCGTGCAATCATTCTTAAAAGAGTAAACATTTAAAATTCTAAGCAATCTTATATTTAACTGATGCTAACAAACTAAATACACATTATACGGATTTTCTGTTGCTTTCAATATAGTTGTTTATGTTATAAGTACCAAAAAAGTACATGCATAGAAATATCACACACACAAATACTCAAAATATTCTGTGCGTAAAATTAACCGAAATTGCAATTGAAATTATATAAATACACATTTAAAATCAGTGGTGTAGTGGTTAGTACGTTAGACTATTAAACCAGAAGTCACATGTTCAATTTCAGCGAATAGTAAGTTTATGTTGCCTTCGTGCAGCTAATTTATATACTATGCTTTGGCCAGATGGTTGATACGTTCGATTTCAAACCCGAACGAGCTTTGTTCGATCCCAGTAGAAGTTAATATAACAAACAGCAAGTAAAAATATAAATATAATAAAATAATAATTAAAGATACGAAATAATAAGCCTTTAACATTTAAAAACAAAGCAAAAATCAATTATTTTTACGGAACTTTGGGTTGATTATTTAACAGTGAAAATAGCAAAAACAAGGAAACCTCTTTTATTTGTATGGAAGCTGCCATTAGTTCTTTTGACAGTGAAATTGATCCAAACAAATAAGGAATCATTAATTTTTTTATGGTTTTAAGTCTGTTAACTTGTTAACATTTAAAGTTGAATAAACTTTTTATTAAAATTAAATGAAAAATAAGTATTCCGGTTTTAATTGAGTTTTAATTTATTTTATATTGCAATTTTAGTTAATTTTAAGTACGGAATATTTTGAGTGCACGGTTCGGGCTGGGCGATGACGTCAGTCAGTCACTCATTTAATAACGTTACTCTTTTGTATACCGATTAAATTAATTTGTCATGTTTTTATGTAAATTTAATTAATTTTTTTTTTAATTTAATTTAATTTATCTTATTGAACTATATAGGGAAAAAATCATTTCCATATGAATTTTTTAAATGTGTATATATTTCAATAAAAATCAATAAAAATCGGTGTAGAAAAACTTATTCGTAAACCGAAACATGCGCCGCATTTCACCGGTTTCCAATAGCGACGCAAGTCGGGGCTCCAGTGTAAATGCTCTAATATCTATACAATATTTTCCAGACCATATTTTCAAACGAAATTGATAATATTTTTGCGTATTAAAAAATTCGCAAAAATAACCATAAACAAAATTTTACACCTTAAATTCTACAATAAATTTGTAAAAAAATAATAAATAAATTGCAATAAATTAATGTAGTAAAAAACAGGACAAGCCAATTTAAATATTAATTAATTTTTAAGCCATCGCAGTAGTAAGTCAAAAACAATCAAGAGAATATAAAATGAAGGCAAATATCTGCAAAATAAATTATAGACTTAGAAAAAGAAAGTAAACATAAAGTCTTTTAATAAAACATATTGCTGTTTTAACGCTCTTTCCTGTTCTTAAAGGTTTCCTGGACTATTTGTAGTCTTAAAAATGCATTAATTCCAGCAAGCGCACAGGCAAAAAATCTCAGTGAGTTACAGTTTTTGTGCGCGCACTGAAGAAAAGACATTGACGGTGTACAAGTATTTAAATTACAAACGAAAACTAACACCAATAGAAAACGCATACATACGACACAATTACTTTTTTTCATTTCTTATTGCTGATAGAATCATCATCATCATCATCTTAGGAAGCATAATCACCATTATCATCAACAACATGGAGTAAATAACTTGTGTTGGTACAACTACAACCTCCTTGTTTGTTGAAAATCTTCCACCTTGAGTCTTAAACGTAAGTTATAGTCATGATGTATTACTACTGTTAGTGGCATCCTTAACAAGGTCCTTAGACTCTCTTCCTGCCCTTCCTCTTTTCCCATTTTTACTAACATTAGTTAGTGTGCGGTTTTGTGTATTTGTATAAAAATGAAGAAATCAAGAAGCACGAAATTAAATTAAATGTCGCGTACTTAAGTTTTCGTTTTTTCTTTCTGTTATTGACTTTTTTTCCTCCTATTTTGTGGGTTTCAGTTACAGGACCTTGAGAATCAGTGGGGGATATTATTATTTAAATAGCAAAGATTTTTTTTTAATTTCCAAGCAAAGGAGGTGTATTTGTGCTGTCTTAAGCATTAAGTCAGTAAAAGGAAACATGTTCTCTGAAGGAGAACAAGACAATTGTTATAAAATATTAAGAAATTTGCTTGATAATGGTCAAGTTAATATTTAATGTTAGTTTTGTTTCGAAAGAATCTTTTTAAATTTGCTATAATTTGTAAGTAAATACAGCTATAATACAAATTCAAATTATACTATACATGTGATTCTCAGCGCAGTTAAACCAATGCTTAAATTTGTTTAACTTTTTTATCTTCACTGATCTTTCATTCATGGATGAACAGAGAAAAGGTTCTTTAAATAAAAATATGTGGAATATAAAAATTTCAACGCAGATTGTTTTATGAACAATAATTTAGCATTTTTATTATTTATCAGAAAGATAGTTATATTATGAGCAAAATAATCCATAAATCATTAAAATCAATGAACATTTGTCGATTTTATTCACAATTAAGTAAAAATTAAAAATTATAAATTTTTTACAAATAACAACCGATTGACACAATTTTTTATTTTTTTTTTTGTTAAGCACACAACAAATTTATAATTTTTTGAAAAATATTATGGAAATATTCTTTCTGAGTTGGAAAATATGCAGTTTTTAATTTTAAAGTTAAAAAATTTTTGGATAGGAACTTGGTCTTATTTTCACATTTATGTTTTTGTGCGAATTTAGTTTGCTCTTTGCCGGGCGCTGGCTTAAAGTATAAATGAAATGCAATTACTTGCAAAAAATTCAAAATGCAAACTTGTTCTAATCATATGAACCGAAAAAATTTTATGTTATTTTTGTCTTTTCTTTAGATCACGACCTTTATACTAATGTTGTATTAAACTTTACTGTCGCTATTATTTTTCTAGTCTTAAAAAATTAAGAAAATTGCCTAAAGTTTTAGTTCTCGACAAAAAAATTAAAAAGATATGACATACTAAAAACAGTTAAGTGTTTCTGATCATCTGATCGAGAGCGCAATTACCATCTTTTTCATTTTAATTCAATATGATTTAATTGCTGATTTAACATAAAATTTATTTGAAATTAAAGTTATAATCATGTTGATTTAAAATTAAATGTAACGTTGATCTTTCATTGATTCACTAAAGTAGATCCAAGATTAATTTATCAGGATTCTATGGATACAATATTGAACAATTTTGGTTTAACTATAGCAAATCATAAATCAACTAGATTTGAGATAAGAAATTTAATATGACTTTGAATAAACATTGCGACATGTTGATTTTATATTTGTATTTTTTTCTGTGTGTAGATGCCTTAAGTTTATTTTGCTAGGAAAGTTATCAAAATTCCTGTGAAATGATACTTAAAATAGTTATTTTCTGATATTTTTGTCATCAATATCAAATTATTTTTTCATTAGTGTGATTATAACGAAAACCAATAACAAAATACTTAGAACACATTTTTAACCTTCAAATGTTTTTATATTTAACAACATGTTCAAATTACTTCCATACTTAATTTGCAATTTCCTTAAATACTTAATATTCATTTAAGAGAATAATGACAGTTAACTCAATTTTACCTTTTATCCCTTTTACATTTTCAGGTTGTTATACTTATACTCGTGACTAATACAAACAAACCAAAAAAAGGGATCCTCTTCAAAATCCTCGTGTATACTTAAACACATATTGAAAATGAAAGAATAAAAATTGTCGAGATAATCACTTTAGATTCAACATTTAATATATTATGTGGCTTATAAAACATACAGATTCGTTCATGAACAGCACATCCAAAGTATAGGTGTTGTATCACTTGGAGCACCTTTCATACCTCCTACTCCTCCTCAAATCAGCCCTTAGAGAGCGAAAAAGTGCTAGGTAAACTTTTAGCCGTGTTGAAGTTTTAGTAACTTTATTCTTTTTTGCACTACGAAGTCCTTGTGCTGCTTGCCATGATGTACTTGCTACTGATTGCTGTAACTGATACTTGAACGATGTGTTTGTCTATTGCTGGTGTTGGTGAGATGATGTCATGTTTTTCGTTGGGATAAGAAGGAGCTGAACAAAAAAAAAAAATCATTTACTTAAAATACAAGAACTCTGTTGGTTGGTTTTATGTGTGGTGGCTCATTGTCTAACACCGTGTACGTGATATGAAATTTAATGTTTCAATTAGAGGTAAAAGTTAAGTACAACCACTTTTACTTACACATCTATTAAATGTAAATTGTGGAACAGAAAATACGCAAATTCATCTGGAGTTTTGTTTAGCTGCTGAACTCATGGAGGCTTTGCTACTCGGTAAGTTTTTTGCACATTTTATTTTTTCCCACTTTTATTTAGAGTTTTTTGCAACTAGTTGATGGTATTATTATCTAGTAAAAATAAAGTGTCGTACCTATGTCAGCACTTATCGGGAGATCAGTTAAACTTTTCCTTTTTTTTCTTAGTATTATACTATTGTAGTTAGTTGAGTTTGCAACATTCATTAGAGGGCGAGGTATACTTACCATACGAGACGTGCATGTGCTGTTTTAGAGTTTGTGGTTAAATGTGTTGGTTAATTCTAAAGTGCTTGGCAAATTTTTACTTAATGTTATTTTTAAGTGGTTATTTTTTCATGTAGTGCATGGGATTTAGTCAATGAGATACAGTGGGTCTAAGTATTCGTAGCTGATTTCAATATGACACACTCTCACACTCGAAGTGAAGACATTATTTTTTTTGGAACTTTTGGTTTTTTATAAATGAATTCTTAAGACAATTTTTTAACTATTGTTTATATTAATTGGTCTTTGTTATATTATAGCAACATAATTTTTCAGCCCACTGTACTTATATTATCCGTGTTTGATTCCTCTTTTTTCAAAAAGGTACATTATCGAAAAGTGTTTTAATATAATCCCTGAACTAAATCTCTGTATCAAGCACTTTTAGTTAATTTGTTTGCACAAGACAAACTTTTTACTACTTGCATGAATCAAAACGACATTGATTTTATGGAAATTGAAATATTAATTTTCCTTTCAATAAGCAAAGTTACTAAAACTTTAATATAAAATTGATTTAGCTTTAATTTATGTATGTACTCGTAGTAGAGATATTAATCATAAAATGCTTTTTTGTTTTGTTTTGTTTTCTTCAATAGTTTATTCCTACTTCAGAATATGTGTGAAGACTTTTGTCTCGAAATAGTATAAAGATTTTCTTTGTTTTATACAATTTTAACCTTCTGCTAACAAAGTGGCAAATTACAGTTAAAGGTACGTGTAGTTTCTGCGCAATATATGAAAATAAAAGTTAGGGATAGAAGGAAAAAATAAACTCAAAGACAAACAAGACAGGCAGGAACAGACAGTTAAATATACAGGCAGTCACTCAAAATGATTGATGAACTTTTTTATACTCAGATGACTTTGTAAGTGTGTGGTGCAGTGTAGTTGCCCAACAAACATGACACACAAGATATAAGAAGAAGGTTAAACTTCCTAAATGAATCACTTTTTTTAATTCCGAGTCTAAGAGTGTGCCAGCAGAGCACTATTACTTTTGCCATGATGTCTCAAAAGTATACAACCGATTGTTATTTGCATCAATTTTCTTGAAAATATTGGACCAAGGTTTTCAAAAATTACTCTTTAAGACAAGCGCTTAACCAAACCTCATTTTTTTAGAACCTTAGAAGACAAAAAAAGAAAACTGCACAGAAAAAACAGAAACTTACACAATCGGCCATGTCACAGAGTTTAATTCCGTTCGGAAGTGGAATTCAATCCACCCTAATATGTCAAGCCCTAGCTGGGGCATACCGCAGCGTAGTAGCGCAGCCAACAGTCTGTACAGACCTGACAAATTTTAGTATTTTGGTTTTCTTTTTTAGACAGCAGCTGCTACAAAAATGGGGTAGGTTGAATTCCGTTTCCGAACGGAATTGAACTCTGTGACATGGCCGAATAAAGAAATTCAGTGAATTCGTAAATATTTTGTCTAGAAACGGATCTACAAACAAATTTGTAAATACAGACAATAGTGTCTCATCAATTACATTGAAAAAAGGTTTTTTACTAAACAAATTGTACAAATCTATATAACAATTTGTCTAAAAATGCTTACAAATTCTAAAAAAAATAATTTACAGAATCAAACAAAAAATTTTACTGGATTTCTTGTAATATATCAAATAATACTTTTGTTTGAATTCACAAAACAATTTGTCTAAACATACTTACCAATTCTAAGCAAACTAGTTTTCTGAATTAAAAAAAAATTACTTAACTTTTTTAATGTATCAAACAAAATTTTTGTCTGAGTCAGTAAAAACTTTTTTTTAAAGTATTTGTAAAGCCTTAATGCTAACATTAGCATTCATTAAGCATTAATGAAGTTTCACTTTGTTAAATGTGTTCAACTCCGTATGTTTATATAAAGACCCTAAAAAATGAATGAGAATTAACGCAGCAACATTAACGAATTGATTCATTCAGAAATCTTCAGTAAATAGTCTTGTTACAATCGCATTCCTTTTGTTACCATTGTTGTTGTTGTTGTTATTTATGCGTGTTTCGTCATTGAGGTTGTTTTTCGCGACACTGAAAGCTGGTTTTTGTTGTGGTTTTTGCCGTTTGCGTTCTGAATAAAAGTCACTTATTCAGTAATGAACATTTACTGAAAATGAAAATGTATTTTAAACAAACTTTTGTTTTAAAAGTTTACTTTAGAAATATTTAAGAATAACACTAGTCTGCAGCAAAAATCGCCTTTAAATACAAAATATATGAAATATACAGAGTTTAATGCGCTAAATTTAAATCCGCTTTAAGGGTTTTCTGTGCGCGAACAGATTTTTTATGGGTTTGGCGGTCACGCGGATATATTTCATCATAAGTCGAGAAAAGTTTGTCTGAACCTAAAAAAGTAATAACATGGTTCTTCTAATAACTGTATAGTAGCGGGCACGAAAAAAATATAACTTATAGGCGTTTTGAAAGTTTACATCTGGGACTCATTTTAAGGGAGTTAAATTTCCCCTTCTTTTGTATATATGTACAGTGACTCAGCATTGGGGATCCTGTATACCTTACGTTTAAGGCAGAATACGTGTTGGCCATTGTTAGTTAAAACACTACGAGCTAAATTTTTGTGGAACATTTAAACCTTCAATCTCCTCGCTATATGGGTCTTTTTGTCTCATTATTCAAAAAAGTACAAAAGTCTTCTTTTCAGCGACGATATGGCGTGATGAGATGTTTCACAAAGATATTGCGCATAAAATTCTAATACATATAGGTCGTAAAAGACACCCAAGTACCATCTTGAAATGTATAAATCCTTCAAAACTTAAAATGTGTTTAAGGGTTAATTTCGTACCTATTTACAATTAGTACTTGGCATAGATAATCTGCCTCGGCATAGGTAAAAGCCTTGCCATTAAGGTATAAGAATGTGTTCATTTGTTTTATGTAAAACACCATTAATGATTTCTGACGTTCAAATTGTGTGTGCAGCTTCCCTGCGGAAAATTTTGTGACAATTGATCCAAAAGTACTCGTCCTATGACTTGAGAAAATTAGACTGGTACCAAAACTAAGGAGTAGTGAATGATGAAAAAAGACATATTATGTAAATGGTCACATATTAACCATTTTCAGTCAATTTAGTTGGTATTCCGGCTAGTATTGTAGTAAACGGCACTGAATAAATTCGATGCACCTGGATCTAAGGCCTATCACATAGTATCTATAAAAAATTAATTGTCTCACATCAATGAGACTGCCATGCCACTCAGGAAGCTGTCTCGGAGCTATATTCAAATATTAACTCCAGCTTAACTGGTATTTATAACATTGAAATATAAGTTCCCCTGTGGTCGAGTGGGTAGTGTACTAGCCTGTCATGCCGGAGGTTGTCGGTTCGAATCCTATCAAAGACACCGCTTAAAAATAAAATATGTACAATTTCTCCTTGGGTTTGTAACAGTAAAAAAATAAATTAATCGATAATTACAGCTGAATTTGGGAATAATATTTATATATAATCTATATTATTCTACACCGATTAGGACTCCATAAGATAGTTCAGAGACAAGTTACAAGGTGCATACAAAGTATCAATTAACCCCATCCTAGGCGATCCCCATGTAAAAGTGGCTGGTCCGCTCAATAGGAAGTGTTAGAACTCGGACTGGTCCCTACCACCTGGGGACCGGTCACGTGACTTGTTTTGTGTCAGTTACATCTACCGTAGGGTTAGGTGTCATTAAAAATTTATAATAGAATTTTATGCCAAATATTTTCGTAGAACATTTTACCCCTCTCACTCCTCGTTGTATGTCTTTTTTTATTTCTTTCTTAAAAAAAGGACAAAAAACTCACATTCAGCAGCGATATAGGGGCCTAAAATTTTCTAGAAAAATATTTGACATGAAAGTCTACTATAAATGTTTGAAGACTCCTAAGCTCCACATACAACTTGAACGTCAGAAATCATTCAAAACTTAAAATGCTCTAAAGAATTAATTTCGTATTTGCTCACAGTTAGTTCTGCGCCTAGAAAATCTAATAAGCCTTTCCTTTCGGGTATAACATGCGTGCAGCGCTTTTATGTAAAACATCACGAAGACCAGTTTTGTAGAGCATTTCAGTCCGCTGAAGGAGAATTATTTGCTCCTTTTTTTTAGAAAGGAACAAAGACCCATACAACGAATAGTAAGAGGGTTAAAATTAGGGATGTAACGATACGCCGTTTTGCCGATCCGATACCGATACCGATATTTAAAAATAAATATCGCCGATACCGATTCCGATACCGATACGAATATTGAAATTGAGTTCAATATTCGATCAACATATTTAGATCAACAAAACTCAAGTGCAATTTTTTTATTATACAAAATTACATTGTAAGAGAGAATATTTAAAATTGATTTTAACCCAGTATAAAAAATTGGAAGTAATTTTTAAGGAGAAACATTTCTTTGCTTCCAAAAAATCTATATTAAAAATATGCAGATAATTAGTAGAAAAGCAAGAAAAAATGTTTAATTCCTTTATAATTTTAAAAAATACTCGCCATGCTTTTTAAAAAATCGATTTTTTAAAGGACATTTATCAACTAATATTCTTCTAAATAACTTAATAGCTTAATTATTAAAAGTCTTCTAAGTTTATATTTATTCACCTAAATTTACATGAAAATAAAGTTTTGAGTTTAAATTCGCATAAAAAAATTGTGAAAATGGGTAATTATTATCCTTTTTCCTTGAGGAAAAATCATTATAGAACACCGAAAAAAAATTTGTTCTAAATCGCTTCCAATTCGGTGATTGGTAATCGAAAAACAGAACTTCTTGCAATGGCAAGGATATGTAAAACTAATTAGAAATTATCCGAATTTGCAATACTTCCGGATCGCGAATTCTACATTTTCATGATTTCTTTGGAGTCTCTTTTTTTGCTGAAATAAGATTTAAAAAACAACGACTTGAATTTGAATTCATGGTAAAATTAACAAAAAATAAATAATATCAAAATATTAATAGTTTTTAAAATTGATATTAATAAGATTTAAAAAATAACGAAGTGAATTTAATTCATGGTAAAATTGAATAAAAACAAATTATTTGTTAAAAAAAAACTCTGAAAAAAATTTTAAAAGTATCGTCGTATCGACAGTAAAATATCGCCGATACCGATGTATCGGAAAATCTGAAGTATCGCCGATATATCGGTATCGGTATCGGTATTCGTTACATTCCTAGTTAAAATGTTCTACAAGAAAGAACTTCGTGGCGTTTTACATAAAAGTGCTGAGCACATCGTACATCTTCAACAAAAGGGTTGCAGGTTTTCCTATACCAAGTTTCTGTTAGTATGTGCAAAAGGTGGGAAATTTAACTCCCCGCCAAAATGCATACCATATCAAGACTTTTAAAACGGCGATACACGTATACAGTTTTTGGTGCCCTCTACCAAAATTAGTCGTTAGGGCCTTGTTATTATAAAAATCAATATTTTTTTCAGGTAGGTCTCTTCACTTAATTGTGAATCAAACACACATTTATCCATCTATTTTCGTGATTTATATCTTATCTTCTTCTTAGTGCAATTTACTTTCATATTAATAAAAAAAATTTTAATTTTTGCCGTTTTAATTTTTTATGAATTTTTGAAAACAAAAAAAAAGTTTAATTTGAATGCAAGCTAATTTTTTCGCCGCTAATTTCTGAATAACTCCTAAACAGTTGAACGTAAAAAAAATTTACATTAAAAAATCGTGAAGGCAGTTTTATTCCGTATGTTTTGGTGTTTTATTTATCTAAACCGGATAAACCGTTGTCGAGTTGTTATTTATATTAGGGTCAGCGCCCTATTAACAAAAATCAGAACGTGATAAAAAAAACTTATTTCAGTTTTGGGTAAGAAATTCTTCATATTCCAAATATTTTTATCTAAAAACCCGATAAAATTTTTTTCAGATGACTTTAATTTGAAAAAGTCTTCTTTTTCAAATCAAACTGAAAAAGTGCTTTATTTCATAGCATTCTCAATTGGGAACTGCAGAATAAGGTCTTTAAACGCATCGGTTTTACAAATAAGAAAGACTTTATTTTCAAAACATTATCTAATTGAGACCAAACCTGCTTGTTTGCTGGGTATGCGTGTGTATGTGCAATCAGTCATCTGTATGAGATTTAAGCAGGAAATAATGTTCCATTATTAAAAGCTAAAATTAAAAGCAACTTGTCATCTAATACTCCTAGCTAAATTCTATACGCTTTCATATACATATGTACGTCTGTATGTATGTATGTATTAGAACATAAAATATTACATGATTTGAAAGTAAATAATTTAAATTTGTTAGAGTCAAATATTTTTATGGTTTTTTCCTGACCATTTTATTTATTTAACTTCAAATTTCTTTTTGTTATCAATTTTTAAACATGAATGATTTTTATTGTTAAACAAAACAAAAAATTTTTTTTTTGCAAAAAAGTTTATATAAAAAGTTTTAAAATATTTATAAAATATAAATCCTTTACTCTGTTTAGGACACGTTGATTTTTCTAAAAAAAAACATTAAAATAAAAAATAAATAGTAACAATTGAAATTTGTTGGTCAGCTGGGTCGACAGTTGATTGCTCTATATCAGTGGTGGCCAAATAAATCCTATCTTACTCTTTGCTTGTGTATGTGATTCGCGGCTAAATACATAGGCCGTGTGTCTCACACACAGCGTACGTGTGTTGATGGTAAAAAAACAGCCTATACTCGCGAGTAAAGGAAATTGAGAGAATGACCACCACTGCTCTACATGCTTCATTATTTAATAATTATGTTCGTAAAACACTTTTGCTTTTAAAATTAAGTACCGTTTTGATTTTATTCAGCATTAAGTGAGAGAACTCAATTGGTAAAAATCAAGGATTTTCATAAAAAAATAAAATTTATTAAATTCTGTTGTGTGTATGCGTGTGTGGAAACCACAATTTTTGTTAATTGAGTTTTTTTGCTTAAATATGAATACATAAAATTAAAAGTTAAGATCGATTTTAACGAGGTATGTCTTGTATTGTTTGGAATATATGTACCTATATTCTAATATGAATATAACGAAATTTTTGTTTTTTTAATTGTTATGCATTTTTTATATACAAATTTTTTCCCCACAAGCTACAATATCTCTGAAAATGTTGAGCAGATTAAAAAACAATGTTACTACGGCTTAGATATACATAATATTGTTGTCGAATTTGGTTTTCTTTTATTGAATAGGAAAACCGTTCTCCAGTTTTGTTAACATTTGTCATGCAATTGCTTCATTTTTAAAATAAATGTATAGCCCGAAAACTAAAACAGGAAAAAAATACAGACTCGAATTCAGGACCTCAAATTTTCCGTTATTTCAGTCCCAAAGTTAACTTGAACTTGTAAACTCGTGATATTTGTAACAAACTATCCAAGAAATTAAAGAGACCCTTAGCTATATTTCTAGACTCTCATAAAGTGGCCAGTCTTATAAGAAAATTAATTTTTCTAACCTTAAAATAGCGTAACACAATCCTAACAACACATTCATAAATTCTATTGTATTGAATGCCTTCATAACGGGCATGACGTTGGAAAAAAGCAACATTCAGCAAAAATTATCATCATATGTGAACAATAACCATACAAAAGCACACGGTTAAATATGATAACAAAAAAGTAGAGAAAATGATAGGAAAGTATTCATTCATTCATACTTTTTGTTTTGTAAACCTACATATGAGACTCTATTGATGTGTGGCTTTAGATTGTCCTTTTTGTTTGTTATTGCTGCCCTTCTATTGTTTGAAGCTTAGGATCTGTCAGCACCATACATACTCATGTGGTGTTTGATTTTTATACATTTTTATTCATATTAAATTCATACATTTGAATTAAAATAGTAAAAATGGAAAAAGGGTTATGATTATTTGTATTTCTGCTTTATAGTCATATATAGCAATGTTGTAGCATACATCTTTGCTTGAAGTACCTGTGACCTGGAAAAGGAAATGGGAGCTACGGAAAAGGATGGTCGAAGGCTGTTTCTTTAAAAGTACAAAAGAAGTCCTCTAAGAATGAATTATCTATTTCAGTCCTTTTTAACTCACTTCAAAGGAGAATGTTATCAGCTCCTTTGTAGTTGTTTAATACTTGTTCCTTCAGTACTCCGTCACTTATAAACAGATTTAGAAAATTTTCAATTTATATGATGGAGTATAAATGTTTTATGATTGGCCCTGTTCTTCAAATTATTTAGTAATACACTTTTTGTCGGTTGGTGAATACCATATAATCCCTGGGAATAAATTCAAGGGTTCTTTGCTATCCAAAGATCTAGGTGGACTGCAGGCAGTATAACTTTGAGTGAAAATATAACTTTAATATCTAGAGGTAATTAAGTGAGCCATTAAATTTAAATCTTCTAAACACCAACAATTAAAAAAATGTAAAAGCTACAAAGTACAACACAACAGAAAAATTACATGGTACTAATGACTAATTGCGGCAGAGGGCACGAAAAATATATACATGAGTTTACAGGCGTTTTAAAAGTTTACACCTGGGAGATCTAGGGTTTGGGATTCGGGAATTTCCCGGAAAGTACTGGCTAATATTCCAGGAAAATTTTTGAGATTATCCCGGGAAAACGGGAAACTAAAAATACATATTATTTTATAAATATATGATGGCCTTTATTTGACATATTTATAAAATGTAGTAAGTGACAGCGAAATGTGTTTTGATTCATATAAGAAATTTGTATTATGATCCGATTTTTATTTAATATCAATAAAATTTTCAGTGTTTAAACACTAAAATTTCCATGCAAACTTTCTTAATTTGTACAAAATAACAATGTAAACGGTTCAAAGTTATACGAGATTTTCATAAAAATTCAATGAAATTGAAGTCATGCCATTTATTCTAAGCCGTCTACGAGAAAAATTACTGCTTGATTCGAAAATTATATGCAATAGAAATTTAGTAGAGCGTGTCGTTTAATCACTGTATCAGCACAAGGTGGAACACTTTGTATAAGTATCAATGATTGCAGTGCTCTAATCGTTTCCCAAAGCAAATAATTCGACCTTTAAAATGTATTATAAGTCGGCGCTAATATTGAAACCCTGAAGGAGATGTTTTAACAGCAATAAAATGAAAAATCAACGACATTTAGACAGACTGTGGCTTAGGGTGTGTAAAATTCGGCGCAGCTAGGTATAGTACTGCAACTTTTCTTGTACTTAACGCTAAGAATCCTTCCAAAAATTTGGCAAGAAAAGTAAGAATCATTACGGCAAGTTTTTTTATAAAATGATTTCGTGACTTTAAAATTAAATGTTTAACTAAATAATTACAGCAATAGTCGTCAATTAGTCTTTATACGATCTCTTACTGTGTAATAACTACAGACTCCTATTTTCCTATATTCGCTTAAAAATTCTTAAAATTTTGTTTTAGAATTGTTATTGCACTAATTTTTATTTAATAAAAATTTTTACATTAATAAAACAACGAAAATTATGCCAATTTTGATTTAATAAATCTATTTAATTTAGAAAATAAACTTTTTCCAGAAATTCTCTTTTTATTCCCGTCCCCGGAAGTTTTAAGGACCGGGAAATCCCACACCCTAGGGAGATCATTTTAGTGTGAGTTAAAGATCCCTCCTTTTGCACATAGTTGTACTGACTCGGCATAAGAAATCGTTTAACCCTTACGTGTACGATATAAAATGTGTTCAACACTTTTATGTAAAACACCACGGGAAATGTTTTTGTAGAACATATTAATCCTCAAACTCTTCGTTATATGGGTCTGTTGCTCCCTTTATTCAAAAAAGAGCAAGAAATCTCCTTTAGTGGCGATATAGCATGATGAGATGTTTAAAAAAAATAGTTGCAATAAAATTCTACTATAGGTCTTCAACAAACCTAAAGCTCGAGACTCAACTTAAATGCTAGAAATCGTTCAAAACATAAAATGGGTTTAAAGGCTAATTTCGTACTTATACACTATTAGTGCTTGGCAGAGGAAATGCTGTTAAGACCCGTTCACTCCATGACAGTAGCTGGGTGATGGTTCTATCCCGGCAGTTCAATTTTATGAGAAATTATGACAGTAATTGCCACTGTTACATTATCAAGCGCAATTTGATATTCGGACTTGGCTGTCGTGGCAGCAACTCCCAGCATATGAGGATTTAAGTCATACTTACAATTTGACTCAATATTTACATATTTTTGTTTTATAAGTGCAAAAAATAATGGGTACCCCATACAAATGTACATACATTGTCACAGCAATTAACTAGTTATGGTTGTACTTACTTGAAGATAAAAAATTAGTAGTCAAATAAACAAACTAAAATTATTTTATTATAGTGTGTATATTTTATTTATATTTTTAAAATTTTTTATTTTTTTCTTTACCCAGGTGGGATACGAACCTGTGCTCGTTCATATTTAAACACAAGTTCTTTACTCACTCATCTATTGTTGACTTATAAGTTTATGCGACAAAAATTAGTCTTCATATACAAAAATGACAAAAGTTTTTTCTGTCCTGTCATGATTACTGTCATAGTGTCAATGGGGCTTAAAGCTTACGTTTAAGTTACAAAATTGATTTAGTATTTTTATGCAAAACGCCATTAGAAACATTTTTGTGGAACCCTTTAACCCTTTTCCCCTTCAGCGATAATAAAAGGAGCTTAAATATTCCAAAAAGTATTTACTATAAAATTCTACAATAGGTCTTGAAAAACACCCAAACTTCAGACTGAACTGGAACACGCCGGAAATCATTTAAAACTTAAAACGTGTATAACGGTTAGTTTCGTACTTATTTACAATTAGTATTTGGCATAGTAAATCTTTTGCCTTTTACGTTTAAGGTATAAGGCGTGTGCGTTTAGCACGATTTCTTGCGCCAAGTCACAATAACATGTAAACTTTGATAACCAGAATGAGTCGTAACAACAAAATTTTATTTTGTTGTGATATGACAAAAAAACGCAGCAAATACTTTTATAAAAAAAGTATATGTTAAGGTACGGTCAAATATTTGACCAAAAATGTGTAACCACTACTTTGGCTCAGGGTTAGTGCGATTTAACTTGGTTTTTATTATCACAAACTAAAGTTATTTATGACGCAAAAAGCTATTTTTATATTATTTTAAATAAATGCGAACCCATATTTAAAAACAATATTAGAATTCAAGGAAATAAAATTTTAACTTGTCTGTTGGCCACGTGTTTTCGGCAAATATTTGCTTTAGCAGTAAATGTATTTACATATATTCCTTTACCTAACTTTTTCCAGGACTTCTAAATAATACCAAATCACCGTGAGCAAAAAGCAACAAATAAAAATGAAATAAAAATTAGCATCTGATGTCAAATTAACTGAGCAGTGATTTATTTACATGACAAGTATTATGATGGAATTATTATCAATAAAAATTGTACAGCAGGTATGTAAAGGAAAAGTTTGTTTGTAAATACGTTTAAGGGTTTTCTATTTTTCATACTCTTGGGAACATTTCATAAATATTTTTTTTTAAATATCACTTTTTTTAACAAACCACAACAACACTGAAATCATCATTTTGGAAGCAAAGTTGCGTAAATACATAAATACTTACATGCATATTTACGGGCATGGATGTGTGTTTAAAAGGCACGCGTTGCTCTATGAACATCAGTGATGTTTTGTCAAATGTTTGTTATTTGCAAAAAATCTTTTTTTTTGTTAAGTTGGCATGCAAAATTTTCATATTTAAATATTTTTGGTTTAAAATCTTTATGGTTGAAAAAGGGGGTGTTTAATATAGAAACTCTACTTTTGACAACTGTGATGCGTCCGTCCTTCTAACAGGGCGGGAGTAAGAAAATAAAGCAATTTGTATTCAAAATATGAAAGCAAAATTTTCAAAGTGGTGTCTTGTTGCTGTTTTTGTTGTCAATGCTGTTGTTTAAATTTCTATGCGAATGAGTACATTCTTTTTTGTGTCAAATTGCTAGCTGAAACAGCAGTAAAATTATTTAAAAATGTAGAAAAAGTCAGAGTGAAAAAGAAATTTATAAAATGACTGGAATTATGAAAATCTGTTTGTTGGTTGAAGTCGACATTTGAAAATCATTATAAGATCTGAGAACACTGAAAAGTAGAAACATCATTTTACTTTGAAATGTTACAATATATTGGACTGTGGAATATTTTTGTAGAACATTTTAGCCCTCTAACTCTTGGTTGTATAGATCTTTCTACTTCTTTTTTAAAAAATAACAGGCTGAAACATTCTACAAAAATATATGTAATGAAATTTTACTATAGGTGTTCAAATACACCAGACTTAACTCAAACGTTACAAATCGTTCAAAACTTAACGTGTTTTTAAAGGTTAATGTCGTACTTATTCAAAATTAGTACTCGGCGTAGGAAATTTTGTAAGCCTTACGTAGGTGTCTTCAGCATTTGTATGTAAAACACCACCGTAAACATTTTTGTATAACATTTCAGGCCGCTATATCGACACTGAAAGGGTTTTTTAAATCTCTTTTTTATAAAAAGGGGCAAAAAGACATATACAACAATGACTTAGATGGGTAAAATGTTTCCCAAAAATATTCCTCGTTGTGTTTTTCATAAAAGTGCTAAATACATCTTATACTTTAAAAGTAAGGCTTACAAGATTTCCTATGCGAAGTGAAAATAATTATGTGCAAAAAGGCGAAATTTAACGCTCCTAAAACTAGTCCCAGATTAAAACATTCAAAACTCCGATACACCTCTACCATAATCAGTCGTTAAAAACTTACTATTTTGTTGTACAGTCCTATGAACAGATTAAATCTTAAAACAGCTCAATTATTCGAACAACTAACCCTTTGGAAGCCTGACTAATGACGTTTTCTTTTCTACAAAAAAATTTTGAATTTTTTGCCCTTTTCAAAATACAGCACTGGCTATGGTTGTCAAAATCATCGCACTGCCCTGAAGGAAGCGTAGGGCCAAGGGTCTCCAAGTCACCACTTTTGTGGACAAGTTTGGTGACTTTTTTGGTGACATTGTCAATGAATCGTCTACTTTTTTTTATTTTGTGAAGAGAAGTTTTTGATAGATACAAAAAAATTTCTTATTGTCCATTTTGTTGTGTTTAAAATTCATGCGGCTGGAAGCAAAAATAAAAATTTTCATGAAAAATCTGTTGCAGTCAAAATTTTCTTTGTCTACATCTCTAAATAAATATATAATTTAATTGAAAAGTTAAATTAAAACCGAACTGAAGCCAAAAATAATTAAAATTTCTTTGGATAAAAAATCAAACTTAAAAAGTTTCATATACGTTGACTTGAATCATTAAACTGCACTACTGAATCCCTGGCGCCAATGTCTCAATATGGTCCCATAAGAAATGCCTAGGCAGTAGTTCTGAGGTCACTAGTGGAATCTCCATGACAAGCACATGCTAAATGTCTATACACAGAGAAAACAACTTCGTTACGAAAACCGAATTTGTTGCCAATCGAATTTTTGTAGTTGCACCAACTATAATAGAATTCTTATGAAAAAATAACTTATTTTACAATAATATATAATTGCTAATGCGATCCGTTTAATCGGTTATGTGTATCAATGATAATAAAATTAACCACTAGTTAGTTGAAACAATTGATGAAAAGTAAAGTAAATTTAGAAAGAAAATTTTTTTAACTGGAAATACTAAAGCCCAATTCATAATATTTTATACGGGTATACTTATCATATAGGTTACTTAGTCATGACAAAAGCATACGAGCGGTTGATCTAATCAATTTAATAATTTTCAGAATCATATATTTATTACAATTATACTCTTATGGTAATGCACATGGATTTCTTTTTGGATTCATAGGCCTAACCATTTTCCAACCAATATTTTTTGTACAATTTTTATGAAAAGTAAAATTTTTATAAAAATCTTTTTACAACAATCTATGGCAATTCAATAAATTTTAAGCTTCAAGTAGAAGTTTTAACAACAAAACTTTCAAAATATTACACAAAGTGTGTTTTACAAATGTACAAATTCAAGTATGTCTTAATAAATTTATACAACCACACACACATACACTGAGTAGCACTGAACATTTCCTGCGGTATAAATAGGCAGTACGGGTAACAAAGTCACTAGTATATCAGACATTTCCTTCAGGAGACAAACAAAAAGAAACGAAATTTTTTGCTTTCTATATAAAAAGGTGGTCGGGTATCTGAACAGTCAGTGTATGTTTGAAGATAGACGAATAAATGCTGCCAGGAAGAGTTAGTGTTTGAAGATACATAGACAAAAATTCGTGTTTCATAACAAAAATCCCAATATTCAATAATTTTTTTCAAATTTCCTATGATAAAGCATTTCGCTACATTGATAACAAAATTGTTTCCAAATAAAAAAAAAATTATAATTTTTTTTTATTAAGAGAAGTAACACAATCAGGCAACTAATGTCTACCAGTTAATTAATTAATGTGTTACCTTCTTTGGGAAATGGATAGAGTAGAGAGAACAGGTGGTGAAGTGAGAGAGAGATAGAAAGCTTAATTGAACCCTGGTATTGCGCGTTTTTTTTTTGTAGAGCAGAATTGTTTAAGCTGTGTAGCCATTTTATTAGTTCTTTTTACTTCGTCGACGGTTGTGCTACAATATCGACGAAGGAGGGTGCTGTGAAGTGCATTAGGATATGTTAGTATTGCTCGTTGCCGGTACTGCCAAAGTGATCAGTGCTATGCCTTCATCACTTTAACAGTCCAACAACAACCAACACAATAACACACCAATGCACATGAGAAAACTGCATGATGTTGTTGGCTTGCCTAAAATTAGTCTTGAACTCAAGACCTCAGGGTTTGTAGTCAAACGCGCTAACTACTCAGCCAACAGCATCCTCAATTTAAAAAGAACGTTGACGTGGCTGGGATACGAAGCCGGGCTTTCCGGACGTAAAGTATACTTTCTACAGCTGAGCCATATTACAGTTATTTTTTTATAAGATAAAACTTTTTTTAAGTACTTATGTGCAAAAGAAAAGAAATAACTGGCATAGGAAAGAAATCCATAAAACGAAATATTGTATTAAGTTAATGACAAATGTTATTGAAATTCATAATTTTTTCAATAATATGGTGTTATTGTACATAATTCTTGTATATTTTTTTCTGTGTATGTGTAGTTATTCGTAATTCGAAGAAGTTGTTTTTTAAATTAATATCTGTGTGTTACTTTTATTGTAATTCAACAAACCTGTAGAAAATAATCAAAGCTTTTGTACGAAAAGTTCTAAAAACGTAACATTACTCTTATTCTGCCAATTACGCTACTGGTTTAAGTTGTCAAATATCCTAACATTTGCTTATTGTAGTGTGCAAATAAAAACTCAACACACTTGGTGATAAAAGTCTGTGTCAAGTATTCTTGTTAACTAAAACATTTATATGTAGTCACCGGTACTCAAAATACCAGTGATATTTTAGTGGTTGCGGTAGAAATTTTTTATTTTGAAGTAATAAAAAAACGAAGGAAAATTAGAGCTAAAATTTTTTGGCATTCCAAATTTATGTACACCATATTCCCCTCATTCATTTATTGACAGTCATTTTGTCACTCAGTCATTTAATCAACCAAGAAAAAATATCCAAAACAAACCATGTAAAGACTTCAAATAGTAATGTTTTGAGTTATCAAATAATATGCAAACAACAACAGCAACATATATTACACACAACAATATTTTCCAAAACTGGCGCCACTTTAAAGTCATCTTCACTTCATTCATTACTTTTGTAATGACAATGACTACTTTTTGTCAACATTTCTCTAGGTCTTGTTGCTATTGTGCGTGAGTGTGTTAAAGATTTGAAGCTGGAAAAAATACAAACTAATTTAATTTTGTATATTTAAAGAAACTTAAGGCGTGTTTCGCTTGGGAGATTATTTAAAGTTTTCTGTATTCGTGCGAGTATGTTTGTGTGTTATATGTTTGATAATATTTGTTTTTGGCAAATCTTTGTCAATTGCTGCTAAAAGTTTTCTTTTGCTTCAAAATAATTGAAACATTTGAATTTTTCTTACAAGTACAATTTTTATGAAAATCTTTTTACAAAAATCTATGGCAATTCAATAAATTTTAAGCTTCAAGTAGAAGTTTTAACAACAAAACTTTCAAAATATTACACAAAGTGTGTTTTTCAAATGTATAAATTCAAGTATGTGTTAATAAATTTACCCCGTAGGCCATGTCTTCGAGACATTATCAATACATTTTCGAAAAAGTATATATAACCGAGGACAAATTGACGACAGTCCAAGCCAACTATTGACGACATTTTTGAACAAAGGGCACAAATGTCGTTGACGACAACGTTGGTAGCATGCTACTAAAGATGTCGTCAATGAATAATAACAAAATTTAAAAATCAAATAGACGAATCAAACCCATCACAACCTCCGCACTGATAGGCTAGCACGCTACCGACTACCCTACACAGAAAAAAATAGACAAGAATTATATTCAATAAAACCATGTTATTAAAAAAAATATGAATTTCAATAACATTTATCTTTAACATAATAAAATATTTCGTTGTAAGTATTTCTTTTCCATTCCGGTTATTTCTTTTCTTTTTATACATAAGTACTTAAAACAAGTTGTATCCCATAAAAAAATAAATGGGATATGGCTCAGCTAGAGTGTATGCTTTACGTCCGGAAAGCCCGGGTTCGTATTCCAGCCATGTCAACATTTTTTTAATTTATATATTTATTTTTATTTTGAAATAATTTTGTTATCAATATAGGGGAATTCTTTATCACAGGAAATTTGAAAAAAAAATTATTGAATACCGGGATTTTTGTTATCAAAAACGAAACTTATTTTTTTTTTGTGTATCGAGGTATTTAAAAAACTTTGTACAAAAACTCGTTTGGATGGATGCACGATAACTTCGATGCAGTTGCTACTCTTGTTGTCGGCAATAGCACCGTACACACGACAGCTTCGATGCATTTTTTACTCATGTTGTCATCAATAAAACAGTACACACGACAACTTCGATTCAGTTGTTACTCTTGTTGTCGTCAATAAAACTGTACTGCCGACAACTTCGATACAGTTCTTTCCATCTTGCCGTCAATAAGGTTTTTTAGTATATATTTTTATAATATGGGGAGAACAAATTCTTTATAGACGACAGCTTGTCACCAAAATTATTTCGAAATGTGTTTTATAGGCGACAAATCATTGATTGTATTGCAGACATCATCGATGAAAATGTCGTCGGTAACAACTGGGACTGCAGGGTGTACAATCACACATACATACATATGTATGTACACACATTCTCACATAGAGAAGTATGTGAGTATTATATGAATAGTTCAGTTAATTGGAAAACTTTTTCTTAAAGGATTATTTGTCTTAAAAATACATACACAAACAAACCATTTTAAGGATTACCATAAAGTTAGCAGGAAAAGAAATAAAAGCTAAAGCATATTTTTAGGATTCACCTTTATTTAGGCCTGACAGTAAGGATAATATTTGTAATTACATTTATATAGTTTCTATTCTATAGAATTCTTCACCTTCCAAAGGGCACTAGTATTGAGAACTTCGTGCATGTTATTTTAATTATTGGTTTTTAGGTACTGCGGTTAGAAATGCATGTTGTATTATTTTCACTTTAAATTACATTTAATACTGTGTAGAATCAAATAAGAAACTTTTCTTGTTTGGTCTTGTGAAATTTTGTATTGCGAAAATCTTTAGAAAATAACAATTTTCTACATTTGCTGGCAAATGTACAACAACTTGTTGTGTGGTTAAACACAAAAATCTTTTGGTTTTATTCTTTTTTTTTTGTGTACTTTTTATAAAATGTTCAATCGAAAGTTATTTGATGTGAATTTAAGTAATTGATAAGATAGAAGAAATTGTGTTTTGGTTAGTTTTGCGTTTATTAGAAAAATTTTGTATTTTGTAATCAATTTAGTATTTAAAATTTTATTAGATAGAACGTAACGTACTAGCAGCAAAGAAAGGCTTATTTCTGTTTAGCAGCGGCAAGTAAATGTTGAATTTTTTTTTTCAAAAATAATATTAAAGTTACGATAACACTGTCATAAACTAAAATTATTTAGGGGCTGTCATGTGCCAATTCTATTTTATTGGAGCCCATATAGAACAAAAATGCATTTAAATTTGAACAGTCATAACTTCATCGTTTCAGCATAGATTTCTAGGAAATTTTTTTAATTCGAAAGATATAATTCTTATCTTTCAAATAAGGTATGGTTTTTTAAATCGACTAAGTTATGGTGCACAGTGGGGGATTTTGGAAAAAATGGATATAAATCTGCAGTTTCTAATCGCACAGTTCGATTTTTATAAATTTTTTACGGCATTTAAGGAGGTGTTACTGAGCTTAAGTTCGGCGTTTATACTTTATATCTCTAAAGGACGCCTAGGTCCCAAGGTTCAAAAGAGGGTCACCTCGGCCTTCTGAAATATTTAAACCTATGTCATACTGATGTTTTTAATCTGATAAAAAAGAGTTTTTGCACGTAGATTCTCCTATCTAAGAGGTAACAATTTTGATAAAGTTAAATCTTTTCCGTTTATTATTTCCAGAAGCCGGAGTGTTACGATTACTTATTATTATAATATTGATTACTTATTGCTAGTTGAATTTTATTGAATATACAATAATAAATTATAACCGCAAAAAAAACTAAGCCACACAAAGATCATGCGAAGGTGAAATCCTAGGCCTATAAGCCTTTTGTCTAACATGTCAAAACTGTTTGAAAAGCTACTTATGAGTAAGCTAACACCCATACTGAATGGTACTGGATGCATTCCAGACCACATATTCGGTTTTAGGAGACAACATAGCACGATTGAACTAACACATAGACTCGTGAACGTGGTTAGAAAAACCTTCGAGGAAAACAAATATTGTTCTGCAATATTCTGAAATATTATGGCACGAAGGCCTAATATATAAACTGAAGCAAACCTATCCGCACACACCCTTAAGCTTTTAGAAAGCTACTTAACTGAGCGAAAATTTTTTGTTACGGAAGGTATTTTTCTAAGCCCTCCGCAACCGATTGAAGCCGGAGTTCCTCGAGGCAGCATCCTCGGTGCTGTATTATATCTGATATATGCCTCTGCCTTGCCGGTAAGCAGTAACATACACATATCAATATTCGCTGATGATAAAGCTTTTCTAAGTGTTCACAAAAGCAATCAAGAAGCTTCCCGCAAACTGCAAGATTATATACTCCAGTTGCAACAATGACTAAAACAATGGCGGATAAAAATTAACGAACAAAAATGTATACACACTACTTTTACATTGTGCAGAGAAACCTGCCCACCTATACAAATAAATAACCAAACTATACCTCAACACACTGAAGTAAAATATCTCCGTGTTCATCTTGATCGTCGTCTAACATGGAAGTCCCACATAAATGCAAGGTGACCCAAATGAAATTAAAAGCAGCTCATTGGAAGGAACTCTACTCTAAGCCTAAACTGTAAACTTCTTTCATTCAACTCGTTTCTAAGACCAATATGGTCCTAAGGTATCAAGTTATGGGGCACTTTCAAAGGCGACAAAGTAAAATACTCCGTACGGTTACAGCATATACCACCGCATTCATAAAGATGTTCATGTTCTGATGGCTAAGACTAACATGTGACAAGGTACACGAAAAACTTGAGTTGCACCCGAATCCCTAGCCCGCATCATCCTGAACTTTAAAGGCCACATGCGGTTGAGAAGGAGGGACACTCTTTTTCTCAGACGAAAACGATAGACGTAAAAGAATAAGAACAAAGCGGAGAAACAAATATTATTGTTAGTAGAGCTAAGATTTGATTACTTATTGTTAGTTAAATTTTATTGAAGATACAATAAATGGAAATAAACGCAAAAAAAGTATATATCAGAAGCTAGTTATATAAGAAATAAAAAAAGCCATAAATCATTAAAATAGATAGACAATAGTAAATCCCGTAAAAGGGTTAAATCTGACAGTCATAGAAAATACGTAATTGAAAATAATAAATCCGATAAAAGGGGCACTTCTATAAGACCTGTGTGGTATTGCTCCACACTCATAGAAAGCTCTTGGGCAGTACAATAAAACGCTGGAGTTGGTATGTCCAATTGTTAGGGAAGCAGCTATAGCGGATGGAATCGGGCAGTGGCATAGAAAACTCGCAATTTAGAACAATAAATCCGATAAAAGGCAATAAGCAAGTATCTTTAGATTGTGGAAATATGACAGTCTCCCTAAAAAAACATGTATTTTGTTTTTGGTTTTACGATAATATTTTTGTCATTCGTTACCTTCCTTTAAGACGATATGATTTCTATATTATTTAAACTCGCTTTAATTGCTTGATATTTATTCAATCAATGAATAATGAATTAATGAATAATATAAGTTTTTTTAAGAGTAATTCCTTTAATTTTTCTGTATAACGTTTTGGATCTCCTGCTCTGGTTAATTTAGTTTTCTTCGCCTTTAATACCTAAAAGAATAACAAAAACATTGAAATCAGATATTAGCAACTACCACAACAAAATCAATACAAATAGATAAGTCACGAATTACAATTTTGAACGTGTTTCCTTTTATTCACAATCAAATTTTAAATAAATGGTCTAATAACTATAATTAAATTATTTGCGACTCAAATTATTGCTATTATTATACAATTTGTTATTTTCGAAAAGTTTTTGCCTTTATTCAACATTCGCCTAAGTGTTTATAATAAATACTCAAGTAACGAATGTAGAATTCTTAACAAGTTAATGAAGCTCATGCCGCAAATTTTTCAATAAACACTTAAATTTTATGTTTTAAAAAATATTCTTTTTGCATCGCAATTATTACTCATAGGCTTTTAATTAATATACATACGGCTCACCATTTTGTTGATTTATTTCATAAAAATATGTTATATTAAAAAGAAAAGTCACGAATGTCAAACAACTTGTTGACATACTTCTAGAACAAAAAAAAAACGAAGCATTTTCTTACAAGCTTGCTCTACTTTGTAGGAATGAGAAACGAAACTGATTTGTTTGCTTTTTTTACGGTTATTTACATATTTTTCACTTGATATCTGGTTTTGTAAATAATTCAATGCGTAAGACTACACTTTAATACGGTGAAATTTCATTTTATAGGAAAAAAAAGAAATGAAACAAAAACTGCTTAGTCCAAAAATATCAACTTATTTTGAGTTTAACCCTTAAATAAGAACTGCGATCATATTCAAACGACCCACTAATTAGGTGCTGATAAACGGAGGTACACATGAGCACTGATGATTGTAGTATAGCGGCTTCCGAAAACAAAGTTGTTCTCCTCAGTAGATTGAAAATGAAATGTTTAGGCTAAAAACTAGAACGGTGCTAATTTAAATTTGTTGCTTTGAATATTGATCACATCTAGTTCTTTCTGAACATAACGCTATAAGCTTTCGCTTAATATAATCACTTTGATTTTATATTTTTTATACTTCGATTCGAAAAAACCCAAACAAGTTTGGGTTGCTCTGGGTGCTAGTTTTTCGATCTTATCTTGTCTTAACTTCTATTACAGTACAATCAAATTTAAAAATTTTCTGCAATTAATGCATTCCTATTAAACATTTGTTAAGCCTTTTATGTTTTTTAATACCAACCCTTTAAATAAATTTGAGGATAATCACATAAATATAATTAAACCTAAAGAACCCAACAAACATGAAACAAATAATAATAAATATATAAAATGAAAGAAACGTGGCACGGCGGACGTGTAATTAGAAAATTTCGCGGATTGTACTCCTTTTTATAAGACCTCATGTAAGCAGAGATGGTCATGATAAAGCTGACCATCTTCTACATGACCGTGGATAAAAGAAAGGAGCAAAAAATAAAAACTAAACGGAAGGTGCATGTAGAAAAATTAAAGCACAAGAATGAAGAAAAAAAATTACTACGTACATATTTTTAATTTACAGGAAGTTTATAAATAAAAAAACAAACATAATTCTTCTTTATGACTAGAAACATGACATTTGGTGTCGAGTTCTGTGCAATTTTACTAAAACCTCTAGCCATAGAAAATAGAAAACAGTCAGGCAAAAATGGTGCAAAAAAGTGAACATGAATAAAATTTGAAATTTACGGAAAACGTAGAAAACATTATCAAAGCCGCGAAATGTAACCAAGAAACACCATGGAACACAATAAATTAAAACCACACTTGCAAGCGACTAGTAACACACTATAGAGATAAAAAAGCTGAAAAAAACATAAAGCAGGAGTTAAGCTTTTATTGCTAATATAATAATCCGAAGGAGAATAGCAGAAATTTTGTTTTATGTTTATTTGTAGTTAGGTATAATGTAATAATGGTCTTGTTATTAAAATCCAAAATGCAAGCTGTGTATCAGCGTGTTTCTTTACCTCTACTGGTGGAGGCGTCATTTGTTTATATTTCACGTAGCAATTAATATTTTCAACAAATTCTTTTTTAAAGTCATAAACCACGAAACTGGTGTTGTCCATTGGATAATTGTTGTTTGGTTTATAATGCTCACATTCAAGGTGTTAGTCTACTACTCCTTTGCCAAAGTCGCTTTAGAAGCATTTAATATGAAACAGGTGTTGTGTGATTTATTGTGGCCATGATTAAGAATTTTAATATTGAATCATGGCAACTATTTTTGTTAATTGAGTATTATTTAAGAATATATACATATTCTGAAATAATTTCTTGTTGTCTGCGGTCCACAAAGAAAGACGTTCCGTCAAAAATCACAAATCATTTTATATTAAATTTAAGTGAATTTGTGTTTTTGTTACTCAGTCTTTCTTTTCATAGAATTCCTTACACTGAAGGAATTTTCTTCATAAATTTTGTGATTTTCGACACTAATCCAATCAGTAAAAGTAAACCAACGTCACACTTCGTTGGATTAATGAAACAAGTTTCGTTAAAATTATTGTAAAGAAAAGTTCACCAAATATGTGAAATAGTTTCATATAATAAATTCGCTAAGCGAATGAAAGAATTTCATTATTTTAATGAAAGTATTTCATTATTATAATGAAATTGTTTCATTATCTCAATGAAATTATTTAATTTTTCTAATTAAATTATTGACTATTTTCAGTTAAAGACAGAGTGCCATTGTGAAAGTTTGCATCTAGGATTTATTTTGGAAGAGTTAAATTTCCGCCCCTTTGCGCATAGTTATAGTGACTCGGCATGGGAAATCTTGTAAGCTTTAAGTTTAAGTTATAAGATTTATTCAGCTATTTTATGGAACACATCATGGGGGATATTTTTGTGGAACATTTTAGCCCTTTCTTCGTTTTATTGAGCTTTTTGATACTTTTTAAGAAGGGGACAAAAAGCTCTAAATTAAGTAAAAAAGAAGAAAATATCTAACTGCATGATTCTAAAGATATGGATTTTCTCTGGAAATATCCATATGTTGACTTAAGAGAGAACACGAATATATGCAAAAAATTACAACAGTAGGTGTTTTTAACACGGCCCAGTTCACGAATGGTCATCGCTATACCCTAAAATGTTATATTTTTCATAGTCTTATCCGTGAGTCTCTTAAAAATAGATTTTTTCATTTCTACACACCGCTATAAAAATTTCAATTGATAAATATGACTCTAATTAAATATTTTCAAATGCCACTATGAATATTTATTTAAATGTAGATTTCTTATTTTTTATATCACATGGCGTTGACAGCTTTTTAGAATGACATATAATTTCCTACCTTTCTAACGCATCACCAGCCATTGTTTGCAAGTGTCATAAATTTACATAAATTTAAATTGAAAAAAGTGACACCAGCAATGACAACAGCAAAAATAAAAGAGAAATTAAAAATTGCAGTCAAACAATACAAGACCGGCAAAGAGTGGATAGATTTATTTTCACTGTAATTTCTTATGTTCTTGGCAAACATTCATGGAAATATTCGTATAGCAATAAAATAAGAAATATTCCACCAGAGTGCAGTGCTCAGCGAAGAATCGTAAATTTATAATAGTAAAAATCACGGGCATAATCTTCCTCCCTTGCCGTATTTTTCACTACTTACAGTTATTTTTACTAGTGTTATTTTTTTCTTCTCATCACAACTTAAATTATGCCAGACACGTCCAATAGGTGAGACTGCTGCAAAAAGCCTGAGGTGCATTTTACTTTATTTATGTACGCTTTTTTTTCTTTTATTTTTCACTACATTATTCTTTTTAAACTAGCAGAAGAATACAGCGAGAACAGGGGAATAAAAGAATGTGATGTTTATAATCAAAATTTTAATCAGCAAATCTGAGTTTCAGATTCAAAAGCTATTATTTTCAAAATTAAAATTTTCCAAGAAGCTATTAGAAACTTTTATGAAGATAATTTATAAAATTTTATTCTCTAAATACTTCGTTTATTTAAAATTGTATCTTTCACTGTTCTTATAGAATTTGTTACCGCATAGAAAAGGAAACTGCTATCCAATTCGAAATAAGAGTGGGCTGTCGGAAACTAGCACTAATCTATGCACGTACGTTAGGGTGGAGCATCAGACTGTTTTTGCGAATTTCAATTTCGAATAGCAAAAAAAGGTTGCATTTTATTTTCATATACATGGGAAAAACAATGGAAAAATATTGGGACCTACTTTTAGTCATCTACCGCAGCATCAAGATTTTGAATATGAGATCAAATCGATCAATTTGTGTTATAACTCATTACACTCAAAATATTCACTATTTCATACATACAAGGTCAGATTTCAGACAAACTTAAGATGAAATAATGAAGCAAATTTTCGAACTTCTAAGTCTTTGTCATATCTTGCAAAAAAAACACATTTTCTAAAATAATTTGAGGTCGCTGAACACGAAAATGATATTCATTTATTTTTCTTAATGCACGTCTTTTTGCTTTTTTTAGTTTTTTCGTTTGTTGTCGAAAATTCCGAGAACGGCTCATCTGAATAACACAAATTGCACACTGTTGTATAGATATCTCTCTATTTTTTCATTCAATGCACTGATTGTGCTGATCGTATAAAAAATTTAAAGAATTACAAGCATTAAAAGTTTAAAAAAGTATATTTTTAAACCTTCTCCCAAAAACTATCATTTTAAATTGCTCCATTAAGATGAAAAAATATACTAAGTATATTTATTTTCGGGCTATATTTCAAAGACAATTTTGTGACGATCACATTATGGATGCAATCGCTAAATTCTAGTAAAAAATAAGAAAGTTATTAGCCCTTAAGCGAAAACAGCTGTATTATTATTTAGTTATTTTTCATGCAAAATTAATTTAAATGAGTTTGTATTACAAAATTTTTTCTCATTGAAAATAATTTTGTATGGGAAATAAAATCGGCTTTTTTCACTTAATATCTTATACTTTTCTCATTCGGCACAAAAATAGTTTTTTTTTTCTATATTGATGAAGCAAATTAAAATAAAATTCATATAATTTCTCTAGCTTCCAGCCGTGGTAGAGGGCTAAAAGATATGTCGCAAAAAATTAAAAAAATATTTTTCGTACAGAATTTAGCTAGATGCACCATTCCGGAGGTATTCGAAATTTATTGGATGACTTTTTTTCCTTCATACACCAATGCTCCACTCTAACGTACATGGATAGATATTAGTGCTATATAAATATATATATATATATATATATATATATATATATATATATATATATATATATATATATATATATATATATATATATATATATATATATATATATATATATATATATATATATATATATATATATATATATATATATATATATATATATATATATATATATATATATATATATATATATATATATATATATATATATATATATATATATATATATATATATATATATATATATATATATATATATATATATATATATATATATATATATATATATATATATATATATATATATATATATATATATATATATATATATATATATATATATATATATATATATATATATATATATATATATATATATATATATATATATATATATATATATATATATATATATATATATATATATATATATATATATATATATATATATATATATATATATATATATATATATATATATATATATATATATATATATATATATATAAATGAATCTGTGTTTGTATGTTTGTTTGTTTGGATGTTCTTTTAGGACGCCAAACGGTGCGGCCGATCGTTGTAAAATTTCGGAACTATCTTATGGACGACAGGAAAATTCAAATAGGAATTTTTTTTAAATTTTAGGGGGAAAAGCGTACCCCCCATACGAGGTAATTTAAATTCGTTATTAATATTTCCATATCAGCAGGACAGGAGTTATCCTATATCTGCACAACAATGGGGTAGCGAAGTACACCGGGTGGGACTAGTATATAATAAAACTATAAAAGGGGCGTGTCTGTACATGCAATATTTTTTGAAAATTTTTATGGTGGTGTAAATAGTAATGGATGTAGAACACAAAACGATATTTTTTGGAACTTTTGTCTGTCTGTCCGTTTGTCTGTCCAAAATCACATGACGCAAAAACCACTGAACAGATTTTTATAAAATTTGGTTTGAAGGTACTTTAGAGTCCTGATTAAAACTTAGAATACTTTTTATCGCAGTAAAATATCTCATTTCTACGTAAAAATAGAAAAAATCTAAAATACGCAAATTTAATAACTGAGTGAGTAAATTACTTGTCTTCAAATCGTATCCCAGTCGTGTTAAAAAATTGTGATAAATACATATAAATAAAATATAGTGTATAATTTTTTAAATTTATTTTTTTTTATTTGACTACTTATTTCTAAGCTTCAAGTATGTCAAACAATAACCAGGTAATCGCTGTGACAATGTAAGTACATTTGTAAGAGTTACCCCTTGTTTTTGAGCTTCTCTAACAAAAAGAAGTAGCTATCGAGTTAAATTGTAAGTAATACTCTAATACTTTTTTTGTCAACCAGTAAGCAAAATATTTGCTGAGTAAGTACGAAGTTAACATTTAAACACATTTTAAGTTTTAACTTATTTCTGGCATTTAAGTTCAGCTATCAGTTTTACAGGCCTATTCTGACACAATAATAATAGTCACCATGGCTATAATTTTTAACCAAAGTTGTTAAAATAGAAAATTGGTATTCTCAAAATTTTTTATCGTAACCAAAATCGCTATTACCTACAAAAGTAGTGTCTTTAAAAACTTTTTGTAGAATTTTAGGAAAAACATTTTCGTAGAACATTTCAGCCCGCTATATCACAAATTAAGGGGAGGTTTTGGCCCTTATTAAAGAAAGGACCAAAAAAGACCCATACAGCAAAGACTCAGAGGCCTCAAATGTTGCAAAATAGTGTTGACCGTAGTGTTTTACATAAACAATTTAAGCGCACCTAGTTTCTAAAATGTACGGAGTACAAAGAAAACAATTTAACTCCGCATAAAATAAAGCCCCGACGTAAACTTCCAAATCGCCGGTACACGTAAATTTTTTTTTCTACTCTGTCGAAATCCTTTGACAGCACTTTCTTATTTTTTTTAAGGGAACTAAATTCACAAAATAGCATCTTCTATACAACACACAAATTAAAATTTTACTGTTGTATGAATATAGTGATTTTTATCAATCGGGTTCCATCACTTAATTGTGACTAAAATCGATTTTAATGAAATATGGCTCCTTTTGTTTGGAAAATATTTACCTAAATGTTAATGGAAAAACAACGGAATTTGTTTTGAGTTTTTTTATGAATCTTTTAAAAACATACATTTTTTAAAAACATATTTTTTGCTACAGGGTTATCACTACCTCTCAAACTACTGAGCTGATTGAAAAACAACGTTAGCTCGGTTTCAAGTTCATAAATTGTTATGGAATTTCGAATTTTTATTTAATTAAATAGGACAAACCGTTTCCAGTTATGTTAATCTTTGTCATGTAACTGCTTCCTTATAAACACAGCGGTATATCTCGAAAACTAGAAATAAATTGAAGAAACCTTATTGCTTGCTATGAACATCTTCTTCTTTAATGTTATGCAGAGTTCTATACCGATAAAATCAAATGAAACTTTCAAAGTCCTGCTGGTATGTTACCACTTTCTAACACTACTCTGATAAGGAGAATAGAGCAAAACCTCAAAAAAAAAAATTAAAAAAATAATAAATAAAAAATAAAATGGTCTTTGCTTGCAAAGTAATGAACATGGAAAGAAAGTAAGTAAAATGCGGACTGACAAGTGTATGTCTTTTTCTAAAAAAAACAGCCTCAAGGTATGTTAGCTGTACAATTTACAATTTAATGCAAGAAGTTGTTGAAGGAAAGTATGAATTAAACTTGAAAACATGTTGTATAAAGAACAATAAATTTACGCGTTTTTTCATTTACAGCGCGAGGGCGATGACATGACACTTCAACTATTGTTCTGGTGTTTAATTCAGCATGAAATTGGTTCTCTTGTATTTATTTCAATACTTGTTGTTTGCATAAATACATAAGTATGCCGGAATAAATATAAAAATGTTTGTAATGTGAAATTTGCTGAACGAATAAATGTGGTGAAGGTGACTTTTAGATATTTAATTTGAAAAGTAATCATAATTTAATCAATAAAACATAAATAAAAAAGACAAAAAACACAAAAAACACACACGACACCTAGTATGCAAAACGCCAAAATCTTTAAACAGCGTTGAAGACAAGGATAAAGATCATGAAATAAATAGCTAAAAGTAAAGATAAAAATGTGGTGGAAATGAGTTTAAATTGCAATCGTGAAGTAAAGTCTGGAAACATTCCGCACTTGTGAAAGCCTTCAACAGTGGGTTACTCTGTAATTCGAAGCGAAAGAAATGCTTTCGCATTGCAATGTTAATAACATACAAATGCGAACCGTTTGCCTTTCGCATCGCATTACAGAGTAATCCTCCAGAAGTTGGTTTAATGTCGGATGTTTAACTACTTGACTTCAGTACTTTGAAGTACAGATGGGCTCGTGTCGTTTTTTTCGTGACACGAACACGCACGACTCAACACGAAGTGTTCGTGATAGAAAATCTGATTTCGTTCGTGTTCGGGTCATGTTGAGCAAACTTCACACTAAGAAACACGAAAGGATTTTCAGATTAAGCACAAGATTATTGAGCGAAAATCTTGATAAGTTACTGTTTCTTAACAAAATTATGTAAATAGAAATACAAATAGAACATGAAACGTTAAAATAGAAGAAAAATATGTCTTCGAATATAAAAAATGTTTTTTGTTTTGTTTTTGGATTTGATTTCAAGCGTGTTGTGTCGTGTTCAAGTTTTGAAAATTTTGGACGTGGGTATTTCGTAGGTGTTGGACATCCGTGATTCGTGTCGTGTTGGAAAATGTCGATACGCGCCCATCTCTAGTATGAAGCATCCATTAATTTTATAGTTACTCTACGGTAAATGGAACTGACACAAAACAAGTTGCGTGACCGGTCCCCATATGGTAGGGACCAGTTCAAGTTCTAACACTTCGTATGAATCGGACTAGCCACTTTTACATGGTGATGGCCTAGGATGGGGTTAATTGATACTTTGTATGCACCTTGTAACTTGTCTCTGAACTATCTAACGGTGTAGAATAATATAGATTATATATAAATATTATTCCAAAATTCAGCTGTAATTATCGATTAATTAATTTTTTTATTGTTACAAATCCAAGTAGAAACTGTATTTTATTGTTAAGCGGTGTCTTTGATAGGATTCGAACCGACAACCTCCGGCATGACAGGCTGGTACACTACCCACTCTACCACAGGAGCACTTGCATATTTCAATGTTAGAAATACCAGTTAAGCTAGAGTTAATATCTGAATATAGTTACGGAACAGGTTCCTGAGTGGCATGTCAGTCTCATGGAAGGGAGACAATTAATATTATATAGATACTATATGATAGGCCTTAGATCCAGCTGCATCGAATTTGTTCAGTGCCGTTCACTACAATACTAGCCGGAGTACCAACTACATTGACTGCAAATGGTTAATATGTGACCATTTACACAATATGTCTTTTTTCACCATTCACTACTCCTTATTTTTGGTACCAGTCTCATTTTCTCAAGTAATAGGACGAATACTTTTTGGATCATTTGTCACCAAATTTTCCGCAGGGTTATAACAAAATAATGCTTTAAATTAATTTAGCTAGAATTTGTACTTAAATTTACTTTTGTTTGTTCCCTTTTCGAACAAGTAAATGTCCTTTAACTGTCATTTCAGATTAAAATAAACATCTGCATTATGGAATACGTGTTATGAATCTATTGTTTAACTGCACGGAAAAATTTACAACTTACAACAATAAATTGTTGGCCATATGAGCACAAGGAAACTGCAAATATAAAAAAAAATAAATACAAACAAATACATACCTAATATTATATAGAGAACTAAATAGTATTTCACTTAAGTCTCCATATAAAGATGCAAACAGAAATATACATTAAAATCCTGGTGTAAACTACATTCTAGCGTCACCGAGGCTGTCTTTCTTCCGTACAACATTGTGAATTTATAAATAAATTTCAAGATGAATATTTCCAACTAAATGTTATTTTTCGTTTTATATTTTTGGAATTGGTAATAAACACTATAGGGTTACATCCGCTACACAACTACAATGATAATAATAATAATAATAACATTGGTTTTCAAATACAACCAACTTAATGTGGAAATTGTATGCGTGTCAATATTATTGCAGTAAAATAATACGAAAAATAAATAAGTTTTTGGCTTAAAAATTACAAAAATATTTTACCTTCTGCATGAACGAAAAACGTTTGTTTTTTTTTCTTCTTTTCGTTGCACAAGTACGGAGTAAGAAGTACCTTGTGTTTTAGGCCATAAACATAAAAGCAATAGAAGAGAGGCATTGAATACATTACGAACGTGTTTATATGAAGCTGGTGAAAATTATTACATTTACAAAATCAGTTGTTAGTTTTTTTCCTAAACTGAAATGCATTTTCAAAATGGCAAAACACTGGCATGCGTTATATATGTATGTACGTGTGTGCGAGTGTGTGAATTAGTATGAGTTTCCCCTTGCTGTAGACATTGCGTATACGCTCCACATGACAAAATCACATTTAAACACAAGAAGCAACTAAAAAAAAAGAGTTCAAAGTCAACGGTAAAAGCCATATAATGTTTTTAAAAAATTTATTTCAACATTTATATTCCCATATAAATTTTGCTCAATGCACGTCTATTGTTATATGTAAGGAGTCTGTATGTATGTATGGTTTATGGGTAAAAGGAGTATTATATTTAAAAAGAAAAATTATGATTTTTTATGTTTAGCTCAAGCCAAGAATAGATGTCTTGGGTAATAGCACTTGCATTTACACTTTCAGCGTTAAAAAGTGTTCGTTTCCAGCAGTATTTTCTTATTCGCTTGTGCCAAATGTACTAAATCACCAATCACTGACATACGTGTAAAAATTAAGTTAAGTGATTTTAAACTTAATATTAAAGGAAGTATTTCTGCAATTTTTTAAAATTGAGTTTAGCAAATATAAAATCTTAAGATAAGTTTGAAAATTATTCACTGCTATTGCTTTTTATAGTATATGAACTAGTTTTCCATATCAACGCATAATATATTTTTTTTACTCATTACCTCTCTTTATGACGATATGATTTCTATATTATTTCACCTCGTTTTAATTGCTTTTAACTCCTTTAAAAATCAAAGCCAAGGAACTAATAAATAAAATATATTCATTTAAGAATTATTCTCTTTACATTTAACATGCTTTTTGTATAGTTTTAATTGTTCCCTACAACGTTTTTAGATATCTGTTCAGATTAATTTAATTTTCCCCTCCTTTACAACCCAAAACAGTACCAAAATCACCGAAATCAGATATTAGAAACTACTACAAGAAAATCCATACAAATAGACAAGTCACGAATTACATTTTTTTATATGTTGCTTTTTCTTCATAATCAAATTTTAAGCAAATGGTCCAATATAATTGAATTGTTTACGACTCAAATTATTACAAATGGAGGAGCACAATTTGATCTTTTCGGAAAATTTTGCGTTTTTTTTCAAAACTCGTCTGAGTTTTCGGAATAAGTATTCAAAAGCAAATGCTTATCAAAATTGATAGGGCTTATGCCACAAATTATAATTTTTCAATAAACACTTCAATATCGCATGTTTTTAATAACTTTTTTTCATTGCAACTACTGCTCATGGATTTTAGTTAATTTGTACGGCTATCCATTTTATTGATTGAAGGAAAAGTCACGAACGACAAACAACTTGTAGACATACTTTTGAAATAAAAAAAATACGTTTTTCTTTGGAATTTGCGTTATTCAAACTTAAAGTGTAGAAAAATAATATGGATTCATATCGAATAAAAAATTATTTGCTGGGTTTTGTATAATTTTCAAAGCCTACTTTGCTTATTTTTGAAAATTACTTACATATTCGTGAATTCTCAAATGGTTTTTGAAAGTCTGTACATAAGATAAAGGGTTTGTAACTGTTCAAAATTGTGTTTGAAGTCTACTGAAGATTCGGTAAAGCACTAATGAAATGTTGCATATAGAGAATGCTTAAACACCAGCAAATAAATTTCATTTAAAATAAAATTATGACAATATGTCAAATAAATTCCATAAAGACATAAAAGATTAAATGAACATTTTATAGTATTTTTATTGATTTTTTTTTGCACAAGTCTACGATATCTCTGAAACTATTGAGCTGATTAAAAACAATATTGTTGCGACTTAATTATATTATCGTCGAGTCTTAGCTTTCTTTTTTATTTGAATAGCGCAACCCGCTATCAAGTATTGTTAACATTTGTTGTGCAAATGTTTCATTTAAAACAAAGTGTATATCTCGAAAACCAGAACCAAGACAAAAAAGAAACCACTTTCAGTTGCTTCATTCCAAAACCCAATGCCAATGCGAGTCTTTTCATTGGTTAGGAGTATCAACCAAACCTTAACATAAACAATGATAATAAAGTTAACCAATAGTTAATTGCAACAAGCGATAAAAGGTCTTTATTTTCACCAAAATTTAGAAACACATTTTTATTAGTTGAAAATACCAATAATTGGTACTTAAATCCGATTCATAATATATTATTCGGTTGTGCTCATCATAGTCGTTACTTAATCATAACAAAAGCATACGATCGGTTGATCTAACCAATTTAAGAATTGTCAGAATCACATCTTTATTACAATTATGCTCTTATAGTAATGAACATGGATAGTTCTTTGGATTCATAGAAAATTTATAGCGTGAGACTATTCAACTAATATTTAATCGGTCTAACCATTCTTTTTTCTGGGTTTGTATTTTCATTAAATCAGCATTCCTTAACTAGGAGATACATCTTTTAATTACGTACTATATATCAATGTTTCAGTTTTTATCGTGGCATTTTACCTCTCAAGTCGGTATAAGCAAAGATGATTATTCACAGCATAATACTCGTTTTCTAAAGTGTTACAAATTAAATGTCATAGAAATATTTAATCTTTTTTCTAAATGGTGGAGGACATGAAAATGAAAGTAGTTTTTTAATCACCGTTTTTATTACTCGAAAATTCATAAGTTTTTAAGCATAATGTATATATGTTGCGTATATGTGTACTTTTCATCTAGTAAATAAATATTTATGTTGGTGTTGTTTTTTAATATCCTTGTTAAATTTTATGTGTGAATATATGCCTCTCAGCCATATTTACATATACTTGCATACAAACAGAGTAATTATGTATTATTTTTATTGTTATTTCACATGTATTAACCGGTTTCGGTGTATGATGTTTTTGTTTACGATGACGGGTTTTAATTGTTTGAAAATGTATGTTAGCACTTAATTAACATATACAGTGTAAAAACAACATATTCTATAACAGGGATGGAGAACTAAATATTATTGTAAATTTTTTTATTAAAGAAATACACCAAAACCTCTATATAGAATATAGAATCTTCTTATGTATAGAGCTGTGATATCTTCTGTTCATATTGATAACGCAATGATTTTATTTTGACTTTTTATTGTCGATATTGTAAATTGTTACGTTTCTGAGCTCGTAAGGTTGTGAACTTCTAAACAATAAATGAATTGAAGGAAATGAGATCAAGAAAAAAATATTTAAAAAATAATAATAAAACAATAAAATGTAAAACTAAAGTAGACACAACTAAAAGTAAGACAATTTTAATATCATTCGCTTGATGACATAATTGTCAACATTGTCATTGATGACAAGATGACCAGCTGATGTAAATATTGAATTCGCAATAATGATAAGTGATATAGATCAAAAACGAGCACACTTGTCATTGTATTGATTTCCAATTGCATCAGCTTCATGAAGATTTTTCTATTACTATGCAATCGGAATTGATGAAAAGAACTTGTTTACTTACCGTGCCTGGAAAATATTAGCAACACAACTATAATTATAATTATATACCCTTATTTTCTGCGGTTTACACATCATTATTAGTTTAATTTTTTATTAGTAAAAGTATCTTTACAACAATTGAAAACTTACGAGTAATATGACACAGGTTTTATTGGGGATATAGATTTAGCTAAAAATCAGCAGCCACCTTCGAAGCAATAATACTATACAACACAAAAAAATTAAATTGTTCTAACGGCTGATTTCGGAAGAAGCCGCTAACAATTTATATGTATACGTATATTGGCGTTTTAAATCCTTACATCTGGGACTAATTTTAAGAAGAGTTAAAGTTTCCCCACTTTTACACATAGTTGCAGTAACTCGGCAAAGGTAAGATGTAAGATGAACTCAGCACTTTTAGGTAAAACAGTACGAAAAGTATTATTGTGGAACATTTTAAGCCTGTAACTATTCGTTGTCTTTGTGTTTTTGTTCCGTTCTTAAAAAATGGGCAAAAAGCTCCATTCAGCGGCGATATATTGAACGAGAAGTTTTTTACGAATATTTAATTTAAAAAAAAACTTGTGAAGATAATGCGAAGTTCCAATTTCTTAGGGAAAACTTGTATACATATGATTAATATGGTACTACATACTATTATATTACTCATACGTATACAATTTTCTATTTAAAAATTAGGAAATTCTCGTTTTCTTCATATTCTTTTTTAATTAAAGACTCACGAGACAAAATTTTCTTCTAACATTTGTCAAACTTCATACAGAAAAACATCAGAAAAATGTTTGTGCTATTTTTTCATATCGACTTTGACTATTGTCAAGGCAAATCAATGGCTCGTGATGACGCTATGTGAAAATTTTTTAAACATCAGACGATTGCTGTGTTTTTTTTTTTTAAATAAATAGTAAAGAAATAAAAATTAAAAAATAAAGTTCATTACAGTTTTATACAGATAAATAAAATTATTCTGGAAATTTTACTGTATTTAGAAAATCTACTCGTCTGGCTAGATTTCTGAGAAGCGGAACATAATTAAAATCCAGGTTAATTGTAGGGATGTAACGATACGCCGTTTTGCCGATCCGATACGAATACCGATATTTAAAAATATATATCGCCGATACCGATTCCGATACCGATACGAATATTGAAATTGAGTTCAAGTTTAGATCAACAAAACTCAAGTGCAATTTTTTTATTATACAAAATTACATTGTAAGAGAGAATATTTAAAATTGATTTTAACCCAGTATAAAAAATTGGAAGTAATTTTTAGGGAGCTACATTTTCTTTGCTTCAAAAAATCTATATTAAAAATGTGCAGATAATTAGTAGAAAAGCAAGAAAAAATTTTTAATTCCTTTGTAATTTTAAAAAATACTCGCCATGCTTTTTAAAAAATCGATTTTTTAAAGAACATTTATCAACTAATATTCTTCTAAATAACTTAATAGCTTAATTATTAAAAGTCTTCTAAAACTTTATTTTTATTCACTTAAATTTACATGAAAATAAAGTTTTGAGTTTAAATTCGCATAAAAAAATTGTGAAAATTGGTAATTTGTCCTAGCATCGCTTCCAATTCGGTGATTGGTAATCGAAAAACAGAACTTCTTGCAATGGCAAGGATATGTAAAACTAATTAGAAATTATCCAAATTTGCAATATGTACTTCCGGATCGCGAATTCTACATTTTTATGACTTCTTTGGATTGTCTTTTTGCTGGAATAAGATTTAAAAAACAACGACTTGAGTTTGAATTCATGGTAAAATTAACAAAAAAGTAAATAATTTGTTTACAAAATAACAGCATAAAATATTATTAATTTTTAAAATTGATATTAATAAGATTTAAAAAATAACGAAGTGAATTTAATTCATGGTAAAATTGAACAAAAATAAATTATTTGTTAAAAAAAACTCTGAAAAAAATTTTCAAAGTATCGTCGTATCGACAGTAAAATATCGCCGATACCGATGTATCGGAAAATCTGAAGTATCGCCGATATATCGGTATCGGTATCGGTATTCGTTACATCCCTAGTTAATTGTATTAAATGTATCTGATATAATTTGTAAAGAAATTTTAAAAACGGGATGGACGCTTTTTTTCTTAAGCGATTAACTTAGAATTTCGCAAAAAATCAACTATATTCGTTCAATGCTGTCTATTTTTAAAATATTGAAAAATAAAATCTGTATTTGTGAAAAAATTTTGAGAAAAACGTCCAACAATTAAGCAAATTTTTGTAAAAATTTAGCCATTTTCACCCTCATTTCAAAGTCTTGATTTTGATTATTTTGTCGGGCTCCACTAATTGATATAACTCGAAAATTTCTTTGGTATATCATCAAATTTTATATTTATATTTACGAAATCGAGGCCAAAAACCAAAATTTTAAGATTCAAAATCAAAAATATGTGAAAATGGTAAAGATATATTAATGATAATAAATTTCAGTATATTTATAAGCTTTACAACAAGTTTATATTCTTTAAAATTTGATAATAATTGTAAAAGTTATGAGGTCAACAAAGTTTTTCATGTCCGATGTAGTAAATTTTGACACCCTGTACCTCACCGTTCATTTGAACAGAGTGATCCATGCTTCAACATTCTTAAATCTTATGTCCTTCTCTATGAGTTTTAAATACACTTTTTACGTTTCATAATCGGCTCACACGTTTCAACGATCAACCACTGTGAAAAGGTTGTTTCATTGGTCTTATAGATTTTAGACAAAAATCGAAACAATTTGAGATTTGAAAAAAAAAACTGTTTTGCATTTTTGATAGTAAATGGACATTTTAGGCTAAAAATTTAAAAATAAGAAAATACAACTTTGTAATTTACTTTTATTAAGTGTTTAAATGGAAAAAATTACAAACAATTCGAAATCAATTTGTTGTGCAAGAAACAAGTTTCTCCTTTTTTACTATTTACACTTGAATAAACTAAATTAAGCTTTAATTTTTCATGTTTCATGTAACAAAAACATACAATCTGTCATACCACCATATGCTACTGTTCAATGTTATCTAATTGCCTTTTCGACATACATTTAATCCTTATTAGTCCTTTACCTTTTTAATACCTTGTAAGAAATAAAAATAAAAGGCAATAATATATCGTACAGGCAGCACTCGTGCTTATCCTTTTCGATTTTTCTTACTTTTTCCCAATGCTCTCTCATGTTTAATGCAAGAAACGAAGATTTCAATTTAATACAGAAGACCATTTATCCTTAAATAGTTAAGTTTTGATTGCTGATACTTGTAATACGCACACACACGCACACACACACACACACACACATACTTGGAATTAAAAATGTTTGGATGTGTGTTTTATTTTCTTTTAGTCTTTTGGTATGAAAACATTATTTTAGTAACACTTAATACTTGTATTTGGTAACATCCACTATTAACTTTTCATCTTAGTTATCGGGTTTTTTTTCTCGCTCTTTATTTTATATTGATGAAGAAGTCTCACGTGTGTTGTAAGATAAATTTGTTTTAACTTGAAATTGGTGTGAGTATCAATTGCTTTTTTGTTGTGTGCGATTATTTGTACCAGGGAGGATGAGTTATTTGTAATTTGTTCAACTATTGTTGTAACAGTTGATGATGACCTTATAATTGTTCTTGTTGTTGTTAGTCTTATGTAACATACACCTACATCTCCATTTTGGCAGACATGTGTTCAATACAAACCATTATGGTGTATGTTTCCGAAAAACGATTTTTTTATGTGGGGAATTCCATAATAGATTAGACTATAATAAGGTTTGTCTAAGTTAGAAAATAAATTTGAATACGAAAATAATTACGAATACCACAAACATGTTTTGGTACTTTTTGGAAATTTGAAATGGGCAAATATTGTAGCTCTTTTTTGTACTTTTTTCTATACAACTATTCTTATGTACATTGATATATTGTATGCATATTTTTTAATATGAGCTTCTTCTAGTCAATAGAACATCAACTTGAAACAACATGACGATATTTTGGTTTTTTGAAAGGGTCTAAAAATGTACCAGAGGTGAAATAGTAAAAAATTACACTTAATGCAATATATACTATTGGCCCAAATTTAATAAAAGTTGAAACACAGGTTCCTTAAGTCACATAAAGTTTAACTGATATTAAGTAATTAACGACACGATCATGAATGCGCATAGAGGGAAAACATTCGAGTGAGCTTCGGCACTTTTAAGAACAGAACACTTTCTAAGCTAATAGTTTCCATTATGGGTGACGCAGCTTACCCACAAGTAAAGCAAAAATAAAATAAGAGTTGGAAAATTCATACTCACCATACTATTAAAAACGAACATAGATTCTCATATTCTATTGGATAACAAAATTTGGTTAAAAAGCTGATGTCTCCTTAATACTACGAGTAGCATCTACGACCCAACGCGGTAAAAGTGAACAAAGAACGCTGATGGTGATAGTGTAGCGGCTGTCGAATTTAGCAGTACTAATCCGTTCTGATTATATATTATAATATTCCGCTCTTAAAAATAATTTGAATTTTCATTAATTCAAATAATAAACTTAAGCCGATATAATATCTTCCGACTTAAGCCGCTTCAGTTCGAATAATAATTATGGAGAGGAAAAATGTAAAATATTTGCAATTCGAGACTTGTCTATTTGTATGGTTTTGGTTGTGCAGATAGCAAATTTCTACAGTAAAATCGTCGAAAATCAGGTTAATTTAATATTTATCGGCAGTGCTCTTACTTCATAAGTGTTTCATGTTAATTCAACATGACTTACAATAATCTCGAAAGAACATTTTTACTTTTGAAACAACTATATTTCATGCTGATTTAATATTACAGTACAGTTAAATGAAAATGAAGTGGATACTGAAATTATAAGAAGAATCACGTTGAATCAAAGTTATTTCAAGTTTAAACAACGTGACTTTAATGTAGCTATTTTAATAATTATTTTACTTATGTGATGTGTATTAGCATTGGCAGCAGAAAACGTTGTCTTGTAGGTGCTTCTTTGTAACAGCACTTTTTTGAAAAGGTACACTTTTTAGGATTTAGAAAAAAAGTACTTTTTGAAATAGGTACCTTTTTGGAAAATGTATTTCTGTATTTGGAAAAAGTCCTTTTTGGAAAAAGTATTTTTGAACAAAGTTTTTTTAATGGTCTTTCTTCAAAGAGGTAATGTTGGGAAAAAGTACGTTCAGAAAAAAATGTTGAAAAAGGTACTTTTTAAAAATTGTACCTTTTAAAAAGGTATTTTTGAATAATGTACTTTTCGGAAAAGTTTTTTTAAAATAGGCACTTTCGAGAAAAGTTTCTTTTTGAAAAAGGTTATCTTTTAGAAATTGTATCTATTGGGAAAGGGTATCTTTAAAATCGGTGCATTTTGAAAATAAAGTTTTTAACAAGTTTTTTTTGAAAAGGTACTTTTTGGAAAAATAAAAATTTTTTGGAAAGATACTATTCGGGAAAAGGTAATTTAAAAAAATTGAAAAGCTTCAATTTTTTAAATTGAATTTTTAGGAAGCTACTTTTTAGAAAACTTTATTTATTAGTAAAGATACTCTTTTTGGAAAACGTACTTTTTACGAAAGGTACCTTTTAGAAAAGGTACTTTTAAAAAAAGGTATTTTGTCGAAAAAGTATTTTTTACGGTCTTTTCTTCAACAGTGTACTTTTTAGAAAGGTACGTTTCGTATAATTGAAACAAATATTTAAGTTTTTTATGTTTTTCTAAAAATATACAATTTATGTTTACGTATTTCGTTAAACATTTGACCAGTCCGATCAGAATGTAATGAATATTCTTGGAGTCAGATATATTACGCTTACTAATTGTAGCGAAACACCCCACATGTTAAGTATTTGCACTAAAGAATATTTTTATTTGATGTATTTTTAATCTTTGACAATTGTTGTTTAGGGAATTATCGAAAAAAGTAGTCAAATATCCTTAAAGATGTGTATTGAAAATAAATTGGATATATTTTCAAGTTATTGCTTAAATTTTTAATCATAAATAAAGTTTAATATGTATGCATCTATATAAAAAATAAAATTGACAAGCATTTCTTTGATGTTTCAAACAAAACGTGATAAATTTAAAATTTTTGCAAAATTACTATTTGAAATAAAAGAGATTTTCAAAGTTTTTGATATAAAGAAAGTTTTTTACATAAAATCGTGATTTATTAATAATTTGCTCAGTTTTAAATAAAGAAAAGGAGAAAATTTTAAGAAAAGTTTAGAAGTCAATCAGCCTGGATAAAAACGACTTAAATATTATCAAAACTCAACACACAAAAATTTAAATCCTCATGCTCTTACGTTAAAAATTGGAAACAAAAAAATTTTTGGCTTTAAATGCTTAAATAATGGTTTTTAAATGTCTCAACAGAAAAAATGATATTGCTATTTTTTTGTTAATTTATTCTTAAAAACTCATCAAATTCTTTAACTAGGTGGAAAATGTCTTCAGGAATATTTAAGTATTTAATTCCTAACCAAATGCAAAATAATCCTTTTAATGAATCTTATCTTTCTTTTTAATATTTAAAAACCGGCCAAATGCTGCCATTTGCAATTAAATTTAATTCGCTATGGTCCTCTTAAAATAAAGAAAGTGTTACAGAAAAAATAAACGATTTAAAGAAAATCACGGCAGAAAAAAGAAAAAGAAATTACTTTTGAAACTTTTCTTAAAAAAAAGAGGCACTGAAAATCTCTTTAAGCAACCTGACAAAAATCATGCACCAACCCTTTTTATTGCTACTTTTTTTTAACATGCAAAAGAAAACTTTCCTGGTTTAAAACTGATTTTTTAATTGACGTTTGCTGTTCAAATAGTCATTTTGACATGAAAACAAAATATCATAGAAAAAATACATTTATGTTATTAAGATTTTCCCACTAAAAAGACTTCTAACTTTTAGCAACCCCTTACTTTTTGCTTAAAAATTTTACTTAAAAATCAAAAAGGACTTTCAGCAAAAAATTTTTCTTTTAAAAATTACTTCATTTTAATGAAAAAAGGGTGGTTGGTAAGAAGATTTAAGTGAGAAATTGTTGCATACCTTCATTATTGTTGATGGCCAATTAAACCTGATAGCAATTGGGTGTTGAATTTTTTTGTTTCATAGGATAAGAAAATATTTAAAGGGTGTTGCTTTTCCGTTAAATATTGCTATCGGTTGCAATATTAATTGGCAGACAACACGTTGTTTTCATTGCTCATTAGTGAAATAATTTTTCATAATAAGTAACAGAAAAGGAAGAGTTTACATTAAAGTGCTTTCTTTATATAGGAAAAAATGGTTCTGACAAAATTTAAGAGTAAAGTTCGGGTAATTTTCGCTAAAACTAACAGCATAGGAATACCGGTACCAATCTTAATAGTTAGATTCTCTCAGAAAGTTGAGGGTGCTTTAATCTAATTTTTGCATGTCATGAAAATAGTTGATCGTAAAAAATAGGCGTATTCGCGTGGTTGACTCTTTTTTTCTGTGGTAAAAATTTTGTTTCTTATATAAAACAAGCGTTTTAAACTTCATTATGTTAATTACACGGTGATACAGTGAAAAAACGTGGGATATTGGAATATTGGCTATAGGTATTGTTGAGTACATTACAAATTGCGTCAACAATTTCAGAAACATCCTCAGTAGTTATTCTAAAAAAACCGAACTGTACTCCGTCAGTTTTTGTCGATCTTAATTTAGCGGGCTTGGAAAGATTAAAGATTACGCTTTAAAATTACGAACATTTGTTGATTCATTTGTAAGTTATAAGCAGTGTTGCCAGGAGCTGGACGAAACAATTTAAAAGGCTAGAAAATGCTAAATCGAACAGTAATAAAAAGCTAAAAAAAGGCTAAATATTTTTATTGAAAACTCTTTGTTTTCTGTATTGTTTAATAACGATGGTCATAAGTTGACAAAATGTAACTGATTTTTACAACTTTTTAGTTGAAAATATATTATAAATAGGTTTAAAGCGTTACTAGCAATGGAATAAAATAATTGCCAACTATTTAGTAGATATGTAGCCTCAACTAATTTCAGTTTTTTATTTTTTTATTTTTTTATTTTGGGGATAGGGACGTTTTTTGTGATTTATATAAGGTTTTCCACGTTTTGTGAAATATAATATAAAATCAGTTACGTGTTTTGTATATTAAGGTACCTTCTTTCATAGTCCATAGGTCGTTAGCCCAGCATAACTACCCTGCTCCTGGGAAAAAGCAACGACGATTCTTTGGCCACAATCAATTATTTCCACCGTATTAATTCCTTAAACCGGCGTTAATAATATGAAGTTGCATAGAAAATACCCATAAATTTTACCCGATTTTTAAATTCCCAAAAGGTGTTTTTTTCAGTGCAGAAATTGTTTAAATTTATAAAACAATTTGTCTAAAAATATTTACAAATTGTAAACAAAACAATTTACTAAATCAAACAAAAAGATTTACTAGATTTTCTGAAAAATATCAAACGATATTTTTGTCTGAATTCATAAAACAATAAGTCTAAAAATACTAACAAATACTAAACAAAATAGTTTAATTAAGGAAACAAAAATATTTAGTGGTTTTTTCAATATATCAATCAAAATTTTTTAGCTGGGTTATCATCATGCATTAAGCATTTATGAAATTTCACTTTGTTTAATTGCGTTCAAGTCTGAATATTTATCTAAAGATTCTAAGAGAATGAATGAGAATTAATGCAACGACATTAACGAATTCACTCAAAAATCATCAGTAAACAAATTTGGTAAAATCGCATTCTCTTTGCTATCATTGTTGTTGTTGTTATTTGCGTGTATGTCGTGATCGGGGTTAATTTGTTTACAGCACAGTTTTTCTTGTTGTTTTTGGTGTTTGCGTTCTAAATAAAAGTCAAACAAAAAATTCATAGATTACGGACAGAACATTTACTGAAAATTAATAAAATTTTTAGACAAACTTTTGTTTGAAAATTTTTTGGTGATAATTTTTTTTTGTGTAGGTTTTCAAAATCTGATGGCGGCTCTGAGAGCGAAATTTCGAAAATTCGTTTTATCTAAAAATGAATTGATGTTTTTTAATTATTTGTATCTTTGAACTGAAACAATAGTTAATTAAAACTGTAGTTAATTAATTTTTGTTGCTGCTGACTTTTAAGTTATTAACAAAATAAAATGTAAATTTTTTTCGTTTCCAACCTTTATTTTGCTACGAATAATTATTTGAAAGTGACATAACTTTTAACATAGTTGGTCGATTTTATTAAAATTTGTCTTTTTTGAAAAAAAGAGTAAAGCTACTTAGCGTATGTATAAATCTTTGTAGCTTATGTATAACTGTTTGTAAAGATTGTTTTTAAAAGATACAAATTTTTTAATTTTCCATGTGAACCCAAGTCAAAATCGCAAAAGTGGTGATAACTTTTAATTATGTCCTGCGATTATTATAATTTATTTGTTTTTAGAGAGTAGATGCACATATAGTGCTTTCAAGCCCTGTACTAATTTTTTGAGGTATATTTTTTTCAAAAATCATTCCTAGAATAACCGCGAAAGGAAATGTAACGCTCAATATATACAAATTTTAAAAATTAATTTTATTTCAGGATCCATTGAATGAGGCGAAAACTATAATATGAATCTTACCTTCTCATATTTCTATTAGTTACATTGGTAAAAAAAAACACCAAAATGTATGTACGTTTAGAATGAAAATCACCCTATGCTTACCTATTTATCGAACATTTGCTGCAATATAGTCAGAACCAAAAAAACTTAATTTTTGACTTAATAATGCAGCATTAATCGTCATATCGCTTTTAACATTGTGTAAAAATTTCATACAAATATCTTTTATACTCAACCATTGAGAGAATAATAATATTTTCTTTAGCCACTAAGTTGGCAGTAAATTCAAAATTATAAGCTCGTTTTCTATAAAACAAGCTTTTTTGAATTATGACTCTATTGCGGCAAAGGCTCGATAAGTAGTATGTATGTATGCAGCGTTTGTATATATGTCTAAATTCACTAACATCTCTGAACTTAAGGATATATATCCCATACCAATACCCATTTAATAATTACCACTTTCTAAACTTTTCTTTAAAATTTGTCTCTATATTCAACTGTATTTCGCTGATATGTTTATAATTTCCCTTTAAGGAAGATAAAAATAATTATTTACACATCATAAACAAGTATGACAAAACAAAAAGAGAAGTACAAAGACAAAATGTATACGTATGCTTTCTAAGAAGGAAAATTCATCATTAATTTTGATAAGTCGGCAGAAGTTGATATAGAAGCATCAACCTTTGGTGGCAGGAAAGAGTAGAATGGCATGTGTTTCATATGTTTAACTTTGTCACAAATAAATAATTAAGAAACAATAGAAAGAGATCACGTGTGCAATAGTTTTTGACAAATAAATAAATGAGTATCTTTCAAATATTTATTTATTCATTCGTATTAAAATACGGCAAAAAAAAACAAAGTTGATAACAATAATAATAAGCTGACAATAAACAGAAAAATTCATTAAGCCACAAGGACACACAAAATGTGTGGAATAGATTGGAAAAAAGGAACTATGTATGTATACTGTTTTGTGTGAATTATGATGAAGATATTAAACAAATACTCGTACATATTTTGATTGTTTACTACTTGTACGAATGAATATCCAATTTATGCGATTGCTTAGAAATAATGAGGATGTTCACTTTTAATGAATTTCGTTGGAAAAGTGATTGATCACAATCCTATTTTTGTTATCGGAATTTTTGAGCTATTTCCAGAGCTAGTTATTTCGCTTCTTAATTTTTGACTTCCCGCTATCAAAAATAGGAAGTTTCTGATTTCACCCCTATTTTCGAAAATCGAGATTTCATCAGATCTCGACGTTTTGAGGCGATGGATTACTATTCTGGATTACTAGTATGCTTGCCCAGCGGTTTTGGTTCCCAAAAATGTGCCAGTAAGAGATAGAGCAAGCATGTTCAAGGGTTGGGGCTACAAAAATGTTGAAAGTGCCAAGTTCCTATCTGGTCCCCGTTGCTATCTAAGAGGTCCTAACTTTAGTCAGATAGTGGCCTTTGTTCTGGGTGCTGTCCCTGGGTGCAAAGAGAACACAACTGACTGAGTCTCAACTAAGTTCAGAGTTCATGCCTTACCTACCAAAAAATATAAAATAAGTTTCAACCGGCCCACTAGGAATCAATATATGTTTGGCAAGTATAATTCCCATGGCTTGAAACGAAAATAATTGCATCAAAACAAAAATCAAAATTTTCTTCGATTTTTATCACGGTGTGGATTTGGTGAATATTTTTCTGAAATTCATTAGTTTTATGCTTATTCCTGTAAATTTTTGTGTTATTGTTCAAAGCTGAAAGCTTTATTTTTGTTCTGTTTCTTTGTTTACGTAAGTTTTTAGCCCCCGACTAAAAAAGGGGTGTTATAAGTTTGTGGTGTGTGTCTGTGTATCTGTGTGGATGGACGAACCCTCGTACAGATCACATGGCTGGACCTATTTTGATTTAGTTTACTCTGTTTGAAAGGTGACTTGATCTAGAGTGTTCTTAGCTATGTTTGAATGAAATTGGTCCAGCCGTTTAGAAGATATCACATCTTTTCTAGATATATCGTGTTGAATCTGTGTGTCTTTGACATCGTAGCTCCCAAACGGCTAGCTCGATTTTAGTTTAGTAAATTTGGTTTGAAAGGTGACTTGATACAAAATCTTCCAACTTATGTTTAAAGAAAATTGGTCCAGCTGTTTTGAAGTTGTCATCTATTTTCTTCGGGGGTTTTTTAAATTTCTAATTTAATGTTATTTTATTTGCTTTTAGCCAAAATAGATGTTTTACGTGCGTTACGATTTCGATGGTAATTTTTATATTATGTTGTGTGCATATTTTGGTGTGATGTTTAGGTTCTTTTAGTGAAACAGCTCAGATAAAATAGGCGAGAGTTGTTCGTAGATCGACACATTTTGCAGTAGCGAACGAGCCAATTGCATCCAGTTCAAACGACGTACGAAAATTAGAAAAAATAGTTTTGTTCATTCCACCAGAAAGTCATTTTGATTTTAGATAAACTCTTTCCTATGAAAAACCAGTTTCCCAGGACTTCAGGAAGATGTCGCATATAAATAGTATAAAGTTCTAAGCCCTATTGTTCATATGCATGATGAAACGCCGTCAACATACAAAGTGTACGATAGTGTTAGTAATTTTGTAGGTAAGCAAAATATTAAGATTGAATTTTGAAACATTTTTTACGAGCCTCAACTTCTTGATGCACATTCTGCAGAAAATTTACATCATGGCATGCGGAGCTATTTGAAGTAGCAAAGACCATTTGTCAAAGCGATTTCTAGACGATAAAGAAACATCGTTAAAAAATTAGCTATCGATAAATAATTGGGGTGTTTACTTGCTCTGAAACTTCAGATATCGACAAGCTGGCAAGTTTGAAATCGAATGCCTTTGAAAATTCACTTTTACAATAAGCTATATAGTTTATAACAATAGTTTGCCAATAGCTTCGCGGCCAGAGTAAATCCCATAGAAGTTTTATTACCTTTGGCTAAGGCATTGATAGCTAACATTAGCTCGAGAGCATGCGCATTCTCAGATGGAACCAGAGCTAAAATTCACACAGATATCTCCACAAAATGAGTGAGCTCGCAAACTGGAATGTGTACACAGCGGCTCTAATAAAATATATAGCCTCACAAATGCATTTGGCAATCAATGTAAGGTGTTATTCTGCCTTACTTCATCCAGTGATAGCATTGGTATCTACCATAAATATTATATAAATTAGTTAGATTTAACTTGAAATAAAAAAATAAAAATGTTTTTATTTTTCATATAAAATTTTCGGGGTGAAAAGTTTTCTTTCAGCCTATAGGCAAATATATTTTCCAAACAAATGAGGAGAGGATATAGACCCCGAATTTTTTTCACATAACTAATACTTACGGTCTTATAAAAACAATGACCTCAATTAGATTACGATCCCGTTCAGTAGATTCTAAGAATTTCCCAAAATAAAGTAGATGTATATTTTTTTTGCAGCCTCCTACCAGAATCACTCGTAAGAGCCTTGTAAATATTTGATTTTGTTGTACAGTGCTATTCATAATATATTTGGGTAATCTGACATAATGCATAATGGTGGTGCTTTCTTGAAATTTTTAGAGATGACAAATCCCCTTTTAGTCTTTGTTCACTCTGAAGGAAAACCTACAAAAATTAGGTATTTGTAAAGTTTAGTGCTCTGAGCAAATGATTTTCAGATAAGTGGTATCCAACTAAGAGAATCATTCAAATAAGTGTTAAAGTGAAATAAAATTTATGAAATGAATACCACTAATATTGTATAATGGCGCATAAATGCTCATGGCGTAATTCATTAATATTTGTTGCTGCTTAACAACCGTCAACGTCATCAAACGTACGTACAATGCGTACGCGAGTATGTGTTGAAAGTATAAAGGATTTAATCAAAGAATAAGGTATAAACTACACACATAAGGCAACTATCAAACTTCTTTCATAACCAAAAGTCATATGTCATTTGTAACTTTACACACACACACACACACACACACACATACGTATGTACATATATGCTATTCCCTGACAATCATACCTTAAGTTTATAAAGAAACAATAAAGCTAAAGGATTTACTATGCATTCAAAAGCAAAGTGTTCTTAAAGGTTTCCACATTTCAAGACTTGTTGTTTAACTATTTGATAAATTATTTAATTTATACTAGGTGACAAGTTACTGTTGCTTTAAAAAGTTATCAAGATCACAAGGTACGAGAAAAAGTTTTCTTAGGTTACAACTTAAATTTTTCCTCTTTTAATTAAATTTATTACACAAATTTAAACCTTTTCTCTCAACTTATAAATCAAATAATTAGTCACACAATTTCTTCCTAAAGTCTTGTTGTTTGGTGTTCGTTAGTTTCCTTATTCAAAATAGTGACCACAAGAAACATGTTTCATCTTTTAAATGTTACCCAAAGGTCTAATAATCTTTAGTTATACCTTCTTCGAAAAACTATTTGAAATGTCCTTAAATTAATTTATTTATTCTTCAAAACTACAAATACAATTTTTAGTTGTTGTATCGTATACATATTTTATAGCCATAAATATTTTTGTGATTTGTATTTTAGTGAAAATATAATTTATATTGTGTTGAAAATATTTTTGGTAGACTTTCTGTAGTAGTGCAATAATTTAAAATTATAATTCTTTTTAGTTTAATTCTGACTGTTTGAAACACTTAAGGGGTTATTTCTTTAAATTTGTGTTTTGTAAAAAAAGACAGAACTTTAAACGTTTAAATCATTTGTAATAGGATCTTGAAAATAGAGTGTGCACTTAAAGAAATCAACAGAGTAACTTCGGGTATTGTGGACTATGCGTCTAATGTGGACCAGTGCCCCTTTTTAGAAACTATTCCTGTTATGTTAAGACTGCTTTATCGTACGTTGGACCTTATCTTTGAAGTGAAAATTGCACTTGTGATTTCGTGACTAATTGATATGTGGGCTTTTAAGTATAGTTTTTAAAATTAATTATGGTGGTCATCTGCTCTTGCGGCATAAGTTGCAGAAAAGTTTTGGTATATGGGCATTTCCAGGGAAAAGTCAACTTTTCATAACGTAACGCCAACAAGCAATTAATGTATATTTCAAAGAAAACGTACTGTTCCAAATTACACAACTGTGTAGTTTTCCTTCCAGATTTGGTTGATAGCAATGAAAACAAAAATAAAAGAAATTCGTAAATGAAAACCAGAGGACACGAAAAGAGCCACAGATGCTATCCAAATGAAAATAATTCGAATGTGGATCAGTAGTCCACATTAGCCGCATATAAAAGTCAACATTATCCGCCAATTTTTCAATGCTGGTTTTTTTGGTTTCTTACAGTATTTAAACATCAAATTTTTCTCCTTTAACGCACAAAGTTTTTAACTACAAAAAATATTAGGAGATATATTTGCAAATTTATTAATGCAACACTTTTTTAATATCCATATACATTTCGAGCCATAACCGCAAAAAAGCTTAACCGTCATAACTTCCGAATTTCGTTTTTTCTTTTTCGTCAACAAATGAAGTTCAAAATTTATGTCGGTTAAGCTTTTTTCGGCAGTTACGGCTGGATATATTGTGCTTAAAATTTTAAAAGTTCAAAACTGAACTGAAATTTATTGCTGAGCAAGTGTTTTTGGAGCGTCATTTATGACTCTATAAAAAATAGATTGAATTAGGTGGGGGCTGCCAAAAAATTTCCTGCGGAGAAATCATACACGCTAATCTTCGAAACCGCTCAAATGATAACAGTAAAATTTTGAAAGTGTATGATGGATGGTTGGTTTTGGATTGAAACAATATTTTTGGAGCCAACATGTGGCGCTCTATCAATATCTAATTTTCATTCTCATGGATAAAATTTTTAAAGTGGTCTCTGCCAATACAAAACATTCGTAGCAAGCATATTTCGTTACTTGTAGCTTATAAAAAATTTAAAACAGAAAAAAGGATAAAACATTCTTTTAAAAAACTGTATCGACAATGTATTTCTGTTATATGTTAAGTTTTTCATGTGTTTACGTACTTTACGTTGATATTTTATATATTTAGGCAAATACTTTTGTAATCAACCCTTTATATAGTTTTCTGGTTGACTTTTCTTTTTAGTTTTAGTGTGAAAAAGTTTTTATCAAGTTTATGAAGATAAAATAAAGTTTTTATAAGAAAACTACCTTAATGGTATCTAATGCTTCCCCTGAGGTAGAGATTAACAACTTTTAATGTGTATTCGGAATTGTGTATATTTGAAATACAACATAATCTAAGAAAAAAATTTAAAAAATAATACTAATTTTTCTGAAATGTGTTACATATCTACGCATATATGTACAATGTACATAAAGAAATAAGAAATTTATATTCAGAATAATTAGACCGAGTTTTCAGCAGAAAAGTTTTCTTGTTTGAGCAAGTCTGATCGTTCTCTCATTCTCCTATGGCAATAAGTCTTGCATGGTGTAAGCCAAGTCTTAACAAATATAATACATTTAAAACTTAAAATACGTCTGGCTCTGGAGTTATCATACATAGAAAACAGGTTCGTTGAAACAAGCAAATTTGTTGCCAATTGAATTCTTCCAGTTGCACCAACTATCATAGAATTCTTATTGAAAAAGAAGTTAGTTTACAATAATAAATAATTGCGAATGCGAACCGTTTAATCGGTTAGGTGTATCAATGATAATAAAATTAAGCACTACCCAGTAAAAAAATTGCTTCTAATAAAGCAGGTTTCTACTATTATGGAGTAAAAGTAGCGCTGACAAACCTGCTGATATCGCAGCTGATTTTTGTATGGCGAGTTTACGGTTTGGAGTACTACATTTTTACTCACTAAAGCGCTTTTGAAGCGCTGAAAATCATCAACATTTTCAGCACTAAAACTGAAAATGAATGAAAAAATGGTTCGATGTGGATTGGCAGCGTTAACGCCATTTTGAATTTATATTATTTCGTAACATTGTTTATTCTTATTAATTTCATATTTTTAATCATTTTTTGTTATTTTAACTTCAACTAGTATCGAACTAAGATCATTCAAGTTTGAAGTCCAACGTACCAACCACTAGGCCAAAACCACTGTTGCAAAAGGGCACCAAAAAACGCAAATAAACTTACTCTTCTTTCTTCTTTAAAAACCAGCATTGGATCAGCACTATAAAATCAGCTTTTTGTATAACTTGTGTACGAAGCTTTTATATAAGTAAAAAGCAAATACTTTTTTTTTATTCACACTAACCTACCTGCATTGTTGTGGCGCTATGAAATCAGCTTCTAAGCAAGCTCATATTTTAAAGCAAATTATGATGCGCTTTATTTCTTTATTGCTTTAAAAAACATGAAAATTTTTTACTGGGTAGTGAGTTGCAACAACCGATAAAAAATAAAGCAAATTTAAAAAAATAATTTTTAGTTGCGAATACCAATAATTGGTACTAAAGTCCATCTCATAATATTTTATTCGGTTGTGCTCATCATATTCGTTACTTAGTCATGACAAAAGCATACGATCGGTTGATCTAATAATTTTAAGAATTGTCAGAATCATATCTTTATTACAATTATACTGTTATGGTAATGAATATGGATTGCTTTTTGGATCCACAGAAAATTGATGGCGAGGGTTTAAATACAGTCTATTCCAATAAGATTTTTATCGGCCAAACCAATTTCCAACCAATCGATTTTTTGAATGTGTCTTTTCTTTTAGTGTTTGCTGCTTATGTTTGCTGCATAGTACGAAATTTCATGTTCTTTAATTTTTCGAAAATCTCGAAATTTTTCATCAGCATTCAGGTGTCTTGCGTTTCGTTGAAACCTAAATATGGCACCCGCCTTCCACTGCTACACGTTGTAAGAGTTCAATTGGCATGTCGAGGCATTTGGGTCATTTGAGAAAACCTTCGTCATCAACTATAATGTGATACCATCGTCTTGAGCGCCGGGAACCACCTCTTCTGGTTGCAGCGTCGGTACAACTGTAACGGATTCTATTTACAGTTGTACCGACGCTGCAACCAGAAGAGGTGGTTGCCGGCGTTCAAGACCATACAAAAGTTTTAATCGGTAATTGCTATCATTGTCTCTGTTTGGTGGTACAAACGCCGAGTTTGTAGATTATAGGTCTACACCAGCAGAATAGAAAACGTATTTTCTGAGTCGCAACGCACTTCATCAGCATTGAAGCATCTTGAGTTTCGTTGATAACTTAACAAAGTTCACACCAGCTGAAAATATAAACTGTACAGAGAGAAAATCGAGTTTTAGCTCGTCATAACGCATTTCTAGTTAGACAAAAAGAATGGCTTCTGGTGATTTCAATTCATATGTATACAAACTATTCGTATGCGACAATTGAATTAATACTAAATTGATGTTAATCTGATGCTTATGATAACAAATCCTCAGTGTTAAACCTGGTTTATTTTTCTTCATACCCATTTTTCTGATTTCTTTGTTCTACTTAAGAAATCCTTTTTGGTTTTATTTTTATACTTAACTGTATATGAACATGTAGACATGTGAAAAATTCAAGAAAATAGCTAATTGTTTACTTAATATGATTATTTGGAACTTATTCGGTTTTGAAGCCACCTAACAATTGGTGAAAGCAGAATACATATGAGCACTGACGATAAACCGCAAATGTACACTTGCAGATTCCGAAAATTCAAATCTGTATGATAAGGATAAGGGTGCTTCGTCGGTATTATAGAACCGCCGGCGAAAAAGAACTAATAAAATGGGTACACAGTTTAAACAACTGAATGCCTCTACTTGACACCAGAGGGGCTTTCAACACTGCTCTGCAAAAAAACGCGCAATAGCAGGGTTGTAAATGAATTAAACTTTCTGTCTCTCTCCCACTACACCACCTGTTTTTTCTAGTCTATCCCTTTCCCAAAGAAGGTAACACATTAATTAATTAACTGGTAGGTATTAATTGCCTGATTGTGTTACTTCTCTTAAAAAAAAGCAAGTCCTAAACTAATTGAATCTTTACTTTTAAGTCATGCAGTTAATGGAATACATAATTTGTAAATAGCGTGTCGGAAAAAACCAGAATCATGCCATAATCCTCCGTCTTCTACTATTACTAGTATCTCCGGATAATAATCATATAAAGAATATACCATATTGCCTCCCTAAAAGAGGACACTCAGTCCTGCAAAATGACAGCGTATACACAAAAACTGAATATAAAAATCTTATACTTGAGAATAGTGCAAATTTTGAAAAAAGAAATCCCAAAATAGAAGATATAATAGACACAAAAATTATGGGTGAAGCATTACAAGAAACTGACACTATCCGTGGATTCCTATAGTTAAGGAATGGCCTAGGACAATGAAAAAGACTTTTGAAAAGAAAATCACAGAATTGAAAACAAATTTTAAAAATACATTCCCACAGAATACCAAAATTTCTACATAGATATCTTTCCTTGGCCAACAACATCAGCTAACAATCAATATCAAGAAAATCTGGAGGAATAACTATAAGTTCAGTTAAATTTCATTGGTTTTTTGTGTAGTCATTTCGAAAAGGGCATAAGTCCAAAAACTTCGATTTAAGATATCTGTGTAATAACTCTTTTTCAATAAAAAAATTTGTAATACGAAGACTAGATATGCTTTTTGCCAATTTCCTTGTTTAGTTCTTTTAGCTCCATATAATTTTTTTATAAAAACATATTTTTGTTCATCCTGAAAATAAAAGTTTTATGGACTTATGCCCTTTTCGCAATGACTGGTTCAATTGTGAATAAGTACGAAATTAACTCTTAACTTCAAATTAGGTTCAAATTGAACCTGAATCTTGGGTGGCCTCAGAGGTTTGTATTAGAATTGTATGGGAAAAACTATTGTAGAATATTTAAGCCCGCTATACCACAGCGGAAGGGGAGTTTCTCGCTCCCTTTTCAAAAAGGGACAAAAAGAACCATACAAGGAAGAGTTAGAGCACTAAAGATTTCCTGTACTAAGTAATAATTGTGAATAAGTACGAAATTATTCCTTAAATTCATTTAAAGTTTTAAATAATTTCCGGCTCTCAATTTGACTCTGGAGCTTGGCTGTCTTTGAAGACTAGATATTTATGACAGAATTTTATGACTAGAATTTTATGACAAACATGTTTAAAGGGAGTTTTTTGTCTCTTTAAAAAAATTTTTTTTTTAGTTGGGACCCTTTTTAAAGAAAGGGACCAAAAGCACACAGAAAAAATTATGATAGCTTTTTTTTAAACAAACATGTTTTTGAAACTGATTTTACATCTTTATTATTCTCTCTATTTAGTTTGATGAATAATTTTGTTTGACTTATTATTTCATTTCATTTACCTACCTCCAATGTTGGCAACCTAATAAAATTATGAAATTCATTGATTTATTTTTTATATTTCTCTAAACCATTTTTTGATTGAAACAATTTGTTTATTGAAAAAATCTGAATTTTTTTCAAACAAATTATTACAAATTTTTGCATTTGAATTTACAAATTTCTTTATAGGACCTAAATTGAACAAATTTACATTTGATTCAGGGAATTTGGTATTTGAAGTGAAAAATTAGTTTCTTCCGTGCATTAGAGCTTGAATGTTTGCAGGGTTAATATGTGCCATGAAAATGTTTCACGTGGTATTTTACATAAAAGTGCTATTTGCATATTGTACCTTAAAGGTAAGATTTACAAGATTTCTAAGCCGAGTCAGTATAACTATGTATAAAAGGGAGGAACTTTAACTACTCATAAAATGGGTTCCATTTAACTAAAAATATAACATACTAAATAGCCAGTAAACATATCGCCAGTGAACATATACTAGCTGACATTTTTAAAACTTTAAACGCGTTTTGCCAAGTTTTATTTTTGTTGAGATATGACTACGTTGCAATAAAGGAGTGATTCTAGAATTTTTGTAGCAGAGCAATGGGTGCCGACCCACTGCACCCATTGAACAATTTTTAATTGTGATGCTTTCAAATGGGAATTTTTCATAAAAAGTCCTGCCAGATGCAAGCAGGTTTTTAAGTGGATATATATTACCACTCTTCTTTACACACCTACTTTTTTGTTCTAAATACGTTCTATTTTTTACTGGATATTAACAATTGAGCGCACTGAAACTAAGAAATTTCTAATCAGTACTTTGTAATAAAATTTTATGATTGCACACGAAAAATTTTGTTTATTTTGTGATAATAAAAAAAAAATTACTCGTTGGCGTTATCACTAAAGGAGAAAAAAAATCAAAATGTCTTAAAAACATATTTAACGCGTTTAATGTAAACAGCAAATTGAATACACAAATTTATAGAAAATGTTCGTAAAGTATTCAAAGAATGGCAGCAGCCCCAAGCAGTGGGAGGATTGAAATTAATATACGAGTTGGGAAAAAGTTAGAAAAGAAGAACAAATTAGCGGTAGCATAACCAACATTGCCTTAAAGACGGCTTTTACTATTAATTAACCCCTTTCACAATGATTGTCTCATCACCATCTTCAATGTTCAGTCTCATCCGCTTCATAAGTGTTGCTTCAACATCATAATGCAACATAACGAATTTTGAGCAATGCCAAAAAATAAAATAAAAGAATTATAGCATAATAATAAATTTTTGTAGTTGTTTTACAGGGAAAATGTAAGAACATTTTTGGAATTGCTAAAAGAAACAATATGCGAATCTGAGAAGCTGAAAAAAATTGAGAAAGTTTTTCCATTAAAGCAAAAGCCACAGGAATGACTGAACCCACCAACGAGCCAACAAATCAGAGGAATGGAAGAGCAAAAATTTATGAAGCGTTTAATTGAATAAATTAAAGAAAATAATAACAATAATAATACCTTCCATCCAAAAACAAAAACAATAATAACCTAAAGGATTAAAATCAACGGAATTATTTAAGATAAGATAGAACAAACTAAGAAGCAAACATTTGGCTATAAGTACGGTAAAGAGTTGTGTTTCGTGGACGTACGTTGTACTGCGTAGTCTTAATAATGGAATACATTTTTGTGTTTAATGAGAAACAAACAGATTGGAACACAATAATGTGCGTGTGCAAGTATTAAAATGAAATTTAAATTTATTTTTTTATCAAAAATTGATTTTTTAATTACTTCGCTAAATGTGCTGCAAATGAATTGTGGTGCTACACCTTTTTTGTATGTATTTTGTAAAGATCTTACAATTCAAAAATGTCGTAGTGGTTGGTTGTTTGATAGCTTTTTTTTCTAACTTACTCATACTAAATCATGCAAGATACAAAACCACTGTTCTATAAATCACGAAAAAGTGTCTAAAAGGAAGCTCAACTTTCTGCACAAATATTTCGATTGGTTTTTCTCATCCTTTGCCGGCATGCTTAGACGTATTTGTTTAGACATTTACGAAATACGTAGATGAGTGTATCAATAACTAGAATATTTGCATTGACAAACAAAAATAGTTACATTGGAATATATTCACACTTTGAGTGAAGAACTAATAACATGTGATTGTTCATACACTTTTACATGCGATCGAGCTATTCATATTCAAAACGAGGTTTCTGAATTCATAAACGGGTTTTAACTGATAAAGTCATTGTTCATGTATATAAGAGTGTTCGTTAATAATTAAATTTCCCGGACGTCCAACAAAACCTTCCTTTTGATAAAAAATATGGTGCCTATTATGAGCAATATTCGATTTTCGACTGTGATCGAACGAATTTTCTTTGTCAATTGTCGTTGTTCGCAGTAGTACTTTTCTATCAGCGGTTACTAAATCTAAATACCATTTGTTTGCAAATAGAGTTACATATAAATAAAAGAAAAATAAACTTAAAAATTACAAGAATTTCCTCTATTACCTAATAAATAATCAGGTATGTGATGGAAATCGATTTTGAAAACGAAGCAGTTTAAAGGCCATTTTTCATACACTTTTCATCCAACTTCTATTATTTTTGTGATGAAACTCTTTTTAATAGACATATTTTTATAATATTTGTGGTAACATTCTTTTTAATAAAGATATATTGTTAAGAACTACCTTTTGAAATTGCTTCTTTTTCGAAATCGATTTCCATTACATATCTGAATATGATTTCATAAATAAAAGATTTATGAGATCAAATCAATTTGTGAAAATTGTAAATTTTCTTCCATCAGTGAAAGTAGCATTTCTAGTTGTTATTTGGCACTCACGACATTATATCTGCACAAAATTTACAAAAATAGTTTAAAATTACTTCTTCATCACGCAAAAGCAAAAAACTGTTGCGAACTATTTTCAACAATTTCTCTCATACACTTCACTGTAAAATTATACACTTTTTCAAATAGTTAGAGTGACTCGGCATAGAAAGTCTTGAATCGTTATATTTAAGGTAAGATGTACTCTACTTTTTTATGTAAAACAGTACGAGGAACGTTTTTGTTAAACATTGTTGTCCTCTAACTCTTCGTGGCAAAAAATTACCCTTCAGCGGCAATATGGTAGCCTAAAATGTTCTTCAAAAATATTCCCCGTAAAATGTTACATAAAAATGCTAAACACATCTTATATCTTAAACGTAAGGCTTATAAGATTTGCTATGCCGAGTACAAAATGTGAATACACGCAAAGAGAAAACATGGTTAAGGCAACCATAATCGAAGAGCAACATACTGTGATTGAATATATGGTTGAAAACAACCATATATATAGTTGAAAACAACCATGGACATGGATCAAGCAACCATATGTATGTTTCAAAACAACGATATATATGGTTCAAAATTACAATAAATGGTTTAAAATAACCATATATATGGTTAAAAACAATATGCATGCATTTTCAAGCAACAATGTATATGGTTCAAAACAAACATATATATTTCTCAATATTACAAAATATGGTCTGAAATAACCATATATATGGTTAAAATTAACCATACAAATGGTTCTAAATAACCATATATATTGTTCTATATAACCATATATTTATTGTTTTCCTAACCATAAGTTGATTAAAAAATTGATAGGAGCTAAAAAATGTTATTATTTCAATTTATATAAAAAACAAAATTTTTCAACTGGTCACTGTGTTGAATCTGAAATAAAAATTATTATCTATTTTCACATAGATACATACATATTTATTTACACATGTTGTATTTACAATCGGGCATGTTCTGAAAAACATTTCGTTGTAAAATCGACAACTTTCAGGATAGAATCCAACTAAAAAGCTCACTTATTGGAGGTTTTCAGTTGGTTTTTGAGTTTCAGATATTTCACATATTTTATCAGAAGAAAGCTACGAATGCAATAAATTGTCCGATTAAAGAACACTGTTCTTCGCTTTTGAAATTTTGCTATTTCAAAACTAAACGGTCTTCAGAAAATTGTCGAACATTAATTGCCGGAATATACTCGTATCACTTTTTGTTATTTAAATTTTTATTTTTTTATTTTTTCACACCAACCGCTCACAAAAATAAACCAAGCGTTGTCAAGTAAAACATAAAACTAACAAAAAGCATTCAACAAAGGGATAGAACAAAAACTTTATTGAAAGCAGAGAGCCATTTTATAACCATAGCTTTATTGCAAACAAAATAGTATAGATAAGAACGATATTTTATTATTATATAACCATTCCGTTGTTGACTTTTTAAATAAACCATGATTGTCGTCAGAATTTTTTCAACAATATATATTGTTCAACCCAACCATGTGCCGATTTCCGTGAAATCTAATATTTTATGATTAAATGTAAACGTTAGTTTTTTTGCCTTAAACTTATTAAGGTTCACAGACATTTAATACAATAATAAGTTATTTGCCACATTCAAAAACTGTGTCGGGAAACATGTCATTGCTGGCGCAACCATGCCACAACCATATCTTTTCTTTGCGTGTAGGTACGAATTTAACTCTTAAAAACAGTTTAAGTTTTGAATGATTTCTGACGTTCCGGTTGAGTTTGGTTGAAGCTTGAGTGGCCTAGAAGACCTAAAGTAGAATTTTATGGCAAATATTTTTGCCATAATAAAACATTTTAGCCCGCTATATCCCCGCTGAAGGGCATTTTTTGTCCCTTTTTTTAACAGAGGGACAAAAAAAACCATACAGCGTAGAGTGTATAAGGTCAAAATGTCATATAAAAAATTTTTCTCGTTGTGTTTTACATAAAAATACTCAACTTATTTTGTATCACAAACGTACGGCTTACAAGATTTCTTATGCCGAGTAAATTTATCTATGTGCAAATCCCCCCAAAAAAGGTGCCCCATTGCAAAAGGGAATGTGAACAGCACTTTTTTTTAATTCTGTATTGTGGCAGTGGAAGTCTGTCAAGTCTGCTGACGCCACCTTGTCTAATAATATTTTTTGGCGAAACTTTGCTATTTCCGCCCATAGTGCAGCGGTATTTTAAGCCATTAAAAAATCTGTGAGAGTTCGTTAGGACGGCCAAACCTTATTTATGTCTGAAAGATATTTCTACAGTAGATAAAATGATGCCTTACTTGGAAAAAAGTGCTTTCCAAACGCTAAGATTTAATTAACTGTACAACACAAAAAAAAAATAACATCGGTAAAATGTAAGTGTACAGTGTAGTAGCGACAATCATACAAATAAGTTTAAAACAAAACTCAGCCTTGCCACTGTATAGCAGAACTATTTGTACTGGCCACCAAAAATAATCTTAACCAACAGGAAAGCTCTCGTCGCAGAAGTTTCTCGAAAGTTCCGTTTCCATTATTTTGAAACACAACAGTTATTGTGTGGCTATGTTAGATACTGGCAACGCTGTGATTTTGATGATACTCTATCATTCGTTTGAATCAGCATTTACAATCTAATTTCATAAAAACACATTTAATTTTTTTTTGCAAACAAATTTCTAATTTCGTTTAAATTAGCCCTCGTATGTATATATGAATGTTTGTGTAAAAAAACATTCAACTATAACATTTGACATATGTATACCCACCAAAAATATTGTTACATATTCTTGCAGAAAACACTTAACACTAGAGTAGAAAGAAGCAGACATCTCTGTATTCATTTAACGTACAACACTTGCTGCCATAAGTCAAAATTATCAACAAGCCTAAGTATTAGCAAGAATTATGCTTGTCGCCTGTATATGATTCGTTTGTGAATCTCAATGATTTCTGGCTTAAATCTACAATGTTCTCCTGCCGAACTATAATATGCCTAAAACAAAAACTTCATAAGCCCACCACGAAAACAACCATCGAAATCAGAGCCGTCGTCATCAGCATCCTCATCATACTTCTAAAGATGGATTACTGAAAAGACAGCAACTAAACATGCAACAACTAACAAAACACTTTTCTATTTTGATGATTTTCTTTCTTTAGTTTACGGTCACAGAGCATAAGACTCGAGTTAGAGATATAGAGATGAAATTATGTATTGCGTTGTTACAATAAACCTTCTTAAATGAACCCACAATAAGTCGTCACTTTACCAAAAATACAAAAAAGGAAGAGGAAAAAACGAATTAAAAAAATACGCAAAAACTGTCACGCACGACGCACGCAACATTGCGAAAAATATGTCTTTGATGTCATAAATCAATTAAAGTGTTTTACACGCAGCATTCCAACGAGAATCTGGGCAAAAAAGAATGGATAAAACTCACTTTAGTGTTGCCAGTATTCACTTGTATTCGTATTTGTTGTTTAAGACATACAATAAAAGCAATATGAATCATTATGACTGCGAGTATGTTTTAGCTGCCAGGCTGGTTGTCCTCTGCCATGAACCAAACAAAGAATCAACTCGTAACTTGGGATTTATCTCTTGAATGATAAGTTTTTTTTTTTTTTGCTTTGGGTTAAGTCTTTATTTGTTTGCAGAGTTTACATTTGTTCAATGGTATTTAAGGTATTAACTTATTTGTTGCAATTTATTTTTGTTTTAACTTTTTCCTACACAAAGCAGTATTGAAAAAGTTATTGTTCTACATATTTTAGTAGTTTATTAATAAGATTTCCCAGTTAATTTTTGTAATCTGTACATGCGTAAACTTTGAAACTTTTGAGATTTAAATTTTTTTTTAATAAATCAAGAATAATTATTGAATTTATAAAGTTTTTTCTAATATTGACTGGCAAATGTTGAAATAAAGGGAGTACTCGTATATGCTGAAGGTACACTTTGAATTAACATAAAACAAAAAAACCTACATAATATAAACTATAAGTATAATGCTAATGAAACTATGACATAAGAGTTCGAATATAATGGAAGTGTTGCTGGTGCAGCCATTCATAGGGCAATCCGCATGTTCAATTTTCACCCACTTTTCGCAGCAATTGCTGCCGTATTTCGATAATAACTCACCGAATGTTCACAGAAAAAAATAAGTTTCGTTTTTGATAACAAAAATCCCGGTATTCAATAATTTTTTTTTTCAAATTTCCTGTGATAAAGAATTCCCCTATATTGATAACAAAATTATTTCAAAATAAAAATATATATATAAATTTAAAAAAAGTTGACATGGCTGGAATACGAACCCGGGCTTTCCGGACGTAAAGCATACACTCTCTAGCTGAGCCATATCCCATTTATTTTTTTATGGGATACAACTTGTTTTAAGTACTTATCTATAAAAAGAAAAGAAATAACCGGCATGGAAAAGAAATACTTACAACGAAATATATTATTATTTGAAAGATAAATGTTATTGAAATTCATATTTTTTTTAATAACATGGTTTTATTGAATATAATTCTTGTCTATTTTTTTCTGTGTTGTGTTCGATGTGTCCCAGAAAACAGACACCTTGGTGTTGTGTTTTCTGGGGAAAAGAGCAATTGAGTTTTTCCAAGCCTTGAACTTTAGCGAATTACACTGTACAACAAAATCAAATATAGCGGGCTTAAATGTTCTACATAAATGTTAGTCGTAGTGTTTTACATAAAAACCCGTATACCCTAAACCGGCCGGGTACTAATTGTAAATAAGTACGAAATTAGCCCTTAAATATATTTTAAGTTTTGAATGATTTATGGCGTTCAAGTTAAGTATCGAGCTTGGGTGTATTTAAAGATTTGCAGTAGAATTTTATTGCAAATATTTTTGTATAACATTTGAATCCGCTATATTGCCGCTGAAGGAGAGCTTTTCGGACCTTTAATAAGAAAGGGGCAAAATGACCCATACAGCGAATAGCTAGAGGACTAAAATGTTCCACAAAAATGTTGCTCGTGGTGTTTTACATAATACTCCTTATACCTTTAACATAAGGCTTGCAAGATTTCAAATGCCGAGTCACTATAACTATGTGCAAAATGGGGGAGACTTTAACTCCTCCTAAAATGAATCCTAGATGTAAAGTTTAAAAACGCTGATGCACGCATATATCTTTTGGTCCACCCCAACAGAAGCAGTTGCTACAACCATGTTGTTTTTTCCTATTGTACAGTGTTAGCCAGATGTTCTTAATATGTAATGATCCTGAAGAACAGGGACCTTAATTTACCAGCAATAATTTTCAGTAGAGCCATAAAAGATCTTTGCGCAAATTTTGTCGATTTTGAGATTATGGCTGCTCAGACACTTTTAAAGTGGAATTACTCCGAAATGTTTAAAAATAGATCTACTTTTAAAGAGAAAGTCATCTTAAATTTCTTCAAAAGAAATGCAGTGGGGAAGGTACCTTTTCCGAAATGCTATTTTTATATACAACATTTTATGCGTTATTTAAGTTTTTCAGAAGTATACAAACAACAGAAGAACATAGAGCAAAAATCATTGCAGATTTGAAAACTATATAAGAAATTATAAAAGATAGAACTATTAAGTAGTCACAGTTCCGATTTGCGCACCCCTTTTGCTCATTACGCATTGCGCACTTCTTACAAGCTTATTAAAAATACACACAAGCGCATGGAGCGGAGCGGAAAAAAAAGAGCGATTGGTATGCGTAGCGCAAGCGCTTTCGTTGTATTAGTACCGCTCTTTGCGCAATGCGCATTATTATATTTTGTCTAGCGCTTTGCTCCGCACAATGCGCTTATTGAGCAGCGCATTGCACATGATCTTTATTATACCAACAGTGAGCAGTTTGAATTTTTTCAGTGCTGCAAAATACAACTTCCGTGGTGACATAATTTTAAGACATTTGGATTTTTAGCATTATATCATTTCTTCTTTACTTTTTTGTTCTTGATCCTATACAAATATGGTGGTTTATTGAAATTTTTAAATTGGCTCCTGCAGCGCCTATGATGTCCCTAGACGGGTCAAACTTCCAGGCCAGAAGCGGAAGTATGAACCGCACTGCTCACCCAACTTTCGGTGCAGACCGGAACCGGAAATATGAACCGAGCTACCGACCCAACTTCCGGTATAGTCCATAAACCAGAAACGCCAACCGCACTACTGACTCAACTTCCGAGCCAGCCCCTAAACCGAAAGTGCGAACCACAATACCGACCTATGCAAACTGCGCTACCGACCCACTTCAGGTGGAAGTTTGGAGCCACTAGTGTCATCTCACTATTGCTCCGTTTTGAGATTTGTACGTGGACTTAGCCATACTGTGTGTTTTTTGAAATATTAAAAAAACTACAGTGGCATGCAAAAACATCCGTGGAAATAATGTCCACTGCTTTTTTTTTATTTTCATAATCTTTTGGCTCTTTTTGCTCAGCGTAAAAAAAGCTTAAAGCAAAATGTCTCCTGTTGCGCTTGCTATTTTTACGCGCATCGCGAAAATATTGGCTCAGAGCAAGCGCAATAATAAATTGGCTTCGGTGTTTGCGTAAAGCGCAAAAAGAGCGGCGCTGCTCTGCGTTTTTTCGTACGCTGTAAGTAATTATGGAAGTGGTTTTATCATTCCGCGAAATCTTCCATAATATTGCCAAATTTTAAAGCACATTTAATCAAAACTATATTTTTATATTTATTATATGCAAAAAAAAAGCTGCATTATTTTCAGAATTTTATGTAGTTCTAGAAACTCAACTTCAGCACCTGGACCATCAGATATAACGTTAAAAAAACGTACAAATATGCGCTAATTGGTAATACGGACGAAATGAAAAAAAAATATTTCTTAAAAATTACTTCCACTTTTTCTACTGGGTATATTTGCAAGTTTGAATTTATTTATGTACAAGATCATATGGGAAAAAATTCCATATAAAAACTTTATAAATATACTACAGTCATATTTAACCTAGATTTTATGTTAATTAAAATAAATTTTAAGAAAGAAAAAAAAGAAATTAAAATGTCAAAAAAAAGAAAGACAACAAACAACACGCACATATGACAAAAAAAAACCTTTCAGTACAATGAACCCAGCTTTCTGTTGTATTTGTTTATTTTTATTAACAAGCGGCAACAAAACCAGTCTCTCTGCTTGTGTAACCAATAAAAACAAGCATAATTTAAAAGCAGTGATGGTATTACTTAAGCTTAAAAATCTCAAGAAAACACATAGATTATAGCAAAGAATCGCAAAAATTTTTTATAAAAAAACCTAAATAAAAAATACGATTTTTAATCGCAAAAACTATTTTTAAAATAATACAGGTACAAGTATCATTTCTGTAAAGTTGAAAAGTTAAGAGCTACATATATTACGCAAGCGGCTTGGCATACAAGACAGAGATTTGTATTTGTACAATATTGTTGTGTAGTGTATTTCGGTCTTTTACTCCAATTTTTGTAAATGATTAGTAACGTTAATGTGTGCAGTAAACCCGGTTTTCCCATATAAAATTCGTACAGTAAACCAATATGGGGGTTAGTGTTTGACATGGGGCTTGGTAAGCCGCTTGAAAAAATCAAAAAAATTATTTTCTGTTTAATGTGTACAAATAAAAAAAAAATGTGTTGAAAAGCCACTTTTTTTATTTGGCTCTTTAATTATATATGTTTATAAATATATAGTCGAGTCAATGAAGACGTAAAACATGCAAAATTTGGAAGTTTTCAGAAAGTGCTCCGATTTTCATTTTTTTTGTAAAAAATTTGTTTTTTTTATGTTATTTAAAATCAGAAAAGAGCAATTCTGAGTGAATTCAACAAATAGGTGTGCCGCATGGCTTTTAATTTTAATTTAAAAAAATTTAGGACAATCTTGTAGGTACTAGAAACACATAACCGCCATCTTTTTAATTTATTATTGAATAGCTTCCGAAGTAAAAAATTTGACCAATTTCATAAATTTTTATAATTGCTCTAGCTTTTTAAGTAGAAAAGATATTGAAACGATTAATGCTTTGTTTTATAGGGCAGTAATGATCATTTAATATTGCTATGTAAATCTGGACTGGAATAATTAAATGGCCGAAAAGTGGCCACTTGAAAATTACACAGTTTTTTCTCATTTTATCGATTTTCAACTGAACCCTGTGTGAACCCTGTTGAACATAACGCATTGATTTATTTGGTAGTGAAGAAGGAAACATTTTCACTCACGAGATATGAGCATGCTCACGAGATATTAACAAAAAATCGTAAATTTAAAAAAATGGTGCTCTCATAATTTTTAATATTGTAAAGAATTTTGTTAGAAATGTTAATTTTAACGGTTAAAGGCCATTTCACGGTTAAAGATATATTTAGCGGACATTTTGGTTCATTTTGCACATGTACGCTACATTTTGCAGTGGTAGAAAATCATAAATTTTCAAAATAATTTTGAGTTTAGGTGCCTGTAAAAAACTTGGCACAGTGTGCTTTAAAAACCCATTACCAAAGTTACATTAGGTAGGTAGTTAGCATTGTACTTGCTTTAAATGAAAATAGCTTGGCTATAAATGTACCTGCTAGGCCAAAATTAGTAAAAAAAAAACTAAAATTACACCCCTTCGTAACGCTTTTTAGAAAATTTTTAGTATAATTTATCTAAGCCGTAACAAATCTTTGGATGGATTACATGAAAAGTAAGTTACTCTTTCTCTTTACCTGTGTTGTGCTTACGAAAAATATTTTCTTATAAGTATACAACCGAATAGTCATATTTAGTTTTGAAATAAATCAACATATTACAAAATAGATATCTCACCCACTTTTGACGCGTTACAGTTTTCCGGTACCATATGGATGCAGCAGGCACTATATGAATATTTTTCTTGTAATACGTTAGTTTGTAGATATTCTGTGGCAAACATTTATTATTGATATGGAATGTTCTTTGTTTGCAAAACTTACCCTTAGTGAAGCCATTGGCGTAGATAGCCCCTTCTAGGGAGGGATAAGCCCGCTTTCTTTCAAGGAGTTCAACATTTTGCCAATATAAATGCACTAGATAATTAATTTTGGTTTTTTATGCCTGACCCAGAGGCCTTATAAAAATTTTAGGTACTAAGTTAACGTTCTTTGATATATAGTTATAGATTTAATAGATTTTATTTAAATTTAAAACAAAACATATTCCCGGACAATTTTTTTCGAAAAAAGAGCACGAAAAATTGGTTTCTAATGTAAATATCGAGCAAAGTAAAAAAACATGTAAAACTTATTTCCCCGCTTTAAAACGTTTCTGATTTTAAATAATGTAAAAAAATAAAGTCAAAAAATCATCAAAATCTGAGCTTTTTCTGAGGACTTCCAAGTAAAATGCTTCATTGACTCGATTAGTGGAACTATTTATGTTTATAAACTGCAACTTACACAAACACGCATACTATTAAACTTTTTTTTTCTGCAGGGTCTTGGCAGGAATCAAACCTGCGGTCTCCCGGTTAATAATCTATTACACTATCCACTACACTACAGGTACTCCCCATCTTATTTTGTAGAAGTGGGAGCTAAAATGTAGCTAGTTCCCGTTCCAAAATAAGTTTGCTCTCGTTCGGGAGCTGATAAGTAGCTCGCCAGCAAGAGCTAGCTACTTATCAAACGAGAACTAGCTCCATCGACTCCACCTCAAGTTCTGATTTGTTTATGCACAGCAAAAAACTAATAAGACTTTGCTCAGTTCCTGCAAGTTGGGAAATAAATACACTCTTACTTTCAACAATTACCGAAAATATTGTAATATGGCTTAATTGAAATAATTCCCTAACCAATATTCAATTTACTTTCAACTATGCAAACAATAAAAACAACAAGGGCAATAATAATCATACTCAACACCATAAAGACCAACACAACAAAAAAAAACGTTAGTAAAAGTTTCCTGTTCCCAATTGCGCAATCAAATATCAAAAGCCACTTTACAACAACGGGCGGAAAACTCTAAATAAATACACGTAGAGCTCTTGTGTAATTTACCTATAAAATACTTTTACAATGTGCCATTTCGTCTTGTATACCTTTAGCAATAAAATGTTGATTTCTTTTTTTTTGCCAGTAAAATTTTAGAGAATTTCTTAAAGGCCTGTGTACGTTCATTTAAGAACTTTGCAATTTTGTGAGCTGTCTTATTCATATTCTTTCTTCATTGCGACTTTGGTCCCCCTCAACCGTCATCTTACTTTTCTGTTTAACAACTTTTCTTTTAACGTATTACACAGTGAATTGCTTTAATTCGAGGAAACAACTAATTTTGAAATCTCTTTTTTACGAATGCATTCTTCTTTTTCTTGTGATTATTTCTTTACCGAAGTTGTGTCCTTATGGATTTTATAACTTCAGTGCAAAGTGAAATGTGGCCTTAGGTATTTTTATTTGTTTTTTTATTTTATTTCTTAGTAGCTTGTCTTGAGCAAAACGTCTTATTTTTCCATTTAAAATTAGCCACTTGTTTTTTTTTGAGAAGTTTATTTCAAGTTTTGTTAAGAAGGTTGGCTATCAGATTTTGTCTCGCCAGACATTTGAGAAAATCAAAGATATTTTATGGTACAAGTATTGTGAAAATATGCTAATCTTGATTTTCAATCTATAGAATTTGCTTCGTAGAATAGTTTAATGTTTGTAGTTAAATATAAGGTAAGAAGGTTAATTGAAATTAAAGCTAAAGTTATTCCTTTTTATTGCTTCAAAGTTTATTTAAAACAAGTTTAAATTTAAGAAAATTAAACCGAATTCGAATTATATACGAAATAAAAATGTTGAGGACTTTCTTCGATTTTCGTAGCATTTCAATTAAAAAAGGATTCAAAGCTGTTAATACCCGTTGTAGAAATCAGTAAATAGAGTCTCCTCATTTTTAAGGCGGTAAAACTTTGTGATTTATTGGGGAATATATTTTTGTTATGGCTTTTCATTAACAATATAAATCATATATCCTATTCAATATCAAGTCAAAGCTTCAGTAATGGTAGGTAAGAAACAAATTACTTGTATTTCTTGTGAGTAGCTGAGTAAGTATTGAGATGGAATACAAATTTAGTGCTTGAACAACAGAAATTGGTTTAATGCTGGATATTTGAATTCGTGACTTTACCACCCTGACTAGGTGAAAATGTACAGCAAAAGCTTTGATGATGAGATCGTAGTTAATCTCCAAAACATCATGGTGGCCAGTTCAACCCTTATACAGGCAACATTTTGTCTTTGTCAATTGAATCGTTTATTTCAAAACCCAGTCAAGCAACAAAAAATCCAAAATTGAGTTATTGGGCTATTACTGTTTTGTAAAAGTAAATATATCGTTTAATGCAAAAAAAAAAAAAAACAAATAAAAAATCAACTACTGTCCCCATGTGATGGTGAAGCAAAGCCTTATTTGATTCAGAAAAAGGTCAGGTGACGGCGCTCGACTGGTTTCTCTTTGATTTACCCAAAATCAAAAATTGTTCGATTGCCGCGTTTTTGAAATAAACGATTCAGTTACACTATGCAACAAGAAAAAATGACAAGGAGTACCACGATTTTTTTATGGAGTGTTATGGTCCCCTATCTACAAAAACAGTCGAAATTTAAAATTCGACAAATAAATTTAAAAAAAATTCTAAAATTTTGAGAGTTTTGAAGAGGCTGCTCTGCTCCACCCATTTTATCATAACTTGGGAAAATGTTGTCCAATTTTATTACAAAACAAACCTAAGAAGCTTGAAACAAAATTACCTTTAGGCCGTTCTAATATTCAGTCCTTTCCCGTACGTGGACGAAGTTACCCAAATTTACCCCAAAAGCTTTTTTAAATACAAATTTTCAGTCTGTTCCCGTGCGTGCACAAAGTTACCGAAACTTAACCGAAACCTCATTTCAATACAATATTTGTATTGAAAGAAGGTTTTGGGTAAGTTTGGGAACAAACTGTTTGTAGTGGAAAAGAGGTTTCGGTTAAGTTTGGATAACTTTGTGCACGTACAGGGACAGATTGATTATGGTGGCTATTCGGGAATACGCGTCGACTAAGTCAAAATTACATGGAAAACAAAAACAAAACTGCATAAATTAATTAAATAAAATAAATCGACTACTGCGAAAATGATAAATTTTCAAAAGAATTTTTGAGTTCAGCTGCCTGTAAAAAACTTTGCGCAGGTTGCCTTAAAAATCCATGAACAAGGTTTCATTAGGTAGGTAGTTAACATTGTTCTTGCTTTAAATGAAAACATCCTGTATATTAATGTAGCTGCTAGGGTAAAATTAGTAAAAATGCATTATTTTTGTTCTAAGTACATTATTTTTGTACATTCTACGGATCCCGAGATGTGGAAGTCGTAGTGTAAGCAGCAAAGAAGACAAAAATAACAGAAAAACATAATTTTCAAGCAGACACAAAATATAAAAGAAAAAAAGTGGGTATTTTGTTTGACAATACCCACCTTCCTACATGTATTTCGACGCGCTGAATCCGAAAATGGGCCGTTACGCCTCTAGTTTCTAGTAAATTACGAAAAACAGAAGCATTTAAAAATTTTTGACATTTTTCCTAATTTACTAAAAATTGGAGGGGTAATGGGCTAAACCTACCTCATTTTTTGGATACAGCGCTTTGAAATACATGTAGACATGTGGGACTGATCAACTAAGTAGCCCAATTTTTTTTTTCTTTCTCTTTGCTACTTACACTACGACTTCCATATGTCGGGTTCGGTAAAATGTACATTAATAATTTTTTAACAAGTGATTAAATAATGCATTTAGAGCTGATAGTAGAAATTTCAGATATAAATAGTTTTAGTTAGTTTTTTTATAATATAAAAGTTTTCTTCCTGAAATTTGAGTTTTTTACCTCATTTTGACCTAGCACCTACATTTATAGCCAGGATGTCTTCATTTAAAGCAAAAACAATGTTAGCTACGTATTTAATAAATCGTTGTTTTTGGATTTTTAAAGCACCCTTTGCAAACTTTCTTACAGGCACCTGAAATCAAAAATTATTTTAAAAATGTATGATTTTCGAACACTGCGAAATGTAGGGTACATGTCCAAAATGAACAGAAATGGCCGGTAAATTCATCTCTAAAGCATGGTGTTTTACCGTGTATAAAAATAAAATTAAAATTTGTAAAAAAATATTTTACAATTTTAAAAATTATTAAAGTATTTATTTTTTGGGAAAATTTACGATTTTTTTTAAATTTCAAAGTTTTTACTTTAGACCTTTGTTACGACTTATCGGGTCAAGATATTCCAAAGCTTTGTTTCCTGCGTTTACTTAGAATTTTATCAGCAATTTAATGGTGGGCTACAAGTTAAAATTAGATGCTTAGACATCACCGAAGTGAAATTTATATTAAGGCTAAAACAAATTTTAAAAAAGTAAAAAAGTTTTTTTTCTTTTTCATAAAAATTCTTCACCAAACAAACGCATACAAATTCAAGCGTTACTTTTCATTTCAAAAATTCTAAGATTTGTATGAAAAACAAAACAAATTTATAAAATATTTGAAATTTTGTTTTTGTTCTCTATATAAATTTGACTTTGGTGACATGATTTACACAATTAGGGCCTTAATAAAGAAATGACAAATTAAAAACCAGAAAATTCGGGGCAAAAAATTTAAGTTTTAATTTCGAAGTGAAATGTCTCTTAAACTACAAAAAAGGAAAAAAATTATTGATTACACATTTTCTCTATTTTGTCTAGCAAAATCCAACGCGCTTAAAATTCGGTTAATATGTGCGACAGTTACAAGCCGCACAATGTTTTTCACACCCGAGGTAGCCAACTTTCAGCCCTTGTAGCTGCAGCCCTCGTGTATCTAAAGACTTAAAGAGATAGTATTCTGAAAGCAAAGCACCTCTTCTGCAGCCATTCCGATTTTTGTGCTAATTGATTTAGTAGTTTAGAAGTTCCATGTTTATTACCACTTTTTGTCAAACAATTTATTGACCTCAAAAAATCAAAGCTTCAGAACATATAAAATATTTTAAATGAATATTACAAAACAATCCATATTAATATGATTTACAAAATTATTCTGAGAGCCAACCACCAACCATATACACAACATGCTTGAAATAGAATGACTCTCAAAAAGCCAAGTTTATTTAAAAACTTTAGAGTTGAAACTTGTTTTTTATGAGTGCACACGTAACGTCTTATGAAGTATAAAAAAATAACAAGAGTTTACAACATTTAAGTGTCACGTATTTATTTCTTATGCTCTTGGCCAACAACAAATAAAAAACCAAATCAAAACAAAAGCTTTGTAAATAGAAAATTACTGAAATAATAAAATTAAAATTACAAAACATGACCCATATTTCGTTTTGAGAAAACAGAACACACCTAAAAATCGCATTGTTACCTCTTCTTAAAAGCCAAAACAAGAGCCCGATTGTTAATGATTTTTCAAAATAATTTGTTAAACTAGACTTGTGCGTCTATTTATGAGAAAATTAATTTAAATTATACGCAGACAAACATATCACTTTCATTTATTTAAATAAACAAATAAAACAATAATTTGTTATGTTAATCAGTTAACGAATAAGTGAGTAAATAAGCATAAATTTCTTTTTAGTCATGGTAACTTCTATACACAAACAAATTAAGCAGCAAAAAAATTTTAATAAGTTTTATTGAACACAGTAGAGCAATTAGCTGCAATTTATGGATTAAAACTATGTATAAGCATCTTTCCACTAAAAAAAATGGATGAATTTTGAAATCGCGGAAAGCAAATCATTAGTTTAAAAACCATCTTGCAAATGGCATGATCCTTTAAAATAACATGAGATTAAAAATTTCTAAATAAGTTATGAGTCGAACGGTATGGGTTTATAACCAAAGAAATTTAATTATTTTGGCTTCAGTTCGATTGTAGTTTAATTTTTCAATTAAATTGTATTTTTATTTAGAGATAAAATTTCTTTTATAAAAATTTAAAATAATGGAATAATTTTAAGTTACACTGTATAACACAAAAATTGCTTTGGCCTAACGACTGATTTTGGCAGAGGGCACCAAAAAATATATATGTACGTATATCGGCGTTTTAGAAGTTTAGATCTGCAATTGATTTATGGGAAGTTAAAATTCCCCTCCCACCCCCTTTTTTTGCATATAATTATATTGACTCGGCATAGAAAATCTTGAAAGCCTTACGTTTAAGGTATAAGACGTGCTCAGCACTTTTATATAAAACACCACAATAAAAAATTTTTTACAATATATGAACCCTCCAATTATTAGTTGTATTGGCCTCTTTGTCCTCTTCCTAAAAAATGGGCAAAAATCTCCCCTTCAGCGGCAATATAAAAGGTTAAATTGTAGTACAAAAATATTTGTATTAAATGTTACCATAGGTTTTCCAACAACACCAAAGTTCCATACTTAACTCGAACGAAATCAATCAAAACTCAAAATGTGTTGAGGTTTGATTTCGCACTTATGCATAATTAGTACCCCACTTAGAAAATGTTGTAAGCTTTACGTTTACCCTCTGCGACTAACGTAACTTCATTATCACAATTCCACTGACGTGGTAGGATACTAGACACTATTTCGACTGCGTATATATTCCAAGTTCCGTTTGTAAACCCACTGAAAATATTTTTGATTTTAGTTTAATGCAGTAGTTTGTTATAAAACGACAAATCTTATTAAAAACAAAACTATTGGCATGGCATAAATTAGCCTTAAGAAACTTGCATCCATACAAAAACAAAAAAACTTCATATTTTATTTTTTTTGGTAAAAAGTTTAACATTAATTTTAGGTTATACCTAAGCTAATCAATATAGAGAAAAAAGAGATAAAATCAATAGTTTCATAAAAAGTTATAACGTATTTTGTCAGGTCCAACTCAATACTGACGTGGTAGACTTGTAGACACTTGTATGCTCATATCAACGCGTGCGCTCGTTTCAATTGCTTTCTTCGTACAAACGTACACATTGGTACGTAATAGGAAGGTACTGATAATTATGGTGTAAAACAATGTTTTCTGTTTTCCGGTGTCTGCTAGACTACGACGTCAGTCGCAGAAGGTTAAGGTTAAACACCACGAGAAAGATTTATGTGGAACACATCAGTTTAGGCCACTATATTGCCGCGAAAGGGGAGTTTTTGTCCCTTATTTAAGAAAGGGAAAAAACCCCATACAGCGAACAGTTAGGGGATTGAAAAATGTTTCTCGTGGTTTTCTACATTAAAGTACTAAACTCATCGTATATCTTAAACAGAAGGCTTACAAGATTTCCTATGCAGAGTCAGTATAACGATGTATGTGCAAAAGGGCGGTAAATTTAACTCAATCCCAGATGTAAACTATCGTTGTTGCCCTTTACCTGAATCAGTCATTAGATCCTTGTAATATTGATTTTGTTGTACAGTGTAATCGTTCAACATTTATATATGTACTTAAAATAAATAATAAGTAGAATAACAATTTTTTGGTCCCACTGTACTTGTTCCAAATTGAGGTGACTCAATTAAAACTTTACATGACGACAAACATTTAAGAATGCCATCACTAGCGCATTTAAAGGTGCGTGCGTGTGTAAGTATTTAATAAAAGAAACGGCGAGTTTATTTGCTTTCTTGTAGTCATGCTCTTGTAAAAGCTTGCAACAATTTAAAAATTCTCTTTTCACTGGTCGGCCAGTAGTTACCTTGGCTTCAACATTAAGTTGCTACAACAACAAATCATGGTTAACTTGGCTTACGATTACGTGCTAAACAGTAGAAGAAGCACAACTCAAGTTCTGGTTTCTTTCATTCTTTCTTTTTGCTGTTAGAGAGCAAAAAAAATTATACTCGGTGGTTTTCTGAGGCCAGTTATGGAATTTTCATAAAAATCTTTGATTTACTTTTATACACTTCATTAAAGTTTTAGACGTCGTAACGTCAACTCGATAAAATTAAGAAAATTTAATTGTTAAATTCTTAAACTATTTATTATTCAAATACTACTTTGTGAATAAAAGTGATACTTTTTGTTAAAGACAAAATGAAATTTTTGCAAGCGTGTAAGTGAATACTTAATGAGTTGGTAAAAGAAGTGAAATTTCGAAAGTAAATAATATTAATAAAAAGAATCTTATGACGCAGATAATTTGAATTTCATGACTTATTTAAATAATAATAAAGGAAGACTTTTACGAATAAGGACAGTGATCATGATGTGTATTTTTCAAAAATTAAATGCAATTTTAATAATTAATTTTTATTAAAATAAAACATTTTATCATACGTACCACAGTGGCCATTAAATAAAAAAATAGTAATAAATCCATAACTTCTAAACTACTTACATGCTTCGGATGAAACAAATGCAACTCACTAAAGAAATCATAAATTTTTAGATTCTTGTACTTGCTGAGGCTTTTGCGGACAAATTACAATATTCTATATCGATCGAAATTCCAATATAATATAAATTGCATTTTCTGTCGATATGGAATACTGTAATTCTGTTCGGATTTTAACACATTGAAGTAATACAAAATTGTTTTAAATATATTTTTAAAAAGCCTATCGCATAGGTTAAATATATATATTTTCTAACTATTTTAAAATTGGAATGATGAAAAAGTGAGAAAATTTAATTTTGTAAAAAAAGTGTCCTCATATTTTGAGTAGTATTTCCTGAAAATGTATTATAAATTTATTATAAGACAAGGATATGAGACTTACTATACAGAAAAATTCATGATTTTTTCGGAAATTCAGCTTGCACTGAAAGAATTTCGCTTCATAAATCCAATGAAACGATTTGGTTAAATTTTTTTCATAAATCTAATGAAATATTTCACAATTCTAATGAAATTTCATGAATATTGTGAAAGAATTTCATTGGAATTGCTTCATTAGCTTTCATATTCATTGGATTTATGACAACAACATATTGTCATTTTATATGTTTGTTGATGTTGCACTCTTTCTTATTATTATGCACTCATAGGCATATTGTTTTGACAGTGCTGTTGGTTGAAGTGGTTAATATGTTGTCTATAAAGAGAATGACGAGAATTAAGAGTCTGAGTTCGATACTGTGCACGGTCATCAATATTACAAAATTTTCTAATGTGCAACTGCGTGTATAGTATGTATCTGTAGCATGGAACTGTTAATAAATTAAAATAGTCAATAAAATAGATAACCTAATGAGGCTACTCGGTAATCTAATAATTTTATTAAAACAATGAAATAATTACATTATAATAATGACAGAATATCATTAAAATAATGAAAAATGTCATTAAAATCATGAAATAGTTTCATTAAAATAATGAAATAATTTCATTAAAACCTTGAAATAATTTCAGCAAAATACTGAAATATGTTCACTAGCTTAGCGAAATTATTACAAGGGATCAATGAAATTATTTCATATATTTAATGAAATTTTCATTAAAATAATTTTAGCGAAACTAGTTTCATTAATCTAACGAAGCGTGACGTTGGTTGAGTTTTAATGAAATTTTTCATTGGATTAATGGCAAAATTCACAGAATTTATGAACAAAATTCTTTCAGTGTACTTGCAGTGTTGGCTAAAGGTTAAAATTTTTTAAGCAGAAATCAACTTTTTAGTTTATTTCTAAATTATTTAACTCATAAACTGTATTATGCAGATTCCATTAAATTCAGTTGATACTGCTGGATGAAAGGAAAATCTGTAAGATGGCCAAATTTCAAGGCTAAATCTAGATTAATTTCTATTTTTTTTTTAAGTAAAAACAAAAAATAATTAAAATTTCTTCAAGAAAACAAAACATCATATATACCACCCTTTCATATTTTTATTCGAAAAATAAATTTAGAATTATATCGCAAACAAGTACGACTCTAAAAATTCTCAAAAATTTATTTTCCATTTCTTACAGCGCTTGTCTTATGTGGCTTAAGCTTTATTGCAGCTCTGCCCACAAGATCCGAAGATGAATCGCCATCTTCATATGCCAGCCGAGCATCACAGATTATAGCCACAAATCTACTCAAGTCCTACAATGACATTGATGGCAATCAAGTACATTCCCCACTGGGTGTCACAACAATGTTGGCCATTTTGTCTGAAGCAACGCAAGGTGACACGTATGATGAGTTCAACAAAGTTTTGGGTTATCCCAAGGAACGCAATGCACTAAGAGATTCTTTTAAATCTATTTTATCCAAATACCAAACTAAAATATTAGGAGAAGAGCCTTCGTTTCAAACTTGGCTTTATATCTATCGCAATTTTACAGCCAGAGAAGAATTTAAGCAACTTGTTGAAGAAAATTATTTTGTAGATGTTAAAGATATCAGTCGTGACGACTTTGATCACGAGCCAGATGCATTCTTAGAGTTAGATGGTACCACCAACAATAGTAAAGATGTTATTGGCTTTGAGACATTGAAACGTTTAAAAGTTGATGATGATGACGATGATAATGATGGTCTTGGCTTCACTACAGTGAGTTCGTATACTGACAATTATGGTGAAGAGATGATAGAAAAAGAAACTTCTAAATTTGATCGTTTTGTGGATGATAAGCAGTATGTGGAAAAACCGCAAATAATTGAAGAAATTAAAAAAGTCCAACCACCTCAACAACAAGAAGAAACGCAAACTGATGAGAATGTAAAGGCAACCAGTAGTTTAACACAACTAAATGAAGAAACCAAAAGACCAGCAATTGAGCTGGCTGAAAAACTAGAAAATCTTGATGAAAAACCAGTTGCTGATGCCACCAGCATTGGCAGTAATATATATGGAGAAGATTATGATGGCAGCAAGAAAATTGCTAATGTTCTTGATCGTGAGGACGACCAAAGCAAACGTGAAGATGATTTGAATTTGGAAGAAAATGAAACTGTACAAGAAAATGAAAAAATATTGAAAAACTATAAAGACGAACAAGAAGCAATTGAAGTTGATGCAGAAAACAAGATATCAATTCCCATACAAGAAGTTTTAGAGTCTAATGAACCTGAAAAGGTAACATTGCCTTTGCAAAAACTGGAATCTGTTTTAGATGAAGCCTCTAAAGGTTCACCAGCTGAGATAATGTTGGCTTTAGAAACGCACGTTTGTTCAGCGAGAAGTGTAAGTAAATAATAATAAATAAAAGAGGAAATAATATAAGGTTTTTTGCTTTTTATATTATAGAATATTTTTTTTTAATTAACACGTTTTTCAACAGGCTTTTGGTGGTCGCAGTTTATTCCGCAGAGATGATATCACATCAGCCTTAAGTGCAAATTCCATTACGGGTCGTGAATTCGAGTCCAAAACAAAAATGTTACTTTTCAATGGTTTATACTTCAGAGGCAATTGGGCAACTGAATTTAGAGAGGAAAGAAATATTGATGAATTCTTTTTCATGACTTCAGAGGATGCCATGAAAGCGCCGATGATGCATAGCCGCGGAAAGTTCTATATGGCCGAGATAGAAAAATTGAATGCCAAAATTATATGTCTACCATATGAGGTAAGAAGAATTGGCTTAACAATTGTTAAAGCTGTTTCTTAAAAATCTTAAAATTGTTAACGGCTAAAAATAAGGGACAGCAAATTGTTTATAGTATAATCGAAATGTTTTTAAGCCGATTTAAGACTTTTTGTCATATTAACGATTCAACTTTTGAAACTTCGATCTTATTTGTTTCTAAAACCTTAACAGAGGCACTTATGTTTTTGTGTTACAATAGCAATATTTCGGAACTCTTAGGCGAAATTACGTTTTCTGTAATTTTTTAACGGGAATGGCTACTATTTTTGTAATAACTCGAGAACGGAATGTCCGATTTGAAAAAATAAGTCACCAAAAGATTCGGAAATATACCTTTAAAAGTCTTCAATATTTATTTTTTTATATTTGCAACTTTGTCGAAGTTATTCAGAAATTAGCTGCGAAAAATTCTTTTTTTAATGCAAAACCAATATTTTTTCGTTTTCAAAAACTGATAATAGTTTTAATCATTTATTAGGAAGTTAAATATATTAGAAATAAAATAACCCATAAATCATGAAAATTGGCGGACAAATGTGGATTTTATTCAGAGTTTAGTGAAGAAACTCAATTAATAAAAATCACAATTGCCAAACAACATTAAAATTTTAATTTGCGTTGTATAAAAATCGCAATTTTTGTCAATTAAATTTCTTCAATTAATTGTGAATAAAATCAACATTTGTCTATCGCTTTTAATTATTTATGGCTTATTTTATTCCCAACATCATATATACACCTGTCTAATAAATTGTAAAATTTTTGTCATCTTAATTTTTTATGGGTTTTTGAAAACAAAACAAAAATGAGTTTTGCACGAAAAAACAAATTTTTTCGCCGCTAATTTCTGAATAATTCCGAAACATTTGGATATATCAAAAAATGTATCTATAAATATGTACGGAGGACTTAAAGGTAATTTTATTGCGCATTTTCTGCTTATTTATTTATTTTAATCGGCCAAGCCGTTCTTGAGTTATGGTGAAACATACTGGTGTACCCAGAGGAAATATTAGTCAAGCCGATTAAGAAAATTTGTACGTGATAGAAAAAAGCTTACGGCAGATTTGAGTTTAGTGCATTCAACTTTGTCCATTCCACATATTTTTTTTAAAGGCTCGAAAAGTTTTATTTTTTTGCAGACCAAAGTTATATGCCATTTTGTAAATTTTTTATTTCGCATATCGAGCAATTTCGAAACACCTTTTTGCCTACCCAGCAAAAACTTTGCTTACTGTTAGGCAAAAATTTTAAGTCGTAACTACTTACAATTTGAGTCGATAACTAATTATTTTTGTTTGAGAAGTTCAAAAACTAAGGTGTACCTCTTACAAATATGTTTACACAGCCACAGCAATTAACTAGTTAATAGTTGACTTACTTGAAGCTAAAAAATAAGATTTTCATAAACATTATATTTTTTATATTTTTTTATACTTTGTTTTTTGACCCAGCTGTGTGTGAAACTAACCTGTGTTCGTTTGGATCGGAAGTACTTTACTTGCTCAGCTATTGTTGACTTATAAGTTTAAGCGACAAAAATTAGTTTTCATATACAAACCCATATTTACTTAAAACGTTCTTCCCTACTTATTTTATTAATACCTAATTCATAAAAAATATTTTGATTAATAAGAGGCTTATAAAAGAAATTTTTGTATGAAAATTTGCTTTATTAATCTGTTCTAAGTCAGAAATATTTTTTATGAATTAACACATTAATATATAACAACAAATTATAACTACTTTGAGATAATGAGAAAAATACGTACTAACTTTAGTACTAGTTCTAATTTGAAGTATACTAATAAGATAAATAAGTAACACTCATTACTGTTTAACCCATTAAAAAAGTACTACCGACTACATAAATGACAAAAGTTATTGCTGGGTATTAATCGTTTTTCCTTTATACATCAATGCTTTACTTTAGTGTATGTTCGCTGGTAAGGTCTCGAAAGAAACCGCTTAAAATTAATTTTCTTTCGACTTTAAATCAGAGTGGTGGACTTAGGTACCTACAATAGTGTACAACAAAAAATTAATACAAAATAACATGGCTCTAACGACTAATTCTAACAGAAGGCACCAAAAAAAATATATACGCTTAACGGCGTTTTGAAAGTTTAGATCTGAGATTCATTTTAGGGGGAGTTAAAGTTCTCCCTTTTTGCACATAGGTATAGTGACTCGGCATAGAAAACCTTGTAAGATTTACGTTGAAGATATTAGTTGTGCTCAGAACTTGCACGAGAAACATTTATGTAGAATATGTTAACCCTCCAACTCTTCGTTGTATGGGTCTTTTTGTACCTTTCTTCAGCGGGCTGAAAGGTTCTACAAAAATATTTTCCAGAAATTTCTATTATAGGTCTTTTAAGACACCCAAGCTCCAGTCTCAACTGGAACGTCGGAAATCATTCAAAACTTAAAATGTGTTTAACGATTAATTTCGTTCTTATTCACAATTATTATCTTATAAGCCTTACGTTGAAGTTATAAGATCTGTTTAACAGTTTTATATAAAACAACACTTGCACCATTTTAGTAAAACATTTCAGCCCGATATATCCTCGCTGGAGGAGAGTTAAAATGTTTCACATAAATGTTCCTCGTGGTGTTTTACATAAAATTGCTGAGCACATCTAATACATCAAACGTAAAGCTTACAATATGTGCTATTTCCAATAAATATGACTATACAACAAATGAGTCCCAGATGTAAACTTTCAAAATTCCGTTACACGTATATATTATTTCGATTTTGTTGTACAGTGTGCGAGACTAGCATATGCCAACCTACTTCTATTAAATACTTATATGAAAGCCCGTTGCTCTGTAATTTCAGAGATTGAATAGTGGTTGATAGTTATCCCCCTGAGCGGACGCCACAGTACCGTAAAACTAAAAAATATTTGCTCTTTTTGCTGATCGACAAAAGCCAGTGTTAAAAAATAAATAAGTGATCAGTAGATACATTTGTGATCTCTATTATGCCAACCCTTTACAAATATTTATTTCATAAACGCAAATAATTTTGTTGAATGAAAAACTAATACAAATTCTATTTCAAATTTCTTTTATTTCAGAATAAAAAATACAGTCTCATGATCGTTTTGCCAAACGAACTCGAGGGTCTTCATTCGGTAATTTCCAAATTGGAGCCGAGTGATTTGAAAATGGCCAAGGGTGAAATGAAAGAACAAGATTTACACATTGTATTACCCAAATTCCAAATTGAGGAAACTTCTCGATCCGAGTCAATGCTAAAGGGTTTGGGTTTGACCAAACTCTTTTCGCGTAGCGAAGCGGACTTAAGTTTACTCTCGGAAGACCGCGACTTACACGTTGATGAAATTGTACAATTTGTTAATGTTAAAGTCGATGAGGGAGGCAGTTCAAATATTGCTCTGTCTGCTTCTGATGCTCAAAGTAGAGATAATGAAGCCTTCGAAAAAATAGAGATTAATCATCCATTCGCTTATTTCGTTATGGACTGTGAAAAAGATTTCGTTTTGGTATCGGGCAAAGTGCATGCACCCGAAGTTCAAGAGGAATGGCCGGTGGCCATTGAAGTGGAATTTGAAAAATCGTAAATATTTAAGTTAAAATTAAGTTCTCAAGACTTGTAATAATTGTAATTTAAGAATTTCATGGTGAAATATTTAATAAATATAAGTTTTCATTTCTATTAAAAATTAAACAAAAATTAGTTCTACTCAAAGTTTTGTTTAAGGTACTTGATTTTGGGATTTTGAGAATTGTGGACGGCACAAGTTCCCATGACAAAGTTAATTAAGCTGTTGTCATTTCAACGGATTTATATATATTTTACTGCAATCAAAATATTTATTATAACAATTAATTTTATAACGAGTATTTATTGTTCACAGAATACAAAATTTAAAACTATTAACAACCCTCTCTTGAAAAATCAATTGCCTGGAATAACAAATTTATCATCATACAGGCAACATTCACTTATCACTGCCATGAATGGCAAAAAATTCTTCTTTGTCACTACAAACAGAAAAAACAAAAATCTCCCTTCAAAGGGGTTGTTTAGTTGGCATTTTCAAAGCTTAAAACACGTTTTTACTCTTTTTCAAAGAAATTTTGAAATTCGTACTGTGAATTCTACTAAATATTTTTGAAACTACAAAAAGCATCATTATCATATCTTATTTAGTTTATTAAAAAAAATTTACTTTGTATGACTGTGTTATTTTGTTTTGCATTGTGTATAACGGATTTTGTTCAAATGATGCCGCAGTTGATGAAAAAAAATGTTCTACTCATGCACAAGTTGATCCTTGATCCTGTTAATGTGTCATTGTTTTTATTTTTACATCCATTTAATTTGATGCATGATGTTTAATTTAGTAGACAACAAAAGTAAGGCACGTGTCTTCCTTATTTTAATATTCGAGTTTATATATTTTCTCTACTTAAGATTACGCATATCTTTATTTTAGAAGAATTAAGTGAAAAGATTTGTTGTCATCAACTCATAATTGTAGTGTAATATAACAAAACTCATATAGCAAACATTAATCACAAATAACAAAGGAATTTTAAAAAACTTAAAAAATTTTATTATATTGTTAACATTTACCTGTAACATCCGATTCATAAATTGAATCCATGCGTTTTTCAATTTATCTTTGAAAACAACTTCTAAAAACCTCTTTCATTTATACGATGATTTTTATTTTCATGTTTTTTTTTAAATTATAGGGGATTTTGATGCTGAGTTTTTTACATGTTTGTTCAGTGTTGAGTTTTTAGTTTATAGGTGAAGGGTGTAGAAAAGCAAACGAGGTAGGAAAAAAATCTTGATTTGAGTTTTCATGTTTGTTTGTGATATTTATTTTTAAACTCATTTTTATTTTTATTTTTTTCATACTAAGAGTTAGAATTTATTTTAGTTCAAAGAAAATTTAACAATTAAACTTAAAAAAAATCTAGGTAAAAAATTATGGTATAAATGTTTTTTGATTTTCAGTAGCAACTTTAAAATGGAATTTAAAAAAAGTTTTGTCTGAAAAATCAGCGTCTAAATCCCCTATTACTCTCAAAATTTGCTATATTTACTCATTCATAACAACAAAATCCATAACATAATCACAGAGAGAAGAAGAGAGAGAGATAGAGTGAGAAAATGAGAGAAAATTAAAATAAAACTAAAGAAGAATAAATAGAAATCGTGGTGTTTTTTCTACCCTTCTTTCTTCTCTACGCCGTTCGTCCACCAAACAAATTGCCATGATTTTTAGTCATGACTAAAAATCACCGTGTGAATCAGCTGTAAGTCTTTCATGAATTGATTTTTTCCAATAAAAATTATCAACTAGACCGAAAGTTTCATTCAACTTTCTTAAACTTAATCGCCCACATTTATAAAAAAAATTCTTATTTTAGGTTTAAGATTTACAATTGTTATTGAACACTCTCAGGCTAAAAACTATTTAATTAAAAATTTCATTCGGATATTAAAATAAACTAATAGCTCTTTATGTGTTTATATGTTTTCGTATAAGCTAAAATTTTTTAACTTTCTTTATAATATATTTTTCAACAAGTTTTCTATGAAGTAAAAACAAAAACGTGAAATGATTACAGAAGAATTCACACGACTATCTATGTCATGTATGAAAGAGGTACTCGAATAACGAGCCTATTTGCATTTGTGTTGATTGTTTGTAAATCACTAAAAAAATACTTAAACGTTTATAGCCAAGACTTCAAGCTTTAATATAAAGTATATCATATATTCCTGTGTGGTAAATGTGTAGAAATATTTGAGTTTAAAATTGATATTTATTGAAGGTTTATATTAGGAGCATACCATCTATAAACCTGTCTTAAAATGTAATATACGTTTTTAATGCAATTTTATGAAATTTTGCTTAAAAGTGGTTAATTGCAATGTTTAAAGTTTTTATGAATACGTCCGAAAATATTTAATTTAAAAATTTATATATTAAATTTGGACTTACCAATAAGTTTTAAATCTTATGTTGTAAGATCTTAAAAGAAAAAATATAATTGTTATCTATTATATAATTAAGATGAAAAGCTGCAGTATAGTAAAAATAATATACCGGTCTGGTATCGGTACAAAATGCTGGAATGCATCTCTCTATAGAACTTAGTTCCACCTCTACACTGAAAAAATTATCACCAAAAGTTTTTCAAACAAAAGGTTGTCTAAAAATAAATTTCATTTTCAGTAAATGTTCTTTACTGAATCAATGAATTTTCGTTTGACTTTTATTTAGGAGGAAAAAACCAAAACCAACAAGAAAACCCCGTTTTCTGTGTCGTAAAAAAATAACCCCGATTACGTCATACACACAAATAACAACAACAACAACAATGATAGCAAAAGCAATGCGATTCTACAAAGTTTGTTTACTGTTGATTTTTAGGTGAATTAATTCGATAATGTCATTGCGTTAATTCTCATTAATTTTTTTTGAGTCTTTAGATAAAAATTCAGACTTGAACACTTTAACAAAGTGAAATTTCATAAATGCTTAATGTATGATGATGATCACCTAGACAAAAGTTTTATTTGATATATTACAAAAAATCCAGTAAATAGTTTTGTTTAACTAAACTATTTTCTTTAATATTTGTTAGTATTTTTAGAATGATTGTTTCATAAATTCAGACAAAAACATTGTTTGATATTTTTCATAAAATCCAGTCAAAATTTTTGTTTGATTTAGTAAATTGTTTTTTTGAAGATTTGTAAATATTTTTAGGCAAATTGTTTCATAGAATTAAACAATTTATTCACAGAAAAAAACACGTTTCTTTTTCAATGAAATTCTTGAGATATTTTTGTATATCCGTTTGCAGGTCCGTTCTAGACTAAATATTTAATATTTCATTGAATTCCTTTACTGAAAATTAAATTAAGTTTTTTTCTGTGTATCAATAGTTCAGGTTGGTCTGCAGAAAAAATCGCATTTGACTAAAAATATGCGGAATATGCAAAGTTTAATGCGCAAAATTCAAATCCGTTTTCATTATTTTTTTTTCTATCACGTACAAATTTTTTTTAATGGACATGACTAATATATCTACTACTTAATTGATAAAAATAGAAACGACAGTTAGTGAAGTTCCGAACCTTTACAAAAGTTCATTAATAGGTACGACTCGCCGCGAGGTGGCGACAAAGTCTGTTGATTGGGCTTACTAAAGTAAGTAGGATTTTCGCTAGGGTGCTGTTGCTGCCGTCGTTCGCAGTGTATGTAAAAGTGCTCTGATGAGAAGACTGTAGGTATCTCGAAACATCTAATGTCCGTTCAATCTTCCGTACATCCAAATTTTTCTTTGAATGTTCAATATTTACATGCTTTAGAATTTTTTTTTTAAATAAAAAATAATTTGATCGAAACTAATTAAATAACTTTGGATAAAACTATACAGTTCGACTAAAATTCACAACTCAATTAAATTTTTCTTTTTTGAAAAGATCAGATGATTTCCTATAAGAATAACTTTGCTTATTTTTTTTTTTTTGTTTAATCTAAAAAAAAGAATCAAAAACGGCAACACTTTCTCACCGCATAACCGGGCAAATAAACACCATACAAAATACACATTATGCCAAATACATATTAAGGAATTTGGTTAAAAAAACATTTTTTGGTTGTCCCCTTCACAAATAAAGGCCGACTTGTTAACTTAAAAAGTGTTTGTCAACTTATTTTATTAATACATAACAAAAAATTATTACTACTCTTAGATAATGTACTTATCTTATTAGTTACCAAGTAGCAGGCTTGATTTGGGGCATAGTAATAGGATAAATAAGTAACACTCATTACTTTGTAACCCATTAAAAAAGTACTACCGATCACAAAAATGCCAAAAGATTTTGCTGGGCTGGTACATACATGGCGCCTAAGAAATACATAAAATTATGTATGTATGTATGGGCGTTCTGAAAGTTTACATATGGGAATTATTTTAGGAGGAGTTCCCACCATTTTGCATATAGTTATGATGCCTCCGCATAGGAAATCTTGTAGGACTTGCGTTTAAAGTAGAAGATATGCTCAGCTTTTTCATATAAAAGGAGGAACATACATATTTGTGGACCGTTTTAACCCTCTAACTCTTTGGTGGATGGGTGCTTTGCACTTTTCTTAAGAAGGGGGAAAATACTACAGTCTAATGGCGATGTAGCGCGCTAAATTGTTTTACAAAAATTTTCCTCGTAACGTTTCACATAAAAGTGCCAAATACATCTTATATCTTAATTGTAAGGATTACAAGATTTCATATGCCGATTCACTATAACAACATGCAAAATGAGCGGATATTTAACTTCCCCTAAAATGAACCCAGATATAAAATTTTAAAGCGCCGGTACAAGTACATATGTATAACATTTTTTTGCCCTGTACAAGCATCCGTTATAAAACCCCTCTTTTTTTGTTGTACTGTGTATTCAACAACTGTAAACGTACTTACCTATATTACTGCGTAAGGCAAAAACAAATAAAAAGATAAACATCAAAGGTAGTGCTCTCATAACTTAATTGAATTAATCGTTAATGTATTTGCACACACTCTTACAGCTATTTAAACAACCATATTTAAAAGAAAGAAAAATATCCTTTAATCTGTTATTCAGAAATAAGCAAATGTGGTGATAAAGGCTGCTCTGCTCCTTAAGTAAAACTTTAAAGAAAAACTCATGAAAATATTATGAAGCAGAAGGCTAAAAAGAAATGAGTATGTTAAAAACTTAATTTAATTGTGGCATTTGTTATAAAAGGTGATTATTTGCTGAAAATAACTTTGGGCAAATGAATGAATAAATTATTTATCTTAAAAAAACACATACACACACTTATGCATAACCTTAAAAATTCAACAGTCAAAGGTAAATAAAAATGTTTAGATCAAAACGCAAATGGCCAGGGGTGTTTATACAAATTTTTAATTTTAAACATTTTGGGACATCGCAAAAAATAAGTAAATACGTAAAAAAGCGATGTAAATGTTGCTCAAAACTAATAAATCTTTAATACCTTTTCATATCAACTCTATGATTTATGTGTATCTTTTTATCAAGTCTTACTTTTTTTCTATTTTTCCCATATTTTTTTAATATTTTGCCATGATATGAGCGTTTATTTATCTTTTTGTTGACGGTTGTGTTTTATTATTTTTATGAATATTTTTGGTCGTATTTTTAGAGCTGTCCAGAAATATTTTTGCTCAATATACCTTTTATGGTTGTTTAACTTTTATGTTTGTATTTTTGCTTCAACTACCACCACCCTTCATTAAAAAGTTTTTTTCTTGTAGACTCAGATTTTTTTTACAGATATACGAATATTTTTCATTTGCAAAAAAATTAACAGAGTTTTTTTGTTGCTTCTGTCCAGCCACAGAATGATAGATAATATTGAGGCAATACACTCGTATAGAAAACATTAGTAAAAATTATTAAACTTATTGGATACTGTAAGGCATAGATAAGGTATGTACATATCGAGCCATAAACGCAAACAAGCTTAACCGACATGCTTTTCGCAAATCATTTTTTTTCGATTATTTACGATAACTTTGATGCCGCCCGGTGGTCGAAATTCGACCACTTGATCCGTAACCGTGTTTGTTTGTAGCCTGTTTTGTAACCGGTTTTTTTTAGGCAAAAAAATATATTCTGCACATCTAGAGAAAAATACCTTTTCAACGATATATGTTTCACCAATCTATGCAGACAATTAGATGGTTAAAAGTGAACGACAAAATATTGCGTGGCCTATTTATACACTCTAAAACACTTTTGTTGAAAATTAGGTCGATAAAAGTCGGCACACTCCACAGATTATTATCGACCTAAAATTACACACGCATTATTTTTGAACAAAATATTTTTACTAAAAAAGCGATTGGCTGCGTGCAGGTTTGAGCCGCGATCTTCTGACTGATAATCTGACTTATCTATCCTTTAGCAATAGCCGTATTATACCCTATGTTACATTTTTTCCACTTGGACTAAATATGTTTAATTTGAAAGGTTTTTTCTTTAATGAAATAACTTCAAAATCGATTTAATTTTAGACAAGGAGAAATTTTCAACACAAATCTAGACAATATATGATCGTAAATTTGAAGTAATGTTTTAGAGTGTATATAAGACTTGGACTATCTGCCAAAGTTTAAAATTTATGTCAAGTACCGTTACGGAATTCCAACAATTAATTTTACCTTAAGTGCATTTTTCTTTTAATTTTTATTACTTACGTTTAGATTTTAACTACAAAGTGTCGGTTAAGCTAAAGTTCTCATTTTCAAGTAAGGCAAAACTAGTGCCAAAAATTGCAAGGTTATCAATGAAAGTATTGAGTGGTACTTATTTATTTTATTGCTATGCTTCAAATTGGAAATACTACTTAGTTTTTAATAAAATTAATATGTATTTCTATAGAAATAGTGAAAATAATCCATGCTACATTTTACGAAAAAAAACTTTCGTAGTGACTTTTTTCGTAAAATATACGAAACTTTCGTATATATTACGAAAAAACATTTTTTTGAATTTGCGAAAGTAACGAACACCTTTCGTAAACATTTTTCCTTGTTAAAAAATATATTTTAAATAAAAAATTAAAATAAAATAATTTTTTATAAATTGACGTTTTTTTCAGATGTAAGTAAATAAAACTAATCTTTAGCTCTTATAAGATAAGTAGAATGTAGCTCAGTGGGTAGAGTACATGACTTGAAATATGAAGATTGCTAGTTCGTGCTCCGGTTGAGCCATACTTTTTTTACTTTTATTTTTTGATTATTTTCGACATTTTGTATATTTTACGAAAGAATTTCGTGGTGAGAAACTACGAAATAATTTGTAATTTGTACGATCGTTTTCGTGCATATGTTGCACGGAATTTTTTCAGTGTAGCATTATCTGAAAGTAGTTACAATTTGTTGAAACGTATTAATAAAATAACTAGATAGCTACTTTTTGCGTCATCATGTGTTTGTATATGAAAACTAATTTTTGTCGCTTAAACTTTTAAATCAACAATAGCTGAGTGGGTAAAGTTCATGTCTTCATATCTGAACGTATCCCAGCTGGGTCAAAAAAATAAAAATAATAAAACAAAATTGAAAAAATATAAACAAAACATAATGCGTATTAATTTTTTTTAATTTTAATTTGTTTATTTGACTACTTATTTTTCGCTTCAAATAAGCCAAATAATAACTAGATAACTGCTGTGACAATGTAAATACATTTGTCTGGAAATTCCTTTGAATATTTTACCTTTTTAATTTTACGAGCGTATATACATATTTTCATATTTGCAAAAAAAGTACCTTCTCCATAAGATATGTAAGTGTTTACACACAAACACACAGTAAGTCCGGTAATAAACATTGAATGCAGGAAACGAAACATGAAAAGGAGCGTTAGAGAAGTACAGGACTAAAAATTTTGCAAAAGAAGACAAAAAACAACAAAAATTATGATTATCATAATTTTGTGTTACGTGAGTTTTCATGTGGAAAAGATGAAACATCATCAGTATCGTTTTATTATTACTTTTTTAGTTGTTACTTCTTTTGCTATCAGTATTAGTACGGGCTACAGCTATGAAGTGGCAGTAGCAGTAGTTACAAACCAAAACCCCAGCTACATGTTAGTTGTATATTTGTGGTATGAAAACTTTTTCTACTGCTGTCTTCCACATATACATCAACAACTCGGATGTCCTTTTTTAGTACTACTACTTTTTGGTTTTGTTATACACTTCCCTGCAGATAACGCGACTATTCCATACACGCATGTAAAGTATACTCCACAGAGGACTACGACTAGTCCAAAGGTAAGCCAAATGTATAGAGAAAACATGGTCGATTTAACATTACGATGTCCTAGGGCTGGATCATATAACCCAACTTTGCACTACATTGGAGTAGTCTCAAAAGTACTTTATGTCACCACTTAATGGAGCACTTAAGTGTTCGTGTTAAAGCGCGAGCACTTGTCGCTTAACTACAAACTCTTGTTTGCAAATGACATAGTTCGTGTGTGCATTACATCGGACTAGTCTTAAAACTACTCTATGCCACTATTCGATGGAGCACTCAAGATTTCGTGTTTTAACGATTGCACTCGTTAAAACACAAACACTTGTCAGTTAACTAGAAGCTATTGTCTGCAAATGATGGTCCATGACTGCATTACATAGAACCATGTTGTAACTACTCCATATCAGTTAAAATGGACCACGTAGTCCAATATTATCTGTAGGGTTGTACACGTTGTAAATGTGTGTGTGTGTTAGTATGTTTAATGTTGTTTTTGTTATTGTAATCGTCATCACCATAATCATAGTTTTGCAGCTACTCCTGATTTTACCTCTGTTTTGTGGCGCCCGACTGACAGGCGCCAATCTCTACGTTGTGTTTTGTTCTTTAAACTTCTTTGCTCCCTTTTTTTTTTAATAGTACAACAAGGAATTTCATTTTTCTTTTGTATATGAATGAAGCACACAGTGGAATGAGGATGAAATGTAAAAGAAAATTCGCATTTTTGTTGTAGTTAAACATCATAACATGTTGTTTAATATTTCGTATTAAAAGATTGTTCTGTGTTTTATTTACTTTTTACTGACACCGACAACTACAAACTGCCACTTTTAGCCAGACTTAATGCCACATATTTGTAGTCTCTCTATACTTACGTGTTGTTTTATTTTAATGATTTCTTTTTTGCAACTTATAAATATGGCAGACTAAGGTGGGTGTAGAAAGAAAAATAAACTTTAAGATTAAGTTGACAAAAGACTAGCTTGCAAATAAAATAGAATTAAAAAAATGCGTATAAAATACTTTATTTATTATTCTAAAAACTATTTATTTATTTATAGCTTTTAGCATATTTGGTGGATTCAGAAGGTGTCAAAATTCATAAGACTTAAGTGGAAAACATCAACATATAGAGTGTTATGAACAAGTTTAACATATACATAATCAATTGATGCGATAACAAACAAGCTTAAATTGAAATTGAAAGGTAACAATGTTCCTTTAATCTCCCTTATTATGTAAATGTTTGCTGTCGCAGAGTGGTAGCAATTGTAAAGAGTGGTAATAAATCTGTATCTTTGAAACTTGCGATCCCATTACAAAACGATGTAGGTAAAAATCATAGAGGACGGCCTAAGCCTTAAGAATGCTGAAACTTGGATCCGCCTGTTGTGTTTAATGAATTTAAACTTGTTATAAAGCTTATAAATAAACAAAGAAAATACACTTAATTTCATTGAGATATCTTTAATAGGCTTAGAGATATTTGGCTTTGAATTTTTAAAATTTGGTTTTATGGCCTCGACTTTGTTGCCGATTTCGTAAATATCTCCGGTAATAGCCATCTACCAGAATCAGTGATTAGAAATTTGTTATTTTTGATTTTGTTGTACAGTCCTGGACGGGCTTGATTTTACGTCAAATAAAATCTTTATATAAGGCAGAAATCGTACTTCTTTGGACTGGTAACTTAGTGGACATGGATTATATGTAAATCTTATAAATCACATCAATCGTTCACCCAATCCCAAGCCCATTTTCCCTAAATCAAGTCTGTCCTCTTGAACTAAGATATTTGACTTATATGTAAGCACTTTGACAGTTTACGTATGAGTTTAATTTTTAGGGGGCTTAAAGTTTCGGGTTCCGTACACCAAAGGTGAAAAGCAACCCTATCATTTTCGGTACGCTCTCTGTCTGTTTGTCTGTCACAGGCTTCTATCTCGAATATATTAAGAGGCACAGACTTGAAAATTTCACAAAATACGTTAAAAAGAATAGGTTATAAAAGCTAAAGGGTGTTCTAAAGCGAGCAGCGAAAAATGCTGAAATCTTAATCTAATATACAGACCCTTGATATGTAGACACTTAACATTTTCAAATTTAATGTATTATTATGTAGACTACATCAAAAAATACTAAAATTTAGACAAAATAAAAATTAGAGAATATTTTATTACTTAATGTTATTTTGACTACGTAGTTTTGGCAATTAGCTGTACCTTGGAAACCATAAGAGACGAACTCTTGAAATTTGCACAGCTAGTGCAGCATTTTAAAGGCAACATCAATGAATGCTAAAAAACAAACTAAAAATTAAAGGGTATTCTATCAAGTTGTGTAATTTCGATATTAAGCCGTATCTTATGAGCCGTGATAATTAGACACTTGAAACAAACAAAATTAATTATTAAAGGATAAATTAATAATTAAAGGATATCCCTTCAAGTAAAGCAAGGCACAAGCCGAAAAGTAAATCGCCACAATGAAAAAAATTGCAAAAACGAAAAAAGTCTTCAAAACAAACAGAAAACCCCCAAGATGAAAAGGAAGCCATAACGAAAAACATTGCAAAAATAAAAAAACTGCTAAAAAAGAATTAATAAAATAAAAAAAACGCTAATACGAAAAACTACAAAAACGAAAAATCTCAAAAAAACACCAAAATGAGAAAAATCGACAAATTTAAAAAGAGCTGAAACGAAAAAAACACCAACACGAAAAAATCGACAAACCAAAAATATCGCCAAAAAATTTTTAAAAATCACTTAAACTAAAACAATCGCAAAAAAACAAAAACACAAAAAAGCCAAAACGAAAAAATTCCTCAACAAAAAAAAAACGCCAAAACTAAAACACCCCGTATTTAAAAAAAATAGCCAAAACAAAAAAATCGCACAAATGAAAACAAACGTTTAAGCGATAATTCTTGCAACAAAAAAAAAAAGACTACAAAATAGGCATGGCACCGCCCCCATATTTAATCATCATGTACTTTTACGAGAACTTGTTGTGTGTCAAAAGTTTCATAAGAATCGGATAAGTAGAAGTAGCTTAAATCAATATTTACTTTTCATGGGCGTGGCACTGCCCACTTTTCTAACTATAATGTTGTATAGTAACGATAACTAAATATTTATGCAAAGTTTCATAAGAATCGGCTAAGTAGAAGTAGTTAAAATGCTAATTTACTTTTCATGAGCGTGGCACTGCTCACTTTTTTGTCCTGATATAGTATTTAAACAGAAGCTTAATGTGGGTGTAAACTTTCATAAGAATCAGTTAAGCAGAAGTAGTTAAAAACGAAAGTGTATTTACTTTGTATGGGCATGACCCGCCCACTTTTCAACGGGACCAATCTGGAAGTACATCCTTTTGAATAGAGGGAAAAATCCGAAATCGGTTCATAAATGGCGGAGTTTTGAGGGAACATACATAAAAAAAACATTTCTCTTTTTTTTTTGAAGTCGGTTAAAAAGAAGCACAAAAACAAAAAGAATTCCCAAAATTAAATTGTCCAAAAACAAGCGAAGATCGCCAAAACGAAAAAAGAGATATATGTACATTAATGGTATTTGTACGAAACCCTTATGGAATATTGTTATAGTGAATATACATAAAAACCATATGACCCATACATTCGAGTTAAAGGATTTATTAATGCTACTTGGCCCATTTTTGTGGAAAGTTTCATAAGAATCGGTTGAGTAGTAGTTGAAAATGAATGTGAAATTATGTACTTTGTATGGGCGTGACCCTGCCAATTTTTCAACGGGACCAACCTGGAACCGCATCCTTTTAAATAAAGAAAAAAAATTTAAGCCCCTTTCTCCTTCTTTTAAAGTAGGTTAAAAAGGATTCTAGTTACCATAAGAAAAACCTAATCACATTTTATAAAGTGTTAATATATGTTTTTTTTGTTTTCTTAAGAATATGTTTCAAATACATACGCGGTTACACTGTACAATACAAAAAAAAATAGCATGCTCCTAACGACTGATTCTGGCAGAGGGCACCGAAAAATTTACATGTGTATTGGCGTTTTAAAAGTTTACATCTGAGATTCGTTTTAGAGGAGCCGATATAATCTTATTTTATTTAAAAAATTTGATTTTGTTGTACAGTGTAAATATTCTCAACTTTTGCAAAAATTAGGTGACGTCAATTTATTATGAATAAAATCAATATTTATTCATAGATTTTCATGAAATAAAGCAAATTTTATTTGTAATATAATTGGCTTTATGATTAATTAATAAAATGGTGTTTTTCCCATTTTCGATTTTTTATAAATTTTTATATGATGAAAATTTTCTAATTTTGCATAAAATATATATATATATATATATATATATATATATATATATATATATATATATATATATATATATATATATATATATATATATATATATATATATATATATATATATATATATATATATATATATATATATATATATATATATATATATATATATATATATATATATATATATATATATATATATATATATATATATATATATATATATATATATATATATATATATATATATATATATATATATATATATATATATATATATATATATATATATATATATATATATATATATATATATATATATATATATATATATATATATATATATATATATATATATATATATATATATATATATATATATATATATATATATATATATATATATATATATATATATATATATATATATATATATATATATATATATATATATATATATATATATATATATATATATATATATATATATATATATATATATATATATATATATATATATATATATATATATATATATATATATATATATTTTTATATATATATATATATATATATATATATATATATATTATCATTGTGGTAAGAATTATGCCGAAACCATTGAGTATGTAAAAAAAAATAATGTCGAAAAGGCTTAAAGGTATTTTTTTTTAGTTTTTTTAGTGTTTTTTGTAAGGAAACTGAATAACCCCTTTCCAAGTTATGATGAAATTTGTGTTGTAGCCTCTTGATCCCAAATTTTAGAAAAGAATTTGAAAAAAAACGTATTCATAGAATTTTAAACTTCGACAGCCTTTGTAGTAAGGGGACCATAACACATCAAGGAAATATAGTGGTGATCAAAGGTCATGACAACAGTTTAATTTTGTTGCGTAGTGTAATTACAACATACTTTGAAATTTTCCAAGCTTTAACGTCAGCCCATGCATAAATGTAAAGTTCTCCTCATTCAAATATATTAAAAAATGTAAAGACATTTATCATTTGGAGACAGAAACATTTGATTTTCACACATTTATATTTGAATTTATTGCCTTTTGCATGGAAAGCGTAGCACCATCTAGCACTCGAATAAAATGTGTGGGAACAAAACCAACTAGGCCTACTTTTGGAAAGATCTCTCATTATAATCACTTAAATGATCAAAATGAAAAACAAAAGAAAGCGCAACCAATCAAGTGACATTTTTTAACATCTCTTTCAAATTGTTTAGAAATACAACACATGTGTAAAATTTAAAACATAAAAGAGCCAAATGTGAGTTTTTTAAACGATTTATTTTCAAGTCAATTCTTCAACATTCTTTAACATTAAAAACCAGCAAACAATTCAGCATGACGATTAACTTTTGATTTTTGTACAGTTTTTCCATATTTAAACTTTTCAAAATGTGTAATATCTTCATCATGTGAAATTGTGGGTACATAAGGAGGGGTGATTTCTTGATTCAGCAGGGAATACCAATCGACATTTTTAAACCAGGCATGATTTTTTATATCTTTATTTCCATTTGCCAAGTTTCCATATCTGTTGTATAAGGCGAATTGAAATGAAAGTGTTAGCTAATATAAGAGAAACTATAAATACCTTTTTGACAAATCCACTTGCACTAAATTTTCAATTAAATCTTTAAGAGGTGCACTAAAGAAAGATGGTATCTTATACATCCCTTCACATATTTTCGTATACATCACCATAACATCACGATTGTATGGTGCAAAGGGAGAACTTCCCGCCACCAATTCATATATTAAAATACCAAATGACCACCAATCGACACTGTTGCCATACGGCTTAGACTGTATAACTTCGGGTGCCAAATACTCAGGAGTACCGCACAATGTTAGAGTACGAGTTTCAACTTTCTATGTTTAAAAAAGAAAATTCTCAATTAGCACCAACCAAAAACTTTACTAGCAAAATTTATATTACTTTTGCAAAACCAAAATCGGTAATTTTTAAATAACCATATTTATCAATTAATATATTTTCCGGTTTTAAGTCTCGATAGAGCAAATGCATTTGATGCATATATTCCAATCCCATAAAAACTTGAGCTGCATAAAATCTTGCCTGTTTCTCATTGAATTTGTGCACCCTAAAATATTTTTTAAAAACTTTTGTAAAATTTAGAAAATAAAACGACTGACTCCGTTGGGAATAAAATAATAACGATAATTTGGTTGAACTGCTTACTTGCGATGATAAGTAAACAGCTCTCCACCACTGACAAACGGCATGCCCAAATATAAAAAATCAAAGTCCTTGGCCGAAAATTGCAAATTGATAAGAAATGGAAAACTTATAGCAGCTAAAACGCGCTTTTCATTGTGCACATGCGAAACCTGTTTTGTTTTAACAATTTGCTCTTTGGCAAGAATTTTCACTGCAAAAACATTTGCGGCAAGATTTTTTTTTGCCAGAATCTGCAAAGAAAAAGACGGGTTTTTGAGAATTATAAAACAAACAAAACAGTTCTCAAACGAACTACCACTCGTCCAAAGGAGCCTGCACCTAATGTAGCCAACTCCTCATAGCCTTCCAAACCATTTTCTGGCGAAACCTGCTGATCATCCCACAATTTTCCAAAGTCTTCCCGAAATTTCGACAACAATTCATCATATGCAACATCGGGATTAAAAAATTTTGGTGGCGTAGTCCTGCGTACCGCGGCTATTTAAAATCTTAATTTAATAGACATTTTTAGCAAAAGGAAAATAAATACTCACATTCCATAACAAATTTGCTTGGTTGGACAGATATTTTCATTTTGCTGTATTCCTCGTCAAAAGAAGTTTCCATCTTATTGGCTGAAGATTGTTGGCTAGTTTTTACATTAAAGTAACAGAGTTTAATACAACTATGGTACGAATAAATACTTACGTCTTGATGTTTGGAAAGAATTTATTTCGCCGAATGTGGAAATTTTTTGAGATTTTATTTTAATATTGACTTCTTCAAAATTGTCAACCTAAATTGTCATTCAAAATAAACTATCAAAAGTTTATTTTTCCTTTTCAGGCACAGTAGATTGGTTGAAGTAACATGTTTTCTAAGCTAATGGAAGATATGAGGAGCTTAGTGCAGTAATCAAAGTATATTTTTTTGATATACCTTGGCAGTTAAATGTTGACTGAAATAAGCACTAAATAAGATTGGAAAAAATTTGTTTGCTCTATTTTTCTATCACTAAATGCACTACACTCAATTAGTGCAAAATTCGAAACAGCACTAAAAAGGCTGCATTTCAGCATACTCTCCATAAACTTTAAAGAACTTGTAAAATTTTTATGTTGCACTCAAATTAGTGCAGGAAAAAAATTGCAATATACTGAAGATTGCTTTTTTTGCACTAAAATAATTTTTTTAGTGCAAAATGTTTTAACATCACTACTATCAGTAATGCTTAGTGAAGCTACTAATTTTCCATTCTATACACAGAAAGAAATAGCTTATACTAAATTTAAGTTTTTTCTTAATTTAAGTACGAATCGTTCTTAAAAGAACTTTAGGAGTAAGACAAAAAATACGTAAACATGTCATTTTCTTCCACAAAATGATAATAATATATTAAGTATACACGCATACGTTATATTTCCTAAAATTATGGTATAAATTCAACTAAGTGAAAGGTTAGAATGGCATTTAATAAGTTTTTTAGGTAATTCATATGTATACATGTGGAGGAAAATAACAAATTTCTAACAGGTATAAATATTTTATTAAACCTTGAATTCGAATGCTATGACCCATCTGACAAAATCCAGTCTTAGAGGGAGAGAGAGGCTAAATATTTTGCAAACAATTTAAAATTTTGCTATGAAGCATAAAAATCATGTCCATGCATGTAAATTTCTTTCTTTTACGAGCAGCTTATTATTAAAATGTTGAAACAATAGCTTTCCACAAAAATTTGAATTCATACAATGTTTTATTACCTCTATGGCCAAAAGTACTAAATGTATATGGGAAATGTCATATAAACATTTTAAAAGCCAACCAGTTTTAACAAAATCGTAGCAATAACGAAAATATTTTATGGATTGATTACAAACAATATTTTGTCACAGAATATTTGACATTAATATTCGGTTTTTTTATATTAAATTTAGCGCAAAAAAGTAAAAAAAAAATACAACAAATTTTGAAAATACTAGAAAATTTAGGACTTTCCATCAAACTCTCACAAACTATTTAAACACCCACAAATCCATTTCTAATGCAAATTTATGATTATGTGTTTGTATTTTATATAAAAAATATACTAAATTCAACATGCATATGAGATGAGTTAGTTGCATGTATAAAAGTAGTGGTCAAGATTTTAACTGAACATTTGGTAATAAAAATGCGCCCCATATAAGATACAATTTATGAATCAAATGGCTATAATTTTCGCAACATCCAACATCCAACGAAAAAGCCATTAATGTAGACGTTTCCGTCAAACAAGAAAAAATGATAATAAAATTAGCCAAATGTCAGACATTAAATATCAGTTTATCTTCCCAAAATAAAAAGACAAAAAGTGCAGCTTTCATCACAGTTTTGTTTAGGTGGCCATTAAAAATCAATTAATCTACCACATGACACAAATTCATCTATATATTTTTTTTAGCAATTTAGTGATTGTCATCCATTGTAGCCATTCCACTATACGCCATTTTGTTCTATTTGAGTGTTTTTTTTTTGTCGATTCTACCCAAGTCTGTTAAAAATCATATATGAAAGTGACATCACCTTGTCATAGATTTTGTTACTTTTGGGCTGATGTTTGTAAAAATACCAGCCAGCCCATTGTTAAGTAATTTGCATCGTATGTTCACCAGGAAGTCAATCATGAAATGCCCATTACTGTTGGAATTGCAACAAACAAAACACTTTCTTCGAATTTAGGCAAAATAAAATTAAACTTATCTTCAATATGTAATATGATTTGCGTAAAAGTTTCAATTCATTAAGAGGCAGAGAAAAAAATTGGAAGCTATTTTTAAGGAACCACTTTTTATATAATGCCAATGTATCAATAAGTGTGTACTTTCTTTCGACTTCTCAGGATGTGATTATTAACAACATCCAGATTATAAATTAAAAAGTTATTTTACTTATACAAAGTTGAGATTCATTCGAAATTTTCGCAAATACTTACGATATTCCTTGAATTTTTTAAGCAAATGAAATGAATTGTCATATTTATATATATGGATGATTCTCATTTACAATGAATTTTTTTCGTTTCCGTTGAAAATATAGTAAAATATTTCGTAATATAAACGCATATATTGGAAAATAGAATCTGCTTTACCGTCCTTTACAACATTAGAAATTAATGTACATAATTTTTTTATTGTGAGACTGTCCCTTATATCCCAGCGAGCACATTAATGTCATTCTGACGTCAGCATGATATCATGAAATGCCATATTTTACATTATTGATTTCGCACTTAGGTACTTCAGATACTGACTTGAAATGATATAAATGTGATGTTAACCTAAGGTAGATTTATTTTAAATAAATCCACCTTGATGTTAACCTGACATTATAATGATCTTCGACCGATGACGTAGTAATAATTTTTTAATTACTCCAAACCACACGAATTTACATTTCATGCATTGCAAAACGAAACGTTTGTAAACATTGGAATTTTTATGGAAAAATTTTGAATATATTCTTTACAGGAACTTGTAACGTGTAGAACGTTTCATACAACAATTGAAAAACTAATAACTTGAAGAAATATCCTGACATTCTTTATTTTATTTTTCTTCCGCCTTAAATTGTCTTTAATTGCATTAGAGTCCTGTCTGCACATATATCATATCCTTTCCTCCTTTTCCTGTAGCCTTTTTGGAAGTAGTTCCGTCTATACAACTTAAAATTTATTTTTTATTAAATTATTTTAGGAATTGAATTTGTTATTTATTTAAAATGAAATCACATACTTTAGTCACAATGTATATCGCTGGTAGATCAAAATTACCTAGGTCATGTGTTCACTGGGATGTTCAAAATACCGAACAAAAAATACTGTTTAAACTCTCTTCATACAAAATGACGTGTCCGAATTGCATGCTGTGGATAATAAACATTAAGATAGAATGAATTTTTCATAAAAATTTATAACCGTTTTAGAATATTTGCATTTGCTTTTCTTATTTCACACATCAAATTTTTAAGATATAAGAGAAATTATATATTTTTTTAATTGTTATTGTCCGTAGTCTTGTATATTGATCGTTACGCTTTTTTAATATGTTTTACTCATTAGTCAGTTTCATTATTGAAATCGAATCAAAAACATACACTGAAATAACAGCATAGGTATGTATGTACTTCTAAATACTTAAAAGTCTTGAGAACTTTGTTAAAGGATGTTTCAGACTATTAATACTTTTGAAGAAAATGCCTCCCTGATATAATTGTTATTTGAAAATTTTCAAAAAATAATATTTTTTTTTTTCGGTTATATGTATTTATTTATTGTATCTTCAATAAAATTGAACTAACAATAAGTAATCAAATCGTAACTCTAACATTTTAATTTTTAAGTCCAGCCAGTGCCAGACAAAAATATTTGTTTCAGCGGTTGGTTGTTTGGTTGTTTACGTCTCTCGTGTTCGGCTGAGAGCAAGAGTGTCCCTCCTTCTCAGCCGAGTGTGGCCTCTAAAGTTAATGATGTTTCGGGCTAGGGGATTTGGGTGCAACTCAAGTCTTTTTATGTAGCTTGTCACGTGTTTAGAAAACACTGTTTTAACCGGCGGCACATCTAGGTCTTTATGAATTCGATTGTTTCTGACATACCATGGGGCTGCTGTAATCGTACGGAGTATTTTATTTTGTTGCCTTTGAATTTTTTCTACATTTGATGCCGAGGCAGTGCCCCATAACTGGATTCCGTAGGACCATATTGGTTTTAGAATGGAGTTGTATAGAAGAAGTTTACAATCTAGGCATAGAGTAGAGTTCCTTCCAATGAGCCAATTCATTTGAGCTGCTTTTAATTTCATTTGGGTCACCTTTGCATTTATGTGTGACTTCCATGTTAGACGACGATCAAGGTGAACACCGAGATATTTTACTTCAGTGTGTTGAGGTATAGTTTGGTTATTTATTTGTATAGGTGGGCAGGTTTCTTTGCACAATGTAAAAGTAATGTGTAGACATTTTTGTTCGTTAATTTTTATCCGCCATTGTTTTAGCCATTGTTCCAACTGGGGTATATAATCTAGCAAATTGCGGGTGGCTTCTTGATGGCTTTTGTGAACACTTAGAAAAGCTGTATCACCAGCGAATGTTGATATGTGTATGTTACTGCTTACCGGCAAGTCAGAGGCATATATCAGATATAATACAGGACCGAGGATGCTGCCTTGAGGAACTCCGGCTTCAATGGGTTGCGGAGGGCTTTGAAAAGTACCTTCTTTAACAACAAATTTTCGCTCAGTTAAGTAGCTTTCTAAAAGTTTAAGGATGTTTTCGGGTAGGTTTTGCTTTAGTTTATGTATTAAACCTGCGTGCCATACTTTATCAAATGCCTGAGAAACATCGATGAAGAGCGCAGAACAATATTTCTTTTCTTCGAAGGTTTTTCTAACCACGTTCACGAGTCTATGTGTTTGTTCAATCGTACTATGTTGTCTCCTAAAACCGAATTGGTGGTCTGGAATGCATCCAGTACGATTCAGTATGGGTGTTAGCTTACTCATAAGTAGCTTTTCAAATAGTTTTGACATGTTAGACAACAGGCTTATAGGCCTATAGGACTCCACCTTCGTATGATCTTTGCCTGGTTGAGGTATCATGGTAATCAGCGAAACCTTCCATTCTGAGGGATAGCATTTGAGGCGCAAAATACTGTTAAAAATAAATAGAATTATCCGTTTTGCAGTATAGGGTAGCTCTAAGAGCATTTTATTGCTTATTTTATCAGCGCCTGGGGCTTTTTTCGAGTTTAAGCCCGCAATATAGTGTTCAATCTCACGAATGTTGAACCTCAAAGTAACATCTGGTATAGCGAGGACTGGTGGCAGCTCAACTATAGTATCAGACGTATTTGGAGTACATACTTTCTGCAAGTGGTTTACAAACAGAGTACCTTTTTCAGCGTAATAACAAATTATTCTGTCAGCGATACATTTTCCTCAGAAGTATTAATACTTGAATTATAGTCTGAAACGGCCTAAAATAGTAATAAATTGCAAAACGTTTCATCGATCAATCGTAGCTTATATCCAAAAATATGTATTGAGTGTTATCCTATTGAGTGTTATCAATATATTTTTGATTTAATTGAAATTTTTAGTGCATATATAAGGAGCTTATGTTAAAACTCATCGATTATTATTTAACTGAATTGTTTTAATTTCAAAATATAGGGTGTGTTCTGAAAAAATATTGAATTCATGGGAAAATGTGTTGACCGTTACGTTCAAAAATTTTTAAATATGATTTATCTATAAATTTTAGGACGTAAAACAAAGGTAACAGCAGCTGAAGGGTAAAAACTATGTAGAAAACATTATCTGTTTACAACTTTCTGATTTGCTTTGAAAAAGTTTGCTTCTACTACTCTGTGGGTTGTTATATTTTCGAAAAATGTATTAGGTAGGTCATATTTTGGTACGAATAAATATTTGAAATTGACATAACTTTTAATATAGTCGGCCGATACTCGTCGGTATTGTAGCAAAGCCGTCGGAGAAGTAAAAGAACTAATAAAATGGCTACACAGCTTAAACAACTCGATGCCTCTGCTTGACACCAGATGGGCTAGCAACACTGCTCTACATAAAACGCGCAATAGCAGGGTTGTAAATGAATTAAGCTTTATATCTCTCTCCCACTTCACCACCTGTTCTCTCTACACTACCCCTTTCCCAAAGAAGGTAACACATTAATTAATTAACTGCACACAGAAAAAAAGGAATGGAAAATCCACATGCCGCAATTTTGATTGCAAATCATATTAAATTTACTAGAAATAATATGTCGTTTGAGTGTGTTAATGTTTACTTGCTTTGTTCATTGCTACAATTCACTGTTCTGCTTAGTTGTGTGACTTGTTGTTGTTTATTCTTACATGTGTCGTCTATGTAGACGACAAAAAACGAATTACCAGCGAATATTTACTGCTGTTGGTTTAAAATTACCATTGTTTCATATTAATTTTAAACGGAAAATAATTAATCTAACCTTAAATCACCGTTAAAACAATTTTGTTATAAACGTTAAGTTTCATTTTCAATCGACATGACTATAACTTTAATTTCAAATAATTTTTATGTTAAATAATCATTTAAATCATGTTGAATTAAAATGAAATGCATTTTACATACGATGGTATTTATTTAGTGTATAAGTAAAGAAAAGTTTGAAGCTGTTGTGGCTGCAGTGGTTAGCGCGTGGACTATCATGCAGGTGGCACGAGTTCAAATATTGGCTGGGGCAGTCAGCTACAACGAAAAGTTTTCTGATGACTATCACGTAAGTAAAATAATCAATAAAATAGCTACATTAAAGTCATGTTGTTTCAGCTGGATATAACTTTAATTCAACATAATTCTTCGTGTTGTTCCAATATCAAATTCACGTTGTTTCAACTTGAAATAATTTTGATTCAACATGATTCTTCGTGTTGTTCCAATATCAAATTCACGTTGTTTCAACTCGAAATTACTTTGATTCAATATGATTTTTCGTATTATTTCAGTATCAACTTCATTTTGATTTAACTGTACAGGAATATTAAATCAACATGAAATATAGTTAATTCAAAAGGAAAAAATTTTTTCAAGATTATTGTAAATCATGTTGATTTAAGATGCAACACCTATGAAGCAAAATCACTACCGAAAAATGTTAAGTTAACCTGGTTTTCGACGATTTTACATGGAAATTTTTCTGTGTGTGGTAGGCATTAATTGCCTGATTGTGTTACTTCTCTTTCTAAAAAAAAAAAATATTTGTATGGAGCTATTTTAAAATATACTAAATTTTTATTACCCCATGTGAACACAAGTTAAAAATAAAAAAGTGGTCATCATTTTTAATTTCGTCTTGCGGTTATTATATTTTTTAGATAGTACATGTATAGTGCTTTCAAGCCTTATGCTCACTTTTTGTGGTATATTCTTTTCACAAAACTCATTCCCAGCACAGCCGCGAAAGCCAATATAACTCTCAATAGAAAAAATTATAATAAATCGAAGTATGTACATATATAATTTTATTTCAGGATCCACTTAATGAGCCGAAAACTATAATATTATTCCTACCTTCTCATATTTCTATTAGTTACATTGGTAAACAAAAAAAAACACAAAATGTACATTTAAAATGAGATTTCCCTCTATGAATCAAAAAGTCAAACCAATCGCTTTTCTTTCAGCTTTATTTCTCTTCCATTATGACAGAATGTATAGAAAATCACAAGGTGTAACTAATCCATATGATTTCTATAGCAAAAATCTCAAACTAACCAAATGTCAAACATAACAATACAAAAAAAGCCATGACGTCGTCAGACGGTGACAATGCAAAAATCAAGAAATTATAAAAACAACATGCCATGCGGAGGGTGGTTTCATTCATGGCAAATTCATAAAAGCATAATTTTTTGCTTATCATAACTTTAGTACAAAAGACAAGCAAATTCACAACTTTTTGTTGTACCACAAATCATTTGAAACCCTTTTTTAATATCTATCTAACGTGCAAAGTGTTACCTTCTCCGTTGTAGCAAAAGGATGTGACTTGTGCACTAGACTCCTAGTGAAACTTAAAACTCTTGTTGTTCCATAAATTCCTGTTAAACTCTTTCTAATTTAACTTTTGCCTATACGTTCAGTTAGTCTGACAGTTTGCCTGTGGTATTCATTTTAAAGCTTTATGGTCACCTCCCAGAGACACGGTGTATAATAAAAAGGTGGAAATTGCTACCTTCCTGCATACTTTTTGTTATACTCATGAATGTAAATATGCATTTGTTTGTGTCCGTGTGTTTCCGTATGAAAATTATCGTTTTTATTGACGTTTTCTTGTTGGAGTTGCTGTTGTTGCCGTTTCATTGTATTGAACAGCCATTATAATAATGCGTTGATTTAAACATCATTGTTCAAGCAGCGGGTGTTTTCAATGTTCGTTTTATTCCTATGCTTCATCTCTTGCTACCAACATGTGTGCCTGAGTGCGTGTGTTACGTTTAGAAAAAGGTAATTTCAATTTTGTGAAAATAATCTAAAATGCGTAAATAATTTTCAAGTTTTTGCGCAATTGTAATCTTTATTTTTCAAAATTGACAAACATTTATGTTTATTAATGGAATTTCGAAACCTTTTTGTGCTCATAGCAGTGGGAGAAGAAAGGGTTAAATAGATAGAAAGGGTGTCAGCTAGTATTGCAAAATTATTCGTATTTAAAATTGTTATATGACATGATTTATTTCTTATTCGAATAATTTTCAACTTTTTTCTGAATATTCGAAAAATATTGATTCAAATTTAATAAAATATAAATGAAAACGGTATCCTGATTATACTTTTAATAACAAAAGGTCAAAATAAATCAATTTATATTGTATTACCCAGCAAACAAAATTATTGGAAAGTTATTCCATATGCATATCACTTTCATTCATTTCAATAAGATTATTTTTTGCTACAGAAGTAGTGGCAGCCAATTACATCACGCAGTTTTCTGATGTCCATGCTAATACATATCACCTAAGCAATGTAATTAGTTAATAAAATGTCTACATTAAATTTATCTTTTTTCTACTGGAAATAACTTTGCTTAAACATGATTCTTTGTGTTGTTTCAATATCAAATTCATGTTGTTATTTAAATTTTTTTTGTGTGTTTATTTTTTATATATGTTTACAAATTCACATTGTTTTAACTTGAAATAACCTTCAACATGATTCTTTGTGTTATTTCAGAGTCAACTTCATTTTGATTTAACTGTACTAGAATATTAAATCAACATGAAATACAGTTATTTCAAAAGGAAAAATGTTGTTTTATGAAATAATTATGAAGCAAAATCACTACCGAAAAATGGTAAATTAACCTTGATTTCGATGATTATAATATGAAATTTGTCTGTAAGTAAGTTTTACGTTTAAAGTATGAGATGATCGTAAATAAAAAATTTGTATAATATATAAATTGTTTTTAAATTCTTCTATCTTTATATAAATCTTACCTAATTCTTCGAGCTTAAAGGAGTTAGGCAAGATATTTTCATAATATATTTATGAAAAACGGATCACAGCTAAAAATTATTTTTTTTTCTCGTAATTTTCATAAGTTTCATTTGTAAATATTGTTTTATTATAACAATATTATCCCAGAAAAAAACTTTTGTAATTTTTTTTTTGCAAAGAGAAGTAACACAATTAGGTAATTAATGCCTACCAGTTAATTAATTAATGTGTTACCTTCTTTGGGAAAGGGATAGTATAGAGAGAACAGGTGGTGAAGTGGGAGAGAGATAGATAGCTTAATTCATTTACAGCCCTGCTACTGCACGCTTTTTTATGTAGAGCAGTGTTGCAAGCCCCTCTGGTGTCAATTAGAGGCATCGAGTTGTTTAAGCTCTGCAACCTGTTTATTAGTTCTTTTACTTCGCCGACGGTTTTGATACAATACCGAGGATCGTTAGTACTTTATTAATGCGTTACAAAGTAATGAATGGTACTTAATTAACTTATTACTATGCTTCGAATTCGAACTAATTCTTAGTTTTTAATAAGATAAGTACGTATTTTTCGCAATATCTAAAGATAGTTATAATCTGTTCTTATGTATGTATTAATAAAATAAGTAGACAACCACTTTTTAAGTCAACATGTGTTTGTATATAAAAACTAACTTTTTTCGCTTCAACCTATAAGTCAACAATAGCTGAGTGGGTAAAGTACTAGTCGTCAAATATGAACGAGCACAGGTTCGCATCCCAGCTGGTTCAAAAAAAATATATTTGAAAAATATATGTGAATAAAATTTAATTTTTAATTTTATGTTTGTTTATTGGGCTACTAATTTGTTAACCTTCAAGTAAGCCAAATTATAACTAGTTAATTCCTGTGACAATGTAAATACATTTGTAAGGCGTACGCCTTATTTTTTAGACTTCTCAAACAAAAATAAGTGGTTATCGAGTCAAATGGTAAGTAGTTATGACTTCATATACTTCATATACTTTTTTGCCTACCAGTAAGCAAAGTATTTGCTGGGATAATTTGTACTATTTTCTGTTTTAAAAATTGTACTCATTTCTTTGTGTTCGTAGTTCGCGTAGAGTCATAGTAAACCATTCAAAACATTATTCTTTACGCAGTGGAGAAATTACAATTGATTTATGTTTATTTCAAAAACAATTACAAATATTTATTCAAATTATATAACATGTTCCGTTTGCACACAACAAATAAATCGTTTATTAAAATAAAATTCGTTGAATTTCTAAAAATTTAAAATAATAAAACATTCTTGTTATTTCAATGGGCCGCCAAAAAAAATCAACCAATAATAAAATAAAGGAAATCCAATAAAATCAATTTTAGAAATTTTCTATTCAAATTAATGAATTGCTTTGTTTATTCTTTTTAATTTTATTAAAGCTTTTTGAAACAAAAGCAAACTCATACAATGTATTGCTTTTAAATCAGCTAATAAACCATTTCTACAAAAGAACAAACCTGTCAATTTAATATTCGATTCTTTTTCCCTGGCGCTGAAGGCCATTCCAAGAAAAATGAAAAAATCCACACACTTCAAGATGTCGATTTATAGATACGATTATGTGGAGACCTTCACCCACAAGTGTTTTATTTTTATTTAAAAATTTTATTGTTTCTTCATCGGTGATTATTTCCCCCAAATTAAGTGTAAGTTTTCATTCACGTTTTGATTTGTCTGCTATTCTTTGTTCTTAAAAAAATGGAATTGTCGACATCTGTTTCGTATAACACCATCTTAATTAAATATGTGTATTTTTCACAATTACTTATTTTGGTTTTTTTCAGAAATATTTTTTTTGTACTCGTATATGGTTCTTTGACAGGTTTATATTAATAAGTTAATAATAATATGTATACATATATTTTAGCAATGAATTATGTATATAAATATAGAATTTCAGTTATCTATTTAAATCGATCGTGGTAATATAAAAATTAAACTCCTCACACAAATATCCCGAAACCGTCACAGAAAAAACTAAATTTCATTTTCTGTAAAGGAATTCAATGAAATAAAAAATATTTTGTCTAGGAACGGACCTACAAACAAATTTGTAAATGTAGACAAAAAAAATTTCAACAATTTCATTGAAAAAAGTGTTTTTTTTTTCAGTGAACAAATTGCTTAAATCTATAAAAAAAATTTGTTTAAAAATATTTACAAAATATATATTTAATAAACAATTTAATAAATCAAACGAAAAGATTTACAGGATTTTCTCAAAAATATCAAACAATATTTTTGTCTGAATTTGTAAAACAATTAACTAAAAATACTGACAAATATTAAACAAAATAATTTACTTAATCGAAAAAAAATATTTACTAGATTTTTTGTAATATATCAATAAAAAATTTGTCTGCGTCATCACCATCCATTAAGCATTTATGAAATTTCACTTTGTTAAATGTGTTAAAGTCGGAATGTTTATCTAAAGACTCTAAAGAAAAGAATGAGAATTAACGCAATGACATTAATGAATTGATTCGGTAAAAAATCTTCAAGAAACAAACTTGGTACAATCGCATTTCTTTTGCTACCATTGTTGTTTTTGTAATTTGTGTGTATGTCGTCATCGGGGCTGTTTTTTGGCGACACAGTTTTTTGTGCTGTGCTTGGTGTTTGCGTTCTAAATAAGAGTCAAACAAACAATTCATTGATTATGTAAAACACATTTTCTGAAAATGAAATTTATTTTTAGACAAACTTTTGTTTGAAAAATTTTTTGTGATAATTTTTTCTGTGTTGCTACTGGTAGGCAAAAAATAGATGAGGATTTATATCGTAACTACTTACAATTTGACTCGATAACTACTTATTTTTGTTTGGGAAGTTCAAAGAATCAGGGGCACACCTTACAAATGTACTTAAATTATCACAGCAATCAACTAGTTATTATTTGACTTACATGAAGTTAAAATATATGTGGTCAAAAAACAAAATAAAACTAAACAAAATTATACACATTATATTTTATTTATAATTTCCACACTTTGTTTTTTTTTTTTTTTTGTGACCCGGCTAGGATACGAACCGTGCTCTTTCAGATTTCAAAACAAGTACTTTACTCACTCAGGTATTGTTGACTAATAAGTTTAAGCACTAACAATTAGTTTTCATACACAAACACATGTTAACTTAAAAAGTTTTCGGCTACTTCTTGTATTAAAACATTACAAAAAATTATAGCTACTTTCAAGTAATGAGATAAATTCGTGCTAATTTTATTAATTAATAAGTATTAGTTCTAAATTGGTGCATAGTAATAAGATAAATAGCTACCAGTCATTAATTTGTAGCCAATTAAAAGAGTACTACCGACTACAAAAATGGCAAAAGGTTTTGATGGGACTACTAATTTTTTTTATTAAGGTTAAGAAATGTAAAGTTTTCTATGCAAAAAAGTGTTAACCACAGAATGATTAATTGTTTTAAATTGTTTGAGAACGAAATATTTTCAGTAAAAAAAAGCAAACAAATAAAGGAGTTTTATGTCAACAAAAAATAGTTTCACAAATACAAAAAATCAATATCTCTAACCTTAACCAATGATTGAAAAACTATTATAAATAAAAGATTATCAAATATATATAACTTGTATCACAGAGAAGAAACCAAAATTAACAAAACAACCAACCATTTATCACTTTATCACAATAATTTTAGAAAATAGTACCATCATCACCCATTCAAAAGAATATTTTTTGCATAGGCATATCTACAAACATGGCAAACATTAACAGACATGTGCTTGTGTCATTTTCTCGGATATTAACAATTTCCCAACAAAATTAAAGACTCCTCCAATATGGAAAAAAAAACATTCATTGTACGATTGAGTACCACAAATCTAAACATTTTCCATATGCCTTTTGAAAAATTAAACTTAAAATGAAAAATAAATGTTGTAGAAAATTACCAACTTATGTAATCTTAGTTGGCATCATTTATCAACTGGACATTTATTCATTTTTCTTACTTTTCTACGACTGTATTGTCATCGTCGTCGTCCATCAAAAAGTCAGACCGGTAAATGTACGCATACAGCCTACCTTCTCTTATATCATTCCATATGCTTACACATATGTATTGTATGCTCCAAATATTTCAGATCATGTGCAGAAAGTAGGCTTTTATTTAAATAGTTCTTTGGGTTGTTTAATGTTACCGGAAACTGTCACTTCATTTGGCAATTATAGTTGAGTGAATTTGTCATTTTGTACTTTTAAGGTAATTTACGTAGTCCACACAAACAGCCCAAAAAGGTTTAATCATCGTCATCATGTCTGATGAAAAATAATTGAAATGTTCTTGTTGGTAATAGATTTCAATAATAGTTGTGGTCATTTGTTATCCTTTATTTCTAGTCTTTCCTTGAAGGTAAGCTGGCGTAATGGAGTTTCGGCTTTAAATATAACAAATACTCATATGTAGAAAAATTGTCTTAATTTATAATTGTAAAAGAGAATATTAAAAGAATGGGAATGGTTTATGATGCTACATAGTTTTTGCAGCCGATTTCAAACAACGTGAAGGGTATTTATTCGTTAATTTTTTTTTAGGTTTTTGTTGTCAAAAAATGGGATATTCGACATTCTAAAAGCATGTACTTTACTTAGATATTGTCTGAACATGAAATGATAAGACTTGGAAGATTTTTAAAATTTTCGAAAATAAATGTTTCGTTGAAAATTTTCGAAAAAATCGCTTCGTTTTTTTTTTCATCCCAAAAACACTTTAGACTTTAGAGTGCTTAAAGCTTGCCATAGCGGAACTTTTGTTTTTTGGTTTGCTTTTAATGTTTGTGCCCTAAGAACTCCGACATTTATAAACCGATTTAAAACATAATTTCCTTTCAGAATATTTATTGGCTTCTTTCGGAAACCAATTTTTACACGAATTACAAAATTCCAAAGTTTAAAAATCAAATTGTAAAATCATACCAGGGCTGGGTGGTCATGGTTCTAAGAAAACGGTTCATCTGACAAAAAATTTCACTACGACATTTTTCGTAGAGCACTTAATTTTCTTTAAGATATGTTCAGGTCAATTCCGTTTGGATCAACGGTTTAGGAGTTAAAAGGCAAAAACCTGCATAGACAAAAAAATTAATAAATTGCGATGAAAGACCTCTAAAATATTAATGTTAAGGGCTCAATTTCTGACGGTAATTCTCTTTTGCGACGCCAAATAATATTTTCGATATACTTTTAAGAACAACTAAAGGACGATTTTATTTGCCCACTCTAATGTTTACATGACTGAAAAAACTTGGATAATAATTACGCAGAGACTGTATTAAAAATAAAGTATTTCGGTTCTCCTGAAAAAATTGGTTTTTAGACATACGCGCTTATTTAAGAAAACCACAGATATATTATACAAGAAAATTTCACATTTCAGTTGGGTTATTGAGAAAGTTTTTTTAAAAGTTCTTTTCAACTTTAGTTTATTAAAAATAATATATGTATATAATATTTGCTAACATTTGTCATTGGATTTAAAAGCTCATAGGCAAAAAAATCCTTTTAACCAAATTGTTTAAAACAATTCATTTAGCGACTTCCTTTGGCAGTGGATTAAAATTAAACACCTCGATAATCCTGAAAAATATCACACATACTTTGTAATATTTGTCAAACATAAACGCTAGGAGAAATAAACTAAATAAATTTTTACATATACAAAATAAGAATAGTCCAGTTAACAACCCCGCTTTAACTCATTCACTAAGTTAATAAACAGTTTTATTAGGGAAGACCGAGAAAAATACAAACAGATTTAATTATCTTGGCTTGAATCCGGTTCTAGTTAAGTTTTCAATGAAATCATATTTTTATTTAGAGAAAAAATTTGACTGCACGGAGGGTTGAACTTACATGCATACATATTTCGAGATATCCCCTTCGAATCATCAGAGTTCTTTACCGCTTAGACCACTCAAGCAATTACTGTAGTTTTCATTCAAGTATTTGAACATAATTTGCTTTTTAAGAACTAGATTGGAAGCTACCGACAATTGTGTTGTGATCTAAGCAGTAAAAGAACTCTGATGAGTAGACCGGGAGATTTCGAAATATATAAGTTCAACCTCCGTGCTATCAAATTTTTATTTTTCTTTATGCTTTACAATTTTATCAAAATATAAATATGATTTAATTGAACAATTAAATTAAAAATTTAATTAAAACTGAACGACTTGACAAGCTCGGTTAAAGAAAAACAAAATATAGGACTTACAAAATACTTATTAAGAACTAGATTATAAAAAATACCTTTTAAACAACCATATTCTAAAAACTAATTTTGTTCTCCTTATACTAAAATCAAATATTTACAGAAACATACTTGTACTAACTCAGTGATGTTATATGTAGGGAAAAATCCCTATTCGTAGGGATTTTTGTCTAAAAAAATGAACGTGGGGAAAAAAGTACAGATTTGTTCAAATCACTAAAATGTAGGGATTTTTAAAACTGCTAGTTTTTTCGTTATTTCCTTACAGCATTTTTTAGATTTTGGCGGATTTCAGTCCATTATGGCTTACAATTTTAGCAACTGCATGAACTATTCAATAAAATTATAAAACTATGGATTTGTTGTATTATTTGTGGTACATAACAGCTTCCGAAATGACAAAAAGTGGTTAAAAAAGTTAAAAATTTTATAAAATTTCGAGTTTGATCCATTATAAGTCTGTAATTTTTTATCCGGTTAAAGCCAATTAGCCAATACTCGACGCGTAATTTAGTAGATATATAACTCATTTTATTCGAAGAAGCCTTTGAGTCTGTGTGGCGCTTTAAAGACGAGTGTGCATCGAAAAACACAAAAGTACCGTCGTTACCTGGACAATGGCCGAAAAGATTTTTTCGTGCTTACGCATCCTAATTAGTAATACCTTTAAAAAATGCATTAGAAAATTTTAAACTTTCCAAAAATAAAAGTTTGTAAAACAGTGCAATTCATATAAAAGTGTATATCTTTATATGTGATGTTCCCGATAAAAAGGGAAATTGGCTTACGTAGATCGAAAGTTAGCTACATTTCCTAAAACTAGATAATATTCTGAAAATAGCGCAATACCTCGAAATTCTAAAAAATTTTATAACAACTTTAAATAAATTTTTTATATCAATGGCTTAACATAAAAAAAGCGTATCTCGATTTTTTCGAAATCGCGTTTTTAACGTTTTCTAGTAGTCAACGTGTCATTACATCCTTCTTAAAGAACTAAGAAAGTTGCAGCTCAGTTTTTTTCCTTCTCCTGTAAAATATCGAAAATTCGAGACAAGCTTTTTTCGTATTAAGCCATATACACTCTAAAACATTCTTGTTGAAAATTAGGTCGATAATAGGCGGCAAACACTTTACAGATTATTATCGACCTAAAATTACGCACACATTATTTTTGAACAAAATGTTTTTACTAAAAAAAGCGATTGGCTGCGTGCAGGTTTGAACCGAGACCTCGTGACGTATCTACATTTTTCCCACTTGGACTAAATATGTTTAATTTGAAAGGTTTTTTCTTTAATAAAATAACTACAAGATCGGTGTAATTTTAGACAAGGAGAAATTTTCAACACAAATTTAGACAATATATGATCGTTAATTTGAAGTAATGCTTTAGAGTGTACGTATATGTACATTAAACACAATGCGGCTTATTTGCATTCATATATTATCATTTAAAATTTGTAGGGATTTTTGTGAAGATAATTTTTTGGGGGCGTAGGGAAAAGTAGGGATTTTTTCCGGTTGCGTAAAGACTTTTCAAAAAAGTATATAACATCACTGTACTAACTGTACATTAAAGTGGTTCGACCTCCATACAATATAAAAAAGTTGAGCCAGTCACTCCCTAGGATCAAAGATAGTCACTCCCTAGGATCAAAGATAATTCCAGAAATATTTTTTTCCACGCCTCTGGATGCCGCCCTTTTAATTTTTTGTACACTGCGTTACCATTTATGGTCCGATCATAATATATTGCATATCGTTATTCATGGCTTGACAATTGCTTCATTTTTTCCTGTGACTACTTTTTAATCCGACATCAAATTCTGGTCGCCACTTGTGCTATCTTGGATCCTTCCCCACTTATGTTCACTTTTTCGCACGTGGCAAGAAAGCCCTGCAAAAAGTTAGTATATCGTGATTATACCCACTTTTATGCCACGACCTAATAGTAAACCCCTTTTTTAATTTCACATATATATTGCATTTAACCCAGGTCGATCATTATAAAAAACAAACAAAAATTTACCAGACACCCTTTAGAATGAAATGTATATCAATAACATTGCTGGAGCTGTGAAAAAATTTTTGTTACGCTCCAAAATACAGGACTTTTTATATACGGCAAGCGATGTATTATGTATGAGTGAAGGAAACATTAATTTAATTTTGGGGCGTGGCATAAAAGTGAGTATGTTAAACGGTAGATATACACAATTTTAGAAGGGCTTCGTTGTCACGTGCAAAAAAGTGGGCATAAGAGGGGAAAGATCCGAGATGTCATAAGTGGTGCCCAGAGTTCGGTGTCGGATTAAAAAGTTACCAGAGCCAAAAATTAAGTGACAGTCAAGCTATAAACAACGAAATGAGACATGATAAGGTTGGAGCCCAAATGGCGGCGCTATATGTAAAACACAAAAAGTGCTATATTTTTGTGGCGCGGCAAAACTATTTTTTTACAGTCTTAGAAACGCCAATGATATACTTTTCATTCTATGATGTTTTTTCTCTTTAATTTTATTTGACCTGGTTGGATGCATAATTTTTTTGAAAAAGAAAAAGGGTCTTACCTTTTTGGCGTAGCATAAAAGTGAGAATATTAAAAGATAGACATACTAAGTTTCATAGGTGGCACCCTGAATTTGATGTCGGATTAAAAATGTATCAAACCAAAAATGTAGCTATAGTCAAGCCATGAACAACGATATGCATTATGTTATGATGGGACTACAAATGGCGACGCAATTTAGCAAAAAATTAAAAGGGCGGTATCCAGGGGCGTGGCAAAAAAATTAAAACAATATTTTTGGAATTGTTTTCAACTAGTCTTTAATCCTAGTGGATGACCGGCTCAACTTTTTTACCGAACCACCTTACTGTGCATACAAACACACTACACTCATAGATAATAAACAATTACTTAAGCCTTGAATTTGAAGTTAAACATAATGCGCACTATTCGTATTCTGCTATCATTGCTACGAATTTCTGTTAGCCAAATAACAAGACAAATTGTCATGTGTGTCAACAGTTCATCGAGGCGTCAATTATTTTGCATAGAAGAAACATTTCACTGGGCTGATATTGATACCAGTCAGGGGTTGGGGTCTGAGAAAAGTGAAAGTAAATGAAATATTTTTATAAGAGCTAAACAAACCAATACAACTAATGAATTTTAACAAGCATTTGTATGTGTATTAGACGATTCATGGCATTAGGTAAGGGGAATAAATATATTCTTTGCTTATTTGTCACACATAACAAAAATAGTTAAAAAGGAAAAAATGAAAGAAAAATTTAATAGAAAAACGTGTATGTATGACTTAATCTCTATGAAAGATACTTAGATTCTCGCTTTCTAAATGTTGTACGTACGATTAAGAAATGACTTGAAATCATATGAACGAATGTGAAATGGAGTGGCTGGCATAAAGTGTAATAGAAAGGAAAATACATACAACGAAAGTTAAGAAATATAAATTTATTTTTAGGCCTAAACAGATATTATCCGTTTATTTATTGCAGTCGTTAACATATCTTACAACAATAACGGAAATAAAAATAACAAAAACTTATCTTTAACGCACATAAAATTCCATACTGATACGTTTGCATGTTACTCGTATTTATTAAGAGTTGACAAAGAGATAGTTCACTCTACTAAGTACAGTAGAGTCAACTTCCAAGCAAATGCACACATGTGGAATAAGGAATAAAATTAATGGAGTTACTCAAACCAAGTATTTTATATTCATCATTGTCTTTGTTTTTGTCTCGTAATCATCATCTTAAGCTCTGGACAATTGTTTAGTTTTTGCACGATTACTAATTTACTTAAATGCACGATATTTATCAAACAAATATATTTAGGTTAGTCGCTAAAGCACATAAGTTTTTGTAAGATTAATATTACTTTTCACGAAGTAAGAGAATTTTGAACAAAATTAAAATAAGTTTCAATTTGCTTTAAATTATTATAAAAATTTCTTATTCAAAGGAGAACAAACATGAATTAGGATTTAATATTAGATGCTTTCTTTTTCATTTTGAAAAAAAAACATTAAACATAAATTAGTAAACCAATCATGTTTCAATACATCCCAGTGAAAAAAAAATGTAAGTCATTTTTGGGGAAGTAAATTTTCTCCACTGCTAAATTATCAACAAGTGTGTATTTTCGATTTCTCAGAAAGTGATTTTTAGCGGCATGCAGATAATTAGCTAAAAAGTTTTTTTTATACAAAATTGCGACTCATTCGAAATTTTCGCAAAAACTTGCGATGTTTCTTGCATTTTTTTTTAGCAAATGAAATAAATGGTGCTATGAACTATCACACTTTTAATTATAAAGAATAGCTGTCTAGAAGTAATTAAACTTAGTTCCTTTGCACTCACTAAAAGAACAAAAAATACTACATTTTCTTAACATCATTAACATGATTTCGGATCCAATGAATACGCACCAAAAAAGAGAACTTCTTACAAGGACAAGACTGTGTACAAATCATTAGATATGATTCGAATTTGCACAACTTCCTGATCTCAAGTTCAGGGCCTTATTGATATCTTTTAAGTTTTTTTTTATTGGGAACAAAGAACTGCTGAAAGAGTAGAACTTTAATATATTCATATAGAAATCAAAATATTTAATCCGTTTTGTAAAAGTTAAATTGAGTTGTACTCATAAAATAAATATTTTTGCATGCATGTAAGTTTTTTTATTTTCCGTATTATTTTGGACAATTAAGAGAAAAAAATAAATTAAACCAAACTAAACTATTTTATGAACAAATAAATTAAAACGACTATTTATTGTGGAAGAAGGGGTGTTTTGTTAAATTGATTTTCTATTTACCCTATTCGAAAGCAAATTCAATCGAAATCCTTGCAACTCAAGAGAGTGTTCGATACACTAATTTTAAATTCCAGTTTACTGGTACATGCATCCATATGAATTGGTTGACATTAAATGCTTTTTGCTATTTTATTGATATTCAATTAAAAGACAGTCGTATTTCATTAATTTGTAACGCATGATAAAAAGCAGTCGTAAAAACTTGCTTTTTTCTGTGTTTTTAAAAATTAAAACAAGCTTATACTCATGCATTAGAGGAATTACTTTTGAATTTATAATGAAATACATAATTTTTACATTGGTGCTACAAAAAGTAAAAAACATTTTAAGCTACAAATTTATTTATGAAGTTGCTTTAGAAAATTCACAAAATTTTTATTCCTAAATTCTTGCTAATAAAAAATTTTACATTTTTTGTTGCTACTATACACACAAAAAAATGGAATGTAAAATCAACATGACGCAATTGTGATTTGAAATCATATTAAATTTACATTAAATAATTTGTAGTTTAAGACTGATGCCACACCGGCATTTCTGCTTTTTATATTAAATTTGAAAGTTCTCAATTTTTTAAAACTTCAAATTTAATACAAAAAGTAGAAACGTCGGGTTTTAAAAACACCTAAGTGTGTTAGTGTTTATTTGCTTTGTTCATTGCTAAAGTTCACTGGTGTGCTTAGCTGTGTGACTTGTTGTTGTTTATTCTTACATGTGTCGGCTATGTAAACGGCAAAAAACAAATTACACAGAAAAAAATAGACAAGAATTATATTCAATAAAACCATGTTATTAAAAAAAATATGAATTTCAATAACATTTATCTTTAACATAATAAAATATTTCGTTGTAAGTATTTCTTTCCCATGCCGGTTATTTGTTTTCTTTTTATACATAAGTACTTAAAACAAGTTGTATCCCATAAAAAAATAAATGGGATATGGCTCAGCTAGAGAGTGTATGCTTTACGTCCGGAAAGCCCGGGTTCGTATTCCAGCCATGTCAACATTTTTTTTATTTTATATATATATTTTTATTTTGAAATAATTTTGTTATCAATATAGGGGAATTCTTTATCACAGGAAATTTGAAAAAAAAATTATTGAATACCGGGATTTTTGTTATCAAAAACGAAACTTATTTTTTTCTGTGTACCAGCAAAAATTTACTGCTGCTGGTTAAAAATTACTTTTGTCTCATATTAGTTTTAAATGAAAAATGATTAAAATGAAAAAAAAAATTAAATATCTTTGATTTTTAATTTTTCACTGTTAAAACAACTTTGTTATAAACGTCACATTTCATTTTAAATCAACATGACCATAACTTTAATTTCAAATAGCTTTTATGACGATTTTACATTGAAATTTTTTCTGTGTACACACAGAAAAAAAATTCAATTGTGTACTCATTATCAAATTTGTGCATAAGTGCAGGCTTTATTTAGAACTACCATTGTTTCATATTAATTTGAAAATTGCTCAATATTGAATTCATAAAATTCTGTTTTACAGTAAAATCAGTTTTTATTATTAAAAAGTTGAATCTACTTTAGTGAATCAATGAAAAATCAACGTTATATTTCATTTTAAATCAACATGACTTTAACTTTAATTTCAATTTTTTTATGTTAAATCAATGATTAAAACATATTGAATTAAAATGAGTTTTATGATGATATTTAAATTAATATATACCAAAGATATTTTTTAGACTGTGGTTAGCGCGTTGACAACAAACCAGGTGATGATAGAGGAGCCTGAGTTCAAATCTTGGCTAAAGCCTTTGCTAATACAAATCATGGCGCACAGTGCTTTGCCGCATAGGCAAAAATAGCCATAAAAAAGTGCTTAAAATATTTATGTAATATACGTTTATGTAAAGCTAACATAGTACCTTAAATATCTATGGAAGTTGAATTAATCATCTCCACTTTTTATTGTCAGTAGAGCGTGCTAAAGACAAATAATTTTTAAGCTAAAGCTATCAACTGAAAATCGACGTTTACCTGTTTTAGTAAAAGAATTAGCCAAAATTAATTTTTTAAACGTATTGTTTTGAAACTTACCAATTTTGTTTACTACTAGCCGTACAAAAACAGAAATTATTTTCGTTAAATGTATTGCGTGAAAAACTTTTTTGTGCTATCGAAAACTTTTGAGATTTTTTTTATTGGAATTCCCAAAATTGTTTAAGTTTGGTAGAGTGAAATGAAAATTTTTTAAGAGTACCTAGATTTTTATACGTAATTTTATTGCATTTTGGAGTACTTTAATATAATCTGTTAAGAAGTTCTAGATTTTTTTGCCGGAAATATAAAAATTTTATGCATTTCTTGGCCCATATTTCTTAGGTTGCCGAAAAAGTTACAAGGAGGTAAGTTTATGGTACTGCAAAAATTGGTAAAAATAAAGGTTTAACATTATTTTTCTTTGTTTGTATAAGAAATTAAATTGATTTTTTATGTAGTGTGAAACTTTTTTTATATAGAAGAAAAAATTAAATCAAAATTGGAAGCAATAACAATTTTAGCAAAGTTTGCCGAAAGCAAAACTACATATAAATAAAAAAGTGGATTTTTTATTTTTGATTTAAATACTTCGTTAGGATTTCTAACGATTAGTGAAAAAAAAAACGATAAACAGTTCAACCCCTGGGGATTTTAAACTTGAAATAACTTTAATTCAACATGACTCTTCGTGTTATTTCAGTATCAAATTCATTTTGATTTAACTGTACTGGAATATTATATCAATATGAAATATAGTTATTTCAAAAGGATATATATTTTTTGAAGCTTATTCTAAAATCAAGTTGAATTAACATCATAAACATAACTATGAAGCAAAATCATTACCGAAAAATGTACAATTAACTTTGTTTTCGACAATTTCACCATGATAATTTTCTGTGTGTAGCAGTGATGTTTTTTACTTTCCCCTACTTAACAAAGTAATATTTGCTATGTTTAATGTTTTCTTTTTTACAATCATTGTTTTATTTGAAAAGTGTGTTAAATTTTCGCAATGATTTGTGAGATTTTTCCATTTACAGATAAAATATATCTATTTTCAATTTTAAGGGTGGAGTTTGACTTTCGATAGTTTTTTTTTTGATTTTGTATTTAATTTCGCATAAATAGCTTGTTGTGTTGTATTATTTTGTTCCTGATAAGGGATTGTATAAATTTTTTATAGATAAGCGAATAGATATATATTCAAAACATACGAATTTGTTTACACGTTTTTAACTAAAGATTATTTTAAAGATAGTGTTAAAATAAATGCCTGTTCAGATGGACAGACGTTAACTTTCGCATGTGCTTAAATTTCCTTGAGTCTTAGACTTTACTACGAGTAAGTTTAAGTTTTTAAGTTTAATTTTTATTGCAAACAACTGTATTTGAAGATTAAATTAGTTTTTCTTACTTTTTCCACAAATTTGTCTATAACTGTATATATAACTAGCTATACCCGGCTTGCTTCGCTACCCCATTGTTGTGCAGATATAGAAAAATGAATTAACTTATTGAAAAATAACCATAAAATTGGTTAGTTTTTTTGGCAATCTTTTTAGTTTTGGCGAATTTTAGCGTTTTAGCGATTTTTTCATTATGGCGCTTTTTCTTTTGGACTTTTTTAATTCTGGAATTTTTTAGTTTTAATATTTTTAAAATTTCAAGAGTTTGCCTCTTACGGTTTCCCAGATACAGCAAACTGTTTAAACTACATAGTCAAAATTACATTAACTTTCAGAACACCCTTTAATTTTTGTTGTGCTAAATATTCTACAGACTACACCAATTAACACTAACTTTGAAAATTTCGAGAGTCTATATAAAAGTGTCTGTATATTACATTAGTATTTCAACATGTTTTGTTGCTCGCTTTAGAACAACCCTTAATCTTTAGCCTGTGACAGACAGAAAGACAGACGGACTGACGGACAGCGTATCGAAAACAATAAGATTAATTTACACTTTTGGTGTACATAGCCCTAAAAAGAACCTTTTCCAAAAAGTAACTTTTCAAAAAGTAACCATTTTCAAAAGAGTATCATTTTCAAAAAGTACCCTTTCCAAAAAACATTTTCCAAAAAGTCATTGATGCCAACTTTGGCTCTTTTTTACGATATAACAAAAAACGATATGACATACTGTATTGTCATATCGTAAGTTTTTTACGATATGACAACACTAAGATAGACATACACGGTGTTGTTTGTACATAAGATAAAGGGTTTTTAACTGTTCAAAATTGTGTTTAAAGTCTGCTGATGAGTTGGTAAAGCACCAACGAAATGCTGCATATAGACAATTGCTTAAACTCCAGCAAATAAATTTTATTTAAAATAAAATTATTACAATATGTCAAATAATAAATTTCTTAAAGATTTATTTATTTATTTTCTTAAATTCAAATTTTCCACAATGACCATTAATCTTCTCCAGAATTTTTTCTTAAATTCAAATTTTAGAACTCATATATCCAGAGTTTCAAAATTATTTCAGATATGCCACCTTTTCTGCAAGTTAGGCCACTACCTGGAGCACCATTTGTATATAGTGGGATATCCCTACACATCTCCATTTTTCCACAATGACCACTACTACTCCAGAAAATTTTCTAAAATTCAAATTTTAAAACTCACATTATATTCCTACGACTGTCAAGTGTTTAACAGTGCTCTGTTAACTTCAAAATTGTCTCGGATAAAAATTTTGGTTTGCATCTTTGCTTTTTAAATTTAAATTTATCTTCACACACATCTATAACTTTGGATATAACAATTTTACCACTTTAATACTAAGAGCTTTATGTATACATACCTATAGGTATGAAAGTGAACAAAAACATATATATTTTTGAAATTTTAGAATTGACACTTTTTTTAAGATATTGTGATTTTAGTTTTCGGATATATAAATGTGGGCCACGAACTTTTTTGATCAAACTGTTGTGAAGAGGGTATCTTATTACCTTTCAAAGGGTATATTGTTAAGCTCTGTAACTCCAAAATTTTTTGAGATATATTTAATTATGTAGGAAACGCCATTTTTTAGATATATTTTTTAAATCTTGATGACGTTATATCTCTTTAACTAGGCGACTCAGGAACTTAACATTTTATATCTGCGGTAAAATCAGTCCATACCGAGTTTCATCAACATTGGAGCCGGCGAGATCCATTTCACCCATTTTTTAGTTGATTTGAGGTGAAATAACTTTATAACTATGTATGTGCAATAACGAGGAAAATTTAGCTCCCCCCAACATGAGTACCAGATGTAAACTTTCAAAACGCCGATACATATACATACAGGGTGTCCCGTAAATAGTGGTCTAAACGAATTGTGTCGATAAACGAGATCATATCCTATCAGAATAACCCAACATAGGTGCGTAAAAATGTTACGGTTTTCGATATATTCGCAATTTTACGAGTGCCCTTTGCTCAGATGTCTTTAAGCCGTTGCCAGGGGAATTGTCGTAAATAAAATTTCTTTTTGTATTCTTGCACCTGATTAGATGTCCAATGAGTCGTATGCTTCAATTTTACAAAAACTTTCTCAATTTTTCGAGGAAACAACAAAAACTCAAAACTCGTAAACTGCGAATATCTCGAAAACCGTAACACTTTTACAGACCTACATATGTTGGAATATTCTGATAGGGTATGATCTCGTTTATCGACACAATTTGTTTCGACCACTATTTACGGGACTCCCTGTATATTTATATATATTTTTTGGTACTTTCTACCGAAATCATTTGTTAGAGCCTTGATATTTTGAAAAAATTGGTTTTATTGCACGTATTTCCAATCATTCATACCGGTGTGTGCGTTTGGATGTGTCGCTGCGGCATATTCCATTTGGACGGACACCTTAGCACGTGACATTTGAAAAAAAAAAAAAAATATTCAAACAGTAACAAATGTAAAATTAACAACTTAATTAATTAAAATGCACTCGTATTCTTCGAATAAAAATTCAATGCAGCTGCTGTGGAAACTTTACCTTTCGCGTACAACTAAATTTAGAATTAATTTGATTTTGCAAAAGAACATTTAATCTTTCCGTGTGTTCTTAAGGCAATGTTCTGTTAATTAAATGCATGCAATGTAATTCTTTTTATAAAACTGATTTTTTATTTCAACTCGATATCTTCTTATTTAAAATATGGAAAACAAATTTAAGGTGTTTTAAATAAAAACGTTTCGATGCCAAGAATAAAATTCATACTTTACATGGTATTTTGCATACAAGTGGAAAAAAATTATATAAAAAAAAATATTAAAGAAAACTAAAATATATGACAGTGCTAAAATATACAGAGAATATTTTGTAAAAAAGGAACCATATTGTAAAGCCAAAAACGTTTAACCACTGAGTGTATCAATAGGAGAAGAATATTGACTAGAAAATTTGTGTTTTTGTTGTGGTTACACATGTCATCTGTCACCGGAAGCAGCCGTTTTAGACATATATTGAATTTTATGCACAAAAGATGTTTTTTTTTTGCTATTCTATAATTTTTACAAGGATTTTCTAACAGAAATGTGGTTTGTAAAATCAAAGAAATAAAAGGACCTTTACTGCAAGCTGATAAAAACAAGCTAAGGAGAATATTAGATTTTGGTATTAAATTTTTTAGTAAAATATTCCAAATCTAAATAACTTAAGATTTACTTCGCCATTGCATATTAATCATATTTGGCTTTACCAATATCACCAAAATTTTCTTAGCGAAATGAAATTAATGCGCTATGTATATGAAGACTTTCATAATTATCCAAAATTTTATATGTATAAAAAAATCATAGTTTTCTTTACTCATACGAGTATAATTAATGTTCACACTTTATTTGTAAAATCTCCTTACAAATCTGGGCAAATAAATCAAAACTGCCAGAAAAACACCATCTAATAAAAGAGAAAAATCTGCATAATACTCGTACTTACATGACATCAAGACTAATTAATCAAAACTAGAAATGAAAAGGAAACATTTTTAGAGTAGAACGCTAACATTTGAATTTTTCTTGCTTCTAAAATTACCTGTGCTATTACAGCAAGATGATGCAAATGTACACAACGTTCAACTGCAACAAGACAAATTGCCCACATTGGCAGTTAACAACAATTTAGAATCGTACTCCGCGTTTTCATGACAGCACACGTTGGGATAAAACATCTTCAAATTGGCGATCAGTTTAGGTACAGCGATATTAACGCCTCTCAATCTGCATAAATTAACCATATTTTTATGCAAAAGTTTTTATTTTATTCACAGTTAAGACCCCTATTATGATTCACAACTAAATTGACAGTTGAGTCGTAGTTGTCAAATTCTTATTATGGATTACAACTTTCATCAAAGTGAGACAACTGTTTTTTGTCAGCTGTGTTTTGGTTTTTGTTTCGACTATTGTGTTACTTTTGATTACTTTTAAAATGGTGATTGTAGGCGCCAATCTATCCCATTTGCCAACCAATATTGTTGCCATATCCATAACAAATAAAATCTCAAGAAAAAATAGTTAGGCCAAAACTAAAAATATTTAATATATTTTGAAAAAATAGAGAGAATAGATAAGAACCTTTTTTTTGAAATTTATTTCGAAGACAACTAAAATTAGTTGTGAATCATAATACAAAAAATTGGTTGAGTTAGGTCGTCACATTGACAACTCAACCTAGTTCAGTTGTGAATCATAATAGGGGCCTAAATTACATGCTGTTACAAAATAGCAAGTTTTTTTTCTTGTGAAAAACCAACAAGGTTGTAAGTCTAGTTGATTATATCATTTTGCCGTTTTCAAATATTTCAGTACACCATCAAAATCGGAAGTTATCGATAAAAAAATTATTGTTTGGGACTTCACGAACCAAACAATGTTCACTTCGTTGTTTCTACACCGATGTTAATAGACGAGGATTTAAGCTTTCCGCGTATATCAAAAAGATTTTATTTTGACTAATATTTCGTGGATATATTATCAAAATAATATTTAAATTTTTTTCGGATCTATTAAAATCATGTGCCTACTTTGCAATTCTTTGCTTCAGAATCTATCAATTTCTTTTATTTTATTAAAAAGTGTATCTTATAATGACTACAATAAGCCTAAAATTATTAAAATCGATCGGGAATTGGCATAGTTACAATTTTTATAAGCAAAATTTCAATATGAAATTATGCATGTATCAGTTTACTAGCGCTTTCTGGAGCTGCTCGCAAAACATAGAACATTCCTTTAAAAAAATTTTTAACTTTGCCATATTCCAAACGATTTAAATAATTTTAGGCTTATTTTAATCCTTATGAGATACACTTTTTAAGAAAATAAAAATGGGTAGGTTCTCAAGCAAAGTGTAGCAAAAAATAACGAAAAAATTTAAAAAAATTTTAAAAATAAAAAATTTCGATATTATTTTTATTAGTCGAAGTAAAATCTTTTAAATATATAAACACAAAAAGCTTCAGTCCTCCTCTATTCAAAACCATTTAAAATTCAAAATCGGTGCAAAAAGAACATAGTGAATTGTTTTGTTTTTCGATAAATATTATGAATAAAGCAGATATTAAAGATTTTTAAATGCAAGTGTTGTCGTTTTTTCATTATGTAAAGCATTTTTATTTTTTGTGCCATTTTGGTTCATTATGCCTTAAAATTTGTGTATTCGAATAGACTAATCTATTCAATCAAATTATAAACTATGAAGATTTTTTATCATTTGTGCTACAAAGCCGCTTTTGAAACGACAACAGTTGGTGTAAAAATTTCATAATATTTCATTATTATTGCTTAAGATCAGTCCAGAGGTCGTGGGTTAAATTCCCACCGTAGATCCTGGATGTTTTCCACAGACAAGCTAATCGCTACGCGGGTTGTTTGTTTATTATAAAAAAAATATTTTAATCTAATTTACTTTTGCAAACTGTCATCATTGGCACTGAGGTCTAGGCGGGGGAAAAAATAATGAGGAGAATAAGGTTGGTATCGAAACATCATGATCTTTTTAATAGTTACATGCCTCTCAATTTATTTTGAAATAATATATATTTTACTTGAAATATTAAATTAAAAACGAGCTCAAGCCAAAATTATAAAATTTCATTGAATTTAACGCATACAGTTCGTCTAAAAATTCGTAACATAATTGTTAATTTCAGAAAAATTTTTTATCCACTATAAACCAGTCACTTTTTGTTCGAATAGACATGCGCTTAATCTGTAACCATGTCCTCAGACTCAGATGCAAGGGGAGGGGAAAAGTTATATTTTCCCATCTTATATCATTAAAATGTCTATTGCACTGTACAACAAACTCAATTTTTTTAAATTACAAGGTTCTAGTAACTGATTCTGGTAAAGAGCGCCAAAACAATAAACATGTATACACATGTTTATTGTTTTGGCGACGTTATAAAAGTTTACATATGGGATTGATTTTAGGAAGAGTTAAATTTCAACCCCTTTTAACACAAAAATTTACTGACTCAGCATAGAAAGTCTTGTCAGCTTTACGATTAATGTACAACATGTGTTCAGCACTTTTATCTAAAACAGGAAGAGAAACATTATTGGAGAATACCTTAACCATCCAACTCTTCGTGGTATGAGCTCACTATACATTCTAGTTCGCGAAATATACTAACTTGAGTACATTTCTGTAGAATTTTCTGATTTTCAAGTCACTATATTTCGAGAACCAGAAAGTATAGTGAGCCAATATTTCGTATTAACGGTAGCTATGCAAGAGGAATCATTTGTACAACATTTCATAAAAATCGGAAGGGATAAAGTCTGTTCTTAAATGTTTTTACCCATTGCAAAACTTGAATTTTGAGCCAGGTTTTGATTTTCGACGTTTAGTTTCTTAGGCTAATTTTCTTAGAGTTTTAAGAAGATTTTGTTTTTGCTAGACGCCTTTTGCGTCTAGCAAAAAACTATGTGCCTCCTAGACTCAACGGGACCACATTAACAGTCTTGAATAATGCCAAATACTTTGGTGTTATTCTGGATAGCAAACTATCTTGGAACCTAAACACCCACTATAAAGCGGATAACGCCCACGTGGCTATCTATACGTGTAAATGAGCCATTGGTCGCAGCTAGAGCATAGAGCCCAGAGGAATAAACTTGATCTTTGAATCGGTAGTTAAGTGGTGGGCAGCGGTAGAGGAAGACTCTCATCGCAAAACACTCGATAATATATTTCGGCTGGCAGCGGGCCTGATAACAGGTGCGCTCAGGTCGACTCCTACTAAAGCACTCTTCACGGTGGAGATTCTGGCCAAGCAGCTAGCTTTATTCTTGGCAATCAGATTGAACGCTACATGTCATGTTACAAACTGATTATGGTCACTCCAAGATTCTTCGACAGCATCAAGGAACCCGCAACAATATTGTTTATGGAACACCGAAGCCTTACTTTGGTGGGCTATTTCTCTCCCTTGTTCCCAGTAGGGATCAGTATTTTTCATCCCTTAGCCCTGATGGAGCGATCAAAGCTTTCACGGAGGGCTCCAATAGTGTTAAGAGAACTGGTGGAGCTTTCTATGTGCAAAACTTCAATGTAAGAGTTCCATTCAGGCTGCAGGATGGCTGTAGCGCTTTGCAAGCAGAAGTCTCCGCTTTCACTAGGGCGGCACGATGGCTTAGATACCGGAAGATATCTAAAGCAAAGCGGCCATTGCCGTATATACTACTTTCTTTGCGGTTGTCGAATGCCGGGTATCTCTAAATGAAATAGCGAGACATTTAAGAGTAACACTGGGTTGGCTTCCGGGACACTCGGACAATATTGCGGACGGAATTGCCAAATAGGGCGTAACATTGAGCAACTCGATGATCTGCTACTTTGTTGGCTATAAACTACTGATACAGCTTGCGTGATACAGGGTGGCACAACATTGGTGGGAGCCCGAAGGTACCTGCCGCGTGGCCAGGTCCACGTGGCCCCACTACAACCTCAGCAGAACACGTGATCTGCTCAGGCTCGGTAAACGTCGAACGAAACTATTAGTAACAGTGTTCACAGGGCACTGGATAATTGGGACTCATGCCAGAAGGATGGGTCTAAAATACAACGACTGTTGCAGTAGTTCTAATGATGAAGAAGAGGAGGAAACGGTTCTTTATCTTCTATGGACAAGAATTTATAGGGCTAACATATTCCCAGACTTAGACAGTCTTGCGAATGTAAGGCTAGTCAGGCTATCCTCCTGCTTAGTTCAATCGGGATGGTTTGACACGACGGATGTATAATCGTAATTAACGACGAATTCCGCCCTGTCTGCTCTAGGGTATCACATAAGGACCTTATTAACAGACCCAAGTGAGCCACTTCTTGAGTCGTGACTGTCCTCCTAACGTAACCTAACCTAAGGGATAGAACAAAAACTTTGTTGGAAGCAGAGAGTCATGTCTCTTTTGTAACCATAAATTAATTGCAAACAAACTGCTTTAAAATAGTATGGACGATAACCATATTTTATTGTTGTAGAACCATACTGTTGTTGAATTTTTAAATATAGCATGAATGCATCTAGAACTTTTTTTAACAATAAATTCAACCATGTTGCAATTAATATGAATGCTAATAATGTATGTGATTAAATGTAAGCATTCGTTTTTCGTTGTAAACTTATTAAGGTTCACAATTATTTAAAACAAAATGGCTTATTTGCTACAACCATAAGCTGTATCGGGAAACATGACATTGTTGACGCAACCGTGCCACAACCATATATTTTCTCCGCGTGTGCCGAGTCAATATAAGCTGGAGAATGGGGGAGGGGGAAACTTTAACTCACCTATATGAATCCCAGATGTAAACATTCAAAAAGGTGATATGAGTACATAATTTTTTGGTATCTTCTACCAGACTAACCCCCATATGCAAAAAAATAAAGTGTCTTTGAAATGTATGTTAAAACAAAATTTTCATAAAAAACCGGTTTTAACATACATTTCAAACACACTTTATTTTTTTGCATATGGGGGTCAGTCTTTAGAAACATGAAATTTTTTTCTTGTTTTGAACAGTGTTTTATAAAGAAAAGTCAGTTTTGATACTTATTAGCCCACCGTGTATCTAAAAATTAACATCCTCAAAACAAATATAAAATCACTTGTGAAATGATTTTTGATTAGTTGTCTTACGCTATATGATCAAGTGCTTTCGAAATGTTATTTTTTCGTATTTTACCTTTTATGTTATTTTAATGAATTAAGGAAAAAGAAGATTGTTTAATAAATGCATGCAAAAGAGAAAAGCTAAAAACACTTTTAAGTCCATTTAATAAATCATAACATCCGTCTGCTTTGGCGCTTGGAAGCTAAATGGGAAAGCACTACACGAATAAAATTTAAAAGCCGCAACGCAAAACGAAAGCAATGCACCTTTTCGAAGGTGTAAAATATACAAGAATAATTTTGCATAAAAAATAAAAATATTGCCATATAGTACCCAGAGAAGAAAGTATAAAGCTGTACACGTATATTACTTTCAGTGTGAATAAAAAGTGGACAGCTCGTTAATTGCTGTGAAGGTTTATTTGGAGGACCTATTAATTTTCAGATATTGCAAACGAAAAAAAAAATATTTTTTATCAGAAAATAGTTTATATGCCAAAATTTTAGTGTCGTTTTTAAACCGTAGGGTATACAAAAGAAAATTAATGAAAATTTGTATATTAAAGTTGACGTGTGTTTAGTTGTTTTGATCATGATTATGATGATGTTTAAAAAACAAACGTCCGATCATTTTTAATATACAAAAAAAAACGTATAAACATACCAGCTCTTAACACGAAAAATGTTCATGTTGTTTATGAAGAAAAAATTAAAATGTTGCTGTTGATGCTCTTGATTCCTCTGATGATGATAATAATGATGATTTTGAAAGACCCTCCTGTTGGGTCTTTGATTTCAAAAAGTGTTTTTCAAGTTTTATTTTTTCGTGCATTAATTCTCAAGAAATTAGCTTTCATTCGTTTAGAAATTAAAAAAGAAAAAAACTAAAGAAAATATAAATACGGAGTTTTCAAGAAGTGCAAGTGTGCCAGAAAGTGTGTGTCGGTGTGGTGTGTGTTTTAAAAATAGTTTGCATAAATTTTGATCAAAAGGATTAAACGTGTCGCTGAGTGAATTCCATTACACACATATGCAAGTGTTGTTGCTCACTTCTTAGCTGCCGTATGCGAACACAAGGTATGAAAATTTTATTTATTTTTTTCCCCAAGTGATTTGTTTGTAAGATTGTTTCCATTTTTTTCTTTTAGTTTTTTTTCTGAAACGCATTTTCTTTGCACTTCACTGAATGTATTGATGTTTGCACGGTGTAAATATTGTTTGTGTTCTTGCATTTGTTCATAATCATGTTGTTCTTTATGAGCTTGATGTTATTACATTCATCATGCGCTTGTTTGCCTACACGCATTGAAAACACTTTGGAGCACGTTTCTATGGTACAATATTTTGATATTACAATTTTAGATTTCTGTAGTTCTTCTTCAACAATTTATGGCATTTTTCTTTAAGATTTTATTTGCAACATAAACAATTCATATAGTATGTTGTTTAATACGATATTATTTCCTTTTATAAATCAAACAGGTGCAGTTGCAACAATGTAATGAGTGTTTATATTATAATTTGTATTTATGTAAATTAATTTTTAGTACCCCCCCCCCCCACCCCTTAGCCAGTTGACAATAATCGATATATTGGACAAAAATACAAATTTCTTTGACTAGTGAATACGTTATGCAAACCAGGAACTTTCTCGCATCTCTGAAACATTTTTCAGGAATATATTCTTTAAAACATTTTAACAACCAATAACAACACTTTGAAATTTTAGATCATTTGGATTCCCGCGTACATGAGAATGCTATTTCGGACTGAAGGAAGGACTAATAATATAAGCAGCGTAACCGTTTTGCGACTAAAGTGGCAATTTGCCACTTTTTCAACTGCCTTGCCACTTTTAGTGCCCCTTTTTTAAAATGACCCAATTTCGCCACCTTTTGATATATTGTGCCCCTTTTCGCCCCTTTTTTATGAAGTGATACTTTTTGTTTTAATATGAATTTTTTACAGTACGAAACTGTTTATATAAAACAAATATTCATACAAAAATATGTTTTTGAGTCCATAATTTATAAAGTCTTATGAAAAAGCAAACAATTTTGAAATAGTTTAATAGTTCAGATCTACACAGAGAGAACAAATTAGTTGGAAAACAGTTACAACTATTAAAATTCGTCTAACTTAACCAATATTCTATTACAAGTACTGAATTTCAATAGAATCAATAAAATTTATATTCTAATATCTGAAATAATATACGTCATTTATATTTTCAGTTACCATAACCATTCATTATTACAAAAATTCGGTTATAATTTCCAAAGTACTAATTTGGCGCTTCCAACCAAATAAGAGTTTAATGTAATCAATAATACACAGAAAAAAATAAGTTTCGTTTTTGATAACAAAAATCCCGGTATTCAATAATTTTTTTTTCAAATTTCCTGTGATAAAGAATTCCCCTATATTGATAACAAATTTATTTCAAAATAAAAATATATATATAAATTAAAAAAATGTTGACATGGCTGCAATACGAACCCGGGCTTTCCGGACGTAAAACATACTCTCTATAGCTGAGCCATATCCCATTTATTTTTTTATGGGATACAACTTGTTTTAAGTACTTATGTATAAAAAGAAAAGAAATAACCGGCATGGAAAAGAAATACTTACAACGAAATATTTTATTATGTTAAAGATAAATGTTATTGAAATTCATATTTTTTTTAATAACATGGTTTTATTGAATATAATTCTTGTCTATTTTTTTCTGTGTATGGTAAAATTACTTGACATTTTAAAATAAATAATATTGAAAAATACAGAATAAAAATTAAACAAAAAAAAACTAAATTTAAGTTCAAGAATTGCATGGTTTTGCTCAGGTGCAATTATGTTTATTGTTGAAAGGTAAGGGCCATAAAAGTGTTCTTGTGTTATTTAATAAAGTGAAAGTGTTATTTAATAAAGTGAATAATTGTTTACTTTCTCAGAAATCGTGAAAAGAAGGCATCAATCACCACTATTGTTCAAAAAGCTTTTTCCGTGAACACACATAGTTACATGGCGAAACCAAAACACCTGTAATACGCAGTATTCTCTCGCAAAGAGGTATGTATTAATAAGTTTGCAAACTCAGTGAAAATGTTTATCTAATTAAAAAAAAGTTTAAAAAGGGCCAAGTTATAAATCGTGAGTTGACCAACTGCTAATTCTAATGAAGCTATCGCCAAACAACTACTTTAATATACGAATACTCTAAATGCCGAGTGCCATTAGGAAATAATTTTTTCCCTTCTGAAGTTTGGTGAGTATCACACTAATAGCTTCGGATGTTTTCAGAAAGTTTTTAATATCTATATATTTATATTTCAGTCAATTAACTTAAAAATATTTGAAAATATCTCGTTTCATACATTTGTTTGTATATTTAGTACATTACACATTGGCTTATGTCTGAGCTGAAATAAATTATATTTAAAAATTTTATTCACAATAGCATTTTGTTTCAATGGTGTGTCTGGAATAATCAGTCTTTCGTATCGAATTCGATCAGTATATACAACTGAATTAAAAGATAGTCCATGTAACCGGCAAAATTCGATTGGCTACCAATTCGATTGTCACAACAAATCTCTTTTCTCTGTGTATAGATATTCTCCTACGGTAAATGGAAGTGGCACAAAACAAGTCACGTGACCGGTCCCCAGGTGGTAGGGACCAGTCCGAGTTCTAACACTTCCTATGAAGCGGACCAGCCACTTTTGCATGGGGATGGCCTAGAATGGGGTTAATTGATACTTTGTATGCACCTTGTAACTTGTCTCTGAACTATCTCATGGAGTCCTTATCGGTGTAAAATAATATAGATTATATATAAATATTATTCCATAATTCATCTGTAATTATCGATTAATTTATTTTGTTATTGTTACAAATCCAATTAGAAATTGTATTTTATTTTTAAGCGCTGTCTTTGATAAGATTCGAACCGACAACCTGCGGCATGACAGGCTAGTACACTACCCACTCGACCACAGGGGAACTTATATTTCAATGTTATAAATACCAGTTAAGCTCTCATTAAAGGGAGACAATTAATATTATATAGATGCTATGTAATAGGACTTTGATCCAGGTTCATCGGATTTGTTCAGTGCCGTTTCCTACAGTACTAGCCCGAGTACCAACTAAGTTGACTAAAAATTTTTAATATGTGACCATTTACACAATATGTCTTTTTTCAGCATTCACTACTCCTTATTTTTGGTACCAGTCTCATTTTCTCAAGTCATAGGACGAGTACTTTTGGATCATTTGTCACCAAATTTTCCGCAGGGTCTTAAATTATTGGAAACTAACACGAAGAAGAATTTCCTTTTAAAAATGTTTAAATACTAATTAAGTTATGAATTTAGTCGACCTGTATGGTTTTTGTACAAAGTCTTCGCTGGCAGTGTCGTCTAGATGGAAAAGAGCTCTGATGAGAAGACTGTGGTGGTTTCGAAACATCTGATGTCCGTTCAACCTTTCGTACAGCCAGATTTTTCTATGAATGCTCAACTGTTACATGCTTTAGAAGTTCTTCATAAAATAAAAAACTATTTAATCGCAAGATTGAATTGAAAACGAACTTAAGCCAAACTAATTAAATGACTTTGGATTTTCAAACACTTTTAAAGTGATTTTCATGCTAATTTTTTATTGAACGTTTGATTTATTTTTACCGAATCAGGTCCTAAGACAAAAGTAATAATATCGTTTTGAAATGAAATACGTTCGTAATTTGAAAAATTGGTTCAACGAATATTTGTAATAAACTGTTTCGTAACATATCTTTGGTTTTCGAAAACAACTCATCGTACAACATAAAAATTATATTGTTTACGAAAAATACGGAAATTTTTTACATTAATTAACTAAAGTCCATTCATAAAAGAGCACTAAAGTAGTATAAGATATACTGGCCTATAAAAAAATACTAAAAAAAAGTCTGATATCAGAACAAGCTCATTCTAAATGGGATGTACATATTAAATTTGAACATCAAGATCAAAGTTGCCATTTAAGTCTTGTGATAAAATTGAAATAACGTTTACTTAAGCGTATCAATTTCAATTATTGAATCAAAACTTCTGTACGCATTCTTTTCAGCACCAATATTGTTGTATATTTCCCTCTGAGATACATTTGTTTCGAATTGCATAAATCTGATTAACATATGTATCTGCAGTTGGAATTAATGTTTTACAATATATGTTATTTACATTCATACACACATATATGATATTTATTATATACAAAGAATTTAGAAGTTCGTTTTTGCAATTAATTTTTTAATTAAGTTTCAATAATATTCATAATAGAAAATATTCTTTCAATACAAGCGTTAATTGTGGAAACAGTTAGTAGGTGCTAAAAAGGCGATTTTATGAAGCAAATACTGTATTAACAGATTAAGCAGCGTTTACCTCAACTAGTTTGTGGTGTAGAAAAAGTTCCTTTCATAAATAATAGCTATATTTATAACATTATTCTATCTTATTGAAATCGTAAAAAATATAGCCAAAAATATCACCAAGGAGTTCAAATATCGGCAAGTAAATCTCCAAGCGCCATTTCCAATTTTCATCGCCATAAACAATTTTTTATCGCCACGTTTGGCAACAAATCGCTATATCTAACAACACTGTTGGTGCTGAAACTCTTTCTTTTTTATATAGAAAAAATATCAAAGTTGATTAATTTTATTCCAAACCCATTATATGTATGCCCTACAAATTCATTAAATACAAAAATTTGGTTCAATTAGTTTCTTTTTAAAAAAGTTGCCACTTTTTCCGCAGAGTCCTCTTTTTGGTGCCACTTTTTTCATAAAAATTCCCTTTGTGTGCCACTTTTTGAAAATGTTGAAGGGTCACCCTGAATATAAGATAAATTATTAGATATGTTTGCATGTTTTCTAGTAGCTTAGTAACTTAAGTTTAGTTCACAAATAAATTTAACTCTCTCTCTCTCTCTCTCAAATGCTCTCAGAGTAATTTTATTTTGTGCTGTTGATATTTTATATGGATCTGTGGCTTCGTATTGAAGGCGTTTGCGTTTGTGACCATGTAGTGCACAGGTTCAAATCCATAGTCATTCAGTCGAACAACATAAATAAAAGAAAGTTTTTAATATCAACCATAAGACTCATATATAAAAAATTGCATATAAAAAATAGCAATATCGTTTTTTATAAATGCAGTAAATTTGTATTTACAACATTGAAAGTAGAGTACACAGTAAATATAAATTTACAGTGTTGTGGCCACATTGAAAACAAGAGTTGGAGGAGCGACATTCGGCGTTATCATTTTAATGTTGATTGTCTTTTTCTGCTTGGGTACTTACGACAAGGCAGCATATTTTATCAAGGCAAATACCCAGTGAAGGAAGTGAAAGAATTTTAAAGGAATAATTTTTTATTATTATTATTTTTTTTTTTGGAACGATTTTCATCCTACGTCAAATTTGGTTGATAAACAGACCGGTTTCGGCTATATGCCATCTTCAATGTTCTATTGAATAAATCTTTCATGCGTCCATATTATTAATTGGTGCAAATATTTTGCTTTTTTGGAAGCTTATACACACAGAAAAATATATCAATGTAAAATCAACATGTCGCAATATTGATTGGAAATCATACTAAATATATGAAAAATAATTTGTTATTTGTGTTGGTGTTTATTTTATTTTTTCATTGCTGCAGTGCACTATTGTGCTCAGTTGTATGACTTGTTGTTGTTTAGTTGTTGTTTATTTTGATGTTCAAATAGTGTGAATGTAAATAGCCGACAAACATCGCATTACCAGTGTAAATTTTCTGCTGATGATTTAAAATTACCATTGTTTCATCGCATTACCAGGATAAATTTCCTGCTGATGACTTCAAATTACCATTTTTTCATATTAATTTTAAATGAAAAAATTTTAATCTAACCTTAAATCGATTTGATTTAAAAATGTTCACTGTTAAAACAACATTGTTATCTCTATTACCGTTTACAATACACAAATGTTGTGTTGTCTCGGCTACAACACAACATAAATTCTTTTTCGATTATGATTTACAACATCTAGTTGTTGTGTATGTTTTCAAAGCATTTTATGGGCCTTGGACCAATGTGGACTTAAGCATAAAAGACTCGATTTTTGGGATTTCTTGGAACTTTCTTAGGAATTCTAAGATTCTCAGAGGCAACTCTTATTTTTCTTTGCTTGCACAATATTAAGTATGTAAAATTCTATACAACGAATTTATAGCATTAAGAAAAAATTTAAATGCACAAAACACCATTTTCCCTTTGTTTAGCAGAAAGTATTTAAAACATTTTTAAATTCGTAAGATCTGAATACGCTGTTGGAAGCTGCATAAAATTTTTAAAATTTTGATATGTGATATGTGTGCGTGTGTGTAAATGGACTTAAAAGTAAAAACTCGCACTGAAATATCTTTACTTGGCTTTAAAAAAGTTCCTGCATACGTATACTTAATAGAATTAAGTATACGTAATTGTTGAAAGACTTTTTGAAAAACAAGGGTAAAATGCTGCATAAGTGTTAATTTTTTTTTCAGATAAGAGGCATTGAGTGCAACAATGGCCTAGCTCATGGCTAAAACTGTACATTAATATTTTGCGGTGTTTTCAGGTTTTGTTGGTAACTCTTGCACTCGTGGTTCGTATGCATAATGAACTATTATAGCCCATTACTTCAAAGGACTATAACAAATATAAATTAATAATAAAAAAAATCACCTATAACTAATTTGAGAAATCTAATTTCACTTTCCATTTTTTAATACTAAAAATTTCTTAACACACCCAATTCTGTTACGAATTCGCCACAGAATTCTGGCAAATGACACTTCTCCGAAGGCGTTTATATTCCACCTAAAAAATACACTCTAAATACTTAAAGAACCCTTTCAAACAAAACGAAAAAAAACTCAACAAGGCAATAAACCGTTTAAAAAACTTAATATCACTGATAGGTGTGACACGCTTCTAGTGATTGATGAAAGTCGAAATCTTAATGTTTATTTCATACTACAAGTCCTGGCTACAACAAGATCAAATTGTTCGTGGAAAAAAATCACAATAAAAAACATACGACTGCAACTAAAGGATAAATAAAAAAAAACACAACACAACTTTTATGCAAAGGAATAAACTGATTACCACATTTTTCACATTTGTTAAGACAAATTGAGGTGCAAACATTAGGTCAAAATAATAAAATGTCAGAAAAAACCCTTCAACAAATTACAACATACATACACACATAAAGTTTAGAAGAAAAAAATCTCAACTAAAAGAATCCTAAGAAACAATATAAATATAACAGAAAAGGGGTGTCAAAAATGTAAAAAAAAATTTAAAACACACGCCAAAATCTTGAACTTAAAGACGACGGTCGAGGAGGCAGGCAAAGAGACAGACGTATAAACAATTGAAGAGAACTCAAGACACACTTTTAACATTTAAGCGTAAAACTGTAAAAAAGAAAACAACACAAGAACCAACAATATTAATCACAGCAAGATCTTATAAAACTATAAACAATTTTAAACGACAATTGCTATTTTTATTTGTGTCTTCAGTTTAAAATATTTTTCGTTTTTTGAACAAATGAATGAAAAACTAACAGGAAGGGGTTGAGAAAACAATAGAAACCGAAAAAAGGTCTATTGTAGAATAGCGGCCTCATGTCTATGACAATAAAAAAGTCAATATCAATTTCAATAAATATTTTTCGTTTTCTTCAAACCTCAACATGTAACACAGGATACTCCACACATACATATGAAGGAACATACATCCACGCACTAAGTCACATATATAAAGCAAAAAAAATAATTGTGTTAATAGAGCACAGTGGTATGATTACGATTTTTTTTCTTAAGAAAAGTCGGAAGCTCTTCTCAAAATTACTTTATGATTGTAAAAAAAGGAAGAAAAAATTATTGCACATTACTGGTATGAAAATTATTTTTAATACACGCAGAGAAGACAAGATTTTTACAAGGTCTGATTAACTATATTTTGTTTTTTGTATCAGCATATGCATATACATGCATAAACATGCATAAGCATGTTTATGGCAAACGTGTTATAGTTGTTTCTAAAATTATGTATGTCATAAAATCATAAAGGAGAACCTAAGCTTTAAAAATGTTTAAATTTTAACCACGCCGAGGGTATCAAAAACTTTGTTTGCCTCATAACTTTTACAAATGTTATACGATTTTAACGCATTTAAACTTGCTGTAAAGCTTATGAATAAATAAAGATAGCACACTTTTTTCATTATGATGTCTTTAATATTTTCAAAGATATTTGGCATTGAATTTTAAAATTACGGTTTTCGGCCTTGATTTTGTTCCCTATTTCGTAAATATCACTAGTAATAGCAAAGTCAACATTTCAACAAAAAAAAATGTTTTGTAATTTTTAACATAATCCTTAATAATATCGTTTAACCCCTTTGCGCGAAATGATTGTAAGCGACATTTTGCGAAAAATTATTTTTTTTATTGAAATCAAAATTTTATGGTCCTATCCGTAGTTTACAACTTTCAAAAGGTGAAAATTGTTAATAGCTTTTTAAATACAGACTGTAAGATTTGATCGTTAGCGACTCTTTATGAATATAAATCATTTCTAAATACAATAAACACAATTCTTCCGAAAAATAAAATTTTTGTCGCTTACGATCATTTCGCTCAAAGGTGTCGATATGCAGAAACAATTTTTTAGTTATCTTTACTCATGTAGTCGTGAAAAATAATCAAAATCAAGACTTTGAAATGAGAGTGAAAAATAACTATATTTCATGTTTGAAGAAGCTACCAAAAAATAAATACATGTGCTTTGAAAGTTTACATCCTTTTGCACATAGTTGTTCGTACAGAAAAAATACAAATGTAAAATCAACATGTCGCAATATTGATTGGAGCTCATATTAAATATATGAGATATAATTGGGGTACCATCGTATTGTAGTGAATAGTGTGCTAGACTATTATTAAGCAAGAGGTCGCCTGTTCGATTCCATATTATGTAAATTATGTAAAGCCATATTATGTAAATGGTTACATATTAACCATTTTCAGTCAATTTAGTTGGTACTCCGGCTAGTATTGTAGTAAACGGCACTAAACAAATTCGATGCACATGGATCTAAGGCCTATCACATAGTATCTATATAATATTAATTGTCTCCCTTCAATGAGACTGCCATGTCACCCAGGAACCTGTTCCGTAACTATATTCAGATATTGACTCCAGCTTAACTGGTATTTATAACATTGAAAACTAAGTTCCCCTGTGGTCGAGTGGGTAGTGTACTAGCCAGTCATGCCGGAGGTTGTCGGTTCGAATCGTATCAAAGACACCGCTTAAAAATAAAATAAAATTTCTACCTGGATTTGAGTGATTCCACGTAAAACGGTCCTATGCAAGGAAAAAATAATTTTCTTATTTCTATTAAAAATCTCTCAATTGATGTTTTCTAGAGCAAGACAATTATAGAAAAAATAAAAAAATACATTATTCAATATTTTTTAAGCAATTTGAGGCACTTTTAAATGATCATCCACGAAACATTTTGCTTTCCATCTTTGTATGTTTAATATTTATTTCAGATTTTCTTTTCTTCCCTTTCTAATTATTAATAAAAACCCTTATCTCTGAAAAGAATATACTTTTTTTCGCTTTTTATTGAATTAAAAAAATACTCAGCTAGAGTATTCTGCTGTCTATAATAGAACGGATAGCAAATAATTTAATGTGTTATTATTTTCTTATGATTTATTTTTATATTATTTATATTAATGATATCAATAAAAAGCTTTATTTCTTCGAAATTTTTTAATTTTCGTATTAGATCACACCCGTCGGTCACACCCGTCACATTTTAAAAATGCTTTTTTGTTAAGAAATATGTTTTTTTTTGTCAAACAGTAAATACGTAATACAGCTAAAAACACTTTGAAGAGACAGCTATACCAAAATTATTGTGTACGTTATGGTATAAATTTTACAGAATTTATGCTGAAAGTCATAATTCTTTAAAACTAAGATTTGTAAGGTCAGGTCTGAGCAGGAATCGTGCTCTTTCAGTGTCCACCCGTTATTCAACGACTTTAAGCTTAATGGCCTTGCGAGTCGCAATCTTTTTTTAAGTAAAAAAGTTATAACAAAATATATGTGTAAAGTGGTCACACCCGGCTAAATGGAATTACTCATTTGTAACAGTAAAAAAATAAATTAATCGATAATTACAGCTGAATTTTGGAATAATATTTGTATATAATCTATATTATTCTACACCGATTAGGACTCCATAAGATAGTTCAAAGACAAGTTACAAGGTGCATACAAAGTATCAATTAACCCCATCCTAGGTCATCCCCGTGTAAAAGTGGCTCGTCCGCTTCATAGGAAGTGTTAGAACTCGGACTGGTCCCTACCACCTGGGGACCGGTCTCGTGACTTCTTTTGTGTCAGTTCCATTTACCGTAGGGTTAACTCTGGTGCCAGAAATCATTCAAAGCATAAAATATGTTTAAGGGTTAATTTCGTAATTATTCGCAATTAGTATGCGGCATAAAAGTGTTGCAAGCCTTGCATTTAAGGTATAACATGTGCGCATCGCTTTGATGTAAAACACCACGAGAAGAATTTTAGTGGAACTTTTTTACCCTCTAGCACTTTGTTGTATGGTCTTTGTGTCCCTTTCTTAATATAGGGGGGAGGGGGGGAATTCCCCCTCTGGGGTAATAAAGCAGGATAGTGTATGCCACAAAAATAAAATTCTATTATAAACATTCAAAACTAGCGAAGCTCCAGACTTAAGTAATTTCGTATTTATTCACAATTACTACTCGGCATAGGAAATCTTGTGAACCGTACGTTTAAGGTATAAGATTGTAAAACATTTCAGCCTGCTATATCGACGCTGAAGGGGAGTTTTTTGCCCCTTTTTAAGGAAAGGAGCAAAACGACCCATACAACGAACAGCTAAAAAGGGTTGAAATGTTCCACAAATATTTCTCGGTCCAAAAATATAAACGTGCGAAACTTTCTCTTTTTCTAGTCACTGTGCTTCACTCCTTAGACGTCATATGTATGTAGTATGTATTATGTCTATTTACGTACTATTTGTCCTTTATTACAATTTTTTCTTCGGAAATAATTTTTTGTGCGCATTTGTGTTAATATGCCAATGAAGCATAAGTATTTCAATGTTGTTTTGGTTTAATAGATTGGACAACAAACAAGCAAACATATACACACATACGCAAGAAACATCATTCTACATGTAAAGTTTTCCATTTCATTTAAGAAAAGAACAACTGACTGTAAGAAAAATGCCATAAAATCCTTTAACTCCTACCAGAGCAAATTGAAACACCCCTTCTGCAACTACTCGTTCTTTCTGCTAAATTCCTTACAACTTAAATACAACTACATTCAATAGTGTTGTTGTACTCGTCAACTCATACTTCATGTACTTTTCTACTTTGAAATGGCTGTAATTTAAGTTTGACTTTTTTTCTTTTTATTTAGTTTTATTTTATATTTATTAAAATATATAACCTACTTTTATTTAACGTAATGATTTTCCATTTTTTTCTATCCTGCCAATGGAATCCTTTATGCCTTTATGATTATTTTATTTAAAAAGTAAACAAAAAACTTTATTTTTATCTTTGTTGTATGTGTAAAGTTTTGTTCTATGTTTTTCTAAATGTTTAGTTCAGTTAATATTTATGGCCATTTCGTAGCAAAAAAATAAAGGCAAAATTCATTTATGACCACCACCGTTAGAGGCAAAAAAAGGGTGTCAAGTCCTCTTGTGGCAGCATCAAGTAAAATTTCAATAGTGTGTGTTTGTTAGTCGTTGTATTACAGCTGTAAATTTTAAAATAAATACCATTAAAAGTTAAACTTTTTGTTTGGTCAGGAATTTCTTGTCGTTGTTGTATATTGTTCCCAGTTTACTCTAAACAATTTGTACTTTTATTGCTAATATATGCGCATAATTTTCTAAACATACAAACAAGTACTTACATGATTTCTATTCGGATATAATTCGATTTGTGCACACACATGTCGATTTATTACTTAGAAAGTATTTTTCTATTGCGGCAATGGTGTAGTATATGTTACAAATCAAAGTTGTTTAACCATTTAATATTTACGTTTTGCTCATTTAAAATTATTGTCTATCGTTAGAGATTTATTTAAAACACGCGCATTTAAACAATCCTTACTTGCATTCTACAAAACATAAAATTTTATGTACCCATATAGCTGGTTAAAGCCCTTATGACACTACATTTTTCTTGCATTGTTTTGCTATAGAATTGAAAGAAAGAAATTGCAAATGATAAAAAGAAACAACTATACAAAATGTAAAGAAATTGTAATGGCTTCTTTAAGTGCTGCCTACTTTTTATTTATAATGAAACGACAAAAGAAAAAAAAGTTGAAAAAAAGAGGCGCTTAGTCGCTAAATTCGTGAATAAACCGCTAACTTGGCAACACTTTAATGTTTCAAGCTTGAAACGTCAATTTTAAGTTGAACATTTTTACATTTTTTTTGACAGGCCCCCATTTTTTATCGATAACATTAGTAAAAGCTTTGACAATTTGGTATTTATCTTAATATAGCTGAACTCTTTGCACCTGGTAAAATTTCCTATTATATTCTATTTGCACTGTTCTCCAAAACTTGAAATATGAAGAAAAAATGTAGTGTCATAAGGGCTTAAGTAATATTTCAATAAGTAAAATATGAAATAAAGATTTATATCATTTAGAGAAAATTAATGAAATATTACACAGGTCCACAAATAAAGAAAAACAATTTCGTGCCGAGATATCGTTAGTGGTTTTGTATTAGGTCGGCATTGGCAACACTGAAAATCGTTTAATTTTTTTTTCTACGTGCAGTTTTGGAATTACCTTCATTTTTTAATATTGGCTGTCATAAGCAGGGTTGTCAGATATGGCGCTTTCTCGCCAAACGTGGCGATTTTTCAATTTATTTGGCGTAAACATTTTTGACATGTCGAGTTTTTTTGGCGATAAATAAATATATTAACGATTTTTATGGCTATTTTTCAACAAAGTTGAACTTAAAAATGTTAATTACTCAAGAAAATTACTTTGTTGAAAGAGTATTTTCGAAAATAAATCCCACTAAAACTTGTCTGGAAGAAATTAAAACAATGCGATCTTGATGATTTTTCATACATTCGGACCCCTAAGATAAATCCTAGGTATAAACTTCCAAAGCCCGATACACGTGTATATTTTTTGTGCAATCAACCAGAATCAGTCGTTAGAAAAAAATTTAGATTTTTTGATTTTGTTTATAGTGCAATCATCAGGGATACGGAGTTTCGTACCAACCAAAATTGATTAACTTGTAAATTTTAGTATTATATTTTTGGTTAAATATAGTAGAATCGCGGTAGTTCGTACTACGATTAATCAAAAATCTCGATAATTCGTAAGAAACTAGCTTTCATTTGGAAAAAATTGTCTTTCATCATAAAAATTCCATACATTTCGGTATCCTCTATAATTCATATTTTACTCCAATACAAAACCACCTTTTAATCTCTTATCAAAATTTTTATTAAAAAATGTTCAAAAATGTATTAAAAAACTAACATAGACTGTTACATGAGTTAATCGATTAATCAACGTACATTAATGAAATAAATCTTTACGCGAAATCGGGAATTTTTGTTTGATCGATCGTTATTTTACTTTAATTCTTCGATTAATCGAGCAACCATTATTCGAGTGAATAACTTTATTATAAGTCACACTAACGAGAAACTATTTTGAGAAACAGATACAACTTTGACAACAGAAAACAGCTCCTGCTGTACTTTAAAAATTAGAAAAACTAAAGAAAAATCAGTGCAAAACCACGTTCTAGGTAAAACGCTCAATTTGTTATCATAAATATAATTATTCATTTTCCCCAGGATAAGGAATAAACATATTCTGCCTTTGTCCAACACATCCAAACAGATACTTCACTTACTGCGTACAACAAAAGAAACTAATTAATCAACATTCCAAATACACAAAAAACAAGATGTGAGGGAACAGTACTTCAGTCTGTCTACGCAACAAACATATGTGAGCAACTCATCTTAATTAATAAAAATCTTAAAGGATAAACATCCTGTTATTGATTTTTATAAGTATATTTTAGTTTTCACTTTTGTTAATATCAGTTCAATATTAATTTAGCTATTTTGTTCTGTAATTTATTATTTTAACTAAACACATAAAATATTTTGCTTTTGGCCTAGAGGGTTCTTCCAAATCAGGGATGTTTTTACTCGTATGATTTTATTCAAATTTTGGATTTTTCGCTTTTCGGGCACTACGTAATTATGCGTAACAGAAAATGTTTTCAACTCCCATTTAAAGTAAATGTAAGTGAGTGTACTGACAAACATTTTTATTATTATTATTATTATTGTTATTCGAAATCATGCTAAAATCAATTTCTTTTTCACAACAGGATGCATAATGTTCCTTTGCTTTAAGTTACTTAGTTTGACCATTGGTCGTTTGTTTTTTTCTTCGTGAGTTCTTTTGTTGTGAGCGGATATAATACACTAGAAGGAGGAGTGAATATACAAACAATAGCATCACAAAACTCATATTCATCTATGGTATCAATATTCAAATGTCTAGTTTTGTCTGTTCTATGTTTATTTGAAAAAAGAAAATATTATTAATATTTATTTAGTCAGTTTATATATGTATCTAATTTTCAATTTTAAGTGTCCTGTTTTTTACAATTATTCTGCTATTCACTTTTAAAAAGTATAGAGAAGGAAAGAGAGAACATGGTGCTAAAAAGAATAAAATCTGCATTATTACCTACTTTGTCTTTTACTTCCCTATTATTGCGATTCATGTAAGCAAAAATAATGCAATCAAAATGTATGCAACAAGAAAATTAAAGTTTTTAATGCCACAGTAACACTGTGCGACAAAATGATTTTTTTTAATAACAGTGTTCTAACGACTGCCTCTGGTACAGGACACCAAAAAACTATATACATATGCACAATGTACATGTGCTGGGCGTTTTGAAAGTTTACATCTGGGATTCATATTAGTGGAAGTTAAATTTCAGCCCTCTTGCATAAAGTTATAGTGACTTGACATAGAAAGTTTTGTAACGCTTGAGTTTAAGGCATAAAATATGTTAAGCACTTTTATGTAAAACATCATGGGTATGGGTTTTATGTCCCTTTCTTGAAAAAGGGGCAAAAAACTTCCCATCAACGGCTATATAGCGGGCTTAAGTATTCTACAAAAATAGTTGCGATGAAATTCTACTGTAAGTTTTTATAGACAACCATACTCCAGACTCAAGTTGAACGCTAGAAATCATTGAAAAATTAAAATTAAAATTAAAAAATTAACACTTAATCTTACTTATTCAAAATTACTACTACGAACCTAAAGGTGAAGGTGTAAGATTTATTAAGCATTTGTGTGTAAAATATCACGATAAACATTTTCGTCAAACATGTTAATCCTCTAACTCTTTGTTATATGAATCTTTTTGTATCTTTCTTAAAAAAGCGACAAAACTTCCCTTCAACGCCGATATAGCGCGCTGAATGGTTCCACAAAAATCTTCCTCGTACACACAGAAAAAAGTACCAATATAAAACAAACTTATATTAAATGTATGAGAAATAATTTTTTGTTTAATTAAGCATTTTGGTATTTGTTTATTTACATTGTTCATTGCTGCAATGCGCTCTTGTGCTCAGTTGTGACTTGTTTTGTTTATTTTGATGTTCAGGTTGTGTAAATATCAAAAGCCGACAAATAGCCGACAAAGTTTCCTTCTGCTGATTTAAAGTTACTTTGTTTCACATTAATTTTAAACGAAAAATTACTAGTCTAACCCTAAATCTCTTTGATTTAATTTTTTTCACTGTTAAAATATCATTGTTATCAATCAACCTTAAATTTAATTTAAAATCAACACGACAATAAACTTAATATCAAATAGATTTTCTGTTAAATAAACAATTAAAAATTTTGAATTAAAATAAAATGTATGTTATTTATTATGATATTTATTTGCTGTATATCTATAGTAAAGTTTAAAGCTGTTGTGGCTGCAGTGCTTAGTTAGCGCGTTGACTACCAAGCAAGTGGTCCGAGTTCAAAGCTTGGCTGGGGCAGCCAACTACAACCCAAATGTTTCTTATGCCTTTGCGAATACATTTCACGTTAGTAAAATAATTAATAAAATAACGGCATAAAATGCATGTTGTTTCAGCTTGATATAAATTTAATTCAGCATGATTCTTCGTGTTGTTTCAATGTCGAATTCGCGTTGTTTCAACTTGAAATAATTTTGACTGAACATGATTCTTTGTGTTGTTCCAATATCAAATTCACGCTGTTTCAACTCGAAATAACTTTGATTCAACAAGGTTTTTCGTATTATTTCAGTATCAACTTCATTTTGATTTAACTGTACTGCAATATTAAATCAACATGAAATATAGTTATTTCAAAAGGAATAATTTTCTTTCAAATTATTGTTAGTCATGTTATTTAAAGCTGTTGTGGCTGCAGTGTTTAGCGCATTGGCTACCAAGCAAGTAGCCTGAGATCAAACCTTGGCTAGGGCAGCCAACTACAACATAAAATTTCCTGATGCCTTTGCAAATACACATCACGTAATTAAAATAATTAATAAAATAACTTCATAAAATGCATGTTGTTTAAACTTGAAATAACGTTGATGCAACATAATTCTTCGTGTTATTCCAGTATCAAATTCACGTTGTTTCAACTTAAACAACTTTGATTTTACATGATTATTCATGTTATTTCAGTATCAACTTCACTTAAATTTAACTGCACTGGAATACTATATCAACATGAAATATATTTATTTCAAAAGAAAAAAATGTTTTTGATTGTTATTGTCAAATTATGTTGCACTAACATGAAACGCTTACGAAAGAAAATCACTACCGGCCAATGTTAAATTAACCTTGTTTTCGACAATTTTAATAAGAAATTTGTCTGTGTGTTTTGTTTTACATATAATTGTTGACCACGTCTTATACTTTAAACCAGGGACATAACATTTATAACGTATATTTGAAAAAATCGTCAAATAATTATTATTACAAGAGTTTTATAAAAGTGCTCCCTGAATACCAATTAAAAATGAACAAAATTTTTTTGGTCTTCTTATAACAGTTACAAAAGATTTTTATTTTTTAGGTCTTTAAATAACTGTTACACAAGCTTTTTATTTTTTGCTCTTCATATAACAGTTATGAAAGATTTTTATTTTTTTAGGTTTCTTGAGCCGTTTATAAATGATTTTTATTTTTTAAGTCTTTAAATAACAATTATAATTGATTTTTATTTTTTGGGTCTTTAAATAACAGTTATGAAAGGTTTTTATTTTTTAGGTCTTCTCGAGACTTTTATAAAAGATTTTTATTTCTTGAGGTCTTATCTATCTACATATACACATAGATATATACATATATAACGGTAACATTATATATCCAGATCTAAATACAAGTTATTTCTTTGTCATATTTTTTTGGCTTTTTTGACGACTTTTAATCATATCTTTTTGATGTCGTCAATTTTTCGCCATTTCCGCGACTTTTTCCGACTGTTTACCATTCATTACAATATTAGCTATTTTGAAGCAATTTTAGGGCTTGTTTGCAGCTTTGCAACTTTTTTGCCAATTTTTTCGATAAAAGTGATGTTTTCCGAGCTTTGGGTGCTTGCCCACTGTATTTAGATCTGGATATATAATGTTACCCTTATATATGTATTCATGTATGTGTATATGTAGATAGATAAGACCGAAAAGATAAAATCGTTTATAAAAGTCTCGAGTAGACCTAAAAATCTTTCATAACTGTTATTTAAAGACTTAAAAAATAAAAATCATTTATAAAGAGCTCAAGAAAACATAAAAAATAAAAATCTTTCATAATTGTTATTTAAAGACCTAAAAAATAAAAGTCTTTCATAACTGTTGTAAGAAGAACTAAAAAATAAAATTTTTTTTTAATAGTTATGGAAGGAGTAATACTTTTTGGGTTGTTTTATAACTGTTATTACAGGACCGATATTTTTGTAGCTTGTTTTTAATTATTTCGGGTCCCTGCCCTAAACGTAATGCTTACAAGATCCCCTGTGCCGACTACTAACTGTGAGTGAGTACGAAATCAGCCCTTTGATTGATTTCTGGTGTTCAGGTTGAGTGAAGCTCAGTAGAATTTAATGCTAAATATTTTTGTACAACATTTTAGCCTACTTTATCGCCGCTGAAGTGCACTTTTTTTACTTTTTTCAGAAAGGGACAAAAAGACCCATATAACGAAGAGCTAGAAGACTCAAATGTTCTACAAATATGTTCCACTACGTGTTTTACATAAAAGTGTTAAAAACAATATTTCCTATGCCGAGTAATTATTGTGAATAAGTCCGAAATTAGCCCTTACGATGTCTGACATTTAGGTTTAGTGTGGAGCTTTGGTGAATTTAAAGCTCTGAAGTAGAATTTTATGGTAAATATTTTTGTACAAAATCTTAGCCCGATACATGTCTGTTAAATGGGAGTTTAATTTCACGTTTTAAAAAACCAAGAAGGCCCACACAGCGAAGAATTAGAGAGTTAAACTGTTCCACAAAACAGTTCCTCGTCATGTTTTACATAAAAGTTATAAACAATTATCATACCTTAAACGTAAAACTTACAAGATTTCTTATGCGTAGTCATAATAACTGTGCAAAAGTGGGGAATTTTAACTCCCTCTAAAATAAATCACAGATGTAAGCATTTAAGGCGCCGGTAAACCTGTGTTGGTTTCTTCTAACATAATCAGTCGTTAGCCCCACGTAATTAGAAATATATATATTTTGTTGCATAGTGTAATCAAAAATAATGCACTCAAAATACATGTATCAATAATATTGAATTTTTCAATACCACAATATTTATATTGTTAAAAGAATATATTTAAAATCAAAACTTACCAATTATCTCTTACTTTGAAATCTGAAACGAAAGTAAAAGAAAAACAAGAAAATCAGCAATTACTTTATAAGAAAATCGTGTTTCACATAAATAACAAATAAACCATAAAATGTCAATTAAACTAAATCTCTTAAGATCTACTTAAACTCCCTTCTCAACAGTAAGTAGACAATTTAACACCCCCTGCGACACACGAGCTAAGGCATCCTACTCATTTTGCAAAAAGGGATAAAACGTATAAAACAAAAAAAAGTGAAATGCAACGAGTATTCGTGTTGCATGCAAATCAGTTGCAAGTAATAAAATTGGCTTGTAATTTAAACTTATAATAAGACCAACTAACCAAATCCCGTGAAAAGCTGGTGTGATAAAGACAATTGTGTTCACGTTTCACAAAAAAAAAGAAATAAAACAAAATAAAGGCAACATAAATTGTTAAATCTCGTTAAGTTTTTAGTAAAATGAAGTGAAGGAAAATTCACAAACCATAAAGTATGAATAAGGTTTTCTTTTGCAAAGCCACAGTAAACTTTTTAAAATGGCTACCATCTCCTATTGGAATATCAGTGTAGACTGATGTTGTATTTTAAGATGAGCGATTGTATATTATATAAGAACAAGGCTTCTCTGAATCGTCCTAAAACTAAAACTAAAAAAAAAACATACGAAGGAACTCAGAAAAAAGTACATGGAATACAAATAGGACATCTGTATTTATCTTGTTACAGAAAAAAATTTTTTTTTTGAAAGATTACTCTTCTTAAAATACATTAAATACATAGCTTTGAGCTTAAAAAAAATTGCTTTTAAGAAATAACTTTCATCTTTCCATTTCATCGACACTTCACTGTTAGCTTTATTAAGTGGCTAACAGGGACAATAAAACCTAACGTTTACACTTCCGCCTAGAATGAATAGCAAACTTATATTAAGTGGTGGAATGTTACTAAAAGATTTAAATGCGATTCGTGTTCATATTCGAGTTTAGTTTAAAAAAATATGTTAGTTTTTTTATATAACATAAAGCAAAAAGGACGACAAAATAAACAAGGAAATGAAAATGTAGATTAAGTATTTGGCAAGAAAAATTATAATATTCGCAACCGTAAACTCTAGTTGTTACATTTCTCATATGGTTTGTGGTTAACGCCTCAGGATCCAACATCTACTCGAACAGACATTCTTTCGTTTCTATTTCATACTTAATTTTCTCTGTAATGTACGCTTGAAACAAATATTTGTTCCTAGTTCCCCGTATAACGTATGAGTGTACGCTTGCCTTAAATCTATTGCAACATAAATCCGTGTTCAACACTGCAAACTGAAGAAAGAAAAAAAAACTATAACGTTAAAAGTAAGATGAAGTAAATGTGTGTTTTTTTTTTGGAGCTCAAAATTTATGGCTCGTGTTTCCACAATATGATGAGCCATCGAGTATGGCAGACAAGTTTAGAGGTTTAACTGTGCATTGCAAAGTTAAAAAGATTTGTCTGTTCTACAGAAACGTGTTGTGGAAATTTTATATACGAAGTTGTATAAAAAAGAAGGAATGAAAAAAGAACATTTATGTTAAGACTAAAGATATTTATGACCGCGACATGACCTGTCCTCCCGAATGGATTAAAAATTGTTTAAGTGCAGATTTGAAGTGGTTGGTTAATTGGAACTGACCATTAAAGTATAACTACAATAAGTTTGAATATTAAGGAGTTACACAGAACCCAGTACGTCTTTAAAATTCGATTTTTTTTTTTAATAATCGGCCATGTCACATATCTCAATTCTGTTCGAAAGAGGAATTCAATCCACTTCATTTTTGTAGCAGCTGGTGCCTGAAAAAGAAAACAAAAATACGAAAATGTATCAGGTGTGTGCAAACTGGCTATGCTTCGGCTAGGTCCCGCCGTCTTGTGGTGGATTGAATTCTGTTTTCGAACGGAATTGAAAAATGAAATTTGCTGTTTGTCCCACAATGTCGAGACAATTTTTCCTTTCGTGTAGAAAAATTTAAAGCAAAATTAGAATTAGTTTTTGTTTTAAATGTAAATTGTACGAAAGAATTCTTTCGACATCGTGAAATAACATAAACTGAACAAATGCAAATAGGTTCAATAACATATACAGCAAAACAAAAATTACATGGTTCTAACAACTGATTCTGCAAGAGCGCACTAAAAAACAAATGCGTGTGTCGGTGTTTTTAAAGTTTTCATCTGGTATTCATTTTAGGAGGATTTATAGCCCCAGCCCCCCCTCACCTCTTTACTTATAAATAAGCTATGGGTAGTATATCCCTAAACATCACTATTTTCCATTATGACCACTAGTCTTGTCAAGAAATTTTTTCTTAAATTCAAATTTTAAAACTTATTTTTCCAAAGTTCCAAAATTATTTGAGATATGCTAAATTTTCTGCAAGTTAGGGCACTATCTGGAGCACTATTTGTACACAAAAAAAAGAATGTAAAATCAACATGACACAATTTTGATTGGAAATCAAATTCAAGTTACAAGAAATAATTTGTCATTTAAGTGTGTTGCTTTTTATTTGATTTGTTCATTGCTAGAATTCACTCTTGTGCTCAGTAGTTAGGCTTGTTGTTTTGTTGTTGTTTATTTTTATATAGACGACAAATAACCGACAAACATCGTATTACTAACGAAAATTTGCTGCTACTGATTTAAAATTACCATTGCTTCATATTCATTTTAAGCGAAAAATTATTAATCTAATTTTAAATTTCTTTGATTTAATACTTTTCACTGTCAAACCAACTTCGCTATAAACGTTACATTTCATTTTAAATCAACATGACTATAACTTTAATTTCAAATAAATCTCATGTAGAAACATCAATTAAATCATGTTGAATTATAATGAAGTTCATGTAACATTCGATGGTATTTATTCAGTGTATAATTAAAGTAAAGTTTGAAGCTGTTGGCGCTGCAATGGTTAGCGCTTTACTATCATGCAGGTGGCACGAGCTTAAATCTTAGCTGGGACCTCCAACTAGAATAAATTTTTTTTTATATCTATGCTGGTATACATCACGTAAGTAAAATAATTAATAAACTAACTATATTAACGTCATGTGGTTTCAACTTGATATAGCTTTAACTCAACATGATACTTCGTGTTGTTTCAATATCAAATTTATGTTTTTCAAACTTGAAATAACTTTCATTCAACATGATTTTTCGTGCTATCAAATTCATGTAGTTTCAACTTTTTTCATAACTTTGATTCAACATGGTTCTTCCTATTATTATAAAACTTTATTTTGATTTAAGTACTTGCATATTAAACCAACATGAAATGAAATATAGTTATTTGATTTGTAATATAAGCTACTGGCCTATATTACAAATCAAATAATAGAAGCAAAATACATTTGGCCATTGATAAAATCTAACAACAAAAAATGAAATATAGTTATTTCAAAAAGAAAAATGTTCTTTGAAGATTATTGTAAAGTTAAATTTTTCATTGTCTACATGCTTTAATATTCTTCTCTACATAAAAATACAATTTAATTGAGACGCTAAGTGCAATAACTTGGTAAACCACATAAACAAAATATGGAATAGACATTTTTACTGTATAATTATTTGCAAAATACTAGAATCTATCCAAAAATGTCTCCAGGATGCAAAGCTATGGTACATAGCAGGAGAATGAGCATATAAAACTAATTTTTGATTTCATGTGGCTTACAGAATTGTTGCACTTAGCCCTTCAATTGAAAAATTAAATTATAAACGAGCTCAAGCCAAAAATAATTAAAAATTCTTTAATCAAAATTTTTATGTGAAATACTTCGAATTCGGGAAAGCTAACTTCTGTGAAGATATCTTTCAGAGAAATACACATTTAATATTTGTTCCAGAAGAGTTTTATCTGATGGTACTTTTTTGGCATAAATTATCGAAAATTCAAGGCTTTTAAGTTTTGTTCTTTAACTAAAAAAATAAAATATCTTGATTCGGCAGCAACAGTTAAAAAAAGTTAAACTGATAAAAAACATTTTGAATTTATTTAAGAAGAATATATAAGTAAAAGCACTTATAAATAACCGTAACTAATGTTTTAACAAAAACCCATTCTTTTAAAGCTATTTTATTAGGACTTTTGGTTCTAAATTATCAATTTTATCATATAATTAAATGTCCCTTTTATTCGTTTTTATTAAATAAGTAATGAGAAAAATAAATGGATATAAAATAATTCAAAAATATTTTTGTACCATTTATTAAATGTATTGAATTCCAGTTACAATAAATGCGACAAAAACAACGAAAAATTATAAAAATGACCATAATAAAAATGTGTACACGTTCCATAAACAAATGACACACTTTGGTTGTTTGCTCCTTTCTAAGTACTCGTATTTATAAATAATAAATATATCAACATGGACTAATTTTTTTTAAGGTTTAGTTGGCGAGAAAGTGAGCTACATATCAGAGCAATTCTGCGCATCGTGCGACTTTAAGGGAATTTATTATATCTGATTTAAGCTTAAAATTATGTACTTTGCTATCCTTTTAAAGTTATTAAGAGGCACAAGAGTTTTTCCCATTATTCGAAAATATGCCAAGAAAGGTCCTGATTTAGTATTATAAAACATCAGGGTTTCTGACACATGCTGAACGTTTCTAATGCCACAGAAATCATGGGACTCTCATAACTGCATAGTAATTTTTAAAAGCAAAATATGTGTACATCCAATAAAATTTTTCAGATTATCCTGCAAACCAACATCTACTGGCTTGTAGGGTATAATTAAGCAAAAAAAAAACAACAACAAAGTGTAATAAATATATTTGTTTATGAAATGGAAAATTAGAAAATAATTTTGTATATTGACAATAAACAGAAAACAAGCAATTACCACATTCAGCATATTTTCACAAATTCAACGGTTATGGGTTGTTGGTGAAGTCAGTTGAGACACGACGAATGTGTGGTGAAAGGTTTTTTTTTACACAAAGGATTACAAATTTTACATACTTAAATCAGCATTTAACAAATAATACAATAAACATTTATTTGGATATTAAATTTATTGTTTCGAAGAAATTAGCCAATAGAAAAAATTTATAAAAAGGAAAATTTTTAAAATAAAAATTATCGCAAATTTTTTTTACTATTGTGTTACAAATCGGGAATAAAAATTTGGTTTCAAGCATTACATTACTTATTATAGAATATTTAAAACGAAGGTTCTTAAATTGTTTATATAATTTATTTATATGAAGAACACATTGTGCCTATTCTGCATATCATTTCTAACACTTCTGATATGTGCCCATTTTATTGTACATTTCAATTTCACCGTACTACACAAGCAAATATAATAACATGGTTCTATCAAGAGGGCACCAAAAAATATATACGTGTATCCACGTTTTGAAAGTTTGTATCTGGTATTCACTTAAGGCAGAGCTAAATTTCATCCCTTATTGCACATAGTTACACAGAAAAACTATCACCAAAAAAGGTTCAAACAAAAGTTTGTCTAAAATAAAATTTAATTTTCAGTAAATATTCTTTACTGAATCAGTGAATTTTTTGTTTGACTTTTATTTAGGACGCCGACAACAAAAATAACAACAGACCGCCGTTTTCTGTGTCATAAAAAAACAATCCCGACGCGACATACAGATAAATAAGAACAAGAACAATGATAGCAAAAGAAATGCGATTGTACAAAGTTTGTTTACTAAAGATTTTTGAGTGAATCAATTCGTTAATGTCGTTGCGTTAATTCTCACTCATTTTTTTAGAATCTTCAGATAAACATTCAGAGTTCAACACATTTAACAAAGTAAAATTTAATAATTGCTTAATGGATGATGATGTTGACTTAGGCAAAAAGCTTGTTTGATATATCGCAAAAAATCCAGTAAATATTTTTGTTTGATTCAGTAAACTATTTTGTTTAGTATTTGTGAATAATTTTTGACAAATGTTTTATAAATTCAGGCAATTTTTTTCATATATTACAGAAAATCCAGTAAATATTTTTGTTTTATTCAGTAAATTATTTTGATTAGAATCTGTAAATATTCTTAGACAAATTTTTTTACAGATTTATAAATTTTATTTACTGAAAAACCCCGGTTTTTTGCAATGAAAGTTTTGAGATATTTTTGTCCGTATTTACAAATTTGTTTGTAGGTCTGTTTCTAGATAAAATATTTACTAATTCATTGAATTTCTGTACTGAAAATGATATTAAGTTTTTTTTTGTGTATAGTGACTCGGCATTGGAAATGTTGTAATACTTTCATGTAAGGTATTATATGTGCTCAGCACTTTTATGTAAAGCATTACGAGAAAATTTTTTTTTGAAGATCTTAACCCTCTAACTCTTCGTTATATGGGTCTTTTTGTTTCTTTCTTAAAAGAGGAGCAAAAAACTTTCATTTAGCGGCAATATAGCGGGCTAAAATGTTCTACAAATATATTTGCCATAAAATTCTAACTTGCATTTAAAACTCTTCGTCATATGGGTCTTTCTTAAATAAATACAGTAAAGTGCGAATTCGACTCGTACACGAATTTTACCGTACGGATACATACGCTTATGCTTTTTTTCATTTTGGAGATTTTTATTTGTTTTCGGAGACTTTTTAATTTTAGTGTGATTTTTTCGCTTTGGCGATTGTAGTTAGGTTTCGTTTGCCATTTGTTGTTCATTGACGAAATTTTTAGTTTTGGCGATTTTTAAGTTTGGCGATTTTTTTTAGTTTTGACGATTTTTGTTTTTTGCGACTTTTTGTTAGTTTTGTCGATGTTTTTTTGTTTTGACGATTTTTTTGGGGTTTAGCGATTTTTGTTAGTTTTGGCGAATTTTTCGGTTTTTGACGAAATTTTTATGTGTTGTTTCCACAATGCAAACAAGCACTGATTGTCTAAAATTTGTGGTCTAAGCGCTTTTTCCACTTTGACGATTTTTCATTTCATCATTCTTTTAGTTCTGGGATTACCTTAGACTACTTATTAGGATATCCTTTAATAATTAATTTAGATGTGTTAAGCGCTTGTATTTTTGTAAAACGTACTCGTATTCGTTGTATAGGTGTTTTGCCTCTCTTTTAAAAGGAACAAAGTGTTGCACACAAATATATGCCATAAAACTTAACTACACACATAAAAAAATACCAATGTAAAATTAACATGTTGCAATTTTGATTGGCAATCATGGTAAATTTTTGAGAAATAATTGTTTGTTTAAGTGTGTGTGTGTGTTTATTTGCTTCGTTCAAAGCTACAATGATGTTCGTCTTGTAAAAATGTAGACACCCAAAAAATAGCCGACAAACTTCCAATAACAGCGAAAATTTCCTGCTGCTGATTTAAAATTAACATTTTTCCATACTGATTTTAAACGAAACAGTATTAACCTAACCCTAAATCTATTTGATTCAATATTTGCCACTGTTCAAGTAACACTACATTCCATTTTTAATCAAGATGTTCATAAATTTTACTTCAAATAAATTTATTTTTATAATAAATTTAGTAGATAAAATTTGTAGTTGTGAAAAAATAATTTTTAAAATTTTTTGTAATATTATTAAAAATGGAAAATTTTGCAATGGATAGCACGAATTCGGTATTACTACCATACATATTGCAAACACTTAGCCAAAATGCAGAACTGTGTGATACTTATGAAAATGTTTGCAAAAAGATCAAACACATTTTGCCAACAGAACTTAAGCTTAAAGGCCGCTATATAGAAGAGGATATTCAAAATGCTTTAGATGTTGGCGCGAATCTGGGTATTTTAGTATTAACTAATGATCTCATACGAATGCCTTTTAAATACAATAAAGGTTCTAAGGTACCTGAAAGAGCATTGACTTCAAAAAAGAATTTGACAAAAGAACAAACAACTTTAAAAAATAGTGTGCAAAAGAAACTTTTCTTGACTCAACCCCGACGAACACATAGCGTGCGACCAACTCGTACTGCTCGTGGCCGCAAAAGTCGAAGCAGTCGTGCTCGTAGCAGTCCTCGCAGCCGCAGTCGTCGCAGCCACAGTCGTCGCAGCCGTAGTACTCGTCGGCAGCCACGATCACGTTCTCTAAAGTGATTTTCAACATTTTAAATTATTTGTATATTTGTATGTAAATTAATTTTTTTTTTAAATCTATACGTAAATTTTCTGATATTTTTTAAAATTTCATCCAAAGTCGTTACAAAATATATAAAGCATACACGTTACAGCGGTTTATTTGTAGCGTGTACCAAAGATTATGGTATGTACAACATAAAAAAAATATTGTATCACGTGGTAGTTCTCTTGTTAACACGATTTTGTTTTGTATTGGAAATCTAATAAAAATGACCTGAAATCTAAAATCTAGCTCATGTTGAATTAAAATTTAGTTCATGTTATTTATGATGGTATTTATTTAGTGTATACCTGAAGTAAAGTTTGAAGCTGTTGTGGCCGCAGTGGTTAGCACGTTGACTACTAACCAAGTGGCCCGAGTTCAAATCTTGACTGGGGCAACCAACTACCACAGAAACTTGGCTATGCGAATACACATCACGTAAGTAAAAGTTAATAAAATAGCTACATTAAATTAATGTTGTTTCAACTTGAAATAGCTTTGATTAAACATTATTCTTCGTATTTCATTCTACATGATTCTTCGTGTTATTTCCATATCAAATTCACGCTGTTTTAACTCGATATAACTTTGATTCAACATGATTCTTCGTCTTATTGCAGTATTAAATTTATGTTGAAATAACATTGATACAACATGATTCTTCGTCATTTTGATTTAACTGTACTGGAATATTAATGGCTCGATTATCGATGGCAACCGAACTTCAGTTGCGTTGCTAGTTGCTAAAAATCATATTACGGATGGCAACTGGCAACTGAAAGCTTTCAATTTCAGTTGCTTTTTAGTGCTTTTCTGGCAACTACAAATTTTTAGTTGGCGGCTGGCAACGCAACTGAAGTTCGGTTGCCATCGATAATCGAGCCATAAATCAACATGAAATATAGTTATTTTAAAGCGAAAAATGTTCTTTGAAGGTTATTCTAGAATCATGTTGAATTAACATGAAACGCCTAGCGAAAAATTGTGAATTAATCTTGTTTTCGACGATTTAATATAAAATTTTTCTGTGTGCTCCACAGACATCAAAGCTCCAGGCTCAACTGAAACGCCAGCAATCATTCAAAATGTGCTTAAAGGCTGATTTCGGACTCAATCACAATTATTACTTGGCATAGGAAATCTCTTAAGAACATTTTTGTAAAACTTTTCACTTCGATATATCGCCGCTGAAGGAACAAGGTTAAAATACTTCATACAAATGATTCTCGTGTTGTTTTAAATAAAAGTACTTAACATATATTACACCTTAAACGTAAGGCTTACAAGCTTTCCTATGCCGCCGCAGCATGACTATGTTCAAAAGAGGTTGAAGTTTAACTCCCCTTGTCGAAACGGAATCCTATTGATTCTACATGAACGCTTGTGCGTAACAGACAGCCACGAAAATCAACTCCCCTAAAATGAATCCCAGGTGTAATCTTTCAAAATGTCGATACAAGTGTATATTTTTTTGGTGCCCTCTACCAGAATCAGTCGTTAGATTTTGCTGTACAGTGCCAGTCTTGTTAAATTTAATTTACATAATTTATACATGTGTTGAAAATTATTATCAAATATGTGCTTGAAGTGTTATTTTTGGCTCTTACTCCTTTTTAATACATTTCTTTTTTATATGAATATAAAAGTTATGTTCAAGTTGCTTTTTTATATTTTGCACGACCATGAAATACTTTTGCTTAATTTTCTACTTATACGACCTTCTTTCTATCTGTCCATAAGTAAATACATTTTTATATAACCAAAAGTTCAGAAAAGAACAATCTATGGCGCCCCGGGAAAAGCCACCGTTGGTATCTAAATGATGTAATACATCCTTGCTCACATACGCCCTTCAAATAAAACGATTTCGTTAATAACTCAAACACAGAATTTTTTTAATTCATCTCGACATAAAACCGCCTGGAAACATAATTTTTACCTGATTCACAGTGCGCGTAATAGTCAGTCAGTGTGATAAGACGCTATAAATACAAATCCTACAATCCCCTCCTCAGTCCAAAGGATCTTTACATAATTATTCTCTCCTGCTTTAATGACCCATAAATAAATATTAATGTATTTTCGTCATATCATGACCAAATCAAACCGTTAATATGCACAATATACTTTCTTTATTGTATTCAAATAAATCAGTATGTTGTGCATAAATTAAGTAAAAATGAGTGAATTTTTAATAAAGTGTTTTTATTTTCATCTTCATTCTTCAACTTTTGTTATACAATTTTTGGCAGTTTTAATGTGCTAATAAAAACCACAATATGGCTAAATAAAAATATGAAGATAGAAACAGATTAAAGTGGGGGAAAAATAACAAACAAAAAAATAAATAAATAAATTAACACAAAGTACAATTATTGGTGATTGCCAAACAAGACGGAGGTGTCGGCCGGCCGGCCATACGGTATCACTCAACTCATTTCATAACAATACAATAAAAATACCGACCAAAAGAAAATTATAAGAAGTGATGAGGAATGAAAACGTACAATAGTTCACATTTTGTTTTAAATTTTGGATTATAAAAAAAGAAAAAACGAGTCAAGACGAATTCATGAGATACATGAATTATATTTAAAAATATTATTCTCTTTACAACACCACCCCAACAAATGGGGTTTATTCTATATTGGTAATTTTGTTTGTAACAAATGAAGATATTAGTCAAAATTTGTATTATTAAAATTGTCCATCTTGACGAAATGTGGCATTAATAAGAATAAACTTTGGCATATTGAAACCAATTTTTTTAAAATGGGAAAACATTTAGTGAAATATATAATAAAAATCTATGTATGAGCTTGACTTTAACAAAAACATCACGCATTTCTCGAAACTACAAGTTACAAATCTACGAGTAAAATAGACACAAAACAACAATAGGTTTTGCAAGTGTTCTTGATTTGTATGTATTTTGCTTGTAGATTTGCAAACTGTAGTTTCCCGAACCGAATAAATATGTATTATATCACTTCTAACACTTCTATTTGACTTCTACGTATGGGAAAATTCGACATATCCCGAGTAGTACATTTTTAGTGAAATAAGTGACGACACGGAATGAGTGGTTTTCATATTAATCTTTAAGCTCCATGTTGTTCGTTCAAATGAAAAATTAATTTTAAATTCATTGCTGCTTTTTTCTTAATTTCATTTGGAATTTTCTCAATTTAAAACTAAAATTTCTCAATCTCATATAAAACTTTCTCAATTTCATATTAAAATTCTAAATTTCATTTGGAATTTTCTCAATTTCAGATTGATATTCTTGATTTCATTTGGAACTTTCTCAATTGGAAATTAAATTTTTCAATTTCATTTGGAATTTTCTCAATTTCATTTTGAATTTTCTCAATTTCAATGAAAAATGGTGTAGTATTTTCATTAAATATTTTAATATAATCAATTTCATATTTCAATATTTTTTTTTTTGCGATGTTCCCAAATTATGAAGACTATTATAAGAAAAATTACAAAAACTGCTTGAATCAGTCTCAATACAAGAAGGCGTATGAATATCATTATTAAATGTGTTGATAAAATATTAACTATGTGCCAAATTGCTTCAAGCGCTTTTTTAATTTTACCTATAATAAGGGCATCATAAAACCTATTTTGAAAGTTCGAAATCCATTTTAGACCCATGGTTTCTATGGCAAAGTTGTTTGGAATTCTTCGTAGAATTATATCGACCCAGTCTAATGCATAACACATAAAAAATATATTTTAGTATATCATCATTTTCTCTGAACAGTATTTTTCTCTGAACTTCTTATTGAAATTTATTGCCTAAATTCTGATCTCGATACGGAATTTTTATCATAAGTTCAAAATATTTTTATTAACAAGCTAGTTATCAGATAAGTAGATCCAGTACTTTTTTCGATGTCGCTTTACCATTAATCAGCGTAATGTATTAAATTTCAATTTTTCCTTGGATGCTAGAAACTCGAAAATACTTTTGTTGAAAATTATGTCGATAATAGTAGGCAACACTTTACTCATTATTATCGACCTAAAATTAGACACGTATTCTTTTTGTTGATTTTTGAACAAAATATGTTTACTTAAACAAATAAAAAACTAACTAACTACCTATCAGCCGTAGGCATATTATACACTCTAAAACATTACTTCAAATTTATGATCATATATTGTCTAAATTTGTGTTGAAAATTTCTCCTTGTTTAAAATTACATCGATTTTGTAGTTATTTTATTAAAGAAAAAAACTTTCAAATAAAACATATTTAGTCCAAGTGGAGAAAATGTAACATAAAGTATAATACGGCTATGGCTGAATGGTAGATACGTCAAACTATCAGTCAGGAGTTTGCGGTTCAAACCTGCACGTAGTCAATCGCTTCTTTTTAGTAAAAACATTTTATTCAAAAATAATGCGTGTGTAATTTTAGGTCGATAATAATCTGTAAAGTGTTGCCGACTATTATCGACCTAATTTTCAACATAAGTATTTTAGAGTGTAGTTTTTTGCATTTTGTCCACTTGATATAAATGTGTATGCTTAATTTGTGAAGTCAAATTAGACAAATTATGTTTTTTTAATGCAAATACCCACAAAATCGATGCAATTTTAGACAACGAGAAATTTTCAACACAAATTTAGCCAATATATATTCCTAAATTTTAAGTAATGTTTTCGAGTGTAAGTCGAATTATATACAAGTTAAAAAAGTTCTGTAACGAGAAAGAATATAAGATGTCGGTAAAATTTCTTATCATTTACTAGTTAAACCAAATTCGGTTAATATAAAATTCCAATATCTGGGAAAAACACATATGGGTATGTTCTGTATTTCATGTGGAATTAAAATGTGTGGAATTATAAAATATTAATTTACAACAACAATGCTTTGATAATTCCGAACATTTTAGTTCCACATGAAATACAGAACATGGACGATAAACAAAAATCTTAATTTCAACATTAACAGGCTGGAGTAATTATTTGTTAGAGAACTTCGTACCGAACGAATTTGGTTTTACTTAAAAATATATACAAGAAATTTCACCAACATCTCAATTGATTTTTCCCAGACGAATTATTACATGTAAGAAAAAAATTTACGTATATAAATATATATTTTTTAATGCCAAAAATATATCATGAAGGAGGAGAATTTGTACTATGACCGTTACTAAAGCTCTTAGTGTAGTTTACAATACGGACATTTGCACATTAACAACATAATGAATTAAATAATAAAAATAAAATGAGCAACAACGAAAAATCATAATTTATAGAACATTTATTAACACGTTTATGTTTAAGTCATATAAAAAATGTATATTATTACATCATTAACTAAAATATCGTTGATCTATGGCTGCGTATGTGTGCTTCTTATTTTAATAACCCATAATTTTAATTTAATTCTATTACGCCCAACACTCTCTTAGACATTCTGACATTTCGCCATTTTTCATGCAAAAATGCTAAAGTTGTAGAAAAAGGTAATCAAGAGGAGCACAATAATTATTGTGTCTTGCGATTTTTGCACTTAAAAACCATGTTCATACTAAAATTTTCACGTCTTTAAAAATTTTACCCATTAGTATGATAAACAAGAAACGAAATTTTCACTCTGTTTTTGAGTGAGTTTCACTTGTGATGGATGTCGTAATCGTAAAGAAAAATAAATAAAAATGTAAATATGTACAATTGTACATATTTTCAAACATAATTTATTTATTTATTATTATTTGTGCATGTTCTTAACTAAAAACTAAAGTATATTGTATAACTTGATGGACTATTAAAGTGAGCACCCATTTGAGTCGAGAAAACGGAATGTGTGCATTTTATAGTTAAGTAAGTCACTTTCGCAAAGACAAACACATTTAATTTTAATTTTATCTCATTTATTTAATAATTTTACGTTATTTTTTGCCAACTGTATGTTTTGAAAATTTAATGAAATAGTAAATATTTTGTCTAGGAACGGGCATACAAACAAATTTGTAAATTTAGACAAAAATATATTCAAAAATATTTTCAGTGAATAAATTGTTTAACTCTATAAAACCATTTGTCTAAAAATATTTACAAATTGTAAACAAAACAATTTACTAAATCAAACAAAAAGATTTACTGGACTTTCTGAAAAATATCAAACAATATTTTTGTCTGCATTTATGAAACAATTAGTTTAAAAATACTAACAAATGTTAAACAAAACAGTTCACTTAATCAAACAAAAATATTTACTGGATTTTTGTAATATATCAAACAAAATTTTGTCTGGGTCATTATCGTCATCATCCATTAGGCATTTATTAAATTTCACTTTGTTAAATGTGTTCTGAATGTTTATCTAAAGACTTTAAAAAAATTAATGATAATTAATGCAACTACATTAACCAATTGATTCACTCAAAAATCTTCAGTAAACAAACTTGGTACAATTGCATTCCATTTGCTATCATTGCTGTTGTTGTTGTTATTTGTGTGTATGTCGTCATCAGGGTTGTTTTCTTGCGACACAGTTTTTCTTGTTGTTTTTTTTTTTTTTGGTGTTTGCATGCTAATTAGGGGTCAAAGAAACAATTCATTGATATGTTCAGAACATTTACTGAAAATCAAATTCATTTTTAAGCAAACTTTTGTTTGAAAATTTTTTTGATCATAATTTTTTTCTGTAGAGTGACACGGCATAGAGATGTTCATCACTTTTACGTAAAACACGAAGCGTTCTTGAAGATATTTTAATCATTTATCTCCTCGTTGTATGGGCCCTTTTCCCTTTTATTAAAAGAAGGGGGCAAAAACTTTCCTTCAGTACTATAGTTATTTAAAATCATCTAAGCTCTTGCCAGTTTTATGTAAAACCCCACGAGATACATTTTGTGGAGCATTTTAACCCTCTAACTCTTTACTGTATGGGCCTTTTTGTCCCTTTCTTAAAATAAAGGATAAGAAAATTACCTTCAGCGGCGATGTAGCGGGCTGCAATGTTTTAGAAAAATATTTGTCATAAAATTCTCCTAAAGATTTTCGAACACATCTTAGATCCAGCCAGACTCCACTTGAAGGCTAGAAATCATTCAGTTCTCGGCCTTCGTTTAAGGTATAAAACGTGTTCAACATTTTAAAAACCCCACAAAAAACATTTTTGTGGAACATGTTGAGCCTCTAACTTTTCGTTGTATAAGTGTTTTTGTCCCTTTCTCAAAAAAGGGAGAAAAAACTCCCTTTCAGCGGCGATATAGCGGGCTAGAATGACAACTAGTCCGTTCGAATCATTAAACCAAAATTAATAAAAAGCACTACTCGGATATTTATAAAGGCCACAGAATTAATTTTTCAAACTTTCTTCTAATGCATGTATTCAGATTTAAAATAGATCCTTTTTTCTTTTTATATATCAAATTCTTAAACAATTTCCATTTCCACATGCCGAACAAAACCAATTGACAATAAAATTCCCATTAACGAACGTAAAAACTTTTAAAATATTACATCACAATGTATTTATCGTGCTCTTGCTGGCATTGGATTGTTTATAGATTTTACGTGAATTAAAACACGACTCGCAAATTTTTATGACTTGTCAAAAAGAAGAAAAAAAAAATAAATACAGGAAGTTTACAAAACCAGAAAAAAATGTGATTTTAATGCAGTTAGCAAAACGATTTTTATGATGGCAGTAACATGTTTTCAATGGATTTTTATTACTTTTTGTTATGTTGAGGTAGAAATAAAACAGGATTTTTTTCTGTTCTCCCATGAGGCCTAAAATGCACTCCAACATGCTGTCAAGCCATGATTACAAGGTTATAAAATCAAATAATATGAAATGAAATAAAAATAGGGCGGGAGCTAAAATATAAAAAAAAACAGGTGACAATGCAAAAAATTTCGAATTTTATAGATATTAGGATACTTTAGAACGTAAGTGGGAATCGATGTCTGAATACCTTTTATATTTGTTTTTTAATAAAATGTAACAAATGCTGGAATAATAAAATCTAATAAAGTTTTTTAAAACCTTAACATTTTCTTTACTAAATAATTTAGTCTAAAAAGTTTTGTTTTATTTTTATTTTTCTGCTGCTGACACCACCATATTTAGCTTTCCGTTTGTTTAACAACCATATGACATTTTTTATTACAGTCTTGCCAAATAATTTGGCACTTATTGTTAGATTATGACTCGAGTTTAAATACCAGTCAGCACAAGCAAAGTTTCACCTTTTTCCCAAAACCAAACTAACCAAAAACAAAGAGTGTGTATTTCACTTAGGAAAAACGAGTGATTTCTAAAATAACTTAAAGTGCCTTTTTGTCTATTTCAGTGTGTGCGTGCATCTCGTCGTACCTTTTGCCAAATTCATTTGACCGGAAACTTAAGTTTAAATTTGGATGTGATCCAGTAAAAAGCTTTCTGCCATAAATGCACACACACACACACACACACACACACACTTCTAAATTCTCTTACGTACCTTACAGATAATATTGGACTACGTGGTCCATTTTAGCTGAAATGGAGGAGTTACAACATGGTCTATATAATGCAGTCATGGACCATGTCATTTGCAAACATTAGCTTCTAGTTAACCGACAAGTGTTTGCGTTTTAACAAGTGCAATCGTTAAAACACAAACACTTGAGTGCTCCATCGAATAGTGACATACAGCCATGTGACAGATTCCGTTCGGATTGGTTTTGATTCCGTAGTTGTCATTCCGAAAAAGTACATTTTTGGTGGTCTAGATTCCGTTTATTTTGTATTTTGTTTTTACAATGATAAAGTTTTTATACCTTGAGGCGTTTGTTTAGTCTTGTTTTTTGGGTGCAAAACTCACATTGAGCTTTTCATTAACATGGAAAACTCACGACCAAATATTTATTTGACGCTCCTAAAAGTATGCACGTTTTTTTATATTTACTACAAATGAAGTCTATAGAAAAGTGTTTTTCAATTCCACTTTGAAATTTAAAAGTGGTTTGATTACGAAGAAAATTTTCGTTTTTCGTTTTCTGAAGAAGCAACTTACGGAATTGAAACCACTTCCGATCGGAATGGCATTCTGTGACATGACTGATAGAGTAGTTTTAAGACTAGTCCCATATAATGCACACATGGACTATATGCCATTTGCAAACAAAAGTTTGTAGTTAAACGACAAGTACTCGTGCTTTAACTATTTCAACACAAACACTTGAGTGCTCCATCAAGTGCTGACATCGAAGAGTTTTGAGACTACTCCGATGTAGTGCAAAGTCTAGTTATACGGCCCAGCCCTAGGACATCGTAATGTTAGATCGACCATGTTTTCTCCATACATTTTGTGTTACCTTTGGACTAGTCATAGTCCTCTATGAAGTATACTTCACATGCGTTATGGACTAGTCGCGTTATCTGCAGGGTAAGTACAGATCCATATAATGTTCATATTAAATACATGTGAGTGTGTATCTAACAAACGCATTGTCTACTCTTAGAAATCAATGTCACTAAAATGCATAAAAAATTTTCAGAATTTTAGTGAAGCGGTTAGAAAAAAAACGAACACATTGACACTGTCTACAAAGAGAAAATATATCGTAAATTTTCATTGTTCTATTAAACATACATGAAACTACACGCTGAAACATATTCCTGTATTCGTTCACATACAAATATCGTATGTAAAAAGTATCCCAGCAAAAACTTTTGTCAGTTTTGTAATCGGTAGAACTTTATTAATGGGTTACAAAGTAATAAGTACTACTTATTTATCTTATTACTATACTTCAACTTAGAACTACTACTTAGATTTTAATAAAATTAGTACGCATTTTTATTATTATCTGAAAGTAGTTACAATTTGTTGATATGTATTAATAAAATAAGTAGACAGGCACTTTTTAAGTCAACATGTGTTCGTACATGAAAACTAATTTTTGTCGCTTAAGATTATAAGTCAATAATAGATGAGTAGATAAACTGCTTGTCTTCATATTTGAACGAGCACAGGTTCGTATCCCAGCTGGGTAAAAAAATAAAAAAATAAAATAAAATTGAAGAAATGTAAATAAAACATAATGTGTATAAAAATTTTTTTTATTTTAATTTGTTTATTAGACTACATATTTTTAGCTTCAAGTAAGCCAAATAATAACTAGTTAATTGCTGTGACAATATAAATACATTTCTAATGGGTACCCCTTATTTTTTAGACTTCTCAAACAAAAATAAGTAGTTATCGAGTCAAATTGTAAGTAGTTACGACTTAAATCCTTATATACTTTTTTGCCTACCAGTAAGCAAAGCTTTTGCTGGGATAATACACAACTTATGTAGCTGGCAAAAATAACAGAGTGTAAAATAATAGCAGTGCTATGAAAAATTTAATATTTGGAGTTACACCGAGCAATTCAATAATGCAACTTTAGTATAAAAATTTAGATTTAGAAAATATCTTCAAGCAGTCAAAAGTTGTTAATGCTCCATTTTAAGGTCAAAGCTATAACAACAAATTGGACGACCTTGCAGGGGATTCCGGATATTTCTCGCTAAAATCAAGCTCAAAGCATTAAAATTTTTTTTAATTTTTGATGTACAATTGAGTTATGAGTTTTAGTCGAACTGTATGGTTTTTTCAGTCGAAAAGAACTCTGATGAGGAGACGTGGTGGTCTCGAAAGGTCTGATGTCAGTTCGACATTCTTTGAATGTTCAATATTTACATGCTTTAGAATTTCTTTCTAAAATAATATTAATTTAATCGAAAGATTAAATTAAAAACGAACTTAAGCAAAACTAATTAAATAACTTTGAATTTTTGAAGTAGTCAAATATTATGTATTTGAAACTTTTCTACAATGACAATTGGCGGAATGTCAGAAAAAAGTGATCTGATTTAAGAAAACACATAAAATTGTTTTTGAAGTTAGATTTTAAATTTGATTTTTTTACAACGTTAGCTCTCGAACAAACCAACCGATCTAGGATTCAGTTAAAAGAAAATTACCAAATATGGAAACCCGATTTGACAAACATTTTCGTACATATAGAAAAATATATCAATGCAAAATCAATGGATTGCAATGTAGATTGCAAATCATATTAAATGGCTGCAAAAGTACAGACTTTGTTTTTCATATTTTAAACAAAAAATTATTAATATAACCTTATATATCGTTGTTTTATTATTTTTCACCGTTAAAACAAATTTGTTCAATATTGGGTCCCGTATAGTAAAATCCCATTTTATAGTAAAATTACTTTTAATCATGTTAAATTGAAATTGGATCTACTTAAGGAAATCAATGAAAAAGCAATGTTGCATTCCATTTGAAATCGAAATGTCTTTAATTTCAAATAAATTGTATGTTAGTTCATCAATTGTTACTTATGATGGAAATTATATTCATCGGCTGGAACAATCTGCAAAAATATTTGTCATAAAATTATACTAGTTTAAAAAGACTCACTATCTCCAGACTGAACTTGAATACCAGAATTCATTAAAAATTGAAAATGTGTTTAGGGCTTTAAGTCGAACTTAATCACATATAGTACTCGGCATAGGAAATCGTGTTAGCCTCACGTTTGAAGTAACTATAAGATGTGTTCTGCACTTTTATGTAACCAACCACGTGTCATATTTTCGTAAAATATTTTAGCCCGCTAAATCACAGCTGAAGAAATCTTGTTGCCCTTTCGTAAGAAAATGACAAAAATACCCATACGACGAAGAGCTAGAACGTTACACAAACATGTTTCTTGTGGTGTTTTACATAAAAGTTCTAAACACATATTATACCTTAAACGTAAGACTAACAAAATTTCCTTTCGCGAGTCACAATAACCATCTATGTCCAAAGGGGAAAATTTCGACTCCCCCTAAAATGAAGCCCAGTTTCTGTTTTAAATGTGTTAAATTTCTATAAAACTGCAGATATGGAGCACTACCAAAAAAAATTCCTTTTATTTTAAAACTTAGCAAAATTCGAAAAATATGCTAAATTGATACAAATGCTTTTATTTTACTCACCTCTGCTCATTGTTGTACAGCAGAGTAGATTTTTTATAACGATTTCAAGGAATATATATATTTTTCTATATTTTTTTTAGTGGACGATTGGTTTGTGTTGACATCCCATGACATTTTTGCTTAAAACACATGCAATTGTAAATGCATTCGATATTCCTTTCCTTTGTTCTCTTTCTCTCTCAAGTCTGCTCATCTTGAGTTCACCTCCCAAAAAGTTTTTTTTTTGTTTTCTAAATGAATTTTATTTCATTTTTATTTTGTGATCGCCGTTGTACTTTTCAAATTTTTTTCTATTGCAACAATTAGTTTTTTTTTCTTTTCAAAATGCACCTCAGTCACTTCATCAATCACAGTTTTTTTCTTGTTGGCAATTTCGTTGCTGTTTGGTTTTGTTGTTTTTTGATGTGCGTTCAACTTTAACGTTTTGTTTGGCGCGCTCTAAATACTTTGACGAAATTAATACAATCCCATTTTCTCGTCATGTTCTTGTCTCTAGTTTTATTTCATATTATCTTTTTTTTTGTAATTTTATTGCGTTTTACGTTCAGGTGACTTAATGGTGCGTTTTGTCTGGCGCTCACTGTGTTATTTCTTGTTGTATATTTTTTTTCTTGGCACACGCAAACAGCATTTACCTTTTTAATTTGCACATCATTTCATCATCAGAGCAACTGTATATCATCATTGTTTTTTTTTTTTCTTTTTGGCTTTAAACAAAAATAGTGCTAAATTTTTTAATTGAGTTTAGTGTGGAAATAGTGCGATCCATCTACGCCAAGAGTGTGTTCTACGTTGTGCAGATCATTACAAGTCATGTTAATGAAACTTGACAGTATAAATTGATAAAAGTTTTAGATTGTGAAAATGTGAATGCAAACGAAGAAAATTTTATATTAAATACTGTCAGTAATTTGTGCCAGCAATAAACTAATTTTAATAGCCCTAAACTTAAATTTATTTATTTTAACAATTAACTTATGAATTTATTCGAACTGTATGGACTTTAGTAATCCAAAGATAATTAAGTTCATTTTAATTCAATTTTTCAATTAAATTATTTTAATTTAGAAGGAAGTACTAACAATTGAAGAGACAAAAAAATGTTTGCTGCACGAAAGATTGAACCTACATGTTGCGTCGAGCCCAACCACGATCTCAACATCAGAATACTTTTCTGCTTCGACCTCACTTCCAATCACGACAGCTGCATGCAACTAATTGATTATCATTTACCTTTAATCAATTCTGCTGAATCACTATGTAAGTTTTTTTGCAGCTTTCTCTTGATAGTTTTGACGTTAACTATTTTATTTACTTTGTTCAATTAAGCTTTTCTTTTTCTCCATCCCAGTATGAAAACCATAGAGTTCGATTAAATTCATAACTAAATTATTAAGAACTCAAAAGGGGCATGCTAAAAATGTACACTGCTCAAATAAATAAAATTAATAACACAAACATTTACAGCCTAATATTCGTAAGCAAATGGTTCATACTGGGAGAGAGGAAAACAAAAGCTTTAATTGAACAAGGCAAAAAAAAAATATTGAAAAAACCATCAAATGAAATCTGAAAGAGAGCTTACATATTGACTCAGGAATGTAAATGATACTGTATTGATTGGCAGTCAGCTCTAGGAGGAAAATTATCCTGACGACGAGATCGCTGTGGGTTCCGAAACATCATGATGTAAGTTCAACCTCCCGCGCAGCCAAAATGTTCTTTGTCTTTTCAATTGTTACATGGTTTAAAATTTATTTCTAAATAAAAATAGTTTATATTTAATGTATTTGTGACCAATTATGAAGTAATACTTAGTTTGTCAAGATTTTTATATTTCCATATATTTATATCTTTGGGCTATTTTTGGTCAATGTTAATTTTTTCTGGCGATGTAAATAAAACCAATTATTTAATCTTTATCTCAACGTTTCGTCGATGGTTTGTCGACTTCATCAGGAGATGAATTTTATTAAATTCTGTTGAAGAAAAAAATAGTTTAATTGAAATATAAATTAAAATGAACTTAAGCCAAAATAATTAGATTTCTTTATTTTTTTTAAATAAAAATCAAACATTATTACAAAGCTTACATATTCAAACATAAATAGAACGAACTCACAAGATGTACTAAAATTTCTATAGAACAAATATCGCTTGTAGGAATATTCTCTAGCAAATTTTGTCAAAAAATGTATGTATCTCTTAAAAACTTTCTGTAGAAAAAGTGTTCTATAGAACATTTTTATTTTGAAAATTCTAAGGCTAAAAAGTTTCCAATAAAAAATACAAGAAAGCAATATCTAAAGAAAGCCTACACAGAAAAAATTGTTACCAAAAATTTTTCAAACAAAAGTTTGTCTAAAAATAAATTTAATTTTCATTAAATGTTCTGTCCATAATCTATGAATTGTTTGTTTGACTCTTGTTTAGAACGAAAACACCAAAAACAACAAGAAAAACTGTGCTGTAAAAAAACCCCCCGATGACGACAACAACAACAATGATAGCAAAAGAATTGGGATTGTACCAAGTTTGTTTACTGAAGATATTTGAGGGAATTAATTCGTTAATGTTCTTGCGTTAATTCTCATTCATTCTTTTGGAGTCTTTAGATAAACATTCAGACTTGAACACATTTAACAAAGTGAAATTTTATAAATGCTTACTGCATGATGATGATGATGATGACCCAGACAAAGATTTTGATTGATATATTAAAAAAAAATCCACTAAATATTTTTGTTTTAATAAGTAAACTATTTTGTTTGAAAATTTTTTGTGTGTATGACGTATAACAACTTTCTGCAGGAAATTCAGTGCCTTAAAAATTTTAGTTGGCAGATTTTTCTTCTCCAAAGCATTAGCTGTATACAAATTATATATAAATTTATCACTCACAAACATTTTCAATAGAATATTTATCGCATAAAAAAACTCTATAGAAAAGTTATTAAATACTAAAATTTTCTACAGAAAATCTATCTCATACAAAAGTTTTTAATAGAAAATTATCGCACACAAAATTTAACTTTCTCCAACAAACTTATGTTTTTGTTAAGTTGAAGTTAAGAAAAGCTACAGCATGCTTAACGTAGGGTGTTCATTCTGATTCCTATATGTGTAAATATATTTTTTGAGACGCTGATGACATGTATTAAGTATTATTTGATAATCCTAATGCTTTCTGAGGAAAATTTAAAGTTTCATTGTTTCTGCTAAATTTCATATTTCTGAGAAAAAAGTGTTCCGAACATTTTAATTGTAATATTTTTATTTTGGCTTTACTAAAAAATGTAGTCGAATAAAAAAGTGTCCTATATATTATACTTGTCAATATTTCAGTTTATTAAAAATTATATTAAAAAATTTCTTAAAAACTGTCTTAAATAGTTTTTAAATCATTCATGTATATTCAATAGTTTTTTCCCGTCTCTGTTTATCTTTAAAGTTTTTTTAATAAGCTGCTAATGCTAATCAATTTATTTAATTCTACTTTAAATGCCAACTTAACAATCAATAATTCTACATTAATTTTAAGCTAAGAGCCTTTAAAATACTTAAGGTGTGACAAAAAAACTAAGCTTAAGACCTTAACGCTTTGACACTTTTTGTCGGAAAACAAAACTCCTTTTTGAAAAAAAAAAAACAACACAACGACTCTTAAGAAATTTGCATCTCAAGCACATTTAATAACCGTGAGTCCTTAAGCAGGTGTTTGAACATTCTAGCACTACAACACCAAGAAAGGAGAAAAATACAGTAGCAAACTGTGCTTTTAGTGGAGGAAACTCGACTCCTCAGCCATGTCAGTCAATATGCTGATGCCAGGGATTTTCATGTTGATCCTTTTATTTTGCTATAGGAAAGAAGTAATGGAAAAAAGACGAAAACCTAAGGCCTTTTTATTTCACATCTTTTATTTTTTTTGTACTATTTAAGGCAACAACAAAATTTATAATCAATCTTTTGAGGACGAAAGCAAAAAACGTAACACCAAATAAGAGTTTGAAAATAAAGGCGACAAACAAGATGGTAAAATGATGTTTTTATTCTGTCAACGACATTAAGTAGCTACAATAACAACAGCTCAAACTCTATGACAGATAGAAAAAAAAGACGAACAGACAAAAAGACATAGTAGGTGGTTTACTCTTGAGCTGTTAATTTTAAGAGACAAAAAAAGGATAATTATACGTTTTTAGAAGGTGAGTTTTCGGCTGTTTGGAATTTCAGTGCAGTCTTCAACCTGCGGTAAATTTTGTGCCAATTGCCTTCAACAAAAATATACTCTAAAACTTGAAAAAATTCTCTTAAAATGTTATACGAACTTTATAAATTCGTTTGTAATTATTATAATATCCATTTCTGATACCACGAAGTACATAATATATGTATGGAAATTCGAGTCGATTTTACAAATGCCAGCATGTGCTTTCCTCTGCCCGAATATAAAATGTTGGACGCCAAGGTCTCAAAAAATATATGGACTTAAGTTTTTACTAATATATCGCCAAACGATATTATTTTCTTGGTGGTTTTTTAATGAAAAAAATGGTGTCGCTCAAAAAATCCCATGGAATCCCAAAATTAATGGAATAAGGAACACTTTTAAGAAATTGTAGACAAAATACATTAGATCAAGTTTAAAATCAACAAAGAAAAAATTTTTTAAATTTTAAAGCATTACTGAAAATTTTTTAATTTTTTTCGATTATAAAACAGATTTTGTTGTTTTTATAAATATGCATATTAACATTTAAAAACGCCAAAATATGCCACAAAAATATAAAAAATGTTCTAAACACAAGTATAAAATATGCAAAAACATGCTGTAAAGGGTAAAATATGCAAAAATATGCACTAAAAAAATCAATGCCAAAATTATTAAAAACTGCTGAAACGTACAAATGTTTTATTTGTGATTAAATACATCGCATAGGCAAAAACATACATTTGCATATTTTCGGTTTGATTACTCGCATATTTGAGTCCAATATTAGCACGTCATTATAGTCTAACACTTTTGGTTAAAAAAAAAACGCCAAACTCTGAAAAAACCCCCTTTAGTTCTTTTTTTTTCGCTCGCTGCAACACCACAATTATGCCTAAAACCTTTCCTGATGGACAGTATTGTCCTTTTTTAATAGGCAAATGTTGTTATTGCCAAAAAAATACAACAAAAAAGGTATTAATGAGACATGACACTATAAAAGTCCTTTGTGACTGTTTGCAGCAAAAACAAAAGGGAAGTGATGTTTAAGCCTCTATTCTCTCACTCAAAATGATTGATTAGCAATTAATTAAAGCAACAACAATTTTGAAAATAAATTAAACAAACTAATTAGACTAAATATATATAAACAGCTTTTTTGAATTGAATGCAAAAGAAATATGTAAATTAGAGGTTTCAGTTGTGCAAAACTAAGGGCAATGTATTGATTCGTTCGGTGGCAAAAGCCCATTTTAAAAATATGTAGCTCTTAGTGGTGATAAAATTTTATTATTAGTACCCATAACAAAATTACTTAATCACAGTGTATGCAAAAAGTGGAAGTAAGTACTCGAACCATACGAGGGTTGTATGCATAACACGAATAAATAATAAGAATTTTTTATGTTCTAAGAACGCAAGGAGTATAATATAAAACTGAGCAGTAGTATGAGTTTTTACTTACAGCTGTGATATTTTTTTATTATTCAACAAACAAAAAGTTTGCAAAGTTTTTCTTCACCCCTCATAATAATATACTTCCTAACTTAATAATTTAGCATCCCAAAAGAAATTTTAGCACGCTTATTTTATATTGAAAGAAACTTTCTATATCAAACAACTAATTTGCATTTCTTTATGTTTCAATGTAACGAATTTTTTTATATCGATTGACAAAGTTCCTTTTTGGAGTTTGCTAAAATTATAAATTGCTAATGCCAAGTATGTTGAGATTTTTTATTTTATTTTTTGCAGAGCGATACAAATTAAGATGTAATCTTTTGCACTGCTTTAGTTAGTTGTTCATAAAGGTACAATTTCTGTTGACGTTTATTAGTTTGTCTCGGTGGTGTAGTTACAAAATTTTCTATCTTTCGTGTTTTACTTTCTATTTCAAGACAATAACAAAATTGTATTCGTTGCGCTTGATTGCAATTTTTTTATATTTTTTTATTTTATCACTTTATGTATTTTGCTGTATATTTTGATAACAATTCCTTCATTGTATTTCTGGTTAAATGTTCTTTAATGGTTTTATGCTTTTTTAACTTTTTTATTTTGTCTATGGGCAATAGTAAGTAGCAGTAATATTATTTAGATCAAAAATCATCCCTTAAACTAGAAAATATATAAAGATAATGCTAAAAATAAAAATGCCAAGTTATTTTTAATAAATTTCATTTATAATTTCGTACGTCAGATGTTATATTATCTGTATTTAAAAGTTACCTGCGGGAAATTTGGTATCAATTGTCTGCAACGTACTTGTCATATGACTGGCGAAAATGGGAGTAGTACAACACTTCCCGACTCGTGAGCGGAAAAAGCAGACATAAAGGTTAACAAAAAAAGGCACTCAAATCAAAAATATTTGTTTGAAGCATGTACATACATTTGGATTAATATTAAAGAAACCATCAAAGGACAAGTACCTTAAGTTTGGATCTAGAACCTACCACTGAGTATCTTAATTATGCCAATTGACCCCTCGAATGACAACCCCATGTAAAAGTGACAGGCTCTCTAATAGAAAGTTCCAGAGCTTTAACTGGCTGCTAGTACTTAGAAGCCAGTCACATGACCTACCTTGTGGAAGCTTCTTTTCCCTCTGGAATTTATATAACAACAAATATTTTAATAATTCTTAAAACAAAACGGCAAATAGCGAAAACAGAGAGATGTATTCACAGAAAAAAATAGTTCAAGATTCTTTTCAATTAAATCGTTAAATGAAAAAACTCGCGAAAGAGCTTGCTTGATTGCTAGTTAAAATTAAAATATCAAACAGTGAGTAAAAAAATATGAAATTAGTTATTAAAAATACGAAATAATAAGTATTGAATATGGCGTTTGCCCATATCCATCCATCATCCTATCCTCTCCAATCGACATCGGACCCTTTTTTTATTATGATCAACAGTTCAATAGAACACTTGAACATATTTCAATTGAAGGACTTCGTGCAATAACCCGGTTAGCCACATGCAATTATAAATTGGTTTTATGTGCTCATTCGCTTGCTAGGTACCATACATAGCTTTGCATCCTAGAGAAATTTTTGCATAGATTCTAGTATTTACAGGAGAAAATTCCAAAATTTAATAAATTATTGCACTAAGCCTCCCAATTAATCTTTTAGTTATTATTAATATCAAAAATTATTCCAATTAAATTTGAAAAAAATTTAATTAATTTCTAACTGAAACATACTATTTTGCAAAACTTCTTTTAGATACTCAATAGGAATTTGTTATACTTTACTCGTTTTTGGGGAAATATACCGTCCCCCTCCGTTGTATCCGCGCCTGTAGAGGGTTAATAAGTTTCACAAAAATATTTGCCTTAATATTTTCAAAGTTGCTAAGCATATCCTTTATATTCTAGGGTGGGCCAAAAAAAAAATTTTTTTGTTTTTTTTCCACTTTATACTCTGAATAATACGCTGGTAGACACCAGAAAAAAATTCTCTCCAAGTATGAGCTTTAACTGTAAGAGGAAGGTCCTTCGCCTCTCAGGTTTTTATTTTTTCGTTGTTATTAGAAAGAAAAATTCATATCTGGGTATTTACTATTTGCAAAATAATATCTCGTCTCACATATTTGTAGGAAATGGAATTCTCTACAAAAAAGGGTGTATAAAAATTTTTTTAAAACCTCACCGTTCAAAAGTTATTAATGGTTGAAGTTTGACTATTTTCAGACATATTTCTTTTTTTTAACGAATTTTATAACTCGTTCAGAAAAAATTATTATGATAGGCGCAAATCATAATTTTATAAGAAATAAGTACGAGTTTTTTTTTCCTTTTTTAAGAATGGAACAAATAGACCCATACAGCAAAGAGTTATAGGATTAAAATTTTCCACAAAAATTTTAAATGTGGTGTTCTACATAAAAGTACTGAACAATCATACATCTTAAACGTGAGGCTTAAGAGATTTCCTATGTCGAGTACTAATTTTACATAAGTATGAAATTAACCCTGAAACAAATTTCAATTTTGAAATGACTCCCAGCCTTCGAATTGAGTGTGGGGCTTGGTTGTCTTTAAATATCTACAGTAGAACTTTATGGCAAATATTATCGTAGAAAATTTTAAGCCGCTATATCGGCGCAGAATGGAAGTGCTTTCCTTATTTTTTAGAAAGGTACATAAAGACCCACACAACAAAGACTTAGAGGTTTAAAATGTTTCACAAAAATGTTTTCCGCGGTGTTTTACAAAAAAGTGCTGAGCACACTTTAAAACTAAAACGCAATACTTCGAAGATTTTTATGCCGCCTACTAATTATGAATCACCCCAATCGTAAATATTTTTTTCCTCGAAATGTTTTCCCTTTCCCTACTTTTGTGATCGTGAATAAAAAATCGAAAAATTCCCCTTATCATGAATAATTTTTTCACGTGGATTTTTTCCCTTTTCCCCTGTTTTTGTTCACCTTATTTTAGCAAACGAAATAGATAAATACATCATGTAATTGCTATTTTATCCTTCTCATTATTATAGCTTATAAATATATATTTTTAGGACAAATTCACTAAATAGAGTTCATTTATCTTAATACTAACACATTTATCTCAACACTACCTCCATGCAACACCTACCCGCCACACATGAACTAAGTTTCGCGATGATGGAATAGCGAATGATTTTTCCGCGTATGTAGAGAATCATTCGTTGCGTCCAAAATATATAAAAAACCATTTTTACTTACTCTTGAGAAAATTTAATTTAACACCAAAAGACTATTTAATTGAATTAGGCTGCCTGCAATGGCTCAGGTACTCCAAGGCATTGGATGCATCTAGCAATCCTGGACGAAGATTTCGATTTTGATTAGATTCCTCATGGAATGCAAAGATAATTCCTATTCTTAGCACTGCATTTTTTATTTTATAACAAAAATTTCTTTGATTTTTAATTTATTTTATTAAGCTTCTTCCTTATTTACATTCACTGAGAACTGATAGCGGGAAAAAATGTTCACGGGAACTTCACGATAGCAATCTTCTCTCGAAGGGAAATGAAAAGTTCATGGGAACATAAATTTCACTTGTTATTCGCGATAGGGGTGAATAAGTACGAAATTAGCCCTTAAACACATTTTAACTTTTGAATGATTTCTGGCGTTCAATTTGAGTCTGGAGCTTGCATGTCTTCTAAGAAATACAGTAGCATTTTATGACAAATATTTTTGTAGAACATTTAGCCCGCTGAAGAGGTTTTCGTCCACAGCGATACCATTCTTAGCTCTTTTTTACGATATGACGAAAAACCATATGGCATACTGTGTTGTCATATCGTAAGTTTTTTACGATATGACAACACTGCGACATGATAACACCGTGCATGGCAATCTTAGTATTGTTATATCGTAAAAAACTTACGATATGACAACACAGTATGTCATATGGTTTTTTGTCATATCGTAAAAGAGAGCTAAAAATGGCCTTGCTGTTCGTCCCTTTTTAAGGAAAGTGACAAAAAAGCTCATATAACGCAGAGCTATAGGCTTAAAATGGTCCACAAAATTGTTTAATGTGCTTTTAAAATGCTGAAGACATCTTTTACCTTGAACTTAAGGCTTATAAGATCTCTTATCCCGAATCATTATAGCTATGTGTAAAACGGGGGGAACTTTAACTCCCTCTAGAATGAATCTCAGAGGTAAGCTTTCAAAACAACGATACACATGTATTTTTTTTTTGTGATTTCTACCATAACCAATTGCTAGAACCAGTAATGTAAAAAAAAATTGATTTTGTTGTATAAATGTACAAACATACATATTTTTGTGTAATAACAAATTTTCAATACTAGCATATTTCAATAATTGTTATTAAATTGTATTAAAACCAACAGTATTATGTTCCCTACAAAATTGTGCTATTTGAGACAATTATGGTGTGGTTCCTCTAACCATGTTACAACCAACTTTTTCTCTGCAAGCATTAAAATTTCAAAGCTTCCAAGCTCAAAGACTTCAGCTAATGATGCAACATTTCTCCAAACAATGAAGCTTTGCGAAATCACTTTGCAAGAGCAGCAGAAAAATATAAAGATTTAGAAACAAGATTGCGAAATTTTCTGATAAACTCGAACCATTGCTAAATTGCGCTTTGGTGAACCAAATATATAAGTGTGTCATTTCCTATGGCTGCCTTTGTTCAATAATGATTAAAATCTGCAATGCAAAAAGTTTCCTTCGTTATACCTTCTCATCTGTCGAGGAAAGAGTGAACTTTTATCTCTCTTTTGTTATTGTATTTTTAAAACTATTTTTGCAATAGCGAAAATAAATTATTTATATATTTTCCCATAAATATTTTCGTTACACAAATCATTAAATGACATAATAACGGAAATTTACACGTTACACTGATTCTCTCGCATAAACATACAGAACATAGTTGTGAACATTTTTACAACAAAATTGCTAAAACGGATGTAATGATGATATAGGATTACACAACTACTACTGCTGCCGTTCTGACAACAATATTAAGGACAACAACATTGATGTCCAGAAAAAGATAAAAAAGAATAACAACAAAACTAATATTTCATACAGCAATTAAAATCAAACAATTTCCGAAAATTGCAACCGTAAATGATTTTATCTGTATCCCGCTCTATCTCTTTCTATCTGCCTTTATAGCCATCTAAAGCGACCGTTTGACAGTTTCCGGCAAATGAAACAATTACAATTCTAGTGTAGAAAATAAAAAATGACACGTGCGAAAATTACGCCGTTAAAAAACACAAAGAAAATATTGAGATGGTATTGAATATTGACAATTATTCGAAATAGAAAATCTCAAATAGAAGTGAATTGATGTTTTGATTTGTTGCTACGAGTATATAAATTATGAGTCCAAAGTGTTTATGGTTGTAATTTAGGGATGTTCCTGTAGAGGGCAGATTTTGGCACTATCTCAGCCTGTATTTGCAACTAACTATGTAAGTATGTAAGGGTGTATTGGTTGCAAATAATATTGAATTGGAAAATATGATATTTTCTATAATGTTTTTGTTGTGATTATGAATTGTAATTTTGTCAAAACTTTGTGCTTCTTTTTATATTTTGAAATCCATTACAAATTTTATATTATCGCAAACGTTTGCATTGAATCACATGATCTGTGAGAATTTTTTCCTGCTGTTTTTTTTTCTACTATTGCTGTTGCAAATTTATCGTTAATAGATTTATTGGCTACAGTTGTTATAAAGGAAAACGTATCAATATCGTGTTTTTTGTCTAATCTAATAGACACGTGAAGTTGTTCTTCTTTACTTCAAGTCCTTAGAGAATATTATTTGCGCCCAGTTATTATTTCAAGTAACTGAGGGTGGCAAAGAAAATATTTTAAGTATGAGAATGGTTTTGTCTATTCATTCACTAAACAATGAATTTGGAATATGATTTTATTATTCTTTAATTTCGCCAAATTGTTTATATTCTATTAAATTATGAGTTCTTTTTTTTCCTCTTGGCTCTTGTAGTTCCATTATTAATTTCTTTATATTCAATGTCTTGTGCTTATTCTAATGTGTTTTTCTTTTTCTGACAAAAGTCTACCCTTTTTTTTGCGGAGAGACAATAAAAACTCCTTTTTTCTATAAATGTTATTTAAATTTGTTAGAAGATTTCTTTCATTTATTTCAGAAGTAGTTTATCATAAACGGCAAAAGATATGAAAAGTCATTCAATGTCCAAAAAGACAGCGTGATTTTCTTTATTTTTTCAAAGGGGTTGCGCTTATATAAGGCGCGATGAAAACATAAGTGGCCCTTTGCATAGAAAATAATTTTAATATGAAAATGTTTGGAACAAAAAACTAATTGAGGTCAGTCTTACATTATACCTCCTAGTGGGTATAATTTCGCTCCTAGATTTTACCACTCTATGAGCATCCTAGGAGCTGTAGGGGCCAACTTTTTGAAATTTTATAAAGTTTGTTACTTTGTATGGGAGCCCTCTTAAGGAATGGAGATAGGGGTTAATATGATCAGAAAAAATTTCGAAAAGGAAAAACTACATTTTATCTGTCTAGAATTGGCTCTGTGGCAGTTATGGAGTTTTTTTTGTAAATTTTTCCCTTTTTGCTCCAACTTTAAAAGTATCAACTATATATATTTATTCATAGTTCCATATAAGCTATCATCAGGTAAATTTTTAGTTAGGAGGAAATTACGGAAACATTTTTTTTGTCGTTGGATGGATAAGCGGCCGCCGCTTATACCCCAACGGAACCGCAGCTGACTTTCATGTGGCCTTATGATACTACTCCCTGATGCGTCTCACACATTGTCGTTCGGGAGGAAATCTGTCATGTCAATCTGTCACTGGCTTCCATTGTAACAAGTTTGTATACTGAAGATTTCCCATTCATTTTGTAAAGTCTCAAGATCACCAAACAGAGTTGAAGGCTTATGATACAAATTTTCTATGGAAATTTGTTTCACAAACCTCTTGTTAACATTTGATAATTTATTATGAATATGGCCCTAAAACGAAAAGTTTGTCTGATATATAACAAAAAAATCTGCATACGTTATTGTTAGCTTAGTTAATTGTTATGTGTTATTATTGTTATTATTTAAAACTTTAAAAAAAATTTTTACTGACTCAGACAAAAACTTACTTTGATATATTACTAAAAATCCAGTAAATATTTTTGTTGGACTTAGTAAACTAGTTTTCGTAGAATTCCTAATTATTTCTAGACAAATTGTTTTATAAATTCGGAAAAGATATTGTTTGATATATAACAGAAAATCCAGTAAATATTTTTGTTTGATTCAGTTAATTACTTTGCTTAGAATTTGTAAATATTTTTAGACAAATTGCTTCATAGATTTCGACAATTTGTTTACTGAAAAAAACCCCATTTTTTAATGAAATTGTTGAGACGTTTTTCTGTATTTACAAAACATGTTTTTAGGTTCATTCTAGACAAAATATTTACTAATTCATTGAATTTGTTTGCTCAAAATTAATTTTAGTTTTCCCTTTGTGGTTCCAATTGAAAAAAGTGTAATAAATCAATGTCTTTGCGATCCAATAACAAAACGATGTAAATAAAAATCATAGTGGAGGACCTATGCTTTGAGAAAAATGAAATTTGGTGCAAACTGTTAAAACACAAAGTTGAGCTACAGGGTGTCAAATTTAACTACAGCTACTAGCCAATTTTAATGAATAAAGTTTATTTTATTAATACATATTTAATATATTTTCAAAGATATTTGTCTTTGAATTTTAAAATTTTAGTTCGACTTTGTTCTTTATTTCGTCAATATCTCCGGTAATAGCATAGCCAAAATATCCCAAAAAAATATTTTATGATTTGTAACACAATCATTGATAACATGCAGCAAAAGGTTTTAAGTTATATGAATTCATGTTGTTTTATATACGTGGCTGCCTACTGCACGCAAGCAATCAAGTATAATCAATAAAATTCCGTTTTGACACTCAATTCATGTAGTCGTGAAAAGTAATCAAAATCAAGACCTTGAAATGAGAATGAAAAATGGCAAAATTTTTACAAAAATAAATTGAAATTTTTTTTTTCAAAACTAAAATTTTTTTATTTGCAATACTTGTGAATAATATACTTCAGAAATGTAAATAAGGTATATAAAACAAGAAAGCTGATCTAGAATAAGATCAAAAATATGTTGAAAAACATGTGTAGTAAAAATAAGAAGAGTACAAGTGATACAATATCAAGAAAAAAATCAAAAATGAGAAAGAAAAAATTAAGTAGGTCATAACTTTGTAGCCCATTATCAAACAAAATTTCACATGAAAAGGTGTCATTCTAAAACAAATACAGGGGCCTAATCGTCGCTTTCGATATCGAGCTGATTCGATCGAGTTTTCTTAGTTTGAGATTATGACATTCGATATCGAACAATATAAACACATTGCCCGATATCGAATGTCATAATCTCAAACTAAGAAAACTCGATCGAATCAGCTCGGTATCGTAAGCGACGATTAGACCCAATGATAATTTTAACAAAAGGAATATAGGGCCCATTACATCATGCGATACCAATATGAACATATTTAAAGCTGAAAAAAATTTATTAACCAAAAAAGTCCAGTATTTTTCTTAAAGAAAAATTTCCAAAGGAAAAATCTAATATAATATTTTTTTCATTTTTCTTTAGATAAAACAAGACGAGTTACTGCTTAAGAAAAAATCATAAAATTTCTAAAATAATAAAGCAAATAGAAAAAATAAATTCATCACAGCCAAAGAAGTTTGCTTCTACAAAAGGGTATTTTTAACCCACGACTGCTTTTTACCCACCAAAAGATGGCCACTTAGCGAAGTCATTTGATGCAGCAAGCTTCATCTCCCATTTTTTTCTTCTTTACAAAGAAAAGAAAAACAGCAACTTGTCTAAAGAAATGGCTTAAGGATGTTATGAATTCAAATTAAAAGTATACAAATCTAATAACTGGGCATTAACTGACTAGAAGAAGAATTTTTGGGGGATAAAATCACTTAAAAGAAGAACTGAGTGAGTTAAAATGGGAAATGGAAAAAAGTCATGTTTTATGTTTGTGTTCATTTCATATTTAAATTTGTTACATTAAAAATAAACAAATACAAATTGCTTATAATTGCTAAGCTTTTAAGATTTTTTTCATATTGTTTCTATTTTTTCCTTATGAGTGCAATTTTTTGTAAAATTTTTACAAAATTTGTAAATAAAAGGATGCTTTGAGGAAAATAAAGGATTTTAATGACTTCTGCAGCAAAATAAGAAAAAGGAAACTATAATTTAATTTTCAACTTCTGCTTGGTTTTATTAGTTGAACTAAGTTTTTTTCTGTATGTGTCCTTTGATTATCCTTTATTTTAGTTTTATTTTTTCACTCATATTGTAATAAATAAAATTTTCTTATTTATTTGTTTAATTTTGTAATTATTTTGATTTATTTTGTAAAAGACATCTCTTATTTGTTTCATAAAATATTTGTTTATATATTTCTCTTTATTTAAGTGCAATTTTTAAGATTATTATTTGTACTCATACTAGTTGTCTTGCAAATATTCTTTTCAAAATAAGATTCATAAAATATTTTGTTTTTTGATTAATAGTAAAGATTTTGGCAAAGAATAGATTTGTAGTTTTTTCGCCATTTATTTTCTTAAATATTTTCCACACCAACGCCACGCAAAGTTATAAAAATGATTTAAGAAGGTTGATGATTTCTTTATAAGGCCATAAAGCGTTAAAGTTTTTTTTTTAATTGGGAATGAAAGAGCTTTGAGTATATAGCCAATGATGTCGTTCATCAGTTCATAAAAAAAATAGTAAAAGGAATTAAATCTAAATAAGCTGACATAAACCGATAGAAAATTTACTGAAAATGCTTTACTGAACTGCACTTACCTCGAAGCAATAGCAAAAAAGGATCCTAAAATAGGTCGAAAATATAATTACCATCGTAACTTTTACAAATATTATCCGATTTTAATTAATTTAAACTTGCTGCAAAGTTTATGAAGAGATAAAGAAAATTCATTAAGTTATCTTCAATATATTCAAAGATACTTGGCTTTGAATTTTAAAATTTAGATTTTTGTACTCGACTTTGTTCAGTATTTTGTCAATATCTCTGGATTTAGCATAACCAAAAATTTCACAAGAAATATTTTAAGATTTTTCACATAATCCTTGATAACATGCGATTAAAGCATGCAAGCTACATCCAGCATTGGGCGAAAATAGTGAATTTTACTATGAAATTCTAAATTAATCGCTTAAGAAAAAAATCGAGTTTTTCCAAATTTCTCAACAACTTATATTAGATATATTTAAAACAATTAATCTAGCTTTTAATTAATACCCGCCCGCTCAAAAATGTTGCCAGGAGAGCAGATTTTATAAAAATAGTACACAGTTCAGAAGTATATTATTTATCTACATGAAAACTGTACTAGACTTCATTTTTTAATTTTTATTTCTTTTCAATTTTTAAAAAGCATAGAAATCTTCTTATGTTTGAAAGTTTTGAACGATACATTAAGGGGATATTTTTTATGAATTGTTTTTAGCGCAAAATATATTACGTATGAGTAATATTGTAGTACAATCATATTACTCATTTTTGCCCTAAATTGGAAATCCGCATTTTCTACCATATATATTTGAAACTTCCGCATGTTATCAAGGATTGTATTAAAAATCGTAAAATATTCCTTCGCAAATTTTGCCCATGCTATCATCGGAGATATTGACGAAGTAGAGAGCAAAGTAGGGGTAAAAAATCAAAATTTTAAAATAAACTGGTCTTTACTTAATTACAAACTTTACAAAATTTATTTAATGGAGGTTTTTTATTTAGTTTTTGGAGCTGGTAATGTTTGCTGCTCCAAAAAATGAAACAAATCGTGTATTTACTTGCATTTACTCTTAGAATATATCAGAAGTAGAATCGGCTGAATTTTTTTTAAAGAGAAGTAACACAATCAGGCAAATAATGCCTACCAGTTAATTAATTAATGTTACCTTTGCTGGGACAGTGATAGTGTAGAGAGAGCAGGTTGTGAAGTGGGAGAGAGATAGAAAGCTTAATTCATTTACAACCCTGCTATTACGCGTTTTTTGTAGAGCAGTGTTGCAAGCCCTTCTGGTTTCATATAGAGGCATTTAGTTGGTTAAGCTGTATAGCCATTTCATTAGCTCTTTTACTCCGCCGACGGTCTGCCACAATACCGACGAAGGAGGGTGCTGTGAAGTGCATTAGGATATGCTAGTATTAATCGCTGGTGGTACTGCCAACGTGATCAGCGCTATGCCATCATCACTTTAACAGTCCAACAACAACCAACACAATAACACACCAATGCAAATGAGAAAAATGCATGATGTTGTTGGCTTGCCTGAAACTACTCTTGAACTCACGACGTCAGGGTTTGTAGTCAAACGCGCTAACTACTCAGCCAACAGCACCCTCAAAGAATTTTTCGCTTGTCTTGTGGTGTAAAAGCTGTGAAAGTACCTCCTTTGTAATTTTGATTATAGTTCTCACGATTTTTTATGTAACTCATTATTTTATTATTTCTTTCGGTTTTTCTAGCGATTTCGCAATAGGAATAGTTTTCAGAGTAGTAAACATCACTTTTTACCATTTAAAGCACTTTTTCTATCCATTTTGATTTCGTCAACTACTGTCACGCGGTCTATTTTTAATATAATTTAAGTTTCTAAAGCATTACCATAACAGGCAACTTGATTTAAGCTAATACTGAGTGTGGTTCTATTCTGTTGAACCAAAAAATGAATGAGGAATAACTCACCTGACTACACTCTAAAACACTTTTGTTGAAAATTAGGTCGATAATAGTCGGCAACACTTTTCAGATTATTATCGACCTAAAATTACACAAGCATTATTTTTGAACAAAATGTTTTTACTAAAAAAAAGCGACTGGCTGCGTGCAGGTTTGAGTCGCGACCTTCTGACTGATAGTCTGACATATCTACCATTCAGCCATTGCCGTATGTTACATTTTTTCCACTTGGACTAAATATGTTTAATTTGAAAGGTTTTTTCTTTAACAAAATAACTACAAAATCGATGTAATTTTAGACAAAGAGAAATTTTCAACACAAATTTAGACAATATATGATCGTAAATTTTAAGTAATGTTTTAGAGTGTACAAACAAAGATAAAACACTACCGTTATAGTGCATTTTTATTTAAACAGTTTCCTTAAATTGTCATTTGAAGGTTATATTATCTTTTTGCAAAGCATATTTTTTATTGTTCTCGTGATCGCCTGCTTTAAATAATGTTTAGTTAAAAATTTTTTGTTTCTATCCTGATACCCCCACCGTGTATATCAATGAAAACAATTCAAAATGTTTTCCTTAAAAGTAATATCACATTCAAAATTTCATAATTTCGCCGATTTTCATCTCGAAAACTATATTATTTATAAAGATGATTTTTATATCATTTTAAAGAGTATACTTGGGACTAGAAAAAATACATAGAACAAAAAAATACATATCTGCAAGGTTTTGTTTTAACTACATGACTTTAAACAATCATTATTCGAAAGTTTGTCTACGGTGGTCCTTGATTTGTCATAGCTTCGGACCACTAATTAAGTCTATACAAGAAAATTCTATCAACCCATACAATATCACAAGGCCTTTTTTATTTTATATCATTTTCATAATAAAAATTCCAAATTAGGTTTTGTTTAGCACTAATGAAAAACAAATTTCGCAGAACCCTTATCTTTACAATATGTGAATGGATATTTTAGAATACTCAAGGGGTTATAAAAAACGATTCCAATACCAAGTTATTTATACGATCTTATATATAAATAGTTTTAAGTAAGTGTTATTGCTGTTTTGCATATTCCGAACGGATGGATGCGGTTGTGTAAGCCTTTTCTTGATTTTTGGGCTTACACCTCTTGCTTACAGAGAATCACCAGCTTTTGCAAAAGTTTTCCAATCACTAACAAAATATTTATTTGTCAAGTTATAGTGCTTCCAAGTGGGAATTCTCCATATACAAATCATGCCTCTTGTAAGCACGTTTATTGTAAGCAGAAGTATTGCTTTTCTACCTTACAAACCTGCTTATATCCAAGCTCCAATTTTTACTATGTATGTATTTAATGTTGACAAATTGCATAAAAATGTTTAAAATGTTTTCTACTCGATGCGAAGTTATCTTTTACATTTGATTTTAATTTTTATCAAAATTCAAGAACAACATTTTAATTTTAGCCAGCTAGATTGAAGAATATGCGTACTTAAAATATTTCTTCAAACTTTAAATTCTCTTAAGTAAATGTTCTTAAATTTATATTCCAAAAAACTGTTTTCAACTTTTTTGCACAAATATTTCATTTTCCTATACTCAAAAATGAACTTTACCTTCTGTTACTGTTATTTAAAGCATCATAAACTACAACAATTTAACTAAATACTCTCGTACATACAACCTTCTTACAATCGATTGTCCACCCCCTTAAACTTACACCCTTCGCACTATTAAAAATAATAAACAAATTTTACCTTTAATAATAAATTGCAGCTGTGTTCATATAAAACTTAACTCCCAACTCTTTGACCAAATACAAATAAATACCTTTAATAAAAAATCTAGTTTATTACAAGAAAATGTAGTTTTTCTTTTAAACATTTGTGAGTTTGTGTATGTAGTCGAACAATAAAAATAGACCTTTTGCAGCAAGTGTGAGTGAGTAAAATGGACCTAAATAAATAAAAATATATGTTTATAAGCAAAATATTGTATTAACAATAGAAAATACATATATAATATTTCCATATTTTCTTTTCTTTATATATTTACGATTGTATCTTGTGAATTGCCAAAAATTTTATGCGCCATGAACAATTAGGAAGGTATGAAATCAAATATTTTATGCTGACCAAATGTTTTGTAACTTACTGCATACATTTATTAGGTTTTCGTAAAATAAAAATAAGGTGCTGAAGAAATATCTTGATAGGAAATAAGGAGAACAGTGGGTTACAGATATATTAAATAAAGTGTAGAATTTTTTAGTTGAAAACTAGAAAGTTTGTCTAAAATAAAATTTAGTTTTCAGTAAATATTCTTTAGTGAATCAGAGAATTTTTTGTTTGAATTTTATTTAGGACGAAAATACCAGAAACTATAACAAAAGCTAGACATATAAATAACAACAATAATAGCAAAAGGAATGCGATTGTCGGAATTCATACAATTTGTATCAAACGTAAATTGTAACAAGTTTATTTACTGAAGATTTCTGAGTGAATCAATCCCTTAATGTTGTTGCCTTAATTCTCATTAGTTTTTTTAGAGTTTTTAGATAAACATACAGAGTTGAACACATTCAACAAAGCGAAATCTCATGAATGCTTAATGGATGATAATAAAACTTAAAAAATATTTAAAAAACGTTTTACTGACTCAGATAAAAAGTTTGTTTGATTTATTTAAAAAAGTCCGTTAAATATGTGTTTGATTCAGTAAACTATTTTGTTTAGAATGTGATCGACAAGAAGGTGACTGACAAGATTGCATATGCCAAGCCACTATAACATGAATTTCACATTTAAACATTTAAAGCGCCGATATACATATCGGCCCTCTGCCAAAATCAGTTCTTAGAGTCGTGTATTTTATTTCTTTTGCGTTGTAAAGTGTTCTTGAGACATTACTAAAAAATTGCAGCTTCCTGAAGCAGGTTCTTAAGGAAAAATTACCAGCGGCCTTAATTAAAGTATAATAGAACTCCTATAAAATATTCAAAGATATACTTTTTCCCCAGCACTTCATCTTTATGCTGAACATTTTTCATTTATGTGTATGACAAACTTTAAAGCTTTCAGTGGCCATTGGAGCTATATTTTTATCCAGCAGGTTTTGGAAGGATATTCGTTCTATTTGTATATAATTTCTGGCGATTTTTTTTATCCTTATTAAGGTTTTCACATCATCAAAAGATGACACAAATATTTCTCAGCACACTGTGCAAAAACCCCTCAAAAATATTAAGGTTGGTTATGTATTTTTGTCACCATTATCATCTTATTCTCGTAATCAACGTCGTAAAGAGAGTTCGCATTCTGTTACACGGATTGTTTTTATAATAAAACGTTGTCCATTGTCCATATTTACCAAAGAATCAAATTATGAATTTCATAAATGATAAGGTGTTCGTAACAAGGACTTCAAGCAGGCGAGCACATGACATAAGAGGGTTGGGATTTGTGGCCAAGAAGGTAAGTATGGGCGGTTAGTTGGACATTGAAGAAAAAAATGAAAAGGACAATTCATAAGCATATTTATGAAATGTGACGAACTGAAATCATATGTATAAAAATATATAAATATAGTTTCACATCTACGTGTATGCTTATAAGTGTCCTTACAAAATGCCCTTGGTGTTAATATACCTTTTGTTTTCCTGCTTCCATATTTATATTTTGTCATACATTTAAACAAAAATCTCATATAAAAAAGAAGAAAAAAATAGATTTTTGTAAATGCTTTTAGTTTCTATTTAAGGACAAGCCCACCCCTGAGGTAGGCTACACTTAAATGCAAAAGGCCTCTGAGTATTGAGAATAGAATTAAAATTTCTAGTTACATAAGTGTGGGCTGTTAGTCTATTATTATTCTAGTTTATTATAGGTAAAGTTTTATCCTCGGGGATAAACAGAAGATGGGTAGTAAGGATATAAAAAGGACATTGTTGTAAATATATATATGTGACGACATATGGCCAAAAACAACAAAGAACTGTTTATCCTTATAAACGACAATATTTATGGAAAATAAATTTAAACATATAAAAACTTAAGGTAACATCGGAGTAAGGAAAAATAACACAGCAGTATGTAAAAAAATTGCATGGAGTCAGTCATTGTGCTCCGTTAAAAGATTTTGAGTATTCAATATTTGTCTTAACTTAATTTGAAAATTGTTCATTTAACTTCTTTAATTTGCTGCAATTTTCTACTTTAGTCTGCAAAATTACCTTAATTTTACATCATTAACATAACGGGACATCTGTTGTGAATCTTAAAAAAATAGAACAACCCATTTTTTTTTTGCAAGTTGAAGGCAGGCATAAATTTAGACAATTTAACCTGAAGCTAAAGTAATGTTTTTTATATGTCTGTCACACATGACACGTAACTAGATGTTTGAATTAATGTAAATAAATATTTGTAGAAAAGAAAACATCGTAAGAATTGTTGAGAGTCAGAAACTTGTCACAATAATTTGAAGTGGTCATGGGTTCAAGTCACGTGCCAAATTTTACGATTCTTTTATTTCCATTCGCATGTCATTAACACATTGACCAGATTATTTTAGAATAATGTTTACCTGACGACGACTATACAAAATCTTTAAGAAATAGTAATTTAATAAAAATTTTAAGAATTCTGGTAAAACGTAGTAGTTTTTTAATGCGCTACAAAGTAATGAGTGCTACTTATTTAAGTCATTATTTTGTTCTGCATTTATAATTAAGTGGTCGTTAAAAATAAAATTTTTTCGGACGTCCCAAAAAAACCCCTTTCCTTTGATGAACAAATAACATATGTTAATTTTCTAGTTTTTTAAACAACACGAACACTGCCTCAAGCCGGTCTAAGTTTATTTTTTTAACTGAGGAAAAATAACTTTTATGGATCTTAAATTATTCATTAGATAGAGTTGATTAGTTTATTATTGAGAATATCTCCATAAATATGAATTTTATGAAAAAATCAGTTGAGAGCAGTTTTGTAGAGAATTTCATTTCCCACAAAACTGCTTTCATAACTTTTTGGAAATTCGGCTACTTAAAAAAATACGATTTTGTCAAAAAAATAAATTGAAAAGTGTTCTTTGTGTTAAAAAAATAAAAAATTAGCTTATATTATTTAATCATCAAAAGGAAGATTTTTGGCGTTCCCATTTTTAACGAGCACTCTAATGTACAATAATGACTTTATGGAAATGCTTAAAATATGTACGTATTTATATTGCTATCGAGGCTAGATTTAGCCTTTTGTTTTGTATTTTAGCCTCGAAATTTACGTTTTAGCTTTTACTTTTCATTTAGCCTACAAAAGGCAAAATTTTTTCTCTACAATTAAACATTTAAATCTAGTTTTTTTATTTTTAAGACAAGCTTTTGTAGTAGATTTGTAGTAAATTTGTGTGCGACGGCTAGTTAATGTCCTAAGAAAAGGAATATATGTATATATTTTTTTAAATCTCCTAACTTCAGTCAGGAATGCATCTTCCGAGTTGAAGTGGATCAAGTGGATGCGTGGAAAGCTGATATCAAAGGGAAAATGCCGTAAGGACAATAAACGACAGGACACTGAAACTTCAGATATCATCTGGCTAAAATTTGTAGAGTGTGCTAGTAGAATCTGAAACAGCAGCGCACGTTGTGTGTTAGTGTCTAGCTTTGGCAAGCATTAGACTGAGCACCACTTGCCGACACCTTTAGACATCAATGCGATGGTTGAACGCAGACAAGAGAGTGGCTACCGATTACTATAGATTCATTGATGAGAATGGAAATATATAATTACCTGTTGACTGCCAACAATAACTAAAGACATTTCTCAGCGATTGAGTCGTTGGTCGACCTAATGGTTGGCTGTGCCAACAATCACTGTGAGATGAATGGGATAGCAGTGGTCTGCTCAGGCGCGGATCAAGCTTAATTTATTTTTTATAAAATTTGTTTTAGATCGACAAAACTCGCCAGAACCTGATTCGATATCCCCCCAAAATGCATAAGCAAAATTGTGGCACGAATTTGGTGTGAACAACAACATTAAATGTTTAGAATTTAAAAGAAGAATGTTTGTAACAAACACGACAGCAGCGAGGCTTTCCTTGATACTTGTATGATATAAATTTATTTTCAGTTTGCAACTGGAGTTTTGCAGTTTGCAACTTTTAATATTTGCTCAAAAAAACGTAACCACTACTTTTTCCAAGGGTTGGTCTGGCTTAACCTTACTTTTCAGATCACAAAATAAAGTTTATTATGCTGCAAAAAGCTATTTTTATTTTATTTTTAATAAATGCGAACTAATATCTAAGAAAATATTGGAATTAAAGGAAATACAATTTTAGCTTGTCTGTTGGTCACGTTTTTTTCGGCAAATATTTGCCCAGTGTGAGCGTACCTTAACGTTTAAGGTATAACATGTCCTTAGCACTTTTATGCAAAACAACAAGAGAAAAATTTTTGTGGAAAATTTTAATCCTCTAACTAATCGTTGTACGGGTATTTTTGGCCCTTTTTTAAAAAAGTGGCCAAAAAACTCGCTTGCAGCGGCGATATAGCAACCTGTAATATTCAAAAAAATATTTGTTATAACTCTTCTTAAGTTTTTAAAGACACGCAAACTCCAGACCCCACGTGGGCGGACGCCAGAAATCATTCAAAACTTAAAATGTGTTCAAGGGTTAACTTCGTCCTTATTCACAATTTGTACTGGGTATAGAAGATCTAGCAAGCCTTACGTTTACGGTACAATATATGTTTACTGTTTTTATATTAAACTCAAGGATTAATACTTTTGTAAAATATTTCAGCCCGCTTTATCGCCGTTTAAGGGGATTTTTACGCCTTTTTTAAGAAAAGGACAAAAATACTCCTACAACGAAAAGTTAAAGGGTTAAAATATTTCACAAAATTGTTGATAGCGTGTTTTACGCGTAGAAATTTAATTGCCTAATCGGTATTTTAATTTACAGACTTTTGTTCTGTAGCCGGATTAGACTTTTGAAACATTCGCATATGAAGACTAGTTGGTAGAGCGTTGGGCCAACTAAAGAAAATTGGTGTTGAACTGAATAATAGAAAGAAAATAGACCGCTTAACATGCGCCTAGACACGACAGCGCCTATAGTTCACAGTGTGATTTCCACTGAGTGTTGAGTCATCTTTTGAATTATCACAAACAAAAAATAAGGAAATGACCTCAACATTTTAATGATGTTTTCAATAAAAAATTTTGCTCCAATTTTTATTTTTAAATTTTTTGCTTTAGGTAAAGTTCCCACCTAAAGCACAAAAATGCATCCAAAATAAAATATGGCATCAAACTTAAAATTTTAAAATCACTCCAATTGTTTTCTATTGACAACAAGAAAGACCGTTTGCCAAATTCCCCATATTTTTAGGAATATTTTAAATTTTTGGCTGGGGAAAATTAAGATTCCCTGGATCTGGTTTAAAATACATTACCATTCAAATAAATTTTTCACTTCTATACTTTTGTATTTTTACGGAGATAAACCATTAACCATTTAATTGGGTGACAAAATAAACATCATAGAGGTATAGAACTTCGAATTGAAATAAAACACAAGAAAATCGTTTTAATGTCCATCAATTTGGCTTTATTGGAATAAAGCCAATTCTACAGGTCCAATTTTCAACCACTTTTTCGAGCATATGGGGCCGTATGTTGGCAATAACGCTACGAATGTTGGCTTCCAAGTCCCCTAACGTTTCTGGTTTGTTGGCGTAGACGAGCGACTTCACATATCCCCAAAGAAAATAATCCAATGGTGTCAAATCACACGATCTTGGTGGCCAATTGACAGGTCCATTCCGCGAAATTATGCGCTCATCGAATGTTTCCTTCAATAAATCGATTGTGACGTGCGCTGTGTGGCATGTAGCGCCGTCTTGTTGGAACCACAACTCATCCACATTCATGCCATCCAATTCGGGAACAAAATAGTCGGTTATCATGGCTCTATACCGGTCTCCAAAGCTCCAATTGCTGTGCACGGTGGCGAATCGATTCATTCGGGTCCTCTTCAACACTTTGCTCTACAGCGGCAATTGTTTCTTCGGTGCGCACTGTTCGACGTCTCTGCGGATGCGTATTATCACATAGAGTAAACGTAGTGCGAAAACGATCCATGGTTAACCGAATTAATTGCTCTGATGGACGATTATGTCGACCATAAAATGGACGGAGCTTGCGGTAAACTTCGCGAACTGAACCATTATTTTCGAAATAAATTTGCACGATTTGCAAGCGTTGTTCTTTTGTCAACCTGTTCATGATGAAATGGCAAACCAAACTAAATATTAATCACTTGAAAGCTGACAAAATGGCCGCCAGTTAAAAAAGTGATGCCAACTTAAAGTTCTATACCTCAATAAAAAACACCCAATATAAGTAAAATAGTTTTAATTAACAACTTTAGAATGATTCAAATTAATTTTAGCAATTTTAGTCCATATTTTAGCCAAAACACTAATACTTTAAGCATTGAGAAGAAAATCGGCCGGTAGAACCAATACATTTCATGTGTAATTAAATAAAATTTATTATTTATAGTCTGGCCGACAATGAGGGAAACAAATAAATTAAGTAGGCGTTTAAATAGTTCATATTTCATTTTACCCATCAACTTGAAGAGACAGCAGAGCAGAGTAGAACAGGCAACTATGATAATGATCATTTATGTACGACTACATACAATACATACATGGGAACAGTGGTGTTGACAATAAATTTTACCAATTTCCACTCAACACATTACGAAAAATTCTTTATAATGAGGAACAAATAGAAAAGCCAAGAGTGCATGATGTTACCAGAATATTAGAAAAAATACCTTATTTCTGCACATTTTATTTTAAAATATGTTGTTGTCTGCAAAATGTTTTTTTTGGATTGTAAAAAGTAAAAAATCATGTGTCAACACATGATCATTAATGATTAGAGGAGACCCCACCATGGTTGTATTCACATGTAAATAAAATTGTTTTAATTTCTATTTCGTAAGCAAATTTTAAATGTTTTACTATTGTGGCATATAACCGAAACGGAGAGCAACGGAGAGCCAGCAAACATTTTGATTAATATCAAGCAGACACGATGAAATGTTAATTTGACGTTAGAAATTGGAAATGACGTGTGTTTTAATTATTTTTTTTTTCTACATGTTCATATAAATGGATGCATAAAACTTGTTGTTACATGACAATCTGCTAAAGTAAATAATTCAGTTTGAGTTGAGTTGAAGAGGTGCGCGCTTTTTTGCTAATAAAAAATATTTAAAAAGTACAACTGCCAAATGTTTCATGTTCTTTTATATGAAATAAATATTAAGCAAAAAAAACACAAACTGAAAAAATTGCACTCATTAAAATTGAATTGCAAAATTTCCACGAATTTCTACGAGTGAAAGGAACAGAATAAAATGAATGTATGAAAAAGTGCTTTTTTGTTGTGGACTGTGGAGTTATTAAAGGTGTGAAATGGTCATGTTAAATGTTGACGACACATTTTTGCAATTTTTATGTTCGTTATTTCTTTGTGAGTTCATAAGCAAATTGTCTATGATGATGATGCACTTATGCAAAAAACGAAAAACAGAAATAAGTCAAAATGTTGCATGCGTGACAATTGCAATATTGCTGCATAAATGATCTAAAAAAATAAAAATCAACTCAAAGTAGAGTGATGTGGAATTTTGTGCGCCCTGCATCATTTAAACTTTTGCCGAAGTTGCATATAAATGAATGTGTCAAAAGCATGTTGTCACAAGCCCAAGACTTTACAAGAGATGTCTGATTTTCGTCACTCCTTACTTTTTTTCGGCCGAAAATCGAATTCATGAAATTATTTGATATCAAAGTTGGAAAAACTTTTTTATGTTTTGGTGTCAATTTTTAAAAATCCCTACCTGAAAGTTGGTGACAAGTGATCTAAATGTAATCGTGCTATAATTTGAGAAAATGGGTGTGTTACCAAAACTAAAGAGTGACGAAAAAATACATCTTTTGCAAATGCCTACATTTGCGATGTGTCCTCTTCAGTCAATTTAATTGATACTCGGTTAGTATTGTAGTAAACGGCATTGAAAGAATTCGATGTGGCTGGATCTGAGAATTATCACAAAGTATCTAGACAATGTTAAAAGACTTCATCCAATAAGACCGCCATGTCACCCAAAAACTTATGTGGTATTTATGATTTTTAAATATGAGCGCCCATTTGGACGAGAGCTTTATGTGTGCCTTTTAGTCGAGAGGTTGTCAGTTCATATATATATATATATATATATGGGTGATTCTCATTTCAAATGCTTTTTTCGTGTCCGCATAAATTTTAAAATTAAAATTGCTTTAGCATAATTTTATAGATTATAAATAAATGTACATAAGTTTTTGTGTAAGACTGTCGATTATGTGCTAAAAACTAAGAACGAAAATACTGTTTTTACTCTGCTCATACAAAATGGCGTGTCCGTAATGCATGCGTGTCCGTAATGCACATTAAGAAAGTATGCATTTTTCCAAAAACGAGACTAAATTTATAATGGGTTTAGAATATTTGCATTTGTTTCTCTTATTCCACACATTAAATTGTTGAAAAGTATACGAAATTAAAAATTTTTTTAATAGCTGTTGTCCGCAGTCTTGTGTATTGAGCATTATGATTTCTTAGTACGCTTCATTACTGAGTTTAGTTATCAAAATTGCACTAACAACATTTACTAAAATAACAGCGTAACTTTGTATTTCTAAATATTTAAAAGTTTTGTTAACTTTGTTAAATAGGATTATATTGAAAAACGTTTCATTAACCAGTAATTTTTTTAAATTTATTTACACATTTTCAGTTAATAACTAAGGCGTTTACGTTAAACTACATCGAAGATTATACATTTGAATTGTATTTCGTTCAAAATATAGTGTGTGTTCTGAGAAAAATATTGAATTCGTATAAAAATGTATTGAGCGTTACATTAATAATATTCCTAAATCGAACGTATCTATAAATTTTACGGCGGCAAAAAAAAGTTAATAGCAACGGAAGGTTAGAAACGATATAGAGAACATTATCCGTTTGGAAATTTCTGATTTGCTTTGAAAAAATGTTGCTTCTACCGCACTGAACTTAATATAACTTTTAACATTGTTGGTCAATTTTATTAAAATTAATCTTATTTTAAAAAAGAGCTAGCCTACATTTTGCTCCCGTATAAATGTTTGTAAAGAACTATTTTAAGAGATACAAATTTTTTATTATTTTTCCATGCTAACCCAAGTCAAAATTGAAAAAGTTGTAATAACTTTTAATTTCGTGCTTTTTTTTAAAGAAAAGTAATACAATCAGGCAATTAATGCCTACAAGTTAATTAATTTATCTTTTACCTTCTATGGGAAAGGAATAGTGTAGAGCAAACAGGTGATGAAGTGGGAGAGAGATAGAAAGCTTGATTCATTTGCAACTCTGCTATAGCGGGATTTTTTAATTTTTGTAGAGGAGTGTCGTAGCCCCTGTGGTGTCAAGCAGATGCATTAATTTGTTTAACCTGTGTAGACTGCTGCGTACACGGGAATGCCTTTTTTGTTCCCAAAAATTGATAAAAGGGGCTTATGGTCTGTGCACAAAATAAATTCTCGCCCATAAATGTACTTGTGAAATTTTTTTACGGCGTATATTAGACCTAATGCCTCTTTTTCAATTTGCGAGTAATTTTTTTCTGCAGGAGTGAGAGTACGAGACGCATGTTCAATTACCTTTTCAGATTCGTCAGGAAAAATGTGACATATAAAAGCTCCAATGCCTTTTTCAGAGGCATCTGCTGCAACTTTTATTTGTAAATCTGGATTGTAGTGAGTCAAAAGAAGATCAGAGGAGATCAGAGTTTAGAATATCTTTAAAATTTTTAAAAGATTGTTGACATTCTTTTGACCATTCATACTTGATATTATCTTGAAGAAGCCGATCGAGAGGCTTTCTTAAATTGGTCATATTCTTAACATATTTCCCATAATAATTCATAGATCCTAAGAATGATCTAAGCTCAGATATATTCGATGGTGGTGGTAGATTTAAAATTTTGGATTTATCAGGACGTAAGCCCGATGAAGACATAACATTTCCAAGGTATTTTACCTCCCTTACAAAAAATTTTCATTTCTCAAATTTAATATGAAAACTATACTCACGAAGTCTTTGAAAAACTTTTTTTACGTTTTCTATGTGTTTTTCCACTGTGTTACCACCAATTATAATATCATCAATGTAGCTTGCTGAGTCATCTATTCCCATTAACATAGTGTCCATTAATTGTTGAAACGCGCCTGGTGCACTTTTAACACCTGGAGCTAGACGATTGAATGTATACAAGCCTTTGTGAGTGTTGATAGTAAGAAGTTTAGCTGAATCTGCTGAAACTTCAGTTTGCAAATAAGCATCTGATAAGTCAATGTGTGTAAATAAGCAGCTTTTTCCAACTTTGGCATATAAATCTTCAGGTCGATGCAATGGATACATATGTGGTTCAAGACTATTGTTAAGTCCTGATGAATAGTCTCCACAAATGCGAATTGTTCCATTAGGTTTCTTTACTGCAACAATGGGTGCTGCCCACTCTGAATAATCAACTGGTGTGATTATACCTAATGATTCTAGTCGTTGTAACTCCTCTTCTATCAGCGAAAGCATAGCATAAGCAACTGGTCTCTTCGCACGAAAAATCGGTTTTGAATTAGACTTAAGATGAAGTTGTACTTGAGCTTTCGAACACTTGGATGGAAAACTCTGGAAAATGTCTGAATACTCAGTCTTTATATTATTTAAAATAGTCATATCGACTTCGTTTTGCTTTATTTGAGAACAGACACTATTCAACGGTTTATCCAATAAGTGAAAAATTTCAAGCCAATCTGAACCAAAAATTGAGAGAGTATCAATGTTTACAACTTGTAAATTGCAAAGTTTTACATCACCTTGTAGCCGAACTTGACATGAAAATTCGGCAATAATCATGATTTTGTCCTTTGAGGCGCTTGTAACAAAACGATTTGTTAGTTTTCTGTCTGGTTTATTCATTTTACACCATAACGTTTCGCCTATAATTGATACATCTGATGCGGTATCGATTTGCATTTTGACATCGAAACTTGTTGTAGATAAAGAATTTAGTATGTTGACTGTAACAAATTTTCTTCTTGCTGCATACGAAATTCGGTTGATTTGAACAACATTGGATCTTGCTTTTGAGTATAATGGATTCTTGTTTTTCTTCTTTCTTCCCTGATTGAACTTTTCTGTTGATTTTGAATTTCTGAAATAACCTTCTTTATGTCCTACATTTTGACATTGTGTACACATGTGCTTTGCGTAGTTACAATATTTGGAATAGTGCATTGCACCACAGTTCCAACATGGTGTTTTTGGCTTTGATTTACCATTTTGTATCATGTTTTTCTTTGTGTTAGACTGTATTGCATTTATTGATGAACCTGTGTTTACTTCTACCATAGCTGTGTCATGTTTTAAGTTAATTAACCGCTGAGAACTAGAAATTAGTTTGTTGGTGTTTTGGTTAGAATCATCTTCTAGAGCTGTATGATACTGTAAACCACAAACAAAAAGTAAGCATTTAAATTGATCAGAGCTCAATTCAGATAATTTAAAATTTTCACAAATTTTGTTGACACGAGCTCCATAAGAAATTAAATCTTCTTGAGGCGTTTTAGCTGTTTGCAAACAATTGTATCGAATACTAAACATTGAGGCTTGTATTCCATACATATCTTTCAGGATTTTAACTGATTCCACGAAAGACATATCCCTTGGGTTTTTTGGTAGAATATATGCTGAATACTGTCCATAGGATATTGTGTTGAGCTTTCGCATTAGGAGTCTCACACGAGCAGCATCATCCAAATCTTTCGCTTCTACGAGAAAAATATCTTCATAGCGAGTATACCAATTGCTGAATGTTGCAGAATTTTCTTGGTCGTAGCAAAAATCTGCAATACTATTTGCCAACTTCTCCATAACAGAATCTTGATTATTGTTTGATGCATTTCCTTGCATAAGACTTGCAAGAAGTTTGCTTTGCATCTCCAATAATTCTAGGATCTTAGAATCTTGAGCCATATCCTTGTCGCCAATTTGTTAAGGTTTTTAAAAAACACAAAATATTTTTTTACAAAATATTTAAAAAATTAAGTTCAATTTATTAGAAGTTTCAAAACAAGAATGATTATAAAAAATGTTCCAGTATCTCCAACAGTAGCCAACGCGCTAACCATCTCAGCACCACCCGTGAACAGGGATGCCAGATGATTTTGACAAAAAAAACTGCATAAAATCGGCATTGTCGGCACTTCAATCTTAAAAAGTCGGAAAAAATCGGTACATTCAAAATACCCATTTTAAATACAATAAACCATATTTTTATTAACAAAAAATAACAAAACAGACCAATTCAGCATTAACTAATGTTTATAACATATTAAATAACATAAAAATCAATGAAAATAAAATAGAAAAAGAAATTTCAGTTGAATTGTTGACAAGAAAGCGGAACTCTATCAGAGGAAATTCTAAAAACTGTGCCGAAATGTCTCAAAAACTCTTAAGAAACTCTGAAGAATTTTCTGGGGAAATTCAAGAGGAGTTTTCGATATGTCTGAACAATGTCGGAAAAATGTCTGAAAAAATCAGAAAATATCTGACAAAATGCGGAGCTAAAATTTAAGAAATTTTTTCATTTATAAAGTCATCTTTATTTACATCTTATACTTAGCATATACATTTAAAATTTTCTAGATTTTATCTATAGATATTGCAACGAATAATTCTGATAACAAAAGATCTTGATATTATTGTTTAATTGTAACATTATTCAACAGAAATGTCGTGTAAATTTCTCACATAGAATCAGAATGTTGTAAGATCTATTTGACGCTTCTTCTGGCATACATTTTTCTGCTTCCAATGGCAGCTCATCAGAAAACATTTACCCATATTTTATAAGTTTAAAAATTCAAACATCGCAAACTCCAAAGAGAAAAATTAGAACTTTCACAAAAACTAAAATCAGACAATGTGCAGAAGTGGCTGCTAGAACTCGTAGGAAGTAGATCAGCAAATGTGCAGACTATCTGTTAAATATCTTAAAAGTAATTAATCGGATAATATTTCAGAAAATTTGCAGAAACATCGTGCCAGAAAACTGCCGACTAATCTGGTTGATTGTCTAGTAAAGTCTCAGATTTTAACTGACGTTAGACATGTCAGAAAAAACTTTTACTGGGTAATTGTAAATAAACCCAACCCTTTTTCTCTTTAGTAAAAGCGCTGACTGATTAACAATCGTCTTTTTTTAATGTAACAGTGTATTTATTCAATTCCAGTATTGCCCAAAATTAAAAAATTATAATAAAACAAACAAGGTTACCCTTCGTTAAGTGTTTATCAAAAAATCGGCATTTTTGGAGCAAAAACCGGCAAATCGGCACTTTGATAATTTTGAGGCAAAAAATCGACTAAATGCCGATAAATCGGCAAATATACGTAAGATAATTTGGTATTTTGTTATGACATGACAACAACTTATGACTCTCACATAAAATATGTAGCATGATGTTAGGCATTATTAATAATAATAATAAAAATCCGTATACACTTTACATAACACTGTTCTACACAATTTTATTTGATGTAGTTGGACCTTTTTATGTTGTGTAGTACTTGTAGAAGCGTTGCATATTTTTCTTTTTTTTGAAGAATGCATTTTTCGTGCATTTTTTAGCAAAAATTGCACTCAAAGGCCACTTCAAATTTGAAGTGTTCACACTTTAATTGAAAAGAATAACAATTTTTTTTTTATTTGAGTTTTAGTCATTAAAAAGTTGGTTGTTAGTTAACGAGCTCTTAGGAAAAAATGGAGGATGGCTATTTTTTAAATAAAAATTTAAATTTGATTTATTTAATAATTTCTTTTTTATATTAACTAAACCTAAAGTTACCTTAATTTCTTACAATCACACAAACATCAAACTATATATTCATAAGCCTACCAATAGCAAACAGAGATTCTTGAGAAAATCTTGAAAAAAATAACATCAGTAGCATTATTAAATACCACAAGAAATCAAATGCCTGTTTAGAATTATAATACTCATGATAAGAATAATTCTCATATGAATATCTCGTAAGAAAACCACTAAAGAAGCAACAACAAAAAAACAGAAAGCAAATTTTCATTGTTATATGAAACATTTTTATTTATATGCTACTCCAGGGACCTCGTTAAAAAAAGAAGGAAAGAAATATAACAACTGAAAAGAACATCCTAGCCAACCCTACGGCACAAGTTTGAATATTATTTTTTACAGGTTACTTGAGACCATGATTTTTCTTTAGCAGCATTTTATTAATAAGATATTTTTCTTTCTTGGTTTCCTGGTGAATACGCAAACACACACACACACACCCACACACATTTGGCACCTCAGAGAGTTTGTTATTCCACACAATCGTTATGGGTTTGAATTTTAAATTAATAACAAAAAATCTATGGCTTTTTTATTTAGTTTACGTGTTTGTTTGTGTTTGTATTAGTATGCGTGTGTTCTATAAGCGAGTTTATATCCCATATCCTGTTTGCTGAGTTTATTAAATTTTCATATTTATATACCATTTATTGAAAGGTAATGTTTGCTGGCAAATACATTATGAAAAGTTATGACCATGTGAAACAGATGTGACTTTTAAACAAGAAAGCTTTAAATGTATTTAAAGGAATTTGAATGATTTGCACTTTGAACAAATTATTAGTTTTCCTTGTTTCTTATAAGTATTTTTATTATTAACCAAATATAACTAATATATACATTAGTGTAGTCGTAAAAAATTTAAATTTGTACATCTACAAGTCTCATAACTCAAATCGATGAGTATTTGCATATATAAAAACTACAGAAATCAAAAGAGCTTGAAAAAAGTTGAACATGATAAAGAAAATCATAGTGAAGTTCCGAGCCTTAAAAAAACGATAATTGTTGAGAATAGTCACGAGATTGCAACTCATCTGTTAATTGGTTAAAAAAATTAAGTAGGATTTTCGCTCGTTGGTTGTTGCTGCCTTCGCTGGAAGTGTCGTCTAGGCGAAAAAGAGAAGACTGTGGTAGTCTCAGTTCAAACTTCCGTACAGCTAAAATTTTCTTTATAACTATGTTCAATTATTACATGCTTTACAATTTATTTCTAAAATAAAAATAATTTAATTCAGCAGCCCAAGTAATTAAAGAAACAGCTTTTAGTTTTAGGTATCGAAAAAGTTTACCGAAATATGTAAATTGGTGTAATAATTTTGAAATTTTAATTGAATCAGCAATTTCGAAAAGGGCATATATCTGAAATTTTAAAGTTTTCAGGAAATGAAAAAACTAATTATTTTCTAATGAAGTATAATATTTCAAAAAAAGGTCATATATGGATTATATTTCGAAAAAATGTTGATATTAACGTTATTAAATATGTTTATTTATATATTTTAAATTAATGAGATATGGCCTTTTCCAAATTTACGGTATTGATTACACATAACTTACAGAAAAACTACATTAATTTGCAGATATCTTTATTGTAGGGATCTAATATGAATAGAAAGAGCAATAAAGCAAAAAGAGCAATAAGAGCGGCGCAGCGCTGCCTTTTCGCGTATTCTGTGCTTAAACAATAATTTCGAAAAGGGCATATATCTTAAGATTTTTGATTTTTTTCTGTACATGCCATGACGAAGAGAGTAAAACCAATACCAGGAATGTTCCATTTTCAAGCATAGTGGTGCTGGGAAGCATTTAGAATTCATTGATGTGAAAAAACGTATTTGTCAAAATATACGAGATGTGCCGTTTTCGAAATTGCATATTAAATTTTTGTGGGCTTTTTGCGATACTGCTGTTTATTTTTTTAAATATATGATTTAGATAACAGTCGGTAAGGTAAAACTGTTGGAAACTTTACAGAGAACAACTTTTTAGATTATTGTAAATACTTTATCTATTAAGTTATGAAACATAAAACACAGAAAAAGAGCATTTGGTCAATTTTCGTTGGGCGTGTGACGCGCCTTAATCTTAACTGATTGACCTAAACTTTTTTCTGATAGTTTTTTTTTTTAAATACCCATCGACATGGGGTATGAGACTTAAAGAAACCCACATTTTATTTTGAACGATTTTCCGTCATCCCACGCCAAATTTGGATGATAAACAAATTGGTTTCGGCTATATGCCATCTCAAGTGTTCTATTGAATACTAAACCGTTTTTCTGTGGTTCGTTGTTTTTTTTTTATAGTTCGTTTATGAATTATATTTATGAATTTTGGTAACGTAACGCTCAATACATTTTCTTGGGAATTCAATATTTTTTCAAAAGATACACTATATTTTGAATTTAATTCAGATTCATAATGTTCGATGAGACTTAACATAAACTTTTCAATTATGCACTAAAAAATATCAATGAAATTAAAAAAAAATGGATAACACTCAATACATTTTTTGGATGCAAACCATGATTGATTGATGAAACGTTTTGCAATATAGTACTATTTAATACAGTTCACAAAACTTTTAAATATTTAGAAGTAGAAACCTACGTTGTTATTTTATTGTATGTTGCTAATGCTATTTTAATAATTAAGCTAAGTAATGAAGCAAAATATATTATAATTTCTGTTATTTTTCAAAAATCTTCTGTGTGAAATAAGAGAAGCAAATACAAATATTATAAAACCGTTATAAATTTAATCTCGTTTTTGGAAAAATTCATACTATCTTAATGTGGAAAATCAACAGCATGCATTACGAACATGCCATTTTGTATGAAGAGAGTATTAATAGTATTTTCGTTTTTAACACATTATGGACAGTCCAACAGTTCGAACAGTTTTTGTCGAATATTCTAATAGTAATTGAACAGCTTTTTTAAAATATTTTTTATAAAAATTAGTTTACTTTTACGAATGTAAAATAGCGTTTCATATTAATTACCTTTTTAAATTGGGAACAATAGGGTGTGTTAGGTAAACAAATTACACCAAATTATAATTACATGTGTAACGGGTTGTTGAGATATTACGTAACTTCGTTAAATATTTCGTTTCAAGTTACAGCATGACCTTAGTTCAGAAGTATTTTGAGAGAGATCAAGAACTTCTCCACTCTGGCACCATTTTCGTAAGGAATACAATATACATATTGAAAGTTTCAGTGAAGATCCAGCATAATTGATGAAAATAATATGGGCCCAATGACAAAATATGTAAAGAAAAGTTATCTTAATTTAATCGAAGAAATAATATATAGGAAGGAGCTTGGCTGAAAATGGAATGTCTGTTAAAGACAAGGCAAGTCACGTGACTGGATCCCAAGGACTAGCAACCTGTAGGAGTTCCGGAACTTTATATGAAAGGCACCGGTAACTTTTACATAACGTTGTCATTGGATGCGGTCAGTAGTCATAATTAAGATAAGGTATTTGTCCTGTGTTGATTTCTTTAATACTAGTAAATTACTGTACTTTAAACAAATATTTTTGATTTGGAAAAAAACTGCAAGTACAATGAGGGTATTTTGCTAAAAAAAATTTTTATAGTTTTGTAGTAAGATCTCTTTTCACCGATCACGACCGTTCCAATTTTCACCAGTCATATGTTCAAGACAATTCATACAACATTTACCTCAGGTTAGTGTTGGAATATATTAAAAATCTTGATTTTTAAGTGGTTGTTCGAATGAGATTTGTTATTCGTTATTCGTTTGAATATTCGAATAAAAGTTTTAAATTATTCGGCTGTTCGCACAAGAAAAAAAATGAGTGTTGTGTTTTTCTTCCGACGGGGTTTTTTTGAATTTGGAACGATTTTCCGTCATCCCACGTCAAATTTGGTTTGTAAACAGACAGGTTTCGGCTATGTGCCATCTTCAGTGTTCTATTCTATGCAATAGAACACTGAAGATGGCACATAGCCGAAACCGGTCTGTTTACAAACCAAATTTGACGTGGGATGACGGAAAATCGTTCCAAATTCAAAAAAAAAATGAAATTTTATTGGAATGATTATTAAAAACGAATCAGGCTAAAGCAGTTTTCATCTTGAAATTTAAGCGTTTATTTTGTAAAACATTTTACTAAGCTTTCAACGGACACAAAAAACGCATTTGATATGAAAATGGACCATACATACATATACATGTTTGTACACTAGGCTAGACGTTAAACATTAAGTTTATCCGATGTATTGTTTTTTTTTATGTAAAGAATATTTTCTACCCAAAAACGATCAAAATATCCACTATTATATTCTGCAGCTTTGCAAATGTAATGTTATGTATTTGATATATCAAAATTTTAGACTAGTAGAATATTTCTAGAGAGATAGACCGATATCACTGTACAACAAAATAGCAAGGTTATAACACTTAATCCTAGTACAGGCGACGAGAAAAACAAAACGTGTATCGGCGTTTTGAAAGTTTATACTTGGGACTCATTTTAATTGCAGTGAAATTTCCCCTCCCCCATATTTTTTCACATTGTTGAATATATCTTTTTTTACATTTCCTACAAATTATGTACAACATAATATTTCTTTTTTATTAATATTTAGCAAATAAACAAATCTCAGCGAATAATAATTCATTTATTCAAAATTATTACACGCACATCTTTATAAATATCATTCCCTCTAAGTTTTCATTTGCCAGTGCAACATTGTAAATCTTTCTACCCCATTAAGCATAAAAAGCAGGTGCCCGCAAAACGATTTTGTTCTAAATTCAACCAAAACCAAAGCAGACAAACAACAAAATGTTCTCTATCGGGAGGCTGCTGCTAAATGCAAAAGCACGCAACAATTAAACGTTTTACCCACTTAAAAACTAATATCAATTATGTGTAATAAAATATGGTTAATAATTCTAAGAAAAACAGCTACAACAACACAAAAAGAATAAAATCATCGTACAAACTCGTACGTACAATCTTTACAGCATTCGTTTGAAAAAATATCAATTAATAAATTGGCGCAAATCCAAAGATATGAACGAAAAAGAAAATCACATTTCTCTTTCTGCTGCTGATGTGGTCGGACAATATAATAGAAATTTTTAATAAAATCAAAAGTGCAAATCTTGGAAAAATTATATGTTTTGATAAAGACTACAAATAACAACCAGATTTTTATTGTATGCAAAAAGATTTTGATTTTTTTTTTCAAGAAAATTTAATTAAATTAAAAAGCCAAGACAATTTAGAATTTTGTCTTGAAGAAATTACGTTCTAACGTCAATATGAAATATTTTGTAATCATATACAGTTAATACTCACAATTATAATGATTAGAGTGCATTTGTGCCATTGTGTTGAATTAAATCATTTATATTTCATATTGGTAACATATTCATTGTATTCATACCAATTGATAGAGCATTGTGACGGTGTGGCATTGTTTCCTTTGAAATGACTTTCCAATCCCACCGTTTTTTCACTGTCGATTTTTTGCTACTGCTGACAACAGCTAATTTTTAGGTCAATATCTCATGACTTTGTAATTTCTCAAATTTCGCTTTGAAAGCAAAAAATATATATTTTTATTATGTTGCCTTTATTTTCATTCAGTTGACAGACGTCCGAGGCGATGTGACCATTTGTTTGCTTCAGATGCCCCATTAATTTTAGCATAGCAATTGAATTTTACGATTGATCGTAAAATCTTCATTTACTAGAGGATCGTAAACTAATCTTTAGACCAATACAAAGATTTCTTTAATTACGCCGCGTTTTTGAGGTTTTGGATTTTCTTTTAATATTTTTTGATGATTTTTGAAAAATATGTTTTTTACGTTGAGTTAATGGTTTTAAGTGTTTTATTTTTTTTAATATATTTTTTTCTGTCTTTGTGGAGCAAAAATTTTACAGATTAAAAACTGTATACATACCGTGGTACATTGTTGTAAGCATATGAATTGATGGAGCTTGCAAGGAATGCAACACAAAAATTATATGGTTAATTCTGGTATAGCCGAGAATAAAAGTGCGAACACAGACTAATAAAATGTTTTTAGAAAAAGACATCGGTCATCGGAACTTGACAAAGTTGTTTAATTTAAAATGAGCTATTTCGAAACATTAGAGAAGCAAATTGTTTCTCCATTTTTTATGTTCTTTTAGGTAATGATATGTATATTCTAGGTAATGATTCTTTGTCAACTTAAAAACTAAGGTGAACATCTCTGTGAAAATTCCAGTTAAAGATTGTATTCCAAGCTTTTTTCTTCAAAATACTTTTTTAACATTCTCTGTTGTGAACATGTAACAATAGTGTGGTCAAAAACAATATGAAAGCTGAAAATAATTTTTATTTCTATTTCTATCAGACTGAATTTCAATTTTTATTTTTGACAAAATTGTATACGTATGAGTAATATGATGGTATGTATGTAGTGTCATAAAAATTACAGTTAGAAAAGAATCAACCATATAAGTTTTTTGTGTAAGACTGTGCTAAAAACGAAGAACGAAAATACTGTTTATACTCTCTTCATACAAAATGGCGTGTCCGTAATGCATGCTATTGATTTGCCACATTAAAAAACTATGAATTTTTCCAAAAACGATATTAAATTTAGAGCGGTTTTTTAACATTTGCATTTGCTGCTCTTAATTCACACATCAAAGTTTTAGAAAAAAGAAATTATAATTTCTTTTTTCTTTTATTCTTGTTGTCCACAGTGTTGCGTATTGAGCGTTACGCTTTTTTAGTACACTCATTACTCAGATTAATTACTAAAATTGCATTAGCCACATACACTGAAATAACACCGTTGATTTGTACTTCTAAATATATAAACGTTTTGCGAACATTATTAGGTAGTATTATATTGCAAAACGTTTCTTCAAACAATCATCGTTTGTATCCGAAACATGTATTGAGTGTTATCGATATTTTTTAAATTTAATTGAAATTTTTTAGAGAATAACTAAGGAGCTTGTGTTAAAATACATCGAAGATTATACATCCGAATTATATTTAATTTAAAATATAGTGAGCGTTCTGAAAAATATATTGAATTCGTATGAAAATGTATTGAGCTTAGTATAATTTTTTTCAAATATAATTTATCTATAACGCAGGTGAAGGGTGAAAACGATATAAAGAACATTAACTGTTTAACAATTTTTGATTTTCTTTGCAAAGATTTTTCTTCTACCGTTGTTATATTTTGCTATATTTGTTATATTTGTCGTATTTTGCTAGGAATAATTATTTGAAATTGACATAACTTTTAACATTTTTGGACGATTTTATTGAAATTAGTCTTATTTAAAAGAAGAGTTAGCTTAGTTTTTGCTAATGCAGAAGTGTTTGTAAAGCATTATTTTAAAAGATAAAAAATCTTAATTTTTTCATGTGTACTCAAGAGTAATTCGAGAAAGTGGTCATACATTTTAATTTCGTCCTGAGATAATTATAAGTTTTTGTTTTTAGATAGTAGATGTGTAGTGCTTTCAAACCCTATAATCATTTTTTTGGTGTATTTTTTTGCAAATATCATTCCCGGAACCGCGAAAGTAAATGTAACGTTCAATACACAAAAATGTTAAAATAATATCGAGAGCTAATATTTCATATAGTTACATTGGTAAGCAAAAATATGTGTGTTTAGAATGAGAATCAGGCATGTAAATCATGTAATAAATACTTAAGACAAAAACCAAATTTTGTCCAACTTCTAAGCAAGCAAAATAGTTAAAGTTAGTAGCGTGTGAGATAAGTTTTAAAAGCTCACCATATTTATAAAAAGCCTTCAACAGAGATTTGTTATAATTAAATATCTTTTGATTAAAAACCATGCAGTTCGACTAAAATTCATAACTACAATTGAGTGATTCCACATAAAACGGCCATATGCAAGGAAAAAATAATTTTCTTATTTCTTATAAAAAGCTCTCAATTGATGTTTTTTAGAGCATGACAATTATGGAAAAAATAATAAAATAAAATATTTAATATGTTTTAAGCAATTTGAGGCACTTTTAAATTATCATCAACGAAACATTTTGCTCTCCCTCTTTGTATGTTTAATATTTATTTCAGATTTTCTTTTCTTCCCTTTCTAATTATGTATTAATAAAAACCCTTGTCTCTAAAAATAATATACTTTTTTCGCTTTTTATTGAATTTAAAAAAATACTCAGCTAGGGTATTCTGCTGTCTATAATAGAAAGGATAGCAAATAATTTAATGTGCTATTATTTTCTTATGAATTATTTTTATATCATAATATTAATGAAATCAATAAAAACAATTATTTCTTCGAATTTTTTTTAATTTTCGTATTAGGTCACACCCGTCGGTCACACCGGTCACATTTTAAAAATAGTTTTTTGTTAAGAAAACTGGTTTTTTGTCAAACAGTAAATACGTAAAACAGCTAAAAACACTTTGAACAGACAGACTATACCAAAATTATTGTGTACGTTATAGTAAAAATATTACAGAATGTATGCAGAAAATCATAATTCTTTAAAACTAAGATTTGTAAAGTCAGACCCGTTGCAGCTTTCTGACGACCATTCTGAGCAGTAATCGAGTTCTTTCAGTATCTACCCATTATTCAACGACTTTAAGATTAATAGACTTGCGAGTCGCAACCTTTTTTTAAGTAAAAAATTTTATATTCTTTATTTATAAAAAAAATATGTGTAAAGTGGTCACACCCGTCTGAATGGAATTATTCAACTATTAATTAATTCTGCAACTTTCCCGATTATATCTATCAGCGCATTATCATTCGTAATTAATGCAAAACTTTTAATCTATGCCTATTCTTATAACAGAAACGTAATATTTTGGTTCACAAAATACTCGTACGTAACTCATCTTGCGATGACAGACTTAACATTTTTTATAAAATTTATTTTGTCACCTTTTTATAATGAAATGTATCAAAAACTCCCACAATAATTATGTAAATGTTCTTTAAGGCGCTTTTCGCAAAATAATTACAATGTATTTGGCTAATTTCGCTTGTTTATTTTCAAAATTTGTAGGCATACAAAAATTTTTTCCATAAGGCACACAAGCGCACGGATATTTCTTAAAAGTGAATATGATTAAAAAAAAAGTGTTTCATTTATCAAAAACTAAACAAATAAAAAATGCTAAATACCACCCATCTAGTTTTTCAACTGAAATATATTTTTATTACAATTTTTTATTTAAGTTCTTCACTTTTTTGTGTGTGTTTCTTTAATGTTTCGCATTATTGATGTTGTTCTTGTTGTTTTACATTCAATAGTTTTGCAAACAAGCAAATTATTTCTTTACCATCATCATCATCATAATCATCAGCAACTTTATCAAACAAATAAAGATTTTTCTTATGGACCGATCGTCTGGGTCACAACGACCGGCCAATGCCTTTATTCCTTGTGTAAAATCAAAACAATAACTTTTTTTTATAGACATTTCGATTTATTTACACGTTTGAAATTATTGTTATTATTATTGTTGGCATTTCATATCATCAGGCAGACAAAAAGAAAACCTCAGAAACATCGAACGCTTGGGAAGGTGTGCGATTTACGTTTGAAGAAATTTGTTTATTTGAAAAATCAACGGAATCTAACAAAACAACGTATACACTCACACTCACACATAGGCACTATCAATTCTGTATAAATATTTTGATTAATTAATTTACTTGAGTGTATAAAATCGTATAAAAAGAAGATAAATTTGTTTTTAGATACATTTCCACACAAAACTGCACACATGTAAAATAAATTTAAATTGTATATTTTCAGATGTGTGTGTCGCCTTCTTACTTCAGGCCTTATTAAAGGCCTGCTTAGCCATTTCTTTTATTCACTTACCATTCTCATCTAACTGCTAATGCCTGTTTTATACTATCTCATATGCCATTCGACGTCTGTAGAAAATACAACCCTGATCTAATGAGGTTATGGACAGTTTGAAAGAAGCAATAACCACACATTATATCAGGGTTGCGTTTTGTGCAGAAGTCGAATAGCTTGTGTAATAGTCTAAAAATAGCTTAAAGAATGTCTTATTGAAGGCCTCTGCTCTTCCGTATAATATATAAGATACATATGCCACATTCGCTTTTATGAGAAGGGAGAAGGGAAGTAGCTTTTTTTTGCCAAAGCAAAAGAAATTCGTTCAGTTCATCAAATATGTTCTTTATAAATAGCAAACATTCTCATGTTCTTTTTTCGCAAGTAATTTTTATATAAAGCTGAAATTTACGTACATGAGACATCATACATGCTGCTATCAGCGTCCCCAGTTTTGGGGATTTGTCCCCAAATAAGGGATCTATTTTTAACCGACTTCAAAAAAGAAGGAGGTTATCAATTCGTGTGCATGTTTTTTTTACTTTTTTTATGTCTGTCATTTTTTAACCGATTTTCAAAATTCTTTTTTCGAAAAAGGGGGGGGGGGGAATTTGTTCCCCCAAAATATTAATTATCGCATAACTCCTGCATTTATGCACCAATTTTAAGAATTCTTTTATTGTTTGAAAGGCCTTGCTTGCAGGTTTGTCCTATAAATTTTTTTTCGAAAATCGGGGGGAAATTCCCCCCGTCCCCCCCCCAAATATTGATTATCGCGTAGCATAACTCCTCCAGTTAAGGACCGATTTTCAAAATTATTTTTTTGTTCTAAAGGCTGTCCTTGCAGTTTGGTCCCACAATTTTTTTTCGAAAATCGGGGGGAAATTCCAACCTCCCCTCCCCTCCACATAAATATTGATTATGGTCAAATTTTCAAAATTATTTTTATGTTTGAAAAGCTTTGCGTGCAGTTTAATACCATATTTTTTCGAAAATCGGCCGGGCCATTGCCCCCCCCCCCTTCTCACGCAAATATTGATTATCGCATAACTTCTTCATTAATGAACCGATTTTTTAAATTATTCTTTTATTTCAAAAGATTTGCTTGCAGTTTTGTCCCATAATTTGTTATCTCATAACTCAGCCATTTATGGACCAAATTTGAACATTTTTTTTATCTTAAATGGCGTACAAGATTTGGCTCTTTGTATTAAAGTCGGTTTTTTTGCCAGAATTATTGTGATTGGGGATAAAAATTTCGTAAAAGTCCCCAGGGGATTTTTTGGGGAAAAGGACTTTTTTCGCTGAGGATTTTTGGGGATTTTAAATATATTTCTTCTGCACCAAAATCATTTCAAGATGCCAGTGATCCAACATATATACCAGAACATATATGTTGAATCACTGGCACTGCGACTTGCAAGACTTCGTTAGTCATAGAAAAAGAACCTTAATAGGGATAGTCGAACACAGAAATAGGTTTGAACCGTTTTATACTCTTTAAAAATAGTTCAGTTTTCTTCTCAAAGAATAAAACTTTTTAATACAAACAACATGTAGAACAAAATTGCATTAACTGATTATTCAGAAGAAGATTTTGATTCCGAAGTTTTTGAAATGATAAACATTGATACATATGCAATTGTTTTATTGTTGTGAGTTTTTACGTCACTCTTTTTATATGTACATACATATGTATGTATGTATGTTTGCAGAAATGTACCCTTATATTCACAAAAAAAGAAAATGTAGTTGAAATCTATTTGAAGAAAATTTTTTATGAAAATTTTTTTTAAATTTATTTACAATTTTTGAATATGGGGGTTAGAATTCGAACTATGTAAAAATAAAATTAATTTTAAAAATATTCAATGTAAATGGATTTAATTAAATAAATAAATGTAGGTGAGCATTTTTCCTCTGAAATAATATGATTTTATTTTCAAGGTACTGTGGCGATTTTTTGGGGATGAGGAAATAGCTATTTTGAGGATTTTGGGGATTGAAAAATCTAAAATTGGGGACAAGGTATGAAATAAAACTGAAATAAAAAATCACATTAATCAAAAATAAAGAAACCACTACAAAAATACTGAGATTAAAATATGTGTCTCCATTTGCTTTTTGACAGACCTTCTTTAGAAACCCTTCAAAATTACATTTTTTAGAAGATATTTTGTCAGGCCTTCCAGAACTAGTAAATGGAAGACCTTCCCCGCAATGACAACGTGTATGGAATGGAGCGAGCGGCCTTGTCCATCCAAAAAAGGAGTACAGAGGCCTTCTAGAAGGCATCCGTAATCCTTCTATTTCTCGCTGGGCATGTGTGTCAATATTTGAATTTATATTTTGAAATTCAAATTGAGGTGGATGTTAAATTGTTATGATTGAATTAATAGCGAAATAAATAAAACGTAAGAAGTTAATACTATGCGAGTTTGTTTATGTTTAAGAATGAAGAAATAATAATTCTGGTATACTTTATCATTGAATAATTCGCAAATGTTCAGGGCTTTTTTCCGAAGTTTTTACAATTTTTTTACGAAAAGTATTTTTTACGCTTTTTAGCAATTTTAAATAAATGTTATGGATTGTTTCCAGTTTAACAATTTTTTGCTGACATTTTGGCCGTAGGGAGTGTTCATATGCGAAAATTGTAAAACGCAACGCTTACCGTTAATCAATTCTGTATGGAAACCATTTATATTACACAGAAAAACTCATGGAAATTTGGACAACGTTTAGCGTTGCGTTTTAAAAGTTAGTATCTGAGCTTTGACTACTTATAAAGTTTTAATGACTTTGAACCAATTTGAGCATCTTTCTTAACTTTGGCAATTCCCTGAAATTTTCGCTATATTCGAGATATAAGTCTAATAACTATAGTCTTACAACTATAATATTATATTATTATTACAATTATCCCGCTTTGTAATAATTTTTTTTATTATTTGCCGATGTTAGGATTTTTCATAGAGATTTTTGCAATTTTTCTACAATTTCGGTATTAGCCGCTTTTTCTAAATATACCAATTGCTGCTTTAAATCAAGCCTACTATTCTTGCCCTATTACACTGTACAACACGAAAAAGAAACATGAATCTAAGGACTGATTCTGGTAGATGGCACAAAATTCATGTGCATCGGGACTTTGAAAGTATACTCAAGAGATTAATTTTAGGAGGACCTAAAGTTCTCTACCTTTAGCACATTGTTATAGCTAATCGGTATAGGAAATCGTGTACTCCTGACATTTGAAGTATAAGAGGTGTTCAGCTATTTTATATAAAGCACCACGAGAATCACTTTTGTGAAACATTTTGACCCTCTAATACTGCGCTGTATGGGTCTTTTTGTCCATTTTTTTTAAAGGAGCAAAACGCTAAGTTTAAAAATCGAAGGACTATAAAGTAGGTCGTATTATACTACATCGTTCATCAAGCTATAAAATAGAAATTATTTCCTTAAAAAAATACTGCTGCAGAAAGATTCTGTCTGTCAATCCAAATTTTTGGTGATATGTACATTGAAGTTTCTTCGAGCAGTAGCACATTTCGTAAATAAACTTCTCGGTATAATGCATAGAAAATGTATCTTGGATTAAAAACATTTGCTTATTTCTTTTGTTATATTTCCACAAAATTATTTCTTGAGTAGCGTATAATAACAATTGTGTCATTTTGTTATCCCTACATGTGTTTAAATAACACATTGTATTAACTTCGTGTCTATGACTTTCCATATGTAAACTTTATTATAGCATTCTGTGTTGGCCAAACATTTCCAGCGTTCAATCAAAATCTAGGTTTTCTTTCGTGTATCAAATATTTATTTCACAGTTCTAAATCTATAAATTGTTGTAGTCAAGTGTTTGCTTTTTTAATTTATTTTATCTTTATTGTATTTTTTGGACTACTTCTAAAATCCAGATGGTTGACATCACTTTTTAGTTTAATCTAAATACTTGTGGTACATTAAAAATGAAATTGTTTTTTTTTGCTTTTTAATTGTCTAAATAAATGAAACACACTGTGTCAAAAATTGTCGTGGAAATAAGAAAAGAAAATATTGTTGCTTTTAACATATTAAATTCTACAAAAGGTGTTGAAAGCATTAAGAGACTTAGAACGAAATTTTTGAAAAAATAACACATTTCTTGAACTTAATTTTATTTCAAATCAAACAACCAGTGAAAAAAACAAAACGGCGAAATATAAAACTTTTAATTTATGAAAAAAATTCAATTTTAATTTCTTAAAATATGTAAAAAAAACTAACAGCAATAATAAGGAATGAAGAGAATTTTAAACAAATTTAAAAAAGTCACTAAAATATTTAAATAATGCACGCCGACATGATGTCTGCATAACTGCAGTGACAGTGAAACGACAAGCAAGAACGCCGTGAATTAAGTTGCAAGGTGCTACGCCTAAATATACTTTTGTCACTTGCCACAATCGCACTTTCAGAAGAGAACAATAAAATATAAACAGAAAAACACGATTAATTGCAGAAAATTAAGCACCAAAATTTTTCGTATGGCGTCAACCTAATTTAAAGAAAATGCAACTTAATTTTTACTCGTCCAAACAGCAGAGACTTCCTATCATTATTGACAAGAATACTGCGGCATGTTGCACTTCAACATCCGCACAAATTTTCAGGAGGTGTCAGTAGCAGAATTTTTTACCTCTCAATATATATCAATTGCAATTTTTAAACTGATCTTATATCCGATGTACACTGTACAACCAAAAAATTTTTTTTTTAATTACAAGGTTCTATACTGAAAGAATTTCGTTCATTAGTTCTGTGAATCTCGACATTAATCCAATGAAAAATTTCATTAAAACGCAACCAACGTCCCCCTTGGATTAATGAAAGTTCCATTAAAATTATCTAAATGAAAATTTCATTATATATATGAAATAATTTCATTGATGCAATGTAATAACTTCGCTAAGCTAAAGAACATATTTCATTTTTTTGGTGAAATTATTTAATCGTTTTAATGAAATTATTTCATTAGTTTAATGAAATTCTTTCATTATTTTAATGAAATTCTGTCATTATTTCAGTGACATCCGGTTATTATTGTAATGAAACTCTTTCATTGTTTTAAAGAAGCTAATTCAGTAGCTTATCTTTTTATTGACAATATTATTTTATTACAAATTCCATGCTACAAATACTTGCGATGGCCTGCAATGCACATCAGAAAAATGTTTAATGTTGATGACCGCTCACAGTATCGAACTCAGACTCTTGATTCTCATCATTTGCTTTATAGAGAACGTCTTAACTATTTCAGCCAACAGCACTCTCAAAACAGTGTGCCTGTCAGAGTATAATAAAAAGATAGAATACAACAACAGACATAAAAACTTACTTTTGTTGTTCGCTTTTGGTTGTGGAAATAAATAAGTGTATGTTTTAAAAAAAAATAAATGGATGTGATTTGATATGATTGTTCAGTCTTTCATAAATGCAATGAAATTTGTCATCAAAACAATGAAATACATTTCATTAAAATTATGACATTCATTAAAATTTTATAATTTTTTTTAATTTTTTATTGTATGTATTTTAAGAATTTTAAGTATCGCTTAAAAAATGTTGTCAAAATTTACAGGGGTTTCAATAAAATTACAAAATGTTCTCATAGATCCAATGAAATTGTCTAACAAAACTATGAACGCTAATGAATTGTGAAATATTTCATTAGAATTGTAAAAAAAATATCTAACGAATTTTTCTGACTAGATCTATGAAGCGAAAATCGTTCAGTGTAATGGCCGATTCTGGTATAAGGCACCAGAAAAATATATACGTGTATCGGCATTTTGAAAGTTTACATCTGAGACTGCTTTTTGGGAGAGTTAAAGTGCTCTCCATTTTGCACATAGTATAAGCATATAAAGTATAAAACGTTGTCAGCACTTTTATATAAAAGGACGCGTGAAACATTTTTGTGGAACATTTTAACCCTCTAACGCTTCACAGTATGGATTTTTTGCCACTTCCTTCAAAATGAGCAAAAAACTCCACATCAGCGGCGATATAGAGGACTGAAATGTTCTACAAAAATATTTGACATACAATTCTACTACAGCTCTTTAAAAATATCAAACCTCTAGAGTCTAGAGTCTAGACTCTACTTGAATGGCAGAAATCATATAAAACTAAATATGTGTTTAAGGGTTAATTTGGTACTTATTTACAATAAGTACTTGGCAAAAAAGCTCTCGCATCCCTTACGTTTAAGGTAAAAGACGTTTGGAGATTTTTTTGTAAAACACCACGACAAACATTTTTGTAGAACATTTCCCGCGATATCGCGGGAAATGTTCTGCACACAATGCAGATTTAGAGGGTTAACATTTTGCGCAAAATTGTTTCCTATCGGGTTTTTTCATAAAAATGCTAAACACATCTAACACCTTAAACGTAAGTCTTACAAGGTTTCCTATATGCAAAATTTAACTTTCAAAACGCCGCTAAACGTATATGTATGTATATATATTTTGTGGTGCCCTCGACCATTATCAGTATTTTTTTCCGTGTTGTACAGTGTAATTTGGGCATTAAATAGCTGGTATTTTAAGGGCCATGCCCACATCATTTTGGTGGCGTCTTTGCGAAATGTTATGCTTTACTTTTCAAATTGTGTTGGCAGGTCGCAAATATTGCCAATTTCTTTTAGCGGAATTAACTGCAGGCCCAAGCAACCACTACAACAAAAACAACAGAAACGTCAACAGCCACAAAAAAATTACAAAATTCACATACGGCGGATAAGTGGCGTCGTACTTTTCACTTCATTCATTACATTTTACTACACCGCAATACGCCTTGCCGCCTGCATATAATTTTCAAATCAATTTAATTTATAATTTCCTAACGGATAAACTTTCAATTAAATTATTTTGCTGTATATTTTAGCTTTTCTAATACTTGTTTATTGAGTTCAAGCAAAATATTTAAATACAACAATTTTTGTTTGAAAAAAGTATTAAAATGCTGCCTTAAACATTTGCTAGTTGTCTAGGTTGTTTTGTAGCACAGTTCTTTTTTCTCTCCTCTATTTAATTAGATTTTTTTTTGTTTTTCCCATAATACCATGCATTTCCGTAAATTAACTTCAAAATATTTACATTTACTTTTTTTGTTAATAATTAATATTGAGTTTTTCATAATTCTTTGCATTTTCATTTGAGTCATTTTACGATTTTGAATATAATTTGTATGATGTTTTTTTTCTCTTAATTTTCCTACGTAATCGCTAATGTTTATTATGAGAAAATAATGTGTGCTTGCTGGCCCACGTACTAGTGTGTGAGATAAAATTGTTTAAAAGGAAAGTCAAAGGCAAAAGTTTTCGTATAAAAATGTTGCTATTGTGAAGAAAATCAAAGGGAAGCTACTTATGAAATTCGGGTGTTTTTAGTCATATCGTTCAAAGGAATGTAAAATCTAAAACACTAAAAAACTGATATTAGCTTCAATACTTTTTTAATTGTAGTCGAAATATTTTTTATCGCTGCTCTTATTTCATATTTCTGTCTTCCTTATAAAAAACAACATTTTTTTAAATCAGTAAATTCCAATCTTTTTATTCCAATCTAGAAAGAAAAAAATTTCGGAGTGATTTAAGAAAAGCACTTTATTCGAAAACTTTTGACAAAAATATGTTTCGAACGATTGCGTAAATTTTTGTTAGTATTCGATGAAAGTTTTCAAGTGAAATTTAATCGTAATAAAAAGAACTACAAGAATTTAAGAAATCATTCCAAAAAACATTTTTTTCTGAAAGTTTCAACAACGTTATCGTTTTTTTTAAATCAAGGTAATATCAGTAGCACGAAAATTTTTGAAAATTATTTTCATACACAGAAAATATTAACATGAGTTGGATATAGTATCGAAATTTAGTTAATTTATTAATAGATTCAATTATTATCTTAATAAAAAGTAAAACAAATAAAAATTTCTACTTAGATTTTTAATTGATTTTTAATTAACAATTTATTAAAACATTAACTAATTCAATGAACTACTTGATTCATTCAGTCAATTAATTGATTGAATATTTGAACATGAGTATATTATACTTTTAAATAAGAAAACAGAAACAACGCAATAAGATTTTAGCAAAAAACCACCGCCGTTTTTCTTTATATTAAATTTTTTAACTTTTTGGCGAGATTTACCAGCGATAGTGAAAATAATGATATTCTTATTCTCTTGCTGATATTAGCTTATGTTTACATTCATAGCTCCTGACCAAAAACCGCTAAAGGCTATTTTTTGATTTTTTATAATAAATTCCCCCCGCCCCCCTCCGCCCTCCTCCATTTCGTAACGCTAATTACAAACCATTTAATATAAATTATCCACTCCGTAACAAATAGAAAATTTAATTGTATCTAATTAATACCTGTTTTATTGAAATTCTTTGATTAAATAAAGTAATTGAATCAATTAATATATTAATATTTAGTAAATTATTTGTTTAATTAATTTAATTAATTTCTTTGTCTAGCTTTACATATATTTTTAATAATTTACTTAATCAAAAATAAAATTTCATTAATTGGAAAAAATATTTTCAAAATTTTTACAATTTCTATAATTGGTATAATCATTTTAGAGATAGATGCAAAAGTAAACAGGTTTCTTTTAAATAAAAATATTATTACAGTAGTATATGGACGTCAACTTGTTGTCTAGACTGTATGTGCTGCAAAAAACCCCAATGTTTATTAAAATTTCTATATGAACGCCAAATTGACGTGTGCCAATGGTCAATCTCAATTACCCATAAATATGTATAAGATTTGCATATTCCATTAAAAATATAATTTGCTAAATTTGTTTTAATATTAAAGACAAATGCACTTTTTGCACTTCCTAAGCAAGAATATAAAATTATTGCAACAGTAAAATTCTGTTTTCCAAGAAAAAATGTTAAATTCTTAGGGCCATTATTACAACTAGGCAATAGTTAAATGCAGGATTTTGTCGGACGAATAAAAGGTTTACCTTTATTAAAACTTCACTTTAAATGAAAGTGAGTGATAAGTTAAAGTCAGGTGCATCCTACTTGGTAGGTCAAAGTAAATTTGTAATAATGAAAAACTGTTTATCCGTCCGACAAAAGTATGCTTTTAGCTATTGTCAAGTTGTAATAATGGACCTTAAAATTAAAAAAAGTTATAAGTTTTCAGAGAAGATTGCTAAATTTTCGATGCTGGTAACTGTTCCAAGCTCATGTGAATCTCTATTGCAAAGTTATAAAATATATTTCCAAAACCTTAGATACATCTAAATAACACATCGGAAGTTCTGAACTGCGAATGTAATATTTGCACTACTCTCAATAATGATATAACTATGTGCTCGCGAGGGCTAGTTTTCGTGATTGTACCAAAACATCTGTTACACATAATAAAATCCAAGCTGTACACCAGGGTAACAAATTTGGCCATTTTCTGGCTAGATTTAGCCATTTTTATCCCTTTTAGCCAGAAGAGTTGTTAATCTAGCTATTTGCCATTTTTTCAGTCATTTTTAGGATTATGAACACCAAAGGTGAAAAGCAACATATTATTTGCGCTACACTATCCGTCCGTTCATCTGTCTGTCTGCACAGGCTTCTTTCTCGAGAACAGTAAGAAGTACGGATCTGAAATTATTTTGGAATATCAGTACGTACCTGAATTTTTTTCGGAATATCAGTTAGTTTGGCCAAAAGCTAACAAGTAAATGTTTTTCTGGTTTAACCTTTTCGAGGCTAGATGTAGCCTTTTATTTTGTCTTTTAGCCTCGAAATTTGCGTTTTAGCTTCGTAGCTTTTTTCTAACCTTTTCTAAAGCCTAAATTTTTTTCTCCACATCACAAAAGCTTATTTCTAGTTTTCTTATTTTTTAAGTTATTTTAACGTAAACTTTTACAATAAATGAAAAAAAAGTGGCATTGACGATTTGTATTTTTAATATAAAAAAGACAAACGCATTTTCACAAACGTGTGTCATAGAACTCGTACTGTTTAAATATTTAATTACATTTACGATCAATTTTTATATATTCTTAAAATTGCGCCACATGACACTTATCAATAATCGTAAAATACGAAATATTCTCTTAAAGCATTTATATGAAAGCGAATATAAAAATGCATAAAAATATAAATATAAAGCCTGCATATGCCCAATATTAGATAAATGCCTAAAGTGCACTAAAAACAAAGAGATTATCCAAAAGCAAAATAATAAATAGAAAAAAATCATATATGAATAAACAATTTAATGAATATTTGAAATATAAAATGTAAGAGTAGTGAGTGTATGAGTAGTAGTGGGTCGTTGCATTAATTAAGATGACTGACTTTGAATTTATTAAAAATCATTTACTAGGGATTGTCGATTGTACTTGAAATGGGTCATAAAAACTGGCAAAAGAGGAAAAAAAGGATACATCTGCAACTATATTAATGGTTGATTGGTTTAGTGCTCGTAAAAATCAAAATCATAACAATTATGAAGGCAAGTAAACTTGTAGTCGAAAATGAACATTAAGATTATTATTAATATTTTATGACAAAGACATTTGATTTCCACATTGACAGACGTCAAAAATCGTGTTCATCAATCGTAAATCTGATTTTTATAGGACCGTGAAGTGAAAAGAATTTTTTTCTCTTTTTAATTTTATAAAAATTCTGAATGTTTGTTTTTGTGTATAACGGAGCGTGTGTCGTAAGCGTTTGTCATAAATGAGTACTACGTACTTATGAGCAAATGAATATTTTATATTTATGAATTGTATGTAAATATTTTGTCAATAAATTTTTAATGTTTTTTAATAGTTTTAATAATAAAGTTTTTGTTTGTTTTTTCTTCATTTTATAACGCGTACTTGTGTGTACACAATAACTCCATGATATAAAATGTTATACACATTTTTGTATATCAAAGGTTTCAGTTGCAAGTTTACTTCAAAGTACTCGTAAGCTAACTGTATTGTCTAAAATAAAAAGGACAACAAAAATTTATTATGCTAGGAAGTTAATAAGTCTTTACAAAATGACACATTTAGCACTAAGAATTTAAAACGCATCGTGTGTCTGGTTCATACGCTGGTTTCCTTCCGCGACCTTAATGAATTTCTAGGCCGATACACAGCTGCCGATGAAATGTACCCCAGGAAATAAAAATCAGGCTAAGCAAAACATTTATGTATTTGGAAAAAGTGCAAAAAGTTAATTTCTTAAATTTGTTAAATGCTGGATAACACTTCACAACACAAAAAAATTACATGCCTCCAACGACTGATACTGGCAGTGCACAAAATTATATACTCACATCGGGTTTTTGAAAGATTACATCTCGAATTAATTTTAGGGGGAGTTAAAGTTCCCCTTTGAACATAATTATAGTGATTCAGCATAGGAAATCTTGTTAGCCTTTAGTTTAAGGTATAAGATATGTTTAGCAGTTTAATGTAAAGCACTACGAAACACATTTTTGGAGAATTGTAATGCTCTAACTCTTCGTTATATGGCACCTTTTGTCCCTATCTTGAAAAAAGCAATAAAAACTCGCCTTCAACGATGATATAGCGGGCGGAAATGATATAGAAAAATGTTTGTCATTAAATTGTTTCAGACACCCAAGCTTCAGACTCAACTTGAACGCCAGAAATCATTCAAACTTAATATATGATTAAGGGTTATTTTCATACTTATTCACAATTAGTACTAGGCATAGGCAATCTTGTAAGCCCTACACAGAAAAAACTAAATTTCATTTTCTGTAAAGGAATTCAATGAAATAGTAAATATTTTCTCTAGGAACGGACCTACAAACATATTTGTAAATATAGACAGAAATATCTCAATAATTTCATTGGAAAAAAACGGATTTTTTCAGTGCACAAATGGTTTAACTCTTTAAAAAAAATTTGTCTAAAAATATTTACAAATTGTAGACAAGACAATTTACTAAATCAAACAAAAAGATTTACTGGATTTTCTGAAAAATATCAAGCAATATTTTTGTCTCAATTAATAAAACAATTAGTCTAAAAATACTAACAAATATTAAAGAAAACAGTTTACTTAATCAAACAAAAATATTTACTGTATTTTTTTAAATATATCAAACAAAATTTTGTCATTATCATCATCATTCATTAGGCATTTATGACATTTCACTTTGTTAAATGTGTTCAAGTCTGAATATTTATCCAAAGACTTTAAAATAATGAATGAGAATTAATGCAACGAGATTAACTAATTGATTCGCTCAAAAATCTTCAGTAAACAAACTTGGTACAATCGCATTCCTCTTGCCATCATTTTTGTTGTTGTTATTTGTGTGAATGTCGTCATCGGGTTTGGTTGTTTTACGACACAGTTGTTCTTGTTGGTTTGGTGTCTACGTCTTAAATAAGAAGCAAACAAACAATTCATAGATTATATACAGACCATTTACTGAAAATTAAATTTATTTTTAGACAAACGTTTGTTTGAAAATTTTTAGTGATCATTTTTCTGTGTACGATTACGGTATAAGATCTGTTCAGTATTTTTATGTAAAACAGCGCGGGAACATTTTTTTGAACACGTAGTATGGGGTCTTTTTGTCTCTTTCTTTAAAAAAATGGCAAAAACTATCCTTTATCGACGATATAGCGGGCTACAATGGTCCTACAAAAATATTCGCCATATTTTTCTATTCTAAGTTCTCAAATGCACTTAAGATCCAGACTCACTTGAACGCCACAAATCTTTCAAAACTTAAAATGTGTTTCGGAGCTAATTTCGCGCTTTCACAATTAGTACTTGGCATAGGAAATCTTGTAAGCCTTGCGTTTAAGACAAAAGATGTGTTTATATACTACGAGGAACATTTTTGTAGAACATTTTAGCAATCTAACTCTTCGCTATGTGGGTCTTTTTATCCCTTTCCTAAAAAGAGGGACAAAAAACTCCACTTTCCACATAACGAGCTAAAATGTTGTACAAAAATATTTGCCATAAAATTCTTCTATTGAACTGCAGAAAACGTTGAAAGTTTTAAATGCGTTTAAGGGTTAATATCGTACTTATTTACAATAAGTACTTGGCATAGGCAACCTTGTAAACCTTAAGTTTACCGTATAAGATGTGTTAAGAACTTTTATGTAAAGTAAAATACCACGACGAATATTTATGCAAAACATTTCAGTCCGCTATATCATCGCTGAAGGAAAGCTTTTTGCCCCTTATATGAGAAAAAGACAAAAAGATCCATACCGCGAATAGTTAAAATGTCCATAAAAATGTTATTCGTGGTGTTTTACATAAAAGTTCTAAACTTATCGTATACCGCAAGCGCGAGGCTTAGAAAATTTCCTATGCCGAGTCAACATAAGTAAGTGCAAAAGGTACGGCGCGGAGAAATTAACTCCCCCAAAATGAATCCCAGATATAAACTTTCAAAACGCTAATAGACGTGTATATTTTTTGCTGCCCTCTACCAGAATCAGTCGTTAGAACCTTGTAATTTTAATAAAAGTTAGATTTTTGTGCACAGTGTAATTTTGAAGATTTGCTGGTGTAAAATTGTTTAGCGACTTCGCAAGCCTGCACTGTGCTACTCCACTGATTTACTAGTATAACCAACTTGCCAAATTATTTAACATAATAATACTAAAACGATGATTCTTCCCATAACCACAAATGTAGCAATTAAAATTGAAATGTTCCTATAAAAATTTTGACGTCAATTGCTTAAGTGTCTTATGGAACTGTTGTAGATGTTTATTTTCAATATTGATTTTCAATTTATTGCAATCCTTGAAAGAAAAAGTGTTTGGCCACACTGATGGATGCTTTGTATGTGTGTGTGTGTTTGCGTGTATGTATATTTTTAATTGTTGCTTTTCCATCTTATCTGGCGATAATTAATGAAACCATAAAAACTAAAAAGTCAATTAATTAAAAATGCACATACTAGTTAAATAAAATAAAAACACACTTTTCCCCGCAAAACAAACCCCCTTTTTCACCCTCACCAATAAATAATTCCTTGTTTCACAAAAATGTAACAAATGCCATGAGTATTCAATGGCTGTTTTCTATTACAATTCCTTCAACCAGCCGCCAAGTGCTCGTAAAAAGTGTTAAAAGTATTTTGCTTTTTGTTTTTTCTGCTTCTTATTCTTTTAGTTTAATTTTACGATCACACTTGAGTTTTTTTTTTCTTTCTTCCTAGTTCTTGTTCAATTATCCAATTTTTAATACTCGAGGTTTTCATTTTATTTTCTTTATTTGAAATCAATCACATTGAAAATGTGTTCTAGTTCGTTTCACTTGTTTCAGTTACAACAAACAATTCAACGGTCATTATTTTACGATGGGACATTCTGCTTTTCTTTTTATTTTGTTTTTGCTTTTAAAGCGGAGGGGCATCCCTTCCAGGGAGTTGGTGGAGTGGAAGTGGGTGAGTGGCAGTTGTTTTTTTTTTTCAAATATTTCAAATTGTTTTCTGTTAAATGTTTAAATGTCTTGTTATGAACCCATAATACAAATGAAAATTATCGTAAAAATCATATGAGCATTACTACGTACGTACTACATACTCTCGTTCAATATTATTTTTATTATTTCAATCGTAAATGTCAAATGTAATTTAAGTATTTATTTTATGTCTATAGTTTTATATGTTTAGTATTTATGTTTATGCTTTTCATTTTATATTTTAGTATTTTAAAGATTAAAAAAGAGTCATGTGGTAAAAGTTGAAAAACGCAGTTTCAAAGTATTTATAGGCGTATTAAGGTCATTTTGGAGGGCCATAACCACCCCTCTGAATATGCTTTTAGATCAAATGTGCTCCGGTATGAAAGCATTTACTGTGGCAGGATAGTATTCTTTATATAGATATAGTGAAGCGACAAAAGTTAGGCGACTTATTGTTTATTTTTAATGCTGTATTCCCGGAGAGTGAAAGAAAGTGATATTTTGCAAAATACAATATACAAAAAGTAATATTAATAGTAGCTGTCAGATGCAACACTTATGATCTCAAAATTAACATAAGAAAGTTCAAGATGATGATTATAAGCCGAACTAAGAAACAACACACAGCTGCGCAGTTAAATGTGGATGACACTCCAATTGAGCGTGTGTCAAACTTCAAGTACCTGAGCGCTTGGCTTACAGACGAAGTGGCCACATAATAATAGGTCCAAAATATAAAGTTCTTCTTCTAATCCTACTAGGAAAAATTCAATGCCGTCGAGGTATTGGCCGTAAACAAAAGTCTTGGCTCCACAATATACGATAGTAGACCGGTATAAGAACAATCGGCGAACTCATTAGACTGGCGTCGGATAGAGATCAATTTTTGAATTTCGTTTTTTTAACTGTTATATTTATTTATTGTATCTTCAATAAAATTGAACTAACAATAAGTAATCAAATCTTAACTCTACAAAATTTTAATTTTTAAGTCCAGCAACTGCCAGACAAAAATATTTGTTGCAGCGGTTGGTTCTTTGGTTGTTCGGATATTTCAGAAAATGTGCAGAAACGTCGTGCAGAAAACAACCTGCTGCTCTGCCAAATGTCTGGGGGAATTTTAGACAACTCGGCTGATTGTCTGGTTAAGTCTCAGATTTTTCCTGACGTTAGACATGTCAGCCAAAAAAGTTTTCTGGGATAATATAATTCTGGTTAATCATTTATAGTTGTTTTATAATTTAAAAATATTTATTTGTTGTGGGTTAGGTTAATCTATATGCTCAAAACAAATATATAAATATTTTTGAAACATAGATTCCTGAGAATATCTCGAATTAATTTAATACATGTTGTTTTTAAATTTTTTTTAACCATTAAATTAGCTACTCATATAGACTGACTCACACTTGATTTTTATATTCACGCTCCTAAGCATGTTACATAGACCGGTCAACTACAACTACAATAAATGAAAGGACTTTTGATCATATTACGACTATTTTCACTCAAAATTATACTTCAATCATAATAAATTTTAATGATATTATGATCAGGTCGAAATTAGGATTATACTTTACTATAATATGATTTCAATGAGAATAATTTCAGCCATATTATAACTATATGGTATAATACTATTATTAGTTCTGGAGCCAGCGATAAATTTGGTAGGGGATTACCCCTACTTATGCATTGCATTGTGCCTGAACTAGGATAATTGGTTATGGGAAGGAGGATAGAGGGAGTAGTGTCTGTGGACATTCGACTTGAACTTTCCCACACTGAAAGTGACTGGAAAGACCTCTGCGGGGAGTTTATTCCACATACGAACTGTTCGCCCAAAGTACGAATTCTCTCTGCAATGCGTAGTGGTGCTGTTCACTGGAAGATCGGCCACAAATTGATGTGCTCTTAATGAAAAATGTGTTGTGCGCAAAAATGATCGGGTTTCGGGAACAATTTTCCTAATTTCATTAGAACACATTCCATTGTAGTAGCGATAGAACAGCGAAACACATCCCACATTGCGTCGATGCTCCAGTGAGTCTATAGAGTTGCCTACCCTACTGTCATCGATAAGCTTCTTCGGCCTCTCTTGTACGCGGTCGAGTAGCTTCAAAATTGTCTTTGAAGCACCGGCCCATACATGAGAGTTGTATTCCATTTTCGATCGGATATATGTAAGTTGTATAAATATCAAGCAGTTCAGATGATTACTTCACTTCATCTGATTTCCTTGATATTTATACAACTTACATACAACTTACTTACAACTTGCCCCGTCTCAAAAATCCGAGGCACTTGAATGCTTCTTTTGCGACTTGAAAAATGTGATCATTTCACCGAACATTACATTGGATTTTCATGCCAAGACCATCGATAGCTTTTGATTCCTCAATACCTATACCGTCCATTATTACAGATGAAGCAGCATGTTCGGTCATACGCCTGTAGGTAAGCATACAACATTGGGTCTTACGAGCGTTAAAATCTACCCTATTCGAATGACCCCATTTGTGTATCATTCATGTTTTGCCTCTTGGCCCCAATCTCCGACAAGCTTGGTCTATTGATGAATGAATAAGAATGGCAACTGCTGCTGTCATCTGCGAAAGAGTAGATAGGGTTGGAAGTTTGACAGAAAAGGTCATTAAGAAAGATAAGAAATAGGGTAGGAGAAAGAACGGAGCCTTGCGGTACCCGTGAATTAATCTTGAGGTCCTTTGATGAGATTCCATCTATAACAACTCGTATAGTACGATCCCTGAGAAAGCATGATATGAATCGAGAAAAGTCACCACCGACAAGAGCAACAAGTTTTGACAAAAGTGCCCATGCAATACTCTATTAAACGCCTTAGAAATATCTAGAGCCACCACCTTACTTTCGCCGAAATGATGTACGGAGCGGTACCACTTTAGCGAAAGGAAGGCTAGTAAATCACCCGTACAGCGTCCCCTACAGAAGCCACACTGCCGGTCGCTGGGTAAACTGTTGGACTCCAAATACCTCACAAGATTTTTTTTTCGGTTATATGTATTTATGTATTGTATCTTCAATAAAATTCAACTAACAATAAGTAATCAAATCTTAACTCTAAGATTTTAATTTTTAAGTCCAGCCAGTGCAAGACAAAAATATTTGTTTCAGCGGTTTGTTGTTTGGTTGTTTACGTCTCTCGTGCTCGGCTGAGAGCAAGAGTGTCCCTCCTTCTCAGCCGAGTGTGGCCTGTAAAGTTAATGATGTTTCGGGCTAGGGAATTTGGGTGCAACTCAAGTATATTTATGTATCTTGTCACATGTTCAAAAAACACTGTCTTAACCAGCGGCGAATCTAGATCTTTATGAATTCGCTTGTTTCTGACATACCATGGGGCTACTGTAATCGTACGGAATATTTTATTTTGTTGCCTTTGAAGTTTTTCTACATTTGATGCCGAGGCAGTGCTCCATAGCTGGATTCCATATTGGTTTTAGAATGGAGTTATATAGAAGAAGTTTACAATCTAGGCTTGGAGTAGAGTTCCTTCCCAAGAGCCAATTCATTTGAGCTGCTATTAATTTCATTTGGTTCACCTTGGCATTTATGTGGGACTTCCATGTTAGACGACGATCAAGATGAACACCGAGATATTTTACTTCAGTGTGTTGAGGTATAGTTTGGTTATTTATTTGTGTAGGTGGGCAAGTTTCTCTGCACAATGTAAAAGTAATGTGTAGACATTTTTGTTCGTTAATTTTTATCCGCCATTGTTTTAGCCATTGTTCCAACTGGGGTACATAATCTTGTAGTTTGCGGGAAGCTTCTTGGCGGCTTTTGTTAACACTTAGAAAAGCTGTATCATCAGCGAATATTGATATGTGTATGTTACTGCTTACCAGCAAATCAGACCTGTATATCAGATATAATACAGGACCGAGGATGCTGCCTTGAGGAACTCCGACTTCAATGGCTTGCGGAGGGATTAGAAAATTACCTTCTTTAACAACAAATTTTCGATCAGTTAAGTAGCTTTCTAAAAGTTTAATGATGTTTTTGGGTAGGTTTTGCTTTAGTTTATGTATGAAACCTTCGTGCCATACTTTATCAAATGCCTGTGAAGCATCGATGAAGAGCGCAGAACAATATTTCTTTTCTTCGAAGGTTTTTCTAACCACGTTCGCGAGTCTATGTGTTTGTTCAATCGTGCTACGTTGTCTCCTAAAACCGAATTGGTGGTCTGGAATGCATCCACTATGATTTAGTATGGGTGTTAGCATAATCATAAATAGCTTTTCAAATAGTTTTGACATGTTAGACATTAGGCTTATAGGCCTATAGGATTCCACCTTCGTATAATTTTTGCCTGGCTTAGGTATCATGGTAATAATCGAAACCTTCCGTTCTGCGGGATAGCATTTGAGGCGGAAAATACTGTTCAAAATAAATAGAACTATCCGTTTTACAGTATAGGGTAGCTCTAAGAGCATTTTATTGCTTATTTTATCAGCGCCTGGAGCTTTTTTCGAATTTAAGCCCGCAATACAGCGTTCAATCTCACGAATATTGAACCTCAAAGTAACATCTGGTATAGCGAGGACTGGTGGCAACTCAACTATAGTATCAGACGTATTTGGAGTAAATACTTTCTGCAAGTTGTTTACAAACAGTGCAAGACGCCGACAAACGTGTATATTTTTTTTGCCTCCTCTACCATAATTGTTGTATAGTGTTATCTTCACATGAAATACCACGAGGAAAATCTATGTGGAACATTTTAAGTTATAACGTATAACATCGTTTTGCATACAAGACTGTAGAAATTGTAAAAACATTCAGATTATAATAATTATTAACGATTTTTTTATCATAGTGTATAATTTATCAATGCAAATAAAATATTCCGGGATTGAAAATTTAGCGAAATTCCCAGAAATTGCCTTCCCGGGAACTCTCGTGAAAAACTATAAATAGTACTTAATACTTTTGATTTATGTACCCAATACTTAGTCGATACTTTTAACACTTAAAAAATTAATTTTTAAACAGAGTTAAATTTTGGACCGGAATTTTTTCATTCGATTTTACTATAAACATACAAGTCTGAAAGAAACGAGTAACTTGTTCCGAGTATTGAGCACCCTAAAAAAGAAAAAGTATTCGATATTTGGTAACCACAACTTAATACTTTGCCACTACTTGACATTGAACCCCAGTCTTCTGTAAACCTTATGAATTCCATTAATATTTTTTTAGTTTTGTTACAAGTTGTGAGTTTCTCACATCCCCGCGAGAAGATTTAATTAATGGCGTTATGGAAAAATAATAAAATAAAATCAAGCAAAAAATATGGTGGAAAAATCATTAACAGCAAAAACTAATATTTATAAAGAAAATACATTAGAATCAAGGAGTAAAATAACAAACTGACACTTGCACGCTGTCTCTCAGACAACTTCACACGTCCGCACACCTCTTCACTTAATAAATCTAACCAAAATAGAAAAACCTCTAGAGATTCAAAGAAAAAAAAAAACAGCGTCAAATGTACAAACGTACACAACAAGCTCCCAGGACACAATATCACACACTAGCACGCATACATACACACATATGCATATACACGATTTTAATAATGGAACTACTGCTGCATACTTCAGGGCTGTGTATTAATGAAATCATTAACAAGCCTTAAAAATGTAAACAAACTCTAAATAAAATACATACTCATTCACAGCTTCAATAAATGTGCACCCCCGAAAGTAAAAGACACCTTTACAAGGATACAGATGAGAAATACATTGAGTGTCTGTTTTATTTTGTTTTTCTTCCAGCAAGAAGATGAAACTCAAGTGGCAAAAAAAGGAAAAATATTAAAAGCGAAAAAATCGAAATAAAAATTGTAGTTTAACTGACACGTGACCAAACCTTTAAATATGAATGAGTGCCAGCGAATAGATCAGGGTTATAAAGTCTACAAATCTGCATGATGCGGCTGCCAATGACGAAGATGATACGTTTAATTTGCACCCTTTTATTAGTGACTACTGCTGTGTGTAAAAGAAGGACATTCATTTTGTTGTAATTCGCTGTAGAACGAAATAAACAAATCAAATTTTAAATGGATTTCAAGTGTTACTTTTGGACGCTGTTACAATAACAATATTATCTTCTATTATTATTGTTATTATTAAAGCTGCTCGTGTTGTTGTTATCACTTAAAAGGATCCTTTTTTTCTTCCCACTAACATTCATTATTTATACTTAAATAAATTTTAATTGTAATAATTTGTGTTGCTTTTTTCTGTTATGAAAACTGTTTTGGAAATTTATTTAAAGTACAGAAGGATACTTTTTCTCCTTGATGATTGCTAATACTTGCTCAGAAGGATCCACTATATACTTTTGCATGATCTCAACAAAATATTCTAAAATATTAAAAGGCAAAAGCAAAGTTGTTTACCAATGTAAGCTCGACTACAGGTAAGCCTCGATTTAAGTAGTCTGTTGGGACCTAACAAACTATGTTCAAATTAAATCGGCGTGAAATAATGTTTCGGATTAGTACAAACTCTTCTTTGGAGACCAGGAATTTAACAAATCGAGTAAATCAAAATATGAGATACAAAATTTAATTATGGGACCTAAATATGGCGTCAAATCAAGAACAATTGCAATTATTAAATTTTTTATTATTCTATTTGTAGGAGTGTAGGAGTTTTATATTATGCAAATGTTGTTGTTTATTTCTATATAAACATTCGTTTATAAACAGAACTTCTCAAAGAAAAATATTGGTTGTAAAATGGTTAGGCCGATGAAATATTAGTTGAATATAATTACTATATTTCAATTCACGCTCTCAATTTACTATGAGTGCAAAAAATCAATCCATGTTTATTACCATAGAAGCATAATTGTAATAAACATATGATTCTGATAATTCTTAAATTAATTAGATCAACCGATCGTATGCTTTTGCCATGATTACATAAGTAACGAATATGATGGGCACAAACTTATGAAATATTATGAATGGTATTTTAATACAATTATTGGTATTTGCGGCAAAAAAAATTGTCTTTATAAATTTACTTTACTTTTTATCGGTTGTTGCAACTAACTAGTGCGTAGTTTTATCAACATTGATACACCTAACCGATTTAACGGTACCCATTAGCAATTATTTGTTATTGTAAAATAACATTTATTATATTTATTATTTGAAATATTCTTCCAATTTTATTTAAAATAAAGATTTATTTGTTGAGAGTTAATGCAATGCTTCAATTTAAAATTTATTCTTCATTTTGCCTTACAAACGCTTTTGTTGTCACCTAATGGACGAATAATTGTATAAAGTTGTAAGAAAATAAAAATAGATTCATATCGAATATAAATTGCTTGTTGATCTTTGTATAAGTTTCTAAGCCTACTACGCTTATTTTATTCTCTTGTGATTTTAAAAAAATTATTATTTGTAAATTCTCAAATGGTTTTTGAAAGTCTGTGTATAAAATAAGAGGTTAGAAACTTTTCAAAAGTATGGTTGATATCTACTAATGATTTGGATAAATCGCCAATGAAATGCATATAGAGATTGCTTAAACCTCAACAAAAAAATATCTTTATTGTAAAATAACTTCTTTTTCAATAATAATTCTATGATAGTTTGTGCAACTGCCAAAATTAGATTTGCAACAATTCGGCTGTCTCTACGAATCTGTTTTTTCTGTGCTGTTGTTATATTAAATGGTTTTATTTAGCTTACCGCGCTTGTGGAGTTTTTGCGTAGGTGAAGTTTGGTTCAAATCTAACAATTGAAAATGTACCCCCTTCCTGTTGACCGATTGATCTGAAATTTTGTAAGCGCCGTTAATTTTGGTGACAATGTAATATTGTGATTAGAAAAGTAGGCTTCGCCACGCCCATAAAAAGTAACATTTAGTTTTAGCCCCTTCTTGTTAACTAATTTATCTGACTCTTGGTGGACAACTCTACTTACAATTACTCTACAATTTTGTAAGGGCGACCACGCCCACAAAAATTAGTACTTAGTTTTAACCCTTTCCTGTCAACCGATGGATCTGAGATTTGGTGGACACCTTTACTTACGACGACTATACAATTTTGTAAATAAAGAAGTGGCCGGTGCAACACCCATAAAAAGTAATATTTAGTTTTAGGCCTTTCCTGCTAACCGATTGATCTGAAATTTGGTGGACAAATTTAATTTTCATGACCGATTAATTTGATGACGCTACGATTATGTGTATTCAGTATTATTGCAAATCACAGATAGCCGCCACCACAAAATGATGAATTGGTTATTTGTCTATAAACACCTCAATATGGTAATAAACATGAGTATCAAATCGAAGGGTTTGACTACTAGAACACAGTACGCAATGAAAATTTTCCAATTCCAAAATGGTGGCCAGTAGAGAATTGAACCTTTATTTTTCAATATTATTTATTATAAAATGTAAAGTAATTTAATCATATTATTGATTATAATAAACTCTTATTTAGTTGGAAAAACTAAACCAGTACTTTGGAAATTATAACCGAATCTTTGTAATAATGATTGGTTATGGCAACTGAAAATATAGCTGAAATATATTATTTCAGCTTTTAAAATAGAAATTTTATTGAATCTATAAAAATTCAGTACTGTTAATAAAATATTGGTTAAGTTAATTGTATTTTAATAGTTGTAACTGTTTTCCAACTAATTTGTTCTCTCTGTTTAGTTGTTTTTTTTTATCAGCTGACTCGAATTTGAAATAGCACACCAAATTATGAGGGGTTGCTCACAGCGGTCATAACTTTTCGTGTTATTATTTTAAAACATATGACTATATGACTACCTTGTGAATCCCCTAATTACGTTTGGCAATTATATTTTTGCTCGAGCCATTTCTAGAACATTTTATAGGAACACTAAAAGTGATTTTAGTTGTATTAATTATGTACTAGTTAGTACATAGTTTTCTTACCATGCAGTTGATGCTTGCCATCATTTTTTTATAGTGTTCTATTAAATTCGCGTGAAAAAGCGCGTTATTGAAAAAATGGTTTCTATTATTGATCCGTGTTATATCGCGTAAATGAAGTACCGCGTAAATCGAGGCTTACCTGCATTTTTAAAGCAAATCGATCTACTTCACGTTGTAAAGGCTAAAAGAAAAAGTGTAACCTTAAAAAAACGACCCATCTATTTTCAACTAATAAAACTTAACTGATTTTTTGAAAATTTGCACACAAATTGGGTTCATGTGACAATACCAAATTACGAATTGAAAAGTGGGCAGGTCCACACCTATAAAAAAATAAATATCCATAGGCATACGTAACTACACGTAACTGAGTTTTACATTATAATTTTAAGATTTTACATTATAATTGGGCTGAAAGCGTTATTGACTACAAAATAAAAGAACTTAAAATTAATTAGTAAATACCGTCTACTAATTTCAGATTATTTTAAACGTAGGAAAGTTTTGTTGAGATTTATGTAACGTTTCCTGAAAAACAATGACAAATCGGTTCTGAAATTTTTTAAAATGATTTTTTTGTTAATATTTGGTGGTGGTTCTTAAAATTTTAAATAGTTTTCTATGTAAGAGTGAGCGGCAATCTTACTTTTTATTAAAAGAAAACGAACTGAATATCTGCTGCATTGTTTATTCAAGTGTTAAACTAAAATTTGTTTCGTTCAAACTATGGTGATTATTCATTTATAGTTCTTTCACCCTGAACAAAGTTTTTTTTTTCATTTCTTATTTCTTAGTTCACTCTTTTGTTTTTCATTTGAAAAATGTCATACCTTCAGTTAAATTAGTAAAATTTTCCAACTTTGTTTAATTTTTTTTTCTCTTTTACAATCATTTTACATTATTTTTATTTTCTGTTACTTTCAAAAGTATTTCCAAAAGTAATCAATCCTTGTAATTGCCAGTTAAAGAATTTTTTTGTGCTTTTCGTTTTATTATAGCTTGACTCTGTTGGAGGGACTAAAAAAGAATATTTCAAATTTTCATGAAAAATGTAGCGAAAAATTAAGTAAATGAAAGAAAGTATAGAAAATATTGAAAATATGTAAAAAGTAAAAAAAAAAAGTTTTTAAGAAAAAGTGTTCACATAAGGAATCAATAGAAAGAAGGTCGTTACCGACTTTATGAAAGGGATCGAAAGCAATTTAGTTCTATAAAAATTAGCAGTAAACGAAATCTGTTTTAACTCTTAGGGCCTTATTTACACTCTGTAGTTAACTCTATAGTGGCTCTAATTGGGAAAAAAGGGTAACTACTCAGTATCTTTGAAACTTACGATACGATTACAAAAGGATGTATGCAGAAATCATAGATGATGACCTAAGCTTTAAGACAGTTGAAGTCTGAAATACCCTGTTAAAATACGCGGCGAGCTAGAGCTGGTCAAAATCGAATATCTCGGGCATAAAAAACTTTTGTTGGCCTCATAACTTTTGCAAATATTATCCGATTTTAATAAATTTATACTTGTTTTAAAGAAAATTCACTTGATTTCATTAAGATATTTTCAATATTTTGACCTCGACTTTGTTCCATATATCGTAAATATCTCCGTTAAAGCACAACCAAAATAAAAAAAAATATCAAACACAATCCCTAATAATATACGGAAAAAGGTTTTAGTTATTCGTGAAAAAGAATCAACTTTGAAATGAAAGCGAAAAAGGCTACATTTTGACAAACATACACTCAGAAAAAATACCAATTTAAAATCAACATATTGAATTGATGAAAAATAATTTAATTTAAAATAAAATGAGTTGATATTTATTTGCTTCCCTGCAGTCCGAGCTGTTACCGACGACCATGCTACCTACTAGGCACGCCTACATACTAGCCGAGTTACTCAAAAAACTTTATGCAAAACAACGTGCATCGAAGTTGTCATGTGTACAGTTTCATTGCCGACAACAAGCGTAAGAACTGTATCGAAGTTGTTGTGTGTACGGTCTTATTGACGACAACATGAGTACCAACTTCACCGAAGTTGTCGTGTATACGCTTTTATTGCCAACAACAAAAGAGTAACATCTTCGTGGAAGTTGTCGTGACGCCATTTATGTACAGTCCCCGTAGGCCATGTCTTTCAGACATAATCGATGCACTTCACTTTCGAAACAAGTATCTATAACCGACTACGAATTGACTACAGTCAAAGCCAACTATTGACGACATTGTCAAACAAAGGGCACAAATGTCGTTGACGACAACGTTGGTAACATGCTACCAAAGGTGTCGTCAATGAATAATAATAAAATTTAAAAATGTTATAATTGAATCGAACCCAGATGAGGTGAGCACGCTACCTACTAGCCTACCGAGGTATTTAAGAAACTTTGTAAAAAACACGTTCGTGCGCAACTTAAACTCTTTAATGTACATAAATGGATGCACGACAACTTCGATGTAGTTTTTACTCTTGTTGTCAGCAATAGAACTGTACACACGACAGCTTCGATATATTTGTTACTCATTTTGTCGTCAATAAAATAGTACACACGACAACTTCGATGCAGTTGTTACTCTTGTTGTCGTTAATAAAACTGTACTGACGACAACTTCGATGCAGTTGTTTCCCACCTTATCGTCAATAAGGGCTTTTAGCATATATGTTCATAACCTTGTCAGAACAAATTCTTTATACACGACAAGGTATACCAGCTTGTAGTTAAATTTATTTCGAAATGTGTTTTATAGGCGACAAAATCATTGATTGTCTTGCAGACATCATCGTTGAAAATGTCGTCGGTAACAACTGGTACTGCAGGGGTTACTTGCCCAGTGGTTTTGTATAAAGTGTTTTGAGTAACTCGGCCAGTAGGTAGCGTGCTAACCTACCAGCGTAAAGGTTGTGAGTTCGATTCCATTTTTATTATTATTATTTTATTATTATTTTTTATTGACGACAACTTTACCAACGTTGTCATCTACGACTTTTATACCCTTTGTTTAAAAAATGTCGTCAATAGTTGGCTTAGGGTGTCGTCAATTCGTCATCGATGATGTCTTGAAGATTTGGACTACAGGGTTTGTTCATTGCTACATGCATAGTTGTGGTTAGTTGTATGACGTTGTTTATTTTGATGTTCGTATTGTGTAAATGTAAATAGCCGACAAACTTCGATTACCAGCGAAAAGTTCCTGCTGCTGATTTTTGAAATTACCATTGCTTCATAATAAGTTTACGCAAAAAATATTAGTCTAATCTTAATTCTCTTTGATTTATTATTCTTGACTGTTAAAATAACAATGCTATCAACTTTACTTTTGATTTCAAATCAATATGACTTTATTTCAATATGATTTTAATTTCAAATAAATATTGTGCTAAATCATCAATTAAATCATATTGAATTAAAATTATGATGGTATTTATTTAGTGTATATCTAAAGAAAAGTTTGAACCTGTTGTGGCTGCAGTTGTTAGCGCGTTGACTACCAAGCAAAAGACCCGAGTTCAAATCTTAGCTGCGGAAGCCATTTACAACACCTATGCAAATGCATACTACGAAAGTAAAATAATTAATAGCAGAGCAAAATAAAATTAATCTTGTTTCAACTTGAAATAACTTTAATTCAACATGATTCTTCGTGTTGTTTCAATATCAAATTCACGTTAATTTAGCGTGAAATAACTTTGATTCAACATGATTCTTCGTGTTGCTTCAATATCAAATTCACTTTATTTCAACCTGAAATAACTGCGATTCAACATGATTCTTCTTCCTTTTATTTTAGTATCAACTTTATTTTGATTTAACTGTATTGGAATATTTAATCTAATTAACATGTAATATAGTTCTTTCAAAAGGAAAAATTTTCTTTGAAGTTTATTGTAATATCATGTTGAATTAACATTAAACACTTATGAAGCAAAATCACTACCGAAAAATGTTAAATTAACCTTGTTTTCGACGATTTTAATATGAAATTTTTCTGGGTGTAGAGTTTAAGTAATTGCCAAAATAATATTTTCAGCTAATTCCAAAAAAAGCTGTTAAGTTGAAAAGCTTTAAGATAATTCTTATCATGCTAAACTTACCTTCTTTAAATTGTAGCGCAACATCTGCAAAAAATGTAAGAAAATATTTCTTGTTAAAAAATTAATGTTTACACTTGAAATTACAAAAACTACAACAAAAATCTAAATATTCTTAACGTAAAATGATATAAAAGAAATCAAAAATCATTCAAGAAAAAAACACGTTGAAGGGCACCACTGAAAAATGTTTAATATTCTTAATCACAGTAAAGCAATTAGGTGGAAAATGATATTTTATTTTTCCGAAATAAAAAAAAACATTGAAGAAAACTCCCTTTTCAAAAAGCAAATGAAACAAAAGTAATAAATGGAAACCAGCCCGAAAAGGTGGAAACAGACGAAAAAGCTTTAAAACAACCAATTGTAGTATTTAGAAATATTTTAATGTTACTATTTTTTTATTTGCTTCTTCTTAAAAAGAAAGTCACTGCCTTTTTCTATGAAATAAATTGCCAACAATTTGTAAGCTTTAAGGTTTTGTTCTAGACAACAGCAAATTGCCATTTAAAGAAAATGAGAGGATAAAAAACAAATATTAAGAAATATTTCTGAAGGAAAAATTGTAAGTAATTGTGGAAAAATACAGAAATTTTTTAATTTTAAAAACAGTAATTAATCAGTAAAGATGCAAGAAAAGTACAAGGGAAACATATAGTTGTATGGAAAATTAAAAAAAAAAATAAAATAAAATTATACTATGAAAGGCAAAAATTTTTTTCAAATGAATATCTATATTACTTTGGAAATCTACAGTCTTGTTTCTTGTAAGTATTTCTGATGCTATATTCTATAGAGAATATACGCTCAACTTTAAAGTTTTTGAAATTATATTAATAATGCAATATTTAAGTGTATATTTGTTTTTTGTAATTATAGTAGTTTTATTTTCGATAAACGAACTAAAGTAGTATCAAAAATCGCGCAAAGGTACGGCACAATATGTTAAGTTGGAAACAGTCGCTTTGGTTGTACTAAAAACAAAATAGACTAAATAAAGAAAACAACTAAAAATTATAGATGAATCGATAATTATAAGCATATTTTGTACAAAAAATCGGTTCCAAACGTTTCAAATTTGTATGAAAAATAACTAAAATTCGTTCCAAAAAAAAATTTTTCCATACATATTTTAAAACGGAAATAACGTTGTAAGTTACAAAAGTTTTTCCTTAGTCTGTATTGTTTGGATGGTGTCTAACAAATCTAGTATTGTTTATTGCACAGACACTGATTAGAAATCAGGGGTCTAATCGTCGCTTTCGATATCGAGTACACTATTGTATCGAATAAAATTTCGACACGTATCGAATGGATGGATTACCGCATTTGATACCTATTGAATCGAAATGTTTAAAAAGTGTACCAAGTTTATTTTATACCGGTTGTTGAATCGACTAAAAATTTGTAATACATTAAAGAAAAATTTTGTTTCTAGCAGCTAGTACAACAACCAAGTCGATTGGCCAATTGTAATAAGGTTTATAGGTAATGTTCCTTACTTTTTTGCAAAACAAACACAATAAAAGAAAATTTAAACAGCAGCTACTCGATTATCGCATGCCGTAATCCCAAAAGGAACAATTTCGATCAATTCTGCTCGATATCGAATGCGACGATTCGGCCCCAGTATTCCATGTGGGTTTCAGTCATGTCAAAACTAACAAATGAAGTTTTCTAATATAAATTACACAGCACAACAAAATGGTGATTTTTTTTTTTATTTTTAAGTTATGAGTTTAGTCGAACTGTATGAGTTTATATCCAAAGAAATTTTAATTATTTTGGCTTGAGTTCGGTTTTAATTTAATTTTTCAATTAAAATATATTTTTATTTAGAGATAAATGTCAAGCATGTATACAAAGAAAATGTTTGACTGCGCGGAGGGTTGAACTGACGTTTCGATAGCTCCCGCTAATCTCATCAGAGTTCTCTACCGCTTATACCACTCGAACAAAGTCAGGTGTTTGCAGTCAATTTTCTGAAATTTAAATAGCTGATTCTTGTGTATTTGTATAATAATGGCATCAACAGTTTTTTGCAGCCCTAGTTTTCAAGATATAGTGACAAACCATTTTTTTTTATTATTTGCCTTCTATTTCAAGAACGGTATTTCAAACCACAAAATACTTTCTGGAATATAAATCTACACAAAAATCTCTTTCATTTGAGCATATCAGGATATATTACTGTTATTGCAAGGATGTAAAAAATCGCGTGTTTTTGCTTTACTCCTCACAACTTTTTTTTTACAAAAATAACTGATGAGTCTTCTCTCTTTCTCAAGTTATAATAAAACCAATCATTCGCGGATCCAGGCTACAGTTTGAAATGAAACATACTATTTTGTAAATTTTTTGTCAGAAACTCAATATAAATGTGGTACGAGTATATTCTATTCATTGTGTGTGTTTGGGGGGTGCGGAAGGGGATAATATCCCATTTTCCTGCTCCACCCCGGAATCTACGGAGCAGCTTCTTTACATTAAATTTTTTAAAAACCCAGGTGATTTATCTTACAGTGAATAAATTGAATATACATCCATGAATGTTCATGAAATAAAGCTTATTTTATTTGGAGTATCCGTTTATGATCATTTAATAAAAAATGTAATTGTAATTTGACATCAATGATATGTCGAGTGTTTGCTTTTTTCGCCCAATGACACTTTTCACCATTGTAATGTCAACCTGTACATCAGCTGTCATCAATGGAACGATTGAAGCAACTAAATATATTAATATTTTCTTAATTTACTTCTTACTTTTTTAGTTTTAGTTATTGTATATTAATATGATTATTTCGAACGTATTTGCTTTGTGAATCCAAATTGATTATTAGGCTAAGGTTCGTAAAGTTATATTCAGAAAGAATTGGGCATGATTAATATTCCAAGGAACAAGGGAAAAATTAACATCAACTTAATTTTTCAACGTACACAGCAGAACAGAGTAGCGCCACTTTCGAAAGCCGCTACACTTCCATCGTCAGTGCTCACGTGTATTTGCTATCACCACTTGTCAGGTGGCTCTGTTGAATGTGATTTTAATTCTTATATATACAACTTTTTTCGTGAAAATTGAATACGAGAATTAAATCACTCTCAAGCTGATATTAAAGTGCACTTTCCCAGCGTTGCCATCGGTTTATTTTTCTTCATTCCCATTTTTCTGATTTTTGTTCTACTCAAGACAAACTTTTTTGGTTTGATTTTATAATTAAGTATATATGAACATGTAAACAAGTGAAAAGCTCAAGCCAGTAGCTAATTTTTTATTAATATGATTATTTCGAACGTATTTGCTTTGTGAATCCAAATTGATTATTAGGCTAAGGTTCGTAACGTTATATTCAGAAAGAATTGGGCATGATTAATATTCCAAGGATCAAGGGAAAAGTTATTGTAACTTTTTTTTTATAACATTGGTCTTGATCCTGGTTTAAAAATTCATCGCATATATATAAATATAGCACACATATATATATATTTTTATTTTTCTTTATTTATTTCTTAGTAAATTTAAATGCTAGTGTTTTCTTATTTTCATTATAGCATTTTTACTTTTCAACCGATTTCGGTCAATTATGGCTTAAAAAGCTTAAAATAGTTGAACATGATAAAGAAAAAAACGGTTAGTGAAGTTCCGAACCTTTACAAAAGTTCATTAATAGGTGCGATTCGCCACGAGGTGGCGACACAACTGTTAATTGGGTTTACTACAGAATTAGGATTTTCGCTAGGGTGTTGTTGCTCCCGTCGTTGGCAGTGTAGGTAAACGGGCTCTGATGAGAAGACTGTGGTGGTCTCGAAACTTCTGATGTCAACCTTCCGCACAGCCAAATTTTTCTTTGAATGCTCAAAATTTACATGCTTTAGAATTTCTTTCTTAAATAAAAAATAATTTAATCGAAACGAACTTAAGCCAAACTAATTAAATAACTTTGGATATAAAACCATACAATTCGACTAAAATGTATGACTCAAATGTTAAAAATTTTATAAAATCTTAACTTCGATCCACTATAACTCAGGAATTTCGGCATCCGATCAAAGCCAATTAGCCACCATTCGACGTGTAATTTAGTAGCCTTTCAAACAAGATATCATTTACTTTTATCAAAGCAGCTTTTTTCTCTGAATAGTGCTTGAAAGAGAAGTATACATCGAAAAATACAAATGTACTGTTATCTAGTAAACTTGACGTGGTACATTCAAACAAAGTTTATATTTGCAATATATAGACCAACATATCCATGTTTTACATGTATTACCCAGCAAAAAAATATCATGTTTCTGCAAGCAGTAAAAAACGTTCATGCCATGCACATGCGATCTTTTGAAGCGCTTCCGAGGATGCTCAAAAAGAAGGCAGAGATCTCTCAGTGTTCATAATATTTAAATTACGAAGTTAGTCAGCATTTTACATTTCTTCAACACGAACTCCAAAATAAACAAAATCATATTGAGTAGCGTTGTAGCTTTCAACAATGTAGGTTCTAAAGAATTGTCGCACGCATTGTTTCAAATAAACACTAGCACATTTGAAAACTTAGAACCCATTTAAAGTACGCTCTCTTTCTATATTTCCCACCTATTGCATGGAAGAGAGAAATTTGTAAAAAAAACACGATTTCTTTTAGCTGTAGTTTAACGATAATAAAATGGGACATAAGTTTAGAGCATTTTCGATGCTTCGAAAGAAGCGCTGTTTTACGTATATCGTATATCAAAAACAAGAGCTCTAAAGTGGAACATCGCGAACAAATATCATGCATGTTCGAAGCAGTAGAAACAACAAAACTAGCTTCTCTCGCTTATAAACCTGCTTCGGCCGAAGCAGTAGTTTTTGTTGGGTATGTAAAAAAAATTTTTATTGCAGATCTGTGTAACCTCTTCTTTTTTTAAGTTGGTAAAACAAAATCATATTAGCACGTCTTGGAGATAATTGTATATAAAGGGCTTTATTGTGCTTTAGAACAAAGTTGGACAACCCCTTCCGAAAGTATGATAAAAATCGATGAAGCAGCCTCTTCAAAAATTAAAAAATAAGAAATAATAATAATAATAAAAAGTGTATCTCAAGAATTTTAAATTTAATCTAGATTAACGAATTTTAGCTAAAGTAACAGTTTAAACTAGGGATAAGGAAAAATGCACATATAACCCAAAATGCAGTAATGAACTTCTAGAACCTGCCAACTAAAAAAGATTTAAAACAATTGGTTGTGATATATGTCATGCAACCATAGGATAGAGCCTACAGGGTAATAGAAAGCGAGGTCGATTCAGAATAACCTGTTCGAAAAGAAAAGTGCGGAAGAAAAATATAGTGTTTCTCCTTGGCATTTTTCCTGTTCCATAGTGTAATCTAAAAAAATAATAATACCACATCTATCGGTCAAATCATATCCTATATATTCAAAACACGAATGTGAAAACTAATCAAAATATTCAATATAATTTAAAATTTTGGAAAAAAAAACACTTGCAATATTAACTCACACCGTAAGATTGTAACATTTGTTAATAATTGTTTTAACACACTTCTTACAATCACATCACACCAACTCGCAAAATACACACACACAAGTACAACTCATATTAACAAAAAAAAATATTTAACTTTAAGTGCCACCAACCATAACAGATTTAAGCGAGTATTTGTATTAAAAGATTTGCAATCCGTATCTGTATATATTTCCCTGTATCTGTAATGTTTCACAGAGTGAACATGTTTAAATTGTTTCAGATGCCATATTTGCAAAAATTCATATAACAAATAAATTAATGGGTGAGCGAGAGAATGTATGAATGACTGAATGTATGAATGAATGTGTGAATGGATGTAAAAAGTGCAACATTAAATAATTGTAATTGCCTACCATTACAGTACATTAGCAATATTGAATGAGTGAATAAGTCAAGAGAAAATAGAAACAAATAAAGAATAGAAAACTTTATGATCCTTAAATTTGCTTGATGCTTATATGTAAGTATGTTGTAAATATAACTTATAAAAATTCATACAAAAATTCAGTCAGTCATCTTTTTTTGTGCGATATTATGAGCCTTAATAAATTTTATTAATACACACAGATACAGCATGCATTTTGGGCTGTACACTTGTATAATATACATACATTGTTTCTGGCTACATATTCCGCCCCTTGTTTTTGCTTTACTCTATTTCATTTATCCACTGCTAAATAATATAATGGTTTATAATTTTTCACCACCTATTTTTTCTATGTTTTTTTTTATATTTCGGTTGACACTTAACAATATTTACTTACAACTTCTTCTAATGCATCATGAACATCATTTATTGATATTCAATTCGTAAGTTTGTAGCTTTATATGCAAGTAGTACACCAATGTCTAGATTGACGAGTTCTAGCTAACGTACCAGCTTAAACTAGGGATAAGGAAAAATGCACATACAACCCAAAATGCAGTAATGAACTTCTAGAACCTGCCAACTAAATAAGATTTAAAAAATTTTCTTGGGAAAGAACGCGCAGGGTAATAGAAAGCGATGTGAGTCCAGAATAATCTGTTCGAAAAGAAAAGTGCTGAAGAAAAATAGACAAAAATGGTAATTATTTGTAAATATTCTAAGTTTGTGTTAAAAATAAGACAATAATTATATGATAAGAACTGGTCCAACTACAGCATCACAACTGCCTAGCAAAAAATTATCGAGATTTTAGAAGCTGTTATACAAATGTGCTTCATAGTAGCTAGAAATGTATTACCTAAATATAATTATTTTTCGTCCATTTAAAAAACAAATTTTTGTACATTCACTTACAGTGGTAAGGCAGAGATTATAAAAATATACATTCTACGAAGAACGACGATAAGTTACGATTTTAAAATTATTTTATTTCATACTCAATGCGCTGAAATAAGCGTTTAACAAGAAACGCTCCAAAGTGGAACATCGCAAACAAATATAATGCAATACGTAAGCATGTTTGCAAGCTACACAAAAAAAAATCTCCTTTACAAATCTGCTTATCGCGAAGCAGTAGTTTTTGCTACGTACACACAGAAAAATGTCAATGTAAAATCGTCGAAAACCAAGTTAATTTAACATTTTTCGGAAGTGATTTTGCTTCATAGGCGTTTCATGTCAATTCAACATGATTTACAATAATCTTGAAGGAACATTTATCCTTTTGCATTAAATATATTTCATGTTAATTTAATATTGCGGAGCAGTTAAATCAAAATTAAGTTGATACTGAAATAATACGAAAAATCATGTTGAATCAAAGTTATTTGGAGTTGAAACAACGTAAATTTTATATTGGAATAACACGGAGAATCATGTTAAATCAAAGTTATTTGAAGTAAAAACAACATGAATCTGATATTGAAACAGCACTAAGAATCATGTTAAATTATAGTTATATCAAGCTGAAAACACAACTTTAATGTAGCTATTCTATTAATTATTTTACTTACGTGATAGGCATCAGAAAACTTTGTGTTGTAGTTGACCGCCCCAGTCAAGATTTCAGCTCATGCAACTTGCATGATAGTACACGCGCTAACCACTGCAGCCACAACAGCTTCAAACTTTACTTTAGCTATACACTAAATAAATACCCATCGTATGTAAAATAAATATCATTTTCATTCAACATGATTCAAATGATTATTTAACATAAAACTTATTTGAAATTAAATTTATATTGATTTAAAATGGAATATAACGTTTATAGCAAAGTGGTTTTAACAGTGAAAAATTTTAAATCAAAGCGATTTAAGGTTTGATTAATAATTTTTCATTTAAAAATAAAATTAAACAATGGCAATTTTAAGCCAGCTGCAGTAAATTTTCACCAGTAATTCGTTGTTAGTCGTCTGCATAGCCGACACATGCAAGAATAAACAATAATAAGTCACACAACTAAGCACAATAGTGAACTGTAGCAATGAACAAAGCAAATAAACACTAACACTCTTAAACAAAAAGTTATTTCTTGTAAATTGAATATGATTTCAAATCACAATTGTGTCATGTTTATTTTGCGTTGTCTTTTTTCTGTGTGTACACATAATGCCATTTTATGACATCGCAAGCAAGCATGATAGTGTGTACTAGCGGCAACGTTTGTCACTTCCGATGTTTTTGGTGTGTGGCAAACTGTTTGCGCGTCTAATGTGTACGGCTGTCACAATAATGCGACAATATTTCAGTCACAAAAAAACAAAATGACAGCATGTTGCCATTTTGTTGCATTGAGTTGTTAATTTGAAATATGATGCCACAAAATTAAAATAAAAGAAATGTCCAATGTGTACGAAGCATTAGTTAAGTATTTCAAAAATGAATCACTTCAGTCTTACAATAAAATTTGTATTTGTTCCTTTAAATAAAAATATGTGTAATATAAAGAGTTTAATGTGCTAAATTAAAATCGTTTTTCGGTTTTTATTGGACAGGACAAATATCTCCACTACAAACATCAGTATATCGAAAACGATATGCCTAATTTCGATCAACAAAACTTAAAATATGCATGATAAAATTACCTTCAATCTTTCTTAATACAGCTATTTAAATTGATCTATGCTTTCGCAGATATAATCAAATTAGTAACGAATAAGAGTATTATTTCATGCAATATTAAAAGACAAATATTTAAAAAATTTTCTCCCACGTTATATCTCGAACCACTCAACCGATTTAGATCATATTTGTGGTTTTTCAAGTCCTAAGAATTAGAAGGGCTTCGGGGATTCGAAAAAGCACATAGTGGATCCCCTCCACCTTACGAGGATGCAATAACGTAAGCGAGTGAAGAAATTTACCACACACATGACGCAATGGGTCGGCTATTTATGTTTTTTCATGTTATTTAAACCCGAAGTTTTTTATTCAACTCACACTTTTTTATAGTGCGTCCTCTCTCGCTTACGTGAATACATATATGGATGCGAGTGCTATCTTTACTTCGTAATTTGATTTTGTATTCTTCCATTGAATTATGTATGAAAATAAATGTGCCTCTGTAGCTTAGTGTTTAGTGTTCTAGCCTACCATGCGGAGATCTTGGGATCGATTCTTGATTCAATACGCGAACAAAAAGTATTTAATAAAAGTAAATTGTAGCAAATTGTAATTTGTATTATTTAATACATAAATAAATATAAAAACAACATAAAATAATGGCAAATAAAAAATGTATCCATGTGTAGGAAAAATTGTGATATAAGAAGCAAACAGTTTTTTAATTTTATACATATAAAAAAGACGTGAGATTAATGCATCTACTCATACCTCGAGACCTACCAAGTAGGACATCCCATACAAAAATCATGTAATACGGAAAGATATTGGTAAAGGAGAGTACCGATCTCTCTCCGCAGACGCAAAAGCTGGACAACGATATTTTTCGAATCATTTAATCGATTTCAATCAAATTTTCAGCAGTTGACGTAGTTTTATGAGTTTAAGAGCATAGGGCAGGTCAAATTACGGCATTCGATATTGATCGAAATTTCAATACAATCTGAATACAAATTTCTATCGTATCGAATGCCGTAGTTTGTCCGATCGGTTTAGTAATTTGAATTTATTTAACAAATCTTCCAAAAATTTTATTTTCGAAAATTTTCAAAGTCTACAGAACCGAACCGGTTCATTATATCACGAAAGGTCAATGTCGTTTGAATGACGTAAATTTGGTTCCGATCGGCTAAGCCATTCTTACGCAGTCTTCCAAACATTAACGAGGTATGTGCGAAACAAGTTTCTATCACCGACGACGAATTGACGACATTCCAAGTCTACTATTGAAAAAAAAGATGCAAACAAAGAGCACAAGTCATTGGTGACAACGTTGGTAAGATGCTACTAAAGTTGTCGTCAATGAATAATAATAAAATGCTAAAATATAAGAACCTCCATACTGGTAGTCTACCATGGTACCTAAGCCTACCGAGCTACTCAAAAAACTTTACTTTACGGGCCATTATTACAACTGGGCAATAGTTAAAGACAGAATTTTGTCGGACGGATAAACAGTTTATCTTTATTACAACTTTACTTTAACTGAAAGTGAGCGATAAGTTAAAGGCAAGTTCATCCTAACTGGTAGGTAAAAGTAAATTTGTAGTAATGATAAATTTCCTATCTGTCCGACAAAATCCTACCTTTAACTATTGGCAAGTTGTAATAATGGCCTAAGAGGTTTACATCCATACGCACACACACATAATTACATATATGCACACGGACATCATCGTAAAAATAGGCAGAGTAGATTCCCATGACCTTAAAATTCAAAATTCAATTGATACCGGAATAAATAAATTTGCGGATTAACTAATTAGAGAATAAGTCTCGAGCGCGAATATTCGTTCATAACTACACACAAAAATAAATATCAATGTAAAGTCGACCTGTCGCAATGTTGATTGGAAAACATATTAAATTTTTGCAAAAGTACTTTATTTAAAATTGCTTAAATGTATTGGTGTTTATTTGCTTTGTTGATATCTACAATGTTGTGCTCTTGTTGTTCTTTATTTTTAACTTCATGTTGTGTAACTGTAAATAGGCGACAAATTTCGCATTACATGCAACCTTAAATCGCGTTGATTTAACATTTTTCACTGTTAACACCAAATCGTTCAAAATTGAATCCATAAAATCCTGTTTTATAGTAAAATCAATTTTTATCACGTTAAATTAAAGTTAGATGTACTTTAGTGAATCAATCGACGTTACATTTCATTTTAAATAAACATGACTTTTACTTTAATTTCATATAAATGTTACGTAAACCATCAACAAAATCATGTTGAATTAATTTATTTAGTGTATATCTAAAGTATATTTGATGCTGTTGTGGCTGGCAACGTTTAGCGCGTTACTACCAAGCAAATTAGATGAACCCGTGTTCCAAGTTTGTTGTTTCCAATTAAAATAACTTTGATACAACATGATTCTTTATGTTATTTCAGTATGAATTTCACTTTGTTTCAACTTGAAATAACTTTGATTCAATATGATACCTCGTATTAGTTTAGTATCAACTTCAGTTTGTTTTAACTGAACTGGAATATTAAATCAACATGAAAAATAGTTATTTTAAAAGGAAACATTTTCTTTGAAGGTTATTGTAAGTAAAATCATGTTGAAATAACATGAAACATCTATGAAGCAAAATCGTTTCCAAATAAAATTAATAAATTAACCTTGTTTTCGACAATTTTAGCATGTGTTAAATCAGTACAACGAGGTCTTGTGGTAACGCTGTACATACACAGTGGCTTGTTTTGTATGATTTATGTCACTTTTTTATCTTCTCCTGTGAGAAACCAAATATCTTAGGGTTTTGTTAGCTTGCAGTAATATGGGTTATTCAAAGCATTTGCAAAAATAAAAACCATTTCCCTCCCCTTTGCAGCGACCCTTTTTTGCCTTGTGCAAAAATTTAAAGCATATGAATGTTTAATACTTTTAAAAACATTTTTTTCTCTTTTGCTCTTCATTATTTAAATTTGTTTGGTTTTATAGTGGAAAATGCACTTGTTTTCCTGTTTAACTAATCATATTAGAGTGACATTTATGTTATTTCATTGTACTATTTGTTGGCTTTTTCCTTTGAGGGAATATGTTACGGTACGTTTCGGTTGATATTTGGTGATATTGAGATCCCTGGATGATGGTGGTGGTGGGGTTAAATTGAATTGTATGAATTGAAGTTTTTGCCATTTAAGTTAATTGTGTGTTACAAATTTCAATAAACACAAAACATTTTAAATTTATTTTAAATATATTACAAAGTTTTAGTTCCATGAGGACGTGATTTTAAAATATTGCAAATATTGTTGTTTAATAAATTAATGTTATGTTCAAAGTTCTTATTTTAATTTTCTTTAACTGATATTGACGACAAACAAAGAATTAGAGTAAAATTTTTTTAACTTTTAAAGGAACTATTACAGAAACAACTTTTCACAATATACATACTCGTACTTGAGTAATACTTTTATTTTTGGAACATAAGTTTCTTATGGCGCGCCATGCACTTCAATGGTTTGAATAACAAAAATCAATGCTTTGGGGGTAAAACAAAAATTTTTTGATATTAAAAAAATACTGGCCGCGTATACTGGTTACACATATTGGTAGCAACTTCATAGCATAATGGTGTTGCTACTGCAGATTTTTTAGATTTTCGGTGCTGCCGTAATTTTCTTTGGAAGTGCCGGGGAGCTCATGGGATTTTTGGCCTAGTTTTTGGGAATCCCCAATATGGTTTGTGTCTTCTCTAAAACGCTTGTGACTTAGATACGTGGTGCGTGGCCGTGATAGCTGAAGGGATCTCTGCTAACTATCTTTGATAATACATACATATTATCAGTGCTCGGACTTTCATGCAAATGCATGTTTTTGTGGTGATAGATAAAGATGTATTGACTAATTATCTATGCGAATCATCAAATATTAAGTAGTTTGGCATCGATTTTTAGTTGCATGTTTTTGCATATTTTGGTGGTAAGTGCATATTTTTGCATATTTTAGCAATAAATGCATATTTTTGGAGTAATGAAAATTTTTTAATGTATATTTTTTATAGACTATACATTTTTTTCAAAAAAAGGACCACGAGGGGAGGTAGGGGGAAATTTCTTCTTCTTTGAAACTAACTATCCGATTTTGATGAAATTCAAAACATAAATAGATCTAAGTCTAGAAGAGCACATAGGCCATATATTTTTCCAAAAATACGAGCACGAGGAGGGGTAGGGCACAATTTCTGCCTCTCTGAAACTACGTAGGCGATGCTGATGAAATTTAAAACGTAGATAGATTTTGGTCCAAAAGGACACATAGGGTATATATTTTCTTCAAAATAGGACCACGAGGGGAAGTAAGTGACAATTTCTGCATATTTGAGACTATCTGACCAATTCTAATGAAATTTAAAACATGAATAGATCCGAGTCTTGAAGAAGACATAGGCTATATATTTTACCAAAATGGGTCCACGAGGGTGGGGGATGTGGTAAGGGGTGATTTTTGCATCTCACCAATTTTAATGAAATTTCAAAATTGGATAGATCTGAGTCTGCAAGAACACATATATAGGTGATATATTTTTCCATAAAAGGACCACGAGGGGGAATAAGGGGCATTTTCTGACCTTCTAAAACTATTTAACTAATTTTAATGAAATTTAAATAATATTTCATCTGAGTCTGGAAGGACACAAATGCTATATATTTAAAAAAATAAGTCCACTAGGGTTGTAAAGGGAAATTTCTAAGGTAAGTATAACGTGAGGAACTAAGTTCTAACTCGGTGTCCCACAACATCGTGCTTTCTTTTTTTTTTCATTGACGCAAACAGCTAATTTAAACAACTTTCTTTGTGTTACAATTTTTTCCAAATATTCATTTACACATTCTTAATCACTTTTTTCCATTGACAAATTGATAAAATGATTAATTATTTCAAAACGATGAATACTACATTATTTACTAAAAACAAAAAGTAAAAATGTGTTAACAAGTAACACTTTGTTCAAAAATTAAAAGATGAAGAAAAAACAATATTTACATTTGTTTTAAAGCAATTGATGATGTTCATCTTGCAACTGCCTGCAATACATTTAGTACTACTGCCTCTGCATATGGATGAGTTCAGTTATCGTTAATAAATGTCACCTAAAAGTGTTTTTCTTCTCAATAGAAAGCGCAACACATGTAGTCGTTTTACGTCAAATATGCACCAAATAACTAAAAAGTCATCAATGAAAAATTAACTGTATCCTCTAAATGGTTAATTAGTGTTTGGAAATAATATATGTTTGTGTACAATATACATACTAATAATATTAATGATTTTGACTTTGGGCACAGGAAAAATTAATTTGAAATATTTTATTAAATGTACCATGAAACCAATAAGTAGATGTATTTAACTATTGCAACACTATCTAAAACATTCCAAAAGTTTGGATTAAATGAACATTTTGGGACTACGATTACAAAAAATAATCAGAGTACTTTATTCAGCTGCGCCGAATCTTATATTCAGTAGAATAAATCAAGTTCTTGTAAAAAAAACATTAACAATTGTGAATATACGAAAAAAAGGTTATTTAGTTTAAGTTTCATTAAATAAATAAATGAAACAAAGGAAATGCTAATTACACAGTGCGACAAAATCAAATTTTCAAATCAATAAGGTTTTAACAGCTGATATGTAGTACAAAAATTGCTGAACACATCTTATATATTAAACATGAGACTTGCAAGATTTTCTATGCCGGGAACTAATTCAACCAGTCAACATTCACACAGACTAGTACTTGTAATTATCAACGATAATTCATACTAGAGTAGAGAAATAATAAAAAAGCTTAACACCAGACAAAAGTGAATATCAATAACTATCAAATGAAATACAGCTCTAAGACTGACAGTATGAATTGATTAAAAGTAGCTGATATTCAACTCTTGACTGCAAAACCACCGACTTTAGTCGAGTGGACTAAGCGATAAAGAACTCTGATGAGATTAGCGAATCGTCAGTTCAACCCTCCGCGCAGTCAAAATTTCCATTGTCTACATGCTTCACATTTATCTCTAAATAAAAATATAATTTAATTGAAAAATTAAATTAAAACCGAGCTCAAGCCAAAAATAATAACATTTCTTTTGGATATAAACCCAAACAGTTCGACTCATAGCTTAATTTATATAAGTAGTAAAAATATAAATGCTCAAGTCTGCTCTGTTCCAGGATTAAATAAGTAAAAGTTAGCCTGATTCGAGATCGATTCAAGTACGCGCCGGGATAGATTATAAAGTACGCAGTTAGGATTATCAGGTACGGGGCGGATTGAATAAAGTATACAGCGGCCTTGAATCTACATGTAATACGACGTTTGTCAGCTACTTGTCGGCTAAGCCCGAGCAATGAAAATAAACAACAACCAGAGCACAACAGTGATTTGTGACTATCATCAAGCAAACAAACATCAACACATTAGGAGCACGACTGTGTATAAAGTTTATAAACATATTCGTTCTTAAAATAAGAATATTTTTACATGAATAAAGGCTAATCAGGCTGAAATTTAATTATATAGTTGCATTTTTGCAATATTTGTACAAAAAACCGAATATTTTTAGTACTAGTTTTAGAAACCTTAAAACTTCAGCTTATAATACATATTTAATATGTTCAAATCGCATTATCGGTTGCAAAGTTATACATATATATTTAAACATGGGGTATTTTTTCTAGAAAAAATTTAACTTTGGCCCACGATAATCCGAAAACCGCAGCGAAATTGGAAAAACTAAAAACGACACATAGGACGCAGATGCGTGAAATATTCGCCTACAAAATCTTATTCAGATCCGCTGACATGTATGCTGTAACCGATTCGAAAATAATCTGTCTTATGAATCAATTTTTTGAATTTTCAATAACATTTTTTTATATACTATATATGTTGGTTAAGCAAATACGCGCGTAATATATCGGGAAAAACATCGTTTTTGGATTACCATTTCAGAGAATTTTTTTTTATATGTGAAATACATTCCTTATCTATTTAAGAAATTAAAATGCACTGCATAATTAGGGACATTTGATAAATGTTACTCTGAATTTTCGACATCCTGCTGACATACTCACGTGCTGTCCTTAATGACAAGCAAAATGAACTTATATAATATACATAATAAAAAAACTACATTTTTAGGAATCGATAAGAACATACGTGGTATAGATTTAAATTTACATTATAAGTTTTCAATTCAATTTACCATAACCATACGAATGACGTCATAAGGTAAAAACATAATAAATCTTCGAAATCTGACATATACATGAATACACACATAAAAAAGCAGAATAAATAATAAGAGAAACTCTACGCCTCTCAACTTTCGCAATACTAATATTAAAATTAATATTAAAACTAAACAAGTATATCATTTGTTGCATTCATCATTCTAGTAAATAATTCAATGGCCATGCATCATTTAAAGCAGTTCATAGACAAATTCCAACTTGAAAAAAAGTAAAAATAAAAATAAAAAATATGATAAATTGATTTGCAAGCCAAAAAGGAATTAAAAATTGATGTAACGATTAATACATCAACTTGTAATACAAACCAAACAAGCGCAACAAAATTCAACAAAAACAACAGCAAATAAACTCAAAAAGAAACACCCTTAAAATAACAAAATTCTTTGGAATATTTTCGGTAAAAAAAAAATCACACAAAAAAGTTGACAATAATATAGAAAAAGAAAAAATTATATATAAACAACTTTAATGAAAATAACACCCCTCACTCTTGATGATAGCGATGTGTGCTTGGGCGGATGTCACAGGAAAACGGAAATACTCACAGTTGTCCTTTTAGTTTTGTTTTCTTTTATATTTCGAATAGTTCTTAAGCGAACTATCCATAATGCCAGTGTTGTTTTTATTCAATCATACGTTAAAGAAAAACTTAAAATGAATGGGAAATATTTGTTAAAAGAAGCACACTGAAAGAAAAATTTGCAAAAATCTGAAATTTATGATACGAATTTAGAAAAGAGAGTTGCAAAAAAAATTTGTATTCATTTACTCCAGGTGCTCCATTTACTATTAACGAAGGTTCATACAGCCAAAAACAAAAACATGACCAAATAACAACCATATTATGGTTGAATTTTGTCTGAAGTCTTACAACTATTGTATCGTAATAGCAGATTTTCTTTGTTAAAAATTAAAAGCACATCTCTTATCCTTAATCACTACTCGCTGTGTAATGAGAAAATAGTATAATAAAAGGATTTATGCTCATCGATCAGTATTAACGAAGACGTTTAATTCTATTTGTTTCCAAGTCTTTTGTTTTTCATATTTATTCCCATTTTTCTAAAATAAGTTTGTACTTTGTCTATTAGTCGTATTGACAGCTGTAAGTAGCAAGAAACTGTACGGGTATTTACCGTTTAATATTCACAATTGGGAGGAAAAAAAACTTTTACGTCTTCATAATCTTCTAGTTTCCGTTTCCCTTCAAATGAAAACTTAACTCACTTACAAAAAAAAGAAGAAAAACTACTAAAATGAAGATACAAATATTATTAAGCAAAACATATGTCATGTCGCGTTTTGGATTTTGTTTTACTATTTTCCATTTTGATTTAGTACAGTTTTAATCACTGACAAGCGTAATTTATTTTTGCAAGTTTTATTCTTTTTACTGGGCCAAGTATTTGTGCTTGATTTAGCATTAAACGAAATTAATTTGTTGCATTTTGTGTCAAACAAAGTAAAACATATTGACAAATTAGTTTATATGTGTGAGAAAATTTACTTCATTTTATATTTATGTGAAAGAAAGTTATTTAACTTTAAAGTTTCTTATTTCATTTATAAGTATATTTTCGTATCAACCTACTCAGTTTTTATGTTATATTGTTGGTCGAGGCTATTGTTATTTAACTTTTTTTCGAAGCGCGATTTCCATACATAAATCATTGTTTGCATTTGATTTTTAATTTAAAAAAATTTGCAATTTCTCAATAAAATGTGACATATGAAAAAATTGGCTAGCATTAAATAGAAAAATGAATTCATGCCATAAAATCCCTACGCAGAAAATAATAGTTTTATGTACGTGTATGTAGAAAAAAATATTTAGAAATGTTGTCAATACATCAAACCAAAAAGTCTTAATTTCATTTCATTAAAAATTTTTATATTATGCTTAAAACTTGTTTAAATAAAAAATAAATTGACAATTATCGCCAAATTTTGCAATATGAGTAAATAAATTCAGTAACGTGCGGCTTTGACTCGCACACGAAAGGTTCCGTACGAGTAATATATACGATCGAGAAACTTTCTTCTTTAATTTGAATTTTCTAGTATTATGAATCCATGCTCTATAGCAGCCATGTCAAACTCGCGGCCCGCGGACCGCATGTGGCTCTCGGTATGATTTTTTGCGGCCCTCAACACTTTTACACAACACTTTTACACAACACTTTTACACAACTACTGTTTTCATTAAAAAATAAATTATTTACCAAAAAAAATATCAAAGTAATAAATAGCCAAATAAAATTCATCAAACTTTTCTAGTTGTGAGACTCTTTTGCTTAAATATCGATAATTAAAAGTTAAATGAGTTATGAATTTTTAGTCGAACTGTATGGTTTTTATCCAAAGTTATTAAATTAGTTTGGCTTAAGTTCATTTTTAATTTAATCTTTCGATCAAATTATTATTTTTTATTTAAGAAAGAAATTCTAAAGCATGTAAATATTGAACATTCAAAGAAAAATTTGGCTGTACGGAAGGTTGAACTGACAGCTCTTTCGTGACCACCAAGTCTACTCATCAGAGTTCTTTACCCACACTACCACTGACAGTGGCAACAACACTGTAGCGAAAATTCTACTAATATTAGTAAGCTCAATTAACACACTGTCGCCATCTTGTGGCGAGTCGCACCTTATTGAACTTTGTCTAAATGTTCGGAACTTCACTAATTGTCTTTTTCTTAGCATGTTCAACTATTTTAAGCTTTTTCCGTACAGCCAAATTTTTCTTTGAATGTTCAATATTTACATGCTTTAGAATTCTTTCTTAAATAAAAAAATAATTTGATCGAAAGATTAAATTAAAAATTAACTTAAGCCAAACTACGAAAAATTTTTTTTATTATTTCGGCTTTCTAGTTCAATAATTGAATTAATGTAAATTCAAATTATTTTTATTAAGAGTGGAGTGCCGGAATATTCAAATCAGATTAGCAGAACGGATCAGTACTACTGATTTCGACGGCCGCTACGCTCGTCATCATCAGCGTTCTTGTTCGCTTTTACCACTTATGAATGAAACATCAGCTATTTAACTAATTTTTGCCAGTAAATAGAATACAAGATTTATTTTCCATGGTAAATTCTTGCATTTTTATTTCAACTAAATTTAGTCAGCTTTGAAATTTCACCTATCTGATTAATATCCAACACTACCACACTTATTGTTTTTCGCTTTTGATGAGTATTCTTTTTTAATACATTCACTCAAAGCTGTTTGTTTGGTTTTTGTTATTATACATGCCTTTAACAGTCTTCAGTTGCTTGTCTTGATTTTTAGTTCTAGGCAGCCAACCGAGAAGTAAACGCATGCATATAACTTATTGCAACGGGCCGATTGCATAGTAATTATTTTACGTAATTTTTATTTTATTTGAACTAATAGGTAAAGTCTGAAAAATTTTTTTATTATTTCGGCTTTCTAGTTCAATAATTGAATTAATGTAAATTCAAATTATTTTTATTAAGAGTGGAGTGCCGGAATATTCAAATCAGATTAGCAGAACGGATCAGTACTACTGATTTCGACGGCCGCTACGCTCGTCATCATCAGCGTTCTTGTTCGCTTTTACCACTTATGAAGGTGGATGCTTTTTTCAATGAAACATCAGCTATTTAACTAATTTTTGCCAGTAAATAGAATACAAGACTTATTTTCCATGGTAAATTCTTGCATTTTTATTTCAACTAAATTTAGTCAGCTTTGAAATTTCACCTATCTGATTAATATCCAACACTACCACACTTATTGTTTTTCGCTTTTGATGAGTATTCTTTTTTAATACATTCACTCAAAGCTGTTTGTTTGGTTTTTGTTATTATACATGCCTTTAACAGTCTTTGGATAAAAACCATACAGTTCGACTAAAAATTCATAACTCAATTAAAACTCTAAAGGCACTTAGCTAAACATGAATGTGTACTGTTCCAAAAACTTGGGCAAAATAAACATTCAATAAAATCCCAGCATTGAGAATATCGACGATATTCCACGCTGGTAAGACTGAAATGGAAAAAGCTTAAAATAGTTGAACATGCTAAGAAAAAGACAATTAGTTGGTCGCAGAGATTATGAAAATATACATTTTACGAAAAATGACGATGAGTTACGATCTTAGAACGACAAAACAATAATATGATTTTATTATATACCCAATGCGCTGAAATAAGCGTTTAACAAGAAATGCTCCAAAGTGGGACATCGCGAACAAATATCACGCAATACGTAAGAATGTTTGTAAGCTACACCAACAAAACTGTTCTTTACAAACCTGCTTATCTCGAAGCAGTAGTTTTTGCTGGGATATTTTGTAATGCGCATATTATCCATGTTTGGTAGCAAATATATTTGTGAACAGCTTTTTCACAAATGAAGATAAATAAAACTGCGCAGCGAACCAGATTAACTTAACAACATTTAGCATCGACATTAAAAATTACATTAAGCAAAAATTTAACTGCAGACTTAGATGAATTGAAAAATGCCAAGCAGTGACTGCATTATATCCAGCAAAAATTAATTTATATTCTTTTTATATGAGTTTGACATGCCTGCTGTATAGTGTGCAACACAGTGAAACAATTTTCAGCTCCCTCGGTTAAATTCTTGAGGTGGCGCAGAAGACTTGAAGTTTTGAATTAAGCCATTTCTTTAAAGTATGGATATTTTAATTCTGGTCCACAGACAGATATTGAAGCCTCAGTTACGAGTTTTTGGTCTGTTTACATATTACGTAACGTACTTACTTAGTTGCTCCAAACTTGTTACGGAGCTGAGAGTTTATACTAAAACTTTGTTAAGAAACGTTACAAAGGGCTAGTGAAGGTTAAATATGTAGAAAATGGCATTACGTAAATATTAACAGCACATTAACGCGCCTCTCTATTGCTTGAGTATATCAAGAATCAGAAATAAGAAAACATTTTTTTCGGAACCAAACAAATGTCGAAATAGTAAATTTTTACAAGCTTCATACCTCGTGCACCTCTAAATAAAGTCGAAATTTTTTGATATTCGGCGTGAATTAAGTTTTTCAATAGGGCCATCGAGTAACAAGACAGGAGATTTAAAAAAATAAAATATAAATATGTTGCCATTTTCACTCTGCAATTTGTTTTTTGCAATTTTTTGTTTTAATTTTGGGAAACCTTTTAATTTAAAATGTTTTTAGTTTTTGTTTTAGGGTTTTTTATTTTAACGAATTTTTTCGGTTTTTGGCGATTTTTTTAATTTGACAATTATTTTGGTGCTTTTTTCGTTTTAGCGTTTTTTTCATTTCGACTATTTTTTCGCATTTGCAATTTTTTGGCATTTTTTTTTTTTTTTTTTGATTTGTCGCTTTTTTTATTTTGCCGATTTATTCGTTTTTTTTTTGTGACTTGTAGTTTTGGTGATTTTTTTCGTTTTAGTACTTTTTTGGTTTTAGTGCTTACTTCGTTTCAGGGCTTTTTTTCGTTTCGCATTCCTTCATTTAAGCAAACTTTTTCTCGTTTTAGTAATGATTTTATTATTGGTTTTTTAGTTCAGCGTTTTTTATTTGCCATTCTTCGTTTTGAAAATTTTTTTCGTTTTTAGCTATGTTTTTGAATTTGGCTTTTTTCAATATGGTTAATTTTAATGCTTCAACGTTTTTTTCATTTTATTGATTTTTTTCCGTTTTGGATATTTTTTTGAATTTATGAGATTTTTTTTAATTTTTGCGTTTTTTATTTATTTATTTTTTGGTTTTCGGCGATTTTTTCGTTTTGGTGATTTACTTTCTGGCTACTTCACCACATTTCTTAATTTAATTTTGTTTGTTTAAAGTTTCAAGAATCGAACCCAAGACCTCTGGACTGACAGGCAAGCATCGCTACCTCTCAGCCACAGGGGTACCCTAAATGAAAGAAACTATACAAAAAAAGGTGATTTTTCACTGCTGATACAATGCAGGTTTTTAAGCGAGAAAGTTCCATATAGTTACTCCAAACCGGGAACTCGACATCCGAAAATCAGCTGCGATATCGGCAGGTTTGTAAGCACCTGCTTTTTTTAAGCAATTTTTTACACAGTATTTACAAACAAATTTTCTTCTGCAAACTTGTTGTCTGTGAAGTTTCCAACAGCTTAAGTCCATTGAATGGAGCCCTCTTTTTGTTGAAATTGCTGCACAATTTCTGGTTTTATTTACAATTTAGTAAGAGAACTTTTTAAAATTTTGTATGATATTTTTCATTTGTAGGCTAAAACTTTTATGATATCTCTGAAACTAATTGGTAGATTTAGAAGATATGTTCACTGGGCTTAGTGTGGAATTTCTGTTTTTTTTTTTACTGAATACAAGGTAATTATTAATTTTCCTATATCGGTACAACTATAATAGTGAGGCACTCTAAATTTGATATGGGTTACTTTTAGAATAAAGTACAATTTCTAGCGAAATCTTAAGGAAATCAGATGTGGGAGAGGGTACCCCGCATACAAAGTAATTATTAATTTTCCTATAAAAGATGGAAGCATTTTAGAGCATTTTAATAATAATAAAAGCAAAAAAATGAAATTTTTTTCTTTTATTATGATTTGTAAATTGTAAATTGTTTTGAGCTTTTGAAAACAAAAAAAAAGTTTAATCTTGCATGAAATTTTCGCCGCTACTGAATGACTTAAAGATAACTTTATTTCGCATCAAATTGGTCAAGCCGTTCTTGAGCTATGGTGCAATATACTGATGTACCTAGTGGAAGTATTAGTCATGCCCCTCTGAAAAATCTGTAAGTGATAGATAAAAAACTGAAAATCATTTAAATTTTGTGTATTTTTTTGCTTCTTAAGCTCCAAAATACACAAAACTCCAATATTAAAAATTTTGAAACCAATAATGATAACACTTTAACAATAAAATTACAAAAATAGCATTTTTTGTTTCTTTTTTATAGATCTTGATTATGGTGCTGTTTTTCTGTTAAGTTGTTGTAAAATTAATGTCGAGAAAAAAATTTCTTTAAATAAGTTTTACAAGTTCTTGTATACACCAATGTAAGCTCTTGGGCATACATCGGGAAGCAGTTAACCCCTTTTGCAGTTTTTTCTCTTTAAAAATGAACTCTTAGTACTACTTCACAATGTGTACGTATATCATTGTACATATTTGCAAAAATATTTGCTATGAATCCTTGAGAGTATTTTTTGTTTCGAGCCATATATTATAACAAGTGTAGTAGCATCCTTGTTGTGATTGTAAAACAAATTTTTTGTGTTGTAAGTAGGGTTTGTCGTTTTAGAAAAGTTGGAAAACATCTTGATAGTATTTTTAACACAAACTTCTTTGTTGTTAATAAAGACAAAAATAATAAGACTTTAGACAGACACTTTTTCGTCTTTCGGCGCTATTTATCGACGCATAGACTGGTAGATTACACTATACAATAATTTCGATCTTTTTTCAAAATTACGGTGTTCTGTAAACCAATTCTGGTAGAAGAGACAAAAAAATATACGTGTTTCGGCATTTTGCAAGGACACATCGGAATTTTGTTTTAGGGGCGTTAAAGTTTCCCCCCATTTGGCCTGTTAAATAAAGCTGCAAACTCTAACTACGAGCACTTGTAGGCAGCCAAGTCATTTTGCTAGTAACTCGCATTGAAACCAATTTAAGGAAGTTAGAGTTGACGATGATAAAGTTAAGATGAATGTTGTCGGTTGTAGAAAATGATATATTTGACATAAATATGTAAACATAAGTTTAATGTTGTATTGCTTTTTCCGTGCTTATTGTTTCATTGTACACAAAGATTTGTTTCTTTAAAATAAAATAAAATAAAATGAAAAAAGGAATTTCTCTTATGGTAAACAAATGTACGAGTATCTAGTATAGAAAAAAATCTAAATAAAAATACAATATAATAAATGACAATATTATGATGTCTACTTAAGAATTATTAACAAAGAGTGGGTTTTTATTATAAAACTTATAGTTTTGGCTGTCGAACATCTTCTTCCAAAAATTGTTTTAGTATGGAGGTAATTATAAGCAAATAAATTTTCAAAGATTTATAACAATTGCAATATAATTTTAAGAACAATAATGCGTTCGTTGGTTGTTGGCAGAAGTGCAAAGTCACGAATAAAACAAGCTAATAAATAAAATGCAATAAATTTAATCTTTCAAACTTTTTAGTTTTCTTTGCTATGAAGGCGGCTTTTTTTTGCAACAACTAATTAAGATTTAAATATACTGACAATAGTTTTGTTTTGTATGGAATTATTTGGACAAGGCAAATAACAATGTAAACACCAAAAAATAAAAATAAAAAATTACGGGCTTCTCACAACCAATTCTGGTAGAGGAGACCAAAAAATATATAAATACGTGTGCTGCCGTTTTGCACGATCACATCGGAATTTTGTTTTAGAGGTGGTTACAGTTTCCCTCTTTTGGCCTGTTCGTGGAGCATATCGGTACATGAAACTATGTGTTCTTTACATCTGATTTGTAAGGTATGTTCAGCAACTTTGTAGAAAATATTAAGCCATATATTTTTGTGTAACATATTAACCATCTAACACCACCACATAATGGTAATTTTTTGTGCTTTTCTAACAATTCGTAAAAAGCACCCCTAAAAGGGGAAAGTGTTGGGATAAATACAAAAAAATGTTGGACAGAAAATTTTACTGTAGGTCTTCAGAGTCAACGAAGCTTTAGACTCAACTTGTACGCCAGAAACCATTAAAGGAATTCAATGAAATAGTAAATATTTTGTCTAGGAACGGACCTACGAACAAATTTGAAAATATAGACAAAAATATCTCAACAATTTCATTGAAAAAAATAGCGTTTTTTTCAGTGAACAAATTGTTTACATCTATAAAACAATTTGTCAAAAATATTTACAAATTGTAAACAAAACTTACAAAATTTACTAAATCAAACAAAAAGATTTACTGGATTTTCTAAAATATATCAAACAATATTTTTGAATGTATTTACAAAAGAATTAGTCTTAAAATACCAACAAATATTGAACAAAATAATTACTGGATTTTTTGTAATATATCAAACAAAAATTTTGTAGAGAACTTTCCATTAAGCATTTATGAAATTTCACTTTGTTAAATGTGTTCAAGTCTGACTTTAAAGAAATGAATGCGAATTAACGCAACGACATTTTCCAATTGAATCACTCAAAAATCTTCAGTAAACAAACTCGGTACAATCGCATTCGTTTTGCTATCATTGTTGTTTTTGTTATTTGTGTGTATGTCATCATCAGGGTTGATTTTTTAAGACACAGTTTTTCTTGTTATTTTTGGTATTTGCGTCCTAAATAAGAGTCAAACAAACAATTCATTGATTATGTAAAGAACATTTTCTCTTCGTTGTATGGGTCTTTTTGTACATTTGTTAAAAAAGGGGCAAAAAACTCCCCTTCAGCGGCGATATAGCGGCAAAAATCTTTTACAAAAATTTTCCTCGTGGTCTTCTACATAAAAAAGGTGCATACATCTTATATCTTAAACGTGAGGCTTACAATTACATTTTAAGTTTTGAATGATTTGTAGAGTCCAAGTTAAGTCCGGAGCTTGGATCTATTTCAAGACATATATAGTAGAATTTGATGGCAAATATTTTTGTAGAACATTTCAGAGAACTCTTAAGAGATCAGCGGGAGCTGTCGAAAGATGTCAGTTCAACCCTCCGTCCAGTCAAATTTTTCTTTATCTACATGCTTCACATTTATCTGTAAATAAAAATATAATTTAATTGAAAAATTAAATAAAACCGAACTCAAGCCAAAAAACAAATTTATACTCACTACGTTTGAAACCAAATTGTCTTTAAGATGTGGGTCTAAACTAAGGTTTTTAAATTTTATTTTGCATTTCTGAAGTGACTTAAAATAGAGAATTTAAAAAAAATTTTAAAAATTTACATTTTTAAAATCGTAAGGCGAGTAACTCAATAAATTTTGATCCGATCAACACAGTTTATATATTGGGTGAAAGAATACAGTCATATCAATGTAACCGTGTAAATTTTGCACAATTCAGAAGAGCAGTTTCCACGATTTTTGGAAATAGCTAAAAAAAAGCGGAAAAAACAGATTTTATGTGAATATCTCGAAAACGCTTCATAAGGAAAGTAAACGAATGCCACATTCGTATTCAGCGAACCAAAATTAGCTTAGACGGGGTTCACACAGGGCAACTTTTAATTCAGCCGCGGGAAAGACAGAGAAAGTAACACAGTTTGTCTCTGTCTTTCTCCCAGCTGAATTAAAAGTTGCGCAACAAAAATTGCCCAGTGTGAACCCCGTCTTAAAAAATATTTCTTTTTTGAGGTTATGGCCAGAAGATTTGTCCACCATTGTTATGGTTGTCATACTAGGGATGGGAAACTAACTACTATTGTACTCTTTTTTAGCACTTTTTCAACACGAATTTGTATTTTCAATATCAAAAAAGTACATTTGAAGCTGGAGCTCAGTACCAATTTCAAATTGCTATTGTCCATACTCATTGTAGAAAACTTTTATTAGCTTTTATTAGCTAAGCCTTTAATATAAATATTCAACAAACGGCTCAATAGATGTTATATTTGTTCTCACGAATACACTTGTGATTTTCATAACAGACCTCATTTGTATCTAAATATCTTCCCGTCTCCATTTTATTTAGACCAAAAAGAAAAGGGGGAATATTTTTGTGTGAACAAACATAAAAATATAAGTAAATAATAAGTAATTTGTGAATGCGTAAGTGTGTAGAGTGTTTTATTGTATTTGAAAATTTCTTAAGAGTTAATCTTACCAGATGTTAATGGTGGTTTCTTTTTCAAGAAGAGCACTATGACATCATCACTGTCATCTTTGTACGATACATTTGAGAGGAGGCAAGTATTTGTATAAGAAGTCACATTAATAAAAATTATGTGTAAATATGTGCTTTGGATAAACGTAAAAATGGAGTTTGTATGTCGAACATAGTAGTGTTTGGGATCCCATAACAGCTTCAGTTTTGTAGGTTGATGAATGATTTAAGACTGTCATTTTTAAGTTTTGTTTATTATAGAATTCATTTGCTTTAAACATTGAAAGATTGAAACACATGGAAGACAGGTTTAAGTGCAACTTTCAGAAATGGCGCCTTAAGTTGTGAAATAGATGTCTGGTCTTCTTTATCATTATACCAACTTTATTTGCTAGGTCTGGAAATGGTTTTTTGTTAAGTAAGATTTTTTCTTAAAAAGAGACTTTGGAGCATTATACATATTTTTAATATAAATAGCGAAATATGTACATCAATATGATAACTCCTTGAAAACAGAATCGATAAAAAAGCTGATCTATTTGAAACGAACTCCCTAAGTCTAGTCACATGCTTTATTAACAAATCAAGCTTTTTTATGTCTACTGCTCGTGTTATTTAGAGTATAAGAAATGTTATTAAAATTAACTTTAATGCGATTCACTAACTTATTTTAACAACTAATATAGGTCTTAAAAGACATCCAAGCTCCAGACTCAAGTTGAACGTCAGAAATCATTTAAAACTTACAATGTGTTTAAGGGATAATTTTTTACTTTTTGCAATTAATAATCGGCGTAGGAAGTCTGGTAGGCCTTACGTTCAATGTGTAAGATATGTTTAGATCTTTAATGAAAAACACCATGAGAAATATTTTGTGCAAGATTTTAAACATCGTATTCTTCGTTGTATGGATCTTTTTTTTCCCTTTCTTAAAAAAAGGCAAAAGAAACTTTCCATCAGCGGCGATATAGTGGACTGAAATAGTTTACAAAAATAATTGGCATAAAATTCTACTATAGCTTTCTAAAGACACCCAAGACACTAGACTCAACTTGAAGGCCAAAAATCATACAAAACTTAAATAGCGTTTAAGGGTTAATTTCGTACTTATTCAAAATTATTACTCGACATAGGAAATCTGGTGAGCCTTATGTGTAACTTGTAAAATGTTCTCAGCACTTTAATCTAGAATACCACGAGAAACATTTTTGTATAACATTTAACCATCTAACTCTTCGTTGTAAGGGTGTTTTTTTTTTCTCTCTTAAAAAATTTTCAAAAAACTTCCCTTCAGCGGCGATATATTGGACTGAAATATTCTGCAAAAATATTTGCCATAAAATTCTACTACAGTCGTTAAAGACACCCAAGCTCCAGACTCAGCTTGAAAGCCAGAAAACGTTTAAAACTTAAAATGTGTGTTTAGGGTTAATTTCGTATTTATTCACTCGGCATAAGATATCTTTCTAATGTTTAACGTATAATGCTATAACGTATAACGACGAACTTCGGCTAACACGACGAATTCGTCGATAAAAATTCGCTGTGTAAATTCGTCGTATGTAGCACAAAAGCGACGAAAAAATAGCAGCTGCTATAATTGATAGTTGTTTACTGTTTGTGCAAAGTGTGACCATATTAAAAAAATTACATATGCTTAAAAAATTAAACATTAACAAAAACACAACTAAAAACAGTTGTTCAATTCACAAGCTCAGTCGTATGCCTTATCGTTAAAAAAAAAGACGATATTTGTTTATGTGCTTGTGAACAGACAAATTTGTTGTATCGTTATTTTGTCGTATTTTAAATTTCAATTTAATTCACCTTGATTTTATACCATGAAATGAAACCACGTATGGAAATTTTAATTTGACGCGAAACAGAATAACTTTTCTCGCGACAAGCGATTTTGATTAAAGTAATTTCAAAATTAAATTGAAAGCAATCAAGTATATATTTATCATTAAGAGGAATGTATTTTCTGGTGTTACTTATCATATATATAAAAGATTTTTAAAAATTAATCTAACAAATATAATATTCCCCGACCTGGCCTCAATACAACTATTCGAAGAACATATAAAATTCAATCGTATAATTATAACGCATTTTTGTATGAAAATTAGCAACAACAAATATATAATACTGTATGATTAGACGATTACACAACACATACGACGCTAATACGAGCTTGTGAGTTGAACAAATTATTATTGTTAATTGCTTTCAATATTAATTTCAAATATTCGGTTGTCCCAGTTGTGTTCCCAACATAAGATGCGCTCAACGTTTTTATATAAAACGCCATAAGGAACATTTTTGTATAAAATTTTAGTCCGGCATATTTTGCTGAAGCTCCAAACCTTTACAAAAAGTTCATTAATAGGTATGACTCACCGCGAGGTGGCGACAAAATCTGTTGATTGGGCTTACTAAAATAAATAGGATTTTCGCTCGGGTATTGTTGCCGCCGTCGCAGGCAGTGTAGGTAAAGGGCTCTGATGAGAAGACTATAGTGGTCTCGAAACATCTGATGTCAGTTCAACCTTCCGTACATCAAAATTTTTCTTTGAATGTTCAATATTTACATGCTTTAGAATTTCATTCTTATATATAAAATAATTTGATCGAAAGATTAAATTAAAAACGAACTTAAGCCAAACTAATTAAATAACCTTGATTTAGGTAGAACTTTAGAAATTATAATAGTCGTGTGAATAAAACGAAAGAAGTTAGGGGAATTCCTTATGTTCTTTTAATTGCATACCCTACAATCACAAAGAGATCGCTACAGAAGTCAAAAGTGTGAATTTAAGAAAATAAAATTATTTTAATATATGTTTTTTTATGGTACAAAACTTCATTTTTCCTAAATTTTTATTTTTTTTCCAGAAAATCTGCGCGAATATCCACAGGCTCTCTTTAATTTTTCCCAAAATTCTTAGAACTATCAACATTATAAAAAGTTGTAGTTGGCATTTTCAAAATCTAACATCACAATTTTTTATAGTCCCTTAAACACAAAAAATATTTTTTAAAATTGACAATTTCCGGGCATTGCTGAATGTAGGGTGCATGTCCAAAATACAATATTATTGGCGCTAAACACATTGTCAATAGATTGCCTTTTGCAATATGCGATTGAAGAGTGAATGTGTTAACGAAGTTTTTTACAAAATTGAAAATAAAAAGGATACTTTTTTCAAAAAAAAAAAAAAAATGCTTTTTTCAGGTAAATTTCTTTAGCCTTTTACCGACTTCAAGAATGCAGATTTTAACATTTTTTTCTTCAGTTTTACTTACAATTTTGCCAAGTATCGAAAGCTGACTTTTAATTTAAAATCCAACTGTAAATTAAAATGTTATAAGCGTAATACTATATAAAGTCAAGACAAAAAAATTTTTTTAAATCAAAGATTTTCTAAGATATGAGAGATACGGAACCACATGTCCGGACATTTTTTCTGTGTATTTTTCTTATGTATAGCTTGACTTTTAGAGCTTTCTATTTTTAAAATCGGATAACATTTAAAAAAAGTTAGAAGCTTTAGAAGTTTTTTTGAGTCCCAGGTAGTCAATTTTGGCCCATTGTAACTCCTCTCGCGCTGTAAACAGAAAACCATTAAGACATGCGTTGTATAGCCTGACTTCTTCTCTAAAGATATTTGAAGTTTCAGATAAATCCGATCAGCAGTTCAGAAGTTTCAGATTTATTACCATTTATTTTGCAAAAGTCCTCACTGTGCAGTATTACACAGTGACACACTAAAATTATTCAGGGGTTCTCATACACCAATTATATTTGGTTGGAGCCCATAGAGAAAAAAAATACCTTTTATTTTTCTATGTCACTTCGTAAAGTGATTTTTGAACGGCAAATGTAGTGAAAAAACGGTTTTCTTAAGGTTTGAACTTTAAACAATCATAACTTCTTTGTTTCAAAACAGATTTCTACGACCCTTTCTCAAATTTTAAAGACATGATTCTTATCTTTGAAACAAGGTATGATTTTTGAAAATCAGTTAGTAAATGGCCAAGCTATGATGGCTTAAGTGTAAAAAAACAAATTTTTCAACAAAATTTTACTTTTCGCCTGCTATAAGTTGCTTATGAGATACTAAACCACTGTATAAATTAACTTTTATGAAAAGCATCATTAAAATAGGTTTCCAAAATGAGTAATTTCATTAAAATCGGTTAGAAAATAAATGAGTTATGGTATGTTTTGTGCTTTGACTTTTTGGCTTCTTATTTAAAAATAGGGCAGTCTCGCTAATCTATTTCATCATACCTCGAGAACGATTAAGCCCATTTTGATATTATAAAAGGGAAAGAAGGCGAAATAAAATTATCTTTGAGTCTATACACAAGTTTTTTAAATTTCCAATTGTTTCGGAGTTATTCAGAAATTAACGGCGAAAAACTAGTTTTTTCATGCAATTAGAGATTTTTTTCCGTTTTCAAAAGCTCTTAAAAAAGAGGGCTAAAACTTAAAATTTTTATCAATAATACGAAAGCTGTATATAAGCCATAAATCATTAAAATCGCTCGACAAATGTCGATTTTATTATAAATTAAGTGAAAGAAGTACTCTGTTGATAAAAATCACAATTTCCATATAACAAAAAATTCTAATATGTGTGTGTGTATGTGTATGTGTGTTGTATGAATGTCGCAATTTTTATCAATTTAGTTACTTCACTGAATAATTTTTTTTCTCAACTTTTATATCATATTGTTATTGTTGGCAAAATTAGCTTTTATAGAATCGTGGGATTTGCAACAAAATTTAAAAAAGACTTTATGCGGCCTAATGTTACTGCATTGAAACCTCCAAAAAGCTAAACAAGCAAATAAAAACTTATTGATCCGGCCTTTTGGCATGATCCATACAAGCACTAAAATTTACTATGGTGCCCAAGTACAAGGGTCATGTATTTATTAGCGTAAATTTTAATAACCGAACACTTTCTATTAGATTAACCTAAGAAACCAAGTTTAAAAACCAACTGACGTTTTGCTGATAATAGCACAAAACAAAATATAGACTTATATACATATTTCCACTTCATTTTATAAATTAAATATTCTTAAAATATTAAGTAAAACCACTTAACATGATGGGGGTTAATGGCGCAAGTTAATTTTATAAATACTCGTATCACACGTTTTCTTGATTAAAATACAACATAAAAATTTGAATTAAATTGGTCTTAATAAAAGAGTAAATAAAGCCAAACCCCTTCAGGCAGCCAGCCAGCCAGCCAGCCAGCCAGCCAGCCAACCGGCCATCCAGCCATCCATCCATCCAGCCATCCATCCAACCAGCAACAGTACAATTCTCAATTAAACATCAACAACTATTTAAACATCATAAAAATTGTGCTGCTGTTAAATTTTAATAATCTTAATAAAAACAAGTACCTAGAATTCTCTTTTTTTTTTGTTCAATATTCTTAATTTACTAAACAAACGCAGGGTATGACATGAAGAATAAAACTTGCGTGTTTAATAATCATATATCTTAAAAACCATAAAGTTATCGCCACTATCAGTAGACTTAGAAAAAGTAAACTGAACTGAATTAAACTACGAGTAAAAATGTTAAATAGCCAGCGGTACTTTAGTGCCATAAGAAACACAATCTTATAAAAAGTGGTAAAAAAAACTGCAATGAAAATCAATTGAAATTAATTGCTAAAGGAATTTTTATAGAGGTAGAATTAAAAAAATAAATAAAATGTATTTGTATGAAAATTTTAATTTAAAAAATTAGTGAGTGTGGGGTGTCATTGCCCCAGTTTTAAATGCATTTGTTTCACGCGTTTAATATGTAATTTAATAGATTAATCATTTATAATTTATTTAAATTATTACATATTCAGAATGAGTGCTATAATAAGGAAATATAAAGGGAAAAATCGCATCTATATAAGCAAATATGATCAAAATTAAATACTTGGCAAATGGTGTCAATGCTTTGTGGTTCATATGACATAATTTTCATTGATTTTCTTAAATGTTGTAGTCATTATACATAATTTAGGTATAAAGTGTGCTCAGCATTTTTATATAAAACAGTACGGGAAATCTTTTGCTGAGAAATTTTAACCCTGTACATTTCTGCTGTATTTGTCTTTTTGTCCCTTTGAAAACGGCATAAAAAACTCCCCGATGCAACGGGCTAAAATGTCATAAAAAAATATTTGTTAGAAGATTCTATTACAAGTCTTCAAAGGCGCCAAAAACTCCACCTGAACGTAAGAAATAAGTCAAACCTTAAAATGTGTTCAAGTGTTAATTTCGTACTTATTCACAATTAGTGCTGAAATATTCCACAAAACCAGATTTTATGGAAATAGTTTGTATTAAAAATATGTCTTACGTCAAAGTCCACTAAAAGTGACCATTATGCTATGGTCACACTTGGCAAATATTTCAATAAATGTGTAATCACTACTTTGCTCAGGGTTAGTGCGATTTAACCTCCAAAAAGCAATTTTTATATAATTTTTAATAAATGCGAACCAATATATGAGTGATTCCACGTAAAACGGCCCTGTGCAAGGAAAAAATAATTTTCTCATTTTTAATTAAAATCTCTCAATTGATGTTTTTTAGAGAATGAAAATTATGGAAAAAATAAAAAAATGCACTATTTAATATTTTTTAATCGATTTGAGACACTTTTAAATGATAATGCAAGAAACATTTTGCTCTCCCTCGTTGTATGTTTAATATTTATTTCAAATTTTCTTTTATTCCCTTTCTCATTATTTATAAAAACCGTTATCTCTGAAAGGAATATACTTTTTTGCTTTCTATTGAATTTAAAAAATATTCAGCTAGAGTATTATGCTGTCTATAATAGAACGGAGAGCAAATAATTTAATGTCTTATTATTTTATTATGAGTTTATCTTTATATTATTTATATTAATTAAATCAATAAAAAGTTTTATTTCGTCGAATTTTTTAATTTTCGTACTAGGTCACACCCGTCGGTCACACCAGTCTCATTTTAAAAATTGTTTTTTAATAACAAAAATAATTTTTTGTCAAACAGTAAATACATAATACAATTAAAAACACTTTGAACAGATATTTATACCAAAATTATTGTGTACCTTTTAGTTTAAATTTATACTGAAAATCATAATTCTTTAAAACTAAGATTTGTAAGGTCACACCCGTCGCAGCTTTCTGACGACCATTCTGAGCAGAAATCGTGTTCTATCAGTGTCTACCCGTTATTCAACGATTTTAAGCTTAATGTCCTTGTGAGCCGCAACGTTTTTTTAAGTAAAAAATTTTATATTCTTGATTTATAACAAAAAATGTGTGTAAAATGGTCACACCCTGCTAAATGGAATTACTCATATACAAAAATATTTGAATTAAAATAAATAAAATTTCAGTATATGGTCAGATATTTTTCGTCAAATATTTACCATGCCCGTAGTTTTAGAGTGGTCGTAAAAAATAAAACTTGGATTTCTTCAAGTCTCAGTCTTTTAGTTCAATCAGTTAAGATTAAGGCGTGTCGTGTCGCACGCCCACCGAAGTTTGAGCAAATGCTGTTTTCTGTCTTTATATCTCATATCTTAATAAATACAGTATTTACAAAAATAAATCTACAAAGTTGTTGTCTGTGAAGTTCCGAACAGATTTTGCCTGAACGATATTTATCTAAATCGCATATTTAACAAAATAAAGAGCAATATCGAAAACAAGCAATAACTATTAAAAAGCCCATAATTTTAAGAATTTCGATAAACTTTGTCGTTCCCTAGATATAATAGTACTTTTTGTTTAGTTTTTTTATCAACTCTAGTTTTCGAGATATAATGATATATCAAATATGAAGGCACTTTCACGCCACATATTAGCATAGCTGGAGAAAGGTTAACTCTATTCAGTAAAAAAGAAAAATCAAAATTATTTAACAAAATTATCTTTAAGCCGAGCAAACATGGTTTTCAAAACTGCGTATAAGTTTCAAAAATATTGTAAAAGTTTTAGCATGAAAATTAAATATTGTATAAAAAATTAAAAAAATTTTTGTTTTTAAAAATTCACAAAAAAAAATACACCAAAGATCCTATTTTTTGTCCAGTATCATGCAGCTTAATATATTCTTAAGGAAATGAGCCCTTTTTCGTTGAAATTGGTGAACAACTTTTGGTTTTATTCAGAATTTAGTGAGAGAAGTTTTTAACATTTTTTATGCAAATTTTAATTTTTAGGCTAAAACTTTTAGGATATCTCTGAAACAAGAGAATAAAATAAGCGTAGTAGACTTTGAAACTTATACAAAACCCAACAAACAATTTATATTCGATATGAATCTATTTTATTTTTCTATACCTTTACACAATTAGTCGCCCATTGGGTGACCATAAAAGTGCAAAATGAAAAATAAATCCCAATTTAAGTATTTATTAAATTTATTATTTTGGATTTTATTTTTCAAACTGACGATTTCGGTCATTACTTAATGTAGGGTACATATCCAAAATACAAAATAATTGTCACTAGACACATTATCAACGAATTTCCTTTTGCGATATGTGAATAAAGAGTGAATGTGTTGAACAAAGCCTCTTACAAAATTGACAATAATGAAAATAATTTTTTGTAAACATGGGTTTTACAGCTCAATCTAAAAATTTTGAGTTCTTAGCCTTTTTCCGACTTCAAGAATGAAGATAATCAAAAATTTTGTCAAGAAACGAATGCAGCTTTTTAAATTAAAACCGAACTCTAAAGTAAAAAGTTATGGGTAAAGAATTTAAAAAAAAATCAAGACCCAGATGTAAGAGATACAGAAACACATGTGTAGACAATATTTCTGTTTGTTTTTTGGCTTAATTCGAAGCGATTAATATTTTTAAAATTTGGGTAACATTTAAAAAAGTTACAAGCCTCAGAAGTTTTTTTGAGTCCCAGGTGGTCAACTTTATCCCACTGTGGCTCCTCTCGTGCTTAAGCCAGAAGGCCATCGAGACACGCGTTATAAAGCCTGGCTCCTCCCCCATTAAAGACCTTTCAAGTTTCAGCTAAATCCAATTAGCAGTTTAAAAGTTCCAGATATATTACCATTTATTTTGCGAAAGTCCCCACTTTGCCGTGGTATTTTAGGAAGGACCTGAAACTTCTAACAAAAATTCTAAAAAGCTATAGATATTTCACTATTAATATAATAATTTCTAAATTTCCCCCCAAAAGATTTATTTTGACATACTTTGTTTCAGCTCACAGCAAATAAAATTTCAAAAGATGCCTATAAAATGTTTAACACTTTCTTGTGACTTAATTGCCCAATCCACTACAAAATAGTCATGGAAGAAATAAAGTTCATAAACATATTACAAATAAGTATGATGTGTAATATATACTTTTTGGTTTCTACAACCTCCCTCACTTTGTGCCAGCCACCCAAGTGTTTTACTGCTGCACAACACTAAAAGTCATTGCAACATTTATAAATTATGAAATATATTAAACATACAATATGCACACTCTCCACCCTCCTTTATGCTAAACAGCAAAAGAGTTGGTTGCGACAAATATTTTCCTCACATTTTATTTTTTCTTTCATTGAATTTTATAAAATGTACATTATTTAACCAAAATGATACTGATGACGATGTGTCACACATATCATACACATTTTTATGAAATAAATTTTCCAGATGCATTTTTTTTTCTTCTTCTGTTGTTTCTGGAGTTGCATCACCATGAAGCTCTAATAATAGTTTTAGGCAAGTTGAACATCTTTTATTCGAATTTATGTGTGTAAGTACGACTAGTTGTTGTCTTGTAATCATTTGTTTGCGTAACTTTATTGAATTCATTTATTTAGTCGCCTGAATAATACATATTCACTTTGTTACTGGATGTCATTTAATATTTTAAATGTGTGTGTGTGTGTTTTTTTTTAGAAGTAGGCAGAGTGCGATTTCAGAAAATAGATTGAGTTTGATTATTAGTTAGTGATTTTTAAAGATGTTTGTAATGACTTTAAGTAAAAAGCTAATGAACTATTCAAATATTTCTAGATATGGTGATAGAAAAATTTATCACTTATTGCCATTGTAATGAACATGGCAAATTGCTTTAAGAAATAGCTTTGAGTTGTTACCTCTAAGAACTGATACTAGAAAAAACTAATATAACAAGGTTCTAACGACCAATTCTGGTAGAGGGTACCAAAAAACTTATATGCATCTGCGTTTTGAAAGTTTGCACATGCGATTATTTTAGGGGGAGTTAAATTCCCATGAAAAATGTTATCCCTCTAGCGCTTCGATGTATGCGTCTCCTTCGACGGCGAGATAGCGGACTGAAATATTCTACAAAAAACAATGTCTCACAAAATTTTATTAGAAGTCTTAGAAGACAATAAATTTCTAAAATCAATTGGAACGCCAGAAATCAGTAAAAATTTAAAATGTGCTTGATGGTTAATTTCGTACTTATTCACAATTAGTTTTTAATGATTTGTGGCGTTCCAATTAAGTTTAGAAATTTATTGTCTTCTAAGACGTATAATAGAATCTTATGAGGATTTTTTTGGAGGATATTTAACCCGCTACCTCACTATCAAAGGGGAGTTTTTTTGCCCCATACAGCAAAGCGCTAGAGGGCTAAAATGTTCTACAAAATTATTTCCCAGGGAATTTTACATAAAAGAGATAAACACATTTAATATATTACACGTAAGGCTTACCCGATATCTTATACCGATTCTCTATAGGGTAAAAACGAAAATTTTCAATACGGTCTGGATTTTTCTCCTCTCCGATTTTAATTAAAGACACATATCCTCTACTCCTGTGTGAGTGTATCATGGCGACAAATTATTTGGATATCTCTAGTTTCTATTTTATAGGCCTCTAAACTTGGGCATCTCGCCCATTTTTGAGAAAAGTACGTTATATTGAAGATTGAGTAAGATTAGAACGCGTCATCTAATATAAAAAAGTTTTATGTCATTCGAACGGTTTCAGTCTCCTCTTAACGAAGACTGATTAAAAGAGCAAAGCTTCCTGCTACAAGTGCCTCTAAAATGTCAAAGTATCTTTTATCCTTAAATATCCTGCAAAATGGTATTTTAATTTTCTTTATTTTTTTACAGAACGTAACCAATTGCCATGTCATTATTGTGTAAAATTTTCAAGGTGGGATGAAAACAGGTACAAAACTTACAGTTGTTTCTTTATAATAACTCGATCATATTTATGAAAATTGTGCCAGTAATATCAATAAGAACAAGCGTAGCCGTAGTATTTCCTGAAATCTCGATCTATATTTTTTACACACTGGCGATAGAGTAGTTTATATATGCTGCAAAAAAAGCAATAAAACATAAATACAACTTTTCAGGATATTTAAGGATCAAAGTTATGCTATTTTCAAAATTTGCTTTTACAAAAATGTATTCAAATATTTGTTTTTATTATTTTTGCTTACTGTTATATCTTTTTAGTTAGCAGGTAATTATTGATTATTTTGCATCGGGGAGTACCCCTGCCCTCACCCCTTCCCCTTCACTTTCTTATCTTGTCTTCTAACTAATTCGTATCAAATTCGAAGACTCTTACTATTATAGCTCTCCAGATAGCAGGTCATTATTAATTACTTTCTATGGGGAGTACCTCTTCGCCCTCGCCCACCCCATCACTTTTTTACCTTACTTCGTATCTTGTTTTCAAATTAATTCATACGAAGGAAGAAGAAGATATAACATATATCTTGCCAGTTAGCAGCTAATTTATTGATTACTTTCTATAGGGAGTAGCGCTTCTTCCCTCGCACATACGCCATACATTTCTTATCGTATCTTTTATTCAAATTAACTCATACCAAATTTGAATATTCATACTTTTATAGCTTTCCAGATAGCGCACTATTACTAATTACTGTGTGTGGAGAGTACCCCTTCCCCGGGTCCTATAATTCCAATTTTTTACATATTTTGCATTTTTCTCTAAAAATAGTCTATACTATATCTGAATACTCTGACTGCTATAGCTTTCATAACATAAGATTACTTGGCACAGGCGTGGAATATCCATCAGCTTATTCTGTCATAGGATCCGACGTCTTAAAGTTGGTGAAAATTTGTGACACCCTTTTGTACCAATAGGTATAAAAAATTAGCGTTGTTTGAATAATAATTATTGAGTAATTTCATGAAAATTAAAACAAGTGCGCTATAGACGAGTCCCAACGGGTACAAAAGTATATATATGGTTGAAAAATACACTTCTTCCTTTCTCCGGGCGATTTATTTTATTTATCTTTTTTGATCTTCAAAAGCTCTAGTCCTCTAATTTACCCCAAAAAATAGCAGTAATAAAATGTTTTTATAGCACCTTAAAAATAAACAGTACAGTGGCCACCAATAAATACCACGTCTTAAGGACTACAATTCTACAAACTTTGCAGAAAACTGTATCCCATTATCTACGATAGTTCGCGAGAAATGATAATTTCTTTCAAACCAAATATAAATAAATCACCTTTTTTCTAAAATTATATCATTTATGTATGTGTTTTTAACAGCATGCCACGCCCACAATTACAAATAATTTTTTTGTCTACCTTAGCTTAGATATGTTTATTATTAAGTCTTTTTTAATTTTGAAAATCGGTAAGAGCGAAAGATTTTGGATTTGGCCAACGAATTCAATTTCTGAGCCACCGTGTGTCGTAGTGTTTTTTTTTCACTGTTGTTCTGTTTAATTTCAATACTTTCCATTTAAAGTGCATTTCCCCAACTTTAATATCTAACAAAAAAAATTTTGGATAATTTAACTTATTTCATTAAAATAACGATTAATTCTTAGTATTAATTTACCACCCATCACGACAATAAAGATAACCTGAAACTTTTGCTTATTAAAACCATTAAAAACAGAAAGAATAAAAATAAACTATAAAAAGAAAATATGGCTTTTCAAATAAATAATGAAAATCAAGGAACATTTTTATAAAATGCGTGGACTAACGCCTAAAGTAAAATACAATATTATTAATTCTTATAATAATAAAACATAAAAAGTTTTTCTTTTTTTTTTTTTTTTTGTTGCGCTTTTAGCACTTCATATTTATAAAAGAAATGAAAGCTTAAGGATCAGCTAACAGGACATATTTTACTCATAAACACTATTAAAGTAACACCTTCATATATTTTTTTATTTCTTATTTTCTTTGTAACTTTTCATTATCAAAAAAAAAGTTCTTTGTCAAATGAGTTTATTACACAGTCATACGACTGCGGCTCGATGACGACAACAATGGCAATAATTACAATCATGATGTCCTTTATTAAGTAAAAATGTCAAGGATATGGAATTTTTGGGTAAATAAAGTGAAAATGTATAAAAAAAGTTACAATTTTTTGGGATAATTTTCTTTTTATTATAAACTAAAACAATTTTTATGATGATGCTGTTTCTTGCTTGCTACCGCTGCTTTGTTGCCCTGTGGCGTTTTGAAAAGGTATTTATTATTTTTTATTTTTACTCTAATAAGGCTAGATTAGAGAGAAAAAAACAAAATGAAGTGGAGGTTATAGCCAAGACTCCCTTCTGAGTTTGTTGTATACAATTATTTCCATTAAGCTGAATTGAACATACGAAATGTTACAGCCAGCCACCTTTCGTGTTTCTAAATTATTACGCTGGCTGTTTATAGTGTCTTTGAGGGCGGTGCGCCTGGCTGGCTGCAAGATGATGGTGACCACCAGTCTTAGTAAAAAGTGCCAGTGACACATTAACGCTTTAAATGTTATTACTTAAAAGCAGAACGCAAAAAAAAACTTTCAATTACCTTAATATCAGGGTACAAACTTTTTCTTTTAAGATCTGTTTGTATTTTGTATTTTTTTATGGCCTTCTTAAATTAAATTTAATTCTAAGGTTTTTGTTGAAAATTTTCAATGATAAGAATTGAATTTTTTTTTTTTCAATATTTAAATTCTTTCAAGTACTTTTCACCTCTTTGTGTACATTTTTTATGTGTCCTTTAGTATTGGTGGCAAAAGCCACAGCCACTTTACAGCTCAGACGAATTTTTTTGTCCTCTTGGTTTTTTTAGGAAAATTAAATTTATTTAGTTACAAAGGACTGAAGAACAATTTCTAAATAGAAATATATTTAAAAAAAAGTGAAAAAAGAGGGAGCAAATTAAAAAGAAATTAAACCAATTTGCTTTACTTTACATTTTACGCGACCTCGTTTGATAAAGAATAAAAGGTTGAAGAAAAAGAAAAAAAATTCCGAAAGAAATACTCAATAATGAGGTCAATTTCGAACTACACACTCTAGTAAAGTAGATTCTTTTTTATGTCGAAGCATGCTACTTTAGGTAATGCTATCTACAGTGCGATAACAACGCTATATGGACTTGCACTCGCAAGGCGGTAAGTGGATGTATAAGGTAAAACGCTTGTTGCAATCTCTAATATCTCTCCACATCTTGTGCAGCGTAAGGCGAAGTGATGTCATAAGCCATACCATATCTCTTCATGCGATCGTAGATCAATTCGGTGATACCATTGTCTTGGTAATGACCTCCTCGTGGTACCCCTGGGTTCAGCCTTGCAAAACACAAGCAAGCTCGAACGGCGAACTGCATCTAAGGAGATTGGCAGCCACAGAAAATGAGACCATACCAAACTAAGAGATATTTCTAGAGCCCGACCGAAACTAGTTTTTTGAGGCCGAACCCGAACCGAACCTAATATTCGGCAAACAGGCCGAATATTCGGCCGAATCCGAATCTTGCCAAAACTTTTTAGCTTTGGCTGATATTGACATTTTAAAAACTTAACAGAACTGAAATATCATTTACTTTATTAACGGACCTTTTCACAATGTGATTAAAAGTTTACGTGGTATACGTATACGTTAGCTTTGAACTGTACACTGTGAAAAAGGGCGTAAGAGTATTTCTACATGCATACCGTGACAGGCAAAATAATAGTAGATCTTGAATATGTTTCATTCCATCGAGCATATATAAAACTTAAACATATACGAGCATGTCACTAATAAAAACTTGGCATGAAATTAGCTTAAATGATTAATAGAACTGGAATACGGGACTCGGTACACATACGTTAAGGAGTGTTTTATCACTATATTGATGACGTTACAAGAGCACCAATCAAAAAGTTGAGTCGGAATAACTAATTTTTACTAAAGTGAAGCTTTTTTGTTTACTCCCCCGTTTCATCGATGATATACACAATAAAGAATTTTTCTCGACGGTATTGAATTTATCGTGAAGATTGAAAAAGAGCTTTCTTCATATTTTGAAATTATTTAAAAAAATCTATTTTAAAAAACAAATAATTAATTGCGAAAAATCTATTTATTATAATGTAAAATAAATTTTCGATTGAAATCGAAATCGGTTTACCATTCTCTAGTTTATGCTATTGATTTCGGCAACAAACAGTTGAATAGTTTATGTCACTATCGGGTATGTTCTGTTATAAATATTAATTTACAACAACAATGCTTTGATAATTCCGTACATTTTAATTCCACATCTTTTGGTTGCGCTTTATTAAACTAAGTAATATTTTCATTCAATTGGAAAAGATATAGGACTGGAAAAACAGATTAATGGCGGTGACATATTTTAAATTTGGAAAATATTATTTTGATTAACTTCCCTATTTATAGAGAATAAAAAGATTTGGTTTCGGTATTCGGCCAAAAAGTTGGCCTAAACCGAATATCAGCCGAAACCACAATTTTGGCCGAATACGAAACCGAATATTCGGTCGGGCTCTAGAGTTTATCTTTATATTTATTATATTAACGAAATCAACAACAGTTTTTTTTGCGATTCTTTTGCGTTTACGTACTAGGTCGCACCCGTCGGTCACACCCGTCACATTTTAAAAATATGTTTAAAAAAATTTTTTTCAAACATATTCATAGAATTTAAAATGAGTTTGAAATGTATTTTATGTCAAATTTTTCATACAAAATGTTTTCAAACTAGATTTCAAACACATTTTATTTATTTATGAATATGGGGGTAAATATTTAATATAAAAGTAAAATGGCTTTGATCAATTAACTACATCAAAATTATTTTGTAGTTTGTAGTCAAACTTTTACAGAATATATCCTTAAAGTCATAATTCTGTAAAAATAAGATTTGTAAGGCCAGAGATCTTGTTCTTTCAGTGGCAACAATTGCAGGTTGTTAGAACTCTCTAAGGCACAGTGGTTCTGCGGCATTGATATGACACGCTCCCTGGTCAAAAATTTGATTTCTTTGATTCTGAAATAAGGAATAAATATTTACAAATTCTAAGGTCGAAGAAATTAAGTAAAATATTATTTACAAAATTTTTAAATTAAAGTGTAAATAAACTTCGACCCAATAGTACTAAATTATAACCTCTACCTATTTATGAAATGGATAACTAAAAGGAAAAAAACTTGTTGTATTTAGTGTCATTATATTGACACAATCGTAAAGTTTTAGTAACAGATATCCACCACTACAACTTTCTTGGCATCTTAGTTAAAGCCATGTCAACACCGTGTTCAATGCAGATATTTTTCTTTTTTTTACTTTTCTTTCTTTTCAAGAACGTGGCGTTAAAATTGTTCCTTTAATCTGCATTCAATTCAATTAGTTCAACTTGAATTGTTAATTCGCACAGTAAAATATTTTACTACAAAAGATGCCAATATTGAAACTGTCCTCTACTTTCCCTTTCCTGGATAAATTAAATTCCTGCTTTTTTATTGCTTTATCATCAAAATGAGATTAGAGATGTTTCGTATTGTATTTGTTGTATATTATTCAAATAGAAAAAGAAGAACAAATTCTTTAAAGTATTGAAAAATGTAAACGCTTTTGAGTGAGTCTCTTGGCCAATCAGTATTTTAGTTTAATTTTGTGGTTTATTCTAATTCGTTTCTTTTTTTATATTCTAATTCATTTTTATGGGTATTTTGTTATTATGTTGTAGAATTTATAGCCAATTTGGCAGCTGTCTTTGTAATGATACTTTACTTTAGTTGTCTTAATTTTAATTGTACTTTTGAGATATTGCGATAGAATACTGTCCGGTTTAGTAATTGCTTTTTGCATAGATTTCCATCTGTTGCAACTAAGATGGTGGATTTTAAAAAAAATCTTTGGCTATACATTTTCTTTAACAAATCTGAAATTTTAAATTAATAAAAAGGTTGAAGGTTTGCCTGATTTTTCTCTTACTCTACTATTAAATTTAAATAAAATCACACAGTTTTGGGGTTTCTTATTTTTTAGAAAAGCTTAAAACATTTATTTTCACTTTCGTAAGAATTATGATTCTATGACAAAACTGGAAATAGCTGAAAGTCCATACTATTTTCAAATAAAAAGTTAACTGATTTTATAAAAACCTTAAAGAAATATTATCATGCAATAATATTTTATTAAACTCAATGCATGTTAAAGTATTTAGCAGTATAAATTAAAACATTTTTTCTTTTACAAATAAAATTGTGCAATGTTTCTTACTTACATACAAGTGAATAGTATTTTAGCTTGCTTTCAATTAAGATAAGAAAAAGATTTTATATCTGAGAAATTATTACGGCACAACACAAACATCGTAACCCTGCAAGATATTAATAAAAAGTAAGATTTTTTTCTGCGAAAATATTAACAATTTTAGTGAAAACATTTTTTTTCCTACTTCATTTCGTTTTTAATATTTTTGTTGAAAAGAACACCCGACACATGTTTATACAGATACAAAAATTAATTGTCAATTCATTTCAGTTAAAATGCAACAAAGAAGTAAAAAGAAAAACAAGAAAAAGCGAACACAATTATATGATATTTTTCGATAAAAGGATAAAGACAGACTTTGTTTTGAGCTACAAGTAAACTGTATTATCTACAAGACGGTTTTTTTACATATTATACATTCAATTTCGACAAAACTTAGACCACATTTTAAAGATATTTATTGACAGATTTGCATTATCTATATTAAGTATTTTGAAAGCTATGATGAGCGTTTAAAGTAGCTACAAATACAGGCGCACATAGTACATATGCTTAGCTTAAGCTTCAAAAATCAAGAAAATATATTTCTGTGTTTGTAAACCATACTTCTTCAGAGAATAGCAATAGTACATTTTCTCTCGTCTTTAAATAGGTGTTGCTGTAGGAAAGGCAACAGGACTAAAAATGGAAGAGATTTCAAAATTTTAAACATAACTCGTGTTTGTTTTTTAGCGTTGGTTTTTAGTTCATGACATACTGTGTTGTCATTTGTAAGTTTTTTACGACAACATTGAGGTATCCATACACCTTGTATGGCTATCTTAGTGTTGTCATATCGTAAAAAACTTACGATATGACAGCACAGTATGTCATATCGTTTTTGTCATATCGTAAAAAATCTGCATTTCTGGTATGAGTGCTTGGCATAGTAAATCTTATCTCACCCTTACGTTTACGGTGTAAGATGAGTTCAGCACTTTTATGTAAAACACTATGCGGAACATTTTGTAGAATATTTTAATACTTTCTTTTCGTAAATTTCTTAAATAACAGGCAAACAACTACCTTCAACGGTGATATAGCGGGCTAAAATTTTCTACATATGTGGTCCTCGTGGTATTTTACATAATTGTGGTATGGTACACTAATTGTGAATAAGTACGAAATTAACCCCTAAACACATTCTAAATTTTCAATGATTTCTGGTCTTCAAGTTAAATCTGGTGCTTGAATGTCTTTAAAACCTGAAGTATACTTTTATGTCAAATATTTATGTCTAGCATTTATACTCATTATATCGCCGATGAAAGGGAAGAAAAACACTGATACAACGAAAAGTTAGAGGGCTAAATTATTTCACAAAAATCATTTCCAAAGTGTTTTTAAACGTAAGGCTTACAATGTTTGCTATGCCAAGTACTAATTGTGAATAAGTAAGAAATTAAACTTAAACATATTGTAAGTTTTGAATGATTTCTGGCGTTAAAGTTGAGTTTGGAGCTTGGGTGTCCTTGAACGGGGGAATTTTTCCCCCTGTTGTAAGAAAAGGACAAAAAGATCCATACAGCGAAGAGTTAGAGGGTTAAAATATTTCACGAAAATGTTATCCGTAATGTTTGACAATAAAGTGCTGAGCACAGCATATACCTAAAATGTAAGGATTACAAGGTTTGCTGTGTCTAGTGACTACAAACAAAGGGAAAAAGAGGAAAACTTTAACTCCCCTTAAAATGAAGGCCATGTGTAAGGTTTCCAAGCGCTGAAACACGGATACCTCTTTTTTTTGGTACCCTCTACCAGGATCAATCGCTAGAGCCTAGCAATTTAAATTTTATTATATAGTGTTATTAAAAGTGTTCGAAATGTACAAAACTTATGACTGATTAAATAAACTAAAACAAAGATATTTAAAGCTAAGAGACCCTCTACACTTTACACTACATGATGTTGAGAGAACAAAAGATCCAAAGCAAAACCTCACAGTTAGCAATGTATTCCCGTGAAACTTCAAATTACTACATAGTTTATCTTATGAAATTGTAAATATCAGATCATAATTTAGTATTTACGAAAATCGCAATATACAATTCGTATACAAAAGTATGAAGTATGGAAGGAGTACGTAAATGACCAAGTGCATACAGGGTAAACATATAACCATATTTTTACATATGTGTAGTATCTCTGTACATAACAACAAAGAATGTTAAAACTGGCACTTTACTGGGGGAAAAATCTCGATACACGTAATTGTTTGTATACAACGCAACATTAAGATTTAAATAGTTTTTCGCACAAACAAGTACAAGTACAGACTCAAGCAAGAACATTTACGTATTCGCAAGAATAAAGTATGAAAGATATGATATCTAACATTTAATATATGAACGAGTAAGTGTATTAAATACACATGTAGATATTTAAAAGTATGTAACTAACTGGTCGATGGTTAAATAGTTTCTTTGTTGTTTTCATTTATTTTTAAGTGCTTCAATTGACTAAAGAAATGGCCAATGGCCGCTTAGGGATTTTCCTTTGATTGTAGTTTTGTGGTAGAACTCATTAGTCATTGCTTGTAATAAAGGAATAACGTAAAATAATGTTACTTAAATATCTTTTAATTAGTAAAAAAAAAAGTGTAATTGTCCTTTTTATAGCTAAAATTTCGTTAACTTTGTTGAGGCAATAACAGTAAACACAAGCATAGACTGCGTCAATTGTATTAGTACACTGATAGAAAAACCATCACAATGCAGTGGGTAATACAAGGGGTAGTGTGAAACGGGATATTCCAGCACCCTAAAATGAGTAAAATATACCCAATTTCTATTGAGTTTCTAGAAATTTTTTTTGCAAAATAGTATGTTTCAGTTAGAAGTTACCCGCCACCCCCCAAAAGCCTCAAGCTTGATCCGCGGCTGGACTTGAGTCTTCATTTATTATCTTCGTTTCGATGTCAACCTTAATAGCAGTTCAATGCTACTTATAACAATTCTGTCATCAACGGGATGATTAAGAATAATTGAATTTTCTTATTTTTAATTGTAATGAATAACGTATTCTTAGCAAATTTATAAATTGCATGCTACAAATTTTTTAATACACACTGCACTTTCTCATGCTTTTAATAACCTGCATTGCAATTATTACACATATTTTAATTAGCTTATACGGCACACCATTTTATTGATTTATTTGATAATAATATATAATATTAAAGAGAAAAGTCATGAATGACAAACAACTTTATGTCCGCAAGTTGTTTGTCATTCATGACTTTTCTAATAAAAGACGAAGCCTTTTCTTTTGAATTTAGTCTATCTTGTGGGAATAAGAAACGAAACTGATATGTTGAATTTTATTTACGGTTATTTATTTTTGCATTTGTTTTGAGATAATATTTGTGGGCAAAAAAAAAATTTTTAAAAATTCCTTTCGTATTTAGAATATTGCCTACAGTGAAGGTTATAATAATTTTTTTCCAATACTGTTGGAAGAATAGTATTGAAAACTGAGACAAAAAATATCAATTTGTTTTGAATCTAACGCATACAGTATATTAAATTTGGTTTGTTCTACAGAGGCCTTATTCTGCTAATAGACAGTGGAGCTGATTGTATAGTGGTAATATATTTTCATCTTCTGATGCAATTGCAAAAAGATGTGAACAAAAGTCAGAGAGCAAAACATAAACTTTCAGAAAATGTTCTACCTGATCACTCCGTTGCAAACAAGATGGCCTGCAGTGCGTCAAACTCACCCTTAGTTAGGACTTAAACCTTTTAAAATTATGAACTGAGTTTTAGACTTTTAATATTTCTTTAACAAGACTGTCTTTTACTAGTGCTTTAATTTAATACTTTTTCATTATCATAAAAACGTCTATTAATCGAAGTGTCACCACAGGCTTAAATCTAGCGATAAATCTTTTATTATTTCTTTTATTTAAAGAAAAGGACTGACTGACTCCCTTGAAACTCCATCTACCTCGAATTTTGTTGTAAAATATAGAAACGACAAACATACATTTTAATAAATTTATAGCTTCTTGATATAAGTTTGTTTACGTCTGGCTTACGTAAGCTACAGTTCAAAAGTTTAAAGACACAAATTTATTACAAAAATCTATACCAAAATGAAAAATACAAGAAATATAATTATTTAAAATTGTAATAAAAATTAAATAGCGAACAGAAAAAATTTTAAACAAATACTAATAAATGACATTAGGATTTATAGAAGTAAAAGAAATATTTAGAAATTATAAACAAAATTAAATGAAGTAAACAGATACTAATAAATACAAATCTGACTTATTGGGTAAGAGAAAAACTTATGATCGCAAAATATTTCAATGGGGATTTTAATGCTTAATTACACTATACAACACGACGAAAAAATTACAGGGTTCTAATGACTGATTTTCGCAGATGACACCAAAAATATATATGAGTGATTCTCGTTTCAAATGATTTTTTTCTGTCCGTTTTGAGATAATATTTGTAGGCAAAACAAAATTTAAAAAAAAATTACTTTCGTATTTAGAATATTGCCTACAGTGAAGGTTTTAATAATTTTTTTCCAATACTGTTGGAAAAATAGTATTGAAAACTGGGAAAAAAATATCAATTTGTAATATATTTCATAAAATAATCGCATAAATTTGAAAATGAAAACTGCCTTAGCATGATTTAATATGTTATAAATAAATGTACATGCGTTTTTTTTTTTGTAAGAATGTCCATTATTTGTTAAAAATAAAGAAAGAAAATACTGTTTATACTCTCTTTTTTAAAAAAATTTAAAAAAATAATAGAAATTAAAAAAAATGTATATTGTTATTGTCCTCGGTTTAGTGTATTGAGTCACGCTTTTTTACTACGCATCATTACTCAGTGTAATTATTGAAATTGCACTAAGAACATACGTTAAAATAACAGCGTAGGTTTATACTTCTAAATATTCAAAAGTGTTGCGAACTTTGTGAAATAGTATTATATTGCAAAAACGTTTCATAAATCAATCATGGTTTGTAACCAACAAATGTATTGAGTGTTATCCATATTTTTTAATTTAATTGAGGTTTTTTGTGCATAATTTATGTTCAAACTCATCGAAGATTATACATCTGAATTGTTTTAAATTCAAAATATGGTGTGTCTTCTGAAAAAAATATTGAATTCGTAAGAAAATATGTAGAGCGTTACGTAAAGGTGCCCACACACGAGTGATATGTGCGCGTGATTTGTTCGTGCTCGACGTCTTGTTACTCGTTAATGGGGCTGTGCGCGCACAAATCACAAGTAATTGAAAATTTTCAATTTTTGATTTGTGCGATGTGTTAGTGGGCTTGTACGCAAACATTTAAATGTTTTTTTTTTGTACACTACGAAAGCAATTTTTCATAAAATTTAGAAAAGAAAATATAATTTTGCAAAGTAAAAGCGATAAATATAAAGATAAAAACATAAATAAATAATAATATACAAAAATAAATAAATAACCAAAAGAACAATTGCAACATCCTCTTCGCAATTCATGTGTAGTTGTTGACGTTTAAGTTTATTGTGATTTGTTCGTCGTTAGTGGAAATCTCTCGTGTGTGGGCTACTTAAGCCACACACTTTACGACCGTTGGTACAACTCAGCTAGTAATCAAGTTGTATGTTTGTCGCACAAACGATACAATTTAGTGTGGGATCTCATGCACAACTTCATTTTGCAATCAACTTGTAAGCAAGTAAAGATCTATCATTTTATGTTGTCCGCAAATAATACTCACATTCTATAAGGTGGTCACAATAAGAAAAAACACGTATACTACATAAAATAGTATGCGATAGACACACAGACGATGCGACAGTGTTGTATAACATGGCAAAAAATCAAAACTTTTTGATCTTTCGTACAACCAAGACACAACTTAATACAATGAGCCCATAAACGTTGCAATTTCGTATACAACCTACTCAAGTTGTACCAACGGTTGTAACGTGTATGGCCTGCTTTACGTTAACAATATTCTTCTATATAATTTATTTAAAAATTTTAGATCGGTAAAAAAAGTTAACAGCTACGGAAGGGCAGAACCGATATAGAAAAGATTATCCGTGTAGATATTTCTGATTTACTTTGAAAATATGTAATTTGCTTCTACCGCACTGTGGGTTGTTATATTTGCAAAGAATCTATTATGTAGGTCGTATTTTGGTACAGATAATTATTTAAAAAACGTCATAACTTTTAACATTATAGGCTGATTTTATTTGAAAGAAGGTATAGCCTGCTCATGTATAAATATTTGTAAAGAATTATTTTAAAAGACACAAATCTTTTATTTTTTCATGTGAATATTTTATTTTTTCAAGTCAAAATCAAAAAAATGGTCATAACTTTTAATTTTATCCTTCATAGTGCTTTAAGATATACAAAAATATTAAAAGATCTAAAAATATAATTTTATTTCAAGATCCATTCTTCCTACCTTCTCATACCTCTATAAGTTACATTACACGTAATATGATAATCACCCATGTACGTATACCTATCGGAGTTTTGAAAATTTATATCTGGGGTTTACTTAAGAGGAGTTAAAGTTTCTATTTGGCACATAGTTATACTTAATCGGCATATATAATCCTGTCAGCCTTACGTTTAAGGTAAAAAATGTGTTCAGCACTTTTATGTAAAAGAAAACATAAAACATCTTTGTAAAATATTTTAACCCTCTTAATCTTCGCTGTATGGGACTTTTTGCGTCTTCATGAAAAAGGGGAACAAAAAACTCATCTTAAGCTGCAATGTTTTAAAAAATCTTTGCCATAAAATTCTGCTTTAGATCTTCATATACACCCAAACTCCCAGACTCAACTTGAACGCCAGAAATCGTTCAAAACTTAAAATGTGTTTATGGGTTAATTTCTCTTTATACTCTTTATTTATTCTCTTTATACGAATTATTGCACGCATTACGTTTAAGGTATAAGATGTGTGATATAAAACGCCACGAGAAACATTTATGTAGAACATTTTAGCCCGCTATACCCACGCTGAAGGCAAGTTTTTTTCTCTTCATTTAAGAAAAGGACAAAAAGACCCATGCCAAGAAGAGTTAGTGGACTACAATGTTCTATAAAAATTTTACTTGTGGTAGTTTGCACAAAAGCACTAAACACATCTTATACCTTTAACACAAGGCTTACAAGATTTCCTATTCCTATAGTCAGTATAACTGACTATGTTCTATAACTAATAGGAGAACTTTTCAATGCGAGTAAATTGTTAACATCCTGTAGAAAACTTACCATTTCGTTGTTAATTCAAATATATTCAGTTTAATTATTTTATAAGCCACCCTGAACACACTAAATTACTCAAGATTCACACCGAAAAAAAGATGAGAATTATGTTCAATAAAATGATGTTGTTGAAAAAATACTAATTTCAGTAACATTTGTCATTCACTTAATACAGAATTTATCAATACCACGTATTTTAAAAATCACGGAATATGGCTCAGATGTTGAGTGCATGCTTTGCGCCCGAAGAGCCCTGATTCGTATCCCAGCCATACCAAAAATTTTTTATATTTCTGTATTTTTTAAGTAAACTTTAAATAAATTTTTTATCTAAGTTTTAATAAAAAACTTACTGAAATTTGAAATAAAATTTATTGAAAATATTATGAGTTATTGATAAATTGTTTTATTCATTTAAATATTTCGATTATTACTTAATAGTGGAATTTTTATCATAGGAAATTTGAAAACAATATATTAATTGAATAGCGGGACTTTTGTTATCAAAAACAAAATTTTAAATTAAATTTTTCTCTTTGCGAAAACTTTTCACAAGTTACAGAACATGGGCACAAGTGTAAATTTTCAAAACGCCGTTACACGCACATATTTTTTTGGCAACCTCTACCAGAATCAGTCGTTAAAACCTTGTAATTTACAAAAATGATTTTGTTGTAGAGTATTATTTTATTAAAAATATATTAAAGTGATAAATTTTTTAGAACACAGGAAAGGCAAGATTAATAAAACACTAAATTACTCAAGATTAACAAGATCAAGTTCAACCAGATAAGTTATAAAAGTCTCGGATAACGGATAGTCCATCGTTGTTAGATTAACTAGAAAACTATAATAATTCTAAATATTATTTGTTTTGGCCTTATTGTAACGCTTAATAAAAAATATTTCTAGTGGTAAACTTTGTAACAAAGCCTTTACTTATTCCCTGCTCTAATAATTATTCTAACAAACAAATAAACAAACACATGAAAACAAACCTCAAATCTGTGATACTAAGCATTTCATGACCTTCTTAAAAAGTCTTAAGGAAAAGACAATAAATGTCAATTGTTTAATGTTCCTTCAAGTCAGTTGGTAGAGAGAGGATACTTTCAACATGAAAACAAATAAAACACCCGCTTATACAAAATTTTGGTCATTAGATGTACGATATATGGTTGGAGTATGTAGCTTAAAAACACCCGACTAAATATTTTAGTATCTAAAGAATACCCTTAACGCTCATTTAAAATAATTTATTGTATAAGTGACACATATTTTGCTTATCATTTGACTTTTTTTTTTGTTTTTGCTCCAGCGCTCGTTACTCCTCAAGAAAATATTTGAATTTTCATTAAAAATGATAAAAATCTTGAAAAAAGTAAAAGACTTGTTGTACCCATACATACTATTACGAAAATATTTGAAATTGCCCTTTTGCTCTCTAAGAAATTTCTCTGTGTTGTTTAATACGATTTGAAAGATAAATGGGTTTTTATTGGAAAATCTAAATATTTTCTAATTAAAAATCCTTATATGAATTGAACAACACAATAATACTTTGCTCTCTTCATCTTGTTTAAATCTTCATGTGTATTACAAATTTCTTTGCTTAATAAGCTGCTGGTTTTTCTTTTTCTTCCCTGCTTTTTAATATGTCCCGTGCTCATTTGCTCCCAAAAATTAAAAGTGAAATAATGGAAAAGCATCTGCATGTTGATTCGGTGAATAAATTATTTGTATGTTAAATAATAAAATGAAAAAATAAATAAATCTAAATGTGTGTAAATGTTTTATAAGCGGAATATTGATGGCATGCGTGCCAATTAAAATTGATTGAAAAATTCTTTGAATATTTTACATGCATCAATTCTCATTTTGGCAGAATTAAACACACATATTGGAAAATTTATTATAACGCTCTGCACTCCTGATATCCTCCGTTATGTTAAACAGCTGCTTTTCCTTTCGCTATTTCTTGCTATTTCTCGTTATTTGCCTGTTCAGTAATGAGGGTGGTGTGTTGCAGGAAGAAAAGGTGATTTTTTCGAAATGGAGAACAAGAATAAGAAATATGTCGAAAGGAATAGCACATGATAGAATTATCCTGTGAAACTATTTTTAGTTTATATTGAAAATATTTTAAGTTTTTTCAGCAAAGGATTTGTTGCGGTGTCCTTTTAACTTGTTTTCTTAGATTATTCGTTTAAGATTTGTATCGTGTGAGAATGTATTACTTTATTTATGGTCCCCCCAATAACAAAAACTGTCGAAATTTTATATTTTATGGATAATTTATTTTTATATTATTTTATTTTTTTAAATTTTAGGTTTTTTAAGATCATAACTTATGAAGAGTTTGTCCAATTTTGTTGCGAAAACCACTAAAAAACATGAAATAAAATTAACTTTAAGATGTTTTAATATTATTTTTTATATACTCAAAGGTTTTGGAATTATTGGATATATTTGAAAGTTTCTATTTTTTAATAAAAAATCGAAGATGGCAAAATCTTACTATACCTAAACCGAAGCCGAGTAAATTTCTCGCCATGTGTAACGCAGTAGGGATGGGCAAGTGAAAAAAATATATCGATATATTTTTACATATCGATCGGCATCGATATATGTCGAATAAAATATATGATCGAATAAAAAAATTATCGATATATCGAAATTAAAAATATCTACGATATATCGATATATTTATAAGAAAATATCGATATATCTAAATGTTTAAAATCTAAATATCTAAAAATATCGACACATCCCTATAACGCAGTTTTCTTTTCCTGCCGAGCTACGTTCAGTGCGTCCAGGTTCTGCAAAGGTCTGTTTCCTTTGTAATCGTGGCCATCAGGTATACACTAGTTAAAAGATGTTGTAAGCCGCCGAAATGAAACTTCTCCTTCTGGTCGTTTGAAAGACAATACGTATATGACAAAATATACGTTGCGGGTACCGTTCAGTAAAATACTTTGAATGATAAAAAGTACTCAGATATCGTGTGCTTACCTGACATGCACTACGATCAGACGATATAAATGTTTAGGATATCGTTGGGTTCGGTAAGATACTTCGGGCAATATAAATTCTTCAGATATTACTTTATCAACTAACATGCATTATGATCGGATATAAATGCTTCGGATATCGTTCGGCTAACTACGGTTCGATAAAATACTTGGGACAATATAAATTCTTCAAATATTGCTCGATTAACTATCAAGCACTACGATCGGCCGATATAAGTGCTTTGGATATCTTTCAGCTAATTACGGTTCGGTGAAATACTTCGGGCAATGTAAATTCTTCATATATTGCTCGAATAACTATCAAGCACTACGATCAGACGATATAAACTCATCAGATACCGTTTGGCTAACTACGCTGCTGTAAAATAATATAATACATTCACTGCTAAGGAAATAATCGTATTTAAAATATTTGCCCTTCTAATGACCGCTGTAAATTTTCAGATAACGATCTGGCACGTTCGGCACGGATTTATTCGCCCAAGGAATGTAGTAGTTGGTCTACAGTTGCTCCCTCTACTTTAGTTTCATTTTGCCCACAAAATTCAATGATATAGTCTTTTCGCAATAGATAAGGTGTTACTGTTGCTTGGACCGTCGCTCCTCCCGCGCTGGTGGCTGCATTCATGATTTTTTCTCTTATCGGTCCCTGCTCGGGCGCCATTTGTACAATTTAACTCCCTCTAAAATATATTGTTTTAGCACTTTCTACCAGAATCAGTTGCTTTAACCTTGTTATTATAACATAAATTATTGCACAGTGTGTATATTCGCAAAATTGCAAAAATCAAGTAACTTCACTTTATTGCGAATAAATAAAGCTTATTTTATTTTTAGCATATGTGGCTTAATGATTTGTTAATAAAAATTTTAAGTTTTTGCCATTTTCGATTTTTTATAAATTGTTTAAGAATAAAAACTTTCCAATTTTGTCTAAAAAAAAGTATTTTTAAACATTTCGGTCTGAACAATTCAGAAATAATTGAGTTCCTGTATTAAAATTAGAGAACTCCTTCCTAAGTTATGATGAAATTGGTGGAGCAGTCCAAATTTTAGAAATAAATTGAACATAACACATCAAAAAAATGTAGTGGTCAAAAGGATCATGACAAAAGTTTGATTTTGTTGCATAGTGTTATTAACAAAAATTGGCCGCCTAACAAAAAAATCAATTGTAAAAGGCAATTAAATTGTTTTTATCCTCATTATTTATGGTACATAAGTAAAAGCTAACTTAAAAACGATTTAAAACCAGAAATATTTTCAAGAAAAATCAACTCAGATGGTCAAGTAATTAAGTTTTTATATTTATTATACAATAAATGGTGTTTAAATCAGACAAGTGTTTTAAAAACCATTAAAGTTTGAAACAATTAACGCCATTTCTTAGAACACACACACACACATGCACACGCACAGCAACGAATTAACAAACAATATAACACGAAGATATACAATATAAAAACATTAACTTTCCAAAAACTTTAAATAAAACGAAACACTGAAATCTAAATGCTACAAGTGTTTTCAATTGCAATCCATTTTAAAATTGGTTACAATTTTCCTTTTTTCATTTCTGTTCAGCGAATACGAATTCAATTCATTGAACAAAAATTTTAGCAGATGTTTAAATGAAGGCATTTAACCCTCATTTGTTCTAGTAAAAGTAACTTAAAATGAATATACGACCATATGAATGTTGCAAGCCGTACATGAATTGATCTCTCCAGGAATAAATGACAGCATAAAGGTGAAAATACATGTACAACAACATCCCCGTTATAGCTGTTTTACACTATCTCACAAGCCGTTCGACTTCTGTAGAAAATGCAACCCTGATGAAATGAGTTTATGGAAAGTTTTAAAAAAGCAATAACTACACATTATATCAGGGTAGCATTTTGTGCAGAAGTCGAACAGCTTGTGTAATAGTCTAACAACAGCTTTAGTATTTGTTGGGTGGTGAAATGAATTGCACACAATTGAGTTGTAATACGAACACATTAGTTTTTATAGTGAATTGGACAGAAGGTGGCTGCCTGAATGTGTCTTATATTTCACGTGCTGTGAAGTTGATTGTACGCGAACCACTTAATAGTGTCGTAGCCGAGACTTTAAATCTAACACTGTATAGTCGTCTCTTGCAAGAATTATTCTTTTACTAAAAACATTTTTAAACTGCTTTCCATATTTAAAGTTACACTGTAACTTTACGAATTTCTTCAGTACACTGTAAAAATATATATACATGTATCGGCGTTTTGAAACATTAGGAAAAGGTCCGTTACTATGCCGAATATTAACTTCGAATTAGTAGAAATTAACTCGTAAGCACATTTGAAGTGTCCTGAAAACAGCACAGTTGAATGTTTATTGCAAATATTATTGTAGAATATTATAGCCCGCTATATTGCAGCTGAAGGGAATTTTTTGCCTCTTTTAAGAAAGGGACCAAAAGACCCATACAATGAATAGTTATAGGGTTAAAATGCTCCACAAAAATTTTGTCTCGTGGTGTTTTATGCAGAAATTATGAGCACATCTATTAGCTTTAACGTAAGACTTACAAAATTGCCTATGCCGCCTACACAGAAAAAATTATCACCAAAAAATGTTCAAACAAAAATTTGTCTAAAAATAAACTTAATTTTCAGTAAATGTTCTTTACTGAATCAATGAATTTTTTGTTTGGCTTTTATTTTGGACGCAAACACCTAAAACAACAAGAAAAACTGTGTCGTAAAAAACAACCCCGATGACCACATACACACAAATAACAACAACAACAATAACAGCAAAAGGATTGCGATTATACGAAGTTTGTTTACTGAAAATTTTTGAGTGAATCATTTCGTTAATGTCGTTGCGTTAATTCTCATTCATTTTTTAGAGTCTTTAGATAAACATTCAGACTTAAAGACATTTAACAAAGTGAAATTTCATAAATGCTTAATGGATGATGATGATGATGATGATGACCCAGTCAAAACTTTTATTTGACATATTATAAAAAATCAAGTAAATACTTTTGTTTGATTAAGTAAACTATTTTGTTAAATATTTGTTAGCATTTTTAGACTAATTGTTTTATAAATTCAGATATTTTTCAGAAAACCCAGTAAATCTTTCTGTTTGATTTAGACAAAATATTTACTATTTTATTGAATTCCTTTTCAGAAAATGAAATTTAGTTTTTTCTGTGTAGTACATAATTGTGAATAAAATTTCAATGATTTCTAGCTTTCAGTTTGAGTCCGTACTTTAGGCGTCTTTGAAGACTTATAGTAGAATTTTACGGAAAATATTCGTGGAATAACTTATAACGCTATTTCGCAACCGAAGGTTAGTTTCACTCCCTTTTTTAAGAAAGCGACAAAAATACCAATCCAAAGAAGAGTTAGAGGGTTAAAGTGTTTCACAAAAATCTTTCTAGTTGTACTTTAAGCAATGCCTTATAAGATTTCCTATGCCAAATCACTAAAACAATATGGAGAAAGGGGGGGGGGGGGACTTTAACTGCCCTAAAATGATACCGAGATGTAAGCTTTCAAAACGCCGTTACGCGTATATATTTTTTGGTGTCATCTGCCAGAATCAGTCATTAGAATCATGCTATTTGGATTTGTGTTGTACAGTGTAATTACTTCGACTTCGCAACATACTGGATTTCATCAGTAATGTGAAAACTACAAAGTCCAGTAAGAAATGTTAAGAAAAAAAAGTTAAAAAAATATCTGAGTGAAACTAATAAGAGTAAATATTTCCAACTAAAAAAACAATAAAATCTTTCAGCAAATATATTGACAGCTTTTACAGAAAAACACGTTTAATTCGAATGCATTCAAATATACAAAATATGCCAAATAAATATCGATGTATTAGCTGGCCCTTAATGTATTGTAATTGTATTATTATGCCCATTAACCAAGGGGGTAGTTTTCGAAACCCAACCTAGCAAATACTTTGGTCCATTGTTAACTTCCTGAACATATGCAATGAAAACTTTTTAAATTTCAAACATTTATTCACCTTGACTTGATGACAACTAATGGAAGATTTGCAGCATCATATTAATTTAAGGGTAGTTTGTGTTTTCTGTTAAGTAACTGATGGATTAAATGCAAAATATTCCGAGTTTTACCTGTTTACTTTGCTAGTGGCTTAACTTTAACACACATGCTATTGATGTTTCAATATATTTTGCTTTTAATTCTCTTGGACTATCGAGGTCAGCTTACAATTAAAGTTCACCCTCATTTGAGCACTTTTTTTCCTTTTCAATTGTTGTGTCTCTTGTACCTATTAGAAACTTGGTATTATGGCTGTAAACCTTCTGTCATATTAAAGTGTGAGCATTATGATTGATTATTTTATTAAAATTAAAATAATGTTAAACTTTTTTTGTTAGAGTATTTATTTGTTTTTACGTATTAGAAAAACATTTTGGATTTTAAACGTGTTCTGGTGAAGTTGCTTACGCAACTACTGACAGATCGAAAGTCATTATCTGGCTCGAGAGTAGACACATGTCATGTTAATTAATTCAAACCTTAATATATCATTTTATTGTTTGTCAGTTTTTAAAGAAATTATTTCTTTCTCAATAAAAACAATTCAGTTAGGAAAATATCAGCATTAACTAGTTCAATAAGTTACCTTGGCACTGAGAACTGGATGAAGGAGAAGGCATTGATTCATAATCTCTCCGTCTTTTCTTAGCCCCAGTGAAGGTGTGATCAACTAGAGATTAATTTAGCTGCGGATGAGATTGCCCTTCGTGAAATACAATGGCGGCTTCAAACGGCATTATGGTGGTGAAAATTAGTCTGCATTACTCCGATGCAGTATCGAAAGAACTGTTGCGTTTCATTGAGAGGGAAGACATACAAGTGGTCTTAATTCATGAACTTAGGGTAGTAGCCAATAAAGTACGAGGCGTCCGGTAACGTATATATACGTTCCTCTCTCCAACCATAAAATGTAAAGTTAGAAGCTGTATTTTGGCTTGGAAAGTTAGGTTTCTTCTGTCTCATTACAGCTCAGGTGATCTAACGGCGGCTGCGCTTGAACTCAAGGATCTATCATTTCTACCATGTGATGAAGATGACTCGGCGCACATGCGTTTTTAACCCTCTTAAGCTGGTGCTATAAAGGAGCATGATTTCATATTAGGACGTGATACTAATGTCCATCGCACTTTGAGCATAGATATTAACAAAAGAGGTGAGGCTTTATTACAATTTCTCTTACTTACTAATCTTAACATATTCAATAAGAGCAATACGTTAACATTTTTCAGTATGTCCATGGAAGAGGTCATTGATTAAAATTAGACTAAAGTAAGGTTCTTAATTAGGGGTGAGACTCGAGTGTTATTTTTCTGATCATAACAGAACTATTTTCAATATGAATCAAATATGGGCATGCCTTACAGAACCCTCGGAAATGCAGGGTAAGACAACTCCAGAAGTCGTGTGGACCTTAAGACACTTCCAACAACGGAGAAACTGGCCAGCAAAGAGGAAAACTCCTCCACCCGTTTGTCCAGAACACTGAAAGATGCCTATTATTCATCTTGCAGGCAGCGGCAACAGCCAAGGAAAATCCACCAATAATGGTGGATTCCAAAGCTTAAGCAACTACGGACAGAATGCCAAAGATAATTTAACAATGCAAAGCATGATAGTAAGCCGATAGATTGCAAGATAGAAACCAGAAAGGCGAAAATGGAGTTGTGGTAACGTTTCTGTGATGACTGTCACCTCTGAGGCATCTCGTCTCAGGAAGATGCACTCCAAGTAACCTGGCGCGCTTGGAACCCTAATTAATCCGGTAACACATCAACTCATGAAAAATCACTTCACAGAATGACACAAAAGTAGCAGCATATCCAGATGACATAGTGCACCTTATAAGAGGTAAATTTCTGCGAACGATTGGTGCACTCATAGAATCGGCACTCAGTAAACTACTTAAATGGAAAAAGGGTCTGAAACCAATTGGTACTTATTACGAATCCATACCAAATTCCACAACTCAGACCACCATGTTTGGGAGATATTACTCTTGAAATCTCGAAAGATGCCAAATACCTCGGCATAGTACTCTTGTAGAAACGCTGTATGGAGGAGTTGATGTAGGCAACTTTATGCGCTTTCTATGGGTGTAAAAGGTTCTGTGGAAAAAGAAGGAGGATAAAGTCGTATATCTACTTTTAATTATCTGACCCATTCTTACATACTTACTCACGCTAGGCATGATGCAAACGACAACATGTCTTGCTATTACTGGTGCAATGAGCTCAACTCTTCAGGCCAGTCTAGAGACAATGCTTCAATTAACTCCCCTTGATGTTTATATCACATACATACACACCTGTCATGTCTGCCCTTAGACTCAAAGACTCAAGCGAATTAAGGCATATCCGTATTACGCAAACGTAGGAAGGAAAATCTTCCTCAGCTGAGATCGAAAGAAAAGTTACTAGGAGGAAAGTTACGTAACTCGCAAGAATGCAGTTCAGGTGATCAGACACCTCCACCATATTTCAGGCAGAAATTTATCCCATAACCGAGACTGTGGAAATAATTGGCAGACTCGTCTCAGGGAACAGACAATTTTGTAAATAGCCGCAAGTAGTTCCCTTTATTTAAAGGTGGTGAAATCGAAGTATGTACTAGCATGCATTCAATCTCTGACTCCACTTGAACGACATAATGACAATATAGTTTGAGAATGCACAGCAGCAGGATCGCAGTTGGACGCAGCTGAGATTAAACAGTAGGCGATAAGGATGGCGGCACTCAGGTGGTCCGTAATTACCATTTGTAGGATATCCAAGACTATTTGCCCATCACTAAGTAGAGTTAGGGCCAAGCCGCACTTAAAAAAGAAAATGTCGTTTGTTTGCAGTCATTGTGGGATACTGTACGATCGGACGAATGTCGAAATGTCTAGGCTTTCCCCATGATGGTCACAGAAGGAGCTGCTTCGACAAAGAAGAAGAATAAGTCCAACATCTTCTGTTTGACTGGCTGACTCTGCTGGAACGCAGGCTTAGCTATTAAGCAATCATTTCCTGCCGAACTTGTACCGTCTCAGGGATGCGCCATTGGCTGGCCTGTTAGGCTTTGCGAAAAGTTCTGGGTGGTTCTCAGGAACTAGAATACCAGAGCTTCATAGGAATATGTAGGTTCCAAATAGACTTCTGCGCATCCATCACAACAGTCCTACTGGCCTTCGAGTGTACTATCTATCATGCGGACTATCCATCTAACCTAACCGAATCTAACAAATTAGGCTTTGGACTAGAATACAATTAATTTTTTACCAAAAAAATTTTATATCGCTTAAAATCGCAATAAATGAATATTCATCAGAAACACACAATCCACAAAGAAAAGTAATTATTATAATAATTAATTATTATAATAACTTCCCGACTTGCTATAAAAATCAAAACTATACAAGAAAATATAAAAAACGGTCGACATTAAGGGCCGTTTCATCTTTAAGACTTTTACAAAATTCAGTAATATGCTAAATTCATTAGGAATAAAACGAACTTCAAAGTGTTGAAGTTTTCCCCGTTTTAAATTTCGTGGATCTTTCGTTACTTCAACACTTGCCGTTGACATTTTCAAGATTTGTTTCGTTCATCTTTAAGATAATCGTTTTATTTTATTGTTTTAAGAACATTTATACACATGTTTTTTTCAATTTATTTCTTTTTTAATAATAATACGGCAATATGCCACATATACTCAAAATTCTTCATTTGTTCAGTCTTATTACGTCTCACTTTCTTTCACACTTTAATATTGTTTTATTATTTTATTTATATTTTAAATAAATAAACTTCTCGAGCCTTTCGTTAAAGAAGAGCGAGAGAGGAACAAAACCAACAAGATCTTAAGTTGAGTTAATTTAAATATCACTTAAGAAAAAACGAAAAACAAATTAACTGACAAGTTTCCATCTTAATGAAATGTTTACAAATGCCCAAAAAAAATGCAAACAAATTAAAAACAAAAAGTTAAATAAAGTGAAATAATATTGTACGAAAATGATTTAGCATGTTTAAATTAGTTTGACAGATGAATGACTGATTCGTTTCTTTTAAATGATGCAAAGAAAAAAGGTTTTTTTTACAAAATTTTTTGATAATAAAAACTAAAATTGAAAAACAAATAATTTCGAAGGGAGTTTTAATTTATACTTATACTTGTTTAATGTAATAGCTTTAAAAAAATCTAAATCCATAGTCATAGTCATAATCCATTGTCAGTGTCGTAAAACATCTGTGTTGTTTCGCAATATTATGCTCAATTAGAATTTTATTATTTTACAATATTTAAAATATTTACTGCAAGGATTGCATAATTTCATATTCATACGTTTGTATGGATATTGTGTATATGTGTAAGTAATCGTACTTCAATTTATTTGGGGCATACTTTAGTATTTTTCATTATGTGTTTTTTTTCGCAGTTTCATAAAAATAAAACCAGAAAAAGTATTTTTATGGTTAATTCGTGAGATTTCATACAAACCAGCGATTGTTTTTTTACACACTCGTCGTTAAAGGCCAGAGAAGCACACGCACATACTTTAGAAACCATCCATTTGACTTACGAGCACAATTAACCGAAATAAAGAAATGGAGAAAAAGAAACTGCCTGCAAGAAACATCAAACCCAAAATTGAAATTTTTGAAAACAATTTAATTTTGAAAACAAATAAATTTAACGAATGAATTGTTTAAAGCTCGAGTCACCTAAAAAAATGGTCATAAAAATTCCCGCACAGGCATAATTTATTAATTTATATTTGGATTTCTTAGTTAAGTGCAAAAGAGTAATACTCCTAATATGTGAAATATTTTATGAATATTTAAACATCTGCATGAATTTATTATATTTTTATTTTTCTTTGGAGAAGAACAAAATGTGACTGTAAATTTCAGCCCATTTACTGATTTTTTTGAAGTTTTAACAGGAATATTATGCAAAAAAGAAAAGTAATAACACATAAACGATAATTCTGTTCCAATTCATTTTATAGGCTAAGGCCCGTAACGTTAGACTCAGAACGAATTAGACATGACCATATTTCCAAGGAACAAAGGAAAAATCAACATCAATTTAGTTTTCAAAGTACACAGCAGGACACAACAGCGATATGTACGGAAGACGCTACACCTCCATCAACATTGCTGTCTTATCACAATGTGTGAGGTGGCTCTGTTGAATATGACTGCAATTCTTATATTTACAAACATTTCGTGGAAATTGAATACGAGAATTAAATTACCACTAAATCGATGATAATTTGATGTTTTATCATGGCAACTAATTTTGTTTATCTTTTCAATATCTGTAACAAATCAACTAATACTTCATTTTACGATATTTTTCAAACTATGTTGGTTTCATTGAAAGTTGTTAAATAAGACTGGCATTCATTAGTCCAACTTCTTAAAAAATTCTCCTGTATTTCTTTGTTAAAAAACAAAATAAAAAAAATTTGTTAAGCCCTTATGACAATTGCTTTTTTTGTATTTTCTTAATCTAAGATTGAAAGAGTGAAATAGAAATGCAAGAAAGAGAAGAATATACGAAACATTTACTTTTGTTTACAATTTTTTGTTGTTTAATTTCAATGCTGCCTAGTTTTGTTCTACAAAAGAACGCTAATTTGGACAAATTAGCGTTAAAATCTCTATATTTGGGATTAAACCTAAGGAATGGACAGCACTGTAACGTTTCAAGCTTGAAATGTCAATTCTAGGTTTAAAATTTTTAGTTTTTTTACAGTTGATGTTTTTTTGTCAATAACACATTTACGGCCGTATGCATAACCAAAACTTGGCAGCAAGTTGGCATAAGGGACGAAATAGAACTGGCTCTTAAAGAGTTTTACCATACAATTGGACATTAAAAACTTGTAGTCCTGAGTCATCGATATATTTTACACTGATTTTTTATATCAAATAGTACAGTAGAACTCGTTAAGAGTCAGTTTGTTTTCATCAGTTATGCTTACTGCCAAGTTTTCGTTACGCATATGGCCCTTAAATTTTTGACGTGTTGAGACTTTGCTTAATTACCCGAACTCTTCTCTCTTGATAAAATTTCACATTTATATTTGTACTGCTTTCCAAAATCTTAAAAAGAAAAAATAAAGCTAGTATCATAAGGGCTTTAATAACACCAAGCAACAAAAACATTTCGTTCCACTATATCGTCGATTAAGGGGAGTTTTTTGTTTCTTTTTTAAGAAGGGAGAAAAAGACTCATACCACAAAGAGTTAGAGGGTTAAACTGTTCCTCAAAAAGGCTTCTTTTGGGCACAAAAGTCGGGGAAGAGAACCTGTAACAATACAGATCATGTTACTGTTTCCCAAGGACTAGCATTCCGGTCGAGTTCCGGAAATTTATATGAAAGGTACCGGTGCCCTTAATCAAATACTTTATATATTAAACTACTACTTTACACATTCTATTTTCTATTTCAAAATATAATTTTTCACGCTCTTAAATCTAAGACAAGGATATATAAATAAATATTAGTATTTAAAATTAAGAACAAATAGTATTAAAAATATCATTCACCGTCATTTATTTTATTTATTGCCAGCATTTATTATTTAGTTTTTCTATTTCAAACGCCATGAAAAAATCATAACAACTTTAACAATGACAGCAATATGAGGTATAAATGTCTGCATAAAATGTTGAACAAACCACGAACCTTAAGCTCATCACATACATACATCTTTCATTCTTCCATAATAAAGGATTTTTTAAGTTTTCATTTTTATAGTGAAATTTTAACGATCATCTATAAAAGGATTATGAACATTAAGTTGTCAATAAGAGTTCATAAAAATTTAAGAATAAATAAATTGATTTTAAAACACATAATTATATTAAGAATCATAACAGCATTCGTTGAGTAAACATATTTTCCAGAATATATAGAGACTATATTTTTAACACTTATAGAGACACAGTCTCAAACATTGACACCAATAAAACATAATTATTTCAACACGTTTTCTTAATTGTGTTAAGGGTTGAGTAGCCAATGTGGCCATAAATTATAATTTTTGTGAATATATAATTACAACTTGTATATGTATCTTTAGGATATAACGAAAATGTTTAGGTGAATCTTCGTTTTGTATTTCACTCGCAAAGAAAATAATGTAGATTTTCATGGCATTACTTTTATAAAAAATATATTTACAATAACCATTCTATTGTGTTGTAAGATTACGAACACCTCAGCAACGTATTTATATGAAAGGATTCCACTTTTTCTCATTTCGAGAAAAATAAAAACTAGCTTTGAAAACCTCAAAACTAAAAATTTTTTTATTTTTTTAAGCAGCGGACGGATTTCCTATGCCGAGTACGAATTGTGAATAAAAACGAAATTAATCCTTAAGCACATTTTAAGCTGGGAACGATTTCTGGCGTTAAAGTTGGGTCTGGACCTTAGGTGTATTTGAAGTAGAATTTTATGGCAAATATTTTTGTAGATTAGCCCGATGTATTGACGGTGAAGGGGAGTTTTTGCACCATTTTTAAGAAAGAGGTAAAAAGACCCATACAGCGAAGAGTAAGAGGGTTAAAATGTTCCACAAAAATTTTTCTCGCAGTGAGTCTGGGAGATGGATGTGTTTGAAAGCTTAAAGTTGTGAAAACATCTTATACCCTAAATGTAAGGCTTACAATATTTTCTACGCCGAGTACTAATGTGAATAAGTACGATATTAACCCTTAAGCACATTATAAGCTTTGTATAATTTCTGGCGTTCAAGTCTTTGGTAGAATTTTATGGCAAATATTTTTTTAGAACATTGATCATTTCAGCCTTTTATATCGGCGATCAAGGGAAGTTTTTTCCGCCTTTTTTATGAAAGACACATACAGCGAAGAGATGGAGGGGTAAAATGTTCTACAATAATGTGTCTGGTAGTGATTCTGCAACTTGTGTGGCTTTGAAGGCCTATAGGAGAATTTTATGGTAAATATTTTCTAAGGGAAGTTGTTTGCCCTTTTATAAAAGGGGACAAACAGACGCAGAATTAGAGGGTTAAAATACTCAAAAAAAATTTCTTGTGGTGTTAACATAAAAGTGCTGAACACATCTTGTACTTTAAACGTAAATCTTGCAAGATTTCCAATGCCAAGTACTAATCGCGGATAAGTACGAAATTAACCCTCAAATACATTTTAAGTTTTTAAGGATTTCTGGAGTTTAAGTTGAGTCTGGAGCTTGGATGTCTTTGAAGGTCTTTGGTGGAATTTTATGGCAAATTTTTTTGTAAAACATTTCAGTTCGTTACAGCGGCGATGAAGGGAAGTTTTTTTCCACCTTTTTTTAAGAAAACCTTATACAGTTATAGGGTTAAAATGTTCCACAAAAATGTTTCTCGTAGTATTTGACACAAAAGTGCTAACTTAATGTAAGGCTTACAAGGTTTCCTCTGCTGAGTTAGTATAACTATGTGCTTAAGAGGGACTTTAACTCTCTCTCTCTCTCTCTCTAAAATAAATTCCAGACGCAGATATACGTATATATATTTTTTGGGTACGTTCTACCAGAATCAGTCGTTATAGCCATGCTATTTTTTGGTGCTTTACAGTGTATTGATAAGAGAAGCAGAGGCGTGACTGGAACTGCCACCGACTACACAGCTCATGTTGCTGTATTGGAACCTCATCATTCTTGCACAGGGTTTAGGTTATATCATCGTTCTTCCCTTGTGCCGTCTATTTAAAAGTGCTGATCTTACCTCCAAACTATATTTTATTTCGGACTTATGAACAGCCGAACGCTGGCATCACAATCTATTTTTTTTCTCATGGAACCTCAGGATTTTTCTCTGTGCCCTACATATTTCATAAAGCATCAGAAGAATATTTCCAATTACATATTAATGTATTGATCTATGTATTAAGCACACAGAAAATATTTTCAAACAAAAGTCTAAAATAATTTAATTTTCAGTAAATGTTCTGTCCATAATCTATGAATTGTTTGTTTGACTTTTATTTAGAACGCAAACACCAAATCAACAAGAAAAACTGTGCTGTAAAAAAAACAACCCCGATGACGACATACACATAAATAACAACAACAACAATGATAGCAAAAAAATTGCGAATGTACCAAGTTTGTTTACTGAAGATTTTTAGTGAATTAATTCGTTAATGTTGTTGCATTAATTCTCATTCATTCTTTTAGAGTCTTTAGATAAACATTCAGACTTGAACACATTAAACAAAGTGAAATTTCATATATGCTTAATGCATGCTGACCCAGACAAAATTTTTGATTGATATATTTAAAAAAATCCATTAAATATTTTTGTTTGATTGAGTAAATTATTTTGTTTAGTATTTGTTAGTATTTTCAGACAAAAATATTGTTTGATATTTTTCAGAAAATCTAGTAAATCTTTTTGTTTGATTTAGTAAACTGTTTTGTTTACAATTAGTAAATATTTTTAGACAAATTGATTTACAGATTTAAGCAATTTGTTCACTGAAAAAAAAACACATTTTTTTCGATGAAATTTTTGAGACATTTTTGTCTATATTTACAAATTTGTTTGTAGGTCCGTTTCTAGACAAAATATTTACTATTTCATTGAATTCCTTTACAGAAAATGAAATTTAGTTTTTTCTGTGCAGATCAATACACAAATTGTCAAATTCAAGTTAGTGAGTTTTTTCGTTCAAAAAGGTATTGACCTAATTTTTTTTCCATCTCCAAAATTTTTTTAAAACAAGACCATCATCTAAAAGGGGTCCAACATTTAATCATGTAATTTTTTGGCATGTGTGTCATGGAATCATAAAAATTTTAAGCTCTTTTGCGAGCGATAATTTTCTTAAATCATCCTTTTAACAAAAATGCCACAACCAGATATTTTTGAAAAGTTTGTGTAATTTTCTCGTTTTAAAACAGAAAAGGAAATAGTTTCTCGTGCTCATTTTATATCTTACATTTGAATTACTTTGATGATAAACAATTGCTGAGGTGGCAGATGAAAAACAGAACACAACAACAACTTTCAGCAAATTGTAGCAATAAGAAAAGTAATACTCATAAAACATAAAATAACTTAAATGAAGAGTTTAAATAGAGTAAAATAAATATAAAAAAAGGGAAACATAAAATGAACCAAAAAAAGATTTGTAAAAATTTCTGATTAAAATCAAATTGATTTTTTTTTTGCTGATTGTATGAAAAAAAAACTAATGAATTGAATTGTTTAAAGTCCAAGTACGAATAATAAACTGATTCGTGTGTGGTGGAAGAGTGTAAGAATACTACTAACAGATAAAGTTCTTTTCTTATTGTTTATTTTTATTAATAAACCTTTAAAATTCTTTAGCAAACATGTTTCGTTATTAAGAAATTGTTTGATATTTCAGGGATTTGTATCGTTGCTATAGATTTCTGAAGATGTGTGATTGTAAGTAAGATGTGTGCTTGGCTGTTTGTTCTATGGCCGTCATCGTATGAAACAATATTCTAAATCCCTTAAGTTATTGTAAATATTTTGTTGTAAAAGCTATTAATAGATTAAGTATATCAAAATGTGTATTACTTATAATGCTCTTAAATGGCTGTGTGTGTTTGTGTGTCCTTTAATGTATTTAGATTATAAGGATGCATGCATATATGTATCTGTGTGTATGTGTTTAAGAGTTTGAAACTAAGCTGTTGTTCAATATTGGCCCTATGACCGCCTAAGGATATTTTCGCTCATGATATGCTGATATTTATAATAACCATAAAAGTACAAAAATGTTTCGAGTAAATACTTTCCAAGGATTGCCATAGTGAAATAATAATATTTCTATTAATATATAGAAAAAAGCAACCAAAGCAACTTAATTATTTTGGCTTGATTTCAGTTTTAGTTTAATTTTTCAATTAAATTATATTCTTATTTAGAGGTAATTGTGAAGCATGTAGACGTTTCGATAGCTCCCGCTAATCTCTTTAGACTCCTTTTCCCCGAAGACCACTCGACCAAAGTCGGTGGTTTGCAGTCAAGAGTTGAATATCATCTACCTTTAATCAATTCATACTGTCACTCTTAGACCAGTATTTCATTTGACAGTTATTGATATTCACTTTTTCCTTTATGTCTTGCGTTAAGCTTCTTGTTATTTCTCTATTCTAGTATGCATAGTGTGTGAATGTTTGTTTGTTCAGTTTTTCTTTGTCTACATGCTTTACATTTATTTTTAAATAAAAAATATAATTTAATTGAAAAATTAAATTAAAACCGAACTTAAGCCAAAATAATAAAATTGAAAAATTTTAATCTTTAAACGAGTATACCTCTCACTAACTATAAAAGATAAGAGCTTAACCAAACTTGATTTTTTAAAAACTTTATAAGGGCTATAAGGACACATATTTATTGAAACCGGGGAGAAAGAAAAAAATTACAGGCTTTGAAAAATTTTGCATAGCCGAAGTATTCTACTTTGGGACTTTACAGAACCGCTCTTGAACAATGTACAAAGCTTATTTTCTCTGGCTAAAAAGGAATACTCCTCTTCTATGGCCAAGTTAAATTTAATGCTGGTTGGTAGACCGTTTTGAAATAAGTGATTTATTTCCAAGATTTCTTGAGTCTACCCCACTGTGCGTTGGTTGCTCTTATACTCATAGTCAATACGAAGGACTTTTTATAAGAATTCAAATTCTGATGTTTTAATTAAATATATTGTAGCTTTCTACTTTTTTGTCCGCTGTCAAGAAGTTTACGCTTAATACAATTAAAACAATTTTTTTAGATAAATGACAAAACAGTGAGTTTTCGAAGAAATGTAAAGCACATTTTTTGAAATCTCAAGGGCTGTAAGTACATTAATTTCCATCCGATCAACACAATATATATATTGGCTAAAAGAGGAAAAACATATGCAACAGTACAAAACTTGTATAATTCAAATAAGCAATTCTCAAAATTTTTAAAAAGATATAAAAAAAATTTAAAAAATTTATTTCTACGAATATTCGTGTTCAGCAACCCCAAATTAACAAAAATATATCTCTTTTTAAGCAAAAACAATTTTTTTTTGTTTTGTAGACTTGTGTGATTTGTTACGGAATTGAGCGTTCGAACCAAACACTGAATACCACCACTGAAAATTTGTTGAAAAGCCTTAAGAAAAGATCTGAAGATGGCGCAAACATAGGGTCTTTTCCCGGGATTCCTCCTCCCAGGAATTCCCGGGACATTCGCTCATTATCGTTTTCCGCTTTCCCAGGAAAAAAAATCTTTATGAACGTCTTTTACGCATTTAATGACGAAGAAAATGGTGAAATAGAAATTAGTTCAGATAACAGTGATGTTTTGAAAGAAAAAAGTTACGAGGAAACCCTAAACGCTGCTATTAACAAAGCTGATAAAATTATTTGAAGACAGCGGAAAAAGGACCGAGCGAGAGAGGCTTTTCTCAATAACTGAAAATTGTGAGATGAAAAAATTAATACATTAGCATAGTTCAGTCTTTGATGCAAATGGTTTTACGAAAGTGCAAATATAAAATATCGTAGTTTTCTTATAAAATCCAACAACAAAATACACAAAATTTCATTTAAAAAAAGCTACGATATTTTGCATTTGAACTTTCGCAAGACCATTTGCATCAAATACTGAACTTAGGTATTGACTGTTTGAAAAAGCCATTTGCAACAAAGAATATAAAAGTTCTGAATTTAATATTCTAAGACTGCTCTTTGTCATCAACATTTATCCTAGACAACCTTTTAATCGCTCTTTGACAACCACGTGTTAAAATCATTGACGAATGATTAGAAATAAAACTAATTTTATTTCAGTTCATCAGTGATATTACTAATGATTTGTATGCTGTATTTTTACTCGGTCTAAAAATAGATTTTAAGTACGAAGTTTACCTAAAATTTCGATAAAAATATTGTTCTTCTTTACCTAACTCACTTTGAGTCTTTTGTTTATTGCTTTTTTAAAATAAAGAATGATTCAATTATACATTTTGCCATATAAAAAATCAATGGATTCCGAGAATTAAAATTTTTGGTTAATTTTTTTGTTGCGTTCTTCATTTCCCGGGAATTCCCGAGATCTCGAGAATTTTATTTTTATTTCCCGCTCTACCGGGAAACAAAAAAGTCCGGGAATAAAAAACCCTACCCAATTAGCATTACGTAATAATTGAACAATTTCTTTTAGAGAATGATGCTGAATTTTCCAATTGCTACAAAAAGCCAGTCGTAAAAAACTGAGACGGAATAAAAATATCTTGAAGATTTTCAAACTAATTTTTAAAAGTATAATATTTAATTGGTTTCAAATAATTTCTTTATATTTGGCAATCCTTTTCAGATGCTGGCAGATTCTCTCTTCAATATTTTGTATTTTATTTTGTCTTTACGCAAAAATACCTTTTAAATGCATTTTCCACAAAATGTAAAGCAACAACAAAATAACAAAAAATGTTCATGTAAATTGTGGAAGAAGCAACAACCAACCACGATTAGATGTTAGTCAATATTGTGGATTTTTTTCTTCCTACAATTTTGTTGGGTCCATCCAACCGAACAATATTGAAAAGTACTTAAAAATTAAAATGTTTTGTTTTCGTTTTGTTCATACATTTTGTTATTATTACTCGTATTATGGTTTTATGAAAATATTAAAAGCATTATAATGTGCAACATGCTTAAGCTTCATATTATTTGTATATTTTTTTCTTCTTCTTCTTCTTCTTTTGCTGTTTCGTTCAAAATTATTTTATTATTTTACAGGGAATTATCTCATATCCATGTTTCTCAATTTTTTTTTCGCTCGCTTAATGGTGAAGAGTGAGGGAGTGGAACGAACAACTTAACATATTAAATATAATATCCTTGAGATATTTTTATATTGTTCTTTTGCATACAAACAACAGATTTTTTCTTGTGCTAAAAAAAATCATTAAAAAAACCAAAAAAACAAACAAGCCCTCAAGGAGCAGGGTCTACAAAAGATGAAGTCAGTGCAAAAAGTATAGAATTCAACGTATTAAGCCACATTCCTTTCGTTCTTTTTTTCTAGTCTTTAAATAACAATATTAATATTTGTGTTTCTTTGCAATAAACGTTAAATTCATTTATAATCTTGTATACAATTTTTACAATACCTTTGTGCATCATAAAATTTGTTTTTCAATTTGATTTTACTTAAGGATTTTCATGTTTTGATTGAAAGAGATCTATTATTTTTGTTATTAAATTTTTCTTAAACGTTTTATTTTTCCACATTTTAACTATCATCCGTTGCATAGTTGTTTTTGGCTAAAACAAAAAGAATTATACTTTACAAATAGCGTGTTATCATTTTAGCCAACAACCAACTTAATAGAACCCTATTACCATTTTTCATGCAACTTATGATGGTTACTAAAGTATACAAAGTTAAGAGCATCTAAAACCTAGAGAGTAAACTAAAAATATGCATTTTGCAAAAATACAGTCTGTAACTGTTGTAAAATGGTTAACAAAATGTGCATTTAGTTAAAACGGAGACTAAATTGCAAATTATTCGCAAAAATGTATTGCAAGCATTCATTCATACATACAATGTAATAGTACATATTTGTACACTCAGGATAATCATTGGGGTATGGAGTTTGAACAATATTTTGTTAAACAAGACAGCATTACCGTTCTAGTGGAGTACAATTGAGAACAGTGGGCATAAATGAAAGGAAGTGGAAAAAGGTTGATGCGCAAACATGTTTTTACTAGCTTTAAAAAATTCATTGTTTCAACGAATTATTTATTAATATTGAACTAATGTACTAGTACTTTAAATCAATGAACTGGTTCATTAATTTTGTTAAAGAATAAAAACAACGAATGATTTCAATGTACCGTTTTCATTGACCTTCAATGAATATTTTCATTGCAACAACGTATGCGTACATTGAATCAACGTATTTTTGCAACGTATTTTTGCACTTGCAACTAAGTATGTAGTAGATTAATTCGAAACATTTCTCACGTATTAGGTTTCTTTGCATATACAATTTTATAAATAAGAAAGTGGGCAGTTTCACGCCCATACTAATAAATTATAATTTTTCAACTTCTTCTATTAAGCCGATTCGGATGAAAGTTTTCACTCACATAAAGTTCATCCGACAATAGATTTTAATTATTAGAAAATTGGACAGTGCCACGCCTATTAATATATCAAATATACTTGCTCATCAACTTCCACTTGCCCAACTCTTATGAAACTTAACACATACATTAATATCCACTACCAGTACATTTCACCACCACCACTTTTGCATAGCTATCTTTTAAGTATTACATTTAATTTCTAAGATGTGTTTAGCTTTTTGCTGTAAAACACCACGAGAAAAATTTTTGTAGAACATCTTAAGCCTCTAACTCTTCAAGAAATGCGTCTGTTTGTCCCTTTCTTAAATAAGGGGCAAAAAACTCCCCTTCAGCAGCGATAAATGTTCTTTGCGCTGTTTTACATGAAGTGCTAAGCACATTTTACAATTTGTGAATAAGCTTACAATTTGTGAATAAGTATAAAATTAACCCTTAAGCACATTTTGAGTTAAGAATGTTTTCCGGCGTTCAAGTTAAGCATAAAGCTTGGCTGTCCTTGATACCTACAGTAGAATTTTATGGCAAAAATTTTTTTAGCATATTTCAGACCGCTATGTAGGCGTTGTAGGCGAGCTTTCTGCCCATTCTTTAAGAAAGGGACAAACAATTTCAGGCGTTCCAGCTGAGTCTGGAGCTGGGGTGTATTTCAAGACTTAAAAAAGAATTTTACGGCAAATATTTTTGTAAATCATTTCAGCCCGCTATATTGCCGCTGAAGGGCAGTTTATTGTCCTTTTTTTAAGTCAGAGACAAAAAGACCCATACAACGAAGGGTTTGTTCTACAAAAATTTTGCCAGTCGTTTTCTACATAGAAGTGCCGAACACATCTTATACATTAAACATAAGGCTAACGATATTTCCTATTCCGAGTGACATAACTATTTTCAAAAAGGGGATAACTTTAACTTGTGCATAAGGAATTGGATATGAGAAAATATTCCGAAGAACGAGAAAAAACTAAAGTAAATTACTTCCAACTAACACGGCACTGTTAAGGTTTCAACGAAACCCAAGTGCTTTGCGGCACTGAAAATACAATTGAATAACAATTGCAACTCGCGATTGAAACTTGTTTAGGCAGAACGACGTTATTTCCGGAGGACGCAATTCCTCGCCATGAGTGTTGATGTGTATTTCATGTGCTTAAATATTTCATCTTTTTTATTTTAGGTTGCTTGACTCTGCCAGTTTTAAATTAAAGTTAATTCTTCCATTAACAGAAGTAGGAGCAACTCAAGAAAGAGTTGAAGAAGGAAAAAATCAACATTAATTTCATTTCCAACGTACATAGCAGAACAGAACAACGTTGTTTTCGAAAGCCATCACGCTCGCACCGTCAGTGCTCATGTGTATCTTTGCTTATCACCACGTGTTAGGTGGCTCGATTTAATAAGATCGTGATGATTATTTATACAAAACTTTTGAGAAATTTTAACACGAGACTTAAATTGATGTTTATCTGATGTTTACCACAACAAATCCCAGTGCTACCATTAGTTATTCCTTCTTCATGCACATTATCCTGATTTTTATTCTACATAAGTCCAACTTTTTTAGTTTTGTTTTCCTATTCTTCCACAACGTCAGATTCCTCTTTCAACCACTGTTTATCTCTTCGCTTTCCATTCTTTCTCTCCTCCTGTTTTCTTATCGGTTTTTTCTATCCCTAACTTTTTATTTAAATATTTCTTTTTAAATTTCTCCTATCTTTTTTTATCTACATTTACTCCAGCTTCTTACCTGTCGTTAAATTTTGTTTATTCATTTGTTTTAATTTTCGTTTTGTCCTCTCCTTCCCTTCTCTTCTATCTATCTTGCCGTCTTCAGTAATATCTTATATTCCATTACAGAGAAAAAATTATTATCAAAAAAATATTTAAACGAAAGTTTGTGTAAAATAATATTAAATTTTCAGTAAATCTTCTATACTGAATCAGTGAACATTTTGTTTGACTTTTATTTAGGACGCAAACCCCAAGAACAACAACAAAAACCACTTTCCTGCGTTTTAAAATAACAACCCCGATAATGACATACACATATATAACAACAACGATAACAAAAAGGAATGCGATGTTAGAATTCATACAACTATGTAGTATCAAATATAAATTGTAACAAGTTTGTTTACTGAAGATTTCTGAGTGAATCAATTTGCTAATGTTGTTGCGTTAATTCTCATTAATTTTTTTATAGTCTTTTGATAAACATTCAGGGTTGAGCACATTTAACAAAGTGAACTTTCATGAAAGCTTAATGGATACTTTTAAACTAGTTTTGTTGATTAAAACGAAAATTTTGCTTGATATATTACAAAAAATATCAGCAAACGTTATTGTTGGTTTCAGTTAATATTATTATTTGAAACTTACAAATATTTTCAAAAAGAAGTTTTTACTGACTCAGACAAAAATTTTTTTGATATTTTATAAAAAATCGAGTAAATATTTTTATTTGATTCAGTGAACTATTTTGTTTGGAATATGTAAGTATTTTTAGACAAATTGTTTTATAAATTCAGAGAAAAATATTGTTTAATAATCCAGTAAATATTTTTGTTTGATTCAGTAAATTATTTTCTTCTGAATTTGGAACTATTTGTGGAAAAACTATTTCATAGAGTGTAACAATTTGTTTCTTGATAAAAATCGGTTTTTTCAATGAAATTTTTGCGACATTTTTGTCAGTATTTCAAATTTGTTTGTAGATCCGCTTCTATACAAAATATATATGTATGAAGCAGATAACTTTTATGTGAAACTTCACGAGAAATTTTATGGAACATTTCAACCCACTAGCTCTCCGCTGTATAGGTCTTTTTTGACCTTTTCTTAAAAAAGGGCAAAAAACTCCACTTCAACGGCGCGGTAACTGCCAAAAATTTCATCCAAAAAACTCCCCATAAAATATTATTACAAGTCTTTAAAGATAATATATTTCTAAACTCAAGTGGAACATCACATATCAATAAAAACTAATTGTGAATAAATACGAAATTAACCCTCAAGCATATTTTAAAATTTTACTGTTTTCTGGCATTCCAGTTCAGTTAAGAAATTTGTTGTCTTTGTCTAAAAATTTTATGAGGAATTTTTTTTGTGGGATAATTTAGCCTGCTATCTCGCCGTCGAAGGAAATTTGTTTTCCCATTTTTAAGACAGGGTTGAAAAAGACCCATACAGCGTAGTGCCAGAGGGTTAAAATATTCAATGAAATTATTTTTGGTGAAGTTTTACATAGATGTGCTAAGCACACTTAATACATTGAACATAACGTTTACACAATATCTTATATCGCTTATCTATAACAATGAGCAAAAGGTGGGGGGAATGTAAAGAAATTTGCATAACTTTTAAACTTATGGAGATCCCATGATCAAACTTTTGCAGCAAAATGAGGACACCCTTGGCTAGTTTTAGTAAAAAATAAAAATAAATAAAAAGGGTTCAAGCTAGAATAATTTTAATATCAATGTCATTTCCGGTTTTGACCATGAAAAAAAAATCTTTTTTAATTAAATATTTTTTTAAGATCAGTCGATTTCCTAGAAGAATCACTTATTGTAATTTATTTTGTGTTATTTTTTCCAGTTCGAAACAATAATTTAAAAAAATTAAAAAATTGCAACATTTTCGCATCCCGTATATAACTCGTCAAATAAACACATACAAAAAAAAAACAATTTGCATATACATTTATAACTTCAAAAATAATGCCCCACTCATATTTACTAATTCATTGAATTTCTTTACTGACAATGAAATTTAATTTTTTCTGTGTAGGAAAGAAAATTTTCTGCGTACCTTGATTTTCCTTTGAACAAATAATTTTTTTTATACCATTTGCACATTTTTAATTGCCTTGCCCACTGTTCTTCACAGACCGTATTCCATATAAACTTCAATGTTATTTGTTTTCATCTTCACTGGTTTACATTGTGTATCTATATTTACGTACATACATTTACTAGCGATTTATAACAGCAGATAAGCGTTAATAAATTAATTAGAAATATTGAAATGGCTAAACGCGAAGTAAACAAATGTACCAACGAACTAAAGCTGCATGCCGAAAGGAGCATCAACAACAACCACACACACACACATAAGGATGAACTTGTATTTAGAAATTGCAAAAAATAAATATTTTTCGTTGGTAGAAAAACAAGGATATCACTGTTTAATAACTGTGATTTCTGAATGTTACCACATGGTTAAAGAGAGATAATTAGAGATGTTGCAGCCAGTCCATATACTCTATTAGAGCATTAAGAGAAATAAATTTCAAAGAAATTTAAGTATCGTTAGTCTCAATACCAAATTAAAGCAAAAAACATTGTGTTCCTGTTAACTAAACTTTATACTTTAAAGAAATTGTTTAAAAAGAAAGGAAATGCAAAAAATAACCTTTAGTCATAGACACCCAGTGACCACCTTAAGCAGACCATTTTAAAAACTTTTTCTTATTTTATTAAAAAAAATATATATAAACTTTTTTGCTTGTCTTCCGTTTTTTTAATAGAATTAAAAAGTTTTATATAATTTTTTCTTTATACCTTTTTTATTTATTTATTTTTTTTACTCTACTTATGGCCGAATCCCAACAGGATTTCAGTTTAAAGGTGGCAAAAAATTCACCCAAAAAAAACTACTTAAACTTTTTAACAAACAATACAAGATGAAGAGAGAAATAAAGTGTGATAAAAAACGTAAATGTTTTTCTGCTAATTGAAAATATCTGTTGGGATCAATTAGACGGCGACTTTGGTGTTTTACAACAATTTCTCTCTTTTTTGTACTTATTTTTCTGTTGTGCACGGAAGCACTTATGGTTGCATTCATACTTTTAGATTTTAGGATAAACTTTACTTTTTCTTCGTTTTGTTTTTTTCTGAAATCTGCACATTTCTTTCTGATGTTGGTGGAATATTTAACAAAAAAAAAACTACATCTTTGTTCCTCTACGTGTCTGAGGCAAAATGTACCTTTTTAGCTTTTAAAATGTATGTGCGGTTTAGTTGACTCTTGGCTCTGGCTGCTATCGACATGTTATCTGATGAATGGTATTGTTAAAATTAAAGGTTAAAAAGTCATAAAAAAAAACTATAATTTAACTTTGAAATAAAGTTTCAATTGAAGCAAATTAATAGAAAAACGTTAGAAGGTTATATTGGGTTGTGCTGAATTTTATGGACCCTTCTAACAAACATAAAGTAAAAAATATTTTCCGAATAGTGGAAAATATCTCTTTTTACGTACATATGACTTTTTATGAGATAATGAAGCCTTTGGAAGTGAAAGCTTTACAAGCGCGTCGGGCGATTAAAAATTTTTTAATTATATAGGAAGTTACGCAGAAAAGGCTAAAGAAAGGGCTCAAAGACTATTACGCTTGCAGAAACTCCATTGGAAGGAACCGGAGTCTGCAACCGAAGGTGGTACACTGTATTTACACATCGGTTGTCAGGCCGGTGATTTCATTACTTGCTAAGGTGCAGAGATGTGCCTCGCTGGACATCGCAGGTGTCCAGAGAAGCACACCTTAAGCTGCCTTGGACGTCATTCTTCACCTGCATCCCATAGACGATTATGTGGCGAGAACGGTGGCAAGGGATCTCAGACTATTAGAGACAAGTTTGATGAGGACAATATTAACAGGTCACACAGCAATCTTGAATAAGATCAGTTTTAGCGGGAGGTCTCTATAGCCTCTGGATTCACGGAATCTAAGGTCGTTGAAATTGTAATTCTAGATAGGGGCTTTTGGGTGCAATCTATGAGGGTTGCGCGGTCTTTACAGACGGGTAAAAACTGGGACGCGGGCGCTTGTGTCACGAGCGCTTGTGTCTTTATTTTGGGGACAGACATTCGCAGTTCTTTCAGACAACAGAGTGAATTTAGCGTTTTAAAGCTGAGATACTGGCAATCCTCAGGGCCAAGGAGCTGGTGGGCAGAAATGTAGCTCAAGGCGATGAGGTAATCTTCTTCGTCGACGGTCAGGCGGCGTTAAAAATTTTGAAGGGACATAGCGTCAAATCAAAACTAGTTAGTGACTGCAGGAGAGGCCTCAACTTTATGTAGAAATATAGTGTCAGACTATGTTGGGTTTCTGGCCACTGCAATATTGAAGGATATGCAATTCCCGATGCGCTGGTAAGAATAGGATCACCGTTAGATGAAAAATGTGTGACAGATCGGTTGAATTACTGATGGGTTATTACCAGAGAAACCGGAAATATATCCTGAAACGTATAAATATTTTATTTGTGTCTACATACATCACACAAAAAACATGCAATTTCATACTTGCGATTTCCCTAGTCATTACTATAGGGAACTCAGTAATTGGGTGTTGAGCGGGGCCAACCGTTCATGGGGGAATAGGGACAAATGTACCGTCCCGAGAGCTATGTGGCCAAAACTTGTCTTAGGAAGAACCAAACTACTACTGGGTATGAATAGGAAGGTGTTAGGGGTATTGATATGCGCGTTGACTGGTCACTGCTCTAGGATGTTCGAGGATGAAAAGGAACTAGGAACCCTTGAACAAATTATCTGCAATTGGCCGAGGTTGCAACGCCACAGACATAGGCAGGCGCGGATCCAGCTTGAGCTTTTTGGGGGGAGGAACTTCTAATTAAAACATACTATTTTCCAAAACTTCTTTTAGAAACTCAATAGAAATTTTAGTATATATTTTACACGTTTTGGGGGAAAATATACCGCTCCCCCTCCCTTGTATCAGCGTCTGGGCATGGGTGGCTAAGCAGACGTTTCCATTAGAGCATTAGTGATATCGCGAAGTGCAAACTGGAATATATAAGGGATTTCGTCATGGGAATTAAGTGGCTTAATAACAGGTAATAGGATTTTTCTAAGTACAAAGGGGGTTAATTTAATAGCGAGTACAAGTAGCAGGGAATCGCAATGGATGCAATTGGGTCCTCTAGTGAATGTGTGTTGCAACTAGAGTTTTTTACGGTAATTACCTTTCCGGGGTTTTCACTAAATTTTCAACTCTGAATTCCCAGGAAATTAGTGCGGGAATTCCGGAGAAATTTTGTTTTCTTAATATATTGTACATTCTGTCACAACTATAGTACTGTACTGCCACAACTATAGTAAGAGAATAAATGGCTTGGCTATTTACTAGCAAGTAATTGGTTTAACTACTGTAAAGTAATGCAGATGGTATATAGTTTGTGGTGAAAAGTATATTGTTTGGTAATGACAACACATTGCCAAATATTTGCTGGATAAGAAACAATTAAGACGATCGTAAAAACACAAAACTACGATTTTTAGTATTGCATAAACTCAAAAATATTTTTGCCATCGATTTCAATTATTTTTCATTTAAACTTTAACATTATTTGAAATAGAGAAACTTACTGTTTTCACTGATGAAGGTGGTCGAACGAACAATAAACCAGACAACAACAGGTTTTTTATTTCCACAAACAAATTTAATTTTATTTACAAAATTGTTTATTTTCTCACTACTTTTTCTGTTGTTGTTGTTTAATTTTATTGTTAAACAGTGGACAACAACATGCACAGGACATTTACCCAACAGAAGTGACAAATTCAAATGCAAATGAAGCGCAAATTAAATTACAAACAGTTTTTATTGGATTATAGACCATGATATTACACAAACTCATACCTACAGAGAGAGAGAGAGAGAGAGAGAGAGAGAGAGATGCACAGCACGTTTGTACACATACTAATATTGATGTACAAAAATGTAAATAAAATTATTAAGGATGCAGCTGAGCCTACGTGTGTCCAAGTAAATACACTGAAAAAATATATCAATTGCATTGTGTTTTAAGAAAATACTATACGAGCATTATAGTCCAAATATAAATAATATAGCGAGACAATAACACTTTACTGGAGTACTGGGTACAGCAAAGAGACAATACAACTCGATGTGACGTTCCCCAATCTGCCACGCCAGATACACAGTTGAAAACAACGAGGTGGGTCAGAACAACACAGATAGTCAAGCTCCGAAGAATGTAAATTCAAGACTTCGAATTGAAATCGGATAAACCTCAAGTCAAGATTAAAATTTTCTTAAATTTACCAATGTTAAGCTCAATTTACATAAAGTGATCTATCATTAAGCGTAATTAAAATTTTAGGACCAAGTCGAATAAATATAACGTGCGACCTCTAGTGGCCAATGTTAAAATTTTGTGAAATTTACAAAAACGAAACATAATTTCAAAACAATAATTTTTAATTTTTAATTGGGTGGAAGTATAAAGGGAATAGGGACAAATGTACCGTCCCGAGAGCTATGTGGCCAAAACTTGTCTTAGGAAGATCCAAACTACTACTGGTTATGAATAGGAAGGTGTTAGGGGTATTGATATGCGCATTGACTGGTCACTGCTCGGTCAGAGCGAGGACCAGTGCTTGGGAGATTAGCGCTTCAGATTTGTCTAGGATGTTCGAGGATGAAAAGGAACCAGAAACCATTGAGCACATTATCTGCAATTGGCCGAGGTTGCAACGTTGCAACAAAGGTGGAAGTAAAAAATTTAGCCAAATTGAGAACTTTTTTATGCTTCATTTTGGTAAATTTCACAAACTTTAACCTTCAACTCAATAAGACACGCCTGAAAATTATGCAATGGCCTTTAAGTATCAGTAATGAAAAGTACCAAAGATTGTTATTTTACTAAACTCTAAATTAAATATATTTCTCAGTGCATAAAATACTCTTACGCTGACAACGATGATGAGTGGGCGCTAACAGACTGAACTTAAAACCCCAAAAAATAAATAAAGCACGTAAATTCTGTTCATATATGAGAGCAAACCGAGTATCATACACGCTATTCTAAAAATATAAATGAGAACAGAAAATAAGTCAACGAATAAAATTTGCATGTGGCTCACGGTAAAATACCGTATTTTACGGTTGGATATGTGAAGGAGGAAGAGTGAAAATAAGGAAGAGGGGCAGTGATAGTGATACATTTGCATACCGTTGTTGTAAAAAAGAGGTAAGTTTACAGACATTCATAGTAGAAGCAAATTTAAAGGGTATTGTATTCACACTGGAAGACTGGCATTTTAACCACCTCATTCATAGTAGGCATAACACACACGCAAACACATTGTACTCCAAAGAGTCACAGAGGCACAGGATTATTTACGCGTTTTTACAAATTATGTTCTTAGAGATAGTCCTTGTTCATGTCATTGTCATACAACAAATGCTAGTGATACCTTTTTTATGGATTTTTATGAGTATTTGTTGAAGCTGGCAGGAGAAAACCTTAAGGCAAAATGTCATTTATATTTTGAGATGTTTGCACATTGTTTCCCATGCTTTGTAGTGCTTAGTAGAGAGTTTGTAAGTATTTTGTTACTTTTAGGCTCAAGGCAGATAAGTGCAACTACATAGGTTTGGCTTATGTATCACTTACAAATAGTTTTCTAATTCTTTTTTTTTTTTTTTTTGGTTTTCCATGTTTAGGTGTCTGTTTGACCTACGAAAATTTTTAGCTCCTTGGAGCAACTTATCATTAAAGTTTTTTTTTTATTGGTGTTGGTCTATACCACGTGTCAGTATTATGGAATACAACACAATTATAATGAATAAAGTGTATTGTTTCGGTTAATCTTTGTGCTTCCATATCATTTAGTGGGTGCACATAAAGTGGATTAGGTGAGTACGTTTGTATGTGGGAAAAGCGAATAATTAGTGTTTTTACAACAATTTAAAAAGGAGTTCATGTTTTACTTTATAATTGAAGACAGTTTTTATTAGAAACCGGACCCACAACTTACAGACTGATAGATTAGAAAATTACAAATCAACCTACATATAACTATATATATAAATAGGCCATACAATATTTTGCCGTACACTTTTAAGTATCTTAATAATGTCCAACAATATTGATTAAACGTACATATATGGTTTAAAAAGTTGTTTCTCTAGATATACGTAATAAATATTTTTGCCTACAAAAACCGGTTGCAAAACCGCCTACAAGCCAGGTTACAAGCCCGGCTACGGATAAAGTTTGAGGGTGTTGTTGGCTCTGTAGTTAGCGCGTTTGACTACAAACCCTGAGGTCTTGAGTTCAAGACTAGTTTTAGGTAAGCCAACAACAGCATGCATTTTTCTCATGTGCATTGGTGTGTTATTGTGTTGGTTGTTGTTAGACTGTTAAAGTGATAACGGCATAGCACTGATCAAATCCTAATGCGCTTCACAGCACCCTCCTTCGTCGGTATTGTAGAACCGTCGGCGAAGTAAAAAACTAATAAAATGCCCTCACAGCTTAAACAACTCAATGCCTTTACTTGACACCAGAGGGGCTTGCAACACTGCTCTACAAAAAACGCGCAATAGCAGGGTTGTAAATGAATTAAGCTTTCTATCTCTCTCCGACTTCACCACCTGTTTTCTCTACACTATCCCTTTCCCAAAGAAGGTAACACATTAATTCATTAACTGGTAGGCATTAATTGCCTGATTGTGTTACTTCTTTTTTAAAAAAAATGGTCGATTTCGACAACCGCACAGAGAGAAAAAAAACCAATCTAGCGGCGGAAAAATAAAAAAAAAATTATCGAATTAAAAAAATTTAAAGCAGCATCAAAGCGGATAAATCAGTTTATTTAAAAATCAAATCTATTTATCACTATGTTACCTTGCTCGGAAAATATGGCCTTTTAAGCATTGAGAAAAAATTGGGTTGTAATTCTTTATTGATTTTTATATAAAATTCGTTGGCGTATTGAATCGCTAACGATCGACGTTTTGGGACAAAGTAACTTTTTTTTTGATAAAGTGTTATATCAGCTACTGTAAACGGCCTTACTTTATATATTTTCTGTTTCAGTTAAGTTTTACAAGCGTAAATACGGAAAAACAATTTTACCTTTTCTAAATCTTGGGAGAGATACAAAAAAAGTATACCCAAGAGTACCTGAAAATTTTATTCAATCTTAATAAAAATATTATGGCGTAATACTGTTTCAAAAATTAGCTGCTTTTCTAAATATACACTTTTTTCAAATTTTTTAATTTGTCTGTATACTTAGTATACAAACAAATTAAACTACTTGTTGTTAAATTAAAATACCAATGAAGTAGTCGTTTCAATTTTAAGATAAATGTCTGATGCATTTTGAAATGTTAATGTACTTATAATTTTTTTAATGTGTTTTGAATTTTTAAAATTGGTCGTATATAGCAACATACAGGGCCCACTGTGGTAAAAATAGCTAATTTGTTTACAGACCTTATAATGTACAGCTTTTCTAAGCAAACGTTTTTGTAGATCAGACTATTAGTTTGGAAGATATAAGCTTTTCGACGAATAAAGAGTTTTATCGATAAAATTGATCTTATATACCAATATATAGTGCCCACTGTGTTAAAAATTAGTTACCTAACTTTTAACCCACCTTGTAGCCTACATCCTTCCCTATAATTAGTTCATAAATTTTTTGTGGATCAGACTATTTATTCGCTTGGAAGATATGATTTTTCCACCACTAGATTGGCCTTTTTCCCCAGAGTGCAACGGGCGGGATTCTAGTTTCAATTAAAAGTCTGTAATTTAACTACAAACTAGACCAATGGTCAGATGATTTACATATGCGATAATAGCATTATTTTAAATCCCCAAATTTCTTTTAAACTCTTCATGACTACTGGTCCAAACGATCATCCATGCACGATTTTAGTTTACTTCGCAAACTCCAAAACGCTGCAATGAATGCAGCATTTATCGGTATTATATTGGCTTTAATAGTTAACGAGTTGCTATGCTCGAGGCCTTCACAGCTTCCATGTCCTGCAAAAATTCCGGTCCTACTTTTGGCTTTTCTGTTGGTTAAATAACCAGTCCATTTTCAGTATGGCCTTCATGGCCAGACACCCAACATAACGTCAGTGTGTTTTTAGCGCCAAGTTCATTTGGAGATGTAACACAATCTATCTCATAAGGGTAAGGCCTTAAGGGCTGGCTATCTGTCCTCAAGTAGATACGAATAATCTTACATTTTCTCTTCAAGCATTTCCGCCTTTAGAATCGTAGGCTATTTAACCATAAGGTAGGCCCTTGGGAAGTCAGGGCCGTATATCCCTGCCATCTTATTTTCAGTTTGCTGTTTGGAGCCGTAAGTGAACCAGATCTGGTCAATATCTTCATGGCATGAAGTGTAGTTAAGCCATTGACTCCTTTCAGTTATTAGAAGGTAGAAGCTTTGTTGAACACTAATGCCGGTTTTATTTGATCACTCCTCCTAATATATGTGTCATTAAGAAACTGTCCTAGTATTCCCGTGTGCTCCACAAGATCTCCAGTTTTGATATTGAAGATGCCTGTTAACCGAAGTGCGGGCCTCCTTCTTCAATGAGCGAAGGGAGGTGTGTAGAGTGACACGCAGAGCAGGAGAGTTTTTAATTGACCTCGGTGATCGAAATACATAGTAAGCGGTATACACCTTCGAGTAGTGCCCAAGTTGTGAATTTTTTAGTTTTTGGCCACCAAACTAAGGCATCGATGTCAGTATTGAGTTTAATATGGTGATAAATGACCAATATATAATTTTTAGTTTGAGTCCCCAGATTTTGCCATATAGCCATTGGTACGCATGAAGTGCCCTGATAGCTTTTTTGGCAGTGTAAGAAACTTGTTAATTCCAAGCGAGTAACTTATCAGCAACATCCAAGTTACATAGCTTCACTAGAGAACACGATAATTATCAGTTACAAACAGGCGCGGATACAAGTGTGGGGGGAACGGGATATTCCCCCCCCCCAAAAAAACGAGTAAATCTCTATAGAGTTTCTAAAAGAAGTTTGGAAAAATAGTATGTTTTATTTAGAAGTACCCCCCCCCCAAAAGATCAAGCTGGATCCGCGCCTGGTTATAATTGAACTGTTTAAGGTTGGTTTCGTAAGTAAAAGATACAATGACTATCGTTTATGGTTTGATGAACAACCAGGTATCTTTGCACCATTTGTCCGTTAAATTTAGAACTTATTGCATGTTTTCCGATATAGTTCCATCCTCCCACTTCCCATCATAGCTATTATCGGCCATGTCACACATTCCGATCGGAATGGTTTTAATTCCGTACTTACGTTCCGATCGTTTTTGTTTTGCAGTCTTCAGATTCCGTTTATTATTGTTTTTACAATGATAAAGTTTTTAATTCTTGAGGCGTTTCTTTACTCCTGTTTTTAGAAGCAAAGCTCACATTAAGCTTTTTATTAACATAGAAAGCTCATGACCAAATATTTATTTGACGCTCCTAAAAGTATGTACGCTTTTTATTAGTATTTACAGCAAATGAAGTAAGTAGGAAAGTATTTTTCAATTCCACTTTGAAATTTAAAAGTGGTTTGATTACGAAGAAAATTTTCGTTTTTCGGTTTCTTAAGAACAAACTTAGGGAATTGAAACCACTTCCGACCGGAATGGTATTCTGTGACACGGCTGTATGAGGTCGCCGGCGTACCCATTTGTTCAGAAGCCCAGATTGTTAAACTATTCAAATAGTTCATCTTCAACCAACGTCCACAGTAAAGGCAATATAACGACAGCTTCTAGTTGTTCGATATCCCGTATAGGTCTTACTGAACCACCCTGGATGACAATATTTTCAAAGTCCAGTTTTTTATAATTTTTCGGAACTCTTTTTCTATCAACAGCGTTAGCGATCACGGATTGTGCTATTTGGTTAGTACCTAGAGCCTTTTGTATGACAGTGGTCAAGTAGTGTATGACTGTTATCGTCGATTGGCCCGCATGGTAGGCCTATTGAAACTGGTGTATTGGATACACTGTGAAGAAGTTCTTCCTAATGCAACTGTCCGGACCATAGCGAAGACAAAGGTCTTGCCTTAAGACTATATTAAAGTTAATTTCAATAGAAAACGCCACACTTCTCCAGATCAACTGCGGTACCAATCCTATAGATTTGTTCAGTCTTTAAGCCAATGTCTATTTCGAAATTAAGAGCAAAGTTATCATAGGTGGCTACCTTTGGCAGAACAGTTTTTTTAATTAATTTCCAATTATTCCACCTGTATGATATGCCCCTGAAATAAACTCTTGCAAACAATATTTATATCCCAAACATGAGTATCATCATCATCAGCAGCAGCAATAGCATGTGGCATGTAGCATGTTTATACTTAATAGTAGTGTTAGTATCAGCATGTCATGATACCGATACTAAACTGACACTTTGACATCGACTTAACCCTAAAAACTGCTGTGTTGTATCCCAGTCACAGAGGAGATTCGCAAGCCCAAACACTCTCCCTTTAGCAAACAAGTGTATGAATGTGTGTACGCATGTATGTATTAATGTAGTTATGCCTATATACATATTTGTTATCAGTAGCTGTGTGCATGTAAAAACACATGAGTTTTGCTAAAATGGCATTAAGGTAAGCTAAAACAATAAACTTGATTTGCTCTCCTACTCCTTCCTTCAAGTGAAATTCAACCCAAAATTTTGCTTTCTTTCTTTCTCTCCAACCAAAAAAGGAACCTCAAAAGTCATCATCATCATCATGGAATGTTTGTAAACGCCATCTGTTTGGCTTGTTTATCGAATAACTCCAACATTATTTTAATAGATACTCATATGAATGTGTGTGTGTGTGTGTGTGTGTCAGCCTTTGTTGTTGAGTTTGTAAAGGGGGTCGGGGGTACATTGTCGAAGAGCATTAAAGTTTTAATATGTTAAAAAGCTTAAATGTGTATTACGTTTAAATACCTTTTAATTGACATGATTTGTTTTATTTGAGCGCTTTACTCCTGTGAATGTGAAACCGAATAGAAGGAGTCATTGTGATGTGATGTTGTGTACAGGTCAACGGTTATTTCATGGAGACATTAGTTTTAGTTTAATTTAAAAACTTTTGTAATTAATGGTGGTAAATTAAATAACAAACTAGTTTTGCACACACACGCAGACTTGAGATATTATTTCAATTGAAATTTGTTATTGATATGCAGACACATAGATAGGCAACGAGAGATTAAAATAAAAGGATTAAATAATTAAATTTTAACATGCCAGGGATTAAGGTCAATTGTTCTGAAGGTAAATTAAATTGAAACAGGAATAAGTAATTAAATACATACAGATTTTTACATATTACTTCAGTGTATTCACACAGTTTATTTCATATTGTATTGTACTTATAAAACAATATAGCTTTAAAGATTTTGAATAAACGTAAAAAAACAGGCTCTACTCCGGAATAATTATGGCATTCGGTCGAATTAAAGAGGATTAGTTTTTTTCTGAAGCTTTCCTAGTTAAGACTTCCCTGGAAACTGACAAATCATTCAGTTAGTTTTCCTAAAAATATATTTTAGAATTTTGTAATTGGCATCACACGTCTCAAATTTGTAAAAAATATAAAATTAAAATATATCACCCATATTCATAAAATTTTAAATGAGTTTGAAATGTATTTTATTTCAAATTTTTCATACAAAATTTTCTTAAAATAGATTTCAAATACATTTTATTCATTTATGAATATGGGGGTATGTATTTAACTTCTCTTTAAAATACAAAAGAAACTTCTGCGTTTTCAATCCTACTCTAATAGGCAAAAGTAAAATGATAGCACTGGCCTGCAAAGAAAATGTCCTTTAAATACAAATACATTGAACATAAAAATTTTAATACGCAAATTAAAATCCGTTATCAGTTTTTTTCTATGAAGTACAAACTTTTTTTAATTGGCATGACTAATTTTTCCACTAACTTTGTCAGTAAATTTCACCCTAACTCGCAAGCGGTATGTCCGATTTCGATCATCAAAACGCCAAAACATACGAGTATATATGACAAAAAATACCTTCAAATTGTTCTAATATAGTTTTCTGATTTGGTCAAAGCTTTCCGACTTACTTACAAATTAGTACCGAAAAAAGTTATTTTCATGCAAAATTTTTTTTCTTTCTAAAAGCTCATCACATAGAAAAAGTTTCAATGTAAAATCAATATGTCGCAATTTTGATTGGGAATGATATTAAATTTATGAAAAATAATAAATATATTGTTTAAGTTTGTTGTTGTATAATTGCTTTGTTCATAGCTACAATGCACTGTTGTGTGCAGTTGTGTGACATGTTGTTGTTTCTTTTGATGTTCGTGTTGTGTAAATGTAACTAGCCGACAAACTTCACCTTACCAGCGAAAATTTCCTGCTGGTGATCTAAAATCACCATTATTTTACATAAATTTTAAATAAAAAATTATTAATCTAACCTTAAATCTCATTTATATAATATTTTTCAATGTTAAAATAACATTGTTATCAACGTTACATATCATTTTAAATCAACATTACTATAACTTTAACATCAAATAAATTTCATGTTAAATAATCAATTAAATCATGTAAAATTAAAATTAAATTCATGTTTCTTATAATGGCATTTATTTAGTGTATATCTAAAGTATAATTTGAAGCTATTGTAGCTGCAGTGGTTAGAGTGTTGACTACCAAGCAATTAGTCCGAGGTCAAATCTTGCCTGGGACAGGTAACTACAACACAAATTTTTCTTATGCCTATGCAAATACAAACCAGGTAAGTAAAGTAATGTATAAAATAGCTACATTAAATTTATGTTGTTTCAATTTGAAATAACTTTTAATTTAAATATCAAATTCACGTTGTTTCAAGTTCAAATAACCTTGATTCAAAATGATGATTCTTGATGTTATTTCAATATCAAATCCACGTTATTTCAACATAATTTTTTGTATTATATCAGTATAAACTTCATTTTTATTTCACTAAGCTGAAATATTAAATCAACATGAAATATAGTTATTTAAAAAGGAAAACTGTTCTCTGAAGGTTATTGTAAAATCATGTTGAATTAACATGAACCGCCTATGAAGAAAAATCACTACCGAAAAATGTTAAATTAACATTGCATAGTGGGGACTTTTGTGAAATAAATGGTAATAAAACTTGAACTTCTGAACAGCTAATTGGCTTTATAACGCCTGTCTCAAGAACCTCAAGTGGCCCAAAGTTGACCACCTAGGACTCAAAAAAAACTTCTAAGGATTGTAACTTTTTTGAATGTTATCCGATTTTAAAAATTTAAAGCGCTTTGAGTTAAGCTAAAAATACAAAGAAATATGAAATTGTTTGATTTGTTTTTTTTTTGTTCTGCAAAAAATTTTTTTGATTGAAAATATTTATTGGTTAAGAAACCCCTAATTTTTTACAAATTTCTTCATTTGAGTTTACAAATTCCTTTGTAGGATATAAATCGAACACTTTAACATTTGGGTCGGAATTGAAAAATTAATTTTGTCTGTCTATCAATAAAATTAATGAAATGATATCACTCATCCCTACTTGTAAGACACAGAAAAACTTATCACCAAAAAATTTGTAAACAAAAGTTTGTCTAAAAATAAATTTCATTTTCAGTAAATGTTCTTTACTGAATCAATGAACTTCTTGTTTGACTTTTATTTAGGTCGCAAATACCAAAAACAAGAAGAAAAACTGTGTCGTAAAAAACAACCCCGATGTCGTCATCGTACACACAAATAACAACAACAACAATGATAGGAAAAGGAATGCGATTGTATCAAGTTTGTTTACTGAAAACTGTTGAGTGAATCAATTCATTAATGTCATTGCGTCAATTCTCATTCATTTTGTTAAGAGTCTTTAGATAAACATTCATACTTGAACACATTTAACAAAGTGAAATTTCATAAATGCTTAATGGATGATGATGATGACCCAGCCAAAAATTTTGTTTGATACACATATTACAAAAAATCCAATAAATATTTTTGTTTGATTAAGTAAAATATTTTGTTCAATATTTCTTAGTATTTTTATATTAATTGTTTTATAAATTCAGACATAAATATTGTTTAATATTTTTCAGAAAATCCATTACATCTTTTTCTTCGATTTAGTAAATTGTTTTGTTTACAATTTGTAAATATTTTTAGGTAAATTATTTATAGATTTAAACAATTTGTTTACTGAAAAAAACCTGTTTTTTTCAATGAAATTGTTAAAATATTTTTGTCTATATTTACAAATTTGTTTGTAGGTCCGTTTCTAGACAAAATATATACTATTTCATTGAATTCCTTGACAGAAAATGAAATTTAGTTTTTTTTATGGACTTTCAGCAAAAAAAGGTTGCACTTTCGTAAAGCAATTAAAACAAACACCAAATACCGCACAAATATAAATATTTAATGTTCTTATATAAAATAAATTTAAAGCTAGCAATCATAAATTTAAATGCTCTCCTTTCCCTTTTTTTTAAATGGAATTTAGAATTTCCACGACGCATATCACTTTGCCAATCGCTTTGACTCATCATCGCCACCATCATCACAGCTGTCAACCATTATACTCAATTTGTGGTTAAATTACAATATTGGCAACAGCAATTAAGCAACAAACACACTTACAGAAAAAATCAACTGAAAAATAAAAACCTTCAAATCCAATATATTCCTATCCTGTGAATTATATTAACAAAAAAAAACGTTAATTTCATAAAGTCATATAAAAAGCCCGGTGCACGCAAAGGAAAACACGTATAAATGTCTAATAGATCAACACACCAATATAACCACACATCAATGTCATCATCAACACCGAGAAATATCTTCATCCTCATCATCATCACCATCACAATTCACAGGCACATTCACACTTCCACATGCTCAGTTACATCTGAAATATTAATTTTTTATGCCTGACTACAGATGCCAATATAGCATGACTTCAGTTGATTGTTTCCATCAGCATATTGTTGTCTGTCAACAATTATACGGTGTGGAAGGGAGGGACGACGTGTGAATGGAGACTAATAAAAAACGCAATCATAAAAAATCATAACGAAAAAATACATATTTTAAATACAAAAAGGAAACGAAACAAAAAGTTACACATTCTGATATATTTTTACACCAACAAAAACATATAAATGCACAATAGTCGATGTATACTTTACACAGAATCATACAGAGGCACACCTCTATGCTCCTGTGCTCAAAGCATCTATATGTTTGTACACATCCTTTGCCTGATTGTTTGTGTGTGCTTGTACTAATAAACACTTGTTCAACCATCAATTATTCACCAATTGAAAAATTACTCAACTAAGCGTGGATTGTAATTTTTAGCAATTTTTTCAATATCTTTTACACTCGCTCCTTTCTTTTTTTTTTTTTTGTTTTACTCCTGATAAACCAGAATATGATGCGATTGTTTTAGTAGAATATGGTTAAAGGACAAATTTTTTCGCACATGCAGCTGTGTATATACGTGGTTTGATTAAAAATTTTGAAGAAAACCAAGTGATACTTTTGTCTCAATAGAAAACACTTTTTGCTTCATTTTTCGGCAATGATACATCTCAAGCGGATCGTTAGCAGTTCGCAGAAACCATCGCACAGTGCTTTGTCACTATATAGTGAATCGGCAAAATTTGAGTCGTTCTCGTAGAAAAATTAAATGTCGTATACTGGTACTTACTAACTAAACTAAGAAAAATTTCAAGTTTGAGAAAAATCCGTGCAAGGAAGGGCATGCCTACCTCCGATACATCCTGAATTTTAAATTTTAGGTTTAGCTAAAAAAATAGTACATATCTCTCTCTAAAAATTAGTATTCTAGAGCTGTTCTAAATTTTGTCTCATTCAGTGCAAGGATATGACTACACTCTAAAACAATTTTGTTGAAAATTAGGTCGATAATAGTCGGCAACACTTTACAGATTATTATCGACCTAAAATTACACACGCATTGTTTTTGAACAAAAGGCTTTTACTAAAAAAAGCGATTGCCTGCGTGCAGGTTGGAACCGCGACCTCCTGACTGATAGTCTGACGTATATACCATTCAGCCATAGCCGTATTATACTTTATGTGACATTTTTTCCACTTGGACTAAATATGTTTAATTTGAAAGGTTTTTTCTTTAATAAAATAACTACAAAATCGATGTAATTTTAGCCAAGGAGAAATTTTCAACACAAATTTAGACAATATATGATCGTAAATTTGAAGTAATGTTTTAGAGTGTACCTTCCATATATCCTTTTTAGCAAAAACTATATTTTAACCTTATTTTTGATTCAAATGCACTAAAATATTAATAAATATTTCTAAAATTATGCTTTTTTGCTGTGTTCTAAATTTTTTCTTATTCGGTGCAACAACATGACTACCTCCGATATATCTTTTTTCGCATAATATAAATTTTAGCCTTATTTTTGATTCTAATGCACTAAAAAAATTTATAAATATTTCTAAAATTATACGTTTTAGCTCTGTTGTAAATTTTGTCTTATTCGGTGCAAGAACATGACTACCTCTCATTTATCCTTTTACGCAAAAACTAAATTTTATCCTTATTTTTTATTCCAATGCACTAAAAAATTAATAAATATATCCAAAATTACGCTTTTTAGCTGTGTTGTAAATTGTGTCTTATTCGGTGCAAGAACATGACTACCTCCGATATATCCTTTTTCGCAAAAACTAAATTCTAGCCTTATTTTTGCAAATTTTGTCTCATTCGGCGCAAGGACATGACTACCTCCCATATATCCTTTTTCACAAAAACTAAATTTTAGCCTTATTTATTATTCGAATGCACTAAAACAATTAATAGATATTTCTAAAATTATGTGTTTTAGCTCTGTTGTAAATTTTGTCTCATTCGGTGCAAGGACATGACTACCTCCCATACATCCTTTTTAGCAAAAACTAAATTTTAGCCTTATTTTTGATTCGAATAACCTAAAATATTTAATAAATATTTCTAAAACTATGCAGTTTAGCTCTGTTGCAAATTTTGTCTCATTCGTTGCAAAGACATGACTACCTCCCATATATCCTTTTTAGCAAAAACTAAATTCTAGCCTTATTTTTGATTCGAATGCACTAAAAAATTTTATAAATATTTCTAAAATTATGCGTTTTAGCTCTGTTGCAAATTTTGTCTCATTCGGTGCAAGAACATGACTACCTCCCATATATCCTTTTTCGCAAGCAATAAATGTTAGCCTTATTTATGAATCGAATACACTACAAAAACAAATAGATATTTCTACAATTATGCGTTTTAGCTCTGTTGCAAATTTTGTCTAATAGGGTGCAAGGACATAGCTACCTCCCATATATCCTTTTTCTCCAAAACTAAATTTTACCTATATTTATAATCAGAATGCACTAAAGCCAATAATCTATACAAATAATAAAAATGTAAAAGGGGCGTGTCGGCACATTAATTATTTTTTGAAAATTTTTATGGACACGTAAACAGTAATCAATGTTGAGAGCAAAACACCAAATTTTGGAATTTTTGTCCGTCTGTCTGTCGGAACACGCTTCACGCAAAAACCACTGAATAGATTTTCATCAAATTTGGTATAGAGGCACTTTAGAGTCCTGATTCAAACTTAGGGTACTTTTTACCGCGATAAAATATCTCATTTCTAAGTTAAAATAGAAAAAAAAATATATGATCGCTTCTTGTATCATAAATTAGTTTTAAAATATTTTAATAAAATTGTAAATTTGACCACTTCATTTGGTTGTATGTAAGCTGGAGATCGTATAATTTTTCACTTCATTTTTTTCCATTTTCGCATACTACGTTTCCAAATGTATTGATGTGTTCAAGGAAATACAGGAGTTTTGTGACGTTAATAAAATTTTCTATTTTTTATTCGAATGTAATTTTTTTGCCATTGTTTCTATGTTGCGGTATTTCAGCTACATTGTGTTTTTTATTTCAGTGATTTCCATTCATTTTTTAGCAGTTTAGGTTTGTTCACACAAACAAATTGACTTGGGTCTTGGCGTATACATTCGATAACATTTAGCTTTGTATCCAGGACGAGTACATGTAAAAAGTCCTTTTTAGTTGCATACTTTTACATATTTTTTAGATTTTTAACTGTTTTCATGTGAGTTTCTCATTTGAAATTTAGTTCTTTTACAATTTTTTATAAGATGAATATAAGCAAAGTGAGTATAAACATGCAGTTAAATGAACTTTGCGGTTGAAATAAACAATGATTGCAAAGAAATATTGAATATGTAATAATATATTGAAAATAACAAATTTTATTAGGTATTAATGGATTTCTAAGGGAAATTAAAATACTAAAGTTCAAAAAAAAGTTTCAAAGTAAAGGAAACGTAACGTCGAGTTTTAACTGGAAACTAATTATAATGTACAGTGGGCTAAATAGAAAAATATATGCTACTAAATATATATTTGCTCGTATTAACATGACATTTTTTTACTTTTGTATATCATAAAGGAAATATCTTTGTATATTTTTACAATCCCATTGTTTATTGTAACTGAACCAGCTTATTTCAAAATCTCAACACATTACATTTGTACTCAGCTGATAAAACCTTTCGAAACAAAAGGAAATAATTTAATAATTAAATGATATCTGAAACTCATTACAAACCTCCAACAGCACAATCAGGCACACTTGTACAAAATGTAAAATGTGCATGTTCTGAGAATTTTGATAACAAAAAAAATCAACCAAGAAAACCATTTAAAACGAGTACATTTACTTACTTTTTTGTAAAAAACAAAAAAATAAATAATATAAAACAAAAAAGTGCAAAAGGTTTAAGTTTTCTTATTCTGTTCTTTGTAACAAATAAACTGCAAATGATAAGAAAACTGAAAGGCATGAATAATAAAATAAAGAACCATACGGTACAGAAATGGACAGCCCGCACGACGTCAACTAAAAGTTCACAAGTCTGATTACAACACAAACAAAAACAGCAACGTACGATATAAGAAAATTCTGATGTAGTGGCTGTTGTACTTTTAATCAGTTGTAAACTCGTACCGCCCGATACATTCACACAAAAGAATATGCTTTAACAAAAAAAAATAATAATATAAAGTAAGAATCAAAAAACGTTTGCATTTTAGTTAAATGCAGGAGACGAAGTCTATAACTCTGATATGAGTATCAAACACTTCGACAAAATTCCACTAGAATAATTGGAACCATAGTCAGTGACCAAAAGCGTCAATAAGACATACACACACCACACACACTCTTTTTTAGAAATAGTAAATGGTTGACGGTGCACTCTGGCTTCTAGAAGGAGGGTGTTACGCTGAAACTGGTAAAAAAATACAGCTGTAACAGGAAATTCATAAAAATATAAAGATGAATTTTAATAAAACACAAGAAAAAGTTGATAAACAAATTCAAAAAACTGTAAAGAACTTAATTGAAATGCAAACGTTAACATTGGGTAGGGGTGAAAATTTTTTCGTTGAACTAATTTATTTATATATCGATTGCTTATATCCCAATAGTGCAATCTGCACTTTTCTCGAAAATGTGTTTATTATAGCAACGTGTTCTCTGATTGAATTATCATATGTCATTTATTTATAATAATAAGATTTTTTGGTATCAAACATACGTAAATGCATACGTATTAGGGATGGGCAAAAATATCGATATATCGACATTTTCTTAAAAATATATCGATATACATATATCGTCGATATTTCTAATTTCGATATATCGATATATCCATATTTTTTTCCAAATATATCGACAATATCAAATTCAATATTTTTTAGCTTTGGTTTTGTTTTTCGTGCAATTTTTAAAAACATTTCGGCACAGTCTTCATCAAATAGAATATTATGTACTAACAAAATCTTTTATTTTATTTATAATGTTTTGTCTATTCGAAAAATTATCATTTTTTTAGTGTAATTTTGTTGATGTATGTTCCATGAAATATTGGTGGAACAGTAAGGATCTTGGAAATTAACTCTTTCCAGCTTAATTATTTATATGAAGTGTACTTTTTTGTTTTATTTTTAAAAAAAATTGGAGACTACGTATGAAATATCATTGTTAAAAAATATCGATATTTTGATATATCGATATATTTTATTCGATATATATCGATGCCGATCGATATTTAAAAATATATCGATATCGATATATTTTTCTCACTTGCCCATCCCTAATATATATATACATTGTAACTTGGGATCAACAATTGCAATTGTATTAACAACGTACACTAAATTAACATCTTAGTTTTGTACTTCTAAATATTTAAAAGACTTTGGAACTTTGTTAAATAATATTATATTGCAAAACGTATGATAAACACGTAATATGGTTTGTTTAAAAAAAAATTTACTTTGAGTGTCACCCACATTTTTTAATTTATTTGTTCTTAGTATATAAATAAGAGGTTTAAGTTAAAACTCATCTAAGATTATACATCTGAATTGTTTTAGGTTCTAAATATAGTGTGTATTCTGAAACAAATATTAAATTTGTAAGAAAATGTATTGAGCGTTACGTTAACAAAATTCTTAAATATAATTTATCAATAAATTTTATGACGGTAAAAAAACTTAACAGCAGTGGAAAGAAGGGCAGAAATGATATAGAGAGCATTATCCGTTTAGAAATTTCTGATTTGCTTTAAAAAAAATATTTATTCTACCGCACTGTGGGTTATTATATTCCCAAAAAATTTATTAGATAGTTCGTGTTTTGGTACGAATAAATACTTGAAATCTACATAACTTTTCACATTTTCGGTCGATTTTATTAAAATTAGTCTTATTTGAAAAACAAAAATTTGCGGTCTTTTTGCTAATTTATAAATATTTGTAAAGAATTATGTTAAAAGATACAAATATGTTATTTTTTCCATGTCAGCCGAAGTAAACATTTAAAAAAAATGGCCATAACTTTTAATTCCGTCCTGCGATTATTGTAATTTTCTTAGAAAGTAGATATATAGTGCTTCTAAACCCTATACTCACTTTTTGTGGTATATTTGCTTTCGCGAAAATCATTCCCAGAACAACCGCGAAATGTAACGCTCAATACACAAAAATTAAAAAAAAATCGAATAATATAATTTTAGTTACAGTGGTAAAAACAACGCAAACTATACACTCAAAATGAGAATCACCAATGTGCAAAAGAGGGAGGAGGAATTTATTTACCCTAAAATGAATCCCACATTTAAACTATCAAAGCGACGATGCACGTATTAAAAATATTTTTGGTTACCTCTACCAGAATCAGTCTACGGAGTTTCTAAAAACATTTCCAAAATAGTATGCTTCAATCATAACTTCACTCCGTATGTAGTAAAATATATATGAGTATGAAATGGAGCGTGAGGGAATTGTGCATCCAAAAGAAGATGTAAAGATGCCTTCTATAAAGGCCTCCATATTGCGCCATTTTACCACAAAAAAATATGCATAGCTTAAAGTATTACTCCTAAAATTATGCACACATTTTTTGAGGTTTTCATTTCCGTTTTCACGTTTGCACTAATTTAGTTTCTGTGACATGCCTGGGGCATTGCACTGTAGAATTTCTTTTTACGATATAACTTTTTCCCTAACCCAATCGAAACGAACTGAAGGAAATTGAGAAATATTTATTTCAGCACAATGCAATATCTTCAGCAGACAAGCTGTGTCATTAGTATGAAACAGCAAGCGGCAAGCTTTTTGAAGTCTAACACTAGTTCGCAGCTTATCTGCCAAAGCTGCATTATGTAAAGATTTCCTGAGATTGACCGAGCGCGGTCTTTTTTACTTTTGCCATGTTCGAAAGCAAAAAAAAAAGCGACAAAATGATTTTGCGGTATTTAAAACAAAATGCTTTTTAATGCAGTTTTCCTTTTTCTTTTGCGTTTCTTTAAATAAAAGTCACTATTTACATTAATGATTGCACTGACCATTGACTTCCTTTTTTCTTGTCTATCACGATAACCAGTAATAAGAACAGCCAACTATTTAAAAAAAAATTATATTTTTTTCTGTGTTTTTCTTGGTAGACTGTTGGTTATTTTTTGCGTAGTGTTCCAATTTTCTTATTTCTTACACTCTGTAAAAACGCATTAAAATTATGATTACAAATCATGAACGGACTAAAAGAAAAGCGTAAATAAAATGCTAAAAGTTGTAGAAAAAAAAAATAATAATTCATAAATGTATGATGAAATGTAATTTAGTTTTAACTCATTTTTTTTTAGTTTTCGAAACTTTTTTATCTTTTTCGCATTCCTTCTTTTACGGACGATTTTTTTTAACTGTTCTTCTACAATGTTGATGAGTACGATGATGAATATTATTAACCGCATCTTTCATGCACGAAATTTTTTTTACAATTTTTATTTCATTATTATTTTTATAAAATGTATGGATGGATTTTTCGTTTACCAAAAGCGACGACGACAAGTCACAGAAGAAAAAAAAATCACGCAAAAGACAATTTTAATTAAAAAGTTTTTCTTTTGACTCTTTGTGCATGCATGAGTAGAATTTTTACACGAATATAGACAAAACTCAATGGCACACAGCCACAGGAACAAGTTATGTTGAATATTTTTTTTACAATTTTGTATCCTGTTCGCTTCACAGTTTATTTTTCGTTCGTTTTTTTAGTCCTCCAAATAATAGTGTCCTTCTTTCATACGCTTTTTGGTAGTTTTTGTATGTTGCAGATTTTCATAATTAAAAATGTTTATGTTGATACTATGTAAGATTAATTTCCACGAAAAATAAATTTCATTAATAATTTGTTCCTCCCATTTTTTGTCCTTTCTATGTGATTAATTCAAATTTTATTAATAGAACGTGAACTAATGTTGGTCAATAGCGACGGTGTATATTTCAACATCATGTTCGAATTTAATTAATTTTACAAGGGCACAATGGGGTTAGTTTTTTTTTTCTCCCAAAAGTGGCTCTATGAATCTAACGAATATATTATGGGTGATTCTCATTTATACAAATCCGTATACATTTTATTTTAAATGCTATGAATGAAGGTAACATACATATACTTTTTGTGTAAGACCATCTATCATGTGTAAGACCGTCTATCATGCGCCAAAAATTTATAGAGAATATTTTAAATCATTTGACTTTATATATTTACCCCCATATTCATAGAATATAAAATGTGTTCCAAATTTTTCATACAAAATTTTCTTAAAATAGATTTCAAATACATTTTTTTTTTAAATTTAATATATTTTAAAATTTCTAATACTGTTAGGAAAAGTATTCACCAATCTATTATCATTTGTATTCAAAAATGTATTGAACGTTACTCAAATTTGCTAAGAATTACAATAAGATTGTCCTTCTTAATTGTTGATAATTCAATTTGTAGTGGGCCAGCTTCTCTCCATAATAAAGATTTTCAACGAAAATATAGAACACTCGAGAAAAATTGGTAACGTTCAATACATAAAACTAGTTTCCCTTTTGCATTAATTTTAATTCTGTATCGTGCTTTTCCCAAATTAATATTTTACTTTTTTTAAGTAAAATATTAAAGTTTTATTAAAATCAAATACCGAAAATAATGGTTATGCAGACATTTTTGACCGAAAAAATCATAATGATCCCAGATTATTAGTAAAATGTTGTTGAACAATAAAATTATTATTTTTTGACATGCTTCCTTCCCATTTATGCAATAAACTTTTATTTGCAAATTTTCTATAAAAAACCAATTATGTGTTGTTTTTAGAACCCAAGCAATCGACTTGAGTAGAATGTTTGTATGAAAACTACTCGAAAAATTGAGTGCTTTTCATACAAATTGTTCACTCCATTCGATTGTTTGGGTTCTAAAAACAGCACATTAATAAGAATTATAATTGAGTTTTATTTTTTGATCGTAAAATAATTGTTATTTTAGAGTTTTATTTTTTAGCTCAAAAATAACGATTGTTTTCAATTTTTATTTTTTTGCTCGAAAGTATCTAACGATTATTTCTTGATTTTTACTTTTTGCTTAAAAATAATCATTATTTTAGGTATTAGTTGTTACTTTGTTGATGTATTTATTAGTCATATGCAAGAAGCCATTTGAATTTCAATTCACAGTAATTCATAACTATTTTTTTTAAATATTGCCTGGAAGATACGAGTACTTAGGTAATACTTCTCAAGAATTTAGCCGAGACACCGGGTGTTAAGCCGAGACACCTTCAGTAAGCTATGACACCACACTTAAACACTAAACCGGTCTAAAAATTTCCCAAAATTAGTACAAATATCTCCCCAAAGTCTCAGAAGTTGCCCGGACTCCCAAAAACTTTTACGAAAATCTCCCCAAAATCCCATAAGTTCCCCGTATTCCCTAAAACGTTTACAAAAATGTACCTTTAATCCCGCAAGTGCCCTGGATTCCTAAAAACTTGTACAAAAATCTCCTTTAAATCCCAGAAGTTTCCCGGATTTCTAAAAATTTTTATAAATCTCCCCCAAGATCCCAGAAGTTCCACAGGAACCTGAAAGCCGCGAAAGTACCAAAACGGCAACACTCAGTAAAGGTGTCTAACAAATTTCAGATAAATCGATCATATTACAAGAATTTAAAACCTACAGTACGTAGTAACCGTTATTTGTAAGCAAAAAATAAAAATCAAGAAATAATCGTTACTTTCGAGCAAAAAATATATAAAAATTTAAAATAGGCAAGAAGATCTATACGACGAAGAGTTATGGGTTACATTCCACAAAAATGTTTCTCGTGCTGTCTACATAAAATTGTTGAGCACATCTTGTACCGTAAACGCAAGGCTTACAATATTTCCAATGCCGCGTACTAATTGTGAATAAATTAACCCTAACACGTTTTAAGTTTTGAATGATTTCTGGCGTTCAAGTTGACTCAGGGGCTTAGGTGTCTTTGAAGTAAAATTTGATTGGAAATATTTTTTTAAAACGTTTTAGCACTCTATATCGCTGCTGAAAGGGAGTGTTTTGCCCCTTTTTAATAGAGGGCCAAAAGTCCATACAGCGAAGAGTTTAAGGTTTAAAATGTTCCACAATAATGTTTCTCGTTCTTTTTTACATAAAAGTGCTGAGCAGGTATTATACCTTAAACGTAAGGTTGCAATGCCGAGTCACTGTAACTGTTGTACAAAGTAATTTGAACCAAAAAGGATAACAAATTAATTAACTGAAACCGCTTGCTACGGTTTCAATGTATTATTTTCAGCTTACTTAGTTGAGTTTCAAACTATTGACAGTCGATTGTAATTTCAAATCTTACAAATCAGTCAAATGCAATTTTCAACTCTATTAAATCTTTACAAAGTTGCCAACAAATGTCTTGTAGCAGATTCTAATATTCAATATATGTTTTATGATTTAAAAAACTGATAAAAAAAAAACCTGTCTTTTATGAAAACCATACTGTTGACAATTGTAATGTTGATACAATGCCGTTGTTGACAATAAAAGTTCTAGTGTGGTTTGACAAATGCCACAATAATTTTAAAAGATTTTTTTATTTTTATCTAAGATAAAATCTTTTACAAAACCAAATAATTTCAATAAACACAAAGTCAGTTTAAACGAACTAAAAACTGTGACAAAGAAAAGCAAACAACGAATATGTACCTTGTAACAACGTCAAAAAGGGAGATCTGTCAAGAGAGAAATAAAGACTGGCAAGGTACATACGTACATTTATTCGTAATATACGATAAGGATATGAAAAATAATAACGATTGAAAAAAAAACTCAATTGAAATTGTAATGAAATGTTGACAAATGTTTGTAATTGTAAGAAGGTTAAATAAATAAAAATGTTTAATAACTAAAATACTCGTGCACTTGTTGTTTGTAGTAAAAGAATTACAAAAATAAAAGGAAAATATTGTCAAAATTATGAAAATGATGCTGGTCGATGCAGCCCAGCCTTAAGGGGTGGAAAGAATTGTTGCGTTATCAAACGATATTAGAGGAAAATGTTTTCCATTATAAGAATAGGTATAAGAAGAATAATTGCAAGCGGTACACAATCTAAAATATATTCTTGTATATGGGTGACGCTTATTTTGTAAGTTTATAATAATTTTCTATTTTTTAACACGCTTCTCCACCTATTCTCTCTTCACTATCGCTTACCCAAAAAAGGTAGCACATTAATTAATTAACTGATAGGCATTAATTGTCTACAGAAAATATTTTAACCTGCTAACATTTCACTGTAAAGGTATTTTTGCCCCTTTCTTAAAAATTGTCAAACATATTTCCTTGAGCGCCGATATTCCGGGCTGAAGTGTTCTACAAAAATATATGCTATGAAATTCTGCCTAAAAGACTTTTAGGACACCCAAGCTCCGGATCCAACTTGAACGCCAGAAATCAAACTTTTCGTTGTATGTATCCTTTTGTATTTTCCTTAAAAAAGGGGCAAAATAGTCCTCTTCAGCGGGGATTTAGAGCACTCAAATGTTCCACAAAAATATGCGACAAAGACACCCAAGCTCAAGACTTAACTTGGGCGCCACAAATAATTCCAAACTTAAAATGTGATTAAGCGCTAATTTCTTACTTATTTACAATTAGTGCACGGCATAGAAAATCTTGTAAGCCTTACATTTAAGGTTTTAGATGTGCCCAGCACTTTTATTATAAATACGACGGGAAACACTTTTGTGGAATATTTTAACCCTCTCACTATACGCTGTATAGGTATTTTCGTCCCTTCTTAAAATAAGGGCAAACAACTCTCCTTCAGCGGCAATATAGCGGGCTAAAATATTGCACAAAAATATTTGTCATGAAACTCTACTATAAGTCTTCCAAGACTAGATGTCTCTAGACTCAACTTAAACGAAAGAAATCATTCCAAACTTAATATGTGTTTAAGGGTTACTTTTGTAATTATTCAATATTAGTATTTGGCGCAAAAAATCTGGTAAGCCAGCACTTTTATGCTCAAGGCCCCGAGGAATATTTTTATAGAACATTTCACCCCGCTATATTCACGCTAAAGGGGAGTTTTTCCTCTTTTAAAAGAAAGGGACAAAAAACCCACACAACGAAGAGTTAGAGGGTTAAAATATTTTGCAAAAATGTTTCTCGTGCTGTTTTACATAAATGTGCTGAACACATCTTAAACCTTCAACGTAAGGCTTACAAGATTTCCTATGCCAAGTGACTATAACTATATGCAAAAGGCATTTCGTAATTACTAAGAAATGCTTATCTTAGAATTTCAATGAGTTTGCACAGCTGCACAAAATCAGTTTTGTAGAAGTTGTTGAAAAACCTGTCGCTACTCATAGTAGCGTACCAATAATTATAATTTAGTCTATTTACAATAAAAACTGATTGTTTCTTAGCATCTCCTTTTTATTGCTTTACGGCTAAAATAAAAAAGAAAAAATACTTTACAGATTTCACTGAAAATAACTCGAATATATTTTTTTTGCATCAATTGTTGTTAATAATCATTAAAGCGTAAAAATTAATTGGTTACGAAATAATCATCATAATAATTACTTTTTCCTATCTTGTCCCCCCATACAAACTAAATAGCAAAAATTTTGATATCCTTTTTTGCTGCAGCTTGTTTAATAGTATAAACAATTACAAAATGCAGGAATTGAAAAATAAATGAAAATGAGAAAAAGTGCTCATAACTAAACAAAAATAAAAATAATAATTACTTCCGTTTTCATTCATACAAAACTAAATGGTCCTCTACATCCTGTACATCTTTTTAACATTATTTTTGCACGCTCTTCACACTCCAAATGCAAAACAAATGGAGAATTGTAGAGAAATCTCAAACTGACTATTTTAATATTTTGTTGTCTATTTTTTTATTAAAAACAAAATGTAGAAAAATGAATTGTAAATGTATTTTATGAATTATGAACCATTGTTATTGGTCATCATCAGTAGTAACATGACATCGTCATCGCCATCATTATCATTATGAGTAACAGCATTACGATGATTCTAAATGCCCCAAAATAAAATTTGTTTTTGTTTTTGGCTTTTAATGTGTCCGTCCGCCTTTAGCACTTACGGAAGAGAACAATAACAGCAACAACTTGAAAATAAACATAATTTTAGTTAAATTATGACAGCTCTTTTCTTTAGATGTTTGTTGCTCTTATTAGTATTATTATGATCCTTGTTATGTATCGTTATCCTTGTGCATATGACAAACATGCCATTCCTTTTTCTTTTGGCCAATAACCATACAAACAGTAGAAAGATTTGGTGTTGCAAATTTGCGAAAGAGTGTAGGCTACTTAACGGCAATTTTTGTTTTAGTTGTCTTGAATGTCGTTTTAACATACTGGCATTACTTGTTTGTAATGGTCTTGTTTGCAGTCGCATTAAATGTTGCAAGTGCTTCATGTTTGCCAAATTGCCTTAATTTGTTATAATATTGCATGAGTTTTTTTTTATTCTTCCATGAAATCCTACACATCTTTCTTTAAGCTAGACTTTTTATTATCTTCCTTTGTCAGGAATGCTTTTAAAGTGTTATTGTCGCTTATTACAAAAATTTAATTATCAAACAAATAAATTATAGAAAATTTTCGTCAAGTTATATATAAGTGATTAGTAAATTTTTAATTATTGTAACGTGATATCTGATAACACTATAATCATATAAAAAAAAAATTTTGGAACGTAGTTCCTTATGATCGCTATGTAGATCGATACTTTGAACAACAAAAATCAATGATTGGGTGGTATAACAAAAATTTTTCAATATGAATAAAATACGTGTAACAAAAAAATGAACCAAATACGTGTAACAAATACTGTTAACAAATACTGGTAACGAAAATACAAAATGATGTGTACATGCATGTTATGTATATCAAAGTGGCTGTCTCACATTTCAAGGTGAAATTCCGGCGCGAAGGTTAAATTCAGTGCTGCCGCTGTGGTATTTTCTTGGTTTTCGGTGCTGCCGCTGTTTTCCAGGAAAGCTTCCGGGAACCCTTGAAATTTTTTGGGAAATTTTTATCCCAGCTTTTAGAAATCCTTGGCTCAGGTTTGTGTCTTGGCTAAGGGTTGGTTTCCATGCTAAGTGAAAGTGTCCCGGGTAAACACCAGGTGCCTCGGCTAAATTCTTGAGAATTGTCTTTTTTCATCTATAGTTTAAAATTACTGTTTTTATTTACTTTGTGGCATTAAGGTAAGTGATATTTTAGTTTTGAAGTTATAATTTTTATTTTATGTTGGGGTCGTGGCACCAGCTCCGGTGACTAAGCGGAGTGCGCCGAAGAATTATAAAGATAAGGGTCGTCTGACATAGCGACCGAACGCAGCCGGCCGAAGGTTACCTGATGAGATTCGTTCCTATCCGGTGTCCCATGACAACGTGCATTATTTTTTTTTTAATAACAAGGTTCTAACGACTGATTTTATTCTAGGGCACCAAAAAGTATATACATATATCAGCGTTTTCACAATTTACTTCTGGGATTCCTTTTAGGAAGAGTTAAACTTCCACCAGTTTTGCACATAATTATAGTAACTCGGGATAGGAAATCTAGGTAGAACATATGTTCATCACTTTTACGTAAAACATCACGAGGACCATTATTTAGAAATATTTTAACCCTCTACCTCTTCGTTGTATCCCTTTCTTAAAAAAGGGCGGAAAAGCTCCCCTTCAGCGGCTGAAATGTTCTACAAAAATTTTCTCGTGATGTTTTCTCAACATAAGGCTTACATGATTTCCTATGCCGAGTATTATTTGTGAATACGTACGAAATTAATGTGTTGTTTCCACAATGCCAACAGGCATTGTTTGTCTAAAATTTATATAAAAAGTACTCATTTTTTGCTATTTCCATAAAAATTTTTTACTCAAGTCGCTTGTTTGCATTGTGGAAACAGCAGTAAAATTTTACAGCAAATATTTCTATAAAACATTTAAGCCTGCTATATCGCCTCCGAAAGGAAGTTGTTTTTGTCCTTCTTTATACCCATACAACAAATAGTTGGAGGGATCAAATGTTCCACAAAAATTTTACTCGTGGTGTTTGACATAAAAGACATCTTATACCTTAATCGAAAGGCCTACAAAATTTCCCATGCCGGCCATTAATTCTGAATACTATGAAATTAACCCTTAAAAGTTTTATAAGATTTTAATGATTTCTGGGGCTAAAGTTGAGTCTGGAATCTTGATATCTGGAAAGGCCGCTGTATCGCCGCTGATTTGCAAATTTTTTTAAGCAAGAAACAAAAAGACTTATATAACGAAAGGTTAAAATAATCCACAAAAATTTTTGCCAAAAATGTATTTTTCTTTTATTTTCTTTTTGAGAAAATATAGGAAACAATTATTTTTACTTATTTTCAGCATAACTCACAGGGACTAAAATTTTTTCACTAACAACTTTTGGCAAAATTGTAGGTAGGGTAACTTTTTTTTAATATATCAATACAATTTGAGCTTTTTGAGGTACCCTAAATAGCTCATAACCCTTTACGGCGCAACATCGAGGTTCTAGAGCACAAGTAAAAAAATTGTGTTTAGGGATTTTTTTGAAATTTTATTTATTGAAGCGAAAAATGGTAAAGAAGGAAGTGGAAAGATGATATCTTGGCGATAAAAAATCCAAACTGGAAATAATTTTGCTGATAATATTCACAAAATGTATTGAGTTAAAACGTGGGCAAAATAAGTTTTTAAAAAATTGCACTACGGTAACATTGATTTAATAAAATCGTAGGGTTACTTTAAATCTGTTGTGATTTAGCAGATAAAATTTTTTATTAAGAACGATTTCTACAGTTTGAAATTAGATATTACAGAAAACTTATTGCATTAAAATAAAATTAACAATTGCCTGTACTTAATGGTTTTTATGAGGATTGAATGGTTTGTTGCATATCTGCAACATGGTGCCGTAAAGGAAAAAAAGCCATTTTGTACCTTTAAATTAAGAAAATTTATACAAAGGGTCACCATTACTTCGAATGACTTCGGTGGGCAACTCATTTAAACTCAAAAATGTTAATTATAATTTTTTCATTCAATAGATGACACAATTGTCATTATTGCTATTGATAACAAGATGACCAGCTAACGTAAAGGCAGACACAATTGTCATGTGGTCACGAAGATATTTGTCATAGAGTTGATGTAAATTTACATCAGCACAAGCAATTGCAATTATGATCGATTTGTAAACTATACTAAAGCCGAACGTATAAGATTATATTGTATAAGATTATATTCCATATATTATATAAAATTAACTAAAATATTTAAGAAATTTATTATTTGACATATTGGCATAATTTTATTTGAAATTAAACTTATTTGCTAGTGCTTACGCATTGTCTATATGCAGCATTTCATTGGTGCTTTACGAAATCGTCAGTAGACTTCAAACACAATTTTGCAAATCCTTTATCTTATGTACAGACTTTCAAAAACCATTTGAGAATTCACAAATATGTAAATGATTTTCAAATATAAGCATAGTCGGCTTTGAAAATTATACAAAATCCAGCAAATAATATATATTTATTTGTTTGAAGTCTACTGACGATTTGGTAAAGCACCAATGAAATGCTGCATATAGACAATGCTTAAACACCAGCAAATAAATTTAATTTAAAATGAACTAAAATATTTATTAAATTTATTATTTGAGATATACTTCCAATTTTATTTTAAAAAAGTGCTATCTGTTGCAGATTAATCATGTCTATATGCGTGCATTTATTTCATTGGTGCTTTAACAAATCGTCAAAGTATGGTTGAATTCTACTGATGATTTAAGAAGTACTATTTATTTATTCTTACATAAAATTAGGGTAAACTCAAGATACATTAATGTATCTTGGGTAAACTAAAGATAAGATCCAAAAATGTACAAAACTCTAAAAATACCTTAAAAATAATCATTTGTTAAAATTACTATTCAAAACTTATCAAAAATTTATATTAAACCAAAATTTCACTATTTAAAACAGCTTGAAAGAAATAAAAATAGTTTCAATAAATAAAACAAATCTAAGAAAATATTGAAATTAAAGAAAAAATATTATACTCAACTAAGCTGCGTTAGAGATAAGAAATTCTTATCAATCGTTGCGGTGTCACTTAACACAGGTCAAACAACGAGAGAAACTCTACACAAATAGTAAATCAAGCGTGTTTTTGAAATAATATCTCCCTAGAGCATTATAAATTTTAAATCATTTCATAATTTTTTAAGCCGCAGAGCAGACGTTTTCGATTACCGTGCGAATATACCCTGAATTTTGTGAATAATTTATAGCTAAAAAAATGTTGGCTGCAAAATGTGTGATATTTTTCACTTTCATGGCCTGTGTCATGTCAGAGGCTATTTTCTTCAAGACTTGTGAGGTCAATGATTGTGATATTAGCGAAGTTGTTGTAGACCCTTGTATACGGGATAACGAACGTGCTGCCTGCAAATTGAGACGTCGTAAACCCAGCAAAATGAGTTTTACCTTTACACCCAAATTTGATGCTGATACTTTGGAAGCCAGTTTAGTTTGGGTTAAAGATGCTGGCAATGAATTGCCTTTGATTTCCATGGATAAAGATGCTTGCAAATATATGAAATGCCCAGTGAAGAGTGGTGAGAGTCTACAGTATGGCGTGGATGTTCCCATCGAAAGCAAATTTCCCTTGGGTACCTACAACATCAAGTGGACCTTTAAGGCACCTAGTGGCAAACAATGCTGCTTTATGCATGAAATTAAGTTACTTCGTTAAGTTTTTTTGTTTATACAGCAATGTTAAATTTTATATATATTTGGATTATTGTGATTTGTTAAAATGTGTCACGAGTGCTTTGGAAAGAATTTGAAAATATTGATATTAATACGATTTTATTTTTATTGAAAGATAAGGAAAAGTGGAAGTGAAATAATTAGATGTATTCGAAGTTTGGTGCATTTTGTATTGCAGCTTTTTGCAATTGCAACACTTTTGTTAATGTTCGTGAGCGCCTCTTTTACTCACTTTGAAACAATAAACAAAAATTTACATACAGACTCCAATCAAATTTGGTTATCATTTTTATTAAATTTGTAATTTACTTTAATTTCCATTAAAATTTCTTGAATAAATTGTTTAATATTTTTAGACATTTTTTTATTTAATATTTTCAGTTGTCAAAATGTCAGTTGCGGCATTGCAATATAAAAAAAGCTATACCGATTTGAGTATAGCAAAGCCGCAAAAGTGTTGTAAAGGCAAAGTAATGTATTTTGTTGTTATTTTGCAAACAAAACGCCATTCGCACCAAACACTGAATACCGCTATTATTTTTTGGGAAATTTCAAATTGGTATTTGAAGAGAAATAAAAATATAGTTTATATTAAATTAATCATATGATTTTATTTTTAATTTTTGTATATTTTGTAGGACTACGAAATTGGGCTTTTAAGGCAGCAGTAAAACGACAATTTGAAATTTTTAGGGAGATTATCGCATATTATTTCAAATAAATCTTAAGGGTCAGGTTAAATTAAAACCCTTTAATATGAAAATCAAGAACCTACTGTAAATTCAATTTGCATAAAAGTGTTTTAAGACCATCTTTCTTTGATGAGGATAAGTTTTTTCAACAAACATAAACTGTGAACATATTTCGTCTTGGCTACAGCAATATGCAATGTATTTTGCGGCAATCGATGCCCCGGCCAAGAGGCTGATGACAGAACAGACTATCTACTACAGCACTCCGAGTTATTACAGTAACAAGAATACTTATTGCTTTTGTAGCCAGAAATTACGTCTGTCGACTACTATGGGCTTTAGGCGAAGACTTTTTAGCTTGATTATTTTTGTAATTTATTGTCAAACGGGGTATAAGGGCGTTCGGGATACCAAATCCAAAAGAAAATGTCTTTCTTATGCGAATACCAGACAGGTCAATATTCAACTTTAATATATATGTTTATGTGCGTTTATTTACAAAAAATAGTCACACATACGGAGGGGAAATATTGAAGAATAGCAAAATGCTTTTGATTTTCATAACAAACGCACACAAATCTATATCACGACCTTAGTATTGGTTTAGCACATATGCCAAAAAGTCGAAATGGAGAAAAACAACAAAGAACGTTTACATAAAGTTTTCTGAAAATATATCCGATAGAATTTTTTTTATTCTCACCACTGCTTCCGTCATATGTTTGGAAAAAAGTGTACATTTTGTGAATTTTCATCAATCCGATTAAAATTTGACATCTTTTTACTGAAAGTAAATTATCTTGTTTTGTGCTCCAGTAACCACTTTTTTATTTTATTAGAAAAAAGTAGCTTTTGTTGCTCCATATGCACTCTAAAACATTACTTCAAATTTACGTGAATATATAGTCTAAATTTGTGTTGAAAATTTCTCCTTGTCTAAAATTACATCGTTTTTTTTTGTAAAATCATTTTGTTGAAAAATAATGCGTGTGTAATTTTAGGTCCATAATAATCTGTAAAGTGTTGCCGACTATTATCGACCTAAGTTTCAACAACAGTGTTCTAGAGTGTGTATACTAACTGCTGTGTATTGAGTAACTTGTTATTTATATGAAATGTTGATCTACCTAGTACTTTAGGCAATATCTTTTGGACTAATTACTCGCTTAAACATATTTTCGGCCCGTTCGACCATCAACTGTAAAAAAACTAAGCTAAAAAGCCTTCGTTTAAATCCCGTATTACACGCACAGAAATAAGTAAATTTCATTTTCATTGAATTTCTCAATGAAACAAACAATTTTGTAAATATATACAAAAAATACCTCAACAATTTTATTTAAACAAAATTGGGGTTTTTTCAGTAAACAAATTGTATAAATCTATAAAACAATTTGTCTAAAAATATTTACAAATTCTAAACAAAACAATTTGCTGAATAAAAAAATATTTACTGGATCTTCTGTAATATATCAATTAATATGTTTGTCTCAATTTATAAAGAAAATTGTCTAGAAATATTTACAAATACTAAACAAAATAGTTTACTGAATCAAACAAAAATAATTAGTGGCTTTTTCTAATATATCTGAGTCATCATCATCACCCATTAAACATTTATGAAATCTGACTTTGTTAAATGTGTTCCACTCTAACCCCCATATTCATAAAAAATTATTAAAGTTAATGTTGGTTTAATGTACGAATTTTGTATGGGAAACCCGGTTTTACTGCACATATTAACTTTTGTAATCATTTATAAACATAGGGGTATAAAGACTATAATAATATTAATGAGAATTAACGCAACAACATTAACGAATTGATTCACTCAAAAATCTACAGTAAACAAACTTGATACAATCGCACTCCTTTTGCTATCATTGTTGTTGTTCTTATTAGTGTGTATGTCGTCATCGAAAACGGGTTTTTGTTGTTGTTTTTGGTATTTGCGCCCTAAATAAAAGGCTAAGAAAAAAATTAATTGATTCAGTAAAGAATATTTACTGAAAATTAAATTTTTTTTTAGACAAACTTTTATTTGAAAAATTTTTTTAATAATTTTTTCTGTTCATATCGCACTATACGAGTTATTATCTATGCGATTTCGTCAAACGAGTTCAAGGTTATTAAAGAGTTTTAGAAAAACTGCGCTCTTTTTCTTAAGGCAGAATTAGTTTGTACGTGCTGTTCTGTTCTGAATCAGCTGTTTCGTTTCTGTTCAATTGAAAATCTGTATGAGTGGTTTGTTGTTCCTTTTTCGTTCTGTTCTGTTACGGACAAAACTGTAGAAAATAGAATTCAACGTTAAGTGACAGCCAACAGTGCGTATGTATTAGTTTTTGTGGTGTTTTTTGGTGTTTGTGGTTTGTCGTTTTGTGGTTTTTGTTTATTTCACAATTTTTCTCAAAACTATTTATTTTCACAATTTCAATTTATTTGTTTTGATTACCTTTTGCTTTTAAAAACAGCTGATTCCATTCACAGAACAAGTAATTACAAAATATTTTCTACAGAACGTCACAGCACAGAACAGCAACAGAAAGTCAAGACTAATGAAGCCTTTATTCCTTTACTTGGAGGTTACACGTTCAAGTTTTGTTTCAATTTTTGTTTCAAGTTTCAATACATTCACACTTTTTTACTAACACACTCACATAATTGGAAATTGACTACCAACTTGATTTCAATTTTGCTTTCAAGATTTGTTTCAATTTTTCGTTCAATTTAAACAGCTGATCTCTATTATTGTAAGTACATTACAGAAAGACTCGGCTATAACAAACTTTGTGCAAACAGCAAAAAAAAACCGCTCTATGACAAGTTCGTAATAAGCGTAGTTCGATACAAACGAGGACTTGTTAACTACGAATTCGCTATTACGAATTATTTTTGTATGAAAATGGCAACCGAAACGTCGGCACTTTAGACTTAGATCGTTACAACCGAGAATTCGTTATAACCGGGTTTTACTGTTTTGTTGTTGATTCCTTGACGACGGCATCTTGAAAACAAAATTGACTATCAAGTTGCTTACAGCCTACGTCATAGCGTCAATTTAAAGTAGTTTTAAGAAGCAATACGTGTGATCAACTTGAAAGCAATTTCTTGAACGTGTAACTGCAGAGTTACTTATTTTTCAAAATGATCTCTATGTATAGAAATCTTAATAATTTATTATTTTGCAGATGACAGCATTATTTGTAATTCGTATAACTATAGTAGTAGGATAACTATGTCGGAGATTGGAATCGTGCGAAGAGGACTATTTTTAATTACACTGTACAACACAAAAAAATAACATGGCTCTAATGACTACTACTGGCATACAGCACAAAATAAATATATACTTTTATTGCTATTTGAGAACACTTACATCTGGGATTAATTTTGGGGAGAGTTAGCAATTTCCCCCATTTTGTACATAGTTATAATGACTCGCCATAAGATAATTTATAAGACACGTTCGGCACTTTTATGTAAAACACAACGCGAAACATTTTTGTAAAACATTTTAATCATCTAACTCTTCGTTGTATGGTTCTGTTAGTTAGTCTCTTTCTTAAAAAAGAACAAAAATCTGTCATAAAATTATACTATAGGCCTTTAAAGACACCCAAGCTCCAGACTTAACTTGAACGCCAGAAATCATTCAAAACTTAAAATGTGCCACTGAAGGGGAGTTTTTTGCTTCTATTTTGAGGAAGGTACAAAAAGCCCGGTACAACGAAGATTTGGTGGGTTAAAATTTATCACTGTACGTGTTTTATATGGGAATGCGGCCATTGTAAGTACATATATAAAATTCTATATAAACGATGTATACGGAGCAATTTCTAATCAAATTAGAAAACATTTATGTGCACGAAAAAAATACCTTCTATTGCGCTGCAAGGTACCCTGGTACCTAATTGGAAGTTACGTGGAAAACAAGAATTTTCGCACTAAATATCAAGTTAAACGTTGTAAAATATACATATATGAAATTGGCAAAAGATATATATGTATTTTCAATCCCAAAAATATTTCACAAGTACATATTAAGTGAGAAATGCTTTTTTTCCACGTAACTTTCACATAGGTACCCGGGTACCTTGCAGCGCAATATAAGGAGTTTTTTGCCGCGCACATAAGGGTTAAGTACAAAATTAGCCATTAACCACATATGAAGTTCTAAATGATTTCTGGTGGTCAAGTCTAGTCTGGAGCTTAGGTGTCTTTGGGAACCTAGAGTAGAATTTAATGGCAAATATTTTTATAGAATATTTAAGTCCGCTGTGTAGCCATGGAAAGGAAGTTCTTTGTCATACTTTAAGAAAGAGACTAAAAACCCATACAACGAAGAGGTAGAGGCTCAAAATGTTCCTCGTTGTGTTTCACATAATAATGGTGAACACATCTTATAACTTAAAGTTACATAAGGCTTACATAGTTTCCTATGCCTAATTGTTAATAAGTACGAAATTATCCCTTAAACTAATATTAAGTTTTGACTCATTTATGGCGTCTAAGCTGAGACTAGAGCTTACGTTTCTTAAAATTTTTGTAGAATATTTGAGCCCGCTATATAACCGTTAACGTGGAGTTTTTTGCCTCTTTTTTAAGAAAGCAACATAAGGACCCATACAACAAGGAGTTGGAGGGCTAAAATTTTCGGCAAAAATGTTTCTAGTGGTGTTTTACATAAAAAAGCTGAAAACATCTTATACCTAAAACGTAAGTATTATAAGATTTGGTTAATATTATATTTGTATGAAGCAAACAGTAACAACAAGTTTATTAACTTTATTGCATGCAATCGACACAACAGTTAGCACGCCCTTGTGAATTCTCCTAATATGAGGACTTTTGCTTTAAAACCAAAAAAACAGAGCTCAACTATAAAGGACTTTTTTTTTTCTAAAAATTTTCATGATAATTAAGTAAATATTTACTTGAAAATAATGTCCATAAATAGTAATTTAATGCTAGAATTAATTTTCTATTAAAAAGAAAGTAGAGACACGCTTTACATTGAATAAAGGCAACCTTAAAGTGTGGTACAAACAAAAAAAAGAAAAACATTTATTAACCATCAGGGTAAAGAAACAATTAAAATTGAAGTTTTTTTATTTGTATTTTGTAAGTTTTTGTTGGAAAAATATCTTCCCCACGCTCATTTTTTATCTCAAAAGATTGTTTTTGCTTATCGAAGTCGTAATTTTTTATTACAGATTTTTCATAAAACCACTTGAAAATGTTTAATTTTTGTTTATTTTGGGGACAACGACAACAGCAAAAAAATACAGAAAAATCATTAAAGAAAAACAAGTGACCTATTGATTGACAATTTTTAGAGTTTTTTTTATTTTTATATCTTACTGATGGATATTTGGTTGTTCAAATGTTTTTGTTCATTGACCCTGATTTGTGTTTAAATTTTTATATATTTTGTAAAAATTTTTGTTTTTAAAACTTTGTTATTTTAAGGACACGCTTTTGAGATTACGTTTGAAATGTGCTGTGATTGTATTCAATTAAACAATTGTTCACTCTACAACCTATTGTCGATTTTACAATAGTTTTGAAATACACGGTACATCACAAAAAAATATAACATGGTTCTAGTCACTGATTCCGGCAGAGGTAAAACATTCCAGTCAGCTATATTGCGTTGAAGGGGAATTGTGCGCCCATTTTTTAGAAAGGGACAAAAACACCCATTCAGCATATACGAGTTAGAGAACTAAAATTCTGTACAAAAATATTCTTCGTGGTGTTTTACATAAAAGTGTTATGCATATATTAAGCATTAAGTTAGAATTACAAGAGTTCGTATGCCGGCACACTATAACTGTGTACAAAAGGGGGGATCTTTAAATCTCCCTAAAATGAATCCCAGACGTAAACTTTCAAAACTCTGATACAAGTACCATGTTATTTTTATTTATTTATTTTTTGTGTTGTACAGTGTTATAAATATATTTGTTAAGATATATAAAAGTTTTTTTTTGAGCTCAAAGGAAATGAAAATTCTGTGATTAGTTTCAGAAAAGTTTGTAAAACTTACATAACGAAAGACATTTTAAAGCACTTACCTGAAACGATAAGAAAAAACAGATATCTAGTTTTATAAATTTTTTATTATATGCAGATAATAGTCCTATATTAATAAAACAATAGTATAGCCAGCGGATAACGCAATTGTCCGTATTGTAGGTAAAACCAGCATGTGTATGATGTTTGCAAGTACTGGTAACCCTTTCAAATGCTTATAGGTTCTAAAACGCTAAATCGATTTTAATAAAATATAGATTGTGCACATCTGCAAATAAATACCTTTTAAATAGTATATTTTCTTCTAAATCGGCTGTAAAATACGAGCGTAAAAGGAATAACAAGGAATCTCGTGCCTATCAAATATATCTTTGTAAGGTTTTATTTAATTAAATGATTTATTATATTTATTATTTGAGATATTCTGCCAATTTTATTTAAAATAAAGATTTATTCAGGTTTTTATATAGAATCGCACTATTCCCCAAAAGTAATATTTTACTTATTTAATAAAATATTAATTGTTTAATTAAAAACACATTGAAATTGGTTGCCGAGGGGTATTAGCTAGTTCCTACGCTCATTTCACTGGAGCTAAAGGTTACCTGACAATCTACCTTTACCCAAAAATCTCATAGAAAACTAAAGATATTGTAGCAAACTTTTATTTAAACAAATAAGAAACTTAAACAATATCTAAGTTTTAACATGAGCTATGCAGCCAATAATGTCTTTTCATTTTCTTACTTTGTACCTATACGACTCTGACGGCCTTCTTTCCCATACTAAATTGTAGTTGTAAAAAAACTGTATACAATTAATCGCCCATTGGGTGACAATAAAAGTATTTATGAGGCAAAATGAAGAATTAAATCCGAATGAAAGCATCAAATATAAATTGTGTGTTGGGTTTTGAATAAGTTTCTAAGCCTAAAAATTTTGTGATAAGATAAGAGGCTTACAACTTTTCAAAAGTATGGTTGAAGTCTACTGACGATTTGGTAAAGCATCAATGAAATGCATATAGACATTGCTTGAGCCTCAACAAATAAATCTTTATTTTAAATAAATAATTTGTACTTCATGAAATCGTACTTTTTCTAGTGATTATTTCGCATTTTATCTGAAAACATCTAAATTTTTAAAAATTTGGAGGGTAATGTGGTATACAATGTTCTGATAATGTCTCTTTTTGGCATGGTTATTATCATGAAAGGGTTATGTGATACAGTATACCATTTTAGCTGCATATACCACATTACCCGATATCGTGGTTTAATCAAATAATTATTGAATTAAATATATAATACACTAATGGCTGGTCGATAACGGATCAGTTGTGTTGCAACCCGGAAACTGAAAATTTGTGATTACCAGAAAAGCACTAAACATCAACTGATATTGGCAGCTCTCAATTGCCCCTTCAAAAGGCTGCTATACTGATTTCATCATAACTTTGGGAGGGGTAGTCCAATTTAAATACAAAATACACTAAAATACTTGCATTAAAATTACCTTTAAGCCGTGCTAACATTATTTTTACACATACTCAATGGTTTCGGAATCATGCAGACTGCAATGATGAATAATATATTTTTTTTATGTAAAATTGGAAACTTTTTATCTTGTTTCTCGGCGTTTTGAAAGTTTACATTTGGTGTTAATTTTAAGGGGAGTTAAATTCCCCCCCCCCCCCTTTTGCACATAGTTGTACTGACTCGACATAGAACACCTAGTATGGCTTACGTTTAAGGTATAAGATGTGCTTAACACTTTTGTGTACAACACCACGAGAAACATTTTTGTAGAAGAACTCAGCCTGCTATGTCGCCGCTGTTGGGAAGTGTTTTGCCCCTCATTTAAGTAAGGAACAAAAAGACCAATATCGCGAAGAGCTAGATGATCAAAATGTGCTACAAAAATTTTTATCGTGGTGGTTTACATAAAAGTGCTAAGCACTAAGGGCTACAAGATATCTTATGTCGAGTCAGTATAAGTATGTGCAAAAGGGGGTAAATTTAACTCCCCGTAAAATGTGTCCCAGATGTAAATTTTTTTCAAATCTGCATTAAAAAAATACATTTAAAGGTAAGATAATTTTCTTTCAAGTTTTTTAATGGTTTTCGTAATAAGATTGGACAACCAGTTTTCATGTTATGATAAAATCAGGGGAGCAGAGCAGAGTAGTCTCCAAAAAATCCTAAATTATAGAAAAAAAGTTATTTAAAGAAAAATGTATCCATAGAATTTAAAATTTCGATTTTTTTATAGTTAGGTGACCATAATACGTCAAAAAAAAATGTAGTGGCACTCCTTGGCATTTTTCTTGTTGCATAGCGTAATCGACCCATAAATATGCAATATTGTTGCATATGTTCTTTCTTCACTAATAAAATACTCACCTTTGATTTCAAAATTAAAACAATGAAGCCTACAAAACTTGTTTTTACAAAAAAAACTAAATTTTTAACAAAGCACAAAAAAGTCCATCACGTGACAACGTACATATGTACATTTTTACGATTGACTATTTTCATGACATCCAAAAATCTAGAGGCCGGGGCACTTAGAATCCGTCGTACTTTATACGTCGCCTTTTTCAACTGACATTAACGTAACGACGGAGGAGGGTGACACAATGAGTACTTTGTTGACGGATATTAAAACAACTGTTTTTTCTTCGCATGTTTCTGCAACTAAATTCGATTTGATTTTATTTATTTATTTTATTTGTTTTTATTGTTTTATTTAATTTTCGGTGCCAAACAGCAGAAAAAACAAAATCGAAACATTGTAAAAAACCAACTGATCGCTGTCAAATTACTCGACGAACGACGTTAAAAGTTAAAACTTAGTCAACTTTAGTAGAATGTGACTAAGCTCATAAGAAAACATGTATTTCAACTTAGTTGTCAGTTGAAAAAGGAGATGTATAACGTACGACGGATTCTATGTGCCCCGGCCTTAACACACTAACGCTCTTTCTGAGAACATTATACTATTAAGATTGGTACCGTTATTCCTATGCTCTTAGTCTTAGAGAAAAGCAGCTATACCGCATTACCCGCCTAGACCACATTACCAGAACTTACTCTACAGTTTATTTTGGAAATAACAAGCAAAAATAACAAACTAATTTCTAATCCTCCTCACACTCTAATGGTGGATAAAGTATCTTTTTCCGAGAATAACAATCACTGTGGATGCAATTAACATTTAAATAACTAGTTGAACAATCCACCAACCCATCAAAACACCCCATTTAAAAAAAGTCCTTCAAAACTTTTAATTAGTTAATTAATATAAAAATAACAAAATTATCTACCAAAATCGACCTAAAAACAAACACCCCAAAAAAAATCATAAAAATTACACGTTTTTAGCGAAAATTTAATGATACATGATCATCGACAAAAAAACACTGAATTATTTTTATTAGACCCAAAGGACCAAAAATAAAAATAATATTAAATAATAATAAAAAAAACATCTTTAAATAAAACTCTACTTTCGTATGCAAAACATGTACTCCGTCACCCCAAAATTGATAGAAAATTAACACAAGACCTAATTAATGCTGATGCTGCTTTATAGAAAAACAGCAAGAAAAACCACACAAAATAAACACTTTTTTCCAGCGATTCAGGAAAATTTTATTACGCTGAAGAGCAGAAAAAAAATATGAAAAATAAATGAAATTATTACAAACAAGTTTTTAATATTATTTGGCATAAATTATGAACGTTTTTTTCACTCTTCTTTCAGATATACGATGAAAAAAAGGCAAATGAAAACTAAATTAATTCATTAAAATAAAATTTGTTGATCATTTTAGTGGAGTTCTTTTTTTGAATTTTTTAATTCTCCATTCTACAGAGAATAAAAAAAAACATTAATAAATCTTTAAGCAGAATAAAGATGTTTTATAACTTAATAAAGTTACCACAAATTAAGAAGAGAAAAAACCGATAGGGAAGAAAATTTTTTTCAATACAGAAAGGCGGAAAGTGAAACATTTTGTTTGGAAGAGGTTTAATTGGTTTTAGTAAACAAGTTATGAAGCACGATTAAATATACCCAGTAAAAACTTTTGTATTTTTTGTAACCGGTAGTACTTCATTAATGGGCTACAAGATAATGAGTGATACTTATTTATCTTATTAATATGCTCCAAATTAGAACTGCTACTTAGTTTTTTTGAAAAGACAACATGTGTTTGTAAATGAAAACTAATTTTTGTCGCTTAAACTTATAAGTCAACAATAGCTTGGTGATTAAAGTTCTTGTCCTCAAATCTGAACGAGCACTGGTTCGTATTCAAAATTCGGTTTTAATACCTTTACAATTTGCTTCAAAATCTCTCAGAAAGAAAGAAATTAGTTAAATGAAACAAAAAAATTCACCAAATAAAATCTAATAACTTTAAACACAGCATTTTGAATTGAAAGTCTTTCAAGTCTTTCGTCGCTGCACAACATAAAAAGAACAAAAACGCTAAACAAACATCCTTAAAGCAAGCTGAAATTATTTTGTTTCTTTAAAAAAAATTTTTATCTTTAAATATATAAAATCTTCAGTATTAAGTGAAGATTACCATTTCCACGAGTTTTATAACTAATCTTTGTTTAATTTTATGTGTTAAGAAATAAAGAAATAAACATTTTGGATGCAATAAAAATTTTGAATTAAAAGGATTCTTCATTTTGAGACACTTGCATGCGCATGGATGATACCTTCCATTTTTTTTTTCGTTTTCTTAGTAAAGGTTAGATCTGTTGTGTCAACTAGACAAAGGAGACATTAGCTGCGACTATTAGCAATAAATATGGGCATTGCTCACTTAATGTACGTGATCAAATCTTGAGTAGTTTTTTCTTCAATGAAAAAAGATTTGGCCTAAAATTACTTTTTATAAGGTGTTGGTTCTATATAAATTTCAGTTTTATTACGCGCACACTTATAGAAAAACAATGCGAGAATTATATTATTATTTTTAATTAGTCTTTAGTATTCTTTAGAAAATTAGATGTTTAAAAGTCATTTGAAAATTTCTATGTATTGAAATTATGTAATTCTCGTTTTCTATTCTCTTAAAAGTTTTTTATATAAGATTAAAGTTTGCATAAAAACAACACCTCTTAGAATGTAAAGAACAAATTAAACACACACGAGCGCTGATGAGCCAAAACATGCAGAATTAATTTGACTATCAAAAGTGATTGTTAATTTACTTCTCAAAAAGGGCATTTTGATGCTCAATGAAATACGGCTGGAGTGCTAAGAAAATACTCAATTATAAACTCTCAGGCTCTATCACATGGCGATCCGGTCATACTGCAAGGAAACTTGCTTTTTAACAGACCTTCCTTAGACAGCCTTCAAAATGGCATGTCAGAAGAGGCCTGTAAGAATCCCTACATTAGGAAGCGGCTTGGAAGGCCTGCACCGTAATGACAGCATGGGTCAAAATGAAATGAGTATGGAATGTGGATTGGCAGGCCTTATGTCTGTTAAACAGGCCTTCTAGAAGGCCTGAAAAGAATTGCTAAATTAAAAAAAAACACCAAAACGAAAAAAAGTCGCAAAACGAAATCCCACAAAAAAATGCAAAAAACTAGAAAAGCTTAATATTACAACAAAAACGCCAAAATGAAAAACAAATCGCCAAAAAATCGCTGAAACGAAAAAGCACCAAAACGAAAAAATCAACAAAACTAAAAAGTCGCAAAAAACGAAAGAAATCGCCTAAACTAAAATGTTGACAAAAAAGACAAAAATCTTCCAAACGAAACAATTGCCAAAACAGAAAAACGCCAAAACGATAAACGCCAAACCAAAAAACGACAAGACTAAAAAACCCCAAAATTAAAAAATAGCCAAACCGAAAAAATTACACAAATGAAAAAAAAACGCAACAAACAAAACGGAAATAGCACCAAAACGAAAAAAAATGTAAAACAAACAAACTAAAACGAAAAAGTACGCTACAATTAAAAAATCCCCAAAAACAAGCAAAAAATCGCCAGAACGAAAAGAGGATTATATGTTAATTTATGGTATTCGTACGGAACCCTTCGTGTCAAAGTTGCACTATAATGAATTTATTTTTTAATTAAGCTCACGAGAACGAACGTGAGTAAAAAAAAAAAAGATTTTGCATAAGCGTGCATGGGAAAGTTGTTTGGCTCATTACTGAAGCTTTATTCACGATTCCATCTCTATTAGCAAGTTATAAGGGGGTCACTGCTGAAAAAGCTTGTTATTATTGGCAAAGAGATGGAAAGAGAGAAGACTATTAAGAGTTTTTGTTTGTCTTTTTGCAATACTTAATTTGATTTTAACTTGGAGGCAAAAACAACTGAAATAGCACAATGAAGAAAAAATCAAATAAGATTACAACCTTAACACTAAAGCAAAATAAAATTTTTTGCACAATGGGGCGAATTAGTCTAACTTTTAATACAAATAATAAATTTACATTTCTTTCCTAGTAATTTTATACACAAACTTGCCAAAAGATTTTCTTATATAAATAATTTAGCGTTAAATCTTTATCCCATTGTGCCTTAATTTAACATAAGTATTTTGTTGACTTGTAAAAAATAAAATAAAAACGAATAAAAAGAAAAAAATTTTAATACAGAACAATAAATAAGATGAAGTAATGTGAAAAAATAAACTTACAGATGAAGAAAACAAAAAAATGTTTAAAAAAAGAAGACAATAAGAAAAGCATCATAAAATTAATCCGTTTCACTTAAGTAACGTGTGGCAGAGCATTTTGACAAGGACTTAAAAACATTTGCATGTAAACGATGTTCCAGCCAATACAAGAAAAATATAAAAGAACGACGAAATACAAAAACCCAGCACCGCACCTTCTAAAAGAAAATTATTTGAATATTTTCAAAAGATACTCGCAAAAATAAAATGAAGCAAATATTCAACTTAACATGACTTTTCTTTCGTTCATAGATTTAGAAATTCTAATAAAATTATCTTTCGCTCTATGTGCCAGTTATTACATAGAAACAATCATCATTATTTTAATAAGCAGACTTTGTTGCTCCAGCAAAAGGAAGCTAGGAAGTGTAACAAATATTGTTAACTCTCTATGACTCACACTCTTACCCCTATAATTTTATTTAATTTTCAATTCATTTCAGATTTCTTTTTTTCCTTCATAAATGTTTTTATTCTGTCGATTGTGCTGGTATTTATGTTCATTACTTTTGTTTCTTTCATTTTTTTTTTCTTCGTTCATCTTAAATTTTATTGCAGGTCTTAGTTATCCAGTGTTATCCTTAACATGTGTTTGTTGTATATCCAATCTTATTTTCTTCTTCTTGTCTTACGAATCAAAGTTTGAGTATGTACGAATATAAATATATTTTTTCTTAATTGAAATTTTATTTAGCGTAATAATTAACTAAACGTAGATTTTATTCTTTCAGTTTTTTTTTGTTTCGGTATTTATTCTGGCAATGTGATTTGTAGGATTATTTCTTTTTTTTTCGTTTGTGTTTAATTTTTATTTAAGCACACGTTGATTTATTTTTATGGTTGACCTTAAGACCCAAAATAAAATCCTTCAATGCCTTTTAATGAACTTGGAATGTCTTAGGAATTATTGTGCTTAAGACCAAGGATATGTAGAACAGATGACAGGAGTTGTTGTATAAGAAAACTTTTAATATATAAGAAAATAAAAATAGAGATATACGGTAATTTAATGAGTACTGCAATGAATTAATTAATTAAAGCTTAATATAATTTGGAACGGAGTTTTTTTTAACTGGCTAAACAGATTAGAGGAAATGTGAGTGTCCTCAAGATTTGTTTCATTTTCAAATTTAATCACGAAATTTTTTCTGAAATGAAGGGAAGGTAAAAAAGCTAAAGGAAGAGACGTCTTTGTCTCAAAGCGTTTGCTTGTTGTAAGCTCCCTATAATAAAGGAAAAAAAACTGTTACAAAATATGGAAAGTTCCTATTTAAGATCTTTCCCCGATAAATTAATTAATAGGTTAAGTAGAAATTTGTATATGCTTATTTACTTGAAAGCTTGAGAAATAAATATTTTATTAGTGATTCGAAAGACTTTGCAATACCTCGTGCTGCCCTGTAAGCGATAGGTGTAAGTACAAAAATCAAAAAACGGCTTACACAAGCGTGTCCGTTCGTCACGTGCTTCGAAAACCCTAAGAACTTCGTACTGGGTAATTACTAGGGTATTCATTCGGTTAAACGTTAATTGGTTAACCGGTTAATTACTACTCGATCGGTTAATTCAAACTGATATCGGTTAATTTCAAATTATCTATTTTCGATTACCGGTTAAACCGACTAATTTCAGTTGATTAAACGATTAACCAACGTAACAAAACTTTTAATTTTTTGTAGTATTATAACATATTTTGTGTGTGTTTAATTATTTGTTTCGTGTCATAGGTAGGTGTTTAGAAATTATTTTTGATACAAACAAAAAAGTGTGTTCAGTGATCTTAAATTAAGTAAAACTTTAAAACCTTTGGATGTGGCTATAAAAGAGCTTAATAAAGACTCTGCTACTCTAATTGAACTTGAGGGAAGTTTTAAGTTTTTGGTTAATAGTTTAATAAAAGCCAATAATGCTATTGCCAAGGATTTAACTAAAAATCTAAGGCTTAGATTTAATGAGAGGCGACTTCAATTAGTTTATACCTTCACTCGGGAGTATTTCCTTCTAGCAACAGTGTTTTAAGATACAGTACAGTCGTTGGCTGTGTAGGTAAAACGGCTCTGAAGAGAAGACTGTGGTGGTCTCGAAACATCTGATATCAGTTCAACCTTCCGTACATCCAAATTTTTCTTTTAATGTTCAATATTTACATGCTTTAGAATTTCGTTCTTAAATAAAAAGTAATTAAATAACTTTGGATAAAAACCATACAGATCGAATAAAATTCATAACTTAAAATATATTAATTTATTAAAAAATATATATCTGTGAGTTTTTAGAAATTGCCTTTGGTGCGGAAGGTTTTTCTGCCAAAATGACCCGCAATCACGATTTTTATTGTTAATTTAGTACTGGCTATCACATGGTGATAGGTAAATTTGTTGCTAAAATTTAGTCATAGCGCTAATGTACATATACTTTTCCTTTTGTGTTTTATTTAAAAAAGTATACTTTTGGTCCCATCGACACTGAATATGATTAAAAAGAGATCTCATTGAAATCGAGAAAGACCATGAAAATATCCGCGTTTTATTTGAATTTGTTTTTTAACGCCTTTTGTAACCCAGTTTTCTGGTATAAACAGTATTAAATAAAGTCCATGCATTATTTTCCTATAATTTTAGAGCAGTTCTCCATATTACATCAATATTACTAACATTTTTTACTTATTCTGTGTTACATGAGTATTTTATTTGAAACTAATTAGCAAGTCTTGAATCAATCAGTCTTATTGCAAACAAATTACTCCCTGAAATATTCAGAGCAAAAGTGATGACTATCTTTGAAATAATGAGACATTTTAACATCAACGACAAATAGTTAATGCTCACTTGTGCAGCACACAGTGGAGCTGATCCTAAAATATATGGTAAAAAAATAGATATTCTCCAAACAAATATACGCACTTTTTACGAAACATTCCCGCTGGTAAACTGAGCAGAGTCCGTTGGTGTTTATAATTAAAAGTAAAATAGTTGTACTTCATCACACTATTTGTTAAAGTTTTATTTAATTACGAGCATTAGCGGTAGAGTTACATCTATGCAGCTCTACTTCACAAAGAAGATATCTTGCTGAAAAGCTGTAATTGTAATCGCACAAACAAATAGAAGCATAAATTCAATCATATCCCAGCAAAAATTGCTGCTTCGGCCGAAGCAGGTTTATAAGCGAGAAAAGCTAGTTTTGTTGTTTCTACTGCTTCGAAAAGCGCTTCGAACATGCATGAGTTTTGTTCGCAATTTCCCACTTTGGAGCTCTTGTTTTTGATATAAAATAGCGCTTCTTTCGAAGCATCGAAATCATGTCTCATTTTATCATCGTTAAACTACAGACAAAACAATTCGTTTTTATTATAAATTTCTCTCTTCCGTGCAAAAGGTGGGAAATGTAGAAAGAGATCATACTTTAAATGGGTTTTGAATTTTTAAAATTGTTAGTGTTTATTTAAAACAGTGGTGGCCATTCTCTCAATTTCCTATACTCGCCAGTATAGGCTGTATTTTTACCATCAACACACGTACACTGTGTCTAATCCAGGAACCGGCAAACACATCCTATTACATTTTGCTTGATGGGTTTTATTTTGCAACTCTCGCTCTTACAAAATTTTTGTTAATGTACATCAAGCAATAGCAAGAAACAAGCGATAACACAACCCGCTTGTTTGACCATGCCACACTGATTGAGTACATACGTGTGAGAGTAAAAGACTAAAAAAGCCATGTGATATGCTTTGCCGGTTCCTGGTCTAATCGTATATGAGCAAAAATAATAAAACTTACAAGACGTGAAAAGCTTTTGGATGGCTAACATTGGCGATGTCAAGACGGCGAACTCATACCAGGTAAACTCGCTAGTACAACATCTACAAAAACCACAAGCATTTTGTTTTTGTAAAATATCAAAAAAAAAATTTACTTCGTCTTGGGCGCAGGGTATCATTAGATTTGCTATAACTGTCTATCTTCGTAGTAAACATTGTGATCCTCCTAGATTAGTCTTTAAATTTTCCAAAAAAAATCTGAATTGTAGTTTAGAAATTATTTGTTTAAGACATTTATTATTTGACATATTGTCATAATTCTATTTTAAATGAAGTTTATTTGCTGGTAGTTAAGCATTGTCTATATGCATTTCATTGGCGCTTTACCAAATCGTCAGTAGACTTCAACTACTTTTATTGTTATCCAATGAATTTCTAATTGTATAAAAGTGTAGAAAAATAAAATAGATTCATATCGAATACGAATAATTTGCTGGGTTTTGTGTAAGTTTCTAAGCTTATTTTATTCTTTTGTGATTTTCAAAAATATCATTTGTAAATTCTCAAATGGTTTTTGAAAGTCTGTGCATAAGATAAGAGGTTTGTAACTGTTCAAAGTTATGGTTTGGAGTCTACTGACGATTTAATAAAGCGCCAATGAAATGCATATAGACAATGCTTAACTATCAGCAAATAAACTTATTTTAATTATTTGTATATTTTTATTTATTTTGTAATCGGTTCCACTGTGTAGCATTGTACCATCATGCAACTAAATAATGAAATGCTGTTCTTACAAACACACTTACTTGTACTTACAAGTATGTAGTTTACTTTAGTGTACATCCATGGGGGAAACCTTATTATTTTGAATATTAAATGTCATAGAGGTTTCTTCTACTCGTATGTGAGCTCTGATGAAGACCTTTATGTAAACATTTTGAATATTTGTTATATTTAGGCTTCAGTTTTTTTTTTAATGCACTGGGAGTCAAGGGTTGACTTGATGACAGACTTACTGCGTGATGGCTGGCTGCTTCGCTAACTGAGTGACATCTTGAAAGATATTTATCATTTGTTGATGATGATAATGATATATTTGTCATGATTTTACTTTCTTAGCGACAGAAAACTAATTTTAAAGTAATTATGTATTGTTTGTGTTTAAATTTTAGTGAAATACTAGAAAAATTAAATAAATTATAATTTCTAAACATAAAAATGTTAATTCAGCCTTAGAACCATCAAACGACTTGTCTATGATCCTTCGGACCAAAATAGTTTCTCTACACAGCCACAAATTATTGTTTAAGAACTATGTCAAAATCAAAGTTTTCAAAAACTTAGTTATAGTCATAAAGCCGTAATGTACAATGTTTTCTCTTGTCCAAAAAGTGTTTTAAGTTATTTGCTTTTTTGTGAAAATAAGAGATTTCTTGTTCATTAGTGAAGTTGTATGTTGTATTTATTAGAAAAGAACAATTTTTTCGATTTTAATTTCGATTTTAGAAAATAACCCTGAACAGAATTTTTTAGCAAAGTCAAAGGAGTATAAAACTTTTTCTAGAAAACGAAACATCATAATTCCACGCTTCACTTATTTTAAATAAACATTTTCGAAAGGATTTTTTGGAATGATCAAGCTATTTTATTTTTACGATCTTAAAATTCGTGACAAAGTCACGGTTATTTGTTTTCGTTTCGTTTTTAATTTATTTTTCAAATTTTATTTTAAAAGTAATAAAACCGACATAAAAACATGTACTCCAGTGGGAAGTTAATAAATGTATATCAAGTATTAATATTTTAACATTTTATTAAAAATTAATTTTGTATAAAAATGTCTATGTTAGCGTTACGCACTATACTAACAACACTGTACAACAAAATTAAAGTTTTACCAAAATAACAAAGTTCTAACCACTATTTCTGGTAGAGGGCACCAAAAAATATATATATGTATGTGTATCGGGGTTTTGAAAGTTAACACCTGGGACTAGTTTTGGAGGCAGTTAAATTCTCCTCCTTTCGCACATGAATAAACTGACTTAAGGTATTAGATGTGTTCACCACTTTTATGCAAAACACCATGTGGAACATTTTTGTAGAACATTTTAACTCTCTAGGTCTTCATGGTATGGATCTTTTATTCCCTTTCTTAAATAAGAGGCAAAACACTCCCCTTCAGCGTGGCGCTTTACATAAAAGTGCTGACCACGCCTAAGACCTTAAACAAGATTTCTTATGCCGAGTACTAATTGTGAATAAGTATAAATCAACCCTTAAACACATTTTAACTTTTAAATGATTTCTGGCTTTCAAGCTGAGACTGGAGCTTAAGTGTCGTTAAAGACTTACAGTAGAATTTTATGGCAAGTATTTTTATGGAATATTTTAGCCATCTATATCGGTGCTGTAGGGGACTTTTTATTCCATTTTTAGGAGAGGGAAGAAAACACGTATACAATGCAGAGTTAGAGTGTCCCAAAAAAATGTTTCTTATCGTGTTTTACACAAAAGTGCTGAACACATTTTATACCTAAAATGTTAGGCTTACAAGATTTCTTATGCTGAGTCACTATTACTATTTGCAAAAGGGAGGAACTTTAACTCCCCCTTAATGAGTTCCAGATGTAAACTTTAAAAACGTCGATACACGTACATATATATTTATTTGGTGCACTCTACCAGAGTCAGTGTTTTTTTTTTTAACGAAGTTCCTTGTGGCACTTTGTGCATATGATATGCAGCATAAAAGTGTTTTCTATGCTGTTGGATAAAAAAATGTTTGTAATGAAAAAATACGTGTAACAAATACGTGTAACGACAATTCAAATCGAAGGCAACAGGCTGGTGCGAAGGTTAAATTCCTAAAAAACTCAGTGTTCTGCGATGTTGGGGATATTTTTTCCTAGGTTTTAGGAATGCGGCGAACTTTGGGGAGATTTTCTCCTAGTTTTAGGAATCCATGAAACTTCTGGAATTAAGGGAGATTTTCGTCTAAGTTTTTGGGAATAGTCCTGCTTTGTGTATTGGCTAATGGTTTTTGTCCTTAGTAAATAAAGGCTTCTCAGCTTGAGAAGTATCGCCTAAGTATTTTCCAGGCGATAGTTGTTTTTGTTAACGAACTATCTTCTTTTTCCATCTAGAGTTTGAAATTACTATCTTCGCTAACTTGGTGTCGTCAATGTAGGTGAAATTTTTGTTTTTAAATTATAACTTTTATTTTTGGTGGGGTCGAAGGGCGATAAAGATGATGGGACGTCTGACATAGACACCGAACGTGGGCGACCGAAGGTGGCATATTAATGGCATAAAGCCGAAAGTAGCAGGCCGAAGAAGCACAGTAGCTCCAATTCGAAAAAAGGGTAATAAATCATTATCTTTGCCACTTCAATCCGATTACAAAATGATGTATGTAAAAATCATAGCTTAAGAATGCTGATATGTAGACTACCCTGTTGAAATATACGTTGAGCTACAGCATGTCAAATTCGACTACCTCGAGCATAAAAAACCTTGTCGGCTTCATAACTTTTAAAAATTTTATACGATTTTAATGAACTAAAGCTTGATAGAAAGTTTATAAATAGATAAAGAAAACACAGTTTATTTCATTGGAATATCTTTAATATTTCAAAGATATTTGGCTTTGAATTTTTTAATTTTTGTTAAACTATGACAAAAACAGAGCTTAATTGTTAGACCTATTATGTTTAAAATATATTAACGATATAAAAAACTGTAATTTTTTATGAAATTTTAATTTAAAAAATATGTGAAGAAGATTCGGTTATCCAATATTTTTAGGGCATAGTCTATTACGCATGAGTAATATGATGGCCTACGCTCTTAGGGGGTAGGCTGAAGGCGACAGGAACTTCGTTTCAACCCGGTGTACAATGCAATTAAAAGACTCAAATACAAATAAGTTAAAATCAGACACATTAAAAAAATTGTGAACGCAGAGCCTAATTGAACAAAGAGACTAAGCTTATTTGTTAAAAACGAAACTGATTAAGACAGCTGACTAATAAAATTTTTACAGGATCTATAAAAATATATATGGATGGTTCTCATTTCAAATGTTTTTTTTCGTGTCCGTTAAAAGTATAGTAAAATATTTCATAAAATAAATGCATACATTTTAAAATGAAAACTAATTCAGCATGATTTAATAGATTATAAATACACTTTTAAGAAATTCATTATTTGACATATTGTCATAATTTTATTTTAAATGAAATTTATTTGCTAATGGTTAAGCATTCGTTGTCTATATGCATTTCATTGGTGCTTCATAAAATCGTCAGTAGACTTCAACCATAATTAGGAACAGTTACAAGCCTCTTATCTTATGTACAGACTTTCAAAAACAATTTCAAATTTTACAAATATGTAAATGATTTTCAAAAATAAGCATAATAGGCTTTGAAACTTATACAAAACCCAACAAATAATTTTTTATTCGATATCAATCTATTTTATTTTTCAACACCTTTTCTACACCCTTATATAGTTGAAGTCTACTGACGATTTGGCAAAGCACCAATGAAATGCATATAGACAATGCTTAACCATCAGCAAATAAATTTCATTTAAGATTATAAATAAATATACATAATTTTTTTATGTAAGATTGTTCATTACGTGTTAAAAACGAAGAACGAAAATACTGTTTTCCCCTCTTCATACATAAGGGCGCGTCCGTAATGAATTATGCTAATTTTTCACATTAAGAAAGTATGAATTTTTCAAAAAACGAGATTAAATTCATAACGGCTTTAAAATATTTGCATTTGCTTCTCTTATTTCACACAACAAATTTTTTTAAATTATAATTGTTTTTTTTTTTAATGTTTTGTCTGCAGTCTTTTGTAATGAGTGTTACGCTTTTTTAGTACGCTTCATTACTAAGTTTAATTAATAAAATTGCATCGACAACATACACTAAAATAACAGCTTAAGATTGTATTTCTAAATATTAAAAAGTTTGTGAACTTCGTTAAATAATATTATATTGCAAAATATTGTGTTATGAAAAAATATTGAATTCCTATAAAAATGTATTGAGCGTTATGTAGAAAGTTTTTCTAAATATAAATTATCTATTAATTTTAGGACGTTAAAAAAAGTTAACAGCAGCTGAAGGGTAGACACGATATGAAGAACATTATCTGTTTACAAATTTCTGCTTTTCTTTGAAAAAAATTTGCTTCTATCGCACTGTGGGCTGTTATATTTTCGAAGACTGTATTAGGTAGGCCGTACTTGGCTACGAATAATTGTTTAAAATAAATAAATGTTTGCTAAGAATTATTTTAAAAGATATAATTTTTTCCATTTTGCCATGTGGAACCAAGTCAAAATTGAAAAAGTGGTCATAACATTTAATTTCTTGCGCCGCTTATTATATTTTTATTTGTTTTTATAGAGTAGATATACAGTGCTTTCAAACCCTATACTCATTTTTTGTGGTGTGTTTGTTTCGCAAAAATCATGTAACGCGCAATACATAAAAATTTTATAAAATCGAAAAATATTATTTTATTTCAGGATCTATTGAATGAGGCGGGAACTATAATATGAATCCTACCTTCTCATATTTCGTTGGTAAAAAAATAAATAAATGAGAATCACCGATATAAAAACAGTTCTGCATCAACTAGTTAGATACGCGTTGATCCTAACGATATTGCGACATAAAAAAAATATTTTGAATCTTTTCTTTAAACATTGACCATTACATATATAAGTTCGATTCAGAAACTAAACTTCACTGTTCCTTATGAATTAGAGAGATGGGGATCACTCACGTGATTGGCATTAATCATTAGCGATAATGCATAATCATTAGAAAATTTCTCATTCAATTTAGCTATTACAGAAGCATTCTTTTTTATAAAATTTAAAAATTAAAAATCGACGAAGTAAATTCGTTCATTTAATTTATTTTTGTGTGAGTATTTAGCGTGAGATTTAGCGATCGTGTGCAAAAGTCGGTTTACGTGGTTTTTGTGGTAGTCACGAGCAACACTGTTAGTAGTTGAAGAACACTGTTCTTGTACAAATTAGGCCATTTTAGTTAAAAAAAATTATTATATAAACATTTTATTTTAAGAAACTGTTCATAACAAATAAATGAGGGGGAGAGACAGACAAATCAAACAAAAATTGTCAAAATCTATAAAATAATTTAATGGCAGTCATTCATTTAACAATTAATCCACTAATTTAAAACTACTGCTACCATTTACTATTTAAATAATATAATTCTAGAACTACAAGTTGGTTTCACCACTTCAGCTGCTGTCATATCAATTCTATTACTGATGCTGCTGTTGCTGCTGATGCTGTTGCCCAATTTATTTTAATAATTTCTTTTGTGTGTATTTTAATAAATTGTTTGTAATTGTTCATTTGTTTAGCATTTTAGAACATTTTAAGATTCATCACAATTAAGAAAAACACTACAGTTTGTACTTGACACATAAAAAAAGAAAGAGTAAAACTTCAACTGTTGTCATACCTTTTATTTAAGGGATCTGCTGGCTGTCGTCCTTCGTTCTGTCCATGTAACATTTGGTAGACATGATACCTTAAGCTGAGACATTTATTTATTTGTAAGTAAAACTAAAAATACTTAATTTCACCAGTATGAAATAAAATATCTTTTTATTTTTAAGGATAAAAACCCTTTTTTTGCTACACAACTCATTTTTCTGTGATGTTCTAAACTACAACAATCGTCCTGTGAGTTATAACAACTTATTAAAGTGAGCGTGTGTGTGTGTGCTTTTGTAATCTTAAAGTAATGTTAATTTACACTTATAATATTTTTTCCAGGGTCCATATTGTATCATCAGAAGAAACATTCGTAAGTGTACAAGTTCGTGCATGTGTGAATGCTTCTAGAATCTAGATTATTTTTATTGTTGTGACTAGAGATGTACACGTGTGCTCTGCAGCTCACGAATCTGCTACTCACGACTTGGATATTGTCGCGAGCACATGGGCGCCTTCACACTCACCATATATAAAAAGCCTTACAATTATAAATTCCAAATACAAAACTTAAAACGCAACCACGCTGGATAAAAGTTGCTAAAATCGAGAAAATGTTTAAAGGTTGAGAAAAAATCACTTGGTCTCAAAAATTTTCCAAAATTTAGAAGAGACTCAATCACGAAATAAATCATTAATAGTTCAACCACCCGGTATTCACTATAGTGATAATAACCACGACACGTTGACATCTCCAACTACAAGGTTCTTGTGTATGTTTGTCTTCGTAAACATATAAGCATTTATGTATCTTTTTTTGTTGTGTTTTTTAAGGATATGACACTGATACACTTGTCGCCTGTCAAATTGTTCTTGTTTGTTTCTTATTCTTCATCTATGCATTATGTCCTTGTCTTAATTTTGTCCTGTAAGTTTTACCTCTTTGTAAACTATTTTAAAGTTTTTATGTCCATGAGCTTGTTTTTTAAGGTTTTATTTGTTCTTGTACAAGAGTTTTCCCGTATTATTGTTGTTGTTGTTGCTATCCTTAGGGATGTCAACTTATTAAAAGAAAGTTTCATCTTTTAACGTAGTTTTGCATTTGCACATGTTCCATTTAAATGAACATACATATTTCGTATGATAATGTGAAATAAAAAGGCGTATCAAGGACTTAAAGGGGCCCTTAAGCAAAATTTTAAGATATCGAAAAAAAATTTCTCTTTCTTTTGATGATAGTTATTTCCATGATATGTAAGTCAAAATAAAATCTTTTAAATATGCACGAAGAACTTAAGGCCTCCTCTATTCGATACCGTTTAAAAATTGAAAATCTGCGCAGATATAACGCAGTGAAATATTTTTTTTGTCCGTGATAACTTCCGATTTTGAGAGTGTATTGCAATTTCTAAAATGGCAAAATGATATACTCAAGTCGTTTTTCACGAGTAAAAAAACTTGATATTTTGTAACAGCGTGTTAATTTTATAGATATTAAATTGTTCATTGATGAGTTTTATAATTGAGAATATCTCCATAAATATGAATTTTATGAAAAAATCAATTAAGATCTTTTTTGTAGAGAATTTTATTTCTTAGAAAATTGTTTCAGAGACTTTTTCTCAAATTAGTCTACATAAAAAAGTATTTTGAAACATATTATATTTTCAAAAAGAATTTAGGCCCTAATTGTGTAAATCACATCACCGAAGTGAAATTTATATTAAAGCAAAAACAAATTTGAAAAAATTTCATAAATTTATTTTTGTTTTTTATACAAAATCAAACATTTGAAATTTTGTTTATGTTCTCTATATAAATTTCACTTTGGTGACGTGATTTACACAATTAGGGCCTTAATGTTTAACGACCACTCCAATGAGCTCTGACGATGAAAAGCGTAGCGGCCTCCGAAAACAATGTTGTACCGTTCTGCTGTGTAAGTTGAAAATTAAATTGATGTTGGCTTTCATGTTAATTCTACATGATTTACAATAATCTTGAGGGAACATTTGTCCTTTTGTATTAACTATATTTCATGTTGATTTAATATTGCAGGACAGTTAAATCAAAATGAAGTTGATGCTGAAATAATACGAAAAATCATGTTAAATCAACGTTATTTCCAGTTAAAACAACGTGAATTTGATATTGGAACAACACGAAGAATCATGTTGAATCAAAGTTATATCAAGTTGAAACAACGTTAATTTGATATTGAAACAACACTAAAAATCATGTTAAACTGTAATTATATCAAGCTGAAACAACATGACTGGTTATTAGCATACGTATCAGAAAACTTTGTGTTATAGTTGGCTGCCCCAGCCAAGATTTTAACTTATGCCACTAGCACGATAGTCCGCGAGCTAGCCACTGCAGCCACAACAGCTTCAAACTTTACTTTAGCTATACACTAAATAAATACCCATCGTATGCAAAATGAAGTTCATTTTACTTCAACATGATTGAAAAGATTATTTAACATAAAACTTGTTTCAAATTAAAGTTGTAGTCATGTTGATTTAAAATGAAATGTAAAGTTTATAACAAAGTTGTTTTAACAGTGAAAATTTTAAAATCAAAGAGATTTAAGGTTAGATTAATAATTTTTCATTTAAAATTAATATGAAACAATGTTAATTTTAAGCCAACAGCAGCAAATTTTCGCTGGTAATTCGTTTTATTTCGTCTACATTGCGACATATGTAAGAATAAACAACAAATCACAGAACTAAGCACAACAGGGAACTGTAGCAATGAACAAAGCAAATAAACACAAACACACTTAAACGATAAATTATTTCTTGTAAACTTAATATGATTTCAAATCACAATTGCATCATGTTGATTTTACATTTTTTTTCTGTGTGTACCTAGCCTAATAATCATAATAGTAATAATAGTATTTTATTGATGACCGAGATGCATATGTGAAAAAAAACGGAACTGTTTTCCCAGTGAGAACCATTACTGGCCATAACTGCATTAAACTCTTAAATCTTTTAAGGGCCCCTGTTAAAAAAAAACCTTGTGAAGGGCCCTCAAAACTTTGCAACCATTGAATAATTGGTATGATAAGCGATAAAGACTCTTGGACGCCACATAAGAATACTTTGAAATTTACATAAAATCTTGAGAAAATTTATATGACAAAAGTAAAGATATAAACAATTTAAAAAAGTTTTAAAATAAAAGAAATGCAATAATATAAAAAATATATATTTAGGAACAAAAAAGAAGAAATAAGTAATACTTACAACTGAATTTTATTATTCGTGCACAAACATCTCATAGCTTGAGTATTTATGTTTTCTTTCAAAATGCTTATCTAAATAAAACACTCTTGAATGAAGGTGTGTAGGTACGAGTATGTTCATAATAACTTCAACAAAATTTTGGGTCACAAATGTAAATGTATCTTATCTTTAACAAATCAACAATAGCAACACATGTGAGACGACTTTTACACATGTGATGCCTGCAAAAATAAATTTAAAAAAAAACAAAAAGAACAACCCTTTTCTTAAGTCTTTACTCGCACACTTGAAGGACATACAAAATCCTTCAAACTATTTATGTTGAAAACTTCTTAGCAAAACTTAAGAAACGCATTGAAATAAAGAATTAACTATTATTTTCGTTTTATGTTTATAGCATTGAGGTGTTTTCTCTACACGTATGAAGGAAGATAAATTTATATTGTTTAAAAAAAAAGTCAAACCAAAAGCCACCAGAGAGTTTAAGTGCAAGTCTGTCTGTATGTCTGTCTTTAATAAGGATAATATTAAGGACAACAATAAAACAGCAACTATTTGTTATAAATTCTTTAATACAATTTGTTTAACAGTGTGTATGTGAGTATGTGTATCACAACTTTTGGGTTTCAGGCACAATTAATAAAAGGTTTTGAGTATTTAATGCAGGGGGGGGGGGGTTAATTTTATCTTCCTTTATTTTTAATTGCTGATATCAAAGTCCGAAGAGAAGAATTTTCTTTAACTTTACTATATGTAATAAATTTTAATTTTATTTTAAGATTCCTTTTTATTGAAATAAAGGTGTTTGTTTGTTGGTGAGTGTTCTGGCTGTAAAAATAAACCTGTAGAAGTTATTTTTTACCACATGTGACTGTTTAAGACTGTGTAAGGAAGGGGTTTTCTATTAGTTAAAGTTTTCTTATGTGTGACCACATTTATGTAGAAAACTTTCAAAATTAAAATTAATTTTAATTAAGGATTCAGTTGGGAGTACGAGAAGAGAAACGTTAAAAGAAAAGGGCAAAATCATCAAAAGCACTAAAGCATCAAGTAATAAAAAATTTCCTATGATCACACGCTGTTACAAATCAGCATGTTTTTTTTACTCGTGAAAAAAGACTTAGTGAGGCTTGTAGATATAGTTGAGTAGATCATTTTGCCATTTTAAGAAATTGCAATTCTTGAGGGTGTATTACAATTTTTTATATTGGCAAAATGATCTACTCAACTAGACCTGTAAGCCTCACTAAGTATTTTTTCAAGAGTAAAAAAACATGCTAGTTTGTAACAGCAGTAATCATAGGAAATGTTATCGGAAGTTATCGATAAAAAAACGATTTTTAGGACTTAACAGACAAAAAAAATTTCACTGTATTTTTCGGCACCGATTTTATATTTTTAAACGTTGTTGAATAGAGGAGGCCTTAAGATTTTCGTATATATTTAAAAGATTTAATTTTGATTTATATTTTATAGAAATATCATCAAAAGAAAAGTTAATTTTTTTATTTTTTCCGATTTTTTTAAAACTTTGCGTATTTTTTTTACTTTGCTTGAGAACCTACCAATTTTTTTGTTTTCTTAAAAAGTGTATCTTATAAATATTGCATAAGCCCTAAATTATTCAAATCGGTTGGAAATTGGAAATATTGAAATTTTTTACAAAAAATTTCAATGTAAAATAATACATGCATGCAACCACATTCCCAGTGCATTGTAGAGCTGCTCACAAAATAAATGGTAAAAAATAAATAACTGATAAGCTACTGGTCAGAGTTGTTTGAAAGATGACATATCAGTAGATGAGGGGCTATACTTGCCCACTACAGTTTCCAAAAATTTGCATAATATGAAATAATGGCTCTAGAGTTGGTTACAACTAAATGCATTTCATGTGAAAAAGATTATAAGTCTTGTAACTTTCGCAAATTTCAACTAATTTTAAAGTTTTTTATATATTTTTGCTCAGCTCAAATGCGAAGAAAAAGCTTGAGCATTATACTCTGCTACCTTTTTTAATATAAGAGATATTTGAGTGGAAAAAATTATTTTCCACATTTAGCCATAATTTTTTCGCGTTTTTTAAATATAATTGTTTCAGTATATTATACTGTATAAAAACTTTTAAAATCAGCTGAGGTTTGCGAAGGTTACAATACTTTTAAAGTTTTCCAAATGCGATGCGTTTAGTTATATATTGTGCAAGTATAGCCCCTCATCTATTAATGTGCCAAATTTCAAATAAATCTTAACACTAGTTTAGCAGCTAGACATATTTTACCATTTATTTTGTGAGCAGCTCCAAAATGAACCGGAAATGTGTTGCGTGTATAATTTTATATTGAAATTTTTTTGCAAAAAATTGTAACTTTGCCAATTCGCAACCGATTTTTACTACTTATTACTTAATGTAATAGTTATAAAAAGATACATTTTTGAAGAAAATAAAAAAATTGTTAGGTTTTTAAGCAAAGTGTTTCAAAAAAATACGCAAAATTAAAAAAAAACGGAAAAAAATAAAACAATTTAAATTGACGATGGAAGTGTAGCGGCTTCCGAAAGAGGCGCTACTCTGTTCTGCAGTGTACGTTGAAAAATTAAGTTGATGTTAATTTTTCCCTTGTTCCTTGGAATATTAATCATACCCAATTCTTTCTGAATATAACGTTACGAACCTTAGCCTAATAATCAATTTAGATTCACAAAGCAAATACGTTCGAAATAATCATAATAATATAAAACAATTTATTTTTCTTTTGATGATTCTACGAGTATGAAATATTAGTCAAAATAAAATCTTTTATATATACACGGAAAGCTTAAGTCTTTCTCTGTTCGATACCGTTTAAAAACTTGAAATCGGTGCAGAAAAAACTGGAAAAAATTTTTTGTCTATCGATAACTTCCGATTTTGAGGATATATTGCAATTTGTTAAAATGACAAAATGGTCTGCTCAACTAGACCTACAAGCCTCACTAAATCGTTCTTCACGGGTATTTCCACTGTGACAGCGTGTTATTAGACTAAAGTTCGTAACGTTATATTCAGAAAGAATATCATAAAATGTTGTATATATAAATAAGAGATCAGATTCAATATAGGCATGAGCGCTGTCGAAGGGAGGTGCCGACTTTCGAAAACAACAGAACAATACTGCCGGTAAGTTGAATATTAAACAGATGATGAATTTCCATTGTTTCTTGCAATATTTATCATATATAATTCTTATTGAACATAACGTTAAAAATTTTAGCCTAATATAATCACTATGGATTTAAAAGCAAATTACAGTAGGGTCCCGATAATTCTCAATGACAATGGACCAGTAATTTTTTACACATTACAGCGGTGTTCGACGAAATTTTGGTTTAACGGGGTTCTAATAAAAAAATCTATTAAACGGGGTTTTTAAATTTTTTCAGGAAACCGAAAATAACACAACATAAATTATTTTTATTAAAAACAAGCACAGAAAGCACAAACCGTACTCAATCTAAACGCATAGTGCCACTTGATAATTCATATTTAATTGAAAAAAATCTACCCCTTGCGTTAATAACAATAAATTGAGAAAAACTGTCACAATACTATAGTATAGGTATTTAATATTATTACAACACTCCTATGAGAAATGTTAGCGGAAAAACGTGTGACAAATGACGTCGACCCACTCACATGGTGAAAAGTAAATAAAGAAATATAAGAGCTTCTTTTACGTATAGCCAGGCAATATTTAGTGACAGCACCACCGAGTGTTCCGAGCGAGCGAATATTTAGTGGTGTCGGGCGTATTTACACACCGAATCGCAATAGGCTTGAAGGAGAAAAGACTTCAAAACTTTTATTTATGAAGTTAGAGCATCCTCTATGAGCTTTGATTATTAATTTAACATGATATGTACAAACAGTACTTTACGTTTTAGCTGCTATGTGGTTGTGAAATATATTTTGTTTGTTTTTCTTTACTAAAAGAAGATTATGATTTTGCGTAGAGACAAAAGTTTTTCGTAAGTAAAAATTATTATTTTTTGTAACAGTTACAAACCTGTTGTACATATGTATGTATGCAAGGAGCTTAACAATTTTTATAAACTTTCAATATGAGTGGGACAAACAGGCAAATGACACTTGTATCTTTCACTAATTGGCGCATGAATAGATTCTAATGGTATTTACTGATGGAGAAACTATCATAACGCTAATATGACTTGACATCAATACCATGACACTAGTCTTCGTTCCTTTATCCTATGGCACTTGTCGTCAACCTTTACATCAGTTGTTCATATTGTCATCTATGAAAGTGCTGGCAATTATGTCATTAATAGAATTAATACAAAAGCTAAATTTAAATGTTCTTACTTTTATTTGGTTTTATTTTAATGTTTCTTTTTATTATATTTTCTAATACCGGTTTTGATCCCAGGCTCCTCAATTAATCGCATGTTTACTAGCCAACGCCTTTACTAGCTCAGCCACTTTACCATTAAAAACACGGACAGCACAAAGTCAATTATTTTGATGTTGATGCGACATAGACATTGGCGTAGTTAGAAATTTTCCGCGGGGCTAAATCCCACATTAGTCTCTACAGTTTGCTTTTATTGTCAAAACTACTCTAATTTTTTAATTTCTAAGGCGGCTAGAGCGATTCAGGTGTGGTTTAGCCCCCCAAAGTGGCCAAGCTACGTCAAAGGACATAGATAGGATAACTAAGTGTCATCAATATGAAGATGAAGTATCACATCCTCGTTCTCTTACGTATTTTTTATGTGTATGTATGTAAGTTGTTCTGTAGGCTTGTAGATTTTACTATTAATTTTCAAATAGAAATGACAAAACGATCCCAGGAAAAATTTTGATGGCAAAGTAATTAGTTAAAATGCTAAAAATATATACCCTTCACTACTTCTACTTTGGCATTTTAACCAATTACTTTAACATGGCGATGTCATTGGAGGCAAGTACTTACCACATTTGATTACAAATAACAAGTTATAAATTTCAATATTTAGAAGGCATTGAATGCACAAAACACAATAAAAATTAGATACCTCTGCTAAGCATTGAACTTATGCCGTTTTCAGTTATTGTGTTATTTTATGTCAAGTATTTTACTCACTCGGCTACTGCACAACTATTCTATTATGGGCTTAGCACTTGTTTTCACAAACATGAACACAATTAAAAAAAATTTATTTTGGTTCCCCACGGTTTGAACTGTTTATCCTCTGTATGATAAGCAGATACACTAGTACTCTGCCAATAAGAGAATAGATGGCTTGTTTCATTACTAGTAAGTAATTGTTCAACTACTGTAAAGTAATTCAGACGGATTGTAGTTTGTGGTTGAAAAGTATGTTGTTGGGTAATGACAACTCATTACCAAGTTTTTGCTGGGATGTTTATATTTTTTCTTTTTGCCTCTTAATAATATACAAAAGAAGGCATCAAATTGGTTTCGTGACAGTCATAGCATAAATGACACTAAATATATGGCTTAATAACATCATGACATTTGTCATCATATTGAAGTCAGTTTACGTTTTATTTATGACATTTGTCACAACATTTATGTCACAATTCTGACGAGAGGGCATCATGAATACGAAGATAAATATTCTAACGATCTAAAAATCATATCTTTTGGTATAAAAAAATAATCTTTATATTGCAAAAAAAAATTGTTTCCTCAAAGATTTCTCTGTTCAATAAACTTAGCAATCTATGCGTATATTTTTATAATATATTTCCAAATTTAAATTTTTATAGTTTTGTTTTCTTAAAATACTTCCATATCCTTTTCCTTAAGTAAACAAAAGAAAAACAGAAAATATTTAAATAAATAATGCAAGTCTTTGTTGATTTACCACGTTAACGATTTGTGAATTTGTTTGCAGAAAAACTTTCCCTTCCAATTTTCCTGTTTCATTCACTTACTTTTAAAGCAGTTCTTAAAAGTATTAAAACAAAAAAAGTCAATTTTAGTAGCAGCACGCCTTTTTAAGTAAACAATAAAAACTATAATTTCTATTGATATTTAAAATAAACTCAACTTTTTTTGTTGCAAGTAAATCAACACATTTTCATATAGAGAAATTCAAATGTACCAGTAAAAGTCCATAGAAGCAGTTGTTCAATGCATGAGTACTTCCGTCGTAAAGGATGCATAGTTTTTGCATTTTATATGAAGTTTATTTCATGTGTGTGGAAAAATTCAAAAGTTTGTCGTTCATCGCAATAAAAATAAGAATAATTTTATTTTGTTTATATTTGAGTAGTTAGAAAAACTTGTATGAACTCTTATAGGAAATATATGTAGTCTTGAATTAAAAACTTGGGGTAAAATGAACGAAATAAAGGATATTTCAAGGACTTTAACTGTGATTTAACATTATTTTTATTTACTTATGCATATGTATATGCATGAAGAAAATTATTACAAATATTTTGGAAATATAGAAATCTTTGAATTGATTTCGTTATTAATTAGAGTGTAAATGAATTAAGAAAAGTGATTTTCAAATATTTTGTGTAATAAAATGAATTAAGTTGTTTACTTAAGCAATAGAAGGTTATGAATACATAATTTGTGAAGCTTTTTGTAAAGTTTTCAGTTTCTTTTTGTTTCAATTCGTATGCATAACAATCGGCGGCGAAGTAAAGGAACTAATAAATGGCAACACAGCTTAAGCAAATTAATGCCTCTACTTGACACCAGAGGTGCTGCAACACTGTTTTACATAAATTTAACAAAAAAAAAACGCACAATAGATGTCTATCTCTCTCCCACTTTACCACCTGCTCTCTCTCTCTACACTATTCCTTTCCCAAAGAAGGTAACACATTAATTAATTAACTGGTAGGCATTAATTGCCTGTTACTTCTCTCTAAAATAAAAACCAATTGATTATCTTAAAATAATGAAATATTTTCATTAGTTATATTGGAACAAGAAATTTATTTCATATATTTAGTGAAATTTTCATAAAATAATTTTAACGAAAGTTGCTTCATTAATCTAACTAAGCGTGGCGTTGGTTGAGTTCTAATGATAATTTTGATTGGATTGATGTTGAAATTCACAGAAGTTATGAAGAAAATGCATTCAATGTAGTGAACGCAAACTGATGAGACATACACAGAAAAAAATTTTAATAAAATGTTTCAAAGAAACTTTTGTTTGAAATAAAATTTCACTTTCAGTAATTTTTTACTGTACACTGTTGACAAATTCTTAAAAAATTCAAACTTTCTATTTGAGTCTTTTATATCCACACATGTTTGTATAGTCTATAAGTTATAGACTATAACACTGGTTCATGCTCATATAAAAATGGCAACAGCGACTGCATAAAGTGTGCGATATTGGTATTCACACAATTAATATAAAATTTAAATTGTACAAAGTCATTTTATTGAAGATTTCTCAGAGAATAATTATGTAGTAATTATCAGTGATTCTGGGAAAATCTCCAATCTATTAGAATACGCTTTCATATAAAATAAAAAATTTTCTTAAGCGGCCTTTAATTGGTGGTGTTCTTTAGAAACAAACATGTAAAAATATATACGAATTTATAGCCTGCTCCTTTTTTTGGAAGACCAGTAACAAAAGATTTTAAAACTTTTTAATTACTCATATAAAATTACTACCTCAAATTTATATTAAGAACAAGTGCAAATTAAAGCAAAACAAATGAGAAGGTAAACACTAAAATTATCATTTTCGTTAGCAAAACTGCAATTTGATGTTTAATAAAACCAAAAAATGCATATAAAGTTATTCAATCAAGATTAAAACATTTGCATAGTTTTCTAAAGTTTATAAGCTTTTCAGTTTTGGATTTATAAACCTTTTAGCAAATGAAAGTTTAAATTTTTCGAAGAAAAAATTTACAAGATTTTCCATAAATTAAATTCAATATTATTTTTATTAAATTTAAACATTTAAAGGAAACATAAAAACATTTCCTGGTAAATATTTTTCAGTGCTATACTTTGTACTTTTATTTGTTCAAGTCAGCAGAAAATGTTTGTCTGAATAAGAAATTTTGTTGAATTATAAAAACAAACATTAAGCGAACATTGTTTTGGTTTTTGTTATTTTTGCTTTTCGACTGACTCCGTTTGACCACCCAAAAATTATGTTTTTATTGATCAGAATCAATTAACTAATCAAGAGTAACTGGGTAGAATTACAGTGTACGCTACTGAAGTAAAATTGATAAAAAAAAAAAGGTAAGATTAGACAAAATTCCCACGACAGATTCTGGCACAGGGCTCCGAAGAAATATGTACGTATATTGGCGTTTACATCTCGGACTCATTTTAGAGGGATTTAAATTCTCCCCGCTCCTTTCTTTGCACACAGTTATATTGACTCGGCATGGGAAAACTTATAGGCCTTACCTTTAAGGTATAAGATATGCTCAACACTTTTCTGTAAAATACTACGAGGAACATTTTTGTAGACCATTTTAACCCTCTAACTCTTCGCAACGTTAGTATTCATCGATCCTGAATATCTTGTAGAGAACTATAAGGCATGCCGACTGACATCCTAAACTGTGAACTGAGGTTCCGCCTATGGTATTTCCGAGACAATTGCAACATGCGTCGTCATTATTTTAAATAAAAGTCTTCAGAGCTCATATAAAGCTACCTTTCCCGATGGCCAAGTACCTCTGCAATCTCTCCTTTCATGGAAATTGTGATCCAAACATGTGCCAGAGTCTTAAATTAACAACTGAAGCTATAAATAAATAGGTAACAAAGCTTTTATTTACAGGTACATTTTTTTATTTAATGGGCTCAGAGCATTTTAGTGGCGTCATATGGTCAACGGATAACCAGTAATAAGGGGAAATGGAATTTCTACCTCAAAGGTTATATCTAATTTATTTTCTTGATTCTAGTTAATTAATTTTTATAATTATTTTTCATTTTGTAACATGCTTACTCCCAAATTTATATTTTACTCTTCACACACAAAAAATTATTTTTTGAATTTGAACAAGTATTTGTGAAATTCAAATAATTTTTTATTTAATTCAGGGCCTATAAATAAATTTTGTATATTCAAATACAAAACTTTTTTTTGAAAAAATCCACCGATTTTTTCAATTAAAATAATTATGTTATCGAACAAAATTTTAACCAAAATCACAAAAAAAATTTTAACAAATTTAAATATTTTAAAAATGTACATACTCGTATATGGCAAACAATGTCGTTTACTAGAACAAAATGCATAGGAAATTTTCGAAATCTTGAAAACGTTATTTTTCTTTACAATATAAAACACCCAAACATGTTCGGTTCTATTTTGCTTCAAATATTAAAAGTTGTCATTATTACTATCAAAATTAAAATTTAACAAAACTGTTGTTAGAAGCGGACAAAAACATTAATAAGATATAAAAATAATTCCAAACAAGGGTTTGATAAAAAATATGTTTGGTATATTTTGTTGTGTGCAGTAAAATATTAAAATTTGTATTACAATACATTGAACTTAACTTTTCTTTATAAATTTCTTATAGTTGTTATTATGAATATACAGAATGAAAATATTTGACATTATAAATTGATTGTGTTAATTAAAAAGAAAAATCTTAAATCCCGAAAAATCCCGATAAATCCCGGGATTCTGAAAATTCCCGGGATACCGGAATTTTTCGGGATTTAAGATTCTGATATCCCAAGTCCCGGGATTTTCAAAAACCAGTCCCGCTTGGCATCCCTAATATACACTCAGTTCTTAAGACATTTGTTACAAACTTTATCTCTAATGCCAAATACTTCCAATGCTAAAGAAGTGGACAGAAAAAAAACTAATCCAAGCCAAACAACGAATAATTCATTAGGTTGCATACAACTGAACGTGGTACGTGCTAATTTTTGCGCAATTGTTTCAATATATGGACAGCAAGCAGGTCGGTGTATTTATGAATTTTATTGTTGCTGTTATAAATACACCCGCAACAAAACAGAAAATAGAAATAAACTGCAAGAAGTTGATTTGGTTTTTTTTTTGCCAAAAACATACACAAATACCTTAATGTGTATGGAAATGTTGCAAAGTTGTCTTTAATGCCAATAATGTTACATATTGCTTTAGCCCATACTCTGTAAGGGAGTACTACCTCCCAAGAAGTTTTCGATTAAATGGGATTTATACTCATGAAATTTGCCTAATAGTGAAAATTTAAATTATATAAATAGTGCTAATTAATAGTCGTCTTGACTGCATTTTCTTTATATCTTTGTATGCATTTTTCCTATTTAAGGCATGAAGTCATTTTAAAAACGCCCCCACATTTTCTTTGAAAGAGGTACTCATTGTTACGGTTGGTTGGTTGGCTGGTTGACGGCACATCATTTTGAAATTTGAAACTCAAACATGTTTTTAATGGCAAATAATTTTATAGTTTTTAATTTAAATGTAACTTACTTGCATCAGTTTGTTTGTTACACGTAATAAAATTTGCACTTACCTAAAATAAAAAAGAAATAAAAAAAAAACATAATTATTAGCATGAAATATGAAAAATAGGAATCAAATTAATTAATGTAGAATTATGATGTAAGAAGAGAAAACCCACACAAGAGCAGTTTCGATTTCTCGGAAGATGATTGTCTTAAGAAATTAATTCAAACTCTAGGGAGTATATGAAATGATCATTAAAAAGCATAACTTAAAATAATTTACATGTAGTACATGTAAGTGTAATTTGTTGTTTCTATATTTCATGCGATAAAATTGTCACTTTGTATAGAATCTAACAATAGACAGTTTAACTCCTGATAACGCCCGTTTCAAATAAGCGCCTGCACTCATCTGTTGTTTTTAGCAATGAGATGCATGGCGTTGTCCTTGATCCTTTCTACACTGTTTAAGCATGCACACACACGCATACATGCGTATAAAAATAATAAACACAAAATAATTCCAACAAAAATAACAATTGTTAAGTCTACCTAAATGATAAACTAAACAAACGAAAAACAATAAATTAAATCATAAAGTCCTGGTTGAAAATTGTTCACCAAAATATTAGAAAAAGGATGTCCGGTATTTGGTCAAGTAATAAACACATGTGTTTGTAAGCATTAAAGCGCCTATTTGTTTAAAATTTAACTGTTTGTTTGTGTAAACCCCAGGACAAAGCCTCGTGTCAAAGTAGTAGTAGTGAATGTGTGCATACGTACGAGTATGAAAATCGTTTAGAAAAACAATCTCAATAAAAATGATTAAAATAAAAATCAATTCACACCTCTAAAAACTAAACAAAGAACATACATGCCTTCGTATATACTTATAAAAATTGTTATCAATTTTAGGTGCCGCTCATACCAAATCTTGCCTCAGCTCAAACCTTAGTAAATAAGGTTTTCAATAGATCGTTAGAGTTCGAGCTCTATTTATATTAACAGCATGTTAAAATGTTATTTTTCTTTTCTGTGTCTGATAAATGACATTTATCAGCCATTTGGCAAACACATGTTCACAAAATGCAAGCAAGCCACCAGCAAAATAACAAAAAGTCTCTAATCGGAATTTGGATAAAAAGAATGCGAGGGATTTTTTGCTGAAACATTTTTAAACGTGTGTTTCACAGACCGTAACTGTCAGTTAGAATTTTATGTTTTTGCATGTTTCTTATTTTAATATTTAAATGCTTGAGAAGAGAGTTCTTCTTATTTTGTCGGCTAAACATTAATTTGTCTTTTAATACCTTGTCTTGGTTTTATAGAGTATGAAGTGTACCTACAAAAAGAAAAGATATAATAAATGAAATCTGTTTGAGTTCTGTTTTGAATTTTATGCTTGGATAAGGAGGCAGGAAGATACCTTTTTTTGTGTGAAAATCGCAAGTACGTACACACAGCAAAATTTCATATTAAAATCGTCGCAAACAAGGTTAATTTAACATTTTTCGGTAGTGATTTTGATTCCCTTATAGGTGTTTCCTCTTGAAATAACTATACTTCATGTTGATTTAATATTACTATACAGTTCAATCAAAATGAAGTTGTTGATACGGAAATAATACGAAAAATATGTTGAATCAAAGTTATTTCAAGTTGAAGAAACCTGAAGTTGATACTGAAATAACAGGAAGAATCATATTGACTCAAAGTTATTTCAATGCGGAGCAGCCACAGCAGCTTCAAACTTTACACTAATTTTAATTGATGATTTAACGTAAGATTTATTTTAAATTAAAGTTATAGACATGTTGATTTAAAATGAAATCAAAGAGGTTTAAGGTTAGATTAATATATTTTTTTTAATTAATATAAATCACTTATGAAATTCATCCGACATGTTGTCACAATTTTATATTAAATAAAATTTATTTGCTGGTGTTTAAGCATTGTCTATACGCAACATTTCATTGGTGCTTTACCAAATCGTCAGTAGACATCAAACACAATTTTGAACACTTACAAACCCCTTATCTTATGTACAGACTTTCAAAACCCATTTGAGAATTCACAAATATGTAAATGATTTTTAAAAATAACCAAAGTAGGCTTTGAAAATTACACAAAACCCAGCAAATAATTTTTTATTCGATATGAATCTATTTTATTTTTCTACAACTTCATACAATTAGGAATCCATCGGATAACAATGAAAGTATTTATAAGGCAAAATGAAAAATAAGATCCAAATTAAACACTTATGAAATCCATCCGACATGTTGTCACAATTTTATTTTAAATGAAATTTATTTGCTGGTGTTTAAGCATTGTCTATATGCAACATTTCATTGGAAATGGAACATTGTATGAAGGTGTAGAAAAATAAAATAGATTCATATCGAATAAAAAATTATTTGCTGGGTTTTGTATAATTTTCAAAGCCTACTTTGCTTATTTTTGAAAATCATTTACATATTTGTGAATTCTCAAATGCTTTTTGAAAGTCTGTACATAACATAAGCGGTTTGTAAGTGTTAAAGATTTTGTTTGAAGTCTACTGACGATTTGGTAAAGCACCAATGAAATGTTGCATATAGACAATGCTTAAGCACAAGCAAATAAATTTTATTAATATAAATCACCATCTGGAAATTTTCGCTGGTAATGCGAAGTTTGTCGGCTATATACATTTACAATACACTAACAACAAAATAAACAACAACAAGTCACACAACTGAGCACAATAGTGCATTGTAGCTATGAACAAAGAAAATAAACACCAACACACTTAAACAACAAATTATTTCTCATAAATTGATTATGATTTCCAACCAAAAGTGCATCGTGTTGCCATTCACAGGAAAAATAACACAAACAATTTTCAAACAAAAGTTTGCCTGAAAATAAATTTAATTTTCAGAAAATGTGTTTTACTAAAACAGTGAATTTTTTGTTTGACTTTTGTTTAGCACAAAAACACCAAAAACTACAATAAAACCCCGTTTCTGTATCGTAAAAAATAACCTTTCACACAAATAAGAACAACAACAATGATTGCAAAAAAAATGTGATTGTACCAAGTTTGTTTACTGAAGATTTTTCAGTGGATCAATTCGTTAATGTTGTTGCGTTAATTCTCATTCATTTTTTTAGAGTCTTTAGATAACCATTTAGAGTGAAACACATTAAACAAAGTAAAATTTCATAATGGCTTAATGGATGATGTTGACTCAGACAAAAATTATGTTTTATATATATTACGAAAAATCCAGTAAATATTTTTGTTTGATTCCGCAAACTATTTGTACAAATACTATATATAGTATTTCTACAAATTGTTTTATAAATTCAGACAAAAATATTGATTGATATATTACAGAAAATCCAGTAAATATTTTAGGGTGATTCCGTAAATTATTTTGTTTAGAGTTTGTAATAATTTTTTGACAAATTGTTTTATAGAATTATACAATTTGTTTACTGAAATAACTCCGTTTTTTTTCAAAGGAATTGTTGATATATTTAGAAATTTGTTTGTAGGTCCGTTTGTAGACAAAATATTTACTAATTCATTGAATTTATTTACTGAACTTGAAATTTAGTTTTTTCTGTGGGTATGTGCAAAAGGGAGGAACTTTAACTCTCCCTTTATAAAGGATTTAACAATAGTATTTTAAAATACTTATGTCGTAATATACCAACGTTTTAATTTTAGCCTTTTATTATGAGTTGGCAAGTTTTTTGATTTTGTTTTGTGTGTAGATGAAATTTACTATCATGGCCCCGTTTCTCAAAAAGTACAAGTTACAAATCTACAAGTAAAATACGCACAAAACAACAATAAAATTTGTAAAGTGTTGTTGTTTTGTGTGTATTTTACTTGTAGATTTGTAACTTGTAGTTTTGAGAAACGGGCCAAAGGTAACAACTTTTAAAAGTCTTGAAAGCATGTTTTTTCAAAGCGGCAATGTTTTAAATAAGGATTTTGTAAGTGGTTTAAGTGTGTTGGTGTGTTTCTTTGCTTTGTTGATAGGTACAAGTTACTGTTGTGCTTTTGTTGTTGTTTTGTTTGTTGTTTATTTTGATGTTCGTGTTGTATACATGTAATTAGCGATAAACTTTGACGTTCGTTTTATTACTTTTATATTGTGTGCTTTGGAACGATGCTCACAATGAAATTATAAAGTGACACGATATTGCTATTTTCCAATTATAAGATACAAATTTGGAATACCTAATTTTATTTTTTTCTGTGTATAAATACATAAAAAGAATTTTATAATCAGAATCATTAACATTATCAAAATAGCGGGAACAACATTGACTTGATTTTATAATCAAGTCCTTACACTGGCACTGAATAATGAGAGATCAAAGTTAAGTTAACGCCATTGTCACTACAATCACAAACATATGCATATGTATGTATTATATTATATGTAACAACCCAGCAAACTATTTTTTCCGATTTCGGTCCAAAGTCGGTCAGAAAGTCTGCACAAGATGCCGAATTCGTATCCGAAGTGGGTAAGAAAACGTACCGGCAATCATATGAGTGGTTGACAAGATACCAGTTCTCTTAGTGTGAGGAAATTCGAGAAATGTCTGAGAGAACTCTCTACGAATTTTCGAGGGAAATTCCACAGGAATTTTCGACATGTCTGAACAATGTCGGAAAAATGTCTGACAAAATATAAGAAAACGTTCCGGTTTAACTGATACTTTTTATATTCTGTCGTATTAATGTCGAAGAAAAGTCGGACCTAAAATAACAAATTTATCAGAAATGTCGTTTAAAATTTTCCATGCATTGTTGTGCTGCTTATGGCTGCTCATCAGAAATTATTTACCCATATTTTATAAGTTTAATAACTCAAATATTTGTGTACATATTCTCAAGAGATAAATGAGAATTATAACGGAAACTAAAATCACACAATGTGTAGAAGAGACTGCTAAAAGTCGTAAGACGTAGATCAGAAAATGTGCAGACTACTCTGTTAAATGTCTTAAGGGAAATTAAATTGCCTTCGGATAATTTGCAGACTATTCTGATATTAATCGGATATTTCAGAAAATGTGCAGAAACGTCGTGCAGAAAACAGCCTGCTGCTCTACCAAATGTCTGGGGGAATTTTAGACAACTCGGCTGATTGTCTGGTTAAGTCTCAGATTTTTCCTGACGTTAGACATGTCAGCCAAAAATGTTTCTGGGATAATATAATTCTGGTTAATAATTTATAGTTGTTTGATAATTTAAAAATATTTATTTGTTGTGGGTTAAGCTAATCTATATGCTCAAAACAAATATGTAAATATTTTTGAAACATAGATTCCTGAGAATATCTCGAATTAATTTAATACATGTTGTTTTTTAATTTTTTTTTAACCATTAAATTAGCTACTCATATAGACTGACTCACACTTGATTTTTATATTCACGCTCCTAAGCATGTTACATAGACCGGTCAACTACAACTACAATAAATGAAAGGACTTTTGATCATATTACGACTATTTTCACTCAAAATTATACTTCAATCATAATAAATTTTAATGATATTATGATCAGGTCGAAATTAGGATTATACTTTACTATAATATGATTTCAATGAGAATAATTTCAGCAATATTATAACTATATGGTATAATACTATTATTAGTTCTGGAGCCAGCGACAAATTTGGTAGGGGATGACCCCGTCTTATACATTGTGCCTGAACTAGGAAAATTGGTTATGGGAAGGAGGATAGAGGGAGTAGTGTCTGTGGACATTCGACTTGAACTTTCCCACACTGAAAGTGACTGGAAAGACCTCTGCGAGGAGTTTATTCCACATACGAACTGTTCGCCCAAAGTACGAATTCTCTCTGCAATGCGTAGTGCTGTTCACTGGAAGATCGACCACAAATTGATGTGCTCTTAATGAAAAATGTGTTGTGCGCAAAAATGATCGTGTTTCGGGAACAATTTTCTTAATTTCATTAGAACACATTCCATTGTTGTAGCGATAGAACAGCGAAACACATCCCACATTGCGTCGATGCTCCAGTGAGTCTATAGAGTTGCCTACCCTACTGTCATCGATATGGTTCTTCGGCCTCTCTTGTACGCGGTCGAGTAGCTTCAAAATTGTCTTTGAAGCACCGGCCCATCATGAGAGTTGTATTCCATTTTCGATCGGATATATGTAAGTTGTATAAATATCAAGCAGTTCAGATGATTACTCACTTCAGTGTTGGAATACCATCCGGCCCAGGAGACTTACTTAGAAAACTGATCAAAACTTGATTGGCGAAAATCGGTTCAGATGCCTTGCTTCCCAATTTTTCCTTAATTAATTTCAAGCGAGAAGAAATAAAACAGAACAAAGTTTAAAAAAATAGCATTACATATAAGAAACCGCGATATTTCACTCGTTAGGCAGTTAGGCAAATATATTAAACAACATTGTAAAAATTATTTATTATTGACTTAAAACCAAAAGTCACATTATCCTTGTGATCCAATATTGATAATGTTTGGATAACTTTTGTTTTAAAGCATTCCTCTGATCGTGGAAAGAATATTAGACTTATCACTCTTATCTTTATCAATATACATAGAAATATACAATGTACATAAAAAATATATGTATGTACTGTGTATATCACTAATTTTTAACTCCGATTATCTTTTACAAAAAAGTATAAAATTATATTTTTTAACAAATTCAAAATACTTTATTTGAGTTCACTGTTTTCCCAGGCATTTTAATAAATAGTTGTCAAACCATTTAATTTAAAATTAACTAACACGACGACGCCACATGACAAACAACACCCCCAAACAACTGCCTGCCTCTCATCCGCAGTTCCTTAAAATTTCCCTGCAATTGAAATATAACGACATTATAAATAAATTGTGATCGTATAAAAACTCACACTTTTTACACAACCGATTAAATGGCAAAAAATTATTCACTAAATTGCAAAAAATATAAAAACTACATATGTATGAACATACATATTTAAAAAATGCAAGTGTGTAAATGATTTTTCAAGCGCGATCGGCTTAGAAAAAACATCGCACTCTCAATTACCAGCAACATTGAGAAGCCAGCAGCCAATGAATGACTCATTTGCAAAAATATTTAGCGGAAAATATATAAAAATTTATATTAACTTTAATTGTCTGTGTCGTCGTGTTGAACAGTTTTTTTTTCTTTTTTTAATTCAAATGACCAAAAGCACTTTACTTATACAAACCATGAAAAGTAAACCACGAGTATTAAAATTAATAAAAAAAGAACTTAAAATTAAATTTTGTATATCGTCATTATTATCAGCAGCCATACAAAACAAAGACCTCACTCAATGCAGCTCAGATGATTTGAGCTCGACTGCAAAGGTTTATTTAAAGTCAATGTACTGCAGTTTAACTTGTACTTTTTTCCTGCACAAGTTTTAATTAAACCAAACATTTGACACTTTTTAAGCCGTGCAGTATTAATACTGTAAGAAATTTATTGGGTAGATGAAAAAGTGAATTCTTATAATCGTATATTAAGTTTTAGGGCCATATTCATAATAATCAGGGCTCGGACATTCATGCAAATAAAAATAGAATTGAAGCGCGCAAAAATATGCATTTACCTACGAAGAAAATGCTAAAACTAAAATAATATGAAAATATTTCTCTTAATTTTTTATTATTATTAGAAAAAAACGTAAGACATAAGAAAAGCGTTAAAGATGTGTTACGGATTATCTACTTTATACTGAAGATTTTGTAAAAAGCGTTACGAAGGGGGGAGGCGGGTAAATAAAACCTTCCAAGCTAGCGACCCTAATCAACACATATTCTACTTGAGTTCAAAATTTGTATTGGATATATGATTAAGATTTGCACAACAGAAGAGAGAACTAACCGGCCATCGTGCTCAAGTACAAAGTCATACAAGCAGCACGATTCACATCAAGTGTGAGACCAGATCTTTTTTCAGACATACTCATTGGCATCGGGGCCAACTGTTGCCTCAGTAGTCTTCGGGCCAACTTCTCACTCAGTAGTCTTCGGACTAGCTGTTCCCTCAGTGGTCTTCAGGCCAACTGTTCACTCAGTAGTCTTCGGACTAGCTGTTCCCTCAGTGGTCTTCGGGCCAACTGTTCACTCAGTAGTCTTCGAACTAGCTGTTCCCTCAGTGGTTTTCGGGCCAACTGTTCACTCAGTAGTTTTCGGAATAGCTGTTGCCTCAGTGGTCTTCGGGCCAACTGTTCACTCAGTAGTCTTCGGACTACCTGTTCCTTCAGTGGTCTACGGGCCAGCTGTTCCCTCAGTAGTCTTCGGGCCAGCTGTTCCCTCAGTGGTCTGCCAATTGTTCACTCAGTAACTTTCGGGTTAACTGTTCCCCTATTTAACATATTGTCGTTTCCGGCTAAAAGTAGACCTTTTGTATTATACAGGCGCCACCTCGTTGCCGAACGGGCCGCAAGGGGACGAAGGCTAGTAGACGAGCCTGGGATACTTACATACCGACGATACGCCAGAGCCGATCTTACTAGGATAAGCCGATTATACCTGCGGACTAAAGCCGAGTCCAATATACACCGAAGATACGCGAAAGCTGAGCACACCAGCCGATTATACCTGTGAACTAAAGCCCAGCACACCAATAAGCCGAAGCCGACTATATCAGTACTAGAGAATTGAAGCCGAGCTCGATAATTGCCGCACCTACTGTCTACCGAACGAGTCGCTGCATTCAAATTATCACTGTAATTGAATTTATATTTATTTAATCAAGACTAGATTTGTTAACCCCAGAAAGGGATAAATAAATCTTATTATTTACGTAAGGTTTGTGGATCCGTATGTAGACCCTGGACGCTACTGAGCGACCTCAGCCGACGATAAAACCACCTTACAATGTTCTGCAAAAATGTTTCTCGTGGTATTTTACATAAAATTGGTAAACATGTATAAACACATTTAAAGTTTTGACTGATTTCTGCCTTTCAAGTTGCATTTGAAGCTTGGGTATCTTTAGGGAAATTTATGTGAAATATTTTTGTAGAACATTTCAGCCCGCTATATCGGCGCTGAACGGTAGTTTTTAGTCCATTTTTAAGAAAGGGTCAAAAACACCCATACAGCGAAGAGTTATAGGGGTAAAATGTTCCAAAAAATTGTTTCTCTTCGTGTTTTATATAAAAGTGCTGAGCACATCCTTAACTCTAAACGTAAGAGTTACAAGATTTCCTATGCCGAGGGATGAACTTTAACTCCCCATAAAATTAATCCCAGATGTAAGCTTTCAAAACACCGATACATGTACATATTTATTTTTGTGTCCTCTGCGAGAATCCGTCGTTAGAACCATGCTATTTTTTTATAATACACTATAATACATATTCTCAAAGTTAAGAGAGAGAAAAGACTGCAAATCACTTCACTTCGGCTTAGATGGGTTAAAAAATTACTGAGTTTCGGCTATGAAGGACGTTTCCAAGATCTCCTAATATATTCCTAAGGATCAAAATCAGCTAACTAACTTTAACTTCTTAAATTTTTGATCAATTATTATAAGAAAAAAATTTCCACCGCAATCCAATAGTTTTTGTTACTTATCCACGGCATGCAATATTATTGCATGCATGTATACTTTTCATATGTTTGCTGTCCGTCCGTCTTTATGCTAGAAAAAAGTGTTGTGTGAATGAAGTTAGTAAACTCGCATAAGTACAATTTTTTGTTGTTCATTGTTAAGGAATTTAGTTGTTGTCTGTTAATGTTCGCTTGCAATAAAGTTGTTGATGACGATGATGATGCTACAGGCTAAAAATAGTCCAACTGTAAGCTCGTTTAAATAAATTTATATTGTTATAAAAATAAATTCTTATATTTATATTTGTTTTTCTTGTCTATCTTTGTTTTCGCTCTCTTTCATAAATGTAACTTAAGTATTTGTTAAATAGACACATTAATTTTTGTTGCATTTATTTTCCCAATAAAAAGTGATCATCATTCACACATGTGTCAAGTCATTCAAGTCAATTTGTAAACGGCTATTAGAAGCAGGGGTTTGATGGAGTTCGTTGTTAATTGCTTCAAATGCGTCGTTCACACATTTGCGTATTGACTTTAGAATTAAGGAAATGAATGCATTTTATATTTTTCTATATTATCTAGCCAATTATTATTGCACTAATAGACAGTGGTAAAAAAAATATTTTATTATATTTTTGAAGGAGCTTATAAATAAAAATAGTGATGGATTTGACAAGATGTAAAAACTGTTGTATTAGATGTATATAGTATTCTGCGGTAGAGCTTTTCAAAACTTTTTAGGGGAAGAGCTTACGTAGTAATAATATGGTGGTACCATCATATTACTAATAAGAGCGAAACTAAATATATTGGATATCTACATTTTCTTCACATATTTTTTTTTATTATAAATTCATAAATAAATTATCACTTAATATAAATTCTTGGCCAATAACATACTAGACGAACTTTGGATCTAGTATCTAATAGCGAATTAGAGGGCTGGGTTCGGACCTAGATAGGTTAACACACCGACGAGTGCAGTGGTCTTTCTAAACGGAATCTTATTGATTCTATTTGAATGCTTGAGCGGAACAGGCTGCCACACCAAGCAACCACTAAATATATCGTTAACATTTTTAAACATCAGAGGATTGCTATATTTTTTTAATATATAGTAAAGAAATAAAAATTAAAAAGTGAACTATAGTACAGTTTTCATGCAGGTAAATAAACTGCTTCTGAAAACTTAACTATTTTTAGAAAACCTGCTCTCCTGGCCACATTTTTTGGGAATTTTTCGATGGGAATTTTTTTTTCTTAAGAAAAATTCGCCATATTCGTTTCATGCTGTATGTATAGCGTGCATGCTTTAATCGACTTGAAATTTCAACTGTAGTAATTTTTGAAGTACATTCGTTTGAAATATGGAATAAAAAAAATTTTAGTTATTAATATGATTATTTCGAACGTATTTTCTTTGTGAATCCAAATTGATTATCATGCTAAGGTTCGTAAAGTTATATTCAGAAAAATACTGTACGTTGAAAAATTTTAGTTTTAAAAAATTGTTGAGAAAAATGTCTAACAATTAAGCCCTGTTTTTGTCAAAATTTAGTAATTTTTCACTACATTAATTGAGATAACAAAAAACATTTTTCTGCATGTTATCAAGGATTGTTTTAAAAATCATGGTATAATTTTTTGAACATTTTGGCTATGCTATTTCTTACCTTAGATATTGGCGAAATAGACAACAAAATCGAAGCCAAAACCCAAAATTTTAAAATTCAAAGCCACATATCTTTGAAAATATAAGAGATATTCGAATGAACTAAACTTTATTTTTTTTTATCTGTTTATGAACTTTACACCAAATATAAATTTATTAAAATTGGATAATATTTGTAAAAGTTATGAGGCCGACAAGATTTTTCATGCCCGAGGTAGTCAACTTTGACACTCTGTAGCTTTAACGTGTGTTTCAACAGGGAGCTCCAACGGTTTTAACATTCTTAAAGCTCAGGTCCTCCTGTATGAGTTTTACATAAATCGGGATGTAATCGGATCGCAAGTTTCAAAGATACTGATTTATTACCCTAATTTCAATTAGAACCACTGTGCACCACGAGTAGGGCTGCCATTTCCATTTTGAGAAAAAGAGGACAACAACCACAAAAAACGAGACATTTGGCCCAAAAAAGAGGACAAAATTTTTTTAAATAGATAAATTAAAAAAACACATTTGGTAATCAAAATAAGCGATGCCGTGTCATTTGAAATAACAACGACAATACTGTGATTCCAACAATGCAAAAGTTTCCATGTAAGACTGAATTTACACGATGAAATATAAATGTATATAAATATATATAAATGAAATATAAATTTTGTTTTGTTGGCAAGCGGTGTATATAATCAAAACGGGTAGGAAGAATGTCATGACTATAATTTCTTGAAATTTTTTATAAAATCTTTGTATTGAATAATTGCCAAAAAAAATATAAATTTCAGCGTATAAACAGACCATGAAATACGTAATTAAATAATTTAACGTAATTAAATAGCGTAACTTAAATAACGTAACCTAAATAACGTAACTTAAATAACGTAACTTAAATAACGTAACTTAAATAACGTAACTCAAATAGAGAATTTAAAAAATCATTAAAAAATTTAGGGCAGTATGGATACGCTTTTTGGCCGATACGATACCGGTACTCAAAAAAAGTATCGCCGATACTGATACGCTTAGTGAATTTAAATTAAAGGCAAAACAAACAAAACAGAAGTTGAGTTATTTTTTGTTATTATACAGCATTGCAGGGATAAAAGTTATCAGTATTTAAAACCAATGGCGCATTCTCATAGTCCTAAACAAAGTTTACTTTAAAAATTTAAAGCCAGTATTGCCATACAAAATATTGGTTGTAAACTCTTAAAGTATACTTTGTTTTCACTATGATTATGCGTCAATATGAATACAATTTTTATTTAAAAAACAAACCATTTTCAAATTTTTCAGAGGAAGACGACTTCATAAGTCTGTTTGAACAAGTCATGCAGTAGAAAATGATCTCTCAGATGCGACCGAACTCACTTGAAAGCTAAAGCGCTCCTGACAATTGTTTTCTAGTTTATGTATATGTCGCCATTGCGCTAGAAAATAAGCGGATGTGTCTCTTTAGATGTACTATAATTGCTTAGGTATCTCTCTACTTCTTCTTTAGAAGAATTACAGGTTAGTCTGGACAAGGGCTCCAAAGCCTAAATGTTTCAGTACCAAACTATTAAATCTTTCATTAAGAATCAATACCAAGTAAATCACAACTTTTTGCGATTTCGATCTATGCTCCCTTTCGGGTAGTTTTGTTAATTGATTTTGTAGTCTTCAGTTTTAGGTTATACTTTGCATTTGATACGAGGTAGATAACCTTGTGCTGTAACTCGTTGTTATATAAATAAAACTCCTCTCAGTTGTTGTTACGCAGAAAAATAAGCCTTGAAAATAATTAAGTAGCTGCAAAAACTTAAGTGTAAAAAGTAGGACAACTCCCGACAATTGCTAAAAAAGAATTAGGACCACCCCTGACGCCCTAAAAAGAGGACGGATGGCAACCCTAACCACGAGGATAATTTTTGTGGAACATTTTAACCCTCTAGCTCTTCGTTGTATTGGTATTTTTGTCATTATCTTAAAAAAGGGCAAAAACTCCCCTTCAGCTGCGTTATACAGAAATGTTCTACAACAATGTTCCACATCGTATTTTGCATAAAAGTGCTCCAAAACATCTCTAATATTAAACGTAAGGCTTACTATATTTTCTTTATGCCAAGAATTATTTGAGCATAAGTACAAAATTAGCATTCAAACACATTTTAAGTATTGAATGAAATAAAAATGTATAGCAAATATTTTTGTAAGACATGTCAGGCCGCTGTATCGCCGTTGAAGGGGAAGTTTTTGCTTTTTTCTAATAAAGGGACAAAAAGATCCACACAACGAAAAGTTAGAGGGTTAAAGCGTTACACAAAAATATGTGTCATGATATTTTACATCAAAGTGGAGAGCACATTTTATACCTTAAACGTAAAACCAATTCTGAATACGAGTAAGTACGAAATTAGCCTTTAAAAACATTTTAAGTTTTTAATGACTTCTAGCGTTCCAGTTGATACCGGCCCTTAGGTGTCTTTACAGAACTGTAATAGAATTTTATGGAAAATATTTTGGTAGAACATTTTAGCCTGATATATTGCTGCTGAAGTGGAGTTTTTGGCCCTATTTTAAGAAAGGGACAAATAAACCCATACATTTAAGACTTAGAAGGTTAAACTTGTTCACAAAAATTTCTCTCGTGATGTTTTACATAAAAGTGCTATACACATCTTATACATTACACGTCAGGCTTACAAGATTCCTCATACCGAGTCGTTATAACTATGTGCGAAATGGAGGGCACTTTAACTCCCTCAAAAATGAAGCTCAGATGCAAACTTCCAAAACGCAGATACACGTGTATACATTGTTGGTGCCTTCTGCCAGAATCAGTAATTTGGAAGATGCTATTTTTTTTGTGTTGTACAGTGTTATCATCTATTACTTTCAAAATACACCAATGTTTTGCAACAAAGTTTTAGAACCTTGAGTTAATTTTAGTTTTAAGTAACAATTCCCACACTTTGCCATCAACACCTTCCAACAAAGTGTCTTCTGATGATGTTCCGTCAACACTCTCATTTACATTTCCATAGCACTCCAGCAACAACCATACATCTAAACACTCTTGCACTAGGAGAGGAAACTAAGAGTTTACACTTCATTTAACTAATTCCTCGATTATTCACACCTTAAACAAATGAGATTTTAAAATTGTAACGAGCTGCAGTGAATGAAAGATGTGACATTCATTTGAAGAATTTGTTTTGAAAAACCATTACGGAAAAAATAATATGATGAAATAATAAAAAAACCAAACTTCAACACTATTTTACACCACCACCATTATAATCATCATCATCATCATCATTCTACAACATCATAAACATAAAAAACAATCCTCACTGTATATATAAAAAAAAACTGCTGTCTAAAATTGTGTTGTAAAAAGAATTAATAACAGGAATCACTGACGGACTACCTTTTAAAAACGTCACTCATCACATAGAAAAGAAAAGAAAAAAAAATACATCGCATTAAATCAGGGTGTTGATGACGATCATCAAGAACCGCACAAAACACTGGAAGACAGAAACCCAGCCAGACAGGCTCAAAATTTTAATAAAATCAACATCATACAACAACAGTAGCTGAACAGTGTAACTGCAGTGTTATTTACTCTCAAGCATTTCAATCAATTAATCTAATTTAAATTTACATTTTTTTCCTCTATTTATTTTCAATGCCACTTCTGGTAACAAAATTTTAAAATAAAAAATAAATAAAATAAAAAATTCAAAAAAAAATTTCATTCATCATTTCTTCATTAGCGCAAGTAAACCCTGCTCTGAGCATCTGAACGATGGATGCAACAACTGTGAGTTTTAATATTTTTTCCAATTTTTCTTCTACTACTCGTACATAAGTAAGTATTCCTTGTGCTGTTTTGTTCCTGTAAATCCTGTAATCTCATCATCAGGTTATATTTTGCCATTGTAACGTTTACTTTGTCTACTGCTACTCTACCACTTCTGTATGAGCACAAGTGGAAACGATTATGCATAATCACTTTTGTGCCATTTCCATAGAGTTATTTCTCGTTTTTTTTTTTGCCTCTGTTCTTTCTTTCCAGGTTGATCAAGCGTTCTTAAGTATTATTAAATGTACAATGGTTGAATGGCATAAATACTTTTTTTTTTTAAATCAGGGTGAATTTAAATTAAGCTGTTAAAAGTAACGAATTAAAGCACACAATGTATGCTCGTGAGCATTTTGATTAGAACGAGGCAGCCAACAACCCTTTCTTCAACATTGCAACAATCAAAATTTTTAAATAACTTTATTAGTCGTGCAGGCATAAGCAATTTTTTTAGTACCAAGTAAAATTGTAATTTAGTATTAGTTTTTAAGTTAAAGAAAACGAACTGAATTTAGTATTAAAGCCTGTGGGCAATCCTGAATGGCAATAGTGGAAATCGAGCAAGACATTCTTTGCAGGAAAACCTTCAAGCAAGCTGAGACGGTAGATTATTTATATACATGTAAATATGCAGTCTTGCATACATAGCTACCAGATAAATTAGTGGTAAACGCGTCAAATTTTCAAGGAAAAATCGTCAAAATCGTCAACATGATTCATCGAAATCGTCAATAAAAATATCGCCTTTTTAAACTATTTACTACAAAGACCAAAGTTCATAGCTTTAGACTCCCTCGGCTGTATAATCTGGAACTGTCCCTATCGGACAATGCAACATATCTAGTTGTCCTGGACACTAAACTATCGTGGAAACAAAATGTGCAACACAGGGTGAAAAAGGCCAGAGTTGCCAATTACTGATGTCGGAGGATGTTTGGTTCCAAATGGGGCCTAATCCCTAACATACTTAAATGGATGTACATAGCAATTGTACTCCCATATTGATTTATGGATCGGTGATATGGTGCTCCGCCATAAGTAAGAAATATGTGGTAGACCAACTATACAGGATACAGAGATCTGCTTGCATCGGGATTACTGGATGTTTACGTACTAGTTCTTCAGAGGCTCTGAATGCTATACTAAACCTAATTCTGATCGACCATCATGTAATGGCTGCATCCTCAAGTAGTGCGGCAAGACTAGCGGCACCTGGGAGGTGGAGATCAAGGACCTATGGTCCTGCCAGAATCTTATGTCAGTTACCACCGACACTGAGGAAGCCCACCGATTACATTGTACCTCATCTGGACTTTGACAGTACATTCAAAGTTCTTATTCCATCCAGACGGGAGTGGATGGGGGGAAACATAGAAAAAGACTTCAACTTCAGGATGTATACTGACGGATCAAGAATGATCTGCGGTGTGGGCTCTGGAGTCTTCTCGCAGGACCTTGGAATAAAACTCTTCTTCCGACCTTTTGATGAAGCTTGTGTATTTCAGGCTGAAATATTGGCTATAAGGGCAACGGGTAGGGCAGGGGTGTCCAAGGAAGAGTCAGCATCTTCGTCGACAGCCAGGCGGCACTTCTGTTTCTAAAGTCACACACTACTTTTTCTACTCTAGTTAGGTAGTGCAAAGACGTGTTATCCAGATTAGGTGGTCAGACTGACGTCACCCTGATCTGGGTTCCCGCACATAGCAACTTCCCTGGCAACGAGCAGGCGGATCAGCTTGCCAGAGCTGGATCTGCCATGGTCGTCTCCTCTGCTGAATCGGTAGTCATGCCATTTGGCACTATTAGAAATTGCATTCTCAAATATTACCGGCAGAAAGCTGAAGATAGGTGGCGCAAATTGAGCACGTGTAAGGTAGCTAGGAAAATATGGCCTTGCACAACACAACTAATTAACAAAAACCGTGGGGACATCACAATGCTCGTCGCAGTAGTGACGGGCACTGGCCAATGCGTTCTACAGTAGTTGCCGGGATCAAAGCAAAGAAGAAACAGTCTTCCACTTTCTTTGCGAATGCGCGGCCTTGCAACTCTCGAGACACAAAATCTTGAGCAACAGCATAATAGACGAACTTTTTGAGCTATCAGGGATAGGTCTGGGTGACTTGCCTAGGTATCTCCATGCGACGGGTTGGATCTAGTATCTAATACCGAATCCGAGGCCTGGCTTCGGACCTACATAGGTTGACACTGACGAGTTTAGTGGCCTGTCAAACGGAATCCTATTGATTCTACTTGAATGCTTGTGCGTAACAGGCAGCCACGTAAACCAACCAACCAACTTAAACAACAACCCCCATATGCAAAAAAAATAAAGTGTCTTTGAAATGTATGTTAAAACCGGGTTTTCTATGGAAATTTTGTTTTAGCACACATTTCAAAGACACTTTATTTTTTTTTCCATATAGGGGTAGGTCGTTAAATAAACCGCAAAAAGAACTAACTAATAAAAAATTTATTCGGCTTTTTAATAAATTCCGACGTATTTCAGTACATTTTTTTTGAACAAAGACAATCCGCGAAGGGACTAGATTGTCTGCGGAAAACACCCAGGGTCTATGGCGGAAATCGAACCCACGACCTCTGCACTGATGGGCTAGCTTCGCTACCACTCAGCCACAGAGGCACCCCAAATTATCCGTGAACTTTTAATCACCATGTCTGATGTTTTTTATATTCGCTTAAGAATATGCCCAGCAAAAACTTTTGTAATTTTTGTAATCGGTAGTAATTTATTAATAGGCTACAAAGAAATGGGTGGTACTTATTAATCTTATTACTATACTTTAAATTAGAGCTACTACTTAGTTTTTAATAAAATTACTACGTACTTTTCTCATTATCTGAAAATAGTTATAATTTTTTGTTATATATTAATAAAATAAGTAGAGAAGCGCTTTTTAAGTCAACATGTGTTTGTATATGAAAACTAGTTTTTGTCGCTTACACTTATAAGTCAACAACAGCTGAATGGGTAAAGTACTTGTCTTCAAATTTGAACGAGTACAGGTTTGTATCCCAGCTGGGTAAAAAAATAATAAATTGAAAAAATATAAATAAAATATGATGTGTATAAATTTTGTTTTTCATTTTAATTTGTTTATTTGACTACTTATTTTTAGCTTCAAGTAAGCCAAATAATAACTCGTCAATTGCTGTGACGATGTAAATACATTTGTAATGGATTTCCCTTACTTTTTCGACATCTCGTACAAAAAGAAGAAGTTATCGAAATAAATTGTAAGTAAGAAAAGTTTTTGTTGGGTGGTAAAATTGAGATTGTTGAATAAATTTGGACTAAGTAGGAAACAAAAGACTAGAATATCTCTTTTTCGCTTCTGATAGTTGTTTCAAAAAGTTTTAAAGTTTCATATCATGCATAGGAAAAACATAACCATCAAGCAATATAATCAGCCTTATTACGGTTGTCGTAGCCGTGACGAAATCGATAACATGTGGCAACACTTGCTATATATTCTACATTGTAGTCGTTAAGTTTCGACTGCGACAGCCGTTGGTAAAAGTGAAAATTTCCGCAACAGTTATTAGGCTACCTGTAAGTAAAGCATTATTATGAATTAGACTCAAACGCCAGAAAACACTCAAAACTCAAAATGTGTTTAAGGGTTAATTTCGTACTTATTCAGAGTTACTCGGCATAGAAAATCGTGTAACTCTTACGTTTATGGTATAAGATGTGTCTAGCTTTTTTATGTAAAACACCACGAGGAACATTTATGTAGAACACTTCAGCCCACTATATCTCCACTGAAGGTGATTTATTTGCCCTTAGAGGGTTAAAATGTTCTGAAAAAATATTCCTCGAGGTACTTTACATAAAAGTGTTAAAGACACAAAGAAAACAGAAGCGTTGAGACAACCGTATTTGTTGCCATTCGAATTTCGGCAGTCGCACCAACTATCATAGGATTCTTGTTGAAAAAGAAGTTATTTTACAACCGATAAGACGTAAAGTAAATTTTGAAAAACATTTTTTTTAGTTGCAAGTACCAATAACACAGAGCAACAGTGCAAAAAACACACGAATTTGACGGTATAGGCTCGATTCTACTATCAGTTTGGCGAATAATATCTTTATTACAATTATGCTTTTATGGTAATGAACATGGATTGTTTTTGGATTTATAAAAAATTGATAGCGTGAGTTGATATGCAACTCACATTTTATCGGCCTAGCCATTGTGCAACCAACCTTTTTTCTAGGTGCACATTTTAAACCTCAAACGTAGGGCTTACAAGATTTCCTATGCCGGGTTACTATAAGTATGTACAAAAAGGCGGAAATGTAATTCCCCCTAAAATTAATCCCAGATGTAAACTTTCGAAACGCCGATACACGTAATTTAAAACAAAATTTATTTTGTTGTATAGTGTAATGTAAAGCCATTGAGCTTAATATTTTAATATGTACAATCATATTGGATACAATTTTTCTAAAAACGCTCTTAATAAGATTTGACTGTAATGACCGAGAAATAATTTCGATAATTTAACAAATAATTATTTCGTGATCGTGAGTTATCTTAATCGAGAGCAGTGTTTCTTTCTTTTATATAAGCGTGCGCTAAAACAACAAGATTCCCGACTAGAAATTTTCCCAATACTCATATTGGGGCCCGATTCGGAATGCATGTGGCAAACCCAAAAGGGTTATCCCATTTGGTATCAGATCTGGAACTTGTTGGCATAACCTATCTACAAATTAGTGACTTAACATAAGTTCTTCCCAAGTGGGAAACTGTTGGGAACTTGTTGGGAAAATCTAACACAGATTTTTAATCGTATTTTTTGCTCATCTTCAACAGAGGTAATTGCTACATACTTTTATCCCTTAGATAGCTGCAACAATTTTAATTCAATATTAGAGTTTGATATTTTCCGGATTTTAGCAAATTTTTCCAAATACTTTTCTGCGTTACATCGGAAAAGGGATCCCAGTCAGATCCCAAATGTGTTTGCATGAAAATTTCTAGTCGGGTTGTCCATGAGTAAAATCTTGTTATGGTGAGAGCGAACGTGTTTGAGTGAAAAGTTTCTCACGATCCCATCTCTATTTTGCACACACTATCCTTCGAAATCTTCTAAGCGATTTCAATAGCATTTTGTGAGTGTGCATCGTTAATTCCAAATTAAGAGGTAGGATACTGTTGGGCCAAGTAGGTGGCGCTGCTGTGATAGATCTAAAACGTTTCTCAAACTATTTTTCTAATCCAAACTGATTTTTGAGTCACTTCAGGTAAAATCAGCGTATAACAACGGCTTAATGTAACGTTAATTAGTTTTAATACACTTGAACATTCCGATAATTTGAGGATTTGTATACGTGGGAACAATAATAATTTGAGGGTTTGTATAGGTGGGAACAAAGATAATTTTCGTTTTCTTTTTCCAATCACATATGATATTATTTTTTCCTTTAATCAAACAAAAAAAAAAGTACACATCATAAAGTAGAACTGAATGAAACTGAACCGTTAAAGACTTTAAGAAACCCTATATTTTTACATATTTCTTTTTTATCTACATTAAATCCATTGCACAATTGTTTGATTGTCTAGAAAATATATTCATGATTGAAAAAATCTCATAAATGTAAACAAAAATCTAACTTTTCATAACCACCTTCATAGGTCTACTCACAAAGAAAGAAATAAAAATACCAAAAACGATTACCAACAAAATGTAATTTTAGATTTTTGCTTCAGCAGAAAAAATTCTAATAAAAACTGCAAAATGTATGTATTTTTTTCGCATCACTTTTCATATCAACAAATTTTATTGCACTTTTTTTTGCCCCACCTACGATGAGAATACTACCAATTTTACCAGTAACAGTTCACAATTTTTCTTCTTTTTTATTATTTGACTTGTTTGCTTGACTATGAAATCCAATCTTTACCAGCCATTATCCTGTTAAATTGCAACAACAAAAAAAGGTCTAAAAACTTTAACTAAAAAATCTGTATTTAACCAGTCAAGGTAGTACATAGTAGCAAAAAAAACTGCTAACTTTAAATGCAACGTGTGCCAAATTGGTTTGATTGTGGTGTTTCGTTTTTTTTTCATTCTCATCATATGAAAACTAGAAACGGGTATTTCAAGTTCAAGCCTCAGACATGCCAGCTGTCAGTATTGAAATTGCTACAGGATATTCGCACTTTAATACAGGAGTTTTTTTATGAGTTTCAGATGGATTAAAAAAATGGTATTGAAAGAAAGGGTTGGGCTTGAGATAATACTGCCTGTGCAGTATTACTGTGAGTGACACATAAACAGATAGTTTTACACGACAGTTAGACATTTGATATGAATTAGACATTTAAAAAAAAGCAAAATGTGTCATATACTAATTTTTAATTCTTGATATGAGTACTATATAATTTTCTTATTTTCGGAAAACTTTAAAATCGTATTCCTCAAATCTACGCGTTTCGAACTTTTTTTATTGCCTGGATGGTGGAAGCAAGATGAAATTTTTAAAATATGAAGTTTTTTATACAAAAAGCGAAAAAAATTTTAATTTTTAACGAAATTGTATTTACCTCGTTTTTATTTACCTCTTTGAGGAAACTATGAAAACAGTTTCTCCATTAAAACTCAGGGCACTATTCCGAAAAAAATTAAATGTTCCTAATTCCTTATTCAATCAAACCCCTTTTTAAATACTTTCAATAACTGTATAATAAATGTTTGAAAATTTACTCAATCCTTTTAGCAATTTTTTCATCTACCGTTTCCAAAGTGGCACTTTATATTATATTTGTTTTCATCTCAAACTGATTTGTCTGTTCTGGAGTTTAATCATAAACAGTCAGAAACAAACTAAAACTATCAAATTTAATATTTGTTGGCACAAGCTAAAATACTCATATTGTACAATTTAAACTTGTAATACGATATTTTTTCCAAAGAATATTTATTTAGCGGTAGTAACTGACAAAAATAAGAACAACAAAAACCCGTTTGTTTTGATTTTCGAAAACTGAAACGAAAATTTCTGTTATTTTATACATTTTTTTCTTAAACTATTAAACGTATATAATTTATAAAACAGCTGAGTAAATAGAAAAAAATTAATTTGGTGTGTTTTTCGTAACATTGTTAAGAATATAAAAGATATATTTTTTAAGGTTATTTATAAAAAGAATGAATATTAATACAAACTAATTAAGAAAAATGAAGTAAAAGGATTTAAGGGATCTTTTTTATATTTGGAATAAATATATTGAAGTTAAGAAAGAAAACACTTGCTATCTATTAGGGTATTCACTCGAATAATGTTTGATCGATTAATCGAATAATTGAAATCAAATAATGTTCCGATCAGACAAAAAATTTTGATTTCGAGTAAAAATTTATTAGATTAATTTAGGTTGATTAATCGAATAACTTGACTAAAAAAATTTATGCACATTTTCTTTTTTTAATGGTTTTACAAGAAAATTAGTTTTGTCGTATAAAATACTACTTTATGCATCTAGAAAAAATACAGAATCGATTCAATAAATTCAAATTCATTTTTCTCAATTTCTCTAGCGTCTACGATTAGTGAAATATCATTTTTAATGATGTGAGAAATGTACAATGAAAAAAAATATATGAAATGAAAGAAAAAACATTATTTTTTAGGACTAAATGTATTGATTTTGTTTAATAATTTATTGAATTATCCTGTACTGTTCTCCATGCGAAATGAAAATTTTCGGAATTGTCAAAGCTTTGTTGTTACAATTTGATATTTATAACAACAATGACAGTTCCGACTATTTTTATTCCGCATTGTATACATAACAGATCCGAATATTATTAAACATTTGAATAGTTAAAAAACTACTTTAAATGATCAGTTTATGAGCTAATTCATGCAGAAATATTGTTTTTTCTTTTGTTTTTATTATTAAAATATATAAAACACGAAAAAACTTCATTTGTTTTATTTTTGTCGACAAAAATTTACGAAAACCCGAGTAGATTCAAATATTTTTCGATTAACGTGAATAATTTTTAGCACTTAATTAAACTTACTCGAATAACTCGAACGAAATTAAAGTTTTATTCATTGTTCGGGTAATTTAAAAACCTCAATTTCGATTTATTGATTAATCGAACAATTGAAAAGTCGATTAAAATGAATACCTTACTATTTATCAATTTTATTGGTATATTGAATAACTTTTAACAGCCGCCAGCCATATAGACTATTATATTGAAACTCAGTGAAGCAGTTTTAGTTTCGATCAATTTGTACAAGTAATTCCTTAACCCTACAGTAATAATATTTGTCGTTTCGACGAGTACCGCCCTTTCGTTTTCGTTTATTTCTTTAGGGGCTATTAATATGTTACGTAACGCTCGAGGGGGGGGGCTAAAGATTTGTTACGGATTAGATAATTTATACTGAAAATTTTGTAAAAACCGTTGCGGAAGTGGGGGGAGGGGGTATAACAACTCCAAAGCGTTGCGTAATATGTGACTAGCCCCTTACTGCTTGATTCGATCGATTACTCTAAAATTTTCTGTGACGTTAGTTGAATCTACGGTGGTTAGTACTAACGTGATTATTTTTTTCAGACACGTCTAAGATTTGACGGGAAGACGCAACGAGTTCAAAGTATTTCTGAATATATACAATTACGAGATGTTATCAGTAAAGAGAATAAGAGCAGTAATAACAATGCTTACGAATGGAAATAAAAGAAAAAAACGTAGTATGTACAGTCAGCTTATCATATATGCAAAACCCTATTTGTAGAGATCATAAAATTGAGCTTTGTGACTCTTTCTCAAATTGAAGTTTTTGGTCAGTTTTTATTGTATTTAATTAATATATGTTCTTATAAGTTTCAGTTGGTTTTTTTGTTGTATTTTATTATACAAAAATTTTTTGTTAGTCTTTTGTGAGCCCTTGCGACAAAAATACGAAACAAACTGAACTAATAATTTAATAAAATAAAGTATTTTCTAAACCAATGAAATTGACACTTTGATTTTAATTCAATATTCTAGATATGGAGAAGCCAATAATATTAATTTTACAATAGTTTTTATTTTTATTTGTAAGAGAAGCTGATTTTAAAAAAGACATCGTGAAATCGACGAACATTAGTTACAATGTATGTAAAATATGCTTAGTACACTAGGGTTAAGATGTAATGCATAATTTGATCCCAACCAATAAGTTTTTTTTTTAATACTATTTCTCTCGCATGGCGCCATCTATATGAGATATTCTTCTCAATATATGCCAGGATGTTGTATTCTTCGGGCAGCCTGAAAGGCGCCCTCCCGTTAAATCATTGAGATGCAATAATAAGTGGCATCTATCTGCCTTTCAATATCTCGAGAGCAAAACAGGTGATTTAATGAAATAATATTTTCTTTCATCTCTTTCAAACCCTTCTTTTGCAAACAAAAATAATAATGATAATAATTAAAAAAAAATACTAATGACCTTAACGTGTGCTATTTCCACCCAATAAACAGTGGTTAGAGAAATGGCAAATTCAAAAAGTCATATTAACCTGATGTGCTGTGCGCTTCAGAGTACCGGGATAACATCGTTTTTCACTGAAGTCGACGACGATGATGATTAAAGATTATTTGCAACAAAAAATAAATAAAAGTAGAAATAAAACTGATGCTGATTACACATTTATAAAAGATCTAATGAGATCTTAAATGTAACAAAGTACGGGGAAAAATTAAAGGCACTGGATGAAAACCAGGAACAAAGACAAAAACTACCCCAGCATTAGAGGAAAAAATTATCAAAGACTCCTTTCCAGGGTTGAGAAATGCAATTGAGGTGAGTTTGGAATGTAAATGGATGTGTTCGTATGTCTGTATAGACTTTGCATAAGGGTTCATTTTACTCATGGTTGTGCATGTGCGTGTGTTTGTATGTACCGTTTTTTGTTTAAACGTGTGCAAATCTCTAAAAGGTGTACAAAGCCGCGTACGTTTCATATGTGTGATTTGTTTTGTTGCTTCATAAGGGTTTTATGGATTATTAAGGTTTTTATTTCATGGGATTTGATTTGAATTTATGCCACATCTCTCTAAACCAAAAGTGAAACACCGTTGAACATTCAGTCGATGGTAGAGTATGATGGTTGCACATGATGATTTTGCAATTCTTTGCATCGATTTTGATATAGTGGCTGCGGAAAGGCACATGTTCATTTCATCTACACTCGATTGCATTTTTTTAATCGTCTGTGAAAGAAACATACACAAACATTTTACATGAATAGTGCAAATAGAAACAATGGTATGAGAAAGGTAGGTCGTGTTGTCGCGTGCCATTAGAAAAATATTGAAGTTTAACCAGCATTTTTTTCTTTTTTATTTGCTTTTATCTCAAAAGGTATATCCGATAGCAATATGCGCTCCTGAATCCCGTAGGCAAAGTGTTCGAGACATCATCGATGTATTTGCGAAAGAAGTATCTATCCTTGACGAAGAATGATAACGTTGGTAACGTGCTACTAAAGTTGTCGTCAACTTAAAAATGTAATAATCGAATCGAACTCACAACATTCACACTAGTAGGCTAGCAAGCTACCTACTAGCCTACCGAGGTAGTCTAAAACTTTATACAAAAACACATTGTGTCTTTAATATACGTAAATGGAAGTACAACAACTTGGATGCAGTTGTCACTCTTGTTGCCGCCAATAACACCGAACATAAGTCAACTACGATGCAGTTGTTACTCATGTTGTCGCCAATCAGACCGTACAAGTACAAGTTGTTAATCTTCTTGTCGGCAATAGCACAAATTTCTATAATCTTGTCAGAACAGATTATTTATACACGACAACGTATAACACTTTGTCACCATACTTTTTTCAAAATGTGTTTTATAGGCGACAAATCATTGATTGTCTAGCAGACAACATCGATAAAAATGTCGTCGATAACAAAACTGGGCCTACAGGGAAGTTTACAAGGAAATACATGTAATAAAATATAAAATCCTCTGCCAAAAAAAATTTTTAATACATTATTTGAATTTTTTCTTTATATTTACAAGGGATTGCATAATTTTTTTACTATGTATTTTATTGACATTGATATTTTATTATGACCTCAGGTCTAAAATTTGTTAATGTTATTTTTAATGTTTAGAAAGTTTTTTCGCGCTGTTTGTATTTATTTATGGCATGTGCTAAGAAAAGAAAAGCTTAGAAGCAGCAACAGTATTTTGGAATTAAGAAAATATATAATATGCACAAGAAAGACACCACCTAAGAACATTTCTCAAAATGTTTGGCAAAAGCTTTTCCAAAAATTTTTAAATTGTTAAAATCTGAATACACTATTGAAAACTACATATAATTTTCTAAATTTTGAAATGTGCTATGTCTATCTTTGTCTTTTAAACGTGTAACACTAATGCACTTATAAGTAAAATCTGGTACTGAAATAGCTTATCTTGGCCTAATCAATCATACGTCTACTTAATATTAGGTTTAAGTGCACATAATACATACTTGAACAACGGGGAAAACTAGTATTTTGTGTATAAGTCTCACTTGTTTTTAATGCAGTAAAATCTTTGATAGAATCGGACTGTGCATTTAGAAACTACAGATTCATTTCCATTTTTGTCCAAAATACCCCACTGTGCATTAGTAGCAATAGAAATAGCCGTAGCAATACGAACGGCAATAGTAATATTGAGGCTAGGAAAGAAACGAAAACTAAAAAGGTGAGAAGAAGTGAAAACTTATTTGAAAAAGTAAAGGTTTAAAGTTTTAAAACAGAATAATTATATTAAAATTTGCTTCAATGAGAATATCGAATGTATGTATACGAGAATATCTAATCACTTTAGAAAAAGAAAAAAGGAAAAGCTTATCAGGTAGATGGCACGTATGTAAGTCTTATCAACAACCAACATATTTGTGTGCAAAAAAAAAATATAAGCGCATAAAAGTCATATTAGTAAAACCTTTGGTAAAATAAAATAGAAATCTGGGGGTGAAATATTCCTTTTAATTCATATCCTTGCAACATCCTCACTTTTTTACACAACCACTTTACTTTTACTTTCATTACCACTACTTTAACGAAACAAAAATTCCCAGCGGTAAAAGTTACGAGGCATTAACTAAACAGGCCTTTTTAAAGGCCTTCAAGGACCTGAATTTGAGATCCAAAAAATAATTATTTTCTACGTTCTCAGGATAGCCTTCTAGAAGGCATCTACACTCGTTTCTAAAAGATCCGATACACATTCGCTCTCCCTTCTTTTGGAAGGAATATTCTATTTTTATATGTTTTGTTTGTTTGATAAAAAATTTTCTTTAGAAATAATAAACATTCTCGTATTTTATTTTCGCTAATAATTTGTATATAAGACTGACATTTTTCGTACAAGAGGCATCATACATGCTGCTATTATGTCGTTTATCTTGCAGCTATTACATCATTTCCTATTTGTTCTTAACAAAATACTCGAAATTTAGCCTCATATGTATAAAAAAATTTTTTGGATGAAAAGAAGGAGTTCAAAATAAAAAAACACTATAATCCAAAATATAGAAGCCGCTAAAAAATACCCAGATAAAAAAATACCTCCATTTGATTTTTCACAGACCTTCCAGACCAGGCCTACTATCAGACATGCCTCGTATGACCTGCAAATAGGTCTGCTAAAGAATGCTTTCAGTCAGGCCTGCTGAGTAATCGATCGAGGAAGGCCTTGGCCCGCAATGACATTGCATATAAAAAAGATGTGAATATGCAATGGGAGTGGAGGTATTAACAGCCTGCTAAATAAGGCCTTATAGAAAGCCTCTTTACTTCTACCATTTACCGCTGGGTTTCCAATTCTCCCCGAGAGTGTGTGTAAGCGAACGTGTATGTGTGTGAGTGTAAATGTATTAAACTCAATTCATTTAATACACCTTTATTACAGTTGTATGACTAAGGATTCAATGATTAATGCCGCAAAAAAGCAAACGCATACGTGTTTGCAAGTCTCAACCCAGCAGAAGATTCTAACATACGGCCGCCAGAATCAAGGTAAATTTTTCAATAAAATATAAGGGATGCAATTGAAAAGAAGAATACACCAACAGAAAGGGAATTAAAATTAAAAACAAAAGCCGTTTTATTTGAAATTATATTGTGATAAAAGGTGGAAACAAAGAAATCAAAGCTAAATTTGTATACAAAGAGAGCCGGAGTAAAAAATGAAAATAAAAGTGCGTCTAGCACGAGTCAGTCACATTGTGGATTATTTATTTCGAGAGGGGGGCAAAAATTACGCTGATTTATAATAAAACGAATTAACAAAAAAGAAGGTTTATAACAGAAATGTGCAAAGTTTTTTTGTATTGGGTGAATGAACACGAGCCAGCAAGGTGAGTTTTTTGAAAGGTAAAATTAACAGGAAAAAAGCGAAAGAAGGCAGGGAAGAAGAAAAGGAGAAAATGGAAAATAAACAAAATAAACCTGTATGATATTGAATTAAAAATATAAACACAGCTGATGCTGTAATTAAAACAAAAACAACTATGTACTCGTAATGTAAGTTACTTTCATACAATCCTGCTATGAACTACACATTCACATGATATCCTTGCTGATTTATAGTATACTTACAGTTAGAGTTCAATTTGCATTCGTAGTTGTTGGACAACAATTGGCATTGTATAAGGGTGTAAATCTGTGTGTGGATTAAAATTTGCCTGCTTTTCTGTTGCTTTTGTGTTTTAATGTGAAAAAAAAAATTGTCATTGAGTACAATTTCCATGCAACTTGGTTGACTTTTTTACATTTCGTTCCTAATATAAGGAATAGGTGGATATTTAAAATATACATATAATGAAAATAATGTTGACTTTTATAAAAAAAAAACCTTTTTGTGTGTGCTGACTTGACTGATCATTTCTCACAAGCATATATTTAAATTTAATATGTATTATGTACGTATGTACATATCTGTTTAAGAAAAAGGTAATGAACGGGTTAAAATTTAGAGTTTTGTAATTAATTTTTTTTAAGTGAAGGTACGCACGTATTAGGTAAAGAATTATAGTACAAAGGTGGATGAAGTAATATACATAGTTCTAATGACTATATACATATTCACTGGCATTTTATTAAGAGAGAGAAGAACGCTTAAAGCTCTTGATGTCCAGAAATAAAAGGAAATTTAGTAAAAAATAAACTTCATCCGCATTTTTAGTTCAGTATTTTTATTTAACACAGTTGTTAAGATTTATATTTAGTGAAGTAAATTAAATTATACTGTTCTCGAAGGTCGCAATATCCCCCCATCCGTATTCATTCTTTTTGTTTGATTTCTATTTTTAGGTAGGTGTTAGTTTGCTAGGAACACTAACTATTTAACAGAGGAACATTAACTATTTAACAGAATTATTTAATTGATTATAAGGATCTATTAGTTCTTCATATATTCAGCTTGATGACACTCTGTCATCAAAATTGTGACATCAATGTTATGATAAAAGTCATCAATAAAGCTAAAACTGCCATCAAATTGATGACAAATGTAATCAGAGAGTTTTGTTATAATATTAGTGTCATTTATGATATGGCCGCAACGTGGATCAATGCTTTCTTTTGTATGGTGACTTATAGTGAAATTTAACGTAAGGAATTTTTTTAATACAAACCAACCTCATAAAATCCATTTTACGGGATATTTTAGTATTAACTGTAAATAAGCACGAAATTTTGTATCCCTTAAACACATTTTAAGTTTTGAATAATTTCTGGCATTCAAGCTGAGTTTGGAGCTTTAGCGTCTTTAAAAACTTCTAGTAGAATTATTTTATGACAAATATTTTTGCAGTCGTTTCATTAGGGTTGAAGGGGATTTTTTTGCCCATACAGCGAAGCGTTAGAGGGTTAAAATGTTCCACAAAACTGTTGTTCATGGTGTTTTACATAAAAATGCTAAGCCTATCATATACACCAAAAGTAATGATTACAAAAAAGGAGGGGTGGGGTGAACTGTAACTCCTTCGAAATAAATCCCAGATGTAAACTTTCAAAACGTCAATACATGTACATATATTCGTTTTTGTGCCCTCTACCAGAATCTGTCATTAGAACCTACCTTGTAATTTTTTTTTTGTGTGCTGCACAGTATTGTCAAAACTAACAAACTGAGTCCTGATATAATAACACTATCTAACAAAATCATGTCTAGAACGTTTATGTAAAACACCATGAGGAATATTTTTCTGGAACACTTTAACCCTATAGCTCTTCGTTGTGTGGGTATTTTTAACCCTTTCTTAAATAAGAGGCAAGAAAGTCCCCCTTTCAGTGGCATTATAGCGGGCTGAAACGTTCTGCCAAAATGTTCCTCGTAGTGTTTTCGTAGAACTATAGTACAAATTTATTGCAAATATTTTTGTAGAGCATTTCGAGCCGCTATATCGCCGCAGAAGGGGAGTTTTTTTTCTGTTTTTTTTTAAGACAAAAACTACCCATGCAACGAAGTGTTAGAGGCTTAGAATGTTTCATAAAAATGTGTTTCGTAGTGTTTTACATGCAAATTTACATACAAGCACAAGGCTTACAAGATTTCCCATGCGGAGTACTATTTACAAATAAGTACGAAATTAGCCCTTAAATACATGTTAAGTTGGGAACTTTCGTGTGTTTAAAGCCCTATAGAATTCTAATGCATATATTTTTGTAGAGCATTTTGTAGAACTATATTGCCGTTGAAGGGATATTTTTGTCTCTATTTTGAGAAACGGGCAAAAAGTACCGTTCAAGGAAGAGTTAGAGGGTTCGAATGTTCTATAAAAATGTTTTTCGTAGTGTTTTACATACAAATGCTAAACAAATCTTAAAGCTTAAATGTAAAGGCTTGCTGCATTTCACATTTTAAATTTTGAATATTGTTATGGCAAATATTGTTGTAGAACATTTTAGCCCGCTATATTGCTGCTGAAGGGGATTTTTTGTCCTATTTTAAGATGTGGAGAAAAAGACCCATACAACGAAGAGTTATAGGTCTAAAATTATCCACAAAAATATTTATTGTGGTGTTTTACATAAAAGTGCTGAACACATCGTTTACCTTGAACGTAAGCCTTATAGAATTTCCTATGCCGAACCACAATAGCTATGTGCAAAAGGGGAAACTTTAATTCCCCCTTAAATGAATCCCAGATGTAAAATTTCGTAAGAACTACGATCTGTACAGTTTTCAAATATTTTAATACTTTGGCTCAAACAGCTCCTTAAGCAATTATGTATATGTATATCGTCATATAAAAAGCAAAATGGCCAATCATAATTTTTAACAAATGTTTGAAGAGAGATAAAAAGGTTAATAAAAAGCAAACTGTTGTTATTACAAAAACTGTTTTTTTTCAGAATAGTATCATTAATTGAGATCTTATTAATAATACTACCCCACAATAGTTAGCTGAACATTTTTTTAAAATTATAACGTGTTATATGACGATATAGAGAAAAATATTCTTAATTTAATTCATTGCCAAATTTTTAATTAACAAACTGCAATATTTATTTAACTTTAACAAACCATGAAATTCTTATAGGAATTTCTCTTGCAACGGAAATTTTTATTTCTGTACCCTTATGACAACACATTGAGCCCGTATGTGAAATTTTTCACACAAATATCTTACAAAAACTCGTACAAATGGAAAAAACTACTAATTTGACACGCTTTTCTACTTCATCGACTGCCACAAACACTTAAAAGGACGAGAGCGAGCAGAACGCTCTCAATTACTTTTCATACCTTAGGGTCTAATAACGATTCACCGTTATACTCCCAAACAAAGATTTATTTGTACTGTTTAACGTAGAGAAAAAAGAAAGTATCATTTACCTGTATGTGCTGCTTGACTAAATAACAATCCAACCGGGAGGGTTGCCTGCTGTTTTTTTTTCAAAATATCCTTGCAAAGTTCTGTTACGAAATCAACGAACACACAGAAAATTTCTCGTCTACACTCTTTCATTCATTCATGATTTTCGCTTTGAAAATTTGTACAGGATTAAAACCTGGTAAATGTTTGTGTGAATGCATTTGTATGAGTTAATTTATTGTGGAAATATCACGTGCTATTTATTGTTTTGGTTTGTATTATTTTTCAAAGAGAGAATGCGCATACCTTTATGCGAATACCATTTATGTGTGTTTAATTGTATGTTCATTCTGTATGCATGTCCTTTGCCTTTCAAATGCAATTTAGGGTTGAAAATTTTCTTGTTTATTGTTTTTAGCTGATGCAGTTATTATTTTAAGGGTTTTTACAATAACACCTTCCTATAGGTAGAATAACTGTTAACTAATGTTAGTAGAAGTAAGCGCCAGTTTGTCTCATGACATAGATTGCTTTGTTTATACTGATGAATTGTAAGTAGAATTCGGTTCGAAGGACCATATACGAGATGCAAATTGTTATCTCTGTTTGGCGGAACTAAAGCAGAGTTTCTGCATTTTTTCTACATCAGAATTAATAGCCAATATTGATTTAAAAAGATATATATTAATGAGGATCTGAGTCCATACAACGAAATTGTTGTGTTGTATCAGCTTATTACACTGTACAACAGAAAAAATAACATGGATCTAAGGACTCATTCTGGCAGAGGAAGATAAACAAAAAAATATATAAATGTAGCTGCGTTTTGGGATTCATTTTTGGAACTTATTTTAAGCGGAGTTAAAGTTCACCCCCTTTGTTCACATTGTTATAGTGACTTGGCATAGGAAACCTAATAAACTTTACGTTTAAGGTATAAGATGTGTTCAAAATGTTTCTGTAAAAAATCACTAAAAGCATTTTTGTGAAACATTCTAACCCACTAGGTCTTCCTTGTATGGGTGTTTTTCTCCCTTTCTTAAAAAAATTGGCAAAAAGCTCCCCTCCAGCAGCGAAATAGAGGTCTTAAATGTTCTACAAAAAAAAAATACATTAAAATTCTACTAAAAATAGAATTTTTAAGACAACAAAGCTTCGGACCCAACCCGAACGACAGAAATCATTCAAAACTTTAAGTGTGTTTAAGGGTTAATTTCATACTCATTTACAATTAGTAGTCCGCATAGGAAATCTTAAAAGTCTTACGTTTAAGGTATAAGTGTGTTCAACACTTTATGTAAAATGCCACGAAAAATATTTTTTTTTTAATATTTTAACTCACTAACTCTTCGTTGAATGGCTCTTTTTGTCCCTTTCTTAAAAAAAGGGGCGAAAAACACCCCTTAAACGGCGACACAGAGGGCTGAAATGTTGTACAAAAATATGTGCGATAAAATTTGAAATATTTTAACTCACTAATTTTTCGTTGAATGGGTCTTTATGTCCCTTTCTTAAAAAAGTTCGAAAAACACCCCTTAAACGGCAATATAGAGGGCTGAAATGTTCTACAAATATATTTGCGACAAAATGCGACTATAGGCCTTTAAATCCACCAAAGCTCAGACTCAACTTGAACGCTAGAAATCATGAGGTAGAAGATATGTTTATCACTTTGATTTAATATGTCATGAAAAAAAAAATTTTAGAACATTTCAGTTTGCATAAATCGAAGAGGTGGAGGTTTGAAATGTTTCACAAAAATTTTCCTCGTGCTGTTTTATACGTATATAATTTGTCGTGCCCATTACACAAAAAAAACCAAATTTTAATTTCAGTAAAGAAATTCAATGAAATAGTAAATATTTTGTCTAGAAGCGGATCTACAAACAAATTTGTAAATACAGACAAAAATGTCTCAACAACTTCATTGAACAAAAAACGGGTTCTAAGTATACAAATTCTCCAGATCTATAAAACAATTTGTCTAAAAATATTTACCAATTCTAAACAAAATAATTTGCTGAATAATAAAATTCAAATATTTACTGGAGTTTCTGCAATATATCAAACAATATTTTTGGCTGAATTTATAAAACAATTTGCCTAAAACTACCTACAAATTCTAAACAAAATAGTATACTGAATCAAAAAAAATATTTACTGGCTTTTTGTAACATATCAAAGACTCGTTTTGTCTAAGTCAGTAAACACTTTTTTTAATATTTTAAAAATTTAAATAGTAACATCATCATCTATTAAGGACTTATAAAATTTCACTTTGTTAAATGTCTTCAACTCTGTATGTTTATCTAGATTCTCTAAAGAAATAAATAAGAATTAACGCAACAATATTAGCGACCTGTTGCACTCAAAAATCTCCAGTTGTTACAATCGCATTTCTTTTGCTATCATTGTTGCTGTTGTTGTTTATGTTTATGTCGTCATCAGGGTTGTTTTTTGCGACCCAAAAAATGGTTTTTGTTGTTGTTTTTTGTGTTTGTGTCCTAAATAAATTTCAGACAAAAAATTCACCGATTTAGTAAAAAAAATTTACAGATTCAGTTCAGCTCAAATCTTGTTATTTTGACTGAAAAATTTTTTTATTATTTCGGCTTTCTAGTTCAATAATTGAATTAATGTAAATTCAAATTATTTTTATTAAGAGTGGAGTACTGGAATATTCAAATCAGATTAGCAGAACGGATCAGTACTACTGATTTCGACGGCCGCTACGCTCGTCATCATCAGCGTTCTTGTTCGCTTTTACCACTTATGAAGGTGGATGCTTTTTTCAATGAAACATCAGCTATTTAACTAATTTTTGCCAGTAAATATTTTGATTTTGATGTCTAATGTCGTTAAAGATTTAACTGAAATTATTTAATAAACTGAATTACACCCTTTTTCATAATATACGATTAAAAGTTAACGTGGAGTTTAACGGCAAGTTCGGCATACAATAGTCGTCAGTAAAGTCAACGTAAACTCTCAATCATATATTGTGAAAAGGGCCGTTAAAATGTTAATCAAAATACTTTTAAGGCTGGAATTAAAAAAAATATTTGAAAAATGTTTCAAATTCAATTTAGAAATTAATTGAAATATTTCACTGAAAAAAGTAGGAAGTTTTAAAACAAATTCTGTTTCAATTCTAACACTATATTCACAATAACAAGAAAATTGTCTACACTCTAACAATTAGACGATCACTTGACAATATCTCTCATTTCCTTGGATTTAGGAAGTAATAAAATAAAATGAAACAAGTTGTCAGTATTCTCTTCCCAACAAAAAAAGCCCCCATTTTGTAAGCACTCCCTCAAAATGCACTAATTTCTAAGCGAACCACAACAAATCTAAAAAAGAAAAACCACAAAAATTTTCCCACACTTGTGTAACTCTTTAAGAATAATTTTCTAGTTTTTTCCGACATACGGAAAACAACAAGTTTTTAATTGAAAATCATATATCTTTTGCCACTTGATAAAAACTCCACCATCGAAACCACTAAAAACCAATGAAAATGATATTGTAAAATCGGCATAAAGTGTTAAAATTTAAACAAATGAAAGAAAAATATTATCCCACAATATAAAAATTACACTTCCAAGCACTTTCAGTCGCACACATATAACATGCAACATTAGTTTATTTGGGGCACACAATTTAGGAGGATGGGGTTAAAATTCGATGCCACAACAAGACCAACAACACAAAGAAAAATTACAGCACTCGAATTTGAATCGCATAACCAATTTGGAAATGAAACATACAAATGAAGTCAAATAAACTTCCTTGGAATTAAAAAAATATATATAATAAATTCAACAACAAAAAGAAACAAATGGACGAGTGAGTGAAAGAATTTTAATGTGAATGTAAATGTTTGAATATGTATAGATGGTGACATTAACAAAAGTTTACTGCTAATTAAAAAATGTCTTGAAAATTATACAACCCTTTTTATTACAAAGAAACTTAAACCAAAATATAAGCATAAAGAGCATAAAGTAAATAGTAAATTAACTTGGGAAGAACACTCGCAAACATAAATAGTGTAAGCGCTTAACAGACTTGTATATGCCATTGGTTCTTTATAATCCAAGTTGATTGTAAAGGCTAAAGGTTCGTAGCATTGTACTCAGAGAGAATTAGACATGATCAATATTTCCAAAGAACATTGGAAAAATCAGCATTAATTTAGTGTTTAACGTACACAGCAGAATATGAATCTTTTTTTGTATCTTTCTTAAAAAAATTATCAAAAACGCCCCTTCAACGGCGATCTAGAGGGCTATAATGTTCCAAAAAAATATTTGCCATAAGCGTTAAAAACACTAAAGCTCCAAATCGCAATAAGCAAATATGTTGGAGTCATTAACTGTAAAGTAGAGCAATAAAATGTATTTTTTAATTCTCAGTTTAGCCTACAACAAATTTAGAGAGTCTCGCTTTGGTTCCTCTTGAGATATAGGAAAATTAATAATTATTTTGTATGGAGGTACGCGTCTCCTCTCCCATACATCTCTAGGATTTTGCCAGAAATTAAACTTCATGCTAAGACCAGCACAAATTAAATTTAGGCAGCCTCACTATTGTAATTGTGTAGATATAGGAAAATTCATAATTACTTTGTATGATGGCTACCAATCTTCCCCATTCTAAGCCTCCAAAATTTTGCTACAATTTGGATTTTACTCTTAGAGCAACCCCCATTACCTGTCTTCGCCCTTCTTTATACGCAAAAGGAGAATTGTCATTTATCTCCTGCAGCATTGCCTCTGATGGTATCCTTGTTGGTGGTTGTTTGAGTTCATTTTTGTTTGAGTTTTTTTCCTTCTTTTGGTGTTCAAATGCGCGGCTGGCGGGAACAGTTGGAACTCCCTGAGGACATACGTCGTCCGAGCTAGTTGGAATCCCTGCCAGGTCAACCCGTTTGAAACATAAGATTTTGTTGGTTTTTGCATTTAGTTCCAAGAGTTAACCACATCAAATGTAGCGAGCCTCATTGTTGTAGTTCTGCAGGTATATGAAAATCAACAATTATTTTTTATTGGGAGTACCCGTCATCCTCCATACCACCAAGATTTTGTTGCCTTTTGCACTTTATTCTAAGAGTGACCCACATAAAATTTAAAAAGTCTCTCTAATGTACATACTTGTGTAGATATAGGGAATCGAAAAGTTGGTTTGTATGAGGGTACCCCTACCCCACAAAAAATAAAAAATAAATTCAAATAGGATTGTCAGCAAGACAGTTCCGAAACTTCAACAGGATCGGTCTTACAAATAAACAATTATTATATATGCATAAAGATATTACGAAATTTGCTTTTGCCGTGTTATTAATAACTATCTGTTGCAATGTGGAATAACCGCTTAAGTCGACTTAAGAAAACTAGATTTTCCGAAAGTTTTGGCGCTATTACCAAGAGGTGTATTGGACTACATGATTTTACTTTTTCGTGATATTTCCCTGTGTTAAGTAGAGCTTATTCTATATTGGCACATATATTATATCTACAGCTTTTTTTTATTGGCAATCTAGTCTCATAAGATCCCACGCTGTGGGATATTTTAGTACTAATTGTGAATAAGTACGAAATTAATTATACTTTATATTTTAACTTATTTCTGGTATTCAAGTTGAATTTTGAATATTACTGTCTTCGAAGACTTATAGTAGAATTTTATGACAAATATGTTTGTAAGACATTTCAGTCCGCAAAGAGCTAGCGAGCTAAAATGTTCCACAAAAATGTTTTTCGTATTGTTTTACATAAAAATGCTGAACACGCCTTAAAAGATTTCCTATGCCGATTCACCACAACAATGTACAAATGGTAGGACCTTAACTCCCTCTAAAATGATTCGCACAACGCCGAAATACGAATTCCTCCTTCCTACCAGAAGCATTCATTAGAATCTTGTATTTAATTATGTTCAAAATTATTTATAAATTTTAAGATTCTGATCGTTCATGAGTTGCAGCGAAGTTAATTATTTTGGGCTAAACCAGCAGCATATTACCCACTAATAGGACAGTTACACAAACACCGTCAGAACTTAATTGAAAATTGATTTCTTCCACCACGGCAACTTCCCTTTCTATTTTCTTATTTATTCAAGTAAATATATTGAGAGCAAAAAACCACAATTTCGATACACTAAACTACAATAAATACATTTTAAAATTTCAATAGCCAACCGGAACATATGATACAAAAACGAGTTGTTGAAGCATTTCACAGCTTCAATACAATATTCTAACTTTTCCACACTCTCCTTCCACATTGTGAAGGAGTTTAAAATTTATGTGTGAAAAAATATTTTGGAAAAGAAATAGAAACAACGAAAACATACAAAAGGAAATAAACATTAAATTGTAATATTGTAACTAAATCCGTACTTAAGTCCATGTTATTGCTTATTTCGTGGCATCATTTAAAAGTGTAAATCACAATACAATGTCAAAAAAATAGTCTGTAGGGAAGACTAGGGAGTGTAGGTAAAGAGCATCATGATTCCTTTTTCTTAGTTTTCACACAATATGCTGGTTATTTCTGAAATATTTCATATTATCTTAAAAACGCACAGTTTGATTTTAATTAAGTTTTCATATTTGGTGAAAAAAAAAGAACTCATTAAAACCCCTTTTTCCAATATTCACAAACATTTTCACACGAAACCTTATAAATAAAAATCAACTCAAGTAGACGACGCGTCATGTCGGTTTCAATTTTATATGAATGTGTTGTGTGTCTCGCTTAATTATTTCATTTTAAATGGTTTTTCTAAAGAAGAAAGTAGAAATATTTATTAGGACTGAAGCAAAATACAATTAGATTGACTTCCTTCTTAATGTTTTATTTTATTTAGTTGTTTTTTTTTTCCAATGACGATGATGGACTATTGACTTACTACGATTATTAGGTTGTAGGTTTTGGCTTGTATGCCGGTACCAGCATTAATTTGTTAAGATTAATGAACGGTAAAAATGATCGAGGACGACAACGTTTGCCAATATTATTTTACAATTACGCGCCCCTGCCTTGTTAAGTGCTCTACTTGGCTCTTAACAAAAACATCAATAGTTTTAAATTAAATTTAACATGATGTTGCACAATTGTTAAGTGGGAGTGAACGTGGGAAAGTTGTTTTGATTTTGCTGGGCAAGATTCGTTCAGTTATTTATTTTATTTCCGAGTTTTGAAAAGATTAATGCATGTGAGTCAATAGCCTTAAGTAGTTTTCGAGAAACCATTTCTTTAATTTTCAAATGTTAGCAAACAATGAAAGTAATTTAAAAACATTTATATCTTTCAAAAATCATTTTATTAGTGAGAAAACCTCAATTTACTTTTATGCAAAATGTTAGTTTTAAATGATCTTGAGTTTGAACAAAGAGCATTTAAAAAGTATCATGGAACGTTTGGTTAGTTTTTATCAAATGAGGCGATAAATGGAAATTTGAAAGCCATCTTTTCCGAACGAAAATTTTTTGTGGAATAAAAACGAACAAAATTACATATTGATCATAAAAGATTAGCAACTATTTTGTAATTCTAACGGCCCTTTTCACAATGTACGATTAAAAGTTAACGTGGACTTTAACGGCAAGTTCGGCTTACAAAACTTGTCGTTAAAGTCCACTTTAACTTCTAATCATATATTGTGAAAATAGCCGAAAATTTATGTTTGCATTCTGAGTAGATGGGGAAAAAATTAAAATAAACTTTTTTGTTAAGTAATTGTTTATTTAATTACACTGAATAACAAAAAAACTATCCTTCTAAAGATGGATTCTGGAAGAGGGTTAAAAAAATACACAGAAAAAACTAAATTTCATTTTCTGTAAAGGAATTCAATGAACTAGTAAATATTTTGTCTATGAAGGGACCTACGAACGAATTTGTAAATATAGACAAAAATACCTCAACAATTTCATCGAAAGAAAACGTGTTTTTTTCAGTGAACAAATTGTTTAAATCTCTAAAACAATTTGTATAAAAATATTTAAAAATTGTAGACAAAACAATTAACTAAATCAAACAAAAATATTTACTGGATTTTCTGGAAAATATCAAACAATATTTCTGTCTGAATTTAATAAACAATTAGTCTAAAAATACTAACAATTATTAAGCAAAATAATTTACTTAATCAAACAAAAATACAAAATCATCCATTAAGCATTTATGAGATTTCACTTTGTTAAATGTGTTCAAGTCTGAATACTCTAAAAAATGAAAGAGAAGTAAAGCAAAGATATTAACTAATCGATCAACTAAAAAATATTTTGTAACCAAACTTGGTACAATTGCATTCCTCTTGCTATGATCGTTGTTGTTGTTGTTATTTGTGTGTATGTCGTCATCGGGGTGGTTTTTTACGACACAGTTTTTATTGTTGTTTTTGGTGTTTGCGTTCTAAATAAGAGTCAAACAAACAATTCATAGATTATGGACAGAACATTTACTGAAAATTAAATTTATTTTTAGACAAATTTTTGTTTGAAAATTTTTTGGTGATAATTTTTTCTGTGCATTTTGAAAGTTGAATTTTGCACATTGTTGTAGTGAATTAGCATAGGGTCCTTAAATTTTAGTTGTAAGATGTGATCAGCACTTTTATGTAAAACACCACGAGAAACAGTTTCTGAAATATTCTAACCCTCTACCTCTTCGTTGTATAGGTCTTTTTGTCTCTTTCTTAAAATTGGACAAAAAACTCCCTTCAACGGCGATATCGTGGGCTGAGATGTTCTACAAAAATATTTGCCATAAAATTGTACTATAGGTCTCCAAAGATACCCAAACTCCTGACCTAACCTCGACGCCAGAAATCACTCAAAACATAAAATGTCTTTAAGGGTTACTTTCGTACTTATTCATAATTTTACTCGGTATAGGAAATCGTATAAGCGTTACGTTTAAGTCATAAGATGTGTTCGCCGCTTTTATGTAAAACACCACTAGAAACATTTTTGTGGAACATTTTAACCCTCTAACTGTTCATTGTATAGGTCTCTTTGTCCATTTCTTAAAAATGGGGCGAAACACTCCCCTTCAGCGGCAATACAGCAGGCTGAAATGCTCTAGAAATTAACTTGTCTGCTTAAAGGTTAATTTCTCACTTGTTCACAATTAATACTCGACATAGAAAATTTTTTAAGCCTTGCATTTAAGTTATAAGCGGACCTCAGCAATTTTATGTAAAATACTACGAAAAACATTTTTCTGGAACATTGTAACCTTCCACCTCTTCGCTATAAGAGTCTCTTTGTTCTTTTCTTAAAAAAGGGTCTACAAACTCCCCTTCAGCGACGAAATTCAGGGCTGAAATATTGTACAAAAATATTTGCCATTAAATTATACTTTACGTCTTGAAATATACACAAGCTCCAGACTTAACTTGAACGCCAGAAATCAATTAAAACATAAAATGTATTTAAGGGTTAATTTAGTACTCGTGCGCAATTAGTACTCGGCATATGAAATCTTGAAATCTTTACGTTTATGGCATAAGATGTGTTAAGCACTTTTATACAAGACATCACGAGAAACATTTTTTTAACATTGTAACTCTCTAACATTCGTTGTATGGGTCTTTTTGACCCTTTCTTTAAAAAGGTTGCAAAAAACTCGCCTTCAGCAGCGGTATATCAGACTGAAATATTCTACAAAAATATTTGCCATAATATAATACTAATGGGTGATTTTATAAGAACTATCGGAAAGTAAAAAAAAAAAACACATAAAATTCAGAAAAATGCATGAAATATTTATTTGGATCGATAGTTGGGTCGATATAATTTAATGTTTGAAGATTATTTCATGCAAATGTTGGCCGCGGCTGCGCCTCAAATGGTCCATCCGCTTAGTCCAATTTTGGCATACTCTTTCCAACATTTCGGCCGGTATCTCACGAATAATGTTGGCAATGTTGGCTTCCAGTGCGTCAATCGAAGCGGGCTTGTCGCTATAGACATTAGCCTTAACATAGCCCCACAAAAAATAGTCTAGAGGCGTTAAATAGCACGATCTGGGCGGCCAATTGACTGGTCCCAAGCGTGAAATAAACTGTTCACCGAACTCGCCTCTCAATTGGTCCATTGTTTCGCGTGCTGTGTGGCATGTGGCACCGTCTTGTTGAAACCACATGTCATGCAAGTCAAGCTCTTCCATTTTGGGCAGAAAAAAGTTTGTTATCATCGCACGGTAGCGCTCACCATTCACAGTAACGTTGTGATTCGCATCATCTTTGAAGAAATACGGCCCAATGATGCCGCCAGCCCATAATCCGCACCAAACGGTTGTTTTTTGTGGATGCATTGGTAGCTCTTGCAATGCTTCTGGCTGCTCTTCACTCCAAATACGGCAGTTTTGCTTGTTCACGTATCCATTCAACCAGAAATGAGCCTCGTCGCTGAACACAATTCTTCGATAAAAAAAGTGGATCTTCATCTAACTTTTCAAGAGCCCATTCACCAAAAATTTGGCGTTGTGGTAGGTCGTTTGGCTTCAATTCTTCAAATTATAGACCAAACTGAAGATGTTTGACAGTGACACAAGATACAAAACGTGCGTGAGCTGTCAAAACTAGTGTTGCCAAAAAGATAATAGCAAAAAAATCACTCGTTATGTATGTGTCTTAAAAGAGGCTTAAGCTCCAGGATTACCTTTCAAAACAAAAATGTGTTTAAAGGTTCATTTCGTGCTTATGTGCAATTAGTACTCGGCATAGGAAATCTTCTAAGCTTTACGTTTAACATACAAGATGTGTTATGTAAAACACCACGATAAAAATTTTTGTGGAACTTTTTAACCCTCCACCTCTTCGTTGTAATGTTCTTAAAAAATGGGATAAAACTCCCCTTCAGCGGCGAAATAGCGGGCTGAAGTATTGTACAAAAATATTTGCCATTAAATTGTACTTTAAGTCTTCAAATATAACCAAGCTCCAGACTTAAGTTGAAAGCCAGAAATCATTCAAAACATAAAATGTGTTCAAGGGTTAATTTCGTACTTATTCACAATTAGTACCCGTCATAGGAAATCTAGTAAGCCTTGCGTTTAAGGTATAAGATGTGTTCAGCACTTTTATGTAAAACACCACATTGTAGCCCTCTAAATCTTCGTTGTATGGCTCGTTTTGTTACTTTTTCAAAAAAGAGGAAACATCTCCCCTTCAACGGGAATATACCGGGCTATAATGTACCAAGTTACTATAAAAATATGCAAAAAGGGGGAAATATTACTCCCTCTAAAATTAAATGCAGCTGTAGACTTTCAAAACGTCTATACGCGTATATATTTTTTGGTGCCCTTTACCAGAATCAGTCTTAGAACGTTGTGACATATACCAATAAGCTTGAGAGACTAAGGTATTCAATTTGAAAATGTTCAGTTCATGCTCAGTTCAGTTTCCCAAATTCAGACGATTGACTTGAGTACAAAATGTGTATGGAAGTGACTCGAAAAACTGAATTTAATTTTTTGTTCTTTGGAAAAAAATTTGTTTTCCTATAATTTTTACATTTCTATAGAAATTAAAAAATACTAGAAAGCAAACCAAAATTACTTATAGATACATAGGTTACCCCTCCACCCCCAGCCAAACACCTTTTAAACTGCGCTAAAATGCAATGCCTTGTACCACATGTTTCCTTTTTTCCAATAACTGACAGACCAAATTTCCAACAAAAAAAATCCTTTTTTCAAGGATTATCACTCAAATAAATACAAAGAGAAATTTTATTTTTAAATCAACAAAATCAAAAGGTGCATACTTAACATTGGCTTGTGGTAAAAATAATTTTTCCAAAAGCGTGTCAATATTTCTGTATTGCATTCTGCAATTTGAAAACCGTTCAACAAACATCATCTGTTTTGTGCCCCCTCTCTTATATGAAAATAAATAAGATAACAAGAATATCTTTAAAAGAAATATTTGTGTCAATTCGTTTATTGTCAACTTCATCTGCATTTTTATTTACCGCATAAATGTTATTATGCTTGCGTTTGACATTTACATTTCATTCATATTATTCATTTCAATTCAGTCATTCATTCATAACCAGAGAATAAAGAATGTTCCGTTACCAAATACACACAGTCACATACATATTTATAAACACACTTACCCACATATTAATTTATGTCGAAAATAACACTTAAGGAGTCAATTTAGTAAATTATTAATAAGAAAAAGGACCTTTAATGAATCAACCCTTGCAACTTGTTTGTGGTTTTGTGTGTGTGTGTGCGTGTGAGAGAAGACAGTATGTGTATGATGTAGATAAAATGAACAAACAATTACAACAATCAAGAATTTTTTATAAGCAAATAAAATTTTTGGAATAGTACTAGTAAAATTAAAAAAAAAATATTGGATACGTTGAAATTCCAAAATGAAAGTTTGTAAGTTTTTGAAATAATTAAAAACAAAAATTTTGACTTGCAGGCTACCCTGGAAAGTTCCCTAAATTCAAGAATAAATCCCTCCAATCTTTTTTTAGATTTTTATTGTACTTAGATCTATTAAATTCTTTAGAAATTTTTTGAAAACGATATTTTTATGACCTTTAAATACGAAATTAGCCCTTACACACATTTTAAGTTTTGAATGATTTTTAAAGTTCAAGTTAAGTTTAGAGCTTTGGCGCCTTTGAAGATTTATAATAGAATTTTATGACAAATATTTTTAAACGACATTTCAGCTCACTATATTGCAGTTGAGGTAAAGGTTTTTACCCCTTTTTTAAAAACCGGACAAAAAGAAGCCATAGAGCCACGAATTAGAGGATTGAAATATTCTACAAAAATTTTCCTTGTAGTGTAGATGAGCCCATATTATTCCTTAAACTTAAGGATTACAAAATTTCCTATCTATATCGATTCACTATGCCCTAAAATGATTCCCACTGTAAAAAATTGCTATATATGGGAATTGGATATACATGTTTGTCTTGATGTTGTATAAGATCAGCTAATCTCGTGTACGCGTCACGAGATATTAGAGGTCAAAGGTTACAAACTGGCGTTTTCTTGAGTTTCTGGCTTCCTGTCCCGCGCAAGAATTCCGAGAACACAAATTCATACAAATGTTTATTACAGAGATATATCGTTGGATTAAACGTTTTTGCGTCAGAGGTCAAAGAATGGCAAGATCTACGCCATATTTACACCAACCTAGAACGGTCGCCCGTTGAAAATTAATAATTAATTAATAAGAATGCTTTTGTTTTGTTCAATCGCTTCCTTTCGAAGTAAAAGGGTTCACAACTTTACTTCTTAATTCGTCATATCTTTCGTAATATGAAATCTACATTTAAAAAACTGGTATTACTGGAAAGTAAATTAAAATAACTTTGGGCTAAAAATTATATGGACGAAACTTGAGCTAAATTAAATGTTGAATGAGCGCAGCCTTTTCAAAAACAAAAAAAGATTGCTTTTAGATTATTATAACAAATTTTTGTATTTATGCCGACCGTGGTATAATAAATATTTGATATTAACCCTTCCATGTCAGGGGGGATCGGAATGGCCAAATTAATACTTTGTGTTTCAAGTTGTCCTAATTATTCTATTTCACATGATATTTATTCATTTAAAAAATGTTCTTGACTCCAATTTGCTTATTAAGTCTTGAAATTAATTCTTACATAAAAATTATCCCGGTATATTGTGCAAATTTGGAAAGAAAAATCATTTTTTAGAAAAGACAATACTTCCGGAATATAAAAGAAGCTTTAACATGCTGGGGGTCCAGAAAATACTATTTAAAAATATCTCGAAAAAAATCTCGAAAAAATTTCATTTCCCATACCTAATCAACACATGTTTTTTTTGTAATTTTGCACTTGATTAAAACTTCTCTTTTTCTCGACAATTCCAATATTTTAAGATAATACTTATGTATGCATCCCAACAAACCATTTCATAAGCTAAATATAACTAACCTCCCCCCTTATTCCATAATTTGCTAAAGATAAATATCGATGGCTAAAATGCTGAACAAACACAAAATTAAACATTTTTGGCGATGACATAAATTACTAAAATTTCAACGGGTTAAATTTCTAAGACATTGCCTAACTTAGCAATAGACTTTTCAAAATTGTGTTCGTACCCAAAATTGATAAATTGACTTTATAAATTTTCAGCGATAGAGATTTAGCTTTAGTGGGTTACAGAATAAGGAGGCTGGAGAACAAGCTAGTCATAAATACTTTTTGTAAGTGACACACAGCACTGTTTGCAAGTTTATTTTTAGTTTATGATGTCCCATTATTTGGAACGCGTTAATTTCATATTATTTGATAAAGTAATTTGTTTGTTTTGTTATTGAGTACAGTGTCTTTAAGTTGAGTAGTTTTTCTACATAAATTTTTATATAAAATAGTAAATAGTTATTATATTTTATTAGAATATATATATTTATATTTTGAATATGCCATATAAAATAAAACTCATTGTTCGAAAGGAATGAAAAGAACTTGTTGGATTGCTTTTAAACGTTAAAAAACATAACATATGATTAGACAACTATGTTCCTATTCTATAATTAGATATATGTATAAGCTTGCTCTATACTAAAGGCTAGTAATATTATAAGTAAGGGTTCAATTATCTTTATAATATACATAATTATTAATACACCTTTCACAATAATATTCACAACACTTTTCTAAGATTGAGCCTTATGGTGTAGTAAGTTTGTCATGAACTATTTCTATAGCGTTTTGGTTTGTTGGGATATTAACATCGACACCTTAATTTAACTGAAAATAAAAACAATACATCAAGTTATCAGTTTTAAATTTATCAAAAAGTAAATAACCACATAACGAATGAGCATTTCTGATAAGAACGACAAAAAGTTAAACATACGTACAAGCATAAATATCTATCTACTTAATTCTACACTTGTAGAAATATAATGAAGAAAACATTTTATTACTCATACGCACTCACACTTTCTCAATTACTCTTTATAATGAGTTCATTACAACCTGTATCAACAACAAAAATAACAACAACTAAATAGTGGAAGTGAAAAACATATGAAACAACTATACCACCAACCAAAATAGTAGGTAAGTAAACATACAAGCATACCTAAATACCTACATACTTTGTATATATTAAAATATATGTATTTACATTCTCATATTTGAGTGCATAGGTTTGTGTGTCATTATATCATTTGTTTGAATGAAGCTCCACCTACCTCCACAACCACATAACAGGAAAAAAACAACAACAATCTCTTATTAAAAAATTATACTCATTAATGTGTGGTTTTGTTTTTTGTGGCTGCTGTTGTTGTTTTTATTTTAGTACTTTTTGTTGGCTTTTTTATATTTTGTTAAATTTTTTAACACTAAAAAAGTAGATACTCACGTATTTAAAGATCCAATATGTTTTTTTGTACATACATAGGTATGTGTATATTATATACACATATACGTACATGTGTATGTATATACGACTGTTTGTGTAAAAAATAATATTATTTAAGCACTTCTACTTTTGTTGCTGTTATTGTTTCATTTCGTTAAATATCTGCTTTTATTATTGTTTTAATAAGTTGATATGTAACACATTGTTGTTGATCAGCAGAACTTAAAAGACTGAGAACTCTTTAATACATTTTGAATTTGCTCACACATACATATTCACCCCTATCGCGAATGTAATGGGAACAAACCTGTGTATATTCCCATGCCCAGCAAATCGGTATTGCAAATATTTTGGGAGTAAACGTTTCTATTGTGAATTATTTGGGAGTAACAGTTTCTATTGTGAACTGTTTGTCAGTGCTTTATAAGATATTTGTGTACAAATACACTTGTGAAAGGTAATTATACACATTTTGAACATTTTAAAAGCGTTTAACTGTGTTTTGTTGCGCGGGAAGAGAAGAAGCAATCCATAAAGATTGCAGCAAAGATACACACGCTGAATCGGATACGCTATCGTTAACGGAAACAAAGTTAAAATAATACAGTTTTAAGTGCGTTTGTCCCTAAATCAAATGTTCTTTACAGATTCCATAGTATTACAGGTTAAATAAAAACAGATTCCGATACCTGTTGAGCGTGTTAAGAGTAAAAATTGGTTGCAAGCGGTAAGATGTTCGCGGTAACTCCCATATTGATTTGCCAAATTAAACATTGGCATGCCAACTTTTTTTAGGTTTGTGCCAAATTAAACATTGGCATGCCAACTTTTTTTAGGTTTGTGAATTCGCTCCCAAAAACTTTGTTATGGGGAAAATTCGTGATAGAAAACAGAAATTTTGGGAGTTTGTTTCATGGGAATAGTTATTCTCATCTTTTGTTGCAATACAATTCAGGAAACAACTTCCAATTTCTGAAAAATTATTGAACTTATGAGCCAAGAACTCGTAATACGTCTGTTCGCAAACAAAATTACCAGAATTATCAATATGCGGGAATAAGCATAAGTAATTTTTGTTGTTCTTCTAATAGTGCACATACATATGTCGCACAGTGGTTACAACAGGCTAAAACTGACTATAATTATGTATCTTTGGAACTTATGATCCGATTACAAAACAGTATATACAAAAATCGTAGAGAAGGACACAAGCTTTAAGAATAGTGAAATTTAAAACACCCTCTTTAAACACATGGTGAGCTACAGACTGTCAAAGTTTACCATCTCGGGCATGAAAAACCTTATTCACCTCATAACTTTTCCAAATCGTATCCGATTTAAATGAATTTAAGCTTGTTGTAAAGTTTATAAATATATAAACAAGGTACAGTTTATTTCTACAAGATATCATTAAGTATTTTCAAAGATACATATTTGGCTTAGAATTTTAAAATTATGGTTTCTGGACTCGACTTTGTTCTCTATTCCATATATATCTCCGGTTATGGCGTAGCCAAAGTTTTCAAAAAAAATTTTTGTAATAAAGTAAAGTTATCTGATTTTTGAAAAAATTGCGAATATTTACACTGTACAGCAAAATCAAATGTTATTTTAATTTCAAGATTCAAACGACTGACTCTTCACCTTTTTGTGAATAAAATTATCCATCAATTTTTATGAAATAAAGTTTATCTTATTTGAAGTATAAGGGCATTTCCACAGGAAAGTCCACTTTCTGTCACGTACGTCACCAAGAAAGTAAGCTTGTTTTTCAGAATCAAGTGGTTCAATTTTTCCTAAACTTTTACTAACTGTATAGGTATTTATGGGCTACACAAATAAATGAAGAAGTAAAAAAAACTTACGTTGCTTTAAAAAAATCAACATAATTGCTTGGCGTCGAACGTGACAGAAAGTGGACTTTCCTGTGGAAATACCCATATGTGCTTGTATGATCAGTTAATAAAAATTGTAAGTTTTTGCCATTTTGATTGTTTATGAATTTGTATAAAACAAAAACTTTCCAATTTTTCTTAAAAAAATATTTTTTTATCATTTCGCTCTAAATAACACTGAAAAACGGTTTAAAGGTAGTTTTATTTAAAGTTTTTAGTGGTTTTTGTACTATAGTTACACAACCACTTCCCAGCCTCTAAAAATTCCTAATTTTAGAAAAAGATTTAAAACAATATCCATAGGGGACCATAACACATAAAAAAATATATATATTGACATTTTTCTTGTTGAATAGTGTAATCAATTGATTTCCATGAAACTATTTACTGTGCAACACACAATAAATTTCGATGTTCATTTTAGAACTTGTTGGTCTATCCAGAACAAGGATAGCAGTTGTCAACGTTGAAATGATCATTGCAATCGAAACCTTTTCCTGCATTTTTTCTCTGTTGTTCCTTAAAAAGGTAAAAAACGCGCTTTAGGCTAACCAAGGTACGAAAGAACATCCACACAAAATTTTTTCAAAATACATACAGCCGTTTTTGCACGATGTGGGGTCAGGAGGGAAACACCGACACATTTAGTTTTACTGTATAAATAGATTTGAGATTTTCTGGGCATCATCTGCTTCAACATTTGAAGGAAAGTAGAACAAACGGAAATGTCCCAAATTCCGATTGGAATGGTTTAGTTCCGTATTCACATTTCGGTTTTTTTTCGGCTTCATAGTAATAAACTTTTATATTTTTTAATTTTTTTGATAAGCAAAGTTCATTCACATTAATTGTTTTATTAACACGAAAAGCTTTTTACCAAATATGGACGCTCCTAAAAATATGCCCCTTTTTTGAAACACTTTCGATCAAAATGGTATTCTGTGACATGACTGAAATTTGCTTATAATTTTTTCAGTAGATCATTTGGACTGATGCCAGATCATCAGGAGAAAAGTTCTTATTCCGTAAGTATCCCCCTCTTAGATAAATTAAAATATATTAAGCAATTGTTAAAGTTTTATTAAAAAAAACTGTCATTGTTGTTCAAAAAGAAACCACAATCGGATCGATCCACAAATTTTAATTATACTCGCAGTTAAGTTAGGGAGCTCAATTGATATCTGGATTTTCATACAAAAATCCGATTTCACACACACGCACACACACACAAATTAAAATTTTATTTTTTTATGAAAATTGTTACTTTTATCAATTGAGTTCCCTCACTTAATTGCAAATAAAATCAAAAGTTGTCCATCGATTTTATTGAAATATGATATGTTTTGTTTGAAACACATTAAGCTTTATGCTCAAAGAAAAATAACGGAATATTTTTATTTCTTATGAATGTTTTAAAAACAAAAAATTTAATTTGAAAAAAATGCAAATGTGATTTTTGCACTGTATGATAGCTAAACAGTCATAGAATAGGACTCTTGAAAAGAGAAGACTAGATCAGTGTCAGACTTTGAGCACCAGAGCAACTTAATTTCCGTTCTATAGTCAAAAACACAATTGTCATCATATTTCGTTATAACGGCTGCACAATTTAAAAAAACATAGTAACAGCAAAAAATAAAAAAAAATCGACTGTGACTTACTCTATTTTGAAAATTTGTAGCAGATTAGTTTTTCGAAAATGGAACAAAAATAACAAAAAATCAACATTTCGGTAAAAAGAAAATCGTAATTTCCTTTTTTCCGATCTAGCCCAACGTTCCTGCCAGCAGCTAAAAATCAATGCGGTACTTGAGGTAGTTGCGGTACTTTTTGTTGTTTATAAAAAACTTTTGTAAAAAATTCATTATTTCAAATATCTGCCAACCACAATAACCGATAGGTTGTGTTTTCGTAAAAAAAATCAAATTTAAGAATGTATCCATAAGATATCCGATTCGAAAAATTTGTTAAATGAATTTCGTTAATATTTAAATACATACACATTCACATCTACAAAAATATGTATATGTAGGTATGTATATATATCCAACCTTTAAAAACAAACAAATAAAGAACGAACAAAACAAATATTCTCAAAAAAAAACTTTAAGAGTTAATTTGCTACAAAATATGAAGAACCAAATAAAAATGTGTTCAAGGCAATTATACAAAGTCGAAAAAAATTATACAAGCACATGCGAAATAAACTTTTTAAAAAAGAAAATTAAGCAAGAATAACAAAACAATTGATTGACGATTCTTAGGAAGAAATACTCTTTATATGATAAATAAATTTTTGAAATTAAATTTATCTTACTTACAATGAAATTAAAATATATAAATTTATTCTAAGAAATGGAAATGAAAATAATTTTTAATTTACACTTTTATTTATCTGAAACTCAAGAAAGTTTTCACAAGAGTTTATTTTGAATTGTAATTAAAATTCATCGTATAAGTTAATTTTTTAATCAATCCTCCTGTTTCTTTTAATTTTTTTTTAATTCATTGAATTGAATTAGTCTATGAATATACAATTATTATATTAGATAATAAATTAAATTTTTTAACTATTAATTAACAAATTAATAATGACAATTGTATTACTAGTTATTAACTAATTTACATTTAATACTTTTTTTCATTTTTCATTTGTATCATGCATAATTCAATTTTCACATTTTTCCATATGGCCATAAAATTAACAACAGCCCAAATTCGTATCAGCTTTCAGAGTTCAGTTCTTTGTATGCAGCATTTCTTTTACGAATACATATTGTGCGTTTAGCCCTCATCTTTTGCTGACTGCTTAATTTTTACGTGGAAACGTGTAGTGCGATGATAACATAAACTTAACAGTTTCCATTTTCAGTATTGTGTTTGTGTTGTTCTGTTCTCACCTACATTATAACGGGATGTTACATTGACTATGTTAGTTTAACATAATAATGTTAAAGTATTCGAAATAGAAAGTATTTCCCCTTTTTTCTCCGAAATGTACATACAAATATAAAAAGGAACACACATACTGGTTAAACCTTTTTTATTTTATGCAGAAGCACCCAAGGTGATGGCAGGAATCGAACCAGCTACCTCCGGGTTAATAGTATAGCATACTATCTGCTACACCTGCTACACTACCGGGGTACCCAAAAAAATATAAATATTAGCGGAATGTTTTATTATTTATCAATCAAATTTTTTGTAAGTTTCAATGAATAATATTAACTAAAGTTAGCAATCGTATTTGTTAATTTCTTTTGTAATATACATATTAGACAAACTTTTTGTTTTAGCCTGTACAAAAAAATATAAATACGTATTCATAAAATTTAGCTTTGGCTAATATTTTCAACTCTGAATGTTTATATAAAAACTTTCAAAAACTCAATGAGAACTGAAACAATATTAAAAATGCCTTCAGCAAACAAACTTGTTACAATTTACATTTCATATAAATTCTAGGAATTCGGATATTGCCCACTTTATGCCGTCATTGCTGTTGGTGTCATTTTTACATCAGCATGAACAAGTGTGTTGTTTACTATGAAATATAATTTGAATACAAATCTCCTAAATTGTATTTTCCTAGAAACTTCATGAATATATAAAACTTTAGCAGGAAGTTCGAATTTTCTACAAAGTTGACAAAAGAGTTTATGTCCTAAATGAAAGTCAAACCAAAAATTAACTAGTACATTAAACAATATTTACTGAAGATACTTTTTATTTCAAACAAACGTTTGACAGAAAATTTTTTGTTGATGATTTTTGCTATACACTTCAGTACATTGTATGTTTTTATACTTAGCCTACTTGTCCTAGAAACATTTGACTCGATGATATCTTCAGTACATTATATGATTTACCGTCTATATAATCGAGTTCAGGACAAGTATGATAACAAAAAAGAGCAGTTTGTCGTATTTCGAGATTTACTATCGACGATATAAAGACAATGCCTTAAATAAATCCTTATTGATGACAAAGTGTATGCCATTTGTTCTGCTTCCACATGCATTTTCGACAATATAACAAACAATTTCTTAAACTTATCGGCAATATTGTTAAAGGCCAAAATGAACGAAAATGACATGAATTTTGTAATGCCAGGAATTAAAATTGTTGTTTACTTCTCATCAATTTTGTTCGACTTTTGTCGTTCTTTTAACTAAAAGAATTTGAGTTGTCATCTGAATGCCACAAAAATGTTCCTCGTGGTATTTTATATAAAAATGCTGAACACATCTTATACATACAGAAAAAAAGGGAACGTAAAATCAACATGACGCAATTGTGATTTGAAATCATATTAAATTTACAAGAAATGATTCGTCGCTTAAGTGTGTTAGTGTTTATTTACTCTGTTCATTGCTGCAGTTCACTGTTGTGCTTAGTTGTGTGGCTTGTTGTGTTTTATTCTTACATGTGTCGGTTATGTAGACGACAAAAAACGAATTACCAGCGAAAATGTACTGCTGCTGGTTTAAAATTACCATTGTTTCATATTAATTTTAAATGAAAAATTGTTAATCTATACTTAAATCTCTTTGATTTAAATTTTTTCACTGTTAAAACCACTTTGCTATAAGCGTTATATTTCATTTTAAATAAACATGACTATAACTTTAATTTCAAATAAGTTTTATGTTAAATAATCATATAAATGATATTGAATTAAAATGAAATTCGTTTTACATATGATGGGTATTTATTTACAGCCACATTCATAAAAAAAATTTATTTTAGGTTTAACACTCACAATTGATATTGAACAGTTTCACGCTAAAAATAATATAAAATTGTATTCATAAACACTATAATAGACATTGTGTGTTTTAAGGAATTTTAGGTTTGTAGTTAGTGTTACAATAAAAAGAATATGATTTCATCCGGATATTGAAATAAATGAATAGCTTTTTATTGTTTTCGTGTAAGTTAAGTTTTTTTGAACTCTCTTTATAATATATTTCTCAACTTATTTAATACAAGTTTTCTATAAAGTAAAATAAAAAAAGTGAAATGATTACAAGAGAATTCACACGACTCTTTATGTCATATATGAAAAATGTACTCGAATAACGAGCCTATTTTCATTTGTGTTGATTGTTTCTACATCACTAACATTTCTTTTTGCTTTTATGTGTTTTGATGGTGTTTTTTTACTAATTTTGTTGCGAATTTTGTTTAACTTAAATAATTTAGTGAAATATTCTATCAAATTAAAAAAAAATACTTAAACGCTTATAGCCAAGACTTCAAGCTTTAATTTAAAGCATGTCAAGTATTCCTGTGTGCTAAATTTGCAAAGATATTTCAAGTTAAAATTGATATTTCGATGATATGAATTTATTGAAGGTTTATAGAAGGTGCATACCATCTTTAAACCTATTTTAAAATGTTCAAGTTATGAATGCAATTTAATGAAATTTTGCTTAAAAGTAGTTTATTGCCCTGTTTTAAATATTTATGGATATGGCTGTTAGTGTATAGCTGAAGTAAAGTTTGAAGATGTTAGCGCGCGGACTATCATGTAAGTGGTACGAGTTCGAATCTTGGATGCGGCAGCCAACTACAACACAAAGTTTTCTGATGCCTATGCTAATACACATCACGTAAGTAAAATAATAATGAAAAACTACATTAAAGTCATGTTGTTTCAGCTTGATATAACTATAATTCGACATGATTCTTAGTGTTGTTTCAATATCAAATTCACGTTGTTTCAACTTGAAATAAATTTGATTCAACATGGTTCTTCATGTTGTCCCAATATCAAATTCACGCTGTTTCTGTAGATTTGATTCCCAATAAATCAGAAAATTGTGTAATATCATAAAGTGGGAGCTCGGTCTCATTTAGAAGAACATTCGAGCTCGAAAACCTTATCTATCCCCGGTAACTATATGGGCCATAAGGACCGTCGTTTCAAATCGACGATGAATATTATCATGGAGGACAACTTTTTTAAACTAAAAATTCTGCTCAGCACAAAAAAAATCCAACTATACTAATAAAGCTAAGATTTGTCAAAGGATTAACCTTACGTCGCACAGTGGCGCCATTTGACTTTTTTCGTTGCAAAAATCATATCTTTTGAACCGAACAAGATAATCGAATAATTTAAATTGCATGTCATAGATAATTGTTCAACCTATAAAATGAGCGGTTGGAGTGGACGCTACACCTTATAGGTGCTTACTTATGGGTTTTCAAAGTTAAAATTTGTGAAAAAATCCAAGTTTTGGTAACAAAAAAATTTTTTTTAAGAATTTTATATTTTTTTGTAGTTCTTTTGTAAGCTTTTCATGTTTTAAGATATTACCTAAAAAATTACAACAAAAGATTTTTTTTTTAAATGATTTTTTCAATTTTCTGTAAAATATTCATTTTCTTGGTAAGACAAAGTATGTCTAAAATACAAATCATTTCTAAACTCTAATTTTTTTCTAACTCATCTATTTTATGGTAACAAAATCAAATTATTTTTACCAATCTTATATTTCTTAGTTCTTTTGAAAGCTTTTTCTGTTTTAAAGTTATTAGCCAACAAATTAAACAAATTTTTTTTCAATTAATTTTTTGAATTTTCTGTAAAATATTCATCACAATTCGTAACAGAAGGTATATCTAAAAGACTAATCATTTCTAAAGTATAATTCCATTGTAGTTCTTTTCGTGACTTCACATGCCGCAGGGAAGAAATAAGTGGATCGGAAGATGCTGCTAACATGTTGAAGAGGTCCTCATTTTGCCTCACCCTTGATGCTTTGAACGTGTTCTGCAATCTATATTTTTTGTAAAATTTGTTAAGAGACTCCTGCGCTTCTTCAGAAAGCTCTCCAATTGGCAAAGACTGGTACTCAATTATATCTTTGCCATGCGCCAATATTTTATGGACGGTCGGGGTCAACTTCTTCTGTGGATAAATTTTTGCTAAAAGAGATGCAGTTTCCGATGCATATTCTCCAAATTTTGTAGAATTAACACTTTCTTGGCAGTTTAAAACATTCAAGATCGTTCCCAATCTTTTGACGATTTCATTGTCAATTCCAGTGATTCTACTTACTGCCTCATCATTTGCAAAAAATCTCCTTGAAGTGTTTCCATCGTTTGAGTTACCGTATCCACACTTGGGGCAGTCTACTTTTAGTCCAAGTTGTTTCCAAAAAGCATTCTGTATTTGCTTCTTTCTGATCTTTTCCTTATCCTTAATTGATGTATTTTCATCGATGTTTTCATCTTGTTGTGGTAGGGTATACGCCAGTTTTAGCAAGAACTCCATACACCTTATCCTTGCGTGCAATGGTGACATTCCATATTCGTAATTCTCCTCGTTTGTAGAATCGTTTAAATTACCGAAGTTCTTCTGACTCTTTTTGCAAATCGGGCATGTCAATGTTGAGGTTGTTCCTGTCAGTTCGTTTACGACTTTTCCGTCAACCATGGTCAGGTGGAACTCGTAACTACATTCAATATATTTTCCTTCTCCAATTTGCAATTTTGTATGCTTAATCTTGCTTATTTGTTCTTCAATGTCCTTCACCGTGGTCCTTATGAGTTCTGCCGATTCCTTTGCAAACTGAAACATTATTGGTCGGCAATAATGCACTGATGACGGTCGATGATTTTTCCAGTGTAGGGAAACATCAGATTTTAGCCGCAATGGAACAACAGATGCCATAAACATATTTCCGTCAGATATTGTAGTGTCATCGGAAGATATCCTTTGCTTATAAACGCTTTGTCCGGATGATCCATCGCAGCCCCATTTGCTGATCAATGTTAGTTTCTGAGGAAGAATTTCCACCTCATTTTCAGGAAGACTTTCCAACAACCGTTTTGCTGTATGGTCCATAAGATCCTGCAGATTGGCTTTCGCAGAGACTTCCGTAAACTCCGTACGCAATGGTCGTGAATTTATTTTGGCTTGCGTAATATGCTTGTATCCGGGGAAAAGGTCAGCCCCGTGTCGCATTAAAGATGCCCGTAGTATCTCATATTTCTCTTTGGAAAGTTCTAAGTCCAAAAACAGAGCCAAGGCTTCTTCGGAACTATACTTTTTAATATGTGCGTTTGTGGGAGTGGGAATGCTTTCCTTAATCCTTTTTAGTCGCAGTGGGCTTGCATCAGCAACAGATTTTGTAATCTGCGACCTAACTCGTTCACTATCCTTTATGTATTTAATAGACAGCGCATCCGATAAATCCTTCGTGGTCAAGTCATTGGTGGCATCGGCAAGTTTCCTCTTTCTTGTGAAAATTGAACACTCCTCCATACTTTTTTTTGGCCTTCCTTTTTCTCCTCTGGTTGATGTGGAGGGTTTATCTACTGCCAATATATCCAGGATGGTGTCTTCATTAAGCCAGTCCTCGTATTTGGAGTTGAAGATGTTAATGGTTCGATTGCATTTCACCCATTTTGTCTTAATTTTGGCATGTATCATACAAAGATTATTTTTTATACTTTTGCTTCTCTCAATATTTCCGTATAAGCTATCGAGTTCTTCTAAAGCAGCTTCCGCGAAACACGTTGGTGTAATTGACTTTCTAAACAGTTCAAATAATTTTAAATTGTTCAACGCCATGTTTTCAATACTTGTTTCGCCAACTTTCAGTCGTAGACTAATGCAGGCATTAAGCTTGTTTTGCAATATATAGGCCTATGCTACCATGTCTACAAATGTACCTGTTACATGCATACATATGCATTTGGGCTGAATTATACAGTTTTGATATTATGCACGTAGCCAAATGAGATTTGTGCCTACCTGTACCATAAGTCAGTATTGTTCTTCACCATATGTACGCCAAAAATAATTTTTAAGTGAGGTGCGTACCTGCTTATTTCAATGAGTAGTTTTTTGTGCATCTTGTGTCTGTAACGGAATATTAGGACCAAATTTTTCGCCAGAGGCTCTCAGGTAGACAACTGACTCAAAATGCAATTTTCAAACTATTACATCAAAGTAACTGTCAGTCAAGGCATGTAAGGGATGCCCGCCATACAATTTCTGCAACAATGTCTTTTTAACGTTTTTTACCTGTAGAAGCCAAATAGGCACGTAAAGGCAGATAAAACCTTTTGAGTTATGTAAAAGACTAGTTAAAGAACATATTTTGAAAATATGGCGGAGGTAAAAAAAGGTAAATTTTTTTTATTTTCCGTCAAAGTTGAAGAATAGTGAAAAAATGGATAGTTTTTAAATACTGATTTACCTAGAGAAACACAAAGCAAACAGCACAATTTTTTTTATTGTTATACATTTAATAAGCACATCAATCACTAAAAACAAAAAAAAATACTATTCGTTGCCTAGTTTTCGTGATATTACACCTGAAATCGGATCAAACTACCTAAAAATTGTGTGTTTTTTTAAATCCGAAAATTGGTTAACTTTGAACAGTTATGTCTTCTAAACTAAAAATCTGATATTGTTAAGAGTAGCATATTTGAGATCGTTGAAAAGTTTACTATAAGATGGATTCATTTAAAATTTCGCAGGCGCACATGAAAATTTTGATTTTTGCAACCTCGTTTGCTCTACGGGCGCCACTGTGCGTCGATTGCCCTTTACAATCTTCTTGAATTTAAAAGCATTGGCATAAAGTATTCTCTAGCATTTCCCCTCTGTTGAAAGTACCGTTATAATAACGTGAAACTGTTAAAAAAAAAGTACACACATGAAGTAAAAAAACACCTACATACATACAATCAAAACATTTTACTGTTATAATGCACTAATGCAAAAATGGTCGTCTCTTACTTTCTCTTTGACTCTAATACAATCAAATAAAATTATCAAAACAGAGAATAAATAACAAAAGCACACGTTCAAACAAACACCACCAAAAACTAATGATAATTAACGTACGTAAACATATCAACAATTTTAAAATAAAACAAGAGAACAATTACACAGAGACTAAGAATAGAGAATCTCTGTAAAATACACCGTTATAAGAACCGTAATCGGGAGTACTAGTCGTTTCTAAGAACAACTACATACATACGACAGTGTATGGGTGAGAATTGCGGTTTGATGATGATTCACATGATGATGATGATGCTGTAGTTTTACTGTTACTTTTTGGTACTCTTGGGTGAGATGGTACTTACAGTACGTTCGTTTATTTATATGTATTTGGAAGAGTTGTGATATTTGTTTGTACAAAAATTTGTTTATGAGCGGAAAGAATATCAACCCAAACATCCATCCAGTCAACCAGCCAGCCACCAGAGAAGAATAGAGTAAAATTTTATCTGTAACTGTGTATGTACGTTTGTATGTGAATATACAAATACAGAGGGTCGTTTTTATTTTCCTCTTTGGTTTTTTGCGTTCTACGTATGGTACACGGACATCTATACGCACACATCAATACCTTACAACCCAACAAGAGTTTATTTCAAATAATATTAAATTGAGTTTTTGTCAGAGTTTCTTTCAGTCGCAAATGCAACGGTAAAAAATTGGAATTATTTTGTCGCGTACAAACGTGTTTTAACAGTAGCGAACTAAACGTCGCGGCGAAAAGACACGCGCTGTTCCTTTTGACACTAGACAAAATTTCACACAAAATAAAAAAAAGAATTTAGAATTTAAAAATATAAACACAACAAAATAAACATAAATAATAATAAAAATATTAATTGAAAATAAAGAAAACATTTTTAAAAGTTTTGAAAAAGTGTGGAGAAAAAAGTTTTTAAAAACCGCAGTGTAAATAGCAAAAATTTTTCAAGATTTGCCCAAAACAAATTTCAATGTTGCTTTAGTAGAAAAAAACTAAGAAAAACACAGCTTTATTTAAGGAATTTGGATTATTTATATAAAATAGAAATAAATCTCAAAGTGTTTAACATGTCTTCTCAAAATATTGAGAAAATAGCTTTAAAGCAAGCTGGAGCTTATTGATATTGAAATTTTCATTTTTGAAAACAAAAATTGTGTTTTCAATTAGAAAAAGTTGTGGAGTTAAAAAAGGAGTAAATGAGTAAAGTTTAACAGGTTTTTTTTAATAAAACTTGTTAGATAAATTTATAAGAAAAAAATTATAAACACAAATTTAAACACCATTCCAATGTTGTCCTGTCTGGTGCCGTCGTCAACATCACGTTTTGGTCAAGAGGATAATATTATTAATCAAAGTATGCCCTCATCACCAGCTTTCAGCATGCAGTGTAAGTGTTTTTAAAGATTAATATATCTATATAAGAAAAAAAATTATTAGAGTTTAATGTTGATTCTTCAAGATTTCGAAGCCATTCTAATAACCCTTTTATTCATTTAAAATCTTAACCTGAACAGGGTCATGCACATACTAAGAATTAAACAGTTTTTTCCTTATCTTACTTTAACAGATGAAATTTGGTTTTAGTTTTTTAACTTTTTTCAAATAAATTTTGAAATAATTTGTCTAATGTTGGCATTATGATTAGGGCATGGCCTTGAAATTTTTTCTGCTAATAGTTTAAGTGTTAGATGTTTATCTGAGATTTTAAAGAAAAAAATTTAAAATTTTCAATCAAAAATTTTAATATTCGAAGTTTGGAAGAATGGTCAATTTAAAGAACCTACTAACGAAGAGGTGCCCCATATCTCAACTCTTATTAGAAAGCTTTTTTGATAAGTTTGCAATCTCCGAAACTTTCAGAAGAATTAAAAAAAAGAGAAGGTTATCAATTCGTTGTGTAAATTTTATTTTCTCTGAACTTCGCTACTAATAGGCCGATGTGGAAAATGTTTCTTGTACATAAAAGGTTACATATCAAATTTTTAGATATATTATTTTGGACTTTATTTTCCGCAGCCAACATTTTTTTTTGCAAAAATGATATTCAGAATTTAATTCGATTTTGTAGACTATTTTCTCTTTGTAACACGCAGTAGGTGGAGACCCTGGTAGGCTAATTTGTAGGGAACTAATTCGTCATTGTGTTTGATACCGGCAAAAACCTCTGCTCTGCTTCACTTTGAAGAATTGAAATGGTCTCTGTTACTATGTCCGGTAAAATTAAACTCCCTAATTTGTAATTATATTATTTGATTAAAATGTCTGAATTTTCCAAAATAATAATAAAGAAAGATTGAAACGGTTACGTTTTACCCACGTCAAAAAATCGTGTCTTTGCAGAAAGAACAATTTGTTCGTATATTTTAAGAAATTCTAATTTTTTAAGAACTGAAATGAAAAAAATTTCTGAAATAATTTGCTTGCTTGCAATTTTAACATACCACAATCAAAAATTTACGAAGTTAGTGATGCTACCTCGATTTCCGAAAATCGAATTTTCATCACATCTCAATGTGCTAAAGTCCTGGGAACATAATCTGACTATTCTTAGAACAATGTCCATATGGCTTTAAGTATGCATGTGTGTATGTGTGTGTAAGTATGTACACCTCTTAGAACTTTTGACCGTAACATATTTCGGATATTAGGTTGATTTAGATGTCGTGTGAATATGATCGAATTGGTAGATTCGAAAAATTCGGAAAATAAAATTTTCGAAAATATCTCTTTTTGAAATAAATTTGAAGCCAGCACTCGAATGAAATAGAAATTCTAATATTTTTAACCTTAAAAAATATGTCGATTGCTGGAAAATTCACTAAACTCAATTGATTCGTCGTCGAAAATTATCACAAAAAAAGTGTGACATCGATTTTCTATATTCGGTAATTTTTCCAATCTTTGAAAGCTGAAAATTTGGGCAAATTCGATTTATTCCTTCGACAGATATCGTTGACGAAAATGTTCGAAAACAAGATTTTTTTAATAACTTCGAATTGTCATATCGGTTTTCTAAAATTATCTCAAATCGGTTCTATGGAATGAATTCTTGGATATTATTTGTTTCTATATTCGAAAACCTTCTTCGTATACTTCGTATACCAATCGCATCTTTGAGCTCTAACCGAGTTCAAATCTAGCCCGGGGCAGCCAATGCCAATACACATCATGTAAGTAAAATAATTAATAAAAGGGCTACATTAAGTTCATGTTGTTTCAACTTGAAATAACTTTGATTCAACATGATTCTTCCTATTGTTTCAGTATCTAATTCACGTTGTTTTAACTTAAAATAACTTTGATTCAACACGATTCTTCATATTGTTTTAGTATCAAATTTATGTTGTTTTAACTTGAAATAACTTTGATTCAACATGATTCTTCTTGTTATTTCAGTATCAAGTTTACCTTGTTTCAACTTGAAATAACTTTGATTCAACATGAATAACGCGAAGGTGTTATTTCAGTACAAAATTCACGTTGTTTCAACTTAAAATAACTTTGATGACACATAATTTTTTGTGTAATTTCAGTACCAATTTCATGTTGTTTCAACTTGAAATAGCTTTGATTCAACACTATTCTTCGCGTCACTTCAGTATCAAATTCAAGTAGTTTCAACTTGAAATAACTTTGATTCAATATAATTCTCCGTATTATTTTAGTATCAGTATTATTTTGCTTCAACTATACTGGAATATTAAATCAATATGAAATATAGTTATTTCTAAAGAAAAATATTCTTTGAAGTGTATTGTAAAATCATGTTGAATTTACATGAAACACCTATGAAGCAAAATCACTGCCGAAAAATTTTTAATTTTCAACGATTTTAGTATGAAAATTTTTGTGTGTATAAAATATTTCCTTAGACTATTTTCTTGCAAAAATTTAAAATCATTCACAAATTTTATTCTTATCTAAAGTAACAGAATAGAAAATTTAAATTTTCTCTCCTTTCAAACACCTAATTGAATTATAAAATCTTAAGAAAATCATCATATCTTAAGCGTTTCATATTTATTACATTCAACAAATGTTTCAATTCATTTAATAAAACATTTAGCAAATTTTTCATGTAAAAAACAATATTATGATGAAAAAAGTTTTATTGTCGCCAGTATAAAAATGAGGCGTCGTATATAAAAAAATTCTTAATATTTTTATATTTATTTCGTTTTTAAAAAAGACACGAACACATTATTTTATGTAGAAGGTACAAGAACATTTTTAAACATAAAACAAATTGTGAAAAATTTGGCCAATTAGATTGAGAAAAAAAATAAGAATGGCGCTAAATAATATTTATATATATTTAAATATATTTTACAGCATTTTATTATATACATACACATACATATTATTGTTATAAGTTTTTCAACAGAGAAACAAATTTTAATAGATATTTATGATTTTAACTTACTTTGTATAACAAAATTATTTCAAAGGATACCTTCATTTTATCAAAACAATTTTAAAACAAAAATTTTAAATTATCAAATGGGGCTGGAAATGAAAATGAATACTTTATGGGAACATACCAGAGTCTTTGATAGGATTCGACCCCACAACCGCCAAACTGATGGGCTAGCATATTGCCAATTTTTTACACATTAAAATCATAGAACATTTAATGTTTTACTAAATAAGTAAAGTGTTAATTTGGGAAAAGATCACTACAAATGAAAACGAAATTGTAATTCAATTGAAGGGCTTAGTGCAATGACTCTCTAAGCCACATTAAATCAAAAATTAGTTTTGTGTGCTCATTCTCTTTCTAGGTATTATAGCTTTGCATCCTAGAGATACTCTTGGATAATTTATAATATTTTGTACCTAATTTTGCTGCGTATTAAAGTAGAAATTTAGAGAAAATTTACCATTTTAAATTTTGTCTAAACTTAAGTGTCGATTTATTCAATATTTTGGTTATGTGGCTTACCACGATATTGCACTAATCTTCTCAATTGTTCAATTCACAACCGTTGTTAAAGTACAATATTGTATCAAATAAAACTTTAAATCTTGTAAACAGTTGAAATATTTTTCATATAAATTATCAAGAATATCTGACAACTCATATTGTAAAATATACTGACATAAAACCCCAACGTTATTTGCAGTCTACACCTAACTTAACTTAACATTAACTTCAAGTTAATGTTAAGTGTAGACCGCACAAGTTAATGCTTTTTTCAGGTAATAACATAATTGTTAGTGCAATTGTTTTAACAACGCAGTCATAACTTCAAGTTACAACAGCATTTCAAGTTAAGTGGAGACGTAGAGTAAGGTTGTAAATTGAAAATATAAATTTATCGAAAAAAAATATTCTATTCGTAATTGACCGCGTCTGTACACAGCAAAAAAGTCTCAAATTTTATTTTCATACAAATATTTGTTTGAAATTAACTTTTCAATTTAATAATTAGTTTGCTGAACTCAGTAAATGTTTCATTTTGAGACCTTAATTACATTAAAAACTACAGCAAAAAAGTTTTTTTATTTTTGTTTGATGTTACAAAAATATTTCACAATTCCGTTTTCAGTAAAAACTTTATTTAAATTTAAAAATACTTTTACAAACCTTTTTAAACGGTTTTTTCATTTGATTTGGAATTCATTTGTACAATATGCAATTGAATCAGCAATTTCGAAAAGGTCACAAATCTAAAATTCTAAACTTTTCCGGAAATGAAAACAACTAATTATTTTCTAATGAAGTATAATATATAGAAAACTTATATATGGATTATACTTCGTTATTATTAGGGAAACCGCAAATATGCAATTGCAGGTTTCAAAGCTTTTTAAGAATTTGGCCATCGATTTGTTAGTGCATATGTTTGCATATTTTACCCTTTACAGCATATTTTTGCTTATTTTACACTTTGTCGCATTTTTTCTATTTTTTCTGTGGCATATTTGACAGTTGTCCTGCATATTGTGGTTTTTTTAATTTTAATATGCAAAAAAAAAGAAGTCTTTTACCATCGAAAATTTTGAAAGTTTCCCACATTTAAACATTTTTCTTTTACGATTTTAAATTTACTCTAATGTATTTTTTCCCCAATTTCTTTAAAATGTTCCTCATTTCACTGATTTTTCACTGCTTTAAAATTTTTCTATTATATAGTTTGGAGGATTTTTTGAGCAATTTTAATTTTGTCGAGGTTGTTGGCTTATTTGCACTTCAGACAAAAATATCAGGACGATAATAGTGGCGTATGGAAATATTAAAGCAATTTAACGATTTTGCTGATTTGTTCCTAATAGGAACCACAAAATATGTCCAACATTTTATATTCGGACAAATGAAAGGTCAGGCTGGCATTATTAAATCGACTCTCGTATGTTCCTCATTTCACTGATTTTTCACTGCTTTAAAATTTTTCTATTATATAGTTTGGAGGATTTTTTGAGCAATTTTAATTTTGTCGAGGTTGTTGGCTTATTTGCACTTCAGACAAAAATATCAGGACGATAATAGTGGCGTATGGAAATATTAAAGCAATTTAACGATTTTGCTGATTTGTTCCTAATAGGAACCACAAAATATGTCCAACATTTTATATTCGGACAAATGAAAGGTCAGGCTGGCATTATTAAATCGACTCTCGTACGTACTCATAAGGAACCAAGGCCCGAATTACCGCATTCGTTATCGAGTAGGCTTTCGTATCGATAAAATTTCGTCACGTATCGAATGGATGGATTACCGCATTCGATAGCTAAAGTATGGAAATGTTTAAATAGTGTACCAAGTTTATATTATACCGGTTGTTGAATCGACTAAGAATTTGTAATACATCAAAAAAAAATTTGTGTTTAATGGTTTTTTTGCAAAACAAAAAAATATATATTGTATTCGATCGCTCTAATGAAAACGAGTGGAATTTAAATAGCAGCTACTCGATTATCGTATGCCGTAATCCCAAAAAGAAAATTTCCGAACAATTTTACTCGATCCCGTATGCGGTAATTAGGCCCCAGAATATTTAGCTGACATGCAATATCGTCCAATGAAATAGTATCCACGAGCGTTATTTCTACGTTGGAAAAGAAATAATGACCACAAAAAAATGCAAATAAAGTTAATGAAAATTGTACTGCAGAGTGAAGATTGTATGTCGAATAGTGGCTTTGCAGAGTTCAGATTGTTGACTAGGCAGAAAACCTTTACTCCTTTACGCGAGTTAGAGAGGTACAATGTTCCTCAAAAATGTTTCTCGTGCTGTTTTGTATAAAAGTGCTAAGCACATCTTATTTTCTAAAGGAAAGGCTTACAAGATTTTCTATGCCGAGTATTTCAGCCCAGAATATTTCAACCCACTATAATACTGCTAAATTGAGGTTTTTCAAAGTTTTTTTTAAGAAATTGACAAAGAGATGCATACAAAGGAAAGTTAGAGTGGTAAAATCTTCCACATAAGTGTCAAACATTGCGTTTTACAGAGTTTTGCCCACACAAATTTCAACATATTATTTTAGTAAATCGTTTCGGTTTCAGAATCGCTTTCCATCGCATACCGGAAGACTTACTTTAATTAATATCCATGATTCGAAAAACTACGTAAAGCTTCAGTGTGAAAACATAGAATGATACTTCTGAAGTGCCGCATCAAAAAACTACATTTCCACTTTTCCAGAAATAAAAAAAATTTATTTGCAAATTTATTCTTATGTCTAAGTCCAATAGAAATCTTAAATCAAAATTTCAAATAATGCCACTAATTTACAGATATGACGTTTTGAAGCTGCTGGCTTGTTCGCAAACAAAACATATGTACAATAGGGTGCGTCAAATTGTTCCGATGAAAAAAAGCAAAAGGAGCCTAGAAAAGTCGAAATCTACGGCAAATTCTTAGAAAATTAGCCTAAGAAACTAAGGCGTAATGTGAACGTAGCATGTGTACATTTTTGTTTGTTTATTTTTATTCTCCACTGCTTTAAACCCGGCTTGAATCATCTGAGGTGTGATTAGAAAATTGCCTTCCCTGATGACGAATTTAAATAGCTTTCTAATAGCTTGTGAGTGTTAGAGAGTAAATTTTATTTTAATTTGTGGACTAATCCTTCATGCCATACTTTATGAAAAGCCTGAGAAACATCAATGAAGAGAGCAGAACAATATTTCTTTTCTTCGAATGTTTTTCCAACCACATTCATATATCCTTAAATGGAAAAATGTCATAACTACTTAAATGATAGTTATATTTTCAAAAACTACTTATAATGTCCATAGTGTTGGGGCCAAATTTTGTCGAATTCGGAGCAATAATACCTTTTGCGCAAATATTTTACCCCTGTATGAAAATCATGATTTTTATCTATTTTCATTTAATTGTGAATAAAACTAAAAGTTATAAGTAGATTTTAACGAAATATGGCTCGTTTTGTTTGGAAGATATTTAGCTATGAGTCTATAAAAAAAGAAAGAGTTGTTGTTGTTAATTTTTTGTTTTTAAGAATTTGAAAAAAAAGTATACAAAATAAATTTTTTTAAGTTTGCTCAGCTATTGGTAAAAGTTGGTTGACTTTTTGGTGGCATGCAATAACGTCCATGGAGTTAATGTCCATGAACATTATTTCATTAAAAAAAAAGTACTGGTCTTACGGAGTAAAATTTTTTGTCTAGCCGGCCACCGGCCGTCATGGACATTATTTCCTTTTCAACGGTCTAATAACGTCCATGGACATTATTGCATCCCACCGATTTTTGAGTTAAATTGATAGAATAGATTCTCACCTTCTATTTTGTTGCAGTAATCCGACGGAAGCATATAGAGATAACTTAATTTTTTTGCAGAGAAAACTACAAAGCTAAATCTTGTAAAGCCATTTTGATTCGTACATACTTATTAAACCACACTTTTAATTCAAATAGTTCTCTTTTCTATTAAAAATAAAATACTCCATTTCAATAAAAAAGGGTACTAAAATGATAACAGAGAAAATAAATCACGTGAATAACGTATAGAGTAGCATGAAATTTTTAGTCAGTTTGCAAGACATCCTATGTGCAGCACTACACATTATTAATTAACCTAGCAATAAAATTTGTTTACAAAAAATGAATTGTTTAGTTTTCTTAAAAACGTAAACCTTTTATAAAAATTTGTTTAAATATTCATAATTTTAACTTCCCTGAAGGAAGCCAGGGGACAAGTGTCTCCAAGTCACCACTTTTGTCGACAAATTTGGTGACTTTTTGGTGACATTATCAACGAATCGTCACACTTTTTATTTTACCTTTAATGAAAAGAGATTTTTTATTGTCTCATTTTGAATACATGCGGCTGAACGAAAAAATAAAAATTTTCATAAAAATCTAATTTAATTGTCTTATCTAGTAAAAAGTTGCATAGTTGTTGAATAGAATGATTAAAATGCACTAGTGAATCTCTGGTGACAATGTCTCAATGTAGTCCCATAAGAACCACCTAGTCCATAGTAAGTCAATAGTTCCGATGTCACTCAATGACAAGCACATGGTAAATGTCTAAAGCACAGGACATTGTCTGCGGTACAATTAGTCAGTAGTACTGGTGACAAAGTCAATAGTGAGTGAATCAGTACAGTTTTACTATCGACATTTCCTTCAGGCTTATTTACGTAAGGATGTCTGTATGTATGTGTGTGTATACATTTTACTGTTAATAATCCATTATTTGTGTTTATTTACTTATCAATACCAAAAAATAATCTTAATTCAACTCTTCTCCCTCTTTTTACTTTGTAATGAAATTTGATGCATAATTTTTGTTATTGTTTTTAAAAGCAACACAAAGAAACGGTTGGTTTTTTTGATCTCAAGTTGGAAACAAAAGTGTGTTGGTGGTGAAATAATGATGACAAAAAATTATGGTGGTTTAAGGTGAATTTAATTTGATATATTTTTTTTAAATTATGTATTTCGTAAAAAAGCAAAAACAAAAACAAAACCAAGATAAAGCAATATTATGCTCTCCTTTACTTTTAACGCAGTATCGTAGTGTAGGTGTTCAAAAGTTTGCAATTTCAGCAGGTTGTTGGTTAAATAAAACGTAGAGGCGACCACCCTAGATGTATTTAATAAAAAGCATTATTGTTTAAATTTCTGATTAAAAAAAAACCCTTTTCTATATAATTTTGTTATTTATTTTTATGAATGAAAGATTTATTTCTTCAAAAAATTTTTTTAATCAGTTCATTGGAATATTTGTGTATATTTAAGTATTTACTTATAAAGTTGAATGCATTAAGGTTTATTAAAGCAGCAGAGCAGACTCTGGCTGTTTGTTTTTACATACATACTTATATTCATAATGCCGAGATAACAAAGCGTTTGAAATATTAAGAAAAGTACAGAATAAAAATAAAATAGAAAAAAAAACGTATTTAATGTTGATAAATACATATTTAAAAATTTAGGTTGACTCATTGGAATCTTCTTTGTTATTATATTTACTTTGGAAAAATATAAATGTAAAAGAAAATCCCCTTTTGTTGACAAATATTGTTAGGAAGCTACCTGTTTTAACCACAGACCCTTAAACAAACCCACATAAGAATTAAGCCACACTTAGCACACACACCTTGAGTTAGACATGCGCATACGAACAGGTTTTATTGAACAAACAAAAACAAACTGAATGGCTACTGTTACACCTTTATCTCAATCAAACGGTACAGGTGACTTACACGCACACAGGTAGATAAATGATGGTGGAAACTCAGTCAGTCATTTTTATCAATGTGTTTGTTTTATTTTTTCGTTTGAGTGTTTGTAGCTAAAGCAAATGGCTGAAAACCTTAAAATAATATAAAAGGTGTGTCTAGTTTCTAAGTGGTTAAATACAATATGAACAAGTAGACAACGAAAATCAGTAAATAATAAGGTTTTGAGATAAGAATTCATAATTTTTTTTTATCGTACATGTTAACTCTTTATAGTAACATTAGAAACTTGTTTCTAATTGAATTACACTGTACAGCAAAATCTTTTTTTTCCCAAATGCCAAGATTCTAACAATTGATTCTGATAGAGGTCACCAAAATAAAATATGCGTGTATCGGAGTTTTTAAGGTTTACATCTGGTAGTCTTGAGAGTGAAATTTACCCTTTTACACATTGTTATAGTGAATCGGTACAGGAAACCTTGTAGTACTTACGTTTAAGGCCTAATATATGCAAAACTTTACTTTATGTAAAACACTACACTCATAAAGAAATATAATTTCGCATTTACGACACCCTGTCATCAGAATTCTGACATCAATTCTATGACAAATGTCATCAGTACAACGAAAACAGACATCAATCTGACGACAAGCGTCATCATAGAATCTTGTCATAGTTTAAATGTAATCTATGCTATAACTGGAATGACATTATTACTATATTATTAAAGTGTAAAATATGTATAAAAGAAAAAAAGTGAAAAATGCTACAAGTTTGTCATTTGTATTTAATATAAATTGATGTGTACTCATCATCATTACTATGACAAAGCTAATAATAAAATCTACAGGTCTTTTTAAAAGCTAATCCAGTACAGCATACATGTCCAGACAAAACATTGAAGCAAACGAAAGTATGACACCTTTACATCATATTGATGACACATAGTCATCACATGTGGTATCAAGATAAAAAAAAGAATGAGAGCGAAGAGAATAAATTGACAATAAACCACAAAAACTTGATCTTGACACTAAAAGAATTTTTTTTCATAAAACCCATGAATGAAACAATTTCATTCCATTTTTTCATTAATCCAATTTCACATATCCAATAAAAATTTCATTACTATTATGAAAGAATTTCGTTGGTTGAATTTTAATGAAACTTTTCATTAGAATTTAACCAAGGTGTCAATATTGTAAAATATTTATTGTCCAAAACTTTAATAACACTGGTCTTCAGAGGAAATGTCCTTTAAATGAAAACATGTGGAATGTAAGGGCTTTAATCAGCTTAATTCAAATTAGTTTTCATTTGTTTCTACCACGTACAGATTTTTATGGGCATCTCTAATATAACACCCGAAATAGGGCAGTCAAAATAATAAATTTCATTATAACTCGAGACAGGTTTATCCCATTTGGACAAATAAAACACATACCTTTAAATCATTCATATATAATTACTCCTTTATGTAATTGTAATAAAATCTTTCGATTTTCATTATTTATGGCTTATTTTATTCCCAGTACGCCTGTCTTATGTTCATGATAAAAATTTTATATTTTTGCGGCTTTAATTTGTTTATAAATTCTTGAAAACAAAGTAAAGAACACATGAATGAACACAAGGCCAGAATGTAAAGAACACATAGTTTCATGTACCAATATGCTGCACGAACAGGCCAAAAGGGGAAAACTTTAACCCCCCCAAAATAAAATTTTGATGTCATCTTTCAAAACCCCGACACACGTATATTTTTTTAGTCTCCTCTAGCAGAATCGGTTTACAAAACCCCGTATTTTTTTTTTTCGTGTGGTACAGTGCCATTGAAAACAAAAAAAGTTTAAATCTAGAATGAAAAAAATGTTTCGCCGCTAATTTCTGAATAAGTCCGAAACAGGAGATACATATGTATAAAAAAAAACTATACATCAATATTATACATAAAGGTAATTTTATTCCGCATCTCTTGATGTTTCACTTATCGCAATCGGATAAGCCGTTCTCGAGTTATGATGAAATGAATATATTAACGTAACCGCACTATTTTGGGAGTCATATTAGTTAGTCATGCCCATACAAAAATATGTACGTGATAGAAACTGAAAACGGATTTGAGCTTAGCGGATTAAAATCTTTATGTTGCACATATTTTCATTTAAAGAACAAAAAAAAAATTGTTATGCAGACCAGTGCAATGAGAGAACGAAACGAACTTTTGTCCTTCTACAAAAAACATTTAACTCGTCAAAATTGAGTTTGGAATTTTGGTGTCTTTGAAGACCTGTAGTAGAATTTTATGGAAAATATTTTCGTAGGACATTTCAACACGTTACATCGCTATTAAATTGGATTTGTTTGCCCCTTTTTTTAAGAAATGGACAAAAAGATATACACAGCTAAGCGTTAGAGGGCTAAAATGTTCCACAAAAATATACATCGTGGTATTATACATAACTATACCTCGAACGTAAGGATTGCAGGATTTTCGTTGTCGATCTATTATATATAATGTACTAAAAAGGCCAAGTTTAACTCCACCTAAAATGAATACCAGACGTAAATTTTTTGGTGCCTTCTGCCCAGAATCTGTTGGCAGATCCTTGTTAATTTATTTGTAGTTTACAGTGTTATTTATTATATGCTTAATTTTTAAATTTAGCATAAAAATAAATCATTTTAGTATTTCGATTCGAATAACTCTGAAGCCCTTGTTTATATAGAAAATAAATGTTAACATAACTATAGTTATCTCGTATAAGAGATGATAAGAACTCAAATTGTTAATATGTTGTATAACAAAATTGGATAACTCGTTTCCAAATCGCAAATTTCACAACAGAATGAGTAGAAATTCTTAAAAAATTTGATACAACAAAACTTAAAAGACCCATAAAAGAAAAATTGTGAAAATATTCAAATATTTCTTTTGTTAAAACTTTATCAATTTATCACTTTTTATTTTGAAATATTTTATTTGTTGCTTAATATTTCACATTTTTCTTTGTAAATTTAATTTTCTTGTCCACCTTTTTCTAATATTTATAACAATATTTTATATTGTTATAGTTTTTTTTTGCTGTTGTAAAATAATTTCTTGCGTTTATTTGTTTATTTTTCTTTCGTCTTCTGCCTTAGCTATTCATATTTTACAAATTATTATTTGCTTGTTAAAAGTCATAAACAGTATATCATTTTGAAAAATACTACACCAAGTAAATGTATATCTACTACAGCAATAAACACTTGGCTAAATGCAACAACAGCAACAACAACATCATACACTTAGCCAAAGATACTGTTGAATATTTGTAAAACATGTATCGATGCTAAATATTATTTGTTCACGCCTAAAACTAATTTTCTTAGTTCTCTAAAAAAAAATTCCGAAAAAACACTTAATTTTTAATAAAAAATGAAGCAAAAAAAATTAATCACATACAGGGATTGTAGAGTATAGTAAGTTGAAAGAAAGTAAACAAAACATAAATGTGTCAGTGATGAAAACTCATCATCATTTTTTACTTGTTTGAAAATCATTTTGAGTCAAGCAAGCAGCTAAATGGAAGGTGTGAAAAAGATTTTTTCTCTATAAAAAAAAGCAAATACAAAATTTAATTGGAGGTAAATTTATTTAATATAACTTAACAAAGAGAAGTTTTGTACATTTAGTAATATCGAAATAGTACCCAGTTGGCCACGTCTTTAAGACTTCATCAATGACGCACAACAATGTTAAATCCTCGACGACAAATGTCGGACAGCCGGAACAAATCATCAATAAAGTTTTGGAACAAGTATCGCGAGAATCGTGCACGATTCAATGAGCGACAATGTCGCTCAGATTGTCGTCAATGATTATATAAGTGAAAATGTCGCCTGTTTTATCGTCAATGAATAAAAAAGCGAAAATGTCGCCTATTATGTCGTTAATGACTATGTAGGCAACAATGTCGTTTATATTGTCACCAACGATAACATAGCGACAATGTTACAACTAGAACGAACTTTAATTAATGTCTTTAACAAACAAATCTACCTTTTTGCTTTGTTTCCATTTCATTTAAATTATTTACTGACTTAGCTGGGATTCGAATTGAGGATGCATGTTTATAAGTTTTCGCGATTACCACCCTGCTGTTGCACCACCTAAAACATCGACAACAAGAGGCCAAAATATTCATTCGCTTGATTAAAGATAAAATCTAAGACATTGTCGTTCATATTGTCCTCAACAAAGTTGGATTGAGGACAACAATTAAAACATATTGTCCTGCACAATGTTACCGAAGACAAACTGTAAGGCATTGCCGCTCATATTGTCCTCAGCAAAGTAGGATTGGGACAAAACGAAAAAAATTGGCGCTCATATTGTCGTCAAAACTATTTAACAGAGGACAACATGCAAGAATTTGTCGATCAGAATGTCGTGAACGACGATTCAATTAAATTGTCGATTTAGAAAACCTAATCGAGAGAGGACAATTCGTACAATAATCGTAGATGACAATGTCGTGCAAGGCAGTCTAGCCAACAACATATGTATCAAGGGTGGTCCCAAAATTACATAAATTCAAATATTATTTAATGTGATTATTTTGAACTGTATTGATATTTAGTCCAAAGCGCGTTTTATAAAAAAAAAAATTGCGTAAATTAATTCCATCGTACACAGCGGAACATACCAACACATTTTTCGTAGGTTGCAAGAACCCCTCGTGGGTGGTGGCTCCGGTTGTATGTGAGCTCAACTCGTATTAATACAAATCATCATGAATGTAGAAAGAATACGAGGATTATTATTCGTAAAAAAATTAGAAATATTTTAAACACTAAAATTGGTTTTAATTAATTTCGACATTTATTCAATTTCTGGTGTAATCAAAAACAAAGGGAGTAAATTTTTTCAAATCTTTAGTAATTGATAACTAGAGCTTTGGTAATTGTGAGTTGAACTTTTTTTAAACAAACAAAACCCGCGAAGCGATTAGATTGTCTGCGAAAAACACCCAGGGATTAGGCGGGAATCGAACCCACGACCTCTGGACTTACAGGCTACCATCGCTACCATTCAGCCACTGGGGCCCCAATTTAGCAATTGAATATGCAATTGTTCTAATTGAAATCAGGTTTTAAATGCTTTTTATTGCAACAACATTAATTGAATATGGATCTTTCGTAATTGAAAACAGATTTTCGCTTTTCTGTGTAATGAAATATTATTTAATATACTTATGAAATAATTTATCTTCGCACTGCTACCGCCCTGTCATCAGAATGGTGATAACAATGTTATGACAAATGTCATTAATAAGGAAACGATTGCCATCAGTTTGATAACAAACGTAATCATATCGAGCATTTGCTGTAAGAGCGCCATAACTCAATACAGCCTGTTTTAAAGAAACTTATTCTGATAGAGGGCACCACAAAACTATAGACGTATATTGGCGTTTTGAAAGTTTATATCTGGGACTCATTAGTACATAGTTATACTGATTCGGCATAGGAAATCTTGTAAGCCTTACACACAGAAAAAAAACTAATGTAAAATCGACATAGCGTAATTTTAATTGGAAATCTTATTAAATCTATGAGAAATAATTTGTTGTTTGAGTGTCTTTTGTGCGTTTGAGTGCTGTTGTGCTTACTTGTTTGACTTGTTCTTGTTTATTCTGATGATCGTGTTGTGTAAATGTAAGGAGCCGACAACCATTACATACCAGCGAAGACTTTCTGCTGCTGATTTAAAATCACCATTGTCTCAAAATAATTTTAAAGGAAAAATTATTAATCTAACCTTAAATCTCATTTTTAAAGAAAGGGCAAAAACGAATAAACCCTTCGTTTAGAGGGTTATAATATTCCGAAAAAAATATTTCTCGTGGTGTGTTATATACAAGTGCTGAATACATCGTATACCATGAACGTAAAGTTTGCAAGATTTCCTATGCCAAGTACTAATTACGAATGAGTACTAAATTAACTCGTAAACACATTTTATGTTTTGAATGATTTCTGGCGTTCAAATTAAGTCTGGAGCTTGGGTGTATTTGAAGACTTAAAGTATAATTTAATGGCAAATATTTTTCTAGCATATTTCAGCTCGCTATTTCACCGCTGATGGCGAGTTTTTAGCCTCTTTTTTAAGAAAGGGACAAAGAGACCCTTACAACGAAGAGTTGGAGTGTTACAATGTTTCACAAAAATGTTTTTCGTGGGGTCTTACATTAAATTTGCTGAACCCATATTAGGGGATATTCACAGATCACGTAGCTATAAACAAAATGGGGCGGGGGACTTTAACTCCCCCTAAAATGAACCCCAGATGTAAACTTTCAAAACGTCGATACACGTATATATTTTTTGGCTCGATCTGCCAGAATCAGTCGTTAGAACTATGTTATTTTTTATATTGTACAGTGTAAATTGCTTAGCTTGCTATGTTTGTTTGCATTATATAATTCCTATTTGTTCTTTGAGAGTTTGTCTATAGGTGTGGTAAAACTAGATGTTTTTTGAGAATATTTCACTTTAATTCGATTCGCAAAATGAAACTGTTGGAATCTGTATATTATTTGCATTGCAATAGGAAAGCATTATCTTTCTATTTGAATTACAGCGGAGTTCCCCCCGAAACACTTCTTATTATCTACATGCTTTCTAGAACTTGCAATTTTCACGTAATAATAAAATATGAAAATATTATTTCGTGTATTTAATATTTTAATTGTTACAAATGTGTGATTTTCAACAAGATTAATGGCTAATGTCCACGCTTTAGAAGCTGTCAAGCAAAAGTGGTACCATATCTGGGGGAAACATAAAGAAAATCTTTTTTTAAAAATAAAATATCTAATAATGAGGTTTTGCCACCTTAAGGCACTCATTTTAAATACTCTAGAGTAAAGTTAGCCATACATGTGAGACTGTGTGTGCGTGCGTATACTAAGTTGTCAAGTTTTATTTTGATTTTTATTTTGTTTCAAAAAATATTATAATTAATGGGCGTTTTAGTAGGTGTATAACAACAGCAAACACACAATATTTAGTAAACATTTAAAATGAAAGCAGAGGTACCCTTAAAATGAAATTTATAAAACAGAATGAAAAGAAAACAGATCACCTCATATGTAATCGATCAAAACCACTACAAAATATTTCAACCGAAACCGCCCCCTCTTCTCACAAGAAAAAAAAATAGAAGAAAACTACAACAATATTTTAATTCACTAATTTGTTTTACAGGTTTTCTTTATTTATTTGGATGTGTTTTTTGTTTGCATGTTTTACTGAATGCTAATTTTTCGTTGTCTTTTATTGTATTTTTCAAAATATTTTTCAAATTCTTCTTTTTCTAAGGTCTTTAATGTCAATGGGCAGCTGTTTGTAAAGTAGATCGCAACACTTCTGTTCCTACACACACACATACTTTTACAACTCACAAAAACTTTAAATTTGAAATACACACAACAAACACACAGATATTAATTAGTTCGTGCTCAATGCAAAATTTATGCTTTTTTTGTTTTTGTCTGTAGCGGGTGTCTTACGAAATCAAAATTTTTCCAAAAAAAAAATAAATAAAAATCCCCTCTTGTCATAAATCAAAAATGTAAGAAAAACAACAATATTATCAAAATAGAAAGCAATACATATTGATAAATTTACCTCAACATTAATGTTTCTGTTTGTTCGAAATTAAGTGAAAACAAGTAAAAGTTCTATAGTCGGCTATATCGAATCTTTATATACCCTACACTAATAAACATGGATTCAAATCTAATGGCAGTTGAAGATTTTTTTGTGATTTTCAATACCACTCTATTTGAGGCAAATCCTGACATATCAGTCCAAATACAAATTCAGAAGCTTTTCTGGGGGCTTCGAAAAATCTATTTCACGTACCGGCAGACGGAAGGTCTGACATCGTTCATTTGACTTCCCTATCCATAAAGACTCAGAATATATACATATATTATTTATCTGCTTGCAAACTAATATTGTGGAAATTACAAACGGAGTGTCGAGCCTATATATATGAACATCTCTACTAGGGTGATCGATTATTCGACATTTTCCAGAAACCGGGTTTCGAATAGTTCGACTTTTTGAAATTTTAGAAAATTATAATGCAAAAGTTTTGATTTTAATTTGCTTTAAAAAAAGAGTTAACAGTCCATGTAAATACTATCCGCATAAAAGTTCCTATCCAAACATTTCGGCCGTTAAAAGTACTGGGATCAAAATGAGGGTCAAGTTCTTGATAAGTATGATACCATCTAACTTCTAAGCTAACTTGGAAACACTTTCCCCATAATTCTTCCCAATATTAGAAATGTAAAAAAAATATTGTCAAATAGCAGGTTGCCTAAAAATGAGATGTACCTATCAAGAACTTGTTTTTCATTTTGATCTCAGTACTTTTAACGGCCAAAACTTTTGGATCGGAACTTGGCCTTATTTTTCATTAATATTTTTGTACGGATCTGACATCTATTTTCTAATCCTTTGTTTGGTACAACACTATAATTTCCATCGCTATAATTTCCCATAATTTGTTAATTGCGCATTATAGTGCCCCTTATATGCGGTACGCCTTCCCATTACGTGATCACCACAGTTTTTTCTTACTAAAAAGACCTTTCAATGAGGATTTACAATCAAAATCCGAAAAAAATTTATTCCACACATATAAGGGGAGGAACCCTAGAGCACAGATTCACATTTTTTTCTTTTCTTGTTTATTTCTTGACATTAACGCAACAAGCATTTTTTGTCTATGATGGATGTCGAACTCCATATAAAATATAAAGCTTGATATAAATTCTAACATCACAAGGCCAATTTAATTCGCCCCTGCTACCATCTTATAAAATTAGTTCACCTTAATTGCATGCTTCAGTAAATGCTCTTGAACAAAAATACTTAGGAAAATTAACAGTAAAAGTTCGTCAAGTTTTATTTTAGCAAAAACTAATAAAATATACGAATCGAAAAGTATTCGACTGGGCCGGTTTTTTTATTTAAAAAAACCGGACTATTGGACATTCGAAAAATCAACATTTCGAAAAAACCGACAACCGTATTGCGGGAAAACCCGGTTTAAAACCCGGTCTTAAAACCGAGTCGATCACCCTAATCTCTACCATTTTTTGTGAAGGGTATAACAAGCTACAAAGCTATATATTGAGCTGTGTCGAATGCTACATACCCTTCACATCTTAAACATATTTATTGAATTTTTTCATTAGATAAAAAGCTTTTAACAGGTTTTCTTGTTTATCGATTTAAGATTTTTGGCTATTTAAGGAATTTTGCTAGTTTTTGTCTTTATTTACAGTTTTGACAACATTTAACCTAAAAATTCTTCCCGGCTTATTTTTGTCTTAATATAGTTTTTTTAAGGACGTCCTCTTTTTGATTTTAGCAATTTTTTATCAAAACTTTTAGCACTTTTTATTCAGCAATGGTTTCTCAGTTGTGATAGTTTCTGCTGTAAAGATGTTTTTCGAGTTTTTTTTCCTTACTATAAATATTTGACAACTTGCAATTAATTTTTTAAGATATTTTTCCCGGTTGTGATCATCTTCAAAAATGTCCGTTATAATGTCTTTAACAGTAAGTTAACAATTTAAATTAGTTAGACAAAATCATTGATTATTGATATTTTCGATTGAACTTTTGCAGTTATATAGGAATTTACGTAGTAAATATTAAGCAAGCAAAGAAAACTAAAATTTGCTTTTGAGGATATGGCTCAACTATAGAGTGTATGCTTTACGTCTGTAAAGCCCGTGTTCGTATTCCAGCCATGTCAACATTTTTTTAATTTATATATATATTTTTATTTTGAAATAATTTTTTTTTCAAATTTCCTGTGATAAAGAATTCCCCTATATTGATAACAAAATTATTTCAAAATAAAAGTATATATATAAATTTAAAAAATGTTGACATGGCTGGAATACGAACCCGGGATTTCCCGACGTAAAGCATACTCTCTATAGCTGAGCCATATCCCATTTATTTCTTTATGGGATACAACTTGTTTTAAGTACTTATGTATAAAAAGAAAAGAAATAAGCGGCATGGAAAAGAAATACTTACAACGAAATATTTTATTATGTTAAAGATAAATGTTATTGAAATTCATATTTTTTTTAATAACATGGTTTTATTGAATATAATTCTTGTCTATTTTTTTCTGTGTGCTAGTCTGATTAGATATTCTAATATTCCACTCCTAATAATAATTTGAATTTACATTAATTCAAATAATGAACTTAAGCCGAAATAAAACAGTTCAGTTCGAATAATAATTACGTACAAATTCGAAAAATTTAATTTTTTATGGTTTTGCCCATAAAGTCCATGTTTGGTCTAAGGCCCATAAAATGTTTCGGCAAGTAAATGCATAAAGATAAGAGTTTCTGAAAGCTTCGGGATTTGAGAACATATGGGTCAAAGTCAAAACTTTGCTGCTCCGAAAATAGCGTTATGTAATGCGAATAGCTGCTTATCTGAGGCCTCAGGAAAATCCTTTTCAATGACGAACAGACCTACGCCATCAAATTGGCTGCTCTAAACAGAATTAGTATCAAACAAAATATATTTATGTACTTTAAGAATAAATATTGTACTGAAATTACAAATGCAATGGCAAACTTAGGGTGCCATTTGCAGTGAAATTAAAAAACTTGAGTAAATAGCGACTTTGACTCGCACACTAAGGCACATATGTGTTTTAACGATTTTTATAATTTTTTTTACTTTTGAATTTTAGCGTGATTTTTTTGTTTTGGAGACTTTTTTCATTTTTTGCAATTTCTGTTAGTTATTGCGAATTTTTTGTTTTGGCAGTTTTTCCGGTTTTTGACGATATTTTTAGTTTTGGCGCTTTTTTCATTTTGGCGATTTTTTTAGGGCTATTTGTTTCGATTTTGCGATTTTTTCGTTTTGGCGATTTTTTATTTTATGGCGATTTTTTTGGAGATTCTTTATTTTTTTGCGAATTTATTTGGCGGTTTTTTGTTAGTTTTGACGATTTTTTTTGGACTTTTTTTTAATTTTGGCGATTTCTGTGTGGTTATAACCGATTTTTTTATGCGATTTTTCCGTTTTTGAACGATTTTTTCGTCTGGCAATTTTTTTATTTTAGCGTTTTTTTTCTTTTGGTGCTTTTGCCCTTAAGCACTTTTTCCATTTTGGTGATTTATTATTTCTGGCATTTTTTAATATTTTGGGATTTGTTTTAGTTTTAGCCTTTGTTTTCGATTTTTTTTTTCGTTTTGACGATTTTGTTTCTTTTTGGCGATTTACTTTTCGCCTTGTTCCTTGCATTACTTAATGGGATATTTTTTAATAATTAATTTTTGCATTATTTATTAATTTTGTATGTTTCAAGTGCTTAATTGAGGGGGTGAGACGCCAAGCGGTACAAGTGCCAAAAATAAAAAAAATTTAGACCTCAAGAGGCGGTATGTATTAGAAACCAAAAATAGTATGTATGAAAATGCATGGGAAGCTTAACTACTCAGAATTTTCTTTGCTTTTAAGCCCCTACAGCTAAATTTCAAAATTACATCCTATCATTTTTAGTTAGTTTTTTTGCTACTGCTGCCGTTAATATGCTGCACTAGGTGGGAAAATTTCCAGGGTTTGCTTCTACGCTATCCAAGTTACAGCTAATTGCCAAAATTACATAGTCAAAATTACATTAACTGATAGAATACCCTTTAATTTTTATTTAGTTTAAATTTCAGTATTTATTAATGTAGTCTGTATAATCATACACTAACTTTGAAAACACATTTCTTTGCTCGCTTTAGAACACCCTTTAGCTTTTAACTTTCATATATTTGCTGTTGTAGTGGCCACAGTTATACAGATTTTCTGAATATTTCAGATCTGTACCTCTTACGGTTCTCGAGAAAACAGTCTGTGACACACCTACAGACAGACAGACGGACGGAAGGTTTCTTTTCACTTTTGGTGTACGGAACCCTAAAAAATAGGAATTTCTAATCTATTTCAGTACAACGGGTGCAAGTCCTCGTGACTAGAATCGGCTAAGTAATAGTTGTAACGTTTCGTTTAATAAATAAAAGAATGAGTATTAACCAAATTAGTTTTAAATGCCTTAATTTTTTAGATAATTTTTTAGTTTAATTTAAAAAATACGTTTTTTAGTTGTAGTGTTTTTCGTTTTTATTTGTGAATTTTTGTCAAATGAAAATCGTTTAAACAGTAAAAGGGAGGAGCTTATTTATAATGATTTAAACAGAAAATAATATCAAGGTTATTAATTTTGTTTACAACGATTTTATAAAAAAAACGAAATAGAAATTTTAAATAAGTCCACCAATGGGATTTTTCGCCATTTACACTTGCACTTACTTTAAGAAAACGAAACCGTGATTGTTAAATATTTTACACTTTTTAAATGCTCTTAAGGTGAGATAAATTTTAAGTGAACTTAATATTAACACACTTCAAAATCAAAATTTCCATTTTTTCTATAAAAATTTTTCTAGTTAATGTTTTGTTTTAAATTAAAACTAATTTGTTTTTCATTTTCCGTTTCACTGATTGAAACTTGTATAAATTTTTTATTTTATATTATTGAGAAGTATGGACATATTTTGCCTGAGAATTCCGGAAAAGTGATATATTTTCGTTCCATTTCATCCCATAACTTAGTATGTTTATTAGGTAACTTTATTTTTAAAAATATGCCCGCAATTAATTTATTTAGCAAATATATTTCTTAATAAAATTTTTTGCAACTTTTTAAAATTTTAGTTTTTTCATATTTGATTTATATCAAATTTATTAATTTTCCATTTCAAAAGGTGTTAATGTTGTATTATTTATTTTTTTTTAACTAAAATTTTTTGAGTCATTTTCCTTGTGTAGTTTGTTTCTTAATGTATTTTATTAATTTATTGCAAAATTTATGTTTTTTATACGAACAAGTTTTTTATTTTAATAAATCAAAGAAAAAAACGTTAAGTGGTTTTGGTTGTTTAATATTGACTTCATTTTGAAAAATGCTTTATGATTTTCAAACTTTTCAAAATATTTATATATATAGTTTTGTTATAAAATTGATTCGTTTTTCAGATAATATACTAATAAGCATTCCAATTGAATGAAAATTGAGGGTCATTCTAGAGAATGATTTATGATGCATGAGCTGTTTTTTCCTTTTTGAACAAAACTACATTTTTTGTAATCATTATGTTGCGCTAAAAAATACTGTGTCCTCAGTTTTTTCATAGCACCTACAGATTTGTTTTTATGGGCATATCTAATATGTATTTCCATTTGGTACATAGGTATATGTCATCCTAACTCGATAACGTTATGCACAATTTCGATCAACAAAACCCCAAAAGATGCACGACAAAATTACCTTCAAACTGTGTTAAAATAGTTTTTTGAATACTTAAAACTGCAAAAACCCAGCAAAAATAAACTTGGTACAAGGATGCACTAAGATTAAATAGAAGGGCTTCGGAGATGCGCAAAAGCACATAGTGCATACCCTCTGCCTTACGATGTTGCAATAACGTAAGCGAATGCAGAAATTTAACGCACACACGAGAAAGGTGGTCGGCTATTTATGTTTTTTCATGTTTCTTAAACCCGAAGTTTTTTTCTTTCAACTCAAACTTTTTTATAGTGCACCCTCTCTCGCTTACGTGGATATAAATATGACAATAACTATGGCTCGGTAGCTTAGTGGTTACTGTTTTAGCCTACCATGCGGAGATCGTGGGTTCGATTCCTGATTCAATACGCGAGCAAAAAGTATTTAATAAAAGTAAATTGTAGTGTAATATAGTTTCCAATTGTGTTTGTCCCACTTAATACATAAATAAATATAAAAACAACATAAAATAATTTCAAATAAAAAATTTATCCAAGTGAAGGTGAAATTGTGATATAAAGAGCAAAATTTTTTTAATTATATACATATAAAAAAGACATGAGGTTAATGCATCTAAGAGGCAGACCTACCTCTTGGTAGGTTTTAAAGACAGTTATCTTACCAACAAAATAAGCCATATATCATGAAAATCTATGGACAAATGTTGATTTTATTAGAAATTAAGTGAATACATCCAGACACTTAAAAGATACGTATTTCCATCAGACTCAAATTATTATGGATGACAAAAAATGATTTTAGAGCATTTTTGATACTTCAAAACAAGGATGGAAAAATAGGTACAATTGTATGTACCACCTTTAGTACAATTCGGATTTTAAAAGTACAATGGTAGGTACTAGAGGACTGCAAAGAGTACTCAAATGTATTCGTGGAATGTACTCGTACGAAATTCGTGTGTGCAGATATGTATGTTCTTATGTATGTACGTATGTGTATATGCATGTACATTATTGTACATACATAGCCACGACCAAATGTGCATATATACATATATATACATACACATACATACAAAAAACATGCATGCACACACACACAAACATATATACGAGTACTGACGAAGATATTCGTGCAGCCCACTAGTAGGTACAGCAATCAGGGATGCCAACTTAGCCCTTTTTGGGCTAGATATAGCCCGTTTTTAGTTACTCAAAACGCGAAAAAAATGTCTAGCCCCAAACAAAATAACGCGCAAATTTAGCACTTTTTACTATCATCTTTTGGCCCTTTTAGCCCCTTTTTACTTTTTGGTCAATATGGGTACATTTTTCGCTGTTGCGAACTTTTTCTTCTTTTATTGTACCATATCGACTTGTGAATTAAGATGCTAACATCGTTTTTACTCATGTTCTTTTGTTAGTTCGCTGTACCAGTAATAATAAAAAGAAGAGTCTAGAACAATGTTCTATATTTTTAAGACTGGATGTGATTTTAAGTTGGTTCAAAAATTTAAACGTGCTTTAAAGTTAGCCCTTTTTTGCGCTTTTTCAATATATTTTACTGGACATTGCTTTATACTTGTCTTTTTTAATTTAGCCCTTTTTAGCCCCTTTTTGAAAATTTTTTGCGCGTTTTGGGTTCCAAAAGTTGGCATCACTAACAGCAATGGCTTATTTAATACAATTAGTAATTTAGGTATTTTTTAGAAGTTCTACTTATTGCAACTCTTTTACTGTAATAAAATATTTTATATTTTTCGTCCACTCGTACGAATGCGACTTTGTATCTGAATTAAATTTAAATGTTGCAAAGTATTGAGAACAAAGGTCGACTTAAAAATATAACTATTTAAAGTTGCCCAAAACTGTTGGCTCACAAAACGTAGGCTCTGGAAATTTAAAGCTTATGCTGATCATGATACATATTAAAGTCTGAAAAAGTTATATTTTTATAAATTGATTTGCATTGTAGAGAAATTGTAGATTTATTTTATTTATTCATGTATCAATAACACTGTACAAACACAAAAAAATAACATGGTTCACAGAAAAAAGTATCACCAAAAACTTTTCAAACAAAACAAAACTTTTCAAATAAAATTTCATTTTCAGTAAATGTTTTTTACTGAATCAGCGAATTTTTTTTTAAATTTTATTTAGGATCCAAACACCGAAAATAGCAGCTCAAACCAGTTTTCTGTGTCATAAAAAACAACCCCGATGACGACATACACATAAATGACAACAACAATGATAGCAAAAGGAATGCGATTGTGTGTGACAAGTTTATTTACTAAAGATTTATGAGTGAAGCCATTCGCTAATGTTCTTGCGTTAATTCTCATCCATTTTTTAGTCTTTAGATAAAGATACACATTTAGCAATATGGAAATTCAGAAATGCTTAATGAATGATTTAAAACTTAAAAATATTTACAAAAACGTGTTTACTGACTCAGACAAAAAGGATGTTTGATATATTACAAAAAATCTAGTAAATATTTTGTTTGATTCCATAAACTAATTTGTTTAGATTTTGTAAGTATTCTTAGAAAATTTTTTTATAAATTCCGACAAAACTATTGTCTGATATATTTCAGAAAATCCAGTAAATATTTTTGTTTAATTCAGTAAATTATTTTGTTTGAAATTTGTAAATATTTTTAGACAAAGTATTATGCAGATTTGGACAATTTGTGTAATGAAAACCCCGGTTTTTTCAATGAAATTGTTTAGACTTTTTTGTCTGTATTTACAAATTTGTTTGTAGGTCCGTTTCTAGGCAAATTATTTACTAATTCATTGAATTTCTTTACTGAAAATTAAATTTAAATTTTTCTGTATTCTAACGATTGATTTTGGCAGAGGACACCAAAAAAATATTCACGTGTATCGGCGTTTTGAAAGTTTGCGTCTGGGACACGTTTTAGGGAGAGTTAAATTTCCCCTTTGCAGATATTTATAGTGACTCGACATAAGAAATCTTGTAAGCTTTAAAGATATAAAATATGTTCAAAACTGTTATGTAAAACACCAGAGGAAACATTTTTCTGGAATATTTTAACCCTCTAACTCTTCGTTGTATGGGTCTTTTTATACCTTTCTTATAAAAGGACCAAAAAACTACCCTCTAGCAACGATGTCGCGGGCTGAAAGCTAAGCCAATCTTGTATCTTACACATAAGGGTTACACGATTTCCTATCACGACTAATAATTGTGAATATGTAGGAAATTAACCCTTAAAAATTATTTTAGAGTTTGGTTCTCTCTAAAGACTTATAGTAGAATTACATGCTACATATTTTTGTAGAACATTTCAGCCGCTTATTTAAGAAAGGAACAAAAAGACCCCTACAACGAAGAGTTAGAGGGTAGAAATGTTCCACAAAAATACTTTTCGTGGTGCTTTACATAAAATTGTTTAACATATGTTACATTCTAAAGGTAAGGCTTACAAGATTTCCTATGTCGAGTCACGATAACTACAGTGTAACCGCGGTTAAAGTAACCCTCGATACACTAACTCCTCGATGATCAAAACACAACGGTAAACATTTTTTTAAAACATTTTAACCCTCTAACTCTTCGTTGCACGAGTCTTTTTGCCCCTCTTTTAAAAAGGGGGAAAAAAAAACTTTCATTTGAGATATTCTCCCAATTACTTTTTAAAAACGTCGGATTTTGTAAAGAGTGTTTTTTTACGGTTCATTAATTTAAATTTAAATCAAAAGAAGAAAAATATTTTCAATATCAATGAATCTGTCTCTATTGGAAAGATAATTTTATGCTACGTCTTAGAGGTGGAAAACTATCGATAGTGTCACTATCGAAATTTTATACTCCTTAGAGAAAGCACTAAATATGTGTGTAAAAATGCTAAATAAACCCGGTTCTGAAACAAAACAGAACTTTATTTCTTAGTTCAATAAATAACAAAACTAAAATCCTTGTAACACTTTAATATAAGAAAAATGTCGTGATTTCAATTATTTTTAAATCCAATTTAACTAACGGACGATCGTTGAAAAACATGTCTAGCACAACAATACTATTGTATCATTTACTATCGATAGCGGCAAAAAATATCGATTGTTTTTAAATAATAATCGATTGACGAATAAAACCATCGATAGTAATAATAAAAATTAAATATCGATATTATCGATAGAGCCATCGATAGTTTTCCACCTCTACTACGGCTGGCACGTAATCAGGGTTTCCAATTTTCATACACTTTGCGGCGAATGTTGTGGTCAAGTGCTCAATCGTCTCTGGTTTATCGGCGTAGGCAATAGACCACATATTCCCAAAGACGATAATCTAACCTCGTTAAATCGAACTACCTTGTTGGTTATTATATGAAATTATTCGCTTTTCATTAAAAATTTTTCAAGTCATTCATTTTCAACAATTAGCAAACGTGAGTCAATTCATTATGAAATGACAAAGTAAACGATTGTCAAACAAAACTGTGCTGCCAACTCAAAGATGTGAACTTCTAAAAAACACTCTTTATTAGAATTTACATGGACAATAGATTTTAAAAAATGTATGCCATTGTAAATCAAACTATTTTTAAGTTTTCCAAACATTATTTTAGCTAAGAACTATAATATTTTATATATAATAACACTTAATCCAATTGCCTAAGATTAAAGTTAAATGTTTTGTTTTTCTCCCAATTAATTTTTAACACATATTTTTTATGCCTACTTAAAAATATATTAAAAAGATTTATTTGTATAGAAAATTTATTTCAGCTTTTTTTCCTTCAGTTTTATGACTTTGACACCACCATGTTTTTTATTTAATATTTCTTTGCTTAACTTTCATGTTAAGAATGATAAAAAATGAACTAGAAAGTTGAATATTTTTTCAAATATGTAATAATTTTCCAAATACTTTTAAATCGTCTAACAATTATCATAAAAAATACAAATTTTCACCTGTTTTGAAGCGACGAACATAAATTATCATAAAAATTATAATAAAATACCGACGGTGCTTAGCTGAAACTCACCCACGTTTAAATACTTGTATCCACAAGTGTTTCTTTCCTTTGTTTTTTTTTTCTTTGGAAGATAAAATACCGGAGAGATGAGCAAAAGCAGAAATAAAAATTTGCTATCGTAGATAATCAAACACCTTTATGGTGTTATAAAAATCGTTTTAATAAATTATAACAAATAAAAATAGAAAAAGAAAATTTTATTAAAAGAAATTTGCTCGAGAAATAAAAATTTCTCATAAATAATACAGAAAAGTATGCGAAATGGTCGTCATATTGGCAAAAAGTTTGTACAAGAAATATGAGAGCTTTTAAAATAGGAATAATAAATAAATAAATTTTAAATATATTTATTTAAAACATAACTAACAATAACAAAAAAAATCAGCAAATAAATAATAAAACTATTAACCATAAACATTCTCACAGGTATCTTTTTAAACTGGGGAATAATTAAGAAAGAGCCAACAAAAAAATCATATTTCATTGCTTAACCATTTTACTTTAAAAATCATTTTCGACATTAAGCTGTCATTAAATTATTAACAAAACTTTTAAGTGACAACAAAATATTGACATTATTTTTGTCAACAGGTACAAATTAGCAGCAACTGACACTAAACAGTAAAAAAAAAGTGTGTTTGAAATAAAAATTTTCAAAAATTTAACTTTCTCTAAAAAAAATGAAACAAAAACAAAACCTTGGGAAAGTGTTCAATTTAAATATCAAATAAGCATTTGAAACAAACGGCAACTAAAAAATATACCAGAAAAAAAGAGTGAGATGAACGCTACAAATATGTAGAAACAATTTTAAAATGTATAAATCAACACAAGGGATTTTGGAAACATAAATTTTAAATATTAACAATTTTTATAGAAAAATACTTTTTTATTGTCGCCATAAAAAATGACGCAAAAAGAACATAAAATATGTTTTAAATAATAAACAACTGTTCTGTTTTTTTAAAAGACATTATGAAGATGTTTTTTGAGGTTCGAATGTTGTAGGATAGATAATGAAATGTCTGGCGACATGTGCACAGGTGAAGGAAAACATTGACACAAATTACATGGAATCATAAAAATGTTGTTTAAATTATAAAGAGATTTGTGGTCATGGATCATTTGTGTGCATATGCAGAGGCGAAAGCTCTTTCTGTTCCAACAAAATGCCACATTATTACAATGTAGATGGGACAAAATGTATTAAAATTTACTATACAACATATTTTGTGGACTTTTGACAAGAGAACTCAAATCGAGTTAAGAAAATTTTTTAGATGTATTTTAAGGCACATCTCTGACATGTTCCTGCGACAGTTATTTAAAAAAAAAATATGTATATGATACGATTTTTATTGATTGCAACCGATCAATAACCAATTTCTAATACAAATTAAGTATTAATAAATAAAATAAAAAAAAGTTTTACAACAAAATCAAATTTTCAAAATTACAAAGATCTAACGAGTGATTATAAAGGGCACTAAAAAAAATATATATATGCGTATATATATACATATACGCCTATACATAGGCGTTCCCGGTCAGCCAACTGGTCGTAGAAGACCAACGACTAATTAAGGAAACTTCGACATTTGTCATGCACGATATTTGTCGTCTAACAGAAACCATACTCAAAGAATGGGTAAAAGAAGAACTACTCAACTGGTCATGCCAACTCGTTGGTAGATATTGTCCGCAAGATGGCCTTGCAACGTTCAGTTTAAAATTTTGTATAATTTCGTTACAACAAAAATCACAAACGAATTTCTTGTGGACACTGTCGCTCAGTTTGCCACCACTTTAAATCATTTTGATATATTCCTGCTTGCTAAAATTGCTGATGAAATTGAGCTGATGAAAAGTTCTGTTACAATGTCCATTAAAACTTCTTGTATTAAATAGTCTCCGAGCGACAAATTCCTCAAATTGGTATTGTAGAACACGTGTAAAAAAGAAACAAACGAAAAAATGTAATGAGGTCATTTCTGAGGATATTGTCATTTACGTGGTCATTAATGAAAAGATGGAAGTCAGTGTCGGCCATATGTTCGAAAATGTCTTCCATAATCTGTTTCAGCTGTCACCAACAAGTCATCGATGCTTTAACATTGTCATGCATCGGTCTTGCAAGATGTCTCAAAGACATGGCTAACCGGGTTTTTAAAGTTTGCATCTACACTCATACAAAAAATATATCAACGCATTGATTCTGACATCAATGCTATGACAAATGTCTTTAATAAAACGAAACCAGACATCAATCTGATGACAAACGTCATCATAAAATTTGTTCATAGTTTAAGTGTCATCAATGCTATGACTATACGATCAATACGATGCCACTTATTATAAATTATTAAATTGTAATATATGTATAAAAGAAATAAGTAATTAATGTTTGTAATTTGTATTTTAATACAAATTTTCCTGTTGTTAGTTTTATTTTTGTTTTTAAACGTATTTCCAAAATATTAAGAAAGATGACATTGCATTGATATACACTTATCATCATTACTATAAAGGTAAAAAACGAAGACACTTTACATAGCATTGTTGTTAATTTACATCAGCGTTAAACGGTTTTTCTATCAGCGACGTCATATTGATGACATTTTGTCATTAAATTTATGTCAGCTAGTCATTTCTTTAATGTCGATGTATCATTGCATTAATGATAGATTTGTCATCATTAGCATTGATGACCAGCTGATGACGATTTTTTTTAAATATTATAGGTGCAAAATCTCCATTAGTGTAACTTTTCGAACAAAATTTTGGTTTTCTCTTTCTGTTTCCTTTTTACTTTCATTTTTTATAAACTCAATTTTATTTTATCGCTTATCTAGAATTCACAAAGAATTATTGCGCGTTGATTTTGCTTTTGAAAACAACTCAGTTTTAAAAATTCTTATTTAATAGTTGTTCTATTTGTTTCAAAAAATTTTCATTATTTTGGCTGGAGTTCGGTTCTTACTTAAATTTTTCAATTAAGTCATATTTTTCTTTAGAGAAAATTGTGACGCAGGCAGACAAAGAAAACGTTTGTCTGCACAGAAGCTCGAACTTACATGTTTGGAGACCACTCAGTCTATTCATCAGAGTTCTTTACCGCTTAGACCACAGGACCAAAGTCGGTAGTTTGCAGTCCAGTAGTGGAATATAATTAACATTCAATCAGTTCATGCTGAGTCACTCTAAGAGCCTATTTCACCAATTTATTTAAATATCAATTGATATTTAAAATAAATTTTTCCAAACAAAAATTAATGAAAATCGGTATTTATATATGAAATAGGCTCTTAGAGCCTCTTTCACCAATTTATTTATATATCAATTGATATTTAAAAGTAATTTTTCCAAACAAAAATTAAAGAAAATTGACATTTAAATATGAATTGATATTCAAATAGAATTGGTGAACTAAGCTCTTAGAGTTTTTTCCAGCTTTTCATTTGATAGTTACTGATATTAACTATTTTTCTTCATGTCTTGTGTTAAGCTTTTTGTTTTTCTCTATTCTAGCATATTTTGCCGTCGGCATTACGAAATACTAGTGCTAATTTTTTTTGTTCATTGATTTATTTGAACAGTGTGCATTCTTAGCTATGTGGCTTTAAAGTGTATAAAATTAAGTTATGAGTTTTAGTCGAACTGTATGGGTTTAATCTTAATCCCAAGAAATTTAATTATTTTGGCTTGAGTTCGATTTGTATTTTAAGTATTCATTTAAAACTTATTTTTATTTAGAGAAAATTGTGAAGCATGCCGACAAAGAAATATTTTGACAGCACTGCTGTTCTATTTGCATAAGAAGAAATGCCTGTGAAGACAAAATTTTATTGAAGACGGAAATCAATATGTATTTTTAGGTCCAATACCTTCAAAAATAAAATGTCAGAATGCTATCGAAAGCGTTAAGGTTTGTCTTCAATTGGCGAAGGAGCATAGCACGTCTTTGGTAGACATAATGGTCTTGCAAATACTTCAACAAATGTTATTTCAAATATCTGTAAAAAAAACGCAATCGAAAATGTCAAAATTACTTCGTAAAAACGTGATTCTTTAACTTGATAAAACAAATTTTATGCCTTAGCATATGCATTTTTTATTTTAATAATTGAATTTGGAATAATTGAACGATAATTTTTTTTGTGTAGCCTATAAATGTGTACATGTATGTGTTAATTAAAATCCTTTCCATTTCCTTTTAAAATTCATAAGCACTTCTCATATTGTTTCTCTCATTCATAAAGACCTTTTTTAAACACATTTCCCATTTAATCTTAAAACACTTCAACAAATTTCTGCCTTAAATACCTAGATTTTTACATTACATATTTTCTTATTATTTTACCTTTTTAAAAATGCAAGAACAACAACAATTAAACCACCAACATATTGAAAACACATGTTTCTACTTTACAATTTATCAAAGAATAAAAATTTATCAAAAAAAAAAAGAAGAAGAATACAAACAGTCTCATTTTCATACAACTAATAATTATTGTATGGTATATAAAAAAAACTACAATATTTGTTTGTGAAAAATTTTGCCTGCCTCAAATCATTTGTAATGAAAACTATTTATAGAGATTTCTTTTCCAACAGAGAGTCAACACTTAAGAATTTCATTTACTTGCCGTGCACCTTTATTACTTTTGACTTTTGTGTAAAAAGAAATAATTATTTCTTTACAAAGAAGTGTAGGTGGAGGGCTAGATTTACACTTCCATATGTGAACGACTTTAGGTAAAATAAGCATTATATTATTCACTAGAGGTAGTCAGATGTGTTTTGTAGGCAAAGCCAGAGGAAATCACCACCAACATATGTGGTCTTCTTTTTTAGTCTTTCTTTCATTTCCATTTTAGTTTTTAAGGCTTTTGAAAAGTGATTCATTTTGAAATGCTGCTTGCTGGCTGTCTGTATAAAATTCCAGAATTTTTTTTCTTTTTTGCCTACGAGTTGTGTTCCTAGCCAGAAATGGTTTAAAATAACTATTTAGTAGTTTCTAAAGGTGCAAAGTATAAAATAAAAATATTGTAGTTTGTTTGTTTGTTGTCACAGGTCTGGTTGCAGTGGAAGGAGATGCGCAACAGCAAATGAAACAAGACTAATTTTATCTTGAGTTGTTTTTTTTTTCTTTTTCTGTTGCCTCTGCTGCCTTTGTAATGTTCATTTTACGTTTTCAAGACAGACATGTCAAGGCATCATGATGTATTATGCATAGAATAAACATTTAAGCATATTGATGGCAACAGCCAACATTTAAATGAGAGAAAGACCAAAGCAATGGTTGTTGGTTGCAAACAGCAAAAAAATAATATTTTTAAATGTTTTATAACCAAAAGAAATTGTTTAGTTTAATGGCTAATTGTGGAAAATTAGGTGCAAAAAAATTTACCGCAAAAAGTACTTTTCGGCTTTGCCTATTTTTGCATAAAATAGCTTATTACAATTTCATATTTTATTTATATATAATATTATATAATAGGCTTTAGTTTTTATTATACAAATTTTGCTGGATGTTTTTTTAATGCTTTCAATTCGTTTTCAATTAAAGTTTTATTTATTTTTTTTTTGCATTGCAACATTTTTTTCAAAGCAATTACACTGTACAACTATAGATTTCTTTTGTATTGTGACTTACAGTGAAATTTTACGTAAGGCATATTTTTAATACAAACTACACTCATAAAACCAGTTAGAGATATATTTTAGCACAAATTTTGAATACCCAGAAGATAAATTTACAACTAAATACGATTTGGGACAGTCATATACTAGTTGTAATGATACTAGTCGAAACACGACAGTCACATTACTAGGTGTAACAAGACTAGTAACGATACTAGTAAAAAAAGGACAATTATATTACTACTTTTATCGAGACTGGTAACGATACTAGTCAAAAAAGGACACAATTTTCAGGTATACGACTTATATATAAAACATATTTTTAGCTCTTAAAAAATAAGTAGGAAGTGGCTCAGTGGGTAGACTACTTGCCTTGAAATATGAGGAATGTGTGTTCGTACCCCGGTTGAGCCAAAGTTTTTTTAAGAAATAGAAAACCATAATAAAAAAAAAACTACTAAGAGCACTACTGTATACAAATGAGCTAGTTGTGCTCCTATGATAACCTAATGTTCAAATCTATAGTTCGATATATGAAAAAAGGACAGATATGCAACTAGTCTGAGTTAAAAGACAACTAGTATATTTCTAAACACAAACTAGTCATTTTGTCTGCAGGGTAATTACACGTAGAGAAATTGCATAGTAAAATTGTCGAAAACCATGGTAACTTTGGGTGCCCCTGTGGCTGAGTAGTAGCGATGCTAGCCTGTCAGTCCAGAGGTCGTGGGGTCGATTCCCGCCATAGACCCTGGGTATTTTCCGTAGACAAACTAAAATTTTTCGGTAGTGATTTTGCTTCATAGTTGTTTCGTGTTAATTCAACATGCTTTACAATAATCTTGAAACAAGACTTTTCCTTTTGAAATAACTATATTTCATGTTGATTTAATTAATATTCCAGTACAATTAAAGTAAAATGAAGTCTATACTGAGGTAATACGCAGAATCGTGTTGAATAAAAGTTATTTTAAGTTGAAACAACGTGAATCTGATATTGAAACAACGCGAAGAATCATGTTGAATCTAAATTATTTGAACTTTAAACAGCTTGAATTTGATATTAAAACAACACAAAAAATCATGTTGAATTAAATTTATATCAAGTTAAAACAACATTACTTTAATATAGCTATTTTATTAAATTATTTTACTTACGTGATGTGTATTAGCATAGGCATGAGAAAAATTTGTGTTGCAGCCAAGATTTGAGTTCGTGCCACTTGTTCCGTAGTCAACGCTCAAATAACCAGCGCAGCCACAACAGCTTTAAACTTTACTTAAGATATACAGTAAATAAATACCATCGTATGTAAAATGAATTTCATTTTAATTCAACATGATTTAATTGATTATTTAACATGATATTTATTTGAAATTAAAGTTATAGTAATGTTGATAAAATCAAATGTAATGTTTACAATAAAGTTGTTTTAACAGTGAAAAATATTAAATCAAATAGATTTAAGGTTAGATTAATAATTTTCCATTTAAAATTAATATGAAAAACAATGGTAGTTTTAAGCCAGCAGTAAATTTTCGTTGGTAATTCGATTTTTGTCGGCTATTTGATCACAACAACAACAACAAGTCACACAACTGAGCTCAACAGAGAATTATAACAAAGAACAAAGTAAATAAACACCAACACACATAAGCAATAAATTATTTCTTGTAAATTTAATATGATATCCAATCAAAATTGCGTAATGTTGATTTTACATTTCTTTTTTTTACGAAATTAACCCTTAAACACATTTTATGTTTTGACTTTTTTCTGTCGTTAAAGTTGATTTTTTTTTAGCTTTGAGTTGATTGAGAACCTATAGCAGAATTTTGTGACGAATATTTTTGTAGGATATTTTAGCCCGCTATATCCCTGTCCAAGGGGAAGTTTTTACCCGTTTTTTTAAGAAAGATACAAAAAGAAACATGCAGCAAAGGCTTAAGATTTTGTTATACAGTGTTATTTGCTTTACCTTATAAATCCTTTTGTATTAATTTGCAAATGAAATGTAACAACAAATTTTATTGGATTTTATTTAACATTTTAACAATTACTCGCCAATTGTGTGAAATTTATAACTATTGTACAAATGAAAATGAATAGAGTGTATTTACATAAGTAAGCTTTTTTCGACCAGAAAAAAACATTATAGGAGTCCTGTTGAAACAATTACAAAAAATCCATACTGTTTGGTTTGTTTATTTTGTTGCACGTATGTACATAGTTTAATGCAGGCGTTGCATTGTAGCCTTTGGCAAATGCTTTTGTTTTTTACAAAAACAACGAAAAAAATTTATTTAAAATTAATACCAAAAAATCAACCAAAAATAAAACGATATATTTTTTAGCTTCCCACCCTAAAAAAAAGTTTACAGCTTAAAATCTTTTGTTAAACCCCCGAAAAAAAAGCATTTTATTTTTTAATTTTCTTGTGATGTAGTCTATTTTTTTTTTTTGGTAAAAAAAGCAATTTTTGTTTGTATTTTATGTTATTTCCTGTGAAAGATTCTTTTTTTCAAAGATTTTTACCCAAAAGGTATTTTTGCATATGTTTGGCGTATAATTTAACTGAACAGATGAAGTTGGAAGCAAACAAAAAAACATTCCATGCAATTTTCAGTTTTACAACTGTTTCAAAAAGTTACTTTTTTTTGCACAGTGGAACTCGTATAGTCAGGGAGAGAGATGTACATATTTACATATGTACATACATATGTATAGAGACAACACAAAATATTGGCAAACAATTTACATTTTTTTCTGTATTACAACCGAAATTTTTAAAATAAATACAACAAGAAAAAAAATAATAAATTTTGTTGTACATGAAACAATACAAAAATAATTTTCACAAAGAACTTGACACTCTGTCTCCTGCCCCAATGACTATTGTGTTCAACAAGACAACTGAAAATTGGAATGGAGTCATTTGTTTGTTTAAGGCTTGACTGCTGCTTGAAGAGTAGGCAGGCAACTCGACATTCAGTGTTCAGTGTTTCTTGCCGTAAAACAGTTTGTTAGTTCGTCCACTTTTATAGATTTGTAAAAGAACTGCAAATATTTAAATACTGAACAGAGGAAATGAATTTTATGCTATAAAAATCCATCAGATTCTTGTCATGATTTATGAGTTTTCAAGCAGCAAAGCTGCCACAAATAATGAATTTAAATTAAAGTTACCTTTATTAAATGAAATGAAAAGAACGAAATAGCAAATACACTGACACAAGATTTTTAAAATTGTTTGTGTAGACCAAAACTCAAATCAATTACTTTTGATAAATTTGTTTTTATATTCGTATACTTATGGCATGAAAACTAAAATTGCTTGACAGAAAAAAAATCACTTGACAGCATATTTTTTCGCTGTTATTAAAATCAAATAAAATCACATGTCATTAATGGTGGCTAGAAACATATATCCGCACAAAAACATAAATGTGAAAATAAGGCCAAGTTTCTATCCAAAAATTTCGGCCGTAAGAAGTACTGAGATCAAAATAAGGACTAGGTTCTTGATAGGTACAATACCATCTCATTTCTAGGCAACCTGCAAGATTGGCAACATTTTTCCCATAATTTTTTTTTCCAAAAAAATATTGCCAAGCTAACAGCTTGCCTAGAAATGAGATGATATTGTATCTATCAAGAACTTGGTTCTTATTTTGATCTCGGTACTTTTTACGGCAGAAATTTTTGGATAGAAATTTAGCCTTATTTTCACATTTATGTTTTTGTGCGGATCTCAGTTCTTTTTTCTAAGAAGGGGCACCTTACTCCCCATCCCCAGGTGAAAAGTGCCCGTTTTCAGATTTTTCTAGTTAGTCACCAAGACCTACCTGTATACCAAATTTTAGCTTTCTAGCTATAGTGGAAGTGCCCAATAATATTGATGAGTTAGTGAGTTAGTAAATCAGTCAGTCAGTGAATATATACTAAAATATGCACTTTTACACCTTCTATCTCGGGAAGCTTTTATGGTACTACTTTAAAATTTCACCTATGAGGTTACCTCTGTAGGCAGACCTTATGTTTATGATTAATAGGAGCAAAGTTATGAGTGGCTGGAAATTGGCCTGGCGCACGATAGAAAGAAATAGATAGAAAGATTATATCTACAGAAAATCTTTATCTACATATTTTATACGGACCACCATAACATTTCTTATTCTTCTGACAAATTGGTATGTGGACATACGCGGCTATTCGTGAAAACCACAGAATTTTACTTAAACAATTTACTAGTTGTTTGTATCCATAAATAACAAAGTAAATAAATTAAAATAAATAAATCAATACACAAAAGAAATATACAAAACTCTAATAGAAATGTTATCAATTAAAATTGTATCTGGAATAAACTGATTTATTTTCTGATCAATAATTTTATTATGAAGATGTTAAAATTGTTATTCAACATTTAAAGAACTATTTTATATAAAGAGCTATCGACTTTTTTTTAAGAGAAGTAACACAATCAGGCAATTAATGCCTACCAGTTAATCAATTAATGTGTTACCTTCTTTGAGAAAGGGATAGTGTTGAGAGAACAGGTGGTGAAGTGGGAGAGAGATAGAAACTGCTATTGCGCGTTTTTTTAGAGCAGTGTTGCAAGCCCCTCTAGTGTCAAGTAGAGGCATTGAGCTGTTTAAGCTGTGTAGCCATTTTATTAGTTATTTTACTTCGTCGATGGTTCTGCTACAATACCGATGCAAAATCATCGAGATTGTGAGGTATGAGGTGTAATCTGGAGATTTGAGTCTTTATATATTAAATGACAGCGCTTTCCAAGCAGCTATCCTAGGTACTAAAGAGTTAGCGAATTGGTTGATAGTGACCGTCTTATCAACCAGCACCACAGTGGTTCCAATGTTCAATATTTACATACTTTAGAATTTGTTTCTAAAATAAAAATAATTGAATCAAAAGATAAAATTAAGAAAACGAACTTAAGCCAAACTAATTAAATAACTTTGGATATACATATATATAAATATATATATATTTTTAAGTTATGAGTTTAGTTGAACTGTATGGGTTAATATCCAAAGAAATTTTTAACTATTTTGGCTTCAGTTCGGCTTTAATTTAATTTTTAAATTAAATTATATTTTTATTTAGAGATAAATGTGAAGCAGGTAGACAAAGAAAATTTTGACTACGCGGAGGGTTGAACTGACGTTTCGATAGCTCCCGCTAATCTCATCAGAGCTCTTTACCGCTTTTTTTTAATTTTGCGATGCAATTACCGGAAATATTTACGAAATAGGGAACAAAGTCGAGGCCATAAACCAAAACAGCAAAGCCAAATATCTTTGAAAATATTAAACATATCCTCATGAAATAAGCTGTATCAGTTCTCAATTGAAAGGTTATTTTCCGCCACTTAATTATTTCAGTTAAGCTCTGCCCTATAAAAAAAGCATTAGCCATTGCAATATATTTTCTAATTAAGAAGCGGGAATTCCCGGAAATTGAAAAATAAATCCCGCTTTCCCAGGAAATTAAAAAGCCCGGGTAATGAAAAGCTCTATTATCAACGTTACATTTCAAATATATTTTATGCTAAATCGTAAATTAAATCATGTTAAATTAAAATGAAATTCATGTTACTTACGATGGCATATGTTTAGTGCATGCCTAAAGTAAAGTTTTAAGCTGTATTGGCTGCAGTGGTTAGCCCGTTGACTACCAAGGAAGTGGCCCGAGCTCAGATCTTAGCTGCGGCAGCCAACTACAATACAAATTTTTGTGATGTCTATGCGAGTATACATCCCTCTAAGTAAAATAATTAAGGAAGTAGCTACATTAAATTCATGTTGTTTCAATTTCAAATAACTGTGATTCAATATCAAATTCTCGTTGTTCCAGTTTGGCATAACTTTGCTTGAACATGATTGTTCGTGTTATTTCACATGACTCTTCGTGTTGTTTCAATATCAAATTCATGTTGTTTCAACTTGAAATAACTTTGATTCAACATGATTGTTCGTGTTATTTCAGTATCAACTTCATTTTGATTTAAGTCTACTTGAATATTAAAAAAACACGAAATACAGTTATTGTAAAAGGAAAAATGTTCTTGGAAGGTTATTGTTGAATCATGTTGAATTAACATGAAACACCTATGAAGCAAAATCACTGCCGAAAATGTAAAACTAACCTACTATGAAATGTTTCTGTGTGCTTCTAGTAAATAAAAATTGGAATTTTCTACATTCCTTTTTTACAGAAGCGCTGATTTTTATCACATAAAAAATAATCTATTTTGCCTTAAAAACAAGTTTTAGTGTTCTAGGGTTAACTAAGTTTTGTGTAACAATGAATACTTGTGTTAATTTCAAAACACTCTACGAAGACATTCTACCTCGTGTAGTTAAAACACTTCAAACATGTTAAGAACTAAAAATATACATACTTGATTTTACAAGAAAGAAATTAAAGCAACCTTACGACCCTTGAACAACATGAAGAAATATTTAATTATATTTAGCAATTAATTTGTGTTTCCTGAAACCTTAGATATACAAAATGCATTTGTTTAATCGAAACCTCTATTTTTCTTTATTTTGAACCCGCATGCAAACAAACAAAGTTTCTTTGTATACGTAAATATAAATATTGTTCTACGTTTATTGAACTTTATTAATTGTTATAAATTTCTGTTTTTTTATGCTTTCCAAAACGAAAGACTTTTATGAAAAACAATTTAATAAATTGTGCTTTTTTGTCTAGATCATTTTGATTAGTTCTTTCCAACGAAATGTCCAATAAAATTGTAACGCATGCGTGTCATTTTCAATCAAAGGTATACAAACGTATAAAGCAATTGTTGTGTACCCAGACCTTAATAAAAAAAACAGTTGTTGCTTAGTGTAATAAAATTATTTTCCCCCGGTCGTAAGAGGAGGAATACAGATGAGTAAAATATTTAAGTGTGCGCGCCCGCATGCAACTTTATGCTGTAAGTAAACGAACTCCAACAGCAATAGTCGGTCGTATGTAGTAAAAACAGCAGTAGTAGTCATTGTATTCGATCCTAAAGTATTGTTAATTGAGGTAAATTAAGGTACATTTGCAGCAGCACAATACAAAACGATCAAATGACATTTGATGAAACTAAAGTATGTATCACAAAAAAAAAAACAATTTAATGCATTCTTTTTCTCTGGCGGGTTAATAAAAATCAACAAATAACACAAGGTTCGGTGACTGCAGCAACAATAAAGTATGAGTATTACACATCATCATCATCATCATCATCATCATGATCAACATGATGATGATGGTGATGATTATGTATTATTAAAAAAACAATCTCATTTTCAATTGAAATTAATGTTTTATACTAAACACACACATTCACATGCAAAAATACATGCATAAGTAAAAGAATTACCCGTTATAACTGTACTAGTTTGTGAAGGCAGAGATAACATCGTTAAACTCCATTTTTTGTTTTATTTTTTTAATGCCATTAAACCATCTTGAGGTTGTATTCTTACGAACAAATGTGTGTGTGTGTGTTTGAGTATTTTTAATGACTTTTCTTGTCTTTTTCTCATGTCTTGACTTTAAGTCGCTCATTGTTAGTGTTTTTGTTTATGGTATTGGGTAATTTTTTGCTGTCTCACCTTCGCTTTACAATTTATGGCTGTGCTTATAAACTCACATGGAAAACAACATGGTGTCTTCGTTAAAGTTCGCTTTTTTTATTGGTATTTTTGTACATTAAAACTGTTTTATATGGCGAACAAACAAGGGGCATTGTTGTGGAGTAAATGATGAAAAATACGTTGATCTTTGAAGACCTCTCTTAAAGTCAAGAAGTCAGCTTTTTTGCTGCTGTTGTTGATTTTTAAAAATAGTTGTGTGCTTGAAAAAAAACTTGTTGCTAAGTTTTGTTCCTTCTTGTGTTTGCTTTAAACGATGAGATCATCGTCAAGTCTTTAAATACCTTTTTAACAAAACATAATGCCCTTTAAAAAACACACACACACACACACCACACATTCTCATGTGTTTTTTAATGGGTACTTTTTTCTACCTAATTTACTGCTATAATTAATGGCGATTTTTTGTTATTGGCCTTTACGTGTGTGGGTCTATAAAAATTCTTTAAAAAAACCCCGTTCACTTTTTCTTGGAATTCACTCACACAACAATATGTTTGCATGTATTAAACTGAAGAATACCCGCAAACATTTTCTGCCGAGTTGGGTTCGAAGACGGTCAAAGTGTCTGCACTAGATGCCGAAATCGGTACGAAAATGGACCGAAAATCATATGAGTGGTTGACAACAGAGCGGACCTCTTTGTGTGAAGAAATTCTAAGAATTTTGCCGAAATCTTCCAGAGAAGTCTGTACGACTTTTAAAGATTTATCCAGGAAATTTCTAGAGGAGTTTTCGACATGCCTGCACAATTTCGGAAAACTCAAGAGATAAATGAAAATTATTATGAAAACTAAAATGTAACAATGTGCAGAAGTTACTCCTAAAAGTTTTAGGTTAGTCGTAGGTTAGAAAATGTGCAGTCTATTATGTTAAATGTTTTAAAAAAAATGAAATTGTCTTCTGTCAAATGCCTGAGGGAATTTTAGATAACTTCGTTGATTTTCTGTTAGTCTTCAAACATGTCGACACAAAATGTTTCCTGGGATGTTATACCTACTGTTATGAGTTTATATTGAAATCACACAAAAGACTTTAAAGCTTATCTCTGGCCACATACATACATATGTATGTACACACACTTTAAGGCATTACATTATTGGCTGGGGATGGCACTGGAGGCTGCAGAAAAGCGCTTTTCAGTTTTGAATTTTTAGAGCGGTTCAAGATTTAAAATCAAAAAGTAGAGAAAAACATAAAGCGAAATAAAGATTTTTGTTGAGTCAACAAAGTTGACGAACCGTATTTATACCAGGAGTACTAAAATGTTTTCGGAAAGTATATTTTAATATTCCATCTCTGTTTTTTCATGAAATCGCCACAGTCATGGTAGGGTTGTATTTAAAAAATTCGTATTGATAAAATCAGTTCTGCACAGTGGGACAGAATCAATATATTTTATAGCTTTAAGAAAAAATTTAATAGACATGCATAAAACACTATTATCTCCCTTATTTTTCAAAAGAGTCTTTCAAAAATTGCGTATACTTAATACTATTAAGTATACGCATGGAAGAACATAAGAATTTTAAGGGCAAGTAAAGATATTTCAGTAATAGTCTTTAAGTGCAATTATTCTACTCGTTTAAGAGCTATAAATGGTCTACAAGGACACGAAAATTTTTTTAAATCGGGCGAGAAACAGAACAATGGCAAACGTTGAAAATTTTTACATTCCCTAAGTGCCCTGCGTTGGGACTTTACAGCTCCACTCCTGAGCAATGTGGGAAGCTCATCTTCTTAAGTTGAATAGGAATACTCCCTTTCTCCTCGGATTATCTATTTAGAAATGGCTGGTTTATTTCGAAAATATTTTGGTTCTGCCCCACTGTGCAGTTTATAAATTTATTTGTACAGTGATTAGGCCGACGTATGTACTTTGTCTCCATACAAATATGAAACAATCTCTCAAATTATACATCGGTTGGTTTTATAATGAGTTCTAAAATATCTTGTGGTCTGGCAAAAGTCATGCGCTAACCAGACCTTATGTAGAAAATTTCTTATGTGTATTTTTCGGATCTTTTCTTTTCTTCCAAAACAACACAAAGAAGTAATACATCATTGGAAAGGTCTTCTGAAACGGCGTCCAAGAGTGTGTAAGACATTTTCAACATTGTGATATTCCATAAAAGCCACCGAAGTAATCACCTTCCATGAAAAATTTGTATTAGTTATCCCCAAAAATCATATCGAGACTTTCCATCATATCTTCTGTCTAGTAATGACCTTGTACTCTGGACCTTTTTAAAAAGGTATTAATTCATTTCTTTTTAATTTTTTTAGTTATGCAACTTGTCCCATAATGGAATAATGCACTGTAATATTTCGTAAAAAATTTAAAAAATTCGTAAAAATACAAAAAGTTTCATTGTGCTCTTTAATAGTATTTTTGATCGCCTGAAATTTTTGAAAATCATACTTAAGTTGTTTTGTCAAAATTCCACAGATATGTATATTACACTTATTTTTCAATAATGTGCTCTGAGCGGGAATTCCCGGCATCCCGGGAAAGTTCAAAATAATTCCCAATTTCCCAGGAAATGAAAAAGTCCGGGAAAAGAAAAACTCTAAAAATCACAATCACTATGGCAATGTTGCAAAAGTTGTCTGAACCTTTTGGCGCTGCTGCAAAATACATTTCATATGATGTACGATTTTTTTATGTTATCTTGGACGCACATGTATATGTATATACAAAAAAAAATTTTAATAAAGCTAGAAAATTTTATTTTTTAATTTTATAGACAGTTTGACGCAGTTTCAACTGCGAACTACAATTTTTGCTAAGGGTTTGGACCTAATCAATGCTTGAATGTATACGAACTAAGTCACTTAGAACATATTTTGGAATTGCCGGTAGCTCGAAATTCATTTCAGACTCATGGTTTCTTGGGAAAAGTTGCTTAGAATCATTTCCTCCACTACGACTTTTAACTTACTTTTTCTTTTTGCATCCATACAAATCGACTCAGCATAATGTTGGTAGTTGTAGTTTTATAACAAAAAATATAATTAGATATGTTACTCAGTACAATTAATTAATTTTGTTGTTTTTGTATATTTTTACAGTTCCTTCTCTGACCTCAACATTACATCATCATCAGCGCAAGAGCGGTAGTAGTGCCACAGTTGATGATGAAAATTCTACGGGTATGGCTGCCTCTTTAGTGGGTGCTTCATCACCACAGCCACAACAAACAGATTTTATGGTCTCATGTCCACAATGTCATGTCCGACTATCAGGTTTTGAGGTAAGTGGTGTTTAAGTTTTGTTTCATTATTCTCTTTATCTAGGTTTTATTAAAAGTTAAAGCCTATAAGAACAAAATTACTATATCTAGATTGTTTCCTTCTTTTTTTCTTCAACTCTTTCTAGCCTCTACGCAATCATATAGCCTCTGAACATCCTCACGATAAATTAAATATTGAACCATCATTTCCTAGCCCACAAGCTGGAGCTCAATACCACAACCACCATAACCAGCATGCTATACATCATAAGCCATCATTGGCCACAACAGCCATGGATGAGAGTGATGATAATGAGAGTAACCTTAGTTCGTCAGAAAATAAATCATACAATAACAATAACAATAATAGTCAAGAGAAAAATAACAATAGTATTATGCCACAAATATCCGCACCCAATTTACCCACACACACAACGTCATCACCCAAAACAACAACAACAGCAACACCTAATACAAATAATGCAACAACAGATCTCTTAACAGCGGCGACACCTTTTGGTACAGCTGCAGGACATTTACCACACAATTTGCATCCGGCTGCTGCAGCACAATTTATGGCGGCCTTAGCTATGCAACAACAACAACAACAACAGCAGCAGCAACAGCAACAACACCAACAACATAATAATAGCGAAAATGCACCCACATCACATTTATTAGCTTTTAATGGGCATCATCATCATCATGGAAACTCTCATTTACTGCAACATCATCATCATCAACAGCAGCAGCAACAACCAAATCCACAACAACATCATTCATTTGCTGGTGATATGGATACAATGCGTTCAACCTCCAGTCCTGGTTCTTGTGGAGGTAGTGATAATAATTCAGCTGCCAGCAGTATAAGCGGTCCCTATCATTGTCTACACTGTACGGCCATATTTCAAAATCGTCATGAACTCGAAAAGCATGAACTCATGCATTCACCGAATGCGCAGTCGCCACAGTTACAACAGAATGGTGTTAATCAAGTGAGTACATATTTATTGTTTCTTATTATTTGTTTATTTAATTTTTTTCTTTTTATTTCATTTTACGTCCATCATAAATAAAATTGTATAATGGTTGCATGTGTAATGATACGTTAAATAAGAATATACATTTCTTTATTTTATAAAGAAGTTTCTTTTTTTTAATAAAAAAATCAAAGAAGTCATACATGATTTGAAAGGAATAGTTCCTAAAGAGTGGTTTCTTCGTCTTTAAACTGCAATACAAAGAAGTTACATTGTTTTCATAAATGTACATTTATAACAAGTGGTATAGAATAACTGGGAGGTAAAGATGTAACATGATAAGCCGACTTTTTTCAATACTTTTTTTTCCTTTTTGTTATACACATTTAATTATAATTAAATGAAATTTGTGTGTTGATTAAACGTTAACATTAAAAGCTATTCACAAGGAAAGTTATTCAAAGGATACTTGATTCGATTAGAAGAGATCTCAACGTTCTGGAAAGTAAAAAAGTCTTTGAAGCCAAGGTTTCAGAGAAATTAGAGAATAAGCTAAAAAACTGATAAAGAAACCATTTAGAAAAGTAGCAGCTAATGTGGTATACTATGGTCTGATAATGTGGTATACCATACCTTCATATATTCCGCTGCCCATTTTCTTACGTCATTTCTTTTTACATGCTTATTTTCTTGAAAGGGTAATATTATACAGTATACACCTTTAGCCGCCTTTAACTATACCACATTAACCGACCAGAGGTTTTTTCCAAAAATTATTGAATTAAAAGTACATACTAAATATACAATATTGTAGCATGTGTTCTTCACTAATAAAATACTCACCTTTGACTTTAAAATTAAAATAATGAAGTGTGAAACATTTGTTTAGAAGAAAACAAAATTTTTAACAGAGCACAAAAAAGTCAACCACGCGACTCATATTTTTTACGATTGACTATTAACTTTTTGAGAGCATCCAATTATTAAGATTGGTCATGTTATTCCTAAGCTCTTAGTTTTAGAGAAACGGAACTATTCCGCATTACCCGCCTATACCACATTACCGGAACTTACCATAATCACAGTCACGAAAATTCATGATCACAAAATCATTTCTGTATTATTAAGCTTATCGAAACCAAATCGTTTTTCAGAACATTCAAATGAACTTTGAGTAAATTTCAATCACGAAACAATAACGTTAATCTTCACTCACGGAAAATGCTTTTTACTAACGTTCGTGTATGATCACTTAATTTGATAGAAAAACATACGATCAATGCGTGCTCATTAGGGGTGGAATACTGTAATATGGAGTTCCTTAGTAATAAGATTTGGATACGCCTTAACCCCATAATTTGTGAGGCTTGAAAAAAATACATGATCCAAAAAATGAGGGGGGAGTGGGATAAGGGTAAATGTCCCTCATCGGAGTCAAACATAGGGGAAAACGAAACAAAATCCACAAAAAGCTTCACAACTGTGGCTGAGTCGCGCCCAGAGGGGTTAAATGTGAGACTGGCCTCCACTAATATTTCATTCTTACATTTTTTATGAACATACCAATATCCTATCGGCCCTCATTAATGGGGCTCCCATAGTAAATAATATTTTTAATAAAATTAGCCCCCACCGCCCTAACTAGCCCTAGAGTAACCCTGGAGGAGTCAAATGTATGACCGACCCTCAATATTTTTCTTACCGCAACATTTTTTCAGAGCATATTTAGCCTCTATCAAACATTAGGGTCGTACCCATACAAAATTTTTAGTTTTTATAATTTTTTTGATATATAGACAGGTTTGTACCATTGTGGTTGTTGCGCTTCGTAAATTAAAGTAATTTGCATAGATGGGCCCTGGGGAGTGATCAGCTAACCAGAAATGCTTTAACCCATGGCTCATGCATTTTTTATACAAACCTCACAAATTATGGGGTTCTAGCTTGTCGAAATCAAAAAGTCGTGCACTATTCCACCCCTAGTGTTTCACGTAAATCATGTGAGCATTGACCATCTATACTTAATATGCATACTTATGTATAGTATATGAATCATATTGCCCACCATTATTTTAATACTTTACGATCATTATCTCCTTTATTTGCGTTTTTAAAACCACAATCGTTCACATATGCACAAAAGTATTTATTGTTATTTTTTTATTATAATCTGCAACCACAAAGGTTGGAATTTGATTTAAATACACCTTATTCTTTGTTAAACAAAAATTACATATTTATTATTATAATTTCGTAGAAGAGAAGAACAGAAAATAGCAACGCTTGTTTACTGATCTTTGTACCCTTCATTTATACTAAGCGTTATCAACTCGGTGCTTTTCGCACCGTTTTTAGTGTTTTTTAAACTTTTCGACGCGAAAATTGTTCAAGGTAGTGCTCGATGAATTTTTGTTTAATCTTTGGTACTTTTTATTTGTGACGGTGGCACTAAGGCCCTGAATTGACCGACTTTAAAAAATCGCTGCAAAATGGCGTTATAAGTACCATACTATTACACAAAAACTATGCAAAACCATCTGTTTGTTTTGTGTATACACTAGGGATGGGCAAAAACTATCGATATATCGATATTTTCTCAAAACTATATCGATATATATCGTTGATATTTTCAAATTCGATATTTTTTAGTTTTGGTTTTGTTTTTCGTGCAGCTTAAAAAAAAATCGGCACAGTCTTCATCAAATAAAATATTACTAACAAAATCTTTTGTTTTATTTATAATATTTTGTCTATTCGAAAAACTATCATCCTTTGAGTATGATCTTGTTGATGTATGTTCCATGAAATATTGGTGCAACAGTAAGGATCTTGGAAATTAACTCTTTCCAGCTTAATTATTTATAAGAAAGTTAGTTCTTTTTTTTTAAATTTGGGTACTATTTATGAATTATCATTGTTGAAAAAATATCGATATTTCGATAAATCGATATTTTTTATTCGATATATATTGATGCCGATCGATATTTAAAAATATATTGATATCGATATATATCGATATATTTTTTTTTTACTCGCCAATCCCTGGTATACACATAATCGCATGGAAACTATAATTTTATTGAAATTTTCATAGATTTTTCAAATCGCACGACTTGCCAAAAATAATCTGTCACACAGTTGCATTTTTAGTCCACACTGCCATACTATTTCAGCACACATTAGGGATGGGCAAGTGAAAAAAATATATCATATCGATATATTTTTTCGATATCGATATGTTTTTAAATATCGATCGGCATCGATATATATCGAATAAAAAATATCGATATATCGATATTGGGGACTACATACGTAGTCCCCAAGTTTTTTTTAAATAAAAAAAAAAAAATTACCTAAGGTGGAAAGCATTAATTTCCAAGATCATTACTGTTCCACCAATATTTCACGGAACATACATCAACAAAATCACACTCAAAGAATGATAATTTTTCGAATAGACAAAATATTATAAATAAAACAAAAGACTTTGTTAGTAATATTTTATTTGATGAAGACTGTGCCGAAATGTTTTTGAAAATTGAACGAAAAACAAAACCAAAGCTAAAAAGTATCGAATTTGATAATGTCGATATATTTGAAAAAAAATATCGAAATTAAAAATATCGACAATATATATCGATATATTTTTAAGAAAATATCGATATATCGATATATAGATATTTTTGCCCATCTTTCGCACACATATCATATTTGGCAGATCGCTCGATTGTGTAGGACAGTTAATCATGGCCTTAAACAAAATTCAAATATAAACTTAATTAGCTAAAAAAAAGCATTTTTCTTACATAAAAAACGGCCGAAAGCAAGAAAATTCATGTTGTGAAATCTATGAAGTATCAACTGATGTACCTCGATTATTACACTACGCAACAATAAAAATGCTTCAATATCAAAATAGATCCTTATATGTATATTTTCATCTGCTGAATTCAGAAATGACCATAAAAATTTCCAACTAGCTCTAGCTTTTTATATATAGTGACTTTTATATTTTCATACATATATCACAGCAATTTTGTTCTTTTTTATTTCTGTAATTACTCCATTAAATTTCTCATGGCACTTCAAAAGTGACACAACTCAAGAAATGCATTTTTGGAGTTAATACTACAAAATTATTCGGCATATTGGTTTTCATGTTGCATAAAAAAATCATACAAATACATTTATATTTTCCTATAAAAGTGTGAGTAAATTAAAAACTAAAATTCGTTTTATGGAAAATCAGTATTTTTGAGTTGTGTCACTTTTGAAGTGGATTTGCTATATGTCCTTTAATACATGAAAAATTATGTATTGTACCTTATGAAATGATCAAATACATATTGGTGGAGTTTGCGCAAGATTCGGTAACTCTTTAATCGTTAAATTGGTAAAATTTCCAATACATTTTGCTGTCAACAATTTTTTTAAATTAATTTTACACTAATAAAATATATGAAAAATGTTAACAATTTAACGAGTAAACAGTTACCGAATGTTGCGTGAACTCTACCATTATTTTTATATAAAATGAAAAATTTTTAATTTAGTGCGTTTTTTCAAGAATTACGCCTTTCTCCTGCTTTTAGTGCTTTTTGAAATTTAAAAGTTGACAACGCTGTTTATACTACATACTAGCATAGTATGTTGTATGTATGTGGTACAGTCAGTTGTGTACAGCAAAATCAGAACAAAACTTGGCTTTATATGGCTGTGTTGTATGCTTTTCTTGTCTTTCCTTGTGATCTTAATGATTTTACTCATACCTCAACGTTCATCTCGTTTTTTTACAAGAACTTGTTGCTTTTTCTTTTGCTTATTGATGTTTTTGATTGAAGTATTTTGATCAAGTTGAAGCTTTTAGCTTTGTGCATTCAATAGATATTTCTTCAGAAAAAATATATCTACGTACACATACATACATATTTGAGAGATTTCAAAGCATTTCCGGTTGTAAGTATTTAAAATTTCTTCTCTCAATTTAAATTGTTGAAAACAGAGATGGGAATGTAATCGATCATTCACGATCACGATAAAAAGAAATCTTACTCATGCGGGACCTGTTTTTAGCTTATACTCATATGCGTGAGTGTAAAGAAAAATTAGATATCATCATTTCTTTGTTATAATCATCAAAACTTAGCAAAAGCATTCTCAACACTGTGTTGCATTCTCTGTCTTTCTCCCAGCTGAATTAAAACTTGCACAAGAAAAATTATCCTGTGTGAACCTAGTGTTACTATTTCATATACCCAAATGGGGAACGACAAAATAGTTCAGAACAGGGATGGAAAATGGGATTTTTATTTTGTAATCATTATAAAAATAAAATGGGCTTTTTATACCAGCTTTTTTTAATTTTTTTAAATGCAAGGTATAATAAAAATATTTACAGCTAATGTTTTGCTATGTTTTTTAATAAATAGTAAAGAAATAAAAATTAAAAAATTAAGTTTAGTAGAGCTTTCATGTAGGTAAATAGAATGCTTCTAAGAACTTGACTATCTTAAGAAAATCTACTCTCCTGGCTACATTTAGACGGCGGAGGGCTAACAATGAAAAGCTAGATTAATTATAGTATAATAATATAATTTGTAGAGAAATTTGAAAAACTCGATGGGCATTTTTTCCTAAAGCTGTTTTTAGACTATTATACAAGCTGTTCGACTTCTACACAAAATGCTACCCTGATATAATGTGTTGTTATTGCTTTTTTAAAACTTTCCATAAACTCATTAGATCAAGGCTGCAGTTTCTGCAGAAGTCGAACGGCTTGTGAGATAGTATAAAACAGCTATATGAGATTTAGAATTTCGAAGAAAAATTCACTATTTTCGTCCAATGCTGGATGTAGAGTACATGCTTTAATTAATTTTTGAAGTCTATAAAATATTGGAAATAGAAAATTTTAGTTTTAATCATGTTTGGAGAAAAACGTCGAATAATTGAGCTCTATTTTTGTAAAAATGTTGGTATTTTTCACTCTCATTTCAAACTCTTGACTTTGATACCTTTTCACGACTACATGAATTGAGAAAACTAGAAAATTTTTTCTGCATATTCTAAAGGATTGTGTTAAAAATCATAAAATATTGTTTTTTAATTTTGGTTATACTATTACTGGAGGTGTTGACGAAATAGAGAACAAAGTCGAGGCCAAAACCAACATTTTTAAATTTAAAGCCAAATATCTTTGAAAATATTAGAAATATTTTAATAAAGCAAACGATATTTTTTTAATCGATATATAATCACATCTACACCAACTTTAAATTCATCAAAATCAGATAATATGTACAAAAGTTACGATGCGACAAGTTGTGTCATGCCAGAGGTTGTCAACTTTGACATCCTGTAGCGCAACGTGTTTCACCAGGGTGGTCCAAATTTCAACGTTCGTAAAGCTTAAGTACTCCTCTATAATTTTTACATTCATCGTTTTGTAATCCGATCGTAAGTTTCAAAGATATAGATTTTTTACCCTCTTTTCCAATTGGAACCACCATATCATATTTTTTGGCCAAAATAAGTCGTAAGAGGTTTGTCGATTTTTTTTGTGCTGTTCAGTGTTATTAAACCAGTGGTGGGCAACCATATACTATCTTATTCTTTGTTTCTGTATATGCTTCGCGGCTGAGTTTTACCATCCACACAGTGTACGTGCGTTGATGGTAAAAAAAACAGCCTATACTCGCGAGTATCGGAAATTGAGAGAATGGCCACCACTGTATTAAACACATAAAAAGTCATATTTTGATACATATGTATTTGCATTTCATTAAAAAAATCTTTTTAATAAATTTTATAACTTGTACGAGTATTATAAAAAGTATACAAAAATCATGTAAAACAGTGCAATTAAACACCTTTTTGTCGCGATATTCAGACAAACAAAACAAATTTATCAAAAATAATTACTTAAACACACACACAAACCCATAAAACATGCATAAAAGTAACAACAATAATTATAACAATAATACACAATAATTAATTTGCTACAAATAACATTAAAAATCATCATAAATGAACCAGGCAACAACCTGCTGCAGCATGTAGTTAAACAATAATCTCATTTAATACGCCAATATTATGTGTGAAAACCAATTAATTATGCAAAATAGTGACATATGAAATATAAATTTTATATTTTCAGCAGAAGTAGGTATAACGAGTCTTTAAAATTAAATTTTCACAAAAAACCATATTTTAGTTGCTTAAAAGTAAATAGTACATGCGGCTTTTTTTTTATTTAAATTATATTTTTATGGTGTTTGCCTCATTTTAAACCTAGTTTAACACATGTGATATATTTACTATTATTTTGTTTTCCTATATAAATTTCCGAACAAAAAATACGTTTTTGCACTATAAAGTGTATGGCCAACCACTATGTGGTGACATTTAAACAGAAAAAAATGTACGCCAAGTACACCGAAGCCAACATTCATGGGTCAAACAAATGAATTGTACGTAATATGGCAGTTTTTTGAGTTTTTTGCTTATTTCTGCTACTCTGGAAATTATTTCGGCATCACCCACTTGACCACAGTGTAAAGAAAGGGGAGACAAAAGCGGATATAAAATACTCAGCGCATATATAAAGGATAAAATGTTTACTGTTTATGTTTATAAACTCACACACACATACACACTTGTGTATGTGTGTGTGAGTTTATTGTTATTTACAGTTAAATATATACACACCATTTTTTAACTGTTGATGCCTGATGTCTGCCATTTAAATGGTAAATACAAACAATTGTAAATATATCAATGGATATGTACATTGATGTTCAGACATGTGGACAGAAAGACAAACATCTGCACTCACAGTATTGATATAAATACTAGTACATATATTCCATATATAAACTTACAATACAATGTTATGATATTAAAGCTCTTTTTAAATCTACGCAGAATTTTTTCCAACACACTTTAATAATAGATGATTGTATGTACTTGTCCAGTAGAGAATTTTGTAGTCTTTTCATCATTATCACTTGCAATTTGAAATGTTTTATAAACACTTAACGTTGTAAACGTACTGCAAAGTCCAATCATACATATCGTATAAATGCTGTTGCACTCACATAAAAATGTTAGTGCAATTAATAACGAATATTTTTTCGTTTAAGTTCTTATATAGGGATAGATATTTGGATATAATTTCTGGTCGAACACATACATATATAGTTTATGAAAAGAAACTATTCATTTCGGTAGTTCGATTTCACTAACTTACTAATACCTCAGTAAGAAATGTTGAGGTTTTTGGTTTCACGGAAAGAATAGATAAGAACTATGTCCAATAAAATAATGTTGTTGAGAAAAAGACTAATTTCAATAACGTTTGTCATTAACTTAATACATACAATATGTATCAATACCGCGCATTTTAAAACTCACGCAATAAAATGTGTTTGATAAAAGAAAGTTATTGAAGAATTACACATATTTAATAAAAATAGCCGTTAAATCAAATACATAATTCGATGTGATATGCTTTCCAGGGGTAAGTACTTTAAAACAACTTTTATCTCTTTAAAACATAACTGGGATATGGCTCAGCTGTAGAAAGCATGATTTACATCCTAAGAGGCCGGGTTCGTATCCAAGTCATATCAACTTTTTTTAATTTATATATTTTTTTTTGTAAATTTTAAATAAATTTTAATAAAAAACTTACTTAAATTTGAAATTAATTTTTTTTACAATTTTTGCTATCAATATAGCGGAACTCTTTATCACAGGAAATTCGAAAAAATTAATTGAATACCGGGGTTTTTGTTATCAAACACGAAACTTATTTTTTTCTGTGCAGGCAAAGAGCGGAAGCCGTAAAGTAGAGCCCTTCGACTACATCCATTTTTATGAAATTTTGAGCACATATTGAGTTCTCCCAACGATACAATTTAATTATTAAAATATTGGCAGTGCCTCGCCAATACAAAGTAATTATTATATTTTACAGTTAAACATTTCTTCTTCGGTTTTTTTGAAATTTTTAATATGCATTGAGTTTCGCTCACAATAATGCCCATACAAAGTGCATATTCTTTTCAAGTACTTCTACTAAGTCGATTTCCCTGACCATTAATTTATTTATATATTAGAAAACTAGGCAGTGCCATGCCCATATAAAGTAAATATTTTTCTTCAACAGCTTCTATTTAATTGATACTTATGAAATTTTTAACACACACTTTTGAACAATACAATTTAATTATGTATTCCAAAAGTGGTCAATGCCGTGCCAATACAAAGCTGAAGTCTGGACACTGTGCAGTGCGCTTGTGTAGTGTATGATGGGGTTTGGCCTATTTACACAGTGCACTGATTGAAAATCAAAACAAATTTGGTATTTGCTCAATAACATTTGTCATTAACTTAATACAATATTTCGTTGTATGTATTTCTCTCCCATGCCAGTTATTTCTTTTCTTTTCATACATAAGTACTTAAAACAAGTTTTATCTCATAAAAATATAACTGGACATGGTTTAGCTCTAGAGAGCATGCTTTACGTGCTGGAAGGCCGGGTTCGTATCCCAGGCATGTCAACATTTTTTTAATTTGTATTTTATTTTTTCTTTTGAAATAATCTTGTTATCAACATAGCGGAATTCTTTATCACAGGAAATTTGAAAAAAAATTGAATACCGCGATTTTTGTTATCAAAAAACGAAACTTATTTTTTTTTTGTTTGTAGCAACAATGTGATTATCTTAGGTATAAATTAAATAATTGGAATTTTAGCTGGACAGCTTTTATTGTGTATGTATTCCCTAATTCTGTAACCACACTTTTTTGAGCGTATTTTGATGGTAAACGTCATCGTAATGACCAGTGGCAGCAGCAAAAAAAAAAGGTCAAATACTCATATACAATATAATTGTTGACCAAATGACTGCCCATAAATTATTGGTCAACTCACTTTATATACCCGAGTACAGCAAACAAACCTTCATTCATTTATTCATTCATTTATCCATTTAAACATTTTTATATACAATTTTTAACATCAACAACAAAGTTGGTATTTTGTATTTTTTTTTTTCTTCTGTAACTTGCAACAATTAAATATTTGTTTAACTGTGTGCATTTGTTGCTGTTGCTGCTGCTGTTGTTTTATTTTTTATCTCTTATTTAAACAATTTTTTAACTTTTGTGCGGCTTTACATATATATTGAAACCATTTGTTACCTTTGTACACAAACTAATAGTAGTACAATATGAAAAAATTAATGCAAAAAAAAAAGAAAAACGATTATTCACTTTGAAAAACTCTCCAAAGGACATTGAAGTTAAAAATCATATAGAAACACACAAACACTTTAGCAAACCGAGAGTAGAGTCAAAATCAACAACATCAAGAGCAAAAAGAGCAGCTGAATATGGAGTACATAAAAAAACAAATAAAGAAGTAAATACAATTGAAAAATTGCATGCACTTTAGGTAGAGCAAGCAATTCATACAAATGAAAGCTCATAATATACAGACAAACAATTACAAGTGTTTAACAAAAAAAAACGCACAACAATATCCACTGCTCAACTCTCAAAAGGTCAACTTTTTTTAACTACAACCCTGCCTGCATTTCGTGGTCCATGACGATTGCTACAATTGCAAAGTTTTTTTATTATTTTTACGGCAAAAGTAAAGTGAAAAATTAAAAGCAATTTATTTTACGCATCTAGTAGTTAAAAAATATATAAAAAATATAGTAAAAGAATTAATTTTTATGTAGTACGTAGGCACATACATGCATGAATGTATACCCAGCATACACTTTTTGCCGATTTTGGTCAGAAACTTTGCACAAGTTGCCGAATTCGTATCCGAAATCGGTCGGAAATCGCTAGGAAGATCATGTGAACGGTTGTCGAAAAAGTGAACCTCTTCGTCTGAGAAAATTCTGAAAACGTTCTCGGTATATCTGAGAAAATAGCGTGCAAATTCTGAAGCAATTTTTTAAGGAAATTTTGAAGAAATTTTCTGGGGAAACAAGCTTTCTACATGTCTGAACAACGTCGGAAAAATGTCTAACAAAACATCGGAAAATTTCGCTATTTATTTTGATCTGCACATTTTTCGACCTGTTGCATTTATGTCGAGGAAAATTCTGACATAAAACTAGAAATTTATAACAAACTTCGTATAAAATTCTCACGTAGAATCAAAAGATTGTAAGACTTCTCTGACTCTTCTTTTGTCATCATTTGACTGCTGCTCATCAGAAAGTATTCACCCGCATTTATAAGCAAATATAAAATCGTACAAATTTATGCATAAGCTCTCAAGAAGTAAATGAGAATTATAACGAAAATTACAATCAGACAATGTACAGACGTATCGAATGAACATTAATTATATGTCGCAGGCCAGAAAGAAAATCTCCAGACTATTCTGTTGAATGCCTAAAGGAAATAAAATATTCTTCTGACAATGTACAGATTATTCTGATATGAATTGGGTATCAATTCCGAAACTATGCATAAAGCCCTTATGACACTACATTTTTTCTTCAGTTTTCAAGTTTTGGAAAACAGTGCAAATAGAATATAATAGACAATTTTGCCAGGTGCAAAGAGTTCAGCTATATTAAGATAAATACAAAATTGTCAAAGCTTTTACTAATGTTATCGATAAAAAAATGGGGGCCTGCCAAAAAAATTTAAAAATGTTCCACTTAAAATTGACATTTCAAGCTTGAAACATTAAAGTGTTGCCAAGTTAGCGGTTTATTCATGAATTCAGTGATTTAGCGCCTCTTTTTTCAGCTGTTTTTTCTTTTGTCGTTTTATTATAAATAAAAAGTAGGCAGCACTTAAAGAAGCCATTACGTTTTGTTTACATTTTGTACAGTTGTTTCTTTCTATCATTTGCTATTTCTTTCTTTCAATCCTATAGCAAAACAATGCAAGAAAAATGTAGTGCCATAAGGGCTAAAACGTCGCAACAGAAATTTGCCTACTACTTTGCTAAATGTATAAGGGAATTTAAGACAATTCGGTTGATTGGCTTGCAAAGTTTAAAATTTTTTTCCAAGATCAGACAAGTCAGCAAAATATGTTCACTGGGGATTTCCATTATCATAAGCATTTGTGTATGTGTGACTGAAGTTATTTAAAATTATTATTAAAAAAGTTTAAAAAATATATTCGCAATTATGTGAATTTGTTAAAGTTTAAAATTTATGTTTCAAATAAGTTTTTAATTATAAAATTTATTTAATATAAAAAAAATGAATTTATAAAACTTTTTTACACACATGTCATAAATATTAATTCAAGGCTTAGCTTTTTGGCGGCTAAATAAGGAATTGTAATTATTATAATTACATAGATGCTGTACTAGTAGGCATTATTGTAATTAACCAAAACAAAAAATGTTAAAATTTCTTTGTGAAGACAGTTACAAAAATAAACTCTTAAAATTTTTGTGGTCTAGCTGATTTCAAATGTTTTATTAAAATTAAAAGGATGAAGTAATGTCTACGTAAATTTCGACGTCGAAAAGGAAATAATGACCATGGGCAATATTCAAAAAGGAAATAAAGTCCTTTAAGAATGGGAAATAACGTCCCTTCCTTTCCACTTTGGAATGAAAATAATGTCCATTTTTTTCTCCTCTGGCTATACAAAATAGTGGCTTCGCTGAGTAAAGATTATCTGCATTTCCAGCCTCCGGCCATGCGCACCTAGGTACCCGGGTACCTTCGGCGTTTTTAACCAAATTTTGTTCATATCTCAAACTTCTTGAGAACTACTAACATTCAAAATATTTAGTATTTTTGCAGCCGTACAGCAAAATTTTTTTTTTATATTGTATGTGAGAGATTCATTTACTCTTAACTACCTTAAATCCGCATCAAGGTACCCTGATAACTGTACGTGTTTTATATGGGAATGCGGCCATTGTAAGTACATATATTTTTTGTTAGTTCCGAAATTCGGCAACAATATTCCTTTTAAGTCTCATTAATATTGTTTTTTATCTGTTCCGTAGTTGCAGAGATATCGTGCAACTTATGCAAAAAAATGATTTTTGTTCTTAAAAAAATCCACGATATCTCTGCAAATACTGAGCAAATCTTGCTTGAAAATTTTACATCTATTTAAAGCAAAATTTTACAGTTTTTCCAAAATTTGAGCAGAGTGACCCCAAACGATTGACCTGAAAATTTGGCTAGATTAATTATGGCAAGATAATATATGTACATTAGGGTGCCCTATATTTTTAAAAGTTCGGATTCTTATTCTCACCCCCTAGAAATATTTAAGTAGTCTTAAAAGTAATGTGTACCAATTTTTAGACCGATCGAAAAATTTTTACTGGAGGCTCAAAGCGACTGAAGCACTAAAAATAGAGATTTTTTAAAATTTTTTCATTTTATTTTACCATATGTAACTAATTGTATCCCCAATTTCTTGAAATTTTTTTCTCAAATTACATGGAGTTTTATCTTTCTAAAATGCTAAAGTTATGACAGCAAGTATAAGCCACTTTTATGGATACACTGAAAGAATTTCGCTTCATAAATCCAATGAAACAATTTCGTTAGATTTTTCCACAATTCTAAAGAAATATTCACGAATCTAATAAAATTTCACGAATATTGTGAAAGAATTTTATTGGAATTGCTTCATTAGCTTTCATAGTTTCGTTAGAAAATTGGATCATTATAATAATATTTTGTAATTTTATATGTTTTTTGTTGTTTTACTCTTTCTTATTATTATACACTCATAGACACATTGTTTGCTGTTGGCTGAAGTAGTTAAGACACTGCCTATAAAGCGAATGATGAGAATCAAGAGTCTGAGTTCGATGCTGTTAACGGTCATCAACATTAAAAAATTTTCTGATGTGCATTGGCATGTAGCGTAAGTGTGGCACTGTCAATAAATTAAAATAGTCAATAAAAGAGATAGATAACATAATGAGGATACTAGATAATGAGGATACTAGATAAAAACAATAAAATAATTTCATTACAATGATGACAAAATAGCACTAAAATAATGACAGAGTTTCATTAAAATAATGAAATAGTTTCATTAAAATAATGAAACAGTTTTTGAATTAAAAATGAAAAAATGTTAATAAAAATATCTATTTCTTAAGACTTCAGACGCTTTGAGCACCTCTAAACAATTTTCAATCGGTCTAAAATTGGTACATATTAGTTCTAAAACTATTCAAATATTTCGATGAGAACTAGAATCGGAGCACTTTTAAAAATATAGGACCACCCTAATATACAGCTTTTCAAGTAGTGTGCTTCCTCTAAAAACTTTATTATTAACACTCTAACTAAATAAATTACTTTAAAACACCATATTTGAAAATAAAAAACATTTAACCAAAATTAGTTTTTAGTATTAAAAATTTGGTTTTTGAGCAACTTCCTTTTATTTTGATGCTTAAGGTCATACTTTGCATAGACTCAACTTTTGTGTAGAAAATATGAATTTGAAACAACTCGAGAATTGCAAAAAAAAGTAAAACAAGCAGAGCTACAACGTTTATTCATGGATAGGTACGTACAACTTTTTATAAAAATATTATCAAACACACATGTGCCACAGGAATTTTGGATTTTTTTATTTTCTATACATACCCAATGAACATTTTCTGCCGACATATATGATGTCAAAAAAAATCTAAAACTTTACCATGTTTCAGAATAATCGGAAATTTGCTGGTGCACCCTTTCTTCTAACTGAAACATACTATTTTGCAAAACTTTTTTAGAAACTCAATAGAAATCGGGTGTAATTTACTCGGTTTTGCGGGGGGGGGAACTATTGAGCCCCCCTTGTTCCCGCGCCTGCCAGATTGATTATACAGAATAAAGTTTGTAACGTTATACTCAGAAAGAATTAGGCAAAATAAATATATTCAAGGAACAAAGCAAAAATCAACATCAATTTCGTTGTCAACGTACACAGCAGAACATAACAATGGTGTTTTCGGAAGCCGCTACACTTCCACAAGTCGTAAAAAGTATCTGAAATATCAGAGATTTTTGTAAACACACCTTTTATGTTTTTTTTCTTCTTTGCTTACCAATATAATGAATAGAAATGAGAGAAGGCAGGATTCATATTAAAATTTTCGCCTCATTCGATGGATCCTGAAATAAAATTGTATATTTTCGATTTTTTAACATTTTTGTGTATTAAGCGTTATATTTGCTTTCGTGGTTGTTCTGGGAATGATTTTTTCGAAAGAAATAGACCACAAAAAGTAAGTATAGGGTACGAAAGCACTATACATATACTATCTAAAAAAGTTATGACCACTTTTTCAATTTTGCTTGAGTTCACATGGAAAATGAAAATTTTTATGTTTGAAATAATTCTTTACAAACATTTATAGATGAGCAAAAAGTAGGCTAACTCCCCTTGCAAATGAAACTAATTTTAATTAATTCGACAAACAATGTTAAAAGTTACGTAAATTTTAAATAATTATTCGTAGCAAAATACAACCTATCTAACACATTCTTCGAAAATATAACAACCAATTATATAATATAAATAGATAAATTATATTTAGAAATTTTTTAACGTAATGCTCAATACGAATTGAATATATTTTTCAGAACACACACTAGTTTTTGAATTTAATACAATTCAGATGTATAATATTCGATGTATTTTAACATAAACTCCTTAGTTATTCACCAAAAACTGCAAATAAATTTAAAAAATATGGATAACAGTCAATATATTTTTTTGTTACAAACTATGATTGATTAATGAAACGTTTTGCAACACAATACTATTTAACGAAGTTCACAAAACTTTTAAATATTTAGAAGTAAAAACCTTCGTTGTTTTTTTAGTTTATGTTGTTAAAGTAATTTTAATAATTAAACTGAGTAATGAAGCGTACTAAAAAAGCGTAACGCTCAATGCACAAGACTGCGGACAAGAAAAATTAAATTATCTAATATTTTTAAAAAGTATTATTTGGGAAATAAGAGAAGTAAATGCAAATATTCTAAAACCGTTGTAAATTTAGTCTCGTTTTTGTAAAAATGCATATTTCTTAATGTGAAAAGTCAACAGCATGCATTACGGACACGCCATTTTGTATGAAGAGAGTAAAACCGTATTTTCGTTTTTAACACAGAACGGACAGTCTTACACAAAAAAAACTTGTGTACATTTATTTATAATATATTAAATCATGCTAAAGCAGTATTCATTTTATAATTTATGCGTTTATTTTATGGAATAATTTACTGTAATTTCAACGGACAGGAATAAAGATTTTGAAATGAGAATGATTCACATACATACATACATTCTGAAATTCCCTCAGATATTTGGGAGAATCATCGGCAGTTTTTTGCTACGACGTTTCTGCACATTTTCTGAAATAATATCCGATTAATGTCAGACAAGTCTGCGCATTATCCAACGGCCCAGTCACTTCTGCAAATTATCTTATTTTAGTTTTCGTAATAATTCTCATTTATCTCTTGAAAGTATGTGCACAAATATTTGAGTTATTAAACTTATAAAATATGGGTAAATGTTGTCTGATAAGCTACTATAAGCAGTAGAACAATGCGTGGACATTTCCAATAAGTTTCTTATTTGAGCTTCCACTTTTCTCCGACATTAATATGACCGGATAAAACAGTATCAGATAAATCGGACAATTTTCTGGTATTTTGTCAGACATTTTTCCGACATTATTCAGACATGTCGAAAATTCCTTTATAATTTCCCTAGAAAATTCGTCAGAATTCGTAGAGAATTATCTCATATATTTCGGCATAGTTTTTAGAATTTCATCAGACAGAGGGCCGATTTCTTGTCAACCACTCATATGATTTTTGGTACGTTTTCTAACTGACTTCGGATACGAATTCGGCATCTTGTGCAGACACTCTGATAGGTTTCGGATCGAAATCGGCAAATCATGTTTGCTGGGTATGTACATATGCTGTATGTACGAGTAGTAAATATATGTGTATATCGATGGTGCATTAGATGGTTATCGTACATAAAAAAAAATCACGTTGTACTCATATTTTTAGTGTAAAGATTATTTCATCGGTCTTATAAAAAAATAGCTTCAAGTAATAAACACCAAAAACTAAGGTTTTTCTTTACAAACATTGAATTTATTTCTGGGCATTTTTAAAGCATAAACTACACTGTTGCCAGATTTGACGATTTATTGTACATATATCGAAATTTTTCGGGATCTACAGCGATTTTTGATAAAAAGCAGGAAAAATATAATAGTTTCAGAAGTAGCACTAATTTTATGGCACTCTTGAGACTACATCTATGGAAGAATAATAGATTTAAAATTAAAAGTTTTAATGATTAAATTGCTTATTATTGTGGCATGATGAAAATTTTAGCCATATCGAATAACTTTCAGGCGTGTCCCATTGAGTTCAACGTTAAAATTTTGTTAAATCTACGAATATGAATCATAAAAAGGTACGCATTAAAGTTCTTCCATTTCGCTCAAATTTTTATCTACACCAAATCAAAAAATTGTTATTGTGAAATTAGCTTCATTTTTGAAAATTTAGCAAAATTTGAACTTTGACCACTACAGGTCGCTCGTTATAGTTATCCGAATTGACCCAAAATTTTTACCTACGCTTAATGAAAATTTACTTTATGTGAATGGAGCTTAACTTTGGCATATTTTAGAAAATTTTAAATTTTACCCTAATGGGGCACACCTGAGAGTTATCCCATTGGCCTAAAATTTTAACGTGTGAGTTTAAGACCAAGTAACACAATAAAAAAATGTTTAACATGTATTTTAACTAGGGATGCAACGAATGCCGATACCGATACCGATATATCGGCGATACTTCAGATTTTCTGATACATCGGTATCGGCGATATTTTACTGTCGATACGACGATACTTTAAAAAATTTTTTCAGAGTTTTTTTTAAACAAATAATTTATTTTTGATCGATTTTACCATGAATTAAATTCACTTCGTTATTTTTTAAATCTTATTAATATCAATTTTAAAAATTAATAATATTTTATGCTGTTATTTTGTAAAAAAGTTATTTATTTTTTGTTAATTTTACCATGATTCAAATTCAAGTCGTTGTTTTTTAAATCTTATTCCAGAAAAAAAAAGATACTCCAAAGAAGTCATGAAAATGTAGAATTCGCGATCTGGAAGTATTGCAAAGTTGCATAATTTCTTATTAGCTTTACATATCCTTGACATTGCAAGAAGTTCTGTTTTTCGATTACCAATCACCGAATTGGAATCGATGCTACGACAAATTTCTTTTTCGGTATTCCATAATAATTTTTCCTCAAGGAAACAGGATAAAAAATTACACATTTTCACAATTTTTTATGCGAATTTAAACTCAGAACTGTATTTTCATGTAAATTTAAGTGAATAAATATAAAATTAGAAGTCTTTTAATAATTAAGCTATTAAGTTATTTAGAAGAATATTAGTTGATAAATGTCCTTTAAAAAAATCGATTTTTTAAAAAGCATGGGGAGTATTTTTTAAAATTATAAAGGAATTAAACATTTTTTATTGCTTTTCTACTAATTATCTGCATATTTTTAATATAGATTTTTTGGAAGCAAAGAAAATGTAGCTCCTTAAAAATTACTTCCAATGTTTTATCAATTTTAAATATTCTCTCTTATAATGTAATTTTGTATATTAAAAAAATTGCACTTGAGTTTTGTTAATCTAAACTTGAACTCAATTTCAATATTCGTATCGGTATCGGAATCGGTATCGGCGATATTTACTTTTAAATATCGGTATCGGTATCGGATCGGCAAAACGGCGTATCGTTACATCCCTAATTTTAACGGCTTTAACAATTGTTTAGGTTGTGAAATGGCTTCATATCAGCTATATCTGGCAACCATGAGAAACTCCATAAGAAAAATTTCACCCATATAGGTACAACCCAATAGTAAAGCTTCTAAGGCATTCACTAAACAGGCCTCTTTAAAGGCGTTCAAAGATCCGAATTTAAGATCCAAAACTAATTATAGCCTTCTAGAAGGCCTCTACACTCGTTTCTAAAATATCCGATACACATTCGTTCTTCCTTCTTTTGAAAGGAGTATTCTATTTTTAGGTTTTACGTTTTGTTTAATAAAACAATGTTCTTTAAAAATAACAAACATTCTCGTATTCTTTTTTTGCAAATAATTTGTATATAAGACTGAAATTTACGTAAAAGAGGCATCATACATGCTGCCAATTCGTTTTTAATAAATACTCAAAATTTAGCCTCATATGTATAAAAAATTACTTTGGATGGAAAGAAGGTGTTCGAAATGAAAAATCATGAGTAATGGTCCGAGGAAGGCCTTGGTCCGCAATGACATCGCGTGTGAAAAAGATATGAACATGCAATGGGAGTGGAAGTTCTAGAGCCTGCTAAATAAGGCCTTATATAAGGCCTCTTTACTCCTTCCATTTACCGCTGGGAATATGTGTTTGAAAGAATGGAAGATGGGTGTGTGTGTCTATGAGTAAATTATAATTTATATTTACTGATAGTGTCATGTTTACACGAAGCACCTTCAACAAAAATTCGACTAGTTATAAGGGTAAATTTTTTATATTCTTTTTTATTTACAAAAGTATGTACAATATTTTTTTATTATGGTTCAAACGCCATTTTTTTTTTCTTGCTTCAAGACAAAATATTCTGTTTTTTTCTTGACTTATTTTTTTTACCTTCTTATCACTAAAATATGTACAACAGAAATATGAAAGAAAACTACTGCTTACACATTTAATGGTTTTTACTTAGAGGTATAATGTTATAAAAAAAACTTATCTCTATATAGTTGTATTGTTGTTACTTTATGATATTTTTCTAAATGGCCTATCATGAAGGAAGACAACAACAACATTTAAAAGTTATGACTTGGAGATAATATAAAAAACAACGTTATAACTTATAATGTTGTACTATGTGAGCCCACTATCCCCATGATATGTGTTTGAATGATTCTTAGGATCAGAAAGAAACTCCATTGTGTTTTAATAGCCGGTCAGTTAGTTATTACTTTTTTATTTTATTTTTATCTACAATTTTAGTTAAGACAAGATTTACTTGCTCCTACGTTTTTTTAGCATTTCGAAATACAAATTTTTGTTTTACTATTGTTTTTTTATGATATAAAAGATGTTAAGAATTTTCACAAAAGTATGATAAACAATATAATCTTGTATGAAAATTATGTTTAATAAACAATGAAAAAGAGGTTACGATGTTTTGCATAGGAAGGAATTAAAAAAAATTATTTTGAATATATTTCTAATCAAAAGCTATTTTGTATGAAAAAAATCAGACTTTTTCACTTCATCTGTTATAACTTTCTTAGTTCTTGTCAGATTTTAACGGTTTTATACTCCCTGTGTTCGGCAAAAATGTATCTTTAACCGATAGGCTTTAGAAAAATTTATAGAATTTTAGTTTCATATTAATGGAGCAACTTTTGATGATGCATCTCTATAGGAGATACACTCAAAATATTCCGTACTTAAAATTAACTGAAATTGCAACATAAAATAAATTAAAACTCAATTAAAAACCGGTCTACTTATTTTTCATTAAAGTTTAACAAAGAGTTTATCCAACTTTAAATGTTAAAAAGTTAACAGACTTAAAACCATACAAAATAATGATTCCTTATTTGTTTGGATCAATTTCACTGTCAAAAGAACGAATAGCGGCTTCCGTAAAAATAAAATAGGTTTCCTTGTTTCTGCTATTTTCACTGTTAAATAATCAAACCCAAGTTCAGTAAAAATAATCGATTTTTGCTTTATGTTTAAATGTTAAAAGGCTTATTATTTCGTATCTTTAATTATAATTTTATTAAATTTATATTTTTACTCGCTGTTTGTTATGTTAACTTCTACTGGGATCAAACAAAGCTCGTTCGGGTTTGAAAATCCAACGTATCAACCATCTGGGCAAAGCATAGTATGTAAGTTAGCTGCACGAAGACAACATAATCTTACTCAATTTTATGCATTTAACATAACAAATTGAAAAAAAAACACACGCATGGTCTTGGCTGAAATTGAACATGTGACCTCTCGTTTAATAGTCTTACGTATTAACCACTACACCACTGATTTTAATTGTGTATTTATATAATTTCACTTGCTATTTCCGTTAATTTTACGTACAGCATATTTTAAGTATTTGTGTGTGTGTTATTTCTATGCATGTACTTTTTTGGTACTTATAACATAAACAACGGACTATATTGAAAGCAACAGAAAATCAGTATGTGTATTTAGTTTTTTTTTATTGAATATTAGAATCAGTTAAAAATAAGATTTCTTAGAATTTCAAATATTTACTGTTTTAAAAATGATTGCACGGAATACTTCTTGAGCAAAATACATTCCGTTACTGTCATAATATTGTGAGTGTAGAAGCAGTTGGCTCTACAAACAGCTTTGTGGGAGGGAATTTGACTCATACAAACAAGAAATAAACAGTGTATCGGTATTTTGAAAGTTTATATCTGGGATCTATTTTTGGGAGAGTTAAATTTTCTCCCATTTTGCATCTAGTTATACTGGCTCGACATAGAATATCATGTAGGCCTTACTTTTAAGGTGTGAAATATTTTTAGCACTTTTATGTAAAACACCACGAGGAACATTTTTATGGAACAATTATTCCCGCTATAACGACTCTGAAAGGGAGTTTTTTGCACCTTATTTATTTAGGGACCAAAAAGACCCCTTCCTCGAAGAGCTAAATGGTTAAAATATTCTATAAAAATTGTAACCGTGTTATTTTACATAGAAGTGCTGAACACATATACCTTATACCTTAAACGAAAGGCATACAAGATATACTACGAGTATGTCGAACGAGTATAACTATGTAAATGCAAAAAGGAGAAAGTTTGACTCCTTCTAAAAAAGGCCTTTACCAGAATCAGCTGTTAGAATATAGTTATTTAAAAAAATTTGATTTTGTTATACAGTGTAAATATTCAGGTGATTTCACTCTATTATGAATAAAATAAAGCTTATTTTATTTGTATTATAAGTGTCTTTATGATTTGTTAATAAAAATTTTAAGTTTTTGCCATTTTCGATTTTTCATATATTTATAAAAAATAAAAATTTTCCAATTTTGCTTAGAAAAATATATATTTTTCATCATTGTGGTCTGAATAATTCCGAAATTATTAAGTTTTTGAAAAAATAATATTCAAGAAGTTTGAAGGCAGTTTGTTTCAAGTCTTTTGTGGTTTCTGTAATAAAATTGGACAAGCGTTTTCCAAGTTATCATAAAATCGGTGGAGCATCGTCTCCAAAACTTGATTTTTTTTTGCTAAATCAGGTAATTTCACTTTATTTTAAGCAAAATCAATATTTATCTATCGATTTTCGTGAAATAGAGCTTATTTTATTTGTGATATATGTGACTTTAAAGGTGGTAATTTTTTTTTAATTTCGATTTTTCATACATTTTTAAAAAATGTAAATATTTCAATCCAAATTGATTATTAGGCTAAGGTTCGTAACGTTATATTCAGAAAGAAGTGGGCATGATTAATATTCCAAGGAACAAGGGAAAAATTAACATCAACTTAATTTTTTAACGTACACAGCAGAACAGAGTAGCGCCACTTTCGGAAGCCGCTACACTTCCATCGTCAGTGCTGACGTGTATTTGTTTATCACCACTTGTCAGGTGGCTCTGTTGAATGTGATTTTAATTCTTATATATACAACTTTTTCGTGAAAATTGAATACGAGAATTAAATCACTCTCAAGCTGGTATTAAAGTGCACTCTCCCATCGGTTTATTTTTCTGCATTCCCATTTTTCTGATTTTTGTTCTACTCAAGACAAACAAGAAAGTTTCTTTAACACGTGTAAAATGGAAAAAAACTGACAAATACTGTTTAATAGACCTGCTTCCCCCCAAACAATAAACTGCTTACATAAACACATAATTTTAAGTTTTCCAAATGCACTTGAGATTCAAATCGAAATTTTCAAAATACACAAAAATCCATAAATAATTTGAAAGAACCTTCCGTCACCTCTCGTCCCCTTTAATGGGAACAAAACACCGGTCACATGTAAATTTATGATGATTTTTGTCTCAGGAGACTTAGCTTTCGAAAGAAAGAACGAAAAAACTAACATACTATTTAATAAATATTTCCCGGATAAGTGTTAATGACTAGTTGCGGTTAATAAATATTAAAAACTGAAAACCACAACAAAATAATATACGAGTTTTCGCTTTTAAATAAAAAGGGAAAATTTATATGAAAATTTAACTCGTGCAACAGCAAAACATTTTTTGGTTAAAAACTCATAAATATTATTGAAGAAGAATGAATGAGTTGTTGCTTTATACTTTCGCTTAAGATATTAAAATTAAATTAAGCATAAAACTGTAGACATAATTTAATTAAAATAAAAGAAAAAAGTGTAAAAAAAATTAAATTTTAAATATTTCTTTTTAATTTGTAAAATTGTCTTTTCAAAAAAAAACATAGCAAATGGGGGGGCTAATTAATGAAAATACTTTTTAATATTGGAATGCAATTTTAATAAATTATAAAGAGTATTTCATAAGATAATCCAGTTTGTTAAAATTTGCATTTAAAGAAATCTTATTTAATAATAATTTATTGAAATTAATATAAAAATGTTATTGACCTTAAATGCTGTATAGTCGTATTTATTTCCATTTAATATTGAGTTGAGTATTTTTTATATTTTCTTTTTATTAATCATGATTTTCATAATTCAAAAGTGTGATGTGGAAATGGTTATTTCTTACTTAAAATATACTGTGTGTTTGCCTGTACTATAGAGCAAACCGATAACCTCTTTCTGAACCTTTTGTGTATACGTTTTTCATATTTACAGCTTAGAGGCTTTCGTTTAACAAATTTACGCTTAAATGTGTGCTTTGTTCAATAAAAGGTAGATAACACTACAAAAATTCATTCACTTTTTAGAGTTTACAATTCAAATTAAATATTTTTAATAGAGATAAGCACTAAAACCTTTTCTTAGCTTATAGTAAATTAAATCTAAATTAGGTCGTTTAGGTTTTTAAATAAAGAAATAAAATAACATATATTTCAAAATAAGGAAAAAGCAAAAAACAAGTGCGTAAAACACCTTTAGATTGACAAAGAAAAAAATAATAATAAATGTCATAACAGGTTTATTTATTATATTCCACCTCAAATCAATCAACGGGTGGACCTCACCAGCTTCAGTTTTGATAAAGCTTTGTGTGAAATTTTTTGTTTAGTATATTTAAATAATGGATATCAAATTTTGGATTTCTAACTCCTTCGGTTATGGAGATATGACGTCATAAAAACTAAACAAATTTATCTATAAATTTGAGTTTATTTAAAAAAGTGTTAATATCTCCAAAAGTGCTTAAGTTAGAGATCAGCAACATACCGTTAGAAAGGTTATCAAACCCCCTCCACAATGACGTAATCTAAAATTTTCGCGGAGCCCAAAAATATTATTAAAAAATTTTTAGATTTCCGAAATTTAATATCGCCATATCATAAAAAAACGACAATTTTAAAATGTTCAAATATATATACAATTTATATATATTTTTTGTTTCACTTTCATGTCTACCGAGACTACTTTGCCCCAAAGTGATAAAATTCTTATATCTAAAGTTATGGACAAAATTGTAGAAATAGTTTGAAAAATTAGTAGAATCTTCAACACACATATTAAGAAAAAATACTATTTTTAACACTCATGACATTTTTAATGTCATTTTTATTATTTGAACTAATTAAAAAACTGTTTTAAAAAGTTCTGTCTTGGACGTCCGTTTGTTTGTCTGTATGTACGGATCCTGTATGTGGTCACGATAACGACCGAAAGACTTCACTAATCGAGTCCTTTTTTCGTTTTTACGCTTCAGTATAATTAGGATTTGGATTTTCCAAACTATTATTTAAATATTGATGACGTTATAACACCTTAGCTTGGCGACCCATGAACTTAACATTTTATATCTGTGTTTTAATTATATTAAAGACAGTCAATACCGAGTTTAATCAAAATCAGAGCGCTTGAGGTCCATTTCGCCCTTTTTCTTAGTTGACTTGAGGTGGAATAACTCTTCACTTTTCACCGCAGTTATTATCAATATGCGAAACTGCCATGGTGACTAAAAAAATAAAGGTTTCAAAAGGCAACTTTGAATATTCACTTTACTTGTTCGCCTCATGTCTATGTAATCAAGTATAAATTGCGGCGGGCATGTGGCCGCCGCGGCTGGCTCGAATAAAGCCAATTCTACAGGTCCAATTTTCAACCACTTTTTCGAGCATATGGGGCCGTATGTTGGCAATAACGCCACGAATGTTGGCTTCCAAGGCGTCTCAAGGGTCTCATGTGGATTCTCTTCACTCCAAATGCGGCAATTTTGCCATTCAACCAAAAATGAGCCTCATCACTGAACAAAATTTTGCGATGAAAATCAGCATCAAGATCAATCTCATTTTCGGCCCATACACCAAAATCACGACGCATTGCATGGTCTCGCGGCTTTAATTCTTGCACAAGCTGGATCTTGTAAGGTCGCAAGCCAAGATCTTTGCGCAAAATCTTCCATAAAGTTGATGGACAAAGCTCCACTTGCTGTGCACGGTGGCGAATCGATTCATTCGGGTCCTCTTTAACACTTTGCTCTACAGCGGCAATTGTTTCTTCGGTGCGCACTGTTCGACGTCTCTGCGGATGCGTATTATCACATAGAGTAAACGTAGTGCGAAAACGATCCATGGTTAACCGAATTAATTGCTCTGATGGACGATTATGTCGACCATAAAATGGACGGAGCTTGCGGTAAACTTCGCGAACTGAACCATTATTTTCGAAATAAATTTTCACGATTTGCAAGCGTTGTTCTTTTGTCAACCTGTTCATGATGAAATGGCAAACCAAACTAAATATTAATCACTTGACAGCTGACAAAATGGCCGCCAGTTAAAAAAGTGATGCCAACTTAAAGTTCTATACCTCAATAAAAACACCCATTAGAAACAAGACTCTTACTTAGCATGCTGTTCGGATGCACTTGGACCTCGGACCTTTATTCAAGGTTTGCTAAGTAAAAAATGTGTTGCTCTAATTTCTTTAAATATTTTTCTTTCCTTATTTAAGATTTAAATCAATTACCGAGCCTGACAATGAATTGTCAACAAAAACAATATACATACAAACAAATAAAGCACACTTTTTTATAAAATAAAGGTAAATTGCGCAGCATTATAAAAAAGATTATAATCTCAGCAAATACAAATAAAATATAGAAAAACGAAAAATATTAAAACAGAATTTTTTTAAATAACTAACAGGTGTCTGTATACATAAAAATATATGGGCACTTTTGAACAGAATCATCTTATAAGACATTTTCCACAAAATAGACTCTTTGAGGCAAAACAAAAAAAATCACTTAATAGAATATTTTAAGGAATAATCACTATAGCTACAATGGTTTTCACGAATAACAACTATTTGGAGTTTTTAATGCAAAATTACTTAATTTTTTTAAACTCCATTACGCTTCGTAAATCCAATGAAACGATTTCGTTAAATGTTTTCACAATTCAAATGAAATATTTCGCCATGTGTATGAAATTTCACGAATATTGTGAAAAAATTAATTGTAGCTGTTTCATTGGCTTTCATAGTTTCGTTAGAAAGTTTAATTGGATTAGTAACAAAAAATTTTTGCCATTTTAAGGAAGACTGTTTAAGTTTTTACTAAATGTTTTAATGGATAATTCAAAAGCTTGAAATATATGCTCTTAAATGTTAAAAAGACTTGGAAAATTTTAATTTATTAAATTGCATAATTTCAATCAAAAGTATTGCATACTTTTGACGAAGAATTTATTGCATTTATGAACGACCGATGAAATAAATCACATATACATTTTCTTTCATATAAAAAAACACTATTATTTATTTCAACAGCTTTGAGCCAAAGCGAACAACAATAATTGTTATGTATGATTGTTATTGTTGTAGGCTTTCTAAATATTATAGACTCACAGAGCAGATTATTTTGAAAGTGCTGTTAGCAGAACTAGTTATGGCATTGCGTACAAAGCAAGTGATGAAAATCAAGAGTCTGAGTTCGATACTGTGAGCGGTCATCAACATTACAAAATTGTCTGTTGCTCACTAGTGTCTATCGCTCGTATTTCATTAAAAAAATTAAATATTTTCATTAAAATAATGAAATAATGGAAACCAGAAATGGCTTTCTAAACTTTGATAACATATCAAATATTTACAAAATTACAAAAGAATAAAAACCCTAATTAGAAATATAACTGCAAAATATTTATTTCCATTATATTAGTAATAATTGGAGCGATCCTTCTCAAAATTTTGGGCGATGTGGACTTTTTCACAAAGTTGTGGATGATTTTTTAATTCTTTGTTGCCAAAATATATGACCTGTAAAATTTAGTTTTTGTCACATATGACAATTTGGTCCAAAAGAGGCGACAAAAATAACAACAAGACTCTACGTTTCTAGGATTCGAACAACAACAAAAAAACTGACAACTCATTAAATTTTCTTTAAGTTGTCAAAAACATCTTAAAACAATACACGCATTCATTAAAAAATGTATAACTAATAAAAGACCGCTAATTTTTAATAATTTCAACAATTTGTTTTGAAATGTGTGTTTAAATTGAAATATCTTTTTAAGTAAAATCACATTTAATAAAACAAAGACAAGTAAAATTAGAGATTTTTTTTAATTTTTGTCCACCAAATTTTTTTTAATATGTTTCTTTAGACAGTTGTATTTTTTAACAAATTTTAAACGGATAAGCATATAAATCAAATCTTGGGCAAGAAGTTTCAAAACTTAAAATAAGTAAAAAGAAACTTCTTTCTTCAATATACACTAAGTATACACTTTCAATATACACTTTGAAGATGGTGGGGCAATTGAACGTACGTAGTTAGTATGTATGCAGGTGCAGATCCAGGGGAGGGAAAAATGAGATACTCCCGCACCCAAAACTAATAAAATAAACTTATCTCATTTCTATTGCGTTTTCAAAAGGATTTTTTTAATGGTATGCTTCATTGAAAATTACTCATCCAAAAAGTTTTTTAGGTCACTTCGTTAAGTTATTTTATTACGTTAACTTTAAACACTCTAACTTCTTTGTTTCAAAACAGATTTGTACGATTTTTTTACATTTGAAAGATCAGTTATTAAATGGCTCAGTTATGATGATTTAAGTGAAAAAATCCAAATTATTCCACAAAATTTTATTTTCTACAGGCTTTATTAAGTTGCTTAAGAGATACTAAACCACTATATACAATTATATTTGAGCAAAAGTGTACTAAAGTAGCTTTCCAAAATGCGTTAAAAACAAATTACTTATGGTATGTTTGCGTTTTGACTTTTTTGTTTCTTATTTAGAAATAGGTCGGCACGCTAATATATTTCATAATAACTCGAGAGCGATTAAACCGATTTAGATAAGTCTAACAAAAAGGGATGCGTAGTAAAATTAAATTTAAGTAATCCTTATTTTATAATTCCAACTGTTCCAGAGTTATTCAAAAATTATCTGCGAAAAATAGCTTTTTTCGTGCAAAGTTAAATTTGTTTCGTCGCGCTTTTAAAAAAATCATAAAAAAAGTTATGAGGGCAAACATTTTAAATTTTTATCATTTATCATAAGGATAAGTATATTAGGAATAAAATAAGGCATAAATCATTCAAATCTATGGAAAATTTTCGATTTCAGGCACAATCAATTAATAAATCCAAATATCATAATGAATAAAAACTCAACACTATTTTTGATATTCTTAGCAATTTCCGAATTTTATAAATGAAAACGGAAAACAATCGTTAGATTACAAATATTCAAAAAACTAAAAACTAAAAAAAGCGGCGCGATTCCACAAAATGTTTTTCAGTTTTAACAGCATTTGTGAAACAAATTATGATTCTGCCACATTCGTCTTCAAATGTCGAACAAATATTTAGTGCAATCAGTTAAAAAAAACAAAAAAAAACCAAATTTCGATGTTCCTTAGAAAATGAAACCTTAGAACGAAATCTTTATTCTGAAGATTACACTATGCAACAAGGAAAATGGCGAGGAGCATCACTATAATTTTTTTTTCTACAAAAACAGTAGAAATTTCAAATTCTGTGGATAAAGCTTTTTCAATCGATTTTTTTTAATTTGGGATTTTTGAAATGCTGCTCCACTGAAATTAGCATAACTTATAAAGACCATGTACAATATTATTACAAAAACCACTTAAAAACGTTAAATAAAATTACCTGTAAGCGCTTCTAACATTATTTTTTTATATATTCCATTGTTTCAGAATTATTCAGACCGCAATGATTAAAAATATATTTTTTATGCAAAATCTAAATATTTTTATTTATTTTAACTTTATAAAAAAAATATAAAAAAATTGCAAAATGTTACCATTTTTATTCACCAACCATAAAGCCCCATATACCGCAAATCAAATAAGCTTTATTGCACGAAAATCGATGGATAAATATTGATTTTATTCACAATAGTGTGAAATTACCAAATTTTTGCAAAAAATCGAGTTTTGTAGACGTGGCTCCAGCGATTTTATCATAACTTGGTAAAGAGTTATCCAATTTCCTTACGAAAAACACAAGACAACTTAAAATAAAATTGCCTTTAAGACATTCTAACATTATTTATATATTCTCAATGTTTTCGGAATTATTCATACCACAATGATAAAAAATGAATTTTTTTAGGCAAAATTGGAAAACTTAAGAAATTTATTATTTGACATACTGTTATAATTTTATATTAAATGAAATTTATTTGCAGGTGTTTAAGCATTGTCTATATACATTTCATTGGTGCTTTACCAAATCGGTGTAGAAAAAAATAGATTCATATCGAATACAAATTATTTACTGGGTTTTGTATAATTTTCAAAGCCTACTATGCTTATTTTTGAAATTCATTTAATATATTATATGTTTGGACACCACTGCTATAATACAACAAATCATCGATATGTTTTCGCTAAAAGTATATTAACTTACCTTATCATATAAAAATATCATCAAATCCCATTTTTTGTTGAAAAATCATAAAAAATTTTATTTAAAAATTTACAATTCTGGCAACGCTGCCAAAATATTAATGCCTCTGCCTTTATTTCTTAGTTCCGGTTCACACGAGTGCACACGAATGCATTTTCTTTAGAACATTTAAGAAAATTGCAAAAGTGGCTTCGTGTAGACAGAGACTAAAGTGGCTGCTAGACGGATCAATATTTTAGCTTCAATATATGTATGTGCTTGTGTGCGTTTGTTATGAAAATCAAAAGCATTTTGATATTCTTCAATATTTCCCCTCCGTATATGTGTAACAATTTTTTTAAACTAACGCACACAAACACATGTATTGAAGCTGAATATTGATGTGTTTAGCAGCCACTTAAGTTTTTCGCTCTTTTACTTCCTTCTTCTTTTCTTTTTCAAGAGATACACACCACAAACACATTTACATAATAAACTAACGGCGCGAATAAAAAAATATGGAACACGTGACTTGGCAGATTTGATCTTTTTACAAAACTAAAAAAATATTTCATATTAATAGCAGAGATTATTAAAAACACTATGCATGCATACATATGTATGTACATAACACTGGAACAAAGTACATACTTATGTTCACAATTGCTTACACTATAGGTACATACATATTTATTAACTGTTTTAATGTATGTATATTTTAACTTTCTATTTTTCATAATTTAACTAAGCCAATAAACAAAGAAGTACGCATTTCCGAAATTTTGCTAATTAGCTGTTCACTTATTATGTAGCCCTATTTTCGCTGTTAATACATATATTAAATACTTCAATTAATAACAATTTTATAAAAGAAAGTCACACACACGGAAATTAGCACCCACTCAACTTAACCGAGAATAAGTAAATTTGTATCTACTTACTTACAACTTCGCGGAAATATCAATTGAAACTAATAAAACTTTGATTAATGTGTAATCGTTTAACCTCTTTCATGCAATTTTTGTGAGTAACTTGCTCTCTGCAAGACGACGATATTGATGGCTTAGTGTTGTTGATATTAAAATGGTTACTTTTTATGTAATTAACAGGAAAAGGAGTTTTATATGAATCAATAATACTAATGCCAATACTAACGAAAAGGTAAGCGGCCATTTTTATTAAAAAATAACAGGTAAACCTGTCATGTTAACAGGTTTATTTCTTTTAGCCAATAAAAAGCAACCTGAAAATATACACAAACATATGAATAAGGGGAAGTTAATGCAATGTAATAAACAAATGCATAAGGTTTTCTCGTAAGGCGTCTAAACGGAAATGAGTATTTATTTATGCATAAGACATGGTGTTTTCTTTAGTTAAAACATGATTGTTATTTTTAAAATAATTTGAACATGTATGTATGTATGTATCTATGTTTATTGAAACAGTGTTTTTAAATTTTAAAAATACAATAATTTCCTGTGTCTAAATACCTATTAGACAGAAAAAAGAAAATTACCACAAAACACGAAATAATAAGAACAATTTTGACATAAAAACCGGTGTCGTCTGTGTTTTTATTTTTATAGCTATAAAAGATCATGATGAGATAAAAAATATATAAAAATCTGTTTGAAACACAAACAAACAAAATTAATCAATTGTTATTTTATTTTCTCTTTCACGTAACAAATTGAAAAATAAATAACTAAATATTATTTCTATTAGATACAATAGAGTGATATCATATTTTGAAGAAGAAACCGGTGTGTTTATTAATGTTATAAAACAAAAAGCAATACATACCTATTAACAAACATTTAAGAGGTTTCATATGACTAAACGTAAAAAATTAATTAATAATACCTATTACTCATTTTTAGTAATTAACGAATGTGCACAGCAAAATAGCAGACAATAAAGTGAAGGCATAAAAGATATACTTGATATGTACATTTAAGCAAGTGTCAAAAATGATCCTAAGCAAAAATAAATTTTTTTTGTTCACAAATATATTCTCGCAAACGGCCTCCCTCCCCACTTTATTCTCAAAAATAATACAAATACAAAAAAATTTACATCAAATTGAACTTTGTTCATATGTATATGAAAAAAATTACACATCTTTCTGAATACTACAAAGTATGTAGTGATTCATCGTTTCTTATTACTACTATCTTTAATTGAAGCAAATTAATTAAGATCATTTTGTGAAAAAAAAAACAATTTATGTTTTTTACACTCTCTAACATTGAACAAAGCTACAACAAAAAAGTAAATAATAAATACTTTATAAAATAGGCGCCAATTTTTAATTGAAATTATTAATTTAAACACTTAAGAATTTAGGTTGTTTGCTTTTCTTTATTTATGGATTTCTAAAGTTAAATAAACAATATTTAAATTGAAAATAAAGGTATACATATCTATGTACCTACGAGCAGATTGTTCTTTATATTGATGAATTTTTAAAGAACATCTGCAAACATTTTGCTTGATAATCGACCAATTGTATTCTGATCAACTTGACATGCATACTTTCTTTCCTTTTAAATATTGTTAAACATATTTGTTTTGATTTGTTTGTTTTTGTTTAAAGATTTTTTTTTACTTTTCTTGACACCGTTTATTAAGAGGCCTAATATATTGAAGTATGTATGTAAATATAGTTATTGTATGTACTATTAGGGCGTGCCGATTTTTTAAAATTTATATTTTTTCAAAAATGAGATGTGTCAAAAAGTTGTGTTTTTTTAGATATTCACAATTAATTATATTAGTTTGCTTGGTAAATAGCTACTTCAAAGTCGTGAAATTTTTATGTATGGGAGCCTCCTTAAGAAATGGAGATGAAAGTGTTCAAACTAGAAAACTAATGGGAGTCGGCTATACATTTGACCCGTCTAGGGGTTTCCTAGGAGCTTCAGGGCCCAAATTTAACAATTTCATTAAACCACTATATAATATATTACTCGTATATTAACAATTTCATTAAACCACTAAGTAATATATTATATTATATAATATTTTAATGAAATTTGTTAAATTTGGCCCCTAAAGCTCCTGAGACCACAAGACGGGTCAGATGTATAGCCAACCCCCGTTAGTTTTCTAGTTTAAACACTTTTTGTAAACATAAGTACCTATCGCCCATCTTCATTCTTCAAGGGGCTCCCATACATAAAAATTTCTCGGCATTGAAGTAGCTATTTACCAAGCAAACCAATATATTTGCCAGTGTTTGTAAATAATATCGTGAACATCTAACCAAAGCCCAACTTTTTTACCCCTCATTTTTGAAAAAAGAAATTTATAAAAATCTACACGCCCTAATGTACCTACTACACATAAATGTGTATTTATAATTTTATTATGCGTGTGTTTTGAGACTATGGATTTTTTTTTGATATTGGATTGTTTATTTAAAAAATATATATATAAATTGGGAAAATTGATTAAACATATTGTTGATTAATAAAAAATTGTATATACATATTTACAATACATACATACATCTCGCCACCTTAAAAGCAAAAGGACCTAACTAACAAAAAATAGATAGATTTTTTTATAAATTCCGATGCACATACCGATTTCATTTTTATAGCTGTTAAATCACTATAACAATACCTTTAAAGCGACACATAACTCATTTGTCTAGCATAAATATTAAAAAACGTGTAACCAATTATATAAGAGCAGTTTGAAGCATTTTCTTGTAATTTTTATTATATTAAAAGTATCAGAAGTTTGGAATTATCAGTAGTAAAAGACTAAACTGCCACAACAAGTTTGGTTCGATTCGGAGGGGTCAGGCACAAAATCTAGATTTTTGGCCTAGTTTTATCTTTTTTGTATATAGCAGCCATAAAAATACACACCTTGTGAGAATTTCATGTGCCTAAAAGCTGTTTTACACTATCTCACAAGCCGTTCAATTTCTGTAGAAAATGCATCCCTGGTGAAATGAGCTTATGAACATTTTTAAAAAAGCAATAACAACACATTACATCAGGGTTGCATTTTGTGCAGAAGTCGAACAGCTTGTTAAGTTTGAGCCTTTATTTCATTTTTAGTGGGCATTTGTTGTTATAAAAACGATAGTAATACATACTGTGTCAGATTTTTAAGTGTTTACCTATTACAACTGTCAAGATAAAGTCCAATATAAAAATTACGCTACAAGTCTTCGGACACCCTTTAATTTTTAACTTTCTGTTACTTTCAAGTAATACAAAAAGTGCGAAAATTTCAAGCATCCTATTACAGGTACTAATTGCCTACATATGACATTTAAAATGCTTTTTTCGTGTCCGTTGAAAGTATTGTAAAACTGCTTTAGTATGATTTAATAGATTATAAATAAATGTAAATAAGTTTTTTTTGCGTAAGATTGTCCATTAGGTGTTGAAAACCAAGAACGAAAATGCTCTCTTCATACAAAATGGTGTGTCCGTAATGTATACTGTTGATTTTCCACATTAAGAATCTACAATTTTTTCCAAAAACGATATTAAATGTATAACGGTTTTAGAATATTTGCATCTCTTATTTTACACATGAAATTTTTAAAAATATTTGAAACTATAAATTTTTTGTAATTGTTGTTGTCCGCAGTCTTGTGTACGAAGTGTTATGCTTTTTAGTACGCATTAACAACATGCACTAAAATAACAGCGTAGTTTTGTACTTCTAAATATTTAAAAGTTTTATGAACTCTGTTAAATAGTATTATATTGCAAAACGTTTCATCAATCAGCAATCGTCTGTATCAAAAAAAAATGTATTGAGTGTTATCCATATATTTTTAATATAATTGAAGTGAATAAAGTGTTTTCTGAAAAAATTTTAAATTTAATTAAAAATGTATTGAACGTTACGCAAAAAAAATTTGTTAATTTATCTTAAAGTTTTATTTGTTGAGCGTTAAGCAACGTCGGTATGCATTTTATTGATTCTTTACCATGGTAAAGCAGCAATTAATATTGCTTAACCCTCAGCAAATAAATCTTTGATTTAAATACAATTGGGAGAAAATATCTCATATAATAAATTTAATAAATATGTAATATAAATTTATCTATAATTTTAGGACGTTCAAAAAGTTAACAGCAGCTGAAGGGTAGCAACGATATAAAGAACATTATCTGTTTACAAATTTCTAGTTTTCTTCGCACTCTGGGTGTTTATATTTTCGAAGAATGTATTAGGTAGGCCGTATTTTGCTACAAAAAAAATTATTTTAAATTGACATAACTTTTGACATTGTTAGTCGATTTAATTAATCTTTTTTCAAAGAAGAGTTAGCCTACTTTTTGGTAATGTATAAATGTTTGTAAAGAATTATATTAAAATATACAAATTTTTAGTTTTTCCATGTGAATTCAAGTCAAAATTGAAAAAGTTGTGATAACTTCTAATATCGTCCTGCGACTATTATAATTTTCTTGTTTTTAGAGAGTAGATGTATAGTGCTTTCAAACCCTGTAGTAATTTTTTGTGGTGTACTTTTTAGCAAATATCACTCCCGAAACAACCGCGAAAGTAAATGTAATGTTCAATACACAAAAATGTTAAAAAATCGAAAAATATAATTTTATTTAGGGATCCATTGAATGAGGTGAAAACTATAAGATGAATCCTACCTTCTCATATTTTATTTAGTTGCATTGGCAAACAAAAACAAAAGAACACAAAATGTACGTTTAGAATGAGAATTACTCAGGTAATTATTTGCGAAAATGTTTTCTGATGAGCTGCAGCGAAATGCATGGCATTAGAAGAATCAGAGAAGTGTCTTACAATTTATTGATTCTATGTGCGAGTTTCTTACATTTCTTATAAAAATTAAAATTTTATTTCAGGCATCTCTCCGTCATTAATTCTGCAAGTCGTAAAAGGTCATATGTAGTACATACATACATATGAGTAATATGGCAACATTTTCTAGATTTTTGTAAAAAAATTTTTGCTAAATTGTTCAGACATATCGAAAATACCTCTACCCAACGATATTACAGAATTTCCTCAGAGGTCCGTCCGCAGGTGTTATTAAATATTCCCAAATTTCCTCATCACTAACTCACATATCTATCTGACGTGTGATTTTCTATATTCATATGTAGGTATATACGTACATACATACTTAGGCACATGCCTACATTCATACATATGTACATATTATTTGCTGTTTTTGTTTTGTTTTAATTTTTATCTTCCTCCATATGTTGGCATACACCTTAGTATGCATTCTTGCTTTGATTTTCAAGCAATTAAACTCCTACTTATTTCCTTTCTCATTCTATCCATTTTTTAAGTTAAAAATCAATCCCAATTGCCTGTTCTATTATTCTCTTTCAAATTACTAAAGGCAAAAAACGCAAGAACAAGGCAAATGTATATAATATTATGTAGATAAGCAGTGCTATCAGATTGAGAGAATTTTCCCCTAGACTTGCGGATATTTTTTTCATATAGGATTAAAGAAGCATAGGTGATTTTTGGTAGGGATGTAACGATACGCGTTTTTGCCGATAGAATACCGATACTGGTACTCAAAAAGGAATATCTGCGATACTGACTCCGATACCGATACGCATATTGAAATGAGTCCAAGTTTAAATTAATAAAACTCAAGTAGAGTAGTTTGTTTGTACAAAATTACCGTATAAGAGAATATTAATATTTAAAATTGATATTAACCCAGTATAAAAAATTAGAAGTAATTTTTAATGAACTACATTTTCATTGCTTGTGAAGAATCTATATTAAAAATGTGCAGATAACTAATATAAAAGCATGTAATATACACTTTTTAATAGAATAGGTTAACAACTACTATTTAAGCCAGAAGAAAGTTTAAGTCGTTCTTGTAAAAGTATTTGATTTTACTATAATTTTGGTCAGTATTTTTTAACGTCACAGATTGGAGAAAGTACTTTTTATGTCGAGGAGATAGTACGTTATTTTGAAAATGAAAAAGTACTGAAAATAGTACAAGAGTACTGAATCTTCCATCACTGGTCTGTGTAAATCAGTGGTGTTCAAACAGCTTCTTAATTTCGTAACGACAGGCAGTACATACATATTTTTATGTTTGCGTGTTTCAAATTACTAACTTTTGGGAATGAAAAATCGAAAATTGGGGATAAGATATTAAATAAAGCTGGGAGCACTGACAAAAACACCAGATATTTCCCTTTTTTATGCAGGCATCTTTTTCGCGCTCTTGGTTGTTATTTTTGAATTTACCTTTTGATAATGATGATGATTGTTGTTGCTGTGTTCGTATTCCCTCTCTTATGTTTTTTATATCATACTTTTCAGGGATGGCAAATGAGATTTAAAATTGTACCAATTGTAATCTAAAATTGTACATTTTTGGACATAATTGTACCAAAACAGATTTTGGAAGCCAGAAACATTTTTTAAGTACAGAAAATACCTTACTTTTCTGTACATATATTTGTGACAAAAGTTAAACTGCGCTTAAGTCTGATTTATATATTGCAATTTCTAATCTAAAATAGCTCACATACTAGCTATTGGAAGGTAGAACGACATACATACTCAGTTTCAATAAGGTTCCGATAAATTTAACTTTACTACAATGCAAATAAATTTATAAAAAAATTTATTTTTTCTAGACTCAAATATGTATCACGATCATTAAGAGCTTGAAATTATAGAGACGTTATTTGACAACTTTTAAACCAAACTTTTAAATTTAATTCAGATAAAAGTGGCATATGTACGAGCGGACGAAAGGGATAAAATATTTTATCGCAATAAAAGTACTGTAATAAGGAGGTTTTTTCAAAAAATAGAATAATAATTTTAATTGTACTAAATAAGCCATTGGTGTACCATTGTACTTTTAAAATCCGAATTGTACCAAAAATGGTACAATAGTACCAACTTAGCCATCCCTAATACTTTTTTTGTTGTTCGTATCGTTTCACACTCATAGTGTACTTTGTTTTTGTTATTTTTTACCTCCAGCAAAGCTTAATTGACAATTAAAGAACAAAATAAAACGGTACATACTACTGTGTGATAGTAATGATGATCATTGTCATCATAATGATGCTGGCTGTTGTCTGTAGTAATTTTTTTATTGTTGACAATTTGCTCGTCTTTATTGTCTACCTTTAACAGTTTTAAATTGTGTTTACAAAGAATAAGATCAATTTTGTGAAGAGCAATAAAAAAAGTGAAAACAATTTCGGGTGGAGTGTAGATAGATACATATGTACATAAGTACTTACATATTTAAGTCGGTCCACGGAGGAGTATTTGAGCCAAAAAGGCAAAATTGAATTTACAGAAACCATAAAAACTAGGTTGATGAAAAACAACACGAACCCACCAATAATCTGCCACTAGATTTTTTTTTATCAAATGAAACATAAAACTATCAAAAAACTCAAACTTTTAATACAAAAAACACGTTTAATAATTTTGGTCAGCTTTTCGGTCCAAATACTCCTCTGTGTGGTCGTTAAAATAATTTACTCACTAGATAAAAAGGGCAATATGCATAACGAAAACTTGGCATGAAGATAGAATAACCGATGAATTTTAACTGGTCTTTAACGAGTTCTACTGGACTAATTAACATTAAAAATCAGTGTGCAATATAGTGATGAGTCAGGAGTACGAGATACAGTAGTTTTTAATGTCCAATTGTATGCAAAAACTCTTTAAGACGCAGTTCAATTTCGCCACTTATGCTGTTCCTGCCAAGTTTTGGTTATGCATACGGCTGAAAATGTTTAATTTTTTATCATATCGCGTACCTACATACATGTGTATGTAAACTCAAAGTATATTTAACAAGTTGTTAATCGAATTATGAATATTAAAATGTGCAGAGGTTCTAATTTGGTAAGTTTGCACTACATCGTACCTACATACATTGGCGTAGCTAGGCCCTTCTGGGGGGCTAATCCGCCCCGATAATCGTTCTAGCCCCCCTAGAAGTTCAAAATATTTGAGTAATTCTGATATTATAAGCGCACGGTAGCGACCAATGTTGGCTTTAGCCCCCAAGAAAATTTTCTATCTACGCCAATGCCTACATACATATGTATGTAAGTACTTACATATCGCTACCTCAAATTACGGTTGTCTTTTGTCAAAATTTTCGATTTTGGGATTATTTAACATACCTATATTCATAATAAAATTCGCACGCTCTTTCTAATGGTGTTATCAGTTTCTTTGCAAGCCTTATAGGTATTTTCGCAGTATCCATTATATCGTACGTCACAAAATTATAGTACGTACCTATTATTTTTTAAATTAATTAACAAACGTTTTTAATAGATTCCATTGGTTTCCATAAGGTTTTTTTTTTAATTTTATCATAAAATTTCCAACTTTACTTTAGCAGATTAAATGCTTCCAGTATGTTTTTATGTCGTCTGTTCGAAGGAGAAATTTACATATTGTTAAAAAAATGTGACATACGACAAATGCATTCTGAAGCAAAAGGCTAATACGCCTTTCTCATTATGATTACGGTAAATTTGACTCTTGCTGATGAAAGCAAAAGACTCAGGTTATATTCACTACAAAACTGTAGTGAATCCTTTGGGCCATTTTAAAGATATTTGATGTTAAACATTAAAAGCCGTCTCCTGAAAAGTTAAGTTTTGCTACAGATAGCATCCGTATTTTGAGGTATCGATATGTACACTCTAAAACACTTTTGTTAAAAATTAGGTCGATAATAGTCGGCAACACTTTACCGATTATCATCGACTTATCAAAACGGAATCTTTTTGATTCTACTTGATTGCCTGCGTGAAGTAGGCAGCCACGTATACCATCATCGACTTAAAATTACACACGCATTATTTTTGAAGAAAATGTTTTTATTAAAAAAAGTGCAGGTTTGAACCGCGACCTTCTGACTGATAGTCTGACGTATCTACCATTCAGCCATATCCGTATTATACTTTATGTTACATTTTTTCCACTTGGACTAAATATGTTTAATTTGAAAGGTTTTTCTTTAATAAAATAACTACAAAATCGATGTACATAATTTTAGACAAGGAGAAATTTTCAACATAAATTTAGACAATATATGATCCTAAATTTGAAGTAATGTTTTAGAGTGTATGTATGTAAATATCTATAGATACAATCAGTGTTTAAAAAACTGACAGGAGAAAAGAAAAAGTTTAAGTTTTTATGCTGTTGTTTTGAGGTGACAGTTTTTTGTTCAAACAGTAAAATGTTGCATTCGAGTCTGCTGTGAAAATAAATATCAACCAGGGATGGCATATGAGATTTTAAAATTGTACAAATTGTTATCTAAAATTGTACTTTTTTCGACCTAATTGTACCAAAACAGATTTTTGAAATCAGAAAATTGTATTAAATATAGCAAATATCACTTTTCTATACATACATACAAAAGTATATGGGCATTTCTACAGGAAAGTCCACTTTTTGGTCACGTGCGACATCAAGCAATTAAGCTTGCATTTTAGAACCATGTAGTTATATATATAGTTATATATATATATATATATATATATATATATATATATATATATATATATATATATATATATATATATATATATATATATATATATATATATATATATATATATATATATATATATATATATATATATATATATATATATATATATATATATATATATATATATATATATATATATATATATATATATATATATATACATATATATATATATATATATATATATATATATATATATATATATATATATATATATATATATATATATATATATATATATATATATATATATATATATATACATAAATATATATATATATATATATATATATATATATATATATATATATATATATATATATATATATATATATATATATATATATATATATATATATATATATATATATATATATATATATATATATATATATATATATATATATATATATATATATATATATATATAAATATATATATATATATATATATATATATATATATATATATATATATATATATATATATATATATATATATATATATATATATATATATATATATATATATATATATATATATATATATATATATATATATATATATATATATATATATATATATATATATATATATATATATATATATATATATATATATATATATATATATATATACTCTAAAACACTTTTGTTGAAAATTACGTCGATAATAGTCGGCAACACTACAGATTATTATCGACCTAAAATTACACACGCATTATTTTTTACTGAAAAAAAGCGATTGGCTGCGTGCAGGTCTGAACCGCGACCTCCTGACTGATAGTCTGAGGTATCAACTATTCAGCCATAGCCGTATTATACTTTATGTTACATTTTTTCCACTTGTACTAAATATGTTTAATTTGAAAGTTTTTTTCTTTAATAAAATAACTACAAAATCGATGGAATTTTAGACAAGAAGAAATTTTCAACACTAATTTAGACAATATATGATCGTAAATTTGACGTAATATTTTAGAGTGTAGGTGGGTCTGGAACAGGCCACTTTTTATTTTTGTGTCATAAATTATTTTCACGTATATCCCACAAACTAAAAAATATTTCTCAAAAAGGGGCGTGTAAAATAAAATGTAAAAATTTTTTCGGAGGTGAAAATGGCTATAACTTAAAAAATTTTCTCCATGACTTGGATATTTTTACACAAATCGATAAAGAACTTCAATAATATCTGACAAAAATATTGGACCACTTTTTCCACTTAAATTTTTTTGTATAAAATGTTGCCCAAAAAAAATTTTTTGTGATATACGTGAAGATAAACTTCGGCACGAATTTTAGTGAATTTTTAGAATTTTACTTAAACAATTCGTTCAGAAAAGAAGAAAGAAAAATGAATCACGATCACGAAAGCAATATCAACGCCTTTGCGCGAAATGATCGTAAGCAACATTTTGTAAAAAACAAGTATTTTATTGAAATCAAAATTTTATGAGCCTACCATAGTTTACAATTGTCAAAATTGTTTATGAATATGAATCATATTTAAATACCATATAAACCCTTTCTCCTAAAAAATTTAATTTTTGTCGCTTACGATGATTTCGCGAAAAGTAGTCGATATGTAGTCAAATCAATAAAAAAGTTATTACATACTGTCGTGATTTGTTCGTGTCACGCGTGCACGTGATTACATTTATAAATAAATACATACATATCGCTCCTTTATTGCAACGTAGTAATAACTCAAAAAAATTTAACTTGGCAAAACGCTTTTAAAGTTTGAAAATTGTTAGCAAGTATATGGGCGGTGTTAGGTTCTTAGTGGTTATATCTTCGGTTTAGATTAAGACATGTTTCTGAAATTTTGTTTACATATAAAGAAGGTCTTAATGAAGACTTTTTCTTAACTAACTTAAAATTTTGTTTTTTGAGATAAGCTTACGTTGCAAAATTACGCCCCTTTTTTCTTTTTCACATACAAATTCAGCGTTATTATTGTTGTAGTCGAGACGAAATCGATAAAATGTGGCAACGGTCGCTATATGTTTTAAATTGGAGTCGTTTGATTTCCAGTACGACAACCGTAATAAGGGCCATTATTTTAGAGTGAGTAGATCCCAATATAAAACAAAAAATTTACCGCCTAAAGTGAAAAGCATATAAATGACGTTTCTAGAACCGTAAAAAATGTTTTTTGGCTACGGCCTTAAATACAGCACTTTTAATTTTTTGTATATTGCGCCGCCATTTAAAGTCCGATCTCGTCATGTCGCATATCGTTCTTTATGGCTTGAATGTGGCTTAATGTTCACCTCTGGTGGCTTCTGAATCCGATATCAAATTCTTGGCACCACTTATGCCATTACATTTCCTTCCCTCCTAATGTCCAGTTTTTTGCACTTTTCAAACTTTATGTCATGCAAAAAATTTTTCAGTAGGAGGAATTATCCGAAATGGCATAAGAAGAGGCTTAATTTTAGGGCGTGGCATAAAAGTGAGTATGTATATTAAAAGCTAGATATACAAAGTTTTAGTTTTTGTCACGTGGACATTAGGTGGGAAGGATCCGAGATGGCATAAGTGGCGCCCAAAATTTAATATGGGACTAAGAAGCCAGCCGAGTGAAAAATTATGCAGCAATCAAGCCATAAGCAACGATATGCGATATGAAGAGATTGGACTGTAAATGGTGGCGCCAGACATAAAAAACAAAAAGTGCTCTATTTTGGGGCGTGGCAAACAGTTTTTCCTATTTGAGAAACGTTATAGACATATCTTTCATTCTAGGGGTGACTGGCACAGCTTTTTTTTCTTTTACGGAAGCTGGGCCGGTCTAATGTATATTCCCCTACCAATATTCAAATCATAAGTAAATTAATCGCCCTTTCGTTTAAGATAAAGTAAAAATTTTTTCTATTATGCCGTATAACACAATAAAATAGCACGACTCTAACGAGAAGCCCCAAAAAACACATGTATCGGCCCTCTGAAAGTTTGCATCTGGGATTCATTTTAGCGGGGGTTAAAGTCCACAAACCCCCCAAAAATTAACTGAAAACTCCCTTCCTTACGTTTAGAGTATAAGATGTGCCCACTTGCACTTTCGTTGCTATGGGCACTTTTGAAGATTTTTTTATTCCGATTAAATTGAGACCAAGTACTTACAATATAATAGCATAAAATGCGGCTGAGTAGCTGTTGGAATTTAAAAAAAAACACATTATATTTACGTAAATTTGTATGGAAAATCTTTCCACGCTTTGTGAAAGTACTTAACACCAATATTGAGGGCTGTTACTTTCAGGGTACTTTTTTGCCGACATATCTAACCGAGTTTCTGGTGGGAACTGAAAAAATACTTGCAAAAAATAACCCTAATGTACACAATATGCACAAATGTACTTGAACTGAAATACATTTTTTCCAAAAAAAAAAAGAAAAAACAAACGTAGAAACAAAAAAATTCTTTTTCCTGTAACGAAAAAATCTTATCTCGCTCATTTGCTTATCATCATCTAAATAGTTTCATTCATAGAATCTCCAGACACTAATCTACGTAAAAAAATTTAATCGCCAGGCACGTGTAAATATTTATGTATGTACCCGGCGAACATTTTTCGTATCCGAAGACGGTCAGAAAACGTACAGAATAGGAATAGGATGGTTCACAAGTAAGCAGACCTCTTGGTCGGAAATTGGGAAAACTTTCCTGAAGTACATATCTGACAGAATTCTTAGGGAAGTTTCGGGGAAAAATTATCAGAAAATTTTCCTATTTTCTGATACTTTTTACCATTTTCGTATTAATGCCGCCGAAAAGACAAACTTAAAATTAGAAATTTAAATGTAGAAAGTTCGCACATAGAATCAAGAAGACATCTATGCACCGCATCAAAAAACATTGATCCATATTTTATAAGCTTAAAAAGTTACACATTTATTCAAAAACTCTCAAAAAAATAAATGAGAGTTATTACAATAACTTTAAATCAGGTAGGCTAGGCTGACTTACAAAACATAGCAATACAAAGTTTGTATACAGTTCAGCTGCGGTATTTATATCGTGTACATATGCGAAGTTGCTAAACATTGCATCAACTTTAACACCGATGCCCTGATTGCTTTTTTGCGGCGTCTCTGATACTTGTCGACGACGTTTTGAAAAGTTATGCATTATCAATGTTTTGTACTGCGACGATATGAAATACTATACCTTGTTCGAATACAAAGCAACTGATGTTTTAGAAGTCAGCCGTAATGTGCAGACTTCTCGAATAAAAGTCGTAAGTTTATTTATGAAATAAGGGTAGAAAATTTGCAAACTAGTCTGATAATAATCAAACATTGCCGACTATCCCGCTAAATGTCTAAAAGAATTTTCGACAACTCAATTGATTGTCTGGTAAAGTTTCAGACTTTCGTCAGACATGTCTGCTAAGAATGCTCGCATACATGTGTATGTATCTATCGATGTATTTATGTATGCATGAAGCTCTACATATTTTAAAAAATTTAATTTGAATTCCTATCTTAAAAAATCGATAAAAAAAACTGACAACTTATTTCTTTCACTGTTCTTTTCTTTCTAGAGCTGTAAAATTTGCAATAAGGCTTTCGCCAATGTATATCGTTTGCAACGTCATATGATAAGCCATGACGAATCTGCTCTGTTGCGTAAATTCAAATGCAACCAATGTGATAAGGCCTTTAAATTTAAGCATCATTTGAAGGAACATGTACGCATACATTCCGGCGAAAAACCATTCGGTTGTGATAATTGCGGCAAAAGATTTTCACATTCCGGATCGTTTTCATCGCACATGACCTCGAAAAAATGTATTAGCATGGGTCTAAAACTTAACAATAATCGCAATTTAATGAAATCTTTGGAAAATAATTCAGGTTTAAGTTCACCGCCATCCATTAAAAGAAATTCACCAATTTCAAAATTAGATTCGTCAGCGGCTCCAAATAATTTAACTAATCCAATGAACTATTTTGCTGGTGATACGAATTCCAATAGCAACAATCCTTTTTATACAAATCTTTTGCCCAAATATGGTGAATATACAGCCATGAATGCGGCTTTACTGGCTTCATTTCCCAATCCCTTTTATAGCATGGCTTTGGATCCGCGAATTCACCCCTATAGTATACAACGGCTTTTAGAATTAACTGCTGCTGGGCAGCAGCAACATCATCTTCACCAACAGCACACACAAGAGACAGAGGCAAATACTCCACCACCTTCTCACAACGAAGGGGAAGATGGAGAAAAGGATTTAAATATTTCAAATGGTGATGTAGAGGATGATGAATCGTCCGAGGCCTTGGAACTTAATGATGAAGATAATCACGATGAACCTAAACTGGTTATGGATTTAGATGAAGCCGAGCATAAAGAGGAAGAACAAAATAAAGCTGTTAATACAGCACAAGACCATAAACAAGAACAGGAACAAACTAAAGAAGAAACCAAATTAGCAGAGGAATCATGCAAAGTATTTACTAGTTCGCCCATAAAACAAGAACAAATTACAAGGGAATCTTTAACTCCGATAGAGAATAATAATTTAGAACAAGACCAAGAAGAAAAGACCAAAACTCTTTCTCTTATCAAACAAGAAAACCAAGAAGATACCGAGGATCAAGCTGAAGAGAACGATAATAACTCAAATACTGGTACAACACCAGAAGTTGTTCACCAACTTTCAGCACTTTTAAAGTGCAGTCGTTGTGATAAAGAATTTAATCATCCTTTAGAGTTGGTACAACATGAAAAGGTTTTGTGTGGATTTATAAAACATGAATTAGAACAACAATTTCAACTGCAGCAACAGCAATTATTGGAACAGTCACACAACTCAAATTCCCTTGTTCCTAGTGATGTTGAAGATGAACAGGATGAAAGGGAGTCAATTTCACGCAATGATTGTTCGAGTGGTGGTGAAAGTAATGCTGAGCGTAAGGTAAGAGTACGCACAGCAATTACCGAGGAACAGCAGCAGCAATTGAAACAACATTATACACTTAATTCCCGTCCAAGTCGAGAAGAGTTCCGTATGATTGCCTCCCGCTTGCAATTGGATGCCAGAGTAGTACAAGTCTGGTTCCAAAATAATCGTTCCCGGGAAAGGAAATTACAATACAACAGCAACAAAATGACATTCCCAATGCAAATTCCAGTAGCGCCAATCCAGCCTATGCCTCAAAGTTTTGATACTTCAATGGAAAAGGTAAATAAATCATCGATCACCGAAGATTTACCTTTAGATTTGTCAGTAAAGCCACAGAAGGTCAGCGGTAACCAACAGCAGCATTCTCCTTTGCATGGTATAGCGCCAATGCAAAATTCATCGGGAGATATGCAAGAAGCCATGAATCTTAGCTGCAAAATAACACCACCAACAATGTCACCTTCTTCAGCTGCTTCTGTGCCGGCAGCTTTTAAACAACAGGCAGCAGCTGCTGCTGCTGCTCTTTATTTTGCTGCTCCTTCTCAAGCAAATGGAGCTCCTAACTTGCCGCATAACATCAGACAGACAGCATCTCCCATGGAGGCTCCTCTAATGGGACCTCAACAAACTTCTATACCACGGGGTGCTGCATCATTCCCTTCATTTCCACATTTACCTCCTTATATGATGCCAGCTGCTATGGCTGCTGCTCAGAGATCCCTAATGCCAATGGAAGCTCTATTTCAAATGACTCCAGGCTCGACTGATTATGCCCGCCAACATCCCTTAATGAACAGTATTAAATTGGGTGGCCATCCTATTGATTTTAGAGGTAATAGCTTGAGTCCTGGCTCCGAGAAAAGATCTTGGCGTGATGATGATTCTAGAATATCACATGAAGATGATTTTATAGCCCAACAGCAACAGGCAGCCGCTGCCGCACTAATGCCACCCAAACCTAAAAGAGCTAAAGCTGAAACACATGGCCATGCTGGAGATCCGGATTTGCCATTTGTCTGTGACCAATGTGATAAAGCTTTTGCCAAACAAAGCTCTCTAGCGAGACATAAATACGAGCATTCTGGTAAGTTGTGCTTTTCCACTTTGAATTATATTATTTTAATGTGTAGGCAATTTTTCTTAATTTTACAGGTCAACGTCCATACCAGTGTATGGATTGTCCTAAAGCTTTCAAGCATAAACACCATTTAACCGAACACAAACGCCTGCATAGCGGCGAAAAACCCTTTCAATGCTCCAAGTGCCTAAAACGTTTCTCACATTCTGGCTCTTACTCGCAGCACATGAACCACCGTTACTCGTATTGCAAACCGTACAGGGAATAGGTAAGCGACAATGCACAGCCAACTTCCTGCGCCTCGAATACAACTACTACCACAACTGCAACGAGTGGTAGTTGTGGGAAAACGTCCACGCGACGTAATCCGGCCAATCTACTGAATATGCAAGATTTTCGCAAAAAACTTAACGTAGCGGCTGCATTGCGTCAACAGCAGCATCAACAGCAACATCATAACCAAAATATGCCGGTATTTCCACACCAACAACCTGTAAGACCTCATCACCTTATCAGCAATTGGAATTTATTAAATCCAGCTGGTTTTGCAACACGACCAGGTCCCCACTTGCCACCGCCACTAATGCATAGTCCACATACCATGGCACAAATGCCAAGGAATCCAGCATTATTTAGTGGTTCTCTTATGGCTCCCAGATTTCAAACACCGCCGTTGCATAACAACCTACCGTCCCAACAATTTAATACACCAGCATCATCTTCACCATTTGACTTTTATAATAACAAAATCTTAATGAATTGATAATGCAAACAAATCTCAAAGTATGTAATTCAGCATTTTTAGCTGAATATACTATACATAAACTTCTTATGTATATACAATATGCATGTCATATATTATTTAAAATCTTTCAATTATCTTTTAAAAATTTAAAAGAGCTGAGTGATATTCAGCAAAAAGTGGTTAAGTTGCTTTAAATTTCATTAGTATGTGAATAATTCGTATTTTTACGATGTCAAAAGTTCTCAAAAGCTGAATTACCAAAATGATGAAAATATAAACCAAAAAAAAAAAGTTAAAAAATCGCACTTAAAAGTGTACTTAAACTATTTAAAATTAAATTCATTTAAGATTCATGTTCAATGCCAAAAAAAAACTAAAGTATTTCTTTGTAAAATATTTCAGCGTATTTTTTTATTTTATAAATTTGTGCAGGCACATTTTCTTCTACTCTTGTTGATAATTAAAGTTTCTTTCATTAATGAAACTTTTTTTTTAACAAATTCCGTTTAAATTTTTCATTATTTTTTATGAATTCATTGTGTTTAGTTTAAAACTTTTCGATTCGAATTTATAATAATTTCATATATTTTATTTTAATAATTTATTTTTTACTCATTATTTTATTTAATACTAAGTTTTGTATATATTTTATAAAGACTTATCCTTTAGCGCTTCCTTTTGTTTTTATTAGTTTAAAAAAAGTAATACTTGTATTGAATACCAAAATATTAGGAATAGGACCAGTACCTTGTTCAAATACTCATTCATACTTTAAATGTTTTATTTAAGAAATATTTTTTCATTACATTAAAATTTTATTTACTTTTTATTTATTATTTAAAATATTTTATCTTTAAAAAGAAATAGAAATTGCAATAAAATTTTAATTAATATAAAAGTGACTTTTTTAGAGAAATGATTTGATACCTTACTGAAAATATTCAACTATGTATATATAAAGTCGCAACTCAAAATTACTTCTTATTTGCAAAATTATAGCACAAAATTAAAAAAATCTTACGTTAACTTTATTCTAAGAAAGTTTTCTTTACAGTGGGATTCGACCATATTTGGAAAACAGTTTTTCGCCTCTCCTGAACAATCGAGATTTTTTGAGTTGTAGGTGTTTATGTTTTAGCTTGCGATATATAATCAAATTACATTGAAAAAATTTCGATAGCAAGTTATGAATTGAAATGCTAATAAACATTCACTTCAAAACTTCTACTTTGGAATTTTGACAAATTACAATTTAATTTTTGTTCGAATAAACAAAATTTTTAATTTAGAATAAAATGTATTCGAACGTTTTTTGCCAAATATTCGAATATTTTTAGTTCACATTTACGAATGTAAAATAGCGTTTTAAATTAATTAGTTGCTTAACTTGTTAACAATAGGATGTGTTAAATAAGCAAATTATACCAAATTAGAAATACGGGTGTAAGGGGTTGTTGAGATATTACGTAACTCCGTTAAAAATTTCGTTTTAAATTATGATCTTAGTTTGGAAGTACATATTTTGAGGAAGATAATTAGATAAACCAACTTGTTTTCAACAAGTGTTCTAAGGCTTACAAATGTCACGGATCAACAACTTCTTGACTTTTACACCATTTTCGTAAAGTACACAATATACAAATTGAAAGTTTCAGTGAAGATCCAAACATATCTTTCGAGAATATGTAAAATATGTAAACAAAACTTATCTTAATCAAATCGATGAAATAATATGTAGGAAGGAGTTTGGCTGAAGTCACGTAATTGGTTCCCAAGGACTAGCAACCGAGCTGAGTTCCGCAACCTTATATGAAAGCGATCAGTAACTTTTATATGACGTTGTCACTGGAGAGGGTCAATTGATATAATTAAGATACTCAGCAATAGGTTCTAGACCCATACTTGGGGTACTTGTCCTGTGTTGGTCTCTTTAATATTATTGAAATTACTGTAATTTAAACAAACATTTCTGATTTGAAAAATCTGCTTGTACAGTGAAGTATTTTGCTAAAATTGTTGTTATCATTTTGTGATATGATCAGTTTTCACCGGTCACGACTCAGGAACATTTTGTACCATTCCCATTTTCACCAGCCATTGGACAAGTACGTTCAAGACAATTGGTACAACATTTACCGCAGAGTATTGATAGAATATATTTAAAATCGTGGTTTTAAATATTCGAAAAAAAGTTTTAAATTATTCGGCTATTCGAACAAGAAAAAATTATGAAATTTTATTCGAATGTTTATGAAATTTATTTGAAATATTGTCATAATTTTATTTTAAATTAAATTTATTTGCTGGAGTTTAAGCAATTGTCTATATGCAGCATTTCGTTGGTGCTTTACCAACTCATCAGTAGACTTCAAACACAATTTTAAACAGTTACAAACCCTTTATCCTATGCACAAACTTCTTAAAACCATTTGAGAATCTACAAATAAATACATAAATGATTTTCAAAAAATAAGCATAGTAGGCTTATATTATAAAACCCAAATAATGGACACACTATTATTTGCCTAGCAAAAAATAAATGAACGTGTTCAAAATGAAATGGTCTTTCAATGAGCACTTTTTTCTTCGATTGCATTCTGAATGTCATCGTAAATTTTAATAAAGCTATAGGTTTTAAACTCATTAAAAACACATGCGACGTAACTAGATAATATATTGTATTAAATATCTAGCGATAAAGGTATGCAAAAACGGAATTAAAGCAGCATACATACATATTTTCATTAAAATAAGTTTTATCTCCAAAAAATAAGAAGGTAGTGTCTCAGTTGCAGAGAGCATGTCTTAAAGTCAGAAGATGGCGGGTTCGTATCCCAGCTTCGGCAATATTTTTTATTTTATATTTTACATGAAAAAACGGTTTGATAAATAAATTTGTTTGACTTATTATTTCATTTCATTTACCTACCGCCAATGTTGGCAACCTGATAAGATTATGAAATTCTTTAATTTATTTTTTAAATTTCTCTAAAACATTTTTTGATTGAAACAATTTGTTATTTGAATTTTTTTCAAACAAATTTTTACAAATTTTTGCATTTGAATTTACAAATTTCTTTATAGGACCTAAATTGAACAAATTTACATTTGATTCAGGGAATTTGGTATTTGAAGTAAAATATTAGTTTTTTCTAATAGTTTATTATATCCGCACAAGATAAACAAATATAAACTTAATCATTAAATTTTAGGGTTTTTTTTATTCAGAACGATAAAGCTTTAAAATATTCAATTCAGCTTTAAAAGTATTGTTGATTTAGATTAAAAAATTATTCAACAAATATTTTGTCATGTTAAACTATTCTTCTTGTAGCCAGCCAATCTATTCTGCTTTAAATGAAGCTGTTATTGCTTTTGAATACAATTCGGTTAATGTATAAATTAAATTCAGCAACCATTTGTTACAGCCAATCAATAAATTTTTTGGTTTTTTCCAACTGATTGATCTTTAAATTTGGCAGGATAAGTTTTTTATCAATATTTTCCAAACTGCTGGTTGAGATTGAGAGTAAAAGGAAGTGTACAAAAAAATTCGCTATATAGCGAAGGGGAACCCTAATACCACATACTATATGCATGTAGGACCAAGTCAGCACTAAATTTTTTTGCGCACATTTTTTTAATTTAGCTGGAAGAAGACACAAAATATCCTTTGGGTCGCTATGCTTATGGCCTTTACAGAATAGTAATAAGACAGAGAAAGCAAAACAGTATTTCTCCCAACTGAATTAAAAGTTTTACAAGAAAAATTGCGCTGTGTGAACCTGGTCAAGCTAATTAAAATTTTTTCAATTGTCTTCTTCTATTTATTAGTTCAGTTTTGAATTCGGACCGAGTTAAATCTTAAAATAATATTCGGAAAATATTTAAAAATAACACTATGCAACAAGAAAAATGGCAAGGAGTATCACTATATATCGTTTTGATGTGTTATAGTCCCCTAACTAGAAAAAACAGTCTAAATTTTAAATTCTATGCATATTTTTTTAAAATTTTTTAGTTTGAGATTTTTGAAGAGACTGCCCCACTGATTTTACCATAACTTATAAAGGGGGTGTCCAATTTTATTACAAAAACCATTAAAATTCTTTAAATAAAAGTACCTTTAAGCCGTTCTAACATTACTTGTTTATATACGCAATGGTTTTGGAATTATTCAGACCGCAATGATGAAAAATATAAGTTTTTATGCAAAATTTATATATATATATATATATATATATATATATATATATATATATATATATATATATATATATATATATATATATATATATATATATATATATATATATATATATATATATATATATATATATATATATATATATATATATATATATATATATATATATATATATATATATATATATATATATATATATATATATATATATATATATATATATATATATATATATATATATATATATATATATATATATATATATATATATATATATATATATATATATATATATATATATATATATATATATATATATATATATATATATATATATATATATATATATATATATATGTATATATATATATATATATATATATATGTATATATATATATATATATATATATATATATATATATATATATATATATATATATATATATATATATATATATATATATATATGTATATATATATATATGTATATATATATATATATATATATATATATATATATATATATATATATATATATATATATATATATATATATATATATATATATATTTTTTTTTTTTTTCAATTTATAAAAAGTCGAAAAGTGCAAAATGCTATAATTTTTATTCACTAGCCGTAAAGCCACATATATCACAAATAAAATATGCTTTATTTTAGGAAAATCGATGGATAAATATTGATGATATTTACGATAAAATTAAATTACCTGATTTTTGCAAAACATCGAGTTTTGGAGACGTTGCTCCACCGATTTAGTCATAACTTTAGAAAAGGGCTACCCAATTTTATGAAAAAAGTAGGAAAGACTTGAAATAAAAGTACCCAGGAAAAAATTTGATGGCAAAGTAATGTAAAAATGCTAATAAACATACCATTCACTCAGGCGCGGATACAAGGGGCGAACGGGTTATCCCCCCAAAACCAGTAAATTTCTATAGAGTTTCTAAAAGAAGTTTTGCAAAATAGTTTTTACAACTGATTCTGGTAGAAGTCACTAAGCAAAAATACATGAGTACGTGTATCGGCGTTTTGTTAGTTTACATCTGGGTTTTATTTTAGGGGTGGGTTAAAGTTTGCCCCCCTTTTGCACATAGTTACAATGATTCGTCATAGTATACCTTGATCAGTTAATAGAAATGGTAAGTTTTTGGCAATTTTTATATAATAAATATTTGTTAATATTGCATAAAAAACTATATTTTTCATCATTGCGATCTGAATAATTCCGAAACCATTAAGTATATAAGAAAATAATGTTAGAACAGCTTAAGGGTAATTTTATTCAAAGTTTTTAAGTGTTTTTTTTGCAAGGAAATTGGATATCTCATTCATCTTTTAAAAATCCCAAATTTTAGAAAAGAAATTAAAAAAAACATATCAATAGAGTTTTAAACATCGATATAAAAAAAATAATGTAGTGCTCAAAGGTCATGACAAAAGTTTCATTTTGTAATTGTAGCTTAATTTTGTTCATTGGCGTAGCAGCTCATATTTTCGAGGGGTAGTTAAAAGCGTACTGAGATATTAAATAAATAGTCTATATGCGTCTATGCCATTTTTAAAAATCATTTAAAGTCTACCTTAGCTGAACTTTATATAAAATATACACAGATTGAGTTTGTATTAAATTTCATTGAAATTGGTTTTCATTTTTCTGATACACACAAAATAAAATATTAGTAAATCTAACTATTTTAATAGGTTAGAATTGCGCCAAGCTATAAAATACAGTCAAAATCAACCAATGGAATTTTAATTTAGTTGATAGTGTATAAAACTACTAACGGGAAGATCGCAGGTTCAATGCCTGCCACACGGCTTAAGCAGTCAGTGTATATGTTTGTTAAAATAATAAATTTGTTTTGTTTGTAATTTTTTTGTCTTGAACTTAGCTTCTCACAACTTTACTTATGTTTATAAACCGGACTCCACCGGACCATCTTGTTAAATAACGATAGCACAAAGTATACATAAACACATGGTGACTAGCTTGACTTAAATACGGTATTTTTTTGTAAAATAACTTGGTAATAAATTGGTAATTTTAACCATAAAAATTGGTAATTTTAACCACTAAAATTTTTAAAAATTAAACTAATTGTTCTAACCATAAAAAATAATTTTAATTTTCAAATGTCGTTTTTCCCAAATTTATATTTTACAATTCAATAAAATGTAATATTTCGGTCTTGAACTTAGCTTCTCATGTTTATGAACCGGATGCCTTTACCGCCTTAGCTAAGTCATCTTGTTAAATAATGATAGCACAAAGTAAGCATAGACATGAAATTACTTTCAACTTAAAAAATTCATTTTAACCAATGGAAATTGTTATTTCATAAAGATTGGCAACAACAATGTACATTTACAGTATGTTAACTATTTAAATTGTTTAGATTTACCTACCATTTTATTTAGAGTGTATTTTTTATAAATTTTTCTAATAAGTTGGTTTCAAAATTAGTTTAGGTAGGGCTGGGGTTAAAGTACTGCAATTTAAAAATATTTTCTCACACAAAAGGCTGGGTTATTAACGCAATTTCCTTAATTTCGTTAGATTTTAAAACGCTGTAAATGTTTTCTAACTAAATATTTCATGAAATTTGGATAGTTTTAAAGCATGTATAAAAAAGACAATATTACAAAAATTATTTGTAAAATTACACCAAAATCTTAATTTTTTTCTACTACATACATACATACAAACAAACAAATGATATGAACTTAAATTATTTAATAATTTCTTTTATATGAAGCAGTTAACATTAATAAGAAAATAATAAAAACAAAAGCCCACCGCTTAAACAATTATTTTTGAATACAAAAAGTTTTGGTGTAATTTTGAATTAAAAAAAACAAGAATATAAAAACTAAAAAAATTTGGCATAAATATTTTCAATCTTTTTTGAAATAAACAAAAAAAAAACTATACCAACCATTCCATAAAACTTTCATTATAAAGAAAATTGTTTTGTTAATCTGTAAAGATATAAGAAAAGAAAAATAGTGAAAGTTTTTGTTAAATAATTGAAATAAATTATTGTAAAAATTATATTAAAATTAGTTTGTAATAAAATTTAAGCTTAATTATAAAACAAAAGTTAAAATAATAACTTAAACTTATTCATTTGGCCTTATATATATTAAAATAACAAAGAGTTAATATTAATTAAAATATATAAATAATTTAAAACAAAATCTTAATTTTTGTAATTAAAAAAATTAATATACATAAATAGTTGATAATAAAATAACTGAAATTAGATTTTTTCTTAAATTAAAAACAAAACAAAAAAATACGAGTTGTGTTGTAATTTAAACTAAACTTTATGAAAAATATTTGAAAACACACAAAAATCTTAAGGACAATAAAAAACTTACACAAATTTATAAGAAATCTCATGAAAAACAAACTAAAAAACGCATACAAAAGACCTTAACAATTTTGTTGAAACATTTTTTTTTAATTTATTTTCAGTTTTAAAGTTAATTTGCATAATTATAAAAAACCCAAACAACGAATGCCATAAAATAATTTTAAAAAAGATATACATAAATACTTATATTGAGAATATCCTAAAATGAAAGTAAAAAATACTCATAACACAAGGTTTCCAATACAACGAAGAATTACAGCAACTTACAAAAATAAAAACTTCAATATTATTTTATAATTTTTACACAAAAAGAAATGCATTTATTTAGATAATTTTTTCACAGAAAAAAGTTTAAATTAACAACCTGCTCCTGATTAAAATTAAGTTCGTTTTTAAGTTTTATATATTTGGTTACAATCCAGCATAAACTGTAGAGATACGTACAAATGTATTTGCTCCACAATTAGTTCTGCCCAGTGTTGTCAGATTAGTTTTTAGCCTGTCCGCCAAACTACTTGTCAAATATCGCCAAATTAGTCCAAATATCGCCAATGTAATAGAAACATTAAATTTGAGTTGCAAATATTGTAATATTGAAAATTCGGTGAGTAATGCACATCGTATAATATAAAAATTATTTTGTTTACGAAAACTAAGGAAAAGTTTTTACATTAATTAACTACAAATAGTTTATAAAAGGTACATTGGATTAGTATAAGCTTTTATAAAACAAAACGACAATTTCGTGTGGGAAATTATATTGACAACAAAAACAAAATTTCTTATTTTATTGTAGTTTTCAACATAAATTCTCACACGAAATTTTCTTTTTATTTTGCGAAAACTGCTGTCAGAAAGTCGATTTCATCAAGAATGTATTGTATTACCGGATTAAGTAGCACCTCTCCCAACTAGTTTATGGGGTAGAAAAAATTCAGTGCATAAAAATAGCTAATTTTTAACATTACTCTATCTTATTGAAGTCATAAAAAATATAGCCACATATATCGCCAAGAAGTTCAAATATCGCCAAGTAAATCGCCAAAAACTATTTTTTATCGCCACGTTGGCCACAAGTAGCCATCAAGGCGAATTCAGTACCAGGTAGCCTTATTATCACAGATGATCATCAGCTGATTACACTCCATCAGTCAAACTCTATATAAAAAAAGAGAAAAATGTTAACCCGAACTGTTAAAGTACAAATAAAAATAGTCGTACACCACCTACTTTGTATGTGTGTAGTTTTAATGATAAGGCCACTTAATATTAATTCGCTTTGGTAGCCATATCTGGCCAGAGATGCAAAAGCTGGTACAATTGTACTTTTTTTGCACTATTTGAAAGTCCAAAGTATAATACTACGCCAATGACTAATTTAGCACTATTTCAACATTTCTGACGGGTTTGTTTGAATTTGGAACGATTTTCCGCCATCCCACATCGAATTTGGTTGATAAACAGATTTGTTTCAGCTATGTACCATCTTTAGTGTTATCTTGAATATCCAAGAAGAAGCAAAATGGTTCCGAAAATGAAAAATGAACTAAATAAACTGATATTTACTGATATTTCAAGAATTGCGAGAGGAATATTATCCATTCGACATTCATCTGCAAATTCCATGAATATAAAAATTCCAAATATATAAAAATATAATGAAAACCAAAGAGAGCTACACTGTTTGTTTCGACTGTCACAGACAAGAGATTTGCTGAAGTCATCTAATTCGTGCTGCTACAATTTAGAAATGACTAACAGTTTGTTCGCAAAAAGTATAATCCTTTTACATTCAGATCTTAACAACTTATAGACCTTTGTGTGCTTTTTGAAATTAAACATTAATATTAATAGTGAATCCGAATTGATCGTTAGGCTAAGGTTCGTAATGTTTAATTCAGAAGGAATTGAGCATGATTAATTTTCCAAGGAACAAGCGAAAATTTAATATCAACTTAATTTTTCGACGCACACAGCAGAACAGAGTAGCGGCACTTTCGGAAAGCGCTACACTCCCATCGTCAGTGTATTTTTGCTTATCACCACTTGTCAGGTGGCTCTGTTGAATGTTATTTTAATTCTTATGTATACAACTTTTTCGTGCAAATTGTTAAGTTTATCTATATATGTGATGATCGTGATGAAAAGGGGCCTTATCTTACTAGCAAGAATTTTCACTGCAGCCTAAATAGCTGTTCCCCCACTTTACAAGTAGAATTGTTGCTAAATTGACCCCGAAATTACTTAAAAAGAGACTTTTCCCAACCTATACATTTAGAAAGAAAAGAACCGTCAATAAAATGCATTGGGGGAAGTTTGGATCTCTTTTCCGTACAACGGGTGAAAGTTGGCTACCTCGTGTGTGAAAAACATTGTGCGGCTTGTAACTTTCCTAAATATTAACCGATTTGTAAAATGTTAAGAGCGTTGGATTTAATTAAAATCGGTGCACAACTTTGGATTTTATTCACAATTAAGAGAGTTGACTCAATTGATAAGTCACGATTTTCATACAATAGTAATCAGCTGGAAGGACAAAGGAATCATTGAAATAAGCAAATGATGTTTGTAAATTTTATATTTATTTCGTTAAATATAAACTTTACAAGCAAGTTTTACTTCTTATGGAATTTTTTTGTGAAATTAATATTTTTGAATATATGAGACAAGACAATTACATTTTATGACTTTTCCTAAATTTGAGCGGGAAAAGGAGGTTAACTTATAAAATGTTTCTTTTGTAAACCAAGGCACGTTTTTCCCCGTTTTGAGTAACTAAAAACGGGATAAATCTAGTCCCAAAGGGGCTAAGATGGCATACATGGCAGAAGACTCATTAATGTTTTGAATTAATGTGAACCGATTCTTCTAGCACTAGATTCTAGTGATCAGAACTAATAATATATGGGGCATTATTTGTGAAGCGGGCATGCTAAAAAGTTTTTGTCTCCGATTTTTATAATATTTGACTATATTATATCTATATATACTCTCGGTTCAGAAACAAAAGTTTTTTTTATTCTACTTAACGAGATATTGCACTTTGAAAATTGAACTAAACGGCAGGTACGCGCTACTTCGAGTGCTATTATTTGGTTTTAAAAAGTTACAAAAAAAACAAATTAACTTATAAAGTCTACGCTCTTTAAATCAGCTTTTTTAATACATTTTTGGATTTTAGAAAAAAATGTTTGGGGAAAAATGTATTTAAATTGCTAAAGCTAAAATTTCACAAAGTTCCCCTCTTAAATTTTTATTATTTATTATTTTTTGCAAGAAATAACATGGTGTATAGATAGTTCTTTCCAATTTTTATAATGAGCACGAAAGTCGTTAAGGAGTTAGACTGGTCACAGTACTTTGCAAACATAATTTAAAAGTATGTATTTTGTTCGTTAGTTAGGTGCGCTTTTTCGCTTTAACCTGTCTAGTTTCTGACCGACTGTCGTGGCAAATATGAAACTTGGAAAGAATTATCATCTATACACCATAAGCTATTTCTGAAAAAAAAATTTTTTAAAAATTAAAGAGGGAGAATTTTGTGAAATTTTACCTTAAACATTGAAATAAATTTTCCCCAAAAAATTTTTTTCCTAAAATCCAAAAATGTATTCAAAAAGCTGATTTAAAGAACTACAAGTCTATAGTACTTTAAAACAGCTTTTTGAATAAATTTTTGGATTTTGAATTTTTTTTATTTCAAAACAAAATATATAACACAAAATTGAAGTAGCGCGTAACTGTCGTTTAATCTAATTTTCAAAGTGGAATATCTCGTTAAGAAGACTAAAGAAACTTTTTTCTTGAACCGAGGTTCAAATTTAATCCAATATTATAAAAATCAGAGACAAAAATTTTTTAGCATGTCCGCTTCACAAATAATGCGCTGTATACTATATCTACAATTTTGCTTGCGTAACCTCTTTTATTTTATTAAAAAAAGAAAAACAAAACAAAAAATGTTTATAAATACTCTACACAAAAGCTAGAAAAATCCAAAGACACTCTTGTACTATAAAACAATTAAACACTAACATTTAAAAAAATAACTTTACTATTGAAAAAAAAACAATTTAGCTATAAAAAATTTAACTCTTTAACTTTAAACTTAAACAATTTAAATACTTAGCATAATTTTCGCTTTAAAACTAAACAGAAAAACTAACTTAAAATACAAAACAATGTTATTAAAAGTTAATAATTTTTAAGCTTTCTTTTACACAATTAACTTTCCTTGAATAGAAATACTTTAAAAAAGGAAAACTTTGTGTTTTTTCTAGGGCCTTATTACATAAAATACCAAAAAACCAAATATAATTGTTAATATTTTCTTATATTATTATTTTCCTTTTTATTCTTAGAAACACTTGTCCTTTTTGTTACTTTTTTGTACATATAAAATGTATTATTTTTTTACATATAGTTTTATTTACTTTTTTATATTATTTTTATGTATATTTTTTTAATGGTTAGATTTAAGTTATTTTTTTTTATTTTAAATGTACAAGTTATTACATGAAAATATTTAAATGTTTAAGGTGTTATATATTATGAAATTATAAAATAAAAACGATTAATTATAAATTAAATACAAAAAATTAAATTATATTAATCTATACATAATTGTATGTATTTTAATCAAAATTGTAAGAATTTTTGTCATTCATATTATATAAAAAATTTACAAAATTATAATTATAAAATTTACAATTAAAAATAATAAAAAATGATTACAAATGTAATTAATAAAAATCTCTATTGAAAATTTCAATTAAACGAATTTTTATTTTCCTAGTACTATGCATCTAATACTTTTAAGAGCTAATTACATATACATCAATCCATCGCAGAGTTTTGTTGCACAAAACTTCTTTTGGCAGCTCGTCTGCGGCATCATTTCTTGCGATCTTTATTTACATCAGTTCCTCATGCGTGTTAGCTTTGCATGTTTCTTCATAATTCGTTTCATCTCTAAGCTTTCGCTGCAGAAACTATCCCAACAAAGACTCTCTCCCTTTCTTTGCCAGTCTTCCGACGTCCACGGTCGTACCCTCTCCCTAAAATATTTATGCCAAGCCGTCGTCACAGAACCTATTGTTAACTGGAGCCCTCAGAGATTAACCTCCATGCCCCTCACAATTATCGCTGACGTTCTCGTGTTGATCACAACGTTATTTCATCACAAGCATCTTCATTTAGGCTATTCAGAGCATATAGTAGAAATTCACGACATATTGACCCTTATCGGGAATGAGAGACGAACATTTTGTGCACGTGAAATATTTCCCATGAACAAAAAATTGTGAAAAAAGCTAACAAAATAGTACACTAACAAAACAGCAACGTAAAATTGGCGTTCACACTTTAGGGAAAGGGAACTCATTTCACCTGAATTTTTATTTCCGATAAGGTGAGGCCTCTCCAGTCTTTAATTCTCTTACACAAAATTAAGAAAAAATCCAACTCCGTGTGAACATTGTATAAAGCAATAAATATATTGTTACGTTTCTAGACCTTTTCGTGACCACCCTTTATTAGTTTCTACAGAATCATTGAATTGCAATGAAAATAAATCTTAGATATTTAATTTCACAAATAAGTTTTTGGCAGCACTGTTTATTCATTTCGAAATTCGAAAAAATACACTTAAGGTGGATTCACCCACTGTTTCCGAACAAAATTTTTGTCCGGACAAAATTTTTTTTATATGTAGTTTGACGTCTCTCTTTGTGAGAGAGAGAACAGAAGAGAAATAATTTTGTTCGGAACATTAGCTTTGTTCATTTACTTTCCTATCACTTTCCATCAACGAGAGAGTAAAAAGGAATTTTGTAAAATTACTCTCAAAAATAATAAAAAGTAAATGAACACTTTACCATCCAAAATTTTCAAGCTAAAATAGTGTTATAATATATAGGTATATATGAGTACTTAATAACTACTCCTATATGTGGAAAAATGTAATATATGTACCTATTACTATAAAAATAATGTGATTTCGGCATTTATTATTATTTCTTTTCAACAAAATTGAATAAGAAATTGAAAAAAGGGTACATATCTGAAATTTTAAACTTTTGAGGTAATGAAAACAAAAACAAATTATTTTGTAATGAAGTACAATATTTAAAAAATTTATATATGGATTACATTTTGGGACCAATTATCAATCGAAAGTTGCAGAAATATTTTTATGTTAACGTCATTTTGGCATGTTCTGTGTTTCACAAAAAAATAAAATTATGTGTATTTCTCATAGCATTGTTGTTATAAATAATTTTTTATAACAACAATGCCAAGAAAATTCACATTATTTTATTTTTTGTGAAACACAGAATATGCCAGAATAACGTATGTTTATTTGTGTATTTTCGTTAGTTTTGCCAATATTTTTGTTTTAGCGTTTTTTTTTTGTTTTAACGTTTTTTTTTAATTTTTGACGATTTTTTAGAGATTTATTTTAGTTTTGGCGCTTTTTTGGGTTTTGGGAATTTTTTCGGTGTTTGCTGATTTTTTTAGTTTTAGCGATTTTTTGGGTTTGACACTTTCGTTTTAGCAAATTTTCGGTGTTTGGCGATTTTTTAGCTTTGACGCTTTTTTCGCTTTGGTGATTTTTTCCATTTTTGGCGAATTTTCGTTTTTGACGATATTTTTAGTTTTAGTGTTTTTTTCGTTTTGGCGACTTTTTTCGGTTTTTGGGTTTTTTTTTAAGTTTTTTTGGCGATCTTTTTAGTTTTGGTGATTTTTTGCGTTTTAGTAATTTTTTTGCAATTTTGGTGTTTTTTCCGTTAAACGCTTTTTCATTTTGGCGATTTTTCGTTTTGACATTTTTTTAATTTTGAAATATTTAGTACATATTAGCTTTTTTTTAATTTCAAGAAATTCCCTCTTATGGTTTCCAAGATACTGCTAATTGTCTAAATTACATAGTCAAATTTACATTAACATTAAATATATTTATGTATGAACTAATTGGATTATCTACCGCCATAGTGTAAAGTACCGAGTATCTAGATACTCATAATATTTGCAATACTAAAATTTGCTGCAACATCCTCTGGCCCTGATGTACTAGATCCTGTGTTGCTAAATTCCATTGCTTTAGACATCTTATTTTTGTGCGGTTGGTCCTAAATTAAACAAAAATTGGTTTTCTATCGTATTAATATATTTCATCGCTTTAAAAATTAACATTCACTTAGAATTTCTTAAATTTTGCAAAAATATTTTTATTTCCCAACTTCTTTTAGCAAACTTGATTTGTAAATACAAACACAAAACAGCTGTTTGAACAATTATTGAAAGTAAAAATTTTACTATCAAGAATTTTCAAAAATTTTTTTGTGTCTCAATTTGTTGCTCTCTTTTGACGCTCTCTCGTTGAAAATTTTTGGAGTTAATGAACACTTTCTATCAAAAATTGTTAACAATTGTTAACAATTTTCAGTAAATGAACACAGCTATTTTCAGCTTGAATTGGTTTAATTTTAATTTTTGTCCGGACCAAGGTAGATTGAACAGGTACCACTACAAGAACAGCTGTTTTAGTAAATTTGAGAATGTGTGCGTCACACAGACAATAGATTTTGACACATGTCTGGGAGTTTTCTATCAACAACGGGTATGTGTTAGTAAATTTTAGAGAGCTTATGAATGTCTGCGACTAATGAGCATCAGCTGACTTTACCAAAGTGTCAAACTCTATGTAAAAAAAACTAAACAACAACTTTTTATGTATGCATTTAACATGACAGATTAGTAAAGTCCAGTTGTTGTTGCACTAATAAGGCCACTTGGTATTAATACGCTTTGGGATCTACGCTGCGGAGCGACCCGAGCAGTGATGCAAAATTAGCCATTTTCTGGCTAAATTTAGCCATTTTTCATCCGGTATAGCCAGAAGAAAAGTTAATTTAGCATTAGCTATTTTTTAACCACTTTTATTTTAATCTAGCCATGTTTTAGCCATTTTTTTCATAAATGAAATTTTTTTTCCGATTTTTTATAAAAAAATTTAAACTCGCAACAAAGGAACACTTACATATGTACTACCAAAAAAATACAACAGAGCAATATCATACAGTTTTCGCACCCATGAGAAGAAAACAAACTTTGGTAAGACCTCTAATCATTTTTCAGAGATGAAAACAAGGTATTTTGTTTTGTTTACATTCATATTCGTTCATCCACTCAGAAGATATACACAACAAACTTTTTAAAAATTGGCAAAAAATCACCGAAAAGTGTTACGTTTATAAAAATAAAAATCTTTCTTGACCGCAATAATATCTAATGGCAATCGATTCGAGGCAAAATAGAATTAAAAAAAAGGGAGTTGAAACTTTCTGAAATATTTGCATTCAGAAGTTATACCCAGCAAGCTTTTTCAAAAATCGGTGAGCGCAATAAGAGCTAATGGCCATCGAATAATAACTAATGGCAATCGATAGGGGGCAAAAGTACAATTGTGACGCGGGGGGTTGTCGTTTTCTGAAATACTTGCATTCAGAAGTTATACCCAACAAACTTTTCAAAATTGGCAAACATCACAGAAAACTGTTTCGTTTATAAAAATAAAAATCAATGAGCGTAATAATGGCTAATGAATGGCAATCGATAGACGGCAAAAATACAATTCAGAAACAGGGGTTGTCACTATCTGAAATACTTGCACTAATAATCTATACCCAGAAAACATTTTAAGCTTGGCAAAAATAGTTGAAAAAAATTTTGCTAATAAAAAGGAAAAAACTTCGGTGAGCGCAATAATGGCAATCCATAGGGTTCTATTTACTTACTACAAAAATTTACAATTTGATGTAAAAGATAATATATGAATTACTTTCTTACTTATGCTTAATATTCATGATTTTTGCATTCGACCTCCCTTACCCATTTTTTTCTAGTTTTTAGCCATTTTTTTGCCCACATTTAGCCATTATTGGTGAAGGAATTCTGATGTCCCTGGACCCTAGTCCCACTCGGTTAAAGATTGTCAACCCAGTGACAGCTGTAACAAAAGAAGTTTTTTCATCAACAACAACTGCGTTTATTTTTTTTATTCAAAAAGACGTCTGAAATACATACAAACATATGTCTTCTGTGAGCTTGCAAACAATCACAAGAGTGCTTTGAAATTGTTTTTCGTCGTTTTTCTTCTTTTCATTTACAAATTTCTAACAAGCTTAAACTTTTACTTCAACGTCCGTTTACATTTAATATGACGATATGTATGCATTTCTCTAGTTCAAATGGGTTTTCTAATATGGGTTTTCTAATATCAACCTAACCGAAGATATTCGTTAGTTATCATAACAAATTTACAGAATAAATGCAAAACTCCAAAGCGATAAAACTTTTTTAATTTACTAGATTTTTTTTTGAAAATATCTATCTTTCATGTAAGTCAAGAGAAAGAAAATGTGCCTAGTTTATTTCCAAGAATTACATCAGTTAGTTTTTTTTTATAAGATTTTTTTTCTTTGTTCTGAAGATCTAAAGATTTTTGAAAGAGAAATATATCGCAGCACTGATATTAAAATTTCCAAATTACCGGTTTTAGTGTTGTAAATTTTCGTTAAGAAAACTGTTGTACCTAGGAAATCGAAAGGGCAGGGCATACACTGCACTATCTTTCAAACATTAATAATTTCCCTTAATTAACAATTTATAAAATTAACGGTTAATGTTGTAAAACTATGGTAGCACCGATTCTTTTCAAAATCAATAATACAGGGTATTGACTGCACTACCTTTCATTAGTCTAATCAATCGACAACAATTAATTGCTCAACAACAGTTTTAATATTAGCTCAAATTAAAGCATTAAACTTATTTACTTAATTACTTGTTTATAATTGAAAGTCCAGTTTTGTTACAGGATCCGAAAAATATTTCGTTTTACATATCACTCATTTAAGCACTTTATATTTCAATATTTTTACATATTAACATATGTATGTTTATTAGTAGTAGGGAAGTGACGATACGCCGTTTTGCCGATCCGATACCGATATTTAAAAATAAATATCGCCGATACCGATTCCGATACCGATACCAATATTGAAATTAAGTTCAAGTTTAGATTAACAAAACTCAAGCGCAATTTTTTTATTATACAAAACTACATTATAAGAGAATATTTAAAATTGATAAAACATTGGAAGTAATTTTTAAGGAGCTACATTTTCTTTGCTTCCAAAAAATCTATATTAAAAATATGCAGATAATTAGTAGAAAAGCAAGTAAAAATTTTTAATTCCTTTATAATTTAAAAAAAATACCCGCCATGCTTTTTAAAAAATCGATTTTTTAAAGGACATTTATCAACTAATATTCTTCTAAATAGCTTAATTATTAAAAGACTTCTAAGTTTATATTTATTCACTTAAATTTACATGAAAATACAGTTCTGAGTTTAAATTCGCATTAAAAAAATTGTGAAAATGGGTGATTTTGTATCCTTTTTCCTTGAGGAAAAATCATTATAGAATACCGAAAAAGAAATTTGTCCTAGCATCGCTTCCAATTCGGTGATTGGTAATCGAAAAACAGAACTTCTTGCAATGGCAAGGATATGTAAAACTAATTAGAAATTATCCAAATTTGCAATACTTTCAGATCGCGAATTCTATATTTTCATGACTTCTTTGGAGTATCTATTTTTTTTGCTGGAATAAGATTTAAAAAACAACGACTTGAATTTGAATTCATGGTAAAATTAACAAAAAAATAAATATTTTTTTTTACAAAATAACAGCATAAAATACAGTAGTTTTCCGGTTTAACGAACATTCGATTCTGCGAACATCGCTTTTAACGAACAGTTCAAGATCAATTCGCTGCATTGATTATCTTATATAACGAACAAAAATATTTTTTTGTGCTCAGTTTAACGAACAAATAAGATTCATAATATTAATTAAAAAACTTATTTTAAAGAATTTCTTATACAATAACTAAAAACAAAGCAAGTAGAAAAAAGTAACGCTATCTTACAATAAAAAATACAATTCTAGTTATTTATTTATCCATAAACTGGTTATTCTACATAAGTACTGCGTATAACGTACTTTTCAGTTTAACGAACGGGCCTGACAAAGTACTGGTTCGTTAAACCGGAAAACTACTGTATTATTAATTTTTAAAATTCATATTAATAAGATTTAAAAAATATCGAAGTGAATTTAATTCACGGTAAAATCGAACAAAAATAAATTATTTGTTAAAAAAAACTCTGAAAATTTTTTTAAAAGTATCGGTGTATCGACAGTAAAATATCGTCGATACCGATGTATCGGAAAATCTGAAGTGTCGCCGATATATCGGTATCGGTATTCGTTACGGCCCTAATTAGTAGTATAATTAATTAATTAATTTATAATTATATATATTGCAAGGAAGTTGAAATTTTCACTTTTTCATTTTATCGTTATTATCTTTATTTGCTTGCCAATCAATTCCAATTTCAACACAATGCATTATGCTACATACATACATACATACACATTCCAATGAACAATTTTTTATAAAAAAATCCAACCGGCACTGTGCCGGACATGTCTCGATACCTTTGTTTGTAATGATCAAGGCACATTCATGTGCCTGTTGTATTTCTGAAATCGATAAGACAGTTACCAGCGATGCCAACTTAGTGCTTTTTTATGTAATAAAACTCCAAATTTTTAGTTTCTTTTTATGTTTTAGGGCTTTTTGATGCAGCTTTTACTTGGAAATTATGCTCTTTAGTCCTTTTTTTAATTTTTGTGTGCTTTTAGCTCCAAAAAAGTTGGCATCACTAAGCATTATATCCTGCAATACCTTTCAGCTGACATATTATCAGCTGAATGTCAAACAACAAATTGAAATGTCAACAATCATTCATTGCAAAACGTTTCTGTTTATATTGCGCATTTTTCTAAAATCATAAAATTTAATGAATTTTAAACTATTTAATTAACAAAAGTTTTTCTAAGAAATGTTAAGCTTACAAAATTATTACAGTTCTTCGGATGGAGAACATTCTGACAATGACGAAAAACTTGACAAAAAAGCACCAGAAATACCAGAATATATGAAGCCTATAGATGCCAAAATGTCGATGTCGAAAACTTTGTCAGTTTGCGCTGCTCCGGAAGTAGTGCCGCTAGGAGCTGTGGCTGTACAACGCACTATCGATCCTACGGTCAAAGAAATTGAATACAATCCCAAATATGAAGAGCTTTATGCTCCCGTAAAGGGACCTGGAAATCCCAATTTAACGGAACAAACTAGAGCACCGCGTAATACATTGGCGGGTTATGTCGAAAAGGCGCATATAAATGCATTTGAGTTTGAAAATCAACGTAGAACTTTTCATACCTACGGGTATGCTTTAGACCCTTCAGTGGATGAAGTGGTTGATGGATCTTCTTTTGTGGGAGACTTACAGTCTGCCTATGATGATGAAGGTAAGACGGTATTCGAAGGTCCAAAACCAAAGAAGAAGCGAAAACAAGAAAAAAATGATAAACCAGATGATATAGAAGGCTTCTTGGGACCTTGGGGTCGTTATGAAAATGAACAGACTGTTGCTAAGCCCAATGAACAAGAAAAAGCAGAACTGGATGAAATATTAGCTAAAAGGCACAGGCGAGGTCGCATACCAGAAGATAAACCATTGGAAGAAAAATCTATATTACACAGTATGTTAGTATGTGTAGTTATACAAATTTATTTAAAAAACGCTTTTATTTATTTTAGTCAAAGATGCCTACGACTACCAGGGGCGCTCGTACTTACATGCACCACATGATTTGGGTGTCAATCTGCGTACAAACGCTCCGCCTCCGAAATGTTTTCTACCCAAGGCACATATACATACTTGGACTGGTCATACGAAAGGCATTTCAGCAATACGGTGGTTTCCCCAAACTGCTCATCTCTTATTGTCGGGCTCTATGGATTGCCGTGTTAAACTGTGGGAAGTATATGGGGAGCGCCGTTGTATACGTACGTTTAATGGACATAGGCAAGCCATAAAAGATGTTGCTTGGAATAATAAAGGTACAAAATTTTTATCTGCTTCCTATGATCGTTATATCAAATTGTGGGATGCTGAAACTGGTGAAGTGGTGTCAAGATTTACGGCACGCAAAATGCCATTCTGTGTTAAATTTCATCCTGATAATAATAAGCAACATTTGTTTGTGGCGGGTACATCAGATAAGAAAATTATTTGTGTGAGTATGGTAGATTTTTTATTATTAACTTGTAAAATATCTCTTCAAAAATATTACAGATAGGAAACGCTTATTAGTTTATGGGCCATATTCATAATAAATTATCAAATGTTAATAAAAGGTTTAAGAAACAGATTTCCATACAAAATTTGTTTCATAAACCTTTGATAAGTGTTATAAATAAGGGGGTATATCTTTTAGTGTACATATAACTAAAGAAATATATGCCTAGATAGCGTTTTAGTGATTTTTTATTCAAATTCCTGAAATATGAAAGTTTTTTACAGCTATAAAAAACTTCATTCAAATTAAAAAAAAACATGTTTAAGTATATGATACTCAATTAAGAAGCAGTGAGTAGTATTGAATAACTAAAGGTATCACAAGTCCCAAGATTATTTTAGACTTATTGTGATGTTAATTTAAATGTATTTCCCTTGAAGGCATTTAAAGTTTTGTTTACTATAAATTGTTTTATTTAATTAATATTTTTTAAACATTCAAATATTTTAAATTAAAATAATTTTAATTTTTTCTTATATATCAGTGGGACACACGCAGTGGTGATATTGTTCAAGAATATGATCGTCATTTGGGTGCTGTCAACACCATCACTTTCGTCGATGAAAATCGTCGTTTTGTAACTACCTCTGATGACAAATCAATGCGCATTTGGGAGTGGGACATACCAGTAGATATGAAATATATTGCCGATCCTACCATGCATTCCATGCCTGCTGTAACTCTTGCTCCCAACGGTAAATGGCTAGCTTGTCAATCGCTCGACAACAAAGTGGTAATATTCTCTGCACTGAACCGTTTTAAAATGAATCGCAAGAAATCCTTTAGTGGTCACATGGTTTCGGGTTACGCTTGTCAATTGGACTTTTCACCCGACATGTCGTATCTAGTTTCAGGAGACGGTGATGGTAAATGCTATATATGGGATTGGAAGACAACAAAAATGTATAAAAAGTGGCAGGCTCATGAAGGCGTTTGCATAAGTTCGTTATGGCATCCACACGAATCAAGTAAGGTGGCAACGGCTGGTTGGGACGGTTTAATTAAATTTTGGGATTAAATTAAACATTGGCTGGAAAATAAAGGAATCCATTATTTTTTATGCAATAAAATGATAGTTTTTAAGGTTTTACAAGGAATAAAATTAGAAACAAAAGTAATATGTATATTGAAGCTAGTATTGAGACTTCTGCCTGAATATCACTTTCCAATAAAGCGTGGAAAAAAATGCTGAAATTAATTTGATTTCGTAAATTTCTCATTCAACTTTTCGTTTAATTGTACTTCACTGAAAAGAACAGTACTTAAAAATACGGATATTTATTGCATATTACAGAGATCTTGTTACAATAGGAGCAGAATCGTTTCCATCAACTGATATAAACTTAAAAATATATTGCCGAGCTAAAGGTTGCCTAGAAATGATATGGTATTGTACCCACCAAGAACTTGGTCTTCATTTTGATCACCGTACTTTTTACGCCCGAAATTTTTTGATAGGAACTTGGTCTTATTTTCTTATAAATACATATATATTTTTGGGCACATCTCTTCTTTTTTCTAAATTTGATTTGGTACAATGCCTATCACCATAATTTCCTAATTCCCCATTAAAATAAAAGGCCCGGTTACATTTTTATATTTTTTTTTCTCACAAGACCTACCTGTGTACCAAACTTGAGCTCTGTAGCTGAACTGGAAGTGGCCCATACAAAATAACGGGCACTGTAGTCACCCTAGATGAAAAATGTCCATTTTCAGAGTTTTGTTATTACTTTCCTACCAACCCTTTGTGTATAACAAATTTCAGCTTTCTACCTGTAGTGGAGGTGCCACATACGAATAAGGCCACTCTACCCCCCCCCCCCCCCCCCCCCCCCCCAGTGACGTGCAGGTTTTAATTTTTTCTGATTTTTTCGCAACAAGACCTACCCATGTACCAAATTTCAGATCTTTAGGTACAGTGGAAGTGCTCATAATATTGCTGAGTGAGAATAATGAATTCTTCTTGGTACTCACGTAAGCATGCATGAGCATGATCCAAGAAAATCAAGGTTATGCAGGAGCATGCATGAATAAAATTGTTTATAGTGAGTGGAAAGTTGCTCACGATCCTAACTATAGTGCTTAGAAAACAAAACTGCACAAATTTGTACGACTACTCTTCCTTGTAGAAATAAATGGAGAATTTCAAACCGGAAATTCAGGTAGAAGCCATTTGTTTAAAAACGTTCAATACCTTTTTGTAGTACTCGCCTAATTATTTGTTTTCCGTATCTATTATAAGGCCAAAGCAACAGTTTGCACGCTTTTGCCAATAGCAAAAAATGTCATGTTTTGTTTACCAAAAAAATTACATATCTTTCTCCCTACTAAACTATGGCTCAAAAGTCACTATACCGCAAAACTACCGGCGTAGAACAAAAATTAGAAAAGCCGCACTTATTTAAAAAATAAAAAACAAATTCAAACACATGATAGTGAGTGTTGTGAAATGATAAGAAACACACATGCGCCTTAAAGTATGCATGCTTTGTCAAAACAAAACACCCCTTTGGATAGGCTAGAGAACAAAGAATAAAAATAACAAAGTCCGTAGAAAACATATGCGAGTGTAGTGTTACAAGCAAGAACGGAAAAAATAAAATCAATATTTATAAATTTTGGCAACGAAAACATAGTTTTACTTAAATAATTAAAAAACCTTTCTAAATTATATCAGTTACAGTTAAATAACAACGATATTCGGAATAATAAACTCATGTTATAGAAATTAAAATAAAATGTATATGGCTTAAAATGGATTGCAAATAAAGTTAAAAAACCTAAACTTCTGTACTAAATAAAACATTAAATTGTAGATCAAATAGTGGATATAATTGAAAACGCCATTTATTACAAATTTTCTTTAAATTGTTATGAATAGTTTATCGCAAAAATTGCTTGAAAATAAACAAAAGCCTTGAAACAGTTTCAATTAAAGTGTATAGTAGTTAGATAATCTCCTTTTAATAATATTTGTCCTTTTTAAACAAAACCCAATTAGAGTTAACGGTGAAAAAAGAAGCAAAAATTAAAACAGTAGTTCGTGGTAAACAGAGCAATGGCGAAACCACCCTCTGATCCCAATGGCTTGGGCTATGCCTATCATTTACCTCCAGGAGGCCTCTTGTTACGTTTGAAAAATTCTTTGTCACAATTTAGTGATTTATTTAGTGAATTTAATAAGTACATAGCACCTGCATATCATCATGATCGTTGTGAAAGATCGGTACACATGCGTTTGTATTCTATGCATAAAAGAGAATTTGTTATGGTATTCCTGGGATTTTTCACCTGTTTCGGTTTGGGCATTATAATAGGACTTACCGGACCACCCATTACCAGCACCTCTGAAATAACAGCCAAAACAATACTCAATCATACTTCACTGGCCAATTCCTCTAATGTTTTGGCTACAGGACCTTTTGCCATGAAATCACCTTTAATGACCACCTATTCCCAGCAATTATGGTTGATAGCCAAACTAGTTACCAATAATAACGATGGTGAGTTACAGAAATAATATAAAGACAAGAAAAAAATTATAATTTTATATTTCAGATGAAAAGTACGATAAACGTTTTTATGTCAGTGTGGCCATTGATGGTATAACAGAGCAACATAAGCCCCAAAGTATTTTAACTTCAGCAAATTTGCACAATAGGACTCGCCATTTGTCATGTAATCGCAATGATTGTGAGGAGTTTACCATCATGCATCTGGGCTTTTTGGAATATGCTCATTATATTATTACAGTGAGATTTTTAGGCTTGGAGTCATTTCACCAAAAATATAATATAACCGGTATAACTTTTTACGTAAGTACCGGATTAAAAGACTGTTTTCGTAAAAAATATTAAATAAAGAGAACGTTTTTTACAAAATTCGCCTGAGAACCAAAAAAGATATTTATACATCGCTATCTAAACTCCAAAACGCCGTAAATACACTTTTTAGTTTTTTTACTGGAGAAGCAAAAAACTTTAAAAATTTCAGAAAATTTAGTTCTTAGAGCCAAATTTTAGAATCAACCTTAGGAACCTAATACGTACACACGGATATGCGAGAAAGGTTTTAAGGAAGGATGTATTTTGGTTAATAATGTAATAATTAAAAACAAATTTTTTTTGCTTACGGCCTTTTGGATTTTAGATGACGATATGTATTTAACTATAATAATTTCCTTAACATTTGTTGTCGTTTCCTTTTTAGTTTAAAACTTATAGTCCAGAATTTACACAGATTGAAATATGGTTCCGCTTTATATTTCTGCTTTTTACATTTATTGTTATTGTAAGTATTTTTTTCCCCGAATTTTTTTTGGTAATATATGTATTAAAATGCGTTCTTATATCGTCCTTTTTCAGTGCTGGTATGCTCATACCTTGCGTAAATATCCGATTTATGATTGGTCTATAGAACAGAAATGGATATCGGTATTGTTGCCCTTGTTGCTGTTATACGATAGTAAGTTTTACTGTTTCAAAGGATCACAATCAGACCTGTCATAGAACTTGTACGAAAACGAAAATAATCACACTTTCCACTTCATAACGTTTTGGTTTTGCTTCTTCAGCTTACATTTTAGAACAAAATATTAAAATACAAAAAATACGTACCTTACCCTGCGTCTAGATTAGACATGAAATGATTAACATTAACACCTAACATTAATATGATTATTTCGAACGTATTTGCTTTGTGAATTCAAATTGATTATTAGGCTAAGGTTCGTAACGTTATATTCAGAAAGAATTAGGCATGATTAATATTCCTAGGAACAAGGGAAAAATTAACATCAACTTAATTTTTCATGTTAATCATGTTAATGTTAAGTGTAGACGGCTCATGTTACTGATTTCTTCATGTTTTAACATAGTTGTTAGAGCATTTTTTCTAACAACGCTCTTATAACATCTTGTCTTAACAGGATTTCATGTCTAATGTAGACGGCATGTTAAGGCGCCTATATGAACATACAAAACTTAGCTTATATTAATTTTCAAAATGTTTTTTCAAAATTTCAAAATATTTTTTCCTCTTGTTTATTGTAGAGCAGAATTGAAAACGATTATTTTATTTTTTTCGTTCTCTAGAGAAGCTGAACAACATGTTTTCGTTTTCACTTTCGTACAAATATAGTTTCTGTGACACACCTGAATAAATACTTCTTAATTAAAAATATTTCTAATGACTGCGAAACATAAATACAGAATGGACACATCATTAGAAACACTCATCGGCTTCACGGAGGCGCTGAGTCGCCTTCTAAAAGATATTAGTAAAGTACGATTTTGGTACTCACATGAAGGGTTCGGATGCTAAGTATTTAGTGCTATATATTTCATATAAATATAAACATAAAATAATGTTTTTTTTTTCGTAAGTTTGGAGATTTCATTTTCGCTTGCAAGATTTTTTCGCTTTAGTGTGTTTTTAGTTTTAGCTATTTTTTTCGTTTTGGGTTTTGGCTGTTTTCATCACAGAATTGTATGTTCTATTTTAATAATATGTACATATGTACCAATTTAAAGTAAAGTTTTTCGAAAAAAATGTCTTGAAAACAGAAAGACGAACGGCCATACAACAAGTCCAAAGAAAATCACTCTAAGTAATTGGGTCAATAAAAGAATGTGCGAAAATATTAGTGATATATAACTTCGAAAAATAGACCAGAAACGTAAACAAATTTTAAGAACTTGTTTTAATTTTTCCAGATCCCTTTTTCCCCTTGATATTTCTTATGAACTCCTGGCTGCCCGGTATGTTGGATGCTGTATTGCAGGCTACGTTTTTATGTGCTTTATTAATGTTCTGGTTGTGCATCTATCACGGTCTGAGACAAAATGAAAGAAGATTTGTTCGATTTTATTTGCCTAAAATTATAGTGGTTTTACCTATATGGCTCTGTGCCATAGTTTTGGCCACATGGGAAAAATGCAATGAACTTAAAGATCCCACTTATAGTCATTTTGTAGATACCAAAAACTACAATGTGAGTAAAATTTTAACATGTATACATATAGTGAAAAAATTAACAGAAGCAAAATTTAATAAGAAAATTACAATTATTTTAGGGATTTAAAATGTTTTTCTATATTGCGGGACTAATGTACATTATATATTTGGCCATGCTAATATTAAGAGCTTATACAGAATTGAGATCAATGCCATTTTTTGGTAGGTATTTTTTCAGTTATTTATTCATATCTAACTAACTTTGTAATACTTTACAGATATGCGTTTGAAGTTTTTAACTTTACTAATGTTGTTTGTTATTTCGATTACCATAACGGTGACTACGTGTCGTTTTGGTTTTGGCATATTGGAGGACAATTTTGTGGCCACCCTAAATACCACCTATAAAAGTTCTGCACAATTTATGTGCTTTTATGGTCTATTAAATTTCTATCTATTTACTATGGCTTATGTTTATGCTCCTAATGGTAGATTTTCTCAGGGTACTTAGCTTATTAAACTTTAGCAACATTTTTTATATATTAATAAATAAACCTTATTATCTTGCAGCTGAAATATCTGTTACTAAAGATAATCCTGCCTTCTCGATGATAAATGACTCGGACGAAGAAGTGGTTTATGGCTCGGAAGATGAATCACGGCGTCCTTTAACGGTATCTGGTAAAAACGACTACGATAGCGATTAATTAGTAAAAACAATATATCGTAATTTAAAGCGATAACAAAAATTATTTTATATTTTCCTTATAGATACCTATGTAGTATTTGTTTTTTTTTTTTGAGCTTTTAATTTATGTACTAAATAATCACCCTATTCACAATGTACAGTTATTTTTAAAGCCAACTTCTTATACTAGTTTTTATCTGATATTCCTATAATTATTTAAGTGTAAAATTATAAATTAATGTTACAAAATAAATATGCCATGGTATTAATAATTAAATTGAGTTTAAACTTTCACCGTTGGCAAAAACAATGAATATAAAACTGTTATTCCTAACTTTCAAAGTTGCTAAGTACAGACAACATAATGAAATATTCGAAAAGGTAAATGAATTTAATTGATACATATGAAAGCTGTTTATTATAAAATGTTCTACCGGTTAGGAATCGTGCTGCCATATCCCAAATTTTATTTTACTTTAAACAGTTTTTTTTAAAAGTGAAGGAGAGAGAACGAAGCCTTAAGGCCGGGGCACATAGAATCCGTCGTACGTTATACGTCGCCTTTTTCAACTGACATTAACGTAACGACGGAGGAGGTTGACACAATGAGTACTTTGTTGACGGATATTAAAACAACTGTTTTTTCTTCGCATGTTTCTGCAGATAAATTTGATTTGATTTTATTTATTTATTTTATTTGTTTTTATTGTTTTATTTAATTTTTGGTGCCAAACAGCAGAAAAAACTAAATCGAAACAAAGCAAAAAACCAACTGATAGCTGTCAAAGTACTCGACGTACGTTAAAAGTTAAAAGTTGGCCAACTTTAGTACTTTGCGTTGACGGAAACGTGCCGAATGTGACTAAGCTCATAAGAAAACATGTATTTCAACTTAGTTGTCAGTTGAAAAAGGCGACGTATAACGTACGACGGATTCTATATGTCCCGACCTTTACTAGGGATCAACACTAGCCATGAACTTGGTATGACCATAACGTCGGACATCGCAAATGCCTAATGTAGACCGCTCATGTCCATATTTCGTCCATGCTCTGACATCGATGCCCGAACATATGGCTGAGCACGAATGTTCGCCATGAGATTCGCCGTCAACAACCATTTTCAATAGAAAGAAAGGAGACAGAACAACATTGGTAAATATTCAATTTCTATTGCACTACCACAAAATACATTGATAAGGCAGAACACGGACATCGTACGTATGCACCACAACAAAAAATTAATATTTTTTTACAATTGCTCTGCGGCATCATGTTGATGTCATGTTCAAGTCTATGGCTCGTGAATACGTCGGGTTACGGTACTCATGAATTAACCTTGAGATCTCATCTATAACAGCTCGTATGGTTCGATCGCTGAGCAAGCTCGATATAAATCGAGAGAAGTCATCACCGACACCAAGAACAATAAGTTTTTATAATCGTCGCTTTCAATATCGAGTACACTATGGATGGATTACCGCATACGATAGCTATCGTATCGATATGTTTTCAAAAGTGTACCAAGCTTATTTTAAACCGGTTGTTGGTTGAATCGACTAAGAATTTGTAATACATTAAAGAAAATTTTGTGTTTCTAGCAGCTAGTACAACAACCAAGTCGATTGGCCAACTGTAATAAGGTTTATAGGTAATGTTCCATGCTTTCTTGCAAAACAAACACAACAAAAGAAAATATTGTATTCGATCGCTCTAGTGCTATCGAGTGGAATTTAAACAGCAGCTACTCGATTATCGTATGCCGTAATCCCAAAAGAAAAAATTTCGATCAGTTCTGCTCGATATCGAAAGCGACGATTAGGGCCCAGGAACCTGTAAAAGCAAAAATTGTATATTAATAATTTTCTTAATAACAGCACTAGAAATCAAGGATTGTAAAAAAACATATTAAAGAACATGAAAAAAGAGTCTGTAAGTAAATTGGACAAGCGGTTGATGTTCATTTCAATTCAACGATGAGCTTCCCTTATCCCATTTGTATCTTTAATAAAATGAGTATGGTAGCATCAAACTTTTTATAGTTAGTTGCGCTTGCTCTCTGTTGCTTTTTCTTTGACATTTACTAACAGTGCTTCACCAACTGTGTTCTTTTTTTCCAAAAACTTGTTTTGCTAAATTTTTCTTTTTATTTTTCCGTGTATTTTTTTACAACAAATCAAATTAAAATACAAAAGCAAACGAATCAGTTGCAAAAAAACTGGCAGCAGAAAAACATTAAGAAGCGCTCGGTGGTGGATCACAAAAATTAAACGCGTTGTAAACAGCGGTTTTGACAATACATATTAGCCAACTTTTGTTTGGTTATAAAAGAATATTTACCTTCATGTTATTTAACTGAAAAATATCTTGGTTACGAAGAAGACAAGCGTAATACATATTCATTCATTAACTGCAGCGCAGGTGTCTTATTATCAGAAAATAAATTACAAAACTGCAATAAATTGTGTTTGTAGATGTGTTAGTGAAAAAGTTATTTAACAAAGAAATTGAGCCTAAAAATTAAAAAAAAATTGCAAGTGGTTTAAAAGGAATTGTGAAAGTGATAAAAGAAGCTCCGTAGTGTACGTATGTACACAGCTAAAGGAAGTGCAAGCAATAGAATAAAAAAATTAATATCCGAAGCGTCAGCTTAACTGCATCTTTTATTTTAAATAAATCAATTCCACAATTAGGGGACGTCATCAGAATTATAAGCCAGTCATTTTGTTATTTTTGTTATTTGTCCAACTATTTAACAATTATTCGTTTTCTACTTGTCTTTAACTCGTCTTGGCAACAACAGGTAAGTCAAGTTGCATATCTTGTTTTTTTATAGGTACATAGTTCTATCTTTATTTCCCTTTTAAGGCATTTTCTTAAATTTTAATGAACATATTCCCTTTTTAAATTTGTGGATATTTTTGTTTGTCTGGTGACATTTCCAATAAGATATTTTCGATACAGTTTAAAAAGCACCTATTTTAAGATAATAAGGGCTCACCAAGGTGGCGATCTCTGTGTGATTATCAGTGACGTAGCTATGATCTTCTGGGGAGGGCTAAGACAACCCCAGAACCGGTTCCCTCAAAATATTATAGTAATTTTGATAATATAAGCGAACTGCAGGTACAATTGTGGGCTTTGTGCAAATCGTATTGTTTTAAAATTGTTCGATTTAGAAACATTAAATCCAAATAAATAATAGCAAAATTTTTTCAAACTTTTTTGCAGTTTTTTTAGAGCTTAAAATTATCATATCTGAAATTTATTTTTGAAGCGGACAACCCACAAACAAATTTTTCCCCGAAATTCCTTGATATTTGGACCTGGTTATTATTGTCACTAGTATAATTTTTTTGATTATGTATTATGTTTAAGGCTATGAAACTGACCCATGAAACTAATCCTTATATATGTGTACATATTCATATTTAAGTATTTACGAAGCAAATGAGATTGAAGCTTCTCTGTTTTATTAGTATTATGTACTTGTTTTTTCTATATACATATGTATAGCTTTATTAATCTAGTACTATTGTAGTTTATTATTTCTATCCTATGTAATAAATTTTCGTCCTTTTAGGTTTTGTTATTACTGAATTGATCAAATCAATAAATAAATAAATAAATAAAATATGGGTCTAATATGTATAAATGAGTATGGGGTTTTTATGATGTTTGTCGAATTACGGGGTGCGAAATTGTTGCCGTTTTTGATTATTTTTTAATTATTGTTTCGAACTAGAAAAGGAAAAACAAAAAAAGTTAAAATATGTAAGTGATTCTTTAGGAAATCGTCCGATCTTTTCAAAAAAATAATTTATTCAAAAAAATTTCATGTTCTAAACCGGGAATGAATACATTACTAATGAAATTAAAAATTTTCTAACTTTGAATTGTTTTGTTTTTTTATTTTATTATTTTTTTTCTATCAAAAATTAGCAAACTTAATGAGAAATATTTCCATGAAACATTTTAACCATCTACCCCTTCGCTGTATGGGTCTTTTTTGACCATTTATTAAAAAGGGGCAAACAACAATGTGCTTATTTCGTATTTATTCACAATTAGTTTTTCATTATTTCTGGCGTTCCAGTTGATTTTGGAGCTTTACTGTCTTCGAAGAGTTATAATAAAATTTAATGACAATTTTTTGTAGGATATTTCATCCCGCTATCTCGCCGTCGAAGCGTTAGAGGGTTAAAATGTTCCATAAACATATTTCTCGTGGAGTTTTACATAAAAGTTCTGTAAACAACTAATACATTAAACGTAAGGTTTACACGATATCTTATACAGATTCTCTATAACAATGATCTAAAGAAATTTGTGCATCCTTTAAACTTATTTAGAGCGTATTACCAAACTTTTGCAGTATAATGAGGACACCCTAGAGTAATTTTGTTTAAAAAAATAAAACATGTCGAAGTTAGAAAAATTTTAATTTCAATTGGTCATTTCCGGTTTTGAACATGAAATTTTAAAATTTTTTTTCAAGATCAGACGATTTTCCTATAAGAATCACTTATTTCAATTTTTTTCTTATTTTTATCTAGTTCGAACCAATAATAAAAATAAAAAATCGGCAACACTTTTGTACGCCATAGCTCGACAAATAAACTATACAAAATAATTTTGCATACACATTTATAGCCCCTCCTAGCAAAAACTTTGCTTACTGGTAGGAAAAAAAGTATATAAGAATTTAAGTCGTAACAACTTACAATTTGACTCGATAACTATCTACTTATTTTTGTTTGATAAGTCCAAAAAATAAGGGGTACCCCTTACAAATGTATTTAAATTGTCACAACAATTAACTAGTTATTACTTGGCTTACTTGAAGCTAAAAAATAAGTAGTCAAATGAACAAATGAAAATAAAAAAAATTATACGCATTATGTTTTATTTATATTTTTTTCAATGTGGTTTTTTATTTTTTTGTTTTTATTTTTTTGACCCATCTGGGATACGAACAAGTGCTCGTTCAGATATGAAGACAAGAGCTTTGCCCACTCAGCTATTCTGCTCTTATAAGTTTAAGCGACAAAACCAGATATCGAAGAAAAAAGGTGACAACAAAAATAGTAAACAGATGTATTTGAATTCAATGTCTACATTTTTTACATATTTTACCAAAAAATTACATTCACATACATACATGTGTGTATGTAAAAAAAATAACAAATAGAAAATTTTACTTTAACTTATAAATATGTAAAACTAGTTCAAAGAAATAACAAAACTGAAAAGTTCATTATGCAAAATTTCTTATTGCAGTATATAATATAATTAGCTTATAGTTTTACTTGTACTTTTCAGATTCTTGAACTTTCTTTAAAATAGCATCTTTTGATTCATAGTATTTTCCAAATTCTGTACAGCTTTTATTCGTGTTGACCTTGATTGCTATTATTGCCTCCACACAATCAATCGATATATTCGGCCATGTCACAGAGTTCAATTCCATTCGGAAACGGAACTCAACCTACCTCATTTTTGTAGCAGCTGGTGTCTAAAAAAAACTAAAATAGGCAAATTTGTCAGGTGTGTCCATACTGTTGGCGGCGCTACTATGCTGCGGTATACTCCAGCTAGGGCTTGATATATTAGGCTGAATTGAATTCCGTTTCCGAACGGAATTGAACTCTGTGACATGGCCAATTAACTTTCTTTAAGAAAAAGTGCTACCATATATTTTTAAAAGCAAAAGTTTTATAAAAACAAACATTGATCATTCTTTTAGTCTTAAAGATGACAAAAGATGACTGATAATAAAGAAATGACAGAAAAGGACACAAATTTTATAGATGACAGCAGGTTAAAATAGATGATTGTCCTCTAAAAAAGAGGACGTATGGTCACCTTATGATAAAAATGATAAAAATACGTACTAATTTTATTAAAAAACAAAGTAGTAGTTCTAATTTGAAGCATCGTAATAAGATAAATAATTACCACTCATTACCTTGTAACCCATTAATAAAGTACTACCGATTGCATAAATGACAGAAGTTTTTGTTGGGCTAGAACTAACTATTGTTATGCTGAATAGCAAGAAATTTCGGAAAAAAATGTTTGGGCTGCTGCTTCAAAAATAGTGCCCCATATATGATTTAAAGTTCACCAATTTATTATTTATTTTTGGAACCCGAGAAATTTACTCGGATTCGGTTTAAAGAACAGGGGCGCATAATAAAATATCTGTACAATATATCACTCATTTGAAGATGAGTTCGAGGAAAATATTTTGAACGGCAAAAGCTAAAAAAACATGATATGATTGACAGAATAGTGTTGGCCCTTAGATTTTCGATAAGCTTATCTCAGAAACGTTTAAACTTTAAAGTGTTTGCAATGAAGTATGTACATACCTTATTTAAATAAGAAAAATATTTATGGTAATTTTGTAAACGTGAAAAGCATTTCAATTAAGTAATAACATGTAGTGTCTACAAATTGTAAGAAATGGAAGGAAGGATTTAAGTAAAAAACTAAAACTCTGCTTCGCATACTGCAGATTATAATTGTCGCCCCTTCCATCATTCGTTAAATCGTATCTACTGCAAAGAGTTAAAACAAAGAGTAATAAAAATAAACATACACATTATAAAAAAAATAAAAACATTCAACCAATCGTTATATAAGCCAAAAACCTATATATCGTCACAGAAAATGCAAAAGCCCTATCTAGCATTTTAAAAGTTTAACAGGAGAAGCATTAAACTTGTTTAAATGAAAAAATATATTGACAACTAGTGCTATAAATATATAAATTTATGGGTTCTTTTTTACTTATATTGTAAGATTGTGTAATTTTCAATACAGTTTTCATTTAAACAAGTTTTATGCTTCTCTTGTAAAATTGTTCGATAGGGCTTTTTGCATTTTCTGTGACGATATGTATGTAAGTACATATTTTAAATATTATAGAAGAAGACAAAAGCTTTATAAAAAAAAGTACAAGCGAATATAGCTAGGATTTTTGCTTACAAATGCCGCGAATCTTTATAACTGAAGTCTAAAAATTGGTAGGAACATATGCTGCGATATAATATACATACAATCAGGTATGTGATGGAAATCGATTCCGAAAACGAAGCAATTTTGAAAGGTGGTTTTTAATAATATTTCTTTATTAAAGACAATTTTATCACATATATTATAAAAATATTTCACAAAAATTATAAAAATTTGATGAGAACTGCTTTAAAATGGACTTACAAAAGTGATTCGTTTTCAAAATCGAATAATAAATAAAAATACCAATTTTGTTACCTACGTGGTTTTTCATTTCATTTGACGACATGTATGTACATATGTATGTATGTATATCCGAAATAAACCAACCGTAGAATGTTAAGCAAAAAAGCAAAACGGAAGTTATATTGACAGATAGATGGATGTGAATATAAACATATTTATGTACGTATGCATATACATATTAGGGATGGGAAAAAATATCGATATATCGATATTTTCAAAAAATTTATCGATATATCGCGACCTTAGTATTGTTTTGCCCCATATGCCAAAAAGTCGGAATGGAGAAAAACAACAAAGAAGATTTACATAAAGTTTTCTCAAAATATATCCGATAGAATTTTTTTGTATTCTCACCACTGCTTCCGGCATATGTTTGGAAGAAAAATGTACATTTTTGTGAACTTTCATCAATCCGATAAGAAATTAACATCTTTTTACTGAAAGTAAAATATCTTATTGTGTGCTCCAGTAGCCAATTTTTTTAAAAAGTAGCTTTTGTTGCTCCATGTGTATACTAACTGCTGTGTATTGAGTAACTTGAAAAGATGTTTACATGGAATAAAAAGTTAATATTGATGACACTTGGTATTTTACTTGATTTCTGATTTTTATTTTTTTATTTAAAAATTTTTTTTTTACAAAAAATTTATCAAAAATGATGATATCGAGCACAATGAATGCTTGATATCTCAGAAACCAGGAACAATTTCGCGAAACAGTTTTTGGATTCTGAAAGAGGATATTCAAAATTTATATACCTCATACTTAACTCAATTTTTTTTAAAATGGTCGGTGGCCCAAAACAAGACTAAGGTCGCGATATATATATATATATATATATATATATATATATATATATATATATATATATATATATATATATATATATATATATATATATATATATATATATATATATATATATATATATATATATATATATATATATATATATATATATATATATATATATATATATATATATATATATATATATATATATATATATATATATATATATATATATATATATATATATATATATATATATATATATATATATATATATATATATATATATATATATATATATATATATATATATATATATATATATATATATATATATATATATATATATATATATATATATATATATATATATATATATATATATATATATATATATATAGGTATATCGTCGATATATATTAATTTCGATATATCGATATATCGATATTTTTTCAAATATATCGACAGTATCAAATTCGATATTTTTTATCTTTGGTTTTGTTTTTCGTGCAATTCTTAAAAACATTTCGACACAGTCTTCATCAAATAGAATATTACTAACAAAATCTTTTGTTTTATTTGTAATATGTATATATTTTGTCCATTCGAAAAATTATCATTCTTTGAGCGTAATTTTGTTAATGTATGTTGCATGAAATATTGCTGGAACAGTAAGAATCTTGGAAATTAACTCTTTCCAGCTTAATTATTTATAAGAAAGGTACTTTTTTATTTTTAAAAAAAATTTGGGGATTGCGTATGAACTATCATTGTTGAAAAAATATCGATATTTCGATATATCGATATATTTTATTCGATATATATCGATGCCGATCGATATTTAAAAATATATCGATATCGATATATATTTTCACTTGCCCATCCCTAATACATATGGAATTGAATATGTGAATAGCATTTTAATCTTAAAATTCTTGGTATTATCTATTTAAACAAAGTCTCCATATTTAACAAAAGTGGTCATTATAACGATATTTTATATTATTTTGAACTTTTGTCAAGGGGAGATTTTTTATGGTGATAAATTGTTCGTTCTCTCAGTTACACTTTGCTACATACATACATTACATTGCACAGTAGAGCCGAGAGAAAATTAGGTAAAAAATAAATATGTAAAAAAATTTTAAAACACCGATGAAATTTGTTTGGAACTTGGAATATTTAAGCTGAAAGTCCATAACACGCGCTACACGCTTTTTTGCGTCATACGCGGCTGTCAAAAAAGTTGTATCAGTGTAGTTTTACGTATCAAGTTACTGACCATGACGCCTTGACGCGTCTAACACAAAAAGTAGGTATACTTTCTACTTTTGTAAGCGTCATCAGCTGCGTGCTAAAAGGTTGGCTGTTTTTTATAGCCATTGTAATATTATTTTCAATGCTATCAAAGATGATGTTTGTATAGTGTACTATTTTGTTCTTGTAATACAGTTTAAAAATATTTGCGATCATAAAATAACAAAAAAACTTCTGCGTAAAAAGCGTGGCATGTAACTTGAAACGCTGTCGCGTAAACACGCGTTATGGACTTTCTGCTTTACAGAGAAGAAATTTGGATCTCAGAACAAAGTCTGCTAAGAAAAACCCTCCTCGGGTTAACTTAAAACGATATAGCGATGGTCAAAGTTTTGCAACTAGGGAATTCCCTTCCCGGGAAAATGGCTCATTTTCGTTTCCCGCTTTCCCGGGAATTTTGTGCGGGAATTCCCGGAATTAAAAACTTATATACATAAAAAAATACTGGCTTTGGCATCCAAAAACTCTTCTTTTTTTTTCTTTAAATTGCTGTCGTTCATCATGAAATAATATCTAGGAAAGAAACCAACGAAGGCTCAAAGTGTATATTGTATTATTTTGGATTGAAAGACAAAATTTGTACCTTTAATTAATTATTTAAAAGAACCAATTTTTTTAGTAAAAGAAATTGCAATGTTTCTTAATAAGCACCAAATGCACAGTAATTAGATATGCAGAAAATCTTTATGTACGTCTTTTTGCATTTTTAATTTTTTCCCTTTGACATAAGTTCGTTATAGGCTTCAAAAAAACATCTGAACAAATTTCATCAAAATCGAAAAGGGTCGTGTCTAACTATTAGTTGATTCGACATGGAATTACCCATATGTATGTAGTATGTACATATCGATGGCTTAATATAAAAAAGGCGTGTCTCCTTAATGCAAAATTAAAAAGCCAAAACTAGTTAACAGCATCTACTAATTAAGTGTGGAATTTTTTGGTGGTTAGTAACGTTTTGAGCGAAACTCGAATGTGATTTCGTTTTCTGAAAAGTTTTAAAAATCACTAACTGATCTGCAATAATCCAAAATGTTAAAAAGTAAAATCATCGCTTCCATAAAGGCTCCGTTAGCCGACCGGAACGGGATGTAGATGAAATAGGACAGTAATGTCCCAGCAAAAACTTTGCTTACTGGTAGGCAAAAAAGTATATGAGGATTTAAGTCATAACTACTTACAATTTGACTTGATAACTACTCATTTTTCTTTGAGAAGTCCAAAAAATAAGGGGTACCCCTTACAAATATATTTACATTGTCACAACAATTAACTAGTTATTATTTGGCTTACTTGATGTTAAAAAATAAGCAGTCAAATAAAAAAATTTAAATTAAAAACAAAATTTTATACACATACATTATTATATATTATATTTTATTTATATTCTTTCAATTTTATTTTAACCAAAGAAATTTATTATTCAGGCTTAAGTTCGTTCAATTTAATTTTTACAATTAAATCATTTTTTATTGAGAATAATAAATTTCTTTGGATAAAACCCATATAGTTCGACTAAATACACACAACTTCAATTATTAACACTAAAGGCACATAGTACAAAATATGTTAGATAGTTTCCCGTGTAATACGGATAAAACAAAACATATGTAAACTTTAAGAACTAGAGAAAGGAGCTTTCTCAATCTTGGGTGAGAAATATAAAACAAAAAGCACAAGTGTGGTTGTTGATTAGGATAAGTGCCAAGTATGGTAAATTTCTAAGCCAGCATAAAATAAGCTTAAAGCCAGGAAACATAGAGCTTTAATGCAATTGGTTTAATGCCAGATATTTACCGCTTAACTTTGGGGGCTGAGTAGTAATTGAACAAACTTAAGCCTGAATTGAATAATAAATTTCTTTGGATAAAACCCATATAGTTCGACTAAATACACACAACTTCAATTAATTTTATTTTAATTTATCTTATTTAACCCAGCTGGGATACGAACCTGTGGTCGTTCAGTTTAGCAGACAAGTACTTTACTCACTCAGCTATCGCTGACTTATAAGTTTAAGTGACAAAAATAAGTTTTCATATACAAACACATGTTGACCTAAGAAGTGTCTGTCTACTTATTTTATTAATTCATAGCAACAAATTATAACTATTTTCAGAAATGAGAGAAATACGTACTAATTTTATTAAAAACTAAGTAGTAGTTCTAATTCGAAGCATAGTAATAAGATAAATAAGTACCACTCATTACGTTCAAACTCATTAATAAAGTACTCCCGATTATACAAATGGCAAAAGTTTTTGCTGGGATAAGACGTAAAGACGATTATAGAAAGTAAAATCGTATCAAATATTTTTCACATAAACCAAATAAAAATTATAAAATCAACAAAAAAGCACACATTCATGATATTTTAATCCTAACATTGGAATTAAGCAACAAAAACTTTTGAAAGACATTGCAATTTTCACAATGTTAGCAGTTTCTTGTGAATTTTCGCGATCTCTGTGATCTATTGGGATTTTGTTAATCTTTTCATCAATACAATAAGAAATTTTTGGCGAACTTGATAGTTTACGCGTTTTCCTCGAGTGTTTTGGCATTTTTAGGCTTATTTGATAAATTTTATGGTTTATTTCCGATTTTTTTACTTTTCGCGAATTTTAGCAATGTTCGCGATACAAGCTACTTTTTGCAAGTTTTCAGCTTCTTTACAGTTTACGCGATTTTTAAACAATATTAGATTTTGCTATTATACCTCTGTTAGCAAGTTTTTGCAAATTTTCGCCATTTTCGCGATTTTTACCGTGTTTTTGGCATTCAGTTAACATTAACTTAATATTTCAACATACACAGCAGAACAAAGTAGTGCCGCTACACTTCCATCGTCAGTGCTCACGTGTATTTTGCTTATAACCACTTTTAAGGTGGCTCCGTTGAATGTGATTTTAATTCTTATATATACAACTTCTTTTGTGAAAATTAAATACGAGAATTAATTCACTTTCAGGTTGATATTAAACTGCACTTTCCCAGCGTTGCCATCGGTTTATTTTTCTTCATTCCCATTTTTCTGATTTTTGTTCTACTCAAGACAAAATTATTAGGTTTAATTTTTTATACTTAAGTATATATGAACATGTAAACATGTGAAAAGCTCAAGCCAGTAGCTAATTGTTTATTAATATGATTATTTCGAACGTATGTATTTGATTATGAATCCAACTCTGGGATAGTGGCGTTTAACAACAATTTGAAAATGATTTAATTCTCGTATTCAATTTTCACGAAAAAGTTGTGTATATAAGAATTAAAATCACATTCAACGGAGCCACCGGATAAGTGGTGATAAGCAAAATACACGTGAGCACTGACGATGGAAAATGGCGAAAAGGCAGCCTTTTTAAGATAAAATTAACTCTTACAAATTTCATATTTTCTTGAAACGTCTGATGTACATATCGAAATTAAACATAATTTCACGACCGGACCAATATTTGGTATACTCCCTTTGATGAATGAAATATTCACAGAATTATGAAGATGGAAACAAACTGTAAATTTCAGATTTATGGTTGTATTTGGAGCAGTCAAATATAAAACATATCTACTTCTTCTTTCAATTTTATTAAATCATTAGACTGTAATAATATGTATATTGTTTTCACTATGAAAGAATTGAATAATTTGTCAAAATGTTTTGAGTTTATTTCATCACCAGAGATGGTTACGTTTTTCTTGCTTGACTTCTCCACTTAAACTGTACGTTTCCTCAAACAATATGCTGTAAGCCGAACTCATACTTTATTACTTTAGATGATAGTATGTATTATTACCATTGTTTTTAGGATTGACACCACTGCAGTGCTAATGAAATATTAATGCATTATTTTGATAAGAAATTAATGTAGTGCAAAAAATAGTGCATTAAATGTGTCAAAAATAGGTGGTAGTGCAGTAATTTTGCACTAAAATAATTTTTTTCAATTTAATGGTAATGCAAAAGTAGTGCAAATCGTCCACGTCTGCTATTAAATCATGCTAAAGCACTTCTCATTTTAAAATGCACGAGTTTATTTCATGAAGTATTTTACTATACTTTCCACGGACAGGAAATAGCATTTGAAATGAGAATGAGCCATATATTTTTTTAATTTGCTGAACGTGTTAATGGCATGTTTTTCCTCTACGCTTTCTCAATATTTTCTTATATGGCCATTGTCAATGTTTATTTGACCTTTAACAATGTTTCTTTGGTCAATGTGCATAGTCTTTGATTGCCACACGACAGTGATACTCAAATCTAGTTCTTTTGCAGCTGTCGTTTTTTGTGTACATATGTACATACTAGGGTTTCCAAATAATCGAAGATTTTCATAATCGCGATTAAGCAAGAAAATATACTATCATATCTTTTATTAAAACATAAATAAATTCTGTAAATCATAAGTAATGATTCATAGCGTCCGAGTATCAAAAGCAATACTATGAGAAATCTCTCTTGATAGAAAAATTTTTCTAGAACAAAATATAATAGACCTCTTTCTATCATCTTGAAGTCTTGTTTTTCATAATTTACTTTTTATTCGCTTTTCTATTTTTATCGATTCCATTACAAACATTGATTTATATTTTCTATATTTTTTGCAATAGCACGGGTTCCCAAGATAAGAATGAAAAATATTTTTATCAATCGTAATACCAATTTGAAAATCGTTTGAGCTTAAATTTTCGTGACAACCGGGAATTTGGTTCAATTTTCTTAGGCAATCAAATTCTATCTCATCGATAATAAATTATATATATATATATATTTGGATGTGATTTCAAATAGATGAGCTCAAATTTATAGTATCAACCCACCTATTTAAAATGTGGAAAGCGCTTAGAAGATATAATTTTGTTTGATTACCAGATGACTGCAAATAAGTTGACTACACTAAGGGAAAAACGGCAATTTAAAAATAAAAACTCGTCGGTCGTATTAATTCAATTATTTCCAATTCAAAAGAAAAACTTAATTAAAATAATTGAAAAACTTGATTGAATACCAAATCAATAATTTTAAATTTTGAATAAATATGGTTCAATATTCAAATAAAAGTTTTCAACATGAGTAGACTTTCGTTAATGTTTCTTATTGAATCAATGGTTTTTATTGATTTTTTTCTCTAGGTGTACAAGAGCTTCAGTTAAGGATATCTAAATATATAAGGTTGTTTTCTGGATGCAACAAAATATGTTCTGCGTGGTTGCCAGATATATGAACTAGATTTAGGTGGGATCTTAGACTATAAGCAGTTTAATTGCAATATGTTCTAAGCGCTTAGACAAAATATATTTCATATTTGCATCATTACTAAATACGAAAGTCATTTCAAACTTTAAATTTAAAGTGTTTATGAATTAAATTTGCCCTGGGGCCCGTTTCTCAAAAAGTACAACTTACAAATCTACAAGTAAAATACACACAAAACAACAATACAATTTGTAAGTGTTGTTATTTTGTGTGTATTTCACTTGCAGATTTGTAACTTGTAGTTTTGAGAAACGGGCCCCTGTACGCAAATTAAAACAGTTTAAATTAATCTTAGTGTAGAAAAAAATTCATTGCCAAAGGCGTTTGATATAAAATCTTTGCTAGAAAAAGGGTAACATTTTTAATCGTAATCGCGCGATTACGATTAAAAGGTGCGACTAATCGCGATTACCCTAGTACATACTATGTATGCATGCATATTTTTTTAAATCAGGATAACACTTTAGATCCGTTTGTTTACGTTTACAGTAAAATGCAGTAAATGAGTAATTACTGAGTAAACTAAAAAATTTACTCTCAAAAAAAGCTATTGCCCAAAAAAGTACGCGAATAAAAAAATTGTAAAAATTTGTAAGATTACGGAAACAGTTGATCGAAAATAAATGTAGTGCTAAAAAACATTTACAGTTTTGACTACTCAACTCTTTTTCTTATTGGTACTCCACTCAGGAATATTTCCTTCTAGCAACAGTGTTTTAAAATACAGTACAAAAACGGAAACTAAGGAATTCGGAAATAAACTTTTTTCCGCTGAGCTCTGCCAGCATGAATTAGAAGATGACCTCACAACAGAAGAAACTATCGATAGTAATACAAGAAATGTTTTAACAGAATTAACCGAAACAATTACAAATGTGAAAATTTAAAAAAATTAAAACAGGACTCTAATGGCGCAATGGAAAATTTTATAAGTTCAGAGAAATCCAGGAAAATGACTGTGAAACTAGATGATATGTATTATGTGTGTGAAGTTAAATTTTAAAATTTGAAACCCTAGACAAAAACCATCGAATTTAACAGAGGTCTGTTAACAGTTTAACATGACTCTGTTAAACATTTAAAATTTTGTTTTTTTCATTTAAAATTGAATAATTACTAAATTGTTAAACAAATTGCACCAGCAAATAATTAAATATCTTATTTACGTCATACTTTGTACCTAGATATGGCTTTGGCAAATAAATACATAAAAATAAGCGGATTTTAGATCGCTTGAAAAAAAATTAATATATAAAAGACTTTAGTCCTTTTCTCGAAAATTGTAGGAGATGGGGTAATTTTTTTCACGGAGGGGACTCCTAGTAGCGTCTAGATAATTGTCCGATGGTCAAATATTTTAACTTTCTGTTTTTTTAGAAATTATAGGCCGATTTCAAAAAAACCATATTAGAAATCTGAAAAAGGACTATAGTCCTTTTCTCGAAAATGGAAGGAGATGGGGTAAATTTTTTTTACGGAGGGGACTCCTAGTAGCGTCTAGATAATTGTCCGATGGTCAGATATTTTAACATTCTGTTTTTTTAGAAATTATAGGCCGATTTCAAAAAAACCATATTTGAAATCTGAAAAAGGACTTTAGTCCTTTTCTCGAAAATGGTAGGAGATGGGGTAAATTTTTTTCACGGAGGGGACTCCTAGTAGCGTCTAGATAATTGTCCGATGGTCAAATATTTTAACATTCTGTTTTTTTAGAAATTATAGGCCGATTTAAAAAAAAACCATCAGATTTCTAATATGGTTTTTTTAAATCGGCCTATAATTTCTAAAAAAACAGAATGTTAAAATATCTGACCATCGGACAATTATCTAGACGCTACTAGGAGTCCCCTCCGTAAAAAAAAATTTACCCCATCTCCTACCATTTTCGAGAAAAGGACTAAAGTCCTTTTTCAGATTTCAAATATGGTTTTTTTGAAATCGGCCTATAATTTCAAAAAAAACAGAATGTTAAAATATCTGACCATCGGACAATTATCTAGACGTTACTAGGAGTCCCCTCCGTAAAAAAAATTTACCCCATCTCCTTCCATTTTCCAGAAAAGGACTATAGTCCTTTTTCAGATTTCTAATATGGTTTTTTTGAAATCGGCCTATAATTTCTAAAAAAACAGAACGTTAAAATATTTGACCATCGGACAATTATCTAGACGCTACTAGGAGTACCCTCCGTAAAAAAAATTTACCCCATCTCCTTCCATTTTCGAGAAAAGGACTATAGTCCTTTTTCAGATTTCTAATATGGTTTTTTTGAAATCGGCCTATAATTTCTAAAAAACAGAATGTTAAAATATTTGACCATCGGACAATTATCTAGACGATACTAGGAGTCCCCTCCGTAAAAAAAATTTACCCCATCTCCTACCATTTTCGGGAAAAGGACTAAAGTCTTTTATATATTAATTTTTTTTTCAAGCGATCTAAAATCCGCTTATTTTTTTTTTATTTATTTTTAAAAGCCATATCTAGGTACAAAGTATGACGTAAATAAGATATTTAATTATTTGCTGGTGCAATTTGTTTAACAATTTAGTAATTATTCAATTTTAAATGAAAAAACAAAATTTTAAATGTTTAACAGAGTCATGTTAAACTGTTAACAGACCTCTGTTAAATTCGATGGTTTTTGTCTAGGGTTTCAAATTTTAAAATTTAACTTCACACACATCTTTGTATTATGGATTGCTTTCGATTTATTCAACATCTACGATAAATGAACGGATTTTTTCAAGCCAAGTGTTATCAAAACTAAAGAAATTATTTTTCTAAAAGATTGTTTTAGAAGATCTACTTAAACTATTGAAATAACTGATATAATGGTCTCACAAACTTGTTAATTTTTTAATGAATACATATTTATGATTTTTTTTTGTTTGATTAAGTTCAAGAATTGTTATTTTTGTTATGTTATTGTTTTTTTTACTAATAAATTCAAAATAAAAGATAAGTTATGCAATTTTATTTGCTAAAATTACTTGATATATGACGAAACTTCATTAATCGGTTAACCGGTTAATACTGCAGTTAACCGATTATTAACCGATTAAGCCAAAACCTCGATTAATTAATCGAGCGATTAACCGATTAAAGCAGAAACCCGATTAAATGAATACCCTAGTATTTTGTGTAAACTAAAGCAATTTTTATATTGTATATAAAGTCGGTTAAAAACAAATTTTAAAATAACGAGCTAAAAGTTGCTAATTTTATCTTACACGAAATATTTTAATACAAATAAGTAAAATTAAATTAATCCTGATGAATTTATATCATGATGAATGTAAAACTTCCTGCCTGTCCCATGATGTCGACAAGTCGATGTCGTTCGTTCTCTTATTTATATGCGAAACAAAAACAAATTTAAACTTTTTTTGTTATTGTTTTCAATATAAAGAAGAGAACGACATCGACTTGTCGACATCGTAGGACAGGCCCTTCATATAAAAAAAAACAGTATTTTTATACCGGGTTTTTTTTATATGAAGTTTGGCATTCATCATGATATAAGTTCATCAGTTATGGACATCCACTTAGACTCAGTTTAGTGGAAGAAAATTTCATATAAAAACGAATACTACTGCCTCATAAAATTATTCAACAAGTTTTACCTACATATACATACATATTTATTTTTATGGCTTACCACAGAGGTAAAAAATAAATAAAAATACTTAAAATATTTTAATTAATATAATCACCATTTAAATTTATAAGTTTTTAATCTTCTTAGTTTTAAATTAAAGAAAATATGGTGGAGAAATTCATTTATGTTAATAGGTTTTATTGTTTATTTTTTATTGTTTGTTATACATTTTTGCTAGCTTTTCGTTTTCATTTTCAAAATTTTAAATACGCTGTAAAAAATCTGTGTTTTTATGTTAAATTTTGTGTCAGGTTTGAATTTAATTAATGTTTAGTACGTTTTTTATTAAAGAATTTGGGATGAAAAAAAGAATTTGATATTTTTGAGAAGTAGTTTAAACCTAGTAGTATTGGTATAAAGGTACGTTCACACTTGGCAAATATTTGCCCAAAAAAACGTAACCACTACTTTTGCTAAGGGTTAGTGTGATTTAACTTGGTTTTTATATACAAAATAAAGTAATTATGCTGCAAAAAGCCATTTTAAAATTATTTTTAATAAATGCGAACCCATATTTAAAAAAATATTGAAATTCAAGGAAATACAATTTTAGCTTGTCTTTTGATCACGTTTTTTTCGGCAAATATTTGCCAAGTGTGAACGTACCTTAATGAACAATAAGAATTGGCAACATTTTTATCATAGTGCTATCAAGCAACTCTATTTTTCTAGAGAAGAAGAAGAAACTAATTGTTTACAAGTAAAATATTTTATGAGTGCTGAAGGAAATACTTACATAAAATTAAAACAAATTAAAAATTTGATTGGAACCATTTACATCAATGATTATAGAAATTTAAGAACAAAATAAATGGAATTTACCACATGTGTATGAGGAATATTTAGGTGTATGTGAAGTAAGATTAAACTAGCAAAATAATTTTAAATAAATCGACTCAAAAACTAATACAGAGATTAAATTTAATTTAATCTCAAAGTAAAAAAACCGCCCTAAGTGGATTGAACACAAGCTTCGAAAACCGTTACATGACGTCAACCGAATGCCACTCGACTAGAATACAAAAGCAACCCGCACTGGAGGACGTCGGAGGGGAACATGGCGAAGGAGCTTACTGGAAGAAACCAATACGACCCCAACCAAACATGGAGTCAAGTCAAAACAATAGCAAGAAATCGTGACCAATGAAAATCATTTGCTAATAATAATAATACATTCTATTGTGAAAATCCACACATAACCCCTTTTATGCCATTTTATTTTCATCACCTTCAATCACTCTCACTTACTCACCTGTGATAATTTTCAATTGCAATCACAATCACGTGTAAATCACGCATAACACGAACAAATCACGACATATGCACATCTCTACTTCGAAGATTGAACCACTAATGATGAAGAAAAACCTAATTAAACTGGTTGCTTGGTCATACTTCTTCCACCTATCACCCAACAACTAAAACTTCTTCAAGTGAACGGAACAACAGGCAAGAAAAAGTTTAAACAAGTACATATCGATATTTGTACATAAATACAAATGTACATACATAAGTATGTATATACATACGTACATAGTATATACTCGAATGTAGTATGTACTCGTATAAAACAAGTTGTTGGTTGAGTATTTTGCAACATTATTTTTTGGTTTAAAACTAACTGCACCGTTAAAAAAAAAACGTTAAAAATGTGTGAGCAGAAAATATGTAGGTATGAAAAAATGCGAATGAACTGATTTTTTAAGCTTAAGAAGCAAAAGCAGAATAGAACTAGTTGAACTTGATATTGAACTACAACAAAAATATATTATAGGGGTACACAAATGTAGCAAAAAATCTACTTCTGCAAGAAATAACTAAATACTCAATTCTGCACAGAGCCTAGCCTGGTAATCATTTTACAAAAGAGTAAAATTAAATCAAATAAAAAAAGTTTAAATGAAAATGGTCAATTCAACTTTTCTTTATTTATTTAAACTTGGCTTAATGGGAGGTAATGCTTAAACTTGTTTTCGTTCTTTTACTTTTCAAGTTGTGGAAAAAGACAATAATGCTAGAAAACAAGAAATAACTAAAATCCATTTTAAAATATAATTAAAGGAAACAGTACGACGACAATCAGCCAAATTGTTGCAATTAAATTAATTGTCACCAAAAATGGAATCACTGTTAGCGTTGTTAAAGTTGGTAGCAATATTTAACAATTATATATGCTTTAACAACGGGTAGGTAGGTATTGTTTAGTTTTAAACCCATTGCGCTAGTTTCACAAGAAAAACAATGGCATACATAGCCTAAAAAAAGTTACGAGGGTTGAGTCTAAGCACATTTCTCACCAAAACACTTTATGTATTATTACTGCCTGTTTTTAAATGGTTTTATTGTAAATATGTATGTAAAATAAAAATTTTCGTTTGAAACTTTAAATTGAAAACAAGAACAAATTTATTAAAGAACAACGATATTAAAGAACAAATTTAGTTTTTTATAGTTGTTTCAATATAAATATTTAAATGAACATTTGTATTTTATTTACAAAATTAGTCAGTTAATCTATACAAAATCTCTTTTATTTAAGAGTAATTATGTGTTGCACGGTTGTTATTTGGAAACCCCACAAATATGTTTAGAATTTCAATGGTGGACACGAACTGGACGTTTCAATACTAGTTTTTTTTTATGAAATTCGGGTTTTGGCTAAAACATTTAATGTTTGTTTTTTGTAAGCCATATCTTTTTATTAAATTTTTTGTCGACAGCGAAAATTTTATTACCATCGGAATAAGAATTTTCTTAAGATAAAAAAATAACCGCAGCGAGATTAAAGTTTAATGCAACATTAGTTTAAAGGGCCTGTTCAAAAAAGAAAAAATTAAGTGAAATTTTTTCGCTTCATATGATTACTACTAGAGATGCGCGCGTGAATGCGTTTTCGCTCACGATCACGCTCAAAAATGCGCGCTCACGCATAGCAAGTATTTACTCTCACGATCACGCACGCTCACGATCAAAATGGATTTTAACAAAAGGTTAAGCTCTCGCTACATGTACTTATTTCTTTATATCCCAGAAAACGCAAAGTCGATCCTTTCAACTTATAAGAATTTTTTTAGCGTTCATATGAAAACGAGTTTTTGACCCAATGAAATTATATACATGGGTGATTCTCAATTTTGGTGTTCATTTTAGGCTTTTTTTTATTTTTAACTCTACCAATTTAATTAATAGAAATATGAGAAGGAAGGATTCACGTTAAGCGCTCCACGTACTTGCAATATAATTGTGCAATTTTTCATATTGTACAATAATATCGCCAACGCTTATGTCATATTAGAAGGTTGCACAATGTATTGGCCAAAATCAAAAGGCTTTTGATTTTGATTGCACAATCAAAAAAATTGTGTAATGTGTTGGCAACATTATTTATTGTTATGTTTATTTTATCACTGTCAGAAAATTGGGCAATATTTTGTTGGAAAGTATTATGCAATTTATTTCAGAGTATATGTAATAATAATACTGTAATATGTAAAATAACACGTGCAATAATATTGTATAATGAATGGAACGCTTTATAATTTCCGCCTCATTCAATGGATCCTAATATAAATAAAAATAATATTTAAACATTTTTTAACATTTTAGTGTTGCATTTTCTTTTATAGTTTATCTGGTAATGATTTTTGCGAAAAAATATTGCACAAAAAGTTAGTATAGGGTTTTAAAGTACTATATATCTACTCTCTAAAAACGCTTTAAAATCGCAGGACGAAATTAAAAGTTCCCTGCGGAAAATTTGGTCGTAAATGATCCAAAAGTACTCATCCTATGACTTGAGAAAATGTGACTGGTACCAAAAATAAGAAGTAGTGAATGGTGAAAATAGACATATTGTGTATATGGTCACATATTAACCATTTTCAGTCAATTTAGTTGGTACTCCGGCTAGTATTGTAACAAACGGCACTGAACAAATTCGATGCACCTGGATCTAAGGCCTATCACATAGTATCTATATAATATTAATTGTCTCCCTTCAATGAGACTGCCCTGCTACTCAGGAACCTGTTCCGTAACTATATTCAGATATTAACTCCAGCTTAACTGGCATTTATAACATTGAAATATAAGTTTCCCAGTAGTGGAGTGCGTAGTGTACTAGCCTCTCATGCCGGAGGTTGTCGGTTCGAATCCTATCAAAGACACCGCTTAAAAATAAAATACAATTCTGCTTGGATTTGTAACAATAAAAAAATAAATTAATCGAAAATTACGGCTGAATTTTGGAATAATATTTATATATAATCTATATTATTCCACACCGACTAGGACTCCATAAGATAGTTCAGAGACAAGTTACAAGGTGCATACAAAGTATCAATTAACCCCATCCTAGGTCATCCCCATGTAAAAGTGGCTGGTCCGCTTCATAGGAAGTGTTAGAACTCGGACTGATTCCCATCGCCTAGGGATCGGTCACGTGACTTGTTTTGTGTCAGATCCATTTACCGTAGGGTTAGGACCATTTTTTTAACTTTGACAACTCTAATAGTGCTAATAGTGCGTTTCCATATACGTAATTTCGGGCAAAATATTTGATTTACCCAAATTAAGTAATTTGCCACATGATTTCCCATATATTTTTCATATTGGCAAATTATTTGATATGACTTAATTTCCTCCAAATGATGGCGAAAATACTCTATGCAATTCTGCGTTGCTTTTAAAATTACAAACTCCATCCCTGGGTCATCCATCAATTGTTATTGACAATTTCGAAAAAATGACATTGAAGAATATTTCATTATTTCATTCATGTCAAACTATATATGAAAAAAATTCAATTAAAGCTGCTGCGTACACCTTATAAAATAAGTGCATCATTTGACTGCGATAATTCGAACACCAAATCACTCACAAGCTCAGTGGAAACACTTTTACCTAAATCCTCGTAATTTTCTCATAATGGAAACGTACTATAATTCTTCTTTCAAATAATAAAAATTTTTAAGGGCCTGATTATGTAAGGCGTTGGCATAAGCGCCTAAGTAGTTTTTTGTAGTAGATTAAAGAGCAGGCGTTATGTGTTGCTTTAATACATTACAAAAAACGACATAGGCGTTAACGGCATCCCCTTACACAATCAGGCCCAATAAAATCGACCGACAATGTTAAAAGTTATGTCAATTTAAAATAATTATTCGTACGAAAATACGACCTACCTAATACATTTGTAACGCTCAATACATATTCTTACGAATTTAATTTTTTTCAGAACACACACCATATTTTGAAACTCTTTGCCTGAGGAAATTCTAAATACTTTAACGAAATGTCGGAGAGAATTTTCTACGAATTCTGAAGAAACTTCTAAGGAAACTCTAAAGGAATTTCCGACATGTCTGAACAATGTCGGAAAAATGTCTGACAAATAATCAGATAATTTTCCGATTTAACGCTAAAGTTAAGATGTTATAGGACATATAACTCGATTTTCGTTATTATCAAGTATGTTCTGAAAGTCACCTGGTTTTAAACCACATGTGATTTTAAAATCAATAATGGTCAAGCAGATATATTTTCGCTATTTTTTTAATTTTTCTATTCTATAGAGCATCAAAAATCGTTTCTGCAAGAAAATTATCGTATATGATTTTAAAAACGATTGCAGGACCATTATTGATTTTGAAATCACATGTGATTTAAGGCTATGTGATTTTCAGAACATGCCTGTATAATTAGACTTTAAGCAACAACTGCGCGATAAGCTAAAGAGAAGTTCTTCTTGCCTTTAGTTTTAACGTTAGGCTTATGCTATTGAAAGTATTTAAATAAGAAAAACATTGAAATAATTTTCGAGCATAGTTTTAGGAGGAAAAATAAATATTTTCTTCCTTTGGTGTGTGTATTAAATGTATTTTAAAGAGACGCCTAAAGGTGGTAATCCAATTTGTTCTATTATTGCCATGTTTTCAAAAAGACTAATTTTATTTTACAGGCAAGTTGTAATAACGGAAAATAGTTACAGGTCACATTATTCCTCACTTTAGCTATAGTTAACTTTTACAAACGCGTACTTTACAGGCAAGTTGTAATAAAGCGCATTAAATGATATAATAAATTAGTTAACATCGACCCCTACATACTTATGTATTGATATGAATGAACCATTTTCATTTATTCTGTCGGCATTATATTTCGTACTAATGATTAAAATGCATTACGTATGGACTCTAAGTAAGAACGTCGGACATAAGTATGAATAACTGACTAAGCAGTTTTACTACGAATGATCACTATTTAAGCTTATGTGCATACATATGCACACACTACACGTACGTGTTATTAGTTCAAAAATTTCATATTAACTTTTCACCATGAACTAATTTTTCATAAGAAGCTTATAAGAAACCATTCACCTTTCTTTTAAACGGAAAATAGAAGAAAACAAAAGTCGATTATCGACTTTGACATTGTATGTATGTATGTAAATGGCCAGTAAAGCATATCAAGTACATTTGTTGTCCAAAATAAATATGTAATAATAAACGTATATGTACATACATATTTAAGCCAGTCGTGGATCCAGTAGAGGCAAAAAAAGGGATATATATTTCCCCCTCACCATTCCCAATAACGAATAAATATACATACATACTTCATTTCTATTGAGATTCCAAAATAAATTTTACAAAATGGAATGTTTTATTTAAAAGTTCCCTTCCCAAAAGCTTAAGCTATACGCTGTACCCGCGCTTGGTAAAGCTAAGGTCAGACGGAGCAAATGTTTAAATGAATTGTCATAGGCAATATTTTTAGCTTTTGTTCATTGATTATTTCTTCGTATACATATTTTGAAGTGACTTAGGTAGTTTGAAGTGTGTATCTGTGTGTCTGCCTGCGCCATCTTAGAGCCAAAACGGCTGGATCGATGTTGAATAAGTTTGTTTTGTTTTTTGTTTGAAAGGTGACTTGATCCAGAGTACTCTTAGCCACATTAGAAGTTATCACCTCTTTTATCGCTGAATCTGTGTGTATATAGCACCTTAGCTCTGAAACGGCTAGATCGATTTTAACATAGTTTGTTTGTTTGAAGGTGACGATCTAAAATCTTCAAGACTATGTTTGAAAAAATCGGTTGTTATTATTATGTTATTATTATGTTATATTTGTATATATGTATGTGTGTACATATACATATGTGTATGTACTTGAAATCAAATGGTCGAAAATACATATACATATATATAAAAAACTTAGATTTTGTAAAACGAAAATTGTTATCAGAATGATAAAAATTTTATTTCGAAAGTCAGCTATTTAGTACTCAGCCAAAATTCTAGGAACTTTAATAGTGAGTAGTAGTTGCTTATTAAGTAATTAGTGATACCTATTTACCATACTTATGCATAGTAATTAGTTGCTAGTAATTAAATACATACATACATGTGTGCATACATACATGTGTGCATACATACATATTTATATATACATAAGGGTGTCCGTTATTTGTATGGTAATTTTTTATGAAAATGTTCAAAAAGTTGAGGCTTGATGCAAAAAGGATTCTCCAAAAATTTCACGCCCCTGGGACCAGCCCTTCCCAATTCTATTAAAATAGCAATAAAGCCCATAAATTAAATTTATCGGAAAAATCTTTCGTTCCTACGAAATTGCAGTTGTTTCTTTAGTTATTTTTGGCCATTTTTTTATCAGTTCCAGTTTTCCAGATATAGCGTTATTCCAAAAATGAAGGCACTTGCACGACATATATTAGCATAACTGGAGAAGGGTTTGCACTATTCGGTAAAAAAGAAAAAACAAAATTCGACAATAAAATTATCCTTAAGTCCAGCGAAAATTGTTTCTATGTCTGCCCATTAATTTCAGAGATATCGTAAAAGTTTGAACCTAAAAATTAAAAATTTCAGAACAAATTTAAAAGTTCTCTCACTAAATTGTGAACAAAACCAAAAGCTGTGCACCAATTTAAACCAAAAAGGGTTGATTTCCTTTGGAATATATTGAGCTACATGAACTAGACAAAAAATGGTTACAGTTGGTGTATTTTTATTTTTTATGAGTTTTTAAACACAAAATTTCTAGGGAAGGAAAAGTTTACGAAGTTTGTAAATTTATGGGCTTTTTTTTTTGTTATTTTAATAGTCATGGGTTTTGTCGATATTTTGCTGTTTATTTTGTTAAATATACGATTTAGATAAAAGTCGGTAAGGCAAAAGCTGTTGAAAACTTCACAGACAACAACATTTTAGAAGAAAAATTTTTATGATATTGTCATATTTTTCGACTTATCGTACAAGTGTAATTCAATAAAATTCTAACCGTAACTCGGCACGGGAAGGCGTGGTTTAAGGGGCGTGAATTTTCTTGAGTGTCATTTTTGCATCAAGCATCAACTTTTTGGGGGTGAGACCAAAAATATTTCCACATTAAAAAATAACGGACACCCTAATACACATATGTCATTATGAATTTACTTATTCGACTACTTTCTTGTTATTAATAAAATAAACAAGTTTACGTTACATATTTGCCCCGTCGGACCTAATTTATTAAGGTGGGCGTAACTACATGCATGAAAAGAGAAGGTCACTGATTTAAGAATTGTGTAATCATGCAATTTACCCATAACAACTATTCACATATAACTATTTTAGGGTAGAACAACGCTCATGCCAAGTTCTTTTCAATAATAATAGTTCAAACATGAGCGAAAATCAATATAATGTGGTAAATGTTAAATACTGTACATGTTCCACACATCTGTCATCTATTCGGCAAGAGTTGTATGCATATTTGTTGAAAAAATAAATGTCCAAATTTTTATTTACTTTCAAATTTTCATTTCATTTACTATAACACTTCTGTAGAAATTGCAACCCTGGATTGGAGTACCAATTTTACTTTTTAGAACTCTCCCGGGGTCCTCCATGGGATTCCAGTAGTGTGATTGGGATTGCCACTCCGTAATGAGTACTTTATTTTACTTGAACTGTGATTTCACACTTTTGGCGGAGTGTTTAGGGTAATTATGCTGCAGATTTTCCACCTAAATGACACTTCCTTTTCTTTCTTTTTTTCTTGAATAAAGAAATTTGGACCAACGAAAGACGAAGAATAACACCCCACATCATCCTAGACCGGGCGTAGTATTTGACAGTCTTTTTTTGTACTTTGGGTCAAACTCACTAGTGGTAGCGTGACGTACAAACGATTTTCATTCAGATCCAAACAAATTAATCTTAATTTAATGGAAAACAACAACAACAATAGGACATTGTTCTAATTTTGAGGCGTAATTGTAGACGAAAACGATATTCCATACATTAGCAACGAAAAAAAAAAATAAAAAACTAACTTTTTTCATTGATAATGCATGGAATTTTGTTTTCGTCGACGATTATGTATATGCGAAAACAAGCCTTAGGGGCTATCCACATATTACGTAACGCTCTAGGGCAGGCTCGGATCCAGTTTGAGTTTGGGGGGGGGGGGGAACTTCTAAGTAAAACATACTATTTTTCCAAACTTGTTTTATAAACTCTATAGAACTTTACTCGTTTGGGGGGGGGGGGGGGGGAAATCCCCTACCCCCTTGTATCCGTTATTTGTTACGGATTAAATAATTTATTCTGAAATTTTACAAAAAGCGTTACGAAGGGTGGAGCGGCGTATAAAAACTCCAAAAATAGCGTTACGTAATATGTGAATAGCCCCTTAAAGTGTTTTCTGGTAAACTCCAACAGTCTTTGTATATTTCGCCTGCTAAGGAGAGGTACATTTCTTAAACTCCAAAACAAGTCCAGCTTTCTTCCCATAGTTTATTCTTATTGTACAGCTTGGTAATGGAGCTCAAAGCTTATTTTTAAGCTTTGACCGTAATAATTTTGTTTTTACTCCGAATTAAAACTTTGTGTAAAGCTGCTGACGTTTACGCTTTCTTTCGATGGTTTTGTTTGAGTGAATCAATCGCGTTGCAAACTTTGTTCCTATAGCAATCCTTTGCTTGGCTATTTTGCCTGATTGACATCCTTCAGATTTTAGTTCAAAAATGTATAAGATTCTATTTGTGTTAGTCATTACTGGTTAACTTTTCCAATTTTATGCATTTTTTTAAGAAAATTTTGATAAACTCTAATTTAAAATTTTTCAATATTATTCTTTCATGTAAATTTACATTTGTAACTTTTCTGTAAAAAGCAATTAATTTAAAAGGAACAAAGTAAAAAAGCAATCTGATTATGAAATCCCGTTATATATGAAAGAAGCTGACAGCGAGTTTCAACAATGAAAGTTTAGCACAAAAAAATCTGTCATATGTCATTGAGAAAAAAGAAATTGTCCCTATTATTTCTTCCAACACTGTAGGTACCTAAATAAAATATCGATGGGAGCATACAGATACATATCATCAATTTATGGATGCAATGATGTATGGTACGTACATATAAGTATCTATAACTTTTTTAGCTGGGATGAGTAAAATTTAATCGGTCTATTTATTCATTTGAAAGCAAGCGGCAATTCAAATATAACCAGTTCATTCATAATGAAAGGTGTTGAAAATAACCCTCATCATACGTTAAACGATAATTCAAACCGTTTTTTATTCAAATAATGCTGTTAATTTCGCTTTGAATTGGTTTATATCATTAAAATTGTCTTTTTATTTTATACGTATGTACGAATGTTCTAGTAAAATTGCATATAAAAATCTTTTACAGTTCTTTTTGTAAAACATTACTTACCTGTGGACACACTCTACACTACACAGTGGTGCCGATGGCAAATGACAATTTATACAAATCTGTACTTTTAGACACGAAAATACAAAGTTTCGCAATTTATGGAAATTGTAGCCAAGGTTCCACACTATTCAGGATATAAGTTCTATTTTTCAATTGAATTTGTGATATTTTTTTATTTTGAAATTGGTCTTGGAGAATTTCCTATGGTCTCTGAGGTATTTTGGACATATTTGGGCATATATTTCCCTGTCAGTCACTTGGACCATATGGAAATTTTAGTCAATAACCCACACTACTCAAGAATATAAATAAATCCCATTTCTCAATTGTGTATTTAATTTTTTTTTTAAATTTTGAAAACTGAACAAGGATAATTTTCGATGAGCTGTAAAGGATTTTGGACATACATACGTATGTATTTGGGCACAGCTTTCCTTGTCACTCGTTTGGACTATATGAAAACTAAAGCCAAGGATCCAAGGATTTTCTATGTTGTCTGATGGACTTTGGACACATTTGGGATCATATTTGAGGACATAACTTCGGTATGACAAAACCATCAATAATAATTCTGGTTGGATTTTCATTTTATTTGGTTTGACATGAACAACAAAATATTTATTTTGCATTCGGTCCTACTGTGCGCTATAGTGTATAATAAACGAAATTAAATTAAAAAAATTTAAATTCATAAGAGTTTTAAATAAAACCTTAAGAGGGGGAAATGCAACAAACCGTAAATGTTAAAAAACGAAATTTATTACAATATGTACTGGTACAAAAAACCCAACAATTTTAACAACAAAAGTACTTAAAACCGCTATGATACACAACACACAATAATTTTAACATAATAGCAGAATTTACAGGTGGAATATACATAATCCGACTGCATTTTTGTTCGTTTTTGAAAGAGTAACAAAACATCAAATGAAAAATCTCAACTTATTTATCATTTTGATTTTGTTTATTGTTTGTTGCTAACAAAAAAAAATATAAAAAAATAAATACAAAATAAAAGTTTATTGACATTAAACATGTTTTTTAATATGTGTTGTTCGATCATAAATTAAACTAACGGAAGTTTGTAAATTGTATAAATTTGATCCAATTAAATTGTTGGTTGAATGAGTGCTTTTGCAACCATCTGTTGTTAGTAGTTATTAATCAAATCAATATGAATGAAAAACATTTCTACGTTGAAATACAAATGATACATATTAGGAAATTAAAAAAAAAATTTATAATATTAATATCTTTTTAATCTGTACACAATCTTTGCACAGTGGGATAGAATCAATTTACTTAAAAGATAATACGATCAGTATAAAATTTTGCATAAGCATAGTAGAGCAGTATTCAGAACCCCAATTGTATAATAATTATTATATACATATTTATGTATGTGTCTAAAATAATTCAAGTTTATTCTACCTATAACTTTTATCTTCAAGTTTAGTCATTTGGAGTTGCCACATTTTCATAGGCTGCCATACTTTCTACTTTATCAAGTAAAGACATATGTATGACGTTGTCACACGACTCTTTAACCATTCCCAACAGTCGGTATATGCTCTGGTATAACAATACCAAACATACGGGATCCCGAAAAATCCCGGGATTGGGATGCCAATCCCGATTGGCATGCCTACTCTCAATCAAGTCACCTTTCAAATATGTAAAACCAAAAAAAAAAAAAATCAAAATCGGTCCAGCCGTTTGGGCTCTACGATATCACAGACAGACACACAATAAAGCTATAACAACCCTCTTTTCTGGTCGTTAGCTAAAACTGTAACATACTATAAATGTACTCTGAAGCAAAAAGTCTAATAACGCCTTTATAACAAAGGGGTGTGATTATAGTAAATATGACTCAGGCAAGATAAAAAATAGCCGGCAAAGGCTTGAAATTTTATAAGCAAAAAATGCTCAAAAGCGTGGTGTGTAACTTGCCATTTTTAAAGCGTTAAAAGTTTAAAAAGCAAGAAAAGCGTTGTCGCGTAACGCGTGATATGTATCACCAGCTCAAGTTTTGCTACATACATACGACATCCGTATTTTGAGGTATCGATATGTATGTACATATGTATTTATGTAAATTAGGCCCAAATTTACAGTCATTAGTTAATTATTAGTAAACTAAAATGTTAACTATTGTTTAACTAAAACTTCATATTTACAGTGTACTGTTTAACTAAAATTTTTAATATGGGTAAAGAATAGTACCCCTATTAAATATAAATAAACAAGCAAAAATAAAGAAATAAAGAATATTTCACATCTTAAGGCGGCAATTTAAAAATTTTTAAACACACAAAGCTAAAGGAACAAATATTTTTTGTCGCCCCTAAAATTATGCTATATACATGTAATAATTTCCAAAACATGGTGTAATAATTATGCAGATTCAACAAATACAAAAAAAACTAGATAATGCTTGTCAAAAAAATAAACGTTCTGGACGTTGCATATGTACAAAACTACCAGAACAAAAAATAATCAGCTGACGTTATGCTGCCACCTGTATACTTATTGCATCATGTTCCAAAGCATCTAACTAATTGTTGACGAATGGCATTTGACGGTTTAACTAATGGTAAACAAAGAAGTGTGAATAAAATATCATTGGCTAAACTATTGTCATTAGCTAACTAATGACTGTGAATTTGAGCCTTAGTTTTTATTGACTGTGAGAAATAAAATAGATACATTAGAGAAAGAACCTTTCGCATTTGTTTTCATTGGTAATTGTAATTTAAGCCTTTGTTCATTCAATCTTTAGTATTTTAAAAAATTATATAAAATGAGAAAAAATCGTAAAAAAAATTCGTCAAGTAATTTAATAATAGCATATTTTCAAGTCTTGCTCTATAAATAATTATTTTAATTATTTCATAGCCATACCCCTCGTTGTGCTAAATATTTTATCGGCTAAATAATCACATCAGCATATTTTCATTAAAATTTTACTGTCTCACACAAAAAGTAATCCAGTAGAAAGACATTATTAAAATGTTTAACGAATACACGTTGTATCAGTGATGGAAAATACAGATTTTGAAATGGTACACGAACTTCAATTTAAAAAGTACTTTTTCCACCTAAATGGTACTTTTTAAGAATTTAACAAATATTTTTAGTATTCTTAATTATCACACAAAAGAACCAATCTTGACATTTGAATATATGTGTTTTTAATTCACGCTATCAATAATAAGAAGCCAGTGATTTCATGTGAATGTGTGTGTGTGTGTATAAACCTCTCATAACTTCAATGGCTTAACCGATCAGAACCAGATTAACGGCATTCTATATACAATGATCTTTCTTAGATTTCGGTTAGGTAGATTTTTAAAAGTTTCGAAAATAAAGTTTTCAAAAAAAAAGGTTTTTCAAATAAATTTTAAACTACAAGTCGATCGCATCCAATCAGCTCTTAAACTCAAAAAAAAATCGACTGCTGCAAATTTTATTAAATACCGAAAAGTTCGGAGAAAGCGCACTATTTTAATAACTCCGAAAGTGAAGCACCTTTTGATGGTAGGCACTGTTTATTTTTTATAGAATTTTATTTTTTATTTCACTGAAAATAAAAATTCAGAGGATTACGTAAGAAATGTTGCTGTAAATATTTTGTGTAACAACAATTCCATGAAAACTTACTGCCTGTTCGCCGATGTCGAAGGAGTTCTTTCTTTCGGACAATTACATTTAAAACAATAACAAAATTTTTGAATATATTTTTGCTTTAAATGTAATTTGTGTGAAAGAAACAAGTCCTTCGTCATCGGCGAATAGGCAGTTAATATTTTCATTTTGAGTAAAACAAAGAGCAAGTCCCATTATATTTGTTTTAAGAAAGTATAAGTTACCAATAGGTTAATTGAACTGCTTTCAATATTATTTAGGTTCAATCGGCAGAACACAACTTAAATAGTCCTCTATAGCAATATCTTTTATCTCAGTTAAATAGTTCTCTAATGGGTTCTTTATGTTTACAGGTTTGAAGTGTTTGTTTTCTTCAAGAATTGTTAAACATTGTACTTTTGAAAAGAATTGGCTGAACATTAATAAGCCAGAGAAAAATTTTAATAGTTTCTCTAAGGGCCATTATTACAACTCGGCTTTAGTTATAATTAGCATTTTATCGGACGGATAAACAGTTTTTCATTATTACAACTTTAATTTAACCTAAAAGTGTGGGATAACTTACAGGGAAGTTGATTCTTCCGCTAACTTTTATCGGCACACATTTTCATAGGCTGCCATACTTGCTTCTTTATCAAGTAAACACCAAGACGTATCTAACAGGTGAACTCACTAGAACACATGACCTTACTCGGCAAACTTAGTAGAGTGATGAAATTATCACAATTTCGTCACTATATGGAGCTTCCCTTCTTTAAGGTATTGGACATTTCATTATAGAGCTACCTGCGCTGATAATTCCATCCATCTTTCCACATTTTTTGACAACTGTAGTGCAGTTTCTACAACAAATTTATACTTGTTGTAGACTTGTGTGTACCTGTTATCTGTGCCATTGTAAATACATATGTATGACGTTGCCACTTGTGCTCTGGTATAGCCATACTTTGAAAAAGATAATTTTTATTTTACAGGCAAGTTGTAATAATGAAAAATTGTTGCAGGTCAGTTTACCGGTCACTTCTGCTTATCATGCCAGTAACTATCTTCCACTTTACTGCTGAGTTGTAATAATGGCCCTAAAAGTATTTGATTTTATTATAATTTTGGTCAATATTTTTTAACATTACGGACTGGAAAAAATACTTTTTATGTCGGTAGTTCAAAAATTAAAAAGTACTGAAAATAGTAAATTAGTACTGAATTTTCCATCATTGCGTTGTTTGTATGTATGTCGTTTTAAACCGTTGTTACCGCAGACAACACCATTTTCGCTATGTCAGCTAGTATTTCAGCAGACAATATTGTTTTCTTTTTATTTCCCCATAACTTTTAAAATATGTTTAGGTATATATCTTTAATTTGAAGTCCTCTGCCTTCATATCTACACAGAAAAAAAATCCATGTAACATATGCACGAAAACGCTCGTACATACATATGTATTAAGAAATATTTCGCAATTTCGCACAACAAAATACTTTCGTAAAATATGCGAAATGTACGAAAATAATAATCAAACAAATGTTCTACCCACTGAGCCACTTTCTACTTATTTTATAAGAGCTAAAAATTAGTTTTATTTACATATGTACGTACATTTGAAAAATATGTCAATATTTAAAAAATAAATCTAATTTATTTTTTTTTATTTTAAATGTATTTTCAACAAGGAAAAATATCAACGACCAGCTTTCGTTACTTTCGTAAATTCAAAAAAATATTTCCTAATCCTTTTTTTCGTAATATCTACGCCGAAAAAATCCATGCAGCATACGCACGAAAACGTTCGTACATATTACGAAATATTTCGCAATTTGGCACCACGAAATTCCTTCGTAAAATATACGACGTGTACGAAAATAATTAAAAAGTAAAAGTTAAAAAATTTTTGGCTCAACCGGGGCACGAACTGGCAGTCCTCATATATCAAGGCAAGTACTCTACACACTGAGTCACTTCCTACTTATTTTATAAGAGCTAAAAATTTGTTTTAATTAGGGATGTAACGAATACCGATACCGATACCGATATATCGGCGATACTTCAGATTTTCCGATACATCGGTATCGACGATATTTTACTGTCGATACACCGATACTTTTAAAAAAAATTTTCAGGGTTTTTTTTAAGAAATAATTTATTTTTTAAATCTTATTAATATCAATTTTAAAAATTAATAATATTTTATGCTGTTATTTTGCAAAAAAAATATTTATTTCTTGTTAATTTTACCATGAATTCAAATTCAAGTCGTTGTTTTTTAAATCTTATTCCAGCAAAATAAAAAGATAATCCAAAGAAGTCATGAAAATGTAGAATTCGCGATCTGAAAGTATTGCAAATTTGGATAATTTCTAATTAGTTTTCCATATCCTTGCCATTGCAAGAAGTTCTGTTTTTCGATTACCAATCACCGAATTGGAAGCAATGCTAGGACAAATTTCTTTTTCGGTATTCTATAATGATTTTTCCTCAAGGAAAAAGGATACAAAATCACCCATTTTCACAATTTTTTTATGCGAATTAAACTCAGAACTGTATTTTCATGTAAATTTAAGTGAATAAATATAAACTTAGAAGTCTTTTAATAATTAAGCTATTAAGCTATTTAGAAGAATATTAGTTGATAAATGTCCTTTAAAAAATTGATTTTTTAAAAAGCATGGCGGGTATTTTTTAAAATTATAAAGGAATTAAAAATGTTTACTTGCTTTTATCTGCATATTTTTAATATAGATTTTTTGGAAGCCAAGAAAATGTAGCTCCTTAAAAATTACTTCCAATGTTTTATCAATTTTAAATATTCTCTCTTATAATGTAGTTTTGTATAATAAAAAAATTGCGCTTGAGTTTTGTTAATCTAAACTTGAACTTAATTTCAATATTCGTATCGGTATCGGAATCGGTATCGGCGATATTTATTTTTAAATATCGGTATCGGTATCGGATCGGCAAAACAGCGTATCGTTACATCCCTAGTTTTAATGACATACTTACATACATCTGAAAAATATATTTATATAATTTTATTTTATTTTTTTATTTTAAATGTTTATATATTTTATAAGGAATAATATCTACGAAAGCTTTTCGTTACTTTCGTAAATTAAAAAAATTGTGAAAATATTTTTTCGTAATACGTACGAAAGTTTCGTATATTCTACGAAAAAAGTAACTTCAAAAGTTTTTTTCGTAAGATGTTGCATGAATTATTTGCATGGACTATTTTCAGTGTATGTATGTACATACATTTTCACCATTTGAGTGAAAATTAATATATTTCCTCAGTTTCATGTTTCTCTACGTGTATGTATGTAAAAATACCCACATGACCTGAGATTCGATAAAGCGAAGAAATTTCGAAACAAAATTTTTCGCTATTTGTTCGCGAATCTAAAAATATTCGAATGATGATAGTTTCTGGAATGTGTCACGAGAGCCTAGTGGATGTGCGCTAGTCTGTTAGCCTAGACGTACCGTGTTCGAAGCTGTCTGACTGCAGCGTGTAAGTTAAAGAATTAAAATAATATACTATGTATGAATGTACACAATAATTGAATACAATAAAATTTACCACTATGGCCTAGCGGTTGGGTGCTAGTCTTGTTAGCCTGGAGATACCGTCCTCGAATCTGATTAACTGCAGCGTAAGTTACCATATTAAAAAATAAATTAAAATTTCATATCCAATCTACATAAAAATTAAAGATAACAATATTGAAAAATTACTTTTTGCTGCCTTTTTGCGGTATCGATATGGGTTCACTTCTGATATTGCTAAAGAACCTTCGAAATTTAATGCTTTTTGAAACAGAACTGAGCGACTGGTTAACTTTTTTCGATTCATTTTTGAGTGTCATTCTCGAAAGTTTTAAACGTTGAATGTTCTAGATATATTCGAAATCGATATTATTAAAGAAAGTCTTGGTCAAGTGGGCAATCGCAAATAAATAAATAAACCTTAAGTAAAATATGTAAACAACCTAAAGAACAACTAGCACAATGACTGAAACATATATAACTTTTTGTGATTTTCGTCTTAACTTTCAAAAGGTAAAAATAATAAATAAACAAAAAATTTTAATTTTAAGCAATAGTTTTGTCACAATTTTCAACATTCAACATACTGGAGGTACATATAATAACCAGTAGTGAGTGTGTGCTACTGCCACATGAACACAGTGAATGAAAAAGTAGCATGACAATTTTTAATATTTTACAAACGCTACAACAATGAACGAACGGTACAATGACCGGAAAAAGTGCAACTGATTTGTCGGTTTCATTGTTAGAAAAAAATAACTAAAAATTTTTAATTTTGATACATAGTACATTGTAATCATTGAAGCAAAATACACTTTGTATTTTAAATGATTTTATTGTTAGAAGTTAATCTAAAAGTAATAACTATAGTTATTAAAATAATATTTATTATACATATACTTAAAATAAAAAATAAATTGAATAAAAAAGAACACTCATTGTCAGGTGTGGGGTTCGAACCCACGCTCCCTCTCGGGAACCAGAGCTTAAATCTGGCGCCTTAGACCGCTCGGCCAACCTGACTTCTGTCATGTAGTTGTCAAAAGCTTTATGTATATATTTTATATTTTTAGTTTCTGTACAAGCAAAATGATCTAAAAATAGCTTTTGTTTGTTGATAATAGAGAGAATATATGAATGTTTTTGCATTGATGATCAGCGTTACCGCAATGATGATTTGTTTTCTTCAAGATTTTTAGCAAAAATAAAATGTGATGGTAAATAAAGATGTGCGTGTGAGTGAGTTTTCTCTCACGATCACGAAAATAATATTTTTTCACGCACGCTCACTATCAAAATTGATTTTTTCACGCACGCTCACTATCAAAATTGATTTTTTCACGCACGACAAAAGCTTAAGCTTTCACGATACATATTTTATATCCCAGAAACACAAAATCGAACGTTTAAAATTTTAATAATTTTTTAGTGTTCATATGAAAACGAATTTTCGGCCCAATGAAATAATATACATACATGACTGATTTTCATTTTGAGTGTATATTTTTGTTTTTGTTTTTAGCTTTACCAATATAATTAATAGATATATTTAATTATAGAAATAATATTTTTAGATTTTTTGTTCTGGGAATGATTTTTTCGAAAAAAAGACACCACAATAAGTGATTATAGGGCTTCAAAGCACAATGCATCTACTCCCAAAAAAAATTTGTTAATCGCAGGACGAAATTAAAATGTATGAGCATTTTTTAACTGTGACTTGGGTTCACATGAAAAAGTAAAATATTAGTATATTTTTAAATAATTATTTACAACGATATATACATGAGCAAAAAGCAGGCTAACTCTTCTTTCAAATAAGACCAATTGTAATAAAATCTATCGACAATGGTAGAAGTTATGTCAATTTCAAATAATTATTCGTACCAAAATACGACCCAAATAAGACATTTTTCGAAAATATAACAATCCACAGTTCGGTAGAATCAAAGTTTTTTGAAAGCATATTAGAAATTTCTTAACGGATAATGCTTCATATCGTTTCTCCACTTCCGCTGCTGTTACCTTTTTTACAGTCCTAAATTTTATAGATGAATTATATTTAAGAATTTTGTTAAGGTAACGCTCAATACATTACATCAGTACACATTATATTTTGAATTTAAAACAATTAAGATGCATAATCTTCGATGAGTTTTTACATAAACTCCTTATTTACACTTAGGCAATTCAAAGCGAGCTTGCATATTTTGTATTTAAATACTACCCGATGCTTTGAACTGCTTATATCTCATAACGGCTATAATTTCTTTAATTTCTCTGGAAAAGCTAATTTTAAAATCGGCACGTATTAAATTGCGATGTCTTTTACATTTTTATTGTCTTAAGATATCGTTGGCGCGTCAACCATGAATGAATTTATTAGATTTTTTTAATGGTATAAGAATCCCGGTTGGTTACGGGATCCCGTTTTTTTATTATTAAGAATCCCGAATCCCGGGTTTCGAAAAACCTAGTCCCGTTTGGCATCCCTAATACATACATACATCCATACGGACATCATCGTAAAAATAGTCCGAATAGATTCCCATGATCTCAAAACGTCGAGATATTATTAAAACTCGATTTTCGAAAATATGTTCGAATCAGTAACTTCCTACCTTTAATTTCGGGAGGTTAAAAAAACATTCAATAATCATGCTGCTATTTTTGGCGTTTTGGATAGTAGTTAATTTAATACTTTTTATTGAAATTGTATATATGCTTTTTTGAGTAAGCTTGTTGCTTGGAATCCAATTTTTCAAGTCAGGTTGGAACAAATTTAAAGCGGATAGCATGGACTGACAAGTGTCTACTTTTATAGCCTTGTTCTTTAATTTTTTCGTTCGTTATGTTATTTCACAAAACGAAAACGTTAACATAAAATTTTGCTATTCTATAGCGCTTGTGACAAATAACATTTTATGTACTGCAAGAGACTGGTTTGTGAATTCGAAAATCATATAAAAATTATCAGATACATATATTTTCAATTGTTAGTAGCTTTTCAAAAAACATTTGCTCTAAAGCTTTTAAATTGTTTATTCTGGCAATACATTTCAATTTAATTTTATTTTCTTGTTTTTGAGCCATTCTAAAATAAAAATAAAAAATTTTGAATTTTTTAGTTTTTTCTTTTGGATTGTGTTAAAAGCAATCAAAATAATTGTAAAACCGATGGAATATGGAGGAAAGTGGTTTACAGAAGTTTTAATTTGATTATTTTTTAAAAATTTTTTTTCTGCAATTGGGCATATAAAATAACATGTCATAGCAATATTGTGTGGCTTTTCATATTAAATCGTTCTAAAAAATTTTATAGCAGTTTCGATTTAAAAACCACGGGAATCTTCTTTATGGCAGCAAAGTTTGCACTTGTTGACCAATATTTTGGTTCTTTTGAGAAAGAAAGTTGCAAAAATTATTAGAATATGTTTTAATATTTGTTTAGGTATTCCAAACATAAAATGACTTATAAATTTGTTTCCTTGTCACCTACAAAATACCTATCGTTGAAGTTAACAGTTTTTTCGTTTTAACATTGGCTGTAGAATATGATTTTGGAACAATTTTACTTTTTACAATTTCATTTTTTCGCTAATATTAATTAAATATAGAATTTCACTACACAGCTTTTGATAAAAAAAAGTAATAATATGGTTTTAATATCTATAATATCGCCCCTTGAGTACATATTTCTAGCTCGGCTTAATGACGACGTAAACCGAAACAACGTAAATCGAGGCGGCGTGAGTCAAGGATATACTGTACTTAAAACAAGTTTTACCTAAAAATAGTGGGATATGGGTTGGCTGTAGAGAGAATGTCTTACCCCAGCCATGTCAACATATTTTTTAATTTCTATATTTTTCTTTTGAAATAATTTTGTTATTAATATAGCGGTATTCTTTATCACAGGAAATTTATCAAAAACGAAACTTATTTTTTTCTGTGTATGTAGTTTTTCATTGCTGATATGTAATGTTTCATGCCATCAATGAAATTTTTCGTTGTGTTAATGTAATGTTTTCATTCCCATTACGAACCGTTTTCCTTTTAGTTTACAACTTTTACAAAACCCCCATTTGCGTGACCTCTGATATATCGTGATGCGTGCACTAGACAGCTGATGATGAATTCCGCTACATAAAGATTGTTATATATCCTTTTGTAATTAATTTGAAAGATAATTTAATTTAATTTTTAATGGCCTTAACAAATAATTGAATTCAAATGGCCTCCTTGCTGATAGACGCATGCGCGTCATCTTACAGAAAAAAATAAATAAATAAATAAAGAATCATGAATGACTTCAAAGTCAATGATGGTTTTAAATACATAATTTGATTTTAATGATGGCTCAAAATACAAAATTATTAAAATCTTGTGCTCCACAACGTTGCGCCTATTCCAATCGACAAAATAAATATATATTTAAAATTTTCGACAAATCGGACAAAATTTAGAAGTCGCTAGAAATTACGAATTTACACTATAACTTGATACACAAAACCCAAAAGTCGAAATTTCTACCGATCTCTAAATATGGTCCGATTGCTACAATTTTTTGGTATGCACACTTCTTTTGATAAATGGAACAGGGGCTGCCTTGTGGAGACAAAAAATTTCATTTGCTAATTCCATACACTCTTGAGCCAGTCTATTGCCCTAATAAGGAAACTACATATATGTATAACTAATTTTTTCAAACCCTTTTTCAATTTTTTTTAGATTTGGGCGCTTTGAATAAATTATATTACATACATATATGATACTTTCTTACGTTAAATTAAAATTTCAACAAATTAATTTTTTTAGCGACTGATAAAATATTTATGTTTAAACGTTAATTCAAATCAAAACATACTATGTATACATGTGTTTATATATAAACATATATTACCTCTTAACCTTGCCAACAAAATTTTAATATTTATTATTGTACATATTTCATAATTCCCCCAATTTTTGTATGTGCTTTTAACTTTGTGTATTTGTATGCCTATTTGTTTAGTATTTTATTTTGCTTTATTTTACACCTTTTTACATTTTTACAAAACGGTTATAAAGGACAAAATCCATTCTATTTTTGTAACCCAGAGCTTTTCATACCGGAAGTTATGTTGCTTTAATTTACTTTATGAATAAACTTTTGTGCGGATAAAAGTTCCACTCCAAACAGCAAAGTACTATTACAAGAATACAAATAGAAGGAGTCACTTTGTAAAACTGATTTCCTTTGTTCTATTTTAATAGCAGATTTTTTATTTTAATTTTTACTGCAACTAAACTTATTTTCATTTTTTGTTTGTAACGAATTGGAGCAGAAATTTGTAATTTTTCAGAGTCACTTATTTTCTTTGTGTGTGTGGAGGGATATGAACAAAAGAAGTATGCTGGTATTGTTTGACATAAAAGTCTGATTGTTTAATAGTCAGTCAGACGCTTGTACCTTAACTCTAATTGTTAAGATTTAAAAACTATTGCAACCGCATAACAAACTAAATCCGGTTGGTTACATCTCAAATAAGTAAATTATTACAAAATTTTCATAACAGAAACGTAAAAAATTTAATAGATTTAGAAGAAAAATTATTATAGACACAAAAAAAGATCTTGTCAGGTGTGGGGTTCGAACCCACGCTCCCTCTCGGGAACCAGAGCTTAAATCTGGCGCCTTAGACCGCTCGGCCAACCTGACTTATACTGATGTAGAAAAGTGTTAATGATGGCAACAAGGAAGAAGAGAAAGGAAACTTGGCCTGGCGCACTACCATGCGCCTAGACAAAGTTACATGACTATTATGTCACGTTCGAAAATGTAAGCTTAATAAAATATTAAACAACATTTATAGGATCTTTCTCAAGTGCACCTACTCAGAAATTTTTTTAAAGAAGATTATTTCAAACTACTACCAGAATGCTTTAAAAAATGCAACCAATAAATTTTAAGAAATTTCTAGACTTTGAACAGTTTTGGTAGATTTTTGTGGAAAATTTGGTAGGAAAAATTTGTTATATTATATGTTATGTTATATTATTTCTCTCAAATTTTATAAGAGTAATCTTACGAATGATTTCAGATTTTATATCAGAATGTGTTTATTACATATACATTTATTAAAACTTTAAATTTTAATATTTATGCATATAATATTTGTGTTTTTGACAAAAGAAAGAATAAAACACATAAAAAGAAGTATCTTTTGTCAGGTGTGGGGTTCGAACCCACGCTCCCTCTCGGGAACCAGAGCTTAAATCTGGCGCCTTAGACCGCTCGGCCAACCTGACATATAAAATGTAATTTGATAGCTCTTTGTGGTTGTCAAGACATTATTTAGGATGGTTACAAAATTTTTTGGTGTCGTCAGTCATAAATACATACGTACATATACACATTAGGGCAATAACCAAATTTTTGGCATAGTACCACTGAGTGGCTAAGAATGTTTTAGTAATGAAAACACCTGTCTCCCGTCGTTTTGCTAAAAAAAAACCTCACCCAGGGATTCAAATTTCTAAAACCTTCCAACGAATTTTTAACCGCGATGAATTGTAAACCGTAGGAAAATTTTTAAATCTAAAGCAGTGGATAAATTCCAAAATAGTCAGGTGTATATTTTTTAAAATTTCCGTGAGATAAAAAATGGTTGTTTTCAAATTTTAACCCGATCCCTGTGTGAACTTTTTTAACGATCCGAAAAAATTATCATATTTTTTATTAATAACTTTTAGTGTTCTACACGACTATACTATGCCGTTTTTGATACTCGCAAAAAGTGTGAAAAAGTTATAGCCCTAATACACATACATTATATCTGTATTAATTTTATTTTACTTTATAATAAAGGTAATCTGTTTATTGAAAAATTCTCAATTTATTGTATATTGAAGCTTTTAAATTTGCACATCATGCATATCTCTTCTTGACACTAAAAACTATATATATATCGATGTCGTGTATTTGAAATGATTCAAAGTTATGAAGTTATAAATTAAAATATGTATACATAAAAAGAAAATAAATTACGTTTGTCAGGTGTGGGGTTCGAACCCACGCTGTGTGTGAGACTCTCAGCCGATATATATATTTTGCCGCGAAGCAGATAGCCAAACACAGAATAAGACACATTAGTCGTCGGATCTTCAACTAAACTGCTGTTTCCACAGCACAAACAACTAATTTCAGTAAAAAATGTGTATAAGAATCACTAAAAAAGTGATTTTCATACCAACTTTCTACACAAATCCATTTGTATTCTGAAAACCGCACTTAAGTGTATTTTCAACTTGCGCGCTTCAATATCGTAAGATTCTTAAATTTTTTGCGTGATTTGCTTATTGTTAATCAGAAAGTGAACTTCTGGGCATAACCCAAATTCGATGTTCGCGTGACTGTTACCCCGAATTTGACTTTTTTTAAATTAAATTCATAAAGAGTACATATGTACATTAGGCATATAGCTTTTTACAATTTTGGCAAATAGGAAAAATCGAATAGAGGATAAAAATTAAAATTTCCATGTTAATTTTTATTTTGCAATTACAAAAAAAGTTTCCGCACCAAACGCAATTAATTTTTTATCACAATTTTTTTATATACCAAAATTTATGCACGTTCTTCTTCATATATGTAACTAGCTATTGGTACAATTGCTAACAGCCCTAATGTTCTCAAGCCCTTTTCTTGAGCTATGGAAATTATCCCACTCGTATGCAATCGAAATAATGGAAGAGATTTTGCCATTCTTTAAACCGTCACATACCTTAAAAATAAAATTTGGTTCATATAAAAATTTAAAATATTAAATATTTCAATACAAAAATATTAGAAAAAAATCTGGCCTTTTTAGAAATCGCGTTTGGTGCGGAGCATTTTTGAACCCAAATCACCTAAAAAGCGATTTTCATTTCTTGTACAATAATTGCCACCACGTAGTGGTATACCAATTTTTTTGTAAAAATTAGTTATGTGCCTAATATAAATATTTTGTACATGCTAATAAAATTTCGTCTTCTGCAAAAGATTATCTATCCTAAAAAACGCATTACTAGCTAGGCCAATTTTTTATCAAATCCGAAGTCGATGAATCGGTCGGAAGTTAATATTACATAAAGAAGAAAAAGTTCTAAATAATTTTTGTCATCCATGGAGTTTGAACTCGCGCCTTGTAACAGTATTTAAATTTGGCAACTTTAGCCGCTCGGCCAACATAATCCAACTTTCGATAGGAATTAAAACTGGTATATATATTTCGCAACTTTGCAGATTTGTATCTAAAGATTTTTCAAATTTCTAAAAATAAGTGTTTTGTGTTATGGATTTCTAGAACTTCCCAGAAGCGTAAAATACAATTTTATCTTCTTTATTTTAAATAGCTATAAATAATTTGATGTAATTCTGCTTTTGTGAAAAAGATCAATGCAAAGGATAAAGACGTTTAGCAAAAGTAAGGATTAGTTTTGTCAGGTGTGGGGTTCGAACCCACGCTCCCTATCGGGAACCAGAGCTTAAATCTGGCGCCTTAGACCGCTCGGCCAACCTGACCATTAATCGACTCGTGATACATTTTACCTAAATATCTAAAAATGGTTTTAGGAATCAAACGAAATAAAAAAGAGTAAAGAGTAGGGTACTCAATCGATTAACTGTTAATCGGTTAACCGGTTAATTACTACACGATTAGCTGATCGGTTAATTTAAAATTACTTATTTTCGATTAACGATTAAACAGGTTAATTTCACTCGATTGACTGATGTAACAAAATTTTTAATTTTTTGTAGTATTATTTATTACATATGTTTTTATTGGTTTAATTTTTTGTTTCGTCTCATATGCAAAAGGTATGTGTTTAGAAATTCTTTTTTCATACAAAACAAAAAGTGTGTTCAGTCATCTTAACTTAAGTAAAACTTTAAAACCTTTCAATGCGGCTATAAAAGAGCTTAGTAAAGGCTCTGCCACTCTAATTGAACTTGAGGGAACTATTAAGCTTTTGATTAATATTTTAATAAAAGCCAATAATACTTGCCAACGATTTAATTAAAAAGCTAAGAATTACATTTAATGGGAGACGAATTCCACATTTAAACACACTTATTTTATGCCTCCCCTCTGGAATATTTCCTTCTAGCAACAGTGTTTTAAAATACAGTACAGAAACCGGAAACTTAGAAATTCGCATATAAACATTTTTGCAGAATGTTCGGCGCTGAGCTTTGCCAGGATGACAAGCAATATTTTAACAGAATTAACCGAAATAAGTGTTGAAAAAAGTAAAACCGATTAATCGGCCAGACAGTAATCACAGCGTGATATAGAGAACAAAAAGTACCAAATAATTCTCTTAAAATATGGGACTCAAACTCACGCTCTTGGCACTTTAAACCGCCCGGCCATGTCGTCGTAACTTGTGGCAATAGATAATACATATGTATTAAACAAACAAAACTGTTTATTTAAAAAATTTTCAAATGCTTAACAACACTCTAAAACACTTTTGTTGAAAATTAGGTCGATAATATTCAGCAACACTTTACAGATTATTATCGACCTAAAATTACACACGCACTATTTTTGAACAAAATGTTTTTACTAAAAAAAGCGATTGGCTGCGTGCAGGTTTGAACCGCGACCTCCTGACTGATAGTCTACTATTCAGCTATAGCCGTATTATACTTTATGTTGAATTTTTTCCACTTGGAATAAATATGTTTAATTTGAAAGGTTTTTTCTTTAATAAAATTTTAGACAAGGAAAAATTTTCAACACAAATTTAGACAATATATGATCGTAAATTTGAAGTAATGTTTTAAGGTGAACCCAGCGGTAAAACTTACGAGGCATTCAATAAACAGGCCTTCAATGCCTTCTCAGGATAGCCTTCTCCATTCTTTCGTTCTCCCTTCTTTTGGAAGGAGTATTCTATTTTTATATTTTTCGTTTTGTTTAATAAAAAAGTACTTTAGAAATAACAAACATTCTTATATTATTTTTTTCTCAAATAATTTGTATATAAGACTGAAATTTACGTACAGGCTGTTATTATGTCGTTTATGTTGCAGCTACTACATCATATCCAATTCCTTCTTAATAAACACACGAAGTTTAGTCTCATATGTATAAAGATTACTTTGGATAAAAATTAGAAGCCGCTATAAAAATACCCAGATAAAAAATGTACCTCCATTTGATTTTTAACAGACCTGCGAAAGAATACCTTCAATCAGGACCGCTGAGTAATAAGTCGAGAAAGGCCTTGTTCCGCAATGACATCGCATGTAAAAAAATATGATATACAACGGGAGTGGAAGTACTAGAGCCTGCTAAATAAGACCTTATAGAAGGCCTCTTTACTCCTTCCATTTACCGATGAGAATCTGTATTTTAAAATACATATACATAAACCTCCATATTCATTAATAAATAAAATTTATTTCAAATCTATTTTAAGAAAATTTTGTATGAAAAATTTGACATAAAATACATTTCAAACTCATTTTAAATTCTATGAATATGGGGGAAATAATTTAATGTAATTGTGGTTTTGTGAAAAGAACAATGCAAATGTATAAATAAATATTAGTTTAAAAGCAATAAAACTAATATTGTCAGGTGTGGGGTTCGAACCCACGCTCCCTCTCGGGAACCAGAGCTTAAATCTGGCGCCTTAGACCGCTCGGCCAACCTGACCTCTATATATTTTGTGAAAAAAGTAATATTTAATCGTTATGAATTTATCTTTTTTTATATTAAGACAACATAAGTACAATTTGGAAAATAATATATTTTTATTTGTTAATTTAAATACCCAAAATTTGGTAAGAAAAAAAGCGTTATCAATTCCGTAATATGTATTATAAGAACTTTACATCAGGGGTGTCAGGAGTGGCGATTTTACCTATTTTTTAATTTTTAAGAGCTTATAATACGAGTAAACGATTAAAACATCTATAGATTTATGCCAACGCTAGTGTGCACACACAATTAACATAAAATTCCGTTGAATAATCGAATAATCTCTACTGATGTTACCAGCACTATAATGTGTCAATTAAACCAATATAAAAATTCAACATCCATGGGGCATGCGCTATTACAAAATCATTCTCTTTTTATTCAAATATCGTAAACGATATTAAATTTTAGTCTCATCTTATTGCTCAACAGAACAACCAACTAACACGCATAAACTACCCCAATGTGAAAATCCTTAAACACTAGATATGTATGTATTTCGAATGCCAACGCCGTAGATGCATCTTCTCGAATCAGTGCAATTCGTGACGTTCAACAATAAACAAGCATTACAAGAAGAATAATAAAGTTCACTCATAGAAAAATGACGTTAACAAAAAACGCTAAGTGCTTTAAACTTTGACTTGCTACAAACAACAACAGAAAACGCACAAATTGAGAAAAGAGGAGTGTTGCAAATAATGGGTTGTTTTTAAGTCGGTTACTAGGTGAAACGAAAAGGAAACATTGCCAAATAACAAACGAATAACAAAAAAATTAGCAGAAAATTAAAAAGGGAATACACCCAGTAACACACATTATCTGCATTCAAACTTAATTATTAAATTACTATTTGAAATACAATTTTCCCTATTGAATGAAGTTTTAAATAAATAATTCACAATTTGTTTATTATTATTAAAGGCCAGTTTTAAGTTAAAATGAAAAGAAACAAAAGTGGGTCATTATAATTACATAGTTTTTGATAATAATAATGATTGAAAAAACTACAAAATGTGCAAAATATGTGTAATTTTCAAAAGAAACAATAACAAAAACAAATGTGTAAATTGTTTAAATAACATCGTAATTACTGGACCAAAAAAAATATTCTCTATTGTTTAAGTGAATGAATGAATTTGTAAATAATATCTATTACGTTTTAATTTAAACAAATCGTGAAAATTACTTTCAAACTACAAACAAAATATAAAAAGTTTTCTAAAGAAATAAAACAAATGAAAGTGTGCTGCAAGTAAAAGTGGAAAACTAATAGAATTTCTTCAAAATCAAACACGTTTTCATTTAACTAAATAAACTTATTGAAAACTAGAAACATCCAAAATAGACAAACAACGCCTTCTCTTCCTCACCCCCTGGAGATTGTTAGTTTTCTTTCTTTGTTTAACAACAACCCTCATATAAGTTCTTGTCGTAACTAAATGCATTATTGATTTATTTTCTTCAAGTGTTTCCGTGTGTGTTTTTTTGTGGGTGCGTAGTTTTTATGATTAAGATACGTCATTTGTGAAATTGTTTTCTTCCGCATAAACACGCTCATTCAAATCTAGACGAACAGTTTAAATTCAGGATTTTTTTAATTTTATTCTACAAAAATAACAAGGTCTCCAAAATGGATTTTTATACCAGCAAAACGAATAATGTTGATGGTGAGTTCAATAACCTTTCAATATGTTAACATTGTCTTAAGCATATTGTTTTCTAATTAAATTTGGGAGGAATGAAATGATGAAAAAATATGTTTAAAAGTATCCTAGAACTTACGACCGCTTGGTATAAATATTTAGAGAAGTTATTATATCTAACCGGCTGAACTTAATTAATTCAAATCCCATAATTTTTTATTGTATCAAGCACATATAATTCTTGCAAAAACCGACTACAAAACAGGCATATGGAATTGCAAGTGTAGCACTTTTATAGATATTCTATAATTAATAAATACTTTTCATGGGCATGATGCTGCTCTCTTTTCTAACTATACTATTGTATTCTCATGGAAGCTGAATATGTGTGCAAAGATTCATAAGAGTTGCTAGCGTAGTTCTTAACTTATGCTATAGCTAATAATTACGTTCCATGGGCGTGGCACTGGCCACTTTTTACACGTAATGCTGCACTGAGCGTGTGTGTAAAATTTAATAATAATCGGCTAAGTAGAAGTAGTTAAAAAAGAATATGTATCTATATTTCGTGGGCGTGGCAATGCCCTTTTCTCTAGTCATACTATTATATCTTTTTCAATAAAAATATTTTTTCGAATCTGCTAATAATGAGAAACCGAGAAACGGATAGGTTGTCAGACGTGTAGACATATTTTTGTGGTCGATCGCACTACGCATTGCAGAGGAAATTCGTTCTTTGGCTGAACAGTTCTTATGCGGAATAAGCTTCCAACAGAGGTCTTTCCTGTCACTTTAAATGTTGGAAGATTTTAATCGAATGTCTATAACCACTACTCCCTCTATCCCATAACCTATTTCCCATAACCTATTTTCCTAATTCCAGCACAATGCAATAGGGGCCATTCCCTGAGTGCTGGTCTTATAAAAAAAAATAATAATAAAAATAGTAAACTAAGCAATTGCAAAACATATAAAATAATTATCTTTTTTATAAAAAATATTAATTTAATTAAAAATTTAAAAATTTTTCATTTAATGCGACTAGTTCGAATTAAATTTATGTTTATCCCAAACTAATCTTTATTATGCAAAAGTTGATAACATTTTATTCAGAGAGATTTTGACATGAGACAACATTCAAAGGAACAAAGAAAAAATTAGCGTAATTTAACTCCAAACTACAGGGCAGAACATAACAACCTAGATTTTTGAGGCCGAAATCCCTTCATAATCCTTCATGTGTTTTTCTTGTAATTCACGTTTTAGGTGTCTGTGATTGTATGTAAATTCGAGTTTTCTTTATTCATAAAAACTATGAACAAAAATTAAATTCGACGAAAATTTAATACGAATTGCTAATTATTCTAACAAGTCTCAAATTTAGTATGAACAATTGAACATCAGCTAGCAACGAATCCATCTGCTATCAGTTACCCTTTTCAACTCCCGCCGGGACTATTAGCCTCCTTTTCCTTTAAAACTAATTTCGGAAAACATCAACATATGTACACAAAAAGCTTCTCCTTTATTCCCCAGATCACATTTAATTGTGTAAATCCCTCACGTTCAAAATTAGAAAGAAAATTTACGAAGAGAAAAAACAAGAAAACATTTTTACACACAATTTAACAAAATCTTGATTGTTTTGCATGATGATGCATCGTCGTCTGCCACATCATCTTCATCAACAACTTTTAAATGGAGTCAGCTGAATAATGGCTACAAAAAAATCGCACAAACTTTTGTGCTTTAAAGACTTTGTGTCCTAAAGCATAAGAAAACTTTTGTCTACGGGCAAAGATTGTAAGAAGTATAATAATTATTCGCACACTTTATATGCTGAACATACATGCACATATGAATTGCATAAATACTGCAAGATGCATATTATACTCATACATATTTCATAACAAACATGCTCATCATCAGTAGCCGCAGCAGCAGCGAAAACATCTTGGAAGAAGCTGTTGTTACATAGTGCAAGCAAAGACTATAAATTTATAGTCTTTGGTGCAAGAGTTGCAGAAATTTTATTAAACATGATGCATGCCATCGTTATATTCGCACACAAATAGTTAGAGGAAGGAAACGGTATGCCAAGTGTGTCATATTGTCTGCAACAACTTGTAGTAATTATGGGGAATTGTTTTATATTTAAATAGCTTCTTAAAGTTAATTTACAAAAGCAAGTAAAAAAAAGAATTAAACAATTTTAGTATTCATATTAAAAATTCTCAATATGAGCAATTTGACAAGCCCTAAACGAGTATCAATCTACGAATTACCAAATACAAGAGCAAGAATGCCAAGTTTCATGGTTGCAATAAATACAAAATGTTATATATCGTGTAGACAAAGCAATAATATAGAAAAGTTCAAATATTTTAGTTTTGTCAAATAAATTCACAACAGTCTTTATATAATGTATAAAGATCAAGTAAACTTTATTTATCTTACATTTTTAAGTCCGATTCTTTCTGATATGAATGTTGTAAATATAAGTTTTTAATCCAGAAGCTCAGATCAAAGAAAACGCCTTAATGATTTGAATATAGCAATAAATTCACTAAAGGTGGTTTTAGATTATCTGTCTTTTACATCTGACGTGTCAAATTTCACACTTCAAAATCTATACATGCAGTGTGAACCTTTTGAAACATTGTCATCTGAAATTACAGAACCAAAGCCTGGTGACAAAATGTTCAATAAGAGCGTGCTCTATTTTCATCTGACATCAGCTGTGTGTGTTGGTGGCACTTTGAGGTTATGTCAGATGTCATTATACATGTACGTTTGAAAGCACAAATTATAACCCGTCTGTAATTGACTATTTTGATAGGCACGCTAAGTTACATGTGGGTCGCAAAACTGACAAGTAAGATGTAAAACACAGATAATCTAAAACCACCTTAAAGGTCTAGTTAGTAAAAACGTACCGTGCAATTTTGGAACTTTCAGCACCGCTCAACTTTAGGTGTTAGTTACTGAAAACGTATCACCGCAAGAAATTCTGTTAGCTGTTAGTGTTTTATTGTAATGCCTTTGGCATTAAACGCAGTATTAACGCTCAAAATGTGTGATCTGCATTATAGTAACATTAGTGAAATTTTTATTTATGTTTTCTACGAAATTTTGTAAGCTTAAGATTCTTGTCCTACCGTAGTTTTATTAATCCCAATTAAATATTCTATTTTAAACAAATATTTTTGATTTGAAAGATATCTACTTGTGGTCTCTTCACCGCTCAAGACCCAGGAACATAGTGTAGCACTGCCATTTTCACCAGTCATAGGACAAGTACGTTGAAGACATTCATTTAAAATAAGTGACATGGATTTTTTTCTAACTTTTTTCGGAGCAGTCACTACTTGCCCTATCATCCGCTTGCGGCTTGACGTGTAATATGACAACCTGTATAATATGATTGAATAGACGTAGAAATTTTTATCTTAATATATCTGCTTAATATTAAATGTTTTTGTCTACCGATTTTACCGTAGCTCCTGTCCCATCGACAGCGAGACTGTTAAAAAAACTAGTAAGCCATATTAAAACTTTATAAAATGAACATTTTAAAATGGTGTGTCATAAATTAATATATTAGCTCCGTGGAATTGTTTAACTAATTAACCTGTTATTATTTTTAATCACAAAAAACGCATTCTGTACTTATTACAAACAGGGTGACCGTTGAGAATTTTTAAAAAGTGGCACAAAAAGGAGATTTTGAGGAAAAAAGTGGCACCAAAAAGGGGATTCTTCGAAAAAAAGGGGAAACTTTTTTGAAAAGGGAATAATTGAACCAAATTCTAATATTTAATGAATTTCTTGGGCAGATATGTACATAATGCTTTTGAAATAAAATGAATCAATTTTGATGTTTTTCGTTCAAAAAACTGAGTGCTTTTTATATAAATTTTATACAAACAATGCAAACAAACATTTGTAGAAAATTTATGTGAAAGGCACTCACTTTTTTTTAGCAATTTCCATAAAAATTGTATACTCAACTCGCTGGTTTGCATTATGGAAACAGCACATTAGTAAAGTATATCGAAAAGCGGTTTCGCTGAGTAGAGATTTTTGCAAAACCGCCCTTCGGTCGGCCATAAGTGGTGCCAACAAAGGCCGTCTATGCAAAAATCTTTATTCAGCGACGCCGCTGAGTATACTGAGAGGAGAAAATTGTTAAGCCCGGGCGAAGGCTGGCTATGCAGAGATCTTTACTCCGCGAAGCCGCTTTTCAATATACGAGGAGAAAAAATACTTAAGCTCGGCCGAAAGCCAGTACGCAAAGAGTATTTTGTAGTAAAATAAAATTTCTTAACCATTTTAATTAATTTTCAAATATTTCTTTGAATCGGCAATGTCGATTCGATATACTTTAAGCATTGTTGACGCTATTTGCAAATTTTTCTTGATTTTATTTCACTTTTAAAAATGCAATAACGTCAATTCATTTTTTATTTTTTTGTTACCGATTGCAGAAGTAAAAAGTGAATAGTCAAAAATATGTATATTTGAATTTGTTTTAATTTTTAAAAGTGTGGACATTATGACACATTTCAAAGTATCATAATGGTCCTAATAATAACGTCATAAAGTCCATGGCACTATTAAAAGTGTCACAATGTACATGGATGTTATGACATTTTTGCAGTGAACATTATGACATGGTACCAAAATTTGTATGAATATCATTTAAAAAATATTTAAAACTGCGTGCTTTTCATAAAAATTTTTAACCAGACGTTCTTGCTAGTGTTAGTGAATCAGAGTGTTAGTTTCTAATAATTTTAGTACAGTAATGAATATCTATAGATCTAAAATCTTAAACTATTTCAAAATAGTTCTTTTTTTCATAAGACTTTACATAATAGCCTCAAAAACACATTTTTGTCTTAAGATTTTTTTTATAAAAACAGTTTCGTGCCGAAAAAACTTACATATATTAAAACGAGAGGCATCATTTCATAAAAAGGGGCAAAAAGGGGCATAATATTACAAAAGGTGGCAGGCTTAGGTCATTTTAAAAAAGGGGCACTAAAAGTGGCAAGACAGTTTAAAAAGTGGCAAATTGCCACTTTAGTCGCAAAACGGTCACGCTGATTACAAATCTTTACATATGTTAGTTGGATATTGCCAAATTCATAGCCAATTAATTACCGTTGCCATTTAAGTTTAAAAATGTCAGTTCCATGTTAAATATTAAAGGTATTCACGCCAAAAGTTGCACTTTTGCAGAAAACCAAAATTGCAAATATTTAACAACAACCACATAGACAATTATTTTATATTTAATTTTTTTTATAAAAAATCTGGCATCAAATTGATGTTGTTGTAATCGTAGCATATTTGACACTTAATATATGATAAAATTGTATGATGACGTTTGTCATCAGACTAATGTCACTTTTCGCTTTATTGGTAACATTTGTCGTAACATTGATGTAACAATTCTGATGACAGAGTGTCATCAATTCGAAGAAGAATTTTTCTATGAAATACAAATCGAAATGTACTTTTATTATTGTCAGAAAATCACTAAAAAATTAAATCAATTATATCGAAAATTTTAATTTTTTATTAGATATTTTCTTTAGTGTGAGCCAAGAAAATCATGAATAAAATCTTTTGCTCGTGGACATGCTGTATAGTGGATTCAAAATTTTTTTTATATATACGCCGAAATTTTTATAAAATTTTTCCTGTTCACGTGATGTATGAACAAGAAAATGAAAAACATAAAAATTATTCATGTAAACAATTAAGTTTCTGTTCGAACTTGCAACATCAGGAAGTTTCATAAATTTGTAATGAGGCAGAGCAATAGACAACCAATTTCTTCTATGAAATATGTATGTATGTATGTACTCGGTATGTATATATGTATATACATTAAGTTGGGTCGAAACAACAATTTTTCAGTTCCCCCCTTAACTTTGACATTTTTCACGAGGATTCCCTAAATATTTCATTTTTTGGAACAACCGTTAGTGAGCTGGACGGAGCGGACCATTTCGAAAAAAGTATATATGTATGTACAAAGGTATATTTTATTTTTTATTTTGTTTTTTATTTATGATTTATATGTTTTTAAACGAGTCTTCAAAAGATCTTTCATTGGATACCCCTTTTGTATACAGTTCCGCGGGACGAAAAAAAATATTGAAAAAACTAAAAAGTAGACATTTTTTTAAAATGGTCCAGCTCACTAACGGTTGTTGCAAAAAATGAAATATTTTGGGAATCCTCATAAAATGTCAAATTTCATTTTTAGGGGGCCACTTAAAAATTGTTGTGTTTCGACCCACTTTAATATATGTACAAATGTTAGACACATAATATTTAAGCATTAAATTACGAGTATGGATGTCTGTTTTTTTTTTGTTTTTTTACACTTCGCTTTTATTAAGTATTATGTTGTCTTTATGATATAAATTTTTATTCATATCAAAGTCGTATCTGCATGTGTATGTATTTAAAATGATCTGTTTTTATTATATCGTGCAACATCATAAACACCATCATAAACGATTATGCTGGATAGACAACTCTCACAAAAAATATGGAACTACTAAGTAGACTAAGTTAATCAGACAACATACACAGAAAAAACTGATTTTTTACTTCAAATACCAAATTCCCTGAATCAAATGTAAATTTGTTCAATTTAGGTCCTATAAAGAAATTTGTAAATTCAAATGCAAAAATTTGTAATAATTTGTTCGAAAAAAATTCTGATTTTTTTAATAAACAAATTCTTTCAATCAAAAAATGTTTTAGAGAAATATAAAAAATAAATCAAAGAATTTCATAATTTTATCAGGTTGCCAACATTGGCGGTAGGTAAATGAAATTAAATAATAAGTCAAACAAAATTATTTATCAAACTAAATAGAGACAATAATAAAGATTTAAAATCTGTTTCAAAAACATGTTTGTTAGAAAAAAAAGCTATCATAATTTTTTCTGTGTAGTGGGAAATTTGTTATTGCTTTGAAAAAGTGTATGTGGAAATTGCATGGACTTCGCTATAGTAGATCTCGAACATAAGATGAAAAGACTTTTGAACATATAATCTCAGACAAATTGAATTCCACTAAAAAATACTTTAAGGGTAAAGTACTTCACATTGCAGGGTACAAAAAATTCACCTCGAACTTAAGTAAGTACATATGTACATAATACTTATTCATAATTGTTGTAAAACGTCACTTCCTGCAACTTTCTAGAGTTGTGACTTTGTTGCACGATGTTTTAAACTTCAAGATATTATCTTGGCGACATTGACAATGACACAATGCTGTCTTGCTTTTTTTATAAAATACTTCTTAGAAACTGTCACCATCTATTTTTTTTTGTATAATGTACACGTGACAATGTTAAAATTGCTGCTTCATTTAGAAAGATGTGTTTTCTCTGGTTTAATTGCGGCAAAATTTAAAATAAGTATAAACAATAAATTAATGAATATTCAGTATATGGGTATGTATGTATGTATGTATGTATGTATGTATGTATGTATGTATGTATGTATGTATGTATGTATGTATGTATGTATGTATGTATGTATGTATGTATGTATGTATGTATGTATGTATGTATGTATGTATGTATGTATGTATGTATGTATGTATGTATGTATGTATGTATGTATGTATGTATGTATGTATGTATGTATGTATGTATGTATGTATGTATGTATGTATGTATGTATGTATGTATGTATGTATGTATGTATGTATGTATGTATGTATGTATGTATGTTTTTTTTTTTTTTTTTTTTTTTTTTTTTTTTTGTGGGATGAAAATCATCGAAAGACTCTGGCAGTGGTGGTGTTTGCCAGAAGTGCGAGATTTTAACACGCTAAAAACACCCCTTCACACTGACCCAAATGCTCCCCGTGGTACTACCGCAAGGCTATACGTCTCGGGGTGGGAAAGGTCCTAGACCCTAAATCTAAACTACATGGATTCTTCTGCGAATCTCTTCTAACCTACGAAGTTCCAACAGAACCAATTTTATAAAATTACATACATACGTCCAGTTATACAAAGATTCCAACATGATTGGAACGATGTTGTCCGGCCTAATACTACGCCCTAAGACTACTTCTAAATACGCTCTACCACTATCAAATCGTGGACAGATGAAGAACACATGTATGTATGTATGTATGTATGTATGTATGTATGTATGTATGTATGTATGTATGTATGTATGTATGTATGTATGTATGTATGTATGTATGTATGTATGTATGTATGTATGTATGTATGTATGTATGTATGTATGTATGTATGTATGTATGTATGTATGTATGTATGTATGTATGTATGTATGTATGTATGTATGTATGTATGTATGTATGTATGTGTATATGTATGTATGTATGTATGTATGTATGTATGTATGTATGTATGTATGTATGTATGTATGTATGTATGTATGTATGTATGTATGTATGTATGTATGTATGTATGTATGTATGTATGTATGTATGTATGTATGTATGTATGTATGTATGTATGTATGTATGTATGTATGTATGTATGTATGTATGTATGTATGTATGTATGTATGTATGTATGTATGTATGTATGTATGTATGTATGTATGTATGTATGTATGTATGTATGTATGTATGTATGTATGTATGTATGTATGTATGTATGTATGTATGTATGTATGTATGTATGTATGTATGTATGTATGTATGTATGTATGTATGTATGCATGTATGTATGTATGTATGTATGTATGAATTAGAATAATGTTCTTTGTTTTCAACAAAAGAATATGGAGTAATGAAACTCTTATTTAAAATTCATTCATTCTTTAAAAAAAGAATGTCAACAAAAATGTAAACAATGTTGCTGGAAGTATAAAAAAGTTTTTAGAGGACATTGTTATACCTATAAATTTTTTTAGCGAACATTTTGCGGAAGTTTAGTTGGACAAATCCTTCGACTAGGACTGCATTGCAGAATCTGCGAAAGTTGGATGACCGATATATACATAAAAAATACTCTTAAGATTATTTGCAAACTGAAAACTTTAGCAACAAAATCATTTAGTTTGCGTTATTTCTATCTTACAGGAACTTTTGTCTCTAAACTCTGATTGAATATATTAAAAACTTTCTTGCTTTACTTCCTGGTTCATTAAACCTCTACAAAATAGTCAAACAATACAATATATACATTAGGCATATAACTAATTTTCAGGAACATTTTGGTATACCACTACGTGGTGGCAAATATTGTACAAGTAATGAATATGACTCTTTAGGTGATTCGGTTTAAAAAATGTTCCGTACCAAACGCAATTTGTAAAAAAGCAGATATTTTTTGCCAATATTTTTATATGAAAACATAAATGTTTTCAATTGTTATATGAGAAAAATTTTGTTTTTTAAGTATGTGATGATTTACACAATGACAAAATATCTTCCATAATTTCGATTGCAAGAAAAGTTTTTGGGACATTAAGGCGTTAGGACTTGTACTAATTGCTAGTTATATGAAGAAGAACGTGTATGAAACTTCGGTATTGTGATGAAAAAGTAATTGCGTTTGGTGCAGACATTTTTTTTGCAATTGCGTAATAAAAATAACCATGGATCTTCTTATTTTTTTATGGCCTATTCGACTATGCTCTGCCATTTTTCCTATTGGCAAAAATTGTAAACAGTTATATGCCTAATGTATGTACATACTTTTAATAAATTCATTCTTTAGTTTTTTAAGGGTGTTAATTTATTTATATTTTTTACTTTTCCTTTTTTCCTTATTTATTATTGCACAATCTACATTTGTAGCCAATTGACTCTTAAAGTGTGGCAAGGTGAAATTTATTAATTCTGTCGTACAATAAACCCCTTTTATACACAATATGAGTAATAAATAAAATAGAAACCCAACAATAAGCGAAAAAATAAGTGGAAATTTAATAGAATACAACGACTCACGGTTAAATTTAATTTGTATTTAAATGCAAAAAAGCGTTAAGTGCTCTCCAGGCGAGCAGTGTTGCCACTTAAGGGAAAGTAGTGTTTGATTTTAGTGCCTTGGAGGTAGGTATTAAAAGCGATTAATAAATGGACGCAGTTGGCGTTCTGACTTTCTTTGTGGTAATAAAAACTACTTATTTAAAATTTACTTCTTACATACAGTTTATGCTTTTGAAGTCATTGAGGTACAGGGTTAAAATGTTCTGCAAAAATATTAACCATGGTATTTTACATAGAATTGTTGAACACATCTTATCCGTTAAACGTAAGGTCTAAATGTGTATAACATGTGGAGTTAGTATAACTATGTATGTCCAAAAGCGGAAATATTTAACTGCGCCTAAAATGAATCCCAGATGTAAACTTTTTTTGGCGGCCTTTAGCAGAATCATCTAATAGAATATTGTTATTTAAAAATTTTGATTTGGTTGTACAGTGTAAATATTCGCAATTTATCCACTTTATTATGAATAAAAACAATATTTCTTAGAGTCCGAACGAATATTCGGTTTCTGTTTTGGATTTGGCCAAAATTGTGGTTGCGGCTGATATTCGGTTTAGGCCAAATTTTTGACCGAAAACCGAAACCGAAACTTTTTATTCAGTATAAATGAGGAAGTTAATCCAAATAGTATTTTCCAAATTTAAAATATGTCACCGCCATTAATCTGTTTTCTCGCCCATATCTTTTCAAACTGAATGAAGATTTTTCTTAGTTTTATAAAGCGTAACCAAAAGATATAGTACCATAAATTATTCAACTGTTTGTTGCCAAAATAAATAGCATGAACTAGGGAATGGCAAACCGATTTCGATACCAATCGAAAATATATTTTGTATTATAATAATAAATCGACTTTTCGCAATCGAATTTAGTTCTGCGATTTTGCACTGGAATTGATTATTTGTCTTTTAAAATAGATTTTTTTAAATAATACTCGTATCGAAATATGAAGAAAACTCATTTTGAACCTTCACAATAAGTTTTATACTGTCGAGAAAAATTCTTTATTGTGTTGTTTATCATCGATGAAACGCGGGCGCAAATCAAAAACTTCACTTTAGTAGAGATGAAATCGTATAAATATATCGTCAATCAAAAATAGCTAAAGATTCCACTTTGTTATATGTTTCAGTTATTCCGACTCAACTTTTTGATTGGAGCTCTTGTGACGTCATCAATAGAGTGATGAAACACTCCTACATGTATGTGTACCGAACACAATATTCCAGTTCTGTTTATCGTTTACGCTAATTTCATGTCAAGTTTTTATTAGTCACATGCTCGTAAATATTTAAGTTTTATTTTTGCCCGATGGAATAAAATATATTAAATTTGTGCTATTATTTTGACTGACACTGTATGTATGTAGAAATACTCTTACGCCCATTTCACATTGTACGGTTTAAGGTTAACGTTTGGCGAATTTGCCTTTAAAGACCCCACGTTAACTTTTAATCACATTGTGAAAAGGGCCGTTAATAAAATAAATGACTCTTTAATTCTTATAAGTTTTAAAAATATCAATATTAGTCAATGCTAAAAAAGTTTTTGTAAGTTTCGGATTAGGTTCGGGCTCGAGTTCGGCGTCAAAAAACTGGTTTCAATCGGACTCTAATATTTATCCATCGATTTTCATGAAATAATGCTTATTTTATTTGTAATATTAGTGTATTTATGATTTGTTAATAAAAATTGTAAGTTCTTGTAATTTTCGATTTTTGATATATTTTTAAAAAATTAAAAATTTCCTATTTTGCATAAAAAAAATATATTTTTTATCATTGCGGTCTAAATAGTTCCGAAACTATTGAAGGAAGATTCGCTTCAAGTTTTTTTGTAGTTTTTGCAATAAGGCGAACACGAAAAACAAAACCAAAGAAAAAAAATCGAATTTAATACTGTCGATATATTTGGAAAAAAAGATCGATATATTGAAATTAAAAATATCGACGATATATATCGATATATTTTTAAGAAAATATCGATATATCGATATTTTTGCCCATCCCTAGTAAGGTGTAAATACCTCTGTATAGTAAAATTTTTTTTTGTTTTTTCCTCTTTACCATATCTTAAAAAAGTTTTAAGGATTTTCATATTTTCAGTCGTGGTTGTAACTTTCATGGAAATTCCCATATACAAACTTTGCGTAAAAACTCCATACGAGAATTAAATCACTACTAAATTGATGTTATTTTGATGTTTTATCACCGTTGGTTTATTTATCTTCGTGCCCGTTTGTTCTCATTTCGAAATTAATTGAGAAATAAGGTCATTTGGCTTTATTTCCTATGGGTTTATTGCAGTGAACCGACTAAAATCGATACTTTGCGACGATAGCGGGATCTTAGCTTTACCCAAAAAACACAGGTTTAAAATAATGTTTGATAATCATTGAATAACGTTTGTTAGCTGGGTTATTGCAAAAAAAAAAAAACAATTGTTTCCTGTAGTTGAATACGTTAAACATTTTATTCAATATATGTGTATGTAATAACAAAAAGTACGCATATCCTTAAATAATGACAATTATTTTAATATAGATTTGTTGTAAAAAAGTTTCATTAGTTAGTTTGGAAACAACAAAATAAATGCAAAAAGCTTAGTTTTTAGGGTTCCGTATACCAAAAGTGTAAAGGAACCCTATTGCTTTCGCTACGCTGTCCATCTGTCCGTCTGTCACAGGCTGTTTTTTCGGGAACCGTAAGAGCTACGGACCTGAAATTTTCACAGAATATGTAAAACTTTGGCCGCTACAAAAACAAATTTATGACAACTAAAAATTAAAGGGTGTTTTAAATCGAGCAACGAAACATGTTGAAATACTATCAGTTAATGTAATTTTGACTATGTAATTTAGACAATTTGCTGTATCTTGGAAACCGTAAGAGGCAAACATTTGAAATTTTAAAAAGCTGTAAAACTAAAAATTTTCAAAATTAAAAAAATTTCAAAACGAAAAATCGCCAAAACAAAAAAGCGCTTAAAGGGAAAAAAAGCACCAAAAGTAAAAAAAAAAATTGCTAAAACGCAAAAAATCACCAAAACTAAAAAGATCGCCAAAAAACTAAAAAAACGCCAAAAACCAAAAAAAGTAGTTAAAAAAGAAAAAAATCACTAGAAACTAAAAAAAGATAACAAGAAAACAAAAACGAAAAAGTCGCCAAAACAGAAAAACTGTCAAAACCAAAAAAAAAAAATTCGCTTAAGCTAAGAAATCACTAAAAACCGAAAAAATCCCCAAAACCGAAAAAAGCGCCAAAATTGGAAAAAACGCCAAAACTGAAATAAATCGCTAAAACTAAAAATATCGCCAAAAAGTGAAAAAATCGTAAAAAAAACACCAAAAAAACCAAGAAATCGCCAAAAGTAAAAAAATTGGGAAAAAAAAAACCAAAAAATTGCGAAAAACTAAAAATCGCCAAAATGAAAAAAGCACCAAAACCAAAAAAAAAACGCCAAAACAACGAAGAAAAACTTAAAAATAAAAAAACTAAAATTAAACGGAAAAGCAAAACAAAAAATTGTCAAAATGAAAAAAGGGCAAAAACGAAAAGGGATATGGTATGTGTGTTCGTACGGAACACTTCGTGTGCGAGCCTAAGTCGCACTTTAATGAATTTATTTAAATAATTATTGTTCAGCAAGCTTATATCGCTCCTTTAATGCAATGTTGTCATATCTAAAAAAATAAATTTTTAATTTACTGAAAAAAACGTATTCCTGCATACCTTCTTTATATGTAAAAAATTTCCAGAAGAATTTAATCTAAACCGAAGTTACTTATATCCACTAAAAATCGAATAGCGATCATATACTTGCTAACATTTTTAAAACTTTAAACGCGTTTTCTCAAGATTCATTTAATCACATTATGTCAAGTTTCACATTTTTCTTTGCAATATGACTACGTTGCAATAAAGCCGCGATACGGCTTATTATCAAAGCTCATGTCGTTATTATCTTAAAATATTTTTTTTCTATTTTTGTTAAATTTATTTAAAATAAAAGTTTATTGAATTCTCATAGTGTACACAAAAATTCTGTGTTAGCTTGCTTGACCATGAAATAATTTGTTTAATTCAAGAAAAATATTCGTATTATAGATTGAATTTCTTTCATATAGTTACAGTATGGATTAATTTACATGTATTTTTTAAATACATTCGCATAGGTTCTATTATAAGACCAGACATCATGCATGCACAATATGTAGCTACAGATGATGAAATACTAACGTCACTGTATTATTTACACTGGTACTTATTAGTTGGAGAATCTTTCGTTAGGAATGAACGGTCACTACATGGCACAGTGCATTTGATCGAAAAGTAAATGATAATAAAAAAAACCTGAGAATATCAATGAAGGAGAAGTTAGGCTTTCAGAATAATTTAAAGTTTTAACACCGACGCCCCTACAGTGTGAAAATGCTTAATACTGCGGGTATGAAAAAGTCTAACGCTTTTTAATTATCGTAACTGAAGCGGTAGCTTGTGAAGGGTCTTTCGCCTTTTTTATTTTTGCCAATGCACTTTTATCACGAAAAGCAATAGATTAAGTCTGTGAACTATTGACAAAACAACTTAACTAAATTTTTCAAATTTTCAGGAGAGAAAAAATATTAATAAAGAGCAGATTGAAAGTTTTTGTGTACGCGCTTAAGAAAAAAAATCAAATTAAACATAATTAATCGATCTCGATTAGGATTTTATCAAAAATTTTTTACGTTTTTTGCCACCTTTGAAACTGCCTGGCAAATTAACAAATATGGTGATAAGTTAATTTTTTAAAATAAATATTAATATTTTTGTTACTAAACATCGTACAAATATGCTGCCTAGACCAAAAGACGCGCGTTAAAATTATGAACTTATACATAGCAATATTTGTATAATTGCCTTAACAAGACTTAAGTGCTTTTGTCACAAGATACATACACTCAAAATATTCTGTGCGTAAAATTAACTGAAATTTTAATCTAAAATAATAGAAAATTCAATTAAAAACCGGTCTACATATTTTTCATTTAAATTTAACAAAAAGTTTATATAATTTTAAATGTTAAAAGTCAACTGACTTAAAACCGTAAAAAATTAATCGTTCTTCCTTTGCTCGCATCAATTTAACTGTCACAAGAACTAATCGCAACTTCCGTAAAAATAAAAGATGTTTACCTTGTTTCTGATATTTTTACTGTTTAATAATCAACCACAAGCTCCGTAAAAACAAATGATATTTATTTTTAAATGACCTAAGGTCATGTTAAAGGTTCTTTTCACAGTTCATTACTGGGAATCGTACAAAGATCCTCCAGGTTTGAAATGCAAAAACAACGAACTATATTTAAAGCAACCGAAAATCCGTATTAATGTGTACATAGTTTTTTTAATGAATGTTAGAATCAGTTAAAAATAAGAGTGCTTATATTTTTAAATGTTTATTGATTTAAAAATTACTGCACGGAATACTTCTTGAATATAGTACATTCCATTACTGTAATAATTTTGTGAGTGTATGTTAACTAACATATTAATCATCGCTATTTTTGGAGTTTTAACACCCCGTAACAAATCTTAAGCTAAAAAACTGGAAATTATCTTATTGTCTTGTTTCCGAATTCCGAAAACTAACGATTTTTGATACCGGTTAATATTTATAACAGTTACGTTTTTTTTAATTGAAGTTGCTAACTTTGACTATTAGTCCCACTGTACATTGTAAACATTTTTGCAAACAAATGATGCATGTAGGAGTGGAATACAATTATTATTCAGACTTTCTCATAAAATTAAATCACAGAAATTGTAAAAATTGTATGGAAATTTGTATGTCTGCTCTAGTTAAAGGGTAAAATTATACTTCTCACGCGTTTTAAATTGTTATGAACTGTTTTATTGTTGTTTTCTCTTGTAATAATATATTTTTTGTGGACTCTGAGTTAAAATTGAAACGAAATGAAATATGTCGTGCTTAATATTGGAACAGATATATGATATTAGTTTAAAATATTAAGTATACATTTAATTAATATTAAAATATTAGTATTAAAAATAATGCAGTGCTAAACAAAATTAAACATAATCTAAAAATATACGAAAACTTCGAAGGATTTGTTAAATAATATGCGTAAGAAATGAACTGAATGCTGCTGAGACAAACTCTTTTAATTTTTATTACTTAAAGATACAGTGATGGCCAATACTTTTCAACTACATACACAGAAGAATAGAGTAATAGGTTTTTCTTAAATACAGTGTATGTTTTTAGAAGAATGTGAAACTCTTAAATTGTGAAATATTTCAGTATGTACCTAATTATTTTAGCAGAGACTCATGTAATGAAATACCCTCCTAAAAATCTCTGAAATGGAAGTTTTTGCCCTGTAAATTTTCCACTAACGAAGTCTTACCCTCTAAATTCGAAGTAAATTTTTTTCTTGTTACAGCTGTGCTCTGCGTTCGTATTGTTCAGATTACGAACAATAAACAATAACTAAACATACAATTTATGCCCGTAATTTCAACAAATAGATACCTTTCAATGTCAAGGTACCTATACGCAGAAAAAAGATATGGTTGCGTCATGGTTGCGTCAACAATGTGATATATCCCGATATAGATTATGGTTGTGACAAATAATAGAATATAATAGGGGAAAGATCTGGCCCAAAGGCCGGCACTGCGACACCTAGTGGATCTTTTGTGCCATAGATCTATAAATTAAATCAAGCTCTGCATGACTTTCATTATGAAATTCAGCACAGAGGTTGGCGAGCTCCGCTTAACATTATGCGAACACAGAAACTCAGAATGATAAATACGCCTTCTACTATTACATAAGACAATACACTCACACAGAAAAAAGTATTACTTATATCCAAGGAATTTTTTCATAAATGCTATGAATCTATCATGATAATTTTTTTCCAAATTATTTTCATTCCAGCTAGGAACTTTTACATAAATTAATTCATAAATTCTTTAAAAATAAGTTTTAAAAATTCAGTATTGAACTTGTATAGTCTGTTGTACTAGGCACAACTATTTCCTTTCTGCCAAACGGACTATTTGATATTATGTAATTATATTTTTACTTTATATAAATAGAAAAGCATTTTAGAATTTGTTGACAAAAAAGTTGAAAATTTTTTTCAAAGCAACTTTGATTTCATAAATTTATTTATTGAAAGCTAAATTCATACTGGGAATGAAAAAATTCCTGTATTTTATTTATAAATTACTAAAATATATGAACAATAGATTATGAACTTTTTGCATACTATTTATGTTCAAACTTTTTTCTGTGCACAGAGAATTTGTACATTTGTCTCATCCACTTCCAAGCATAAACAGCACAAGGATGAATGAACTTGGTTACTTTTCCACAGAGGATAGTTCAGTCCAAAGTGGCCAGAGAGAAAACCAGTAAAAAGCCGTAAATTATTCCTGTTAAAATTCAAGATGCCACTATATGAAAATGGATGCATCAATGCCTTGGCTTGTCTTTAACCAGCCACACTTCCTTTGCGGTCGATATGTCATTTCCTCTGATTAGGCAGTAGACCAGTTTACGCCACAAAACGGTTGTGGGCCCATAAGAGGAGCAGCAGAGGCCCTCCTGGGCAATTCATCCGCTTCCTCATTACACGGATAACCACTGTGGCCAGGTATCTAGTAAATGGAAACCTTGTTCCGTATCGATAGCTCCTGTAGTGGGCCAAAGCACTTTAAACAAGCTTAGAACGGAATTCTGAAGAAAGGAGGGACTTAAGAGCTGCCTGACAATCGGAAAAGATAGCTATATGCGCGCCATTAATGCCCCTACTTAAATTAATATGAGCACACTTTGGTGATCGCTAGTATTTCCTCCTGAAATTCCGTAGGTCATTTGCCCATGGGCACAGAGATTTTCACGTTGGGTCCACAGACTCCAGCGCCATCTCCATCTTTTTGGATCGATCCGTATACCAGTATAAACTTCTGGAATCCACACTGGGACTGTTTTTTCCCACGTTGCCCTAAGCGGAATTGTGACATTGAATCTCCTGTCGAACCTAAGTTCACAGTTTATCCTGTCACTAGGCATTCCTAGCAGCTCTCTACAGGGCTAGTACTCAAGATCGATGAATGCCCATTGCTGACACGACGGGCAGAGTGCCCGAGACCCATCCTATAAGCAACCATTGCCGCAGAGGATCTTATAAAGGGTGTTAATCCAATCAAGGCCTCAATGTCCAAGGTTGGACGTGACCTCATAGCGCCTGTAGTAAGAAGACACGTGACAAATACGATTTTATTGTTTTAAATGATTGCGAACCTTTATTAGTTTACGACAAACAAACTCATGTTTACATATAATCATGCCATTATTAGTAGGGATGTAACGATACGCCGTTTTGCCGATCCGATACCGATTCCGATATTTAAAAATAAATATCGCCGATACCGATTCCGATACCGATACGAATATTGAAATTAAGTTCAAGTTTAGATTAACAAAACTCAAGCGCAATTTTTTTATTATACAAAACTACATTATAAGAGAAATATTTAAAATTGATAAAACATTGGAAGTAATTTTTAAGGAGCTACATTTTCTTTGCTTCCAAAAAATCTATATTAAAAATATGCAGATAATTAGTAGAAAAGCAAGTAAAAAATTTTAATTCCTTTATAATTTAAAAAAAATACCCGCCATGCTTTTTAAAAAATCGATTTTTTAAAGGACATTTATCAACTAATATTCTTCTAAATAGCTTAATTATTAAAAGACTTCTAAGTTTATATTTATTCACTTAAATTTACATGAAAATACAGTTCTGAGTTTAAATTCGCATAAAAAAAAAATTGTGAAAATGGGTGATTTTGTATCCTTTTTCCTTGAGGAAAAATCATTATAGAATACCGAAAAAGAAATTTGTCCTAGCATCGCTTCCAATTCGGTGATTGGTAATCGAAAAACAGAACTTCTTGCAATGGCAAGGATATGTAAAACTAATTAGAAATTATCCAAATTTGCAATACTTTCAGATCGCGAATTCTATATTTTCATGACTTCTTTGGAGTATCTATTTTTTTTTTGCTGGAATAAGATTTAAAAAACAACGACTTGAATTTGAATTCATGGTAAAATTAACAAAAAATAAATATTTTTTTACAAAATAACAGCATAAAATACAGTAGTTTTCCGGTTTAACGAACATTCGATTCTGCGAACATCGCTTTTAACGAACAGTTCAAGATCAATTCGCTGCATTGATTATCTTATATAACGAACAAAAATATTTTTTTGTGCTCAGTTTAACGAACAAATAAGATTCATAATATTAATTAAAAAACTTATTTTAAGAAATTTCTTATACAAATAACTAAAAACAAAGCGAGTAGAAAAAAGTAGCGCTATCTTACAATAAAAAATACAATTCTAGTTATTTATTTATCCATAAACTGGTTATTCTACATAAGTACTGCGTATAACGTACTTTTCAGTTTAACGAACGGGCCTGACAAAGTACTGGTTCGTTAAACCGGAAAACTACTGTATTATTAATTTTTAAAATTGATATTAATAAGATTTAAAAAATATCGAAGTGAATTTAATTCACGGTAAAATCGAACAAAAATAAATTATTTGTTAAAAAAAACTCGAAAATTTTTTTAAAAGTATCGGTGTATCGACAGTAAAGTATCGTCGATACCGATGTATCGGAAAATCTGAAGTATCGCCGATATATCGGTATCGGTATCGGTATTCGTTACATCCCTAATTATTAGCATTCATAAAAATTGCAACAAAATTGCATTGAACAATATATATTGTCAAAAAAATTCACACTACCATCATTGTATTTTTAAAAGTGCAACAATAGTATGATTTTACAGCAATAAAATATAACAAGAATCATACTATTTTAAAGCAGTTTGGTTTCAGTCAAACTATGGTTGCATCCAAAAAAGTTTTTGTTTACACACTTGCTTGAATGTTTTGCTGTCATTTTTGTGTTCTAAGACAAAGAAAATTTTTGGCTGGACGAATGTTTGAACTTACATCACGATATTTCGAGACCAACCGTGATCTCCTTATTAGAATTCTTGTCCGCTCAGGCCTCACTACCAATCACGACAGCTGCAGTCAAGAAGTTAAATATCCTTTAACTTTAATCAATTCGTCTGAGGCACCTTGTAAGTTTTTCAGCTTTCGGCTGAAGCACCTTGTAATTTTCTCAGTTTTCATTTGATGGTTTGCTGGCGCGGATCCAGGGAGGGGAAAAAGGTATATTTCTCCCTCCAAAACTAATATAACTCATTTTTTTGGAGTTCCTCCCAGATCTTAAGCTGGATCCGCGACTGATGGTTTGGAAATTTATTATTTCCTTTGCGTTACGAAGGGAGGTGTTTTACCAACAGTGATAAAGCATTACGTACTTGTGGAAAGCATCTAATTTGAAATATCCCCCGAAAAGGATAAGCTGGATCAGGGCTTGTGCCTACCACTGGTATTTTACACCATATCCATCAAAAGCGACTTTTTGAGTAAAGTTTTATGGGATGGCGATTACGCAACTGTAAAGTTCAGTGCTTCACCGAAAGCCCAATCGTAGTTATCCTGGCCACATTAGGTTTGAATCAGCACTATCCTCGATAAGGCCAATTGGGAGGAGAGTAGCATTCCTGTGCATTCCAGAATTTTGTACGGATCCAAATGTTCAGTATAAAAAACCAAAACTGTTAAATTTTTCTATTATTCAGTTAAAATGGATTTGGGATACTTTAAGCTTTATTTTCCTACAACAAGATTTTTAGAAAACACCATTTTTCCGTGCTAATATTTTTATAGCAGAATGACAAGACTTGGGCGAATTTAAGCATTTCTGGTTTTTGATGTTGTATAAAGACATTGGTTCAAAATAAAACTATCACTTCATTGGTGATAATCTGACGTGACCTCTTATATTTCACTTTAAGTACTTCAGATGAGCTTAAAAAGTTTCCCATTGTTTTTATTGTTAAATCAAACAAATAAATCTATCGTTTTCTTGAATAAGCGCGGATGTCCATTTTTGTGGATTTTGAGTATTGATGCCAAATTACATTGTTTTATATGCTCTTTTACATGGACCAAAAATTTCGCAATAACATGGACCCATTCCGATTATTTTTTTTAAAGAACGTAACTTCTTAATTCATTTTAATATTTTTCACCTATAATGAACTAAACCGACTTAACAATTGCGTGCTAGCAATTTATTCCCGTTGAAAAAACACATAGCCACATACGTTGTTACTTTTGAACACATTTCTGAAATTTTTTTTTTAAATTTTTATTTTTTTTAAATTTTTTTAATATATTAAATTTTTTTTTTTCAGGCAAATAAATCTTGTGTGATTGAATTAGTTCAATGTAAACAACTGTTATCGAGATAAGAGTTTCTTCTGCACACACTTTTAATGTCCTTGGTAAATTGTTTTTTAATTATTCTCTACCCAAACTTCTTACCACATACATATGTTTACATGACTGTCCAAAAAAAAGTTTGATAAAAATTCATAGATTAAAAATTAAGTATTTCGACTCTCCTGAAAAATTTGGTTTTTAGACATAAGCGCTTATTCAAGAAAACCACAGAAATTAAGTAATCTTTTTATTGTATTGTGAAAATTAAAAACATATTGTGTGAATTTTAATATTTGAAACTCGTACAAATTAAACACATAAATTTAAAATGAACCCATAATTTCATTCATAGTCAGTATAATTAATAATAAAAAATATCTAGTTGCTTTTCTTTGTCTCATTATATTTAAAGAAACACTTCATTCATTCATTTGGTTTAGTTTCATTTAGTACAGAAATAAGGGGAGAAACCTTAAACCTTAGGTGTCATCAAAACTCTTAAGTTGCAACTTGCAAGTAAAACCAAGCCAAGTTTATAGACTTGCAGCTCGTTAGAAATAATAAAGAGTTATGTACACATTTCTGTAGCATATTTTGTGAAGTTTGTTGAAGGAGAGAGAGGGAGAGAAACATACATTAAACAAGACCTGTGGCCAAAAAAACTTCTCATGCATGCATAAACCTTTTAAATGCTTCAGATTATTATATAAGTTTACCAAGACTGACATTCTTCGAGTGCACTAAAGTACAACAATAATGAAGGGTGAATGATGTAGGTAACCACTACAGCATTACAATAATCAAGAAAGACAAGGTTACTTAACGCTAATGTTTATAATTACTATGGGTGTTATTAATAATATTTAAAAGAAACTCGCAAAGATAAAGACATTTTGGTCAATGTTATTCTAAGTATTGTTGAACTTTAAACAGATTTGTGCATAGGTATTATGTGTGTGTTACATTTGAAGGCAACACTCTTACAGGTGTGTTATACTGTCAGGGTTTTTCTGTTTTATGAGTGCCGTTTAAAAACAAAAACCAACCGTTTGAGGTCGTTTTGTGTAAACCTTGTTAATATTTATATCCCGATTGCCATATCTTTAATTTTCTCACCCCTAAAAGTGAAATCCCTAAATTTAAGTTTTTTGAAATAATCCATTTCATTTCATTATTTTGAAGGAGCCAAAATTTGTATGTGATTTTAATATAATATACACTAAATTTAATCTTTATTTAACTAAAATTCCCGAACCTATTGACATGGCTTATCGCCATACGCTAATGACATCCGTTATTTCTGGACATTTTATCCTTAAAATTCATTTAAGCGTTGAAAGATCTTAAAAACGGAAAGTTGGCTTGCATATATTTTTTGATGGTTGTTCCTTCAAAAACTCCATAATTTATAGACTGATTTGAAAAAAATGTGTAGTTGTTATGAAAGACTATCAGTCCAATCATGAATATTTCCTAGGAATTTCTTTCCCCCGGAAAACACTTTTCTCGATAAAAAATTCCTCCAATCGTAAACTTTTCGGGAACAAAAATATGAAACAGTGGCATCATTGAATAACAATGGCTGGTGTTTTGCCTGTTGTCATTTATTTATTCAGTGTTTTTGTTCCAAAAATAAATAAAATTCATTTTTTAATTAAATTTAAAACAAAATTAATTTAAAAAAGTGAATAAAAAAGTAATAACTTAGCTGTACAAGCATTTGTGAAGGATATTGGTGCTGTAGAAGAAAAAGATCGTGCAAGTTACTCTTTGCTGTATTTATCGAAACCAAAAGCAATGGATCGATTAAAGTTAAAAAAATGTTGTGTTTGTGCTTTATTTGTGGTGTTCGACCTACAAGAACAATAAACAATTTTTTTATTGATAGAAATTCTGTTTTATTTAAATATTACATCGATTTTTATGCAAACTCCCTTCTGTTTTGCAAGTGAAAAATTCCGGGGGAAAAAACGAATTTTTTCCGACGGGATTTTTATTCATAATAGGAAAAAAGGGAAAAGTGAAAAACTCTCACTGAATTTTTGTTTGTGATTGGGATGTATATGTACTGATATTTTTTTTTGCCATGTCTGTCCATTTATCTTTGTGTTTTGCAGTTTTTCATAATGTTAAATTTTAAATTAATTAATTTTTCCCTTGTTCCTTGGAATATTAATCATGCCCAATTCTTTCTGAATATAACGTTACGAACCTTAGCCTAATAGTCAATTTGGATTCACAAAGCAAATACGTTCGAAATAATCATATTAATTAATTAATTTTAATTTAATATACATTTTTTCCTGCGAGTGTCAGTAAAGATACGACAGAAACCAAAATTCAATGTGGGACGAAGAGACGTAAAAAGTGAACTGTAAAACAAAAAATCTTAAACCAAACTGTCGCAATAGTGGTTCCCGGATGTAAAAGTCGCTTGTTTTTTTTTATAATTATTCTAAATTTTAATGTCATTAACTTTTAGTTATTATTTTACACAAATATTTATATATGCACTAGTTTTTTTCGACCCGGCGATGCACGGGCTTTTGAGGAAAAGACATTAATGCGTTATTCATCGTCTATCTGGTCTAGTAATATGGACGAAATAACTCTGCTAAAAAAACCGATTTCGATACAAAGCTCCCATTGAACAGATTACAACATGGACGCAATTATGCGTTAGGTCAAATAGTGTGTCCTTTTACTAATTGTGTGTTCGTCCACAATTTTTTGTAGTATCAATCCTTTTATTTCCTTTCAAATAAAAAATTTTGAAACAGTTATGGGACTAAATAAACTTCAGACAAATCCTTAAAAAAAAACTTTTTTTTTAAATCGGTTCACAAATGAGAGAGTTCAGCATGGGGGGGGGGGAGGAAATTTCCCCGTCGATTTTGAAAAAAATATTACAGAATAAAACTGCAGGCAAACCCTTTTAAACAAACTATTTTTTTTGAAAATCAGTTCACATATGACAGCGTTAATCATGGAGAAGCAAATTTCACCACCGATTTTCGAAAACAAATTATGGGACTAAGCTTCAGGCAGACCATTTTAACAAAAAGAAAGAGTTGAAAATCGGTTCACAAATGCCAGAGTTAAGCATTTGGGAGGGGCGTGGGGGGTCAAATATCCCCACCGATTTTGGAAAATATTGTGGGACCTAACTGCAAGCAAATCCTTTCAAACCAATAAAGAATTTTGAAAAACGGTTGACAAATGACAGAGTTGTGCGTAGAAGGAGGTTTTGACCAATCTTATACCCTGCCGGTCAAATATCTATTTGTGTACCTAATTTCATTTAAATCGGCTCAGCCGTTTAGGAGTGATGCCGTAAAATCGGTCCAAAAATTTAGAATATATTAATAGTGGGGCAAATACCTATCCGTGTACCAAATTTCATTTAAATCAGCCGTAACAAAAATCTGCAAACAAACAAACAAAAACGCACTTAATTTTTTATAATATATGGATTATGTATGTAGTTATAAGTACAGTCGACTCTCGATAATTTGAACTACAAGGGGCCAGAGAAAAATTTTAAATTCTTGAGATTTCATATTAACAAAAACTCAAATTTAATTGTAATTCACTAAACAGAAACCAGTTCAGTGCCTCGTTTTTGTAGCTAATGTGAGAGTTTCTCGCATCGAAAATTTTATTATCATTCTGTGAAAAACGGGATGAGTGGGAAAAAATTAATACTTTTGTATTTTTATTAGGTTTGCAGGGCGATTGATATATTAATTCAACTAATATTCTATGAATCGGATGACAAGTATAATTATTAATATTTTCTCTATTGGAGAACTTCTCACAAGTTACAGAAACGACGCACAGATTATAGAGCGTAGAAAAGCCAAAATTCAATTTATAGATCTTTGGCTAACAAGATGGCATTCCTGTGTATAAAGCAATGCATATAAACTATAACGAATGATTATATAATTTTTTTTACAAAATACAGCACATTAAAATAACTCCAATTATTAGGGGCAGAGTCTACAAATTACAATTACAGCGTGTTGGCGAGCAAGATGCCATTCAAATAATTTCAAATTACCAAGGGGGCTAAATTAAAGGATTATTTCAACTTATTGAATGTTTTTCAAGGAAACTGGGAATTAGTTCAAGTTATAGAGAAATTCAAATTAACGAGTTTCAATTTATCGAGAGTTGACTGTATTTTAACTAAATGTAAAATTCCCCTGGAAACATTTTAACTTTTTTCTAATGTTTAATTTCAAAAAATGTATTTTTATTTCAAATCTTATCATCAAAAAAATTTTAATGGTTTTTAATGCTGTTTGTATGACTCACAACCAGTGACAGACAATCTCTCGTAATAGCTGCAAATGAAACTTGACAAATAAAAAGCCGGTAGAAGATTTACTAAACAAGTTTATTCTTTTGTTAAGGAAAGCCCGAAATTGTAAAAAATAGTTCAAAGCAAAACAAAAAAAATCTATTTGACAAAACATGGTAACAAATTTATTTTAAAAAATTTAAAGCTTTAGTTATTTTTGTTTTGTTTAAAATATCAACATTTTTAGAGTAACAACAAATAATATTCTATTGTACAATAATTTTAAACGACTACGTATATTGCTGAAAATAAGAGTACTTAACTAATTTTACCAATAATATAACCCAGGGCCGGAAAATGCTTTTTTGATTTTGTAACAATTATAAAAGAAATGTACCTCTTGCGGCCCTTTTCACAATGAACGATGAAAAGTTAACGTGCACTTATCGGCAAGTTTTGTATGCCGAACTTGCCGTAAAGTCCACGTTAACTCTTAATTGTACATTGTGAAAAGGAACGTTAAACCAATATTTAAAATTACTATTTTTTAAATTCGATTACAATACGTTTCAGTTTAGTTGGAGAAAAAATGTTCTTAAATTATATATTTGAACCAATTGGAGTTAGTTGACTTCCGGTCCGTTCTGTAAATCGAGTAGATTTAAAACGACTCGATTAAGAATATTAAATCCACTAATTGCAAAATTTTTCAGACGTTTTTGTAGTTTTCTATTTTTTCGAGCTTAAAATATCATACCTCATATTAATTTATTATACATAATTAAAAATACATCAATAAGACCATTATTAATATTTGAAAAATCGAGGAATTTAGTCGGACTCGGTGATCTTGGTCTCAGGCCTCTCAATTCCTCTCATGTTTATAAATAATAATGTCTTTATTAGAGGGATGCACAAGTATACTCGAAAGTACTCGTATGTATGTTTGTGTTTGTAGGCATGCATATTTTTTGTATATATGTATGTATATATGGTCGTGGCTATGTATGGACATACATGTGCATGCATGTATATATGTATACCTACACAAATACATAAGATCATACATATATGCTCACACGAAATTCATATGAGTACAATCTACGAATACATTTGAGTACTCTTTGCAGCCCTCTAGTGTTTATCACCTCGACAAATAAAATATCGACAACACAAAATCTACAGAAACATCATTCCATTTGATGGTGATGCAACATACATATAATGACTAAGTGTCATCAATATGAAGACGATGTGTCATATTCTGTTTCGTTTGCGTGTTTTGTGTATGCATGTATGCAGCTTCAATATATGTGTTTGTGTGCGTTTGTTTACAAAAAACTGTTACACATATACGGAGGGGAAATATTGAAGAATATCAAAATGCTTTTGATTTTCATAACAAACGCACACAAGCACATATATTGAAGCTAAAATATGTATCTGTCTAGCAGCCACTTAGTTTTGTGATAGCAATGATGATGAATGTAAGTGCGTCAAAGCGATGTAACATTTTTCAAAATTCAAAAATCTTCAATCAGATGAATTATTCAAATTTATTTTTAAATGAAAATTGCATAAAATTGTTGTCGGTGCAATTTGGTATCAAATTGTTGTCGTTGCAATTTGGCATCAAATTTGGCATCGTTGCAGTCATGGCATAGATGGCACTTAAAATATGAAAAAATTCTATGATGTTCACAACATTGATATTAAATTTACACCAACCAGCACCCATGTTCTGTAACTGGCGAGAACTTTTCGCATCGAAGAAAAATTTAATAAATATATTAATCATCTAGTTTTTTTAGAGCGTGTCTACAAAATAATTAATCTGAATACATTAAAATAAACAAACGAAAATTTAATTTTCAATATATTTATCTTGTGTTTCATAGGACGATAACAATTTTCTTCCATTGAAAACTTCTCACTAAGTTACAGAATATGGGTGCAAGTCCAAAATTTATAAAAAAGTACAATTGTACCATGATTTCCACCTCTGTTTTAAGCGTATTTTGTGGGCTGTTAACAATACTCACGCAAACACAAATACGTTCTTACTCTCCTTTTGTCATATACTCTTTTCTTTTTTTGTTTGACGGAGATGTTAGGTAACATTATCCAAATAGTACTTTTTTATAAACAAGTATTTCCTGTAATACTGTATACTTATTAGCGGAGCTCGGATTTAAATAGTCCGAAAAAAATAATGATAGAATATTGGGATAAATAATCAGAAATGGAGAATTTCGTACTAACCAAAATTGATTTAAATTGTCATTGAATATAAGAAATTTCATTAAAGCTAAATTCCTACTCAGTAGTATCCACCTCAAAAAGTGATAAAAATAAGGAAATTTATGTGGCCAATAAAATATGTACTTTGCTAAATAATTTCGTATTTTCCCAAAGTTAAGGTCGAACTGGCCATTTTTGTTTGTTTGTTATCTAATTATAACGCAATAATGGCCTATGTCCGCCATTATTTTTAATAAATTTATCTAATATATTGGTCATAGAGGAGATAATGTTGAGGCAGGTCTCAACAGGGTTATCAAATCATATTTCCTGGATTTGTTGGCACAACCGATTCTGTTTTTGCATGATTGACTTGGCCACTCCATAACACTAACTTTATTTTACTGAAACTAACCACTTACTAACTTAGAAGACTGTTTGGCGTCGCTGCCTTGCTGGAAACACGAACATGGCGGCATTTGCTTATCTGCATAAGGCAACACGACATTTTGCACAATATTGCTGTAGATTTCCTTGGCCATAATTTCTGAAATGTGGTGAGTATAGGGGCTACACCATACCAAGAAAATCATCCCCAAACAGTTATGTTACCGCCACCATGTTGAATTGTTTTTTTTAGTATAACGCTTGTTGAATTATTGGCCCTTTGACCTTCTTACATTTCCTCCATTGCTCTAGAGCATATTATGACAATTTCTAGTTACTTCCGGGCCACACCACATCTTATGACGATTTTCAACATGTTTCCTTTTCTGTAAACTCTTTTTTTCAACATAGGAACTTTTCGAGCTATTCGTCCAGGAAGTTTAACATCACATAGCCGACCCTGCACTGTTGTTGCCGAAATTTCATTATTTAATTCAGCTGAGATTGCCCTAGATTATTGAAAGAGGGTTCTCGTTTCGACAGCATTGATATGTATCCATCCGTAATTGGGCCCACTTTTTCACAGCAACATGTTTTTTAGGGCTTATTCTGTTCCCAAACCCTCTGAACAAGTCTCTACTCTTAAACTGTGCAAGGCTGTGTTCTAGACATTTATCATTGATGTTAATACTGATGTTAGATTATGGCCAGTTCGACCTTAACTTTTTTGAAAACTGGATATTATTTAGCAAAGTACCTATTTTATTGGCCACAGGAATGTCCTTATTTTTAATGAATTTTAATCTGTACCTCGTTTCTGTATTTGTCGCATCGTAAAAGCTTTCACATGAAGTTTGAAACAAGAAAGTCAATCATTTCCCGATTTGCGAGTAGATACTGTTTCTGTATTTCAATGTGAAAAACTATCTTATTTATTTGAACAAGCCAAGCCGATGGAAAAGTTTTTACGGAGGCGCTGAAATATTTGCATACAAAACTATGTTATTTATTAAACAAAAAATACTTTATTGAATGTGTTTTATACGTTTTGTATATCTACCGATAATGTGTCGTATATTAAAACGATTGTAAAATACTTTTCAATAAAAGAGAAAACTCGTTCAGGATTTGCCATCGGCAGAGCGCGATCGCAATACAAAGAACAGTCGGCGACTAGCTATCAGCCGGGGAATAATATTTATTTTGTAAAAATATTTATCAAAGAACTAATTTAAAACAAAATAATTAAATATGTTAATTATTTTATATTATCCATATATATTTTGAAAGTCTATCATTTAATATTTTTAATTTTAAAAAACTTCACATCGTTTTTAAATGTGAGGAATTTTTACGGCGTTAGTGTAAAACTGTTCACAAAATGTTATAACAGAAACACTTTTTCTCACTTCCTGCCAATAATTGTTGGAAAATATCTTAAATGAGAGATGGTTCTCGCAATGTCAAGGTACAGGTACATTTTACATAAGTATACTTAAAAGGTACCGCTAAAACATATATCCGCTTAATGAATAGAGTGTAACATTTTAACCCAAAAAGTACTTTATTACCATTCGTACTAGCCACAATAAATAAATAAAATATCTTAACAACCAAACAAGCAGTATCTCCAAATGAACTTTTCATTTTGGTTCACAGAACTTTATATTCATAAAACTCATTTAGTCTTAATTCATACCTACTGCAGTTAACAATTAATTTTTATTTTTATTTTTTTTTATGATTCTTTTGTTTTACCTTTGTTTTTGTTAACAATAAAGAGAATAGAAATAATAAAAAAATATACACATTTCAGTGTTTTTTAAGTGTTGATTGTTCTTTTGTTGTTACTGGTTTCATCACCTGTCTGTCTGTCGTTTTTAACTTTTTCTGTTGCTGTTGCCTATAAAGTACGTTGTCGCTGTTATTTTCCTGATAAGATTACGTTTACTTTTTTTACATTTTATTTTTGTATTGTTTTACCTAAAAATTTGTTTCAATATTTATTTAAGTTTGAAACATACAAATATACAATATTAATTAGTATTTTTAATTAAATACACAAACTGAATCATTGTCATAACTTGTGTTTCTCTCGTTCTAATAGTTGGTAAAATGGACACACAGCTTGTGTGGGCCCGTGATCCGGTTGAAGGTTATATACAGTGTCAAATATCGGAAATCGGTGCCAAGGAATTCGAAGTCACACCTTTAGATCGCAAATATCCAAAACGATCATGTGCCGTAGAAGATATATTTTCATCGTGCGATGGACCACAGGATCATGATGACAATTGTGAGTATTTAAAAATTAATATAGCAAAAATTATTTCGAAAAGCACTCAAAACGAATAGCCAATTTAAACATATAAATCGTAAGATTTTTTATAATGAATAACTTACAAAAAATTTAAATTCATTAAAATGGGATAATATTTGTTAAAGTTATGAGACCAACAAAGTTTTTAATGCCCGAGGTAGTTAACTTTGACAGACATCCTATAGCCCACCGTGTCTTGCAACATGGTGGGAAATAGCTTAAATTTCTTAAACTTTATTATGGCACATACTCAGAAATCATTAATAAGTGCTAACTTTTTTAAGTACCTATTTAAGTTATTCACAGTTGGTTACTTTCAGCACGAAAAGTTTGCACTTAATTATGGGAAAAGCTGTAACTAAATGCCAACTAACATTCAAAGAACAGCTGATTACGTCCATTTCTAATGCGTTCAAAAAACAAACTTACAAAAAAGAAAATAAACTAGAGATGAGTTTTTGGTCAACAAAATTTTATTGATTAACTTAATTTTTACAGAACATAATTTCTTACAGAACATAAATTGTTTTTAATCGCTTCATAAGCTTTTTAATTAATTACAGTATACATACATATGTATATCGTTCAAAATATTATCGACATTTTATTTTCTCTATGTGCCAATATGCAGGGTTGCATTTCTTTCACCAACTAGTAGCAGTTGGTGCGCTAGTTATGAATTGTTAATAAGATCTATAACTGTCTATGAACTATTTTTTAGTTTCTGTTTTATTAGTTCCGACTTTGGTTATGATTTCTGAATATGTGCCTATGTCTACTCTATGATTTTTACATACATCGTTTTGTAATTGGATCGCAAGTTTCAAAGATACATATATCTATTACCAATTTTCTTTAGCAATAGGAACCACTGTGCGTTCGTTCAATATAATAGTGGGTAGTAATTACACTATTTTAGCGTCTTACACTTCATTTTTTATGTACGCTATTTGTATACTATTCTGCAATATGCTGATTTCTTTAAATTATACCACAGCAAGTTTAATTGGAGCAAAGAAAAAAATGCTTTTTAATTTCAGATTTTAAAGTCTCGTTTTTTTTCAAGAAAACCAGTCTTCCTCAATTTTATAATATAATTAAGCGTAATCATTATTGTATTATAGTTAATTTTTATACAATGCAATTTCTCAAAAAAAAAAAAATTACGCTCCAATTTACTGTATTTGAAACTTACATATTTATAACGACAATATTCTTCATTTAAACGTTCCAAATGAATAATATTTTAATTTGGGTTAAATGTTATACTTCAATCAGCCTACTAAATAAAAAAACTTATGTTACCATCCAATCTATTGTTGAAAAGTTGCACAAATTTGCATGACTTTCCATCCTTTTCATAATGCATAAAATTTCCCAACCAGAAAAATAATCGAAAAAAAAGAAATGAAATCGTGTTTTATTTAAATGGCACGATATTTATGGTAATTTTTGTAAATCAACTAAAAATCGTAGTAAATAAAAAATGGGAGAAAAAAATAAAAGATAATATAACCAACCATCAGCAGGAACAAATAGTCTCGTCGTAGACTAAAATGAGAAAAATTGTAACAGCGAAAACAAGCATTAAAATAAAAATTCAAATATAGAGTAGGGTGGGCCAATAAGTATAGGAAAGTGCTGCTATTTTTGCAAATGGCATCGTATGTCAGCTTTGCTTTGACATTCATGAAATAGACACGTGCGAAATATATACAGGTATGTTCTGACGCTCGCACGGTTGACAAATCGGATGTGAGTTGCAAATCGCCAAACTTGAAATTTCATGTTCTAAAACTCGCGCGTTTTTGCCGTATTGAATAGATCAGCTGTTTATTGAAATCGCCTTTGCAGAACAAAACAATGGACAAGCAAAGGCAAATATAATTTTTTAAATTTCATATTTATACAAATTGTAAGAATATGTTTACTGGTTTTGATGCAAATAAGAAGAAAACATATTTAATTTAATTTATTCAGGATTTTATTATTTCTTTAAAGTTGAGCTTAGTCTAAATTCATCAGTTCACTTCAGTATACTCTTGCGATTTGAACTCGCCAAAAGTCTGGCGATTGCGATTTACAGAACACCTTTCCTGAGAGTTCAAGTCACAATCGCAAATGTTATGCGAGATGCGAGTGTCAGAAAAAGCCCGATAGTCAGTAATAATGAATCGATGGTATACGCCTCAAGAACGTGGGAAATTTTACGAAGTGGATGATTTTCTATCAAAATTGATATTGAGAGACGAGGCCGATTTTTATTACATCAGCAACCACGTCAATAACAAAAAGTCTGTGTGCTGGGAGCGTGATAATCTGTACATTATTTATGAACCACCATTACACCATTAGGCGTCTGCATTTGGCGGACATGTGGTTCTAACAGATCGGTGTCAGTTGTCCTACTACACGCCATACAATGCGTATTTTGAAGGGTGATTTCCGAGCACGTATAATATCGTGTTTCGGTGATTTTGCTTCGCCAGCCACATCTCGCTATTTAACCGCCCTGAAGTTCTTGAAAGAGATCGATATAAATCACCGATACCAAAAGCAATAAGTTTTGAAAAAGTGCACCATGTCATACTTTATCAAAAGCCTTAGAATTATCTAGAGCCACCACCTTACATTCGCCGAAATGGTGTATAGTAAGTCAGCCGTAGAGCGTCCTTTACGAAAACCATTGTAGCGGTCGCTGAGTAAACTGTTGTAAAGGGTGGCGCATAAGTAACGTTAAGGCGCATAAGTAACGTTAAGATTTATTCAATGTATAACTCTTTTCTTTCTGCTTTTATTTATTTTTATTTATTTGAAAGATAATATCTTTCAAATGTAGCCCATTGTTTGATTCTACCTGACGTGCTCTTTCCAAAGCATTTTCCATAACTTTAAATTAAAAAATGTATTCACTGATCAAATCTTAACGTTACTTATGCGCCACCCTATACTTCACAAGATGGAAATTCACCATACTTTCCATCACTTTGGAAAGTACAGAGGGGCAGATTGTGTTCGATATTAACGTCAGTACCTAACTTGTGGCCTCACCTAACACCGACTGAAGTTGAGTGTTCACCACCAGCCCTGAGGTTCCCCGAAGGCACCTGTGTGACTTGCAAGAAACACACAAGTACTTTGAGTTATCTAAACTCCTATAACATTAGCAGCTAACCAAGAAATAACCAGCAAGCTAGAAGTGCATCACAAAGGCAGACGACTGTTATACTGGTCTTCCCAGCACCCGACCACAAAGCAGCACCGATGCAGCCACTGTTTGTTTAGCAACAAAGAGGCGAAGTCCAACCAGCCACTAGCACTTGTCGAGCATCAGTCATTAAACCAACAGCGATTTTGGCAGCAACCACAGCCATCACGTTGACTCCCGAAGCAGACCTCAACCAACAACCGGTCACGTAATCGACCTTCATGTTGAGAGTAAGATTAAGACGAAGTCTGCCAGCATATCCATCCCCATAGAAAGAGCGTAACCTTTTCGCAAACATCATCTCATCAACCGTCTAGAAATCAGGTCATTTGGGGGCTACCGGTTCCCGTGGCACCGGTGTTAGGCTATTGGTCAAGCCTCGAAAGAAAACCTCTAGAGGTTAACTATCTATCGACTTCGAACTTGGGTGAGGTCCTAGGTGCCTGTTCAGCTTCTATCAGACTCGCATAGGTGAACCTACTTCCTTTGAGTACTTATATGCACGCCCGTTACTCTGTTATTTCAGATATTGGCTAGTAACACATACGTTTTATGGGTAATTAGCTAAAGACATTAGTCTGGAGAAACCAATTACCCTTTTCTCCAGGAAGCACAGCACCAAGGTGTTGTTAACCAAAAGCAGTAGCAAGAAGTTTAGCATGAAGACTGTTCTCGTGCGAAACTTTTTTACGCCTTAGTACTCTAGCTCATAAATTTCTCGAATTTTGCGCAGCGAATCAGTGCTCTTACGCTAAATATTGAATACTTTCTCGCTGGAACAAGAAAATCTCCTTTGACTAACGCGAAGGATATGAAAAAGAAAGATCGTGGTTCTTATGACTATCGATTCGAAAAAGAAAATGATCTGTTATTTGTATGATGGAAAGATAGCAGTATTTGTACAATGGGAACCAACTACGATACAATTGCACCACTACGAACGATTAAGCGATGGTGTTCAAGCAACCGTGAGAAGGCTGATGTGGAGATACCCCAATTATTCCAAAATTACAACAAAAACATGGGTGGTGTTGATGAGCTCTATCAGTCAATCTCGTTATATAGTTCTGCTGTTCATGGTAAAAAGTGGTGGTGGGTATTATTTACATTTATGCTGGATTTGTCTATTGCTAACGTTTGGCGCTTGCATGTACTAAGCAATGAGAACCCCATGGATTAGCTAATATTTCGCTTTTTTTATATGCGCCAAGGTGGACAAAAGAAATCACGACAGTCTGGATCAATGGTTGAAGATTTGTCTCAAGATGGAGCTGAACACTATCCCGCTAAAATACCAAACCAGCTACGGTGCGTTGTAGTGCGTTGGCAATGTAACAAGTGCTTAAAAACACTTTGCATTGAAAAATAATGTTTCGAAAAATTTCATACATAAGAGGTCAGTGTACTCATTTGAGTACACCGCAAAAACTCGGTTGAAAAACAAATTTTTAAAAAAAATTTTCCCATTTTATGTTTTTATACTTATTTTAATAAATTAATAAAGATGAATTTAAAAAATTAAAGCCAGTTTTCATTTGACCTCTAATGGGTTAAATTTATTATAGGGCGACCGCAAAACTAACTTCGCTTCTGATCAGATTTTTTTTACTTATAACATCAGTAGAGAACACAGAAAAAACTAAATTTAATTTTCTGTAAAGGAATTCAATGAAATAGTAAATATTTTGTCTAGGAACGGACCTACAAACAAATTTGTAAATATAGACAAAAATATCTCAAAAATTTCATTGAAAAAAATTTGTTCTTTCCAGTGAACAAATTGTTTAAATCTTTAAAACAGTTTGTCTAGAAATATTTGTAAAAAAAATTGTAAACAAAACAGTTTTCTAAATCAAACAAAAAGATTTACTGATTTACAATATTTTTGTCAGAATTTATAAACCAATTAATCTAAAAATACTAGCAAATATTAAACAAACTAGTTTACTTAATCAAACAAAAATATTTATTGGGTTTTTTGTAATATATCAAACAAAATTTTTATCTGGGTCATCATCATCATCATCATCATCATCCATTAAGGATTCATGAAATTTCACTTTGTTAAATATGTTCAAGTCTGAATGTTTATCTAAAGACTCTAAAAAAATGAATGAGAATTAACGCAACGACATTAACGAATTGATTCACTCAAAAATCTTCTGTAAACAAACTTGGTACAATCGCATTCCTTTTGCTATCATTGTTGTTGTTATTTGTGTGTATATCGTCATCGGGGTTTTTTTACGACACTGTTTTTCTTGTCCTTTTTGGTGTTTGCGTCCTAAATAAAATTCAAACAAACAATTCATTGATTATGTAAAGAACATTTACTGAAAATTTAATTTATTTTTAGACAAACGTTTGTTTGAAAATTTTGGTGATAATTTTTTCTGTGAAGGAGTTATACATTCAGAATAGTATTTGGAGAAACATGTACTTTATGTAGAGACGGCGCGGCGCTATTTCGGGTGAGAAAAAATTTTCCGTCCTTGTAACTCTCGCAAATATTAATTGATTTTTAAAGTTTTTAAAATTACGAATTTTGCTATACATATTAAATTAATATAAAAGCTTTTGGTCCAAATACCTAAAGAACTTTCCTTCTTTTTATAAAACAAAGTATGTACGTATTTGGTATATATATCTCCACATCTGTAAATGTTGTCCCATTATATTTTGCTTGTCTTGTTTATGGTCGGTCAATTTTTTTGTCGTAAAATGTTAGATAAAATAATAGTGATATATGAAAAATCCTTAGAAATTGGCATGAAATGAATAAATAATGAAAGTATATGACCTGAATATGTGAAGTCTTATTTTAATAAAAAACTAAACTTTCCAATTTCTATTCACTTAGGAAAATGTCAAACTATGTATGCTGAGCTCAGACACATACAATGCGATAGCATGATTTTATATTCATTTTGACATATAAAATGAAAAAGAAACGCAGCAGAAACAAACTGTTACACAAAAGGAAGAAATATCTTTTTTTAAACTTATACTTCATACATACTTAGAATTTTTATGATTATAGATATTACGTTTAACGTTTTTTTCCAGTTTTTTTTTACATAGAATACTTTTTTTACTCTAGTTTCTTACTGGTTGATAGAAATAGTTAGAGTTTAAGGAATATGAATGGCACGAGTTTAAGTATTTTTTTTTTATGTAAAAAAGAAGTCATTGAATTTTTAATGAGCAATTTGTATGGATTTCTTTTTTATTGTTGGAAAAATGTCACGTTTTTTATTATTATTATAATTTTTTAGATTACATTGTAGGTATGTACTACATTCTGCAAGTATGTCTGTAATGTGAGTTATGTTTGGTACTTGTACGTACGTATTGCACTCATTGTTAAGGTTTTATGATTTTTCAAAAAGTAATCCACTTTTAACGGCACACTTACGTATCATGTGATACCATACTTGACTTGCACATAAGTTCATATGAATGAAAATATAGTCAATGAAATTTACAAACACAATACATATGAGTAATTCCAGAAAAAGTCCACTTTTGTCGCGTCCGTCACCAAACACTTAAGGTTGTTTTTTTTAAGAAAAACTCAAGTTTTGGTTTCTCTTTTCTTTTACTTAATTTAGAACTAATTATGTTCTACGCAAAAATATAAAGAAGTATAAAAAGCATTTAGTTTTCATTGAAAAAGCCAGCTTAAGTGCTTGGCGACGGACGCGACAGAAGTTTAATTTTTCTGGAAATGCCCATATGTACATTAGAGTGGTTGTAAAAAAATCTAATTTGTATTTCTTCCAGTCTCATACCCCAAATCAATGGGTATTTATAAAAAACTATCCTAAAAAAAATTTCAGGTCAATCAATTGAGATTGAGGCGCGTCCCACGCCCACCAAAGTTTTAGCAAATGCTCTTTTTCTGATTTTATGTCTCATAATTTAAGAAATATAGGATTAACAAAAAAAAATTTATTCTGAAATCTTGTTGTCTGTAAAGTTTCAAACAGCTATTGCCTTACCGACTTTTATATTTAACAAAATATACAGCTGAACGCGAATCTGGACTCCGGTTTTTTATCAGCTCTACTTTTCGAGATACATATACCGTTATGTCTGGAAAAGACTTTGCCCTGTTCAGTAGAAAGGAAAAAGCAAAATTCGACTACAAAATTATCTTTAAGTCGAGCAAACATTGTTTCTAACTGCCCGTCCCACGATGTCGACAACTCGATGTCGTTCTCTTATTTATATTGAAAACAAAAACAAATTTAAACTTGTTATTATTGTTTTCAATATAAATAAGAGAACGACATCGACTTGTCAATATCGTGGGACAGGCCCTAAATCTGCCCATTCGCTTCAGTGATACTGTAACGGTTTGAGTCTTAAAATTGATAATTTCATAAAAAATTAAAAATATACCAATGATCCCATTTTTATTATCCAGTATCATCTAGCTTAATATATTCCAAAGCGAATGAGCCCTTTTTGTTGAAATTGGTGCAAAACTTTAGTTTCTATTCACAATTTAGTAAAAGGACTTTTTAAAATTTTTATGAAATTTTAATTTTTTAAGCTCAAACTTTTACAATACATTTGAAACTAAAGAGCAGATTTATGAACAATGTTCGTGCGATTTAAAGATAATTTAGTTGCCGAATTCTGTTTTTTTTTCTTTTTTACTGAATAGGGCAAACACTTCTCCAGTTATACTAATATACTTATATCTTGCAAGTAGTTTAAATTTTGCTATAGCGGTATATCTCGAAAACTAGAGTTGATGAAAAAAGAATAAAGTGCAGATTCACGTTCAGCGACCCAAGATTAAAAAAGCTGTTTTTTTACCGAAAATTTTAAATTACTGCAAGCATTTTGAAATTTTAATTATTATGGGTATTTTTCGATATTGCTGTTTATCTTATATATAAATAGGCCGCACAATTTTTTTCGTACACTTCTAAGTGTCTTATTGTCCACCAATATTGTCCACCAATACATGGTTTAAAAGGTATTTTTCTCTAGATATGCACAATATATGTTTTGTCTTAAAAACCGCGGTTACAAAACCGTATATTTATTAAGTTATGTTACATAAAATACAGAAAAGTGGTATTTGCTCCAACTTTGACCTAAAATTTTTTATATGTTTTTATATATACCCATCAATTTGGGGTATGAGACTTGTAGAAATCCAAATTTGATTTTTTAACGACCACTATGAATGATCACATTTCAGACTACATTTAAATTCCCGAGATTTCCAAAAACAATTCCTGAAAAAATTCCCGAGAATTGGAAAGTGAAAATATCCCTATTTCGCTGAGTTTTTTCCCCGAAGCTTCCCGGGGTGAGTTACAAAAATCGTTCGTTACAAAAATTAAAAAAAAAACGAGATGACAATTGATTCTAACAGATCTTTTATGAGAAGAAATATTCAGATTTTATCGAAGAAACATGTCAATTTCTGTGTTTTTATTAGACCTAAAATTATAGTTAATAATAAAAGCATTTTCAAAACTATCTCCTTGCATGTTCTGTACACAGAAAAAACTAAATTTCATTTTCAGTAAAGAAATTCAATGAATAAGTAGATATTTTTTAAATATAGACAAAAATATCTCAACAATTTCATTGAAAAAAATCCAGTTTTTTAGTAAAAAAAATTGTATACGAGTATATCTATAAAACAATTCGTCTAAAAATATTTACAAATTCTTAACAAAATAATTTACTTAATCAAACAAAAATATTTACTAGATGTTCTGAAATATATCAAAGAATATTTTTGTCTGAATTTATAAAACAATTTATCCAAAAATACTTACAAAAACTAAACAAAATAGTTTACTGAATTAAACAAAAATACTTACTGGATTTCTTGTAATATATCAAACAACTATTTGTCTGAGTCGTTATCATCATCCATGAATCATATATGAAATTTCTCAAATGTGTTCAACTGTGAATGTTTATCTAAAAAAGGCCAAAAAAAATTAATTGATTCACTGAAAAAATGCCGTAAGCACACTTGGTACAATCGTATTGCTTTTGCTATCATTGTTGTTGTTGTTATTTATGCGTATGTCGTCATCGTCATTGTTTTCTTGCGACACCAGAAACGGGTTTTTATAGTTTCTGTCCCAAATAAAAGTCAAACAAAAAATTCACTGATTCAGTAAAGAACATTTACTGAAAATTTTTTGGTGATAATTTTTTCTGTGTGGCAGAACTCGTTCGGTCAATGTTTTAAAATTTCCACCAAGTTTTCTTCTCAATCACGAAGTCGGACAAAATTACTAGTTGGACACATTCATTCATCCCGATATTATCGTAATTAAAAAAAGATACGATAATAAAGCCAAGGAAATACTGGGATTTGTTCACTGAATTCTGTTCAGTACGCGAATTTTCGGTAGAGTATTCTATATATGATTGGAAAACTGATGTAGCTCCTGTGGTGAAAGTACCCGGTCAAGTACATTTTAAAATCAAACCTTAAATTCGAATGATCATAGAAAAATTATGGAAAGGAATGTTGACTCTGCAAGGATAGATTAACTACCGGATAAATTCTTGAAATGAGGAAAACAAATTCATGACTTCCAGAACTACGTCCTATCAATGTGGAGGTTAAACCAGAAAAGCAAAAATATGTTGGAGTCTTTTTATAAAAATGCTTTGAAGAAAATTGGAGAGATACTAAAGACTAACTGCCGGGCCCACTATGTCGACACGATTCCTTTTTTTCGCACAATTACATTTAAAACAAAAACAAATTAAAAATGTTTGTTTTGGTTTTAAATGTAATTGTAAGAAAGAAAGAATCGTGTTGATGTAGTGGGCCTGGCAGGAAAGCTTTTCTAAAGCTTTTTAAAAATAAGGTGTTATTACCTTTTTAGCAGTGTTTTCATAATTTTAAAATAATTTTCAAAATATGTATAGAGCAGTTGAATGATTCATTTTTCTGGTGGGCTCAGTGTGCTGCAAAACTAGTTCGATCCCATATGGTTTGTAGCAAGACTCGTTTGTTTCGAAAGTTCGTAACAGAACTCATTCGTTTCAAACTTAAATCTGTTATTGCACTCCTCATAAGCGAAGCGTTGTGGTGGGTACTACTCTCACTTCACGCGAAGCTATTGATTTTTCAAACTTAAAATGGCTCTATTATTATCATATATTGCACTTGTAAAAAATATATACACACACATATTAAGAAATGCTAATAATATAAATATACATATAATTTTTCGACCTTTATAATAATAATAATATTTTTAACGCTCATGACATTTTTAATGTCATTTTTATTATTTAAACTAATTAAAAAACTGTTTAAAAAAGTTCTGTCTTGGACGTCCGTTTGTCTGTATGTACGGATCCTGTATGTATGTGGTCACGATAACGACAGAAAGACTTCACTAATCGAATCCTTTTTTTTTACGCTTCAGTATAATTAGGAATAGAAGCCTATTTAATTTCACGGTCTAAATGAGATTATGAGGCGTGCACTTTTGGATTTTCCAAACTATTTTTATATATTTCAGTTAGTTGTAATTTTTCAACTGTTGAGTTATTAATCAAGAATCGCATAACATTTCAGAACCAAAAGCATTCAACTAATTAGGTTCAACATATTTTTTGCATTTTTCCAAAATTCTATTGACGTGTAACGAGCTGGTTTTGGAACTCATCTACTCATTTGTATCCCTTAACATCCAGACCACTAAAAAATTTATAAATTTTCTCTTTATTAAAATCGTTTATTGATTAAATAATCTCATTTCAGGTGAACTTATGCTTCTGAATGAAGCCACATTTTTGGATAATTTAAAGACACGTTACTACAAAGATAAAATCTATGTGAGTCAGCAATATCAATAGTATGCTAAAAAAATTTAACTAACTACATACCTATTTCTTCTTCTTTTGTAGACATATGTGGCCAATATTTTAATAGCCGTAAATCCCTATCGTGATTTAAATGATCTCTATGCACCTGCCACAATAAAAAAATACAATGGACGTTCCTTGGGTGAATTGCCACCCCATGTTTTTGCCATAGGCTAGTAAAAAAATTGTTTTACAAATCATATAGCTTTTACATTCTTTTCTTTCAATATTTCAGCTGACAAAGCTATACGTGATATGCGTGTTTATAAAGCTTCACAGTCGATTATTGTATCGGGAGAGTCTGGAGCTGGTAAAACAGAATCAACAAAATACTTACTTAAATATTTGTGTCATTCACACGACAGTGCCGGTCCTATAGAGCAAAAAATTTTGGATGGTATGCGCTAAACGTTAATAAATAAATAATTGTACCTATATACATATTTTCTTTTTAACTTTAACTAATAAATATGTTTCTTTTTTTATTTAATTATCCACTTTAGCTAATCCTGTTTTAGAGGCTTTTGGTAATGCTAAAACCACACGCAACAACAATTCTTCACGTTTTGGAAAATTTATCGAAGTTCACTATGATGGCAAAACTCAAGTTGTGGGTGGCTACATTTCACATTATTTGTTAGAAAAAAGTCGCATTTGTACTCAGAGCGCTGAGGAACGTAACTATCATGTCTTCTATATGCTTTTGGCTGGAGCGCCTCAACAGTTGCGTGACAAATTGAGTTTAGGCAAACCGGATGATTATCGGGTATGTAAACAATTAATATCTACAATAGTATCTAAAATTGTTACTCACATACACACAATTAGTTTTGATATACAATTGTTTACAATTTTACGTCATTACTGTTTTTATATACAACAAACTATTTATTACTTTTTTTTTTGTCTAGCTTGTGAGCCGAAAAAATAGTGTATTGTTTAAATGGAGATAAGTTGTAAATTAAATGCTTAGATAATTTGTTATCTACGAGTACTGTAGGAATTTATCGCAGTTAATTTTTACACCTATCTGAATTTTCATTTGATTTCAATAGTTAACTCTATGGAAATAACAGTTAAAATTTATATTGAACATTAATGTTATTAATTTAATCTAATTAGATGAAAAATTTAATATGACTTAATTGCAACGGAGCTCAGAAGAAAAACTTTCGTGCCATGACGCCATAGGTACCGCGCCAATCAGGAACGAAATATGCAAAATTTGACTCAAATTTACGTAATTTTCTAAAAAAAAAATGTCACTTGGATTTTATCAACGAGTTAATTGTTGTTGGGTAGTCCAGAAAAAGCTCATGAAATAGTATCGGGGCAGGATTGCCTACTTAACATACAAAGGGATAACTAGTTATCGTATATCTGGAGAACTACGTACATTAGTGAGGGTCTTCCAACTCGGTGTGAGCTACTTTGTATCCATTATACGTAGTCAAATGCAAAATTGACTGGATAGCTACGAAGGGAAGGGTACCTCGTACCATACAAAAAAATTATTAATTGCCTTTAATCTGGAGAACAATATCTGTGAGAGTTTCTAAATTTGGTATAAGACAGTTGGGGGCCAGTATGTATAGCTACACAAAAAATTATTGGGATTGGAACAGAAAAAAGGGTACCTGCCTTTAAACTCACAAATTTACTTCAAAAAATCAGAAAGATACTTTTTAAAAACTCCCGTGGTGGCTTCAGCCTTAGGATTTTCCTTGGAACCATAAATTTTTTTTTCATAAAATTTTGCATCTTTCGTGATTGAGTACGCCATAAGAACTGCGACTGGAATAAACTCCCCACTATTGTGAAAGGCGACGTCGATGTCACATCAACACGACATCAAAAATTGTCACTTGTCTACTGTTTTTCGACAACAATTGATTAATATTAACATGCTGGACTTCAAAGTTTTTACGGATGGCTCCAAAAGGGGCAACAGAATTGGCGGAGGTTTCTATGTGGAAAACTTCAACGTAAGAGTCCCATTTAGGTTGCAGGACGGTTGTAGTGTCTTGCAAGCTGAAATCTCCGCTATCACTAGGGCGGCAAGATGGCTTAGGTACTATAGGATATCGGAAGATATCTATATATTTACCGACAGCAAAGCGGCCATCGCCGCTATAAATGGTATATACACCACTTCCTTGGCGGTTGTCGAATGCCGGGTATCTCTAAACGAGATAGCGAGACATTCGAGAGTAACACTGTGTTGGATTCCGGGACACTCAGATTGTCCCGGGAACGATATTGCGAATGGAATCGCCAAACAGGGCGTGACATTGAGCAACTCGATGATATGCTACTTCGTTGGCATCCCTCTATCACATTGTAAATCACTGATACACCTTGAATCATTCAGGCTGGCACAATATAGGTGGGAACGCGAAGGCGCCTGTCGCATGGCTAGGTCCACGTGGCCCCACTACGACCTCAGCAGGACACGAGATCTGCTCAGGCTCGGTAAAGGTCGAACGAAAGTATTAGTAACAGTGCTCACAGGGCACTGTAATATTGGGACCCATGCCAGAAGGATGGGTCTAAATCATAACGACTACTGCAGAAATTGTAATGATGAGGAAGAGGAGGAGACTGTTCTCCATCTTCTATGTCAGTGTCCGGCTCTAGCCAGCTTAAGGACGAGAATCTTGGGCGCTAGCATATTTCCAGACTTAAAGAGTCTGGCTAATGTAGGGCTAGTCAGGCTATCCTCCTACTTAGTTCAATCGGGATGGTTTGACACGGCGGCAGGGCAGTCGTAATTTCTATGCCCTGTCTGCTCTAGGGTAACACAAAGGGACCGAATCAACGGACCCAAGTGAGTCACTTCTACAGTCGTGACTGCCCTCCTTACCTAACCTAACCTAACATGCTGGACTAATTTCATAAGCTTCAGAAAATAGTAAGAGACTGTCAATAGCAGTCACTTGCTGTCGACAATGAGTAAACAAGTGACAATTGTTTACTGTCATTTTGATGTGACGTCGACGTCGCCTTTCATAATAGGGGTGGAGAAAATATTTTTTTTATAAAATACCGTGTCTGATTTGCAAATGTTCGAAAATGTGAATTAAATTGCCAGCATCATAACCTAGATCAATGAATGTTCCAAAGAAAATGTCTTTCCCATTTAGAGAAACAGGGAGTCAATTAAAATATCAAAGTCTTAAAATTGTATGGAATACTAAAAAAAAGAATGATTAATCAAAAGCTGATCTCATTGTGATTACAATAAAAAAATTGCGGGATATATTCTAACAAGGCGTAAAATATTGAAAAAGCAACAATATTATTATTTCTTCTTGACAGTACCTTTCTGGATGTACTCAATACTTTGCCAATAGCAAGACGGAGCAGTTAATACCAGCAACTCAAAAATCAAAAGATCATACACAAAAGGGGCCGCTGAAAGATCCCATAATCGATGATTATAATCATTTCCAAAATTTGGATAAAGCATTGGGACGTTTGGGTTTGAGTGAAATTCAAAAGCTAGAAATATATTCGTTGGTAGCAGCTTGTTTACATTTGGGTAATATTGCATTTGAAGAAATTCCCGATGATGCTAGAGGTGGATGTCAAGTATCGGAATCATCGGAGAAATCTCTAACAATAACATGCCGGTTATTGGGAGTAGATCCTGATGAACTAAGACAGGCCTTAGTGTCAAGGGTAATGCAAAGCAAGGGAGGAGGCTTTAAGGGCACTGTGATAATGTAAGTAGATTTTCATTAATATTGTAACTAAGTTAATTTTTGCTTTGTGCTTTTTTTCAGGGTCCCCTTAAAAATCTATGAAGCCTCCAATGCTCGTGACGCTTTAGCTAAAGCCATTTACAGCCGTTTATTTGATCGCATTGTGGCTTTAATCAATCAAAGTATACCTTTCCAAGTATCCAATTATTATATTGGTGTTTTAGATATTGCCGGTTTTGAATACTTCACTGTTAATTCTTTCGAACAATTTTGCATTAACTATTGCAATGAAAAATTGCAAAAATTCTTTAATGACAATATATTGAAAAATGAACAAGAACTTTATAAACGTGAAGGTTTAAATGTTCCTGAAATTACTTTTACCGATAATCAAGATATTATCGAATTAATAGAATCTAAAGCAAATGGTATCTATACACTGCTAGATGAAGAAAGTAAACTGCCCAAACCCTCAGCGGTACATTTTACCACAGAGGTGCACAAAGCTTGGTCCAATCATTTCCGTTTGGGCTTACCTCGTTCATCAAGACTCAAGGCTCATCGTACTTTAAGAGATGAGGAAGGTTTCTTGGTGCGGCATTTTGCTGGAGCCGTTTGTTACAATACTGAACAGTTTATAGAGAAGAATAATGATGCTTTACATGCTTCCTTGGAGGGTTTGGTACAGGAATGTGAAAATCCTCTCTTAAAATCGTTATTCCCCTCGGGCAGCAGCAATGTGACCAGAGGCAAATTAAATTTTATCTCAGTTGGGTCAAAGTTTAAATCTCAGTTGGCAGAGTTAATGGAGAAATTGGAAAAGAATGTAAGTTTTGTCTTTAAGCGACAGAGAGCAAACTAATATGGCTTTATTTATGTTGCAGGGAACCAATTTCATTCGTTGTATTAAACCCAATAGTAAAATGATTGACCGTCAATTTGAGGGAGGCTTGGCATTGGCCCAATTGAAATGTTCTGGCACCATATCTGTATTAGAACTAATGGAACATGGCTATCCATCACGTGTACCATTTGCCGATCTGTATAATATGTATAAATCAATATTGCCACCAGAATTGGCCAAATTACCAGCACGTACTTTCTGCGAAGCCATGTTACAATCCTTAAATCTTAGTTCAAGAGACTTTAAATTTGGCATAACAAGAGTATTCTTCCGCCCGGGTAAATTCATAGAATTTGATCGCATTATGAAGTCTGATACAGAGAATTTGTTAGCCATAGTGGCAAAGGTCAAGAAATGGTTAATACGCTCTAGATGGGTAAAATCTACCTTAGGAGCTTTATGCGTAATTAAATGTAAGTTTTTAATTTTATACTTGTATATGATCTTATCTTATAGAGCATATATGATTAATTTCAGTACGTAATCGCATTAAGTATCGCAATAAATGTGTTTTGGTTATGCAAAGCACTGTTCGTGGCTATTTGGCACGTAAACATCATCGTCCTCGTTATCAGGGTATTTCAAAAATTAATAAAATTCGTTTCAATGCTCAGAAAACTGTGGAAATTGCTGGCGGCTTAAGAAGAGGTCGTGAGGAAATTTTAAACGAAGTTTCGTATATAAATCGTCAAATCGATGAAGCTATACGTAAGATAAAGGTAATTTGATTTATGTTACTTTTTTTAGCTAGTTTCCTTATAATTAGACTTGCGTCGAAATTGTTCAATAGTTCATATTAATGAATCCAAATTGATTAAAGCTTCGTGACGTTATATTCACAAAGAATCATGCATGATTAATACAAGCGAAAAATCAACATCAATTTAATTTAATTGAGCATACACAGCAGAACAGGACAACGTTGTCTTCGGAAACCGTTACGTATTTCATCGTCAGTGTTCATGTGTATTCTGCTTTCACCACTTGTTAGGTGGCTCCTGTTGAATGTAATTCCAATTTTTATATACACAAATGTTTTGTTACGAACCTTAGCTTAATAATCAATTTGGATTCAAAAGCAAATAAGATCGAAATAATTACATATATAAAAAAAGATACATTATAATTTTTTTTAAGGAACACCAAGAGTTTTTTCTAGTAATTGTTTGTTTATTTTTTACAGGCTAATAACAAAATCACAACTCGTGAAATTGATGGACTTTATACGAATATAATGGCTAATATGAATAAAATCACTGTCGACTTAAATACTAAACTTAAGGTAAAGTTAAACGTTTGTCGAAAGATTATTTGAATTCCAGATTTAAATTTTAAGCAGCTCTTTCCAACAACTCCACAAGTTCAAAGCAGAGAAAAAACGTCGTCTTAATATATTTTTTTAATAATTTGCTAAAAAATAAATATTTTCAGGAACAACAACAAGCAGAAGAGCAAGAACGATTGCGTAAGATTCAAGAAGCCCTGGAAGCAGAGCGTCGTGCTAAGGAAGAAGATGAACGTCGTTCCCGTGAAGAAGAGGAAAACAAACGGCTGTTAGTATTAATTGCTATACTAGCGAAAAATATATTTTACATGCATACACAACTTTTATTATTATTTTAAACATTCTTTCTAAATCAGTAAAGCCGAAATGGAAGCCAGACGCAAAACCGAAGAGGTCCAACGTCTTAAGCAAGAAGAAGAGGATCGTAAAGCGGCCTTAGCTTTACAGGCACAATTAGAAAAGGAAGCTCGAGATGATGCTAAATTTAGGCAACAACTAGAGCAAGAGCGTAGAGATCATGAATTGGCCTTACGTTTGGCCAGTGAATCAAATGGTCAAGTGGAAGATAGTCCACCTGTGATAAGAAAGTAAGTACAAAGACAAAATTATTAAAATTCATATTTTCTTATATTTATTGTATATAGCTTAAAAACAGAGCAATTTTAAGAACTTGTGTTTTCGTCCTTTTTCTTTAAATGAAAACAAATTTTGTAAAGTTTTATTTTAACTTATATATAAATATATTTGTATATTTTTTTACCTTTTTTTCTATCACTTTAAATTCACCATATTCCAAAAACAAAAAAATACAAAACAAAATATTCCACATAATTTGGTTTTTATTTACAACAGTGGTCAAATGGAAACAACTTTAATGGGTCAAAATAAACTTATCAGGTATATACCAAAACATAAACGTTTTTCTTCATATCTTCTTTACCTTTTTAACAAACAAACCAAAATTAAAACATATCAATCAATCTATAAAAAGAAAACAAACTTTTTAACTAATTTTGAATTTCCTTGCCTAATTTCTTTCTTTAAACAATTACTTTTACTTAATTTAAAGTTTTACACGAGGTGTTTCTAATTTTGCTTCTCGTTATTTAAACAATAAGTGAGTTGAGGTTTAAACTTGTAATATCATCCAACAGTAATAATTTTTAGGATCATTCTTTATTTATTACTTTTATAAATTATAATTATTTTTTAATAGTAGTTTGCTTTGAGTGCTTATATTCAATTATAATTCACCTCACTTGTAATGAATTTTTATTTCTTGCAAAGAATTTAATTTGTGCATAAATTTAAAAAAAACATGGTTAAGGTGTTTTATGTTAATCATTAGAAGTCATTAGAAAAATTCTTCTTTTAAAAGGATTCTACATTTTTAATTTGTTCTGCTTTATTTTTTCGATCAAGATCGGAAAATGTTCGTGCTCAACAACAAGCATTGGGTAAACAGAAATATGATTTATCCAAATGGAAATATTCAGAATTACGTGATGCAATAAATACATCTTGTGATATTGAATTACTGGAGGTAAGATGAATAAAAACTAATTTTTTAATTTGATTGAAAAATGCACCATTAGAAATTGTTAACTCTTTAAAATGTTAAACAGTTTATAGTATATAGATAGATATCTTAATAATGTATGATTTAGTTTAAATAAACTTTGAAGACTTTTCCGATTTATTAAATATTTTACAAATTTTGGTTTTCAGTTTTTTATTCTTTTTGTGAAGCTTAGTCGTTATCTATATTAATTACACTGGTCTGCAGTAAAAATTGCCTTTAAATAAAAATATATGGAATATATAATGTTTAACGCGCTAAATTTAAATCCGTTTTCAGTTTTTTTCTATCATGTACAGGGCATGTCTAATATTTCCACTAGGCACATCAGTATAATATTTCATTATAACTCAAGAACGGCTTTTTTGATTTGAACAAATAAAGTCACTTATATACTACATATATAATTTTTTATATTTCCAACTGTTTCGGAGTTATCCAGAAATTAGCGGCGAAAAAATATTTTTTTCGTGCAAAACTAAACTTCTTTTCGTTTTGAAAAACTAACAAAAAATTCTGAGGTCAAACATTTTACATTTTTGTCATTTATGATAAAGTTGAGTATATTAGGAATAAAATAGCCCATAAATCATCAAAATCGATGGACAAATATCCATTTTACTCGAAATTAAATGGGGAACTTAATTGGCAAAAATTATGATTTTCATAAACACACATAGACACACATAAACTAAAAATGTTCTGTTGTATGGAAATTGCGATTTTTCCTTCACTTAATTGTGAATAAAATCCACATTTGTCCATTGATTTTAATAATTTATGGCTTCTTATGTTCCTAATATACCCACCTATCTAACAAATAACAAAACTATTACGTTTTTCTCTCTTAATTTTTTATGAGCTTTTGAAAACGAAAAAAATTTAATTTTGCATGAAAGAAAAATTTTCCCCCGCTAGTTTCTAAATAATTTCGAAACAGTTAGAAATATGAAAAAATTTTATATGAATGGCTTAAAGATAATTTTATTCCGCATCTTTTGGTGCTTTAAATTGATGAAATATATTAGCGTTATGATGAAATATATCAGTGTGATCGCCATATTAGTCAAGCCCATAAAAAATATGTGACTGATAGAAAAAAAGTGAAAATGGATTTGAATTTAGCGCATTAAACTTTATATATTCCACATACATATTTTTATTTAAAGGCTCGAAAATTTTTAATTTTTTGCATACCCAATTATTTACATTCGAATATATGTATATTTTTAGGCCTGTCGTCAAGAATTCCATCGTCGTTTGAAGGTATATCATGCCTGGAAGGCAAAGAATCGTAAACGTACCACAATGGATGAAAATGAAAGAGCTCCGAAAAGTGTTATGGAAGCTGGTAATTATATTTCATATTAAACAAATTGTTGACACTAAATATGTAATTTAATTTTGGTTTAGCTTCGAAAGCCCCACCACTGGTACAGCCGAAGCAAGAAATTACTACTGCCCAGCATCGTTATTTCCGTATACCATTTATGAGAGCAAATGCGCCAGAAAACAGTAGGTTGATTTTTTTTTTGCTATAGAAATATTTATATTTTTTAAACAATTATCTTCTTTAAGCTAAGCGTGGGCTCTGGTACGCCCATTTCGATGGTCAATGGATTGCAAGACAAATGGAATTACATGCCGACAAACCGCCAATACTTTTAACAGCCGGTATGTGTCAAATATAATACTGCAAATATTTTCAACAACAAGCTAAATATTGCCAGAAAAACCGTTATTCTATTTTACTTTTTCTTGATATTTCATATCGGAAAGTATGTTCTAGAAGACATGTGTAGAGCCTTCACTCAGAGTTCCCAGTTTTGGCGACTTGTCCCCAAATAGAGGATTTTTTTCGATTGGAGATAAAAATTTTGTGAAAATCCCCAGGGGATTTTTTGGGGAAACCCACTTTTTTCGCTGGGGATTTTTGGGACTTGAAATCTTTTTCTTCTGCAACAAAATCATTTCGAGATACCAGTCACACAACAGCTTACTGGATCTCTTTAAAGAGGCATAGTGAATCAGTAAAACACAAAAATAGCTTCGAATCGCTTCATACAAAAACACTCTAAAAACATGTCCTCTCAAACGCTAAAACTTTTTGTTTGTACAACAAAATTGCATTAACTAATTATTGAGAAGATTTTGACTCTGAAGATTAAAAAAGCTGAACACTGATATATATTAGAGAGCTGCAAAGTGTACTCAAATGTATTCGTAGAATATACTCGTATGAATTTCGTGTGTGTGTATGTATGTTCTTATTTATATTCTTATGTACACATGCATGTGGATGTGTGTACATACATAGCCACGACATACATATACAGAAAAAACATGCAAGCACACACACACAAACATACATACGAGTACTTGAGAGTATATTCGTGCAGCCCTCTAATATATATTCAATTGTTTTATTCGTGTGTGTGTGTGTGTGTTTTTACGTTATTTTTTTTATACATGCATGCGTAGAACTTACATGCAGCGGTAAAACTTACGAGGCATTCACTAAATAGGCATTTTTAAAGGTCTTCAAAGACCTGAAGTAATATCCAAATCTACTTCTTTTCTGCCTCTACACTCTTTTCTAAAAAGTCCGGTACACATTCGTTGTCCCTTTTTTTGGATTTTTAGATTTAGATTTTTCGATTTGTTTCATAACAAACATTCTCGTATTCTTTTTTCGCAAATAAATTTTATATAAGATTGAAGTTTACATACAAGAAGCATCATAGATGCTGCTATTAAGTGTATTCCTGTACTTAAAAATGGGCGCACGTGGGCGCCCAATTTGCACCAAATACGTTCCCGTACTCGAAAATTGGGTTAATGAGAGCGCTTTTGAGAACATAACATTATTCTTCTTGCACGAAACAGCCCGAACTTTTTGTTCGGGCAGATTGTGTAAAATGCAAAACAATCAGCTGTTTGCAAAATAAACAATAACAAATTAAATATTATAATTTTAGGCAACAAAAATACTAAAGAAATAATTGCTTGTTTAACAAAGTTCAAAGCAAAATACATTTGTATGTATTTATGAAAATACCTAAAACTGAAAAATGGCATTAAAAATCATTGTTTTGGTTTTTATTTTTATGTTTATTTTCGCAACACTTTCATGTAATTTTTCGGGATAGAAATTTGGTTTTTTGCGTTCCCGTACTTTTGTACATTTTTGTCTCTCAATGAGAAAAATATGTGTTTGCTCTCATTTTACCGAACTTTACCCAAAAAGTACGGGAACACACTCATTATGTCGCTTATGTTGCAGCTACTCAGTGATGTTATATGTAGGGAAAAATTCTTATTCGTAGGGATTTTTGTCTAAAAAAAATTACCGTAGGGGAAAAAAGGACAGATTTTTTCATATCATTAAAATGTAGGGATTTTTAAAAATGCTAGTTTTTTCGTTATTTTATTACAGCATTTTTAGATTTTGGCCGATTTCGGTACATTGTGGCCTACAATTTTTGAAATTGCATGAACTTTTCAATAAAATTATTAAACTATGAATTTGTTTTATTATTTGTGGTACATAACAGCTTCCGAAATGACAAAAAATTGGTTTAAAAAGCTAAAAATTTTATAAAATTTTGAGTTTTATCCATAAACTCCGTAATTTTTTATCCGATCAATGCCAATTAGCCAATACTCGACGCGTAATTTAGTATATATATAACTCATTTTATTCGAAGAAGCCCTTGAGTCTGTGTGGCGCTTTAAAGACGAGTGTGCATCGAAAAACGCAAAAGTATCGTCGTTATCTGGACAATGGCCGAAACGATTTTTTCGTGCTTACACCTAATTAGTAATACCTTTAAAAAATGCATTAGAAAATTTTAAAGTTTCCAAAAATAAAAGTTTGTATAAAAGTGCAATTCATATAAAAGTTTATATCTTTATATGTGATGATCCCGATAAAAACGGAATTTGTCTTCCGTAGATCGAAAGTTAGCTACATTTCCTAAAACTATATAAAATTCTGTAAATAGTGCAATATTTTTACCTCGAAATTCTAAAAAGTTGTGTAACAACTTTAACTAAATTTTAAATATCAATGGCTTAACATAAAATAGGCGTATCTCGATTTTTTTCGAAATCGCGTTTTTAACGTTTTCTATTAGTCAACGTTTCATTACATCCTTCTTAAAGAACTAAGAAAGCTGCATCTCAGTTTTTCCTTCTCCTGTAAAATATCGAAAATTCGAGACAAACTTTTTTCGTATTAAGCCATATACGTATATGCACATTAAACACAAAGGGGCTTATTTGCATTCATATATTATCATTTAAAAGTTGTAGGGATTTTTATACATATAATTTTTGGGCGCGTAGGCAAAAGTAGGGATTTTTTTCGGGGCTGCGCAAAGACTTTTCAAAAAAGTAGATAACATCACTGCAGCTACTACATCATGTCCAATTCCTTCTTAATAAATACACGACATTTAGCATTATATATATAAAAAATTACTTTGGATAAAAAGAAGTTCGAAATAAAAAATAACGATAATCAAAAATATAGAAGCAGCTATAAAAATACCCAGATAAAAAAAAATTTACCTCCATTTGATTTTGAACAGACTTTCCCAATCATGCCACGTATGGCCTGCAAATAGGCTTCCTAAAGAATGCCTTCAATCAGGCCTGCTGAGTAATAAGTCGAGGAAGGCCTTGGTCCGCAATGACATCGGGTGTAAAAAATATATGAATATGCAATGGGAGTGGAAGTACTAGAACCTGCTAAATAAGGCCTTATAGAAGGCCTCTTTGCTCCTTTCATTTACCGCTGGGTATATGTAGAAATATAATTTAATTAAATAAATATATTTACGCATATATTTCCTTTGAAATAATATGATTTTCTTTTTTAAGTACTGTTAGGATTTTTGGAGATGAGAAAATAGCTATTTTGTGGAATTTGGGCGACGAAAAATCGGAAATTGGGGATAAGGTATGAAATAAAACTGGGAACCCTGCCTTCACTTGTTATTCTAAGTTTATAACCACTTTTTGAAACGGCAATTGGTGATACTTTTAATTACTCAATACACCTCAGTACTTTTCGTTTGGGTACTCGATACTTTTAACGCTTAGAAAATTTTACACTTTTCAACAAAGTAGTATTTCGGCCCTCCATTTCCCATTACGTTTAGTAATGGGAAAAAATACTATTATTTCTTTAATGGGAACTATTAAGCTTTAAGGTGCCCACACACGAGTGATTTGTGCATGTGATTTGTTCATGCTCGACGTCTTGTTACTCGTTAATGGGCCTGTGCGCACACAAATCACAAGTAATTGAAAAATATATGTACGAACATTTGAATGTTTTTTTTTTACACTACGAAAGCAATATTTCATAGAATTTAGAAAAGAAAATGTGATTTCTCAAAGTAAAAGCGATAAATATAAAGATAAAACCCGAAATTAAATAATAATAATATACAAAAATAAATAAAAAACCAAAAGAAAAATTGCAACATTCACTTCGCAATTCATGTGTACTTGTTGACGTTTAAGTTTATTGTGATTTGTTCGTCATTAGTGGAGATTTGGTACGCGAACAAATCACGCGGACAAATCTCTCGTGTGTGGGCTGCTATAATGGGAATTATTACGGGTGTCGATTCGACTTGACTGTTTGTACTAGATTAAGGACAAATTTTGTGTGTTTCTTCAATCTAGTACATAGTGTCCAAGTCGAGACGACAACTATAACAAGGCCCAGTATAAAGTTCTTTAGGTATCGAATCTAAACTCCAAGAAAATCGTAACCAACATAATTTTTGATTTTTAACGACAAGTTTTGTGTGCCGAACACGCCGTTGACGTTCACATTAACTTTAAATCATACATTGTGTAAAGGGCCGTAAGAATAACGCAGTATTAACCGATTAAAAGCAATTGATATTCAACTACAAACGACCCTCATTGGTTGTGTGGCTTAAGTGGAAAAGAACTTTGATGGGAAGATCGGGTGGTCTCGAAGCATGTAAAAACAGTCAAATTTTTCTTTGTCGACATCCTTCACAACTTTCTCTAAATAAAAATATATTTAGTTTATTTGAAAAATTAAATTAAAACCCGAACTCAAGTCAAAGTAATTAAATTTCTTGGGATTAAACCCATACTCGACTAAATTTCATAACTTAATTTTTTATATAATTTTTAATGTAATATATGTATGTATTTAACATCTTTTTTTTTAATTTTCTAAAGGTATCGATGACATGCAAATGTGCGAATTAAGCTTAGAAGAAACTGGTCTGACACGTAAACGTGGCGCTGAAATTCTAGATCATGAATTTAATCGTGAATGGGAAAAGCATGGTGGTAAACCATATAAAAATTTAGGTGCTAAATAAATTTTAAATTATACTCTTCAACTAAACTAAAACTACGAAATAATATTATATAACAAACTATATTTTATAATTAAAAATTATAAAAAAAAAACAAAACAATCAGGTATGTGATGGAAAACGATTTTGAAAACGAAGCACTTTTAAAGGTAATTTTTAATACACTTTCCATCCAATTTTTATAATTTTTGTGATAAAATTATATTTAACAAAGGAATATGTTTATAATATTTGTGGTAAAGTTTTTTTTTAATAAAGAAATATTGTTAAAAAACACCTTTTAAAATAGGATCGTTTTCGAAATCGTTTTCCATCACATACCTGAATATTAATAAAAAAAAAGTATTCGTTTCAAAAATAATAAACGAAAGAAAAGAAAATGCAGCATAATTTTACACTAAATTATAAACAATCAAAATTCTTTGGATAAGTTTTAATAATAATGGTAGTTAGTATTTCTGTTTTCTTTATAATATTTCATTGTAGTTTTCGAAAGTTAGTGTGCCTTTTTTAACAAAGAAAAATGAATTAAATTTTCTATACTTTCTGTTCTAATTAAACTTAAAAAGAAAGGCATTCTCTCTCACATACAATAAGTATTGAAATATTTATGCATATGAAAATTATTTAATAAACTAAATAAAATATAAACATTACGAAATTTGGTTTGTGTTGATAACAAAAAACACGGAGTATTTCTGTTTAGAGTTGAAATTCTTTTGAGAAAATTGTAATGAATAAAAAAAAATTTTTTGTTTATGAATCCAAATATATTGTTAGGCTAAGGTTCGTAACGTTATATTCAGAACGAATCAGGCATGGTTAATATTCCAAGGAACCAGGGAAAAATTAACATCAATTTAATTTTCAACATACACAGCAGAACATAGCAACGTCACTTTCGGAAATCACTACACTTCCATCATCAGAGCTCATGTGTATGTTTGCTTATCACCACTTCTGAGGTGGCTCTGTTTAATGTGATTACAATTCTGACATATACAAAGTTTTCGTGAAAATTGCTAAATCACTACTAAATGTTGTTAATTTTGTTGTTTCACTACAGGAATGCCCACTATTTAGTAGTGATTTAATTCTCGCATGCAATTTTGACGAAAAGTCTGTATAGATGTGCTTTTGTTTGATCCACTATAACTCAGTCATCTTTTATCCGATCATAGCGAATTATCCACTATTCGATACGTAGCTTAGTGGCCTTTCAAACAAGATGTAATTTTTTTAATCGAACCAAAATGTGCCACATTTAAATAGTATACATCGAAAAACAAACGTAACGATATCTGTACAATGGCCGAAATTAAAGCTTTTTAAATTATTATTTTCGTGTTTAGCAGATCGTAATTAACCTAAAAATGCATTTGAAAATTTTAACTTTCCAAAAATTAAAACATGTAGGAGCGCTATGAATGATTTTAAAGCAATTTTTTAATTTTCTTCGCTTTATAACTCCAAAACAGTTGGTAATTACTAAAAACTGATCAGAAACATTTTTGTAGGAAATTTTGTCAGCTGATTTTTGGGCTTATGCAGACATTTTTGCTAAAAGTTTATGGTTTCAGACCTAAGAGCAAAAAAACTAAACATGACACTAAGCTTTTCGGAAATCGTACAAAATAAATAAAACTTTGTCTTAAATTTAGCTTATGTTGACTTAAGCATTTAACCATTATTCCCATAGTTGCAAAGTGGTTTCTTTAGGAAAATCTAAAGCTTTAATTAATCAAAGTTTCTACATATATATTTTAATTCTAATTTATATTGAAACTTAATTACAAGTTATAAAGATAGGTAACAAACTTATATTAATGAAAATTAAGATTTAAATGAAAAATGTGGGTTCAAAAGTTTGTGCTGAGAGAAAGGTAACAATGGCGGCGGAGTTCTTGCCTTCTTAGTCGTTAATTTCACAATAGGTGTTTCATCTGTTGTTACCGAATTACTATTGTTAGCACTCAAGGTAGGGCTGTTCGGATAAATGATATTTGGTCTGATCTGTTGTGAAAAACGTTTTGGCATATTGCTATTGGCAGCTAAAACACTTTCCACACTATGGGCTCGCGCTGGAAACCTTGGCCGTGGTTGCATTGTAATTGGTGGTATCATATAACGAGCCTGTTCTAAACGTCTATCATAATAAGACGTGTATTCACGTAACTTACGTATCCTTTCGCGTTCATGTTCAACTTCTCGCTTTATAGTATCATTTAACTTTGCATATTTATCATTTTCCTTTTCTATTTTCTGGTTTTCCTCTGCTTTCGTACGACATAGGTGTTCGACCAGACGTCTTTCTTGTTCATGATGAAATTTCATAACTTTTTTGTAGTGTTGATATTGCTTCATGGGACTAGAAAAATATTCTGCCATTGATGTTGGCATGTCCTCATTTATAGGTACAGGATTAAAGGGACGAGCACATATGCAACAGTTTTCTTGGATGCACTCACTGCAAAGTATATGTCCACAGCGTGATACGGAAAGTTGCAGAGATGTTTCATATTTCCGACGACGAAAACATTGGTTGCAATAAAATTGAAACATTTTTTTATCTTTTAGTCAACGTGGTTTTTAGTTAACAGAAAGATTTTAATCTGATTTTTTTTTTGTATATAACGGCACAGACAAATAACTGTTACTCTTTCTTAGCTAAAGTATTGCCTTATCGCTTGAAAAGTGATGTTTTCTTTAGTCGCCGTGATGGCAGCTTCTTGATATCATGACCCATTTAAATTTTATATATGGTAACCTGAATTTAATAGCACTGTTTTGTGCGTTACCAAGGTAGATCTATAAGGTATATATATCAGCAACTTTTTTGGGAATTGTGGTTTCAAAATATGTATGAGAAAAAAATCAGAGCAAATATTAAAATGTGAGTGTTTGGTAAAACATACTACAATTTGACAGCACAATTACCTAACATATGTGATGATTAATGCACAGACCTTATATATCGACCTTGTTCGTTACTTTTCAATATATCGATTTCAATAATAAATTATTTGATTAATCTTCATCGTTTTAATCGAATAAATCTTGACTAAAAGTCATTTGGGTTGAAGTTCTTTTTAGAACGTCTACTGAAAAAAATAATAATAATGGAAGAAAATTGCAAAAGCCTCGCAAAATAATAGCTCAATTCACAATCTTGTGGAAATGGTTTTGCAATGTAGCATTTGCAAAATGGTATAGTATAATTGTACTCACCACTAACAATTGTTAAGTGCACAATGCACAAGATTGTGAATCGGGCTAATATATTTTTGCTTAAATTATTTGCTGGTGTCTAAGCATTGTCTATATGCATTTCCTTGGCTTTGTATGATTTTCAAAGCTTACTATGCTTATTTTTGAAAATCATTTACATATTTGTAAATTCTCAAAAAGGGTTTGTAACTATTCAAAATTGTGTTTGAAGTCTACTGACGATTTGGTAAAGCACCAATGAAACGCATATAGACAACGCTTAAACACCAACAAATAAATTTCATTACAAATAACATTATGACAATATGTCAAATAATAAATTTCTTAAATATTTTTTATTAATTTATGATACATTCATAAAAAATATTCGATATTTTACAGGGAAGGAAAAAAATGAATAAAAACTATATCATTTACATAAATAGTTCTTGCAAAAAAAAAAAAACAGTCTGGAAGTATGTACATACTTTTGAATAGAAAAAAATCCTAAATCGGTTCATAAATTGCGGAGTTTTGAGGGAACATACATAAAAAATAAATAAAAATATACATGACGAATTGATAACATTTCTCCTTTTTTTTTGAAGTCGGTTAAAAATAAGTTTTTAAATGGCCATAAATTCGTTATTTTTAACTTTAACTTACTTAGTCCTTTAAGGATGATGGAATTAAACGTTGAATACCAGTAGACGTTAAAACGTGATTTCGAAAAAAATCGAAATACGGCTGTATATTATTTTCAAATTGTTTCATCATATACCTGTAATCCATCGATATGTACTTAACTTTACGGGATTGTTAACGTATTACGAAATGTCTTTTTTCTGCATTTAACAAATTTTAACAATAAATTCTCAACTCAGTAATAAAATTTCAAATCTCACCCCTCTAAAGACAGTTACGTAATACATGAACAGCGTCCACATAAAAGAATTTAGTGCTAAGAAATTTACTTTAATATCACGAAAACACGATAGTTTGTATTTTAAACTATCGGATGGATTATAAAAATTATTTTTTGATAAAAACAATTGGTTCGTCGACAGTATTTAAAAAATATATTAATTTTATTTTTATAGTTTTGAACATTAATTAATTTTGAACATAATAAATTGATTTTTATAACATCAAAGCATGCAATATAAAATACTGCCTCATTTTAGAAAATCCACAACCTCTTCCAGTTCACGCTGGCGTGCTTGTTTCTGAGCCCATCTAGATTCCGCGACCTTAACACTGACGACCCACCGATCATGTGCTAGACGAATACCACAAAAATCACCCGTATCTGGCGTTATTGTTGGCATTTTAGAGCCTTGGTTTCCACCCAAATAATAGGTTGCATCAGAGCGCAAATGGCGTTTTTTGGCAGGACACAGTTTTCCGCCTTTAGGAAATGGTGGTTCCTGCAAATATAACTTCAAACAACCTTGATGAAACAAATGGCCACAATAGACTCTTTCCACATAATCATCTTTATTATCATCTTTTTCTAAATCATTAGGTATTAATGGTAGCACTAAACGCTGGCATATGGGACATACTTCACTGTGGAATGCTAAAGTAGCCTCAAGACAAAATTTTAAAGCTCTATATAAAGAAGGTACTGGTTGAAAATCCGACAAAGTTTTGCCCTTGGGCATACGCAAAGGCAGTTCTACATATTGCCTGGCAATTTCTTTTGATTGCCCATTCAGATATCGCAATAAAATTGCTGGCAAATTCGTTTCCTGCTGTTGAAGATCAACACATTGCACGGGATAGTCATATGGTACTATAGCCTTTACACGATAATAATATTCACCTCCTTTGGCCGTGAAATGAACCTCAGATGATTTTTGTTTTAATTTTAACTGGTCCGCAGCAGCATTGACGCCCAAATCCTTGCGTAGTTGCTGAATTTCATCAAAGCAAACACACAAACTATTGTCTTTAACATACTGTTGTAGGAATTGTAAAGCTTTAACACAGTGAGGTTTTCCCAAATAATTCTGACACTGTGTCTCACACAAACCTGTTAGCCCTTGTAAGAATTTTTCGAATAGAGTTTTGCTTTTCAATTCAATAAGGATTGTTTGCGTTGGATAGTCTGAAGGAAACCTTAGGCACACAGTAAATTGACGAAAATGTTGATTTTCTTATAGATCAACACGCACCAAGGGCGCTGGAGCAGCAGAAGTGCAGCCAATTATTTTTGAGTTTGGTACAACATTCTCACACAATTTTCGTATTTCATCAATTTCAAATTCAATTATGCTCATAATATGTTTAAAATTAAAAAGTTTTTATTTTTTATAAAATCTTGTTCTTGTAAAAGTTCTTTTTTCGGTATTTACAATCTTTACAAATAATTTTAACAGAAAATCAAAAATAACAGATGTTTTGAGGTAGCACCAGCGTTGGCATAATTTTTTAAGCTGCATATTCAGCCTGTTCATTGAATCCGATACGGAATTGGATTGGAATTCCGTTTCCAGTTCCATTTATAAATGGGTTCATGAAAACGTAACGGAATTGGTTCATTCGAAAAGTGGTTATTTTTGTTCAAAACTCAAAGTATCGCTTACAAGGTTATATTTTTAGTGATTAGTAGATGGGAAAAATGTGTTCTAGCTATTAAATACGAATTTATAATTATAGAAATGCATTGTACCAAGTACCAAAAATATATATGTGCTGGATAGTCGAAACAACACATATCTTACAACCCTATCCATTTTAGTGATCAGCTGTTTTGCTAAACCTGCAAATTTTTGCAATTTTCCGTTCGCGTACCTAATTTTTGCAAGAGCCCTTCGTGTGAGTAAAACTCTCAAATTACCCGGAATTTACTAAACTACTGGATATTACTGGAAAAGTAAACACACGGACCTATTGTTAGGCTAAGGTTCGTAACGTTATATTCAGAAAGAATCAGGCATGGTTAATATTCCAAGGAACCAGGTAAAAATTAACATCAATTTAATTTTCAACATAGACAGCAGAACATATCAACGTCACTTTCGGAAATCGCTACACCATCATCAGTGCTCATGTGTATGTTTGCTTATCACCACTTCTGAGGTGGCTCTGTTTAATGTGATTACAATTCTTACATGTACAAAGTTTTCGTGAAAATTGCTAAATCACTACTAAATTTTGTTGATTTTGCTGTTTCACTACAGCAATGCACACTATTTAGTAGTGATTTAATTATCGTATGCAATTTTCACGGAAACTCTGTATATATGCTAGTACTTTTGTTTTATCCACTATAACTCAGTCATCTTTTATCCGATCATAGCGAATTATCCACTATTCGATACGTAGCTTAGTGGCCTTTCAAACAAGATGTAATTTTTTTAGTCGAACCAAAATGTGCCACATTTAAATAGTATACATCGAAAAACAAACGTACCGATATCTCTACAATGGCCGAAATTAAAGCTTTTTAAATTATTATTTTCGTGTTTAGCACATCGTAATTACTCTAAAAATGTATTTGAAAATTTTAACTTTCCAAAAATTAAAATATGTAGGAGTGCTATGAATGATTTTAAAGCAATTTTTTAATTTTCTTTGCTTTATAACTCCAAAACAGTTGGTAATTACTAAAAACTGATCAGAAACATTTTTGTAGGAAATTTTGTCAGCAGATTTTTGGTTTTATGCAGACATTTTTACTAAAAGTTTATGGTTTCAGACCTAAGAGCAAAAAAACTAAACATGACACTAAGCTTTTCGGAAATCGTACAAAATAAATAAAACTTTGTCTTAAACTTAGCTTATGTTGACTTAAGCATTTAACCATTATTGCCATAGTTGCACAGTGGTTTCTTTAGGAAAAATCTAAAGTTTTAATTAATCAAAGTTTATATATATTTTAATTCTAATTTATATTGAAACTTAATTACAAGTTATAAAGATAGGTAACAAACTTATATTAATGAAAATTAAGATTTAAATGAAAAATGTGGGTTAAAAAGTTTGTGCTGAGAGAAAGGTAACAATGGCGGCGGAGTTCTTGCCTTCTTAGTCGTTAATTTCACAATAGGTGTTTCATCTGTTGTTACCGAATTACTATTGTTAGCACTCAAGGTAGGGCTGTTCGGATAAATGATATTTGGTCTGATCTGTTGTGAAAAACGTTTTGGCATATTGCTATTGGCAGCTAAAACACTTTCCACGCTATGGGCTCGCGCTGGAAACCTTGGCCGTGGTTGCATTGTAATTGGTGGTATCATATAACGAGCCTGTTCTAAACGTCTATCATAATAAGACGTGTATTCACGTAACTTACGTATCCTTTCGCGTTCATGTTCAACTTCTCGCTTTATAGTATCATTTAACTTTGCATATCCATCATTTTCCTTTTGTATTTTCTGGTTTTCCTCTGCTTTCGTACGACATAGGTGTTCGACCAGACGTCTTTCTTGTTCATGGTGAAATTTCGTAACTTTTTTGTAGTGTTGATATTGCTTCATGGGACTAGAAAAATATTCTGCCATTGATGTTGGCATGTCCTTATTTATAGGTACAGGATTAAAGGGACGAGCACATATGCAACAGTTTTCTTGGATGCACTCACTGCAAAGTATATGTCCACAGCGTGATACGAAAAGTGGCAGAGATGTTTCATATTTCCGACGACGAAAACATTGGTTGCAATAAAATTGAAACATTTTTTTATCTTTTAGTCAACGTTGTTTTTAGTTAACAGAAAGATTTTAATCTGATTTTTTTTGTACATAACGGCACAGACAAATAACTGTTACTCTTTCTTAGCTAAAGTATTGCCTTATCGCTTGAAAAGTGATGTTTTCTTTAGTCGCCGTGATGGCAGCTTCTTGATATCATGATCCATTTAAATTTTACATATGGTAACCTGAATTTAATAGCACTGTTTTGTGCGTTACCAAGGTAGATCTATAAGGTATATATATCAGCAACTTTTTTGGGAATTGTGGTGTCTAAATATGTATGAGAAAAAAATCAGAGCAAATATTAAAATGTGAGTGTTTGGTAAAACATACTACAATTTGACAGCACAATTACCGAACATATTTGAGGATGCACAGACCTTATATAACGACCTTGTTCGTTACTTTTCAATATATCGATTTCAATAATAAATTATTTGATTAATCTTCATCATTTTAATCGAATAAATCTTGACTAAAAGTCATTTGGGTTGAAGTTCTTTTTAGAACGTCTACTGAAAAAAATAATAATAATGGAAGAAAATTGCAAAAGCCTCGCAAAATAATAGCTCAATTCACAATCTTGTGGAAATGGTTTTGCAATGTAGCATTTGCAAAATGGTATAGTATATTTATACTCACCACTAATAATTGTTAAGTGCACAATGCACAAGAGTGTGAATCGGGCTAATATATGTTTGCTTAAATTATTTGCTGGTGTTCAAGCATTGTCTATATGCATTTCCTTGGCTTTGTATGATTTTCAAAGCTTACTATGCTTATTTTTGAAAATCATTTACATATTTGTAAATTCTCAAAACGGGTTTGTAAATATTCAAAATTGTGTTTGAAGTCTACTGACGATTTGGTAAAGCACCAATGAAACGCATATAGACAACGCTTCAACACCAGCAAATAAATTTCATTAAAAATAACATTATGACAATATGTCAAATAATAAATATTTTTTTATTAATTTATGAGACATTCACAAAAAAGGCGTTCTCGAATATTCGATATTTTACAGGAGAAGCAAAAAAATGAATAAAACTATATCATTTACATAAATAGTTCTTGCGCAAAAAAAAAAACAATCTTGAAGTATGTACATCCTTTTGAATAGAGAAAAAAAATCCTAAATCGGTTCATAAATTGCGGAGTTTTGAGGGAACATACATAAAAAATAAATAAAAATATACATGACGAATTGATAACATTTCTCCTTTTTTTTGAAGTCGGTTAAAAATAAGTTTTTAAATGGCCATAAATTCGTTATTTTTAACTTTAACTTACTTAGTCCTTTAAGGATGATGGAATTACACGTTGAATACCAGTAGACAATAAAACGTGATTTCGAAAAAATCGAAATACGGCTGTATATTATTTTCAAATTGTTTCATCATATACCTGCAATCCATCGATACGTACTTAACTTTACGGGATTGTTAACGTATTACGAAATGTCTTTTTTCTGCATTTAACAAATTTTAACAATGAATTCTCAACTCAGTAATAAAATTTCAAATCTCACCCCTCTAAAGACAGTTACGTAATACATGAACAGCGTCCACATAAAAGAATTTAGTACTAAGAAATTTACTTTAATATCACGAAAACACGATAGTTTGTTTTTCAAACTATCGGATGGATTATAAAAACTATTTTTTGATAAAAACAATTGGTTCGTCGACAGTATTTAAAAAATATATTAATTTTATTTTTATAGTTTTGAACATTAATTAATTTTGAACATAATAAATTGATTTTTATAACATCAAAGCATGCAATATAAAATACTGCCTCATTTTAGAAAATCCACAACCTCTTCCAGTTCACGCTGGCGTGCTTGTTTCTGAGCCCATCTAGATTCCGCGACCTTAACACTGACGACCCACCGATCATGTGCTAGACGAATACCACAAAAACCACCCGTATCTGGCGTTATTGTTGGCATTTTAGAGCCTTGGTTTCCACCCAAATAATAGGTTGCATCAGAGCGCAAATGCCGTTTTTTGGCAGGACACAGTTTTCCGCCTTTAGGAAATGGTGGTTCCTGCAAATATAACTTCAAACAACCTTGATGAAACAAATGGCCACAATAGACTCTTTCCACATAATCATCTTTATTATCATCTTTTTCTAAATCATTAGGTATTAATGGTAGCACTAAACGCTGGCATATGGGACATACTTCACTGTGGAATGCTAAAGTAGCCTCAAGACAAAATTTTAAAGCTCTATATAAAGAAGGTACTGGTTGAAAATCCGACAAAGTTTTGCCCTTGGGCATACGCAAAGGCGGTTCTACACATTGCCTGGCAATTTCTTTTGATTGCCCATTAAGATATCGCAATAAAACTGCTGGCAAATTCGTTTCTTGCTGTTGAAGACCAACACAATGCACGGGATAGTCATATGGCACTATAGCCTTTACACGATAATAATATTCACCTCCTTTGGCCGTGAAATGAACCACAGATGATTTTTGTTTTAATTTTAACTGGTCCGCAGCAGCATTGACGCCCAAATCCTTGCGTAGTTGCTGAATTTCATCAAAGCAAACACACAAACTGTTGTCTTTAACATACTGTTGTAGGAATTGTAAAGCTTTAACACAGTGAGGTTTTCCCAAATAATTCTGGCACTGTGTCTCACACAAACCTGTTAGCCCTTGTAAGAATTTTTCGGATAGAGTTTTGCTTTTCAATTCAATAAGGATTGTTTGCTTTGGATAGTCTGAAGGAAATCTTAGGCAGACAGTAAATTGACGAAAATGTTGATTTTCTTGTAGATCAACACGCACCAAGGGCGCTGGAGCAGCAGAAGTGCAGGCAATTATTTTTGAGTTTGGTACAACATTCTCACAAAATTTTCGTATTTCATCAATTTCAAATTCAATTATGCTCATAATATGTTTAAAATTAAAAAGTTTTTATTTTTTTATAAAATCTTGTTTTTCTAAAAGTTCTTTTTTCTGGATTTACAATCTTTACAAATAATTTTACAGAAAAACAAAAATCACAGATGTTTTGAGGTAGCACCAGCGTTGCCATAATTTTTTAAACTGCATATTCAGCCTGTTCATAGAATCCGATACGGAATTGGATTGGAATTCCGTTTCAAATTCCAATTATAAATGGGTTCATGAAAACATAACGAAATTGGTTTGTTCGAAAAGTGGTTATTTTTGTTCAAAACTCAAAATATCGTTTACAACGTTGTATTTTTAGTGATTAGAAGATGGGAAAAATGTCACAAAGTAGGACAGAGACGAAGAAAATGAGTGATCAAATATGAAAAACTCAGCTTTTTTCCCACTCGGCTATTGTAGAAAAGAGTGGCATATAGTGATGTGGAGATGTAGAAGTAAACAAGTGATATTTGAAAGTTTAATTATTGATTCAAGTGTTTACCTGTGCGTGTGTTTGTGCATCTGTTGTTGGTTCGGTAGCAAGTGGTTGAAAATTGTAGAAGCAAGCTGCAAAATGTATAAAAACTTTAAATAATGTGTATGAAATATGGAATTGTAATTTTTTCGTCTATAAAATAATAAATTTCTCCATTTATTTATGAAATAAACAAATTTGTTTTAATTCCAAACAATGAAAATTTTTATTCCGTTTTGCACTCGGCTTTCGTTTAAGTGAATATGCAATATCTTCCCTCTTTTGTCGCGTCTGTTTAGCCTGTGAAAATGTGTTCTAGCTATTAAATGCATAAATTAAAGGGCTCCTGAGCTCCAATTCATGGACAATTAATTCCGTTTCTGATCGGCAAATTCCGAAATTCAAGCAGAAACAGTTTTCATGAGCGCAATCAGCCGGTTTTGTGGAGAAAATGATGCCAAACCAATCCGTATTGGATTCTATGAACGGGATGTTTATACTTTAAACAGTTAAAACCACAGTTGATATCTTTACTGATAAGAATTTCGTTTACTTTATGTAAAAATTGTTCATTTGTTTGTTATATCATTCATAATAAATTATCATTCTCTTTATAACGCTGATTTCTATACAAAATTTCTTTTATTAACCTCGAAATATTGTTTTTTACTTTTGACGATTTCGAATAATTATTTTGATGTTTTTGACGATTTTCGGCCGAAATTTGACGAATTCATCCCTATTTTATCTGGCAACTATGCATATGTGCTTTTAAAATAACCTATAATTATAATTATAGGTGTAATATAATATAATTATATTATATATAATAATCTACGGTCAGATCAAAAATGCATTTAAGGATACAAGGAGAAATTTGTAACACACTATTTATGTTTCGCACATGTTTATGTGGCTTTCTAGTATATGGCATATGCTACCATTCGTTTCATGAGATTGGATCCTGATTTGCTTCAATAAAGTCCATCATCAAGCGTGATATTTTGAATCGCAGTGTTCGTGCAGTTGACTCTGAAAGTGTTCGCAGTTCTGCCAGGAGGTTATCGCAGAAAGTTGAGTTTGTATCAGATGAGCACAATGGGGCCACGGTACTGTTAATCATCGATTGGCGAGTATGTGATATAGAACAAACAGTTGGTGAGGATGACGGCGATGGCGTATTCGATCTTGAATTTTTACGTTGATTGCCGATTGTGAATTCAGATGGTGATGGTGGCGACGGTTCCGAATAATCAGATTCCTGCAACCAATATTAAATTAATTTTTAAATTTGAAAAAGTAAATAATATATTGGTATGTGATGGAAGTCTATCGATTTAAATCGGCGCCTATTTCAGAAACAAATTCTACTGAAAGATGGCTTATTTACACTTTTTATTTATTTATTAAAAACAATAAATGGGATAAATAAGTCATCTTTCAGTAGAATTTGTTTTTGAAATCGGCGCCGATTTAAATCGAACGATATCCATCACATACCAGATTGAATATATACCAATTGTAGTGCTGATGACGAAGAAGTTGAATGTTCTACATTAATATTTTTCAGAAACATCATTGCATCGAAAAACTTCCATGTGATGATATACGTCCCGTTTGGTGCTTGTCTTGATTGTTTCTTTCTTAATTTGGACAAATTGACCGTGTAGCTGGAGCGTAGTGATGAAAATTTCACTTTCGCCTCATTTAGATCCACGCCATCAATTCCTACGTCATCCGCAACACTTTTCCATCCATCTTGTTTCGACAATTTGTACTCCGGTGAAGTGAAATCCCAGAGTCCACGATGCTTCTTTACAGACGCAATTAAACGATAGATTTCATCGTCAGTCCATGTGTGGTGAATTTTTCTAATTCCAGCGGTTGATTTTCTTATTCGACGAGGCTTCAGTTGCGAAGGCGCAATGTTGGAGTCGGTACCATTGGAAATAACAGTTTTATAATTTTCGCTCATTCTTTCAATAAAATGAGCGAAAAGTTGAAGGAACCAAATTCCCAAAAAAACATTCAATAGAGATCAAACAGACCGCGAAAAAAACTCAAATGTTGATGGCTACATGCAAATGTATCAAAAATTCTCGCTGTTACATATTTTGTGACATCTATTTGCGCATGTGACAAAATGGGAAATGGCACAATTGCATGTAACAGGGTGGTACACTGCATGTGTACATCATGGTAGGATAATATCCACTTTACACATTGCGCCTTGGCCCTGCCTTAAACTTAGTGATTTGTTTTGGTGTCCCTTCGTAAGACTAATGCACTCACACATTGCGTTTTTGTTGCAACAGTCAGGGGACTTTGATGTTTAATCGGTGTTAACATACTGTAAATAGGTAATTATTTTGTAATTGCAAAATATAAAATATATATGGTTGATAGTTTTTAATGTTTAAAGCCTGGTACTGTGTTCAAATTTGTTGGGCAACATTGGTTATTTCATGACATTGCGTCTTCACGAGCCATTGATTTGTCTTGACGAAAGTCAAAGTCGATATGAAAAAATAGCACCAACATTTTTCTGATGTTTTTATGTATGAAGTTTGACAAAAGTTAGAACAAAATTATGTCTCGTGAAGACGGGATGTGAGAAAAATTTGATATGTACGTTTGTTATAATCTTTTGTGTTGGGAATTGTCAAAAACTGTTGCTAACACAAAAAATGACTGTGTGGACAGTAAATGTTAGTGTTCGGACACATGTTTGGAAATTGATGTCGAAACACAAGCCAGAGCAATTACGTTAGAACACAAGCTGTCAAATTTAGTATGTATGTAGTGGTTTCTGTATAATTTGCTTGTTTTTATTAAAAAAAGAAGAAATATTATTTATGTTCATTTCCATAAAATTTTTATAAATACAAAAATAATTAAGTGAAATATATGAAAAATGTATAAAATGCCATGCCATATATACAAATTGTGTCCAAACATCACTACGTTTACCCAGCCCTAACAGAAGTTTGAACACAGAAATTTTTTGTGACGTCATTTTGCCGGCGTTATTTCTTATGTTCAGAAATAAAAATTGCACGTCTGGTCGCAGTGTTAAGAAAAAGAGAGTACTACTTAAGCAAAATTTTTTCATGAATAATTCATGGCTTTTTTTTATATGTGTTTTGACAGTATTTCACGTGAAAAGTTCAACACAATACCATGCTTAAACCGAAAAACAAATTAGCCTATATTAATTGTAAGCCAAATATATATCTGGTTACCAAATTTTATTTAAATCGGTTAAGCAGTTTAGGCGTAATGCCGTAATCAAAGCTGCAAACAAACAAACTGCTCATTTTTATTCATCTAATATATGGATTAAGAATCAATCCTTTAAGGCCAAATATGATTAATAGTTTACTATAAAAATAAAACAACATTTTAAAAACATTTAAAAAATATTCTGGTTATTTTTATTCTTATTTGGTCACGCTTTTAAAGATTTTGACTCCAAAGACTTTTTTCGTGGCAGCAATGAATAAACTCAAACAAACCACTGTTGTCATAAAAAAGAGCATGTGCTATGCGCCGTTCAATATGCGCAGAGCTAGACAAAACATTAAATGCGCAAAGAGTGGCGCTAATAAATCGAATGCGCTTGCGCTGCGCATACCAATTGCTCCTTTTTTTCGTTCCGCTCTTTACGCTTGTGCGCTTTTTTAATACGCTTGTATGAAGTGCGCAAAGCGTAATGAGCAAAAGGAGTGCGCAAATCCATACTCTGGTTGTTGCCCAAGCGCTACCGCCGTGTAAGGTTAATTCGTCTTGGTCTATGTTTGTTAAGGGCCGTGGCAATTTATCAGACTGTTTGATCAAATTCATGTATGTTTTGGTAATATTTTGTTTTGCTTAGCACAGCAACTTGTCAAATTCATATCATCAAACTTCATTTGAAAGTTGTTGTGAAAAAGAAATAACATGTAAGTTTTTGGGTGGAAATGTGACATTATATATTAAAAAACTTTTTGTTTCTTGAAAATTAGTTATTTTACTCCCTTTTTTAATTCCTTTTAACTCCTTTCCATATGCAGTTCGAAGAGAGTTAAAATTTTGTGCGACATCCTTTTATCATTTGGGCTTTTTCTGTATATGTTTCTAGCAATATTTCGTACTAAGCATTTTTTTTATTGCTATATTGCTTCGATTTAACTCGCCAAAAAGCAGCAAACCACGATAAACTTCAATAAATTCAATTTTGTTCATCTGTTTTTTTAAATAGTGCGTCTCCATAGAAATGATGTGGTCGTGCGAAAACTAAACAAAAATGATATTTGAAGTAATTACACAGCCACACATCAAACAAGCTTCAAATTTCGTCATCGGCGGTAGTGAAAATCAAAGGTGTTTTGTTTTTCATCAAACTCACATCAAACAATACGTGTGAGGTTTTTTGCACTAATCCAGTCACAAAAATCTCTGTTTGATCAAACAGTTTGATAAGTTGCCATGCCGCTTTACAACAATTCTATTAATCGGACTTGGGAGTAACTTATTCATGTAGCTTGCACTGCATAATGACGTTAAAATTACATTAGAGGCACATACGCATCTGCCTTTTTACATTTCGTGTACAGCGGAATAAAAATTGTCGGAGTGCATCTCTAAAAGAGAAAAATTTTATATTCTGGCAAGTTTCAAAATAGTTAGTGAATTTTTCCTTTAAGCCGACGACATGAAAAATATTTTAAGTATGGCATCTCTTTTATAATTTGTCAAATTTCAAATATTTTATTTGTCAACAGTGTAGCCACGTTGTGTGATTCACAACTTAAGTGCAGCAGTACAGGATTTTACTCGGAAACGTTATTTCATCATCTATAAATATGGTCTTGGATTTGGATCTCTTTCGTAGTGACAAAGGAGGCAATCCTGATGCTGTACGCAAGAATCAAGAATTACGGTTTAAGGATTTGGGCCTTGTGGAGACAGTCATCGGCCAAGATACGGAATGGCGTCAAAGACGTCATCGTGCCGACAACCTAAATAAAGTAAAAAATGTGTGCAGCAAAGTTATTGGCGAGAAAATGAAGAAAAAGGAACCACAAGGAGATGATTCTGCGGAAGTGCCGGCTGAAGTTCAACAAGAACTGACAGACTTGAATGCTGAAAAGTTGGGTGAATTGACAGTGAATCAAATCAAAAAGGTTCGTGTGCTCATTGACCAGGCAATGGTAGAAAACGAAAGGCTATTGCAGGAAGCAGAACAGAAACGTAATACAGCTTTGCGTGAAGTGGGCAACCATTTGCATGAGTCTGTACCAGTTTCTAATGATGAGGAAGAAAATAAAGTAGAACGCACTTATGGCGACTGTGCAAAAAAAGGAAAATACTCTCATGTCGATTTGATTGTGATGATTGATGGCATGAATGGTGAAAAAGGTACTGTAGTATCAGGTGGTCGCGGTTATTTTTTGACTGGAGCTGCTGTCTTTTTGGAACAAGCTTTGATACAACACGCTTTACATATGTTGTATGCTAAGGACTATACTCCCTTATACACGCCCTTCTTTATGCGCAAAGAAGTTATGCAAGAAGTAGCGCAATTATCTCAGTTCGATGAAGAACTTTACAAGGTTGTTGGTAAAGGTAGTGAAAAAGCAGAAGAAGGAGGCGTCGATGAGAAGTATTTAATTGCCACCTCAGAACAACCTATTGCTGCCTATCATCGTGATGAATGGTTACCAGAATCGTCTTTACCAATTAAATATGCTGGCATGTCCACATGTTTCCGCCAGGAAGTTGGATCTCATGGTCGTGATACTCGTGGTATCTTCCGCGTACATCAATTCGAAAAGATTGAACAATTTGTGCTCACATCTCCCCATGACAATAAGTCATGGGAAATGATGGATGAAATGATTAACAATGCAGAAACATTTTGTCAATCTTTAGGTATTCCCTATCGTGTTGTCAATATTGTTTCGGGTGCCCTTAATCACGCTGCTGCTAAGAAATTAGATTTAGAGGCTTGGTTTGGTGGTAGTGCTGCCTTCCGTGAATTGGTATCCTGTTCGAATTGTTTGGACTATCAAGCCAGACGCTTATTGGTGCGTTACGGCCAAACTAAAAAAATGAATGCTGCTGTTGATTATGTTCATATGCTGAATGCTACAATGTGTGCCACTACCCGTGTTATTTGTGCTATTTTGGAAACGCACCAAACTGAGACTGGTGTCAAGGTACCAGAACCGTTAAAAAAATATATGCCAGAAAAATTTCGTGATGAAATACCATTTGTTAAACCTGCTCCTATAGATATAGAAACTGCTGCCGCTAATACTAAAAAGGCCGGTAAGGGCAAAAAAGATGCTGCTGCCGCTTAAGTTATTCCATGTAACAAATAATACCATAAGCATAAATTTAATTTAAATGCATTTTTACTTACGCTTAATATTGCAAAAGATTTTGCTAAATAAACATTTACCCATAATTTTGTTTTGAATTTATAAAACTTTTCAACTTGTCTGAGCATTTAAACGGTGATTTAAAATAAAAATATCCATGATAAGGATTACATGATAGAAATAATACAAACAGGTAAATATATGTATTTGTTTATTACAATGAAAGAAATACCATTAAATTAAAAATTAAAAAAAAGCCACCGAAGAAAATTTCTTCAACACGGCTTAGAAGATTTTGGATCAAGTCACCTTTCTAACAAAATTTACTAAATTAAAATCGATCTAGCCGCATGGGAGCTACTATCATGACTCTCCTTATGAAAGAGATTGGAGAAGCCCGTCTTATATCATCCGAACACAGAACAATCTAGAAAAGGTGATATATCTTCTAAACGGCTGGACCGATTTTCGTCAAACATAGCTAAGAACACTCCCGATCAAGTCACCTTTCAAGCAGTGACAACGTTGTAATAAAGGAGCGATATGTATACATTGGAGTGGTCGTAAAAAATTAAATTCGGTATTTATAAAAAACTATCCTAAAAAAAGTTTCAGGTCAACCAGTTGAGATTAAGGCGTGTCGCACACCCACCAAAGTTGGAGCAAATACTCTCAGTCGTTTATATCCCATAACTTAATAGATATGTTTAATGATATACGTCTCTTGTTTAGAAAGCGGAACATATCAATCTGGAGTTCACTTTATTGTGGCTAATTGAATATTTTAGATAAAAAAGTATATGTAACGATTTTTTAACCTATTAATATTTTAAAAAAATTTTCTTCTATGTTGTTTTTTTCACATCAGGATTTTGAAAGTATTCTTCAATCTTTATTGTTGCAACTACGATATATTAAAAAACATTTGTCTTAATAAATTTTGAAGAATAATTTTTTTAAGCAAATAAATTGCATTACCTAATGATCAGAATGTACTGTATAAATTTGTGGCTCTTACCCTTTTTGTATCCTTAGAAACCCAAATGAATAAATATAAACAAGTTGGTTTAGATATTTATTTTCATAAAATAATTGAAGTGAACAGGAAGAATTTAAATTCTAATAAAAACATTTAAAATTTATGATGACATTATCAAAACGTGATAAATTAACATCTAATAATAAAGATACAAGATGGGATCGCATACGGAAAAGACATTGTAGCAATGTTTCAGCAAATTTAAAATCAGATGCTGTTAAAAAGTTGATCGAAATAGATTATATAGGACGACATCAACAGAATGTGCTCAATGGCGATACCAATGTGAATATAAATCTAGATCCAGTCTTAGTCATGAATCTTAGACATGCAATGGTATGAAATAAAGAAAATAATAAATAAATACATACATCTAGCCATGTATATTAAATTTTCTATTCTAGTTTAAAAAAATACCACGTAAATTGCCCCTAGCAACGGTTGCTTATAGGAAGAATTTGGAACCATGTAAGGATCATAATGCTGCTGTCGAAGATCATTATATTGAGAATCAATTAAAACAATTCCGTAGCCACTTACAAAAGCAAAGCGAACAAAGCAAGGTACCCATGAAAAAACTTCATTCCTTGCTAATCGATAATACGGATATAATGAATAGTTTAGAATGCACTCATAAGCATATAGAAAATTTTTACAACACACCTATTGATGCCTTAAAGCAAGTACATGATTTATTCGCAGGTGAGCTAAAGAAACATGTAAAGTTGATTGATGATGAGAACCTGGGTAAAAGAAAAATTATTGATTTAAAAAATGAACATTTACAAAACCATTTTGAAAATAATATATTCAATGGTATAAATAAAGAAGAGCAGGAAGAAGTTTTAAATATGCAGGAATACACAAACTTCAAATCCGGAAACGAAGAGAATACTTTAGATTTTATGGACGAGCGAATGAATGAGTTAAATTTGAATAATGCACTCTTTGAGGTACAATCTGAATCAAATAAAAATGCACAAAGAACTCCCAGTCCCTTGGAGAATACCGATAAAGTTTTACAGCCTTTAAGACAGGTGTTAGAAGACCCAACAGCTCTTCATTTAAGATTTGTAAGATTTGACGAGGATATAAATGGGTATCATTTAAAAAGAGAAGCTTCAATATCCTCAAATACCAGTGATGGCATTGACTCCGTAATATCAGATTTAGCTGAAGAAGCTTTAAAAGAACTTCAAATGGAAGAAGATGCAAAATTAGTTGAAATTTTGGAGGAAAGCAATTCAAAAATAAATGAAACTAATCAGAATTTAGCTCTTAACGGATGTTCTCTTCATATGAGCAGAGACAAAAATTATGATTTACTTATAACTGGCACTGTTGTTCCTTTTGGGAAATCGTCTTTAAAAGAACATGTAGAAATAACCCGTTCTATGAACTCTGGTGACAAAGCTCAATATGACAATTATTCAAATAATGAACAGTCGAAAATTATAAATGATCTATTTCAATCTCGCAACCCTAGCAGAACATCCATAATGCGAAAATACTTTTTGAAATGGGTTCATTATACGACTATAGAGAAAATTGAAAGGGAACATGTCGACAGTAGAGCTGATCGTGTGAAAAAAATGAATATTTTCTTGGATAAAATACGTACTCAAAAAAAGCGTTTGAGAAATTGCCAAAACACGATAAGTGGTTTAGCAACCGCTCACAAGAAAAGTGAACAGAAAATCGAGTCGGTGGAAAATGTGAAAATAAACAAAAAATACCAAAATAAGTAAGTGGAAAAATTGGAAAAATTTTAAGGTTTGCTTTAATATTTTGCTATTTATGCAGAATAAAAGTTCAACAAGATATTATTGACTTACAACGATTAAAATTGGAGCGACAGGAACGGATAATTATGGAACTTAAGCTTCATAAATTGTCTGAAGAGACAAAAGAGGCACGCCAGGAACTGAAGAATGAGTTAAAATCTGTTATACGTTCGGGGGATCCCAAATCAAAAGCAAAAGCTAAATGCCTGCAAATAATCGGTAATCTCAAAGATGAGGAAGATGAAAACTTAAATAAATTGGAAGGTAAGTCCCTTCTTATGCCTAAATTTTTACAAAATATGCAAGAAAGAGCCTTAGAAAGAGGCATACGCCATGAACAAGCCAGACAAAGAAGGCTGCAACAGGAAGCTGAAAGAGAAGCGCAGAAATTGGCTTTAGAAGAGGCAAAAGTAATTATTTTATCTATATATAATTTTAAATATAATTATCAGTCAAAGTTTTTGTTCGGAATAGCGGCTTGAAGATGAAGAAGCTAAACGATTACGGATTGAAGCCTTAAAGGAAAAACGTCGTCAGGAGAGAATGGCTAAAATTATTAAAGAACGTGAACGACAAAAATGTATAGAAAATCAACGTAAAGCTCAAGATTTTTACAAAAAAGTCTTGCTTAATCGCATTGGCATGGAGGGTTTCAAACGTCTGTTGCAACGTAAAAGAGATAATCTTAAAAAATGTGAAGAGCTGCGTCAATCTTTGTATAAGAAAACCTATTTCCAAGTTTGGTTTAGCTTATATCGTATACTAAAGGCTAGACGCAACCAAAAGGCCGATGAGTTATATGTAAAATGTTTAAAACGCAAATATATTCAGATTTGGTTGCAATATATCTACGAAGAACGTTCAAAATTTAATGTAGCCGTAGACTATAATGAGTTTAAATTAACTGAAATCATGTTCCGAAAATGGTGGTCATATGTAAAGCGAATGCAAATGATAGAGGAGACTAAAATGAAACAAGCTATATCGCATCATGAATGGTGAGTACAAGAGCTTTTTTTATATAACGAACAAAAAACGCGGTAATTGGCAAATTTTCTTAAAGGCATTTAAAATGGAAAGTTCTAGATTGCTGGCAAAGACTGCCACAAATATTGCAATTGGAAAAAGAAACCGAAGAAAGAAGGCAAAGATGGCGTTTAAAAATTTGGGAGCTTTTACCCGACTATAAACCGAACAGAGATGATTTCAATTATATGTAAAAACTATTCTAAAATACTTTTAACTTATTTAAATAAAAAAAACATTTTTATAAATTTAAATGCAGCCTAATTAACAGTTGAATTGTATTTTTAATTACATTTTATATTATATGAGGATGTGTTTTTTTAAGTGAAACGGAAATGTAAAATATTTTGTTAGTCAAAAAATTTCATACCATTTTCACTTGGGTGCTTGTCTTGGCTTAAAACATTAATTTGTTAACAGTAAGTTTTATCTACAGATGTCACTAGTTGAATTTTATATACTGGCATTTAATTAATTGGCAGTACTTTTTTCATTCAAAAATGTTTCATATTGCCATACCTTCAAATTATATTAACATTTTGTCCTTAATACAAGAACAAGTCAGGTTGGCCGAGCGGTCTAAGGCGCCAGATTTAAGCTCTGGTTCCCGAGAGGGAGCGTGGGTTCGAACCCCACACCTGACAAAAGCATTTTTTTATTTATTAACTCTAAAAAATAAAATGATTTTTAAAGAGAAAATTTAAACCCTTTGATGCCCAAACTATTTTTAGCCGTTGTAAAAATTTAAAACTATTTTTCTGTTGTTGTGCTATATATTGTTACATATTTCAAGTTTAGGGTGATAGAAATTATATAGACCGACTTTTTCTAACGTTGCATGTATGCAACATTGAGCATAAAAAAAATGTAGTATGTACTTGTTTTATTGTGTTTGAAATTACATAGTTTATTAATTTCTTATACATAAGTAACAAAATGAGCACAAAATTATATGTGATAAGCTAAAGAAACGTTTCGGGTTGCATTACAACATAACTAAACTTTACACTTACGACATTTCGAGCTGGCGACACATATGTATGTACGAGTATCTATTAGGTTGACAGAAATATATGTAGTTGGAGACTAATTGAACCACTCCAGCGGATTATCAACGAACGGTGACAATATTATAGGTAGTGTCAACTCTATAGTCGACCGTTTCTCTGCCTTTTTTTAACTGTTGCTCAGAACGAAAGTTCATTTTCATATCCATATTTCTCAAAAATATATCGATATATCGTCGATATTTTTAATCGAAATATGTCGATATTTAAAAAAATATATCGACAGTATCAAATTCGATTTTTTTAGTTTTGTTTTTTGTGCACACAATCTTCATCTAATAGAATATTACCAACAAAATCTTTTGTTTTATTTCTAATCTTTTGTGTATAAGAAAAATTATCATTCTTTTGAGTATGTTTTTATTTACTTTCCATGATAGGTTTGTCAAACCTCAAGGATGTTTGTAATTAACTCTTTCTAGAGTAGTTAATGATAAACAAGTAATTTTTGTGTCTTATTTTTGAAAAAAAGTCAGTCCATCCAGTACGCTTATCTTATCAAAAATAGCCAAATATTTTAAATTTCCTAGAGGAATTCTGGGATCTACCCTTGTTACCCTTTTTGTCGTTATTCATTCCGATTGTTCAGCACTCGTTTTACAAATATGGAGGACTTGTTTATCAACATTTCAAATATTTCGTCTTAAATTTCATTGTCTATCAAATTTTCCGCTGTATCCCCATGACCTTCCAAGTCTTTATCATAATTGAAATTATCGCAATCATAATTTACATGCCCTTACTGGCCGTTGTTATCGGGAATGTTTAAAACTGTAAAATAACGAAATGAAAACATTCATGTACATGTGCTAAGCTATTCATTTAATCGGTGTTTTGCTTTAATCTGTTAATCGCTCGATTAATTAATCGAGGTTTTGGGTTAACCGGCTAATAATCGGTTAATTTCGTTATTAGTCGGTTAACCGAATAATAAATTAAGTAATTTCAACAAATAAAAATACATAAATTATTTATTATTTTGATTTTATTAGTAAAATAAAAAAGCAATAACATAACAAACATAACAATTCTTGAACTAAATCAAGCAAAAAAAAAAAAAAAAAGATAAATATATATTAAATAAAAAATAAACAAGTTTGTGACATAAATTTTTAATAGTTTAACAAGATCTTCTAAAACAATCTTTTAAGAAAATAATTTGGTTTAAGTGTTTAGGTTTTAAGCGATTCTCTTCTTTCGTATTGATAAAACTTGACTTGTAAAATTCCTTTCACTTATCGTATATGTTGGAGAAATATAAGGCAATCCATAATACAGAATATCTAGTTTCTTGTTCTTTTCACGGATTTATCTAAACATAAATCTTCCAATATGCCATTAGAATCCTGTTTTATTTATTTATTTTCTTAGTTCTTAACACTTCTAATTGTTTCGGTTAATTCTGTTAAAGATTGTTTATATTACTATCGGTAGTCTCTTCTGTTGTCAGGTCATGATTTGACGCATACTTGCAAAGCTCAGCACCGAACATTCTACAAAAAAGTTTATTTCCGAATTCCTTAGTTTCGTTTTTGTAGTGTATTTTAAAACACTCAGGTATGTGATAGAAATCGATTTTAAAACGAAGCCAATTTTAATACATTTTTCATCCAATTTTTATAATTTTTGTGATAAAATTCGTTTTAATAATGAGATATCTCTATAATATTTATGGTAAAATTAATTAAAAAAAATAAATTTTATTATAAAATACCTTCGAAAGTGCCTTCGTTTTCGAAATGGATTTCCATCACATACCTGATTGTTGCTAGGGGGAAATATTCCTGAATGGAGGTATAAAATAAGTATTTTAAAACTTGAATTCGTCTCTCATTCAATATAATCCTTAGATTTTTAATTAAATCGTTGGCAACAGAATTATTGGCTTTTATTAAATTATTAATCAAAAACTTAATTCCCTTAAGTTCAATTAGAGTTGCAAAGTCTTTACTAAGCTCTTTTATTGCCACGTCCAAAGGCTTTAAAGTTTTACTTTTAACTAATCTTAACTTAAAAGTTGGGATTATGAACACACTTCTTTGTTTCTATGACAAAATGATCTCTAAACACATATGTATGTAGTATATACATACATACATACTATGTACCTTTTGTCTATGAGACGAAACAAATAATGAAACACATAAAAAATATGTATAATACTACAAAAAATTGAAATTTCTGTACATCGGTTAATCGACTGAAATTGGCCGGTTTAACCGTTAATCGAAAACAGCCAATTTTAAATTAAGCGACCAGTTAACCGGTTAACGGTTAACTGAGTGAATACCCTAATCAGGGTTGCCACTTTCTGTACTATAGTACACAAATTGTACTATTTAAATATGTTTGTACTATTTTTGTACCGTTTTTGTACTATTTTACTAGCTGCTGAAAAAATTTTTGTTAAATGTTTTAGTACGTTCTTTAATTTCCGCGATCCCGGGAATTTCTGTTTTATTTCCCGTTCTCCCGGGAAGCAAAAAAGCCAGGGAATAAAAAACCCTAGTAATAATAAAACAATAAATAAACTTTCTTTCAATCATTACTCAATTGCTAGAGCTAAATGTAATACATTAAAGTACCTTAAAAATAAGAAGAGTAGAAATAAATTTTTATAATTCGAAGAATAAATTTAGCCTTTTTGAGGCTAAATGAAAAATAAAAAAAGGCTAGGAAAAACCCACGAAGCTGAAACTCGAATTTCAAGGCTTAGATACATTGAAATTGATTATGGAGGGTATTAACTAATGCCTTTTGTCGAAATTCGTTTGTACTATTTCATTAGGTTTTGTACTATTTTTGCTTATCTTCTGTAGACAAAAATATCTCAACAATTTCATTGAAAATTTTTTTTTCAGTGATCAAGTTGTTTAAATCTATTAAACAATTTGTCTAAAAATATTTACAAATTGTAAGCAAAACAATTTACTAAATCAAACAAAAAGATTTACTGGATTTTCTGAAAAATATCAAACAATATTTTTGTTTGAACTTATAAAACAACTAGTCTAAAAATACTAACAAATATTAAACAAAATAGTTTACTTAATCAAACAAAAATATTTACTGTAGTTTTTGTAACATATTAAACAAAATTTTTGTCTGAGTCATCATCCTCCATTAAGCTTTTATGAAATTTCACTTTGTGAAATGTGTTCAAGTCTGAATGTTTATATAAAGACTCTAACAAAACTAATGAGAATTAACGCAACGACATTAACGAATTGATTCACTCAAAAATCTTCAGTAAACAAACTTGGTACAATCGTATTCCTTTTGCTATCATTGTTGTTGTTGTTATTTGTGTGTGTGTCGTCATCGGGTTTGTTTTTTTCTACACAGTTTTTCTTGTTGTTTTTGGTGTTTGCGTCCTAAATAAAAGTCAAACAAAAAATTCATTGATTCAGTAAAGACATTTAGTGAAAATGAAATTTATTTTTATACAAACTTTTGTTTGAAAATTTTTTGGTGATAATTTTTTCTGTGTATGCTCTGGTGAAGGAGAGCAAAACAAATTGATGTGTGTATTTTAATATAAATTTTGTGGCCCAGTGTAATTTTTCTATCTTACCTTCAAAGTAATTTGTATTTAGGAGAGCGAGATATAAACTGGTTAAACCACATGCTTTTAGTTAAATGCTGTTGTTTTTTTAATGTTATTCAAGTTGAAGTGCAGCTAAAGCACTTTAACTCTCATATCCCTCGTTTGAAATAACAGTTGTCTTTAGATTGTTGATCGTAGCGGTTGATTCATAAAAGTAGCAGCGTAGTACATTTCTCTGTTATGTAAAAAGAGTTTAAAAAAGTTCGTAAAACCTTATTAGTAACAACAAAAATAATAATAAACCCAATATTTTTCAGTTAAAATTAATAATAAAAAAGTCGATAATTTATATTAGAATTTAACTGTCGCAGTTTTTAATAAGAAAAGACCTAAATCATTTTAATAACAATATAAAAAGCACAAATTAATAAATATTTTTTTTATCATATCTCGTTCATTTATTTCTACAAATTTCGTTCGCAAAAAAAAAACTGATAACAAAAATCAATTTATCAAGAACGAACAAAAATTCCTCAACTGCTTATTGTGTCGGTTCCATTATAAAAGATACTGCTATAAAATTGTGAAAAAATAGTTTTGTTTGTTTCCTTTACAAAACATTAAAAATCTACACAAAATGTCGTCAAAATCGTTTAAATGGCATATTCTACTATTTTTATTCTCATATATCGCTTTGGCTGATTTTGGTAAGTTGTTTTGTTGTTTTATTTCTGGTTTTTTGTTTATTTTTTCTCTCTCCACTATTGATTTCACTCATAAATTATTCACCATCATCTCTGTTGCTGATTAAAGTTGGCAAAAAAAAAAACATGGCTTAGCCAATGCCTCCTTTAGCCATAAACTAGGATTTTTATAGGTTTTTGCTATTAAAATTAAACGTAAATTTCTTAAATTTAAATAAAATGTAATGTGATAAAATGGAGTTTTTAATATCTAAAGTCCAGCTCGTTCTTATGAATTTCGCCATAAATTTGTAAATGACAACGATTGAATTTAGGATGAAATAGAGTTTGGCTATAAAATAGCATCAATAGTATAAGTAGTTAGTGTTAATCTTTAATTGGTACCAGACGCGGATCCAGCTTAAGCTCTTTTGTGGTGGGGGGTACTTTTAAATGAAACATACCTTTTCGTAAAATTTCTTTTAGAAAGTCAATTAAATTACGATATTGTTTATTAAATTGCGATATTGGGGGGTGTGTGGAATATCCCATTTCCTTCCACTGAATTCGCGCCTTATTTTTGCACTACACAAGCTGCATTTACTTATGAGCTGCCACGTTAGGGTTAAAAAAAGATTATGCACGACCACGAAAACTCGAAAAAATAAGTTAATTTTATAAAGTACATCATTTGTTTAATTTTTAGAATTTAATGCTAACATTAACAATAGGAATATTTTTCTAAATGCTTTGCTTGCAATATTTCCATTTGTCTTTCCGAACTTTCGAATTGATTTTTAGAAATCTCTTATTTTAACATTTTATTGCAGAACTTGGAATTTGAAGTGAAGAAAATGAACGAAATGCAGGCTTCAAACACACTACGAAAGCCATTTTTGGTATGTAAATAGTTCTTGCTAAAATACCGACTACAAAACAGGGGTGGCACTATACCCTTTTTTCTTTATAGAGTATTTTCACGAGAAATAATTGTGTGTGCAAAGTTTCATAAGAATCGGTTTAATAGAAGTGGCTAAATAGAATATTTACTTTGCATAGGTGTCACACTGCCCAATTTTCTAATCATAATGCTGTATTGCCCCGGGAACTTAATGTGAGTACATAGTTGAAAAATAAGATTTTCTACGTTAGGGCGTGGCAATGCCCACTTTTCCAACCATAATTTCCACGATAAATAAATGCGTGTGCAAAGTTTCGTAGCAATCGGTATAGTAGAAGCTGTTGAAAAAGAATATTTACTTTGAATGGGTGTGGTACTTCCTACTTTTTCATCATGATATACTATTGAAGGTTAATGTGTCTGCAAAGTTACATAACAATGGGTTGAGTAGATGTAGTTGAAATTGAATGTGTATTTACTTTGTATAGGCGTGACCCTGCCCACTTTTGAAGAGGACCAATCTGGAAGTATGCACATCCCTTAAAATAAAGAAAAAAAAATCCGAAATCGGTTTATAAATGGCGGAGTTTTAAGGAAAGTATAAAAAACATGACGAATTGATAACACTGCTTTACAAGAAAAAGCTATAAAGTTTCAAATGCATTTTTTAGGGTAATTAGGATGTGCTAAAAAGGAGAAATATAATAATAAATCATTTTGGCTATTTTCCAGATAACGGTACATAAGAATTCTACATGTATACTTCACTTTAAAGCGCCATCCAGAGTCAAAGGCTTATTCGATTGTAGTGATCTGTACATACATACATATTTTGTTTGAATAGTGGATTATTGGCTTTGATCGGATAAAAAATGGTTGAGTTATAGGGGTTCAAAGTTAAAATTTTATGAAACTTTTAGCGTTTTAACAATTGAGTTATACATTTTAGTCGAACTGTATTGTATGGTTTTTATCCAAAGTTCTTAATTAGTTTGGCTTAAGTTCGTTTTTAATATAATCTTTCGATTAAATTATTTTTATTTAGAAAGAAATTCTAAAGCATGTAAATATTGAACATTCAAAGAAAATTTTGGCTGTACGGAAGGTTGAACTGACATCAGATGTTTCGAGACCATCACAGTCTTTTCATCAGAGCTCTTTTCCTCTAGACCACACGAGCGAAAAATTTCTTTGAATGTTCAATATTTACATGCTATAGAATTTCTTTCTCAAATAAAAATAATTTAATCGAAAGATTAAATTAAAAACGAACTTAAGCCAAACTAATTAAATTTTTAGCGTTTTTCACCAATTGGCTATTCGGAATCTGTTTTGTACCACAAATAATAATCAAGTAGTTAAAAATGTTTATTGAATGGTCTATTCAATTTCAAAAATGTTAAGCCATAATGGATCGAAATCGAATAAAAACTAAAATGCTATAATGAAAAAACAAAAGCAGTGGCATTTAAATTAAAAATATTAAAACGTTAAGTTCATGGATTCCAAAAAGCTGCCCTTGTTCCAATCGGTCAAGATTTGGATGGCGCTATGATTTAACGATTTTTCATGTACACATCGAAATTAAGATAAATTGCATATATGTAGAAGTCGAAAATTATAGCAAACTCTAAACATGGTACGATGACTTCGATTTCGGATATGTACAAATTCGCACTAGGCAAGTTTTTTGCCTCAACTTTGATGTTGTAGTGAGAGAGATAATTATACAAATAGTATATGTATGTATTTCTATTTTATCACTTTTTCACACAATAGTTCCACTATGTAGATTTTTTTTCGTTAAGTGGGAGAGAGGGAGGCGACCTTTTGAAGATAAAATTAACATATATAGATTTTATATATTTTCTTGTAGAATTCTTATGTACTCTTCAAAACTAAACATACGCTACATTGTTGTTGCTACTGTCGCTGGTAGTGTAAGTAAAGGGCTCTGATGAGTAGACCGTGGTAGTCTCGAAACAGCTGTCAGTTCAACCTTCCGTACATCCAAATTTTTCTTTGAATGTTTAATATTTACATGCTTTAGAATTTCTTTCTTAAATAAAAAATAATAATTTGATCGAAAGATTAAATTGAAAATGAACTTAAGCCAAGCTAATTAGATAACTTTGGATAAAACCATACAGTTCGACTAAAAATTCATAACTCACTAAACATAAATTTCATATAAAAGGCGCAAATTTAAGCAGACTCTACATATGTTCTGATCGCACCAATGTTTAGTACATATGTATACGTATAGACTTCTTTTGATGATTGAAATATGGGCAGCCATATGCAGAAAAAAAAATCTGAAAATTTCATATATTCTTGAATCAGTCTAATACACTTAAGTACATAATTATATTATTTTAAATGCTAATAAAGATATACTTATGTATGTTTGACTCGTTTTATGCTCACATAGTTTCACATAGGTTAACAGATTTTGACTACTCATGGCGGTTATGTTGTGTTATCTCTTTTTATTTATTTACTTTGGCACTGATAGGGGTACTTTTCCAATGCTAAAGCAGCCAACACAGTTTTACGATTATTTTAATTTACAAAAGCATTAGAAGTTTGTAGGCTTTAGACAAAACAACTTAAGTATAATTTTAAAAGATTTCAGGAGAGCAAAAATATTATTAGCAAACTTTTTGGTACATCTCGCCTCCACTTAGGAAGTAATTATTAATTTTCTATAACGGCAGAACTACAATAGTGAGGCTCTATAACTTTGATGTGCATCACTCTTAGAACAAAATGCAAAGTCCAACAAAATCTTGGAGGTATAGGAGAGGGAAGACAGGTAACTACCATTCAAAGTAATTATTATTTTTCCTATATATGCGGAACTACACCAGTGAGGGTCTCTAAATTTTATGTGGGTAACTCTTTAACAAAGTGAAAGTTCTAACAAAATCTTGTTGGTATAGGAGGGTGGAGATAGGTAGCCCCCATACAAAGTAGTTATTAATTTTCCTATATCTTCAGAACTGTGAGGCTGTCTAAATTTGATGTGGGTAACTCTTAGCACAAAGTGAAAGTTCTAACAAAAACTTAGTGGTATATTAATTTTTAATATTAATTATATCTGCGCAACAATGTGATAGCGAAGGACACCGGGTGGGGCAAGTACAGTTCATATATTTAAAATTGGTTGTTGATAATAACAACGCAAGATGAGTTAAATTTTCAAAACATTCCCAGTAAAGAAATAAAACGCTTCATAATTCGCTTTAAAATATGAGCTTGTTCAGAAGCTGATTTCATAGCGTCACAACAATGCAGGTTTTGAAACGAGAAAAATATTTGCTTTTTACTTATACAAAAGCTTCGTACACAAGCTATACAAAAAAGCTGATTTTATAGTGCTGATCCAAAGCAGGTTTTTAAGCGAGAATGAAGAGTAAGGTTATTTGAGTTTCTTGGTGCCGTTTTGCAACAGTGTTTTTGGTCGAGTGATTGGTACGTTGGACTTCAAACCTGAAGGTTCTTAGTTCGATACTAGTTGAAGGTTAAATAACAAACATTGAGTAAAAATATGAAATAAAAAAAATACCCAGTAAAAAGGTTGCTTTCAATAAAGCAGGTTTCTACTATTATGGAATAAAAGTAGCGCTGACAAACCTGCTGATATCGCTGCTGATTTTTGTATAGCGAGTTCCTGGATTGGAGTACTACAATTTTGCTCAGAAAAGCGCTTTTGAAGCGCTGAAAATCATCAAAATTTTCAGAACTAGAGCTGAAAATATATGATAAAAAAATTTTTAATTTTTCTTATTTCGTTTCTTTATTTATTTTTATTATTTTCAGTTCTAGTGCTGAAAATGTTGATGATTTTCAGCACATCAAAAGCGCTTTTGTGAGCAAAATTATAGTACTCCAATCCGGGAACTCGCCATACAAAAATCAGCAGCGATATCAGCAGGTTTGTCAGCGCTACTTTTATTCCATAATAGTAGAAACCTGCTTTATTGGAAGCAACTTTTTTACTGGGTTGTTTTTTGTAACTAACTGTCATAGGAATATGCTGATTAGACCGAAAGACGCGCCTTAACATAGCGTCTTGATGAGCCATAATTTTGTTCTAACATTTGTCAAATTTCATACATAAAAACATCAGAAGAAAGTTAGTGCTATTTTTTCATATCGACTTTGACTTTTGTCACGACAAATCAATGGCTCGTGAAGACGCTATGTAAAGGGCATTTAAATATAAACAGGGCAACCAAAAATATAAGTCATATATTTTTTTATACAAATATATTAAGTTGTTATAAATCCTTTCAGAGGTTTTTAAGAACTTTGAAATCTATTTTTTTGTAGCATATTTTGCCTTTAACAGTATATTTTGATTTTTAAAGCATATTTTCTTTTAAAAGCATTTTTAGATCATCTTTCTTTGTTTTTTAAAATCATATTTTGCTGTTAAGTGCATAAATTCCCTTAAGCATATTATAAGAGCATTTTTCCTTTTTTTCGTAAAATGTATATTAATTTGATTTAAACAATACAATTGGAATTTATTTTAACGGTCATAGTTGTAGTAAAGCAGACTTTTTTTTAGACTTTTAACTTATTATTGCTAATTTATACAAGAAATATATTCGTGTCCGATTTGAAATTCTAAATAATAAATCCGAAATTTTTGCTTAACTCGACTTAGGTTGATTTTTGTCAAAAGTCTGCAGAAATAATTCAACTATAAAGCAGTTAAATTACACCATTTTAACTTAAATTTTTAAAATTTTAATAAGCTTATAAACTTGAACATACATATAATGCGTTTTTTCAGTAACAAAAGACAGTAAATATTTTAATTACGCCAGCCTTTGTGTTAAACAAGAAGACTTAAAAAAATTAAAAAGTATATGAAATTTTTTCATTGCTTTAATTAATCAAATAAATGAAACACGCATATTATTTCCTACAATGATAATTTTTATATTCGTTTGGAACAATTTTCCCAAGAAGTTCAAATAATACAAAATGCTCATCGTTAGTATGAGTCACATAAAAAACCGTTTAATTTGAATATTTGAAAACCAATAAACATCTAAAGAAATCAAAAAATAAAATCTTTTTTATACAAACGGTAGTCAATAATTTATTAGAGTCATTAGAAAAAACCACAGAGTATTTATTTAGTATTAATGGTTTAAAATTTCAAAAAGAATTTATTCAACAACAAAATAAAGATGTGAATAAAAAATTTATATGCAACAGGTGTTGGAATTACAAAAATTCATCATAAATCAAACAACAAATTTGAATTTTGTTTGTTGTTCTTTTTTTAAGAAAATCCGATTTGCATTAAATTAATTCCAAAATATAAATCTCTGCCTTGTGAGACAAAATTCGTCTTAAATTTCGATAAATTCAAATTAAATATGTATGGTTTTTTTAAATTTAGATAACAAGCGGCCTTTTAAGTTACAACGTTTTTAATTGTACATTAAAAAAGATAACAGTTTGTTTAAAATACTAATAACGGGTGTTTTTTTTTGTGGAAGCATTGAAATTTAAATTATATTTAAAGCAGAAAATGCTTTTAGTATCCAAGAATTGGCTTTATTACATCCCGTAATCCGAAAGTCTAATTTTCACAAACTTTTCGCACTAAATCTGATTTAGTATTCGAGCCACGACTGTGTCTGAATATAACGATGTTTCCACAATGGGTTGTGGATGCGGCTAACGAAAAACATTAAATACATAAATATTGCGCAAAAAACATTGATAAAAAAATTTAGACCATTAAAACAAAGAATTTAGTGATTTTTTTGGCAATCACTAACAATTATTTGTTATTTTATCCATTTCAACTATTTTTTTTTGTAAAACATACAGAAGTTTTTTTAGAAGTGCTTCCACATTTTTCTATTTTTGCTATGATGTATAAACAGTGATTTAGCGTATTTGCAAATATTTTTAATTGCAAATAGTGCGCGCATAAACGTAGTATATACTACATATCTAATAAATTTAATATTTCTGTAATATAATTGTGTTGTTCCACAATCTTTCGTGATCGGAAGAAGAGGCTGCCAACATATTAAAAAGATCTGCTTTCTGTATAATGCCTGAAATCTTGTAAAGCATTTGGGTATTTACATTTTTTGTATTCTCTGTTTTTACACTCTTGGGCTTCTTCTGAGAGCCCTCCAATATGTAAGTTGATTGATAATTAAATTACTTCCATAAGACAAAATTTTTTGTGCCACCGTATGTTTCTTCTCAGGTTATAATTGGGCAGTTTCTGATACTTATTCATAAAACTTTGAGCCATTAATTACTTCTTTATAATTAACGATGTCAAGGATAACGGAAACCCTTTTAATAATATTAAAATCGACACCAGTAATTTGAGTTGCCATGTATTTTCAAAAATTTTCCTTGATGTGTTACAATCATTCGTATTTTTGATTTAACTGGGGGTCTACATTAGCCATGAAGTTGGTATGAACATCATGTCGGACACGGCATGTGGCTAATGTAGACCGCTCATGTCTATGTTTCGTCCATGCTCTGCCATCGATGCCCGAACATATGGCTGAGCATCAATGTTCGCCATGAGATTCGCTGTCAACAACCATTTTTAATAGAAAGAAAAGAGACAGAAAGAAATTGTTAAATATTCCATTTCTATTGCACTACCACTAAATCCATTGATAAGGCAGAACATGGACATCGCACGTATTCACCACAACAAAGAAGTTGATGAATTTTTTGCAGTTGCTCTGCCGGCGTCATGTTTATGTTATGTTCAAGTCGATGGCTCGTGAAGACGTAGGGTAAGGGACAAAAACCTATCCTTCAGCGGCGATATAGCGGGCTGAACTGTTCTACATAAATGTTCCTCATGGTATTTTACATAAAATTGCTAACAAGTTGAGTTGAGCTTAGGTGTACTTGATTGAAGACCTACAGTACACAGAAAAAAGTGAAAAATGGTTTTAATTATTAAAATGATTCAAACAATGAAAAAATTGTTTCATTTTGCACCTATCATTAAAATGATGGTATATATCAATTATCGGAATTGAAAAAATGGAAAAACAAGAATTTTTCAATTAATGGAAATTTTGTTTTGATAAATTAAAAACAAGTTTAGTTAAATGAATGAAAAAAATTTATTAAGTAAATATTAACATGCTAATTGATCCAATTACCTTACTTAATCAAAAATAGTACGAAAATCAATTATTATAATAATTGAATTAAACAACTCAATAATAGTATTGGTAATCACATCCAATTAATTTTTTATTAAATAAATTAAAAAGGATAATTGAAATAGTTGTCTGCTATTTTGTCTTTAACATTCTTAAACATTCAAGACATAAGTAATTGTCCAACAAAATTTTAGTCAGGTAAGACAATTTATACACACTATTTTTAATGTTTCATTATATATTCTATTTTTTAATAATAAATAAAAACTAGAATGAATGATGCAAGCAGGTCGCTTTTGGTCAGCAGCTATGAATGTAAACATAAGCAAATATATGCAAGATAATAACAAATGATTTTTCTCAATGTCATTTTAAATTTCACTAAAGAGTACAAAAATTAAATAGAAGCAAGAAATTCGTGTTTTTTCGTCGACATCTTCTTGTGTTTGTTGTTTTATTAAAATATTAAGGCTGAGCCCACACCGAATAAGACAAAACTGTTTTTTGTGACTTATACGACAACAGAACATTAGTTCCTACGAGACGACACACGCAAATTTTTTTTTTGATGTGTCGTATTTGGTGTGTTTTCAGGCTAATTAAAAATCTATTAATAAGCTAATAGGAAATTTATATTTGCTTTGTAATTTTTAATTAAGAAAGTATTTGAATCAATTAATAACTTAATTAAATTTCTATACTATATCAAACTGTGCCATTAATTGAGAAAAAACTGATGATAATTTTTTCTGTGTAGAATTTTATGGCGAATATTTTTGTAAAGCATTTAATGCCGCTGAAGGAGAGTTTTTTGCACCAATTTTAAGAAATTAACAAAAAGACCCATACAACGAAGAGTTTTTAAGTATTTAATTAAAAATAAAACACTTTTCGACGAAGAATCCTCTCGATTAATTGAATTTTTTTTTGGTTTAATTGAATCTGTAGATTGAAACTCATTTCAAAAACCTTTACTTTTTTTCAAAACTTAAAAAATGAATTCGTGTGTGCTCACGCGATATCTAATTGAAGTCGAAATCTTCAGAATAATTAAACAATAATAATTAAAATAGCTTCTTAGGAACCCAAAACGTCGAAATCTAGTGAAAACTCGGTTTGCCAAAATCGGGTGAAATCAGTAACTTAAAACTTTTTGATAGCAGGAAGTTAAGAAATCTTTGAAAATTATATATAATTAACAACAACCAACAGAAACCAACAACAACCAAAAGAAAAATAAACAATATGATTTTTAAATATATTTTTTAGGTCCAGCAACTCCAACCGTTGTAAAGGATGTTGATATTATTGAAAGTCTGGAAGAAATTGATGATCTTAACAAAAATAAGTCATTACAAAGGGTAAGTTTGTAAAATGATCTTTTAAAATAAGAACTTTTTTTATATTATGAGAACTTTTTGTTATTAAACAAGTTTAAAAAACTCCAGCATAAAGTTTATTTTGGCACACTTCTTCAACTTCCTTAAAAGATCAAAAAAAAACATAAAACAAATATTAAAGCATCGAACTCAGACGGAACGTGTACAAAAATAAATCCATACTAATGAAGTATAAATAAACCACAAATGAGTCATAAATATTTGAGGTATTTTACAAACGCAAAAAACTGTTTTACACCTGAATTTATTTTCATTAAGTTAAACTAAAGTTCCAAAGAATTAAAATAAAATTAAAATTGATGACGAAATTTTATGTTCTTACGAGAGCGGTTTGTTTAACGTCAAATGAATCACAAATCAGTAGCAAAGAATACAATAATAAAAGAAAATACTCGTACTAGATAGAGAAGGCGAGGGAATCTCTAAACAAATATTTAGATTCAAAATATACGATATTTCTTTTTATTTATTTAAAAAATTTTCGGTCTTAATTTAATTAAGGAAAAAAATGAGATGCTCATTTATTTTGCGACAAATAATAATTGATGTCATTTAGAGAAATTTAAAGAAATATTTTATTAAAGTCACGAATTTTTTGTTGTCTAAAATTATACAATATAAATAAAATTAATAAATAAAATTTGCTGTAGAATTAGTGATACGTGCATTCTAAGGTGCCTTATATTCTGTTTGAATTGAATTGCATTTTGTTTTTCATTCATGACTGTTACAAACTTTGTTTGTTGCAAACAAATCATTATAATTTGTGTTTTAATAACAATTAAGACATAAATACAAAACTTGTAACATTTTGAATAATATTTAAAAAAGTTGTATAAAACAAGGGATCCCAATTGGAGGTACGTAGACTCCTGGGATCTCGTGGAAAAGAAAATTAATAAATTTAGATTTTATTTAAAATAAAGAACTATTTGTTGAGGGTTGAGCAATGTGTATATGAATTTCATTGGTGCTTTACCAAATCGTCAGTAGACTTCAACCATACTTTTGAAAAATTTCAAACCACTTATCTTATGAACAGGCTTTCAAAAACCATGCGAGAACTTACAAATAATTTATTTTTGAAAATCTCAAAAGAATAAAATGAGCTAGTAGGCTTAAGGGCCATGGCGACTTATCAAACTGTTTGATCAAACTCATGTATGTATTGGTTGAGGCGAGTTTGACGAAAAATCAAACCCATTTAGATTTTTTCGTCAAACCATACGTGTGAGGTTTTTTTTTACTAGAACAATGATAAAAAAGGTGAGTTTGAAGCACCATTTGATGCGAGTTTGATAAGTCGCCGGGCCGCTGTAGAAACTTATACAAAGCCCAACAAACAATTTATATTCCTTAGTCGGTATTGTAGCAGAACCGTCGGCGATGTAAAATAACTAATAAATGGCTACACAGCTTAAACAGCTGAGTGCCTCTACTTGACACCAGAGGGGTTTGTAACACTGCTCTACAAAAAACGTGCAAAGCAGAAATGTAAATGAATTAAGAACCTTAGCCTAATAATCAATTTGGATTCACAAAGCAAATACGTTCGAAATAATCATATTAGTAAATGAATTAAGCTTTCTATCTCTCTTCCACTTCACCACCTGTTCTCTCTACACTATGCCTTTCCCAAAAAAGGTAACTCATTATTTAGTTAACTAGTAGGCATTAGTTGCTGATTGTGTTAATTCTCTTTAAAAAAAAATCGTCAGCAGTAAGCTTCAACCATTTTGAAAGTCTGTGCATAAGATAAGAGGTTTGAAACTTTTCAAAAGTATGGTTGAAGTCTACTGGCGATAATAATTTATATTTTACTTAACCAAAAAATATTTTGTTCTTTGGAAGTTCATTGTGCGTGGCGTTATACGTACTCAAAATGAATTAGATATGATCAATATTCCAAGGAACAAGTGAAAAATCAACATCAACGTACACAACTGAACAGGACAACGTTATTTTCGGACGCCACCATGCTTCCAGCACCACTGCTATGTGTTAGGTGGCTTTGTTTAATGTGATCGTAATTCTCATATATACAAACTTTTTTTTGCAAAATTTGAATACGAGAATTAAATCTCTAGTAAATTGATGTTTGGCACAACAAATCCCAGTGCTACCGTTGGTTTATTTTTGTTCACGCTCATTTTTCGTACTGTTTTCTGTTTTGTTGTTTTTATACTTAAGTATGTGTGAACAATATTCATTGAACATATTCATGTATTTTTCTATTCATAAAAATATAAAAAATCCATTATTTTTCCATTAGCATGTAGGTAAAATATGCTCCAAATAAAGGCAGCCATATTTGAGTTTATGCACATTTAAGTGTAGGAACTTAATTGATAAAAATTACGACTTTTAAAATCAAAAACTGTGGAACGATTTTATGGCTCGTTTTGTTCGAAACATATTTACCTACATATCGCACCTGTTCATCAAAAGTAACACAACTCAAAAAATTCTATTTTTCCACTTTTTTGAAGGAAACAGTGTATGATTACCATATCTAACCACTGTACAAATTTTGGTATTGTATTATTTTATTGAAATATTGAGTTTCCTTTACAACGGTATATTTGTTTATAACAATAATTCCATTATATTGGCGCAATTAGTTTTTTGCCTCTACTGAAAACTTGTAAATTTTGAGTTGTGTTACTTTTGATGAACAGGTGCGATATGTACATATATCGTTACTTTAACTTACAAAAGACATATCTAAAATATAAAATGTTTATGTCTGAAACATCAAACTTAATAAAAGAACTACAAAACAGCATTTTGAGAACTATGAAATATGTAGGGCGATCGGCAGACACGATAGCAGGATAGTCCTTTCCTACAATGCGTTCTGCTGTGGCTGACGATCTATCAGAGCTAGCAGAAATTGATCTAGGTGACCTGATTAGGTATCTCAATGCGACGGCTTGGATCTAGTACCTACAACCGGATCCGAGATCTGGTTTCGAACCTACATGGGTTGACACTGACTAGTGGAGTGGTCTGCCAAAACGGAATCTTATTGATTCTACTTGATTGCTTGCGTGTAGTAGGCAGCCACGTATACCAACCAACCAGGCTGGATCCATTCCTACATTTCTTAGGGCCATTATTACAACTAGGCAATAGTTAAAGGCAGGATTTTGTCGGACGAATAAAAGGTTTACCTTTATTAAAATTTCACTTTAAATGAAAGTGAGCGATAAGTTAAAGTCAGGTGCATGCTACCTGGTAGGTTAAAGTAAATTTGTAATAATGATAAACGTTTATTCGTCCGAAAAAGGTCTGCTTTAAGTTGTAATAATGGCCCTTATAGTTCTTTTTTATATTATTTTTAAATTAAGTTTTTTGTTTCAAACTTAACAATTTTTTATATGTTAGATACACCTTTTGTAAATTAAAGTATCGATATGTTGATAGACAAATCACCAAATTTTTTATATTTCTTATGAATTTTTTAAATTAAAGACTTTTATAAAACAAAAATTAATGTGTATGAATCTGTGCATTTGCTTTCATGACCGATTTCGCGGTTTTTGCAAATAAATGGAAAACCCCGTTGACTCGTTTTTTTTTTGATTGAGCCTCATTAAACCGAAATCTCGTTAAATCCGAAAACCTTTATAATTCGTCAAATATCGATAATGGGATTACGAATTGTCGGGACTCTATTGTATTAAAAAAGAAGTACAGGAAAATCATTGATCTAACTAGTATCACTGTGTTCGGATATCGAACTTTTTTGTGCAAAGGTTGATCTTACACAATTTGTGGCGTTCATGGTTTTGTCAGATTGGTTCGAGTTATTCATAAAAAATCGATCTTATACGCAAATTATAAATTATGTACGTAGACATTAATTTAAGAAACAGTTATAATTATTGTAAAATATATGTACGTGAATTTCCCACGGCGAACATGTGATAATATTGCAAATGTAGTATGTACATAATATGTATATAAGTACAGAACTGCATATATGGGGCACTCCACGCCAAATCGGATGGTTTGAAACATTTTTTTTATTCCCCAATTTTGTGATATTTTTCAGTACCTCTCAAAGAGCCATCCTGCTAAGTTTTGAGATAATTTTTGGTATTCTTTCAGAAATTTTAAATAGAAAAAAAAACTTTTTTTAGTTCTTTCTTTCTTAATAATGGTTGGACAATTTTTTTTAAATTTTTGTTTTTAGATGTTTTTTTACAGCAAAAAATATTTCTAGTGCTTTTGATTAAGATTTTTGGGTTTGAAATTTGAAATCGTGTTTTCGAAAATGAGTGCATCCTTCTATTTTTTTTAATACCACAAAATTGGGGAAATAAAAAAATATTTTGAAACCATTTGACTTGACGTGGAGTGCCCCATATGTATGTATATGTTCTAGTTAATTGAAAGTTTTCTGTCAGACGTGAACATTAATTTGTGAATTGTATTGAATGAATGAATGATACGTACAATACATACTTTTCTTTGTGTTTTATTTACGGAAATTTAATCACGTTCATTTTATTAAAACAAAACTCATTTACAAAAATTGTGAAAGCTTAGACGTTTTTTGTTAATTTTTAATTAGTAATATGAACAGCTTTTTCTAAGTAAAAGAAAAGTTAGAATATTTTATTTTCTGTTAATGGTTGAAAGTAGCATATCTAGTCTTATTAAAATAAAGACATTATAAAAACTGTATTGTACATAATTAATACGTACACAAAATTTAAGAAATAAATTAATAAAATAAATATGAATTTAGTTTGGTTGTCAGTTTCCCGGAAATAGAAATACATAGATACATACATACATATATGCATTTTAAATAGACGTGCCCGCGGCTCCATGTGCTTAAAGTTCAGTTTGTGACAAAAAGGTAGGTGTCTGTCTGCCAAAATTTAATATATATTCTAAAGTTTTTCATTATAAAAAATAAACCCCTTAAAAACAGCAAACACAAATACTTGTCGATTCAATTTAAAAATTCTTGTTTGCAAATAACATGGTCCATGACTGCATTACATAGGATAATGTTGTAACTACTCCATTTCAGCTAAAATGGACCACATAGTCTAATATTATCTGTAGGGAAAGTATAAATAAATAAGAGTATCTTCCGAGCATCTCAAAATGTTAAGATATAGGGAATAATAGATTTTCGAAAATTGGAGTGAAATCCTAATTTTTAAACAGGGCGATATTGAAACAAATATATTATTAAATTTATTAAATTCCTACTTAATTATTGTAGGACTCTCCAGCTGGTAAAACCTTTACACATCGCGATGAAGACATGTTGGCGGATTTAAAGCAATCAACTATTTTTGCAAGTTTAAAGTACGATGTTGAAATTTTGGAGTCAAGTGAAGTTAAAAAAGAAGATGTGCAAATAGAAGAACGTTATAGGTAAAATTTTAACTTATACGAAAAGAAAATTAACTTATAACATTTTCTTGCAGGGGTCCATCCATAACTCTTAATACCGATAATTTTATTAATGAAAATATCGAAGTTAATGCTAATATGGTTGATGTAGAAGAAAGTGTTTCCAAGAAAAATTTAGCTACTAACCATTTGATTTTAAGCATCATATTGGTAGTAGTGGCCTTGGTAGGCATTGGCTTATATGTAACTTTAGTTGTTTGGCGCAATCATATACAGTAAGTACAATAGAATTGATAAATATTTATTAGTTAAAAAGAATTTTTAAAAAGCATTTATTTGGAATTATTTACTTTCCATCGTTAAATGTTGTTAATGATTTATATGTAACTAAATCGAATGTAATTTTTTCCTTATTATTTCATATAGGCAACGCTATGGCATGCGCGAATTGCTAGTTACCAATGATAATCAAGATTATTGGCCCCAAGATGTTATAACGTCAGTTGTTGCTCAACATCAACAACAGTATCAACAACAACAACTACAACGTCAGCAACAATTACAATCATAGTTTCACTGTAATTACAGCCGTCTTAAAATGCAATTTTATTGAGATTGTAGCAATTTCGACAGAAAAAATAACAAATCACAAAAATTTCCCATTGCTTTTTTAAGTAGTATTTTAATATTTAATTTATTTAGCTATGATAATTGTTTTTAAATATTTTTTTTATTCTCTGTATAAGTTCGCTATTATTAATTAAGGCATTTTAATTATATTCTTATTAACTTAATATGAGTTAAGCTTAGGGCTGTGATATAATTTTATATTGGTGTTTTTCTGCTACTTACTAATATAAAAAAATAAAAAAAAAATTAGCCCATAAAAACAGTATTTTTATCTGCACATTAACCCAATAAGGATGACCTTAGTTTGTAAAGCAGTACATAACTAAAGATACAAACTTAAAAATTATGAAATCTGTAACCTTAAATATCTTTTTTTAAGTTTTTACTGTTTTTATGCAGGATGGAAAGTTTGCAAAAAACTGTACAAAATTATAGAAATATATTACATTTCTTTATATAAATTAAATATTTATGTATTTTCATATGCATGCATATATTATTCCTTAGCACTTTCTACTAAAATAATTTGTTTTATGTATCTATATATTAAAGCAAAATTGGTTTAACGTCATTTTAATTTCCGGTAACAGTTTTACAGTATGTCACTTATATTTACCATTACTAGTCATCCCCAAGGCGAATGCATAACAGGTGGACTCTACATATCAGCTGTATATTTTTTTCTCATTTTCTCCGCTTGTATTTTTGATCTGGATAAATGGTCAAATGCTTTGTTGACATATTTTTCGGTACATTTTTTGACAAAGAAACCAGGTATTTTCCAAAGAGAATTGAGGCGAGTCTACCTGGTATGAATCATGGACAAATAAGTTTACAGGTAGCAGCATAACGTCAGCTGATTATTTTTTGCTCTGCTAGTATATAGCCCTAAGTAGCCCTAAGTGCTAAAACCATGAGTATTAGACAAAAATAATATATTTATATATATATATATATATATATATATATATATATATATATATATATATATATATATATATATATATATATATATATATATATATATATATATATATATATATATATATATATATATATATATATATATATATATATATATATATATATATATATATATATATATATATATATATATATATATATATATATATATATATATATATATATATATATATATATATATATATATATATATATAAGAAACGGTTTTCTATTATACGAACTTCGCTTTTCAATTCGGAAATTATTGAACAAATAGGTAATCTATTTTTCATATTGTGTTTTAGAGGTAGCGAAATTACAAATTTTATTGCAAAAGTCGCAGAACTTAAAATTTGGCTCTGAAATTTTCACTAAACGTGGAGACCTATTTGCCATCAAAAGATCGCCTTCACCAAAATGTGAGTTAGCACATATTGTATATAGGCTCTCCATATATCAAAAGTGGCAATTTCCACAACGGTCACGCTGGTTACGACTAGTTAGGCAACGACATATGTATATGTGTACATATGTATGTAAATATCTATATATAAAAACTACTTTTTATCCCTATGCCTATACCTGATAAATTTTTATAATGTCAAATGTCTTTACATTTGTGTATATTGAACAATAGCCTGTTTTATATTAGCTGTTTTCCTATATGGAATTTGACATTACCATGATAAAATTATATCAGGTATAGACGTAGGGTAAGGAATCGTCACAAATAAATTGAGAGATCTGACAGCAGTGTGCCTAAAAGACCATTATTAGAAATATGTAGTTTAATTTTTAATCATGGACATAACATGTGGCATATATTTTAAAATGCGATTCTTTTGTAGAAATATATAGGTGCATATATAAAAAATAATTAAAGCTTGGTATGATTCATTTACAACAATGTAATGGTACATTAAATGCAGTTAAAATTATCCTACAAGACTATTTTAATAACGCATCCAAAAAGATTAATTATGAGCAAAAGCAGATAGAATTTAATGAAACTGTTTTCATAAAGAAAGTACAGATTTTTATAAATTTATTTAATGTATGTATGTATAGACATCATCAACTTATCCATAAATACTTATAATTATTCAAAACAATCTGCTTTTTTAACTCCTTTAAACTCTTTTATGTTTTAACTTGTGCAAATTAGTTTCAAATGCATTTTTGAATGCACTAACATTTTAACGAGTTTTGATATTAAAATTTCTGTAACTGTGTTCATGTTAAATGTTTTGCCAGTCTGGCTTCGCCAAAAAGTTAATTCATATATACGTATACATTTAGTTATTCGTTAACAGCTGGTTTATTGAGGTACAACATCGCGTCGGTTAGTGAAAATAATTAAAATCTGTGTTAAAAGTTTAAAATATTTAAAAATTTGATGTACATCGTGTAATTTAAAGCATGTGCTCTATGAAAAATACAAAAGTTTTACAAATAAAATAAAAATTAAGCATAAAATATCAATTAAAAAATTCAATCGTTAAAGATACAGTTAGTTTTTTATTTTCTGTTCATAGATGTGTGCGTGTTAAGCTACCATACTGCTCTAAATTCTTACAGCGAAGTAACAGGTCGTTTTTTGCTTTATGTGCATATTTGAGCAAGTCTGGTAGTACTCTTAATCGACATTCAATGTCAAAGTCAGCTGTTCATATTTTTCCTATTCAATCGAAAGTTTTCTTGTTTTGTTTGCTAAATTATCTCTAAATTATCTCTAAAAAATTAGCAAAAAAGGTAAGTGGTATAAAATGATTAACTATTTTTGTTTTTGTTGTTGTCAAATATATAGTTTTAATTCAAAAGTTTTTGGTTGAAATCTGGTGTATGAACTTTGAACTTGTAAATTCCACCAAAAAAGTGGAATGAATGAATAAAAGTGAAATGTGAACGTGTTTTCTCATCAATGCGCCTGTCCGTTATTTTATATTCTTCTCCGGTAAAGGTTTTACAAACTTAATACTTGAATTGCTGGTTGTCACCAATTCATCCCCTTGTTTTGTACCGTTTTTGTTGGTGTTAAGACCCTTCTGCAGATGTCGTCCATTCATTCATTCAGTTTTGTTTAGTTATAATTTGGCACTTGTCTTCTTATGTTGTTGTCTTTAAGAATAAAAACTTATTTAAAATAATAATAACAAAAGCGGTCTTATGGAATTTCGATAGTGTGTTCGGATAGTTTTTGTGTGTGTTCATAACAATATTTCACAAGTCATTAGAAAGAACTAATGAATAAAGGTGCTTTAAAATATGTTTTATAAAGTGGATATTTGAAATTAAAAAATATATATATAAAATCTATACCTACAAATCTGAAGTGCTTTATTCGGAAATATTTTAAAAGAAAAAGTTTAATACACAGAAAAAAATTTTATTTATATCCAAGGAATTTTTAATAAATGCTATAAATTGAACACTTTCAAACTATTTTCATTCCCCCTAGGAAATTTTACATAAATTAATTCATATATTCTTTTAAAAAATATTTTTAAAAATTCAGTATTGAACTTGTATAGCATGTTGCACTAGGCACAACTATTTCCTTTCTGCCAAACAGACTTGCAAATGAACTGTATTTTTAATTTATACATATAAATAAAATACTTTTTAGAATTTGTTTACAAAAAGGTCAACATTTTTTTCAAGGCAACTTAGATTTCATAACTTAATTTATTAAAAACTAAATTCATATTGCGAATGAAATAATTCCTGTTTTTTATTTATAAATTAATAAAACATATGAACAATAGATTAGGAACTTTTTTCATACTATTTATGTTCAAACTGTTTTCAAAGTACATATACCAAAAAAAAATTTTTCTAAACAAAAAATATTGCAAAATCCGTCTGCAAAACAAGATACGGATACGGTTACGGTTATCGCGTGATAGTAGATCAACAATACTTGAAATCAACCAAAATTATTATTTGAGTGTTTAAGTGGAATTGAAATAAGATTTGAAATCACATTCAACAGAGCCAGCTGACAAGTGATGAGCAAAATACACGTGAGAACTGACGATGGAAGTGTAGCGGCTTCCGAAAGTGGCGCTTCTCTGTTCTGCTGTGTATGTTAAAAACTAAGTTGATGCTAATTTTCCCTTGTTCCTTGGAATATTAATTATGCCCAATTCTTTCTGAATTAAACGTTAGGAACCTTAGCATAATAACCAATTTGGATTCACAAGCAAATACATACGTAATAATCATATTAATAATATGTATATTAATTTGTTGTATTGTAAAGTTATGAGAGGCTTACATACGTACACCGGACATAATCGTGAACATAGTTAGCTCAATGTTTTTGAGATATGTTCACGTTGCAATAAAGGACGGATATCAAAACGTTACGATTCCATTGGTCGCACCAAAAAGTAACATTTCCTATTTGATTTAAGTGCGAGCGGTCATTAACTCCAATTATTTAAAATTATGATTAACCTAATAGCTTTGTACCTATATAAGGCAATTCACACCCTTAGCTTCCTTTATTTGTTAATGGTAAACAAACTGCCGATTTACTCAAAATGATTTATGATGAAAATGCTACTTTTTGGAGAGACGGTTTACATACATATGTATATAGTCGTTGATTAAAACAAACTCCTTAATTTGTGTATTAGAGCGACTCACGTGAAAAAGGTTGTTGTTATCCGCTTCAAATTATATATCGATTTGATTTATGAGGACTCCCAAAACATTTTGTGTTCGTGAGCTAAACCACGAATAGATTACATATGTTCGTAATTCCTCAACATATAAGAAATCGCGACCTTAGTATTGGTTTAGCCCATATACCAAAAAGTCGGATTGGAGAAAAACAACAAAGAAGAATTACATAAAGTTTTCTCAAAATATATCCCATAGAATTTTTTTGTATTCTCACCACTGCTTCCGTCATATGTTTGGAAGAAAAATGTACATTTTTGTGAACTTTCATCAATCCGATTAGAAATTAACATATTTTTACTGAAAGTAAAATATCTTATTTTGTGCTCCAGTAACCACTTGTTGTATTTAATTCGTAAAAATTAGCTTTTGTTGCTCCATGTGTTTACTAACTGCTGTGTATTGAGAAACTTGTTATTGAGATGAAATTTTCTACTTTTTATTGAAAATAAGCGTATAAATGTTATTAGAAAATATATTTACATGGAATAAAAGTTAATATTGATGAAACTTGATATTTTACTTGATTTCTGATTTTTATTTTTTTATTAAAAAAAAAACAAATTTTTTTTACAAAAAATTTATCAAAAATGATGATATCGAGCACAATGAATGCTTGATATCTCAGAAACCAGGAACAATTTCGCGAAACAGTTTTTGGATTCTGAAAGAGGGTATTCAAAATATATATACCCCATACTTAACTCAATTTTTTTGAAAATGGTCGGAGGGCCAAAACTATACTAAGGTCGCGAAATGTTATTTAATTTGAAAGGTGTTTTGAACCTACATAAAACTTGCCCAACCGTGAAATAGTATTGTTATATTCCATAAAAACTAGGGATGTAACCGATACCGATATATCGGAGATACTTCAGATTTTCCTATATGTGGGTATCGGCGATATTTTACTGTCGATACGACGATATTTTAAAAAAAAATTTCTGAGTTTTTTATGAACAAATATTTTTTTGTTAATTTAACCATGAATTAAATGCAATTCGTTGTTTTTGAAATTCAAACCGCTGTTTTTTAAATCTTATTAATATCAATTTTAAATATTAATAATATTTTACGTTGTTGTTTTGCAAAAAATATAATTATTTTTTGTTAATTTTACCATGAATTCAAATTCAATTCGTTGTCTTTTAAATCTTATTTCCAGCAAAAAAATACACTCCAAGAAGTCATGAAAATGTAGAATTTGCGATCCGGAAGTAGTACAAATTTGGATAATTTCTAATGAGTCTTACATATCGAGCGCTTATATTCAAATAGTGCTATCTGCCCTTTTTTCGAAAATGCGTTTATTATAGCAACGTGTTCTCTGATTGAATTGTCATCCGTCATATATTAAAAAAAATATTTCTTAAAGATTTTTTCTTAAAGGTTGTTTTGTTAGTAAACATAAAAATATTCGTGTATAGACAAAATAATAAGATTTGTTGTTATCAAATATACGTAAATACATACATACATAATATACATTGTTGTAACTCGGGATAAACCAACAAAATGAATTCCTTACCCTTGGGGACACCCATACAAATATGGAGGTTTAATAAAATTTTTGAATTTGGCCCTCGCAGCGCCTAGGATGCTCATTGACAAATCTAATGTATCGCTAACCCCACTTAATTTTTCTCCCAAAATTTTTTTCTAACCTAATAAATATCTCCATTCCTTCACATAGCGTCTTCACGAGTCATTGATTTGGCTTGGCAAAAGTCAAAGTCGATATGAAAAAATAGCACTAATATTTTTCTAATGTTTTTATGTATGAAATTTGGAAAATGTTAGAACAATATTATGGCTCGTCAAGCCGCTATGCAAGGGTGCTCCGATAAAAATTGTACATTTTTTGTATGGGAGTCACCTAATGGATGGAGATAAGGGGCAATTTAACACCCGTAGGGTTGACTCATAGGCAGTTATGGAACTTTTTCTTCTATATATTTCTAGTCTGTATTGTAAACTTTGTATGGGAGCACCCTTACGGTATGAAGATAAGGGGTAGTTGTGTTAACGAAAAATGTTGACGCTAGAAAACTAATGGGAGTTGGTTGTATATTTGACTCGTCTAGGGGCATCCTAGGCGCTGCTGGGACCAAATTCAATAATTTCAACAAACCACTTTATTTGTATGGAAGCGCCATAAGGGGTGGAGATAGGTAGTAAGTATGTTAAAAAAATGTTGGGAACAAAAAACTAGTGGAGGTCGGTCATACATTAAACTTCATATTGGGACTCCTAGCCAGTTATGGTACTTTTCTTCTTTTATATATTTATATATTGTTTTGTATATTATTTATATATTGTTTTGGGTCTGCAAAATCTAATAAAACTATTTTTTTGGCACATGTTCCAAGATATCTCTGAAACTGATGATCCGATTAAAAAATAATATTGGTGCGACTTAAAGATAATTGTTCAATTCACAAGCTCAGTCGTATGTCTTATCGTTTAATAAAAGACGACACTTGCTTATGTGCTTGTGAACAGAAAAATTTTTTGTATCGTTATTTTGTCGTATTTTATATGTTAATTCAATGTAGTCAGTTCACTTTCAGTAAATAATTTATGCTGAAAAACGAATTTTGTTATTATTTACAGGTTTAAAGATTTCTTTAATACAATTAGCAAGTTTTCGCTAATTTGCGATTTTTTTTCGCGATTTTTGTCGTTTTGACTGTGTTAGCGATTTCTAATCAATTTTAGGGCTTGTTTCCGATTTTGCAACTTCTCGCGAATTTTTGCAAAGTTCGCGATAAAATCGACTTTTCGCAAGTTTTCAGCTTCCTTACAGTTTTGCCGATTTTTAAGCAATATTAGACTTTGTTATCATGCCGCTATTACCAAATTTTTTGCATTCCTCACAGTTTTAGTGATTTTTAATCACAATTATTGCTTGCTTAAAACTTTCGCGAATTTTCACTTTTTTTTCGCGACAGGCGTAATTTTCCCAACTTTCTAAAGTGTTTTAATCAATATTACGCTTTGTAATCTTTAAAACTTTAGCAAGTTTTTGCAAATTTTCATAATTTTCGCGTTTTTCCCCGAGTGTGACTTTCCTTACAATTTTCGGGCTAGTTTAAAATATTAAAATTTTTCGCGAATTTTCGACATTTTCGCGATATGCTTGATTTACTCTAAGTTTTTGACATTATTAGAGCTCGAGTCACTTTTAATCTATATCAAACCTTGATATCAAAGTTTGCATTTATTTACTTTTGATTTTGCAAATAATCATAATTTTGCGAAGTTTTTTCAACAACTCTTCTGCAAGCTGTTATAGCGGGTTCCCATTCTCTACTTTATATTTGTTTACAAATTAATCTAGCAAATAAAATATTTCCAGACAATACAACCATTTGGAAAACATATACAAATCAATCGTATAATTATAACTCAGTTTTGTATGGAAATTGCTAACAACAAAAATACAATATTGTATAATTAGACGATTACACAACACATACGACGTTAATACGAGCTTGTGAATTGAACAAATATTTATGGCGAAATTTTGGTCTCTGTTTTAATTGAATAGAGTAAGCCGCTATCCAGATAACATTTGATGTGCAATTGCTTAATTTTTGAAAAAAAAGTGTATATGTATCTATCTTGAAAACTAGAAAAAAAAATAAAAACCGACTGCAGATTAGGATTCAACGCACCAAATAACATAAGAAACCACTTTCAGTTGCTCAATTCCAAAACCTTGCAAATTTGTCTTTTTAGTTGTCATGAGCTGGGAGGACGAATGAAGCATTAAAATAAGCTAATGATGCTTGAAAATTTTATATTTATTTTGTTAACTATTAGATTTAGAGAAAAGCTGTTAAGGTATGAAATGCTGCAAACTTCACAAGCGACATTTTCTTGCAACAAACTTTTTTGTTAAATTAATATTTTTAAAGTTATGAGGCAAGAAGGCAACATTTTATGGTTTTCCTAAATGTGATAAATAATAAGAGTAGTAATAAAGTAAATAATAAGTAATAAATAATAAGAACATTATTCTGGTTGATCCTACCAGTAGTTATATGCTTGTCTCAAAGATTAAGCCATCCATGCATGTCAAGTACACAAGAATAGAAAACTACAACAAAGTCTGAAAAAATTTTGCTATTAGTGGATTTAATTTTTCCAAATCGAGCATTTTAAATCGACTCGATTTACAGAACAGGCAGGAATATTTTTACTTTTAGAAAATTTAATAAAACATAAGCACTCGAAATATCTCAATATCTCTATTTTAACCACGGCACGAAACATTTGTAAAAATTATTTGACTTTGACCGCTCACTGCGAATAAAGTAAGTTACTCAAAGCAGTAATTTTTAATGATGTAGAATTTAGTGTACTTTCACCCAATACCAAACATATGTAACTATGAAGAGGATAAAGTTTAGCTTTTGAATTAGTCTTCACTTTTCGTGAATTTCAGCCCTCTGTGGGACCTAGGAAAATAATTGTAGGTTGCACAGGTTGCCAGTTTAAAAGGTTAAAACCAGCCCACTTGGGACCTTATAGGTCCCGTTGTGTTAAGATATTTGTAAATTCAGACTAAATTTACAAATTCTTTTACTGAAAAAAAAAAATTTTAATTGTTGTTGTATTACATATAGAAAAACCTCATTCAATCAGATAAAATAATTAATTATTTTTCCAAAATCAGTTCAAGAATATAAATTCAGAAAAATTTTTTACTGAAAACGGGCCGGGCCTTGAACGATTTTTGTAAAATCAAGCAACACATTTACTGAAAATGAAAAATAGTTTAAGTTTAAACATTTGTTTGAAAATATATTTGGTGATATTTTTTCTGTAAAGCATGAAGTATTTAAACTGGCTTCATCCCCGCTAAATCCTTAGAGCTCGTATTTTTTTTATTCTTATGTAAATCGCATTACATTACGTAACGTTACGAAATGTCTCAGTAGGTGGAGTTAATAATTTTTAAAGTTGCTTTTTCCGGTTAACTTGTTGTAAGCATATGCAGAGATATAGTTGAACGTTAAAACTATAAGAGTAAACATGACCGAACACTTCAAAAAAACTGAGTGATTTGAAAACTTCTTTTGAGACTGAAAAATATTTTTAGTCTATAGAACATAATTAGCACTGAATTTTCTGGCTAAAAATACAAAGAGCTTCCGATTCCTTGTAGTTGCTGTTGAATTATCAAGCTAATGCATGTGAGCATATAACATTGGGTCTTACCTATCCTATTAGTACGATCCCTTTTGAAGATTGCTACAAAATTATGATGGATCGTATCATTAATAATTTGCTTCGTGTCCCCAACTTCCCATGGACTTTTTGGATTCTTTATGAATTATGAACCTTTTTCACCATCATGAAGTTGCAATTTTGACATGTCATTTTGAAAAATAGCTTTGAACTCGTTTGGAAGTTCGCACAGTGGGGGTAATTGATCAAATGGGTATCAGATTAATTTAGTCGTACTCTAATGAACCAATTTGTGTCTTTGCGCTATTCACATATAAATTAGAGCAATTTTTTAATTTTCGAGAAAAACGCTCGAATGTTCTTTTTGTCAACTGTCTTAAATATCTATTTCTCCCACTTTATTTTCGCCGAAAGGATGACTAATAGGTTTCCCGTCGAGCCACAATACGTATATTTTTTTTTTCTTAAAAATCCTAATCTTTCGTTTTTTGTGTAATATTTCAAGGCAGACTAGATAGATTTATGTGACGATTTCTTTTCATGAACTTTGTGGGACGATTATATTTTACTACCTCCTTCACACACCTCATCAGCAAATAAAGGAAGTTGCATGTAACAGACTTAATGAAAAAAGTCATCATATAAATTAAGTCTTAATATTTAATACAATAATAATATTTTAACTCTGGAAATATCACATTACAAGTTATAAGCTAGAAAGAATTGTTTTAAAATATAATACACTTTAACAGCAATAATTCTATGAAATTTCTTATTAAATAACTAATATGATCCTTTACACGCTACAATTCATTATCCATCATTTGTTTTAGTTTTCAAATGCACATCAAGTATTTCCTTTTCCTTTCTTTGTCAATGACAGCCTTAACCTAAAAATAAAAAATATAAAAAGTGAGCAAAACAACATGACATGAAACTATTCAATTAACAAATGTATATGCAATATATATTAATGTGTATGTATGTATATATGTATGTATGTGTACTTTTTTTCCAACTATTTCAAAAGCATTTTAATAATCTTAATTGATTTTCAACCATATAGGTATTTTATATTATTCTATTATATTCCGTTTGGTCATAAATATTTCACATACAATTTTTTGTTTTCTGTTTTCTTTTATATTTCTATTAAAGCAAACAAGGCAAATTTTAGCTGAACTTGAACAGCTACAAATTATTGACCAACAATGTTACAGTAAAATACCAATAATTCGAGCTCCTTGTGAGCTCTAGAGGTTTTGGGTTTAACGGGACTAAAATAAAAGAAATAAAAGCACGATTTTGTAAAAAAAAATTTAAAGCATTTAAAATTTGTACGCAAAATAACGAAAATTCGTTTCGAAAAACAAATTTTCCATACAAATTTCAGAACGAAGTAAATCATTTAGAAAAACGAAGAAAAGCTATTTTTAAACAAGGTTGATCGTTATTGTTATAATAGGTTATTAACAACAAATTACGATTTGTAAGATGTTAAAAGGGGATCTTGTATTGGAAAAAATATGAATTACCAAGGGCACAGTGTGGTAAAATCCAAATATTTCGAACATAATTTAGACATTTTTAAACGGATAATCTTATCAGAATAAAATTTCACATAAACATAGCAGAAAAGCATTCTCCAAATTGCCCAGGAGCGGATTATGAAGTCTCATAGTTGGTCACTTCGGCCTAGTAAAATTTCTTATCGCTTGCCATATTTTTGTTTCTCATCCGAATTCAAAATTTGTTGTCTTTAATAGGAAAAAATTTAAAAATCCGTTGATATTTAGATCCGATATCTGGAAAATACTGGACCAAAGTTTTGAAAAATTTAGAAATTTCAACTTTCAAATGAGTATAACGCACTAACTATAAGAGATAAGTGTACAACCAAACATGTGTTTTTTAGACCTCATCAAGGGCTATACTATAGCAAATAGTTTTTGAAATTGGATGAGAAACTAAAAAATGGCAAGCGATAAAACACTTTACATGGTCGAAGTGCTCTACTTTGAAACTTCATAGCTCCGCTCCTAAGCAATTTGGAGAGCTAATATTTAAAAAATAAACGGAAATACTCCTTTGCTATATCCATGTGCAATTTTATTCCCGTAGGACTATCTGTTTACAAATGCTCAAAATATTTTGATTTTGGCCAACTGTGGAGGATACCGAAACGTATGGAATTTTTAAGATTTAACTTGATTTTGTCATAGCACTGCTAGTTTTTACAAGTATTGCGATTTTTGTTTTATCGGGGTACGAACTATCACGACTCTACTGTATTTAGCCCAACTAACGCCAGATGTGTTTGTGTGTTTTTATACACTAGGGTATCGACCCACCCGCTTCTTTGCTTTGTAATTTATATTTTTTATAATTTACTATTTGATGAGGATAACAGGCATTTAATATTTATTAATTTTCTTGTACACTATTTATTACTCTTGCTAACAACATTAAGGATTTTCTATACGATTTCAGCGGCTCCTTTCTAAGAGCTGTACTTTTTAGTTGTTGTCAAACTTACTCTATTATTAAATACATTATTATTTGAAACTAAAAAAAATTAAATCAAAGTTGCACTCTATACGAAGAAATTTAAATTTTAAAAATCGCTATTGTGAACAGGCAAATATAAAATTGTTACAACACTAGCAATGAGAGTAAATCAAGAGCAATTGTTTTTATTAAAATCTCTTAAAGTCATTATAAAAATGTTGACATTTGGTGTTTGATCACATCATCGTCAATTTGACATCAAACCCTTAACGGCAAAAATAATTTATTAAATTGCAATTTATGAAATGTTTTCAACTTCGTATTTTTATATAAAAACTCTAAAAAAATTAAATGAGAATTACTAATACATAAGACAAATCGTAATACAGTATCGATCAAGTGGTCCTCAACAGAGTGTGATTAAAGTCAAAATGTACGACAGTGTCGCTCATTTCGTCCTCAATTGAAGACAAAGTGTAAGACATTGTCGGTCATTTTGTCCTCAACAAAGGTAATTGAAGACAAGTCGTAGGAAATAGCCGGTTATCTTGTCCACAACAGAGTGTTTGAAGTCAAAACGTAAGATATATTAACTCATCTTGTCCTCAAATCGTAAGACATGTCGCTCATTTTGTCTTCAACAGAGTGTAAATGAAAATAAAACTTAATACATTGCCGGTTATCTCATGATTAACAAATTTCATTCCAGACAAATCGTAAGACATCGAGCCATATTTTCGATTTTATCGTAAGCGACATGTTTTAAAAAATAAACTTTTTTATAGAATTTAAAATTTTATGGCCTATCCATATTTTAGAATTGTCAAAATGCCAAAATTGTTAATAACTTTTAAAATACTGGCTGTACAATTTTATCGTAAGCGACAATTTATGAATATAAAATATATTTGACTATGTATAATAAAAAACCTTCTCATAAAAACTTAAATTTTTGTCGTTTACGGTTAAATCGAAAATAGGGCTTTACATTGTCGCTCATTTTATCATCAGAGTCCTTTATTATTATAAGATTCTTATGCATGACTATATCCCTTAAATTGTCGATTAGAAAACATAAGCGACAGAACGTGCGTGAATTGCGACAGCAATGACATTCCCGACAATCTGGCCATCTGGGGGTTTACTTTTTGATGAACTGTTTTGCGTTTCAATAAAATTAATAAAATAACCAAATATGTATATTTTATAAAAACCGGTTGACCGGGTTTCTTTCACAAAACCGTATTCGAAACCGGGGTTTTTAAAAATGCTATTTTTCGAATGATTCAAAAACCGCTTATTTTAAAGTTCGGTTTTTGCATACTCTACCCAAAACGCGTCAAGTCGTTAACAAAAATGTAAACGACAAAATCAGTTTCGTCTCCTTAGAGCATATATTTGCTTAATTTGGATTTTATTTTTCATTTTGCCTTATAAATACTTTTATTGGCACCCAATCAATGGGCGACTAATTATGTAAAGGCGTAGAAAAATAAAATAGATTCATATCGAATATACATAAATGGTATGTTTGAAGTCTACTGATGATTTGGTAAAGCACCAACAAAGCTTAACCTGAAACAAATAACATTTTTTTAGAATAAAATTATGTGAATATTTCAAATAATAAATTTAATAAACTGTTAACTTACTGTTAATATAAATTTTTGTTGCAATTTTTATGGACAAATTATTTTAATGGTTAAAATAAACTTTTAAAATTGTAAGTAATTTCATGTCTACTTTGTGTTGTCGTTATTTAAGAAGATGACTAAACTGAGATGGTAAAGGCGTCCGGTTTGTAAACATGAGAACCTAAGTTCAAGACCAAAAAATTGCATTTTACTAAATTGTAAAATATAAATTTGGGAAAAAATGTGTTTCAAAACTAAAATTACTTTTGGCTGTTAAAATTACTAATTTAATTAAAAAAAATTTTTGTGCTTAAAATTAACAATTATTATGGTTAAAATTACCGATTTAAAATAATAACAACGAAAATAGTTGTTTTACCTAAACAACTGTATTTAAATCAAGCAAGTCACTATATGTTTATGCCTACTTTATGCTGTCGTTATTTAACAAGATGACTTGGCTGAGATGGTAAAGGCGTCGGTTTATTAACATTAGAACCTAAGTGCAAGAACAAAAAAAAAAAATTTATTTGTTTAACAAACACACTTACTGCTTAAGACTTGGCAGGCACCGAACCTACGGCCTTCCAGTTAATATTAGTTTTGCACACTATCCACTACATTAAAATTCCATTGGTTGATTTTACAGTATCTTTGTGTTGGTGCAATTCTAACCAATGAAATTAGTTAGATTTACCAATATTTTATTTTGTGTGAAGTTTTTAAAAAGTCGTATATATAAACCGTACATTAACTAATTAACATATAAGCGATGTATTAAAAATCCTTTTGGGAGCGAAAAAATAAATATATGCATTAACTTAATAATGGTTTACGAAACGTTTTGCTTATTTATGAACACAACTTTAAGGTAAACCTGTTTTCTATGAATACGGCTGTGACATAAGTTACTGACTAGAATTATTTTGCTTACTAAAATTTTTTAAAGAACAATTTTATTACAAGGCAAATTATACTCAAATAAAAATATTTTCTTAAAACTATAAAAAAAATTTGCTAATATGTACATACTTATTAAGTTTATTCTAAAACAAAGAGTTCTTTTTGATTTTCTTTTATTTTTTCTACAAATTCAGCATTATTATCAACAACATCTCGAGAAGAGTATATTTTAGTTTGAATTTTTTTACACCAGCAGCAACAAATTGCACATCACTGCAATCCTCCTCCACAACAAACTTTTTGATTGAAAAATTGTCAGCATAGCCATACTATCAACTACAGACATATAAAAAAACATAAAAAAATATCTCATTATGACAAATTGGGAGGATTTTTACAATACACATCTACCCCCAGCAGATTTTGAGGATAATCGTTCATTATTAAAAGAATTTTGTGAACGACACAATAAACTACAAAACAGAATCGTCCTTGTAACAGTAAGTATTGCATATTTTAAAAACAAATTTATCTTCTTTACTTTCTTTTGCATTTTATTATTATCTGTCTATGGTTGTATTACTTTTTATTACGTTCTTTAACCTCCATAAAAACTGTTAAAAAAATCTTTTGTCCCATATAATAAAATAAAATGACTAAAACAAAGAAAAACATTTTTAAAAAAGTTTAAATGTTATATACTTTTATTCTTATAACCGTTTATAATGATTTAAGATTGTAAGAAAAAATATATGTCATATGTAATAGGAAATATTCCATTTCGAAAGAAAACTGCAAATGGAATCATAACTTTACTACAAACTTCCGTTAATATACAAACTTAGAAGAAATAATTCTAGCAGCATGGTAATATTTATCAAAAAGTCACTGACCTTAAGGCCTATACGGTAAAATAAAATTCATCTATGTACAATGTACATCGTTCAACTACTTTATTCCAAAGTCTCTGGTGTGCTATAAGTACTGCGACCAGGTGTTCACTATTTTAGCGGACAGTACACCATTTTAGCTTGTACACTTTATTTGTTATATACGCTATCTGTACACTATTCTACAATCTGCATGGGCGTGTCACCGCCTACATTTTTAATAATTATATGGTATTGAAACGGAAACTTAATATGTGTAAAGTTTTATAAGAATCGGTTTAGTAGAAGTAGTTGAAAAATAATGTATATGTATTTATTTTCCATGGGCGTGACGCTACCCACTTTTCAGCTGGGTCAATCTGGAAACACACATAAAAATTATGTGACGAATTGATTGATAACCTTCTCCTTTTTTTAAGTCTGTTAAAAATTAGATTGAACGAACACAGAAAAAATATCATCAAACTGCAACTATTTTTTTTTATTTTTTTATTTTTTTATTATATATTCCAATATGTACATAATATTAATAATTACAAGTTGATGCTTCAGCGCCTAATTGGCATTTTTGAAGCAAGTTGGCAAAAATAAAGTTCGTACAAATATATGATCATCTATTAATCTGATTAACTAAATTTAGAAAGGTGATAAATTATATAAATGAATACAATTTCAATTGTTAATATGTAATTTAAATTCAAACATATAATTTGTTAATACAACAAATTTAGTTGTTGATACGATAAACACAGAAATTTTTTCCAACAAACTGAACTAACCAAATTTTTTGTTATGTATTGTGAAAAAATGAACAATCATCATTGTTGATATAACAAATGATTGCCATACATGAAACAAAGCAAATCAAAATTTTTTTCAACAAACTGAACTAACCAAATTTTTTGTTAAGTATTGTGAAAAAATTAACAATCACCATTGTTGATATAACAAATGAACACACCACACGTAGATGAGGAAAGAAAATCACGTTTTGTGTGTATTCATTATTTGCGTACTTGATAACGAATTGCTCTGTAGCTGAGAGGTAAGAACGTTAGTCTATTAGTCCAGAGGTCGCCGGTTCGATTCCGCCCAAAGACATTTAGTGTTTTTCGCAGACAAGCAAAAAGTCGCTTCGAGGATTGTGTATAAAAAATATTGTTATTACAACAACTATGATAGCTAAAATTTGTTCGGAAAATCAACAATTCATATTGTTGATATAACAATAATCTTAATTGAAATAAATTTGAAATCAACAAAAAAATTTTAAAATTTTTTTTTCTCAGTTTCCTTTAACTTACAATTTCGTAATTGTATTTACAAAAATCGTTGTAGGTTCAAAATCAGTTAATTATTTAATTGATATAACAAAAAAATTAATTGTATTTACAAAATTTTTTTTCTGTGAATAATTAAATTTCTTTGGTTCAAGTTTCACTTATATTTGACATGAGCCATTTCTCCATTAGGAGTTTTTCGAGCCACATTATCAATTTTTTAACCAAAAATCGCAGGGGAGGATATAAAGTTCTATAAAGAACTCTAAGCATCTTTCCCATAGAAACAATGGCTCTAAAATGAATTTCTAGCTGGCGGAAGTTCCAACATAAGTATCGTTTATGACGCCTTTAGTTTATAGGAAAAACTACAAAAAGCCCTTGAAGCAGTTGACGTATACTAAATATTTTATCAATACATTAAATAATGCTGCTCATACGCCATTCTAAGTTGGCCTAAATTGGAAATTCCGACAATGTTTTATAACGCGTATACTTAATATTTTATGAATGCAATAGATAATGATACTCATGCGCTATCCTGTATTGAGACAAACTTTAAGCACTTTTTGTAATTTTTTTTTATAATAAAGGCATCATAATTTGGGAACCACTGGGGACTAGCACAGTCCTCTGATTTTTTCTTCAAATGTTAGTTGCACAATACTGAACTGCCATTTTTATTCTATTCGGAGGGGGTTTGGCGCAATCACTGGCTGGATTTATACGACATAATGGGTCGATTATTGATATCAACCGAACTTCAGTTGCGTTGCCAGCCAGCAATTGGAAATTTGTGGTTGCCAGAAAAACACTAAATAACTACTAAAATTATCAGATCTTAGTTGCCAGTTGCCATACATAATGCCATTTTTAGCAACTGGCAATGCAACTTAGGGTCGGTTGCCATCCATAACCGACGCATAAGTCACTTACAACTAGAGTTTTTCTTTTCCCAGACTTTTTCGTTTCCCGGGAAAGCGGGATTGATTTTTTAATTTCCCGCGAATTCCGCGGAACTCCCGCCCAATACAAAACGATACAATATATCATGTAATTTAATTTATTTGAACAAAAAACAAATAGCAAGCAATTCATTATCATATTAAATAAGTTTATTAATGCATTAAAATCTAGTTGAAAAATATAATTTCAATTCTTTACAAGTGAAACAAATATGCAGGTGCATCGCATGCTTTTTAAAATAAGAAAAAAAAAAATAATTTTTTATTGTATAACTTCAGAGTAGTACCCACTAAGGTGGTTCGAAAAAAAGTCGACACGGTCACCCGCTAGGATTAAAGATTAGTTGAAAAGAATTCCAAAAATATTTGTTTTAATTTGTTGCCACGCCCCTGGATACCGCCCTGTTAGTTTTTTTTACGCTGCATCGCCATTTGTAGTCCGACAATAACATAATGAATATCGTCGTTGTTCGTTGTTCATGACTCGACTACATTTTCGTTTTGGTAAATTTTTAATCCGACTTCAAATTCAGGGCGCCACCTAGGACTAAGAGTTTCTAAGACTGTAAAAATTATTTTTGTCACGCTTCAAAATATAGAATTTTTTGTTTTTTACATATAGCGCCGCCATTTAAAGTCCGATTTTATCGTGTCTCATATAGCTGCTTATAGCTTCACTGGCACTTAATTTTTGATTCTGGTGTCTTTTTAATCCGACATCAAATTCTGGGCACCACTTATGACATCTTGGATCCTTTTCAGATATCAAGCTAAAAATAATATAAGTCGGAAGTTATTATTATTCGGCTTAAGTTCAATAATTAAATTAATGTAAATTCAAATTATTTTTAAGAGTTAATGTTAAAAAGAATATATAAGACTGATTACTTTTTCAGAAAAAGTTGCTTAGGTTTCGAACAATACTGTATGTATATTTCTTATTTCATATCTTTCTAAGAGCAGCGCATACAAAGTAAAGTTGCCACAATAATATAAAAAAATCCCGTAAATTCTCGCACAAATTTTTTTCACGGAAAATCTACTGGATCCCTGGCATTTTTTCCGAATGAAAAACACTATTTAAAACATATTTTGGAATTCCCGCAAGCTTGAAATCCATTTTAGACAAAGTTGCTTAGAATTCTTCGTATAATCATTTCCCCGCCCCCAAATAATTTTTATTTTATTTGCAGACTACTAGGTTGAAAACTCTTCAAACGTAATGGTTGATGGTGTACTGATTAGTTAGTGTAAGAACCAACGAAATACAGTCATATACGGCTCTGTTCCGTAAACAGAATCCTAGTAAATATCTCGTTTTCCAAAAATCAATAAAGCTTCCATTGATGCATTTTAAATCGTGCATAGTAATTTAATATCAGATATGACGGTTTAAGCTCTAAAATATATGAGACTGGAAACAAATCTGAAAAAAGTTTGCTATTAGTGGATTTAATTTCTCTAAATCGAGCGTTTTCAAATCGACTCGATTTACAGAATAGGTAGGATAGACTGACTTAAACCATAACAAATAATTTGTTTATTTAATTGGCATAATATCTCAAATGAATTTAATAAATTTTTAAGATTCTTTGTTTTGTTTTTGTTACAATTCGTTATGAACTTTATTTTGTCTACTTTATTTCAGTCAGGTGGTACAACCGTCCCATTGGAGCACAATACCGTACGTTTTGTTGATAATTTTAGTGCCGGTACACGTGGCTCCTCCTCAGCTGAATATTTCCTCGATCATAATTATGCGGTGATTTTTATGCATCGTCTTAAATCTCTGGAACCCTTTACACGTCACTTTACAGGGCAACAATTTTTTGATATGCTTGACATAACCGACAATGGCCAAAGTACCTCAATCACTGTTAAACCCGATTCCGTTGATGTGTTTGCACCCATTTTGGCCAAATATAAACAGGCACGTGAATCACAAATGATATTATATGTCAGCTTTACCAGTGTTGTCGACTACATGTGGCTGTTACGTGCTGCCTGCGAATGTTTGGCAGCATTGGAGGAAAGAGCTGTTTTGTATTTGGCAGCAGCTGTATCAGATTTTTACATTCCTCAAGAAATGATGGTAAGTGTGTTTGTTTGTATTATATTTACGTATTATACTGTTTTGCTGTTTATTTATAATGGCAAACCAATAAACTGAAGCAGCAGGCATAAAGTTAATAAACAAGAAATGCAAAATTGTATTTGAGCAGGTTTTCGGTGTTTATGTGTTCGTGTGTATCTGCGATTAAATTTGTACACGAAATTTGTGTTGTTTTTGGTGTTTACTTTTTTTAATTTTTTGTTTCTGTTATGTTTTCTACTGACTTCACTGGAAATCTGTTTCTTTTTGATATACGAGCAGTTTTCTTTTTTTTTATACTCGTACCTTAAATGACTTTCACGCTTTTGTTAGCAAAAACTATATTCACACGATACGTGTTTGTTATATGATTTTCCAATTTTCCATATGAAAACTTTCTACACATCGTATAATCATAAAGTTATATATACAGTACGAGCTCGATTTGCGCAATTATTGAGACTGTTTTTTTTTTTTGAAAAAGCAGCACTTGTGAAGACTGTAATGTAAAAAAATGACTTGTTGCGCTAACCGGGCTGTTGCAATAATCGGTGGTTGCGCAAATCGATATCGTACTGTATTCAATATAGTGTAAAATTCCGATTTTAATATATGCATGAAACTGCATACATACATACATTTTTACCATATGAATAGCAATAGGTATAATCCATATGAAAAATACAAGCCGTGTGAACACACTTTGAGCAGAAGCTTTTGTAGTGCCGTTGGGTGTATACGATTGTTATAATTGATGGCGGTTTTTCCTACTACAAAACGGTTTTTTGTCTTTTATTTCTTTAATATCGATTTATGGATTTTCGTTAAATGAAATTTTTTGTTGAATATGTACAAATGAGTTATTTTTCTACGTTTCAAACACGTGCTTTTTTGTTTATGATCTATTTACATGCAATGTTAATCTTAAAAAACAAATTTTTCATTTAATTTTGTAACGTTATAAGCAGGGAAACCGGAAATATGCTCTAAAAATGTATTTCATGCGCATTAAATATGCACTAAAAACTTAAAAATACGCTCTTAAAATGTAAAAAATATGCTCTGGAAACATTATCATTTCGTTTATAATTTATATCATATTCACGAATAATGTACATACATTGTTGGCATGCCATAATGTCCAAGAAGATAACGTCCACGGACCTTATATCCGCTTAAAAAAAGGAAATAATGTCCATGGGAATGTCGAATAGTGGCTTCGCAGAGTAAAGGTTTTCTGCCTAGTCAAAAATCGGAACTCTGCGAAGCCACTATTCGATAAACCTAGAGAAGAAAACAATTAATCCCGTCCAAAGCCCGGATATGCAGACAATCTTCACTCTGCAGTACTATTGCATGAACTTTGTTTGCATTTTTTATGGTCATTATTTTCTTTTCAAAGTGGAAATAACGTCCATGGACACTATTTCATTGGACGATATTGCATGCCACCTATATATTCTGGTTCCTTATGGGTACGGGAGTGTTCCTATTAGGAACAAATCAGCAAAATCGCAAAAATAGCTTAAACATTCGCAAGCGCGACTATTCTCGTCCTGCTATTTTTCTATGAAGTGTAAGAAATAAGCCAACAATCTCGACAAAATTGAAATTGCCCAAAAAATCCTCAAAACTACATAATTGAAAACTTTTAAAGCTGTGAATAAAGTTGAAATAAATCAGTGAAATTAGAAAAGATTTTTAAATGTGGAAAAATTTCAAACTTTTTGATGGCCAAAATATGAAAGAAAACAGCCAAATAGAAAATAGAAAAAATATGCGACTAAGTGCAAAAACATGCTGTAAAGGGTAAAATATGCAAAAATGTGCACCAAAAAATCGATAACAAAACTCTTAAAAAGTTTTGAAACGTATAAATATCTTATTTGTGCCCACTTACATCGCACAGGAAAAAATATACAATTGCATATTTGCGGCTTCCCTGATTATAAGAAATAATAAAGGAAAATATGAATGACGAAAAATGAAAATTAGAGGGTACTAACAAGTCATACACATTAATGTTCTTTTTTATGAATACCGCTACCCTCAGCATGAAATATTAATCAGCGAAACAAATACAAATTTTATCATAAAAACTACACTTTTAATTTAGCCAAAAAAAAAAAAATAAAACAGAAATAAATTATACGGCCCTGTTCTGTAAACCGAATCCAAGTAAATTTCTCGTTTTTCAAAATTAAATAATGGCCCCATTGAAGAATTTTAATTCGTATATAGTAAATTAATTTCAGATACGATATTTTAAGCTCTAATAGCAACATATTTTCAGACTTTTATTTAATTTCTCTAAATCGATTTACAGAACACACAGAATAGTTCTAACAATATTAAATTACAAATTTCAAAAGTAATAGCTAAAAAAATTAATAATGAGAATTATCGGAAAAAATAACATTAAAAATCTGCTGATGTTTACAGCGTGCAACGTATTGATTCACTGAAAAATCTTCAGTAAATAAACTTGTTACAATTTACATTTGATATTGATTGTTGTTACACATGTGGATGTCGTCATGGCGGTTCTTTTTATTTCTTTAGACACTGAAAACAGGTTTTTGTTGTTGTTTTTTGTGCCCTAAATAAAAGCCAAACAAATAATTTACTAGTTCAGCAAAAAGTATTTACTGAAAATTAAGTTTATTTTAAGACAAACGTTTGTCTGACAACTTTTTGGTGATAATTTTTTCTGTGTGGAGAAGCAAACATGACTACTGTCATGAACTATGCCCTAACCGAAGCTGTGAAAAGAATTGGCAAGTTCGTTTCCGAGACCAGTACTATAGACATTTTTATAGATAGTCTGGCCGCTATTAGGGTTCTCAATTCAAATGGGGTGAAATGGAATTGTGTACTGGATTGCATTCAATCTCTGACTCTGCTTGGACTACATAATGTCTATTAAGGGGAACGGGCTGATGAATGCGCAAGAGTAGACTCACATATGGATATTCCTTCAGTCTAGCTGTCAAATGAGATTAGAGGGATGGCGCTAAGGAACACGGCACTTTGGTGGTCCGCAACTACAACTTCTAGAATATCAAAGAATCTTTGGCCCTCATTTGTACAACTTCTAACTTCTAACACTTTGAAGAAGGTCGCTTGCACTCCTAGTTCGAGCCATTGCAGAGTATTGCACGATTGAACGTATACCGGAACGTCTAGGCTTTCGCCATGATGGTCGGGGCCTGGATTGTCTCTGGAATCATCCAGTGGATGGATGGATGGTCTGTTAGAAAAGTTCTTCATGGTTCTTAGGACGCCAGAGCTTTGTAGGAATATGTAGGGTGTAGATAATTTTCTGGGCATCACAATGGGCCTAATCGTCGCTACCATGTCCAACTATCGAATCCGCAAAATTTTTTTTTTCGATGCGTTACCTCGTTCTTTCATTGGGTATGATACGCCTTGTAGCTAAATGCTGAATTTCCCATAGAGGATTGAAAATTCGATAAGAAAAATTTAAAAACTTGCGTTTTCAGGAATGCACTTCACTCAGAAAATTGCGCTCTACTGAAAAGTACCGATTTCCACATTTGATAGTTGGGCCTGGCAGGAACGCAATGTCCTCCAAGTTTACTCGGTAGCATGCGGGCAGCCGAAGAAACCTAAAATAACCTAGTATCCACCTTATAAAATAGTGGAATTGAACAAACAACGATGATGTAATGGTGTAGTGCTCTCGAAATCAGAACTGGTCTGTTCTGCTAGTTTGATGTTTAGATATTGTAGTATTTATCAATACAAATTTAAATTTATCATGATTTTTTAAATTCTATTTGGGTTTTTTTTCATTTTACTAATAGTATTGTTTTTATCGTCTGTTTTTTATGATATGCAAATTCAAAAAATAGGTCCTTAAAAAGATTTCTTACATATTTTGCTGTGTATTGTTTTAGTTTCAAAGAAACAAAAATTCGAAAAAAGAAACTGTCGTTAAAGTACATCTACGTAATTTCTTTATTTAATCTAATTTTCCCTTGAATTTCCGCATTTGAAAATATTGTTATTGTCGTCATCATCAAACAAATCGTAAGGCACCTTCACCTTAAGCTTATAAAAGAGGCTGTTCGAGTAGAGTTGTGCTACATAAACATCATTTAACGCCAGATGACATTGAATTTAATAAAAATAAAATTAGACTTAACTCAACTATGGGGAAAAGAGCGAAGACGAATTACGTCAAATCATACACATGTACTACTCGTATATTCGAATATAAAATTGTTTGAACATGAATTACAGATGTACTGACAATTACGAGTGCTTTCGTTGTAAAACACTTCCTTGAGTTTTAATTTTATCATCCGTTTAAATACAAGTTTTTCGTATTTGAATTATATGTGTAAGAGAAAATCATGAAAAGAAACCAGCAATATTATTACAGTAATAAAATAACAAAAAAGAGAGGAGATTAAAAAGGAAAACTGTCTTTGTAACTTGACATTGACATTAGTGGTGGCAGTCATAGCAGTGTCACACTAAGATGAAACATGTTGTACAATGGCAACGAAGTATACTAAGTACTCATAGTGTATGCCAAGAATAAAAATACGAATTAAGTTTCTACATCTTTAACTCAATCATCGTCGTGATATTGTTGGTGATACGAAAGAGGTTGAGTTGGAGGTCATTGAATACGAGTACATATCATGGTTGTTCTTTGCTGTTGCTTTATGTCATTAACAAATAAATATCCTGCGAAGCTGTGCTGGAGGATAACCACCCAAGTCAAAGAAGCCTAACGTGCTGCACGATTGTGTGAATGACTGTCAGTCAGTCAGTCTGTCTGTGTCTAGTTTCTTCTGTCTACTGCAAATTCAGTTTACACGTAAGTTGTAGTTGAATTGGTTGTTTTGTCATTGTCACTTGATGTTTAACAGAATCCTTAACGATGTCATAAAATAATTTGATTTGCATAATTTGCGAATATAGCAGTGCTATTTTTTTATTCTCTTTACTTATGCCTCTTTGCACTTTGCTATAAAGTTTAGTTTTCTTTTTTATACCCTTTTGTATGTATTTTTCAATTTAATTTCAAATAAGAAAGGCAGAAACGTAGAAATGTAACATCCTTTTAAAAGCTTCTTTAATATTTATTTTCAATTACTTGTGCTATTCTTGTGAGAATTTAGAGAGATCCTTTTGAAAATTCCTTACGACACTGGCGTTATCCTCTGTAGCAAGCAGCTATATTAAATTGAATAAGATAAAAAAGTATTTGAGGTCTTTCTACAAACTTTTTTTTTTTTTAATAATACAAATGTGAATGTGATAACAATAAATAAATTAAAAGGCGAAGGCATTCTTCGACACATACAATGTTGGACAAAACTATAGCACAAAATCCAAAATCATTTATTTGTGTTGCACTGTAAACCAAAAGCTATGACATTTTTCATTTGCAATGTCCACAATATTATTTAGATCAAACACTGAATTATGATATTGTTTAATGTTTTAAATGGGTGTAATTAAATTACAAGGATTTTTTTATTTCTCCACTTATTTTATTTATTGGTAATTTATTCAGTACTTTACGTTTGAAAAATTCCCTTCTTCAAGTCTCTCTCCCATGAATTTTTATTCCATAAAAATTACACAAATTTCTTTTTATTCACTTTCCTTTCATATTTTATGATATTTGCACGACATTTTTGAGAAATAGAGTTACTGTGTTTTGGTACACATGCAACTTTGAGCGAAATTTTCAAGTGATGATGAGCGTTGTAAGGACTTTATTAATTGGATTGGTGAATTGTGCGATTAGAATATTTAATATGATTTTGGCAATATACACAATATATAGTAGTAACACAGTCAGCATTTACAGTGGGGAAGAATCAAAATACAAAACGAGCGCTCGATTTGCACAACCGAAAGGAAATCGGAGTTGTTGCTTTTACTCAAAAGTTGCAATAGCCGACCATTAAAAACACATCACTATTCAAATTAAATTAATTAATTTTTATTATTTTGACATTGATTGTGGATTTGCTAACAACGTTGCACGTGGTGTAAATAAAAAAAATGTAATAAGTATGGAATTTCTAAACTACTAAATAGATTTGCATAAAAATTGTAATGGTTGTAGAATAGGAGCCGGGCTTCCAGAATCGTGTCTCTGGAAGTCTTTAGCTGCACCAGAGGCGGAGCTTCAAGAGGTGAAAGTTGGCTACCTCGGGTGTGGAAAACATGCGACTTGTAAGTCTGGTAAATATTAACCGATTTGTAAAATTTTATGCGCATTGGATTTTGTTAGATAAAATAAATGTGTGCAAAGCATGATTTTCAAGCAGACGCAAAATATAAAATAAAACAAATCGGGCCGATTATTTCGTCAATACCATCTTCCTACATGTACTTCGATGCGCTGAATATGCAAATAAAAATGATTGGTAATAAAATTCAATTCATAATATTTTATTCGGTTGTGGCCATCATATTCGTTACTTAGTCAGGACAAAATCATACGATCAATTGATCTAAACAATTTAAGAATTGTGAGAATCATATCTTTATTACAATTATGCTCTTATGGTAATGAACATGGATTGTTTTTTTGGATTCATGGAAAATTGATGGCGTGAGTTGAAATATACCTGCCTGTTCTGTAAACCGAACCGATTTACAAACTTTCGATTTAGAGAAATGAAATCCACTAATAGCAACATTTTCTTAGACTTTGTTGAAGTTTCATATTTTTTATAGCTTAAAAGATCATGTCTGAAATTAATTTACTATAAACGATTTAAAATACATCAATGGGGCATTATTTATTTTTGGAAAACGAGAAATTTACTCGGATTCGGTTTACAGAACAGCACCGATAGTCTATTCAATTAATATTTTATCGCCCTAACCATGTTCCAACCAATCTTTTTTCTGGGTGTAAGACTATAAGAACACAAACAATTTTCAAATCGGTCGAGAAAAAAAATTACAAGCGTTAAAGCAATTTCATTACCAAAGTACCGTACTTTGGGACTTCATAGTTCCGCTCCTGAACAATATGGGAAGCTTAACCGGGTGTAAATAATATCTGATATATTTCCAAATTATTTTGATTCTGCCTTACTGTGCATTGTGCGTCGGTAACATTAAACGTTTCGTAATTTATTGTATATACTCGAAAGTCCTATGTACAATGTACATATGGGCATTTCCAGAAAAATTTACCTTTTGTCGCGTCTGCCGCCAAACACTTAAGCTGTGTTTTTCAAAGAAAACCTTAAAGTTTTTCTTGCTTCTTTATACGAGTATAATTGCTTAGAACGTAAGTAGCTCTAAATTAAGTAAAAGAGAAGGAAAACAAAACTTTAGTTGTTCTTTGAAAAAAAAAAACAACATTTAGTGCTTGGCCACGGACGTGGCAAAAGTGGACTTTTTCTGGAATTACCCATATATACAAATGTATGTATTTATGTATGTATGTATATATTGTACATACAATAAAGGAGTTTTTACTTTTATGTACAGACATATTTTTGTTTTATTACAATTTTCTATTGTAGAAAGAGTAATGAAGAGGTGCGCCTCTTTTAGTGTTGAAAAATTTAGTATTTTATAACTTTAGCCGTTCTGGGATTACAACGAATTTTCTTTGTGTGCATATTTTATGTTGAAATATAAATCGTTAAAAGCCATTAATTTAATAGGATTAATTTTAATGGGGTTATTTCATATTGAGTGTAAGACAAAATATTAATTTAAATAATATATATTCGGGCTTAAAAATATATTTATTATTGGTGGTTTATTGTTCAAAAGGGAAATCTTAGATATTAAATTTAATATTTATATCCAATTTTCCCTTCTTTTCTTTTGCAAATTTTAACAGATATTAATTAAACTCTATTAATATGTGTTGCCTTGCTGTCTTGTTATGTTTTGCTTTGTCTATTTCATAGCTATAGTTATTTTTAACAATGTTGATTTTTTAACATTTTATAAATATTCTTACTTTTTTCTCATTAAAGATATGCATGAGAAAAATTAAATTCCTTTGTACGTAATAATATCCAAAATTGATTGACAATTGAAGACAGTAAAGTACAAGAGCAAGATAGACATTTGTCAGTATTGCTTTATTCAATTTGACAAATAAGATTGAAAACAATTGTCATTGGAAAATGTTTGCAAAAAAGTTTGCAAAATTGTAGACCATTGTGTAAAAATTTCATACAAATATCTTGTATTATATATTCAGCTTTTAAGAGAAGAATAATATTTTCTTTACCATTAAGTCGTTAGTAAATTTAACATTTTCAACTGGTTTTGTGTAAAACAAAGTTTTTTTTGAGTTAGGACTGTCTTGCAGCAAATGCTCGATATATATTTGTGAATCTATACCAAAATATATGTAGTTTTATTACACTGTAACTTATTTTCTGAAACAAGCTGGGCCCCCTACTATTAAAGATAATTCGTGTACGCTGATTTCAATGGTCCTAACCTTGTAATCGCGATTTAAAATGTTCGAATTTAAATCGGTTAAATATATAAGAAATAACACGACAGTGTGATTTTTTTCGTGAAAAATCTATCTTATTCGCAAAAATTCTAGTATAATGTAAACTTTACAATTTTGGAGTTTTAAGCATCTAAATTCTCTTAAATTTAAAGCATCTAAATTCTCTTAAGCTTAAAAAAAATCTAGAAAAATTTTAGTTTTTGCGAAAAAAGTCCGATGATATTTTAATACTGTACATATTTAATTAAATTAGCTAAATTTAAGTTTGAAAATCATCCCGAAAGTATAAAAAAATCGTTTTATGTTAATTTAGTATGAAAATTTTAAATAGTGAATATCGCTAATACGAGCGCTAACTTCGTAAAACAGCTCACACCATTGAATTCAGCGTACACAAATTAATTTCACCACTATGGTGCCCAACTTCTTAAGCGGCCCACACACTTGCAATATAATTGTGCAACTTTTCGTATTGTACAATAATATCGCCAATGTATGTAATATTCGAAGGTGGCACAATATATTTTGCAAAAATCAAAAGACCTTTGATTTTTATTGTACAATAAAGAAAATTGTGTAATGTGGTGGCAACATTGTTCAGTGTTTTATTTACTTTTTCACTGTCATGAAAATTGGGCAATATTTTCTTTGAAAATACTGTGCCATTTATTGCATAGTATAGGTCAAAACGACTATAATATGTACAATAACATATGCAATAATATTGTATAATGGATGGCCGCTTTACATTTTGAGACTAGCATAGTGTTATTTATAATTATGCTGGCGGGTGTTTCGGGCTGGTCCCGCAAAGATGTTAAAAATGTACATGTTTTGGTTTTACTCTCTTCATTTTTGTGGTTAATAAATTAAAAAAAAATCTTGTATTATATATTTCTGTAATTTCGACTATAGACTTTTAAATGTTTCTTGCTGTTTGATTTACTCAAGCATAAAGCGTATACTTATTATAAAGAAAAATAAATGTGAAGTATACGCAGTGAAATAATGTGGAAACCTCAAAAGCTTGTGTTAAAAGAATTTTTCAGAAGCGGTTAAAATGAAAAAAGAAAAATAAAAACAACTTTTAAATGCCAATTAAAGCATTTTGCTTTTTTTAAACGAAATATGAGTGTATGTATGTGTGTATTTAAAAACAAAATGCTAACTAATAAATATGTAGTATAACGTTTAATTGATGTTGTGAAAATAAAGCCACAACACAAAACATCAAAAACGACACTAAATAATTATTTCTCTTTTTGCGTTGATGTGTACATATATATACATATTTTTTAATATTTAAAATAGAAAAGAAAAATTTTATTTTTCCGCGAGATGTGGTTCTGTCTTCGCGCGCTTAAAGTACATGTTTTATAAAAAAAGAGTGTTACATAATCGATTACACTGTACAACAAAATCAAATTTATGACAATGTTCTAAAATATGTATGTGTGTATCGGCGTTTTGAAAGTTTATATCTGTGATTCATTTTGTCGCAGATTTTTGATATAACTTCTTAATGAGTCGAAAAAATGTACATAATGATACTTTGGAAGAGATTTTCAAAATGACTTCCCATTTTTTCTACTGGGACTTAGAAACTCTATGAATCTTAACTTCCAAATTGTATTTTAAAACTAATATGTATGTTTGTATACTTTTCCAACATTGTTATATTATTCCTTTAAGCTAATACACACTAAGAAACTGCTAAAATAAATACATGAAAATTAAAAACACCTAAGCAATATTACACAGTGGGGCAGAATCAGAATATTTGGAAATAAATCTTGCATTTCTAAACGGATAAAATTTCACATGGACATAGCAGAGGCGTATTTCTATTTACGTTTTAAATATCAGCTCTCTTACTTGCTCAGGAGCGGAGCTATAAAGTCTCAAAGTAGGGCACTTTATATATGCGTAAAAGAGTGACGGTGCTTTTTGTTTTAGCAAACACTGTCGAAAATTTAAAATGTTTTCAGATTTCAATTTTGTTCTTTAACTAACGAAGAAAAAAATTTTATAAATCGGATATTTGTTTGCATCCGATATCTGAAAAATACTGGACCAAAGTTTTAAAAAATTGAGAAATTTGAATTTTCAAATAAGTATAACGCACTAACTATAAGAAATAAGTATGAATGAATTTGAATTTTTGGCAGTTTCCAATCCTCTAATGGGTGCTTGCCCAATTGGCTATATCTTCTATGGCGTAACGCTTAACAGTCCTTCAGAATATGCTCTAGAGTTTCATCCTCATAATCACAGAATCTGCTCAGGCTGTTGCTCTCAATGCCAAGTCTGCTGAGGTGTTTTCTCACTCTGCAATGGCCTGAGTGGTTTTTACTCAGGGGTATGAGAGCTATGAAACGATTTTGGTTATACGTTCCATTTATTAGCTTTGCATGCCTCAATCCAGGGAGATTGAACCAGAGGTGTTCTCTGGTACTCTTGATCTCCGCCGATATATCTTTCCGGATTTTATCCAATCCAAGTCCGCAAAACGGTTCTGGTCCGACCATGGTTGTACTAGCCCCCCCTTCTGATAATTTTGTCTGCATTTGCGTTTTCTACCAACACGACTTGTCCAGGAACCCAACAGAGAAAAAAAACTTGTAAATACAATTAATTTTTTTGTTATATCAATTAAATAATTAACTGATTTTGAATCTACAACGATTTTTGTAAATACAATTAAGAAATTGTAAGTTAAAGGAAACTCAGAAAAAATTAAAAAAAATTTTTTTGTTGATTTCAAATTTATTTCAATTAAGATTATCGTTATATCAACAATATGAATTGTTGATTTTCCGAACAAATTTTAACTTTCATAGTTGTTGTATTAACAATATTTTTTTTATATACAATCCTCGAAGCGAATTTTTGCTTGTCTGCGAAAACACTAAATGTCTTTCGGCGGAATCGAACCGGCGACCTCTGGTCTAATAGACTAACATTCTTAGCTCTCAGCTACAGAGCAATTCGTTATCAAATACGCAAATAATGAATACACACAAAACGTGATTTCCCAACATTCCAAATGGCTTGAGAAAAATATTATAATAAGCTTACTAACATAAGCCTTAAGCTTGAAAAAGTATTGAAAATATATTGAAAAAAGCTATCGTAACAATTGTAGAAAAATCAAAACGGAACCCTCTTGAAAATATTATAAGTGCATGCTTACTATAATCTTATTCTTGCAATTGTAGAATAAGCTTATGTAAACAATATTATATTAACTTCTGTATAGAAAACCTAGTTTGTCTTAATATTTTTATAAGCTTTGAAGAATAAAATTCACAAATAATATATTTTTTAATGTTGAAAAAGGAAATTCTTATTGTTTACTTCAAATTCATTCGATTTCATTTATATATTACATACAAATGCAAATTTTGTTGGTGTTTTTTATGTTGTAATTTACAAAATTACCCTTGTTCGAAATTTGCAATGTAAAACTAGATGTAAATGCCGCTGTAGAATGTATTGAAAAAGATAAGTCCTTTTCAATCGTTATATTGTTCTCTTGAATATATGTATGACGTTTATAAGCATACTTTAGAAACAGTTGCGTATAATAATAGTTTCTCAAGCATTGTCAAAAACTGCTTGTGAAATCACATTTTATAAACATTATTATAAGCGAAGTTAAGAAAAGCTTAAGGCCCACTATTTATATAAGCTTATTCTCAAGTTGTATTGGATTTTGATTACTGTATGGTATGTTGGATTGCTTTGTTTCATCTACGTGTGTGTTCATTTGTTATATCAACAATTGTGATTGTTAATTTTTTTCACAATACATACACAGAAAAAAATAGGCAAGAATTATAAGACCGTGTTATTAAAAAAAATATGAATTTCAATAACATTTATCTTTAACATAATAAAATATTTCGTTGTAAGTATTTCTTTTCCATGCCGGTTATTTCTTTTCTTTTTATACATAAGTACTTAAAACAAGTTGTATCCCATAAAAAATTAAATGGGATATGGCTCAGCTAGAGAGTGTATGCTTTACGTCCGGAAAGCCCGGGTTCGTATTCCAGCCATGTCAACATTTTTTTAATTTATATACATATATATATATTTTTATTTTGAAATAATTTTGTAATCAATATAGGGGAATTCTTTATCACAGGAAATTTAAAAAAAAAATTATTGAATACCGGGATTTTTGTTATCAAAAACGAAACTTATTTTTTTCTGTGTAACAACAAATTTGGTTAGTTCAGTTTGTTGAAAAAAATTTCTTGATTTGCTTTGTTTCATTTATATGTGTGCATTCATTTGTTATATCAACAACGATGATTGTTAATTTTTTTCACAATACATAACAAAAAATTTGGTTAGTTCAGTTTGTTGAAAAACATTTCTGTTTGTCGTATCAACAACTTAATTTGTTATATTAACAAAATATATGTTTGAATTTAAATTACATATTAACAATTGAAATTGTTTGTTGCAGTTTGATGATATTTTTTTCTGTGTTCATGCTGCTTCAAGATCTTTTAGATCTTATTAAGGGGTATAATACAGCAAAAAAGTTTTTAAGTCTGATGAGAAACAAAAAATGCCAAGCAGTAAAAAACTTTTACATGGCCAAAGTGCCCTACTTTGAGACTTCATAACTCAGCTCCTGATCAAGTAAGGGAGCTGCTATTGAAAACATAAATATAAATATTCCTATGCTATGCCCGTGAAATTTCATTCCGATGGATCTATTCGTTTATAAATGCCTGATTTATATTCCAAATATTTTGATTCTGCTTCACTGTGCATTGTTATTATTATCCTCTTAATTCTCATTAACATTTAATGATGCATTTAATGCTGTTGGTGGTTTTTTGGTGGTTCTTGTTAAACAAACATTAAGTAAGTACTTGAAATATAGACCGGCAGTACTTCTTATTATTACATCCCAGCAAAAAAGTCGGAAGTTGTTGCAAAGTTTTACCGATTTTATTGCATTTAATTGTATTTAATATTCTAAGGCTGTTGCTTATATCAAAAAATTTTCTAGACATTTCTTTGGATCACATCCGTCCTATGACAAGAACTTGTTAAATTCATTAATGTTTCATCCGAAATAGAAGTACTTTGAGCTGAGTTCATCAATGATGGTACGTAGTACGTACTACGTACTAATGATTTGTGTGTTCATTTTTTTGCTGGGTATATTTAAACAAGCCTACAGTAGATCAGCTGGAAAATTAGTGCTAAAAACTACTATTACACAGAAAGTTGTTCGCTTCACAAATCCAATGAAACGATTTCGTTAGATTTTTGTCCAAATATATGTGAAATTTCACGAATATTGCGAAAGAATTTTATTGGAACTGCTTCAGCCGCCTTCGTAGTTTCGTTAGAAAATTTCTTTGGATTTATCACAACAACATTTTTCATATTATAGAAACCCCTTTAAGTTTTGACATGATGTTTTAATGGATGCTTAAACAGCGTAAACTAAACACTTAGAAATTAAAAAAAAACAATACAAATTTAGGGTTTTGAATGTCATAACTTTAATGAAACGTATTTCATAGTTTTCATGAAAAATTTCATTGCATTTATGAAAGGCCGATGAAATAAATCACATACATATAAATTTTCTTTCATAAAAAACAAACGTTTATTTATTTCAACGGTTGTCAACCAAAAGCGAACAATAAAAATAATTTTGTTTGCTTGTTGTTATTGTGCTCTTTCTTATTATTATACACACATATATCACATTGTTTTGAAAAGTAAATGATGAGGATCAAGGGTCTGAGTTCGGTACTGTTAGCACCAACATTAAAAATTTTTCTGATCTACATTAGTGTATCGTACGTACATATTCGTAGTATGGAATTGTCAATAAAATAGTTTAGGTTAAATACCCTTCCTAATGAAATAATTTCATTTATCAATGAAATTATTTCATGAAAATAAATAAATAATTTGATTAAAGTAATGAAATAATTTCATTAAAATATTGAAATATGTAATTGCATTAAAATAATGAAATAATTTCAATAAAACGATAAATTAGTTTCATAAAAATAATGAAATTATTACATTGGATCAATGAAATTATTTCATGTTTCGTGAAATCTTCATTAAAATAGTTTTAGCGAAACTAACCGTGACGTTGGTTGAGTTTTAATGAAGTTTTGCATTGGATTAATGTCGAAACTAGCAGAAATTGTGAGGAAAATACTTTAGTGTACAATGTTTGTGAGGAAAATACTTTTAGTGTAGGAAGAACTATAAGAAATCTTTGTAATAAAGATAATTAAAAAAGCAACGTACACTACATATTTACATTGTGAGCTTAAAAATTAAAAAAAGTGAAAATATCTCTGAGAATATTCTTCTTCGTGTTATATAGACTTTTTTAGATTCTGAAAAAATAGAACACGCCCAAAACTTGATGTTTGAATAAATCACAGGTTTCTTTTGCTAACGAAAATCCACGCAGCTTACCTTAAAAACAATCATTGGATGTGAAGCCAATGCTGTTTGTTGGCCCTTCTTTAATTCGATGCTGATGATTTTCAGGAAATTTCAACCAGCAAATTACACATAATTTTTCATTTATTACTAATCTGCTTACTGTACAATAATGTTGTCTTTCGAATAAAAATAATTCGACTATTTTAACATTTTTTTTCATTTTTGTTCGAACGGAAAAATATCTGCGATAACTGGTTAAGGAGTTTTGAGTCAATACGAATAAATTTTTGCCTGAGCAAATTTATTACATTTCATATGTAATTTTCTTAACTTGTATTTGTATACTCCGATTTAAAAATGTATTTATTTTATGCGGGTTTTTTTCTTCTTATTATTTCAGCCCACCCATAAAATGCAGTCCGGTGAAGGAGCTCCTACAATTTCGTTACAATTAGTGCCAAAAATGTTGGCACCATTGGTCAGTCTCTGGGTGCCACATGCATTTGTTGTTTCATTTAAATTGGAAACAGATGAAAATTTATTGATTGCAAAAGCTCGTGATAGTTTGAGTAAATATAAACATAAGGTAAGTTGCAAGATAAGAATAAAAATAAATAAATAAAGAGAAAATGGAAATAAAAATGTTGATACTATGTGAAAAATATTTTTAAAACTGTTGTTTGTGGCTTGCAGTTGTTACTTATAATTTTTTTTGTTTGATTTTGTTTTCCACTTCAGTATTTATACATATTGTTCTTTAAAGGGAACTTGTTTCATGTTTTAAATTCAAAGGCAGATATGAAAACAATATGGTGGGGAATTTCGTACTAACCAAAATTTATTTCACTTATAATGTGAATATAAGAAGTTTCAAGTAACTCTCGCATTCTATTCGCTAAAAAAAATTGGTTGAATGGCTGAGATTCCTACTCACTAGTATCCAGTAGGGATGGGCAAGTGAACAAATATATCGATATATATCGATATCGATAAGTTTTTAAATATCGGTCGCCATCGATATGTATGATTATTCATACATGCTCGTACAATTTTTTAAAAATGAAACATAAAAAGTACTTTTCTTATAAATAATTAACCTGAAAAGAGTAAATTTTCAACTTCATTACTGTTTCAACAATATTTCAATATTCAATCTCATTTTATATATTTTTAGTGGCCCCGAGAAGGGCCTTTGGTTTGTGTACGAATAAATAAAAAGACATTTTCACACACTATTTATTTATATTTCTCCTTGAAAATTTATATTTATATTTCTCAAGAAAATTATAGTCAAAGAAGGATAATTTTTCGAATACATAAAAGATGATAAATAAGACAAAAGATTTTGTTTGTAATATTCTTTTTAATGAAGATTGTGTTGAAATTAAAAAAAAAACAACGCAAAACAAAAGCAAAGCTAAAAAATGTCGAATTTGATACGGTCGATATATTTTGAAAAAATATTGGTATATTGCAATTAAAAATATTTTTAAGAGAATATCGATACATCGCTATTTTTTTTTGTTGCCCATGCCTAGTATCCACCTTGACCGATCCGTTCTGCTAGTCTGATGATTAGATATTCTAATGCTGCTTTCTTAATAAATTTTTTTTATTTATTTATTTATTTACTAATGTTACAAATACAACTACAAATTATATCATAACTTAATTTAAACGAGAATAGTAACAAAGGCCTTCACTCGTTGTAGTGAAACAGACCACGGTTTATGGTGGGAATGGAACCCACAACCTCCACACTGATAGGCTAGCACACTACTCACTAGCCTACCGAGGCACCCATATATAAAAAAAAATCATTTTTGATTCTTAATTAAAAATTAAAATATTGAAAGACGAAATAATAAAGGAATTTATAAGGTCGTCCTACGTGTTCTAACTGTTGTAGGTACTAACTTTATACAATAGTTGTATGTTTATTGTTGATATTCTCAATAAAAAATATAATATGACACTACAACTGGTGTGCTATGTGTTCAGCTGAATAATTTTATAGTATGTACATAAATATTTTTGATTTAAGATTTAGTATTTGAATATATGACAGGGCATTCAAGTATGTCCTATTTGAAATGTTGTACTATGTTAGTACCTAAGACATTAGTACACCTTGTGAATTCCTTTAATAACTTTCAACTTAAATCTTTAAATTTCATATCTGCTTTAACGTTTTGTTCTTCTCGGTTTTAAATAAAATTCCTAATCATTCTATTAAATTCAATTCCTGATATGCCTTTAAAACATTTTTGCAGGAAATGATAAAATCTTTTTTTAAGTTCAACATTTTTCAAACAGTTCTAACTGCATACATGTGTATTTATGTCGTATTTTGATGTAAATATTTGTTAACATTGTTAAATGTTGATGTTCACATATTTTAAAATATGTATGCATATCGCCACAGAAAATGTAAAAAGCCCTATCTAACATTTTAAAAGTTTTACAGGAGAAACATAAAATTTATTTAAACGAAAAACATATTGACAATTAATGCAAAATGTTGGAATACATATATGTAAGTAAAAAAGGGCCAACAAATCTATATATTTATTGTAAAATTTTGCACTCATTGTCAATATATTTTCCAGTTAAACAAGTTTTATGTTTCTCCTGTAAAACTTTTAAAATGTAAGATAGGGCTTTTTGCTTTTTCTGCGGCGATATACAAATGTAAATTGATTGTATCTGTATGTGCTAAACATTTTTATCTTTTTTTCATTTCATTGCCTGAATATGACAAGTGTTTTAAATGAAATTGCAATAGAATTGTTTGCATTTACATTCTCCTGTTAGAATGAAAAAATGTCTATATAAATAAAATCAGCAAACAACAAAAATTTGTACAACATACAGCAGGAAATCAGCAAGGGCTTTAGTTTTTTTTTATTATTTTGAAAATTTTTAGTTTTTCCATTTAACTCTTAACTCTGCTGTTTTGTCTTGATACATATTTATAACAATTTAAAATTTTATGTGAATTGATATAATTTGAGCAGAATTCAGTTTATAGTAGATTCTAATATATACAAGAAATAAAGTTTTTTTCCGTAATTGAAAAGCGCTCTACAATTTTTTATTAATAATAATAGTCTCCCATTTTTTTTGCGCCTTTAAATAAAAATATGTGGAATATAGAACATTTAAAGCGCTAAATTCAAATCCGTTTTAAATTTTCAAATACAAATCTTTTTTGGGCTTGACTAATATTTCCACTAGGTATATCAGTATATTTCACCCTAACTCGCGACCGGTTTGTCCGATTTGCGTAAGCGAACCACCAAAAGATGCGGAATAAAATATGTGTAAAAGTTATCATGCCAACAAGGTTTTCAATGCCCGAGGTAGTCAACTTTGACACCCTATAGCTGACCGTGTATTTCAACAGGGTGGACCGAATTTCAACATTTTTAAAGCTTATTTCCTTCTCAATGATTACAAATGATGTGTATAAACATCATTTGTAATCGGATCGCAAATTTCAAAGATACAGATTTATTACCCTTTTTTCCCAATTGGAATCACTGTGCGGCAGCTAATAATATCCAAACTTAACTGGCTATGTTATAAAAATTCATTAAAAAAAAACAACCACACAATATATAATGCAACTATAATTAATTAATTAATGATATATAGAAACTTCCCGGCAAAAACTTTGCTTACTGGTAGGCAAAAAAGTATATGAGGATCTAAGTCGTAACTACATACAATTTGACTCGATAACTACTTGTTTTTGTTTGAGAAGTCCAAAAAATTAGGGGTTCACCTTGCAAATATACTTACTTTGTCACAGCAATTAACTAGTTACTAGCTGACTTACTTGAAGCTAAAAAATATGTAGTCAAATACACAATATTAAATAAAACAATTTATACACATTTGTTCAATTCACAACCTGTTTTAGGTGTTGTAGATCGTATAAATATTATTAGTAATTTCCACATAAACATGTTTCTAAAGAAATCTTTATATGGAAAATACCAACAACATTTATACGGTGGATGCGCAATACATACAGCAGGTTGTGAATTGGCCAATTATATTTCATTATTATATTTTTTACACTTAGTTATTTTGTGACCCTGGTGGAATACGAACCGTGTTCTTTCAGATTTGAAGACAAGTACTTTACTCACTCAGCTATTGTTGACTTATAAGATTAAGCACCAAAACTTAGTTTTCATATACAAAAGCATGTTAACTTAAAAAGTGTTCGTCTAACTTATTTTATTAAAATTGTGGTTAACAAATTATGGTTACTTTCAAGTAATGATATAAATGCGTGCTAATTATATTAATTAATAAGTAGTTATTCTAATTTGGGGCATAGTAATACTATAAATGAGTACCTCTCATTAATTTGTAGCCAATTAAAAGAGTACTATCGTTTACAAAAATGCAAAAAGTTTTTGTTGGGGGTTTTCACATTTTTTTTTTGCTTTTTTTGACCCAGCTGGGATACGAACCAATGCTCGTACAGATTTGAAGACAAGTACTTTACACCATCAACTATTGTTAACTTCTAAGTTTAAGCGACTGAAATTGGTTTTTATATACAAACATATCGTCACCTCATTACTAGTTTGGCCCATCGACCATTAAAAAAAAACTGAGCTAGGTGTGGGGTATATATATTTTGAGCACCCTACCTCCTTCAGAATCCAACATCTGTTTCGCGAAATAATTTCTGGTTTCTGAGATATCAAGCATTCATTGTGCTAGGTATCAATAATCAATTTTGACAAATAAAAAAATAAAAAAGAGAAATCAAGTAAAATACTTAGTTTCATCAATATTGACTTTTTATTCCACGTAAATATCTTTTCTAATAACATTTATACGCTTATTTTCAATAAACAGTAGGAAGTTTCATCTTAACAACAAAGTTCTTTAATACACAGCAGTTTGTATACATATGCAGCACAAAAAACACTTTTTAAAACTAAATTGGCTAATGCACCATAAAGCAAGATTTTTTAGTAGATATTAACTTCTAACTGCATTCATGAAAGTTTACAAAAATTAAAATTTTTTTCCAAACATATGCCGGAAACAGTGTTGAAAATACAAAAAATATATCGGGGTGTATATATGTCGTTTTTCTCCATTCCGACTTTTTGGCATATGAGCTAAACCAGTAATGACGTGACGATATGTTGACTTAAAAAGTGCTTCTCTACTTATTTTATTAATACTTAACAACAAATTATAACTCCTTTCAGATAATGACATAAATGTGTACTAATTTAATTAACAACTAAAGGCCGTTTCAGACTATAATACAAGTATTAATACTTTTGAGGAAAATGAAACTGAAATGTTGAGTTGTTATTGTTTTTTGAAAATTTTCAAGCAGAAATTAGATCAGGGAGGCATTTTCGTCAAAAGTATTAATACTTGTCTTATACTCTGAAGCGGCCTTGAGTAGTAGTTCTAATTTGGAGAATAGTAATAACACAAATAAGTACCACTCATTACATTGTAACCCATTAAAAAAGTACTACCGACTACAAAACTTACAAAAGGTTTTGCTGGGTGCCTATAATGAAATTAAAAAAATAACGGCAAAATCCAAAAAACGAGAAACCTTGAAATAAACTAATTCAATTCCCTTTTAGTCTTATGACTTCCCTACAGCAATACCAGTAGTGGCATTCTGTAACTTTTAACAATAACAACAGTTGCTCTATTGTCAACTCATTAAATTGTTTGCACTAACGATTCTACGATTCTCTGACTTCTTTTTAACAACATTGTTTAAATCTGACGTCATGTGGCATCTCTGTTAAAATAAACGCAATGCGCAAAGAGTAATATAACAAAAACAAATGAATTTGTGATTGCCAAACAGTGTACAGCAAATTGTTCACTAATTTCTTAATTTTTTCGAGATAATTGTTAAATAAAATGATTAAATAATAGAAATATTGTTATTTATACGTAAAAGATTTATATGTTTGTATATTGCTCTAAAACTATAAACTTTAATTGTTGCCATAAAGTACGTGCAACGGCTGCACAGCTGACTCTTGTCTATTCGGTAACAACAGAAAAATTATTGTCGTTAATTAACCGACAGCAAATATTGTCAAAAATTGTACAGAATGGCAAAATCGTTAATTTGCTTGTTAAATATTTTAACAATGACAACTATTGTTAAAATTGAATAGAGAATCTTACTACAGCTCAAACCAGATAAATAATGTTGTTTTGCTTACTGTTCTCTTTGCAAAAGCAAAATCTACAAACACAAATGCATGTTTTGTTTATGTTTTACAAAATACTGAACCAATTTTAACAAAATGTAGATTGTTCACGCAAAGAAAAAACAAGCTTGAGGCAACCCTAATCGAAGAGCAGCATACTATGATTGAATATATGGTTGAAAACTATATATATAGTTCAAAACTACCATATACATGGTTCTAGCAACCATATGTATGTTTCAAAACAAAGATATATGTGGTTTAAAATTACAATAAATGGTTTGAAATAACCATATATATGGTTAAAAACAACCATATGCATGGTTCAAGTAACCAAGTATATCGTTCAAAACAACCGTATATATTGTTCAAAATTACAAAATATGGTCTGAAATAACCATACATATGGTTATAATTAACCATATAAATGGTTCTAAATAACCATATATTTTGTTCTATATAATCATATATTTATTGGTTTTCTTAAACATAAGTTGATTAAAAAATTGACAGGAGCTAAAAAACTTTATTACTTCAATTTAAATCAAAAACAAAATTTTTCAACTGGTCAGTGTGTTGAATCTGAAATAAAAATTATTATATATTTTCACATAGATACATACATATTTGTTGACACATGTTATATTTACAATCGGGCATGTTCTGAAAAATATTTCGTTATGAAATCGGCAACTTTCAGGATAGAATCGAACTAAAAAGCTCACTTAGTGGTGGTTTTCAGTTGGTTTTTGTGTTTCAGATACTTCACATATTTTATCAGAACAAAGCCACGAATGCACTAAATTGTCCGATTAAAAAACAAATTTCTTCGCTTTTAAGATTTTGGTGTTTTAAAACTAAATGGTCTTCATTCAGAACATGGCCGAACATTAATTGCCGGAATATATCACTTTTTTATATTAATTTTAATTTTTTTTATTTTTTCACACCAACCGTTCACTTTTTTGGAAGCAGCATGTCTGTTTTATAACCATAGCTTTATTTCAAACAAAATAGTATAGATAAGAACGATATTTTATTATTATAGAACCATTCTGTTGTTGAACTTTTAAATAAACCATACAATCTTGGTCAGAATTTTTTCAACAATATATATTGTTCAAACCAACCATGTGTCAATTTTCATGAAATCTAATAATTTCATGATTAAATCTAAACGTTAGTTTTTTTGCCTTAAACTAATTAAGGTTCACAGTCATTTAATACAATAATAAGTTATTTGCCACATTAAAAAATTGTGTCGGGAAACATGTCATTGCTGACGCAACCATGCCACAACCATATCTTTTCTTTGCGTGTGTACATCTGCCAATAAATATTCCTAAAATGGTAGACATATTTGTCAAAATCGGTTATATAATATGAACTTAAAATGCATCGTCTTACCTATTAATTATATAGAAGATATCGAGCCTTTGCTGCAATAGAGTCATAACTCAAAAAACGTGATTTTTGAGTTAATAATGCAGAATTAAGCAACATATAGTGTTTCACATTGAGTAAAAATTTCATACAAATATCTTGTATACCCAACTCTTAAGAGATGAATCAATCTTTTGTCTACCTTATAGTTGTTAACAAATTCAAAACTTTAAACTCATTTTCTGCAAAACAAGTTTTTTTGAATTATTACTCTATTGCAGCAAAGGCTCGATAACAACTATGCCATGACAATTCCGAAGATTTTCATTTCGCATGGCAGAACAGGCCGTTATAGTTTATTTTTTACTTGCAAAAAAAAATTAAATATGAAAATATTTTACTTAAAGGCACATATGAAAAGCCAATTTATTTATGGTAATTTTAATAACACTTCAGATTGCTTTAATTTTAAGTAAAAATTTTATTTATTATCTTTGCAGTTGGTAATTGCAAATCATTTGCAAACACGAAAACATCGTGTCATTTTTGTGACGCCAACAACATCCTATGAAGTTCATTTAAGCAGAGAACAAGCTCTGCAGGGCCTTGAAATCGAGGAACCAATTGTTGCTGACGTGGTAAGTTTGCAAATAAAAACAAACCATTAAAATGAAAACTTTAAAAATATTTTAATTTCATCTAAAAATAAAATTGACATTCAATTATTTGGTTTTTTTTCTCTCAATTTAAAATACAGGTACAAAAACACGTTGAATTTATAAATTCAGGTATGTCTCGCCAATGACCAATGTCAATGCGACAACAGCGACAGCAACAACGTCATCATATACAAGTAGATTGTCGCGTGACAACGCCACATTTTTGTCGTTTATTAAATCCAGGGCCCGGCATTGGACGAAGATATTAAAGAAATAGAAGAAAAAAAAACTAAAATAACAATAATAACTAAAATATACAAGTTTACTATCATACAAATAACAAAAATAACAACAAAACTAGTAATAAGCTGTAAAACAACAAAACTAACATCATCAATATTATTATTATTTACATCCTACGTACGTACGACTACTTTGGCAACAAATTATAATTCAGGTAAAACTTTTTATGTCTCTTTTTATTTGCTGGTATTTAGTAGCTATTGGTTTTATTTTTTTCACATTCTATTTTTCTATATTTAATATAAAAAAAAAACAACAATTATTGTTAAAAAAGATAGGAAAAAAATACTAAAAGGGGTCATCTATATTTAAGTTTACACAACACAAACTAAACACAGAACTCTATAATAAGTCCTTTTTTTATTAATATTTTTTTTTAGTAATTTGGTTTCTTTTTATAAATTTATTATAATTTTATATGTTAAGGGTTAAGGGTTAAAATAGAAAAGGAAGAAAGGATTACAAAGTTTCTTCTCGTTTTATTTAAGCATTTAGTTTTTAGTCTAATAATATACTTGATGATTTTTTTGAAAGAAATCTCTATTTTTTACCACTGCTTCCTAATTCTAAATAGGATAATATTTAAACTTAATTAAGCACAGTGGGTTATTTTTAAAAAAGGTGAAATTGGAAATGTTCTTTTTTTATTTTCGAATCATTCTAACATAATGACGTACATAGTTTGTGTGATAAAGTGACTGTTTCATTAAGCAAAATTTTAATGTAAATTCATTACTAAATAAAAAGACCATGGGGCTTGCATTATTTGTTTCAATAATCAAGTAGCGTTTCATTATTTAATTATATATTACATTGGCCAGTATAGTCGGCACATGTTTTTCTGGAAACTTCATTAGCTGAATTAGGTTAGGGTAGTTAAGAAAGGTATACAAAATGCTTAATCTCACAGAGCCGAAGGTTCGGGCCATTCAAAAGAAATGAAAACGAAAAGCTGATTATTACGGAAGACAATTTTATCCTGACTGTCTTCGTTCATGTTGCAAGAAATGAGTATGGTATTCTCTCCCATTAAACAAATTTTGTTACTAGTTCAGTCAAATAAGTGACGTTGTACAAGTTCTCTGAAAAATCGCATATCTCTTTTACGCATGTTTATGCAGTTCTATAGAGAACTGGCGTCGCTGTTTGTTTAATTTTTACTCGATATCCGCCTCACGGTGGACCAAATCTGAAAAAAAGAAATTTAAAATTTTTTATGGAAAGTTAATTTTTTTTATGCCAATCGAATATTTGCTATTTGTAATTTTCTCGAAAAACTAATATTTAACAAAATATGATGAGAAATGTGTTTTTTTAAAAAAACTCCATACTAAAAAACTTTTTTAGTATGGAGCGCAAACTAAGTTGCTCTGGTGTTCCAAGTCCTTCACTGATCTAGTCTTCTCGTGCCAAAAGTTCTATTCTATGACCTTTTAGTTGTCATACAGTGAAAAATCGCATCGATGTAGCTGCAGGCTTGCCTGTTATGAGAGCTTAAATGTTGGCACTTTTTTTTTGCATAATATTCAAGTTTTGTTGATCATTGTAATTGGTAATGGGATCGGGTACTGGGTCGTATGATTAATAAATAATCAACTATAAAACATACGCAGCTGTGATTCCAATGCAGTGTCAGTTAAAATTGCTAAAAAAAAGTGACCACCCTCAAGCTGGCATAACAGGCTAACCTGCAGCTACATCGATGCGATTTTTTCTCATTCCATAGTAAAAAAACACATTTGTCATCATATTTTGTTAAATATTATTTTTATTTAAAATGATATAAATATCATGTTAAGAAAACTGGGAATTGCCACGCCCATCAAAAGTAGATATTCAGCCATGTCTCAGCATACCTTTCCAATCGGAAGGGGCTTTATTTCCGTAAGTTGCTTCTTCAGAAAACGGAAAACGACAATTTTCTTCGTAATCAAACCACTTTCATAGTGGAATTGACAAAGACTTTTCTACTAACTTCATTTGCAGTAAATATAAAAAACCTGCATACTTTTAGGAGCATCAAATAAATAGTCTTTTCATGTTAATAAAAAGCTTAAAATGAGATTTGCTTGAAAAAAACAAGAGTCAACAAACGCCACAAGGTATAAAAACTTTATCATTGTAAAATGGAAATACAAAATAAACGGAATCTGAAGACAGCAAAATAAAAACGATCGGAATGCAAGTATGGAATTAATACCATTCCGGTTGCAATGCGTGAATCGGGCGATTATTTTTTAACTTCGCCGATTCTTATAAAACTTTGCACACAATCAATTCAACATTACGTTTAAAAAAGTGTGCAGTGCCACACCAATGAGAAATGAGTAACTGCATATGTTTGTTTTTTATTTGTACATTGAAATCGGTCTATAGGCATATGTAAAATTTAAGCTTTCATTCCAATATTTTTTTTAAACATTTATTAAAAATCATATAAAATTAGCTTTACACAGCATATTTAATTTTATTTTGTAATATAGAAACCAAGTTAACACTAAGCCTGAGCAAAAGTAGTGGTTACGCTTATTTCGTCAAATATTTGCCAAGTGTGACCATAGCTTTACGAAATCAGAAGATTTTGCTCGGCTTTGACACATGTATCTCATCGTGTATTTTAACAGGATAGTCAAAGAATTGATTTTCTTAAAGGATAGGTCTTCTTTGCTTTTGTGTACGTCTTTTTGTAACCTTGTCAATGGTTTCAAGGATACAGATATATTTTTGGGGTCGACCCTAATTGGAAAGTGGAAGAAATAAACACAAGAAAATTGATGCGATGGTGTAGCGAACACTGAAAACGGTGACTGTTCCGTTCTACCATAGTTTTAATTAGATTTTCTTCTATTCCTTTCTTGATATAAAAAAAAGTTATTTAAGTTAAGAACTTAAATTTGCCAATTCAAGCTAAGATTTGATAACTTTCAATTAAATAAGTAATAACTTTTTAAACAAACATATCTGCAGTCTTTTCAGTTTATATGTAGAAGCTCCCATGGTATTAGCATGAATTGAACCTCCGAGTTCCACACTAATAGTCGGATACATTATCCAGTAATATACGGAGATACCTATCTTTCCTCCTGATGATATTATTTGAAACTTCCTGAACTTTAATTTTAATTAAGATGGGACCAGACTTTAAACTCTATACATGACCAGAGGCTTTGTTCTCTCAAACGCTTTAAAGCTTCTCCATATCTTTAAGCTGGGCTTAAATTATAAATCACTTATTATTTGGATCACTTGCATTTCCAAAGTTTTTGTAAAAATACAATTATATTTAAAACTCACATATCTCCTAAGGTTTAACATCAAATGTTATAACATATCTCTTATTACTTCCTCAACGACCCACTGTGCTCTAAACTGTTAATTAATCTATACTATAAACAAACAAAATACATATTTTGCAATTAATACTATTTTTGTAGAAACCCTTAATAGAATTAAAATTACAAAAAGTCAAAAAGAAAAATAATATTTTAATAAGGTAATTTAAGAAATACAAAGGGAAATCCAAATACAAACTTTTAAAACATTTTCTACCATCAATAATCATTATCCCATCTTTACAATAAATAAGTTGAGTTAAACCGTAGAGTTACGAAAAACCTTAACAAATTTATTGTTTTTCGATAATCAATTATTATCTGGTTTACAAACAATCAATTTAAGTGAGAATTTAGATGATGAATATACTACTACTGTAAACATTTTATTTTGCTACTAACTAAAATTCTTATGACTTTATTTTTTAATATCTTCCTATCTTTCATGTTTTTAATTTTTATAGTTGTTTTTATTTATGTCTTGCTTGGCTTCATAATTTCCATAATTTTCATTAACTTTATTACATTTTTCCTTCGTGAAAAACAAACTGTTTCCTTCAATTGATTTTTAAATAAATTTGCGTGTTTCAAAGTCATTATCATTATCATTTTTCTTGTTAATATTTTACTTTTTCATTGTGGCGCTTATTTTGTTAATATCATCCTTTAAAAGAGTGTGTCAAGAGCATACATGGTCACATCAATATATTATATTTGTATGTATGCAAAAATAAATTAATGGCAACTTTGAGAAATTGATAAATTTTTAAATTCAATAAACGTTTTATTTTTATTATTTACATGGAGATGGGGATACCTAAGCGGATCACCAATTCCCTGAGTCCACTTTTCGTCCAAGCTCGATCCCACGATAATATCGGAAAAAATACTTTTCTATAATTCTCGAAATATTAATCTAATAATATTAATTTAGTTCAATAACATTAAAAATGGGTGATAACTTTAAAACGGCGGGACCGTTTTTCTTCAAACATCGGTTTGAAGATTTTAGATCAAATCACCTTTCAAAAACAAACTGAATTAAAATCTATCTATCCGTTTGGGAGTTACGGTGACACAGAAACACAGATTCAAGAGGATACAGCGGGAAAACAGGTGATAACAGGTTAAGAACACTCTCGATCAAGTCAGATTAAAAAATCTAAATCAAAACCGGTCCATTAATTTTGTCTCTACTATGGCGCAGATAGACACACAGATACACACTTCAAACTTATAACACGCCTCTTTTTTTGGTGTGGGGTTAAAAATAAATTAATTTCATTCTCGCATTCAGTGACGACAAATTAGCTTGGAAAACATCTCTTTTTTTTTGAGGAGGATAATGCCTTCTAGAAGGCTACAGAGAGTACTCAAATCTACTCGTATGAATTTCGTGTGTATTATGAAACTTTGCAGACACATTAAGCTTCTCTTTGAATGCTACATCATGATTAAAAAAGTGGGAAGTGCCACACAGATGCAAACTAAATATTCTTTTTCAACAACTTGTACTAAACCGATTCTTACGAAACTTTGCTCACACATTATGTTCCCAGATCAATACAACATAATGATTAGAAAAATGGGTAGTGCTCCGCCCATGCAAAGTAGATATTATTTTTAGCTACTTCTTCTAAACCGATTCTTGTGAAACTAAGCACACACAATTAGTTGTCATGAAAATAGAACACATTGAATAAATAAATGCAATATTTATTGGAGTTTTTATGTTGATTCTTTTTCGGAATGTACTTTCCGGCGACATTTTATTTGTTTTGTACATTTTAATTTCAATCATCATTATTCTTTTGGGTGTAACATAGTGTACATGAATTAATGTCCTAATGGGTGTTTCTGTGTATTTGTGACTGACTATTTACCCTGCAGATAACGCGATTAGTCCATACACGCGTGTAAAGTATACTCCATAGAGGACTAGGACTAGTACCAAGGTAACCCTAACGTGTGGAAAAAACATGGTCGATTTCACATTACAATGTTCTAGGGGTGGACCATATAAGTCAGCTTTGCATTACATCGGAGTAGTCTCAAAACTACTCTATGCCACTACTTGATGGATCACTCAAGTGCATATATAGCATTTGCAAATAACATGGTCCATAAATGCATTACATAGGGCCTTGTTGTAACTAGACCATTTCAACTAAACTTGAACACGCAGTCCAATATTATCTGCAGGGTAGTAGCTATTCTCCCTCTATCGTCAACCATACTATCTCACATACAATTTATTTTGTCTCATTTAAATTTAAAATTCTAAATGTATTTGTGTAAGTGCATTTGTCCAATTTTAAAACACTGCATTTTTGTCCTTGCATTTAGTAGGTGAGGGTTTATTCTTTGACTGTCCCTCTGCACTATTTTTCTTACAAAATTCATATGGCAAAGTAATATTTTTAAATATATTTCTGTATATTTATATGTATGAATGTGTGTTTACATTTATATTTATTCTTTTGTATACATACATTTTTTGAATGGTGTTGAACACTTAAAGCAGGTCACGAACTTGTAGTTATTTTGAAATAATATTTTAGCTGTTTTTAATGTCTTTTGAAAACAAAACACTCTAAAACTAAATAAATGAAAGCCATGTAGCAATAATATTAACAAAAGTACAAGAAAGCAAAAAACAGCTGTATTGAAATGGAAAGTTTGTAGCAAAAACTTTGAAAAAAAAACGTACAACAAATGTAAAGGATTTCGACTAGAACGAAACAAACGAAAACAAACTTTAAAATTAGTTTGTTTTTGAAAACTTGTAATTTAGTTTGTGAAAAAGAAACTATAGTAGTGGTCAGGAAATGGAAGTAGATTGATAAAGCTATAAATAAGTTACCTTCAATAGGACAAAACAAAAATATTATAGAGAATCGAAAATTCTGCTATCTCCTATTTCACAATAATTGCGTACATATTAGATAAAAGAATTTTCCTATTAAAAAGAGTTTTCTTTTTTTATACAATTTTCTAAAATTAAGTTATGAATTTAGTTGATCTGTAGGTTTTTATCCAAAAATATTTTAAGAAATTCTAAAGCATGTAATAATTGAAAAGATAAAGAAAATTTTGGCTGCATGGAAGGTTGAACTTATATCAGATGTTTCGAGATCAACCTCGGTCTCCTCATCAAAATTGCTCTCCGCTACAAGATGTCCGCAGCCGAATTAAAGAATTTTCAACTATGGTTGTAGCTGCCGTGATTGATATTGAGGTCTAGGCGGAGAAGAAGGTGCAGCCAAAATTGTCGTTGTCTCTGGAATTATTACATGCTTTAGAACTTCTTTCTAATAAAAATTTAAAGATTTCCCCAAATATATTATTAGAGAATTATGTGCAGTTTCTCTCTTATAAATAACTTTGTACCCTCTTCAGACATGGATTTTTAATTGAGACAATTTAATTTTAATTGAGCAATTAAATTTAGTGTTCACACATAGTAAATTAAGCTTACTCAATTAGCATTTGTCTTGCCAATGAAGTTATAAGTATACTGGTGGTCGCATAAGGGCAACGAATACAACAATAAAACAAAACCTAGATAATGGTTGTCAAAAAATACATGTGTTTGACGTACCTTATGCACAAAATTACCAGAGCAAAAAATAATCATTGACGTTATACTGCCTGCCATCTTTATACTTATTGCACCATGGGCTTGCCATTGTATACAGTTTTTGCTTCTCACTGAACATACTTCGCAGTAAACATACTTGTCACAAAGGGCTGCATTTCGAACTTTACTCAATTTATGAAACAATTAAGTACTAATTGCTTAATTTATCAATTGAAGCTTTGTATGGTAAATTGAGCTCACTTAAGGTCTTAATTGCGTAAATTTCATAAATTGCGCAAATAAGGCGCATATCTAAAGAAGGCATTAACCTTGTAGGAAAATTTTTTAAAATATTCATACAATAAGATAAAATAAGACGTTGACCGATCGTTTAAAAATTTTGCTCCAATTTTTTCCAACTTGAGCCGTATTATACTTGTGGAACCGAGAGGTGGCGCTGTCGTCGAAATATAAATTTTTTTTAAAGAGGACAACATTTGCCCCGACCACTCGTATCCTATACATTGCATAGTAAATTCCCTAAGTTAGGTACCTTTTTAAACACTTCATTCCTTCTTTTTCTGGAGTTGCATGTTCAATGGTTATGAACAAATTTTATACATTTGAAAAATTATTAATACTTTCATCCAGTAAAAGAAAAATTTTGAATAAGTTTACCATTTGCCTGTAATAAAATGTTTATTGGCAAATAATAAAATTCAAATAAAATAAAAATTTTCTTAGGTTTTTTTTTAATCTACATGAAACATGATTCTGCTTTTTGGCAATGTAACCCATACATACACCCACTTTATTAAAGTTGGGTTAAGAAAAATCTTATTTGTTTTGCATGCATGCCTGACTCTAACGTAAAATATTTGAGACATTTCATGAAAGAAACTGTCATTCTCGCCCACATTCTTTGACATTCATGTTTATATTACTTCTGAAAGATATCGTAATTTTTTTCCTTTTTGGTTATAAGTATGTATGCACATTAGAGTGGTCGTAAAAAATAAAATTGGGATTTCTTGAAGTCTCACACCGCAAATCGATGAGCATTTATAAAAAAAAAGTATCCTAAAAAAATTTCGGGTCAATCAGTTAAAGTTAAAGGGGCACCGAAGTTTAAGCAAATGCTCTTTTTTGTCTTATATCTCATAACTTAATAAATATAGTATTTACAAAACAATTTTCTTCTACAAAGCTGTTGTCTGTGAAGTTTCCAACAGCTTTGGCCCTATCTACTTTTGTCTAAATAGCATATTTAACAAAATAAACAGCAACATCGAAAACATCCAATAACTATTTAAATTAAAAAAGCCCATAATTTTACAAATTTCGTTAAAATGTTTCTTTCCCTAGATATAATAATAGTTTGTTTAGTTATTTGGGCCGCTTGGGAAGCGTATCTGCATTCAATTTTTTTTATCAGCTCTAGTTTTCGAGATATACCGTTATGTCAAAAATAAAGGCACTTGCTAGACATATATTTCGAATGACTAGAGAACGGTTTACTCTATTCAGTAAAAAAGAAAAACCGAATTCGGCAACAAAATTATCTTTAAACCGAGCAAACATTGTTTTAAAATCTGCCTAATAGTCTCAGAGATATCGTAAAAGTTTTAGCCTGAGCATTAAAAATTGTATAAAAAATTTAAAAAGTTTTGTTTTTAAAAATACATAAAAACAGAAAAATACACCAACGATCCAATTTTTTGTCCAGTATCATGAAGCTTAATATATTCGTAAGGAAATAAGCCCTTTTGCGTTGAAATTGGTGCACAACTTTTGGTTATATTCACAATTTAATAAGAGAACTTTTTTAAATTTTTTTAATGAAATTCTTAATTTTTAGAGTAAAACTTTTAGGATACCTCTGCAATTAATGGGCAGATTTAGAAATAATGTTCGTTCGGCTTAAAGATAATTTTGGTGACGAATTTTGGTTTCTCTTTTTTACTGAATAGGTTGACCTTTCTCGAGATATGCCAATATTATATATAGTGCAAGTGCCTTAAATTTAGCTGATAAAAACATGGAGTGCAGAGCGAATTAGTTTGCCGAAACTGCCATAACTTAGAAATTTACTAAGTTGTGATAGTTTATTTGAACTATTGGAATTATATCTTTCAAATATAAAGAGGTTTGTAGAAATCGGTTCTGAAACAAAGAAGTTATGACTTTTTAAAGCTTAAACTCTAAGATACGGTCACACTTGGCAAATATTTGCCGAAAAAAAACGTGACCAATAGACAAGCTAAAATTGTATTGCCTTTAATTCTAATAATTTTTTAAAAATGGGTCCCCATTTTTTAAAAATAATATAAAAATAGATTTTTGCATAATTAACTTTATTTTGTGATATAAAAACGAAGTTAAATCACACTAATCCTGAGGAAAGGTATTGGTTACTTTTTTTTTGGGCAAATATTTGCCAAATGTAGCCGTACCTTAAGAAACCCGTTTTCACTACATTTACCGTTATAAAATCACTTTATGTAGTGACTTAGAAAAACTAAAAATATTTTCATTCTCTGTGGGCTCCAATGAAACAGAATTGGCACATGAGAACCCCCGAATAATTTTAGTGTATCCACAGTGTTATTATCTTTACAAAGTAATTTAATAATCATCACAATTCTTTTCTTATGAATTGTCTATTGCGTTCTATTTGATGCAAATAATAAGATTTTCCATTTTCTTTCTCCACTATTTTTGTTACCTTATAATTCTGCCTTTGTTGCTTTGGGGTTTATATCCAATTTATTATTACTGCACGTGTAGCAATTTCTTCTTTTTTCTTTAATACTTTTATAAATATATAAATTTTGTTATTCGTCTTAATATTTATTTAAGCGCTTTTGTGTTATTTTTATCTCTTGCTCTTTAATAGTTTATAATATTTATGTTTTTGCTGTGATACTGTTGTTATTTTTCCATTTGCAGTTTAAAGCTGCATTAAGCCATGTCTCAGAGAAAAACACTTTGTCACTTATAAATAATGACACGTCAAAGGATGTGTGTTGTGTTCCTTAAAAAATAAATAAATTGTGGTAAATGGGACCAACTTAAATTTTAAAAGTTTGTTTTATCATTTACATATAAAAATAGACGTTGAATTATTTGCAATTGTAATTTTTTTAAAGACCGCAAATGTCTTGGATGTTGAAATCATTCCAATAGAATCTAACAACATTTAGTTTTTCGAGGTCGCAACAGCTAATCATTATAGTTGGTTTAACTTAAAATAACCACATGAACATTGGGCTTTACTGTTGTCCGAATTAATTATCTCTTCCTGCATTTCTTTTCTAATAGAAATAATTTGCATTAACGATCTCAAACGTGATTTAAGAACAATAAAAATAATGGCCCATAATCACAGTGAGACACTAAAGTCGGTTTGTTTTAGAAATAACTTTAAAAGCCTGTTATTTACTATTTTAAATGTGTACCGCTTTAAATGGGTCACACACATAATTTAAAAAATATATGTATAAAATATGTAATAAAATATTTATAAGCAAATAGCATCTATGATCATCTGGCTATTAAACCTTTTTACGAAGATCTTATGGCGTTTTTTTTCTACAAAATAAATTTGCATTACTTGCACTTTTCAATAAAAATTTTCAATATAATAATTTTTCGAGGAAGTGAATTTATTAAAAATTATTGTATCATCCCTTACGAAGGTAAATTTTTGCTTTAAAGGAATGATAAATTGCGTTTTTTTTAAATAAAAAGTAAAAAATGTTACATTTTTTCTAGAAAAGAAAACGCCATTAGTTGTTTTCGTTTATTTTGAATTAAAACATTTCTTAAGCATGTATGAAAAATTTCCTATTTTTGTTAAAGAAAAATATCATTAAAATAATTGTTGTTGTGTTTTCGCAATTGTTAAAATTTGTGGGAAATTAAACAAAATTCCTCGCTTTGTTTGCTTGTTTGCATTGTGGAAACAGCACATCAGAGTCTACAATTTGGCTCAAATTTTTACATACAACCAACCGATCAAATATTTTTTTTCATATTTGTTAATTTCACAAAATTTGAACTTTGACCGCTAGAGGTCGCACGTTACAGCTATCCGAAATTACCCATAAATTTTAACTACGCGAGATAAGATTTGCCTAAAGTCAGAGGAACCCCAAAATATAGAGGGTGTTCGTAAATGAGCCACTACGCTGCAAGTAGAAATTTAAATGTCTTAAATAGCCTCACTTAAGCTGATGGCACACAAAGAAGTGTCAAATGCGGTGAACAAATATGGCTGATGCTATAAAATATAATTAGCCAACTTGTATTGGCATCGCTAGATAAGTTCTCTTCGTATGATGCAGCGCAGTGAACAGACCCATAATTTCATAATTCAAAACACAACAAATTTCCTTTTCACGATTTTAGAACACCACTTCGAGTATTTTAAAACATTAGAAAATGAGACATGTAATGGGAAACTGTGTATATTTATTAGACACGGGATAGTGAGTACGATTTTAATCACCACCAAGGCAGCACACGACAAAAATAAAAACTTACTCATGTACGCTTATGCACCGCCCGACCTTGTGTTCTGGCACTCGTCTACGTGAGTGTAAATCAAAATTAATCACGATCATGCGTGGTCACGCATAACAATGCATGATTCATTTAAATCACTTGGACGGTGCTCATCTCCAGTATTTACTGTCATTTTGTGATAACAAATGCTTTGTTTTAGTGCATACCAGCGTGTGAGTAAATACATACAAAGGAATGATATTGTTGACAATGTCTTTTTTTGCTTTTGAGTTGTTGCCATAGTTGCTGTACTTTCTATGAGTCTTTAAAAAAGGATAAGAGAAAATTTTAATAAAGCTGCTTTTATAGTCTAGTGGAAAGAAGAGTTTAAAATATTTTTTCTACGTTGTTGTCTATTCTATTTTCTAAAATCAAAACATTTATGCATTTTTTATCTTATTTGTCATCTCCCTGTCTCATTTACGAGTTTTCATTTATTCTCTACTGACATAAAATATCAAAAGATGTGACATTTTTCGATTAGACTAGTTCAGAAAAAATATGCAGGAACTAATTGAAAACTTTAATTAATTTCTAAAAGCTGCTACATAATTCGGCTGAACAATTTTAAAACAGTCTGGGTCCATGAATGGTTTAGACTTTTAATTGGTCTCAGTAGGTGGCGTACAATGGTTCCAATTTGAAAAAAGGGTTAAGAAGAAGAAGAAAAGGTTAGAACAATTAAGCTCTATTTTTGTCAAAATTTACCCATTTTTTAACCTCATTTCAAAGTCTTGACCTTCACTTTTTTTCTCGGCTAGCTACATTAATTAAAATAACTTCAAAATTTCTTCTGCACATTATCAAGGATTTTGATAAAAATAATAAAATATTTTTTGAAAAATTTCGGCTATGCTATTACGGGAGATATTTACGAAATCGGGAACAAAGTCAAGGCCAAAAACCAAAATTTTGAAATTCAAAGCCAAATATTTCTGAAGATATCTACATAAAATGTAGTTTCTTTGTCTACTCATAAGCCTTACAACAAGTTTAAATTCATCAAAATCAAATATTAATTGTTGTGAAAGTTATGAGGGCAACAAAGTTTTTCATGCCCGAGGTAGTCAACTTTGACACATCATTCTTAAAGCTTAGGTCCTCCTCTATGATTTTTACATACATCGTTTTGTGATCGGATCGCGAGTTCCAAAGATACAGATTTATTACCCTTTTTCCAATTGGAACCACTGTGTGGCACTGCAATCACGTTTGTTGAGAAGAATACAAAAAATAAATTGACTTCATTCTAAGTAAAATATGGCGGATGCCCCAAGATGGCTGACCAATTATTTTCATGCCTTTTTTAAGGAAGGAATAAAACGACCCTTACAACGAAGGGTTGTAGGCCCAAAATGTTCCACAAAAATGTTTGTCGTTGCGTTTACATAAAAGTGTTGAACACATCTTATACCTTAAATGTAAGGCTTACAATATTTGTAATGCCGAGTGACTACATACACCTACATATGTGCAAAAGGGGGAACTTTAACTTGACCTATAATGAATCTCAGATATAAACTTTCAAAACGCGGATACAGATGGTGCGCTCTAGCAAAATCAGCTTTTAGAACCATGTTATATATATATTTTTTGTAATTGGTGATATATGAACGATTGCAAATACTGACAGTTTAGCCACTGTGTTGTTTATCTCATTCGGAATTCGACTGGGTACTTGTTGGGATAGCCCATCTACAAATTAATGATTAATGATACTATTGGAAACTTGTGGGGAAAATCTAGCAAAGATTTGCAAAGTTTGCGAGTTTTCGATATATCCCCACGGAATCCCATCGGGTCCCAAATACGTTTTTGCGTTATATCCCAATTTAAAATTTATCCAATGCAAAAAATTTTAAAGAATTTTTAAGCATATTAGGACTTTTTTAAATCAAATATTGTCCACTCTTTTTTTAATTTTACATTATCTTTGTATGGAACAATTAGTACAATTTTAAAGTTTCTAAGAAAGAGTTTTCGAATCTCTTCAAAAACTTTTAATTCAATCAAATATTACTTTTCATCAAATTTAATTAAGTGAATTTTCTTTTACACCTACTGTCTGCTGCCTAAAAGTATGCTTTAAATTTAAAAGTTTTCTTCTGCTTTAATATATGCTTTTCTTTTTGTTTAACATCTCAATGCTTGTTCTCTCTTTTCTTATAGTTAGTTGTGCTTTAAAAGTTTTTTTTTCCAATTTTCACTTATTCAATTGTTTATTACAAAACTTTATAAATTTCCTAAGAGAAACAGTTCTCAATCCATAAATAATAACATTAACGAAGGAATATTCATTACATGAACAATGTTTCATTTACTCGCTCATAATTAACAACATTCATCTTATTATTCTTTCATTTAAATTTCCATTTAATTTGGATTTACTCTTTTTGGTTTGTTTATGATTCAAAATTATAAACTTTGAAAAAAAAATATACTTATCAGTTTGCGAACAAAGTTAAATTAAATTAAAACTTATAAAACAACAATTTCATATCCAAAATTTAGGACTGAGTGTACTGAATGTTAAAACTTATAAATTATTTAAAGAATTATTTATGTATATTAAAAAATGTGAGAGTGGTTTACAAAAAAAAAAAAAAAAAAAATAAAAAAACAATATTAAGATTAATATGAAAAGAAAATTAAATTGTTAACAAACTAAGTAAGATTTTTATGAACATTATTAAGTGTAATGGAATGTGTTAAAAGTTTGTAAAAGCTTTCAAAGAAAAAACAAATACATTAAATAAAATAACTAAAAATTAAGTGTAAATGTTATACTGAAAATATATTTAACTAAGATGAAACAAATGAAACAAATAGATTAAACTTAAAACTTGTTAGTTTGTAAACTTTAATTACGTATTTGTAAAATTTTAATTTGTTGTAGGTTTAGCTATTCTATATGCATACATTAGCACCAACGAAATGCATGTATATAGAATAGCTAAACCTACAACAAATAATAATTTTTCAAATAGCACTGTACAATACAAAAAAAATAACATGACTCTAAAGACTGATTCTGACAGAATGTACCAACAAAATACCCTGTAAAAAACTTGCTTCCAATAAAGCAGGTTTCTACTATTATGGAATAAAAGTAGCGCCGACAAACCTGCGGAAATCGTTGCTGATTTTTTATGGCGAGTTCCCGGATTGGAGTACTACATTTTTGCTAATAAAAGCGCTGTTGAAACGCTGAAAATCATCTACATTTTCAGCAGTAGAACTGAAAATATATGAAAAAAATGGTTCGATGTGGATTGGCGTCGTTAACGCCATTTTTAATTTTTCTTATTTCGTTGCTTTATTTATTTTTATTAATTTCATATTTTTACTCAATGTTTGTTATTTTAACTTCAACTAGTATCGAACTAAGAACCTTCAGGTTTGAAGTCCAACGTACCAATCACCCGACCAAAAACACTGTTGCAAAACGGCACCATAAAACTCAAATAAACTTACTCTTCATTCTCGCTTATAAACCTGCTTTGGATCAGCACTATAAAAACAGCTTTTCTATAAGTAAAAAGCAAATACTTTTCTCGCTTCAAAAATTGTTGTGACGCTATGAAATCAGCTTCTGAACAGCTGATATTTTAAAGCGAATTATGAAGCGCTTTATTTCTTTAGTGCTTCAAAAAACATGAAAATTTTTTACTGGGTATATACATTATCGTGTACGTTATTTGTATGGGAAAATTTTGTTATGAAAATGTTCAAGTCTCAGCGTGCACCCCACCCCTACAAAAAGTGAAGGGTTGATACAAAAATGACTCAACAAATTTCACGCCCCTGGGATCTCGCCTTCCCTGCCGACTTGCGGTTGAAATTTTATTAAATTACATTTATACGGCATGATAAACCACAAGTCGAAAAATATGACCACAAGTCGAAAAATATGACCACGTCTGGAAAAATTTTCTTTTAAAAGGATGTCTGTGAAGTTTTCAACATCTTTTGCTTTACGGGCTTTTATCTGATTCGGTAAACTTTTTCGTTCTCTAGAAATTGAAGTTGTTTCTTTAGTTATTTGGGCCACGGAACGCGAATCTGAACTCTAATTTTTTTGATCAGTTTTAGTTTTCGTGATATACCGATATTTCGCAAATGATGGTTCTTGCACGACTGGAGACTGGAGAATGGTTTGCCCTATTCAGTGACAAATAAACACCAAAACTCGACAACAAAATTATCTTTAAGCTTATCAAACATTGTTTCGAAATCCGGCCATTAGTTTCAGAGATATATCGTAAAAGTTCGAGCATAAATTTAAAAATTTCACACAAAATTTTAAAAGTTGTCTGCTAAGTTGTGAACAAAATTTAAAGTTGGGCTCCAATTTCAATTAAAAATGGATCAGTTTCTTCGGAATATATTAAGCTACACACAAAAAGGGACCGTTGGTGTATTTTTATTTTTTATGAATTTTTAAACATAAAAATTTTTAAATTTTTAATGACAGTTTTTAATTTTTAGGCCCAAACTTTTACGATATTTCTGAAACTAATGGGCAGACTTCGAAACAATGTTCGCCAGGCTTAAAGATAATTTTGTTGTCGAGTTTTAATTTTTATTTTTTACTGAATAGGACAAAGCATACTCCAGTTATGCTAATATATGTCTTGGAAGTGTCTTCATTTTCGAAATAATGGTATATTTCGAAAACTATAAAAAAATTAAAGTACTGATTCGCGTTCAGCGGCTCAAATACCTAAAGAAACAACCTCAATTTCTAGGGAACGAAAAAGTTTATGGGGTTTTTTTATTTTAATAGTTTTGGGGCTTTTCGATATTTTGCTGTTTTGCTGTCGGTAAGGCAAAAGCTGTTGAAAACTTCACAGCCAACAACTTTTTAGAAGAAAACTTTTCATGATGTGTGGTAATTTTTTCGACTTGTTTTTTACATAAAAGTGCTGATCACATCTTATACCTTAAACGTAAGGCTTAGAGATTTCCTATCCCGAAGTCGCTGTAACAATGTGTCTCCCAGATGCAAACTTTCAAAATGCCGATACACGTATATATTATTTTGGTGCCCTTTAACAGAATCAGTCGTTAGATCCTTCTTATTTAAAAAAAAAATTTATATTGTTGTACAGTGTAATTAATATTAGAGACTATCTCAAATTAATTTAATAAATTTTATAAACTTTAAAATAAAACACACACAAAACTTGGAAATAAATTGAGGTGGGTTTATGTTGTACCTTTTCCTTCACAACATTTTAAAAATACTATTATAATTCTTTAATCTGTAGGGAATCCTTTTCCATCAAATAAGTAAAATCTGGCAAACGATGGTTTTGTTCATCTTTTACAAACAAATCTCGAAACAAGTTGTATGAGATCAAGGAGATTACCAGTTGACTGCTGTCATAGAAAGTCCTATAAGATAAAGAAACTAATGAAATTTTTAAGAATCATGTTACTTAAAGGACAATATAAACCTTAATTTTTTATTAAACATAATTATACTGTAAAAACAACACTTAAATCCTTATTTGGATAATAAAATTTAATAAGAAAAAGTCTTTGGAATCTCATTAAACAAATGAGATGTAAAAAGTAGCCTTGAAGAAACCAAATGAAAATCATAAATAGTTTGTAAAAAAAAAGAAAATAAATAAAACTACAAATGAACCAATTAGCTCCAAAATTAAAAGAAGAAGAAGAAACAAAAATACAAATTAATTAAAAAAGAACTACAAATTGGACCAAAATATTAAAATAAAAATCCGAAAATAAAAGCAGAAAAAAATATTAAAAGTTAAAATAGTAAACTAGAAAACTAGTAAGAAAGTAGCTAAAACTTTCTAAAAATACTTACAGCTAAATCCCATTTTGTTAAGTTTCATAAAATGGAATTGGTATCTGAACCTTAATCAGAAGAAAATAAAAATCTTTTATTCAATCGGAAAATCAAGAACGAAAGGAATTAAATAAGAAATTATAGTTTCTATTAAAAAACAAACAAATGAAAATCATTGTATAATTTATTTGTCGTAAATTGAAACTTGTATTGTGTAAAAATAAATAGAAAATTAAATAACTTAATCAAAAAGTTACATAAATAAATTAATATAGCTTTAAACGTAACTCTAACAATGTGTTTTACTTCATAGAACATCTATTTTCAGAAACGAAGCACCCAAACAACTTTGTACTTGTAAGTAAAAAAAAAACAAACAAGGAAAAAAGGAATCAAGGCAAATATAAAAAAAATATAGTGGACTTCTAAACCATCAAATGAGTTGAAATTGCAAGCGCGAAATAAATTTGGAAGCTTTCTGCACTTGTAAAAGCCTTCAATAAAAATTCATTTAATGTTGGATGTTTTACTACTTCGAGTTCAACACTCTGACATAGTGGAAAGGGATTACAATTACCCTGACAACAAAATCAAAAATTTTCAAAATTATAAGGTTCTAACGAGTGATTCTGGTAAAATCTGGTATTAATTTTAGGGGGAGTCAAAGTTGCCGCTTTTGCACATAGTTACACAGAAAAAAATAAATTTCGGTCTTGATAACAAAAATCCCGGTATTAATTTTTTTTAATTTGCAGTGATAAAGAATTCCGCTGTATTGATAACAAAATTATTTCAAGAGAAAAAAAAAATTGAAATTAAAAAATATGTTGACATGGCTGGGATACGAACCCGGGCTTCCCGGACGTAAGGCATGCTCTACAGACGAGCCATACTCCATTTTTTTTTGTGAAATAACCGGAATGGGAAAGAAATACATACAACGAAATATTGTATTAAGTTAATAACAAATGTTATTGAAATTCATATTTTCTTCAATAACATGGTGTTATTGAACATAATTCTTGCCTATTTTTTTCTGTGTATAGTGACTCGGCATAGGAAATCTTGTAAGCTTTACGTTTAAGGTATAACGTGTGTTCAGCACTTTTATGTAAAACACCACGAGAAACATTTTCGTGGAACATTTTAACCCTCTAACTCTTTGGCTTATGAATGTTTTTGTTTCTTCCTTAATAAAGGGACACAAAACTCTCTTTCAGTGGCGATGAGGCGGGCTGATATATTCTACAAAAATAATCCTTGTGGTCTTTTACATAAAAGTTCTGAGCACTTTTAAGCGTAAGGCTTACAAGATTTCCTATGCCGAGTACTAATTGTGAATAAGTACGGCATTAAACCTTAAATACATTTCTGTGGACTTTGGACAAAAGCGCTTAAGTCGACTTAAGAAAATTGCTCATTTTATTACCAGGGCTCGGACTTTCATGCAACTAAAAATTGATTTTAAGCGCTTAACAAATGCACCTAAAAATGCAAAATATGCGCAAAAATATGCATTTGAAAAAATTGCAATATGAAAATATATATTTAATTTTTAATTATTAATAGAGAAAAAACACAAAACAAGCATAATTGGGTCTATTTCATAATGCAACCGAACTGTAGTTGCGCTGCGAGTCGCCAACTGAAAATTAATGGCTGCTAGACAGGCACTAAATCGCAAATGCAATTGACAGCTCTCAGTTGCCAATTACCATCAGTAGTATAGCTTTCAGCAACTGGCAACCCAACTGAGGCTCATTTGCCATCCATAATCAGCCTATTAATATTTTTTTTTGCAAAAATTAAGAAATATGCATTTTAAAAAACTTATAACTCCAAAAATATGCATTTATTGCCAAAATATGCAATTACAAATCGATGCCAAACAACTTAAAATTTGATGATTCGCATAAATAATTAGTCATACCTCTTTATCTATCACCACAAAAACATGCATTTGCATGAAAGTCCGAGCCCGGCTTATTACCATTTAATACAGATTTCTAAGACACGTCCTTTGGTCTAATCGCCAAGTTCCTACGATAGTTAATAGCAAAAATATTAAGGTTTTAAACTTTTAGCTCATCCTGATTATTCTTAATTTTTAATTTTGTTTCTGGCGTTTTTTTTGATTTGGCATTTTTTTATTTTGGCAATTTTTTCGTTTTTTGGTGATTTGTTAGTTTTGGTGACTTTTTTCGTTTTGTATCTTTTTTTTTGTTTCAGCCCTTTTTTCGGTTTTGCGACTTTATTTTGTTTTGGCTATTTTTTCCATTTTAGTGTTTTTTTAGCTTTACCATTTTTTGTTTGTTTTGGCGATTTTTTTCATTTTGGTATTTTTTTTTTGTTGTAGCGCTTTTTTTCATTTTAACAATTTTTTTCGTTTTAGTATTTTTTTATTATTGTTTTTTTAGTTCGATGTTTTTTGTTTGTTTTGGCATTCTTTTCGTTTTGCGATTTTTTATATATGCCGATTTTTTGTTTAATTTGGGGGATTTTTAGTTTTGACGTTTTTTTGTGGCGATTTTTTTCGTTTTTGTCGATTTACTTTTCGGCTTGTCCGTTGCATTACTTGAAAGGATCCCCTTTAATTATTAATCTAACTTTTTATTATTAATTTTGTTTGTTTCAAATGTAGTTACAGTGAAACTTGGATATAACGAACTTTTTTATATGTTATTTTTATTTGTTATTTAATCTATTACAAAATAACCGAGCTCATATAGCCATATATGGCTAACAATTCTACTCAAACAAAGTTTTTCAAACAAAAATATACTATAGCTATAAGGAAGAAACTCTAAGATATAAAGCCCCTATATAGCGAAGTATTCATTCAACAGCCACTATACAGCAAAGTCAGAAAGAAGCAAAATTAAAAAAGTCCCGTTGTCAAAAGCTATACTTATAAAGAATATTTTCGTTTTTCTTAAAGTTTCGTTATTTCAAAGTTTTACTGTACTACAAAAAAAAATTGATTCATATCGAATATAAATTGTTTGTTGGGTTGTATAAGTTTCTAAGCCTACTACGCTATTCGTTTGTGATTTTCCAAAAAATATTTGTAAATTCTCAAATGGTTTTTGAAAGTCTGTGCATAAGATAAGAGGTTTGAAACTTTTCAAAAGTGTGGTTGAAGTCTACTGATGACTTGGTAAAGCACCAATGAAATGCATATAGACATTGCTTAACCCTCAACAAATTAAACTTGATTTTAAATAAAATTGGAAGAATATCTCAATAGCTAAGAGTAGCACTTAAAAATTCATATCTTGTAAACAAATGAAAATAACAGATTGTCGCTTAGTGCACATAATGAACAAAGTATAAGCTATAGATTCTAAAAATTTCAGATTTTTATCTGTATCTCCACATCGGTTTTTGGGCCCTTTATTTTTGATAAAAATTGCACTTTAAAAAATCATATCGCGCAATAGAGTGAAAATATCAAAACGGCACTAAGTGGACATAATAACGAAGTACTGCCCTATATTTTCTGTAAATATCAAATTTTTATCTATATATTCCCCACATGGCTTTTTTGAAGCTCAAAGTTGAGCAATTTTTAAAATTTATAAATTATCGCACATTTATTTTTGCTGAAGATAATATTTTAGCATAATGAAACACATGTCGTGGTATTATAAGGGTTCCTTCTTCACTACAAAAAAAAAAATGAATGCTTTATGTTCAACAGGGTTAACACAAGGTTCAGTTGAAAATCGATAAAATGAAAAAAAAACTGCAATTTTCAAGTGGCCACTTTTCGGCTATTTAGTTATTCCAGTTTAGTTTTGCATAGCAATATTAAATGATCATTACTGCCCTATGAAACAAAGCATGAATCGTTTCAATATCTTTTCTGTTTAAAAAGCTAGAGCGATTATAAAAATGTATGAAATTGTTAAAATTTTTTACTTCGGGTGGCCACTAATCAGAACCTGTACAATAATAAATGAAAAATATGGCGTTTATGTGTTTCTAGTACCTACAAGATTGTCCTAATTTTTTTTTATTAAAATTAAAAGCCACGCGCCACACCTATTTGTTGAACTCAGTCAGAATTACTCCATATTCTGTTCAAAGAAATTATATATAAATATTAATTAAAAAAGTTTGTAATAAATATTTTATATTATTGAATAATGATTTTGTTACAATCTGTGAGTATCTAAATGCTTGGACCCTGTTCCTTTTATGTACATAATATAAATACATAATAAATTCTTAATATTCTACATCAGTAAATTTAAATTTTAGTGGTATATTGGGAACATTTATAAGTACACTCTTAAAAATATTTTCCGTTGGATAGTTAAAGTCAATGTTAAAATTACGCACCATACGAGCAACGCCCAGCTCCAGTTCCATATCCACTATTCGCCGACCAATACAAGTGCGTGGACCAAAACCAAAGGGTAAATAAACAAAAGGACATTTGGGTTTTAAAGAATCCCCATTTGGCAACTGATTTATATTAGTTTCTGTCTGAGTCCTTAACCAACGTTCCGGTAAAAATTCATTAGGTCGTCCAAAATGTTGTGCTTTACGCAACAGAGAAACAGAAACCATTGTTACCCGTGTGTCTTTAGGCACTTTATAACCGCTTAAAACCACATCTTTTGCAGGAGCACGCGAAATGCCAAGCATTATGGGATAGTAACGTAAGGATTCCTTAATGCAAGCTCTTAAATAAGGCATGTTTTTAAAGGATTCTTCGGTGATTTCAGAGTCTCTGTGTGGCAAAATCCTCATAACTTCCTCTCGTAGTTTAGCTTGTTTATCGGGATTTTCAGCCAAGGATAGTAAAATACCGGCAAAAGTCGAAGAAGTCTGAAATGATTTGTTTAAAATTTATTTTCAAGTTTTATGAAAAATTTTTTCCTTACCGTATCTACTCCGGCAAAAAACATATCCATGGCCATAACTGTGGCTATTTTCTTATCGATTTTAAGCAACTTTTCCAAAACACTTTTTTCACTTTCTCTCTTTTCAATTGCACCATTTTGACGTTCTTGTTCCAAACGTTCCATGGCTTCAGTTATAAAAGAATTTGTTACTTCCAATAAAATATCACAGTTCTTCATTAGTTGTTTAAAGGTGCGTGTTTTGTAATATTTCCATATCGAAGGTTTCATTTCCAGGTCCCATGAGAGTGAAATATAGTCAGTTAAAGTTGTAAACATTAATTTGGCCTTTGGATTATTGCGGCTTTCATTAATCAAACCCAATTGCCTGTCTAAGGCGACAACAGAAATAGATTCTAAAGTGAAGCGATTTAATTCTTCCTCAAAATTGCCGGGCACTTCCAACGTATTGGGGTCTCGTATTTGACGAACTCTAAAAAGAAATATTGAAAAAAAAAATGAATTAAATGAAAAAGACTTAAGAAAGATCTGGAAACAAATACAGCGATACCGATAGAAATTGCCATTTAAATTCTTTTGATTTTTCAGTCGGTAACGAATGCAAAGTTTTGTTGTAATTATTACATATTATTTTTTAAATTCCAGAACACTCTTTCTGACTCTATAAACTTCAAAGCAAGAAACAGAATTTTAGTTCTTGAATCAGAGAAGTTAGTCATCTGGTAACACTTTACAACAAATTTTTTTTTTAATTACAAGTTTCTAACGACTGATTCTGGTAGAGGGCACCAAAAAATAATATACAGATGTATCGGCGTTTTGAAAGTTTTCATCTCGGATTTATTTTAGGGGGAATAAAACTCCCCCCACGCCTTTTTTGCACATATTGCCACGGCATAGGATATCTTGTAAGCTTCACGTTTGAGGTATAAGATTTGTTATGTAAAACTCCACGGGCAACATTTTTGTGGAACATTTTAACCCTTTAACTCTCCGTGGTATGGGTCTTTTTGTCCCTTTCTTAAATAAGGGGCTAACGACTCCCCTTAAGCGGCGATAAAGGGCTGAAATCTTATATATAAATAGCCAAAACAAATTTTTTCGTACACTTTTAAGTATCTTATTGTCCATCAATGTTGATGAAACACCCTATGCCGATTCACTATAACTATGAGCAAAATATGTAGAACTTTAACTCCCACTAAAATAAATCCCAGATGTAAACTTTCAAAATGCCGATATACGTGTATAATTTTTTGGTGCCCACTGTCAGAATCTATCGTTAAAACAATGCAGTTTTTTTGTATTGTACAGTGCAATACATATGTTGAAAGGGATTTTCACTCGGCCATAAAATTGTATGTTTACGATATTTTTTACTGAGCTTTTGCGGTCATGATGTCTAGGGTTATTGCACTCTTATTAGTTGTTCCTTGCAGCTGTGAATGTGCGATTAAATGAAATATATGGCTCATAAAAGCTTATTATTTAATTTAAGATTAAAACAAAAAAGTATAAAAATCACATAAGCTAATAAAAATCAATTATGGCTGAATGATATCTCTTTTATCTTTAGATTTGTTATCTTAGAAATAATAACAGAAATGAAGATTTTGCCAAAGCTGTAAAAGTTTATAGATGTTGTCTGCATGCATATAGAAACAAACATTTTACTGCTCTAACAACGAAACTATTTATATTACCTTCTTAAATGATTTGACCTAGGGTCTAATCGAGCTGATTGGATCGAGTTTTCTTAGTTTGAGATTCAATATGGAAAAATGTGTTTATATTGTTCGATAGCGAATGCCATAATCTCAAACTAAGAAAACTCGATCGAATCAGCTCGATATCGGAAGTGACGATTAGGCCCCTGATTATTATTTTAACATCAGCGCACAGTGTACTTATTTCACTCATGAGTGGTAAACAAATTTGTAGTTGTTTTTTTTATAGTTTTGCACAGATCTATCATGAATTTTGTCTGTGTGTGCTATACACACAGAAAAAAATTCATGATAAAATCGTCGAAAACAAGGTTAATTCAACATGATTTTACAATAATCTTGAAATATGTAACTACCCAGAAAAATACTTGGTAATGTGTTGCTATTACCAAACAACGTACTTCTCACCACAAACTACATACTGTCTGCATTACTTTAGAGTAGTTAAATCAATTACTGCAAATCTCTTATTGGCAGAGTAGTAGCGCCTCTGTTTATCATACATATAATAAGAAGTTCAACCCCTGGCGAAGCAAAATGGGTTTTTTTAATTGTGTGTATGTTTGTTTGTAAGGACAAGTTTTAAGCCCCTAACAAAATAGTTGTGCAGTAGACCAGTGGGCAAAACTCTTGGCATAAAATACAACAATAATTGAAAATGGCATGAGTTCAATGCTTAGCAGAGGCATTTAATTTTTATTATGTTTTGAGTATTTTGTGCATTTGTAACCAAATGTGGTAAGTACTTGTCTCCAATGACATCGCCATGTTAAAGTAATTTCTTAAAATGCCAAAGTAGAAGTAGTGCAGTATAATGTATACAGTCAGAGCGAAATGAATTTAGTACCGAAATAATACGAACAATCATGTTGAGTCAAAGCTATTTCAAGTTGACAACGTGAATTTAATGCAGCCATTTTATTTATTATTAGAAGAGTTGTAGTTGGCTGACCGCAGACAAATTTTGAATCAACGCGCCTACCACTCAGCCACAACAACCTGAAATATACTCCGGTTTTTTATACGAACTATTTTTTATTCATTTTTATTAATATTGCAAATTTTCGCAAATAAAACCAATAAATAAAATTCTTCGATTTTGCGCTTTTTTTTCTCGATTTGAGTGTTTTTTGGAATTTCAAAGCTAACAACGCTGCTTATAACTTACCTCTCAATAAACTCCTTATTCACCTGAGACATTTTGTTCAAATACAATTTCACATTTTGGGGTTGCATTAATATTGGATTCACCAGCGACCTTAGTTTACCCCACTCTTCACCATGCCTAATTGCAAAAAGAAAAAAAAAAACAGATTTAATAAAATTTTAAGAATTTTCAAAAGAAAATTTTTTGTTTTAAATAAAAATATAAAATAACTTTAATAACATTTCATTCTTACGCTGATAAAAGGCCTTTAGCTCCTTGAAAAAACTCAGCTTTATGAACGGCACGATAATACCTTAAAGTCATTAAACTGGGCCTTCTAGGCCAAACGCCTTCGTTGCGGTATATTTTCTCAAAATCCTGAACATTGTTAGTGCATATTACATCAGGACGACCGAAAAATCCCGGTAATTTGAATATACTACCGAAATCTTTCTCAAGAGCGCAAAGAAACTCTTTTGAATCCAATTTATAATATTTTCCACCGGGTAAAAAATTCTTTATCAATGAAAAAACACTAACTGAGGGAATCTCTTTGTACGATTTAGCTGACTGCCATTCTGTGTTAGCGACTGATTGCATGTCATCATCCTTTTCATGCAGAAGTTCTGTTACAGTAGATCTTAACCTAACTGACTGAAAGGAAAATTTAAACTTTTGTTTTAAAAAATTTGATGAAATATTCTTTATAACTTACATTTAGTTGGGATGCGATTGTCCGCAAATTTTTGTCATTTCCTAAATTTAATTTATTTATTTTCAAAAGGATTTTTTTATATTTTAACATTGTCTTAAAGAAAATTTTAACAACCGTTTGCTTGCGATATTAAGTGTATACTGACACCTTTGCTCTTCAATTATGTATTTAAATTTTTGTTTTTTCTTAGATGTTTGTGGAAGTTTGTTCTGTTAATTCTGTTAGAACAAACACTTTTATTGCGCATAAAGTCGTACATTTTTTTTGCAAAATCTGTTTCTCTTAAGCTCTATGGACACTGTGCTACGTAATTACAAATAAATAAGTTTAAAAAACTACTTGTTTTGTACTGCAGAAAGAGCTTAGTATCTAAAGGCCTTTTTAATGGAGTTGTACTCAGGTAATGACTTCGGAATTCATTATGCTGCAAGAGGTATATATAGAAAAAAATACCAATGTAAAATCATATTAAATATCTGCAAATGTACAGACTTGATCTAAAATTACCATTGTTTCATGATGATTTTAAACGAAAAATTATTAATCTAACCTTAAGTCTCGTTGATTTAATATTTTTCATTGTGAAAATAAAATTGTTCAATATTAAATCCATGAAATTCCGTTTATAGTAAAATGAATTGGATATATGAATCTAAATTGATTATTAGGCTAAGGTTCGTAACGTTATATTCAGAAAGAATTGGGCATGATTAATATTCCAAGGAACAAGGGAAAAATTAACATCAACTTAATTTTTCAACGTACACAGCAGAACAGAGTAGCGCCACTTTCGGAAGCCGCTACACTTCCATCGTCAGTGCTCACGTGAATTGGCTTATCACCACTTGTCAGGTGGCTCTGTTGAATGTGATTTTAATTTTTATACATATATACAACTTTTTCGTGAAAATTGAGTACGAGAATGAAATCACTCTCAAGCTGATATTAAAGTGCACTTTCCCAGCGTTGCCATCGGTTTATTTTTCTTCATTTCCATTTTTCTGATTTTTGTTCTACTCAAGACAAACTTTTTTGGTTTGATTTTATACTTAAGTATATATGAACATGTAAACATGTGAAAAGCTCAAGCCAGTAGCTAATTGTTTATTAATATGATTATTTCGAACGTATTTTGCTTTGTGAATCTAAATTGATTATTAGGCTAAGGTTCGTAACGTTATATTCAGAAAGAATTGGGCATGATTAATATTCCAAGGAACCAGGGAAAAATTAACATCAACTTAATTTTTCAACGTACACAGCAGAACAGAGTAGCGCCACTTTAGTGAATAAAAAAAAATCAACGTTACATTTCATTTTAAATCAACGTGACTATAACTTTAATTTCAAATAAATTTAATGTTAAATCATCAATTAAATAATGTTGAATTAATATGAAATTGATATTATTTATGATGGTATTTATATTACAGTATATTTCTATTATGGCTGATTGATGAGTGCATTGATTTCGAAGCATGTGATGATAGCATGAGCCCGAGTTCAAATCTTGGCTGGGACAAATTTTCGTGATACTTATGCTAATACACATCACAGCGCCCTCCTTAGTAAAATAATTGAGGAGGTTCTTTAAAAAAATTTGAGTATTCCACTTTTTGTGTTTTTGCATAATTTCAGGAAATCGATTTTTAGGAATGCAACTATGTATTTAACCTGAAACTTTGTTGCATTATTATAGATGACAAGATCAGTCATTGCTTTGTACAGGATTCAATAATTTAGTGGCCATTCACATAATACGTAACGCTCCAAGGGGGGGTTAAAGATTTGTTACGGATTAGATACTTTATACTGAAAATTTTGTAAAAAGCGTTACGAAGGGGGGGGGGGGGTATAAACCCTCCGAAAATAGCGTTACGTAATATGTGAATAGGCCCTTAGCAATAATATATTTTGAATAAATCCAAAATTTTAAATGGAATAATCTAGTTTTGACGCGAATGATTCATTTCGAAGTGGAATAATCTACTTTTGACGAAATCATGCCTTTTATTCTTTTTTTTCTGGTGTAATTATAAGAGGGCGCACCAATATGTTCGTGACTTTTTGAATGAAACACAGTTTTTTTTGCAAAACAAAAATTTATTGTTCAACATAATCTTCTTTTAACTCCAACGTTTCTCCAGTTTTTGTATCCCTTCCAACAAATAGGATTTTTCCTTAAAATAGGCATTTGTTTGGTCAATAATTTCATCGTTGGAGCTAAATCTCTTTCCACCGAGCCATTTCTTTAGGTTTGGAAATAGGAAGTAGTCACTAGGGCCTAAGTCCGGAGAATATGGCGGATGAGGTACCAATTCGTAGCCCAAATCATAGAGTTTTGCCATTGAGATTGCACACGTTTACGTTTACGTTTATGGTCAATTGAGAGCAAACGCGACACCCATCTTGCAGACAACTTTCTTAAGCCCAGCTGATCACTTAAAAGCACCACACTGCCATATGAAATGCCTGCGGCATAAACAATCTCACGCACTTTTACTCTTCGATCGGCCAACACCATATCGTGGATTTTATCGACATTTTTGGTTGTACTGACCTCAATTGGCCGTCCAGAACGTTCAGCGTCATTTGTACTTGTGCGACCACAACGAAAGTCAGTAAACCACTATTTTACCATTGAAATCGATGGTACAGAGTCCCCATAGTATGTATCGAGCTTTTCCTTAGTTTGATTGACGGGTTTTTTTGCAAAAAATAATGTTTAATGAGCACTCGAAATTCATTTTTTTTTTCATTTTTAGAAAAATACACGAGGTTGTATGTGTTTTGAACAGCTGTTAAACGCAAAGTAAATGACAACACTTGCTCAAAATTTGACAGTAGTCTATTATTTCACATAACTACGAGGGAATTTGAAAAGTCACGGACTTATTGATCCGCTCTCATAGAGTTTTTTCCCAATTTTATTTTCGCAGAGTTTTCATTTTAATGTTACCAAACAGACAACAAATTAAAAACCAGTTCTGTCGAAAGTGGAATAATCAAGTTTTGAAAAAAACCTACTCAATTAATAAAATTCATTATATTTATGTTTTTTCAACTTAAAATAGCTTTGACTCAACATGATTCTTTGTGCTATTTCAGTATCAAATTCACGTTGTTCGAACTTGAAATAACAAATTCATTTTGCTGTAACTGTACTGGAATAATACAATTTTGCCTCTGTTAAGTATTTTCCCTTCTCCCCTACGCGATCGACTGACTTACCTTATATTTCTTTAGACAAAAAAATGGCGTAATTTTTCATATTTTCGGAAATATCCGATTAAGGATTTAAGCTTATAAAAATATTGCTGAATGCTTTTTGATTGGCTTCCACAAGCAGAAAAATGTCTGCCGATTCTACGTGAGAATTTTGTACGATATTTCTGAAATTTGTTATTTCTGAAATTTGTTAACGTTATGTCAGACTTTTTTCCAACATTAATACGACATGTTGTAAAAAGTATCAGAAAAATCGGAAAATTTTCTCCTGTTTTTCAGAAATTTTTCCGTGTTTCCCCAGAAAAGTCCTTCAGATCTCGTAAAGAAATTTCCCAGTTATATCGGGAAAGCTTTCAGAATTTTCTCATACAACCACTCATATGATTTTCTTTCTGACCAGAATCGAACCAAACTCGACAAAAAAAATTATCACTGAGTAACTAGACATATGTATTTACACAGGAAACATTTTTTTGCCTACATGTCTAACGTCAGAAAAAATCTTAGACCTTACCAGACAATCAACTGAGCTGTCTAAAACTATCTCAGATATTTGGCAGAATAGTCGGCAGTTTTCTGATACGACGATTCTGCACATTTTCCTAAATATTATTCGATTAATATCATTCTAATCTGCACATTAGCCGAATGCAATTAAATTTCCTTTACGGAAACATTTCTGGTGTTTTTTCAGACATTTTCCCGAAATTTTTCAGACACGTCGAAAATTCCTTCAGAATTTCCCTAAAAAATTGGTCTGAACTCTTAAAGAGTTTTATTAGACTTTTCGGCATAGTTTTTAGAATTTTCTCACACAAGGAGGTCGGGTTCCTTGTCAATCACTCATATGATTTTCGGTACGTTTCAAGACCTACTTCGGACATGAATTCGGCATCTTTGAAAACTTTCTGACCGAAAAATTTTAGCTGGGTATCGTTTGAGATTTTTTATGATATTAAAATTTTTAGTTTTTCCCACGAAAAATTTACATTTTATCATTTCGGTCTGAATTTGGGGGTGTGCGATCGTATTTTGATTTTTAAAGACACACGGTTATTCCAGATGTGCTCGTTAATACTTCTGCAAAGTTTCCTAATCAACGATAAGGTGCAGCAGAAGCAATACTTGAATTTTGCCAATTTTGGTTATTCAATACATATTTAAATTTTGTATTAAATTGAATTGTATCTTTAAAGATGTTTATTATAACTTGAAAATAGATAAAGTTAGAACTTTAGTTTTTCCGCATTATACGTGTACTTTATTGAAGCTGCCATATTTTCTTAATGTATTTAAAATTTAAATATTTTAAGAAACTTTGAATTTTAATTTTAATAAACATGAAAACAATTTTGAGCATAGTTTTAGGAGTAAAAATAGACATTATCTTTGTAAGCTTTGTGTGTTTAAATAGAGATGGACAGAACTCACATGATTTGCATGTATCATGCATAATCACGCGTGTTCACGCATGATCATGTCGTTTAACATTCTATTTAATAAATTAATATTTTACATACTATATGTTTCCTTATTACTCTTTTTATTTAGCAAACATGTACATATGTATGTATTCTAATTTCAAATATTTAGGCATCTTATTACAACTTACCTTTAAAGTACGTGTTAGTTAGAAGTGACTTCAGCTAAATTCAAGTATAAAACAACAATATTTTTCTTACCACAACTTCCTTGTAAAATAAATCTTTTGGAAAATATGTTAAAAACATCTATTACTTACTTTAAGGCGCCACTTTAAACTATTTTAAGCTAAAGATGAGATCGTGAGTAGTTTTTCACTCACGATAATGAACTCTGACGATAAAACAAATATATATTACTCAGCCATTATCTTGCTTTTTTTTGCTCATGCACGCTCATGTGAGTGCAAAGAAAAACCCAACAACAATCACGAAAAATCTCGCTCACGATATACTCAGAAAAAAAGTTAATTGAACGAACTTATTTCATCATTTCAAATGTTAAATTTCAGAACATGCCAACTACAAAGCAACAAATTCTACTCATGTATGTACGTTCACTCACGCCGAGCTTTTTTGCTCTCACTTTCTTGTGATTGAAATAATATTACTCATAATCATGCGTGAAATTTAAAAATTTCCTTTTTTAAAAAGTACCCACGGTTTTCCAAAAGTCCCTTTTTCAAAAAGTACCTTTACCAAAAAGTTTTTCCTCTTTCCAAACATTAACTTTTTCAAAAAGTAGCCTTTCCGCAAAGTTCCTTAACGTAACTTTTAAATAGTATGTTTTTAAAACGTACCTTTTTGAAAAAGCTTACGTCTTCCCAAAAGTACCTTTTTCGAAAATTGTCCTTTCCACAAAGTACACTTTTTCAAAAACTACCTTGCTTAAAGAGAAAATTTTTTTAAAATGTGCCTTTTCTAAAAAGTTTTTTTTCTACAAAAAAATTTATTAAAAAGTGTCTTTTCTAAAATGTACATGTTCCTTTGGAAAGCTTTACAAAAGGTTCCATTCTAAAAAAATATCTCTTCCAACAATGCACCTTTTCCTAAGTATGCCCTTTCCAAAAAGAGGGTTTCTTGAATATAATTTTTCAAAAAGTACCATCAATTAGCTCTTCAAAATATTTTCTCAATCTAACTGTTTCCAAAAAAGTACTGTTCCAAATAAGCATAATTTTGTCGAATATTTTTCTTAAGCACATATTATATAATCTGAACAAATCTATTTTTATTAGCCTAGAGCCAGTTTTGTTCTTAAAATTACCAAAGTTTACCCGACCGCATTCGAAATCAATTAATATCAGTGTTACTTTAATTAATCGATAAAATACTTGTGCCATCTCTGCCATATCTTCTTGTCTTCTCTAAAGAGTTCTCCGTCATTTTCAGGTTCTCATTGTGTTTTTCTTCAAGGAATCCCAAGGAATCGATTTGCATTACTACAATGTTCATATAATGATGTTTTTGAAATTGATTAAACCAAAAAAATTATTCATAAAAAATTTTCAATTAAAACACAATCAAAAATTAGAATTGGCTTCAATTAATTTCGTAATTGAATCAATTACTCATGTGATCAAAAACAAAGTTTTTAAGCAAATGTTACAAATTTCGAGTTTATAATTGAATATACAATTTTGGTCGCAGGTTGGGCTTCAACTACACAATTAATTAAATCTGCAGCTTTCGCTCAATTCAAAACTTTTATCCCGTTTTCGGCTTGATGTAAGTACATTTTAGTCTTATTCGTACCTTAATTTTTGAGTACGACTCGTACTCAAAGTAATTAGAAAATACATAAATTTAGTACGTCGTTTTTCTTTCTGTGTAGTAGTAACAAAAATCATATAAATAAATTTATCGACGATAACAACAAATAACCAATATATTACACATGTTTACAAATTTCGAAAATATTTCTAGTTCGCTATAATTGAAAGTTCTTTTTAGTTATTTGGAATGCTGAGCGCAAATCTGCACTCCATTTTTTCCATCAGCTCTAGTTTCCGCGATATAGCGTTATTTAAAAAATAAAGGCACTTTTTACCACACATAGTAGCATAGCTTGAGAAGGGGGTTTTCTATTCAGTATATAACAAAAACCAAAGTTCGACAACAGAATAATCTTGAGGCCGTGCAAACATTGTTTCTAAATTTGCTCAGTACTTTCAGAGATATCCTAAAAGTTTAACCCAAAAAAATTTAAAATTTTATAAACAATTCGAATTTTTTGTTTTTCAGAATGCATAAAAAATAAAAATACAGCCACTGTAGCTAAATGTATTCCAAAAGAGTTGAGACCTTTTTTTTTATTAAAATTGGTGCACAGCTTTTGATATTATTCATAATTCAGCGAGAGAACTGAATTGATAAGAAATTAAAATTTCATAAAACAGCAATTTTTGACTCTGTGCTTGTACGAGTATTTGCTACTGTTGTATGGAAATTAAAATTTTATCAGTTCAGTTCTGTCACTAAATTATGAATAAAATCAAAAGTTGTAGACAAATCTCAATGAAAAATGGCTCATTTCTTTTGGAATATATAAAGCTACCGGCGCGTTGTTGTATCTTTATTTTGTTATAAAGTTTTAAAACAAAATTGTAAAAAAATTTTATAAAAAATATTTTTTTTTGCTCAAACTTTTACGATATAGCCAAAACTACTGTGCAGATTTAGAAATAATGTTTGTACGGCTTAAAGATTATTTTGTTTTCGAGTTTTGGATTTTTTAATTAACTGAATAGAGCATGGCTTTCTCAAATTATGCTTATATATGTCCTGCAAGTGCCGTCATTTTTGACAAACGGTATCTTTCGAAAACTAGAGCTGATAAAAAAATTTTAATTATATATTTGAAATCTGCATAACATATGTAGTCGGTAATGGGTAACATTTTTCCGGAACGCTATGTACTTTAAACATGTGCTATCAATTAAATTTAATCTTTACAAATACTTTAAAATAACTTCAGTATAGTGTCCTGCATCTGATGTATTTTTTACATCTATTCATTCCATATTAATCTTAAATATAAGTACATAACAGAAGGTCCGCCAAAATTTTCTTAATAATGCAAATCGATAAACTTAAACTTCAATGGTATATTCGGCATATTTATCAGCATACTTTTAAAAGCATTTTCGGTGGGATAATTGAACTCAATCAGATAGTTACGCACCATACGGGCAATGCCCATTTCTAACTCCATTTCAACAATACGACGGCCGATACAACTACGTGCTCCAAAGCCAAATGGTAAATGTAGAAAGGGTGTACTGGGCTTTAGTGCCTGAGAACAGCCAGAGCTATTTTTCTCATCTTGTTCTTCTTTACTGGATCTTAGCCAACGCTCGGGTAAAAATTCATTTGGTCGGGGATAATGTTTGCTATCACGTACCAAAGAACTAGTGCACATAGAGACTGGTGTACCTTTGGGTACACGGTAGCCACTTACGACTACATCTCTGATAGGGACACGGGCATTACCCACGATCAAGGGATAATAACGTTGAGACTCCTTAATGCAAGCTCTCAAATAGGGCATATTTTTAAAAGCATTCTCATCGAATTCGGAATCTTTTTGGGGTAGAACTTTTATGACTTCCTGACGTAACTTCTCTTGTTTGTCGGGATTCTTAGCCAAGCATAACATTAGCCCAGTAAATGATGATGAAGTCTGAAAGTTTAGGAAACATTATTAGGAATGATGAAATAAAAATGAATATATTTAAAAATTTTGTTACCGTATCCACACCCGCCATTAACATATCCATGGCCATTACGGAGGCAATCTTTTTATCAATTTTAATCAACTTCTCCAATACACTCTTTTCGTGTTCCGGTTTCTCCGATAATCCATTTTTCTGCTCCTGCTCTAAACGTTCTATTGCTTCGTTTACATACGAACTAGTCACATTCACAATTCTATCTAAGGAATCCATAAGTTTTTTAAATGTGGCCGTGTTATAATATTTCCATATTGAGGGTTTGAACTCAATGTCTACTGAATAGGTCATAAAATCATTTAAAGCTTGAAAAAGTTCTTTGGCTCTTGGATTATCACGATTTTTATTGAGTAAACCTAATTGTTTGTCCAAGGCTACAACCGAAACAGATTCCAAGGTCCAGCGATTAATTTCTTCAATGAAAGTTTCGGGAACTTCTAGCGTTTGTGCATCCCGTATTTGACGTATTCTGAGAAGAAGAAAGAAAAGTGGAAATAAAATAAAAGTTGATCGCGAAAAGATTTAAGATTGATTAAACCAAAAACTAGAAAGAAGGACAAAAGGAAAATAGCAATATATTTTAATACTGCTATACGGCGAAAAAGTAATAGAGATCGAAAAAAACATCAAAAACTGAAAAAAATTTCAAAAATTCTAGAGGGAAAAAATCGCTTGGATCAAAGTAGTTTTAGAAAATTTTAAGAAATGCAAATCCTTGATTTTAATGCGGTGGAAAGTGAAACATTTCGTGAGCAGGCACACTGTGGACCATATTTTGAAAAGGCGGCCAAAACTCAGTTATGGTTATCGATTTTAAAGTTATGTCACTAGTTTAAAAGTAAATACCAGTGAACCTTGGGAGCCAAAAAATTACAGCTCTATTTCAATTATTCACAGCGAACGGGGTGATCCAATATTTTGTGTAATTATCAGGCATGTTCTGAAAATCACAAGACCTTAAATCACATGTGATTTCAAATTCAATAATGGTCATGCAGATAATATTTCACAATTTTTTTAATTTTTCTATTGTATAAATCATCAAATATCATATCTGAATGAAAGTTATCCTATATGATTTTAAGAACCATTATCGATTTTAAAATCTCATGTGATTAAAAACCATGTGGTTTTCAGAACATGCCTGTATTTAACTTAGAAGCTATTAGTACTATAATAAAATCTATGTGTCTCTTAAGAATTTTAATTTTTTAAAATGTATAAATTGACCGGAAATCCCCTTCTCTGAAAACGGGAGTTTTTCGTATAGGAAGGTCTAGGGTGCCCCTTATTTGTATGGAACCTTCCACTATAGCTGGATAGCTGAAATGTGGTATGCAGGTAGGTCTTGATGAGCAATTCGTCAGAGAATTCTGAAAATGAGAACCTTTTATCTAGGGGAAATGTTCTTCCTTGTAAAAAATTCTCTGTGCAAAATAATAGGTTGATCACGTAACGGGCAATTAGGAAATTATGGGATATTATAGTGATAAGAATAGTACCAAACAAAAACTTAAAAAAATAAGTCAGATCCGCCAAGTTCTTAATAAAAATAATCAAAATTAACTGGGACTACTTTCAAATAATCAGAAATAATCAAAAGTAATCAACAAATAATCCGAATATGCTCTACGATTGCTTTTATTTTCAAAGTGTGTTGCATTATATATTGTAGAAACAAATTTGAAACGTGAAACATATAAAAAAATATTTAAATGTAATTTATTTACAACAGCTATTAACCTTATATTATTATTTTTCTAAAAATATTCTTCACATATAATAACAACACAAACAAGGAAAATAATAACTAAAATCAAATACTGGGGCCAAATTACGGCATTCGATATCGAAAGAAATTTCAACAGAAACTAAATGGAAATTTCATTCGATATCGAATGCCGTAATTTGTCCCATGGTTGGATATTATGTAAACAAAAGTGTCTAACCCTGCACTTAATGACGACTTTCAATGAGTGTGAGTACAATATACTTTGAAAATAATCAGAAACTTTTGAAGTAATCGTATAAAGTAGTTGATTATTTCTTGATTACTTTTGATTATTTTTAGATTATTTGTACTCGTAATCAATTAGTAATTAAAAATTCCTTCTAGTGGATTATATAATCATTACGAGTCTTTTTAAAAAGTAATCTAATTGATTACTAATCGGCAGGGCTCGGACTTTCATGGAAATGCATGTTTTTTTGTGGTGATAGATAAAGAGATATTCATATTATCTATGCGAATCATCAAATTTCAAGTAGTTTGGCATCGATTTGTAGTTGCATATTTTTGCATGTTTTGGTAGTAAGTGCATATTTTTGGAGTTAAAAAAGTTTTTAAATGCATATTTCTCAATTTAAAAAAAAAATATTAATAGGCCGATAGCAAGGTTGTCAGTTGCTGAAAATGATACTACTGATGGCAACTGGCAACTGAAAGCTGTCAGTTTCAGTTGTTATTAAGTGCCTTTCTGGCAACCATTAATTTTCAGTTGCCGACTGCCAACTCAACTGAAGTTCGGTTGCATTAAATAATACACCCAATTGTGTTGTTTTATGTTTTTTCTGTAATAATTATAACAATAAAAAAAATATTTTCATATTATTTTAATTTTATAATATTAATATTTTTGCGCACATTCTTAATTTTTAGGTGCATTTGTTAATCGCTTAAAATCAATTTTTAGTTGCATGAAAGTCCGAGACCTGCTAATCGGAATCGCAATTTAACATACATTATGGGTTCCGCAGACAAGCTAATCGCCTGGCGAGCTGTGTTTGTTAATAAAAAAAATTTTTTAATATATCTATAGCAATAAGGAATAAGTGCTTAAGTCGACATAATACAATTTTAAGTTAATATCATCATTGAATTCTCCGTATTCAAAAGTACCTCTGGGAAAAGTTTCAGTTGTTTTGTACGATTTTTTCAATTTATTATTTCATATGGAATAATGGCTCAAATTAACTTATAATATATGAAATCTGAAATTGCATGTTTTTGCTTTAAAATATGACAATTAATTTTTCCTTATTGCGACAGATATTACTCATATCTGTGGCAATAAGTAATATCCATTAAATGAGCGATATGCCAAATACTTTTACATTCTTATCTACATACATATAAATAACTTTAACTTGATAACAAATTGATCGAAAACAAAATAAATAGAAAACTGCATTCAAACAAATATTTTCCTGACTAAGACATACGAGCAGTTTTTCAACGATTTTTTTTTTATAATTTAGAGTGCTGACATTTTCACAATTTTCACATTGCACAATTGCTTAAACTTACCTTTCCATAAATTCCCTATTGACTTGTGACATCTTTTGAAAGTACATACGTATATTCTTGGGTTGCAGCATCACTGGATTGACAGCTGAACGAAATGTACCCCAGGTCTCTCCTTGTCTAAAGAAATTGAAGAGATTATTAATGTATGTATGTATGTACAGCTTTCTTGGTTTTTATTAATAAATAAAGGCTTACGTTGATATAAGACCCTCAACACCTTGAAAGAAATCTGCACGATATACATGACGATGATATTGTAAAGCTTCTGAGCCGGGACGATTTGGCCAAATGCCCTCATTGCGTAAAACCTTTTCAAAATCTTCGACATTATGGGTTATAACAATTCCTTCGCGACCAAAGATGCTCGGTAAACGGGCCACATTTCCAAAATCATTTTTAAAAGCTAGTAGCAATTGATTGGAATCTAAATTTGCATATTTGCCACCGGGAATAAACCCTTTTAAAAATGCTAAAATACTAACAGTGGGAATTTCTTTAAACGGCCTGGCATTCTCCCATTCAATATTTGTCAGTGGTTCGGCGGAGTTCGGTTCATTTTCTAAAGCACCAGCGGAAGCCGTGGATTGAAAACGTAACTGCGTATAATTGAATTAATTGTTTTTGTTTTAATTCTAAATATGTAATTAATTTTTAAATACATACTCTGTATGGTTTTCGTTTAATTGTTGTTACCTCATTTAAAAGGCAATTGTTATTCAATTTGATGCTGCATTTTTTTAATTTAAACATTTTAGATCAATCTAAACAAACAAACCGACGATATAAACATTCAAATTTATACTGTGAGCAAAATATTATTAATATAATTTTTATAAATATTTATTTATACTATAGTTTGGTGTGTTTTTATTACAAAAAAGCTTTTTTTATATTGATTGGGCTTTTTGTGTAGATTTAATTAAACAAATAAGCTTTGGCCGCTATCGTAATGCTAGTGTATTGAATAATAGAAACCGGATTTTCGCTTTTAGAAAAAATAGTATTACACAGCACAATAAAATGGAGTTTTTTTTTATATTTTAAATAAGAATAGCCAATTCTTATGTATTTTTATATCCTGATTAATGAACGGATCAGTACACACTCGTAGTACTGATCCGTTCTGCTAATCTGATTTGAATATTCCAACACTCCACTCTTAATAAAATAATTTGAATTTACATTAATTCAAATATTGAACTAAAAAGCCGAAATAATAAAATTTTCAGACAATCGTACTTACTTCATTAGTTTTAAACCAAGCCTTAGCTTCGGTTAGCTGAGTTTTTGCTTAAAAGCCGTTGCAACCGTTTTTAATTATATTTTTCGAATAATTCGAAACCCGGTTTTTAGAAATTTTTTAAAATACTATACATATTTAGCATTCATATCTCACTGATTAGATCGAAGCTTTTTCAGAAAAGCGTTTCATTTGTTATGAATGTTCACAATAAAACGGAAAGAGAAATTTTATTTGATTAGAAAAGTCAAATCAACAAGAAAACTTTGTTCGTTTTATTTGTTTATTCATTCTTAGTTTAATGACACTTGATGTTGTTCTATACTGACGTCATAAATAATACCCACGAGCGAGCCATATTTAGTAAACATTTGTTTTTTTTCTACTTTACACGGCTCAGTTGGGTTGATCATATAATAAATGCGAGTATTCTGAAAGTTTATGCCTTTTTACTTTTCTGATGTAAAAACTATCTTTTTTTTCGAAACTCAAATGGAAATTATTGTCAGTTTGTTATTGAATAATTAACAATTGTTATCAAATAAAATGTATGTTGCAATTTTTCGCAGTTGTTTCACAAATTTTGTTTTTGTTTGTTTACATTTTTTCAAATGACTTATCTTATATCAGCCTGAAATTTTACTGTTTGCAAAAGATAAAGACGTTATTACTAATAATAGTCTATTGATACTGGTCAACATTTTCTATAACATAAGTAGATAAAATTGCAAGAGCTTATTTACTTTGTATGGGCACGGTTCTGCCCAGTTTTCTCTATTCTCATATATTTATGAAATTTTACAGTATATATAAAATATCGATATGACGAATAATTCTGCATTATTAGCTCAAAAGTCACGTTTTTTTTGCATTACGATGACGTTGCAGCAAATGAGGCATGAGTATCGGCGTTTTGAAAGTTTACATCTAGGATTTATATTAGGGGGAGTTAAATTTTCCCCATTTTTCCACATAATTACACTGATTCGGCATTGTATATCTTGTTGGCCTTACTTTTAAAGTATAAGATGTGTTCAGCACTTGTATGTAAAATAACACGGTTAACATTTTTGTATAACATTTTAACCCTCTAGCTATTGGATATGAGTCTTTTTGGCCCCTAAATAATTTAGCGGGGTTGATTAATCCATAAAAATTTTCTTCCATGGGTGCAGAGAATAGGAATACCGGTTTGGCCGGAAATAGAATACGAGCAAACAAACAGACAAACCAATAAATATTAATTTTTACATATTAGATAGATAGTCCTTTACGATAGAGTTTTTTATATTACAAATTTTTTAGGTATAAATGAATAAAGTATTTGAATAATATATATGTAAATATACTTCAATTCTTGATATCGATAAATTTAAATGTTAATGGTATATTGGGCACATTTATTAAAACACTTTTGAAAGCGTTTTCTGTTGAATAGTTATATTCAACTTGGAAATTTCTAATGATACGAGCAATACCCAATTCCAATTCCATCTCAACAATACGACGACCAACACAACTGCGTGGTCCGAAACCGAAAGGCAAATAAACAAATGGGCTGCTAGGCTTCAACGAATGAGGACATTGAGAAGAATTTTGATTTTCTTCAATATTTTCGGTTCTTAACCATCTTTCCGGCAGATATTCTTTGGCACGAGGAAAATATGCATTATCATCGATTAAGGCTGTATAGACCATTGAGACCTGAGTTCCCTTGGGCACACGATAGCCGCTCAAAACCACATCATTTACTGGTACTCTTGAATTTGCAATAACAATTGGATATATGCGAAGAGATTCCTTAATACAGGCTCTCAAATAGGGTATATTTCTCATAGACTCTTCTGTGATCTCAGAATATTTGTGGGGTAGTATCTTCATAACTTCTTCCCTTAGCTTAGACTGTTTGTCGGGATTTTTCGCTAAGCATAAAAGCAGACCAGCAAATGTGGATGAAGTCTTTAAATTAAAAGAATTATAACTTATGTTTGAAAAAGAAATACATACAGCAAAAACTTACCGTATCCACTCCTGCCATTAACATATCCATGGCCATTACTGTGGCTATTTTCTTGTCAATTTTAATTAACTTTTCCAATACACTTTTTTCATGTTCTGGCTTTTCTGGTACACCATTTTTCTTGTCTTCTTCTATACGTTTTATAGCTTCATTTGTAAACGCATTTGTTGCAAACATAATTGAATCTAAACTGTTCATTAGTTTTATAAATGTCGTCGTTTTGTAAAATTTCCAAATCGGATAAGTATTTTCAACATCAATGGCGTAATTAAAAAATCCTGTCATTCCCTCAAATAGTTCCTTGGCCAAAGGATCATCCCGATTTTTGTTGATCAAACCTAGTTGTTTGTCTATGGCCACCATAGCTATAGATTCTAAAGTCCAACGATTTGTTTCGTCTTCAAAGCTGGGTGGAACTTCAAGAGTTTCTGGATTGCGTATTTCTCGGATTCTGGAAAATATGAATTCTTAAAATGGGCCAAAGCTATTGAAACAATCTTTTATTTTGTTTAAGATTAAAAAATAATCGTAAAGAAGAAATTATATATGAAAATAAGCGTTGTGTTAAGCAGCACCACAATGCACTGGGAATGTTTTGCACATACCGACTTTTTATATTTTTTTTCGTATTCGTATTTCGTTGGCCGCCATATTGAGTTTTGACTACTCTCATATCTTTAGTGACACTCGCACGATTAAGATAAATCGATGGACTTAAGAATCATCAAAATCGGCCCTCGCGTTCGGCTTAACTTTTTTTTAAGAAAATTACCTTTTAAGAAAAAGTACCTTTTAAGAAAAAGTACCTTTTAAGAAAAAGTACCTTTTAAGAAAAAGTACCTTTTAAGAAAAAGTACCTTTTAAGAAAAAGTACCTTTTAAGAAAAAGTACCTTTTAAGAAAAAGTACCTTTTAAGAAAAAGTACCTTTTAAGAAAAAGTACCTTTTAAGAAAAAGTACCTTTTAAGAAAAAGTACCTTTTAAGAAAAAGTACCTTTTAAGAAAAAGTACCTTTTAAGAAAAAGTACCTTTTAAGAAAAAGTACCTTTTAAGAAAAAGTACCTTTTAAGAAAAAGTACCTTTTAAGAAAAAGTACCTTTTAAGAAAAAGTACCTTTTAAGAAAAAGTACCTTTTAAGAAATAGTACCTTTTAAGAAAAAGTACCTTTTAAGAAAAAGTACCTTTTAAGAAAAAGTACCTTTTAAGAAAAAGTACCTTTTAAGAAAAAGTACCTTTTAAGAAAAAGTACCTTTTAAGAAAAAGTACCTTTTAAGAAAAAGTACCTTTTAAGAAAAGGTACCTTTTAAGAAAAAGTATCTTTTAAGAAAAGGTACCTTTTAAGAAAAAGTACCTTTTAAGAAAAAGTAACTTTTAAGAAAAAGTACCTTTTAAGAAAAAGTACCTTTTAAGAAAAAGTACCTTTTAAGAAAAAGTACCTTTTTAAGAAAAAGTACCTTTTAAGAAAAAGTACCTTTTAAGAAAAAGTACCTTTTAAGAAAAAGTACCTTTTAAGAAAAAGTACCTTTTAAGTAAAAGTTCCTTTTAAGAAAAAGTACCTTTTAAGAAAAAGTACCTTTTAAGAAAAAGTACCTTTTAAGAAAAAGTACCTTTTAAGAAAAAGTACCTTTTAAGAAAAGGTACCTTTTAAGAAAAATTACCTTTTAAAAAAAAGTACCTTTTAAGAAAAAGTACCTTTTAAGAAAAAGTACCTTTTTAAGAAAAAGTACCTTTTAAGAAAAAGTACCTTTTAAGAAAAAGTACCTTTTAAGAAAAAGTACCTTTTAAGAAAAAGTACCTTTTAAGAAAAAGTACCTTTTAAGAAAAAGTACCTTTTAAGAAAAAGTACTTTTTAAAAAAAAAAGTACCTTTTAAGAAAAAGTACCTTTTAAGAAAAAGTACCTTTTAAGAAAAAGTACCTTTTAAGAAAAAGTACCTTTTAAGAAAAAGTACCTTGTAAGAAAAAGTACCTTTTAAGAAAAAGTACCTTTTAAGAAAAAGTACCTTTTAAGAAAAAGTACCTTTTAAGAAAAAGTACCTTTTAAGAAAAAGTACCTTTTAAGAAAAAGTACCTTTTAAGAAAAAGTACCTTTTAAGAAAAAGTACCTTTTAAGAAAAAGTACCTTTTAAGAAAAAGTACCTTTTAAGAAAAAGTACCTTTTAAGAAAAAGTACCTTTTAAGGAAAAGTACCTTTTAAGAAAAAGTACCTTTTAAGAAAAAGTACCTTTTAAGAAAAAGTACCTTTTAAGAAAAAGTATCTTTTAAGAAAAAGTACCTTTTAAGAAAAAGTACCTTTTAAGAAAAAGTACCTTTTAAGAAAAAGTACCTTTTAAGCAAAGGTACCTTTTAAGAAAAAGTACCTTTTAAGAAAAAGTACCTTTTAAGTAAAAGTACCTTTTAAGAAAAAGTACCTTTTAAGAAAAAGTACCTTTTAAGAAAAAGTACCTTTTAAGAAAAAGTACCTTTTAAGAAAAAGTTCCTTTTAAGAAAAAGTACCTTTTAAGAAAAAGTACCTTTTAAGAAAAAGTACCTTTTAAGAAAAAGTACCTTTTAAGAAAAAGTACCTTTTAAGAAAAAGTACCTTTTAAGAAAAAGTACTTTTTAAGAAAAAGTACCTTTTAAGAAAAAGTACCTTTTAAGAAAAAGTACCTTTTAAGAAAAAGTACCTTTTAAGAAAAAGTACCTTTTAAGAAAAAGTACCTTTTAAGAAGAAGTACTCTTTAAGAGGAACTACGTCTTTAGAGAAAAATATGTATCTTAGTGCCTCATTTAAGAAAAAGTTCTTTTTAGGAAAGTATGGTTAAATAAATTCAGTACAGTGTGACTTTGGATCGCACACGAAGGATTCCGTATGAATACACATATGTATATCCCTTTTCGTTTTTGCCCTTTTTCATTTTGGCAATGTTTTCGTTTTGCTTTTTCGTTATGTTTTTTTTTATTTCTTAAGTTTTGTTTTTACTGATTTAGCGATTTTGGTTTTGCTTTGGCGCTTTTTTCATTTTGTTGCTTATATGGTTTTTTGTGGATTTTTCGTTTTTAAATTTTTTTGGTTTGTAACGTTTTTTTGTTTTAAAGGTTTTTTCGCTTTTTGACGATATTTTTAGCTTTAGCGATTTTTTTAGTTTTGGAGCTTTTTTCAGTTTTTAGCGTTTTTCGGCTTTGGGGATTTTGTTCCGGTTTTGGTAATTCTTTTTAGTTTTTAGCGATTTTTTTTAGTTTTGACTTTTTTTCGTTTTGGGGATTCTTTCGTTTTTTGCGACTTTTTTCAGTTTGGCGCTTTTTGCGTTTTGGTGACATTTTCCATTTTTGATGATTTTTTTAGTTTTTTGATGATATTTTTTTAGCGATTTTTTCTAGGTTTTAGTGCTCTTTTTCATTTTGACGACTTTTTTTTAGGTTTTTTGCGATCTTTTTACTTTTGGTGATTTTTTTCGTTTTAGCGATTTTTTTACTTTAGGTGATTTTTTCCTTTAAGTGCTTTTTTCATTTTGGCGCTTTTTCATTTTGAAATTTTTTTAATTTTGGAGTTTTTAAGTGCTTTTTTCATTTTGGCGCTTTTTCATTTTGAGATTTTTTTAATTTTGGAATTTTTTAGTTTTAGCGTTTTTTTTTAATTTAAGACTGTTACTTACGGTTTAGCGTTCCTCTACTTTTTTGGTGTACGGAACCCTAAAAAGTACTTATTAAAGAAGCAACTTTACGAAAATAGTTATTAAAACAACACATTTTTGAAAAAAGTTCATTTGGAAAAAATTACTTATTGAAAAGTAAATGAAAAGTTTTGTGGGTAATAAATATATCGGGTGGACCTTTGTCCGTCCGATTTCTACTTCAATTTCTATGGGACCAAACTTCAAGTATATATACACTTTTAAATACAAAAATACATATTTTTACCCGCCCGGTTTTCGAAAAAAATACGGGACCAAGCTGCAAGCCAACATTTTCAAACAAAAAAGGATTTTGAAAATTCGTGCATAAATGTAGGAGCTATGCTATAATCCATATTGATTTTCGAAAATAAATTATAAGACACACGAACAGATAAGCTCCTGTTTTATTGAAGTCGATTAAAAAAACATACATATCAAATATTTAAAAAGTTTTCATTCGGGGATTTTTTTAAATACAATTTTGACTTTTGGAGTTGGTTCATTTGGGGGCTAATATAATGCATCTGATTTAACTATATCTAGACTGTTATCAATTAAACAGCTCTTATCAATAAAAAAATATATTTTCTTTGTTTGTCATGTGCAATTATATTATTGCAAATTCATTAACCCCTCCTGTTCGTTTACTTACCTCTCTACAAACTCCTTATTAACTTTGGACATTTTATGTAGATATAAGCGCACATTTTTGGGTTGCATTAATACTGGATTAACAACCGATCTAAAATTAGCCCACTTCTCGCCTTGACTTAAATATACAAAAAATAAATTAATCCAATTAAAATTTTCTTTACAACTTTACTTACGTTGCTATAATCCCTTCTACTCCTTTAAAGAAATCCGCACGATATACATTTCTGTGATAGTTTTGGGATTGTATGTTTGGTCGTTCTGGCCACATGCCTTCGTTGCGCATAACTGTAACAAAGTCTTCAACATTGTGTGTAATGATGACATTTCTTCGGCCAAAATAACCATCGAATTTCGTTATATTGCCCATGTCCTGTTTAAGACACCGCAATAGATCGGCAGGAGGCATTTTGTAATATTTACCTCCCGGTAAAAAATGTAGAAAACTTTTAAATCTAAGTGAAGGTATTTCTTCATAAGGTTTTGCATTATCCCATTCTTGTTTTGAATACCTTGTTGTTTCATTTGCTGCAGAGACAGTGGCAGTGGATTGCAAACGTTTCTAAATATTTTTGTGTAATAAAATTTTTAAGGTTCTTTTAGTTTGTTGTAAACTTACTTGTTGTGTTTTCCAAAAATTTTTGTAAAAATATATTTTTAAATTTTTATTATGCCCGAGTAAAATCTTTGCCGTCATTTTTTCTGTCCACTTGATAAACAAAAGTGTCTTTTTATACTAAAAATGCTACTCGTATTTATTGTTTGATATTATTAAATTATATTTGTATGAATTGAGCATATAAATAACTGGCTGGAAAATTGAGAGCAACAAAAAGCACATTTAATTTAAAAAAGCACTAACCGCCATATAATTTCCAGATTCAAAAGTGTTAAACCTAAATAAATAAATTGAAATTAATACATTTGTTAACTAAAAAATTTCATTAACTTATTCCAATCTTTTATAGGAGTTTTGTCACCCTATAGTCAATAGTCAGGTTGGCCGAGCGGTCTAAGGCGCCAGATTTAAGCTCTGGTTCCCGAGAGGGAGCGTGGGTTCGAACCCCACACCTGACAAAAAGTTTTTTTTTGTTATTAAAATAATAGTTAGTCTGCCGAAATCGTTTGACTAAAGAAAAAGTGCTGCAGTTTTTATGGAAAAGTAATACTTTGAAGCGGATTTTTACACATACATATTAATAAAATCTCCACATATATACTCTTATGACAGTTTCGTAGTAATAAAACGTGTTTTAAATGTGATGATATATTTTCAGTATTGTTGAAAAAATATATATAAAAAAATATAAGGCTGATTCTCATTTTAAGTCTACATTTGTGTTTTTTAGTTTGTTGACCAATGTAACTAATAGAAATATGAGAAGGTAGGATTCATATTATAGTTTTCGCCTCACTCAATGTTTCCTGAAATAAAATTATATATTTCGATTTTTTAAAATTTTTTGTGTATTGAGCATTACATTTGCTTTCTCGGATTTTCAGGGAATGATTTATGCGAAAAAATACAACACAAAACATGAGTACAGGGTTTGAAAGCACTATACTCTAAAAACAAAAAATTGTAATAAGTGCAAAATGAAATTAAAAGTTGTGAGCACTTTTTTAATTTTCACATGGAACCCAAGTCTACATGCTTCACATTTAACTGTAAATAAAAATATAATTTAATTGAAAAATTAAATTAAAGCCGAACTCAAGCCAAAATAATTAAATTTCTTTGGATATAATCCCATACAGTTCGACTAAAACTTATAATTTAATTGTTAAACTTTAAAGTAGGGATGTAACGATACGCCGTTTTGCCGATCCGATACCGATACCGATATTTAAAAATAAATATCGCCGATACCGATTCCGATACCGATACGAATATTGAAATTGAGTTCAAGTTTAGATTAACAAAACTCAAGTGCAATTTTTTATTATACAAAATTACATTGTAAGAGAGAATATTTAAAATTGATTTTAACCCAGTATAAAAAATTGGAAGTAATTTTTAAGGAGCTACATTTTCTTTGCTTCCAAAAAATCTATATTAAAAATATGCAGATAATTAGTAGAAAAGCAAGAAAAAATTTTTAATTCCTTTATAATTTTAAAAAATACTCGCCATGCTTTTTAAAAACTAATATTCTTCTAAATAACTTAATTATTAAAAGTCTTCTAAGTTTATATTTATTCACTTAAATTTACATGAAAATAGAGTTTTAAGTTTAAATTCGCATAAAAAAAATTGTGCAAATGGGTAATTTTTTATCCTTTTTCCTTGAAAAATCATTATAGAACACCGAAAAAGGAATTTGTCCTAGCATAGCTTCCAATTCGGTGATTGGTAATCGAAAAAAAGAACTTCTTGCAGTGGCAAGGATATTTAAAACTAATTAGAAGTTATCCAAATTTGCAATACTTCCGGATCGCGAATTCTACATTTTCATGCCTTCTTTGGAGTGTATTTTTTTGCTGGAATAAGATTTAAAAAACAACGACTTGAATTTGAATTCATGGTAAAATTAACAAAAAATAAATATTTTTTTTACAAAATAACAGCATAAAATGTTATTAATTTTTAAAATTGATATTAATAAGATTTAAAAAATAACGAAGTGAATTTAATTCATGGTAAAATTGAACAAAAATAAATTATTTGTTAAAAAAACTCTGAAAAAAAATTTTAAAGTATCGTCGTATCGACAGTAAAATATCGCCGTTACCGATGTATCGGAAAATCTGAAGTATCGCCGATATATCGGTATCGGTATCGGTATTCGTTACATCCCTACTTTAAAGGCACCTAGCAAAAAGATGTACATGTTCAAATAAAACTGAACAAACAAACATTCACACAGTAGTAATTGTAATTATCGATGATAATTCATGCTATAATAGAGAAATAACAAGAAGCTTAACACAAGACATGAAGTAACAAGTGAATATCAATTGGTATCAAATGAAATACAGCTCTAAGAGCGACAGTATGAATTTATTAACTCTTGACTGCAAACCACCTTCTTTAGTCGAGTGGTCTACGCGGAAAAGAATTCTGACGAGATTAGCGGCAGCTATCGAAACACGTGAGTTCAACCATCCATGAAGTCATAATATTTCTTTGTCTGCATTTTTCACATTTATCTCTGAATAAAAATATAATTTAATTGAAAAATTAAATTAAAACCGAACTCAAGCCAAAATAATAAAATTTTTTTGGATAAAAACCCATATATAGACTAAAACTCTAACTTAATTGAAAAAAAATTATATTTTAAAATAATTCTTTACAAACATTTATACATGAACAAAAAGCAGGCTATCTGTTCTTTCAAATAAGATTAGTTTTAATTAAATTTTAAATAATTAATTATTCATGCTAAAATACGACCTAAATATTTAATACATACATTCTTCGAAAATATAACAACCCGCAGTGTGGTACATAGAAGCAACATTTTGTCAAAGCAAATAAATCCTGTTAATAAAATATTGGAAGTCCTTTTTGAGGAACAAACATTTTCATTGCTTCCAAAGAATCGATATTCAAAAATGCACATAATTAGTAGAAAAGCAAGTCAAAATTTATTTTAGTCACACAAAAATATGTAATTCCCCAGCAAAAACTTGGTAATGAGTTGTCATTACCGAACAACATACTTTTCAATCACAAACTACATATCGTCTGAATTACTTTACAGTAGTTGAACAATTACTTACTAGTAATTAAACAAGCGATATATTCTCTTAATGGCGGGATCCTAGTGTATCTGCTTATCATACAGACGATAAACAGTTCAACCCATTGGGAAGAAAAATAGATTTTTTTTAATTGTGTTCATGTTTGTGAAAAGCAGTTTTAAGCCCGTAACAAAATATTTGTGCAGTAGCCTGCTGGGTAAAACACTTGGCATAAAATAACACAATAACTGAAAATGGCATGAGTTCAATGCTTAGCAGAGACATTCAATTTTTATTGTGTTTTATGTATTCAATGCCTTCTAAATATTGAAATTTATAACTCGTTATTTATAATCAATTGTGGTAAGTACTTGCCTCCAATGACATCGCCATGTTAAAGTAATTGGTTAAAATACCAAAGCAGAAGTAGTGAAAAGTATGTTTTTTTAGCATTTTAACTCATTACTTTGCCTTCAAAATTTTTCTTGGGTCCTTTATAGTTTTATAAAATACCCACCATGCTTTTTAAAAATTCGATTTTTTTTAAAGAAATCAATGAACTAATTTTCGTCTAAAAATGAACAGTTATTTACTGAAATTTACATAAAAACACCGTTTTGCGTTTAAATTCGTATAAAAAGAAACGATTTACGAAAATGTGTAACTTTGTACTCTTTTTCCTAGAGAAAAATATTAATATAGAACGCCAAAAAGGAAATATTTCTTAGCTTCACTTCCAATTCGGTGATTAGGAATCGAAAAAGAGAACTTCTTGCAATGACGACAACCCTATGTAAAATCATTAGAAATGATCCAAATATGCACTACTTCCGTCTCGCAAACTCTACATATTCATGATTTATTTGGAATGTCTTTTTTTACTGGGATAATGTAGTGTATCGTTTCTACCTTCCGCAGCTAACTTTTTTTTACCGTAATAAAATTTATAGATAAATTATTTTACGAATTTTATTAACGAAACCATCAATACCTTTTCTTACGAATTCCTATTTTTTTCAGAACATCATTCACATGTATAATCTGCGATGAGTTTTAACATGAACTTCTTAATTATGCACTAAAAAAGTTCAATTAAATTTAAAAAAATGGGGATAACACTCAATACATTGTTTTTTTTGGATAGGAACCATGATTGATTGATAAAAGCGTTTGAAATATAATACTATTTAACAAAGTTCACAAAACTTTTATATATTTAGAAGTACAAACTTACGCTGTTATTTTGGTGTGTTCTTAATGCAATTTTAATTAGTGCTGGAAAGTATTGAGTAGTGGGTAACGAGTATCAATTATTTATTATTATTTTAGGGTACTCAGTACCAAAAAGTATCTACTCAATACTTTCCCTTGTGTGTTTTTATAGTCAAACCGAATGGAAAATTGATGAGGCAAAATACAACTCTGTTTAAAAATATATATTTTATCTAAGCGATAAAAGTATCGAGTAACTATTGAGTATCCAAAATGAAAAGTATTGAGTAATTAAAAATAGCAGAAATGCGTAACGCTAAATACACAAAACGACGGACAACAAAAAATTTTTTTAAATTATAAGTTCTATTATTTTTCAAAAATTTGATAAGAGAAATAAAAGAAGTAAATGCAAATATTCTAAAAACGTTATAAAAATGCATACTTTCTTACTGTAGAAAATAAACAGATGCAAAAAGCACACGTCATTTTGTATGAAGAGGGTATAAACAGTATTTTCGTTCTTCGTTTTTAACACATAATGGATAGTCTTACATAATAAAAATGTATGTACATTTATTTATAATCTATTAAATCATGCCCAAGCAGTTTTCATTTTCACATTTATGCGTTTATGTTATGAAATATTTTACGTCACGAAAAAACCATTTTAAATGAGAATCACTCATAAGCAATCGCCGCATGTGCATTCCTCCTCAGCACGATTCTGCTATGCAATGAACATCAATGCATTAGAGGCCAGTACTTACCATCTCGGCTTACAAATATTTAACAACTTAAAAAACACAAAACATAATAAAAATTAAAAGTCAGTGCTGATTGTTGAACTCTTGCCGTTTTAAGTTATAGTGCGTTTACATCTGAGCAAAATCTAGTAGATTTCATTTGAAATCTTTGTCAAAATCTACACCGTTTACACCAAGCTTGTTTGACATTTATCAAGATTTCGTATCCAGAACAAAAACCTTTGACCCAAATTTTTCTTAAGCTATAACCCAACATGGGCAAAATTATCTAATCCACACACCTTTTATAGCCAAATCTTGTACAGCGTAGTAGAAAAAAAAAAACAGAACTACTAGATTTTGAGTAGATGTCGTCGAAATGTAGTGACGAAGTAGATTTTGTTTTGTATGGGAAATCTACTTAAAATCTTATAGATGTTGCTCGAAATATCGTAAGTACTAGATTTCGCTCAGATGTAAACGCACTATTACTGTAGCGCTTTATATCAAGGGTTTTCATTTTCATTTACGAACACGCACACAATTAAAACAAAATCTATTTATCTTCGCCAGAAGTTGAACTGATGTCATCTGTATGAAAAGCACAGGCACTTCCTGCAGATTATTTATAACTAGTTACATTTTGAGACAGTCATATTACTAGTTGTAACGATACTAGTCAAAAAAGGACTGCCATATTACCAGTTTAATGAGGCTAGCAACGATACCAGTAAAAAATCGACGTTTTGGAACATTCATATCACTAGTTGTAATGATACTAGTAATTTAAATTATTTATTTTTATAAATTTACATGTTTTCAGGTGTAATTACATAAAACAAAATTTTAGCTTTAAATATAATAAGTAGAAAGTGGATCAGTTGATAGAGTACGTGCCTTGAAATATGAGGACTGTGTGTTCATACCACGGTTGAGCCATATGCTTTTTAAAATAAAAAACTATAAATAAACTAGTAAGCGTACTACTAGTCTACAATAAGTAGTATTTTAACTAGCATATAACTATATAAGGCTTCTATGACAACCTAATGTTAAAATCGATAGTTCGATATATGGAAAAAGTACAGATACGCAACTAGTCTGAATTAAAAAGCAACTAGTATACTTCTAACCACATACTAGTTATTTTGTGTGCAGGGCTACTGCTGTGCCAATAATGGAATAAATGGGCGCGTAACAGTTGGTTAACTGTTGTGTGTTTGTCTTAAGGGCCCCATACACTACACCAGTATGCACGCGCAATCAAATGTTGGGACCAGTGGATTGGTCGTGTATGGGCATTTGGTACGATTTTACGCTTTGCTGTAGCGATGTCAAACAGAGTTTGATATTTTGCTGATGGTACCAGTTTGTGGTATTGTGTATGGTGAAATTAGCTCAGTTGAGAAAAGTTGTCAAAGAGTAAACATCGGGGTAAAACACATTTAATTGAATAAGTTACTCATAAATTAAAAAAAAAATAACAAAATATATACTGTAAAGTCTTTCTGAAATAAAAAATTCACTTTTAATATTTAAAAACAATATCAGTAATGAATGCGGTGCGCACTAGGTACAACAACTCTTCCGTACAGAATTTTTAAAGAAATGAATATTGCACCAGTATGCTTGTATGGTATGTGTTTCGAGCACGTTTCAACACCACTTGTTTGTGACCGTATACTGGAGTAATGTATGCGTTGCTTTACTAAGTGCATTAATTAACCTCATGAAATTTAAGTTTAGATTAAAAAAAATTGATTTCTAAGAAACATCGTGAATATTTACTAACAATATAACCGAATTAAAAATATTTGTTTATGAGTAAAATAAATTTTAATTCGCAAATTAAGTCCTTCAAAATTGCTTAAAATTTTTTTACCGGGCGCGACTTATGTCTTTTGTACGATTTTTCAAGTCTTTTTATATGTCCGCTGAAATTTATAAACCCTTTGGACTTATAAAAAAATTTACTCCTTCGAGCCGGATTTGAACCAGCGACCTATGGATTTCAACTTCAATATTCACTCTACAGTCCACCGCTCTACCAACTGAGCTATCGAAGGTGTTTGACTTTTGTTTTTTAAATGTTTTAATGAAGCTCCTTATCTATTGATATGTCAAGTTTCAAATACATCTGATTAGTAGTTCAGAAGTTATATATTATTTACCATTTATATTGTGAGCAACTCCACAATGCACTAGGAATGTGTTGCTGCACTATTTTATATTAAAATTTTTTTTAAAAAAATTTTATAATTTTGAGCTTATTTAAGAATATAAAAAACTGAGTAGTGGTTTAAACAAAGTGTTGCAGAAAAAAAAGACGCCAAACATAAGAAATCGAAAAAATATATATACATTTTCTTTTGCTAATATTTCTACCAAATGTTTGCGAATATAAAATATTTAAAATACACACGGAAAGCTTAGGTCAACGTTCAAAAATTGAAAATCGGTGTTGAAATAACGCAATGAAATTTTTTGTCAGTGAAGTACAAAAAAGAAGTATTTTATCGACAACTTTCGATTTGTCCACGAAAATTATCATCATATCATAAAAAAAATCTTTATTTATCTTAATTAATTAATTAAAGATAATTTTCTTAATAACAAAATTTGTATTTTGCTAAAGTCTTTTGAAAATAGATAAGATTTCGTTTATATATTCTCTTTTTTCAACGAATAATTCTGAAATATAATGCCTAATGATGCAAATTAACAGTTATGGCATAAAGTTAATACCCGCTTAAAGTAGAAGTCGCAATAAATCATACATATTATGAAATTTATTATTTGTTTTTATTTAAGTTTTTCCCTTTGTCAATTCCTCCACAGCCGCCTCTTAATGTTCGAGATCAGTGAATTTAAATTTCAACGGTATGTTGGGAACATTCAGGAGCACACTCTTGAAAGCATTTTCTGTTGGATAATTAAAGTCTATAGAAAAATTACGAATTATACGGGCAATGGCTAGCTCCAATTCCATTTCCACCATCCGGCGACCAATACATGTGCGTGGACCAAAACCAAAAGGCAAATAAATAAAGGGACATTTGGGTTTTAAGGAACTCTCAGTTGGCGCAGGATTTATGTTAGTCTCCTTGGATGTCCTTAGCCAACGTTCCGGTAAATATTCATTAGGTCGCATAAAATGTTTTTCATTACGCAATAGAGAAACAGAAACCATAGTAATACGTGTATCTTTAGGTACTCTGTAGCCACTTAAAACGACATCTTTGACAGGTGCACGAATATTGCCCACTGTTATTGGATAATGACGTAAAGCCTCTTTAATACAAGCTCTTAAATAGGGCATATTTTTACAGGCCTCTTCGGTGAATTCAGAATCTTTGTGGGGTAAAATGCGCATAATTTCCTCTCGTAATTTGTCTTGTTTCTCGGGGTTTTTAGCCAGACACAGTAAAATGCCAGTGAAAGCGCTTGAGGTCTAGAAATGTTTAATACAACATTGTTCTTAGTTACTAATGATAATAAAATCTTTAAAGTATTTCTTACCGTATCCACCCCAGCCATCAACATATCAATGGCCATAACTATAGCTATTTTCTTGTCGATTTTAAGCAGTTTTTCCAAAACACTTTTTTCATGTTCTGGTTTCTCGGTTGCAGCATTTTTACTTTCTTGTTCCAAACGCACAATAGCTTCATTTATGTAGGAAGTGATAACTTCTAATAACAGATCTAAAGAGTTCATCAATTTATTAAAAGTTGGTGTTCTGATATATCTCCATAACGAAGGTTTTATTTCAACATCCAACGAAAGTGATATATAGTCAGTTAAGGTTTTGAATATCAGTTTGGCCTGTGGATCTTTGCGATTTTCATTAATCAAGCCCAGTTGCGTGTCTAAGGCAATAAGTGAAACCGATTCTAAGGTCCAACGATTTATTTCCTCTTCAAAAGTTCCCGGAACTTCTAGTGAGTTGGGATCGCGTATTTCACGGATTCTGCAAAGAAATTAGCTTAGCTTATTGAAACAAAAAATAGGATATAAGCAGGGTAAGCTAGATGGCATTGAAAATAATCCATGCAACATTTTACGAAAAAAAAACTTTCATAGTTACTTTTCTCGTAGAACATAAGAAACTTACGTAGAAGTAAATATAAAAAGTTTTAGCTCTTATGAAATAAGTAGAAAGTGGGTCAGTGGCTAGAGTACTTGCCTTGAAATATGAAGATGGCGAGTTCGTGCCCCGGTTGATCCATTATTTTTTTAATTTTATTTTTTGACTATTTTCGTATACATCACTTTCGTTGGATGTTGAAATTGCGAAAGAATTGCGTGGTGCGAAATTAGGAAATATTTCGTAATATGTACCAGCGTTTTCGTGCATATGTTGCATGGGTTTTTTTTTCGGTGTTCGATTTCCATCAAAGACCGTGGTGTACTTACACAACGACTACGTGTGATGTAAAATATTTGTTTATATGACTGATTTTTTTAGCTTTAAGTAAGACAGATAATAGCTAGTTAATTGCTGTGACAATGTACATAAGTACATTTATATTTTGAGCTTCTCAAAGAAAAATAAGTAGTCATCGAGTCAAATTAGAAGTACTGGTTACGAGTTAAATTCTCATATACTTTTTTCTACCAGTAAGCAAAGTATTTGCTAGGTAATAAATGAAATGTATGTTAAAATCGAAAATGTGTTATAACACAAAAAAAAAAAATAAATATTTAATAATGGCAATTTTCGAAAATAGCATGAAATTCAATAATACATGCATTTGATTCAAATATAAGTATTGTTGAAAATACAATAGACTATCAGTTTGTAAATGGCTGAATTACTTCCGAAATATTGCGATTCTGCCCCACTGGCAATGTCTGCAATTTTAGGTGTTCAAAAAGAATTTTAGAATTTTGTTTGGCCTTAATGGAGCGGAGCGACTTAATAAAATGGTGAATTTTGAAAAATTTAAAAGTTCTACTTTTTTTATCTTAAGGCCTTTAACTCCATGAATTTTGATTCGATCATTACATATTGTTATTTGCTGAGAGAGAAAAAAATATATCTTTCCAAAAGTTTCGTGTTATTTTTGGCTGAGAAATATTTAATGACAACTTTTTGCATTCACTTTCATTATTTGAATTCGAATAAAATTTAAAATTTCTTAAATGTATAAATAACACCTCTTAAATAAATGAATAAACTTTTTGCCTAGCTGGGCTCCAAATGATTGATTTCATTAAGACTTACCTCTCAACGAATTGCTTATTTACTGCGGACATTTTATTTAAATAAAATCTCACATTTTGGGGATGCATTAATATGGGATTTACCAGCGATCTTAGTTTACCCCAACCTTCGCCATGCCTATTTAGATAATGAATCACTGTTAACTGAGATTTAGTTTCAATGAAATCTGCCCTCTTATTCTTACATAGCCAAAAGACCCTTAATTTCTTGAAAGAAATCAGCTTTATGTACACCACGATGATACCTCAAGGTCACAAAACCAGGCCTTTTAGGCCAAGTTCCCTCGTTGCGGTGAATTTGCTCGAAATCCTCTTCATTGTAACTGTAAACAACATCAGGTCGACCAAATAGGCCCGGTAATCTAACAATTTGGCCAAAGTCTTTCTCAATAGCAGCAAATGTTTCTTTTGAATCGAATTTATAATATTTTCCACCGGGCAAGAAATTTTTTATCAACGATAAAGAACCAACTGTAGGAATTTCCTTATACGGCTTAGCCGTTTGCCATTCTGTAGTCGAAACATTTGATTGAATATCGCTCTCTTCGTGGAGAAGTCCTACTACACTTGACCTTAATCGCACGTGCTAAAGGAATTAATTCGGTTTATATTTAAGCGACAATTAAAACAAGGTTAAAAAATCTTAATTTAATAAATCAATATTAAAGAATTTTGGTTACATTTAATTCACTTTTTATATCCGTACTTTGCCGCAAATTTTTATCATTTGCAATATTAATTTTTCTCAATTTAAAAATACAACTGTTATGTCTTAACATTTTTTTTCTAGTGAACGATCGTGAACTAACTGCTCGTTTGTGAAAACAAATTAGAACTGATGATTTTCATTAAAACAAAAATTATTTATATTGTTTTTCTCCATTGCAAATCTTTATTATTTTCTGTGACTGATTTTTGGCAATTTTACTTAAATTTTTGTAGATATTATATGCACTTATAACACTGCGATACAAAATAAAAGCTAATAATAATGTGCACAGAAAAAATTATCACCAAAAACTTTTCAAACAAAAGTTTGTTAAAATAAAATTTATTTTTCAGTAAATGTTATTTACTGAATCAGTGAATTTTTTGTTTAAATTTTATCAGAACGCAAACACCAAAAATACCAACAAAAATCAATTTTCTGTGTTGCTAAAAATACAACCCGGATGATGAAACACACATAAATAACATCAACAATAAGGAATGCAATTGTAACAAGTTTGTTTGCTGAAGATTTCTGAGTGCATCAATTCGTTAATGTTGTTGCGTTAATTCTCATTCAGTCTTTCAGAGTTCTTAGATAAACATACGGAGTTGAACACATTTAACAAAGTGAAATTTCATAAATGCTTAATGCAAGATGATTTTAATAGTTAAAACTTAAAAGTGTTTTCAAAATAAAGTTTTTATTGCCTCAGACAAAATGTTTCTTTGATATGTTACAAAAAATCTAGTAAATATTTTTGTTTTATTCAGTAAACAATTTTGTTTAGAATTTGTTAGTATTTTTAGACAAATTGTTTTATAAATTCAGACGAAATATTGTTTGATATATTGCAGGAAATCCACTAAATATTTTTGTTCGATTCAGTAAACTATTTTGTTTAGAATTTGTAAACATTTTTAGAGAAATTATTTTATAGATTTGGAAAAATTTTTTATTAAAAAGAAACTGGGTTTTCAATGAAACTTTTGAAACATTTTTTGTCTCTATTTACAAATTTGTTTGTAGGTCTGTTTTTAGATAAAATATTTACTAATTCATTGAATTTCTTTACTGAAAATGAAATTTTTTTCTGTGTAGCGCTATTATTACACTGTACAGACGGGTTTTGAATTATATACGCGGACAATATTATTTTTTTGCTATATGTATAACTATTCTCAAGGACAAAATTTAAAGAAAAAATAAATTTATTAAATTTATAAACGCTATTCTAATGTTGATTTTTGTGACTCTCTGAAGATTCATCACGATACCAGGACTTCGCTGGCATAAGCAGAGCAACGACTTTTGGGTCGTCAAAAAATCCTATTGGTATTATCGTCATTGATATTGGCAAAATTAGCCTATGGCTTTTCAATTATTGTAGAATTTATGGCGGGATCTGACAGACTAGTACAACAAATACTAGATTAAAATTTTTTTTTTTTAATTGCATTAGTGAGGATACCTTCAAAGTACCTTAACTTTTCCTGGAGAAGCTCTCTAGTATGTCCAGCACAGAAAATAAAACTAATTATCTAATATATTAGAATCCAAAAATAATTCTTAAAAAATACTCTACCAATACAAAGTAATACACTTTCACAGAAAAAGTTATCAGCAAAAAATTTTCAAACAAATGTTTGTCTAAAAATAAATTTAATTTTCAGTAAATGTTCTTTACATAATCAATGAGTTGTTTGTTTGACTCTTATTTAAGACGCAAACACCAAAAACAACAAGAAAAACTGTGTCGTAAAAAACAACCCCGATGGCGACATGCACACAAATAATAACAACAACAATAACAACAATGATAGCAAAAGCAGCGCGATTGTACCAAGTTTGTTTACTGGAGAGTTTTCAGTACATCAATTCGTTAATGTCGTTGCGTTAATTCTCATTCATTTTTTTAGAGTCTTTAGATAAACATTCAGACTTGAACTCATTTAACAAAGTAAAATTTCATAAATACTTAATGGATTATGATGATGATGATGACCCATACAAACATTTTGTTTGATATACTACAAAAAATCCAGTAAATATTTTTGTTTTATTACGTAAACAATTTTATTTGTTATATGTTAGTATTTTTATACTAATTGATTTATAAGTTCAGACAAAAATATTGTATGATATTTTTCAGAAAATCCAGTAAATCTTTTTGTTTGAGTTAGTAAATTGTTTTGTTTACAATTTGTAAATATTTTTAGACAAATTGTTTTATAGATTTAAACAATTTGTTCACTGAAAAAACACGTTTTTTTCAATGAAATTGTTGACATATTTTTGTATATATTTACAAATTTGTTTGTAGGTCCGCTCCTAGACAAAATATTTACTATTTCATTGAATTCCTTTACAGAAAATGAAATTTAGTTGTTTCTGTGTTTAAACATCAGTAGTTTTAAGTAAAAGCTATTGCTGTTTTGAATTTTCTTAAAAACATTCAAGTTTAAAGTACCATGAAATTGTTTGTGAAATTTTGAAAACCGGCTAAGACCCGGCTACAAACAAACCCAGTTACGGATCAAGTGGTCGAATTGCGACCACCGGGCGGGATCCTAGTAACTTAAGAACGGCTTAACCGATCGGAACCAAATTTGCGTCAATCTAAAGAGATTGGCATCAGTTAGAACTCATGATATAAGAACGGACTCGTTTCGTTAGATTTCGTAAATTTTCGAAAATAAAGACTACGAAAAAAGTTTTTTTCAAATAAATTTTGAACTACTAATATGATCGATTCCAAAATCTGATCAGCGTCGCTGCCAAAATATTTATTAAGATCGATTGATTCGTTCGAGAGATATCATTGACGAAAAATTTCGATAAAAGCGCTTTTTTAATAACTCCAAAAGTTCTTTTTAAATCGATTTTCAAGATTCATTTACCATTTTTGCTTGAAAAACTGCGTGGAATACCGCAAATTTGGTCTTAATCGGTTAAGGAGTTCGAGAGAAATCGTTGTAGAACACTTTAAAAAATAAATATTTTTTAATTAGTCTTAAATCTATAGATTTTTCAGTGTTTTGAGTTTGAAATTAGCAGGAAGTTCCAGTGATGGAGGTCGACCCCATCCCACATTTTTTAAAGAAGTTTGAGAGCTGACGATCAGTTGCTCTAATAGGGGATGAAATCGATAATTTTGCATTTTTTTATTGCGGAAAGCTAAAAATTACAAATAAATTTAAAAAATAAAACGAGTTTGGAGGCAAAATTAAGTTTTTATACGTTGAATTTTAAAAAGTTTTAATTGATTGCTGAAACATTGCAATTTTTTCTTTTTTGTTGCAGCACAGTGTGTGTTATTAGCTAATAAATAAGATCAACAGTCATATATGGTAAAAAATAAAAAAAATTATCTAATGTAAATAGAAATTTGCTTTTTTTATCAACGATTTAAAGATCAAAATGATTCATTCCGCTATCACTAAGGAGAAATATGCTCAATAAGTTTTTAGTTACCAACCAGCAGCAGCATTGCCAATTTGCTAGAAGAGTGAAAAAAAAACGATAATATCAGCACGTAGATCCAAAAAGTGCTAAATTTCAATGAATCAGAAGACACCGTGTTTATACGGTGCTATGCCCCCTTTTACATATGGGACATTTCTTGCCGGACAGAAAAAATATATAGGCGAGGGGAAGAAAAGGTAGATAGTGCAGTACACAACTATCTGTACTGGACATTTTTCGCTTCTGTTTTCTACTTTTCGCAATACCCAGCAAAACCTTTTGTAATTTTTGTAATCGGTAGTACTTTATTAATGGGTTACAATGTAATGAGTGGTACTTATTGATCTTATTACTATGCTCCAAATTAGAACTACTACTTGGTTTTTAATAAAATTAGTACACCTTTTTATCATTATCTGAAAGTAGTTACAATTTGTTAATATGTATTAATAAAATAAGTAGACAACCACTTTTTAAGTGTGTAACATGTGTTTGTATATGAAAACTAATTTTTGTCGCTTAAACTTATAAGTCAACAATAGCTGAGTAGGTAAAGTGCATGTCTTCATATCTGAACGAGCACAGGTTCGTATCCCAGATGGGTAAAAAATAAAAAAATTAAATTAAATTTTAAAAATATAGGTAAAACATGATGTGTATACATTTTCTTAAATTTTAATTTGTTCATTTGACTACTTCTTTTTTAGCTTCAAGTAAGCCAAATATTAACTAGTTAATTGCTCTGAAAATGTAAATACATTTGTAAGGGTTACCCCTTATTTTTTGGACTTCTCAAACAAAAATAAGTAGTTATCGAGTCAAATTGTAATTAGTTACGACTTAAATCCTCATATACTTTTTTGCCTACCAGTAAGCAAAGTTTTTGCTGCGGACTATAACACATCAAAGAAGTATAGTTGGTACTCATTGTGATTTTTCTTCTTGCATAGTCTTATTTTTAAGTTTAATTTTACCCGCACTTCTACAACTGACTAGATGCTATTTACTCTTAGTCCATCTAAAACTCTACTAAATATCAAATGAAATCCATAATTTTAAATAATAATAAAGATATAAATATTTATTAATTACACAATAATTTTGTTTAAACTACAATTCGATTTTTTTTTTCGCAAACACCAATAAAAAAATATTATTTTTGTTGTTTCAATTAAATATTACTTCAAATATTCATAAATATACATTAATATGTTATAATTATAGTAATAATAATAATAATAGATAATGATAATTTTTATAATTTTTTTCTTCTCTTTAGTATAGAAAATAATCAAGCATTACAATTAAATACATTTATTTTTTTCTCTTTTCGCAAGATGAAAAATTATAATATTTTTCTGTTATAATTTAATAAATAATTTTTCAAAACAAGAAATTAAAAAAAAAAAACAAATTTGGCACACGCTTCAAAAGGTTTTGAATGTTATAAAAAAGCAAACAAATATTTAAAAAGACAAATCTAATAAAAGTGTAAACCTTTTCAAGCGACAAATGAAATTTAATTTCATTTGTTTTTTAACTCTCTTAATCCTGTGGATTGTTCACACGCTGCTGCTGCTGCTGCTGCTGTTCTTGATATTGATTAATGATTTTAGCTGCATCATTCATAAGTTTAGCCGTTGAACGAACCAAAAACATTAAATGACATTCATCGTATACGGTTAGTTCGACTCGTGTACGCACTAGGCCATGCAGTACAGTAGCACGCTCCAAGTCCAACCATCTTTGCAAAGCTGTTTCACGCTCTTTTAGTGAACCTGTTAAGGCCACATCTGATGGACCCCACAAAATAAATTCCAAAACCGATTTAGATTTTGAAAGTGACTCTGATCTGTCTTGTAGCAAAATGTTCGCCAATATGGGAGTCATTTTAGTGGTAGGCAACATTTCGGTTAATGCAACATGGGCACATTTGCATAAAGTACCCATGGGCTCGTCTTCATCATTGTTGCTGCTAAATTTATTTAAAAAAAGTTATATGTAAATAAAATTGTCTTTCAAATTTAAAATCTCGTACTCACCCCTGTAGAACACATAAGCGTGCCTGGGCATCTTTGTTATCGTATTCCTTGGAAAGCACCACATTTGAAAGACTTAAAGGCATTTCTTCGACTGCCTTGACTTGTAAATTTTTCATACCATTGATCAATTGCAGCATTATAAAGGCCACTTCACGGCTCATGACATCATCAAAGGCCGGTATACCATTTAAGGGACTAGACGTTTCACCCTCCCCATTAAATCCCTTATCAGCTGACTCCTCATTAAGAGTGCTTAAGTTTTGTACAGAAATGCCATTTCTCATATTGTTGGCACTAGTGCCATCTTTTAAAATATTCAAATTGGGTATTGAACCACGGAAATTGAAATTACTTTTATCCAACACTTGTGATTTACCCTTTAGTATACCGCCTATCGATTGCAATGTATCCAATTGTAGGCGTGGCAATACCGATATGGTGGCTTGTAATAGAGTCATTTCTGTAGTTGGCATCAATGGCAAATGATAGCTTGGCACAACATCGCAAAATTCCGTTATAGGATTAAGAGCACCCGATACACCACCAGATAATTGATTAAGTTCACCGCCTACTCCAGCCAATTGATTGCAATCGGCCGATAGAGCTAAAGTTACGGGAGCCGTGGTCCATATAGCTGCATGAAAAGCTTTTTTCCCAACAACAAATGCTTGTGCTCCCTCAAGTATGGTAAAATCTTCAAAACGTAAATTGATGGCATTGGCCAGTGGTCTTAAAGCGGGTGGTATGACAGGGGTTTGTTGTAACTGCAACGAAAGCAAAGGATTTAAAATAAATTAGTTTTAGTCAAAAAAATTTTTTTTAACTACCGACCAAACAGGAGGGATGTTCTAAGTTTGTAGTAGTATATGTCTATGTCTCTGTGTAATTGTGTACCTGTGTTTCTGTCTGCGTCATCGTAGAGCCCAAACGGCTGGAACGATTTTGATATAGTTTTTTATTTTTGTTTGAAAGATGACTTGATCGAGAGTGTTTTTAAATATGTTTGAAGAAAAACGTTCCAGAGGTTAAGTTTTATCATATGCGTGTATGTAGCACCGTAGCTCCCAAATGGCAGGATCGATTTAAGTCTAGTTTTTTTGAAAGGTGACTTGATCTAAGATCTTCTAACCTATATTTGAAGAAAATCTGTCCAGCCATTTTAAAGTTATCATCCATTTGCATTCACGGTTTTTAAAATTTTGAATTTAATGTTGTTATGAAAAAAGTTATAAGAAAATGTTAATTAATTCCAACACCCACGGCAGAACATAACAACGTATTGTGTTCCGCCACTTTGTTTATGTAGTGCTGGTTGTAGACGTAAATTTCAGCCTTATTTCCAAATAACACTGAACAACAAAATCATTTTTTTTTCAAAATTAAAAGGTTCCAACGAATTAGGGTACAACAAAAACACGTGTATCGGTGTTTTGAAAGTTTACATCAGGGATTCATTTTAGGGAGAGTTAATTTTCCCCTTCATTCCGCACATAGTTATAATGACTGGGCATTGGAAATCTTGTAAGCCTTAACTTTAACGTATAAGTTGTGTTCCGCACTTTTATGTAAAACACCACCAACAATATTTTTGTGCAACATTTTAACCATCTAGCTTTTCGTTGTATAGGTCTTTTTGTGTCTTTTTTGAAAAATTGCAAAAAACACCTTCAAAAAACAAAAATGTTCCTTGTGGTGTCAACGTAAGGCTTACAATATTTCTAGAGCTGAGTAGTAATTGTGAATAAGTACGAAGTTTACTTTTAAACACATTTTAAGTTTTGAATGATTTCTGGCATTCAAGTTGAGTCTGGACCTTGGGTGTCTTTAAAGACTCATAGTAGTATTTTATGGAAGATATTTTTGTGGAACAGTTCAGCCTGTTATATCACCATTTATGGGGAGTTTTTTTGCACCTCTTTCAATAAAGTTACAAAAACACCCATGCAACGAAGGGTTAGGAGGTTAAAGTGATCTACAAAAATGTTTGTTGTGGTGTTCAAAATTGCTGATTACATCTTATAATTCAAACGTAATGGTTACAAGATTTCCTATGCCGAATACTTATTGTGAATGAGTACGAAATTAACCCTTAAACATATTTGAAGTTTTGAATAATTTCTAGAGTTCAACTTGAGTTTGGAGCTTTAGTGTCTTTGAAAACCCTTAGTAGAATCTTATGCCAAATATTTCTGTAGAAAATTTCTGCCCGCTATATTGCCACTGAAGGGGAGTTTTTTGCCCATTTTTTAAGGGCGGATATAAAGACCCATACATCGAAGAGCTAGACGGTTAAAATGCTCCATAAGATTGTTTCTCGTGTATTTTTACATGACAGTAGTGAGCTTATTTTATAACTTAAAAGTAAGGCTTAAAAAAATAACACTGAAGATAACAGATAGCCGAAACCGGTCTGTTTATCATCCAAATTTGACTTTGGATGGCGGAAAATCGTTCCAAAAGCTTAAAATTAAGGCTATCCCGAGTACTAATTGGGAGTAACTATGAAATTAACCCTTAAACTCATTTTATTTTTTTAATGATTTCCGACGTTTAACTTGAGTTTGGAACTTTGGTGTCTTGAAAAAACTCGTAGTAGAATATAATGGAAAATACTTTTGTAGAACATTTCAGACCGCTTTATTGCTACTGAAAAAGACGCATACATTGAAGAGTTAGAGGGTTAGAATGTTCCATAAAATTTTTTCTTGCGATACTTTCATAAAAGTGATGAGTACTTCTTATACCTCAAATATAGGGTTTACAAGATTGCCTATGCCTAGTCAGTATAACTATATACAGAAGGGGGATAATTTTAACTCCCCTAAAGTGATTTCCAGATGTAAAATTTCAGAACGCTGACACACGTATGCCTTCTGCCAGAGTCAGTCGTTAGAACCATGTTGTTTTTGTTGGACAGTGTAATTTGAGAGAAACGAATACGAGAATGTTTATTATTCCAGCAAATGAAAGTTGTCGAGTGCACTTAAGGCTGAGGTCACACGGGTGTTTTTAAAACGCGGCGTCTCTGCTTTTTATATTAAATTTGAAAGTTCTAAATTTTTTAAAACTTCAAATTTAATATAAAAAGCAGAAACGCGCATGTGGCCTCAGCCTAAAAGCTCTAAATTTATCATTACTAACTTTATCCCAATCCGTATTGATTTTACTTCATTTCGGCATTTATTTTCTTTTCTTTATTTTATTTTAATTTGTTTTGTTTAATTTCATTTTAATTTTATTTTGTTTGATTTTTTTCTTTCAGGTAAGTGTCTCACTCTCTCCATCATTTAAAAGTAAGTATTGCTTGATAGCCTATAAAAACCTTTCTATAAATATCAAAAAACTCACCTGTTCTAAAACTTGCGCTAGAGCTTCATGATTAGCACCCACTACAGCTGAGTAGTTATCCTCAATGGTTTTATGAACAACACTACGACCTTTGCGCATACGTAAGCGGTTTGTGGTTTTTGCACGATTTTTAATGCCCTATAAAAAAAAAGGTTTTGTAGTAAATTATAGCTGAAAATAAAATAATAAACAAAATTTCTTGTACACTCACCGAAGGTATACCCCAAACACTGTCATTTATATCGACCGTAATATCGCCACCAGTTTCACTACCATAATAGCTATAAGGAGAATAAATATCTAAATCGCCCATTTCGCTGCCGCAATAAGAAGCCGAAATCATGCGTGGAATGTTAGCTTTATAGTTTAAAGAAAATTTATATTAAATTGTATTAAAAAAAAAAAGTTTATTTACTGTTATTTGACTTACCCAAACTATTGTTGAGACCGAAATTTCTAGCTGGCCCATATTCACTTCTCGTATAACTAGCCACCGATATATTGTCCAATTGTAAATTGTTCCTTCTGGTTTGCATATGTCTTTGCTGGCCCGCTTGCACATCAGCCGTTCTGGCCGGTGGTGGCGGAGGAGATTGTGGGGATTTGACAAAATCATACGTGTTTTCATAGTCTCGTTTATCTTTCAAATAACTATCAATGGTACTATTAATTTTACGCACTGAGTCCTTTAGACTACTGGGACGTGGATCCGGGTTAGTGGCATTTGTTGAGTTGTTCGTTGGCGTTGTGTTTTCAAAAATTTCCAATTTATTTGACATTGTTGGCTTGGCTTCGTTCTTTTTACGCTCAAAGGTGCTGGTGCGGCTCCCTGTGGGCGGTTTGCCTTCTAAACGTATTGAATTGTTGCCACTTAATTGTGGACTTAATGTGGTTTTTGAATTTGTTACATTTTTGTTAGTTGTTGTCGTAATTGTTGTGGAACTAGTGGAATGTTGTTGTTCCGTTGATACATTTTCGCCATTTGACGAGCAAATCGAGATAGTATCACCGTTTTCCTTATTAATTAATTGTTGATGATGATGTTGATTTTGTTGTTGTTGTTGTTGCGTTCCTCCCATATGTCGTTTACGTGCCAATTCCAATTGTGCTTCACGTTCACGCATACTGGCAGTACGTTCCGGCTTACGTGGCGCTATTGATGAGCGAATTTCGCCTGATAATAAAATAATGAGAAATTTTTTAATAAAATCATTTATTATACAGGTCAAAAAAAATGGTTTAGTATTTGTTTCGTGACAATGCAGATCATGACTTATAAATTATTTTGTTTGAATTAAGTCTGCTGCTCGTGATAAATCATTACATAAGGAACTAAGAAGGTTACGTGATCTATATGAGTATAACTCTTCACTGATAGAAAAATCTCAATAGCGCAGATGTAATTTGATATAAAAGCTATGAGAACTGTCTTAGTTTTTCACTTCATGACACTTGTCATTATTGCGATGTCAAATTGTACATCAATCAGTTGATAATCTTGTCATCAAATACAATGATGACACTTCTGTCATCAATGGGACTATTAGGCAATTTGTATTTTAATTTTCTTATTTTACTGTTTCAAATTTAATTGAACTTTTTCTTCATTTTTTTTTATCTCAAATTCAATTCGATCTCAAATTCATCGTATGATTATAAGCCAACGGCTTTACCACCACCTCACCCAAGTCAAATTTTAAAATCTTAAATTCGTTGGTTATTGATATTTGCAAAAGAAAGTTTGCAGTTATATAGGAAATTACGTAGTAAATATTAAGCAAACAAATAAAACTAAGATTTGCATCTGAGAACTCATAACATAAATAGTTCTATTCTGCCCCACTGTGTACTGTTTGACCTTGGTAGCTTTAAGAGTCTAAGCATCAACTTTTAAATCAATTAATTCATTGAGAAATTTTTACAAAGTGAGGGGAATATTTTACTCACATAAAAACACATTCAATTTGAATAAATTTTCTTTTATTTGATCGATGTTTTTTTTGTCATGACCTTTGATCACCACTATATTTTTCAATGTGTTGTGGTCCCCTAACTACAAAAACAGTCGAATTATAAAATTCTATGGATACGTTTTTTTTATTTTTATTTTTGTCTATAATTTTGGATTTTTGGAGTAAAATTACCTTTAAGCCGTTTTAACATTATTTTTTTTCTATACTTAATGGTTTCGCAATTATTCAGGCCGCAATGATGAAAAATATATTTTTTTATCCAAAATCGGAAAATGTTTATATTTCAAAATTTATAACAAAATCTAAAATCCCTAAGACTTACCATTTTTGTTAACTGATTATAAAGCCACATATACTACAAATAAAATAAGCTTTATATCTTGAAAATCGATGGATAAATATTGATTTTATTTATAATAAATTGAAGTCACCTAATAATTCTTGCAAAAATTGGGAATATTTACACTGTACAACAAAATAATTTTTTTTAATAACAAGGTTCTAACAAGTGATTCTGGTAAAGGCCACAAAAAATACATACCTGTATTGGCGCTTTGAAAGTTTATGTCTGGAATTTATTTTAAGGAGAATTAAATTTCCTCCTCTAGTTATACAAACTAGGCATAGAATATATTGTAGGGCTTACGCTTAAGGTATAAGATGTGCTCAACACTTATGTAAAACACCACAAGGAAAATTTTTTTCGAACTAATTATCCTGCTATAATGCCGCTGAAGCGGAGTTTTTTGCCCCTTATTTATTTCGGGCCCAAAAAGACACATGCCTAGAGAAGAAATGTCCACAAAAATGTTAACCATGGTTAACATAAAAGTGCTAATTACATATTACACGTTAGACGTAAAGCCTACAAGATATCTTATACCGAGTCAGTTAACTTGCAAGGGGGGTGTTTAAATTCCCCTTTAATGAATCCCAGGTGTAAACTTTCAAAACGCCGGTACATTTATATATTTTTTAGTGACCTGTACAGAATCAGACGTAGAACCTTGTTATTTAAAAAAATCGATTTTGTTGTATAGTGTAAATATTCGCAATTTGTGCAAAAATCAGGTGATTTTACTTTATTGTAAATAACATCAATATTTATTCATCGATTTTCAGGATATAAATCTTATTTTATTTTAAGTATAATTTCAAGTTTTTGCCATTCTCGATTTTTTATAAATTTCAAAAAAAATTTAAATTTTCCAAAACTAAAGCAGTTAAAAGGTAGTTTTGTTTAAAGTTTTTTAGTGGTATTTGTAATAAAATTTGACAACCCTTTCCCAAGTTACGATAACATCAGCCTCTACAAAACTCGATTTTTTGCAAAACTCAGATAGTTTTACTTTATTGTGAATAAAATCAAAGAATAAAAATTGTAGCATTTCGCCGTTTTGGTTTTTTTTATAAATTTTTAAGAAATAAAAATTTTTTAGTTTTGCATAGTTTTCATCATTTCAGTCTGAATAATTGCGAAACCATTGAACATATAAAAAATAATGCTAGAACGGCTTAAAGGTAATTTTATTTAAAGTTTTTAGTGGTTTTTGTAATAAAATTGGACAACCGCTTTTCAAGTTATGATAAAATCAGTAGAGTAGAGCAGCCTCTTCAAAATTCCCAAATTTGAGAAAAAAAACTAAAAAAATTACCACAGAATTTTAAATTTCGACTAACACATCAAAAAAAATGTAGTGGTGCTCCTCGGATGAAAGATGACTCGTTTTATTCCTACCATATCAGCTTTATGTGCTTGGAGTATGAAGTACTCAAAGTAGGCTTCCGTTGGCACCCTCGGAGCCCTAGAATTCCTTTGTCTACGTTTTTTGGACCTTCAATTAACTTCAAATCTTTATATTAATATGTTAATTGTTTATGTAAAAGAAACCATTAGATATTCTAAACAATTTTAAATCTTTAATAAAATATTCAGCCATTTACAACTGCAAACATGACATCCACTCATTTTCATCTTAAATCCCATAAAACAACTTAATTTTTATTAATTTTTGCATGCCAACTAACATTTGAATGTAAGCAACCGTCATGGTTTTGTGTTTATGGTTTTTATTACCTGAATTTCTCTAAAAATATTCTAACCTCAATCACGTTTATTGAGCCACTTGAACATCGGCAAACTTACAGATGCATACAAACACAAACATAGAATGTAAAATAATGTTACAGCAACTTTAGGAGCGGCAATAGCAATAACTTTGTGTGTTGTTATTAAATTGTACAAATTCCATAATAACAACAAAAGCTGAAGAAGCACCAATGGCTGCAGCAGCAACCAAAACAACATAACATAAATATGATACGACCTTCAAGAATAGTTTACCCATTAACCTCAATACGCTCATATAATAAACCGGCAACCAAAAATTCGAAAATTTTAATACTCTTCGTATTTTGTATGCAGAGGAGCAGGAGGCAGCAGGCCAGACCAGACTTGAACAGACAAAGCAGGCCAGGCAGGTAGGCACTCAAGCATTTAGATAACGAAAACACTTGAAAGTTAAACTAACGAGGCAACATTATAATACCGTAAAGCAGAAACAGCTAACAGCCGATATTTATTTACTTTTTTGGTCATTATTAATAGTGGCAGCGCACAGTGGACCAAAGACTTCTCTAACGACATATTCAGCCTTAATAACGGTTCTTGTAGCCGTCATGAAATCTATGAAAAGTGAAATGATAACCGATGATAACCGGAAAAAATAAAGTATTCTCCGAAAATTCGAAATGCAACAGATGTATAAAAATCAACCAAAAGTGCTTAATTCCAGGAAAACAATATAATTAGGGATGTAACGAATGCCGATACCGATACCGATATATCGGCGATACTTCAGATTTTCCGATACATCGGTATCGGCGATATTTTACTGTCGATACGACGATACTTTTAAAATTTTTTTCAGAGTTTTTTTTTAACAAATAATTTATTTTTGTTCAATTTTACCATGAATTAAATTCACTTCGTTATTTTTTTAATCTTATTAATATCAATTTTAAAAATTAATAATATTTTATGCTGTTATTTTGTAAAAAAAATTATTTAATTTTTGTTAATTTTACCATGAATTCAAATTGAAGTCGTTGTTTTTTAAATCTTATTCCAGCAAAAAAAGACATTCCAAAGAAGTCATGAAAATGTAGAATTCGCGATCCGGAAGTATTGCAAAATTCGGATAATTTCTAATTAGTTTTACATATCCTTGCCATTGCAAGAAATTCTGTTTTTCGATTACCAATCACCGAATTGGAAGCGATGCTAGGACAAATTTCTTTTTCGGTGTTCTATAATGGTTTTTCCTCAAGGAAAAAGGATAAAAAATTACCCATTTTCACAATTTTTTTATGCGAATTTAAACTCAAAACTTTATTTTCATGTAAATTTAAGTGAATAAATATAAACTTTTAGAAGACTTTTAATAATTAAGCTATTAAGTTATTTAGAAGAATATTAGTTGATTGATAAATGTTCTTTAAATACTCAACTTTTTAAAAAGCATGGCGAGTATTTTTTAAAATTACAAAGGAATTAAACATTTTTTCTTGCTTTTCTACTAATTATCTGCATATTTTTAATATAGATTTTTTTGAAGCAAAGAAAATGTAGCTCCTTAAAAATTACTTCTAGTTTTTTATATTCTATTTTATTATATTCAATTTTAAATATTCTCTCTTACAATGTAATTTTGTATAATAAAAAATTGCACTTGAGTTTTGTTGATCTAAACTTGAAATCAATTTCAATATTCGTATCGGTATCGGAATCGGTATCGGCGATATTTATTTTTAAATATCGGTATCGGTATCTGATCGACAAAACGGCGTATCGTTACATCCCTAAATATAATTTCTCAGTACAGGGGCAAAAAAATAGCAAAAATCTAATTATTCCGAAAAATCTAAAATGTTCCGAAAATTCCAAATGCAGCACATGTTCATTTGAAAATGCTCTAGAATTGCCTGAAATCCACAAAAAAATATAATTTAGATAAGAAAATCGGAAATCCGACAGAAATATAAACTATTCCGAAAAAAAAACGAAAATTCGATAAATTGGTCAGAATCGAAATTGCAGCTGAAGTACCTTAATTCCTCTAGAAATCCTAAATTTCACTAAAGAAATCGTTAATTTGCTAAAAATTTCAAGTTATTCTGAATAAATTGCAAATGCTTCAAAAATTCAATATGTATAGCATATTCGAAAATTCATTAAAATTGCTTTAACTATACCAGAAAACTACAAATTTAGTAAGCAAAAATTTAAAACTCGCCCAAAAGTTAAAGCTATTACATTGCTTTAATTTTACCAGAAACTTCTAAATTCACAAAAAATTCTAAAATCGAAAGAAAAACAATTCAAGTCAATCTGAGTAAATCGAAAACTTGACGTATAGCACATATTCGAATATGCACGAAAAGTGCAAAAACCTATAATCTCACTAAATAAATCGAAAACTCGCAGAAACAGAAAAAATAAAATATGGTTCGCTAAGAAAAACATGTTCGGAAATGCAGCAAAAGTGTTTTAGTTTCACCAGAAACTTTTAAATTCATAAACAATGGAAACCCCAAAAAAGTTACTCCGAAAAAACCGGAAATTTCTTAAAAATTCGACATGTTCGCAAATGCACCGAATAGCTTTAAATCCACCAGAAACATTCGCTAAAGAAATCGAAAAACTGGAAACAATTTAAGTGATTTCGAAAAATCGAACATTTTTCAAAAACTCTATATGTAATAAATGTTTAAAATGCATTAGAAGTGCTTTAAATCTACCGTGCACCTACAAATTTGCTAAAGAAATTTAAAAGTCGCAAGAAATCGAAAATACTCTGAAAAATTCGAAATTTTCTGAAAATTTTAATTAAAACCCATATTCGAAAGTCCACCAAAAGTACCATAAATACACCAAAAAGCCGTTTATCACAAAAAAAGAAAACTGGTTAGATTAAAAGATACTCCAAATTTTTTTTTTCTAAAAACTCGTGTCTTATGGGCTATTCATATATTACGTAACGCTCCGCCGGGTTATATACTGGGATCTGCCCCACTGTGTGCTACATCTATAGGAAGGTGCATAATAACAATTTTTTACACACTCCATTATTATCAACCCATCTTTCCTCGTTTTCATGTCGGCTGTGTTAAAATGTCTTACGTTTATTCTTACACATTTTTCTTTCAAAGCTACCAAAATCATCATTAGGCACGCATTTTAATCAAATTTTAACGGTAAAAGCAAACAAATAAAGAAAGTAGAAAGAATAAAGAATTATAGGCTAAAGTCCCAAAGAGAGAATGACAACAACAGCAACGAAAATCCAAGAAATTAAAAACACACTGTTTTGACTTTGAAGAAAGATTAAATTGGGTTAAGCGCACACATACACAAAAACAAGTTTGTAAATATTTACCCAGCAAACATTTTTTGCAGATTTCGGCCCACAATCTGTCAGATGCCGAATTCGTATCCGAAGTCGATCAGAAAACAACGAAAATCATATGTGTGTGGGCTTGACAAGAACACGAACCTCCTTGTCTGAGGAAATTTGAAAAACTTTGCCGCAATGTCTTAAAAGATTTCTGTACAAATTCGGAGGAATTTTCTAGGAAAATTCCAAACGAATTTTCGACATGTCTAACAAAACGTTAGCAAGCATTCTGATTTATTTACACAACAGAGGAGAAAAGTCGGAGCTAAATTTCGAAATTTATTAGAAAAGTCGTATAAAACTCGTACATAGAATCAAAATGTTGTAAGAGTTCTCTGACTCTTCTTTTTCTGCTACTTATGACAGCTCATCAGACAACATTTATAAGTTTAACAACTCAAATATTTGTGCCTAAACTCACAAGAGATCAATGGGAATCGTAAGACGTAGATCAAAAGATGTCCAGACTATTCTGTTAAATGTCTTAAAGAAAATTAACTTGCCTTCCGATAATGAAACTTTTCATAAAAATTCAACCAACGAAATGCTTTCACAATAATAATGAAAATTTTATTGGATTTGTGAAATTGTCATTTGGTTGATGAAAAATCTAATAAAATGGTTTCAACCAATGAAATTCTTTCACAGTATTAATGAAATTTTCATTGGATTTGTGAAATTGTCATTGGATTAATGAAAAAAATCTAATAAAATTATTTCAGCCAATCAAATTCTTTCACAATATCAATGCAATTTTCATTGGATTTGTGAAATCGTCATTGGATTATTGAAAAAATCTAATGAAATTGTTTCATTGATTTTATAAACCAAAATTCTTGTAGTATTATAGCCAGATTTTTTTTCTGATATATCAGAAAATGTGCAGAAACGTCGTACCAGTAAACTGCCGACTATTCTGTCAAATGTCTGAGGGAATTTCAGACGACTCTGTTGATTGTGTGGCAAAGCCTCAAATTTTTTCCGTAGTAAGACATGCCGGTTAAAACAAATGTTTGCTGGGTATATACCAGATTTCAAAGATACACTCTAACACACCTACTCATACCTGTTTTCACACAGATTCTTCCATACTCGAGTACACTCACAAGAAAGTATGCATTGCATACTTATGTGGTTTGTGTTAGCCAACTGAGCAGAAAAGAAAAATACAACAGAATAAGAATAAGCTTAAGAAAAAGCCATTCGAACGTCCAACTTTAATATGAACTAAAAACAAAACTGATAACACAAACATAAAAGCCAAAAATGACTTAACTCTGTCGATTTAAAAAGTCAAAGTCGGCAAAAGTAGCTGACTACTCAGTTGCAGAGGAAGACGGACCAGTTTAGTCTCTTTTTGTAAAACTTGTAACATCTGCTTTCTTTTCAAGATATGCCAGTGCAGCAATAAATAGAGAAGTTTCTTAAATGAAACTTTTGACGCCCAAAGTTGCTTAAGTAGAATCTACTTCATTGGTATGACGTATTGTGGATGGGGAAAAAAGTATGGCTTTTAAGCAATTCCACTTAATAAGAACAATATGGAAAACTTTTGACTTGTAGTGACATTCTGTAACTTTTAACAATAACAACATTCTTTATATTGTCAACTCATTAAGTTGTTTGCACTAACGATTGTACGATTCTGTGACTTCTTGTTAACAACATTGTTTAAATCTAACATCTGTTAAAATAAACGAAAAGCGCAAACGGGAATGGAACAAAATCAAATGAATTTGTGATTGATTGCCAAACAGTGTACATTCATTCATTTCTTTATTTTTGCGAAATAATTGTTAAATTAAGTTTTATGATAGTTTTTTTATAGAAATATTTTTATTCATACGTAAAAGTTGTTAATGTCTGTATGTTGTTGTAAAAAAATAAGTTAAATTTTTTGCATAAAGTACGTGCTACGGCTGCACAGCTGGCTCTTGTCTATTCGATAACAACAGAAAAATTATTGTCGCTAGTTAAGCAACAGCAAATATTGTTAAAAAATCTACGGAATGGAAAAATCGTTAATTTGCTTGTTAAATTTTTTAACAATGACAACTATCGCTGTAACTTGCCGACAATTTCAAGATTTAAATAAAATTTTGGTACATGCTACAATGGGCCTGATTGTGTAAGGGTGAGGCGTAAACGCCTATGTAATTTAAAAAAAAAATTAAACAAAAGTTTGTTTAAAATAAATTTAAATTTTCAGTAACTTTCCTTTACTGAATCAGTGAATTTATTGCTTGCCTTTTATTTAGGGTGCAAGTACCAAAACCAACAACAAAAACCAGTTTTCTGTTGCATAAAAAAGCAACGCCGATGACGACATGCACATAAATAACAACAACAACAACAATGATAGCCAAATGTATACGATTGTAAAAAGTTTGTTTACTGACTGAATCAATTCGATAATGTTGTTGCGTTCTTTGTCATTCATTTTTTTATAGTATAGATCAGACATCACCATGCTAAGCCACCGGTGCCTGAGTACTTTTCGAAATTTTCACATATACAATACGACTGTTAACGAAGCTCACTACAAAAAGTGTAATAAACTATAATTTCATTCAATTGTATGCTAGCTTTCAAACAAGCAGGTCACCGTCGCAGGTCACCGTTGCTTTTTTTATGATAAAACAAAACCAAAATACATAGTTGAGATTGAAAAGAAAAAAATAGATCTCAACTGAGTAGTTTCATGTCTCTCAATTTTTCAGCATTTGCAAAAACACCAATGCATTCTTATTTCAAGTGCTCCTCTTCGTGAGGACATCCGCCTTAGAAAAACATGTAGAGTTGAACACATATAGCAAAATAAACTTTTATAAATGCTTAATGGAGGGTGATGTTATTATTTAAAACTTATAAATATTAAAAAAAGTTTTTATTGACTCAGACAAAAGGTTTGCTTAATATATTAAACAAATCCAGTAAATATTTTTGTAAACTATTGGTTGGTTTGGTTTATGAATTCAGGCAAAAATATTGTTTGATATATTATAGAAAATACGGTAAATATTTTTGTTTGATTCAGTAAACTATTTTGTTTAGAATTTGTAAATATTTCTAGACAAATTGTTTTATAGATTCAGACAATTTGTTCACTGAAAAAAGTGTTTTTTTCCAAAGAAATTGTTGAGATATTTTTGTCTGTATTTACAAATTTGTTTGTAGATACATTTCTAGACAAAATATTTACTCATTGAAAGGCTTCGCCAAGCACAGATTTTCTGGTAACCGTTGACCTAATGGCATTCCATTAGTGGATATTGTGACAGCATGGACATTATGACATATTTTTGTGTGTCGCTTTGATAATTAAACTATTAAATTTGTTGAACCATATGAAATACTCATGAACACTGATGTGCGGCTTCCGAAAAGAGCATTGTTATGTTCTGCAGTGGAAGTTGTGGAATTAATTAATGTTAATTTTTTCTTTGATATATATTTGCAATTATATCTCATGTTGACTTCCTTTTGCGAAAAATTTTCAAGAACTTTAAGCCTAATAACAATTAGTTTGTAAAAACCAATTTAGTTAGAAAATTATCACAGTACATTATTGTATTTTTTGATTAGATTGCAAACAAAAACCAAATTGTTTAACTTAATTTTTTGAAAGACTCTTTGCGCCAAACACTGAACACTGCTAATGTTTCAAAACTATAATGAAAAATGAATATAATGCGGACTTTACTTTTACCCCTACCCAATATATATGTATATGATGAAATAACATTTGGACATACATGCATATAATATGTATATATACGATCATTTTTAGTTAGAATCTCATTTTATAATAAATACTACATACTTGCTTTCTAGTCTCTAAGAAACTGTAAATAAAAAGTAAAGAACCAGTATTGAACTGCAAGCCGTGACATTATGGCCAAAACTAGAGACTAACTTGACTGACCGACCACAACACATAAAGAAGAGTACATCACTTGCAAGAAAAACGAAAATGTTTCTAACGTTGCGTGGTCATTTAATGTGGGTCAAAACGTCAATTAATGTTTTTTGTGTGTATGGCTTGAACGATGGTTTTAAAATCTTTGAAAGTTTTGTAATATTTTACAGGTGGTTTTGTTACCACAACAAATGCATTAACATTAAAGCAGCTTCTTCGCATTAACACAAACATGAAATTCTTAATGTTTGAGTTGCCTGCAGTGCGTTTGAAAGCTTAAGAGGTAAATTTTTAGGCCACAACCCTTTTGAAATTGCTGAACTGGAAAAAGGTCCTAAAAAGTTAATTGAAATATACGCAGCTGTTTTTGAAGGTTAAAAAAGTTTGTGGAAAGATTTAATTGAAATTTGTTTATGATATACTATGAGTATATTGATTAGTTCATGGGATTAACTTGAATTGCTTTCATTTCATTATTGCTTTAAGTTTAAACCAAATGTTAGTGTTCTAAGGAATAAATCTTATTTATGTGACACATTATCGTATAAAATTAATATTTCAGTTAACGAGCAAAAAAAAACAGCATAAAAGTCACATAAAATATTAAGGATTATGATGTATTTATATGCTTAAACTTTATACTTTCTTTTCATACATTATACTTAATTTAATATTTTAATGTTTGCATTTTAAGAACAAGAAAAGAAAGTTAGTGAAAACCATACAAGTAATCAATGTGTACTTAAGATTTAAACATTTTTGTAAAAAATTTCCTTAATAATAATCTAAAAAAAGGGGCATTCATAAATGTGCTGAACACATTTTATACCTTAAACGTAAGACTTACAAGATTTCCTATGCCGAGTACTAATTGTGAATAAGTACGAAGTTAACCCTTGTTAAAGTTTTCAATGATTTCTAGCGTACAAGTTGAGTCTGGAGCTTGGTTGTCTTTGAAGACCTATAGTAAAACTTTATGGCCAACATTCTTGTAAAACATTTCTTTCCCGCAATCTGCCTTTTTAGGGGTGTTTTTTACGAATTTTTAGAAAAGAGCCAAAAAGATCATTATATTGGGCAGCTAGAGGGTTAATATGTTCCACAAAAATGTTTACCCTATTATTTTCAACAAAGTTTCTGAACATACCCTACACCTCAGATGTAAAGAACAAATAGTTTCATGTACCGATATGCTGCACGAACATGCCAAAAGGGGGAATATTTTTATCCAACACTTTAACCTTCTAAATCTTCGTTGTGTGGGTCTTTTTGTCCCTTTCTTAACAATGGGGCAAAAAAACTTTCCCTCAGTGGCGATACAGCAGGCTGAAATGTTCTACTAAAATATTTATCTTAAAATTATATTATAAGTCTTCAAAAACATCCAAGCTCTAGACTCAAATTCAATGCCAGGAATAATTCAAAACTTAAAATGTGTTTAAGGGTTAATTTCGTTCTTATTCACAATTAGTGCTCTGCATAGGAAATCTTGCAAGGCTTACGTTTAAAGTATAAGATGTTTTCAGCACTTTTGTGTAAAACACCATGAGGAACATTTCAGCCCGCTTTATAGCCGTTCCAGGGGGATTTTTTGTCCGTTTCGCAAAATTTTACTCGTGGGCCACGATTCGTGGCGGTTTACATAAAAGTGCTGAGCACATCTTATACCTTAACTCTTGTTCGACAATGTCGACAAGCCGATGCCGATCTCTTATTTATATTGAAAACAAAAACAAATTAAAATTTTTTATAATTGCTTTCAATATTAATATGCGATATGGACTTGTCGACATTGTGGAACAGGCAGTAAACCTCAGGCTTACTAGATTTCCTATGCCGTGTCACTGTAACTATGTGCAAAAAGTGGGAAGGGTAGGGCGGAAAGATTTAACTCTCCCTAAAATGAGTTAACTTTCAAAATGCCGTACATATTTATTATTGTGGTGCCCTTTGCAAAAAAAATTAATTTTTTGTACAGTGTAATTCGTCTAATAAATACGTGAATAATAACAAAATACACAGAAAATGGTCAGCATAGGAAATGATCTGTTCTTAGGTTCTGCTTCTGCTATCGGAATGATTATCATATTTCCAGTTTTTTTCCTTAATAAAACTAATTTCATAATTTCCATTATTTTTCCTTGACTTGACTTTTCTACATTTTAAGCTTCAAAGCCCACTTTATGTAGTCTCTGATTTATGTTGTGTATTTTATCTCTTTACAACTACACGCTTAAAGAATTATTTACGTATGTATTCATTAGGGAAAAAAATGTTATCTAACCTCCTTGCAACTTCCTGTAGGCAACCTTGTATTACAAAATACTATCAATTTCTTAACACGCCACATTTCCTGGAAATCAAGAAGAAAGAAAATAAAAAAAAAACAAAAACCTGAACAACATAAACAAGAACAACCAACTACGCAATTTTCGCGCGAAAAAATAAGAAAAGGAGTAAATTCAATTTTGTCTGTGTTATTTTCAACTTTGAATATTTTTCGTGTTCGATAGTAGAGTGATGATATTGGATTCCAAATAAAAATATAAATTCTTTTGCAACAGAAACTTATTATGTTAAATTAAGCGCCATCTAGTGTTGAAATTACCTTAGCATTACGGAGTTGTTAGCATATTATGCTGAGCATATAACTTTAGAGCAACTCTGAAATGTATTTTATCGCTGTAAAATCTAACGAAAACAATTCGTCTGTCATTCCGAATTAAAATTATTCCGATCATAGTGTCTAACATGTCTCAATATTTATTTAATTTTATAAACCACCATTGAATTAAATAATACTGTTTCCCTTAAGAGAATGCCCTTTCAATGAAATGTCTTCTTTCAAATCTCTGTAACAAACGGACTTATCCCAAAGTAGGAAATAAGGATGGTGATTTAAGTTGGCGACGACGACGACGACGACGACGATGATGATGGTGATGAAGTGAAACCTCTAGAAAAATGCATGCAATTAATTGCATTTAAACTACTACGTTGTAAAATTTTGAAAAAAGAACTTAAATGGAATGAATGTATAATACGAGTACTTAAGGCAGCAACACGAATAAATAGTACCCTGTTTACAAAACAAAACAAAAAGGAACTATGAGTAAAAAAAGGCTAAACGAGCATTAAGAAGAGATCATAATACGTGTTTAGCACGCAATTGACCAAGTAGCCAACCATGTTAAGATGGTAAAGATGAACAAAAACCAAATAAAACATACCGTGAAAAGAAATGTTAGTAAGAGGATAGAATATAACTATAATTCCAAACAGAGGGATCAATAATTTTTCTTACAATTAAGAAAGATTTCATCACTCTAATAATAAGACCGAATAATAAGTGAAATGAGTTCTAGAAAATAAATAACCTGTGCATATTTATCTCAAAGTCATACTAGTGATAAGAAACTTGCCAGTTGTTTAAGCGTGTTGGTGTTTTTGTTGATAGCTATAATGCAGTGTTGTGCTCAGTTGTGTGGTTTGTTGTTGTTTATTTTTATGTGATCGTCTTGTGCAAATGTAAATAGCCTAAAAATAGCCGATAATCTGAGTTTTACCAGCAGAAATTGCATGCCTCTGCTTTAAGTCCATCTAGTGTACAGAGTAGTGATGAATATGTACTGGCATGATTGATGACCGAAAACCTTTAATACATATACACGAATTGGTAAAACCAAATTCCTAGCATAAGACTATAAAATTACAATAAGAAATCAAAAGGAGCAATGCAACTCATTAATTCGCAATAACTTAAGATTCTTAAAAAACCAGCTGAACATATTTCTTACTCTGTTCTCTCCACCACATTGGGCGAAGATTAAATGAATCGCAAGGAATAAAAATGCAAACAGCAGAGAGCAAACAAGAAAAATGTAAATAAATTAAATATTTGTACTCACCTAAATTGGCATAAACATTGTCAGACTTGCTTTTAATCGAACCGCTTTGTTCTCCAATAATACGGATGTTATTAGCTGGCGTAGGTTTGGGTGAGGAAGTCAACATTTTAAAATTGTTTGTAGCTGATGTAACATTATGGCTGTTGCTACCATAACCCGCGGCGTTGGCCATCATGGTTAAAGAGTTGTTGCTGTTGTTACTATTATTGCTGGCATTTGCTGTATTTGAAGTGGCCAGAGATATTTGTTGTTTTCTTCTAAGCTCCGCACTTTTTGGTGGTGGTGGTCTTGCTGGCTTGTTAACCTCATGACTACGATGACTGTCTAACGAACGTAACGGAGGAGCGGGTGGTTTGGCCGTTACAACGGCCACCGTTTGGGCAGTGACTGATTCATTGGTTTTTGTTATATCCTTGACCACTTCCACGGCAGTGGTATTAATATCTATGGGATGAATAATGACTAAACGTGGCTTGCCGGCTACTCCGGCATCATCTCCCGTACAAATTTCCGAATAAATACTCTCTTTTTGCTTGGTTAGATTTTCCGTAGTTTTGTTCGTGCCCATGCGCAGGAATTTTTTAATTGAAAATTTAGTTTTTGTTTTATTATTTGCCATCGATTTCTTGTCCTGCTGGGAGGCTACATTTAGATTTGTTATAGACATTGATGTAGTTACCGATTTACTACTGGAAACTTCGGCTAGATTTTCTTCTGACAATGAGAAATTTTTGGGATTTCGTGGTATAGGTTCGGGTGTCATGGATTGTTTGTGGTTCAGTGGTGGCACAGCATTTTGTAATTGCAAATTCTTAATGGCATTGCTGCGTTGAGTGGCAAAAGTGTTAAGACTACGAAATTTGGGATTAATGGTGGCCCTCTCCCTTTTGTCTTTCTCCTTAATAATGGCTGCAGCTGAATTTTTACCCACCGTTCCACTGTTGGAAACAATTTTTCTGGTGTATATGGTTGATGATGACGATGAGGAAGAGTTTGAGTTGTTTAAAGAGTTGTTTTCTGTTGAACCGGAAGATGCTGTAGACGTAGATGATGATGATGATGTCGTGTTAAGCGTTTCTGTTTTGCTTTTAATATCTTCTTCATTTTTGGCTAAAGCAAGAGCTTGTGTTTCAGCTTGTGTTGTTTGTTTTTGTGCTTGCGTTTGTATTTGGGTTTGTGTGTCTTTATTGTTTTGTTCATCGAATTCATCGTTAATGTTGTAGTCTTTTTCGGGTGTAGGAGGTGCGCTTGTTTTCATATCCATTGGTGGATTTGGTGCTTTACCCTTTTTTAGTTTGCCGTCATCTTTTAATGAGTCATTGTCTAAACACTCTGAAGATTTTGACATGACCATTTGCAGCTGCGAGATTACTTGCTGTTGCTGCTGTTGTTGTTCAATAGTAGCTGCTGGTGGTGTTGGTCTTTTGCTCATAAATGTTTTCATGGGCGTTTGCATTGGCGATACTAAGGGCTTAGCGGGTAAATCGGGTTTCTTTAATAAAACTGGAGGATGTTGTTTCTGCAAACCATGCAGGAAAGAGGGTCGAGCATCAATGACTTTGGAGGAAGGCGGAGGAGATTTAGGTAATTCTGGCAATTGTTGGCAATCTTGAATTTCCAAACTGCCATCGGGATCCGCACTGCCATCTGGTTCTCCATGAAGCTCTCGTGACTTTTCCATACTAAAGTTGGGCTTATCAGTAACCGAACTTTTCACCTCCTTGAGTAGTAGCATGGGATTTTGATCGGTTATTTGTATGTCTTCATAATCAGAATTATTCGTACTGGCACTAAGTTTTTTCTCCGTTCTAAGTCTTTCTCTTTCCTTCTCTGTTACGTTAATATTTTTGTAATCATGGCCTATGCTAATGCCAATGCCCGAATCTGATTCACTGCGTATCATATTGTAGGAAGTTTCCTCATCACTACTGCCATCAAAACTACTGGCTGTTGAATCCAAAGCATCGTCAGAGCTACATTTGGTTACAATTAAGCCATCAGAAGTTATTTTACTGGTCATAAAGTTTCCCTCATGTAAATTATAAGAAGCTGCCCGTGTTTTAGATGACAAGAGCATATCGGTTATATATTGGGAACTAGAAAATATATTCGATTGTTCTTGCGAATCTGTTTCAGTTATTTGTTTGCTAGTTTCCTTGACTTCATATTTACCATCCGGTAAATTTTCATAGGTCTGTGAAGTTTCCACCACATCATAATAAGCAGAAATGCCATTCTCGGTATCTGAGCAATTGCTGTCAGTATCGGAGTATTTGTGGAAAACATTTACTTTAGGTTTGATCTGGTCTTTGGTAATGGGTGAATGGCGAATGATCGGTTTTTTAAGGTCGAGAAATGGCTTGCTATCCAGCGACTCGGTTAAAGTGCCAATTTCAAACTTAATTTTAGAATTGGTGGCCATCGTAGAAGATACAGCTGATGTAATAGTCTTTGATTCTGAAGCCAATTTTTCATTTTGATTCTTTTCCAAAGTCTCAGATATTTCATCTAGCAAGGACTTTTCCATGGCTCTTTCTATAGGTGGACTATTTTTACCATCAGTTTCAAGAGAATGCACTGATTCGTGTGTAGCTTTCGAACAAGATGTAGAGCCTGCTGATATGGAGGAAGAAGATGTGGTGGTTATGGTTTTCTTAATTGCACCCGTTAAAATAGACTTTTCAGTTTTCACTTCTGTAGTTTTAGTTTCAAATTTAGCTTTCACCGTAGAGGTTGAGGCCGTCAGTTGGGTAGTAGCCACAGGAGACTTCGTAATCTCTCTCATTTCGCTCGAGCAGCCAAAAGGTATAACATTTATTTGTAAAGTTTGCTTCTTACCCTCCTTATCCACTTGAGGAGCACCTAGTTTTAAAGCAGCAAATGATTTTTTAATGTTTTCTTGGACATCTCCCAATAAATTGCCATTATTCATATTGAAATCTGTATTTGCTCTTGTTATTCGTTTCAATTCTAAAGATTCCTCATCATCGGTACCCAAAGCCTTGTCATCATCTCTGTCATTGGCCAAATTCATGAAATCATGATCATCATCCGAATCATCGGACCACTCACCACCATAACCAATAATTTCTGAGAGATTTTTCGGAAAGCTAACTTTAACTTTATATTTGGACTTGTTGGTAACATTTGCAGTCGTCTGGCTTGATTTCTTTATTATACTCCTTACTGGCCTTTTGTGTTTATTCGGATAATCAGTCTTGCGGCTGTCATGACTGCCAGTTTTCGTACTTAATAAACTAGTAGTCGATGTTGTTGATGTCGCCAAAGATGTGGAGAAGGATTTGTATTTGGAAGAAGCTGCCATAGCGACAGCTTGTTTATGTTCATCTTTTGATTTAAAGCAATTGGAGCATAAATCTTTCTTCCACGCATTTTGCGAAAAATGTGTACAAATGGACGAGGACATTGTGATAGGATGATTGCTGAGTTTTTTTTGTTGCAAAGAACACTATAAGTCCATAATCTGAAAAGAAAATAACAAAAAAAAAAAATAAATTAGTAGGTTTTTTCAAGAAATTCGCAATAAATGAAATTCATTTGCTGTTGATTAATCATTGTCTATATGCATTTCATTGGTGCTTTACCAGATTGTCAGTAGACTTCAACCACACTTTCGAACAGTTACAAACCCCTTATTATATGTACAGACTTTCAAAAAACCATTTTAGAATTTGCAAATGATTTGCAAAAACAAGCATAGTAGGCTTGGAAACTTATACAAAACCTAGCAAACAGTTTGTATTCGATATGAATCTATTTTATTCTTCTACACCTTTATACAGTTAGAAATCCATTGAATAACAATAAAAGTATTTATAAGGCAAAATGAAAAATAAAATTCAAATCAAACCTTTAAGAAATTTATTATTTAACATATTGTCATAATTTTATTTTAAATCAAATTTATTTCTTGATGATTTATTATTGTCTATATGCATATCATTGGTGCTTTACCAAATCGTCATTAGACGCCTGTAGAAAAATAAAATAGATTCATATAGAATGCAAATTATTTGCTGGGTTTTGTACAAGTTTCAAAACCTACTATGCTTATGTTTGAAAATCATTTGCTAATTCTCAATTGGTTTTTGAAAGTCTGTACATATAATAAGAGGTTGTAATTGTTTAAAAGTGCGGTTGAAGTTTACTGACTATTTGGTAAAGCACCAATGAAATGCATATAGACAATGCCTAACCATCAGCAAATAATTTTCATTTAAAATAAAATGATGACAGTATGTCAAATAATAAATTTCTTAAAGAAATTTGCAATATTTAAAAACGAAGTACTTGAACTTCCTTTCACCCAATTTCATTTTATCAAGCGCTATATTTTACATTATGTATAATGTCAATGTCTTGTTGTATAATATAAACCTTTAAATTAATTTTTAAGAAAACATCAGGGTTGAAAACTATATTATTTTCTAATAAAGAAATCTTTTTCGTTTCGTGTGATCACATTCCAAAATTTAAATTTAAAGTAGCAGATGTCAAATTTTACTACAATAATCAATTAACTTTCTCTCTCAGTCAGTCCACCCTCCGCTCTTTAAACTTTATTAAGATAATTAGCAGAAGCATTCGGCAGCATCCGCATTAATAAACTCTACTGACATAACATTACACTTAAATGGAGGTATAACTCTGACAAAAAATATTAAAAAAACAGATATGCCAATGTACTTATCTGAATGAATTCAGTATGTTCATATTTCAAAAGATATTCAAAGAAAGAAAAATAAAGAAGATCGACCATCACTTTTGCCGCATGGCAAGACTGACTGACTCATTTCATGATGTGTGTGTAAGTTTGTATGTATGCCCGCGCTGCTTGTACTATAAAAAATATTTTTAATTCAATTTTAGTTAATTATACCCTGATTCTACTGTTTACATCGTTTTCCCCTATGAAATCGAGTAATAAATGAATTTACAAACACTTAAGGTATGGTCAGACTGCGTAAATATGTGACTTAGGTGAAATTTTAGGTAAATACTCGTTAAATTAAAATTCAGACAGAAAAGAACCATGCACAGACACCTTGATAAAGTGCTGAAGCTATGTAACCTCCTACTACCAAGACGACTAATTTTTTTTAGCAGTCCGCCTATTATAGACCACTAACCGACCACACTGAAGAATTTCGTTTCATAAATCCCATGAACGGTTTCATTACAATTTCTTTTTACAACATAAATATGTAAAATTTCATATATATTGTAAATTAATTTCATCAGAATTGCTTTATTAGCTTTCATTAATAATGAAATAATTTCATTTAAGCAATAAAATAATTTCATTAGCATAATGACACAATTTCGTTAAAAGAATAACATAATATTATTAAAATAATGAAATAATTTCATTAAAATAATGAAATAATTTCATTAAAATAATGAAATAATTTCATTAAAATAATGAAATAATTTCATTAAAATAATTAAATAATTTCAACAACATAATAAAAACATTTCATTGAAATTGTGCAATAGTTTCTTTAAGATGATGATGAAATAATTTCGTCAAAATAATGAAATATTTTCATTAGCTTAGCGAAATTATTACATTGGATAATTAAATTTTCATCAATATAATTTTAGCGAAACCTGTTTAATTAATCCATCGAAGCATAACGTTTGTTGAGTTTTAATGATGGTTTTAATTGAATTGATGTCGAAATTCACAAAATTTATGAAAAAAAATTTTTCAGTGCACAGTCGCCAAGACATCTTGGTCGAGTAGCAACAGCATCTAGAAAAATCAGGCGCGGTGGTCCGAACATTGAGTCCCGTTACAATCATCACCTATTTCTTCAATCCTTCTTCCTGCGAATTTTAGTATAAACAACAGTCACCATGTACTCTCGACTTAGATCTCACCAAGGGGTTTTTAGGTTGTTCGATTCGAAAAATAAAACCGGTCGAAACTAATATCCGATTCGAAAGCAAAATGGTATTATATAATACGTTCGTATGTGATAGAGTGTTGAATAGAGTGTGCTGTTGAATGAGATGGTTAGCGCGTTTACTACAAGCTCTGAGGTCTTGAGCTCAATACAAGTTTCAGGCAAGCTAACATTTTTCTGATGTGCATTGGTGTGTCAGTGTGTGTTGATTATTGTTGAACTGTTAAAGTGATGAAGGCATAGCACTGATCACAGCGCCCTCCTTCGTCGGTAGTGTAGCAGAATCGCCGGCGAAGCAAAAGAACTAATAAATGGCTGAACAGCTTATACAAATTAATGACTTTACTAGACACCAGAGAGGCTGCAACACTGCTCTATAAAAGAATTTCCAAAAAAGGGCAATAGCTGAGCTGTAAGTGAATTACGCTTTCTATCTCTCTCTCTCCCACTGTTTTCGCTACAGTATCCCTTTCTCAAAGAAGGTAACACATTAATTACTTAACTGGTAGGCAGTAGTTGGCTCATTGTGTTAGAAAAATGCACGATGTTGTTGGCTTGCCTGAAACTAGTCTCGAACTCAAGATCTCAGGGTTTGTAGTCAAACGCGCTAACTACTCAGCCAAATATTAAATTTAATTGAAAATTTTGTATTCAATACAATGTGGCATAACCTAAAAAGCCTTGACGTCTTTCATACGTTCAAACAAAACTTTATTATTTACACACAATTGATATGTAACACATTTTTATAATTTTACATTATTGGTGGACTTCACTCAACATTCGGTAACTGTTTACTCGTTAAATTGGTAAAATTTCCCATACATTTTGCTGTCAGAAAATTTTAAAATTAATTTTACAATAATAAAATATATGGAAAATTTTATCAATTTAACGAGTAAACAGTTACCGAATGTTGAGTGAACTCCACCATTATGTATTTAATTTAAAGTCCCTGGATATCATTGTTAAAAAAAACGGTAACACCAATTAAAATAAACAGTGATTTAATTAAAATATTCATTATTTTATTGAGTAAACAGTTAATTGGAAGCAATTGGAGAGGTACTTTCTCGCCACTGTCATAAGGGTGGGCAATAAAGGGAAATAAATGTATTTATTGGCTGCATCCAATATTCATATACTTCGTTTCTATAACTTAAATATTAAATGAAATAAATTTAGTTCTTTATGAAAAAGATAAACCTTTTGTCAACGTTCCCTTACTATTTTATAAAATGACTAGTTTTCGAACAAATTAGCCAAAGTTTATCTTTTACCGGAGTCTTTAGCCTGCCACAGCTTTTTTACATATTAATGTCTTTAATAAATATATTTTTAATATAAATGGTATCGGTAAATTTTGAAACTTTTTAATCAATAAGCAGAATTTGTAATACAAATTTACAGGTAACACAAAATTGTCGAAATATCTTCAACAAGTTCCGTTTTTGTTAAAATTTTATTTAACAAAACATTTAAAATGTAAAAATGTTTGGATATAAACCCGTACAGTTCGACTAACACTCATAACTTAATCACAATAACAGTTTTAGGGCTTTCTACAGCAATTATAATTTGTAGGCCGTCATATAGATTAGCTTTTCATATGAATGGCTTATTAAAATTTTAAATAAATGTTACTTCAGTTTAAATTCTCAACTGATTATTCTGTTAACGTTTCTTTAAATCATGCAACGAGTGAATGAGTAAATGAATGAATGAATGGATGGAATGGAGGTGTTGTGGTACTCATATCAATGCCTTTCTGCTTCAACTGCTTTGGGATGGCTATTGTTCTTGAAATCTTTGAATAAAATCATCTACTAGTATTTGACTATTTGTATGTCACCTCAAATCAAACAATCACTGACTTCTCCACAAACACGCATGGTCTCAGGAAGTTTTTCACATACGAGAGGTTGGTGTCGGTGCATTTATTTATATTGAAAATTTTCATTTTGATTTAATTTCAACTCATTTCTTCTGCATTTTCATATCATTTGCTAACCAAACATCAGCCAGCCAACCAACCTACACTTTCCAAATCATTCGACTGTGAATAACTAAGTTAATAAAAGTTTACTTTTTGGTTTGCTTTCTTCGAATCTACTTCTTTATATTTTTATTCATCGTATTAGGTTTTACTTTCAGTTTTTTTTTTGTGTTTTTGTATGGAAATTTTCTTTAACTTGAACTCATATTGTGGTCAAAAGGGTTAAAATTTTTTTTGTGTTTTTGGAGACGAAGAATTTAGATAAGAATTTGTTGCAGCTGTCAATGATATTTAGAATTTCACTTTCAGCTGTTAAATATATCATGGCTGAATGATACTGAAATTACACATATTTAATTTTAGAATTTAATTTTTTGTGGAACATTTTTGAAAGTTTTACAGAGAAATGAAATGAAATTTCACAAAAAGAGCCAACACTTTTTCTACAGAAAATGAAATTTGTTTTATAAAATTTGAATAAAAAAAGTAGCGATATAATCATAAAAAAGGGCTCCTTGAAAAAGTACCCCAAACTGAAAAATGAAAAATGGCCCCAAAATTTTTTCAGTAAAAAAAAAACATTTTGGGGCCATTTTTCCTATTTTGGGGCCATTTTTCACTTTTTATTTATTTATTTGGTGCCACATTTTTCCTATTTTGTGGCAATTTTTAATTTTTTATTTTTGGGCCATTTTGCTTAGTTTGGAACCATTTTTCGTAAAACGAGATGAGGAAATATTCCTGCAGAGCCGGCCTTTGGCCAGACTTAAAAGTTTTTTCCTCTCCGCATCAAGAAAAGCGGCTTCGCTGAGGAAAGACTCTTGTATAGCCGGCCTTTGGCCGGGCTTAAAGGTTTTTTCCTCTAGATATATCGAAGAACGGCTTCGTGGAATAAAGATTTTTGCATAGACGGCTTTCAGCCAGGCTTAAGGGGTTTTTCCTCTCAGTATAATGAAAAGTTTCTTCGCTGAGTAGAGATATTTTCATATCCGGCCTTTGGCCGGACTTAAGGACTTTTTTCCCTATGTATATAGAAAAGCGTCTTCGATAAATAAAGACTTTTGAACAATCGACCTTCAGTCAGGCTTAAGGGTTTTTTCCTCTAGATATATCAAAAAGCGGCTTCGCTCAGTTAAGATTTTTGCATAGCCGGCCTTCGGACGGGCTTAAGTGTTTTTCCTCTAGGTATATCGCTGAGATTTTTGGATAGCCAGCTTTCGGCCGGGCTTAAAAATCTCGTCCTTTAGGTATGTGGAAAAGTGGCTTCGTTGGCTAAGGGATTTTTGCATAGCCACTTTTCGATATACCGAGAGAGAAAAACTCTTAAGCCCGTCCAGGCAAAATCTTTACTCAGCGAAGCCGCCTTTCTATATACCTGGAGGAAAAAACTTTTAAGCCCGGCCGAAGACCCGCTATGCAAAAATCTTTATTCAGCGAAGGCGTTCTTCGAGCGGATAAAGTCCTTGGTCAAAACTACCTGAAGGTAGATTATAATGGCAATAGCTAATAAAATATGGCCTTATTTCCCATATGTTCACTTCTTGTATATGGCGTTATTGCCGAATAGCATGGAGAATCATGTGCTATTATGGCTCTGCATCCAAAAATGGCCCCCAAGTTTCTATTGAAATCAACAAAAAAATATTTTTGGCGCCATTTTTCCTATTTTGGGGTGATGTTTCATTTTATATTTTCTAATTTGGGGCCATTTTCCCTATATTTTGTGACCATTTTCCCTATATTTTGGGGAAATTTTTCATTTTTGAGTTTGGGGCCATTTTTCATTTTTAATTTTGAGGCCATTTTTCATTTCATGGAAGACGAAAAATGGTCCCAAACTTAAAAATGAAAAATGGCCTCAAAATATAGGAAAAATGGCCCCAATACAAAAAATAAAAAATGGCCCCAAAATTGGCGTTGTTGTTATCAATAGAAAATTTCGGGGCCATTTTTTATTTTTGGTTTGGGGCCATTTTTTATTTTTGGTTTGGGGCCATTTTTTATTGGTGCCATTTTTCATGGAGCCTCATAAAAGGGATAGATAGGTATTGATAACGATGTCGAAGATGAATCCCGATTGATTATTAGGTTAAGGTTCAAATCAAAAATTTTGTATTTGTTGTAGATTAATGCTAGTCTTTAAGCGTCCATTTTGTTGGCATTTATTCCAACTCATCAGTGAACTTCATTCATAGTGGCAGAAGTCTGCTGATGAGTTGGCAAAAGCACCAACTTCATGCGGGCAAGTAGACTAGCTTAGCCCACAACAAATAATAATTGTCTTCCTAAAATTTTAAATCATCGTTTTTAATAAAAATAAGTTAGGGTAACCTGAAACTCTTAAATATACCCGGTTGATCTGGGAGTGAATTAAAAAAAAATGCTGCACTCAGAAAAAAAATACCAATGTAAAATCAACATGTCGCAATGTTGATTTGAAATTATATAAAATTTATGAGAAATAATTTCTTGTTTAAGTGTGTTGGTGTGTATTTGCTTTGTTCATAGCTATTATGCACATTGGGGCTTTTGCAAAGTAAATAGTAATAGATCTGGAACTTCTAAAATGCTGATTGGATGTATCTGAAACTTCGAATATCTTTAGAGGAGCAGTCAGGTTTCTAACGCGTATATCGGTGGCCATCTGTTTTGAGCACGAGTCGGGTGCTATTGGGCCAATGTCCTCACATGTGTTTCCGTAGCTATCACAGCTTTGAAGATATTTGACTTTAAAAAAAAAATATTTTTGTTAGATTTTAAATTAGAAGTCAGCATTTGATTCTTGACAAAATTTTAAGTAAAATGGGAGAAAAAAACTTTTATTACCTGCATTCTTGAAGTAGGAAAAAGGCTACAAATTCAAAATTTTGAAATTGACGTGAAAAAGTCATGTTTTTCTTTTTAAAATGTATCTTCATTATTTTCAATTTTGTTTAACACATTCATTCCTTAATCACATATTGCAAAAGGCAATCCATAGACAATGTGTCTAGCGCCAATTAGTTTATAATATAAAGTTTATATTTTGGACATGGCCGAAAATCGTCAATTTTAAAAATATTTTTTGTGTTTAGGGTCAAAAAAATTGTGACGATGGATTTTGAAAAGTCTAACTATAACGTCTTATAATGTAGATAGTTCTAAAAATTTTATCAAAAATTGAAGAGGGCCTATTCATAAATGTGGATATACGCGCTGATCTTCTGAAAAATTAACAATTTAAGAAAAATTATAGTTTTGTACCATAAAAAATATATAGAAAAATAATTTTATCTTCCTTATTCAATAACTATTTGGCCAAGCTTTAGGTCTTTTTAAAAATTAATTTAATTTAATATAATCCAATATTTCGCTAACAATTTGTTAGCATCATCAGGAAAGTAGGCAGTTGAAAATTAAATATTTATTTTATTTAAAAGTTATTTAATTAGTTTGGTTTAAGTTCGTTTTCAATTTAATCTTTTGATTAAATTATTTTTATTTTAAAAAGAAGTTCTAAAGCATGTAAATATTGAACATTCAAAGAAAGATTTGGCTGTACCGAAGGTTGAACTGATATCAGATGTTTCGAGACCACCACAGTCTTCTCATCAGAGTTCTTTTCGACCTAGGCGACACTGCCAGCGAAGGCAGCAACAACCAAAGAGCGAAAATTCTATTACTTTATACCACTTAACAGATGAGTCGCCATCTCATGACTATTCTCGGAAACAAAGGTTCTGTACTTCACTATATTTTTCTTATGATGCTCAAACTTTTTAAAGCTTTTTGATTTCTGTCACTACTTGCATGAAATATCATCGATATTTTCAAATGCTTGGGCTTTTTGAATGCTTATTTCTGCCCAACTTATTTCAATTTGTCTTTTTCTCAGTGTACACTTACTTCATAAAAGTGTACTTCTATCGTTAGTGTTTTGTAGAGCAAAAATAAAATAAAATTTACTGTTTGAAATTACACGTTCGTTAAATTTTGTAGTTTATTTCTTCCTTTTATTTTAACGTTACGAATGCTGTGATGATGCTGATGATGTGATGTTGTAACATCAAAACATTAATAAAACACTGGGTGCTTTAGTTGCTTAATAATTTATTTGTTTCGTTTATAAAACATTTATTCAGACAGGCAGACAGACACTTACAGAATCTAGTAAATTTTATTCAGATTTTTTTCTCTCCATATTTTTAGGTCATTATTGCAACCAGTTTTTATCGTTTTAGTTTCGATCTTCTTTTTCGTTTTGCTGTTTTAGATCTAAAAAGTTGGATAAGTTTCTAAACAAACGTTTATAATGAGCTGTTTTGAAAAGATTTATGCAAAAACATATTTGTGGTCTATTTTTTTAACACCAGAATCTCAAAGTATAATAGAAAAAGAAACACAATTTATTGTTACGTGTATCTTGAGTTGATTCCAACCAAACATTTTGTAATTCTGTGTGTGTTTTGTTGTTGCGCAGATGCACCAGACAATAGGCGAAAATGCATTTTTATATTAAAGTATTGCTGGTAGTTCTCTTAAAGTGTATTTTTAGGCAATTATAATATTTTTGTCAATTACTCAATTAATAAAAGGCTTGTCTAGGTGAACATCTTTTTAAAACAAGTGTTTCAAACTTTATTTTTTTTAATTTTAAAAGCAAAGGTGAACGTTTTATTAGTGAACAACACATGCATAATTAGTATATATGTATTTTTAATTCATTAATTACACGCTGTTACAAAATAGCAAGTTTTTTTTTAATTCCTGAAAAACGACTTAGTGAGGCTTGTAGATGTAGTTGAGTAGATTATTTTGTCCTTTTAAAAAATTGGAATACACCCTCAAATTCGGAAGTTATCGATAAAGAAAAACGTGGTAATAAACAAAATACCCGTGAGCACTGACGATAGAAGTGTAGCGGCTTCCGAAAGTAGCGCTACTCTGTTCTGCTCTGTACGTTGAAAAATTAAGTCAATGTTAACTTTTCCCCTGTTCCTTGGCATATTAATCATTCCCAGTTCTTTCTGAATTAAAAGTTACGAACCATAGCCTAATAATCAATTTGGATTCACACAAAAAAACACAACGATTTGTTGGGACTTCACGGACAAAAAAAAATTCACTGCGTTTTTTCTGCACCGATTTTAAATTTTTAAACGGTATCGAGTACAGGAGGTATACTATGGTCTGATAATGTGGTATACGCTACCTTCAAATGTTTTGCTATCCATTTTCTTATTTAATTTATTTTTTAAAGTTTATTTTCTTGAAAGAGCAGGTGATACAGTATACCACTTTAGCCGGCTTTAGCTATACAACACTATCCGACCACTATGTTCATCTATATAACACGCTGTAACAATAAAAATACTCGTGAAAAACGACTTAGTAAGGCTTGTAGGCAGTGTTTTTTTTTAAGAGAAGTAACACATTCAGGCAATTAATGCCTACCAGTTAATTAATTAATGTGTTACCTTCTTTGGGAAAGGGAACAGGTGGTGAAGTGGGAGAGAAATAGAAAGCTTAATTCATTTACAACCTTGCTATTGCGCGTTTTTTGTAGAGCAGCATTGCAACCCTCTTTGATGTCAAGTAGAGGCATCGCGTTCTTTTTAAGCTGTGTAGCCATTTTTTTAGTTAATTTACTTCGCCGACGGCTCTGCTACAATACCGACGAAGGATGGTGCTGTGAAGCGCATTAAGATATGTTAGTATTAATCGCTGCCGGTACTGCCAAAGTGATCAGTGCTATGCCTTCATCACTTTAGCAGTCCAACAACAGCCAACACAATAAAAAGCAATGCATATGAGAAAAATGCATGATGTTGTTGGCTTGCCTGAAAGTAGTTTTGAACTCATGATCTCAGGGTTTGTAGTCAAACGCGCTAACTACTCAGCCAACAGCACCCTCAGTGTTACGCATTCCTTTGAAAAAAGTTAAGTTTTCGTCAAAGGTTACATTTTGAAATATTCCTTGAATAAATAGTAAATTCATGTGATTTATATAAAATACATATTTTTATTCCATATTTCAGTGATAATCTACTATGTGATGGAAATCGATCAATTTCAAATCGCCCGATTTCAGCGAACAGATGTTCTGTAAATTGCGCGATACAGTGAAATCGAATCTAAGTTCGAATAAAGTACTCTAAGCCTTGAAAGCGATTTGAAATTGGTCGATTTCCATCACATGCCAGGATAATAAGACAACAAATTCATTTATTGAACTTTTTAGTTTTCAAATCAATATTTATTTGTTGAGGGTTAAGCAATATGTCCATATGCATTTCATTGGTGCTTAACCAAATCATCAGTAGATTCAACCATACTTTTGAAAAGCTTCAAACATCTTATCAGGTTTTTAAAAACCATTTGAGAATAAATTTTTTGAAAATCACAAGGGAATAAAATAAGCGTAGTAGGCTTAAAAACGTATACTAAGCCCAACAAACAATTTATATTCGATATGAACCTACATAGACATTGCTTAACCCTCAACAAATAAATCCTTAGCTTAAATAAAATTGGGAGAATATTTCAAATAATAACTTTAATAAATGACGTATGCAATGTGAATGATTGTTATGTTATTCAAACCGAACGGGCAGCTCTTGCCTTAATTAACGAATCAAGTACTTTTTCAAAAATATTGCTTATTTCTTTGCCATCTACCAAAAGTTACGAAAATTTGGTCAAATATAACAAAGCTATACATGTTACATTGGGACTTCAAAAGTTACGAAAAATGTAACAAATGGAAGCAAACGGCATCACTGCTTGTGGGTCTATTTGAGTAGATCATTTTGCCATTTTCGTTTTTCACGAGTATTTTTATTGTTACAGCGTGTTATATAAATAAACCTAGTGGTCGGATAATGTCGTATAGCTAAAGCCGGCTAAAAGGGTTTACGTATCACCTGCTCTTTCAAGAAAATAAGCGTGTCAAAGAAAAAAATTACTTAAGAAAATGGGTAGCAAAATATATGAAGGTACCACATTATCAGACCATAGTGTACCACATTGACCGCCAATTTTTTAAACGGTTTGTTTACGTTTTTTCCTTTTTCTCCGATTTCTCTGAAACTTGAGCTTTTAAGAGTTTTTGCCTTCCTGAATGTGAACCTAAGACTTGTAGTAGAACACCAGCTGATTTCCTTTCATATCTAATAATAGCTAATTAAAAAATAGGTGTAACACATTACCCGAACTTAAAAAAGACCTAAAAACGTTTTGAAATTAGTTTGTATATTATTACTATCAAAATTATATATTCATGTATACAAATTTTAATTGTTAACACATACCTTGTCCTGTACTATAATTATAAGACTCATGGTCTTGTTGTGCAGGATGTCAAATAAATAAATAAACCTAAACCTTAACCTAATCTACTAAATTGATGTTAATCTGATGTTTATCACAACAAACTCCTAGAAAAAAATGGGCATGTAGAAAAATAAACCATCGGTAACACTTGCGATCTGAATTCCGCTAAATATTTGAAGGTAAGTATACATCGATACTCATAACCTGTAAAAATTCAAAAAAAAAATTCTGTTTCCCAAGCGGTTAAAAGGTCCGCGAAATCCAAGCACTAATTACATGTCACTCCCATAGTATATATTTAACTCATTAAAGGAAGGTATATATTTACTTATGTTTATATACCCTCATTTACATACCAATCCTTACTTTTGTAATTTACTTTAATTTGCTGTTATATAATTTTAACCTCAGTTTGTTCCCCATTCTTTATTTATGGTAAAATGTCTTCCACTAAAGGTACATTTAAAAGATACGTGCGAATGAGTACTTTATGACTATTTTTGTGCTGCTTAATGTTTAGTTTGTGTTTTTTTTTGTTACATTTTTAATAAATGGTGTTAATACATGATGTCTGGCTGGCTGGGCTGGTTGTAAAACATTAAGATTCATTTATATTTCTTTTATGTAAATTGGGGTCTACTGAATTTTTATTTTCCCTCTAACAAGCCAATAGAGATTGTGCGATATTTTGCATATTGCTCCATTTCTCACACCCTGAATATGTGAGTGGCTGGCTGAGTGTTTAACTTACATAAAGTTAGTATTAGTTGAGTCTTTTTTGTTTCTTTTGTAAACATCAATTAGCATTATTGCACAATTTTTCTGAATCTTAAACGAATATTTCTTGCTAATTCGGCTAGAAATCTTTGTGATGTTAAGAATTTGTTAAATAGGTCAGTTAGTACATAAATTTAAAAGAGGAAGAACAATATTACATCATTCAAACTTTGATTTATGCATTCTAAACATATCTGTTCAATATTTCTACAATTTCGCCAAACATTTTTGTTTATTGTAAAAGCACAAAATTAGATTTCCTTTAGTAATCAGTATTGTGCCAAAATATGTCCGATTTCTGACTCGTACATTTTTCAATATTTGGTTCTATGTTGTTTAAATTTCAATGATTTCTATTATTTATAACAAAAAATATATAAATATAATTTATTATTCTAAAGTTTCAATTCTATAACAAAAGTATTGCAGACTAATACTGCAAATATTTAGGGCAAGCACCGCTCACTCATTCATTCACTCACTTTTCAAAGAAACCTAAAGGAAGAAAAAAAGAATTACACAAACTTCAAACAAGATTTATTCAACTTAAATAAAATTGAATAAAAAGGCCCAAATAATGGTTTGAGGAAGTAGGTGGAGTGGAGGAGGTGACCAAAGAAAAAATGAATGACAAAACATCAAGCCCACAATGACAACTCGTTTTATTTTTGCAAAGAAATAAAAAAAATTTCAAATAGTGAATGAAAAACTGTGCAGATCTTGTTGTCATTTAAGTTACAAAATCTGAACTTTGAACAATTATGACCAACACGGAAAAACTTTTAAGAAAATAATTTTAAAAAAAACTTGCTTTAGGACCTCAAATTTAGAGAGAAAAAAACATGAATAAATTTTTAGACTTTTTTCTTGTCTTTTGTTTCAAATTGGGTGGATTTATGACAATTGTTGATGGCTTTATTCTGCAGTCTAAGCTGTTATACAATATTTTTTGCTCTAAAACATAAAAATAAACAATATCTGTGGGCTTTTAACAAACTAACATAAGTCGACTTAGTAATTTTTCCAGATTTATTATTTACAAAATCAAATTTTTAAAGCGCGTCTTTTTGGTATGATTGGTTGGTTGGTATACGTGACTGGCTGCCTACGGCACGCAAGCAATCAAGTAGAATCAATAATATTCTGTTTTGACAGACCACTCCACTCGTCAGTGTCAACCCATGCAGGTTCGAACCCAGATTCGGATCCGGTTGTAGCTACTACATCCCGCTCGTCGCATTGAGATAACTAATCGGGTCACCTTGACCAATTTCTGCTAGCTCTGATAGATCGTCTAGTAAATTGCTGCCCAAGAATTTATGTCTCGAGAGGTGCAAGCCGGGCACTCGCAAAGAAAGTGAAACGCGGCCTATCCTGCTAGCGTGTCTTCCGATCGCCCAGTGCCCCGTAACTACTGCGACGAGCCTCGAGGTGTCCCGGTACGGTTTCTGTTAGTTAGTTGTGATGTGCGCTTATCGTTGTAGCAAGGCCACATCTTCCTAGCCAGCTTGCATGTGCTCAACTTGCTCAACTGTCTTCAGCTTTCTGCCGATAATTTTTGAAAATATGGTTTCTAATAGTGCCAAACGACGTGGCTACCGATTCAGCAGTGGAGGCGTCCATAGCAGAGCCACTCCTGGCCAGCTCATCCGTCTGTTCATTGCCAAGAAAGCTACTATGTGCAGGAACCCAGATGAGGGTGATGTCTGCCTGACCACCTAATCTAGATAGCATGTCCTCGCACTGGCTAACTAAAGCAGAAGAAGTAGTGTGTTACCTTACATTCAAAATAAAATATTGGTAAATCTAACCAATTTCATAGGTTAGAATTGAGCCAACCCATAAAATACAATAAAACTCAACCAATGGAATTGTAGTTTAGTTGATAGTGTGTAAAACTACTAACCGGAAGGTCGCAGGTTCGATGCCTGCCAACGCTTAAGCAGTAAGTGTGTTTGTTAAAAAACTTTTTTTGTTTGTTTGTTTGTAATTTTTTGGGCTTGAACTTAGGTTCTCATGTTTATAAGCCGGACGCCTTTACCATATCACCTAAGTCATCTTGTTAAGCAAGGATAGCACAAAGTATACATAAACATGTGGTGACTTCTTTGACTGAAATACAGTAATTTTTGTGAAATAACTATTTTCGCTGCTATTATTTTATATTGGTAGTTTTAACCACTAAAATTGGTAATTTTAACCACAAAAATTGTTAAAAATTCAATTAATAATTTTAGCCATCAAAAATAATTTTATTTTTAAAATGTCGTTTTTCCAAATTTATATTTTACAATTCAGTAATATGTAATATTTCGGTATTGAGGTTAGGTTCTCATGTTTATGAACCGGACGCCCTTACCATCTCAGCTAAGTCATCTTGTTGAATAACGATAGCACAAAGTAACCATAGACATGAAATGACTTACAACTTTAAAAAGTTATTTTAACCAATAAAAATTGTTATTTCATAAAAACTGCAACAACAATTTACATTAACAGTATGTTAATTATTTATATTGGTTAGATTTACCTATCATTTTATTTTGAGTATAGAACAGAAGTGCCGCCTCTCCCCTGAACACTCCTGTCAATTAATACTCTGTCCGCCTCCCTTATAGCCAGAACTTCAGCCTGAAATACACTGTCTTCGTTGAGAAGCCAGAAGGAGAGTCTTGCCCCAAGGTCATTCGAGAAGAGTTCGGAGCCTACACCGCAGATCATTCTTGATCCATCAGTATACACCCTGAAGTTGAAATCTTTTTCTATATGCTTCACATTTGTTTCAAAATAAAAATATAATTTAATTGAAAAATTAAATTAAAACTGAACTCAAGCCAAAATAATTAAATTTCTTTGGATATAAACTCATACAGTTCGACTAAACTCATAACTTAATTGAAAAACCATTTATATTAAGCAATTTTATTTTCACAAACACCAACTGATTTATTTTCATTTTCCAAATATAAATCTTAGATAAAGTTTTACCCTAGTTTCAGCTAAGAATGCTTTATTAACCACTTTTAAGCCAACACTACATAAAAAGCAACGAAAAAATAAAATGAAACTGCAAAATTACACTAAAACTGTCTTTAAAGGCGTCGAGGTGGAGTTGCACTTCGACTATAAATTGAATGTATTGTTAAGAAAAAAAATGAAAAGACAAAAAATATGGGAATTGCTGCACACTCCAAAAACTTGCCAAAAAGTAAAAGAAACTATGTATAAAAATTAAGATAAAACAGTGTTTATTTATTGTATTATTCATGAGTTCTTTTATTTACGTTTCTTTCTTGCATTTAGAGAATATTCAAGTTTTAATATTTCTCTAAATTTTTCACTTTTTTCGCTAAAACTCCTTCGTCTGGGAATCGTGCCAATTGACACAATTTTTAGCTTGTTTCTCCAAAAACAACTTCACAACTGGTTTAGAATTTATTGGAAGAGCGCATGCAGATCGTGTTGGCAGAGATCTTTTGAAAATAGTTAAAACGTGTTGCACAAAAAGAAATGTGTTTTAAGGTGGAAGCAAAACTCTCTAGTTTAGTTTAAATTGGCAAAGTAAGAGAAATATCGAATTGTCGACATATTTTTTTAATATCTATGTATTGCACTTAAATATATCGACGATGTGTATCGATATTTTTTGCCCAGCCCTAATTTCCAGAATAGTTTAGGTTGCTGGATAGTACATGCAAGCAGTATAGTTTCTACGTATGTATGTGCTCTTATAATGTATGTATGTGTTCTAATAAATTTACTTTACATTATATGAAACTTGTCTCACTGCCCTTATTTTTACATATTTAGTGTCACCTATGAACACACACACACACCAATCAATCGAATTATTGATAAAACATTGTCAACTAATAAATGACAAACATGATAATTGTCAACGCAAAATCGCATACTCATGATAATCACGACAAACAAATTTACTGATTGATATAAACATACAAACATTTGTTTACTTGTTGTCTCTACTTAATTTTTGTACTCAATAACTAACAACAAAGAATTCAAAAAAAGAAAACAAAATATCACCCACTTCCATTAAGACGACTTAATAGATAAATTTAGAATCAACAAAATGTTTTTATCTTTTTTCGTATGTTTATTTTCAATTTAATTCTTTAAAGCAGACTGAATGAAAAATGGTAATTTCTTGTAGGTGTTCTTTATGCCTCTATAAAAACTACATATCTGGTTTTGAAAAAATATATATATTAATGCTTAAGATTTTCATTCTTAAGGCGAGGGTGGCTCTAGAATTACCCGAAGTAGCAATTTGTGACTAAATCCATACTTCTTATTCAAAATGGCGAGTTTTTTTTTCAACCTTTAAACTTTAAAATCTGTTTAATTTGGAAAAATTTTCTGACATAAAAATTAGTTTTACACCACAAACAAATTCAGCGCCGTTCCTACCCTTTTGCACATAGTTTGACTCGGCGTAGGAAATCATGGAAGACTAAGGTTTAAGGTATAAGAGAAACATTTTCGTTGAACTTTTTAGCCCACTAACTTTTCGTTGTATAGATCTTTTTGTCCCTTTCGTTAACAAGGGCCAAAAGACTTCCCTTCCCTTTGCCATAAAACTCTACTATAGGTGAACATAACGTGAAGACCAGAAATTAATAAAAACTTAAAATGTGTTTAAGGCTGAACCACACCGAATTATACAAAACTGTTTTTTGTGACTTATAACATTAGTTCTTATGAGACAACGCACACCAATTTTTTTTGGACCTCCAATTCTTCGGACTATAGGTCTTTTTGTCTCTTTTTAAAAAAAGGGCAAAAAACTTCCCTTCAGCGGCGATATATCGGGCTGAAATGTCCGACAAAAGTGTACCATAAAATTCTACTATATGTAAGTCTTCAAAGACACGCAAGCTCGAGACTCAACTTGAGCGCCAAAAATCATTAAAAACTTAAAATGTGTTTAAGGGTTAATTTCGTACTTAAGCACATATAGTACTCAGCAGTTTTATGTAAAACACCACGAGGAACTATTTTTTAGAACATTTTAGCCTGCTATATCACCGCTGAAAGGGAGTTCTTTGCCCCATTTTTAAGAGACCGATACAGCGAAGAGTTAAAGGGTTAAAATGTTTTACAAAAATGTTCACCGTAAAATTAACGCTTGCAAGATTTGCTAGGACGAGTAGCTATAACTATGTGCAAAAGGGAAGAACTCTCCGAAAAGAAAATCCTAGATGTAAACTTTCAAAACGCCGATAGGCGTATATATATTTTGTTGGTGTCATCTACCAGAATTAGTCGTAAGAAACTTGTCATTTGATTTTGTTGTACACTGTAATTTCCTAATGTTTGAATGAAAATCGTCATAGTCGTAGTTTAATATAATTCTCATATCATTAATATTATAAAATTTATGAATTTAATAGATTTTTTTACTTTCGGCTAACAATTCCCACAAGTCTAGAAATCGATGCACTGATTCGAAAGCTTTAACTGTCGAATCGACCGAGTTATTTGTGAGGCCAAATTAGTGCGTTTTTTATAATCAGATGTGGCACAAAACCAGATTCTTATTACAGTGATAACGAACACATGTTTAGATTAACTTGAAAACAAAAAATCCAAAACTGTTACGTTTTTAGTTACACTCTCTCTCTATAAGATAAAAGTGTAAATGATATTTTGCTTGTCTGTGTTAAACACCCATGGTATCAGCGATGCCATTTTTAGCTCTTTTTTACGACATGACAAAAATCGATATGACATACTGTGCTGTCATATCGTAAGTTTTTCTTTGTGAAATTGTGATTGGATTAATGAAAAAATCTAATAAAATTGTTTGAACTAATGAAATTCTTTCACAATATTAATGAAATTTTTATTGGATTCGTGGAAATGTCATTGGATTAATTAAAAAGATCTAATGAAATTGTTTCATTAGTTTTATGAAGCAAAATTCTTTTAGTGTAATGAAAATAATTTAGTCGAAAAATTTAATTAAAACGAACTTAAGCCAAAAATAACTAAATATCTTTGAATAAAATTTATTTATATTTCAATTAAAGAAAAAACCGATATATTTCGAATAATATTTAACGTATTAAATAAAGCCTTATCGCTATCAAAACTATCACTACTTAATGTAAATATGATTCTACATCTCTTCTACTTTTTAAATTGTTCCTTATTGTCATTGTGAGACCCGCTCTTACAGTTCGTATGACAACAGACAAACAAAAAAATTTTTTTTAGTAAAATTTCTACCGATATATTCGATCATCTAACTGTTGACTCCCCCTCGTGCGATAGAATTATTTCAAATCATGCAACAGCTAGGGAAAGGAAGCAACAGCGACCCATATTCGTGTCATTTATTTAAATTTCTTTAAATGTGGCTTTTCATCGTTTCTGTTAGCGTCGATCACTAATGATTTCTTTTTGTTGAAATAATTTATGCATATTTCCATAAAATACTTCCAATTAAAATTCTAATTTAAAATTTTAGAATTGTTTATTTCTGTTACGCATAAAATATGAAAGTTTAGTTTGTTGCTTTTCGGATTTAAGATTTTGTTCATGTAAGTAAGTGTTTGTCGCAAAGTAAATGGCCCAGTTTATTTCCAAAAATTAGTATTCCATTAATATTTAAAATATTACAGCTAAAACCGGTTGTCTTGTAATTAACAGTTAGAAGCTTCGAAAATGTTTTTCGGTTGATTTAAATAGGAAGTTGTAAGCATTTAAAAATCTTTTAACTCCCATTAAAAAAAATTGGAAGTAATTTCTGAGGAATAACATTTTCATTACTTCTAAAAAATGAAGTTCTTGCGCTGACATGTCTATGTTAAAATCATTGGAAGTGTTGCGAATGGATACTACATCCGGATCGCAAGTTCAACATTTTACTTCGGAATGTCTTCTTTTACTGGGTTTTCATTTTTTTTAATTATTGATTCAATATGTTAAATTTTGTACACATTTCCTCCATCACCAACTCACTTCATATAAATTATTGTCTTTCCTTCTTTGGTGGCACTCAGTTTGTAATATTTTATTAGTTAGACATAAACAAAAATTTTTGTTTGTTTATTAAATATTCAAATGTGTCAAAATCATGACAATTTCACTCATAATGTTAGTGACAATTCAACCAAAAAATTTTATGTCTACATCAGCCGCAGTTGCTATAAAAGATTTACAGAGATGCCTGCTTCTTTGCCATTTGCTGCATCTAGCAACTCCCACTAAATTATTTATACAACATGATAATTTTGTTTGGAAAAATAATATGACCAGCTAACTTGATATAACTAAAGAAGCTTTTAAATTCTATAACAACAATCGGAGAGTTATATGTATCTTCATAGCGTAAAATAGTGTGTAAATCTATTAACGGCGAGTCAACATCACGCGTCATTGGTAATTATGTACTTCGTAAATGCAACCAGAACACTGTTCGTTTATTGGCCCTCGAGAGTTTTATGTCTCACACTCTCGAATGTGATTACTGTTTAGCGTCGTAGCCGCATGCAAAAAAGGTCCTGTTCGTAAATGAATCACTGCGCTGCAAATGGAAATTTAAATGTCCTAAAATGATTTACTGAAGCAGATGACGCAGAAACAAATGTTACATACGGAGTACATAAAGAAAGAGCATCAGAAAACTTGTATTGGCATTGTAAAGTCAAGTTTTGTCATATGATGCAGTGCAGTGGTGCATTTACAAACAGGGCCAACATTTTAAATAAAGAAATATTGATAATTGGTTAGATAACTAAAGAAAAAGTGCAAGGAAACAAGGAGTCGATTTTTGGAGTTCGGACTTCTTGTGCGACGTTAGACATCTTGGAAGAGACTCCTTTTAGAAATTGCTGGTGGCGTTATAACCTAAGATTCAGCCAAGTACATCTTCCAATGATTTTAAAATGTAAAATGTATAAAAACATTTTATTTTGATAAATGTTTGCATCTTAAAATCTTCGATTTCAATTATATTTTGGTACAGCTGTTGTCTCTTAAAACGAAAATCGATGGACAAATGTTGATTTTGTTCACAATTAAGTGAAGGATCACAATTGATAAAAACAACAATTTTCATACAACACACATACACACACACACAAATTAAATAGAACAAATTAAAATAGAACAAACAATAAAAATATTCTACTTTTGCTCCCTATCGATTACCAATAGACATTATTGCGCTCACAGAAGATTTCTATTTTTATAAATGAACCACTTTTCGGTGATTTTTGCCAATTTTGAAAACAATTTTCTGGGTGAACTTCTGAATGGATGAACGGATGAGAATGTAAACAAAACAAAATACCTTTTTTGCAACTTTGAAAAATGGTTTGCCGTTTACCAAATTTGTTTTATTCTCATGCGAGAGAAAACAATAACATATTACTCTCTTGTATTTTTGGTAGCAAATAAGTGTTCCTAGTGTTTGTTGCTAGTTTAAATTTTTTATGAAAAATCGAAAAGAAATTTCATATATTGAACAATTGCTAAATAATAGCTAGATTAAAATTAAAATGGCTAATAGCTAAATTAACTTTTCTTCTGGCTAAGGGGGATGAAAAATGGCTAAATTTAACCAGAAAATGGCTAAATTGACATTACCAACGTAAAGTAAAATTTGAAGCTGTTGTCGCTGCAGTGGTTAGCGCGAGGACTATCATGCAAGTGGCACGAGGTCAAATTTGGCTGGGGCAGCCAACTACAACACACATTTTTCTGATGGCTATGCTAATACACATCACGTAAGTAAAATAATCAATAAAATAGCTGCATTAAAGTCATGTTGTTTCAATTTAATATAACTTTAATTCAACATGATTCTTCGTGTTATTTCAATATCAAATTTAAGTTGTTTAAATTTGAAATAACTTTGATTCAACATGATTCTTCGTATTATTTCAGTATCAACTATATTTTGATTTAGCTGTATTGGAATATTAAATCAACATTAACTATAGTTATTTCAAAAGGAAAAAATTGTTTAAGCTGATTGTAATGTTGAATTAACGTGCAACACCTTTGAAGCAAAATCACTACCGAAAAATTTTTAATTAAATTGGTTTTTGACGATTTTAATACAAAATTTTTCTGTGTGCTTGTGCTCTTAATATCTGAGGCGTAGGTATGCTAAGCAGTATTGCAAGAAATATTAAGAGAAATATTTTTGTGGAACATTTTAACCCTCTAACTCCCCCAAATAACGGTAATTTTTGGCTCCCATCTAATAAAACGTAAAAAAAAAACATTCCGAAATAGGGGTAAGACGGGAATGAAACCTTCTACAAAAATGTTGGTTATACACTTTCACTATAGGTCTAAAAGACAACCAAGCTTTAGGCTCAACTTGTACGCCAGAAATGATTGAATGCTTAAATTAAATTTAAGGGTTAATTTCATACTTATTCACAATTAGTATTCGGCATAGGAAATCTTGTAAATCTTGCGTTTAAGGCTTAAGATGTGCTCAGCTTTTTTATGCAAAACACCACCACAAACATTTTTCTGGAACATTTTAACCCTCTAACTCTTCGTTGTATAGGTCTTTTTGTACATATCTTAAAAAAGGGGCGAAAACGTCCCCATCAGCGGCGATATAGCGGGCTGACATGTTTGACAAAAATGTTTATCATGCTCTTGTACATAAAAGTACTAAACACATCTTATATTTTAAACTTAAGGTTTACAAGATTTCCTATTATTCTTTTTTCTACTTTCCGATTAGTTGGTCTCTTACAATACTAAAATAAATATTCGAAAACATTTGTATGTGATTTTCTCTTCACTCTCTTACAAATGTGTTGCACAAATAGTGTATAGGAAATGATGAGTTAAAACACTGACATAAAGGTCAAATGTCATTTGGAAGAAAAAAATATGTTTATTCAATGTATGAAAGTGCAATTTCAAAAATGTACACGTACTAAAACTAACAAGCGCAAATATTTAAGTAAAAATTGCATCATGCACCAGAGGTACTTAACAAAATTACACATTTCATAATGTATTGAAAGGTTTTACTAGATTTGGCCAGTTGTTTATCTAATTTTGGGAATATACTTATTGTATATTTAATTTTACACTAATAAGGAAATGTTACAAAACAACAATTTTGTAATTATGGGCTAACAAGCAATTTTTATTAGATAAATAATAAATATAATTTAAACAAAATTTTTGATTTTTAAACTCACCTTTAGCTAACTTTTTCTGTTATTTTTCCATTAGTGTTGTAGTAACGTTTTGTTATAACTAAAAGAAATATCTGTAAAAAAGAGAGAAACATCATTAAACGGAATTCTTTTTATAAAATATTTAAAATATTTTAGAATTTTATATCTGTTAGCAGTTCCCAAACTCAAATCTCTTTTTACTAGTATAAGAGACATGACTGTCATGCCATTCTTTAATAAAAATGTTGCTAATAGTTTTGGTCTTTGTTTTATTCATTTCAAACATATAACACATTCTCTTTAGCAGTAAAGTAAAACCAAACAAACAAACAAAAATATACTTTATTGACGATATCAAGAATATAATTTTTGTTTAAAAAAAATTGCTTTTGATCAGCCGCCTTAAATTGTCTTTTAAGTGCTACGGATAGATCGGTTTCCTTTTATTTTATTTTTTCGCACTCAATGCAGTTCAATTTGCAAGAGTGCAAGCTTTGCGTTTGCTTAAGTTCTGTCGTCTTAAATTATGATATGAAAAACACTTATAAACAAAAGTAGTTTCAGGACAATCTTACTAAATATCAATGAAAAATTAACTTTTTATAGGTCTAAGATTAATATCAAAAGCAGTGTAAATGAAAATAATAGATTATACCGACTGATTCTGGCAGAGGGTGTCAAAAAATATATAGGTGTATCTTAGGCAGAGTTTAAGTGAATGAAATATACCTCTTTTCTATGGAGTTCTCAAAATAAAATTTTACTAAATGGCACGCCTCATTTAGAAGTTCCCCTCTCAAAAGCTTAAGCCTGGATCCGCGCCTGCGCTTATGTTATATAGGGTTTTAACTTCAAATTCGGTTTTCCCAAAATCAAATTCAGATTTTTAAAAACCAAATTCAGAATTTTCCAAATCAAACTGAGTATTTTACAAATCAAACTCATTTGAAATAAATTCATATGAAAGACTCTGATTTTGATTTTTAAAATGCCGAATTTGATTTGAAAAATGATGAATTTGATTTGTAAAATACTCAATTTGAAAAATTTGAATTTGTTAAAAAAAACTGAATTTGATTTGGAAAAGGCCAAATTTGAAGTTAAAAATCTATAAGATTTCGCACTAGTGTGCTTTTGAATCCAACGTGATTATATTAGACTGAAGAATTAGACATGATCATGACATCATTTCAAGGAACAAATCGAAAATTAACATTAATTAATGTTCAGCCTACACGACAGAACAGAAGAACGTTGTTTTTTGTCTCCACATGCCTATCATCAGTGTGTATCTACTTTTATTACTACTCGTTAGGTCACTCTCGATTTTTTTTATAATCGGAGGTGCCAAGATTCAAAAATTTAGATTTGCTTATTTGAAGTGGAATGTCTCTTTCAAATATTGCTGTTAAAACTTATTTTCATTTTCAATTTAGCAATATATTTCAATCAATTAAGGTGTTAACAACAGATTAACACCCTTTTTTTGTATTCCAGTTTCTCAAGGTTTTTCAAACTAAAAGTCTTTAATCACAAATTCATGTCGTCGTTTTCAAGATTAAAAAAAAATGTATGTATGAAATTCACAGGTAAGATGTACACAAAAGGTATTTTATATGTTAAAAACAATATACAAACTAATGCATAAGTCATATACATACATAGTGACGTGAAAGTGATACGTTTTTAAAAGCCACTAAATCACATTATTATTTTTCCAGAGTGACCAGACTTTTCATATAAAACTTTTAAAGCCAAAAGATCTAAATTGTGCTAGATTAAATTTTGATGAGCTTAAAATATGCTTATCAGTGTGTGTTGTTTAAACGTAAATAAAAATATTATTCATTCATTTTTCCATCATTACTACTCAAAGTTTAACATGTTTATTCATGAACAAACATGCTGAATGTTATTTTTACGTTTTCAAAAACATATTCATCTAAAAACTTTACTTGCTTCTATAGTATAAATCTACATGCGAACATTATCCATCCATAAATATTATAATCGTGCGCTTCGTGGTGATAGAAGCACTTTAATTTTTATTTTTTGATTGTAAAAAAATCATTATTTGAAAACTAATATAGGTTTGAAAAAAGTCAAAAATTGTTATTTTGGCCTAAGTTCAATACTTGAATTTAGATAAACTAAAATTGCTTTATTGAGAAAATGATCAGGATCAGTACTGATTTCGAGGTCGATGCATCATCTCATAAGCTTTCTTTATTCATTTTTATCACCTGTCAAGGTGCACTCTGACAATTCTAACATTAATGTTATGACAAATATCATCAATAAAACGAAAACAGACATCAATCTAATGACAAACGTCATCATAGAATATTGTCATAATTTTAGTGTCATCAATGCCATTACTGGAATAACATCAATATGATGACACTTGTTATATATAATTAAATTGTAAAATATGTATAAAAGAAATAAGTAAACATTGTTATAATGTTTGTAATTTGTATTTTAATACATATGTCATTATTGTATTTATTATTTTTATGTGTAAATGAGTTTTTTAAAATTGTAAAAACAGCATTGCTTTGATATACACTTATCATTATTACTATGACAGAGCTAATAATAAAATATGCAAGTCTTTTTAAAAACTATGCTATTACAGCATTACATGCACATACAAAACATTGAAGCAAACGATAATATAACACCTTTTCATCATAATGGTGACAGTTAGTCAACATATGTATGTCGCATCAATAATGTTTATGTTGACTTTGTGCTGCTGATGTTTTGAATGGTGGACATAGCTGAATTGGTAGAGACGTTAGTTTAAAAATGTGCAATGAATTAAGTTGCCTTAGATCAAGACAAACATTAGAAGAAAAAATAAAATAAACTAAAATAGAAACAAGTAAAAGTAAGAAAATGCATAAATATGATTTTACTATGAAATTTAGTGAAATCGTCAAGCAACGTTTTTCGGTAGTGATTTGGCTTCATAGTTGTTTCATGTGTAGCGGACTCTTAGCTACATTATTGCTATATATAGTTCAGCGGTATCATTAAGTTTGAATTAGCTGTTGGCCAAATACTGATGACACCGTTTTTGAAAGCCCACTGATTTTCAGAAACTTTGGGGGTCCATAAAAGAATTGGGCCCCAAACTCTACAAACTGAGCATAGAGTTTTACTACCCTGTGGTAGTGCAATCGAGCCTGTACGGTCCAGTCCGCGTGTTTTTCCAACAGTCTTCATTTGGCGCATAGTGTAACTAATTAAATGACGTTGAATTAAAATGAAATTGATTTTACATACGATGGTATTTATTAAGTGTGTATCCAAAGTAAAGCTTGAATCTGTTGTGGCTGCAATGGTTAGCGCGTGGACTATCATGCATGTGCCACGAGTTCAAATCTTGGCTGGTGCAGCCAACTACAACACAAAGTTTTCTGATGCCTATGCTAGTACATACATATGACTTAAGTAAAATAATTAGTAAAATAGTTACATTAAAGTCATTTTGTTTCAACTTGATATAACTTTAATTCAACATGATTCTTCATGTTGTTTCCATATCAAATTGACATTGTTTAAACTTGAAATAACTCTGATTCAGCATGATTTTTCGTGTTGTTGCAATATCAAATTCACATTGTTTCAACTCGAAATAACTTTAATTCAACATGAATATTCGTATTATTTCAGTATCAACTTCGTTTTGATTTAACTCTACAAGAATATTAAATCAACATGAAATATAGTTATGTCAAAAGGAAAAATGTTGTTTCAAGAATATTAAAAATCATGTTGAATTAACATGAAACACCTATGAAGCAAAATCCCTACCGAAAAATTTTAAATTAACCTCCTTTTCGACGATCTTACATTGAAATTTGTCTGTGTGTAAGAATAAACAACAACAAGTCACACAACTGAACACAACAGTGAATTGTAGCAATAAATAAAGCAAATAAACACCAACGCACTTGAACGACAATTTATTTATTGTAAATTTAATATGATTTCCTATCAAAATTGCGATTACCTTGCCTGCGCAAAACACCCAGGGCCTATGGCGGGAATCGAACCCACGACCTCTTGACTGAAAGGCTAGCATCGATACCACTTAGCCACAGGGGTACCCAAATGTTGAATTTTATTCTTTTTTTTTCTGTGTGCATAGATTGTATAATTGTTTCAATCATTCCATTGATGTAAAGGTTGACATCAGAATGACGAAAAATGTCATGGGGTCAAAAACGAAGACACTTGACATAGCACTGATGTCAAATCACATCAGCGTTTTTCTATCAGTGTGAATACTAGTGAGTAGGGAAGTCAACTATTTAACTAAATTATTGAAGAAAATATAGTGGTGGTGTAATATAATATATTTATTTACAAGTTAATCAATTTTGGTTAGTACGAAATTCCCCATCTCTGATGATCATTTATTCCATATTTCCGTATTCTCTTCGATTTTTCCAGTACATTTTGCTGCTGAGACATAAAACTATTTTGCACACAAAAATATAACATTTTATTTCATCTGTTAATCATTAATCGAATCGAATCGAGTCAATTTTAAATTAATCGAACAGTTAGTTGATCGGGTAGCAATTAATCGGCAAACCCATTTAATACCGTAGAGTTTGTAGAAGATTATTGAACGAATACAAATATTGTACACTATGCATATCAGCCGGCTTTTTGTATTGTTTTAGTAATTCTCCTTTGCTTTTCTATGTAAAGATATTAGGGATGGGCAAAAATATCTATATATCGAAATTTTCTCAAAAATATATCGATATATATATCGTCGGTATTTTTATTTGTAATATATCGATATTTTTTCTAAATATATCGACAACATCAGTTTCGATATTTTTTAGCTTTGGTTTTGTTTTTCGTTCAGTTATTTAAACAAATTCTACACAATCTGCATTAAATATAATATTCTTAACAAAACCATTTGTTTTACTACGATATATATCGAAATACCGATATTATTATTCGATATGTATCGATGCCAATCGATATTTAAAAATATATCGATATATATGGACATATTTTTTACTTGCCCATCCCTAAAAGATGCGAAGTCGAAAGCATTTTAAAATTTGAAATTTAATAAATCCTTTGGGAATATTTTTTTTAACAATTTTTGTATGACTTGAAAAAAAAATATTTATCTGATATATTACAAAAAATCAGCAAATATTTTTTCTAGCTTCAGTTATTTTTTTTATTTAAAATTTAAAAAATGTAAATATACTTACTTATTTCTGTATTAAACTAATCATTTTGGTACACAGAAAAAAATAACTTTCGTTTTTGATAACAAAAATCCCGGTATTCAATAATTTTTTTTTTCAAATTTCCTGTGATAAAGAATTCTGCTATATTGATAGCAAAATTATTTCAAAAGAAAAAAATATAAATTAAAAATAATGTTGACATGCCTGGGATACGAACTCGGGCTTCCCTGTCGTAAAGCTTGCTCTCTACAGCCGAGCCATGTCCCAGTTATATTTTTATGAGATAAAACTTGTTTTAAGTACTTTTGTATGAAAAGAAGAGATATAACCGGCATGGGGTAGAAATACCAACAACGAAATATTGTATTAAGTTAATGAAAAATGTTATTGAAATTCATATTTTTTTCAATAACATGGTCTTATTGAACATAATTCTTGTCTATTTTTTTCTGTGTAGTTCTTAATTGACATTAAGAGTAAACGATTAATGCATCAATAAATCTAAAACTAACTAACCTTATGCCTTTAGCGCACACCATTTTTATGTTTTGTTATCTACACTCTCATATACAGATATTATATATTTAAACATGTGTTTATATTCCATAATGATATGCAAAAATAGTATATAAAAAAAATCCATAAAACAACAGAAAAAAGCTGCCAAGTATTTGTCGGTATAGAATTTCCGACGAGTATGTGAATAAATAAAACTGCAAACAGAAAACCAACTGCACTACAGTGGTAGCAAAAAGTAAATGAAAACAACTTGATGGCGCCCTCATGTGTCTCTGTTTTGAAATATGTAGTAATGAAAATGACAACACCAACAAGAAAAAAGATACAGAAAAAAATTGAAACCCTATCGTGTATTAAAAACGTATTGTCGTCGGTGTTCTAAATTCCTTGAAAACTATTAAAACAACACCGTCTTACACAATAAATTCTTAATTAGGAAGTGACAAGTAGGCTTCTTCAAGTACAATGTGCAACAGTACAAAAATTATTTGTAATTTATTGCAACCAAAAGAAAATGGAAAAAATAAAACTAAAAAATGGATTTGATGTACGAATATTTTTATTTTCTTCGGTTTTCTTTATGAATCATTTCAATGAGGCCAAGATGTTCGCTTATGATGAGTGTTAAAGTCAGTGAAATGAAATTTCCATTTCAGTAACCTTGAATGTGATTTTTATGTTGAGAAATATGTGGGGAATTTTATGTAAACTATGTATTTACAGAAAATATTGAAATCAGACGTATATACATTTATATATTCCTAACACTTAAAGTTTTATGGGTGACAAGAACCATTAAAGCTGTGATGCTTTTAATTAAATGTTTTGTTTTTATATAAAAGAAACAAAAAATATTTACCAAGAGTTGAATGTAAACTGCCAATACATTATGTTGCAATGTTATACTGAGCAGCACAAAAGGGCTATTCACATATTACGTAACGATATTTTCGGAGTAACGTAGGGAGCTTCAAAAATTCCACAAAAATGTCCTCGTAGTGCTAACATAAAAGTGCTGAACGTATCTTATACCTTTAATGTAAGGCTTGCAAGATTTGCTATGCATTATAACTACAAGTATGTGCGAAGTGGGTGGAATTTAACTCCCCCTACAATGAGTCCTTGATGTAAACTTTTAAAACGCCGATACATATACATTAGGGCATGACTTTTTTGCTATTTTTGCAAATATCAAATTTTACATGCCCTAGCTAAAATGGCCTTAAAAAATTTAAAGAAACGCCATCTTACTTTTATCCTGCTGTCAAAAAGCAAATTAGCAAAGTTAGTAAATTTTTCCACCGATTTTGGAGAAAAAACTTGTAGAACCAAACTGCAAGCAAAATTTAAAAAAAAATTGTTTTGAAAATCGCTTGACAAATAAATGACAGCGTTATGCATTTGGGGGGAAGGGGGGCGAAAATCTCCCTCTCCGATTTAAAAAAAATTATGGCCAACCATTTCAAACAAAAAAGTAATCTTGAACATCGGTTCACAAATGACAAAGTTATGCTTGGGGGAGCAAATTACCCCCTACGATTTTCGTAAAGAAATATAGGACAAAATTTCATTCCCTCAAACCCTTCCAAACCAGGGACCGTAACTGTTATGACTTTTTTCGAAAAAGTCAAATAATAATAGTTATTTTTTGACCAATATGTTTTCGGTCAAAAAATAATAATTACTATTGACTATTATTTTTTAGGTCAAAAATAAAAGTTAAAATTTGACTGATATTTTTTAGGTCAAAAATAAAACTTAAAATTTGACCGATATTTTTTCGGTCAAAAATAAAAGTTAAAATTTCAAAAAAGAGCAAGTAATATTTGGTTTAACTTCTAAGTGAATATAAGGAGCATCAATAGCTCTTATATACAATTTCGTTAAATAAATTGGTTCAATAGTTGATGCTCGGTCAAAATATAACTTTTATTTTTGACCAAACAAATATCAGTCAAATTTTAATTTTTATTTTTGACCAAAAAAATATCGGTCAAATTTTAACTTTTATGTTTGACTAAAAAAATATCAGTCGCATTTTAACTTTTATTTTTGACCAAAAAAATATCGGTCAAATTTTAACTTCTATTTTTGACCGAAAAAGTATGAGTCAAAAAAAAGTTGAAAAAAGTAACAAAATATAAGTATTTTTAGATTTTTATTCCTTAGCTCACGACCATCATAATGCTATACTCAAATATCGTGTAGACAAATTATTTCTGGCTGACTTTTTTAACTGAAATTTTGATAATACCTGTTATTTTCGATCCCTGTTTTAAACAAAAAAAGAGTTGTTAAAATCGGTTCACAAATGACAGAGTTATTCATGGGGGAGCTAGTTTCCTCCTCCGATTTTCTGAAAATATTGGACCAAACTGCAGCAAACTCTTTCGAACATGAAAAGAATTTTGAAATTCGGTTTACAAATGACAGAGTTAGGTGTCTACATTCTAGACTCTAGAAACATAAAAAATATACACGGATTTATTTAAGTCGGTTAAAAATCCGACGACCCGTTTAGAAAATACAGAACTATTTCCATTATATTGCCAATTTTTCATTGAAAAGGGAAAGAAGTTTTGCATATTTTTCTAGAAATGAAAATACGATTAATCACTTTTGCATAAAAAAATATGCTCCAGTTTTCCAGAAAATAAACTAGAACTTTAAAGTCAGCTAATATTTCGTAAACGTTGTAGATTCATTTGTTTATTTGCCCGCAATCATAAATTAATTTTAATTTAATTTCATATAAAGTTTTAGCCATTTAATTTTTAAATCAGTAACAAAAATAATATTGCCAATTTATGTGTAGTTTGTCTTCTATAAGTCATTTATCAGTCAGTTTATGTGTTATTAAAGATTAATAAAAAGCTTACCTCATTAGTCGATTATTTCAAAACGAGGGTTGTCTTTTATGTTTTCGTGTTGTAGTTACATAGCTCAAAATACGCCCACTTATAACACTATCCAACAAAATGAAACTTTTGTCATGACCTTTGATCACCACTATATTTTTTGATGTGTTATGTATGGTTCCCTTACTACAAAAACAGTCGAAATTTAAAATTCTATAGATACGTTTTTTTTTCAAAAAAAATTTTTTTTCTAAAATTTGGGATATTTCAAGAGGCTGCACGCCGGTTGCACCATACCTTTGGAAGGGGTAGTCTAATTCAATTACAAAAAAAAAACTAAAAACTTAGGATAAAATTAGTTTTTTATTGAGTCTATGGCTTGTTGCCAATCGAATTTTAGCACTTGCAACTACTATCATAAAGTTCTGTTGTAACAACTACAATCTTCATGTAGTAGCACTAAATTTTTAATAATTACCATCAACCCATTGGTTTTAACAGCAGATAAAATTGGTTAACAGTATGGAATTTGAAATAGAAAATACGTTTGCTACCGAATAAATAGTTAGCATGATTAAAATAAGAGCATAATTGGTACTTGTAAGAGCATAATTGTGCTCAGGGAAATAAAAACATACAAGATTAAATAAAAATTTTATAATATTTGTATTAATTGCACCTTTTTTAAGTGTACGTATGAATGAATATACTCGAATGTATTTTATATACAAAGTTATTAAATAATCACGGCTAAAGTTTTTATTCTTTTCTTATTGAACAGATAATTTATTTTACAATCGGAATTCAATCCACCCAATTTTTGTAGTAGCTGGTGTCTAAAAAGAAAACTAAAAGACACAAATTCGTCAGGTATGTCCAGACTGTTTGCGGCGCTGGTATGCTGAAGTATGCTCCGGCTAGGTCTTGACATTCGGGCGGATTGAATTCTGTTTCCGAATGGAATTTAACTCTGTGACATGGCCGCATAATAAATAATTGCTAATGTGAACCGTTTAATCGGTTAGGAGTATCAAACAAACCTTAACATTTAATTTTAATTTGCTGCTATAAGCTATGATAGTAAAATTAACCACTTTAATTAATTGCAACAGCCGAGAAGAAGTCTATATTTTAACGTAAATATAGAAAGACAATTTTTTAGTTGCAAATACCAATAATTGGTACTAAAATCCAATTCAAAATATTTTATTTGGTTGTTAAAAGCGTACGACCAGCTGATCGAATAAATTTAAGAATTGTCGGAGTCATATATTTATTACAATTAGACTCTTATGGTAATGAACATAGATTGTTTTTTGGATTTATAGAAAATTGATATCGTGAGTTGAAATATAGCCTATTATTCAACTAATATTTTATCGGCCTCACTATTATTCAATCAATCTTTTTTTTTTGGGTTCAGAGAAAACAGATTCGTGGAGACAACCAAATTTGTTGCCAATCGCATTTTGGCAGTTGCACCAACTATCATAGAAAATTCTTATTGAAAAATAAGTTATTTTAATAGTTATTTTAATTGCTAATGCGAACGGTTTAATCGGTTAGGTGTATCAATTATAATAAAATTAACCATTAGTTAGTTGAAAAAACCGATAAAAAGTAAAGTAAATTTAGAAAGAGAATTTGTTTTAGTTGCAAATACCAAGCATTGGTACTAAAATCCAATTGATATTTTATTCGGTTGTGCTCATCATAGTCGTTACTTAATCATGACAAAAGCATACGATCGGTTTATCTAATTAAAGTAAAAATTGTCAAAATCATATCTTTATTACAATTATGCTCTTATAGTAATGACCATGGATTGCTTTTTAGATTCATAGAAAGTTAATAGCGTGACTTGAAATATAATCTATTCAAGTAATATATAATCGGCCTAACCATTTTCTAACCAACCTTTTTTCTGGGTGTACTTACTGTTACGGAAAATGGGCATTTTAAAAATTTTCTACAAAAAACTATTTTTTTGTTTTATAAGTGTTTTTTTTTTGCAAATTATAAAAGGCAACTCTCGTTTTACATATATAAAAAAACTGCTTTAAACAATTGAGATCATTGTTTATAACAAGCAGCCACAAATTATGAATCAGTTTTCGTGAGAAACCCATACCAGTTTTTGCTCAAATTTGTAAAAAAAAACTAACGAATTCTAATGAACTTTTTTGTTTTCATTGACAAAGCCCGTGTTAAGCTTTATAGTAGATTTTTGTTGATTTTTTGCACAAAAAAATTTTTTTCTGTCCACGTCTGGTGTCAAAAAGTAATTTGAAAAACTTGTCAGCAATGTTTAAGTTTTTGTGCAAAAAGTATACATATTATGTACATACATATTTATAAGATGTTGTCTTGAAGCTTACACTGAAAAAATATAAACTTTTTAGAATAATAAAATATAAAGTATAATTTTATATATAAATTTATTTTCTTTATATGCACTGGTTTCCTACTAATAGTTTATTAATTCAGATGTCACCTTACAACGATGAATGTCCTTCATATCTTGATTGCTGTTGTCATTTTGGATCAGACCCTAAAGTAGGGGGCAAATTACGGCATTCGATATTGATCGAAATTTACGTTTAAATTGTATTAAAATTTCAATCGAGTGCTGTATGAGGATACCGAGGTAGACTCCTATTGTTTTGAATCTCAAAACCACTACCAGTCCATGCAATCTAACATTAAGATTCTTTATCCAAAATTTTCAATATTACTGCTTAAGCGGCCCATCCATTATACAATATTATTGCATATGTTATTGTATACATTATTGGCGTTTTGATCTATACTATGAAATAAATGGCACAATATTTTCAAAGAAAATATTGCCCAATTTTCCTGCCAGTTAAAAAGTAAACATAACACTGAACAATGTTGCCATCGCATTACACAATTTTCTGGATTGTACAATAAAAATTCAAAAGACTTTTGATTTTTCCCAATATATTGTGCCACCTTCGAATATGACATACACATTGGCGATATTATTGTACAATACGAAAGTTTTCACAATTATATTGCAAATGGATGGTACGCTTTACAGTGTACTTCTCTAAAAAAATCTAAAGGTCACTAAAATACTTGTCTACTAAAATATTTGTGCAAATTCATTTTGAGTATTTATGGCCTGGCCTGCAAACTTTTTCATTTACAAAATTAGTCTTTTTTGTTGTCTTGGCCAAAAAAGTAACAGTATAGATACATGTTTTTATGTTAGAAGTTGTTTATTATTCGAAAATTTTGTTTCGTTATATTTTTTGTTGCTGATTTCTTGCAGCTCGTACACATGTTTGTAGTTATTATTAAATTAGGTAGTACATACTTAGTAAGACAAGTAACCAATTAAGGCAAGGTTGTATGAATCGTTGTAATACTCTTATATGAAAACGAGGGCGGGTGCAAAAGTGAACAGTCTGACAGGGAAAAAGAGCGTTAGCAGTTCAGGGGATTTATTCACAAACTGGGACTTATTTTCGTGGTTGGACATGAAAATTTCGAGTTGGAAATCAGGGACTTTTTCGAAGATAGCAAATTATGGATAAATTTTACTTAACTTTTTTTTTAAAGAGAAGTAACACAATCAGGCAATTAATGCCTACCAGTTAATTAATTAATGTGTTACCTTCTTTGGGAAAGGGATGTGTCGGGAGAACTGGTGGTGAAGTGGGGGAGAGATGGAAAGCTTAATTCATTTACAACCCTGCTATTGCGAGCGGTGTTGCAAGCCCCTCTGGCGTCAAGTAGAGGCATTGAGTTGTTTTTTAAACTGTATAGCAATTTTATTAGTTATTTTGCTTCGCCGACGGTTCTGCTACAATACCGACGAAGGAGGGTGGTGTTAGCTGCATTAGGATATGTTAGCATTAATCGCTGCCGTTACTGCCAAAGTGATCAGTGCTATCCCTTCATCATTTTAACAGTCCAACTACAACCAACACAATAAAACACCAATGCACATGAGAAAAATGCATGACCAATCTTCATATTTCACAGCAAGTACTCTACCAACTGAGCTACTTTCTACTTATTTTACAAGAGCTAAAACTTTGTTTTATTTACTTATATGTGAAAAATATGTAAATTAATCAAAAAATAATTGTAATATACACCGAAAAAAATCTATGCAACATATGCACGAAAACGGTCGTACATATTAAGAAATATTCGTAATTTGGCACCACAAAACTCTTTCGTAAAATATACGAGATGTACGGAAATAATAAAAAAATAAAAGTAAAAAAAAAGTATTACTCTACCCACTGAGCTTATTTTATACACCGAAAAAATCCATGCTACATATGCACGAAAATGCTCGTACATTTAATATCGCACCACGAAATTCTTTCGTAAAATATACGATATGTACGAAAATAGTTTCAAGATAAAAGTAAAAAGTGTCATTTGTTTTATTTACTCACATGTGAAAATATGTCAATTTATAAAAAACAATTAAGTTAATTTTTTATTTAAAATATATTTTTTAACAAGGAAAAATGTATACGAAAGGTTTTATTTACTTTCGTAAATTAAAAAAATATTGCCAAAACTGTTTTTGTACTACATGTGTACGAAAGTTTCGTATATTCTATGAAAGTTTTTTTTTTCGTAATATCTTGCATGGATTATTTTCAGCGTACTTAAGTATAAAAATCAAACCAAGAAAGTTTACTTAATTAGAAAATAAAATCAGAAAAATGGACACGAAGAAATAAACCAACGGTAACAGTAGGATTTGTTGTGATAAACATTAGATAAATATCAATTTAGTAGTAATGTAATTCCCGTATGCTATTTCTGAAAATAATTTTATATACAATCGAACTTCGGTAGAATGAACTTCAATACAATGAAGCTGTCTCTATATTATGAATTCATTTCCAAAAAAGCAGATATTTCGTTGCAATGCTAGTGTATTTTCATCTCCTTATAGTGAATTTCCATACAGTGAATTTTTCTTTACAATGAAATCATTTTGCAGAAGTAAATTTGAATTGTTTCAAAAAATTTCTGTTACGCTTACTAACAACACTGTGTGACGAGAATAAAGTAAATATGTAATTAGGAAATTCCCAAAAGATGAAAAAACATAAGAACGAAAAGGAACAAAGTCCCATCAATAACAATTTAGACAGCAGTTGCCCGTGTTCAGTGAACGGAAATGACTAAGCGAACCTTTGTAGAGATGAGGACAAAAGTGCAGTGCCAACTAATGTATTTAAATCTCTAAATGTATTGGAAGCTTTTGTTGAAGAATAACAAAGAATAAAACTAAAATACCTGATTATTTTAAATAAAAGTCCAAAAAATATAATTTCTGTATAATGAAGTTTCTATATAACGAAGCGATTTTCTGGTCCCATGCAGATTCATTGTAGGGATATTCGATTTTATAAGTATTGCGATCACATTCAACCGAGTTACCTTTCTCTTCTGCTTTGTTTCTTGGAATATCGATCATGTCTAATTCTTTCTGAATATAACTCTACGGTTCGTAGGTTCTATAATCACTCTGAAATTTTGTTTTCTTTTTGTCCCACTGTATGTTGTAGGTAAGTGATTCCACGTAAAACGGCCCTATGCAAGGAAAAAATAGTTTTGTCATTTTTAATAAAAATCTCTTCATTGATGTTTGTTAGAGAATGACAATTATGGAAAATATAAAAAAAAATCACTATTTAATATTTTTTAATCAATTTAAGGCACTTTTAAATGATCATGCAAGAAACATTTTGCTCTCCCTCTTTGTATCTTTAATATTTAATTAAGATTTTCTTTTATTCCCTTTCTAATTATTAGTAAAAACCGTTATCTCTGAAAATAACATACTTTTTTTTGCTTTTTATTGAATTTAAAAAAAATATTCAGTTAGAGTACTCTGCTGTCTATAATAGCACGGATAGCAAATAATTTAATGTCTTATTATTTTCTTATGAGCTTATCTTTATATTGTTTATATTCATTAAATCAATAAACAGTTTTATTTCTTCACATTTTTTAAATTTTCGTACTAGGTCACACCCGTCGGTCACACTCGTCTTGTTTTAAAAGTAGTTTTTAATAAGAAAAATATTTTTTTTAAACAGTAAATACATAACACAATTGAAAACACTTTGAACAGATATCTATACCAAAATTATTGTGTACCTTATAGTCAAAATTTTACAGAATTTATATTGAAAGTCATAATTCTTTAAAACTAAGATTTGTAAGGTCACACCCGTCGCAGCTTTCTGATGACCATTCTAAGCAGAAATGGTGTTCTATCAGTGTCTACCCATTATTCAACGACTTTGCGCTTAATGTCCTTGCGAGCCACAACGTTTTTTTTTTAATTAAAAAATTTTATATTCTTGATTTATGATTAAAAATTTGTGTAAAATGGTCACACCCGGCTAAATGGAATTACTCAGGTACATAATATTATCTAGTATTACATGTAGAAAATGTGTTTAAATCTTTTGTATTTTATTGTTTGGTATTTGATTTTATTATTTGTTTTTTAACAAACTGTTGAAAAGTTACATTTTCTTCATAACTTGTATTTAACTTTGTTGTTGTAATTTATTTTTTATACTCTTTATATCTAAAGGTCATCCTCATCTATTGTGCATTAAAAAAAACTTCAGGTTGTTAGAAGCAACTGCAAAAAATTCTGAGTTATTTTATTTTTTTTTAGTTTTTTTTCTATTCATGTCGAACAAAGAAATTTTTAATTAAATAAATAATATTTTTTGCTAAGATTTCTTGATAAAAATTATTAACAATTGTATAAATAAGTTCGTTATTTATTTTTACAAATATGTAATTAGATTTTACGTGAGAAAATAAATGAAATTTTAAATTATGAAAAAAATTTGTAAGTAAAAGAAGAAAACTTTTATTACGAGTAGCAGGAATAAATTGCGCCTCTATATTTAAACTTAAAAAGTCGCGGGTTGTGGCGTAACATGTTTCGACGACACAATCAAATAAATATTCAGAAATAAATTCGCTAAATCAATAACTTAACAAACAATAGAGCATTTGACGTTTTCGACGAACAACCTTTAAACTTCCTTCGAACTTGAATTTTCTTTGGGTTAAAGAGGCTCTGGAAATAGATTTTCCACATAATAAATAATTGTTTTAAGTAACAAAAGATATGCAAAAGTCTCCACTTTAATTAAGGCTTTCTTTTTAACCGCAAATGTGTATTTTATAAAAATTATATTAATAATTTCAGTTAATTTATTTAAATTTTTGCAGTAAAAAACGTTAAAACGGTTTTAAAATGTGTTTTGAAACTTTTAAGTTTTATCTATTGTAATTTTTCCATTTTGGGAGGCAACCTTGTGATCACTTTTGGCAAATCTTTTATTAATTTTATAAAAATAACAAACTTAGCCAACAGCCAACCACTTTAATGATACCACAAAAATGAAACTTAAACAAAAAAACTTCGTTTAAATTAATCAACAATCATGGGTCATGTTAATGAAAAAAGTTCCACTTTGATGGACACTTACGTGAATGCACACACTTATCTTGAGTACAAAAAAATAAAAAAATATAAAAAAAACCAAGAAAAAGTCTAGCCAAGAAATAATGATGTTCACAACCAACATTACAAAGAGTTTTATGAATGATTGGAGAAACAATAAATACGCACAAAAACATAGGAGTGAACATAAGGCCAAGTTCCTATCAAAAAATGTCTGCCGTTAAAAGTACCCAGATCAAAATGAGGATTAAGTTCTTGATGGGTAAAATACCATCACATTTTTAGGCAACCTGCTAGCTTGTCAATATTTTTTACCTTTCTAATAATCATAGGATTTTTTTAAAGTTTACATCTGGGACTAATTTTAGGGGGAGTTAAATTTCCGGCTTTTTGCTCATAGTTATAGTGACTCGGCAGAGAAAATCTTGTAAGCCTTACATTTAAGGTATAAAATATGCTGAGCACTTTTATTTAAAACACCACGAAGAAAATTTTTCTGGAATATTTTAAAACTCTAACTCTTCGTTGTGTGCTTTTTTGTACCTTTCTTAAACATATGGGAAAAACTCCCTTTCATCGGCTATAAAGCGGGCTGAGATGTTCTACAAAAATCTTCCTCGTGGGGTTTTGCATGCAAACAACTTTTGCCTTAAACTTAAGACTTAAAAGATTTTTTATGCCAAGTCATAATTGTGAATAAGTATGAAATTAGGCCTAATAGGCTTTTCACACTCAACAACATCTAATATCTACCAATTAATTTGCGATTATGGTGAAATTTTCCCCATAAGAATTATACAGGGCTGAACGGTAAACATATTTCAACATCATTATAAATGTTCCTAACTTAATTTAGTGTCATCACTAGAAAAATGACATAAAATACGAAGAGACATGTGGAAACATATGTGTGTATGTAAATAAAAACGATTACCCAACAAACCATTCCTTAAGCTAAATGTAACTGAACTGGAGAATAAGCATGGGTGAATTCGTAAATGCAGTAAATCTGTGCAACCGGTCTGCAAACAATTGCAACAGTAATAAAACTTTTTTTAGCTGCATAAACACTTTTTGTAAGTTGGAGCACTGTTTGCATGTTTTTTTGTTTATGATGTCCCTTTATTTTGAATGCATGAATTTCATATTACATTAAAGTCATCCTTTTTTGTTTTGTTTAATGAGTACAGTGCATTAAAGTTGAGTAGTGTTTCTTTCTACCTAAATTTATATTTAAAAAAGAGTAATTAGAATATAAATTTATATCTTGCATACGCCATATACATAAGTTAAAACACAGTGTTCGAGAGGAATTAAAAGAAATTGTTGAATTGCATGGCAATTGAATTGAATTAAATGTTAAAAAGCATAGCATATAATTAGAAAACTACTTTCTTGTAAGCATATTCTATAATTAGACTTATAAGCTTGTTGTATACTAAAAGCTAACAATATTTTCACAAGGGTTCAATTCTATTTATAAAATAATTGTTAATACATCTTTCTCTCACAATAATATTCACAACACTTTTCTAAGCTTGACGATTGTGGTAGTAAGTTTGTTATAAACTATTTCTAAACAGCTTGGTTTGTTGGGTAAAAATTAGCATTATGTGTGTGTATGCACCCAACAAACAGGCAGTTTTAATTTCAAATTAAGAATGATTTGAAATCAAACCTTTTCTCAAACGATAAACGTTTGAAAATGATTCGAAAATAAATTGAAAAACATAGCAATCTCAACAAAAAGAGGAAATTATTTTCAAATTGAGAAATTAATTTATTATCAACTCACTTTCAAACGTTTTTCTCAAAAGTTTTTTTCAAATGTGGATTGTAATATCCCAACAAACACGCAGACTTAATTTCAAATTACGAATGATTTGAAATCAAACCTTTTCTCAAACGATAAACGTTTGAAAATGATTTGCTAATAACTTGAAAAACATAGCATTCTCAACAAAAAGGGAAAATTATTCTCAAATTGAGAAACTTATTTATTATCAACTCACTTTCAAACGTTTTTCTTAAAGGTCTTTCAAATGTGGATTGTAATATAATGTGAAACATAAATGAAATAAATTTTCTTTGTAAGTTCATATTTAAAATTTTTTCTTATTCAGGTTGTTACTAATTATAATGAATTTTTGATCACAAGCCAGCAAACAGCAAATATGAAATTTTTCTGCAGTTGTGATTGAGATCAAATGATAGTCATCTCCCTACGGTAAATGGAACTGATACAAAACAAGTCACGTGACCGGTCCCCAGGTGGTAGGGACCAGTCCGAGTTCTAACACTTCCTATGAAACGGACCAGCCACTTTTACATGGGGATGGCCTAGGATGGGGTTAATTGATACTTTGTATGCAACTTGTAACTTGTCTCTGAACTATCTTTTGGAGTCCTAATCGGTGTAGAATAATATAGATTATATATAAATATTATTCCCAAATTCAGCTGTAATTATCGACTAATTTATTTTTTTATTGCCACAAATTCAAGTAGAAATTGTATTTTATTTTTAAGCGATGTCTTTGATAGGATTCGAACCGACAACCTCCGGCATGACAGGCTAGTACACTACCCACTCGACCACAGGGGAACTTATATTTCAATGTTATAAATACCAGTTAAGCTGGAGCTAATATCTGAATATAGTTACGGAACAGGCTCCTGAGTGGCATGGCAGTCTCATTGAAGAGAAACAATTAATATGTATTATATTAATACAATTAATATTATATATATTATTTATTTATTGATTATATTATTTTAAATCGCACTTATGCTATAAGTTTTTTTTTCCTTGTGTTCCTGCAAAATGTATGCGAGTGTGAAGTTTTGAATGATTTCTGGCGTTACAGTTCATTCTGGAACTTGGGTGTATTTGAAGAATAATAGTAGAATTTTATAACTATATTGCCGCTGAAGGAAGAAAAGGACAAAAGTACCCATGCAGAGAAGATTAGAGGGTTAAATGTTCCACAAAAGTTTTTCGAGTGATGGATTACATAAAGTGCTGAACACATCTTGTACATTAAACGTAAGCCTGAAAACACACCAAATACGACAAAATGTGTTTGTCTTATACGTCAAACACACTCGTATGATTATAACGCACATCAAAAAACATTTGGTGTGTGTGGTCTCATAAGAACTAATGTTCTGTTGTCGTATACGTCACAAAAAACTGTTTTGTCATATTCGGTGTAGGTTCAGCCTAAGGCTTACAAGATTTCCTATGATGAGTCACTATAGGTATGTGCGAAACGGTTGGGACTTTAACTCCCTCTAAAATTTATCCCAGATGTAAACTTTCAAAACGCCGATACAAGTGTATTTTTTCTGTAGCTTCTACCAGAATTTGATTTTATTGTACTGTGTAATTGGCAGTAAATGACACATACACTCATTGAAAAATGTATAATCGCGGAGTCATCAATGTATGACCGGAATGACATCAATACGATGTCACTTCTTATATATTATTAAAGTGTAACATATGTATAACAGAAACAAGTAAACAATGTTATAATGTTTGTATTTTTTATTTTGATGCAAATCTAATTGTTTAATTTTTTTATTTTTGTGTTTAAACACATTTTTAAAAAGTTAAAAAACATGACATTGCATAGATGTACACTTATCATCATTACTATAAACGGAACTAATAACAAAATATGCAAGTATTTTAAGAACTAAGCCAGTACAGCATACATGCATAGACAAGACACCGAAACAAGCGATAATGTGACACCTTTTCATAATATTGATGACACTTAGTTATCATATGTATGTCGCATCAAAAATTTTTTTGTTGACTTTGTCCTGCCGATGTTTTGGATGGTGACAAAGCTGAAATGGTAGAGGCGTTAATTTATAAATGTGCGATGAATTGAGGAGCCAGCGATCAGGGCCAACATTAAAAGAAAAAATAAAATAACAAGAAGTAAAACTAAAATAGAAACAAGTAAAAGTAATAAAATATAAATATTTATAATTGTTTCAATCATTCCATTGATGACAACTGATGTAAAGGTTGACATCACAATGATGAAAAGTGTCATTTGGTCAAAAACGAAGACACTTGTCATAGCATTGATGTAAAATTACATCAGCGTTATGACGGGTTTTCTATCAGCGACATCATATTGACTACATTTTGCCATTAAATTGATATCAAGTAGTCATTTCCCTGATGTTTATGTGTCATTGCATTGATAATAGATTTGTCATCATTGGCGTTGATGACCCGCTGATGTAAAACTACATCCCAATGATGAAAAGTGTCACGGGTCAAACACGTAGACACTTGTCAAATTCCATCAGTGTTTACAAAAACTTCATGTTTTCAGGTTTCTCTGACTATTTACCCACCAAGACATATCTGTATACCAAATTTCAGCTCCCTAGCTATAGTGGAAGTGTCTAATACAAATAACGGTCACCCTAGTCCCCCTAGATAAAAAGTTCACGTTTTCACATTTTTCTGATTATATACTTAACAAGACCCCTCTCTACCTGTATACCAAAACTCTGTGCATAGGCTTGAACTCGGCCTTTACCGTGCGCCTTAATATTACAAATTAGAGTCTTTAAACAAACAATTTTGAGTCTTTAAACAAACATCAAAACGTTTACGCGAAAGTGCCAACACTTGACGCCTGCACATTTAACAAAAAATCGTACAGACGACTAAAACTGCTCTAACATTTTAATAGATAGATGTTGCTTGCTGCTTTTTTGTAGCTGTCAAGCAGCATATGACAATGTCAAACTTGAAAGTAGAGAGTGGGGACAAAAAAAAATTGTTTGTTTAATGTTTGGCGTGGATGTCATTCATTCGATCAAAACACAAAAAACAACATTCAATCATTAATGAATATCTTCAATGTTTTATATTGTTGACATCCAGCCAGAGAGAAGCAACAAAAAACCAAGTTTTTTTTTTTAATTTTTGTACTTTGTACACATCAATAACGACTGATAGATAGAGATAAATTAAATAATAATAAAATGCAATTAAATGAAAATATAAAAACTGTCTGTATAAAACTAAATTATGATTGTTAGAAAAAAAAGAAAAGGAAGAAATAACAACAGCAAAAAGGTTTGCATCTTAACAATGCAATGAACTTTCGAAGAAACACTGAAAGTTCATATCTACAGTCTTATCTAGTTAACATTGTTGTATTGCATTGCTCCAACATACAATTGTAAAAGAGTGGGAAAATGCTTTTGATTTTTCACACAATTATTATTAAGAGCTTACAATTGAACTGAACAATTATCGTATTAAAAGCTTTTTCAATTTCAATTAAACGAATATGTACGTAGTACGAGTATGTTGTGTTTAATTGCTCTCATGTATTTTAAATTGTATTTAATGACACCCACTTTATACAGAATTACGAAAGTTCACCTTCATGCTTACCGACATAATTACTTTAGCCACACATCTTAACAACTAATCAAGTACACTCATATCAAAAACTGTCCTAATATCGTTAGCTGTCATTCATGTTTTAATTGCATATGCCACTTGCCAAACTTACTTGGCTTGCAGCCAGCCATCACTTGTACAAAATGTATTAACTGCTGTGAAAAAGACGGCACGTTCAATTGTTTCAATAGTTTGATACGAGTACATACATTTCAAAATGCACTTTAGGCACCCACTCAAAATCTTTCAAGGTTTCTACACGGGTCTGAAATTATCAGAAAAGCTGTCATATTATTCTAACCCAGCAGAAACTTTGCTTACTAGAGCTTAAAAGATATTGGGGGATCTAAGTCGTAACTGCATACAATTTGCCTCGTCAATTACTTATCTTTATTTAAGATATTCAATAAGGTTTCAGGAATGGTTACTTTGTTTTACCTGTAAGAAAATAACAGGAAAAATGGAAGGAGGTAAGCTAAGAGTCGAAAAGAGCATAGAGTGATAGTAAGGAAGAAAAAGAGGAGAAGAGGTAATGTAATGGCTTTGACGTGCCGAAAAGAGATGGGCCACTGCTCCTTATAAAGGAGCCTAGTCTGTTGATTTTCGTCGTTGCCAGCTCAGATAGCCTGACGAAGAATTGCTGGCCAAGGTGCGTTAAACGTTGGTATTCTAGTGAAGAGCAGAAGGACAAAATGTGGAAATTTGTTTCCTCTTCCCCTTCATTCTGACAGCTTCTGCAGAAGTATTGTCACGTTAGTCCCATAAGTTCGGAGTGGTTGCCGAATTCGCAGTGACCTGTGATCGTTGCGACGATGTCTTTTAGGTGCGTCTTCTGGAGTCTTAAAAGATTCCTGGTCCGGGTCGGGTAGAGCAGGGTGGAACTTCTAGCTGAAATATACTATTTTGCAAAATTTCTTTTAGAAACTCAATAGAAATTTGGTTTATTTTACTCCTTTTTTGCATCCGCACCTAGGGTAGAGTATGAGCCGGACTAGTCTAGAAGTTATACAAGTAGGTTCTCAAAACCACGTAGCATGAGCCAAGGGCCAGTACTAATTTTTAATTAGCTGTTTGCAGGCATATATGGGAACAGCTCAGAAGACATCAATGTCTGACTAAGGCAGTGCCGTTGCCTTTTTTCAGATTATCAGCGATGCAGTTACCTTCGCTGGTCCCCTGTCCATGTACCCATATAAGGATGATATTGGAATGTCTCGCCATACCTTTCAGCGATGCCCGGCATTCTTGGACCAAGTTAGATGGTGAATATACAAGATAAGTTGCGTAGCGTTATATTCGGAAAGAACTTAACATGATTAATAAAGAACTAGAGAAAATCAACATCAATTTAATTTGCAACGTACACAGGAGAACATAACAACATTGTTATAGCTTATATGTATTTCAAAATACAGCTTCTGACCTTACCTTCTGGCGTTGGCGAGAGGAGAGTATAATTACATGACCGAAGTTCCCATAACTCTATTGGGTACAAGGAAAGGTTGTTGGATTAAGGACACGCGTATTTCCTCTCGTCCCATGAAACGCAGCAGCTCATCCGATGCTACTTCGGAATGATGGCCATTAGCTAGTGCCACTCTCATTCCGCTCAGATTCTCCAATGCGCTTCTCCAAGGGCAATATCAGCTTTAACTGATTTATCCCATATTTTATCGCACCCTTACTGGGACGTGGGACTCGGAGATATTCTGAATCAATTGTGTTGCAGAGATCTTTACATTCTTTTTTCTCCGTGGTGCTTCGATTTTCTGTTAGCCTCCTCCTCCAGAATAGGAGGGAGAACACATACTCACGCCGTCACCTAAGAGGAAAATTTTTCCAAGGGGACGATTTCGATTTTGGCTTATGGCCAGAGTTCGAAAATTCCTTTGATGCAGTCTTTGAGAAAGCTGAGAGACTTTGCATTACCGTGTCCAATGACTTTGACGCCGTTTGATAAAAATAATAAACGAATCATCGTCAATGGTGGTGAGAGCTTGGTGAACGCTCTCACCACCGCGTAGATTCCGTTGCTCTAATAGTAACCATCTGTCGTTAGTAATTTTGCCTCCATGCTGGCTACGATCTATGGTGGCTGCTTGTATCTCAGGAGCTTGTGTCAAGCTAGTTCAAGATGTCAATCATTTGCCATCAGGTACATGTGTATCTCCTGTCCTCTGCCGTTTACCGCTAGAACTGCCTGCGGATTCATTTTTGGTTCATATCTGGGTCATCTTTTAGAGAAATTCACCGCCAGCCTTGAGGAGTCCTTGAACATGGCATTCGCCTTACCGCGTTGGTCATCACATATCTTTGATTTGGATGGAGCCTCTCCAGAAGTAAAGAGACCGTCATCCTATTTCTCCGAGCCGGTGATCCTGATCTGTCCAGATTTAGTAAGAGCCCCATTTGTTGCCAATATCGGTTTCTTAATCTGGTACTTCACCGTCTCGTTTGTCTTGGCTGGCCTTACCTCCACGAGGTGCCGCGACTGCTCAAAACCTTCTCCCGGGTATTCAAAGAATACCTTGAATACCGAAGAGTAAGTACCCCAGCATTTTACGCCCTTGCCACCGAACCGTTGTCTAATGTCCCACCCCAGGAGCCTCTGATATCTGCTCAACCAAATTTGATGTGGGATGACGGAAAATCGTTCCAAATTTAAGCAAACCCCGTCGGAAAAAATGCAACACAAAAAAGATATACTGTAATTTTTTCAGAAAAAGAATAAAATTTACTAAAAATGAATTTACGAGACAACTCAACCAAAACAATTAAGCCATTTTCTGCAAGAAAAACGATGAAATAAAAGCCTACAACACACTCTGGGCTATTCATTTATTTTCATTAAGTTTTCAGTTCTTATGTTTCCATACAAACATTTGTTAAACATTGTTAGTGAACACCTCCTTGAAGCAAAAACAGTAGCGATTTTCTCACAGCAACAATAATGAATTCAAATAAAATTTTACTAGGCAGACAGGCAAGGCAGCAACAACAAGTGAAAGTATTATTTGGAAATTGCAGCCAACAACACAGAAAAATGCACAATCAACAACCTCCAACAAGATGTTGTCACGTCATGAAATGACTCCAAAACAATTAAACCGAAGGAAAACTTGTAATTAAGAAGAGTAGAAAAACTGAACTATTTCTAAATGTCTGCTTATGAAATTTTCTTTTCAAAGATCTTGAAGAAAAAAGTGTTACTTGCACTTAATTTGTGGGAAGTATTCAAATTTTATTTAATTGTTTTTTTTACTTTTTTTTAATAACAGACATTTTCGTTATATAACACAGAAAAAGCTAAATTTAATTTTCTGTAAAGGAATTCAATGAAATAGTAAATATTTTGTCTAGGAACGGACCTGCAAGCAAATTTGTAAATATAGACAAAAATATCTCAACAATTTCATTGAAAAAACGTGTTTAAATCTATAAAACAATTTGTCTAAAAATATTTACAAATTGTAAACAAAACAAATTAATAAATCAAACACAAAGATTTACTAGATTTTCTTAAAAATAGCAAACAAAATTTTTCTGTGAATTTTTAAAACAATTAGTCTAAAAATACTAAAAAATATTAAACAAAATAGTTTACTTAATCAAACAAATATATTTACTGGATTTTTTGTAATATATCAAAAAATTTTTTGTCTGGGTCATCATCATCATCATCCATTAAGAATTTATGAAATTTCACTTTGTTAAATGTGCTCAAGTCTGAATGTTTATCTAAAGACTTTAAAAAAATGAATGAGAACTAACGCAACGACATTAACGAATTGATTCGCTCAAAAATCTTCAGTAAACAAGCTTAGTACAATCGCATTCCTTTTGCTATCATTGTTGTTGTTCTTATTTGTGTGCATGCCTACCATCTTGTTGTTTTTGGTGTTTGCGTCCTAAATAAAAGTCAAACAAACAATTCATTGATTATGTAAAGAACATTTACTGAAAATGAAATTTATTTTTAGACAAACTTTTTTTTGAAATTTTTTAATTTTCAAAAAATGATTTTTGTTCTGTGCACAACGTGCCATAAGAAACTAAAGCTCCAAAAAACTTTTAAGTTAAATAGTTTTATAGTAATGAAACATAATACATAATGATGCAGATAATGTACTAAAAGCAAACAAATAATTAGGTAGTACCAGGTATCAATCACTACAACACTCTTCTCACCAATATATGGCATTGATCAGACTACAATAAAACCGTGGGGCATTGTTGACTATAGATAACAGAAACTCAGCGCGACATTTTGTGGCGGCCATATTTGATTTACAATAGTTCGTGGGCGTGGCGCTGCCCCAGTTAATTATGTAATTCCATTTAATTTAATTAATTAATTAAATTTGTTAATTTATTACTTAATTAGTTAACTAATTAATTATTAATTAACTAAGTAAATAATTAGCAATTTAATTAGTTTGGATTTTTTGGTAAAGGTTCCCTGACTATCTGCATTTAGCACCAATAAAATGCGCATAAGAACTAGCTTATACCCCTCAGTGAGGAATTTTAATGTGTTTTTATAAAACAATTAATATTTTACTGAATAAGTAAAATATCAATTTTGGAAAATAGTGTTACTATTTTTTATTTAGAAACAAATTGTAAAGCATGCAATAATTTAAAATAAAAAGAAAAATTTTTGGCTGCACGGAAGGTTGAACTTACATCATGATGTTTCGAAACCAACCACGATCTCATCATCAGTATTCTTTTCTGTCTAGACCTTACTGCCAATGACGACAGCTTGTAGTCAAGTATTTGCATATCATTTAATTTTAATCACTTGTGCTTAATAAATAGCTCTGTTTTTCAACTTTTATTTGATGGTTTTTGATATTCAGTATTTTTCTTTTCACGTTTTTTTCCTTGTTTCTCTCTATCTCAGTATGAAAACCAATACTAAGATATGAATTAAATTAAAAATAAACTTTAGCCAAAATAATTATTTGAAATTTCTTTGTATTAAACCCTTACAGTTAGACTGAAAATTCATAATTAAACTTATTTTTATTTACATGAGCAATTTTTATACATTTTCCTCGAATTGAGTCTAGCAAATTGAAAATGATTTTTTCTAAAATACAATACAATACAAATATTTATTTACCTCTTAAATTTTCAACTAAGTTGAAAAACATGACCACAACTAATTCAAATATATAAACCGACAAAAAAATAGCACGTGACTTCATTTCACTTCTTTTTTTTCATATTTCCTAAAGACTCAAACGTATTGCTAATGCTTTTGCAGTCTTTAGACGATTTTAAAAGCTGGAATTAATGCCAATACATAGCAATACATAGTAACAGCAGTTAAAGATCAAATATAAGCAGCCAACTACAATTCCCTGTAAGCTTCGTGTAATAACATACTTTAATTCCTTTTAAACAATAAAGCACTTTCAGTGCAACAAAAGTTAAATATAAACTAAAACAACAACTGCTGGTGTGTTGTTACTATTATTCCGAAGAAAAGCATTGAGCTAAGAAAATAAACTAATGCTTTTCAACATTTTAATGCCACAAATCTCCAAATTAATTGCACTCTAAAGATAAATTCCTGTAAATGAAAAATGAAATTACAACTCGTCAGCAATTTGAAATGGAAAAACTGTTATAAAATAGACCAAAATTGTGGAAATTTTGTAACAAGAAAGAAAAAAAAACTATTTAAGTAAAATACAAGTCAAATATTGCAAGATGTGAAAATACATAGTTAAGTAATATGCATTCAAAATGACCCTACTTTAGTAAAATAAGAACCAGTTTTAGGTTGTGGTAAGAAATCGTCTTTCGAGCCCTAGAAGCTTGTTGTGAAAGGAGTGTGGTGATTTGCTTACATTAGAAAATAATTTTCGTATTTAATTCCTATTCATGATTTGTATAAATATGATTTAAATTCACACACAACCGAAAGATATTAAAGTTCTTATTTCTGAGCTCGTTAAAAAAGTTTTAAACTGACAGTAGTCAAAAGAAAGAAGGCTGATGATTATAAACTAAGTCTTTATTATAAGCGGGTGTTACTATTCACATTGCATTATATTTATTGCATTTAAGCCTCAATTACACAATCAGAAGCTATAACCTTCAAACAAAAATTTAAATCTTTTAAACTTCCTTTTTCGCATAAAATTATGGCTGCTAAGTCTCTGTGCATTTTAAAAATATGCTAGGGTATCCTTTATTGTTACGTTTCCCCTTTTGACGTAAAAAATTAATGAACGTAAATTATTTTATTTCTCACGAATTTTTATTACGTACAAAAAATAAACGTGCTCTTAAAAAAGTTTCAAATTAAAGTGGTTGTTATTTAAAACTTAGCAAAAAAACAACAATAAAAAAACAAAATATTTTCATGCAACTTTATTTTTTCTCTAAATATTTTGAAGTGCACTACCCTGCAGACGATATTCGACTACGTGGTCCATTTGAGCTGAAATGTACATGGTCCTACGTAATGCAGTCATGGACTATGTTATTTGCAAGCAAGAGTTTGTAGTTAAGCGACAAGTGTTTGCGTTTTAACGATTGCAAATAGTATATGCAATTGTTAAAACACGAACACTTGAGTACTTCAGAAAGTAGTGACATAGACTAGCTTTGAGACTACTCCGATTTAATGGGTACTCCCGTGGTGTAGTGGATAGTGTGCTAGACTGTTAACCGAAGGTCGCTGGTTCGATTCCTACCAAGACCCTGGGAGTTTCTGCAGAAAAGCCAAAAAAAAAGCTTAAGCAGTATGTGGGTTTTGTAAATGCAAATGAGGGTTATATGCAGCCATTTTTAGCCATTTTTTACGATATGACAAAAGAAGATATTACATACTGTGTTCTCATATCGTAAGTTTTTTACAATATGACAACACTGCAATATGACAAAACCGTTAATGACTTCTTAGTGTTGTCATATCGTAAAAACTGATGATATGACAACACAGTGTCATATTGTTTTTTGGCATATCGTAAAAAATGGCTAAAAATGGCATCGCTGGTTATATGGTCCAGCCCTAGGATATCGTAATGTTAAATCGACCATGACTTCTACATACATTTGGATTAACTTTGGACTAGTCCCCTATGGAGTATACTTTACATGCGTATACAGACTAGTTGCGTTATCTGCAGGGTATTTTTGAAATGAATTTGTGTGAGAGTGTGTGTGTGTGTGTGAGTTTAACGGCCACACTTTAAATGTAAGAAAATCAATTCAACTTTAACCTTTTTTCGCCACCTCAGCAATATTTTTCTTTTTTACGACGCAACAAATTGTTGTTAAGGAAAATCATATGTTGGAAACTGGCTTTAGTTTTGCTTGTCTGGAATCCGCAATATGAATTAACGGACGGTAATTGACGTAATTCGTTAAAAAAAATATATGTTTAAAAATAGAGGCAAACTGTTTAAGAAAAAAAATCACAACAAAGGATTTAATTCCTTAAAACAGTGAATGACAAAACAAATTCAGCAAACGACGAGGGCGATTCATATGAAAAAGGTTCCGTATTTGTTTAAGAGGATCCTTTAATGTTTAATTTTATTTAAATTTTACTGCTTGCTTTTGTATCGGCGCAGAGAACATTTTAAGCCCTTATCTATTACAGTTCATATGATCAGCCTTTAATGTTTAGCTAAGTTTAATTTATGTACCCATAGTTAGATTAACGCAAAAACTTAATTTTCGGACAGCTTTTAAATTTTAACTGCTTTTAATTTTAGTATATGGCTTAGGCATACTTTTAAAAAGTTTGAAACCTCTTATGCACACACTCAAAAACCATTTGAGAATTTAGAAATGATTTTTTGAAAATCACAATAGAATAAACGTAGTAGAAACTTAGAAAGCTTAGAAACTTATACAAAACACAATAAACAATATGTATTCGATATTCCAAATCACTACAGAACCATGTTAATTAACCTTGTTTTCGATGATTTTAATATTAATAATTTTTTTTGTGTGTACCGTCATCATCGCAAAAATTATTCAGAATAGCTGTCTAGGGCCTAAAACGCCGAGATCTGCTTCAAAATCATTTTTCGAAACTCGGAGTGATATCAGTAATTTTCCAATTAGTAGGCTACGAACTTCATTAATTTATATTTTTATTAAAATTTACTAAAATTCGCACAATAAAATCATATAATTTTTGTATTTGGTGGAAGTACACATGAGGGGCTGTAGCGGCCGCCGAAAAAAAAACATATTGTCAGAACAGTAGAATTTTCATTTGTTTCATTTATTCCCTAACAATTGTCACATGTCCACAAAAATTCCATTCTTATTGAATTAACTCAATGAAGCCAAATTAAACATTAACAAACTTAAGCCTGATTTAGTAAAAATAGCTTTGCATTGAAATTAAAGCCAAACAAAAGTTTATTTTGGCTAAATTTGTTTTATTCTGTAACAATAATTTTTGACTGCTTTAAAAATATTATGCCATTTGTAGACGCCAAAGTTTATTGAACTTTATCAAAAAGTTTTTATTTGCCAAAGGTCTTTGTTTGCTGACCACTCACTCCATTGGCGATTGTCAACAAAGAAAATAAGTCCAACTTTAGTGGTTTATTTCAAGTAACTGCGTTTTATATTTGTTTTCATAACTGCAACTTTTTGGTATATTGCTAAATAAGTTTTTGGGAAAAACCACTTTATCGTCCATTTTTATTTGAAAACGTTTTATTCTTTTTATTGGGGTCTAACATGATTTTGGCGAAGCTGAAGGTGGCTTGAAAAGTTTATTAATATTTTCTTTTAGTAAACAAAGAATGCTTTGAACAAAAAAAGGTTACATAAACATTTATATAAAATTTGTTTATTTAGGCCAACCTGAGGTTACAACAACTTTAAGTCGTCAGAAAAAGTCAGTTAAGAAACCAGATTCTTTTCAATAAAAAATTAACTAACTGACGAAAAAATTTAAAATCAATAGAATCACAATTAAAAATTATAACTCATTTTAAAATATTCAGCAATATTCTAAATATGCAAAAAATATATACAAAATAAACAAGAATAAAATCACAAATAACTTGAAAATATGCACAATCATCTATGTTCTGCTGCCAAACTTTGTTATTTTTAATTTTAACATTAACTTTTTTAATTTTGCTTTATTAAAAATAAAGCACAAATCTTGTATTTTTCTTTTTCCAAACACAATAAAAATTGATTTAAAGCTCCCACATTCAATGCTCTTTCCCAACAAACATAAACTTATTAGTTTGAAATAAGATCAGCCTTCAAGGGGCTATTCACATTGTACGTAACGCTTCAGGGGGGGTTTGGGCGTTAAACATTTCTTACGGATTAGATAATTTATACTGAAAATTTAGTAAAAAACGATACGAAGAGTGGGAAGGGGGTATAACAACTCCGAAAATAGCGTAACTTAATATGTGAATATCACCTAAGTGAAATTTTCTATTGCATACACAGTGGTTCCAATTGAAAAAAGGGGTAATAGATCTGTATCTTTGAAACTTGTAATCCGATTATAAAATGATGAATGTAAAAATTATAGAGGAGGACCTAAGCTTTAAGAATGGCGGAACTTACACCATTCTGTTAAAACACACAGAAAAAACTAAATTTCATTTTCTGTAAAGGAATTCAATGAAATAGTAAATCTTTTGTCTATGAACGCACCTACAAACGAATTTGTAAATATAAACAAAAATACCTCAACAATTTCATTGAAAAAAAGTGTTTTTTTCAGTGAACAAATTGTTTAAATCTATAAAACAATTTGTCTAAAAATATTTTCAAATTGTAGACAAAACAATTTACTAAATCAAACAAATATATTTACTGGATTTTTTGAAAAATATTAAACAATATTTCTGTCTGAATTTAAAAAGCAATTAGTCCAAAAATGCTAACAATTATTAAGCAAAATAATTTACTTAATCAAACAAAAATACAAACAAAATTTTTGTCTGTGTCATCATCATCATCCATTAAGCATTAATGAGATTTCACTTTGTTAAATGTGTTCAAGTCTGAATGTTTATCTAAATACTCTAAAAAACAATTAATGAGAATTAAAGCAACGACATTACCTAATCGATTCACTCAAAAATATTTTGTAAACAAACAATCTCATTCCTCTTGCTATGATTGTTGTTGTTGTTATTTGTGCGAATGTCGTTATTGGGGTTGTTTGCGTTCTAAATAAAAGGCAAACAAACAATTCATAGATTATGGACAGAACATTTACTGAAAATTAAATTTATTTTTAGACAAACTTTTGTTTGAAAAATTTTTGGTGATAATTTTTTCTGTATAGGATGGACTGACTATAGGGTGTCAAAGTTGACTATTTTGATCATGATAAACTTTGTTGGCCTTATAACTTTTACAAATGTTATTCAATTTTAATGAATTTAGAATTGCTTTAAAGCTTATTAACATCCAAATAAAATACATTAATACATCAATATTTGGCATTGAATTTTTAAGTTTTGGTTTTTTGGCCGAGACTTTGCTCCTGATTTTGTAAATATCTGCGTTAATAGTAAAAATTTAAAAACAAAAAACGATTTTATGATTTTAAACAAAATCAACTTTGACACTCTATAGCGCACCGTGTGTTTCAACAGGGTGGTCCAAGTTTCATGATTCTTAAAGCTTATGTCCTCCTCTATGATTCATTCATCATTTGTATCGCAAGATTCAAAAATACAGATTTATTACCCCTTTTTTCAATTGGAACCACTAAGCGACATCTTTTTGTGCTACTTCTACTATATCGGTTGAAGGGCCACCCTAATACAACATTATGATTAGAAATGTTGACAGTGCCCATACAAACTAGTTCTAATTAACTGATTTTATTAAACTTTACAGGCATATGGAGTTGCTATAATAATACAATTTTATTACACTCACCAGCACGACAAAAAATAACATCTTTATAACGACTGATTGTGGTAGAGGACACAAAAAAATATTTATGTGCGTCGGCGTTTTGAATGTTTGCAGCTGGGATTAATTTTAAGGGGAGTTAAATTTCCCTCCCGTTAGCAAATGGATATAGTGACTCGGCATAGGAAATCTTGTGAGCCTTACGTTTCAGAAATGCTAATTTGTGATTTTTTTAAATAAAAAGTAAACAAAATTACATTGTTTCTAGATAAGAAAACGCCATAAGTTTGAAATGATTTTTGACGTTAAAGTTGAATATGAAGCTCGGGTGTCTTTGAAGATTTATAACAGAATTGTGTGGCAAATATTTTTGTGGAACATTTTAGCCCTTAAAAAAGGGACAAAAAGGCCCATACAACGAGAAGTTAGAGGGCTAAAATGTTCGTTGAAAATGATTCTCGTGGTAAGTTTTAGATACAAGTGCTGAGAGCATATTTGCCCAATTCACAAGTCACTTGTATCGCTGTATCGGGTGTATTATTGTGTAATTTTACAGTACTTTATATTGATATTTTTTTATTTGTTGATATTTTTCATATAAAAATGAAATGTGCTAAGAAAATCGTATTTGGAGAGAGACTCTCTGAGAATATTTGTATGTATCTTGTTTTTATTTTGTTCATCAATGTAATTGACTGCCGATACAATAAAATTGATTGTTTACAAGTTGTATTTCAGAGGTGTATTTCAGAGGTGTATTTAAATAAACAATAAACAGTTCAGTTAGAGCTTGTGAATTGAACAATTTTACGTCGTACTTAATTAAGGCTTTAAAAGACGTTAATTTTGAAATATGTACTTTCAGTTACATACATCGATACTAACATATAAAAGACTAACGTGTATAATGTTGTCTAACTCATTACAGAAAAGTGGACCGTGCTATGCTCCCGTAAAGTAAATATTTATTTTCAAATATTTTTAATACATATACCGATTCTTATGAAACTTTATATACACGTTAAGTTCGCATGACTAACCAAAATTATGATTAGAAAAGAAGGTAATGCAAAACAAATTTGTAAATATAGACAAAAATGTTTCAACAATTTCATTGAAAAAAACGTGTTTTTTCATTGAACAAATTGTTTAAATCTATAAAACAATTTGTCTAAAAATATTTACAAACAAAACAATTTACTATATCAAACAAAAAGATTTAGTGGATTTTCTGAAAAATATCAAACAATATTTTTGTCTGACGTTATAAAACATTTAGTCTAAAAATACTAGCAAATATTAAACAAAATAGTTTACTTAATGAAACAAAAATATTTACTGGATTTTTCGTAATACATCAAACAAAATTTTTGTCTGATATATTATCATGCATTATATTGAGCATTTATGAAATTTCACTTTGCTAAATGTGTTGAAGTCCGAATGTTTATCTAAAGGCTCAAATCTTCAGTAAATAAACTTGGTACAATCGCATTCGTTTTGCTATCGTCATCAGGGTTGTTTTTTACGAAAATTATTTTTAAGAGAAGTAACACAATCAGGCAATTAATGCCTACCAGTTAATTAATTAATGTGTTACCTTCTTTGCGTTTTTTTTTGTAGAGCAGTGTTGCAAGACCCTCAGGTGTTAAGTAGAGGCATTGAATTGTTTAAGCTGTGTAGCCATTTTATTAGTTCTTTTACTTCGCCGACGGTTTTGCAACAATACCGCCGAAGGAGGGTGCTGTGAAGTGCATTAGGATATGTTAGCATTACTTGCTGCCGGTACTGCCAAAGTGATCAGTGCTATGCCATCATCACTTTAACAGTCCAACAACAACCAACACAATAACACATCAATGCACATGAGAAAAATGCATGATGTTGTTGGCTTGCCTCAGAGTTTGTAGTCAAACGGGCTAACTACTCAGCCAACAGCACCCTCGCCATTTTCTTGTTGTTTTTGGAGTTTGCATCCTAAATAAAATTCAAACAAAAAATTCATTGAGTTAGTAAAGAGCATTTACTGAAAATACTATTTATTTTTAGACAAACTTTTATTCGAAAATTTTTTGGTGATAATTTTTTCTGTGTATATAATTCTTAGAGTGATATAAAGTATGCTTGGAAATTTTAAGAAACAAATTATAAAAATAAAAGTGTTGTCTTGTTACGATTTAACATAGCGCGCGATGAGTAGCTTAGCTCTAAAAATAAATGTCTGTTATTAACGTAATATATATGTTTGTCTTAAAAAAGACCGCAACTTTGTGTTTTCTGGGCTATTACTTAAGTGGTGTCCATTTTTATATATTTTCTTTATGGACCATTCTAAAGACTTACACAACACATACACAACTAAACATCATACATATTTATATTCTTATTTTTATTTTTTTGGAAATTTGTTAAGAAACTTGCAACAGATTGCCACACTAAAACAGAATATTAAAATAAACAAGAAAACAATAAACAATAAAGAAAGAAAAAAAGTTTTGTCCCAAAAATTGAATGTTGTAGGCTGGCTGACATTTGCATGAAAAACTAACAAATGAATAAAAAATAATATATAAAATAATATATAAAATTACAAAACAGATGTGTTTTGGAAAGGCCAACATAATTTTTTGTTGATTCTTCTATTTATTTGGATAAAAATGGGTTTTATCAAACTGGGCGTTATGCTTCACAAAAGTTTTCTTTGTTTCTTTGGCGGCTCGTTTTTTTTTCTGGAAATATATAAATAATTATACTAGATATTTGTTTCTAGATCATTACTTAAAAAATTCATTATATTAATGGAAAACTCTACATTATGATAGCAAATCGATTCTACCGTCTGCTTAGTAATCCTTTTCGTAGTAAAATATGAATACAAAATATGTTTCTTCTTAAAATCAATGTGATTTAAGGGTTTACTTCTAGTATGCAATTTTCACCAAAAAATATTAAATACCTATAAGATTTGCAATCACATTCAACAGAGCCACCTAACACGTGTTGATGGCAAGATACGAGTACCCATGAGCACTGATTATGGAAGCGTAGCAGCTTACGAAAACACCGTTTTTATTTTCTTCTGTGTACGTTGAAAACTAAATTGATGTTGATGTTTATAGCTATATTATTCTATTTTCATATTTTTTTTTCTTTAAAGCTTCGAAAAACGCACAAAAGTCACAACTTAAGCTCTTAAAGTATTTCTCGATAAACGACAAGTACAGTGAGAGCTCCGCTCACCCAATTTTGTATTGAAATGCTTAAGTTATCGTTCGCTTTGGTTTTCTTTCGACTTGTCGTGCTGAAGGCTAGCATTGGGACGCAAATCAGCTGTTTTTCATCGTGGGACGGGCTGGAAATGTTTTGCAAAATATTATTATTTTTCTATTTCTCCTTTTTTATATAAAAACTTTCCTTATTCATAAATATTTGGAATTATAATTTCCTTAATTAAATAAATATAATGTTTTATTGCAATAATTTATTTGCTAAGAAACAATTCAATGCTCAGAAATATTGTCTAGAGTACAATGAAAAAGTAAGAGACTGTTCATTACATAACATATTATTTCTGTCTCCACAGGCAGCAGATGGAAAATAATCAACAATTTCACTACTACGAAAAATATATAAAAAATATCATCATTTAACCGCAGCTTCTGTACAAAATTTTGTTATAAATAATTTTTAGTTGCATTTAAAACAAAGTTTAACTTTTTTTTGCTCTCCTTCATTTTTGGTGGCATCTGCATCTTAAAACCTGCCAAGATGAATGAACAAATGAATGCGTATTTGGTTGAATGTGCTTGTTTGGGTTTTTTCTTTGCAAAAATAACACAACCACTTTCACTGTTTTCAATGTAAATCTTTTTTAAATTATTTCATTTTTTTTGCATATAATTTTTCTCCTTCCATTGCTATAATGGGGATTGTTTGTTAGCTTAAAAATTTATTTATTTTTTGTTATTCATACTATTATTATTTCTTGTTAATTTGCGCTATACCATTTTATATGGGGAGGGAATTACGAGTTTGTGATGATGTTTGTCATGTCCATTATTTTCACACATAAAAATTCACAGTCGACTAGGAATCGTTTTCTGACTGGCAGGGGAAGTTTTAGATAATTTTATTAATGGCATAAATACGGCAAAATTACCTAAGAGTCATTCCCTCGATCTAATTTTTTTGCGCTTATTACTTTTATATATTTGCAATGACTCGGAATTCGTTTTAAAAGAAAATTATTTATACACACAGAAAAATAATTAAAATTTACATTAATTCAAATATTGAACTAAAAAACCGAAATAATAAAAAACTTCAGACTTACATATACCTATATTGTTTTTTGATTTGCTCAGTAGTTTCAAAGATGTCGTGGAACTTATGCAAAAATAAATTTAAGCATTTTTGTTTTTCCAAAATTTATAAAAAGTAATACAAGAAACAAAAATTTATTTAATTTTTTCTTAAGCACATAGGTAAATATATTCCAAACAAAAGAAACCATATTTCATTGAATTCGAATTACAAATTTTAATTTTATCCACAATTAAATGAGGGAACTTGATTTGAATCGCAGCATACATTGGGTAGTAGTGTAGAGCAATAAGTCGGACGGTCAAGCTTGTAATTTATTATTTTATTAAGGTTTTTACACAAGTTACTGGAAAATGTAAATGTGTATTTAAATAAATAGCTGCTGCAATTGCGGTCACTTAGTCTAACGTAAGAGTGGCGAAGTCGGAATTGTGGTTGTGACTGACATTTGTACTAGTTGATGATGAGTGACTTAAAACCCAGAAATTGTATTTAATTTTATTCCCAGCAAAAACTTTTGTAATTTTTGTAGTCGGTAGTACTTTATTAATGAGTTACAAAGTAATGAGTGGTACTTATTTATCTTATTACTACGCTTCAAATTAGACCTACTACTTAGCTTTTAATAAAATTAGTACGTATTTTTTATTATTATCTGAAAGTAGTTACAATTTGTTGATATGTGTAATAAAATAAGTAGACAACCACTTTTTGAGTCAACATGTGTTTGTATAAAAAACTAATTTTTGTCGTTTAAGCTTATAAGTAAGCAATAGCTGAGTGGGTAAAGTTCTTGTGTTCATATCTGAACGAGCACAGGTTCGTATCCCAGGTGTGTTAAGAAATAAAAACATATAATAAAATTTAAAAAATATAAATAAAACATAATGTGTATAAATTTTTTTTTTAATTTTGATTTGGTTATTTGACTACTTATTTTTTAGCTTCAAGTAAGCCAAATAATAACTTCTTAATTGCTGCGACAATGTAAATACATTTGTAAGGGGTACCCCTTATTTTTTAGACTTCTCAAACAAAAATAAGTAGTTATCGAGTCAAATTGTAAGTAGTTACGACTTAAATCCTCATATACTTTTTTGCCTACCACTAAGCAAAGTTTTTGCTGGGTTTAATCCACTGAGAATTGAGAATAAATATCTTTATAACTCTGTACTCATATTCTTCACGAATATGCTTATTTTCTTTGATTATAAAAATTTATTTTTATTTTTTTTTATTTCTGCTAAACTAAAAAAGAAAATTAATTAAAAAACTCTTGGTGAGTGTATAAAAAAAATATTTATATTACGACATGATTATTTTTTTTTCAATTCCGCATGCCAAATATTTGTTTTCAGTTTATTTTCTTTTTTGATTAAATGATGATGTTGTGTATGTGATTTTTTTCATGTTTTATTTTCTTACGAAATTGTTTCATATTACACAAGATTATTATGATTATAGTCGTATTAAAGAGTATTGAAAGTATGTTATGAACTCTTCTGATGTGAACTAAATGACGAGGTCGATGGCATGATTTATTGGCATTTATGTAATGTCATCCATTTTAATTGGCACATTAACGGATGTCAGATTTTTAGTACAAGTCTAATTTTATCTTCTCATAAATTAGTGTTTTTATTTCTATTAGTTAAACAAAAATTGGGACATAATAAATGATTTATATGCAGTAATAACTAAATGATACATATACATCATTTCTGTTGGGTTTTATATATAGTAACCTATCAAACAATATGTGGTAGGTGCATGTTCAGCATTTTTGCAAAAAAATATTAAGGCAAATATTTTTATATAACATATTAACCCTCTAACTCTAGCAAACCACAAAAACACCCTTCAAAAGGAGAGTGCAGGGATAAAATATTTTACAAAAATGCTGACCATAAAATTTTACTATAGGTCTTCTAATACAACTATAGTATAGATTTCTGGCGTACAAGTTGAGTATGGAACTTATAAGTTCCATACTCAACTTGTACGCCAGAAATCATTGCAAACTTAAATTATGCACAGTGGGGGATTCGGGGAAAAAATGCAAATAAATCTGCAGTTTCTAAACGCGCAGTCTGATTCTTATAAGATTTCATACGGCATTTAAAGAGGTATTGCTAAGCTTAAGTTTGGAGTTTAGATTGATATATGTAAAGCGGGCGGAGCCACAAGACCCTAAAGTTGGTCACCTCGGGCTTCTGAAAATTTAAACCTATGCCAAGCTGATGTTTTATCTGATAACAAAGAGTTTTTGCATCTGGAGCTTTGGTGTCTTTGAAAGCTTATAGTAGAACTATATGCCAAATATTTTGGAGTTGAAGGGGAGTTATTGGTACCTTTGTAAGAAAGGGACAAAAAAGCCATACAGCGACGAGTTGGAGGGTTAAAATGTTGACAAAAATGTTTCCCGTGATGTTTTTCATAAAAAAGCTGAGCAAATATTTTACCTTTAACATAAGGTTTACAATATTTCCTATGCCGGGTCACTATAACTTTAGTGTGTGCAAAAGTGGGTAGCTATAACTTCCCCTAAAATTAATTCCAGATGTAAACTTTCAAAGCGTCTATTTATAAATACATGTGAATGTATATATTATTTGTGTCCTCTGTCAGTATAAATCAGTCAGTCGTTAGAGCCATGTTATTTTTTATTTAATGTTTGCCAACATGGTTGGGTTTTATAAAATCCAATTCTCGTATTATTGTTTAAGACTATTGTTAAAGATAACATAAGTACAATACATCTGCTTACAATTGTATTGATTTATATCTAATTGTTTGCAGATTAAATTACATAAAACTGCACGTTGATTTGTGTAATTTATTTGCGAATCTGAATTAAATTTTCTTTTTAATTTATTTAAATAACTGTGAAAACTACAATTCATGTATTCTCATTTTCTCCTTTCTTTAACAGTTACATATAATTTTCCTCATACTTAAAATGGAATTTTCATTTACAACGCATGCGCAACTTTAATTTGAATTGAATTGCTGTGTAATTGTATGGAATGGGTAAGTGTGATTTAATATTTTTTCATTATTTTATTTTTCTTACATACCGCTATAGTATGTAATAATGGACTGACTGACAGTGTAAATTATAGTTGGTTATTACATATTACAATTTTATTGTATATTATTGTTTTATGCAATTATTAGAATTTTTGTTACCACTCTGCTTTTACATGCAAGTAGTAGTTGCAATTTGTTATGAGGTACTTGTATTACGATTATTTAACTTACCCTTTCCTCGTTGTTATGTGGAATGCAAGTGAAATGATGAAGTAAACTGAAAATGAAAAGAAATTATTTTTAATAATTTTTTTTAGATAAATATTTTTTTTTAAATAACTTGGAAAAACAATATATGATTCATTTCAAGCAGCTCTTTTTTCACCCTGTTTGGGGTTAAACAACTTTATTCAGTTTTTGTTTTTGCCATACGACAAAGAACATGTTTTGCAATTTAACATTTCAAAAAATTAATGACAAAAAAACCTTTTTATGTGTTTATAAATTGCAATAAATTTCCCAATAATTGTTTGTCAATTTTGTCAGTGACGGACTGAATGCATTGCATTCAAACCAGGGCTATAAACTAAAATTTGAAAATATGCAAAATACAAAGATAAAAAAATTTTTATTGAAAAATGAATAATGAAGCAAAATTAACAAATACAAAATGCTCAATTGACCTGAATTCAACTCACGTAAAAGTATTTAAAGAAGTTTTTTTTTCATTTTACAAACAAAACTATGAGATTTACAATCGAAATGACAAAAAGCCAAAGTTAATTTATTTTAGCTATAAATGCTTTGAAGCAAAAAACGCAAATGATTAAGCTTTAACCCTTTTAATCCAACATCTTTAAGTTGTTAATTTATTCTTCAATATGTATAAGGTTTTATAAATGTGTATACTTTTAAGTATTTGGAAAAAAGATTGTTTGAAACTGGGAGTTGAATTAGACTTTTGTAACAGAAGTATTTGTGCGATTTCGCTTAGTTGCCATTTAATTAAGACAAGGCTTCAACTAATATTTTGTAATTAGATGCCAATTGAAGCTATACAATTTTTATATATTTACAGCCAGTTGCACGATGTCGAACGAACGATGACGTTGAAATTCTAAACGAAAAACCACTGATGTGCTTTCCAATAACCACCCATTTATTTATTTATTTATTTATTTATTTAATAACTAGTTAAATAAATAAATAAAAGAGGTTGTTATTGAACATAGACCGTTAAGATTTTAAGTGAGTGATAATGTTCGACATCGTGGGACAGGCTGTTCTTTTAATATATATTGTTCAATACTTTTGCCTAAATCTTTATTGCAAAATTCCTTATTTTAGTTTAAAAAAAGCAATAAATTAAATTAAATTTCATTTATTTTGAGGAGAGGAGTAAAACTTTAAAGGAAAACATGTTTCTCAAAAATCTCAAGTTGAAAAAACGTGACTAAGTTTTAGGGAAATCTGTTTCATTTTTATGCTTAACATTCCATTGATTCAGAAAATTTTGTAATTTTTGCAAAATATTATTTAGTTTTCATTCAAGCTCTTTAATAAATCTTAAACAATTATCTTTTAACAAACTCGTTTATTACTAAGAATTATAATATATATCTATATATTATTTATAAAATTCTTTATTTTGCTTTATTATTTTATATCTTGCAGGCATAAATTATCGTATTTAATACGCATAAGAATTTGCGAATATTTTAAATATTTATGCTAACAATATAAAAAGTCAAGGTAAACAATTGTTAAAAAAACAATTCAAATAAAATTCACAAAAATTAAACAAAATACATAGTTGGCAATAAGTTTTTATTGCATACAACATACCAGTAAATCATAAAAATAATAGCAGTTTGCAAATATTAGATGAATAAATAAGTTTAACATTTGATAAAAATAGCTTAAGCAATGGAAGGGTAGTAATCAGAACCACATTTCATTTGCCCCAATCAATTGTGATAAACTCCATTTAAGCCGAAACCGCTATAAAGCTGACAACAGCTTGCAATTAAATGAGCTCAGGAGATCTCATGATCATTCTCTTTTCGTTCAATCCGAAATAAAGCATTCTAAAACTGGAATCAGAAACCGTTTAGGCGGCGGTTTTTCAATTTTAATGGAATTAACCCATTTCAAATAATTCGATTGCATGGCTTTTCCGCTGGCGTAGATAAATTATAGTTATTTTCAGATGTTGAATATTTTTCTTAGAATTTTGGCAGAATTTTGGAGTTGCCAAAATTAGATATATATGTTGATGGAATAATGTGCTATATATTCATAAAAATGTATAAAAGTTAATGTTGGTTTATTGTACGAATTTTATATGGGAAACCCGGTTTTAATGCACACATTAACCTTACTAATCATTTTCGGTTGCTTTTAATATTGTCCGTTGTTTATGGTATAAGTACCAAAAAAGTACATGCATAGAAATAACACACACACAAATACTCAAAATATTCTGTACGTAAAATTAACTGAAATTGCAATTGAAAATATATAAATAAACATTTAAAATCAGTTGTGTAGTGGTTAGTACGTTAGACTATTAAACGAGACGTCACATTTTCAATTTCAGCCAAGACCATGCATGTGTTTTTTTAATTTGTTATGTTAAATGCATAAAATTGAGTAAGTTTGTGTTGTCTTCGTGCAGCTAATTTAAATACTATGCTTTAGCTGAGTGGTTGGTACGTTAGATTTCAAACCTGAACCAGCGTTGTTCGATTCCCAGTAGAAGTCAACATAACAAACAGTGAGTAAAAATATAAATATAATAATGTAACAATTAAAGATAAAGATATGAAATATAAGCTTCTAACATTTAAAAATAAAGCAAAATTCAATTATTTTTACGGAATTGGGGATTGATTATTTAACAGTAAAAATAGCGGATTCTTTTGACAATTAAATTGATGCAAACCAAATAAGGAATCATCCATTTTTTATGGTTGAGTCTGTTAACTTTTTAACATTTAAAGTTGAATAAACTTTTTGTTAAACTTAAATGAAAAACAAGTAGATCGGGTTTTCAATGAGTTTTAATTCATTTTATATTGCAATTTCAGTTAATTTTAGAATATTTTGAGTTTATAAATAAGGGGGTCAACCCTTAAAACATATAAAGCGTAAAGTTTTTCGTTGATCTTCCTAATAAATGGCAGGGATATACCTACACCAACTGCACTATAAAACATTACTTCAAATTTACAATCATTATTGTCTAAATTTGTGTTGAAAATTTCTCCTTGTCTAAAAATACATCGATTTTATAGTTATTTTATTAAAGAAAAACCTTTATAATTAAACATATTTAGTCCAAGTGGAAAAAATGTAACATAAAGTGTATTACGGCTATGGCTGAATGGTAGATACGTCAGACTAGCAGTCAGGCGGTCGCGGTTCAAACCTGCACGCAGCCGATCGGTTTTTTTAGTAAAAACATTTTGTTCAAAAATAGTGCGTGTGTGTAATTTTAGGTCGATAATAATCTGTAAAGTGTTGCCGACTATTTTCGACCTAATTTTCAACAAAAGTGTTTTAGAGTGTATGTAAAAGGCCCGACTTTGCATTTCATATAGGATGCAATTTTTTGTGTGTTCAGTTACATATGTGAACGTGAGCTTAAGTTTCAGTTTTCGAGGTCGGAGGTGGTAGGGACGCCCGCCATCTTGAAAATATGGGAGTGATTATTTTTTTAGATTATCTCGTTAACTATAAGGAATATGAACATTTTGTTAAAAGCTTTCTTTTAGATAATAATAATATCTCTAACTCCACTAAACACATTTTTCTTGTAAATTGTACAATTAAAAAGTTATAGATAGTACATACAGAAAAATTTAATATTAAAATCGTTGAAAACAAGGTAAATTTTTAATTTTTCGGTAGTAGTTTTGCTTCATAAGTGTTTCATGTTAATTCAACATGATTTTACAATAACATGCAAAGAATATTTTTCTTTTCAAATAATTATATTTTATGTTGAATTAGTATTCCAGTACAGTTTAGAGCAAAATGAAGTTGGTACTGAAATAGTATGGAGAACCATGTTGAATCAAAGTTATTTCAAGTTGAAACAACGTGAATTTGATACAGAAATAACACGAAGAATCATGTAGAATCAAATTTATTTTAGATTAAAGCAACAAGAATTGTATACCGAAATAACACGAAGAATCAAAGTTATTTCAAGTGGAAACAATATGAAGTTAACGTAGCCATGTTATTAGGGTAATTCTCATTTCAAATGCTTTTTTCATGTCCGTTGAAAGTATAGTAAAATATTTCATATAATAACGCATACATTTTGAAATGAAAACAGCTTTAACATGATTTAATATATTATAAATAAATGTAATGTTCAAAGTTGTGGTTGAAGTCTACTGACGATTTGGTAAAGCGCCAATGAAATGCATACAGACAATGCTTAACTATTAGTAAATAAACTTCATTTCAAATAAATAAATGTGCATATGTTTTTTTTGTGTAATACTGGATTTAGACGACGACTTTCTAGCTTGATTTTTTAAAGGTTATGGTCAAACGGTGTATAAGGGCGGTAGCGGGATACCAAATCTAAAAGAAATTTACATTTTTAGGCAGTCTCTTTTGCAGTTGCTACTCGGTTAACCGTATTTTTACCCCGTTGGACCCTCAACTCTAAAAAATCAAGCTAAAAATACGAAGAACGAAATACATTTTGTATGAGAGTTATTCATACAAAATGGCGTGTCCGTAATGCATGCTGATGATTTTCCACATTAAGAAAGCATGAATTTTTCAACATCAAATTTTTGAAAAATATTAGAAACCATAATTTTTTAAAAAAATTGTGTTTTTCCGTCGTCGGGTGTATTGAGCGTTACGCTTTTTTAGTACGCTTCATTACTGTGTTTAATTATTGAACTTTGTTAAATAGTACTATATTGCAAATGGCTTCATCAATCAATCATGGTTTGTTTAAAAAAAATGCATTGAGTGTTGTCCATATTTTTTAATTTAATTGAAATTTTTTACTAAATAATTTAAAAAAGAGTTTATGTTAAAATAAATCAAAGATTATTAATCTGAATTGTTTTACGTTAAAAATATATTGTGTGTTCAGAAAAAATATTGAATTCGTATAAAAATGTATTGAGCGTTACTTTAGCAATAGTTTTAAATAGAATTTATCTATAAATTTTAGGATGGCAAAAGAGTTAACTGTGGGCTGTTATATTTTCGAAGAATGTATTAGGTATGTCGTATTTTGGTACGAATAATTATTTAACATTGACATAGCTTTTAACACTGGCGGTCGATTTTATTAAAATTAGTCTGGTTTGAAAGAAGAGCTAGCCAACTTGTGAAAAAATTTTTGTATAGAATGATTTTAAAAGATACCAATTTTTATTTTTTCATGTGAACACAAGTCAAAATCGAGAAAGTGGTCATAACTTTTAATTTCGTTCTGCGATTATTATAATTTTTTTTTAGGTAGTGCATGTATGGTGCTTTCAAACCCTATACTAATTTTTATGGTGTATTTTTTTTTGGCAAAAATCATCCTTATAACAACTGAGAAAGCAAATGTAACGCTCAATACACAAAAATGTTAAAAAATCGAATATATAATTTTATTTTAGGATCCATTGAATAATTCGAAAACTATAATATGAATCCCAACTTTTCATATTTCTATTAAGTTACATTGTTAAAAAAAACACAAAATATCTACTTGACATGAGAATCATCCTTAATAGCAGTATTTACGGTCGAAATGCATGACCTGCACTATAATAGTATTAGTGAAATTTTGCTGTATGCGTCACACCGACGATGCTTGAAGCAAAATTTTTGCACGAAGCTCATTTTTGAACGTGTATTCGTAATGCGCCATGCATGAACTCAAGAAAGACAATAACAAGGTAAACAAGGTAGTAACAAGGTAGTGTTTCATACTTAGAGCATGCAAACTCTGTACATAAAAAGATTTTTTTATATTCAGTTTGACATTTGGTTGATGATAAGATGATTTGAGTTTAACTTATCATAAATTCCATACCCAGTGCTATGCTTGTACGTGTATTGTAATAACTTCATGCACACGTACACGATGCTTCTGTTACACATTTTGACCATGAATAGTGCCCTTTATACATTTAAAAAAAAATAAGGACATTATATAATAAAGGTAAATATTTCTATTAAGTTACATTGTTAAAAAAAAAACACAAAATATACACTTAACATGAGAATCATCCTTAAGCGCAGTATTCATGGTCAAAATGCATGACCTGCACTATAATAGTAATAGTGAAATTTTGCTGTATGCGTTACACCGACGATGCTTGAAGCAAAAATTTTGCACGAAGCTCATTTTTGAACGTGTATTCGTAAGCGTCATGCATGAACTCAAGAAAGACAATAACAAGGTAAACAAGGTAGTAACAAGGTAGTGTTTCATACTTAGAGCATGCAAACTCTGTACATAAAAAGATTTTTTTATATTCAGTTTGGTTGATGATAAGATGATTTGAGTTTAACTTATCATAAATTCCATACCCAGTGCTATGCTTGAACGTGTAATAACTTCATGCACACGTACACGATGCTTCTGTTAGACATTTTGACCATGAATACTGCCCTTTATACATTTAAAAAATAAGGACATTATATAATAAAGGTAAATTTTGAACACTGATTTCTTGTATTATTTTAATAATGTAAAAAAAAATCTTTTTGTCAGGTGTGGGGTTCGAACCCACGCTCCCTCTCGGGAACCAGAGCTTAAATCTGGCGCCTTAGACCGCTCGGCCAACCTGACTGTTGGCTACGGAGTTACAAAACATATATGAAAGACATAAGATAATAAAAGTTAGCACTTAACAAACATAATAATTTCAATTTATTTATTTGTCTTTTTTTAACATACTCTAAAATATTACTTCAAATTTAGGATCATATATTGCCTAAATTTGTCTTGAAAAGTTCTCCTTGTCTAAAATTAAATCGATTTTGTAGTTATTTTATTAAAGAAAAAACCTTTCAAATTTAACATATTTAGTCCAAGTAGAAAAAATTTAACATAAATTATATTACCGCTGTGGCTAAATGGTAGATGCACCGGACTATCGGTCAGGAGGTAGCGGTTCAAACCTGCACGCAGCCGATCACTTTTTTTTAGTAAAAACATTTTGTTCAAAAATAATGCGTGTGTAATTTTAGGTCAATAATAATCGGTAAAGTGTTGCCGACTACTATCGACCTAATTTTCAACAAAAGTGTTTTAGAGTGCAGGCTGCTTCAGCGATTTTATTATAACTTGAGAACGGCTTGTCCAATTTTGTTATAAAATATGCTCTAAAATTAATGATGATTTTAAATTGAAAGATATTCAATTATTGTGCGTTAAGTTCGTTCCATTTAATTTTTCAATTAAATTTGAAAGAAATTCTAAAGCCCGTGACATCATGATGTCATTTTTGAAAGTACAAAGAAAATTTTTTGACTGGACAGAAGATTGTACTCACAGCATGTTGTTATGAGGCCATGATGAGATCCATCATCAGAATTCTTGTCCGCGTAGACCTCACTGACAATCACGACAGCTACAGTTAACTAGTTGAACATCATTTTACTTTAATCAATTCGACTGATGCACCTTGCAGTTTTTTCAGCTTTCAACTCACCTGAGGTACACATTTGATGGTTAGGAAATTCACTATTTTTCTTGTCTTCTTTAAATGTCCTTTTATTGTTTCCCTTCATTCCCAATATAAATATCGTCGATATCGATATATCGGCAATATATCAGTATCCCTAAGTTAAATGCAAAATTTTTTAGGGATCTATAAATCAATTATTTTTACTCAGTTCTTTGCCCAAGGTGAATATAAAATCGCGATTTAAAAAAAATAGAGATATGCCTTTTTTATAATAAGCCATCGACATATATTAATAAAAGAGAATTATTTCTTTTCCACCGGATTTGGTAAAATTTATTGTTTATAATTTAAAAATACTTTATTCTGCTGTTCCACTTTAATGTACTTTATTTATTTCTATTCTGCGAATGCATTCAAACTATATTTCCACACAATTGCAATTAAATAAACACTTGCATTCGTTGTATTTTTCTATAATTTCAATATTTATAACATATTTTTTCCGCACCAAATAATTATTCATATTTCAGGTGAGTTGTGCTTTAATTCTTAAACAAAATAAACTTCTAATAAAGTGTAAATTTTAAAGCAGATATGCGAAAAAAATAAAAACAAAATAATTGTTTCAAACACTCCTTAAATTTATAAAATATGTAAATACCAAATCGTGTTGGGAACAAGTTGAAATAAATGAATTGAGTTTAAGTTGATTAATATATTTAACTAAAGCTAGAAATAATTCTAGACAATTAATTGCACATATTATTTTTCGCTAAAATATAAGTAAAGTAATTTGAATGCATTATTTACTTAAAATTTAATGTGCTAAACGATCTGAAGGACCACAAGTTTTGAGAATTTTTTCCAGCATTTAAGAATAATTGTTGTTTTGTGTTTTAATTTGTTATTTGACTCTTCCAATACCAAATAGGTGCACTGAACCAAAAATTCAAGGAACAAATTTATTGTTTTAACGAATTGTTCATTAATTTTGATTTAACGTACTAGTACGTTAAATCTATAAACTGGTTGATTAATTTTTTTTTTAATAACAACAATGAACGCTTTCAACGTACTGTTTACATTGAACTTCAATGAATATTTTCATTAAAGAACGTATGCGCAGATTGCATCAACGTATTTTTGTAAACAATTAATGAATCTAGGTCAATGAATGTCATTCGTTGTATTTATGTAAAATAAGTTTTTCGATGTAAAAACTCGAGTAGTATTTTAAACCGTTCTTTTTCAAACGATCTTAATATACTTTTGAAACTAAAATACTTCTAAAATTTAAACACTAAAACACTTTTGTTGAAAATTAAGTCGATAATAGTCGCCAACACTTTACAGATTATTATCGACCTAAAATTACACGCCCATTATTTGTGAACAGAATGTTTTTACAAACCAAAAGCGATTGGCTGCGTGCTGGTTTCAACCGCGACCTCCTGGCTGATAGCCTGACGTATCTACCATTCAGCCACAGCCGTAATATACTTTATGTGAAATTTTTTTCACTTGGACTAAATACGTTTAATTTGGAAGGTGTTTTCTTTAATAAAATAACTACAAAATATATGTAATTTTAGACAAGGAGAAATTTTCAACAGAAATTTAGACAATATATGATCGTAAATTTGAAGTAATGTTTTAGAGTGTATGTTTGAAACTTGCTGTTTAATGGCAATCACTCGTTTAAGTTCATGTTATATTTTACCTTAAGAGTTCTGAATATCCTGTTTTAAAAGCTAATTTTTTTAATAAAAAAAGTTTTTTAATGAAGTTTATTACACTGTGCTTTAAAAGAATTTATCATATTAAGATTAAACAAGAAAATTAAAAGAACCCCTCTATATCACTCTGATGAAATACAAGAGAACTTTTTGTTAAGTGAAAGCTTGTGCTATTAAGTTTTATTAACAGAAATTTACAAAAATTATGTTCAACACAAACAATAAAATACAATTTTAAATCTATTGTAGATAAGATCTATGTATATTCAGCAGATAAATTTTAAACTATTAAAGTCACCACAACAACCAACCACGTGTTACCACAGAAGCCGTAGAAAAAAGCTTTAATAAAGAGTTTTTTTTCAATAAAAACCACAAAACCGGTAGAAGTAATTAACAAATAACTGTGTTTTTTTTAAATTATGATTATTACTATTCATTCCACTTTTTATTTAATAATTAAATATACAAAGAAACAATATTCCATTAATTTGTTGCTTACAGCTAAATGTTAAGCATTTGATGTTCTACTCGGTACACTTCTAATTCACTTAGAGAATGTTGTTAGAATTGTTATTGTAAAAAATATATGTGAAAAAAATAACTAAAGAGAACAAATAAATTAATTTGTTCACCTTATACGCTTCAAACTAAAGAATTTTATAAAAATCACGACGACTGCAGTCGATTGGGGTTTGACTGGTTGGTGGTGGTCGTCGTATTAAAAACATTCAATAAGTTGCAATTAAAGTATTAAAATATCCAATGTGTTGAGTTTAAATTATTAAATTTTTTTCTTCTAAAATTCCTTTAATAAATGGTATAAATTAATATTTAGATTGTGTATCTTAAGTGTCTTTTTTACTTTAGAATAAACTTGAAAGTCTGACAACAAAGTCATGTTTATGGCTTAGATACGAGTATTAGTTGGCCTTCACCTTAGGCTAAAAAGGTATATGGTTAATTTAAAGTTTTGTTTCAGAACGTTTTGAAATTGCATGTTATTTTAAATTTAAAAAATTTACAAGGTTCTATTAGTTTATCGTCATTGTAATATAAACTATTTGAAAAAAAATGGTTTTTATATTCGTGATCCGTCCAATGCTAAAAATGTGGCGAAAACCATAGTTTTTTTATAAACGTTCAATATTTTTTCATTTATCATACGTTCTCTAATTAATTTGTCTTGATTAAAGTAGATTATTAAGACTGGAACGCTTTGAACGTTTTTCGACAAAACAGCAGAACGGAACATAGGCAGTTTTCGGAGACCGATACAGTAACTCATCAGAAAAAAAGTCATTCAGTGAGAAATATTATCAAAAACTTTTAAAAAGTAAATACCTCAGTCAAATAAGGTAAAAAATTGTTATAAATATATTAGAATTTGAGGTAAGCAGCTAAAATGTTGTGTACCTCAATTACTAAAATTACAGGTTCAATTAATTCTGTTGTTAAAGTTCAACTTGCGTCGAAAATTTTATATTCAATTACACTATATGATAATTAAAATATACTTCTGAAATGGACTAGTGAGATTATAGGCCGACTTGAGTAGATAATTTTGTAATTTTTAGAAATTCGAATACACCTCCAAAATCGAAAGTTATCGATAAAATTTTTTTTTTGGTACTTCACGGACAAAAAAAAATTCATTGCGTTATTTCTGCACCGATTTTCAATTTTTAAACGGTGTCGAATAGAGGAGGACCTAATCTTTCCGTGTGTATTTTAAATATTTTATTTTGGCAAACATTTGCTGGAAATATTATCAAAAGAAAATTTATATATTTTTTTCGATTTTGTTTATGTTTGGCGTCTTTTTTTTCAACACATTGTTGAAACCCCTACTCAGTTTTTTTATTTTCTTAAATAAGCTCAAAATTATAAAAATCTTTTGGGAACTGAAGTAAATAATTTTATAAAATTCTACAGAGCCTTCTCTTTTATTTGCTACCAAGTTTGCTAAAAAATATTAGATACTAATATCAAAAAAAAAAATAGTTAAAATAAGCATTCATGAAAAATGTTAAGTCCTTTAAAAAGGACAAAAGATGAGGAAATAAAAAGCCAAGTACGCAGTTTGACTATATTTTGTCTCTAGATTAATGGATATATAGTGGTGTTCCTGCCAAACAGAAAAAATTAAAATTTGTCACGCAGTGTTATTGATGAAATATTCCGAGGATGGTTTTTTAGAGAAAGAAAAGTTGAAAAAGTTTCCCGGAAAATTTAAAAATTCGGATAAACAAAAAAATATGTTTTTCTATGGGAATTTAAAAAAACAAATAATTTTTTACAATTCGATTAAGCTTAGTACAAATACATCTATGCTATAAAAAATGTTCATGTGCAAGTTTAACTTACCACGCGACACTTCTAATACATGTATTTTTTTCATCGCTTTGCACAAGTTTTAAATTTAAATAATTTGCAAAAAATTAAATTTGTCATTGCTTTCAAACAATTTATATCAAAAACATGTAGATAATCAGTAAAAAAGCGAGTTAAAATTTATTTTAATCATACAAACATTTTTAATTCGGTTACATTTTAAGGAAATACGCACGATGATTTTTGAAAATAGATTTTTTTTATCTGAATTTGAATAATTTCATACACGTAGTAAGTAAGATTCATTAAAGCATTTAAAAAACAAAAGTAAAACACCTTCGATAGCTCAGTTGGTAGAGCGGTGGACTGTAGAGTAAGTGAATAATGAAGTAGAAATCCATAGGTCGCTGGTTCAAATCCGGCTCGAAGGAGTAACAATTTTTATAAATCCAAAAGGCTTTTATAAATTTTAGCGGACTTTAAAAAAAAGGTTAAATCATATAAAAGACATCCACTCATGCCCGGTAAAAAAAAATAGAAACAATTTTTAAGAACTTAATTTGCTCATTGCTTCCAAAGAATTTATATAAAAAAAATGCATGCAGATAATTAGTAAAAAAGCGATTTAAAATTTATTTTACTCACAAAATAATATTTTAAATTTGGTTAAATTTTTAGTAAATATTGACGATATTTCTTAAAAATCGATTTTTTAATCTGAACTTGAATTTCATGAGGTTAATTAATGCACTTAGTAAAGCAACGCATACATTATTCCAGTATACTGGCACAATCAAGTGATGTTGAATCGTGCTCGAAACTCAACCATACAAGCATACTGGTGCGATATTCATTTCTTTAAAAATTCTGTACGGATGAGTTGTACCTAATGCGCACCGCATTTATTATTAATATTGTTTTGAAAATAGAAATTAAGTAAAATGCATGTCATTTTATTAAAACATTATTAGAAATGACTTTTTTTATTTCAGAAAGACTTTACAATATATATTTTCTTCTTTTTTTCTTAGCTTGTAAGTCATTTATTAAAGTAAATGTGTTTTATACTAATGTTTACTCTTCGGCAACTTTTCTCAAGTGAGCTAAATTCATCATACACAATACCACAAACTGGTATTATCAGCAAAATATCAAATTCTGTTTGACATCGCTTCAGCAAAGCGTACAATCGCACCAACGCTTGATTGCGCATGAAAACTGGTGTAGTGTAAGAGTCATTAAGGTCTTTGAAAAATAATAAATAAGCACCTTCGATAGCTCAGTTGGTAGAGCGGTGGACTGTAGAGTGAACAATGAGGTAGAAATCCATAGGTCGCTGGTTCAAATCCGGCTCGAAGGAGAAAACTTTTTATAAGTACAAAAAAAAAGTACTAACCAGAAGGTCGCAGGTTCGATGCCTGCCAAGGCTTAAGCAATAAGTGGTTTGCTTAAAATATTTTTTTTTTTGTAAAATAACTTTTTTCGTTATTATTTTAATTTCGTAACTAAGCATACAAATTGGTAATTTTACCCATAAAAATTTTTAAAATTGAATTAGTAATTTTAACCATCAAAAATATTTTAGTGTAAAAAAACGGCGGTTTTCCCAAATTTATATTTTACAATTTTTTTTTCTTTTTCCTTACGTAATTTTTTTCTACATGTACATACATATATGATAATTAGGATATAAAATACAGATATACATATATAATAAAATTACAGCTCCTAGTCGGAGCATAGGGCGGAAATTTTACAATTTAGTAAAATGTAATATTTTGGTGTTGAACTTAGGTTTCCTTTATTCTCCGCATGTTTATGAACGACGCCTTTAATACCTCAGCTAAGTCATTTTGCTAAATAATGATAGCACAAAGTAACCATAGACATGAAATGATTTACAATTTTAAAAAATTATTTTAACCAGTGAAAATTGTTAGTTCATAAAAATTTACACAAGAATTTACATTAACAGTCAGTTAAATATTTAAATTGGTTAGATTTACCTACCATTTTATTTTGCTTGTATCGGACTTATAAGGATGAAATTGAGATTAGAAAAATCATTAAAAAAATACATATGCATTGCAGTAAAACAACTGAAAATAATTTTTAGGCTTCTTAGATCCTCAACACGTCGAGATCTGGCTGAAATTCTATTTTTGAAAATTGGGCTGAAGCCATTTTGCAACTGCCGGAATCTAAAACTATTTCCAAGCAATAAAGTAGATACAGTGAATCAAAGAGTTTACGTACACTTGACATTAAGAAAAATAAATCCCTAAAACATATTATTTTTCATATCTGTAGGTGGGAGGTAAACTACACACCACGTCACATTTGTTTCAAAATACCTTTTTTATACTATTGGAAACATAATTTTTTCCTCTATTGATAGATAAATTCCAGTAAGTCCTGTGTTTTAAGGGATGTGTGTATACTGTTTGCAAATTTATTATTGAACTTGCAGTCAGAAGCATACTGCCTGTGTAATGGTGTCGAACGTTACGTTCCCGAAGACCTACAATCTATTTAAAATGAAAACGAGAAATGCTAAGAAAATACGAATTGTAGTATAATTATTGTAGTTCACTGTATAGTATTCTAATATTATTAAGACTGGTGGCATTTACCTTTAACGTGTCAATACACCAAGTGCTATTTTCATTAGAACTTCTGCGTAAATATTTTATGTGATTTTGTTCACATTTTTCATTCTTCAGTTTTCTTTAATCTAATTTTTTTTAATTTATGTGTATTTGCAAAGTTGATTGCATACGAGTACATTATTTATAGATACCCTGCAGCTAAATGTACAATTAGTTACGTTTTGGGACAGTTATATTACTAGTTGTAACGTTACTAGTCACCAAAGAACTGTCATTTTACTAGTTGTAAAGCAAGTGGCTCAGTGGACAGAGTACATGCCTTGAAATATGAGGACTGTGTTTTCATACCCCGGTTGAGCCGAATGTTTTTTAATATTTAAAAAACTATAAATAAAGAAACTAGTAAGCGCACTAGTCTATAATAATTAGTCTTTCAACTAGCATATAACTATGTACAAATGAACTAGTTGGGCTCCTATGACAACCGAATGTTAAAATCGATAGTTCGATATATGGAAAAAGGACAGTTAGACAACTAGTCTGAATAAAAAAGCAACTAGTATATTTCTACCCACATACTAGTCATTTTGTCTGCAGGGTATGTAGTTACATACATACATATATACATTATAATTTATGATATTTTCTTTACATTCTTATAACATATAAGATTCGTATAATCAACCTGCAAAGCTTACTAACAATTACTGTCCAGTCAGTGGTGTCTCTTTTCTCTACAAGTACCTAATGAAATAAGTAGCTGCAATTTGTTTCATGAAAAGGAAATATGCATTCTATTTTTATATGCATCTGTGCAAATTTGTGTAAGCAACTTTAAGTCAATTTCTTATGTATATACATTAGGGTGGCCCTATATTTTTTAAGGTGCTCCGATTCTAGTTCTCACCCCCTAGAATAATTTGTACCAATTTTTATACCGATTGAAAAATGTTTAGAAGTGGTTCAAAGTCTTAAAAAAAGAGAGTTTATGATTATAACTTTTTCATTTTGTTTACCCAAATGGAACTAATTTTATCCAAAATTTCTTCAAATTTTTTTTTTCAACTTACCCGGAGTTTTATCTTTCCGAAATGCTAAAAACCGTACAAATCCAATCACCAGTAATAAAGTTATGACATAAAATATCAGCCACTTAATGACACTTTTATGCTTATATTAGCAGCTCTGTACCTGAGTGCGTTTTTCATTTTCAAATCCTCATATTTTGAGTTCTACTTATTAGATCGTCCCTAAATTTTGGAACTTTATCTAAAATTGTGTTTTCTATAATAACGTAAAAATGAGAAAAATGTTTACTTTTATTTGTTAAACCAAATTTGTTGTGGGTTTTTAAATTTTTTCCTTATATTTACGAACAGCCAGCGCTGCCACTGGATAAAACTCCAACTAAAAAAAATCAAGAAATTAGGGATAAAATTAGTTACATATGTTTGAGCAAAATAAAAAAATGGCAATAAAAATATCTATTTTTTAAGACTTCAATAGCTTTGAACCACCTCCAAACATAGTTCGATCGGCTTAAAAAATGGTACACATTATTATTATTTTTTTTAGAGGAGTAACACAATCAAGCAATTAATGCCTACCAGTTAATTAATTAATGTGTTTGTTACCTTCTTTGAGAAAGGGATAGTGTAGAGTAAACAGGTGAGAGAGATGGATAGCTTATTTCATTTACAACTCTGCTATTGCGCTTTTTTGTAGAGCGGAGTTACAGCCCCTCTGGTGTCAACTAGAGGCTTTAAATTGTTTAAGCTGTGTAGCCATTTATCGTTTATTTTACTTCGGAGGGTGCACTAGGATATGTCAGTATTAATCGCTGCCGGTACTGCCAAATTGATCAGTGCTATGCTTTCATCACTTTTACAGTCCAACAACAACCAATACGATAACACATCAATGCACATCAGAAAAATTCATGATGTTGTTGGCCTGCCTGAAACTAATTTTGAACTCAAGACCTCAGGGTTTGTAGTCAAACGACCTAACCCACAGTTTTAAGACTATTTAAATATTCCGAGGGGGTAAGGATTGGAAGCGGAGCACTTTAAAAAATATATGGCCACCCTAATGTACATGTTTTGCTTTTTCCCGTTCATCATCAGATTCATTTCAATATGATAATCGATGGTTGAAAATGATTTTATACATATAAGAAAATGAAACGGTAAATGTGAAAAAGAAAGAATGAAAGGAACTACATATTTATCTTGACCATGATTGCATGTACATACTCGTCGTATCACAAGTGGCCAACAAACAAACTCATCCATTACCAGATACCCATTCATTAACATGCACAAATTGTAATTCAATACACAACAGGAATTTTTTCTTAAAATTGATAACCCATTGGGAACCATCGAATTTATGTTATTCAAATAAACTTTAATAACTGAAAAGTAATGTTTTTCAAATTCGATAGTTGGACATGGTAGGGATATCTTACTGTCAGAAGACAAATAACGTGACTGGTTCCTAATGACTAGGAACCGGCTCGAGTTCCGGAACTTTGTATGAAAGGTACCGGTAACTTTTACATTGACTAATTAATATACTCAGTGACAGGTTCCAGTACTAAACTTGTGGTCGCTTCTTTAATAAATATTTTTTAATTTAGAAAAAAATCGGCTTGTACAGGGAGCAGGTGCGGATCTAGCTTTAGGTTTTTGGAGAGGGGGAACTTCTAACTGAAACATAATATTTTGTAGAACATTTTTAGAAACTCAATAGATATTGCACAGAAAAAATAGACGAGAATTATGTCTTCAATAACATTTGGCATTAACTTAATACCTACAATATTTCGTTGTATGTATTACTTTCCCATGCCGGTTATTTCTTTTCGTACATAAGCACTTAAAACAAGTTTTATCTCAAAAAAATAATGAAAAAAATAACTGGGACATGGCTCGGCTGTAGAGAGCATTCTTTACGTCCGGGAAGCCCGTGTTCGTATCCCAGGCATGTCAAAATTTTTTTTAATTATATATTTTTTTTCTTTTGAAGTAATTTTGTTATCAATATAGCGGAATTCTTTATCACAGGAAATTTGAAAAAAAATGATTGAATGTCGGGATTTTTGTTTATCAAAAACGAAACTTGTTTTTTTTTTGTGTATGTGACAGCGAGGGTGTTTCGCTAATATTTTTCTTAACATTCATTCCGATTTTCAACAGTTATAGGACAAGTACGTTTAACTTTTGTTTTAACTTTCAATCATAATAGATTAATATCTACGTGTAATTTGTTTCGCCTTTACTTACAAAATACGTAACTTTTTTTACGTTGTATCTTCAGCCAAAAAAAAAAGTTAAAACTTGTTTATCTAGTAATGACCTTCAGCTATGCGTTTTGCGGATTTATCCAGCAAAATTGTTTTACTAACTTTTAGTTTATTAAGTTTTTTTCTACTTATTTTTCATTATTACCATTTATAAGAAGTAATTAAAGTTGTATTTAATAGCTTTTTTTTAGACAATTTGTTGTTTATCGTTTTGTTTAAGTTTTTTAATGATAATTTTAAGCTTGATTTTATTCAAGAGATTCGTTTTTGTTCTTGTAAATTTTTGATAAAAATACGAATGATCACTATCGCTTCTATTTAAACTACAAGACATTCTCTTTTATTTATCATTATTCTTGTATTATTTATGTGCATAGAATTATGATTAATTAGCACGAGAGGAGTTCACAAGAATTTACTATCGGTTAAATGTGTTAAAGTTTATAGAATTGTGGTTTACAGGGCTTTAGTTTTGATCTAAATTAATTTATTTTTCTGGCTGTGAATTTAATTATGACTTTAACTGTAATAATGGCTATTACTGTAAACGTAATAATGACTTTGATTTAGATTATGACTTTGCCACTAATTTTTCTAACGTTTTTAACTGTCGCTTTGTCTATCACATTTGTTTGTTGTTGGAAATCATGATAATTATTTTTGTTCATTTGATTTAGATTTTATTAGCTATTTGGTTAACTATGGGGCTATGGTTACACAAGTCGATAACAACAAAAATTTATTATAACAGTTTTTAATTTTCAAAAATTCATACAAAATCGAAAATAGAAAAAATTCCCACACAGAAAGCTGAATATGTAACAAAGAAAATATGTACACACAAGTGCCAGAGTGTAACTGTTGTATGGAAATCACGATGTTTTCAATTTAGTACTGTCACTTAATTGTGAATAACCGTTATTCTTGTGTATCTGTTTGAATGCAATATAGATCGTTTTACTTATAACATATTCAGATACAACTAAATTTCACTTTCAGTAAATAAATTAAATGAATTATGGCAAATATTTCAAAGGAATTTGTAAATTCAAACAAAAATATCTCAACAATTTAATTGAAACAAAAGAGTTTTTTTCAATTAGAAAATATGTTTCTGACTAAAAAATTTTTTAAAACTGGAAACATTTTGAACAAATTACACTCCACTACACTGAAAAAGTTTCGAAGATCAAAATAATAATAATTATGTATTTTCATCTGGTGAGTTCAGAAATCACCATAAAACTTTCTGACTAGGTTACAAGAAATAATTTGCGGCTTAAGTGTGTTAAGGTACGGTCACACTTAGCAAATATTTGCCGAAAAAACAGTACCAACAGCCAAGCTAAAATTATAGTTCCTTTAATTCCAATATTATTTAAAGTACGGGTCACACTTAGCAAATATTTGCCGAAAAAACCAGTACCAACAGACAAGCTAAAATTATAGTTCCTTTAATTCCAATATTATTTTAAATATCGGTTCGTATTTATTAAAAATAATTCTTAAAAAAACCGACTACAAAATAGGCGTGGCCCCGCCCCATATTTTATCATCATGTACTTTTACGAGAATTAATTGTGTGTGCAAAGTTTCATAAGAATCGGTTTAGTAGAAGTTGTTGAAAAAGAATATTTACTTTGCATGGGCGTGGCACAGCCCACTTTTCTGATCCTGATCTAGTATTTAAACAGAAGCTTAATGATCGGATTTTCATGAAATTTTGTATGGAGGTACTTTAGAGTCCTGGTTCAAACTTAGGGTACTTTTTAACGCGATAAAATACCTAATTTTTAAGTTTAAATAGAAAAAAGTGAAAATATACCTAATTTTACTAATACAAATGTTGCTGGAAATTAGAAAAAAAATTTTAACATTGATATCACTGTTTATTTCGTATGACGAGAACTATAAACAACATGTAAAGAACTTTATATTATTATATTTTATAGACACTTTATTGTCATAGAGCGAACTTTAAGCGCGATAAGCGGACAGGAACATCTAGTAATTAATAAAATAGTTTTCAACTGGATATAACTTTAATTCGACATGATTCTTCGTGTTGTTTCAGTATCAAATTCATTTTAATTTAACTGTACTGTAATATTAAATCAACATGAAATATAGTTATTTCAAAAGGAAAAAATGTTGCTCCAAGGTTATTGTAAAACATGTTTAATTAACATTTTCGTTTTTAATGGAAATTTTTGAACTAATTTGCACTACTTCCGTATCGTAGATTCTACAATTTCGTGACTTCTTTGGAGAATATTTTTATTTGCTGGAAATAAGATTTAAACAAATGAACATCCATACATACTAACACGTCAAACACATAACCCCTTCTTTTGTCGTAGTCCGGTAAAAAACAAAGAAATTTATTTGAATTCATGGTAAAATTAACAAAAAAAAAATAAATAATTTTTTTTTACAAAATAACAGCTAATGTCAGCCATACATACACTACACAAGTTCAGTGCTCAAGTCTGGCACTGCGTAAACGAAACTTGTGATACACACTACACAAGTAAACTGTGCAGTATTTTTATTTTAAAGAAGAAATTCGCTTTCTTAATTAATTTTTCATAGGATTCGACTTTTATAATTCTCTTGCTGTAATCGCTGCTTTTAATGTGCCATAAGCAAACGATTCTTTGTAGAATTCTAGGAAGTTTATCTAGAAAATTTTTTCTGCGCACATTTTTTGTTTTTAACTCTTTAAAAATCGCGACACAGTGGAGCGTTTGCAACATACACTACGCAAGTTCACTGTACAGTTTTACGAACTTGAGCAGTTATCAAAATCGCAGAACAACCACCGCCATACACTACACAAAGGCACTGTACACTGCCACGCTTCTGCAGTGAGCTTGTGCAGTGTGGGGCAGGCATAGTTATTATTAATATTTAAAATTGATATAAATAAGATTTAAAAAACAACGAATTGAATTTGAGTTCATGGTAAAATTAAAAAAAAATTAATATTAAAAAAAAACTAAAAAAATTTAAGAAGTATCGTCGTATTGACAGTAAAATATATCGGTATCGGTTACATCTCTACTACAAACCCTGAGGTCTTGAGTTCAAGACTAGTTTCAGGCAAGCCAACAACATCATGAGTTTTTCTGATGTCATTGTGTTGATTGTTATTGAACTGTTAAAGTGGTGAAAGCAATAGCAGAGTTGTAAATGAATTAAGCTATCTATCTCTCTCCCACTTTAACACCTGTTCTTTCTACACTATCCCTTTCCCAAAGAAGGTAGCACATTAATTAATTAACTGGTAGGCATTATGCGCCTGATTTTCTTACTTCTCTCAAAAAACAAACAAACAAATGTGTCAGAATGGACTACCAAATCTCGTGCAATAAATTTAGTGTTGACTTGTGTACTACTTTGATTTCGGTTTTTGGCAGGAAATTGCTTAAACATTATTATAATCAACTATATACACTTTTTAAATTCATAATATTTTCAATTAACTAAATTGTTATAATTAAAAATTGTTTATGATTTAAAGTTTTTTAAATCAAAATTTATTAACCTGTTCATTGCATTGTGAGTGTAGTTTGAATGCCATACAATTCATCTCTTGCTCTGTCTGCATATCATATTTCTTCATGTTGGTAACCATATCTACTCTACTATAATCATTAAGTTGTCTATGCTTAAAATAGTCTAAAACTGAAAAGAAAAATTATAAAAATTTCAAGATAAAATATTTGCAACTGATCTTGCCAATTTAGAAACGTTTTTTTTTTTGGTATTGTTTTTCAACTGCTTCATTTTATTTTTATTTTTTTTTTTCTTATACAATTTTACATGTGTCACAACTTTCACCTTGACCATTAATTATAATGTTTTAACATTTAAATTTGTTTAAAGATTAACAGTTTGCTAGTTTGAGATTTGTTAATTTTAGCATTTAATAATTATAAATAATAACAAGAAAAAATCTATTAAACATCATAAAAAGCTTTGTTTTTAAGTTTCTGTTGAAAGTTATTAGCAAATAAATCACTAAAAGTGATTTTGCAATTTTGGTTTTGAAAACCAACCACTTTATATATGGAAAATATGAACAGCTATTAGCTTTGATCATAACTGTGCCCGTGGGTTGCAATCATAAACATTATAGTCATTTAGTTTGATTTTGACTTTATAAATTTCCATCCTCCAGCTGAAACAAATTTAATTAAAATTTCTATTGCTCTTTTAAAATGAGTATGACCTAAATTTAACAAATTCATCTTAACTCTTTGTACACTCATAATTTCTGGTAAATATTTTGGTGAGCTTAACCCCATTTCATTTATAAAAAGCAGGAAATATAAAATTTTACGCGCATAGAGCATAAAAGATATGTTTAACTGCTAACTCTTGCTAACTTGGACTATTAAAAGAAAAGTTGGCCAAATGTTACTAATAAAAATCTAGCAAAGAGAGCAGATAATGTTTGTTTTTTTTTAATTTTAGTTAAGAAAAAAATTTAAACTGGTCCTCTTGATTGTTTTCTTGTTACGAGGAAGTTAAAGTCAGTCAAGTCATGATTAGAACTGCAAATGTTTGCTATTTCTTGTTCAAACCACTTGATGTACGATTTCATTTACATGGCGAAAAAAAACCTCAAAACGAAAATTAAATAAAAATTCTATATTTATTAGCCTGAACAAATTTAACCGTGGCCCACTTTTTTATTTGCCAAAGAAAACCAAAAGAAAACTGTTACCAGTTTTAACTGACTCCTTTAGAGAAATCAAGGCTTTTATTTAAACTTTCCTAACAAATTTATTACTATTTCTGCTAGTTAGCTATAGACCGGCATACTTATATTTTGACTACATATTGTTAAGTGATTGAGACTTGAGGCTGTTAGCATGACTGTGAATACATATTGCTACAAATTTGATTTTGTATGCCTTTAGCTTTACTGTGCTACTGCAATGGTTACTGATTTGATCACTTTGACTAATGACAGGGCTCGAACTTTCATGCAGCTAAAATTTGGTTTTAAGCGCTTAACAAATTCACCTAAAAATGACGAATATGCAGAAAAATATACTCATTTACCTAAAAACAAAGTACCAAAGCTAAAATAATATGAAAATATATTTTTTGTAATTTTTTATTATTCTTAGAGAACAAAAACACAAAGCAAACATAATTCGGTATATTAATTAATGCAACCGAACTTTAGTTGCGTTGCCAGTCGGCAACTGAAAATTAATGGTTGCCAGCAAGGCACCAAATAGCAACTGAAATTGACAGCTATCAGTTGCCAGTTGCCATCAGTAGTATCATTTTCAGCAGCTGGCAACCCAACTGAGGCTCTGTTGGCATCCATAATCGGCCTATTAATATTTTATTTTCAAAAATTGAGAAATATGCATTAAAAAAATTTTATGCAAAAATATGCAACTACAAATCGTTGCCAAACTACTTAAAATTTGATGATTTGATGAAAATAAGAATGAATATATTTTTTTCTTTACCAAATTGATGACCAAAGAGCTCTCATATTCGGCTGATTATTTCTCTCAAATACCGTTTTTCGTTTTAAAATTCGAATTTCGGAAGAATTTTCGATTTTTCTTTAGTGAAATTATGGTTTTGTGTTGTACGCAAGCAAGCCAGTTTCGGTGACTTTCGAAATGGGCTAAGTGTCGAAATTTAAGAAAATATGAAGTCTTTTCGGTGTAACTTAGTATTTTTTGTTAGTTTTCGATTTCTTTAGTGAAGTTATGAGTTTCTGATTTATTTAATGCAGTTTTTTTGCGTTTTCCAAAATATTTTAAATATAAAATTTTCCGACAATGGTTGATTTTCGGAATAACTCTGAGTTGCCTTTTTACGAACTCTTCATTTCTTTTGGTGAAATTAGGGGTGTCTGGTGGATTGACTGGATGCAATTTTAGTGCGTTTTCGAAAAAAAAATGTAACTGATCCTGTTGATTGTATGTATAAAATTTTTTCCAGAAACTTAAATTTTTCAATATCTAGTGAAATAATGAATATGCAATAAACTTGATGTAGCTCATTTTGGAAAATGTGCTATATATCGACATTTTGGAAAATTTAAAATTTTTTCGGAGTACTTTGATTGTTGGAAGTTAAAATAAAAGTATAAAAATTTCGAAAATTTTTAAAGTTTTTTCGCAGGAACTCCCAAGTTTATAAATCTATATCGACATCTTGAAAATTTAAAAAATTTTTTCGGAGTAACTTCGATTGTTGCAAGTTTTCGATTTCCTTGGTGAAATTATGGATTTCTAATGGACTAAAGGCAGTTTTGTTGCATGTTCGATCTTGTGTTATATATCGAATTTATAAAAAAAAATTTTTCGAAGCATCTTCGGTTTTTGGGAGTTTTTCATTTCTATAGTTAAGTTATGAGTTTTTGGTTAAGGTTGGAGAGCGATTTTAGTCCATATTTCAATTGGTGATGTTATATACAGAAGCTTCCGAAAACTTTAGATGCTTTCGGACTATCTCAATTTTTTGTAGGTTTTCTTTACTGGAATAATGAGTCTAAAGAAATTTGGGTAATTTCTATGCATTTTCGAAAATTTTTTGAGTATCGAATCTTTTGCACATTTTGTATTTTTACGGAGTAATTTTTTATTTTTTTTTGGAAGTTGAGTTGTCAACGTTCCAACTCAACTATTTTTTTTTTGTATTACGATTCACAGCCAATTTTAGTTGCCTTCGAAATAATATTCCAAATGAGACTCTTATCTATGTTCTATGTTTTTTTGCAACCATCACAGAATATTTTAAATATTTTTAGTTTTCGCCGTACTATATATTTTTTTTGTTGAGATTTTATGTTTTATGCATATGACAACAATATAGGTTGACAAATGTGATATGTTGTAGTGTTGTCATTCGAATAAGAACTATTCGATTATTCAAACAACTTCTTTTCAGTTTTGTTCGAACGAACAAAATTTTTCATTTTAGAATAAGAAATTATTCCAACAGTTTTTGCAGTTTTTCGAATATTCGAACAACTTTTTTAAACTACATACTTTCACCCATTATTTAAAGAAAAATTTCAACAACTCAAAATTTCCCCTTATTTTCAAAACTACAAGACAAAACTAAAAAAATAGGCAAACTTTCTTTTAAGAAAGAGTTCTATACTTTGAAACTCAATTTAATTAAAAAATTATAACAATATTTCTAAAAGCAGTTTTTGCCTCTCCAGAAAATTTGTGAATTTTTTGAATTGTGACTGTTTATAATTTAGTGTGCGATATATATTTTTTATATTCTTAATAGCTGTTTTGCTCTATCTCACAAGCCGTTCGACTTCGGTAGAAAATGCAACCCTGACCTAATGAGTTTATGGAATGCTTTAAAAAAGCACTAACAACACATTATATCAGGGTTGCATTTTGTACAGAAGTCGAACAGCTTGTAGAATAGTCTAAAAATAGCTTAAATATCATTTTCATATCTTACATGACTTTTTCACTTCTCTTTTAAATCATACTGTATTCTTTTGAATCAATTTGTGACATTAAAACTTAGAATACGAAATTTGTTTCATCTCTTTTTTTCTTCTTTCCATAAAAACACGGAAGTGGTTATTTATACTTAAAAATTAAAAAACAAAATGAAACAAACTTGCCAAAGAACTCGTATTTAACCACTTTAAAAGTCAATTCAAAGGAATTTAATAGGTTTCTTTCTTTTATATTAAATAAATTGAAACAAATAAACACATAAATGAAATGGTCGTAATCAAATAAGACGGAAAGCAAAAAAAAAAAAAAAATAAACAGAAATCAGGAGTTTTTGGTTTTCTTTTTCTGCTCCAATGAACCATACAATTGACAGTTTTTGTTTTTTTTTCAACAACAGCAAATACAAAGAAATTCATTTTTCCATTTAGTTGCATATAACTTCAATCAGGTAACAACTCCCTATTTAATAATCTATTAAACGAACCATAAAAAAACTACTTGAAATTTTTCCTTCATAGAGTTCATATGCTACAAACAATCTGTTAAGCAACAAGATTTTCCAGAGATGTGTCATTTTTATTATGGGTTTAATTTAAACGGTTTCAGTTTTTAACGGTTTTTGCTTTGTAATTTTCTTTGGGCTTTTAATACATACTTGTTTTAAATAGGAGTGTAAGTTCTGAACATTTTCTAGTTAAAATGTTTTATTTTTATGTTTATTTTTTAACATGTAAACAAGTTTTTTTTTTGCAAGTATGTAGTACAACATAACATCCAATCGTTCTTTACCATATTATAAGTTTTAAAAATAATATAGAATCGTTTAAAAACAAGATGGTGCATAAGGTAAATATGTCATCGAGTGACTGACTGCTAAAGCTATGAACATTATAAAAATTTACAGTCATAAACACAAATTAGAGTGTGTTTGTGTGTGATATATCAAATGTGCAGAAAATTAGCCAAAGCCGGCACGAGCAACGATATAAAACATGATTACATACTACATACAAGATTTTTAAGCTCATAGAAAAATGTTAATATTATTTTGAAATTTTAAAGTAACGGAATTCTTGATGGTATCTTAAATATGGAGTGAGTGTAACATTTTCTATGAGCTGGCTATATTTTGCCTATACTCCCGCTGCCACTTGACTATGGCTTCGCAATGACCTGACTGTGACAGACGATGGGCAAGATATACATATGTACATATATTTTTCTGTAACTTGATTTTTCTGAATTATAGATACGTTTATTAACGCTCCATAGTACAAAACATATTGAAGAGCAATTTCAGATTCGTATCTTAAGCTAATAAGCTGGATACAGAGTTGTCAGATTTATTTTGACCCTTTTCGCCAAATTCAATGTCAAAAATCCCTAAATTGGGTTTTCCTTAGTTTTTGCCAATAATATAACAAAAAATTTTAATTTTAAAAATATTTTTTTATAAATATTAAAAAATAAATTAAGTCCGAATCGCTAAAATTCGCAAAAAATAGAAAAAAGTCGCCAAAATGTTTATTTTGTTTAATTTCTATGCTAAAATGATTAGAGAACACTAAAAATGTACAATGTTTACTATGAGCTAGCTTATAATTAGTTTACTTAAGCAATAAAAAATTACCCGTTTCAGCTCCAAAGCACGACTGTAATACTAAAAACATTTACAGATAGATATACACTCCTTCTCGAGGGTTGGTGGGGAAATTCCTATATCAGATGAGCAGATATATAAGGAGGAAATTAGCGATAATTCGCACCACCTTATAGAAATATTGGAGCAGTTTGATTTCTTAATTTTTACGTATTTAGTGTTCAATTTCTATCCTACATACTGAATTTCAGTCATGTAAGAGGAAGTACGTTTTTTATATAATATTTTTACAGATATTCATCCTTTTTACCTCTCTAATATGCAACTTGTAGTCTATAAACCAAATTTCAGTATGATAGGAGGCAAGTTTCCACTTTCTTAATTTTTCCTTGGTTTATATGCTTATTCCTCTCTTATGTAATAAATTTGAGATTCTTGGGCTTTATGAAGTTCCTTAGAATTTTGATTACATTTTTGATTTTATGATTCATGATTTTACTGCTAATATAAAATCGATTGTGAAGAAGTAAACTCAAAAAAACTTTTATATTATTACAGTTTTATTACATATCAAGAATAATATAAACTTCATCCTCAAGAGTAGGGTAATTAAATTGGTTCAGCATTTCTTGAGAAGGTGCAACAAAGTGTTATTCACGTTCATATATTTTACAGCTCGTAATAACGTTTCCAGAAATTCAAATTGCATTCTATTTTGCAGATGAGCTTTGATTTGTTGAAAATATTCTTTGAATACATTTTGTTCGCATACATACATATGAATGTATAAAAATTCATAAATAAAACTACAAGAATAAATATAATGTTATTTTTTCATACTGACTAAGTTTCTCAAAAAAATGTATGGCTCATCAAAAATAGCCAACAAAATTGCCAACTACTTTATAAATCGCCAAAATATCGCCATGTCGCCAAATCGAGAATTAAGACGCCAAACAAGTTTTAAAATCGCCACGTTTGGCTAAAAATCACCACATCTGACAACCCAGCCTGGGTAGAGGTTACACTGGTCTGCAAAAAAAATTCGCTCATTTAAATAAAAAAATGTGGAGTATAAAGAGTTTAATTCGCTAAATTAAAATAATTCTTCTGCTTTTTTCTATCAAGCACTGGGTTTTTAAGGGGCATGACTAAGATTTCCATTGGTACATCAATATATTTCAATCTATCTCGAGAATGGTATGGCCTATTTGAATGAACCAGACGCCAAAATATGCCTGACGAAATTACCTTAATATAGTTTTTAGATTTAATCAATACGTTCGGAGTTATTGACAATTTAGTATCGAAAAAAGTGCTTCTTTATGAAAAATTAAAAAATTTTGTTTTTTCTAAAAACGCATGAGAAATTTAAAACTGTAAAAACTTTACCTTTTTTCTATCTTTCTTAAGGACATGTGTCTTATGAACAAAATAAGCCATATGTCATGAAAATCGGTTGATAAATACTAGGGTATTAATTCGGTTAACCGGTTAATTACTACCCGATTAAGTGATCGGTTAATTTAAAATTGTCTATTTTCGATTAACGGTTAAACCGGTTAATTTTAGTCGATTAACCGATTAACCGATGTAACAAAATTTTTCATTTTTTGTAGAACTATAACATATTTTTTGTGTGTTTAATTACTTGTTTCGTCTCATATACAAAAGGTATGTGTTTAGAAATTATTTTTTCATACAAAGAAAGTAGTGTGTTCAGTGAACTGATGGAAAAACAGTGTTCAGATGGAAGAACATAAAGATTTTGCAGTTTATAACTTTTTTATAAGTTTTTAAAAAGAAAAAATTTAAAAAGTAAAATCTCCGAAAATATTGCTGATCGAAATAGGGCGTAACGTTATCGAGTTACGTTAAAGAATGTAATGCATATATGGAAAAATCTGTAAGATTTACGTACACTTTAGTGCTATTCATACTTAAAGTTTTGAGTACGACTCGTACTCAAACTACGAGTCTCAAAGTAAGTAGAAAATACTTGAATTTAGTACGGCGTTTTTCTTTCTGTGTATGATTGACTACTACTTGACTATTACTTGAATATGACTTGACTTGACTACGACTTGACTATTACTTGACTAAGAATTGTCAAATGTCAAATTATAAGTATTTACGATGTACATAAATCCTCATGTATTCTTGTTGCCTACCAGTAAGTAAAGGTTTTGGTGGGTGGCATAGCTGCTCACGTGTTCAGTATATATAGTCCATATACATATATCCGCTTAAGTATAAAAATCAAACCTAAAAAATTTTACTTAAGTAGAACAGATAATCTGAAATATGGGCGTTCAGAAAAAGAAAACAATGGTAACACTGGCATTAGCTATGATGAAAAAAAGCTTTAAATAACACTAATTTAGAAGTGATTTAACTCTCGTATTCTTTTTTTACGAAAAAATTTTATATATAAGAATGATAAGCGAGTTACAAACGACGGAAGTGTAATAACGGAAGTGTAATTTGAAAACTAAATTGATATTTTTTCCCTTGTTCCTTGGAAATATTGAGACATGTCTAGTTCTTCCTGAGTATAACGTCTATGAACCTTAACCTATGTAATGAATTTGGATTGAAAAGTATATTAGTTCGAAAAAATAAACAAAACATTTTTGGTTCGACAAAAGTTTTAGTCAAAATTGTCATAAAATTCAAACAAAACAATTGTTGGTTTGACAAAATGTTTAGACAAAATATTTTTTTTATATTTAACAAATATCCTGACAAAAATTGTAGCCGGAAATTTTAAAATTTTTTAAAAAAAATTTTAGTCAATATGATATATTTGTTGTTGGGTAATAAAAGAAAAATAATTGACAAACCACGTTTATTTTGTTTGTCAATATGACAAAAATCTTCATAGGTTCAAAATGGATAAATTCTGTTGTCAAATACGAATTTTATTTTTATCTGTGTGGTTACATTTGACCATAACTTGACTTTGGCTTTACTATGAGTTGGCTATGACGTGACTATTAGTTGACTATTTCTTAAATATGACTTTACTATGACTTGACTATGACCTATTTTTGACTTGACTGCGGTTGGGTTATTGCTTGACTATGACTTGATCTTGTTGTCACTATGCCTTGACTTTTATTTGTTTATAAGTTGATTATGACTTGAGTATGATTTGGTTATGAGCTGACTTTGACTTGACTATTACATAAATACAGTGCATGCCTATGATTGATTTTGAATTGACTATCATAACAAAAATTAAAAAAGCATTTTTAAAAAAATTTTCGAGGGTAAATTTTAGCTTTGAGATTTTTTAATATGATTTGACGTTATTTAAAGCTGTAAAATTCTGATTTAAGCAAGCGTAAATAATCATTATGTAAGAAAATGTATATACAAGTACGAATACACTTGTATACTTCGTACATAAAACCGTTTAATTAACATGTTTGACAAAATAGAAATCTTGTTGTTTTTCTTCTTCAACAACACAAAATACAAAAAGTAAACAAAATATTAGACTTCAACTTCTATAAGTGTTTATAAAATGTATTTACTATAAGCACAGCATTTATGCTGAGGTAAGATTCTTTAAATGTTTATTTCAAAACATTTACGGTAGTGCTCTTGAGAAGCTCTTTAATGGAAAATTGCTTATTTTTAATTAACCTAATTTTTATTTGTATTTAATTTAATTTTTTTTTCAGTTAGTACAAAACTCAAGTAACACAGCAAAATACATTTTGCAATTCAAAGGTGTGAGATTTGTATTTAATACGTTTTCACACATTTTCTTAAGATATTGAATTCAATGTATTGGAACTATGTTGGCATTTTTGACGGCTTTAGAGTTTATTTACATTTCTTTGTTTATTTGTCGAAAAACAAAGTTAATCCAATTTAAATGTGCTAAAAATATTAAGAGAAAAATAATAGAAACATTCACTTTGAACTTTTGTATCTGCTTTGCGTTTTAATATCTGTTTTAATCATATGGAAAGTTTGTAATCCAAAAATATTCATTTATGATCATATTTTTTGTATTGAAATAATCACCACCACATTTCGTTAGCTTAAGGTTAATAAACTTTAATAATGTTTTTATATACATACTATGACCCGGCGTTGCACGGGCTTTAATCATTTTGAGGAGAAGTGCTCAACGTGCTATTTATCGTCTCTCTGGGGCCGAATTACCGCATACGTGATCGAGTAAAATTGTTCGAAAATATTCTTTTTGGGATTACGGCATACGATAATCGAGTAGCTGCTGTTTAAATTCCACTCGTTAGCACTAGAGCGATCGAATACAATATTTTTTTTGGTTTTGCAAAAAACCATGGAACATTACCTATAAGTCGTATTACAGTTGGCCAATCGACTTGGTTGTTGTACTAGCTGCTAGAAACACACAATTTTTCTTTAATGTATTACAAATCCTTAGTCGATTCAACAACCGGTATAATATAAACTTGGTACACTATCGAATGCGGTAATCCATCCATTCGATTCGTGACGAAATTTTATTCGATACGAAAGCCTACTCGATAACGAATGCGGTAATTCGGCCCCTGGTCTAGCAATATACACGAAATAACTCTGCCAAAAAAAGCCGATTTCAATACAAAGATCCAATTGAACAGACTACAACACGGACACAATTATGCGCTAATTGTGTGTTCGTTTGTAATTTTTTATAGTACCAAACCTTTCATGTCCTTTCAAATAAACAATTTTGAAATCGGTGAAAAATGGTATAGTTATGCGATAATCAATATATCGGGCTACACATTTTTCCGTCCCATTTCCACTTCTATGGAACCAAACTTCAAGCAAACCCTTTCAAACAAAAAAAATTATTTTGAAATTCGGTTAAATATGACAGAGTTAATCATGGAAAGAGCAAATTTCCCCACCGATTTTCGAAAACAAAATTATGGGACTAAACTTCAGGCAAATCCCTTCAAACAAAAAAAAAATTAAATCGGTTCGCAAATGACAGCATGCATGGGGAGAGCAAATTTCCCCATCGATTTTGAAAAAAATATTACAGAATAAAACAGCGGGCGAATTTTTTCAAATAAAAAAAATTTAAATCATTTCCCTATGGATTTTCGAAATACAAAATTATGGGACTAAACTTTACCCAAACCCTTTTAAACAAAAATAATAATTCAAAAAATTTGTAATTATTTTGGCTTGCGTTTGGTTTTAATTTAATTTTTCAATTAAATTATATTTTTATCTAAGCGGTAAAGAACTCTGATGAGATTAGCGGGAGCTATCGAAACGTCAGTTCAACCCTCCGCGCAGTCAAATTTTTCTTTATCTACATGCTTCACATTTATCGCTAAATAAAAATATAATTTAATTGAAAAATGTAATTAAAACCGAACTCAAGCCAAAATAATTAAAATTTCTTTGGATATAAGCCCATACAGTTGGACTAAACTCATAACTTAATTTTTAAAAATAATAATTTTGAAAATCGGTTCCCAAATGACAGAGTTAAGCATTTGGAGGGGGGGCAAAGCTATGGGAACATTTCAAACCAATAAAGCATTTTAAAACTTGTTTGACAAATGACTGAGTTATGGAAAGGGGGTGGTCATAGTCCCACCGATTTTCGAGAAAAAAATTGTGGAGCCTAACTGCAAGCAAACTCTTTCAAACCAAAAAATAATTTTAAAAATCGGTTGGCAAATGACAGAGATAGGCGTGGGGAACGAAATTCCCCTTCACCCCTCCCACGTTTTTCGAAAAAAATTATGGGACCAAACTGTAGGCGAAACCTTTCAAACCAAATAGGAATTTTGAAAATCGTTTTACAACTGACAGAGCAAAGGAAATGGGGGGTGGGGGGGGCATGGTCCCCTCCGATTATGGAAAATAACTGCAATGAAACCCTTTCAAACCGAAAAATAATTTTAAAAATCGGTTGACAAATGACAGAGTTATGCGTGGGGGACCAAAATTCGCCCTCATCCCTCCCAAGTATTTCTAAAAAACTTATAGGACTAAACTGCAAGCAAACCCTTTCAAACAAAAAAATTATTTTGAAAATCGGTTCAGAAATGACAAAGTTAATCATTGGGGGAGCAGGGCAGTGAATTTCCCCACCGATTTTCGAAACAAAAATTATGGGACTAAGCCGCTAGCAAACCATTTCAAACCAAAAAAGAATTCTAAAAATCAGTTGACAAATGACAGTTGTGCTTGGGTAACCAAATGGATAATTTTTTAGTTCACAGCTTATTGTGAGAAATATTGGTCGAAATTTTGTTACTTTATGGACTACAAATTATATTTGGAGCAGTTGTTTTTTCAATAATGATAATATTTGTTCAAAATAAAAAAGAGAGTTCTATACATTATTTGATGGTTTTACTTATTTAATCAAATATTTACCTAATCTGGCTAGACCTTTATTAACATGCATTTAAGCGGTGTAAATGTGCAATTTCTTCTCATGGAAAATGTGCGTGTGCTTTAACATGCATTTATAATTTGATTAATTTAATTTAATCAGTTGTTTTTTATTAGATATGAATAAATAAATACGTTTTTAAAAGTATAATTAAATTAAAACATCTCTAATTAAAGAGTTGAGTGGCTGTTGAAGAACTCACAACAAAACAGAGGTCAATTAATGTTTTATTCTTAAATTAATGTTTTTATGGTCTTGGTTTATTGCTCGCATCTCTTTGCATTAGTCTCAAAGTGAAAACTATATTATTTTATAACAGCAATAATTATAGGTTAAGTTTCTTTAGATTATCTAAAATGTTTATTTTTTTCTTGATTTCATATAAAAAATATAATTTGAAATAGTGAAGTATTGTAGAAAATTCCCATAGAAATAAATATTCAAACGAATTACGAGGCAAAGAAATGCGAAAACAAACAGTGGGAATCAGGGATTTTTTTCTATTCGACAGAGAAACGTAATATAATAATCATAAGTATGTATTTTAAAATATAATTAAGACTAGTATAGCCAATGGACGACACAATCGTTCGTATTATAGATTTAGATTATTTTATAAGGGATCATACAAAAATTATCCGAAAAATTATATTATTATAAATTAAAAATCAACGTTAAAATAAAAAAAATTTGCTTGTTAAATTTATTCCATTCATTACCTTTCCTACAACAACACCAATTCAAAGCAGAGAATAAATGTTTCATTGTTATTCAGTCAGTCCAGAGGTCGTGGGTTCCATTCCCGCCATAGAACCTGGGTGGTTTCCGCAAAAAAACTAATCGCTTCGCGGGTTGTGTTTGTTGAAAAAAAACTAAACTTAGAAACACATGCATGATTGTTTATTTTTTAAGCTATGCATATCGTCACAGAAAATGCAAAAAGTCCTATCTAACATTTTAAAAGTTTTAGAGGAGAAGCATAAAACTTGTTCAAATGAATCATAATATTGACTTAGTGCAAAATCTTACAATACAAGTAAAAAAGGACACACAAATTTATACATTTATTGTAAAATTTTGCACTAATTGTCAATATATCTTTTAATTTAAAGTTGTATTGTTTAATTTAAAGTTGTATTGTTGTTCTCCTGTTAAACTTTTAAAATTTTAGATAGGGTTTTTTGCATTTTCTGTGACGATATGTACTGTGTGCCTACAATAGTAGCAACTTTAAACGTATATATCTCCAAAAATACTGAATCGATTTTAACGAAATATAGATTGTGCACATTTGACAGTAAGTATCTTTAAAATGGTATACATTTTGTCAAAATCGGCTACAAAATGTGATTGTAAAATGTATAACAAAATATTGTCTATTAACTATACAAGTGACATAAAAAAGTTTTAATGAGTGCTGACTAAGAACCAGCGAGCTGTGAGCTATGTTATATTCGCCGTCTTATTTCAGTCAAAGCTGTTAGTAATATAGACGACAAAATTAATATAACTGACAAAATAATTTTTTTATACGGAGAAATAACGTAAAACTTGTCTACATAGTTGATATCCGTAACATTGTTGTCAACTTTCAAATTCCAAAAAGCACTGAAACAAGGAAAAAGTGCGTAATTTTTGAAAAAAAAACTTACTAAATTTAAAAATTTTCTATTAATATGATTATTTCGAACGTATTTGCTTTGTGAATCTAAATTGATTATTAGGCTAAGGTTCGTAACGTTATATTCAGAAAGAATTGGGTATGATTAAATATCGCTTGAGAGTGATTTGATTCTCGTATTCAATTTTCACGAAAAAGTTGTATATATAAGAATTAAAATCGCATTCAACAGAGCCACCTGACTATTTTACTTGGACAAAACCAAATAAAAATGTATATAAATTTGTTTATTTTTCCACAAGGCTGCAAAAAAGTATGTTCAGCAAAGGGTTGCATTAGCAAAGAATTTTACTCTTGAAAACAAAAGTTCACCACAAATAAAAAGCACCAAAAATTAAACAAAATAAGCAGCGAGCATTAGCTTGAACATTTTGCGCGTCGAAAAGTTGATAAAGCACTAAAGACGGTACGAACAGCAGCTAGTTGACAACGGTGATCAGTAGTCATACAATTTTCCTCTAAAACAATATGGTCTTGAATAAGTAAAAACAGCCAGTTTTGAAAGAAGCTTATTTCAACTTTAAATTGCTTAACAATTTTTGTTAATATATGTATGTATTAAAATTTCCTTGACATCAAATTATTAGAGCATTTTCGTTTGCATAAATTAAGGAAAAGGAAGGAAAAAAGTGATTTAAAAAAAATTGCTGATTATCATGGACAGGCACTTCAATGCAAAAACCAACTAAAGTTAACCGTTCGATGGCCCCTAAAGGTCTTTATTTTTTTTCCAATGATATTTTCCTTTTTTATTTACAAAGAAACTCTCCGTGATGTAAAACGTGTTCAAAGTTGAAAAAAATTTGTAAAAGAAAAATATTTTTTTTAACAAATCCACTACAGTATGTAATAGAGTGTACAGAAAGAACTCTCAAAGTATAATTTCATTAATTAAAAAAAGCTTAAAAATTTTTATTTTATACAAATTCTTCTCGGCAATTAACTGCTTCTTTTTTTGAAAGCTAAACTGACATATTTCTACGACTTATAAGAAATCCACTAGATTCTGCTAATATTTAAATAAAATTAAAATTTTCTCTCGTTTTAATAAAATCACCATAACTTTTTTATTATTAGAACAAAATTTGAAAAAGCTGAGTTCAATCTACTTATTATTAAAAATTTCCTACTTTTCTGATGCGTGCATATTTTTCCTCTTATTATATATTGCATATTTTCCCTCATGATATATATTAAGCATATTTTTCCTCTTATGATATATAATAGCCTGTCTGGGCCGGCACTTCCGGTCTTATAAATTTTTTATTTTTTAATATATACTTCTTTTAAATCTCTGCTCTAGCTGTTGCCAGTTGCAAATATGGTAATAAGATGGTTAAAACAACAAATAGCAAAATTACCGCAATAAACTTTAAGTTTACAATACTTTTATAATGATGTTGCAAGCAACAGCAACAATAGCAAAAACAAATAAACTACACTGCAACTTATTTCATTCAATAGCTGCATGAGTTGTGATCTTCATTATCATCTTCATTATCTTTGCAATGGCTGTAATGACGCTGAAGATGCTATGAGTGGTTTTAACATGTGCCTATGACTGTGCAACTAAATGTTGCATACAAAAAGAAACCACTAACAACACAAAAAATATAATTCATTTGCAATGATGACTATGATCTTGACCGGTTTCCAAAAAGTCAAATGCCATTATAGGAAATAAACAAAGGAAATTCATTTCCATTCGTACCGAATTTTTTAGCGGCTTTAAATTAAAAAACAAACCTTTATTCACTTCTAAAATAAACAGTTAAATAAATAATTGTTTAGCCAAAAATAAAGAAAAATGCTTGCAATAAAAAGAAAACGTTTTACAATTTAGCTTGAACAATTTTAAACGAAATACTTGTACGTAAAATATTTAAAACTTTAGAAAAAAAAAACTTTTTGTTTAAGCATTTTAGAAATATGCTTAAAAACTAGTTATATTTTGCACTACTCTTTTCGTATGACTCTAGTCAGCAAAGAAAATGTCCTTTAACTAAAAATATGTGGAATATATCGAGTTAAAGAGCTAAATTAAAATCTGTTTTCAGTTTTTTTCTTCTTTCACGTACAGATTTTTCTAATTGGCATGACTATGACTTGACTATCACTTAACTATGACTTGACTAATATGGCTACGTCTGGGCTATTCCTTGACTACGACTTAATTATGGCAACGCTATGTCTTGATTATTGCTTTAATGTATCTGACAATAGCTTGACTATAGTTTTACTGTGACTTAACTTCGACTTGATAGACTTGACTATGACTTCAACACTATTTGACTGTTGTTTAACAACAATGAAAAAACGATTAGTAAGAAGTAGGGTATGAAAAACCGGAATTTTCTAAGAAACCGGTTGTCGAATTATTCGAAAAATACTTTTTTTAAAAAAACCCGGTTTCGAATACAATTTTGTGCAAATAAACCGGTTAACCGGTTTTTATAAAATGTATGTGCAAATTTTATTTTATTTTTTTCACTTTTTGCGAAAAATCTTTATAACGCTATACAATTCATGGGATTTTTTTCCTTGAAATAAGTTGTTTCAAAGAAATTTAATTACACATGCCGACAGTGAAATTCCTTTTTGGGACAAAACTACATATGTAAGCAGTTTAATGCCCTAAAAACTAATGTCCTCAGCTTTTTTCCTATCAGCTAAAAATTTTTTTAATGGACATGTCTAATATTTCGATCAGCAGAACAACAAACTATCTTGATGATTTGATAAACACTTTCAGAGTTATTAACAAATTAAGAAATTGTTTCTTTATAGAAACTCATAAAAAATCTAAAACTGCAAACACTTTACCTGTTAATTATTGTTCTTCAGGACAGGCGTCTTACGATCAAAATAAGCCATGAGCAATTAAGTGAATACACTACACACTAAATATGTATTTTCGTTTTAAATTATTTCAAACAAAAAAAAAACAAGTTTATTTCCTAAAGAAGTTTGACTGAAAACGGTACGACCGACTTGAATGATTCTTTTCTGTTGTTGTTGTTGTTGTTGTTGTTGTTGTTCTTGAGGTTGTTGTATTTAAGACGTCCGGACGAAGCTTGTTTGAAAGAAAATTTTTTTAAATGCTACTAACGAGGTGAAAATTTGGTCTTTCGGTATGTGGTATTTTTGAAATCTATTATAATTTAATATATGGGAGGGACATGATGACGAAATTTCAACAGATTTTTTGCATATTTTTTATTAAACTTGAGGTATAATAGGCGCTCGCTAAAAGTTAAAAAAAAAGGAAAAATACCACCTGGGGTATATTTTTTAAATATAAGTATAGAAAATTTATTTTTTTCCAAAATCTAAAAAATTATTTTCTGAGAAAAAATCGAATTATTCGAAAACATAAATTATTCGAAACCGGTTTATTTTTAGAAAGGCAAAAAACCGTTTAACCGGTTTTGGATTTTGGTTTTTGCATACTCTAGTAAGAAGGTTGCTATGACTTTTTTGTTGCTATTAATTTTTGTATTTATTTTATTTCTTAATTTGTGAATTATTTTATTGCAGTAATTCGTCATTATAAACATTTTTAAGTAACCTGATGATTTCTACAATTTTATTGAAAAAAAAAATGCTGTATGTTGTAATTTTTTCCAGAAATAAGTACGTTCTCATTTAATTGGTGTGCAACACCAACGCCAGTATCTATCGTTGCACTTATTTCAAATTGCACTTACTTCCTTATTAATTTTTCATTAAATCATAACTATTTATAAATATTATTTAATGATTTCTTACTTTTAATCAGCTAGACAGTTATTTCACTCGGCTTACAAGAAACTCTTGACCAACACACTATGTACTTACCCTCGTTGCATTTTATACTCAGCTTCATAAACATAGTTTGGGAGAAACAACCTACATTGCTTTTTTAACGCTTGTCTTTTTTCAAATTTTTTCCTCTATTTGTCATATTGAGAAAATGTTTAATTGCTTTAGCTGATCAAATTAGTTGTAAATGTGATTCGTTAAACGCTATTAATACTAGCATCAAAGGCGTTTGTAATGGTTTAACAAAGCGGAATAATGTTTTTATATTTGTAACAAGAATTATTATGAAAACTTCAATTAAGTTAATTGAAATCATCCAACTTTGCTGTAAATTACATTATTAATAAGAAAAACGAATACAAAATGAATTTTCCTCTTTGTATTATTGTATTTGATTGTGCTATGGAATAATTGGTAAAATAGTTTATTTCAATAGTACACTGAGAACAATTACACTGCCCCTCTTATAACAAAATTGTTTCACATGAAGTTAATGGTTCGATTATGGATGGCAACCGAACCTCCACAATTGGGTTTTCAGTTTCTGAAAACGGTATTACGGATTAGAGGACTGCACGAATATACTCGAAAGTACTCGTATGTATGTTTGTGTGTGTATGCATTTATATATTATTTAGTATGTATGTGTATATATATTTATGTACTCGTATATATGTATATTTGGTCGTGGCTATGTATGTACACACATGTACATGCATATATACATACGTACATAGATATGAACATACATATGCGCACACACGAAATCCATACGAGTGCATTCGACAAATACATTTGAGTACTCTTTGCAGCCCTCTATTGCGGATGACAACTGGCAACCAGGGTTGTCAGATTTGTTCCGACCTATTTCGCCAAATTGATTTGAAAAATCGCCAAAAAGTCGCCAAAATTAATTTTATGTACTTTTTCTTAATAAATAATTGATAATAAATTTGTTTTTATACAATATTTTTTAATATAAATTTTTATAAAACAATCGTATATAAATTTACCAGAAAATCGCCAAAATTAGAAATAAAATCGTCAACAATTATTTTTTGTAAATTTATATCATAAAAATTCAAAACACATTAAGGACTATAATTAATATAAGAAAAATCATCAAAGTCACATTTTTTTAATTTCTTGCAGACAAGTTGTAGTAGGACTTATTTTTGAAAATACTCTTTCAACAAAGTATTTTTCTGAATTATAAAAATTTTCAAGTTCGATTTAGTTAAAAAATTAGCCATAAAAATCGCCAGCAAATTTATTTATCGTCAGAAAAATCGCCATGTCGCCAAATTAAAATTTTAGACGCCAAACAAGTTGAAAAATCGCCACGTTTGGCGAGAAATCGCCATATCTGACAGCCCTGCTGGCAACTGAAAGTTGTCCATTTCAGTTGTTATTTCGTGTTTTTCTGGCAAACACAAATCCTCACTTGCCGACTGGCAACCAAACTGAAGTTCAGTTGCTGTCCGTAAACGAACTATGAAGCACATCGCTGAAGCACTAAGCACATGTAAATTGTTTTTGCCAGATCTTAAAGACTTATCTTTATTACTTTTTTCACACACTGTACTTTCAAGCTTTATTTCATTTAAACAAAAACTGTTTATGGTGCATAAAATAAATAATAACAGCAAAAAAGTACGTAGAGCATACATATAACGACTGACTGTCATGTCATTTAAATTGCAATATCAGTCTCGGCGACAACAACAACAACCACAACAGCAACATCTTTTAACAACATGTGTGTGAATCTTAAATGTCCACATGCAATCATTAGTTTTTTTTTTCTATGAAAAAAAGAAATAAAAAACTAGGAAAAGTGACATGTTGCATGAATTTATAATAATGTTCTTGTGGATACAACAACAACTACAACCAGAGCAAAAAAAATTAAAGAAACTGCAAAATAATATCCCTTTTCAACGTTTAGATCTGCGTATCTTTTCACTCTCCCTGTATCTCGTTTTAAACTATAAAATTTAAGTGTCATCATCAGGGCTCGGACTTTCATGCAACTAAAAATTGATTTTAAGCGCTTAACAAATGCACCTAAAAATTAAAAATATGCGAAAAAATATGCATTTACCTATGAACAAAGTACCAAAAGTAAAACAATATGAAAAAAATTTTTTTTTAATTTTTATTATTACATATTAGAGAAAAAAGCATAAAACAAACATAATTGTTAATGCAACCGAACTTAATGGTTGCTGAAAATTAATGGCTGCCACAAAGGCACTAAATAGAAACTGAATTTGACAGCTGTCAGTCGCTAGCTGCCATAATTTTCAGCAACTGGCAACCCCACTGAGGCTCAGTGGCCATCCACAAACGGCCTACTAATATTTTTTTTTCAAACATTTTTTAAATTTGAATTAACAAAGTTTTATAACCCCAAAAATATGCATTTATTGCCAAAATATGCTAAAATATGCACTTAAGACCAAAATATGCAACTACAAATCGATGCCAAACTACTTAAAATTTGATGATTCGCATCGATAATTAGTCAATACCTCCTTATCTATCACTACAAAAAACACGCATTTGCATGAAAGTCCGAGCCCTGGTCGTCATTATTCTTGAATACAATGCTGCTGCACATCTTTTTGAAGATGAAAATAAGAAATGACGATAATGATTGTGACAATAAAGATAATCATTGTAATGATCATGCCATAAGTTGAATGTATGTCACAATTTTAATTTAATAACAAGTGCACTTTTTTCAAAACATTTGAGTATGAAAAAAGTTAAGTTTCCTGTAATAAAAAGGAAAATAATTTGAGAAATATCAGATGATTTTAAACTGAATTATTGTTAGCTTTTTGTGCAAACTCTAAAGGGAATTAGGAAAGTCTGCTTAATAAGTATATACATATATACTATTTACTAAATGTAAAGGACCCAAGGCAACCTATTTTATTGACGTGCGTTAATAAAAAAAATATCTTCGATCAAAAGCAATTTTATATGGAAAATGAAATCGGATTTTTTCACTTAATAGCTTATAACTTTCTTATTTCTTGTTGGATCTTCAAGATTTTGAGATTTGTTAATTCGGTACAAAATTGTCTTTTAAGTGTAGGATGAAAAGCAATTATTAACAATTTTTTCCATATTAATAAAGCAACTTAAAATAAAATTCTTAAAATTATTCCTACTTCCAGGTGAGTTAGAATAGGTTTAAAAGATATGTCGAAAAAATAAAAATATTTTTGTATATACTTTAGCAACATGCAATTTTCTGGAAGTATGTATTCTAAATCGATTGAAAGAGTGCCTCTTTTTCTCTATCATACATCAATGATCCACGCTATTCAATAGTGGCGAAAGACATGAAATACCTACACATGAGCATTGATGAGCGAATGTGGTGATTTTCGAACACAACGTTATATTCTGTCGTGTACGTTCTGGAATTAATTAACGATAATTTCTAACTTGATACTTGTCCATTTCTTTTTTGGCTACAAAAGTTTCAGTCTAATATCTTTTAATTGAAAACCAAAATTTCTAGAATATGTATCGGGTGCTATTTAAGAAAAAAATTGAAATAAAATAGAAAATAATATTTCAATATCCTTGAAACTGATATTAATTGACAAAGAATAAACAAGTGAGAACAATCAAATCGGCTGTAATTGGAAACAAAGCTGCAAAACACAAACAGACACTCATTATACTCGAATACAAAAATATTTATTAATATCTAATTCATAGCTTTCAGCAAAACTGAAAATTTATATCCATAATTTAATATCAAAATGAGGTTAATCATTATTTTTTTTTATTTTATCTTTAAGTGCGGCATCTAGTGACACAATTTATTTCTAGACTTTTTCTCTTGACTACAACAAATTCCTGATGTATTCGATTTTCTAAAACCACAATTTACTTAACAGATGCTGTTTTAAAATTGTTTTCAAAAGCATTTCTAAGATTTCTTTACCAATTCAAGTAATTTTTGCAATCTGATGGAGATCTTTATATTTTGCTTTAAATTATATTAAACCATTTTTATAAAATTTTACAGTAAAACGCCCCTTTTGCTATTCAAAAAATAAAAATCACATCTGTAATTTATTTAACAAAATCCAAAATTAATTTTAAATAAAAAATTCAATATCTGTTGAAACAATCACTTGATTGATTTGAATTCAGTGATTTTTCAAATTTTAATGAACAGTCAGTCACCAGCATCAGCACCACCTCTGTCTGCTATTCCGCACCATTGACTGCTGGCAAAGTCACCCAGAGTGTGTGTTCGTGCGTACGGTTATAAAATTTGATAAAATATTGCTGTTGCCTGCTACTCTAGTGGCTGCTGTTTAAAATCAAATCAAGGAAAAAGTGATTTTCTTTTTACACCAACAGCAACAACGATCATCACCAATCAACAAACAACCATCAACATCATTAAATTTCGTGCCTCATGCTTTCGTGTAGCTTCAACAGAAATAAAATACTTATACTGGATGTAAAACAATAAAAAATAATAAATCTCTTGACTTTTTTGTTGCTTTCTTTCTATTTCTTCATTAATAATTTATGCATTTTACTTGATTTTATTTAAACATGCAATAATGCAGAAAAATGATGAAGAAAAACTGAAAGAAGGAATAAATGTTTTTTTTTCGAAAGAAATTGTTTTCTCGGTGGTTATATTAAAGTAGTTTTGCGAAAGGTTTTTCTTTCGTTTTTTTTTTTTTTTTTTTTGCAAAATGTTGTGACATGAAAAGTTAGTGAAAAATTGCTTTTGCTATTTTTCTTAACTTCTTGTAACTTTTGTAATTTTCTCTAATAGATTTTCATTTGGCTAATGGTCTCTTTAAAATGTGTCGCAAATGATGAAAATAAGAGAGGAAGTAAAAATAGTAAGGTCTTGCAAACAGGTGGAGGAGGATCCAGCTAAGCTTTTGAGAGGGGAACATTTAAGTGAAACAAACAACACATGTTTTTTTAGAGGGGAGATAGTCTTTTCTCCATCACCTATATCCGCGCCTGCTTGTAAAAAACACTTTTTTGGGTAATTTTTTATCCTAGTCTCCTTTTATACCTCGATACAATTTATAAAACGATTCTGCACACTTTTTTAACCATCTAATAACTGTTTAGTTCCCCAAAAAGGCTTCTCTTGCCGAGATGACCTCTTAATTTGAGTTGAGTCTGTCTTCGCGGAGTCATTTCCTATCGGAGTCACTTGCTTGCAAAGAGTCGTTGGAAGCCAATCTGAAAAATACATAGAATGTAGCAATAACTCGAACCTCATCTGAAGTATTCTTGCTATCGAAACACCAAAAGGATTCTCCCAATAATAACAAAAGTAGATACATACACTCTAAAACGTTACTTCAAATTTACGGTTATATATTGTCTAAATTTGTGTTGAAAATGTCTCCTTGTCTAAAATTACATCGATTTTGTAGTTATTTTATTAAATAAAAAGCCTTTCAAATTAAACATATTTAGTCCAAGTGGAAAAAATTTAACATAAAGTATAATACGGCTATGGCTGAATGGTAGATACGTCAGACTATCAGTCAAGAGGTCGCGGCTCAAACCTACACGCAGCCAATCGCTTTTTTTTTAGTAAAAACACTTTTGTTGAAAATTAGGTCGATAATAGTCGCCAACATTTTACCGATTATTATCGACCTAAAATTAATTTTAAATTTGTTTTTTTCTGCAAAAGATCAAATTTTTAATTTATAAGACACTTCGAATAAATGAGCGAGCGCTGTATTCTCTACCAAGACCCTACCAACACTGAAGTGTTAGAACACTTTTTCCCTGCACTATTACAATTCATTGAAAACTCTAGGCATTTTTTTAAGTTTTAATTCCACAAAAATTTCGCAGTCACACACATTGAACGACTCACTAACTGACTGATTGAAGAAGATGATATCCAATAATAAAAAGTTCATTCATCTTCGATGTAAAAAATGTGCGTGTGTGTGTTGGGAGCTTGATATGTTGATTACACAGATTTTGCAGCAAAAAGTACATTAAATTCAATCAGCCAGCGAGTTAGTCAGCATAAGTTTTCCAGCGTAAGATCACTCTTTCTACTGCATGCATATGGGTATAAAATTGTGTACAAATAATGTGCGGCTGCTGCTGCTGGTGCTGTTTTGTTACTTTTACGGTTTCAATGAACGATAGAAAATTTAAAATATGCAAAACGCATCCCATAAATGAGATACACTTGAATAAATAATTAATAAACCGCAATTGGATTAAGAAATTTTATAAAGAAAACAGAAGACCATCAACTGGATCAAATTTATTTCCAAGAAACAATGAATTGCACAAAACAACAGAAAAATGTTTCTTTTAATTGAGGAAAAGAATTTAAAATATTTTTAGTTGCTTTTGCTTTTGCCTGGAGTATGAAAATGTTCCCTTGAAAGGGTTGCTGGTTCATGGAAACACATGCAAGTTAATGAAAAATTATAAACATTTTACTTATTTGTGAGGAGGTACTAAGCAAAAAATTGTTCAAAGTTATTGATTTACATGAAGCTGAATTTACATTAGCGGCGTTCAGTGTTTGATGCAAATGTGCTTGCCAAAGTGCAAATGCAAAATTTGGTATTATATTTGTGGCGGAGTTCAGTGTTTGATGCAAATAGTTTTGCAAAAATGCAAATACAAAATATCGTAGCTTTTTATAAAAAAAGGTACGATATTTTGCATTAGCACTTTGCGAAAGAGAAAATGGAACAAAATGCGGAGAGTTGCCGTTAGGTTTCATAAAAAAGCTACAATATTTTTCTACTTTGGCAAGATCATTTGCATCCTTTTTGGGATGCAAATTTAAAAAAAAAATCGGTTAGGTGATTCCAAAAATATCTTTGTCGAAAAAATGAAAAAAAATTAATTTTTTTGCTCCAACTGTAGCCTGCAACGTCAACTTTTTACAAAATTTTTTATATTAAGGAAAAGCAAATGCATTTTTTTTTTCACCAAAAACCTCAAGGAAATTTTTAGTTTTTAATAAATGAAAAACAGAAAAAATTTTAATATACGAAATATTTTCCCCTTGTAAAAATCTGCTAGTGTATTTGCCTAAACAAAAAAACATTTGCGTCTGTTTTGTGGTTTTAGTTTATTGTTTTAACATTTTGTTATTCACTCTCTAGTTGTGTGATGTTTTTACGAATTTTTCTGTTTATAAACTACAATTTTTTGTTAGTTTTATTTTCTTGCTTCAAAATTGTGCAATAACCAAACCGTATAAGACGTGTTGTAGCTGTTTTTTGTGGCATGAACGAACGTTTCATATGTACGTACAACTATAAAGTACATTTGCTCGTACAATTTAGCAATAATTGTTATTTGTTTCTGTTCTTTTATAAATTAATTTTATTAACTTACGTGCAAATGAATTTTGTTGATTTTAAAACTTTTAGGGGTGATAGATAGGTTTTGAATAAAAAATAAAAAGAAATAGGTACATATTGTCAATACAGCATTCTCACGTGCTTATGGCTGGCTATATTTCTCGCTTACAGTTGAGATCAAAGTATTTGTGGAGTAATATTTTTAAGCTTGACAAGAAATTAGTCATTAGAACTGGTTTTATTCAAAGCTTTTTGCCTATCTCATATTCATTTATCTTGTTGTGAGATGAATGACGCTAAAAATATTTTCGCAGAAAAGAAAATTTGTAAATAATTAAATGTAATTATCGAAGTAAGTATAATTTATTTTGTAGTAACAAGTAATAAAGCTATGACTCATTTTTCAAATGAAACTGAAATCAAGAACATTTAAGCCGCTTAGTTAGAGTATACATATTTGATATGATAAATGAATTATATGCACATTCCTTCAACTGTAGCGGAATTCTGTAACTTTTGACGATCCGACAATCGTAACATTTGTCAACATATTTAATCGCTTGCAGTAACGATAGTGCGATTCTGTAATTTTATTTGATATCATGTAGCATCTCTGTAAAAAAAATCGAAAAGCGCAAAGAGGAATAGAAAAAAACCAATGAATTTGTCGATCCAAACAGTGTACAGAAAATTTTTTTCATAATTTTTTTTTTTATTTTGAGAAATATATGTTAAATTGTTATCTATACATAAAAGTGTTTATATGTTTCTATATTGTTGTAGAACAATAACTTTAGTTATTGGAATAAAAAGCACGTGCTACGGCTACACTGCTGACTCTTGTCCATTCATTAACAGCAACAAATTTATTGTCGTTAGTTAACCGACAGCGAATATCGTTATAAATGTTGCTGAATAGCAAATTTGATAAATTTTTGTTATATTTATGTTAACGATACGATTATCGTAATAAAAGTTACAGAATCGCGCTACTGGTCATCTAATTTACTTTTTGCCCCCCGTTTTCTCTGAAAATATATCACTTCAATAAAAAAATTCTCGAGCACTGATGATATAACGTTGTTATTTTCTGCGCTGTATAAAATAACGCCCAACGAAATAAGTCCCAATGAAATAACTTCCAATGAAATGGGACCAAAAAAAATTAAATAAGTCCAAACAAAATTTAATGAAATAAAAAAAAAATATTAAATTATTCCCAAACCTCAAATGAAATAAGTTCCAATTTTTGGGTCTTGCTTCATAATGAGATAACTCCCAAACAAAAAAAGTAATTAAGTCCCAATAAAATAAAACCTAAAAAATATGAAATAAGTCTAGAATTTCTTATGGACTTATGAGATATATACAAATTTTTTTCAGAAAATCTTTAGTGAGCGCAAGGATTTTCTCTTTTGAGAAATTTAGAAGCCCATCTTCGCTTACTGACGATTTTTTGCATCGACGTCGCTTGCCCGGTGCTCCTCCGATGTATTTACAAAATCGGGTTCCCTTATTACGGTCCTTTTCACAATGTGCGATTGGTTGGTTGGTATACGTGGCTGCCTACTAGGGATGAGCAAAAAATATCGATATATCGATATTTTCTTAAAAATGTATCGATATATATCGTCGATATTTTTAATTTTGGTATATCGATATTTTTTCCAAATATATCGACAGCATCAAATTGGATATTTTTTAGCTTTCTTAAAAACATTTTGGCACAGCCTTCATCAAATAGAATATTACTAAAAAAACTTTTTGTTTTATTTATAATATTTTGTCTAATCAAAAAATTATCATTCTTTGAGTGTAATTTTGTTGACATATGTTCCTTGAAATATTGGTAGAACAATAAGATCTTGGAAATTAACTCTTTCCAGCTTAATTATTTATAAGAAAGTTAATTTTATTGTTTTATTTTAAAAAAAATTTGGGCAGTACGTATGAATTATCATTGTTGAAAAATATCGATATATCGATATATATCTCGCTGCCGATCGATTTTTAAAAATATATCGATATATTTTTTCACTTCCCCATCCCTATCACTGACCGTAAAGCCACATATGCTGCAAATAAAATAAGCTTTAATTCACGAAAATCGACGGGTAAATATTGATTTTAAATATTGAAGTTACCCGCTTTTTGCAAAAAATGGAGTCGTTGCGCCACTGATTTTATCATAACTTGGAAAAGGCTTATCCAATTTCCTCACAAAGAAAAACTAAAAAACTTGAAATTAAATTACTTGTAAGTCATTCTAACATTATTTTTTCAATACTCAACAATTTCGGAATTATTCATATCTCAATGATGAAAAATATATATATTTTTATACAGAAAAATCGTAAAATTTTCATTTTTTAAAAATATATCGAAAATAGCAACAATTAAAAATTTTTATTAAAAAATCATAAAGCCACTTATATTGCAAATAAAATAAGCTTTATTTGGTGAAAATCGATGAATAAATATTGATTTTATTCATAATAAAGTGAAATTACTTAATTTTTGCTAAAATTGCGAATATTTACACTGTACAACAAAATTATTTTTTTTAAATAACAAGGCTTTTACAACTGCTTCTGCTAGAAGTCAGTCAGTCACCAAAAGAATACATACGTGTATCGGCGTTTTGAAAGTTTGCATCTGCGATTTATTTTAGGGTGAGTTAAATTCTTCCCTCTTTTGAACATAGTTATACGGATTCGGCATAGTATATCTTGTAGGCATTACTTTTAACGTAAAGATCTGTTCAGCATTTTTATGTAAAATAATACGGTTAACATTTTTGTAAAACATTTTAACCCTCTAGCTCTTAAGGGCATGGGTCTTTTTGGCCCTTAAATAAATAAGGTGCAAAAAACTCCCCTTCAGAGGTGATATAGCGGTGCTAATTGTTCTCCAAAAATGTTTTTCGTGGTGTTTTACAGAAAATTGTTGAACACATCATACACCTTAAATGTAAGACCTGCAAAATATTCTATGCCGAGTCGGTATAACTATGTGCAAAAGAGGGGTGGGGAAATTAACTTCCCCTAAAATAAGTCGTAGATGTAAACTGTCAAAACTCCAATACATGTATGTATTTTTTTGTGACTCCTACCAAAATCAGTTGTAAAAACTTTGTTATTTAAAAAAATTTGATTTTGTTGTACAGTGCAAATATTCTAAGCTTTTGCAAAAATTAGTTGTCTTCAATTTATTATGAATAAAATCAATATTTATCTATCGATTTTAGTGAAATAAAGCTTATTTTATTTGTAATATATGTATTTAAGTTTTTGCCATTTTCGATTTTATATAAATTTTTATATAATAAAAATGTTCCAATTTTGCATAAAAACATATATTTTTCTTCATTGCGGTCTGAACAATTCCGAAATTATTTAGTATGTAAAAAAATAAAGTTAGAACGGCTTAAAGGTAATTTTATTCCAAGTACGAAATTAACCCTTAAACACATTTTAAGTTTTGAACGATTTCTATCATTTAAGTTGAGTCTAACGCATGAGTCTCTTTCAGAACCTATAGCAGAATTTCCTGGCAAATATTTTTGTAGAACATTTCAGCTCGCTATATTGCCTATGAAGGGGAGTTTTTCGTCCCTTTTTTAAGAAAGAGACAAAAAACCCATACAACGAAGAGTTAGATGTTAACATGTTCTACGAAAATGTTTCCCGTGCTGTTGTACATAAAAGTTCTGAACACATGTTACATCTCAAACGTAGGACTTACAAAGATTTCCTATGCCGATTCAGTATAACTTTCAGTATAACAAAATGGGAGAACTTTAACTTCCCCTTAAAATTAATCTCAGATGTAAGCTTTCAAAACGACGATATACGTATATATTTTTTTGCTTCCTTCTAACAGAATCAGTCGTTAAAACCACATATTTCTTTGTGTTGTACAGTGTAAGCAGCAAAATAATTCCTTCAATCATATGTTTAATAAAAACACAATAAAAAACTATTTGGCGATTTTTCCATTTTACATAGTATTGTAAGCATATAACGGTTAATTACATAAAAAAGTTTTTTTCAATACTCGTAAAAAAAACTTAATATTTCCTAAACTTTGTTCAAAATATTAAAACTTATCAGAAAATCTCTGCACGAATTTTACTTTACAACTTATACAATATTTGAAGTTTTGTTCAAGTTGCATGTTACACTCGTCATCTTCCCAAAAAATAAAAAATAAAATAAAATAGTTTACATATTTCCAAAACTTTATTTAAATTAATTAAGAGCTCACAACTACCGGTCATTAAATATTCATGGATATCTTTTTTTGCCTAACATGTAATAGAAAACAAGTGGGAGCACTTTTAGCCATGTGATCAATAAACTTTTACTGAAAGTATTACGCCAAATGAAATTTTAATGTGAAATTTGAACAAAAAAAAACGTGCATAACTTGTGGTGTCTGTCCTTTTTTAATCATAATAGTAAAAGTTTTCAACTAAAGTCTTCAAAGAAATTAAATAATAATTTTTATAATATTTACCAAAAGAAAACATCAATGAAGTTTAACAAAAAAAAATTGGGCATAAACAAATTAAATTAAAACGTGAGGAAAATTAATTTTTAACAACGTAATAAAACTTACATGAATATTTAATTTTACAAGTTTTCAGTTGTTGCTTAAATAAATAAATGTACCTGTAATTGTAAAGAAAAGAAAAGTTTTAAATTAAAAATGTATTCAAGTAAAGTAAAATAAAAGAATTCAATAAAATGTTGAAAGTTTTAGATTTAAACAAAATCTAATTGTACTTCCTGACATTAGAGTGTTGCACAAGATGTCTTGAAGGTGTGTTTAAGACATTCGTTTTGTTTGAAACACTTTCACAACATATATGTTGTGATGAGCATGTATTGCAAAGGACTTTTTAAAAGAAATTTTTAACAAACTTCTAGGCTGCGAAGATGGTTCCTAATTGCTAATTTCTAGTACATGTTGCTCGCAACATTATTACAGCGAAAGTGTTTGAAACAAACCAAATGTCTTAAACACACCTTCAAGACATCTTGTGCAGCCATCTATCTACCTGACATACAAACAATATTTTTTTAAAGGTGATGAAAAAATGCAAAAATTACTGCAAAAAAAGTGTATAGCTTATCAGTATAATAGATGATTTAAGTATATAGCCAATCACAACTTAATATAGGGCACAAGGGTAGCATTTTATCTGAAGCGATCTTATATCGGAATCATAAAGCTAGTTTCAGGAAGTGTATGTTTTCCTAGATGATTTTGATAAAGTGCGTGATTTTAAAACATTCTAAAAATATGAAACATTAAGTGAAGTGAAGCGAAGTGATATTTATATTAAAGCAAAAACAAATTTAAAAAAATTTTAAAAATTTATTTTTGTTTAATAAAATTTTTAAATTTTTATGAAAAATAAAACAAAATTATAAAATATTTGACATTTTGTTTTTATTCTCTATTTAAATTTCACTTTGGTGATGTGATTTACACAATTAAGCATGGTACTCTGTTCATCATTTCGTGCGAAGTGCTGTCCAAAGTCCATATAAAAAAAAAAATTACAAGAATTACTCACGAAAAACTGTTGCAGAAGTAGTACTCTGTTTATTTTCTGAAAAACATATGAAATGTATCTACAGCATTTTGAGTCTTCATGCGAAATAATATGAGCACCACTTTGGGTTTTTTTTAAACGTACACAATTGCAGTATACTTTCAAGCGCTAGTTATTATTGATTACTTGTCATATTTTTCGTATGAAAAAACCAATGTTGATCAACATTTTTCGCAAATTTGACCAGAGTACTAAGCTTTAGGGCCTAAATCTTGTTAACTAATATTGTGCAGCGTTGCCATATCGCCATGCAGAAGACAGCACTCGTATGTATTTCGAAAAAATCAGGTATGTGATGGAAATCGATTCCGAAAACGAAGCAATTTTGAATGGTGGTTTTTAATAATATTTCTCTATTAAAGACAGTTTTATCACATATATTATAAACATTTTATGAAAACTTCTTTAAAATGGACTTAAAAAAGTGATTCGTTTTCAAAATCGATTTCCATCACATACCTGAATATTTTAATTTGGCTTAGAGATTGAAATTTGTTTAGAAGCGTTACGAAGGACCCTCCCCTTCGTAAAAGCTATCAGTATAAATTATCGTCTTCTTTATAAATCTTATTGGCAACTATTTATAGCAATAGATGGCCACATAAGAATGTTGATGTGATTTTGATTTACATAAATAATCAGCCATCTCACAGATTCCGTTCGGTTTGATTTTGATTCCGTAGTTGTTATTCCGAAAAAGTACATTTTTGGTGCTTTAGATTCCGTTTATTTTGTATTTCGTTTTTACAATGATAAAGTTTTTATACCTTGAGGCGTTTGTTTCTCTTGCTTTTAAATGAAAAGCCCACATAAAGCTTTTTATTAACATGGAAAGCTCATGACCAAATATTTATTTGACGCTCCTAAAAGTATGCACGTTTTTTAATATTTACTGCAAATGAAGTCAGTAGAAAAGTGCTTTTCAGTTCCACTTTGTAATTTAAAAGTGGTTTGATTACGAAGAAAATTATCGTTTTTCGTTTTCTGAAGAAGCAACTTACGGAATTGAAACCACTTCCGATCGGAATGGTATTCTGTGATATGGCTGAATATGTATGTTTAAGTTACACCCTTATCAATCTATGCCGCCGAAGTTTACAGTTCCTATCTATACTTTTCGTTGAGTTTTCTCGAACAATCTTGTAAGCTCTCATTATAGTCTGTAGAACTTTCCCAATAGTATTTTTTCCGCTATTTTGAATTTTGAGTTGTTGGTGAACTAATTTAATGCTGGCAATACTGTGATGTAGATTTGATTTTGCCAAACATAACCAGTGGCGCATTTTTTTCTAAAGGTTAGCATTTTAATTTCGTAACAATTTGTATTGCATTGTAGTACAGAATCTAAGAAATAATATGTTAAATGAAAGTACCCGAAAAATCAGAGAGCCCCTTATCTAACAGGACTGTATCTGATAAGCAGATATGCTCATCTTCATATTGATATTGATAGAAGAAACTAGACGAAATTAAAAACACCTCAAATTACAGCTCATATCATACAAGCTAATAAAAAAATTAATTATCTCAATTTACATAAATCACTTTGTTACTATAATTAGTTAATAATTAAATAAAATGATTTATAGTCACTCTTTATAAAACTAAAGCAAATTGAATGCATCAGCTCACAAACTATCCAATAATTGTGTAAATGTTTAAAATCATTACGATCTGTTGACTAATAAAACGTGAGTTTTATTTTTTTATACATAAAATAAAAACATCAAAAAACGATTAAGTTTCTTTAGCACTTTTCATTATTAAAGACTTCCCAACTCTATTTCTTTTTTGGTGCAAACAGAACATCTGCATTTGAAATCATCAGATTATTTTCATTATATATTTTTAAAATTTTAAAATTTTTATAAAGAGCAGCAGCACTCACCCATCAACATACTTTACAAATTTCATGATTCTCCTAATGGTACATATTAGATTTGGTATTTTTGGAAACTATATTTTTAAATCTTGTATACTTCAAAATAGATTTTGAACTAATGGGTATTTCTATTTTTAATTTTGTGGGCAGGGAGTAAAACTTTTGTTGAAGTCTTTCGATTAATTTGCCTGCTGCTGAATTAACACTGATCTTAAAAATCATTAAGTGATTTTATTTTTTATCGTATTTTGACTCTTTTAACAATTAAAAAAGTTTATACAAAAGGTAACCATAAAAAGTTTTACATTAAAATGGCATTATAGGTTAATCGAGTTCTTCGTAGTTTTTTTATTAATTCAGTGAACACTTAAAATTTTTCATCTTTCTTAAATTGGTTTTCAATTTGTTTGTATGAAGCAAATTTTATGAAATATTTAGTTCAATTGGCAGCATGTGAGTCCTTGGACTTTCGTTTATCTGATTTTCTTAGTGAAACGAAGCTTTTAATAAAAAAAAGCAATTAAAATCTAAATTTGTGATTTTTATTGGGAATTGCTAAAATTTAAGTTTTTAAATTTACAATCGCACTATTTCCCAAAATTAATATTTTATTTATTCAGTAAAATATTAATTGTTTTCATTAAAAACTCAGTGAAATTGATTGCCGAGGGGTATTAGTGTGAAGTGCGCATAGAGCATTTTAGCCCCCTTTATCGCTGCTGGAGGGGAGCTTTTCGCCTCTTTATTAATAAAATGAAAGAAGGACCTCGATGAATCTGGTATATTTCATATGTTACTTGTTAAAAGTACATTTCCTTGAGTTTTTTAGTTGTTGCGTTTGCAATAATTTCAACCTTGTTTTCTTTAAAACTATTTATTACTTTAAGGGCCTAGATGAATCTGGAAAAGGGCGTATTGACGGTATATTTCATATATTACTAGTTAAAAGTACATTTCCTTAAGTTTTTTAATTGTAGCATTTGCAATAATTTCAACCTTGTCTTCTTTAAAACTATTTATTGCTTTAACCTAAAAACTTACTAAAAGAAATATATCGGTCAGTATGAGCAACTATTATATTAAATATAAATATTTTCTTGTTAAATAAGCATTAAAAAAGTTAAAGAAAACTAATTATAGTTGTAAAACTATTTTTTAGTTTAAATAAGTTATTAAAAGTGTATTTAAATTAACACCATAAAACCAAACACTTAAAAAAACACTAAAAACACACAAACCAAAACTATCCTACCTACTCACTCACTATCTGGCAAAGTGTGCCTGCCACCTTCTGTCTATCCTCATAACTAGTTGGTTTTCTTTTTGCCATTCCATAGTGAAAATTGTAATACTTTCATACAAAAATCATCATAAAACATGCACATTTCGCATTAGCACTCTCTGCTTAGAAACCTTGCGAAAAAAAATCGCTTGACGTTCATTTTTCTACTGGTGCAAATATAAGTTGGTGGCACTAAATGCCTGTTGGGCTGTCCTTTTTGGCCATTTAATGTGGCTGTTGTTAGTTAGTTGAGCGAAAGAAACGATTATCGCAAATTTTAATCAGTTATTTGAACATTAAATAAAACATTATGATTTTGTCATAATTTTTCATTGCAACATTGTTATTAAGATGGCACTTAAAGTGGTTGTACATAAATTGTTACTATAATCTATCATCCGTATTATGTATGTCGAAGTAAAATTTGTGACTACGACAAATTGTCCTAGAATAAAGAGAAGTTTAACAAGTCTTACGACAATTTGTCGTAGTCACAAATTCGACTTCGACACATAATACGGGTGTATGTCCATAATAGTGATGAGCTAAAATGTCGACTTTTTTTCAAAAAATATCGACAGTATCAAATTAGATATTTTTGTAGCTTTGGTTTCGCTTTTGTGTAGTTTAAACAAAAAATTGATACAATCTTCATAAAATGCAATATCACCAACAAAATATATGTTCTATTTCTAATATTTTGTGTATGCGAAAAATTATCTTTCTTTGAGTATAATTTTGTTGATGTACGTTCCATGCAATGTTGGGGAAATTGCAAGGATGTTGGAAATTAACTCTTTTCAGATAAATTATTTATAAGAAAAGTAGTTTTTAGGGTTCCGTACACTAAAAGTGTAAGGAACCCTATTGTTCGCGCTACACTGTCCGTCCTGAAATTTTAGCAGAATATGTAAAACTTTGGCTGCTACAACAACAAATATATGCCAGCTAAAAACTAAAGGGTGCTCTAAAGCGAGCAACGAAAAATGTTCAAACACTAATTTAATATACAGACACTTATTTAATTTTTAAATTTTCAAAGTTAGTGTTAACTGGTGTAGTCTGTAGAATAGATTACACCAATTAGCACCGATATTTAAAACAATAAAAATTAAAGGGTGTTCTATCAGTTAATGTAATTTTGACTATGTAATTTAGACAATTTGCTGTATCTTTGAAAATCTTCAAACTTTAAAAAAGGCTAAGACTTAAAAATTCCAAAATTAAAAAAATGTCAAAAGCACCAAAATTAAAAAATTCGCTAAACCGCAAAAAATCACTAAAACTAAAAAACGCTAAAAAACGAAAAAAGTCAAAACGAAAAAAAAACTAAAACCTAAATAAATCGATAAACTAAAAACATCGTCAAAAAACGAAAAAAATTGCCAAAATGGAAAAAAATCACCAAAACGAAAAAAGCGCTAAAACAAAAAAAAAGCCAAAAACTAAAAAAACCGAAAAAATCGCCAAAACGAAGAAATGTGTCAAAACCAAAAAAAAAAAATCGCTAAAACTAAAACAATTACAAAAAACCGGAAAAGGCACTACAACTGGAAAAAAGTGCCAAAACTAAAATAAATCGCTAAAACTAAATATATCGTCAAAAAGCGAAAAAAAGGTTAAAACAAAAAATAAATAAATAAGCCAAAACAGAAAAATCACCAAAACTAAAAAAATCGTAAAAAAAACAAAAAAAAAATTGTAAAAACGAAAAATCGCAAAAAAAAAAACACCAAAATGAAAAAAGCGCCAAAACAAACAAAAAATCAACAAAAAAACTTAATAACAATAAATTAAATATTTTAAAAACCGCCGAAGAAAATAGATGATAACTTCAAAACGGCTGAACCAATTTTATTCAAGTCACTTTCAAACAGAAAAAACTAAATCAAAATCGGTCCAGCCGTTTGGTCTGTACGAGGGTTCGTACATCCACACAGATACACAGACACACACTACAAACTTATAACTCAGTAAAATAGTGGCTTCCAATAAAGCAGGTTTCTACTATTATGGAATAAAAGTAGCGCTGACAAACCTGTTGATATCGCTGCTGATTTTTGTATGGCGAGTTCCCGGATTGGAGTACTACATTTTTGCTCACAAGAGCGCTTTTGAAGCGCTGAAAATCATCAACATTTTCAGCACTAGAACTGAAAATATATGAAAAAAATGGTTCGATGTGGATTCGCGTCGTTGACGCCATTTTGAATTTTTCCTATTTCGTTTCTTTATTTATTTTAATTAATTTCATATTTTTACTCAATGGTTGTTATTTTAACTTCAACTAGTATCGAACTAAGAACCTTCAGGTTTGAAGTCCAACGTACCAATCACTCGACCAAAAACACTATTGCAAAACGGCACCAAGAAACTCAAATAAACATTCTTCATTCTCGCTTAAAAACCTGCTTTCGATCAGCACTATAAAATCAGCTTTTTTGTATAGCTTATGTACGAAGCTTTTGTATAAGTAAAAAGCAAATACTTTTCTCGCTTCAAAACCTGCATTGTTGTGGCGCTATGAAACAGCTTCTGAACAAGCTCATATTTTAAAGCGAATTATAAAGCGCTTTATTTCGTTAGTGCTTCAAAAACCATGAAAATTTTTTACTGGGCATTATAAATCTATACTCTATAGCCTGAAACAAAAACAAATTAAATTCCTCGGTAAAATTCTTGAGTTTTGCAGGGGACTTGAATTTTTTATTTAATCCATTTTTTTATAAGAAATATTTTGAGGCTGGTCCACAGACAGAGATATTGAAGACTCAGTTACGAGTTTGGAGTCTCGTCGCATATTACGTAACATACTTTGGGAGGTTATAAATTTGTTACGGAGTTGATAGCTTATACCAAAGTTTTGCTAAGACTTGTTATGCAGGGGTAGAGGAGGCTAAATACGTCGAAAAAGACGTTATGTAAATGTAAAGAGTGCTTTGACGCACACTTCCATCGCTTGACGCTCTCAAGAAGCATGGATAGAAAAAAGTTTTTCGGTCTCAAAATAATTTTGAAATTGTATTTTTTTACAAACTCAGTCCTCGTGCGCTACCTCTAAATAAAGACCAAGAGCTTACATTTTTGAGGTGAATTAAGCTTTTCTAAAGGGTTATCGACTAACAACAAAGATGATTTTAAAAACTGAAAGAAATTGTTTTGGCCATTTCCACTCCGCCCTAATTTATAGATATTAAAGTTTAGTTGTTAGATCAAGGTTCTATTTATTATTGTATTTTAATAATTCTCATTTGTTCTTTGAGAGTTTTTATATGAGCATGCGAGGTTGGCAACTTTTCAAATATATGGCTGAAAGTCTACTGATGAGTTAGCATACTCTTTAACGAAATGCAGGCATATAAACTTGCCACCACAGGTAAACATTTTTTGAGAAAAGACTACTTTTTTATAAACATGTCAATGCACTACCATAACTCGAATTCCTTTTGGAATTTATGGGTACCCCTGTGGCTGAGTGGTAGCGATGCTAGTCTGTCCGTCTAGAGGCCGTGGGTTAGATTCCCGCCATAGACCCTGGGTGTTTTCCGTAGACAGGAGTCGCTTCGCGGGTTGTGTTTGTAAAAAAAAAAATATTTGGGTTTCCACAAGGTCTGGAAGAAATTTTTCTTATTTTAACAGACGCCATAGCAGTACAGAATATTCTCCGTGAAATGGGCGAACTCTAGAGCATGGAGAAGTAAAATCGTCTTATAATAAATGATCTTGCAGTGCGAAAATAGTTTCTTTGGTAGACAAAATGCTTGAATTACGGTCCCTGAAACAATTTTAAGGTTCCTGCCAGAAGAAATAGGGAAACCTCCCATTCTTACAACTCTTTCAAAATATTTAGTTGCATTAATGCTCTTTTCTTGTTGTTCTTTTCTCAAGTAATTTTTTTCGTTGTAAGAACAAGATGTTGCAATCAAGTCAACATCTTTTGTAGGGCCTTTCCTTTGATATTTTAACAAAACATTAAGTGTTCTTGGAAATCATAAAATTATTAACAGTATTTGACATAAAGAAAAACTAAAGTAATGGTCTGGTTTAATATTTATGACAAAAATGTAATCATGGGAATATTTTTAATTGTGTTTTAATTTTGTAAAATATTTCTCGGTTTGGCTTTTTATGAACAATTAAATTTAAAGGCAGGTTTAATTAATCCATTAACATTATTGGTGAAAACACTGCTGGCAATTTAAGTTTGCAAAAAAAGATTGAAAAAAACTTAAATATTTCAAAATTATTTTGTTTATAATGTTTAATGCGTTTTTTTAATAAAAAATGTTTTTTCTTAAATAAAAAATGTTGATTTATTTTCTATAATTTCATTATTTAGTTTTGTTTAAATTGAACAAAAAGCTAAATAAATAAAAATAAACTTTCTCTGAAGTCTTTTTTAATACTGCTGCAGTATGTGTTTGTTTGTCTGTCTGTCTGTCCAGCGGTCCGCTTCGTTCGTCTGTCAATTTTTTATATTTTTAAATTATTTAAGTTTTATTTTTCAGTTTTCTGTTTTAGTTTAAAAACGTGTTTATTTAACAACAAAATATAACAATAAAAAGTTAAGATGCATCAAACCAAAGCGTGTGCTTGTTTGTAGTTAGAGTACAACTAAAAGAAAAGTAAACAAAGTAACTGGTATAAAATTTTCTTTAGCTATATGCTTTTCTAAATTATTTGTCAAGCTATTATTTTAAAGTTGCTTGAAAAACAATGGGTTTCGAATTACATTAGTTTTTCCTTATTTTTCATTTCATTTTATGTTTTCGAGAGTTTTGCTTTTAATTTAATGTACAAAAAATGTAGTTTTTAGATGAATTAAAAAAATCAAGTAAAACACAAGATTGTACCGAGTACTATATTACGGATTTAAAGTATGAATATAAAACAATAATATGAAAAAAGTAAAAACATGATGATGGACAGAAACCCCGCATACAAACCAGAGATGGGCACCACTTACGTGATTGGCGTAAATTAGTTTGAGGTGGATACAAAAGAAAAACACTTATTCTAGGTAATTTTTAAAGTTCCGACAACTGTACATGGTACAGACCAGAGGGCTGCAATGAGTACTAAAATGTATTCGTAGAATGTACACGTATGAACTTCGTATGTACGTACATGTACGAGTATGTTCCCATGTGTGTACACTCTAAAACACTTTTGTTGAAAATTAGGTCGATAATAGTAGGCAAGACTTTACCGATTATTATCGACCTAAAATTACACACACATTATTTTTGAACAAAATGTTTTTACTAAAAAAGCGATTGGGTGCATGCAGGTTTGAGCCGCGACCTCCTGACTGATAGTCTGACGTATCTACCATTCAGCCATAGCCGTATTATACATTATGTTAAATTTTTTCCACTTGGACTAAATATGTTTAATTTGGAAGGTTTTTCTTTAATAAAATAACTACAAAATCGATGTAATTTTAGACAAGGAGAAATTTTCAACACAAATTTAGACAATATATGATCGTAAATTTTAAGTAATGTTTTCGAGTGTACGTATGTATATATGCCTGTACAATGTACATGCATATATACACACATACATACTAAAAAACATACATGCATACACACACAAACATACATACGAGTACTTTTGAGTATATTCGTGCAACCCTGTAGTACAGACCTGAAATTTTCACAGAATATGTTTTTTTAACAAACACAGCCCGAAAAGCGATTAGCTTGACTGCGGAAAACACCCAGGGCCTGTGACGGGAATCGAACCCACGAACTCCGGACTGACAGACTAGCATCGCTACCACTCAGCCACAATGGTACACATGACAAATAACAAAAATTCTAGTTTAGATGGGCTGCTCGCATGCGAGTGAGTACACTCGGAGGCCATTAGACCTGTTATGATGAACAGAGGACTATCTACACCCTGCACATTCCTAAGAAGCTCTAGTATTCCGGATCCTGAAAATCACCCAGACATTTTCACAAAGCCAGCCAGCCATTTTCACAAGGCCAGCCAGCGGTGCATCCCTGAGGCAGCCGGGGCCCTGCAGGAATAGATTGCCTAGATGGCGAACCCTGTGTTTCTGCAGAGCCGGGCAGTTACAGAGAAGATGTTGAATGACTCTTCTTGTTCTTCGTCGAAGCAGATCCAGCGGTGACCATTCCGACATACATCCGATCATACAGTGTCCCGTAACGACTCCAATCAGGAGTGCAAGCGACCTTTTTCGATGTATTAGGTGCTGCTTCGTCCTAACTTTACTGAGTGAGGGCCCTGAATGCAATCTTTTTTAGAGCCCACTCATTAATCTCATTTGAAAACTCAACTATTGGAATATCTATATTCCTTTGTAAGTCTGGTGTGTGTAAGGCCGACCCTGCTCTTACCCATTCATCAGCCATTTCATTCCCCTGAATGCCTTCATGCGCTGGAACCCAAACTATCTTGGCATTATATCGTTCACCCAGAGCCAGAGATTAAGAGCATATTTCGATTTCACTACCTTTGAACTTAGGTTACTAAATGCGGCCAGACAATCTACAAAAATAAAATGGTACTGGTCTCTCAGATGAGCCTGTAAACTCTTTTCGCAGTTGCGCTTGTGGCATAAATCTCCTCCTTGAATTGTAGGGTAACTTGAGCGAGACCGAAAGGTCAAGCAATATCTTCGGAGAATATCCTTGATTTAGTACCAGTGTCCATCTTCAAGCCAACCGTGAAGACAGAAACTGCGTTGTTTCGAATTACGTGATTACTCTTGCAATCATCACTCTTAGGGATCTCGACTGAGAAGGGTTTGTCCTAGTTGATGACGGTAGCGTGTCTCCAAAGGGCTTGTCTTCCTTCATTTAGCAGAATGGTGGCATGTCCAGTACTGCCGTGCCTTAAACCGCCTACCTCTTTGAGTCTAAAGGCAGACCTGGCAGGTATGTATTTGATATAGATATCACGAGGAGTTAAGTGCATTATTGTCTGTAGACTGGCGTGCGGAGTTGACCGCATTGCACCAGTAAGAGCAAGACATGCTATTCTTTTCCAGCTTAGAAAGATATGTACTATTGTGCATTACTCTGTAACAGTTGGATCATTGCCATACACATACATCTAATGTAGGATACGCAGCTTCCGCCCCATCTTTTCTCAAAAGGATCTTTAACCCGCATAGAGCTTTCTTCATTCTGTCATCCACGTTACGTTTCCACCAGAGCATGGAGTCCAGGATTAAGCCGAGGTCTTTATTTTCGTTCGAGAGTTCCGCAATTTCGTAGCATTTGGTAAAACGTATCAATTCGGAATTTTCAGGATTGATTCCCAGGCCGTTTTCCATGGCTTATTAAAGTAGTTTGTTGAGTGCCAATTCCATGAGTTCCATGGTCCTGAATATTGCGCTCCATCCCAATTTCATAGAATGCGCCAATTATCTAAGATGTATTCACATTGGTAAAGGCGCCTTCTATAATATATAGGAAGGATGCCATAGCATTCCTTCTTGTCAAGGGTATACTCTATGGTGTTTCCACAGACATGCCTTTTTGGTAGGCTTGCTGTGACCCGCAGAAGTTTTCTGGAGGGAGAAGTCTTCTGACGTGTATATTAACCAGTGTTTTTAGCAGATGCGATCTATATTCCTCCGTGATAACGTGGTTTATCTTTCCTACTTTTGGAATGAATACCACGGTCAGCTCTCTACACTCAGTGGGAATGTTCTCAGAAAACCGATATCAACCATGATATAATTACAGTTATCGATTGCTGCAGTAATGCCTAGAAAATGCCACATAGCCCTGCTGACTTGAAGGCCTTAACAGATGTCACAGCCCAAGCTCTACTCTAAAATCACTTATTTGGATAGCTTATGTGTTAGGGACCTCCAGGTTTTCCGCGCTGCTTTAACTTAAGCTCCCTTCCAGTTTAATTAGAATTCCCGGTGTGTCAGATTCCTTGGAGAGTACCTCTTCAGGCGTGATGCTTCAGAATTGCCCTCGAAGTCACGATAGAAACCTTGACACAATTCTCCTTTCTAGATTCTCTCTTAAAAGCATTGAAGCTCTGCTGATAGTTGCACCAATCTATGATCTCTCCATCGCGCTTCTGTGTTGCTTTAGTAAAGGTCCCTTCCGACTTAATCGGAGTTTCCGGCAGGCCAGGTTCCTTGAAGCATTGAAGCTCTGCCGATAGTTATTCCAATCTATGGGATCTCCATCGCGCTTCTCTTTGTTAAATAGTATTCGGTATTCTGTCCGCAGCTGCCTAACTCTTGGATTCCACCATTATCAGTGTCATGGAGAAAAGGGTTGAAAAGTCTTCCACCGATTCACTCCGTTTTTGGAGGTGGCATAAGGTACACAAGACTTCTGAAATTACCCAAGTCCATATTTCTAGAGTTTCTATAAGGGTTGCCCATATTCAGTTTTTATTCAACAGTGGAAATAATGTACATATTCAGAATAATAATTTTTTAATCTAAATATGAACAAATAAATATAAAAGCATTTTTGGATTTCACATCAGCACTCATGAGTATGACCAAAAAACTAAGTTGTGCATGAATAAATTTCTTTCCTCGAAAGTGTGCATGATAGTGATTGAAAAGTTAACCATCTCTAATGCAAACACAGTTATACAACATTTCAAGAAAAGAAAAAACACTGCAAGAAATTAACTAATTTTAAATGTAACTGTAAAGTTTAAACAAAAAGATGCTTTGTTTTCTGAACAATGAAAGCTACAACAGAAATATGTATCTGTATATTTATGCACATACTTACCTGCATACATATGTTTGTATGTACATACATATACTTATAAGTATGTATGTAGTATAAAGATCATACAAAAAATGAAACCATCAAAAATATCTCACCTTAGTAATTTGTTATTTATGGCAAAAGCTAAGTTTTTTTAATAATTTTATTTGTAAATGTAAAATAGATTACTGTTTCAACTAATTATAATAAAATTTAAATTTTTTATCGTACATAAAAGTTGTTATATATAGTGACACCTTCCCCAGAAAAAGATAAAAAAATTTGAATTTTCTCAACATTCCTTTAAACCGCTACACTTTATTTCAGCAATGTTTATTCAATATTGTCAAGTTTTCACAATAACCGCTATTTGCCGAAGCCTATTAAGTTTGAGTAAAGTTCGAGTGGGAATGATTGCAATAGCGGATATGAAAACTGGTCCATTGTCTTGAAAAATATTTATGTATTTTTTTTTTGTCAAGTGTGGTCTTCTTTCACTCAATGGCATTGCAAAGTATTCAACGCTGATTGTCCAACGGTTTTGAAAATGATAAGACAAATTAACCTCGATCGTAACATTGTATGCATTCCATAGATTAAAATTGTCTAGTTTTCAGTTAATATGCTTTTGTGTTATATGTCATATCTAATTTCCAATGACATTATGTCCATGGACATTATGACACACAACAAAGCGTTATAATAGCCATGGACATTGTGACACTTTTGAAAATGTCTTAATATCCATTAATACTGTAACACTATAATTGAAGCAGTCATTGCGAGAAGGGCATGAGTCTATAAAACTAAATTTTTCAGAATGAACAGAAATATATTTTTTATAAAAAATTATATGGAGCTAAAAGAACTAAACAAGGAAGTTGGCAAACAAAAGCATGTCTAATTTTTGTATTACTATTTTTTTTAATGAAAAAATTACAGTTATTACACAGATGTCTTAAATCAAAGTTTTTGGATACATGTCCTTTTCGAAATGACTACACAAAAAACCAAAGATATTCAACAGAACTAATAGTTATTCCTTTAGATTTTCTTGATATTGATTATTAGCTGATGTTGTTGGCCAAGCAAAAATATTTGTGTAAAAATTTTGGTACTCTGTGGGAATGATTTTTGAAGTTTTTTTTTAATCTGCGTTCTTTTGATCGATTGGTATTTTCCCACCATATGAAGGTAAATGTGGTCTGGTGCCCATTTTTTGTAGTAGCTGAAATTCGTTACTGATTGAGCAATCTATGCACTCACGTGTTGTAACAAGACCTGGTGTGAACTCGGAAAATATGAACGGTGATAGGCTAGGGCAAAAGTCTTTTTTGCCCTAGCCTATTGCTTATCATACACTCTAAAACACTTTTGTTGGTCGATAATAGTTGGCAACACTTTAACAATTATTATCGACCTAAAATTAGACACGCATTATTTTTGTTGATTTTGAAACGCAGCCAGTCGCTGCGTGCAGGTTTGAACCGCGACCTCCTGACTGATAGTCTCACGTATCTACCATTCAGCCATATCCATATTATAATTTATGTTAAATTTTTTCCATTTGGACTAAATATGTTTAATTTGAAAGCAAACTACAAAATCGATGTAATTTTAGACAAGGAAAAATTTTCGATACAAATTTAGACAATGTATGATCCTAAATTTGAAGTAATGTTTTAGAGTGTAGGAATACACGGATAGTTTGATGTTTATAATATCTTAAGTTTTGGAATTTCTTATTTCAAAATTTACATTAGCCTCAAATATAAGAATTTTTTATTCGGCTTGTGTGTATGCCCTGTCTTTTTTGCGAATATGTCTCTTTGTTGTTCCAAACAATTCTATCATTTGGCAGGGATTAGTGTCCTCTTTTAGGGAGTTAATATTGTATATTATTTATATTATTATTTTTCGGAGATACTAGTAATAAAAGGAGACCGATCATGGCATGATTCCGATTTTGTATAACAGGCTATTTACAAATGATTTATCCCATAAACTGCATGACTTAAAAGTAAACATTCAATTAGTTCAGGACTTATGCGCATTTCATGCGGACTTAAATTTCCGATTAGATTTGTTGTACATATTTTTGCAGGGAATATGTATGTAAAGCACGTACATAAACAAAATGGCATGAAAAAGTGAAATTTGAAAAAAGTGTGACTCATGCCCTTTTCGCAATGACTGGCTCAATTGGTCATTATGAACGATCACCTAAGTTTCTGTTTTGCGCGGTTTGCCTGAGTACAGATTTTCTGTCCATCCGACCTTCCGCCTGAGTTAAAGATTTTCTCCTCTGGTTATGGCGAATAACGTCTTTGTTGACTAAAAATGTATGCCTAGCTCTTAGCCGATCTTAAGACTTTTCTTTTTTGAAGTTTTCAAATGAAGGCTTCGCCAAGCACAGATTTTCTGCTGACAAACTGTAGATTTTATGGCATTCCATTAGTGTACATTCTGACACCTTTAAAACAAACATATGTATGTATCTTCGATGTGCATTATGGGAAAAAAGGGTAATAAATCTGTATCTTTGAAACTTGCGATCCGATTACAAAACGATACATGTAAAAATCATAGAAAACGACCTAAGCTTTAAGAATGTTGAAACTTGAACCACCCTGTAGAAACACACGCTGGGCTAGAGGGTGTCAAAGTTGGCTACCTCAAGCATGAAAAATTTTGTTGGCCTCATAACTTTTACAAATATTATCAGATTTTAATGAATTTATACTCGTTGTACAGTTTATGAATAGATAAAGATAACGCACTTTATTTAATTATATTAAAGATAATTAATATACTTTGTAAAGAACTTTTAAAAACTCCATGCACGTTTTTTTTCTTAAGCGACTAATTTAGAATTTCGTAGAAAAATTCACTATATTCGTCAATGCTGGAAGCAGTATGCGAACTTTAAAATTTTAAGTACAGTAATTTTTGAAGTCTATTCTTTTGAAATATGGAAAAAGAAAATTTTAAGTTCTGAAATTTTTTTGAGAAAAAAGTCAGATTTTTGTCAAAATCTAGTCATTTTTCAACCTCATTTTACAGTCTTGACTTTGATTTTTTTCGCGGCTACATGGATTGAGAGAACTTAAAAATTTCTTCTGCATATTATCAAGGATTTTGTTAAAGATCATTAATATTTTTTTTAATCTAAATTTCCTTAAATATCTCTGAAAATATTAAAAGTATCTTAATGAAACAAAGTGTATTTTCTTCGTCTATTTATTTATAAGCTTTAAAACATTAAAAATTATTAAAATCGGATAATATTTGTAAAAGTTATGAGACCAACAAGGTTTTTCATGCTCGAGGTAGTTAAATTTGACACCGCTGTAGCTCACCGTATGTTTCACCAGGCTCGTCCAAGTTTCACCATCCTTAAAGCTTAGGTCCTCCTCTATGATTTTTATATACATCATTTTGTAATCGGATCGCAAGTTTCAAAACTACAGATTTATTGCCTTTTACCCCATTGTGGTTCCACTGTGTATCATCTAACCACACTTGCATTTGGGTATTTTTTTTTGTGCCCCACAAAAATAAAAATCATCTTGAGTTTTTGAAAATGCTATTAACTTATTTTTAATCGAAGTTATTTTTCAAGAAACCCCTCATATAAGTCACGAAATTCAATTAAAAAAATATCTAAATAAAATCAATTGTCTTTGTTAAAAGCAACTGACACAATTTTTAAAATTTTTTTTATAAAACTTTTCTTAATTTAATTTTTTTTTTATATCTTTATTATTTATTACAGTTCAAAATATAATAAAAGATGAGTTTTATTTTTGATTTTCATTTTTCATTAAAATTTTATAATAAAACGTGATAAAAAAGTTTTTCAACACAATAAACAAACACAATATTTCCATTTATGTGTCTGTCTGTCTGTTCGATCGCTAAAAATAAATGACAATTTGATTGATCGTTTTTTATGTGAAATTTTCTTTAAAAAGCGTAAATAAAACAGAAAATGACATTTGAACGGGCGAGTACAGAATACAGTTCATGTCAATAGATCATAAAAAATTTTAATTTCATTTTCTTTTTTTTTAACTTTCCTATTAGTTTATGACAATATAGAAAACAGAAGTGAAAATAAAATAATTGAAAGTTACTAAATCAAGCTTGAGTTGTTTAATCTAAAATATTTAATTATCCAGGAGATCATAGATTTTTGTTAGAAGGACTTTATTAGTAAATTGTAATACACAGAAAGAAAAATCTCGTTATAAATTCAAGATTTTTCTTCTTTTAGTAGAAGTCAGGCTTAAAAGTTTTAATACAAATAACACCAAATTGCACTTAAAACAAGAAAAATGTAGGATTGCTTCCAAAATCAATCATGGAGTTCTTAAGTCAAGTGCGAGAAGTCTCATAGACATTTTATGTCTATGTTGAATTTCTCTATGTCACATGCATTTGTGGAAAATAGGATACTTTCAGATATATAGTAGCACTGTTGGCGAGACATACTACAAACTCCAAAAATATAATTGACGCAACTGAATGTACCTGTAATTATTGCAGCCACTGTCCATTATACATATTTGTACAAATTAACAACAATAAACAAACAAGTGAAATTATTTAATTATTTCTTCTTTCTTTTTTTTATAAAAACAAACGTTATAAAATTATGCAATAATTGACACTAAACATAAAATAACAAAAAAAAAAATGAAATGTTTTTATACACACATGTAATGGAGATTTATATCTGTAATTATTTTAGTTTTTAAATGCCAAGGGAGTGTGAATCCAATAATAAATTTGAAACTTAAGGTGTAAACAGTTTTTTATGTATATTTTTTATTAACAAAGGGCAATAATGTGTCTGTTTTCACTGTTTTAAATAACCAACGTTCAGATGCAATTCAAAGTTTCAACTGGAGATGGGATTGTGAGTACGTTTTCACTCACGCGCATCAAAACTCATTCTCATGAATCCAAATCGATTATTAGGCTAAGGTGTGTAACGTTATATTCAGAAAGAATCAGGCATGGTTAATATTCCAAGGAACTAGGGAAAAATTAACATCAATTTAATTTTTAACACACTTGCATGATCAGGTGCTTACGTACCACCACGTGTTAGATGGCTCTCTTGAATGTTATTACAATGCTTATATATGGGTGGTTCTCATTCTAAACGTAGATTTTGTGTTTTTTTTGTCTACCAATGTAACTAATATGTATAAGTATATATGAGAAGATAGGATTCATATTATAGTTTTCGCCTCATTCAATGGATTCTGAACAAAAATTATATTTTTAAATTTTTTAACATTTTTGTGTATTGAGCGTTACATTTGCTTTCGCGGTTGCTCTGCGAATAATTGTTGCGAAAAAAATACACCACAAAAATTAGTATAGGGTTTGAAATCACTATACATCTATCTACTCTCTAAAAACAAACAAAAAATAACTAAATTGAAAGTTATGACCACTTTTTCAATTTTGACTTGGGTTCACATAGAAAAATAAAAAATTTGTAGCTTTCGCGGTTGTTCTGCGAATGATATTTGTGAAAAATACACCACAAAAAAATAGTATATAACTTGAAAGCATTATACATCTACTTTCTAAAAACAAAAAAGTATAACAATCGCAGGACGAAATTAAAAGTTATGACCACTTTTTCAATTTTAACTTGGGTTCACATAGAAAAATAAATTTGTAGCTTTTAAAATAATTCTTTAGAAATATTTATAGATCAACGAAAATTAGGCTAATTCTTCTTTCAAATAAGACTAATTTCAATAAAATTGACCGACAATCTTAAAAGTTATGGCAATTTCAAATAATTATTCATAGCAAAATAGGTCGTATTTTAATACATTCTTTGAAAATATAGCAACCCTCAGTATGGTAGAATCAAAACAGCTAATGTTCTCTATATCGTTTCTACGCTTCAGCTGCTGTTAACTTTTTTGGACGTCCTAAATTATATTTAGAAATTTTTTAACGTAACGCTCAATATATTTTTATACGAATTCAATATTTTTTCAGAACATACACTATCAGGTATGTGATGGAAATCGATTCCGAAAACGAAGCAGTTTTGAACGGTGTTTCTTAATAATATTTCTTTATTCAAAACAGTTTTATCACAAATATTATAAAAATATCTCTTTATTACAAAAGAGTTGTATCACAAAAATTATAAAAATTTGATGAAAAGTGCATTAAAAGGGACTTTCAAAAGTCCTTCGTTTTCAAAATCGATTTCCATCACATACCTGTATATTTTGAATTTAAAACCATTGTGATGTATAATCTTCCATGTATTTTAATATAAACTTCTTAGTTATTCACTTAATTAAATTAAAAAATATGGATAACAGTCAATACATTTTTTGTGGATACAAACCATGCTTGATTGAAGAAACCTTTTGCAATATAATACTATTTAAAAAAGTTCACAAAACTTTTAATAATTTAGAAGTACAAACCTACGCTGTTATGAAGCATACAAAAAAAGCGTAACGCTCAATACACAAGATTGCGGACAACATCAATTAAAAAAAATTATAAGTTCTAATATTTTAAAAAAATTTTGATGCGTAAAATAAGAGAACAAATATTCTAAAACCGCTATAAATTTAATCTCGTCTTTGGAATGATTCATAGGTTCTTCATGTGGAAAATTAACAGCATGCATTACGGACACGCGATTTTGTATGAAGAGAGTAAAAACAGTATTTTCGTTCTTCGTTTTTAAAACATAATGGACAGTAGGGTGCTCAAATTGTTCGGGTGAGAAAAAAAGTAAAAGGCGTCTAGCAAAAATGAACTCTACGCGAAATTCTAAGAAAATTACTTTAAGAAAGTAGGCGTTTAAAATCAAAGCCAAGCTCCCGCAGAGAGACATCAAAGTTTAAGCTTTTTATTGGGTTAAAAGCATGTATAACCAAACAATATAAGTAAAATTTTGGACTTTACCCCTTTCGATTTTGATCAAATTTAGTACGAGTGATTTCTCTGGCATATCTACCATTAATTCAAAATCTTGACTTATTATACATTCTGATTCGCGAAATATAGCGACTTGAAAATGAGAAAATTTCGCGAACCAGAATATATAGTGAGACAAGATTTTGCATTAATGGTAGTTATATCAGAGGCATCATTCGTACAGAATTTTATTAAAATCGGACGGTGTAGGCCTAAGATTTTACTTATATTGTTTGGTTATAAATATTTTTACCCAATGAAAAACTTGAATTTTGATGTCTCTCGGCGGGAACTAGGTTTTGATTTTAGACCCCTAGTTTCTTAGGGTAATTTTCTTAGAATTTTGCGTAGATTTCGCCTGTTGAGAAAAACAATTAACCCACCATAATGGACAGTCATAAGCAAAGAAAACTTATGTACATTTATTTATGATTATTAAATCATGCTAAAGCAGTTTTCATTTTAAAATTTATGCGTCTATTTTATGCAATATTTTACAATACCTTCAACGGACATTAAAAATCATTTGAAATGAGAATTACTCATATACAAACTTGCATACGAGAATTAAATCACTAGTAAATTGTGTTACTGGATCATTACAGCAACACCCAGTGTTAACGTTCGTTTATTTTTCTTCATGGTCATATTAGTGATTTTTTTTTACTTCTGAAAGTTACTTTGGTTGCTATGTTCTGCTGAGCATGTTGAAAATTAAATTGATGTTACGCCCCTATTATAATTCACCACTCAACTAAGTTGAGTTATCAATGTTACGACTCAACTCAACAATTTTTTTGAATTATTATTCACAACCAATTTTAGTTGTCTTCGAAATAATGTTCGAAGTTTTTTCAAACCGTAGTAACCATCCCAAAATATTCTAAATACTTAACTTTTGGCGTTATTATTTTGCTTGAGATTTTATGTTTTAGGGATATGGCAACAATACTGGTTGACAAATGGGATAGGTTGGCGTCTAGAATAATGACGCACAATTTAAAATCACCATTTTAAAAGTAAGTAAAAGTAACACGATAGTCGGAATAAAAACTAAAAAACAACTGATAAAAAGTAGTTGTTCCACTTTAGTGAAAGTTGAGTTGTAATCCATAATAAGAATTTGACAACTACGTCTCAACTACATACACTCAAAATAAAATGGTAGGTAAATCTAACCAATTTGAATAGTTAACCTACTGTTAATGTAAATTTTTATGAAATAACAATTTTCATTGGTTAAAATAACTTTTTAAAGTTGTAAGTCATATTATGTCTATGGCTACTTTGTGCTATCGTTATTTAACAAGATGACTTAGATGAGATGGTAAAGGCGTCCGGTTCATAAGTTTTAGAACGTAAGTTCAAGACCGAAATATTACACTTTACTGAATTCTAAAATATAAATTTGGGAAAAATTATGTTTGAAAATTAAAATTATTTTTGATGGTTAATATTAATAATATAATTTTTAGCAATTTTTGTGGCTAAAACTACCAATTATTATAGTTACAATTACCAATTTAAAATAATAACAAGAAAAATAGCTATTTTACAAAAATTACCGTATTTAAGTGAAGCAAGTCACCACATGTATACATATGTATACTTTTTACTATCGTTATTTAACAAGATGATTTAGCTGAGATGGTAAAGCTGAGATGGTAAACTTGTTTAAGACAAAAAAAATATACAAATAAAAAAAAATTTTTTTTTAACAAGCAGACTTACTGCTTAAGAAGCCGTGGCAGGCATCGAAACTGCGACCTTCCGGTTAGTAGTTTTACACACTATCAACTAAACTACAATTCCATTGGTTGATGTTTACTATATTTTATGGGTTGGCGCAGTTATAACCTATGAAATTGGTTATATTTACTAATTTTTTATTTTGAGTGTATCACTTTAGCTGTGAATCATAATAGGGTCCTTAATTTGTCCCTGGTGCCTTGGAATATTGACCATGCCTGATTCTTTCTCAATATAACTTTACGAGCCTTAGCCTAATAAACCTCGTGGAGTTTTACATCAAAATGCTCAACACATCTTATACTTTAAACGTAACGCTTGCAAGAGTTCCTATGCCGAGTCGCTATAACTATGTGCAAAAAGGAGGAAAATTTAACTCCCCCTAACACTTTAGTATGCGTGAACGTGAGCTAAAAACAAACTTGTATACAAGCGTTCATTACTTACATTTGCTAGTGATCGCTATCGCATCTCTAATTTCGATTTAATAAATAAAGCATACATATACAAAATATTCATTACATGTTTGGCAATCAACACCCGTACTTTATTTATTTTTTATTTTTTTTTTACTTTTTATGTTTATTTTCTGTTTTTATATTTTATATTAACAGTAATTTAATATTAAGTTGGATCTTATGTTATCATTATCAAGTTTAATATTATTTGATTAATTTATTTTGACCGTGTGAGTTGATTTGTTTTTTATTACCTTACACTCGCTAGCCGACGTGGCAAAGGGTTTCGGCATTTGTTTGTAGCGGTTAGAAATAATATTACGAGTGCACTACAAATAAACCAGTATGTTAGCCTTAGCACATTACTTGTTAATACTAGGAGCTATCACGATATTATTCGGCTTTCGATATTCGGCAGAAATAATTTTAATGTAATAAGAAACCTAAATTATAACTTTTTGGAGGTACTTATAGATACATATATAATTTACCAAAGCTTTCATATGTGTACAAAATATTTCTTGCGAATCCCTTGAAAATCGGTCACTTTAAAACTTAACCACAGATGATAGTTTCCAATCAGCATGTAATCGAACATAAATTATAAATGTTTAAATTGATACAATTTTGCCAAATAATACTTTGCAATAGCCGGCCCACAATTAAACGATGACGATAATGCTAAAACCGAAAAATCATTTTTGTTACGAGATTAGGGTCTCATATAGTTGGCCTTGCCCAACTATACAAACTTTCTTATTTGTATTTTTTCCTTTTTATTATTTGTGCGTTATTTATCTCATATTTGATGGCGAAAGTTGTTAAATTAAATGTGTTTTAAAAATGCAAAAAATTTTGTTCATCTTTTTATCCAACATATTTACTTAATGAGAAATATTTTGAATTTTTTTAATAAAAAATATGTATTAAGATTTGAAATGTCGATAGTAAAAACCGTTACATAATAAATTAATATAAAGTAAGCAAACAAATTAGTCGGTCTGTCTGCATGTCATAAAGGTCCAAACGTATAAAAATATATATGGTATAGGTATTTCCTTTTCAAAACCTATTGTAAGTGTGTTGCAGTTTGTATAAATATTGTTTACAAACATGTTTATAGGAAAATTATCAAATAAATTTATACAGCCCACTATTCCCAAAATATGTTTTGAATTTGTCAATTGTATTTCAAATATTACAGGGAATTCGATTTTCTAATTTTATTTATTCATCAACATTATTATTTTCCTCCACTTCAAACTAGTTTCCCTACCAAAATTTTAAACAAAAGAGTTTCTGTTGTATGAAAATTATAATTTTTATCAATTGAGTTCCCTTCACTTACTTAATTGTGAATAAAATTAAAGTTGTGCATCGACATTACTGAAATAGGGCTTGTTTTGTTTGGAACATATCTACTTATATGCTAATAGAAACATAACGGATTTAAAATTTTTTTTATGAATTTTCAAAAACAAAAATTTTTATAACTATAATTTCCGGCTCCATGAAAAATCGCCGAAAACCAAATCGCCCAAAAATAAAAAAGAAAAATCACCCAAAATTTTTCCATACAAATTTTGGGTGATTTTTCATTATTTTTTGCGTGATTTTTCATTTTGAAATTTTGGCCGATTTTTCATATTAAAAATGTTTTCATGAAAAATCGCCCAAAACTAAATCGCCCAAAAATAAAAATGAAAAATCGCCCAGCATTTTTTCTATACAAATTTTAAGTTATTTTTCATATGAAAAAATCGCCCAAAATTTTACACCCAAAAATTCTGATAATCATCAAAATCGAATATAGAATTTAAAATATTATATTATATTAAATATTGAAAGTTTCTCCAATGTGTTCCATCAAGTTGGCTTCTATAGCAGTAAAAGCTTAAAATCCTTCCACCCGGCCAAAGGCCGGCTACACGGAAAGTCGTTGAAAGCACGTACCAAATTAAGCATTCCGAAGGCTGTTAATATTGAAAATTGTCATAAGCGAAGCCGAGATTTAACATACCATAGAGTTGAAAATCCTTCGTCGAAAGCGTTTCTCAAGTTAAACATTCCAAGCTTTACTAATATAAGAAATTGTCAAACACGAAGCGGATATTTGACATACCATTGAGTTTAAAATCCTTCGTGCAGGTGGAATCAAGTCTTTGCTCCGCTTACGACAATTTTCAATATAAGTTGCCTTCGGAATGCTTAATTTGGTACGTGCTTTCGACGACTTTTCGTGTAGCCGGCCTTTGGCCGGGCGGAGGGATTTTAAAATCTATGGTATGTCAAATCTCGGCTTCACTTACGACAATTTTCAATATTAGTAGCCTTCGGAATACTTAATTTGGTACGTGCTTCGACGACTGTATAGACGGCCTTCGGCCGGATGGAAGAATTTTAGACTCTATTGCTGAGTACACATTATGGCATTTCGTGACATCACAAACAAACTGATGGCAATGTTTGTCATTTCCGATACTTTTCTGTGTGTGGCCTTATGACACCACAAAATGACAACAAAAGAAATGCCAAATGTGTACTCAGCATATGGTACATCAAGTCTAGTTTTCGCTTACGACAATTGCACGGGAAGTCTACTAACATTGAAAATTGTCGTAAGCGAAGCCGAGATTTGACATACCATAGAGTTTAAAGTCCTTCCGCCCGGCCAAAGGCCGGCAACACACAGTCGTCGCAAGCACGTTCCGAATCAAGCATTCCGAAGGCTACTAATATTAAAAAATGTCGTAAGCGAAGCCAATTTTTGATTCCACCTCGCCTTCGTTTACGATAATTTTCTATATTAGTGAATCTTAGAATGTTTAACTTGAGATACGCTTTCGACGACTGTCCGTGTTGACGGCCTTCGGCCGGGCGGAAGGATTTTATACTCCACAATATATCAAATCTCGGCTTCGCTTACGACAATTTTTTTAGATTACTTGCCTTTGGAATATTTAATTTGAAATGCGCTTTTGGCGGACGGAAGGACTTTAGACTCTATGTGATATATAAAATTTTGATCTGCAGTTTCCTTCACGTCTTAAATTTCCGGCCTTCGATAAATGATCATTACTGTATTATATGTTTATACATTTTTGTTGTATCTATGATAATTATCTAAATTACCCTTGGAGAGCCATACTACAATTTTTGGCCGATGGAAAATATTGCCTTTTATTTATACTTTTATTGCAATTCAGTAAGAAACGAAGACTGTTTATGCTTTTCTGTAAGTTTTCTTTTTTTTTCAATATAAAAATTAAATTACTATAATTTTCAATTTTTTTGTGTTTTTTTAATTTTGGGCGATTTTTTATTTTTTTTTGTGATTTTTCATTTTTAAATTTTTTGCGATTTTTCATTTTTTTGGGCGATTTTTCATTTTGAAATTTTGGGCAATTTTTCATTTCTATTTTTGGGCGATTTGGTTTTGGGCGATTTTTCATGGAGCCATAATTTCCACTATGGCTAAAATTTTAATCCTAAATAACTTTCAAAGGAGTGAAATTATCAATAAATTATATGTAAATGACTTTTTTTGTAGAGCGTTTAATTCTCCATAAAATATGTAAACTCCATAAAAACTTTAAATGCAAAATGTCTGAAATTCCCAGGTTTTTTTATATGGGAAATGTTACATGATTTCGGCACGGCTTAATTTGAATTGGATATTTATTTTTAGGACAAAAACTTAAAACTTAGAGGGTGGCACCAACGAAAAAACCAACAGATCTTTCAAACGATGTATTTTTTTTATATGTTGTCTTGGGAGAAAATACGAAAATATGCAAAAAAAAATACAAAATATACCTTTTTTAGATACGGTCCAGCCCACGGGCGGTCATCGCTAGACCCCTCAAATGTTTTAGGAATCCTCATTGAAAAGACCGGTCTTTAATTTGAGAGGGGTAACAAAAACACATTTTTCATCTTCATACATGTCGAGTTGGTTTAATGTACATATATACATTAGGCTGACAATGGAGAAATACAAATTACCCTTACAGATTATTAAAATAATTTTTCTAAAACTCAAGTGTTGAAAATTTTAGCCAAATCCGATAACTCTCAGGAGTGTCCCATAAAATTTTCTAAAGTTTGCCAAAGCAGGTAAAAATGTTTGCCCGACTCGAATAACTAAAACGTGCGACCTCTAGTGGTCAAAGACAAATTTTTTTGTAATTTACAAAAATTAAACATAATTTCCAAACAATAACCTTTGATTGGGTTGAGGTAAAAATTTGAGCCAAATTGGACAACTCTAAAGCACATTTTTTTATGCTTCGTTTTGGTAAATTTCACAGAATCTTAACTTTAAACTCAACGGGGCGCGGTACGCCTCAAATTTGGCTAAAATGTTTCCCACTTGAGTTGTATACTAAATCCCAAAATAAAATATCTAATAGCCACAAAAAAATGTTAACAAAATGCCCTCACTGTACTATTTCACAACTCTGGATCATATCGAACCCTTTTCGCAAAATGATCGCAAGCGACAAAAATTTAATTTTTCAGCTGAAGGGTTTTTATTGTATTTAAACATGATTGATATTCATAAACTGTGGCTTACGATCAAATCTTACATCCTGCATTTCAAAAGCTATCAACAGTTTTGACATTTTGAAGTTTTGATCTCAATAAAAAAAAAATTATTTCTTACAAAATGTCGCTTACGACCATTTCGCACAAAGGGGTCGATATTGTTTCCCATTTTTACTTCCCTTTTCACCCGTCAGAGGACAAGTACGTTGAAGATAATTGGTGCAAAACTGCCCGCAGGGAAGTTTTTGTTATGCATACGGCTGACAATAATCAAAATTTATTTTCATTCATTGTAAATTTTCTTTGAATTTGATAATATTAATATTTTATTTACGAGTATGTTGATGAACAACTAAACGAACTCCTTTATAAAATTATTGAAAACAAAATTTAATTGCCTTAAAATCTGTGCGTGACTCTTTAGTTTGAAATGCCAAACAAAACCCGACATTAATCAAAACAAGAAGTAGGAAAGTGTTTATTTTTTATATATTTTTCTTTTCCAATTTCTTTTAACAATAGAAAAAATTTTAATTAAATATTTGAAAAGTATTTCCTTAAAATAAAAATTATATTACATTATAAATTTTTTTACTTGACGAAAACAATAGTTAAAGTACAATTAACATGAAATTTAATTGTAATTTTTTTATTGTAATTTTTCGCTAAAATTAAAAAAAGAGTTTTTTTTTAGTTTTGTGAAAGTGTTAAAAGAAAATTTGATTTTTTTTACCTTTAATTTATTTTTTTAGATTTTTTGCTTTCCAACAGGCGAAACTTTACAAGTTTTCATGCAAAAACGGCAGCAACTACTTTAAACAACATGCGTGTAAAAAAAGCATGAAAAATATTAAATTTCTTCTTTTTTTTTTTGATTTTTTTATGGTCAATGAATGACCGACCGACCAGATCATCATCAATAGTGAGACTTGAACACAACTTTATTTGTTATTTTTTTATGTACAAAAATATTACATTTTTTCATTGACATTAAACAACTGGCTTTTAATATTCACTCCATCAATTGGGAATTTGAAAATTTTCTTTGACTTGATTGAACATATTGATGGAAATTTTTGCGGCTTGTGTGGTCTTTTTTACGTAAAAAATATAAATATGTAATTTATCAAAGTTTATAAAAATTCGTTACAATTTCATTAAAGAAATAAATTTAATAACTAAAAATTTAATAAAATTTTTGCGAAGGTATCCGTTTGGCTGTATGTTTGTATGTGTGTATAAGCCTTTAACCTCCCAGTTGGCCAGACTGCCTTGCACGACATTATCATCTACGATTCTTATTCGAATCGTCCTCTATCGGTTGGTTTTCTAATCGACAACTAAAAAGAAATCATCCTTCAAGACAATCTGCCAGTTGTCCTCTAGTAAACACTTTTGACGGCAATATGAGCGACAATTTCTTTCGTTTTGTCTTCAATACAACTTTCTTGATTACAATATCAGCGACAATGTCTTACATTTTGTTTCCATTAACATTGTGGAGGACAAAATGAGTGAGAATGTCTTATTGCTGTCCTCAATCCAACTTCGTTGAGGACAATATGAGCGACAATGTCTTAAATTGTGGAGAACAAGATGAACGACAATGTCTTAATTGCTGTCCTCAATCCAACTTTGTTGAACACAATATGAGCGACAATGTCTTACATTTTGTCTCCATTAACATTGTGGAGGACAAGATGAGTGAGAATGTCTTATTGCTGTCCTCAATCCAACTTCGTTGAGGACAATATGAGCGACAATGTCTTAAATTGTGGAGAACAAGATGAGCGACAATGTCTTAATTGCTGTCCTCAATCCAACTTTGTGGAGGACAATATTAGCGACAATGTTTTACATTGTGTCTTCAATCAAGAAAATTAATATGTTGGCCTCTTGTCGTCGATGTTTTAGGTGGTGCAGCAGCAGGATGGTAAGCGCGAAAACTTATAAACCAGTGGTGCCCATTCTCTTAATTTCCTATGCTGCGAGTATAGGCTGTTTTTTTACCATCAACACGCGTGTGAGACACACAGCCTATCTATTTAAATTATAGTTTCTTAATGTGGAAAGTCAACAGTATGCATTACGGACACGCCATTTTGTATGAAGAGAGTAAAAGCAGTGTTTTCGTCCTTCGTTTTTAACACACAATGGACAGTCTTACACAAAAAAAAACTTATGTACATTTATTTATAATCCATTAAATCATGCTGAAGTGGTTTTCATTTTAGAATGTATGCGTTTATTTTATGAAATATTTGACTATAATTTCAACGTACACGAAAAAAGTATTTGAAATGAGAATCAGCCATATACGATAACTGCTTTCAATCTATAAAAAAATACCAAGTTCCGGCCACATGGTGTGTATATTTGCACGAAACCATTCGAGCTGTTTTTAAACAATGGAAGTATTTTGTGTTTTTGCCTTTCTAATATGAGAAGAAGGTTTCCTAGAAATGAAATGGTATTGTACCTATCAAGTACTTGGTCCTCATTTTGATCTCAATACTTTTTGCGGCCGAAATTTTTGGATAGGAACTTGGCCTTCTTTTCACATTTATGTTTTTGTGCGGATAGATACTTAATTTTTGCAATTTGTGCGTTACTAACTAAACTTTGTCTTAGTATTACTACTGTATGTATGCATGTATGTACATATCCCACATAGCATTTTGGAATATTGTTTTACCAAAAATCAGCAAACGAAATCTTTTAAGACTACCTTGGATGATCAAAAAGTTATTAATCAGTTGCGGGCTTAAAACAGGACTCGAAAATGATTGCTACAAATGACTAGAAAATGACTTGTGCGCAATCAAAAATGCATCATGCATATGTTCGAAATTTAATCTTTTAAGACTAACTTAGACGATCAAAAAGTGATTAAGCAGTTGCGGGCTCAAAACACTACTCGAAAATGAGTCCCATAAATGCTTAGAAAAAGACTTGTGCGCAATCATAAATTGATCAAGCATATGCTCGAAATGTGACTGTTTTGAGTATTGTTATAAAAGTAAGTTTATGTTAGCTTTGTGCTGTCGATATTGTAGGCAGTACGTTAGCTGAGTGGCTGATGCGTAAGGTTATAAATCCGAAGGAGCTTGGTTCGATTCTCAGTTAAAATTATTATTTTTATTTAACTTTCTCGAATATGAGTCGTAATTGACTCAGAAATGATCACAAATACTGTTTTAAAATTACTAAAAAATGGGTCAAAACTGATTTAGGGTACCATTTTCTACCGACAAAAGTATCTTTTATGATCAGAAAATGAGCGCATAAATGATTTTTTTAATCGAGCTGAGGAATCAATAAATACTCGAATATGATCAATAATTTCATAAATTGCTAGCTGGGATGTATGTATATACATATGTATGTATGTGCGAGAATTTGAGTTATCATATTGGAAAACTATATACTTTTAGGGGCTGTCTTTCCTAATTTCTCCTAGCACTTCTGATAAACACTTGAACGATCGACGTTGTTCTAATCATTAGAGCAACGTCGATCGTTCAAGTTAGAATCGAATGGCACTACTGTTGGCATCACAACATGAGCAGTAACCCTCGTATACAAGGTAGTGAACAAAATACACCTACAGCTAATTAACCATGTCTATACTGTCAGTTGAAATGTCAACCAATCTTTCTCGGAATTAACAACATTAAATAAAAAAGCATGAAACACGACGATCTAATTTTTTCAAAGATTTTTTTAATTGACAACTTAAGTTTAGTCATATTAATGTAAAAAATCCAATCAAATAGACAATAAATTTTATTCGCAAATGAAATAAAACGGAAATCAACAACTATTGAGTCTTGTCATTCATTACACACATTCGACAAAGATAATATATAAAAACTTGGATTTTTTTTTACGAGACAGAACAAATTGTAAATCAAATAAAATTAAGAAAACTGAGAGAAAAAACTAAAATCACTGGCAGACAAACAACTTGAATGATGATAATCCATATTTCAAGGTTGACTTCCTTCCCTATTGAGCAATTAAAGTCTGTTTAAAGAAAAGTAAGATTACATTTTTATGTTATTTATTTTTTTAATTTGAAAAATAACGTTTTCAAGTGGTTTAAAAAAAATTAAAAATTATGAATTTTTAGTTTAAGTGTATGGTTTTAAATTCAATAAATCTAATTAAGTATGTATCTTTAAAAATTTTAAATTTTTTTAATTTCTTTGTCCACCAAAAAAGTCTTTGGAGTGATCCAATGACTTGTTGATTTATTGTAATTTTTTTTTTTATAAAAAAGAAACTTAAATCTATAGTAAACTTCTTCCATTCACATATTTTTGTATTTCATGTTTCATGTTTTTTGTTTAGACAACAAATTACAAAAAATTTTCAACTTTATAAAATTTTAAGCGTCTAATTTTAAGCGTATTTTTTGTTGTTGTTGTTGTTGTTTATTATTAGAAAACTTGTTGAAAAAAACTAGCTTTTTAAGCCCAAATACATATTTGTGTTATTTGGCAATAACTCGCCCAATTTGCTTTTTTAAATGGAAAAAATAAGATAATTTTTCGCTATGTTGGGACATGTTGTTATGATTTTGCAATCGAAAACAGCATTTTTATTAATGAAAATGTGTGATATGTACACTCTAAAACATTACTTCAAATTACGATCATATATTGTGTAAATTTGTGTTAAAAATTTCTCCTTGTGTAAAATTACATCGATTTTGTAGTTATTTTATTAAAGGAAAAACCTTTCAAATTAAACATATTTAGTCCAAGTGGAAAAAATGTAACATAAAGTATAATACGGCTGTGGCTGAATGGTAGATACGTCAGACTATCTGTCAGGAGGTCGCGGTTCAAACCTGCACGCAGCCAATCGCTTTTTTAGTAAAAACATTTTGTTGAAAAATAATGTGTGTGTAATTTTAGGTCGATAATAATCTGTAAAGTGTTGCCTGCTATTATCGACCTAATTTTCAACAAAAGTGTTTTAGAGTATAGTAATTTACACGATGAAATTTTCTACACACACGAAAATATACCAATGTAAAATCAACATTCCGCTATTTCAATTGGAAATTAATATGATTTCCAACCAGAATGTATGAGAAATAACACAGTGAAACAGTGCAAAAACACACGGACTTGGCAGTATAGGTTCGATTCTACTATCAAATGGTAGTAAAACTCTATACTAAGTTTGGCAAAATTGGTGACCAATTTCTTTTTATGGGCTTCCCAAGTTTCTGAAAATCAGTGGGTCCTCAAAAAAGGTGTCATCAATTTTTGGCCAACAGCTAATTCTGACCTGGTGATACCGCTTAACTATATATGACAATAATGTAGCTCGGTAAACAAATTGTATTAACATTTTATGCAAAAAAAAAAACAGTTTATTCGTGCACTTTTTCTTTTTAAATATATGAACAAAAAAAATTTCTTTTACTGTTTTCAAAATAACTTACAGGGACTCCAAATTTTTTGCTAACAATATTTGGCAAAGTTGCAGCTACGGTAAAGCTGAGTAACTTTTTAGAACATATCAAGCAATCTGTATTATCAAATTTTACAGATAAATATGATTTCGCAAGTCTATTTGAACAAGACCTGCAGTAGAAAATAATCTCTCTCATGCGATACCATTCATTTAAAAACTAATGTACTGCTGCGCGATTGTTTTCAAGCTTGTGTCTTGGTAACTTTCGACTTATTCTTTAAAAGAGTTACTGCATATACTAGACAGGGGCTCATCTTCCTCGGATCTTCTATTAATTATTTCACAAACGCTTAAAAGTTTTATCGGTATCGGATGTATCTCTTACAACTACCGCCCCACCCTCCTTCCTTCGTAATACTTTTTACAACATTTTCAGTATAAATTATTTAGTCCTTGCTGACCCACAAAAAAATCTGTGCGCGATAGAAAAAAAACGAAAAATGGATTTGAAATTAGCGCACTAAAGTCTTTATAGCCCACGTACATATTTTGATTTAAGGGACCAAAAAATATATTCTTTGCAGACTAGTGTAATGGGTGAATAGATATTTAGGCGCACGGTTGTGCGGCAGGCTAAGTTCATGCCACACAGTTTTTAGTCCCCTCATAACTTTGCTCCACTTAATCATAAAATAATTAAACTTGAAACAAAAGGTCTCTTGTCCACGCAGGTAACCTCACAGGTACCTGCTTAACCGTAAAAGCTTCCCAAGATATGGAGGTGTAAAAATTGCATATTTTAGTATCTATTCACTCACTGCCTCACTCATCAATATCTAATATAGCTAGAGAGCTAAGATTTGGTACACAGGTAGGTTTTGATGACCAATTAAACAGAAAAATCGGAAAACGGGCACTTTTCATCTAGGGGGACTATGGTGTCCCATATTTGTATGAGGCACTTCTACTATAGCTAGAGAGCTGAAATTTGGTACCCAGGTATGTAGGGCTTGTTGAGAAAATAATAACAAACGGAAAACGGGCATTTTCATCTAGAGGAGACTGAGGTGCCCTTTATTTGTATGGGCCCTTCCACTATAGCTAGTGAGCTGCAATATGGTATACAAGTAGGTCTTGATGAGTAACTAATCAGCAAAATCTGAAAACAATAACTTTTTATCTAAGCACAATAGGGTTCCCTTTATATATGGGCATTTCCACAGGAAAGTCAACTTTCTGGTCACGTGCGACTAAGCAATTAAGCTTGTATTTCAGAACCATGTAGTTCGATTTTTCCTAAACTATTACTTAATGTAGAGCTACTTATGGCCTACAAAAATATATAAAGCAGTAAAAAATTAGTTTTCTTAAAAAAACATGCATTACGGCATGGTGTTGCACGTGACAAGAAGTGGACTCTTCTGTGGAAATACCCATATGTATAATGCCAAAAAATTTTTTAAGATTTTGATAGTAAATCCTCCTGAAAATGTTCTTCTAGTAAAAAAATACATTGTGCAAAGCAATCAAGTAACGGGAAGGCGTACCGCATATAAGGTGCACTCTAATGGGCAATTAGGAAATTATGGGAAATCATAGTGATAGTGAGTAAAAACTTAGAAAAAAGAAATGAAATCCGCTCATAAACATAAATGTGAAAATGATGCCAAGTTTCTATCAAAAAATTTTAATTGTTTCCCTAAGCAGTGCTATCTGAAGCGTTAGAACCCCCTTTGTATATCAATCCAAACTAAAAGAAGTAGTGAGAGATTTTCTAACAATACATCGCTGGAATTTGTTGTTAATGGATTGATAGTTTGTTCCCATTCTTAAATAGATCCCGTATTGAGATTAAAAACACATCATGTTGAAAAATTATTTTTCAATTGTTTTGCATAATTCTGCGACTGTTCTCGTACAGAAGTTTCGTATTCATTCTTTTATATTCTGTAGATGTATTCATAAATATTTAAAAATAATTTGCTTACCTTTTAGATTATTTTACTGAAGGTGTCGTATAGAAGCAAAAAAATAGGTAGAAGAAACAAAGACGATGTTGGAAACAAAAGTAAACTGAAGAATAAAAAATCGGTTATCCAGGCGTTATTTGAAACTCTTGAAGTTTAATTTCACACCAAATATTTTCGAAATACTCACAAATAAAAATTTGAAAATTTTTTCAACACCAATACGCATAAGAAGAATCACTTTAGAAAAAAATTGCAAAATGATACGAAACAAAGAGTAAAATGACAAAAATTAAAAAACGATTTATGCAAATTAAGGCAAAAATTTAAATATAACTTTTAATATTTTTTTTGCATTTATAATGATTTTGTAACTGGTAGGAGTATTTGAGAATTAGTAAAAATGAATACAATATTCTTTCGTTCACTTTGAATAATAACGGCTTTTTTTGTTTTTGATAATTCAAATTAATTAGCACTTGTTTTTGTTGTTGTAATATTTATTGTTAATGATCAATCAATCATTCGATTGAAATTGTTTTTGTTGTTGTGTTTTTGTGTTATTTAAGTCGTTTCACTTTGTTGGTTTTTTTCGTAATTGTATATTTTTTAGTTCCTTTGAGTAAAATTTATTATGATTCACTTTTTAGTTTTATTTATATATAACTTTTTATTTCTTTTATATTTTACATGAATAATATTTTTAATTTCTTGCTTTTTTTAGAAAGTAGGTTAACTTATTTAGTAGACAATATTCTTTTTTAAAAGATTTAAAACTTTTTTTGTTGAGTTAGTTATTAATTAGTATTTTTCTAAATTCTTTTACAATACAAAATTTTTCTTCTTGTGCATAAACTTTTATTTTGTTAAACAATTAGTTTTCTTTTCGGAAACTTTTAATCACAATTAATTCGCTAAAAAAATGCTATCATTCACCTTAAAATTTCTTGTAAAATTTGTTTACTTTTAAAGAAATTCACTGATCATTCAACTTGTTTTTCAAACAACTTTTTCTTTTGTAGCTGTTTGTTTGTTTTACTGGTTTAATAACATTTAAAAACTTAACAATCATTCGAAATTTCTTGAAAAAAATTTTTACGGTTTCTTAACATTTGGATCTTTTTCTCCGTTTTTAACGTTTAAACTCCACAACTTTACGCTCACAACTGATCGTTCGTTTGCCGCTAACATGCAAGACGTTTGCATTGGCACAACTAGCAGCAAATTTTATCCACTTGGAGAATAATAATAAAAAATACAATACAAGAAGAAGAAAAACACAAAAACACCTAAAGCAAGTCGATAAACGTGTTTGTGGCCCCAAAAGTAATGATCCACTTCACCTTATGTGAAGAAATCTCAGAGAATGAGAAATAAAAATTATCCACCAATGAATGCTCTTTTTAAGGCAGAGTAGTTTTATCAGCGTTACCATATAAAAAAATAATATATCAAGGGAAAATCTAGCGTTAACAAATTCTACAACATACACTGCAGAACATAACAACGTTGTTTTCAGAACCATAACACTCCGCCGTCCTCAGTTTTCATGTGTATTGCATATCTTTCGTCATTGTGTCAGTGACTCGGATGTATGTGAATTTAAATCTTATTTTTACAAATCATGACTGGAAATTGAATGCGTGAATTACGTATATATTATTCTAATGCAAACAACATCAGAACGATCGACAAATATTGTAAATACGATCATATTTATTTTTATACAATTTCATATTCAAAAATACCGTGTTACTTCGCTGACTCATTTGATACTCTCCAAATACCCGAGTAGAAATTTTCATGTACACCCAATTGTAACGCAGAAACATATTTGGGACCCAATGGGGCAATTGTTATAGGTTCACCTCTGCGAAATCCCGATAAGACTCCGATTAAAAGTTTTCATGCACACCCATTTGGTTCCAGAATTGCGCTGTAACGCAAAAACGTATTCGGAGCCCGATTGGTCTTCAACTGTGAAATTCCTGCAAGCATGACATAAGGCTACGAATTAAAAATAGAAGGCATTAATTCCATTGAAAAGTACTTTTATTTATAAAAAATATGTACTATGTAGATCAGTGTTGCCAGTGAAATTTCGGCAAAGATACATTTTAGTTTCCAAAAAGAAAAATTTTTTCCCAAAAAGATAAATTGAGAAAAAATTTTCAAAATCCGTTTTTAACTTTTAAAATATCGACCCCTTACCGCCAAATGATCGTAAGCGACAAAAATTTAATTTTTCAGGAGAAGGGGTTTTTATTGTATTTAAACATGATTTATATTCATAAACTGTCGCATACGATAAAATTTTATAGCCTGTATTTCAAAAGCTATCAAAAATTTTGATATTTTTACGATTTTAAACTATGGGTATCCTCATAAAATTTTGATTTCAATAAAAAAAATTTTACAAAATGTCGCTTACGATCCTTTCGCGCAAAAGGGTTGATATATTAACATAATATTTTTATTTCATATTTAATGAATATTGTAAAGAAAATGATATCATATAAATTAATTTTTATATTTATTTAAGTCATAAATATTAGGTATGTAATTTTTATAAATACAGTAAGCAACTTTAAAATTAATTATATGTAACTATCTTTGGATGCTGTCAAAACAAATTAATTTTTGTCAAAATTAATAAACGAGTAAAGGCGTTTTTAGTATTCATAACGAAATGATAACTTTAAAAAACTTTGTCAGAGACGGAAAGTATATTTTATTTCTGTACATTTTGCGTACAGTTTCAAAAGATACGAAAAATGTCAGGATTATACATAGTACCTAAAGTCATCAAAAGATACGAAAAATGTATCTTTTGTATCCTAATGGCATCACTGATGTAGACATTAAAGAGCTCCACAAAGCGTTATTTGGTAAAACTTTGTGTTAGATTTTTATAAAAAAAAAATAGTTCTTTCAACTTTGGACAGGAAATGAAATTAAATTACTTTCTTATGAGCTCTCTCACTTGCCCAATATTTGTCATCTGGAAGGGTTTTCGGAAAAGTTTGTGTAACTTTAAGTAAGATTGGGCGACTGCGTTAACCATCTGGAACAGAAATGACATTGCATTACATTGAAAATGTTATAAGTCCACGATGAACTTATTTTATTGTAAAAGTTTATTACCTACGACCAAACCAGCTTATTAAATAATTATTCTAAAGGCTCAGTTAGCCGACCGTAACGTTGATGTAGTTGCACGTGCTGATCGTTTCTCTCTCATAAGTTTTCAATGTGACAGTAACGATCAGAACATCCAACTACATAAACGTTACGTTCGGCTAACTGAGCCTTAAGGCTCTACTCCTTGCATCTTGAAGCCCACCAAGAAAGAATTCGTATAAAGTATTCCTTTTTGGCGACTTTTGCCTAATGTAACCATTTTTTTCGTGTTTGGAATTTAAAGGAAATTTTTTTAGTATTAAAACTATTCTTTTAGCTACATATAGTGGACACACTTATACTCCTCTTGAAGACGAAAAACTTAAATAATTTAACTTATTGATTTGTTGCCTTATTCGCATAAAAAGTTTGAACATAAATAGTATGAAAAAAGTTCATAATCTATTATTCATATATTTTATTAATTTATAAATAAAAAATTAAGTAAAGTGCGACTTTGACTCGCACACGAAGGGTTCTGTATGAATACACATTTAGCCAATTTTTTCAACTTGCTTTTTTGTTTAATTTTATTTATTTTTTGTTTTTCACTATTTTTCGTTGTTTTTGGCTTTTTTTTTGTTTTTGACGCTTTTTTAATTTTCGTGTTTTTTTTTCTATCGATTTTTCGTTTTTTGCAATTTTTTGTTTTTTGCCGATTTTTTTAGTTTTGACGATATTTTGGTTTTTGGCGTTTTTCCACTTTTTGACTATATTGTTAGTTTTAGCGATTTATTTTAGTTGTGGCGATTTTTTTCAGTTATGGCATTTTTTTTTTTTTGGTTTAGGCGATTTTTTTTCGGTTTTCGGTGATTTTTTTAATTTTAGTGATTTTTTGGTTATGACACTTTTTTTCGTTCCGGCGATTTTTATCGTTTTTTGACGATTTTTGGTTTTTTTCAATTTTTTCTTTGTTTTTTTCCAATTTTATTAGTTTTTGGCGGTTTTTTGGTTCTTGCGCTTTTTTGTTTTAAAGTTTTTTCGCTTTTTGACGATATTTTTAGTTTTAGCGATTTATTTTAGTTTTGGCCCTTTTTTCAGTTTGGCGATTTTTTTGCTTTTGGGGACTTTTTTCGGTTTTTTTGTAATATTTTTAATTTAAGCGATTTTTTTTTTGTTTTTTGCGTTTTTTTTCGGTTTGGCGCTTTTTTCGTTTAGGTGATTTTTTTTCATTTTTGACGATTTTTTTCGTTTTTTGATAAATTTTTAGTTTTAGCTTTTTTCGTTTTGCCGACTTATTTCGGTTTTTGGCGTTTTTTTAGTTTTTTGGCGATTTTTTAGTTTTGGTGATATTTGACGTTTTAGCGTTTTTTTGAATTTTGGTGCTTTATTTCTTTAAGCGCTTTTTTATTTTAGCGTTTTTTTTTCGTTTTGACATTTTTTTAATTTTGGAATTTTTTAGTTTAAACGTTTTTTTAAAATTTCATGATTCTACATCTTACGGTTTCCAAGATACAGCATATTGTCTAAATTACATAGTCAAAGTTACATTAACTGGTAGAATACCCTTTAATTTTTATTGTTTTAAATATCGGTGTTAATTGGTGTAGTCTATTATACAGACTACACCAATTAGCACTTAGCTTGAAAATTTAAAGTGTCTATATATAAGTGTCTTCATATTACATAAGCATTTCAACATGTTGCGTTTCTCGCTTTAGAACACCCTTTAATTTTTAACTGTCATATATTTGTTGTTGTAGCGGCCAAAGCTTTACATATTCTGTGAAAATTTCAGGTCCGTAGCTCTTACGGTTCCCAAGATACAGCAGATTGTCTAAATTACATAGTAAAATTACATTAACCGATAGAACACCCTTTAATTTTTATTGTTTTAAATATCGGTGTAAATTGTTGTTGTAGCGGCCAAAGCGGACGGACAGCTTAGCGAAAACAATAGGGTTCCTTTACACTTTTAGTGTATCGGAACCCTATCTATCGATATTAAATAAAAGGTTTTAAAAATCTGTTAGATCAGTTACATATGTATGTATATGTTTTAAGAAGTTTACTTAAAAATTTCAGACAAAAATTCCCTATGGATAAGATCCTAGAGAATATTTAAAAAACAACGTTCCAAGGACACTAAAAGTGTGTGCAGAAAAAAGCTTATGTCGATAAAAGTTGTTTACATTGAAATAATTCATGCACAGCAGCAGACTTGAGCGCACAATTAATTACAAGTTTTTATTAACTGAGCAATAATCAAAAAATATTTCGGAATGTATTGAAAAGTAACAACGCATGTGACGATGTGTTTTTTTTTCAACGATAAAAAATTGCCAGCATGCAATCGTACGTCGATTTAGTTCATTGGAGGTGAAAAATATTCGAATAACTTAAGAAGTTACGTTGGTTTTAGAAAAAAAATTCAGAATTGGTTCATGCTTTTAGTAATATTTTTAGTCCATGTAAAAAAGCATATAAAATAATGCAATTTGGTATCAATAACTCAAACTCGGGTGCCCCTATGACTGAGTGATAGCGATGCTAGCCTGTAAGTCCAGAGGTCGTGGGTTCGACTCTCGCCATAGATACTGGGTGTTTGTCAAAAAAATCTACAAAAATGGACATCCGCGCTTATTCAAGAAAACTACAGACTTAGACGGGGTTTACATTAAGGATGATGTCGCTGGCGACAAAGTATTTAGCTGTGAGAAAGACAGAAAAATACTGTTGCTTTCTCTGTCTTTCCCACAGCTGAATACTTTATCCCCAGCGACAGGAGAAATCTTTAAGACCGCCAAGGCCAAGCAAATATTTTGTGTCTCTTAAAGTTTTGGTGATCCTTCATAACACTGTGCTTGAATTTGCAAAGTTTTTTCTTTAACAAGCTGAGCACTCTACTGGTAAAAATAATTCGAGTAAGCTTAACTTAAATCGATTGAATAAAGAGAACATAACACGACACTTATTTTTTCGCGAAAAATCTATCTTTTCGCCAAAAATTTTAGTATAATGTAAACTTTAAAATGTTTAAGTTGTAACCATCTAAATTCTCTTCAATTTACATAAAACCAAATGGCACTGTAATTTTAATTCACGCAAAATCGTGTTTGTACAAAATCGTACAAAATATATTTCGAAAAAAAATTTTTTGCAAGAAAAATTTTTTTTTCTAAAAAAAGTCACGGTATACCCTAATGTTGTACATATACATACAATCAAATTAGCTAAATTCGTATTTCAAAATCATTCCAAAAATATAAAACATCGTTTTTATGGTACTTTAGTATGAAAATTTTAAATCGTGAAAATCGCGAAAGACGAGCGATTATAATCAACAAATACTAAAATTGTCGATTTTACAAAAATGGAAAGTTACTGGTTTCATCCCGATTATCAGAAAACGAGTTTTCATCAAATATTCACGTCTTGATGTCCTAAAAAGCTATTCTGACTACCAGCCGAACGATTTTAAAGATTTTTACTTCATTCACATACAGTCGACTCTCAGTAATAACAGTTTGATTAAAATTAAAAAATAAAGCAAAAACAGGGCCATATTCACATTACCAGTTGAAATTACCGAAGGTAGAAAAACCAAACTTCATATTAAAGAACATCGGCGTGCAAGATGACATTCCTACGTATAGAGCAATCCATATAAACTTAAACAAATTTTATCTTTTGATAAACACAGCACATTAAAATAATTCCAACTACAGAGCATAGAGCCGAACAAGTTCAAACTATAGCGTGTTGGTGATCAAGATGTCATTCAAGTGATTTCAGATTATCGAGGGGGCCAAATTGCATGGATTTTTTTTCCAATTTATTGAATGTTTTTCAAGGGACCAAGGAAACAGTTCAAATTATCGAGAAATTCAAATTAAAGAGTTTAAAATTATCAGTATTGACATATGTAGAAGATTTCGAGAACTTTCGAAAATGAAATTTTCGAAGGAATTTTTTTTCGAAATTAGTTTAGTGCTACTGTTCTGATCGAATCCAAATTCTAATCAGCTCTTAACTTCCACCTCGATTGCTGCAAATTTTATTAAAATTGATCAGATCCGTTCTAAAAATATCATTGTCGAAAAGCTTTGAAAACATTTGTTTTTCTTAAATCACTCCAAAGAAACTAGTCAAATCTATGTTCGTTATTCGGTCTTCTTTTAAGACAGAAAACTACGTCGAATACCTCAAAATTGATTGGTTAAGTAGTTTGGGATATATCCACTGTCAAAATTTAAAAATTTTCGAAAGAAAATATGTGTTTTGTTATTATAAAAATCCACTAATTTTTGTGGTCCTTAAGCTTGAAATTAGCAGGAAGTTTTTTTTTGTTCGGGTGAGGTAATGTGAGGCTAGTGCGGTAAGTGTGTGTGGATTTTGGGGGACCAAAAATAAATTTAGTAGGAGTGTTTGTGTCCCAGGTAGGGAGGGCAAGTAGTGGACGTCCACCTTGTCCACTCTCTCAGTTGTTTCCGTTTTTGTGTAGTCTTTTTGTATTATAGTTTTTTATGTAGATTTTAATTGTTCGTGGTTCTGCTGTGGTTGTGGGTTGGAACCTGCCATGCAGATGCCTGATATGAGCTGGCTGGCATCACAACCATAGCGGCCAAGAGCCACGTAACAATATGGCACCTGTGGCTGAGTGGTAGTGACGCTTGCCTGTCAGTCTAGAGAACGTGGGCTCGATTACCGCCATAGACCCTGGGTGTTTTTCCGCAGACAGCTGATCGCTACGCGAAAAAGAAGAAAAAAAGGAAAAAAAGAAAGCCTATTGTTTTCGCTACTTGTCCGTCCGTCTGTCTGTCATAGGCTTCTATCTCGAGAACCGTAAGAGGTACAGATTTGAAATTTTTACAGAATATGTGTAACTATGGCCGCTACAACAACAAATACTTAAAGTTCACGAAAGTTAAGAATTAAAGGATATTATAAAGCGATCAACGAAACTCTGAAACATTTTAGCTGAATTCAGCCATGTTGACCGAAAAAAATTTTTGTCCGAACAAAGTTTATTTGATATGTAGCTTGACGTTCTCTTCTTGAGAGAGACGTTAAACTATATACATATATGCTTATAATAAATTTTTTCCGGACAAAAATTTTGTGCGAACAAAATGGGTGACACTTAGTTCATTATTTTAAAGGCAATATTCCATTGTGATTCCCTCTTATAAATTCCCGTGAATGAAATTTAACCCCCTTCGTATCCAGAAAACCCTAGTACCTGCCATTAAACCACTTAATTCCCATGATAAAGCTCCTGATAACTTCCAGTTGGCACTTCGTGATATCACTAATGCTCTCATGGAAACGTCTGGTCAGCCATCTAATCCTGTGACGTTGCAGCCTCTGGCAATGGCAGGTAATATGCTCAATGGTTTCTGGCTCCTCTTCATCCTCGCACATCCTACAGAAATCGGGGCTGGCAGTTTCCAAAATGCTGATCCGAGCAGTGACAAGTCAACGCGCTTATCAAGGCTCCTAGAACCTTCGTATTCATACCCAGTAGTAGATCGGATATTTCTTAGTAAAAATTTTGCCACATAGCCCTCGATTCTGCTATACTCTCTACTCCCCTAGGAACGGTTGGCTCTAGCCAACACCCAATTACTGAGCTCTATATAGTAACGAGCAGAGCTCGGACTTTCCTGCAACTAAAAATTAATTTTAAGCCCTTAACAAATGCACCTATAAATTAAAAATATGCATTTACTTACGAACAAAGTACCAAAACCAAAATAATATGAAAATATATTTTTTTATTTTTAATTATTAGAGAAAAAACATAAAACAAACATAATTTGGTCTATTATTTAATGCAAAAGAACTTTAGTTGCGTTGCCAGTCGGCAACTGAAAATTAATGGTTGCCAGTAAGGCACTAAATAGTAACTGAAATTGACAACTCTGTTGCCATCAGTAGTATCATTTTCAGCAACTGGCAAACCAACTGAGGCTCCGCTGCCATCCATAATCGACCTATTAATATTTTTTTTTTTTTCAAAAATTGGGAAATATACATTAAAAAATTATTATTATTACTCCAAAAATATGCATTTATTGCCAAAATATGCACTTACCACCAAAAAAGGTGCACAAATATGCAACTACAAATCGATGTCAAACTACTTGAAATTTGATGATTCGCATTTTGGGTGCCCCTGTGGGTGAGTGGTAGCGATGCTATCCTGTCAGTCTAGATGTCGTGGGTTCGATTCCCGCCATAGATCCTGGGTGTTTTCCGCAGACAAGGTAATCGCTTCGTGGGTTTTGTTTGTTTATAAAAAAAAGATAATTAGACAATACCTCTTTATCTATCACCACAAAAAACATGTATTTACATGAAAATCCGAACCGTATTAATAAGCCATCGGCAGTTTAACCAATCTGTCACTCACTTCCTCAGCTAAGGGCAACAAAAACGGTCAAGCTAAAAAATCGCAAAAACTAAAAATCGCTAAAACGAAAAAATATATGAATATGTACATCCACTTTATTGAATTTACTTTTATTTATTTGTTCTACTAAGTAGTTTGGGCGATTTTCCTCTTTTGAATGTATTCAGAAAGTGGCAACGTGGATAAAATTATGATCTCCAAGATTTAATTTTGTACTCTTTCTTATTTCAGAAATTATACCCACTTTTTCTTGGGTTTTTTAAGTTTAAATTTGTTGCTTTCTTGTTGCTATTGTTGTATGGATTTGTTTCCACATTCATCCGTTATGGAAGAGCTCTGGTTTTGACTAAAAATATATCTGTAAGTTAAACTCAATGATTGATCGTAAATTTTTATTTATGTTCATTATAATAATTTTCTTTCTGGATATTGTTACTTAAAATTGTCCAACCATTACTACGACTGGGCGACCGCGCACTTACTCATGTACACTCTATTACTCCACTTAACTTTATTATACTCACTTATAAATAAAAATTTATTTTTTATTTTACACTAGTTATTTTTGTTCTCATTACATTGTCTTTGTTGATGAGGGGAGAGCGGGTGATGAGGCTAATGTTTGTGTAATTGAAAATACTGTTAAAACTTAGAGGTTTTATTATTTATTTTTCTTGTTTTCTTCTGGTGTTGAAGATATTTTGTCTCAAATATTGTTATTTGTTAATTAAAAAATAAGTTTCTTTTAATATTTATTCTCATTCTTGACTTTTCGTTTTGAAGTGAATGCAATGGATAAATTTGAAGTGTTTTGAAATGCATGTGCATGCAATATGATTCGTACGTAAAAAGAATTTTAATGTTTTATATTGACGATGAAGAAATGTTGGAAGGCAATTAGAAAGAAATTAAGTCATATTTTGTTATTATTTTTTTTTTAATGATTATATTTATAAGTTGTTCTGCTTTTCTATGATTAATTTCATAACATGTTATTGCACATTGCGATTTTTGAAAAAGTGTGTCAAATTGTGGAGTATGTATTAATTATTTTAAGCCAAGCTATTTTCAATATAAGAAATAAAGTCTTTATTTGATGTCTGGATTGTCCAGTGCAAATTAAACAACAAAAACACTGTAGTTCAAGGCGCACATACTATCCAGCCAAGTAAACCTGTTAGAGTACTAGACTTAGACTCCATATAAAAAAGAGTAAAATAAAAGGTATCCTACACACGGTTAGTCTGGAAGTGGATTTAACGAAAAAAATGCTCCATAAAAAGTAAGTATTAAAGCATTACTTCAAATTTAGGATCATATATTGTCTAAATTTGTGTTGAAAATTTCTCGTTGTCTAAAATTGCATCGATTTTATAGGTATTTGCAATAAAAAAACATAATTTGTATACATATGTACCTACATACATGCACTCCTGTTCAATTGATTGCACCCAGATAATTTTTGTTACTTACCATGCCATATATTTTGATATTTTATTGGTTGAACAAGCATTTTACTACCAGCGAAAGCATTTTTAATTCAACTCAAAAGCATATCAAAAATATTTTGAAAGTAAAATTATTAATAAGTATGGAACTTCTAAAGTATTAACGGGATTTCCCTGAAAGTTGGCATGTTTATAGAGAAGGAGCTACGCTTTTAGCACCGTGTCTTATGAATTATATAGCTAAACCAGGAACAGAGCTACATGGGGTGAAAGTTGGCTGCCTCTGATATATATACTATACCGAGTCAGTATAACTATGTGAAAATGGGGGGAAATTTAACTCCCCCCAAAATGAATCCCAGATGTAAAATTTCAAATTGAAATTTGAACATTTTCAAATTGATCTGAATTATTGCGATCTGAATAATTCCAAAACTATTTCATTTTTTAAACAAAAGTATATTCAAGCAGCTTAAATGTAGTTATGTTTAAAGTGTTATAATGGTTTTTATAATAAAATTTGGCAACCCTTTTCCAAGTTATTTTAAAATCCATGGAGCAGATTAGTTTAATTCTTCAACCTTTTTTTATATAATATTTTATTAAAATGTTCAAGCTGAAGGTCAATTAAAAATTGTAAACAAAGTTTATTATTCCAATATTTCGCTTTCTCTATGGAAAGCTTCTTCAGGGATATTTGAGAACAAATGTATGTTTTCAAATAACAATAACAACTTATTATAAATAACAAAATTTTTTATGAAAAAACAAAAAATGTCAACAATGAAAAAATATTTACACAAAAACACAAAATTACTTTAATCTATTACAATATCAAAAACTTATTTAATTTCCTGTTCTATTTTTATAAATTAAATGTCTGTAATTCTGAGCTACATTATCTGTATCCATTTTGAAGTTAATTTTTTGTGCTATTGTGTGTTAATAATCTGTAACATTTCCAACATGAAACGTCGTTTGTAGTTAGTTTCTGTGTTTACAACTATTGTATTTTCAAAATCTGGTGAATGATGAAATTTGGCACAGTGGGATGTCAATGCAGTTTTCTGAGAAGATATGTATTTGTACTTCTGATCAGATCTATGTCCTGCTAATCTAGTTCTTAGTTTATTCTTCGTAGTACCTATATATACTTTATTGCACCCTCCATTGTCATCTCCCTTACATGGTATCTTGTAAACAATATTAGATTTGTCCAATCTATCAGTTATATTCTTCATTTTACTAAATAGTCTACCTAATGTATTATATGTCTTATGAGACATTTTATATCATAAATCCTAGAATTTTCTATTCTTTCAGAAATGATTGGCACGTAAGTCAAAGATTTGTAAATTTTTGGCTCAGGAGCTGTGGTAATATTATTCCTCCTCCGTGTCTTGTATTGTCTTATCAAATTAGAAATCAGTTGATTTGGGAAACTGTTATCTTCTAAAATATTCTTAATCTTTACTTTATTTTTCCTATGAAAGTCTATATCACTAATAGTCAGTACTCTATCTATACGATTTCTGGCCGTATTAATGATAATTCTTTTAGGATGCTTTGAAAAATAGTTTATAATTCTTCCCGAAGATGTGGGTTTCTGGTACCAATCTACTAGTAAGTTATTACCTTTTCTTATTATTAAGGTATCTAAATATGGAAGTTTAGAGCTACTTTCTTTTTCAATTGTAAATTGAATGTCTCGATGAAAAGAATTAAATACAGTTAACAAGTTGTCTATTTCAGATTCTGAAACAATACAAAATAAATCATCCACATATTTTGTTATAAATTTTGGTTTACTACGCATTCTTCTAATACTTATATCAAGTAGTTCCTCCATTACAATGTCTGCTACAACTGGGGAAGCTGGAGATCCCATAGGAAGACCTTTTTGTTGAGAATATATATGGTTATCATATTGAAAGTATCTACTGTCATATATACAAAATTTAACAATACGTAAAAAAAACTCTTTCCCTATAGTCGTATGTTCTTTAATTATATCCCATATTTCTTATATAATACCTATAGCAAGATCTATAGGAATGCTTGGGAATAATGATACAACATCCAGTGAAATTATTTTTTCCTCACTACAAATTCTGACACTTCTAATCTTATCCTTGAATTGTAAGGAGTCTTTTACATTATATATCGAATTTTCAGGTTATCTTTTTAAGAATTTTTGTCATATATCTACTAAGTTCATGAGATGGAGAATTTATGCTTGAACAAATCGGTCTTAGTGGAAATGTTTCCTTGTGGATTTTCGGAACTCCGTATAATTTTGCTGCTGTAGCTACTGTTGTCTTAATATTTTTCATTTCAAAAGTGTTTAGTATTTCTAATCTAAAAAGTTTGTCGACAATATCGTTATTTGTCTGTTCGTCGGATCTTTTGTCAATACTTTATATGTTGAGTTGTCGCTAAGAATATCATTCATTCTTGAAATGTAGTCCTGTTTATTCATTGCATTTATCAGCATTTAGAATTAAAATGTTTTGGTTAAGTTTCAAAAATTTTTTAGTTTCTTTGACTTTATTAAGAAAAAATTTATCTCTATCAGTTAATCTGATTTTATTAATATGGTCATCAATTATAGTAGTTAGTTTTGTCCTCGCTATTTTCTGATCTTCTTTTTCTTTTATAGTCTGAACAAAGCTCTCTCCATCTGCTATCATTTGTAGAACTGGAAATTGTCTTTTTGTGATTGGTAATGCGTGTTTGTGTCCTAATGAGAGGGTCCATTGTGTATCTGTTGGAATTTCAATATCTGACTTGTTAACAAATCATTTTCTGTTGAATTTAATACCTAATTCTTTTCTCTGTAATTCAATTAGATGATCAAATTTCTTCCTATGTGTATCCTTAACTTTATTATTAAATTTTAAAGCTAATCTATCCTCATGACTTAAAAAATTAGTAATCTCAGTGTTTGTAAAATATTATTTTAAAGTATTTTCTATTTGATCTAAATAATACTTGTTCTGTTTTAATGTGTAATGTTTTTGCTTAATACTTAAATTAAGGATCCTGTTCTGCATCTCCCGTATATTTCTAGAAGTTGATTGGTGATAATCCTTTGGTCCATTGATCGCCAAAAATTGTCCAAAAGTAAAAAAAATAATAAAATTTAAAAGACACCCAAAGAAAATTGATAACTTGAAAACTACTGGAACTATTTTTTTTCAAACATAGGTTAGAAGATTTTAGATCAAGTCACATTTGAACAAAAAAATACTTAATCAAAATCGTTTCAGCCGTTCTGGCTCTACAATAGCGGAAATAGACACACAAATACACACTTCAAACTATAATTCCCTTCTCTTTTGGTTGGCAGTTAAAAAAGATTGACAAACAATTTTAAGCTTTTAATTTTGCACACTTTTTATTATAATTTTTTTTTTTAATTTTTTAAATTCATGACATAGGATAATAATTAAATTGTTTAAAGTATAAAATTTACACTTCAAAACTCATCGTTAATTAAAACATTCTGCTTATAACAGGCCGTAAAACTTAGAAAAATGTTAGTTAGTATAAAGATATCTTAAGTGCCAATTAATCACAAAATCATCAGCCAGAATTATTTAATATAATCGAACCGTTTGTAGTACTTTCAACCTCATCAGTGCTGAGATCATCTGGTCCCATTAAACTGTCCTCGTCACAATTCGCCATAGTGCTAAGATTGTGTGGTCCAGTAAAAATTTCCTCGTCACAAGACGTCAAATTGCTGAGATCATGTGAGCCATCAAAACTGTCCTCATCAAAGTGCGGCATTGTGCTGAGAGCAGCTGAGCCAATAAAACTGTCCTCGTCACAGGTCGCCACAGTACAGAGATCATCCTCGTCACAAGTCGCCATATTGCTATCATTATCATCTGTTAAATAACCACTAGAGATACGAGAGCTGTAAATAAAGAAAGTTTTTGTTTATTCAATTAGTTAGAAAAGTTGTTAATTTGTTTAAATTAATTTTTACCTATCATCATCGAAAGCAACACTGTAGAACCACAGAGCGATTGCATCCATAATTCTCTTCTTCCGGTAATTAAATTTCCCTTCCTCTACTTTTATTTTAATTTCGCTCAAATAAAGTCTTTTCTTCTCAATGTTTAAAATAGTTTTGACAGCTTTTCATTCTTGTGCCTTGAGTTTTTATAGTTTTGGAAGATTGATGAATTTTTCATATTTCGCCCAATACATTTAGAGGTCATTTTGAATTTTATTAGTTAACGGGAAATTTCCCAATTTTTAATTAGCCTGGCAAATTCCGCTTTTAGTTTAGGGAAGTGTACCTTTTTGGGATTAGGTGTAGCAATAAAATCGTTTTTAGTCCCTTGTATTTTTTGTAAAGCAGATTAGTATTCTAAGAAAGGGTCATAAAAATATTCAAAAAGGTAAATGCAAAGGATATGCACAAAAATTTATAAAATTTTGTTTGCCAGTATGTTTATTAATAACACCATGCAACAAAATGAATTTTTATGATACCTGCTAACCACTATGAGTTAAGTGCTCCCATTTACAAAAAAAAATTAATTCTATGGATATGTTTTTTTAATATCTATTATTCATGCAATTTTTTATATTTTGTTGTCCGAAATTTGTAACGATTTTTGTTTGTGTTGCTGGGACCATGTTATCATAACAAAGTTGTTTTTAGAGTTCCGTGCCTACGCTGTCCATCTGTCTGTCTGTCCGTCTGTCTGTCTGTCTGTCTGTCACAGACATCTCGTAAACCGTAAGAGATACGGACTTGAAATTTTCATAGAATATGTAAAACTAACAACAAATACAGTTAATGGGTGTTACAAAGCGTGCAACGAAACATGTTGAAATACTAATGTAATATACAGACACATGGGTCATTCTACGTTAAGATGTTATCTGATATTAGGAAGGGCGGCGTGAAAAAATATTTAAAATAATAATTTTTTTCAAGATAGTAGTATGTAATGAGGTATTTTATATGCATGTTTAAGAATGGCTAGTCAATAAATCTACTTTTGCGAGTATTTTAAGTGACCAGTGGTGATACTCTACAGGGAGATACTCTATATAAAATTCATATTAAATGAGGCAAACATTTTTAAGGCGTTAAAGCACTTGCAACGTATATAGTGGATACGTGAAGTACTAAGAAAGCAGTAATATCTCACTTCCTTATCTACCCTAGACGCAAAAGTCTCTACCCTGGTATCTGATAAAGCAGGGGAAAGACGGTTTCATTAAAAAACTAACAAAGATTTGTTACGGATTAAATAATTTATACTGAAAATTTTGTAAAAAAGCGTTAAGATGGGCGGTGGGGGGGAGTATAAAACTTCGGAAAATAGCGTTGCGTAATATGTGAATAGGTCCTTATGAAGGTGGATGCTTTTTACAAGGAAACATCAACTATTTAACAAATTTCTGTCAGCAAATAGAATACAAGACTTTTTTTCATGGAAATTCTTGCATTAATTTTTATTGCGACTCAACTTAGTTTTGCCGAAATTTCCCTATCTGATTAATAATCCAACACTCACAAGCTCTTAGTGTCCTTTCACCTTAGCAAAGTTTACTTTGCAAAGTCTTGAGTATGTAGGAGAGAAGGGAAAGAAGAATGAAGAAGAACGTATAAACAACAACAAAGCAACAGAAACTTTGCAAAGTAAACATTGCGTGTGCAGAAGTGATAGAAAGTTTAGAGGAAAATTTAAAAAACTTTGTCAAAGTAAACTTTGATAGTGCAAAAGGGGACTTATTATTATTTTTTTCGCTTTTGATGGGCATTTTTATCAATACCTACAATCAAAGATGTTTGTGTGTTATTTTTTATGCATGCTCTGTTACAGTTATTTTGTATGTATTTACAGTGGTCGGCATATTTATTTTGACACATGAGAAATTTTACCATTTTGAATTTTTTCAGATTTCCAAAAAATTAAAAATTCCCAATTTTTTTTAATGAAATTAGCATTTATTTAATAACTAAAAAACATAATATCACAACTTCTTAAATTAAATTTGCATTCTATGCAACTAATTTAAAAATTTAGGGGGTGGCATAAGTATTTTGACCTATAGTATTTTAACTCCTTTAGCGGCAATGACTTTCCGGAGTCTTTTAGGAACTGAACCGATCAAGTTTTGAATGTATTTTGTTGGTATATCCTCCCACAAAGATTTAACCTCTGAAATTGTTCCTTCCCTGGTTCTAGTCAGATCTGCGGTCCTTTGGCGCTTTATATATGACCAAACATTCTCAATAACATTCAAATCCGGACTTTGGGGTGGCCAATCCAAAGTTTCAATGCAATTTTCAGTCAAAAATTTCTTAATCCTTTTACTCTTGTGGGAAGGCGCATTGTCCTGTTGGAAAATAAATGACGGTCCAATCAACCTATCGCCAGAAGGAAATGCGTGTTCATTAAAGTTTTCAAATATTGGTTTTGGTTCATCGAACCGTCGATGGCAACCAAGTCTCCCAAGCCTTTATATGCTATACAGCCCCAGAACATGACTGTCCCACCTCCATGACTAACTTTTTCGACAACAGGTGCGATTTTTTTCGAGTTTTTTTGGTCTAGTCTAACAACTACTTTTTTCTTTGACGAGTGATAATCGAAAGTACTTTCGTCGGTCCATAAGACGCTTTGCCAGAATGATAGGGGCTTGTCCACGTATCTGTTTTCGAATTCTAACCTTTTAATTTGGTTCCTTGGGGCTATACATGGAATTCATCTTGCTACATATGTATTAATGTTGGCTTCTTTTAGACGTCGTCGAACTGTTCTTTCGCTTAAATGACTATCACAGTGCGAATTCCATTCCAACGCAGCGGCTTTGGGTGTCAAACCTAAATTAGATTTAAATTTTCTGATAATTTGTCGATCTTCCACTGCCGTTGTTTTACGTTTTCTTCCTGTTCGATGCAAATTAAATACAAATTCTTTACATTTATTTATTTGATAATAAACGGTTTGTTTAGGTATATTGTACTCTTTGGGAATATTTGTTACATATATTCCAAGATTATACTTGGTTATAATTTCACTCCTGACGGTGTTAGTTAATTCCGCTATTTTACCCATATTTATACAATAGTAATAGAATTTTTTTATTTATCTTTCATCGAATGTTAATACTTAATACTCAACAACGACCGCTTTGTATTAAAGCTTAACACAAAAAACAAAATGAGATGAAATTATAGAATGTCAAAATAATTATGCCGTTACGAATTCTTGTACCAAATTGCATTTCTCCCTTCAGAATGAGAATGGGTGAAGATTTTAACAAAATATTTTGCATACGTATACTTAAGAATTAGTGTAAAGAAAATATCATGATAACTGTGCCCGTTCTAGGACTTTCAATATTAAAAAACAATAAAACAATTCTTCACTATACTTTGTCAAAATAAATATGCCGACCACTGTAGTTCCAGATCGTCAACCGAGTAGTAAACATGCATATAACTATTTTGCGCGGGCCGTCGCTTTGATTGTAGGTATTGATAAAAAATGCACATCAAAAGCGAAAACAAAATAATAATAAGAGCTTGTGATTGTTGGATTATTAATCAGATAGGAAAATTTCGGCAAAACAAAGTTGAGTCGCAATAAAAGTTAATGCAAGAATTTACATGAAAAAAGTCTTGTATTCTATTTGCTGACAAATATTAGTTAGCGGCCTGTCGAAATCAGTAGTAAGCTATGTACAGACGATTGTTAGACCTTACAATATTGTAAGTAAAATGTGCTAAAAACTTCTTACAATCGTGTGAACTGAAAATTTTTGTCTGATAATGTTGGCAGAAAAAGCATTCTCATATAATACTACCTGCTTAAGTCTGTATGGCGCTTAAAATACTTCTCAATAATTTTTTCTACCGTAATCGCTTGATTTTACATTAAAATAACTAAGCCATCATCACTGTGCGCAATAAAAAGTCTGTTCTCTGGTGAATTGCCAACTTAAAAATGTGCATAACATTCAGCTTTTGCATATAGTACAGAGGAATGTCAAAATAATTTGTAAACAATAGTCAACACGATTTATTTTCTTATAATTGTAATTTTTTGTTTTCAACCAGAAGTTCAAATTTTATTAAAAATCAAAGATGAACGAAGAATTTTGTAAAGTTACTCGTAAAAAATGGATAGCACACAAAAGTTTGCAGCGCAGAACTAGGCGTATCTCAGATAAATGTTATGACAAAGATTGCCCAGATGTAGATGTTGAGAAATTTGTAAAGTATGCAGATTACATCAAATAAAAACTTAACAATATTCACTTTTAATTCGTATTTAAAGGAAATTGGAAGAAGCCTGCAAGCAAATGCTTGAAAGTGACTATTTTATACAATCTTTAAAAACATTTAAGGAAGGACTACTCAAACTTCAAACGGAAACCGAACAAAACTATTCAAAAGCTTCCAACATCGAACGACTAGTTTGTTTCGGCATTGGCCCATTCACACGTAACTTTCAAGCTTTACACCAGCTGGCATTTATACTTACGCTGCAAAAGCATTTCAATATAACTGTTGCTTTGTATTTCGATCCCATTTTTCGTCAAAGTGAAAAAGAGATTTTAGAGAAATTTCACTGTTTAGTAATGAGCGAAAATTGTGAAGCTAAATATGAGGCCGTTGTGCCAACACTTTTCTATATGCCCCACTGTCCGAATTGTTTAACCAACAATCTGCTTTGGAAAAACTGGCGGTGGAAGTACTTACAAAATATAATTTTGATCAACAATAGTTTTGAGAGTCTGTCTTGTAGCAAACCAGAAAGAATATTACGTTTAGATTCTTCTTATATACTGGACATAATGCCTTATACTCAGGAACTACCTTTAGAAGATGATTATGACGTACGTAATGTGTTCAATGATTTATCAATACATGTCTTCCCGGAGAAATATTTACCAGCTAAAGATTCAAAATTTTGGGAAGAGAAAGAAGCGCCGAAGTATAATGATGTGGAAATGATTTCCGCTGAAGATTTTGCCAAATTAAGCTTAGTATAAATTTTATAAGTAAATAAAGACAAGTAGGTGATAAGATGTTATTTATGTTTATTTAAAATTTATAACTGAAAATTAATTTTTTTTCTCAAAAATTCAGCATTTTGCGATCAAATTCCATTTCATTTTCTAATTCATTTAACTCAATCTTAGCATTTATAGCATTAAACTGACGACGCCTTCTTCTTATTCTCTTCCGTTTTGTTTTGTTTGGAACAGGTTTTTTGGAGTCTTTCTGAGGTCGTATCACCTTTTTAGTAAATTTTGTAGCAAAAGCAAGGTTATTGCTACACGGATTTTCACCTTTTGCACGAGGAGAAAAAGTAGCAGGTAAAATTTTATGTTGTATGTGCATTAAACTGCAAAGATTTTCATCAATTGGCAGGCCATTTTGCTGTGACATAAATTCCATATCTGTGGCATTAGTATTTAGCAGCTTATGTAGATAAATAGTATTTTTAGTAATTTCTTGGGAAGGTTTACAAAGCATAAGCTTGTCCTTAAATTTCGGATTGTAACGCAACATATAATGACCAGACGGCATGTTGTACAACATTTTTAGAAATTCAAATAGATTGTTAAGCAGTTTATTGCACTTAATTCGGTACATTAAGAACAAACCTTCTTCTAATTTGCGTAAGTTTAGTGGCTCTTCAAGAAAAGTCTGATAGTTTGTAGTATCTAAACGCAGGCAGGTACTCTTTGAAGCACCGACAAGTTTAAGTTTAAACCATTCCTTAAGAATTTCACATTTTGTTAATACTTCACAGCCTAATTTCGGTTTGTGCTCTAGTTTTAATGCCATCGATTTGTTTTGTACAAAAGAGTCTAAAGATGTATACATTTGTAAGTGTCCATTTTCTAAATCAGACAGCTGCCATTTTGTCAAAGTTTTCGAAAATTTACAAATTTTGTCTGCATTGAATTCAGATGTTAACATAAACTCTTGCAAAGTTAAAACCTTGAAAACAGACGTGTTGCCTGAAGCAAAATTTGCACTTAAATTTTTTTCTTCTAGGGCATTTGCTTGTTTTACCGAAAGCATTGCTATAGCAGCTTGTTCCACTACTTGCGTATAGGTGTGCAAGCCGCAATGTCTTGAAGGTAAAGGAAGATCCATAATAATATACTTTTTAGAAGAATCTTCAGTTTCTTTTATATTAAGTAACATTTCTGTTGGCATATCAATATAGTCTCCAGCTGTGAGCAGAAATATCAAAGACTCCAATGGGATATAAATATTAGGACTTTCAGCCAGTTCCTGTTCAACAATCTTTACAAATTGCATTTGTAAATTATCCTCCAGAGAGTCCTTCAAATCCTCCGAGTTTTCATAAACTTCGGCGTAAGAGCCTATAGAGTAATTAAGTTTTTTCAATTCCTCATTTAGGTTACCCTCCTTGCAATAACATGGATCTCCAAGTGTGCAAACAATTTCTTGATTTGTTATCTTCACTAGCTGATATTTTAAAACGTTTTTACATTGCCTTACACTCGGCAAACCTAAATGTGTATTGTACGCTTCTTGGGGATATCTCTTCACTAAGCGAAGCACTTTGCTATTGTACCAATTTTGATACAATTCTAATAATTTTTTGCATGGGGCATATACTTGATCTTTACTTTGATTAAATTCAGAAACAAATTTTTGAAAATAATGATTTTCCTTTAATCTGGTTCTTTGCAATCTATACCAATTGTACATATCCTCTTCTTCCACCTCTAAACACTCTTGTTGGAGTCTTAAAACACGTACGCCTATTTCGTGTTCTTTTTCGCTCATCAATGATTTTTTGTAGCAATTAAAAATTTTTGTTTCTTCCTGTTTAGTGTAATCGTAACACATCCTGGTAATGGGTTTTTGCGTTCGAGGATCTGTTACAATAGTCATATTGGATACATTTATGGTATCTGCCTTCTGTTGGGGCTTTAAAAAATGTGGATCAATTTCATTAAGACACTGAAACAAACAGTCTTCTTCATCTTCGAATGGTTTGTCGAAATAGATATGATTTGGTTGGTTGCGAAATATAGCATTTCCTTTGTATTCAATGGGATCAAAATTAGACATTTTTAATGCTTTTATATTAATGAATTTGAATTACAAAAAATTAGCACAATTGTAAAATGTAAACAAAAAAATTCACCATTTTAGTATGAGCACAGAGGTCCAAGCCGTTCTAAAATACTTTTTGCCGCCGCGGTTCAAAGTCGGCTGTAGCCGACGATTTCTTAGAAAAATATTTAGTTCGTATTTCTTTAAGGTTTATTGTATGTAAACAATGCAAAAATTCAAAAACCAAAGAAAAACAAGTCAATAACTACGAACGTAGTGCATATATGTACATATACATAAGCATAAAAACAATTTAATTATTTTAAATTAAATTTAATATGAGAAAGAAAATCTTTTATATAAAAAAAAATTATTATTTGATATATTGTCATAATTTTATTTTAAATGAAATTTATTTGCTGAAGTTTAAGCATTGTGTATATGCAGCATTGCATTGGTGCTGTACCAAGTCGTCAGTAGACTTTAAACACAATTTGAAACAGTTACAAACCCTTTTTCTTATGTACAGAATTCCAAAAACTTGCATTTTGTAATACATCACCGTGCTTTAAAATTCGAGTGAGATATTTTAGGCGATGTGAGCCGTTGAAGTCGGCGGCGGCTCGAATACGAAAATTAGGTCGGCAACTTTGAGCTGCCGGGTGAAGCAGGCAAAACTTCGATCTCTGTATGAGCACTGCCAGCCTAGAACTGTTTCGTTACTCGCATGGTTACTCGTTCATTTTCTGCTTTGCCACCCTATAATTAGAAAACATATGTTGAGTTGTTTTTCTATTGGGGTAGTCTGTGGCAGAGAAACAAGCCAGTCGATTTCGAGCCGACCTCGCGCTGCCGCCGGTTGCTTTTTTTCCTATCGCGCCGCCGCCGATTACATCGGCTCGTATCGGCTCAAAACCAGCCGCCGAGTTGGTTTAAATTTGTTTACGACTGGGTTGCAAATTTGCGTACTTTTTCCGAAAAAAAATTTTTACTACCTTTTTGTTCCAAAATATCCTTATATAGGTGAGCCGCCGAAAATTCTGTCGGCGCGCCGCCGCCGACCCAAAATGTGCCCAGCCGCCGCCGCCGATAATTTTGCCTCGACTTGTTTCTCTGGTCTGTGGTGCAGAAGAAATTAAAAGCATTTATTAGTGTTTTATTAAAATTTTAATAATTTGAATAACTGTTATAAAAAATGAGTGACGGTTTGTTTTACATTTCTAACTGAAGCACTTTCTCAATTTAACAGTTTCTTTTCTAGAGGACATCATCAAAAAACGGTTGCTAATTGATGGGGATGGCACTGGTGATGACCGGCGTCTTAATATGCTGCTCAAACAATTCCTCAAATGGATGTATTCCAAAAATGAATCGCCGGAGAATAAGTGAGTTTCTTAATAATCAAAATACATTTGTTCAAATGCTTCCTAAGCAAACTGAATTCATATTTCCATTGATGCGTAAAACAGAAATGATGCTTACTGTATGGTATATCTAACTTCGTTTAGTCAGATATTGACCAGATCTTGTCACTTATGTAGTTTCTTCATATTACCAAGTTTCCCATTCTAAATAAAACCTTTTCTACTACTTCTTGGTAAAGCGGAGGCTAATCACTTTTCTACCGACCACTTACTAGTTCCAACTTCAATAGTATGTAAGCAATTATTGTCCTGTTTCTAGGCCTATGTCCCAATTCTAGATCATTGAGTTTTTTGTTAGAATAAACTGATGGTGCAGTATTAGTGACCCTTATCTGGTCACCGGTTTTTGTTTTAGGCTTAATATCCGTACACCACAAATATATTGGTGCATATGTTTAATATGATTGCTTGGAACAATTTGCTTCTTAATCCAAATTTATTATAGGTATAGGCCATTTATTATTTATTTATTATAATATGATATAGGCGAAGGTTCGTAACGTTATAGACAGAAAGAATTAGACATGACCAATATTTTCAAGGAACAAGGGAAAGTTTCAACACCAATTTAGTTTTCAAGGTACAGAGCAGAACATAACGCTATTTTCAGAAGCGGCTACACTTCCATCATCAGTGCTTGTGTGTATCTTGCTTATCACCACGTGTTAGGTGGCTCTGTTGAATGTGATTGTAATTCTTATATATAAACTTTTCCTGTAAATTTAATAGGATAATTAAATTACTACTAAATCTATGTTAATTTGATGTTCTATCACAACAAATTCCAGTGATATTATTAATATGATTATTTCGAACGTATTTGCTTTGTGAATCTAAATTGATTATTAGGCTAAGGTTCGTAACGTTATATTCAGAAAGAATTGGGTATGATTAATATTCCAAGGAACAATGGAAAAATTAACATCAACTTAATTTTTCAACGTACACAGCAGAACAGAGTAGCGCCACTTTCGGAAGCCGCTACACTTCCATCGTCAGTGCTCACGTGTATTTGCTATCACCACTTGTCAGGTGGCTCTGTTGAATGTGATTTTAATTCTTATATATACAACTTTTTCGCGAAAATTGAATACGAGAATTAAATCACTCTCAAGCTGATATTAAAGTGCACTTTCCCAGCGTTGCCATCGGTTTATTTTTCTTCATTCCCATTTTTCTGATTTTTGTTCTACTCAAGACAAACTTTTTTGGTTTGATTTTATACTTAAGTATATATGAACATGTAAACATGTGAAAAGCTCAAGCCAGTAGCTAATTGTTTTATTAATATGATTATTTCGAACGTATTTGCTTTGTGAATCTAAATTGATTATTAGGCTAAGGTTCGTAACGTTATATTCAGAAAGAATTGGGTATGATTAATATTCCAAGGAACAATGGAAAAATTAACATCAACTTAATTTTTCAACGTACACAGCAGAACAGAGTAGCGCCACTTTCGGAAGGCGCTACACTTCCATCGGCAGTGCTCACGTGTATTTGCTATCACCACTTGTCAGGTGGCTCTGTTGAATGTGATTTTAATTCTTATATATACAACTTTTTCGCGAAAATTGAATACGAGAATTAAATCACTCTCAAGCTGATATTAAAGTGCACTTTCCCAGCGTTGCCATCGGTTTATTTTTCTTCATTCCCATTTTTCTGATTTTTGTTCTACTCAAGACAAACTTTTTTGGTTTGATTTTATACTTAAGTATATATGAACATGTAAACATGTGAAAAGCTCAAGCCAGTAGCTAATTGTTTTATTAATATGATTATTTCGAACGTATTTGCTTTGTGAATCTAAATTGATTATTAGGCTAAGGTTCGTAACGTTATATTCAGAAAGAATTGGGTATGATTAATATTCCAAGGAACAATGGAAAAATTAACATCAACTTAATTTTTCAACGTACACAGCAGAACAGAGTAGCGCCACTTTCGGAAGCCGCTACACTTCCATCGTCAGTGCTCACGTGTATTTGCTATCACCACTTGTCAGGTGGCTCTGTTGAATGTGATTTTAATTCTTATATATACAACTTTTTCGCGAAAATTGAATACGAGAATTAAATCACTCTCAAGCTGATAGTAAAGTGCACTTTCCCAGCGTTGCCATCGGTTTATTTTTCTTCATTCCCATTTTTCTGATTTTTGTTCTACTCAAGACAAACTTTTTTGGTTTGATTTTATACTTAAGTATATATGAACATGTAAACATGTGAAAAGCTCAAGCCAGTAGCTAATTGTTTTATTAATATGATTATTTCGAACGTATTTGCTTTGTGAATCTAAATTGATTATTAGGCTAAGGTTCGTAACGTTATATTCAGAAAGAATTGGGTATGATTAATATTCCAAGGAACAATGGAAAAATTAACATCAACTTAATTTTTCAACGTACACAGCAGAACAGAGTAGCGCCACTTTCGGAAGCCGCTACACTTCCATCGTCAGTGCTCACGTGTATTTGCTATCACCACTTGTCAGGTGGCTCTGTTGAATGTGATTTTAATTCTTATATATACAACTTTTTCGCGAAAATTGAATACGAGAATTAAATCACTCTCAAGCTGATATTAAAGTGCACTTTCCCAGCGTTGCCATCGGTTTATTTTTCTTCATTCCCATTTTTCTGATTTTTGTTCTACTCAAGACAAACTTTTTTGGTTTGATTTTATACTTAAGTATATATGAACATGTAAACATGTGAAAAGCTCAAGCCAGTAGCTAATTGTTTTATTAATATGATTATTTCGAACGTATTTGCTTTGTTCATATATACTTAAGTATAAAATCAAACCAAAAAAGTTTGTCTTGAGTAGAACAAAAATCAGAAAAATGGGAATGAAGAAAAATAAACCGATGGCAACGCTGGGAAAGTGCACTTTAATATCAGCTTGAGAGTGATTTAATTCTCGTATTCAATTTTCGCGAAAAAGTTGTATATATAAGAATTAAAATCACATTCAACAGAGCCACCTGACAAGTGGTGATAGCAAATACACGTGAGCACTGCCGATGGAAGTGTAGCGCCTTCCGAAAGTGGCGCTACTCTGTTCTGCTGTGTACGTTGAAAAATTAAGTTGATGTTAATTTTTCCATTGTTCCTTGGAATATTAATCATACCCAATTCTTTCTGAATATAACGTTACGAACCTTAGCCTAATAATCAATTTAGATTCACAAAGCAAATACGTTCGAAATAATCATATTAATAAAACAATTAGCTACTGGCTTGAGCTTTTCACATGTTTACATGTTCATATATACTTAAGTATAAAATCAAACCAAAAAAGTTTGTCTTGAGTAGAACAAAAATCAGAAAAATGGGAATGAAGAAAAATAAACCGATGGCAACGCTGGGAAAGTGCACTTTAATATCAGCTTGAGAGTGATTTAATTCTCGTATTCAATTTTCGCGAAAAAGTTGTATATATAAGAATTAAAATCACATTCAACAGAGCCACCTGACAAGTGGTGATAGCAAATACACGTGAGCACTGACGATGGAAGTGTAGCGGCTTCCGAAAGTGGCGCTACTCTGTTCTGCTGTGTACGTTGAAAAATTAAGTTGATGTTAATTTTTCCATTGTTCCTTGGAATATTAATCATACCCAATTCTTTCTGAATATAACGTTACGAACCTTAGTCCAGTGATATTGTTGGTTTATTTTTCCTATTTTCCCCATTTATTCCTCACTTATTTGTGAATAAAATTAACATTTCTCAGTCGATTTTTATGATTTAATTATGGCTTATATTATTCCTAGTACACATACATAAGGTAGATTATTGATAACAATGTTAAAGTTTTGCAGTTAAATTATTTTTATGCATTTTTGAAAACAAGAAGGTTTAATTTTGGAAAAACAGTTTTCTGAGTAACTCCGAAGCTGTTGGAAATATAATAATTTATATGTATGTATATGAATGGCATAAAGGTAATTATATTTCGCAACTTTTGGTGGTATATTTGTTCAAATCGGACAATCCGTTCTCAAGTTCAGGTGAAATATACTGATGCATATAGTGGAAATATTAGTCGTGCGCATTAAAAAAATCTGTTGGTGATAAAAACTGAAAACGAATTTCAATTAGACATCAAACTTTGTATATTCCACATATTTTTATGTGTAATTTATGTAATTAATCTCTAAGCTATCACTATCGGCACATTGTACTGATTTTCGGCGGCGCTCTTTAATAAGGCCATATTTAAAAATGGAGGGCAATTAATTAAGAAATAAGGACATATTCCCTTATTATCTATGGCTTTAATGCAGCTAGCCGACATAAACAGGTACACTGCGCCGGTAGTAGGATCTTAACTTAAGATTATTATTCCTTCCTCCCCTATATTCAAATACCGAATTGAAACTTCGAAAATAACAACTATTTGCGATTTCTGATTATTACATAAATAATTATGTATTTATATCTTAAATACTTTTAAGAAATTTATTATTGGACATATTGTCATAATTTTATTTTAAATGAAATTTATTTGCTGTTGTTTAAGCATTGTCTATATGCAACATTTCATTCAGAATAACCCAGAATTTACTCAACTACTGGATTTTACTGCAAAAGTAAACAAGTGGACCTAAAAATTAAAATTAAACCAATTCAGACTGAAAATGTTCCGAACAAAATTATTTCTCTCCTTTTCTCTCTCTCTCTATCTCTCTCTCAAGAAGAGAGACGTTAAACTATGTATATATAAAAATTTCCGGACAGAAATTTTGTTCGGAAGCAATGGGTGAATCCAGCTTGAGGGCCACTTTTTGGATACGAGATTAAATTAAATATAATGTCTGTATATACCCTTTGATTCGACTTTTAAACTTTTTGCTTGTTTAGAATTAAACCATTAATATTGGCTGCTTAAACTAGTAAATTTTTCTTAAGCCAACTCAGCGTAAATACTTTAATTTATTCCGTAATCTCGTATTCAAAAAGTGGCCCTTAAAATATGTATAGCAAATGTTTAAACAAAATTAATGTTTTCAGTAGAATCTGTTCGATCGGTCTCCATTACATACCAGAATATTTGTTGGTTTGTCTGCTTTTTTTCGCATTGTATGTGCGGTCAAACCGCTGATCCGATCGCGATAAAACTATGTGAACTTATTCTGTGCACCTACGGGAAGTTTATATGTAGGCCATGTTTTTCTTGAATATTTCAAAGAGCTACGGCACCTCCCATACAAGCCAAATATTAGCAGCCGATAACCTCACTGAAACTAAGTATCATTCGATTCATTTTCATAAAAATTTTAAACGTCTAGAAACGTAGCGTAACGCTTTTTCATTTCTTCAAACCTGCATTAATTATTTGAACTTATACATTTTTTTCTTCCTTCCAATTTGTCTAACCCACCTTCTTAAAATGAAACTTCCCCGTTCTTTAGTCAAATTATATATGACCGTTTAATGGCCCAATTAGCTCAATGTCAATTTGCTGCAGCTAAAACTGAACGTACAAGTCAAATGATTGACGAGGAATTGGAAAATTATCAAAAGCTTTCGAAGGCTATAGAAAACAATATTGAAGTGGCCAAGTTAGAATTGGAAGAAAGTAAAAAAGAACTAATTATAGCCAAACAAATACGTAAAAACAAAATGGAATATGATCAGCTTGCTAAAGTGATAAAACAACAACCAGATCGCAAGGAAACCCAAAAACATATAGAATGTTTACAAAAGGAATTAGCAGAATTAAATGAGAAAAAACTAAAATTGGAGCGTAAATTTGAAAAGCGTCAGAAAGATTTTGCTGTTCTAATGTACGCAGTGCGTGAATTGGAAGCTCAATTGGTGGATGATAGTTCCAGCGAAGATGATGACAGTAAGTCTGATGACGATGTAGTTGTGGGCTCTGGTAGCAGCAACAATATAACGGCTCATCATCAAATAATTGAAGGCTTGAGTGATGACGAATTGGAGGCTGGCTCACAGTCTGGTAAAAGTGGACGCCATAGTAGAGGCTTAATGGAAAGACGAATTAAGGATGAAATTAATAATGATGAAGGTGATGATGCAAAAAGCATCAAAGACCCAATGTCGGTTGATGAAGATGCTGTTTTAGAGTTAAGCATTGATAAAGATGAAAATGATGTAAAAATGGAAGAAGCGGCAGGCAATGCTACTTAAATTTTGTACCAAAAAAAAGTCCATTCAATTATCTAGCTCATAAGTTCTTTCTTTATACATAATTGATAATAAAACACTTCAAATTAAAATTGAAATTCGCGCCTTTTATTTCCTTCAAAATAAACTAACGAGTAAAGTACATCACTGCATATATTACAACTCTACATTGTTTTTGACAGTCATCTGTTTTGTGTTTTTCTGTCTCCAGCTGTTGCGTAAAAAATTAGCATTAGCAAGTAAGAAAACGATTTATTTATTATATATCTATAATGTAAAGAGTTTGATATTTTTCAGTATGGTAGCTACAAAAACTTTGCGCTCTCTACTCCAAGAACTTCGTAACGCCTCTCCCAACGGCTGCATTAAAAATTCTCTAGCAGCACGCTATATATTGGCTCAGTATAAAAAGTTCTCTACTACGGATCAACAATTATGCAAAGCTCGCGATGAGGCCTTATATTTAGGCCAAACATATCTCACCTATTTGTCCAGCTTGCGTAAATACAATGAATTGCACAAGGAATATCATGGCCGTGGGGAAAGGACAGTAAAGGAAACGGCCGATATGGTGGGCTTTAAACTCCCAACAGATCCGAAGTAAAATAAAAAACTGTATTTGAAAAAAATGTTTAATATAGCTTTAGTATATTTTATGTTAGTTCAATAAAGGCTTTGCGTTATTAAAAAAAAGTTTGTCGTGTATTTATTGTTTATAAAACATTAGGTGGGTTTGAGTAATTTTCCAGTAACTTTTGAATAAATTGCAAAAAAATCGTATGTATTTAAAATCCAGTGAAATTCAGTGACAGTTTTTAGAAATTATTACAACTTATCAACTACTCTCAAACACAGCTTTTGCTAACAGTTTTCTGAAATTATTATGGCCGTATGGCTAGATTGCTGAAGTTCAATAAATTAAATTAAATTATTTTTTTTATCATATTAGCTGCGTACTTGATAATGCTGTGATAGTCGAAAATTCGGGAAAGGATTCTGGTAGTTGATTTTATATAATTTGGGGACAAGCAATCGAATTGCGTTTACCGTTTTATCAGATTGGCTCGAGTTTTCGAGATACCGGCATATTAAAAGGCTTAAATGCACTACAACAAAGCAATACACCATCCATTTTATTAAATTTTCCAGCCATTTTCAATGTTTTGTTAATTTTGACAGTTTTCTTATATATTCTTACTGTTATTATATCAAGTTAATATAAAATATTCGAATATGAAATATCGGAATATGAAATATTCGATATAAAATACTCGAATAACCGGATAAAAATATCTGATACGGTTATTTGAGCAAGGGATGAAAATTTATTTTCCAATTAACATGATTAGGAGGAAAAACTTTTTAAGTGGCCAAAATTTAAAAAAATAACGTCGAAAATAGATTAAAAAAATAATAAAAAGGATATTAAATTGTTTTATTGTAACATAAATATATAACCGTTTTCTGTTCACATAATTTGCATATAAGATCGATTTTTACGAATAATTAGGTATCCAAAAAAAAAAGTTTAAAAATAAATACCTCGAAAACCCGAGCCAATCTGAAAAATCGCTGAACTCCATTCGACTCCTTGGCCCCCAAATTATATAAGATTAACTATAAGAGCCTTTGCCCGAAAAAATATTCGGAATCTGAACACAGTGTAATTTTTAATAAGTTGTACAAATTTTGCTAAATTTTATTGCATTGCGTTTGTTTACTTTTAAATACGAAAGTTTTTTTTTACGATTTATACAAAAGTAATTATGACTGGAGAAGTACTTAAACACCCCTATTCATTACATTGTTTATTCGTATTCCAAAAAACATTTATTGCACTTTATTTCAACTTTGATGGATTTGTTGTTTTTATTAAACCTATATCCCGTGTACTGTTCTTGGATTTGAATTTAGCGCATTAAACTTTGCAATTTTCACATATTTTTATTTAAAAGCTCGAAAAATTTTATTTTTTGCAGACCAGTGTTATTAGTAGAAAAGCAAGTAAAAATTTATTTAAGGCATACAGAAATTTGTAATTGCTTTATAATTTTAAAACATACTCACCGTTTTTTTTATCGATTTTTTAAAGGAAATTTGTGAAGTAATATTTTTCTAAAAGCTTATATTTATTCACTTAAATTTACACGAAAAATGCGAACGCCAAGAAAATACATTTTTCTTAACATCGCTTCTAATTCGGTGATTGGTAATCAAAAAAGATAACTTCTTGCAATGACAAGTATATGTAAAAATCATTAGCAATTATCCAAATTTGCACTACTTCCGGATCGCAAATTCATGACTTCTTTGGTGTGTTTTTTGCTGGGAATAGGATTTAAGAAACAAGGCATTGAATTTGTTTGTATTCATGGTAAAACTAACAAATAAATTCAAATTGACTATTAGGCTAAGGTTCTTAACGTTTTAATTCAGAAAGAATTGGTCATGATTAAGAATTTTAAGAATTAAAATCACACTCAATAGAGCCACCTGACAAGTGGCGAAAAGCAAATTACACATGAGCACTGATGATGTTAGAAGTGTAGCGGCTTCCGAAAGTAGCGCTGCTATGTTCTGCTGTGTACATTGAAAAATTAAATTGATGTTGATTCCTTGGAATATTAATCAGACCGATCCTTTCTGAATATAAGGTTACGAACCTTAAGCTACGTCACACACAACCACTACTTTTGCTCAGGACTAGTGTGATTTAACTTGGTTTTTATATTACTAAATACATTTGATTATGCTATAGAAATTTTTGTATAATTTTTAATAAATGCGAACCAATATATAAAAAATTCATTGGAACTAGAGGAAATACAATTTTAGTTTGTCTGTTGCTCATGTTTTTTTCGTCAAATATTTGCCAAGTTAGCATAATAACACATGTTTACAAATTTCGAAAAGCTGTGTCGTTCGCCAGAAATGAAAGTTGTTTCTTTAGTTATTTGCAACGCTGAACGCGAATCTGCACTCCATTTTTTCCATCAATTGTAGTTTTCGCGATATAGAGTTATGTAAAAAATAAAGGCACTTTCACCACATATAGTAGCATAAGTTGAGAAAGGCTTTCCCTATTCAGTAAAGAAAAAAAACGAAATGCAGTATTTTTGATTCAGTAGCTTGTAGCTAAATGTCTTCCAAAAGAATTGAGACATTTTTTTATTAAAATTGGTGCACAATTTTTGATTTTATTCATAATTCAGTAAGAGAACTGAATTGATAAAAATTAAATTTTCATACAACAGCAATTTCTGACTTTGTGTTTGTGTTTGCTACTGTTGTATGTAAATTAAAATTTTACCAATTCAGATCTGTCACTAAATTGTGAATAAAGTCAGAAGTTGTACACCAATTTCAATGAAAAAATTCTAAATTTTTTTGGAATATATGTATATAGCTACATGCTACTGGACAAAAAACTGGCCCGTTGGTGTATCTTTATTTTGTTATAAAGTTTTAAAAACAAAAATGTAAAAAAATTTTATAAAAAAATATGTTTTTTTGCTCAAACTTTTACGATATCGCCAAAACGACTATGCAGATTTAGAAATATTGTTATTACGGCTTAAAGATTATTATTTTGTCGAATTTTGAATTTTTTAATCAAAGTGATTTTGTTTCCTTCTTTTTGTCAACATGTGCGAATACTTTTCAACAAAAGTGTCTTTAAAATGTTCTATAGTTTAACTTTTGTATTTTATTTACTTCAGTCATCGGAGTCGTCATCTGTATTGTCGACTGTCATAAACTTTATTATGATGAATTTAAGAAATACACAATTATTATTGTTGTATTTCATGTACTTTCGTTTAACTCCCTTCGAATCATGCGTTTATATTTGTTGTAAGTGGATATCACAGTAGTTACTGAGAGGTTCCTCTTCTATAAATTATATAAATGTACTTATATATATATATATATATATATATATATATATATATATATATATATATATATATATATATATATATATATATATATATATATATATATATATATATATATATATATATATATATATATATATATATATATATATATATATATATATATATATATATATATATATATATATATATATATATATATATATATATATATATATATATATATATATATATATATATATATATATATATATATATATATATATATATATATATATATATATATATATGGTAAATGCACTAGAAGGTATTATTGCGCTGTTAGCAGCGTTGCATGTTTAGCCTTTTCGAGGCTATATTTAGCCTTTTATTTTGTCTTTTAGCCTCGAAATTTGCGTTTTAGCTTCGTAGCTTTTTCTAGTATTTTTAACCGACTTCAAAAAAGGAGAAAGGCTATCAATTCGTCATGTATTTTTTTAAGGATGTTCTCCTAAAACTCCGTCATTTATGAACCGATTTCGGATTTTTTTCCTTTATTTAAAAGGATGAACTTTCAGATCGGTCCCGTTGAAAATTGGGCGGTGCCACGCCAATACGAAGTAAATACACATGACTTTTTATCTACTTCTACTCAACCGAATCCTATGAAACTGTGCACACACATTAAGCTTCTTTTTGCATACTACATAATGATTTAAAAAGTGGGCAGTGCCACGCCCATGCAAAGTAAATATTATTTATCAACAACTTCTACTAAACCGATTCGTATGAAACTTTGCATACACATTTAGTTATTGTTACAATGCAACAGCATGGTTAGAAAAGTGGGCAGTGCCACGCTCATGAAAAGTAAAGGTTCATTTAAATTACTTCTACTTAACCGATGGACAAATATTGACTTTATTCATAATAAAGTGAAGTCTGCTGTTTTTTTTGCAAAAATTTAGACAACAAAATCTATTTTTTTAAATATCAAGGTTCTAACGACTACCAAATAATAAAAGTGTTAAGTATTTGCCATTTTCGGCTTTTTATAAATAAAAAAAAATAAAAAATTTTGCAAAAGAAAATATATTTTTCATCTATGGTCTGAGTAATTCGAAAGCCGGGTAGTATATAAAAAAATATTAAAACGGCTTAACGCCGTAAGGTAGTTTTCTTTCAAGTTTTTTAGTGGCTTTGTAATAAAATTGAACAACCCCTTCCTAACTTATGATAAAATCGGTAGAGTAGCCTATTCAAAAATTCCAAATTTAAACAAAAAAATGCACTTAAAAAAAATATAGTGGTACTCTTTGTCATTTTTCTTGTTACATAGTGTAACAATTATAATGTTTATGTATTTCTACTTATTAAATAATAAAGAAAACATCGAGTTTTCAATAAAAAAAATATTGAACCCTTTTTAGCTTTTATTTTTTGCCTTTTCTAGCTTTTTAAAAAGACCTCCTTAGCTTCTTTTTTCCTTTAGCTCCTGGCAACACTGGGTGTTAGCATGCTCCTAACAGCGTTCCCAGTTTTGTGGATTTGTCCCCAAATAGGGGATATTTTTTTGGAACTGGGGATAAAAATTTCGTGAAAATCCCCGGGGAATTTTTCGGAGAAAATCACATTTTTCGCTCGGGATTTTTGGGGATTGTAAATCTATTTATTCTGCACCAAAATCATTTCATCATAGTGGCCCAACAAACATTAGCTGGTGTGGCTTACTATACCTCTTTAAAGTCACTGAAAAAAGACTTTAAAAAGCACAGTGAATCAGTGAAACACAAAATAGCTTCGAATTGTTTTACACAAAAATACTTTAAAAATAGTTCAGTTTTCTTCGCAAACGCTAAAACTTTTTAATGCAAACAATATGTATAAAAAATCGCATTAACTGATTATTTGATTCTGAAGTTTTTGAAATGATAAACATTGATACATTTTAATTTACTGTGGGGATTTTTGGGATGGTAAAATAGCTATTTTGAGAATTTTTGGGGATGAAAAATAGGGAATAAGGTATGAAATAAGACTGGGAACCCTGGTTCCTTGAAACAATTTTTACATTTTAGGGAGGTATATTTTTAAGCTACATACACACAGAAAATGTGCAATGTAAAATCATCGAAAACCAGGTTAATTTAACATATTTCGGTAGTGATTTTACTTCATAGGCGTTTCATGTTAATTCAACATGATTTACAATAATATTGACGGAACATTTATCGTTTTGAATTGCCTATATTTCATGTTGATTTAATATTGCAGTACAGTTAAATCAAAATGAAGTTAATAATGAAATAATACGAAAAAGCATGTTGAATCAAAGTTATTTCGAGTTGAAACAATGTGAATTTGATATTGGAACAACACTAAGAATCATGTTGAATCAAAGTTATTTCAATTTGAAACAACGTGAATTTGATATCGAAACAACACTAAGAATCATGTTGAATTATAGTTATATCAAGCTGAAAAAATATGACTTTAATGTAGCTATTTTATTAATTATTTTACTTACTTGATGGTTTTTTAGCATAGGCATCAGAAAACTTTTTTGTTGTAATTGGCTGTCCCATTTGAACTCGTGCCAGTTGCATTATAGTCCGCGCGCTAACCACTGCAGCCACAACAGCTTCAAACTTTACTTTAGCTATACACTAAATAAATACCCATCGTATGTAAAATGAATTTCATTTTAATTCAACATGATTTAAATGATTATTTAACATAAAAATTTAATTTATAGTCATGTTGAATTAAAATGAAATGTAACGTTTGTAATAAAATTGTTTTAACAGTGAAAAATTTTAAATCAAAGAGATTTAAGGTTAGATTAATAATTTTTCATTTAAAATTAATATGAAACAATGGTAATTTGAAACCAGTAGCGGTAAACTTTCTCTGGTAATTCGGTTTTTGTCGTCGACATAGCCGACACATGTAAGAATAAACAACAACAAGTCTCACAACTAAGCACAACAGTGAACTGTAACAATGAACAAAGCAAATAAACACTAACACACTCAAACGACAAATTATTTCTTGTAAATTTTATATGATTTCCAATCACAATTGCGTCATGTTGATTTTACATTGCTTTATTTTTCTGTGCGTAAGTCTGTTTACGCTCTTTTTGATCCTATAACAATAGTATACTATGTCATTAATTTTTAATTTCTCTGAGAATTTATTTAGTAGTGTATATCGTCCCTACCATGTGCAACAATCAAATATGTAAAATCGGTACTTTTCGAAGAGCGCAAAAGTCATCACTAATTAAGTTTTCAATCATGTCTGAGAAATTCAACATTTTGCAACGAGGCGTGTCGTACCTATTGCAGGACCAAGGTAATGAATGGAAAAAACTAAATTTTCACATTCGATAATTGAACAATGACGATATGTCCATACTCCATTTTTTCACTAATACACGAGGTTTTATGCTTTGACTAGCTGCCAAACTTAAAGTAAATTTTGGATCTGGCGCAAAATCTGATAGATGACAGTTAATAGATGCAGTGTTGATTGTTAATCATAGAAAAGTTATTGATCCGCCCTCGTATTATAAATTAAAACTTTCGCATGGTAGTGTGCATATGATATTCGTTTTTATTCGAATTTCAAACTTTTACTGCTTTTGATTTATTTTATATGCAAATCATATGAAAAATTTATTTATGTGTGATGAAGTATGTGGTGGTAGGCAGCTGGTATTGTTAAGCAGTCGGATGATTTTTGTTCAAAGTTTATTAAAGTAACTTCTTAAGAATTTTTGTATTGTTGTCTTAATTAGTCTGTGTTCTTATCTGCTTTTTATTGAGAATATTTTGCATATACATGCATAAATATGTACTAAATTTGTGAAAAATATGTGTAAGAATGTTTAATTACTTTATTAAAGTGTGTTTTCAAATTACATACTAAATATGTAAGAGTATAAGTAATTATCTGACTGCATATCTATGTGATTATACGAAGAAATTACTTTATTATTCCTTTCCAGAGTTCTCAAGCTTCATATAAATTTATATTAGCTTTAATCGTAGGCATTTATAGGTGACAAAAATCTAAGAAATATCATTGCAAACATTTTTTTGTTATTTTTACGAACATTTAATTAATTTGCAAAGTGCAGAAAAAAACTGTTTCCAATTTTACTTTATAGCATTGTTTCCTTTAACAAAGCAAACACTCGATATGTAGCTCCCATTACCTTAAATTATGCGTCAAAAATATTTAAATCAAATTAGAATTTCATTATTATATACATATCGAGCCATATTTGCGATTTTACAGTAAGCAATATTTTGTAAAATATAAATAAACTTTTTTATTGAAATTAAAATTTTATGGGCCTGCCCATAGTTTAAAATTGTCAATATGGTAAAATTGCTGATAACTCTTAAAATACAGGCTGTAAAATTTTATTGTAAGCAAACATATGTATGTGTATATAAAACATATTTGGCCAATTCACAACCTGTTGTATGTGCTGTCCGGAAAACTTTAATTTTTTTCGCAAATGTAGCTCGATATTTTTTAATCAAATGATTACCATTTTAAATGCTTCCAAACATATTGGCTGAAGTCCCAAAGCATTTAGCACAACCTCTTTTTGAGAACGCATTAAAATGATATAAATCGACTTTTTATATGAATGAGATCCATTATACCAAGAATTCTTGTAAGCAGCCTCAGCTACACTTTGACTCTAAAAACAAAAATAAATATACCAATAATAAGCAAAAATGCAATTTAAGTTAATATATGCATGTATGCATATTAGGACGGGTCGACCTATTTTTCGAAACATTTTCGTGAAGAATCCATAGGTCGGAAATGAAGTGCTAGCCTGTACAAATCGACATGAAGTTTTATATGCATGTGGGTTAAACAAAATTAGCAAAATCTTGGCTCAATAAATATACTGCATAATCTTAAAAGTAGTGCAAAATCTTAGCACACTTCTTTTTCTGGTTCACGAAATTTAGCGACTTGAAAATGGGAAAATTCAACTCAAAATGTCATAACCGAATTTACAAAATTATGTGCATATTTAAAACTGTATAAGCTAGATGTTCCATTGAGGTGTCCTATTAAATGGCACAAAATGGACTTTCAAATGGCAAATGCTTTGATTTTATTTTGCAATCTTCAGAGAAAACCGACCACGAACAAAAAGTCAGTAAAATTTGTCATTTCAAGATTCCAAAATAAAACCAAAAGATTTGTCACTTGAAAGTTCATTTTGTGCCTCTTAAAAATTACGGCTCATTGGAACATCTAGGGTAACTAGTTTTAAATATATACATAATTTTGTAAAGTTTATTTATAAAATTTTTTGTTGAATTTTCACATTTTCAAGTCGCCATATTTCGCGAACCAGAAAAATAAGTGTGCTAAGATTTTGAATTAGTTTTGCAAATTTTATAAAAAACAATAGATTCAAGAAAAGTACATATAAAATTTCATGTCGATTTGCGCTGGCTAGGAATTCATTTACGACCTATAGTTTCTTCGCGAATTATAATTGTCCGTAGATTACGTTTATTTGTTTTATCCCATACAAATCGACCCGTTCTAGTGCATATGATAAACATACCCTTATCATCAGTAGCTGACCATAATAACAGATTAAGAAATACTGACCCATTGCGGTGGGTAGAAAAGCCAAATATTCAATTAATTCTCGACCCATACCCTGGGTCAAAGTGTAAACACCGGCACAACATAATGTTGCAGCAATGGACATAAGGAGTAATAAAAGCAATACCCCAAAAGCTTTATTTAAATCATCACAAAGACTGAAACAAATAAATTAAAAGCTAAGTGCAATAACTTTGTAAGCCAATGTAATTAAAAATTGTTTTTATGTGCTCATTCTCTTGCTACCTACCAAAGCTTTGCATCCTAGAGAAATTTTTTAATAAATTCTAGTATTTTTTAAAATAATTATGCTGCGTATTTATAGTAAAAGTTTTCAAAAACCATACAATTTTAAATTTTGTTTAAACTTCAATGTCGATTTATTCTATATTTTGTTTATGTGGCTTACCGAGTTATTACACTAAGCGTCTCAATTATTGAAAAAAAATTTTATTGATCGACTTACCAAGTATGCATGTACTTTTTTTTAAATACTTACTTCAAAATTATTTGATGCCTTTGTACCAATTCAGCTATAAATTGTTGATCTTTTACAAACTCTCTTTCATTGGGTTCATAATTCTCTAATTTTCGAGCGGTATAGTCAAAGTGCATACACAATTGCAGCGTAAAGCAAAGTAACCAAATATCACCACAGATATTAAACACTACAACAAAATGAGCATGCATAAGCTCTATAGCATAGGTAATAAAGTAGGAAAATAAACTATGATGATCGAAACTATATTCTATTTCATATAATTTGTAGTAACCAAATTCAGCCTGCATCCAACCCACTTTAAAGCCATTCACTATATACAAAACAATGCCCTCTATTAAGGGTGAAAAAATAATAAATACAACAGCTCCTAAATAGAAGTAAATAACTGATAGAATCCATTTAGGCCAAAAATAATTTCCAACTCTGTAGGCTAATTTTTCTTTGCGATTTTTTGGATATATTTCCTTAAGAGATTCAAATATTTTTCGGTACTGTTTCATATTCCAAAGAAATGCCATACATTTCACTATTCCAAAAAGTGCGTAGTTAAAGCCCGAGATAAGGCGCAGCAGTAGCGATAATTCGAATTCATCGGAAATAATCATGTTACAGGTTGCTTTTGCAATGAATGCAAAGACATAACAATGAGATATGGAAGCTGCTAAAAAATAGCTCGTCCTAAAAACCATTGACCTCATAGATCGGTACTCTCTTGTGAAATCGCAACCAAAGCTGGACAATAAAAAATTTGGCAAATTACAAAAATCTTGGAAGTCTTTTTGCGTAAGCAAAAAATGTTCACTTTTTCTTGACATTTTCTCAACGATTTTAAAATATTGATTGTTAACAAGTCCATTTAAGTTGTGTTCTTTATATTGAAAAGATGTTATTGATGTGGTTTTGCGAATTGTTCGTAATGATAAGGCAACATTAAACCTTTGAAGTTGTAATTTTAATAAATATTTAGTGGTTAAAAAAATATATATGAAACAAAACACTTTAATTACTCTTACGTAGTACCGTCCCATACACTGAACGAATTTTCTTCATGGATCCAATTTTCACAATTATTCAAAGAGAAATAACATTAAAATTCAAGCAACAAATCTTTAATAAGAAATAAAAAATGTACTACATATTAAGTAATTGATAAGAGAAAAGGTGAAACATTTCCAGAGAGATAGGTGTAAAAGTAAATAAGTGAAAATTTGTGGTTGTATAAATTTTTAGATGATGAATGAAAAACACAAAGAAAAACTTATCCATACAAATTCCTAAAAATAATTTTGTAGATGTACCATATATGTACGAATAGAAAAAAATAATATCTGCTGGTGTCTTCAAGTTCAAACTACCTTGTTGGCAAAGCCAAATCACTTTGTACACAAAGTCAACCTTTTAGTTCATAACAGTTTCAAAGAAAAAAAAAATTAAAAGTCATTAGATGTCATTGTTAAAAAGTGTGTTTTAATGTAATTTTTACGACAACTGAATGGATTTGTAGAACGCGCAGTTATTACCTTCTTTCTTATCTTTCTTAAATGAAATGGGAAGTGTTTGTTTGGTAGAAATCTTCTAGCCGGTCGTCATTACTTGCAACACAGCGAGTTGTAAATGCATGTGTTATGTTTGTATTTAAATGTGTTTTATGCAACAATGTATTTTTCCTTCAGCACTTTAGTTGCTTTACTGGCTGCCAATTTATTTTATTTCTTTTGCTATAAATCGTTTTATTATACTATTTTCGCAAATCCAAGCGATAGTTAAAAAGTTTAAGTTTTGAGATATAAATAAAGTCATTAAATACAGTGGCGACAAATGTTTAAGTTGATCTTAAAGGAATTGATTTTTTTTTCTATCTTTAAATTTGGAGTATTGCATTGTTCTCAACAAACTGTAATATCAAATTACATATCGTCGTTGCAGGAGAATCAAAAAACTTTTATATCCTGTGCAATATTTTTTTCTCCATTCAGAACGTAATTAAGCCAACTGTCATTAAAAGAAAATTCTAAACGAGAAGATCTAAAGATCATACACACACTAATTGCCAACTCCTGCTGTTGTTAATGTCTTTTTGTCCATTTTCATTGTTTCTAAAAACCAGCATACTTCTATAAAATTTTTAGTTTTTACGTGAAACTGAAGGCAGAAAAACATAATTTATCAGTTGTCACTTTCTTTGATTTCCGTTTTATAGACTCTGTTGTTTGACTTTTGCAGTTTATTTAATAGCCTAGAAGTGAGTACACACAAACGCATATACACTGAATCAAAAAAGTCACCGCACATCTATTTAGAATTTAATTGAACTTACCAAATTTAATAAAATTGGACAATAATATTCTTTGTGCAAATTCTTCACGCTGGCGTCGCCATTTTGACTGTGATCACAACATATTGCATTTCATTAGTAATGGCTTGACTACATCTTCATTTTTACTTTAAATCAATGTCAAATCTTGATATCTGTTATCTCGTATCCTTCCCCCACGCCCCTAATATTCAATTTTTCTAAGCGAGAACAAGCTCCTTGGGCAGTTTCTTGTAAACGCTATCCAACTACGGATCAGATTACAAAATAGGATCGAAAATATTAGCAATATACTTAAAAATGGTTTCTTGTATCTTTCAATTAAGTTAATAGGTCCATCTCTTTGGCAATTCTAAGGATTATTTCAGCTTAAAATAAAAAAACAATTCATACATCAAATAACATTAAATTAAAAATTTTAAAAATCCCTGATGAAAATGGGTGATAACTTCCAAACGGCTGGACCGATCTTCTTCAAGCATAGGCTAGAAGATTTTAGATCAAGTCACCTTTCAAACAACCAAAACCCAAATTAAAATCGGTCGAGCCATTTTGGAGCTACGGTGGTACAGACCCACATATTCAAGAGGATAGAGCGAAAAAAGGAGATAACTTCTAAACGGCTGGACCAATTTTCTTCAAACATAGCTAAGAACATTCTCGATCAAGTCACCTATCAGACAAATAAATAAATCAAAATCGGTCCAGCTGTTTGGCCTGTACGATGGCGTGTACATTAGGGTATTCATTTAATCGGGCTTCTACTTTAATCAGCTAATCGCTCGATTAATTAATCGAGGTTTTGGTTTAATCGGTTAATAATCGGCTAATTTCGTTGTTAAGCGGCTAACCGATTAATAAAGTTTTTTCATAAATTAAGTAATTTCAATAAATAAAAATTCATAAATTATTTATTATTTTGAGTTTATTAGTAAAAAAAAGAATAACATAACAAACATAACAATTCTTGAACTAAATCAAACCAAATAAATTCATAAATATGTATTAATTAAAAAATAAACAAGTTTGTGACATGATTTTATTAGTTATTTCAATAGTTTAAGCAGAACTTCTTAAGTAATCTTTTAGAAATATAATTTGGTTTAAATGTTTAGGGTTTAATTGATTATTTTCTTTAGTTCTGATAAAACTTGACTTGGATAAAAGCCTTTCACTTGTCGTAGATGTTTGGAGAAATCAAAAGCAACCCATAATACAGAATATCTAATTCTCAGTATTTTTCCTAAATTTCTCTAAACAAATAAATCTTGCATTATCCCACTAGAGTCCTGTTTTAATTTTTTCAAATTCTTAACACTTCTAATTGTTTCGGTTAATTCTGTTAAAATATTGTTTGTATTACTATCGATAGTTTCTTCTGTTGTCAGGTCATCATCTGACTCATCCTCCATCATCCAAAGCTCAGCGCCTAACATTCTGCAAAAATGTTTATTTCCGAACTCCTTAGTTTCCGTTTTTATACTGTATTCTAAAACACCTTTGCTAGATGGAAATATTCCTGAGTGAAGGTATAAATTAAGTGTATTTAAACTCGAATTCGTCTCTCATTAAATCTAATCCTTAGATTTTTAAGTAAATCGTAAGCAATAGTATTATTAGCTTTAATTAAATTATTAATCAAAAGCTTAATCATTCCCTCAAGTTCAATTAGAGTAGCAGAGACTTTGCTAAGTTCTTTTATAGCCACATGAAAAAATAATTTTGTTACATCGGTTAATCGACTGAAATTAACCGGTTTAATAGTTAATCGAAAATAGCCAATTTTAAATTATCCGATGAGTTAATCGTGTAGTAATTAACCGGTAACCGATTAACGGCTAACATATTTAATACCCTAGTGTACAGACATGCAGATACACAGACACACACTACAAACTTATAAGACACCTCTTTTTGGTCGGGGATTAAAAAGTGCCTGTAGTAGGTATATATTTTACGAATAAATGAGAGTTTTTAATGTTCTTAATTTTTTAGTAAATAATAATTTTATAGCAGAATTAACATCGAAGTAAATGTACGAGCTTTTTTGATGCAGTGTATATACAATTATTTACATATCGCTCATTTGCTGCAATGTCGTCATAACTGAAAAAACTTTTTTTTTACAGAAAACGAGTTTAAAGACTTCAATTTATACACAACTTAATGGAAAAAGAAAATTCCATTATTCACTCAAGAGTGGAGTACATATTTAAGATATTTATATGAAATTTCTACACAATATGAAGAACGATATACTGAATAATTCGGCATTATTAGTTAAATAATCACAAATTTTGAGTTATGATGACGTTGCAGCAAATGAGCGATATATGCACATATATACATAATTATATGGTTTCAATAGCGGTATCCATTACAATTGTCTTCAGGATGTATATGTCAGTTTGGAGGTGGGGGTAGATGAAGATATTGCGCTATTCGTACTACATATTAGTTTAATCAAATATGTTTTTCGAAAAATACTAAAACCTAAAACACATTATCGGTCTAGTCTTACATGACAATAAAATCTTTACACGATGTAAATACATTCTGCATTGTCATCATCATTACTTTCACAGACATAATCTCATAATGATTCTAACATTTATTGGTGGCAGACTGTTGGTTTGTTTGTTTGCTTGAATGTGTCGCTCAAAAGTACAACAACTATTCTTTGTTTATAAAATTGTACAAACTCTCAATACAACAGCACCTTTTGTTGACTCTACTTAATGTTTATTTTTTTTTCTTTTATGCATTTGACAATATTTAAATGTTGTTTACTTGTAAGAATTATAAATTAATTAAGAGAATATAGTGTTGGAGTTATGTAGTTGTAGTCAGCGTGACCGTTTTGCGACTACAGTGGCAATTCGCCACTTTTTCAACTGCCTTGCCACTTTTAATGCAATCAAGAAAGTTGTGTAATGTGCTGGCAACATTGTTCAGTGTTATGTTTACTTTTTCGCTGTCAGAAAAATTGCGCAATATTTTCTTTAAAAATATTGTGCCATTTAATGCATACTATATATATGTAGGTCAAAACGAAGGGAAGTGATATCTTTTATATTAATTAATGTATATTACGGTGCGAAACTGTTTATATAAAAAAATCTTAATACAAAAATATGTTTTTATGTTCATTATTAAAAAAGTTCTATGAAAAAGTAAACTATTTTGAAATAGTTTAAGAGTTTAGACCTATAAATATTATTTTCGAACTAAAATTACTATAAACTAAGATCCTGACTCACTAACATGAACAAGAACGTCTTTAAAGGGATTTCAGCAAATTTATTAGTGAATGTTTGATTTATTTTTACTGAATCAGTCCCTAAGGCAAAAGTAATATGTAATGACGTTTTAAAATGAAATATGTACGTAATTTGAAAATTTTTTTCGGCGAATATTTATAATGAGAATAAGAAGCCGTTTCAAAATACATTCTTTTTACATTTAGCGAACATTAGTGCTAAAACTTAAAAAAATCAACAAAAGTATCTAATATGTAGGGTGTTCGATTATTCGACTTTTTTCAAAAACCGTTTTTCGGTTATATTTAAAAACCCGGTGTTCGGTTACACGTTATTCAAATAACCGGTTTTAAGAACAAAAGATATAAAAAAAGTAATTTATTGAAAAAAATGTGTGTGACTAAAAACCAAGAATAGAAACAAATATTGCAAAAAAGAATTTAAAACCAGGTTAGAATTATTTAAAATCCACTTGACTACCATTTCAATTATTTCGAGCAATTTCGATAATTTTACTTTTTAATTCTATTTTTTGACAAACCAAACAAACGGCTGATTTGAAAAATTCAATAAGTTTCTATTAAAGTCGATAAAGAGAACTCTGAAGATGGTACATAGGCTAAACCGGTCTGACCATTAAACAAATTTGGCTTGGAATGACGGAAAATCCGGGTTTTGAAATTAAAATATCCGGTTTATTCGATATATGAAAGCTAAAATAACCGGTTAAAACCGGTCGAATAAAAACCGTTCGATATCCCTAGTGCTTTGGGAACATAAAAGTAAAAATTATATTTGATCGATATCCCCCTCAGAACAGCCATTTATAGGCCATATTGGTCCACTATTTAAAAATTTTCATTTTGAAGTTACGATCTGCCGGACTGTCTCTTCGTTTTGGAGTCAGGTATAGCCCCGTATATATGTAAGTGTTGTTTTTAATTAATCGCTAGAAAGCGGCGTTCTTCGTTGGTGATGAAAACTCTTTCTTTTTTAGAAAGAAAAAACGTAGAAATTTATTCATTTCAAAACCATTATATGCCGTAGAAATACATTAAATACAAGAATTTGGCTCAATTATTTCCTTTTTAAAAAAGTTGCTTCCTTTTTTTCGAGCCACTTTTTTGGAGCCAGTTTTTTCTTCAAAATACCCTTTTTGTGCCACTCTTTTGAAAATGTTCAACGGTCACCCTGGTTGTAGTTACCAATAACTAAACGCAGGGAAACAGGAAACTCATCCATCCAGTCGCACGCTCTCCTGTAAAATCGGTAAAATCTAAAATCTAAAAGATTCATTGTTCTTTATATTTTTGTTTTGTTTATTTGTATTTGGGGTTGGATGGATTCGGTTGAAGCTTAAGTTGGATGTTAGTTGTTTGAAATTTGATGTAGAAGCTATTTAATGATGGATACAGTGCGGTCAATAGTTCTATTAAAATAATCCGATGTTTATCATTTAAAAAATGCATTAATGGAATAAATGGAATATTTATACCTCGCTAAAGCGGTGTGTAATTAATACACAAAGTTGTGGAAAATAGGTATTTGAAATTTTTATGTTTAAAATAGGGATGTAACGAATACCGATACCGATATATCGGCGATACTTCAGATTTTCCGATACATCGGTATCGGCGATATTTTACTGTCGATACGACGATACTTTGAAAATTTTTTTCACAGTTTTTTTTAACAAACAATTTATTTTTGTTCGATTTTACCATGAATTAAATTCACTTCGTTATTTTTTAAATCTTATTAATACCAATTTTAAAAATTGATAATATTTTATGCTGTTATTTTGTAAACAAATTATTTATTTTTGGTTAATTTTACCATGAATTCAAATTCAAGTCGTTGTTTTTTAAAAAAAGATACTCCAAAGAAGTCATGAAAATGTAGAATTCGCAAATTTGGATAATTTCTAATTAGTTTTACGTATCCTTGCCATTGCAAGAAGTTCTGTTTTTCGATTACCAATCGCCGAATTGGAAGCGATGCTAGGACAAATTTCTTTTTCAGTATTCTTTAATGATTTTTCCTCAAGGAAAAAGGATAAAAAATTACCCATTTTCAATTTTTATGCGAATTTAAACCTAGAACTGTATTTTCATGTAAATTGAAGTGAATATATAAAATTAGGAGTCTTTTAATAATTAAGCTATTAAGTTATTTAGAAGAATATTAGTTGTTAAATGTCCTTTAAAAAAATCGATTTTTTAAAATTATAAAGGAACTAAAATTTTTTTCTTGCTTTTCGACTAATTATCTGCATATTTTTAATATAGATTTTTTGGAAGCAAAGAAAATGTAGGTCCTTAAAAATTACTTCTAATGTTTTATCAATTTTAAATATTCTCTCTTATAATGTAATTTTGTATAATAAAAAAATTGGACTTGAGTTTTGTTAATCTAAACTTGAACTCAATTTCAATATTCGTATCGGTATCGGCGATATTTATTTTTAAATATCGGTATCGGATCGGCAAAACGGCGTATCGTTACATCCCTAGTTTAAAATAAAGATGCTTTTTCTCTCTTCTATTTCCAATAATAATAAAAGAATTTAAATTTTTTATTTGGAATACAAAAACAAAAAAGTATATGTATTTTAAACTTGAAAATAACAAATAATAAAAAAAATTACACAAATTGATGTCGTTACAAAACTTAGAACATGACAAAATTCTATACTTATTAATGCCAGGTTTCGTTTTATTGTTGACATTGCTCATATCATTGATGTCACAATTTTGATGACAGGGTGTCAAGCTTGGATACTTTCTAGTTTGAATTAAAATTAAAAATTGCTTTTGAATTGCAATGTTAATATAATAGAAGCCTGCACGATACGTTTTCCTTTAAACATTTTAGCAACTAAAAATTACAATTTACAAGTAGTTTTTTTAACTTGCACTTTGTGGTATGCATGCGCCAGTAACATCGACTGATGTTGAACGTATATTTTCAAGATATTCTACAGTTTTGCATTGCAATCAAAAATCATTTAAAATTATTAGCTTGCGTTTTTGTAGGTTGCATATTTTTGCTATATGTATGTATTTGTGCATAATTTAAGGTCTTTTAATGCTTTTTCGCTTGCTTATTTTCAATATATTTGTGCATAATTGAACTTGGCCTAATAATTAGTATGGCAGCACCATTTCTATCCAGGGTTGTCAGATTTTGTCCGACCTATTTCGCCAAATTGATTTTATATTTTATGTAGTTTTTCTTAATATATATTTGCTAATAAGTTTGTTTTTATATAATACTTCTTTAAATGTAAATTTTTATTAAATAATCGTATAAAAATTTAGCAGAAAATCGCCAAAAGTAGAAATAAAATCGCCAAAAAGTTTTTCTTGTAAATTTTTCTTATCCAAACTCAAACCCCATTTATAACTATAATTAATATAAGAAAATTCATCCAAATGACATTGTTTTAGTTTTTTGCAAACGAGTTTTGGGGGGATTTATTTTTGAAAATACTCATTCAATAAAGTAATTTTTCTGAATTATAAAAATTTTGATGTTAAATTTTGTTTAAAAAAATAGCCATAAAAATCGCCAACAAGTTTATTTATCGCCAGAAAAATCGCCATATCGCCAAATCAAAATTTTTAACGCCAAACAAGTTGAAAAATCGCTACGTTTGGCTAGAAATCGCCACATTTGACAACACTGTTTCTATCTGTTTTATTGTTTGACGCAACAAGTGCTTCCATATTCTCCCATACAAGTTGCATGATATAACGTCAAACCTCATACAAATTTGGCCATAAACAACAATTTTCAAAACAACCCATACATTCGGTGTTTAGCGTTCAAACGGAGTGCAACGTGTACGCGCGACTGTAAAGAGAAAAAAAATATTAGTTTTTATTTTAGCAAAACTAATAAAAAAGTTTATAAATAAAAATGAAATGCAATAATAAATAAACGTGTGTGCGTTTCTGAAAACCCCTTCTTTGTGACAACGCCAACAATCAAGATAAAATTTAATATTCAATAAATAAAATTGATTAAAAATACATCAATGAAAATAAAAAAGGAGAATAAATATTTAATAACAACTAGATAACATAGTAATTTACTTTACAATTAAAATAAATGGAGTTACAAAAAAAACTAAAAATTAAATTGAAAATGGCATAAATATGAAACAGGTTATAAATATAAAACAAAATTGAAAAAGTCAACCAAATAAGAAAAATAAATTATGTATAACAAATTGAAAAATTAATAAAGATATTGATTCTATTCTACTAAATGGAACAATTTTTGGATTGTAACAGTGAAAATTATGCAAACTAATAGAAATTATTTACTCTTCACTAACCAACAAGTACGAGCAAATACAGTAACAACAAAAATTATGTAAATATGCACATATTAAATACTTAGTACATTTTATTTCTCTCTGAAAATGTTATGATAAAAAATATAAAGCTAAAACAAACAAAAAATTGTAGGACAAAGTCAAGTAAATGATGTTGTTGTTCTTAATTATCATCAGCATCAAAATGATAATCATCTTTCAAAAGTATCTGTGTGTGTGGTGTATGGGTGTATGTTTGTGTACATATTATTAGGGCTCCACTTATGTACAAGAACCACTTGGCTGGAGCGGAGCTTAAGATGAGAGTTGTTGTTATTGTTGTTTCTTATTTAGTTTTTGTGTTTATTTTATCTGATTATGAACAAAGATTTATTTCTTGTTCGATACTTTTTTTGCTAGAATTTGTCTTTGTTTTTATTTTTTTATTTTATTTATTTTATACATATTCATAATATTCAGTGTAGTTGTTGTTGTACATCTATTTATGTTGGTGTTGCAATTTTTTTTATATTTTTTATTTAAAAATATTTTATTGCATGTTTGTGTGTGATTAATTTATTTAAGATAAACCTGTTTTTTACGATTATTCTTGTTATTTTTCTGCCTGTGTTGTGTTATTATAATCAACAGTGCACTCGATTATTATTATGCTCTCCCATTGATTCTTAGGAATACATACATACATATGCACAAAACATATCGCTCATTTACTTCAATAGTGTCATAACTCATAAGCACTAGTTCTGCAGAAAACGACTTTAAAGCATTGGCTGTCATTCTCTTAATATCCGATGCACTCGTAGACTGTATGTGAGACTTACAGCCTATCTATTTAGCCGCGAAGCACATACACAAACATAGAATAAGATAGCGTATGCTTGGACTCCACTGCTTTAAAGTTTTAATCTTAGATAGAAGTTAATGGAAAAATAAAAGTACATTCTTCTGTCAATAGGTGAGTATACATGATATTTTAACGAATTTTTTACACAATATAAAGAACAATATGATGATTAATTCTGCATTATTATTTCAAAAATCACGTTTTTTGAGTTATGACACTATTGAAGTAAATTAGCGATATGTATGCATTACATTTTATAGCTTTTCAAATGAGCCTTGTTTGTGTGCATCAGTATCTTGAGGTTTTATTAATTTTCTTATATTACAAACAAGATCATTTTATGTATGTATTAAGAAGAACAGTGCTGCCAACTTGTCGATTTTATTTTCAGTACCTACCGCAGCCCTTCACCAATCTCATGCCATATGACTTTTTCTTGCTGAATTTCAATACCAATCGATTTGAGACAAATCCTGACATATCAGTCCGACACCGAAGTCTGTAACTTTTCTGCGGGCTTGGAAAAATCAACTTCACGTACAAACAAACGAACATCGCGTTGCATCGTTAATTCGACTTCCCTATCTAACGAGTGATTTTTTTGCTATTATCTTTTTGGCAACACTAGTTTTGACAGCTCACGCACGTTTTGTATCTTGTGTCACTGTCAAACATCTTCAGTTTGGTCTATAATTTAATCATGAATCGTCTTACAAACGAACAACGCTTGCAAATTATTGAATTTTATTACCAAAATGCGTTAGATGAAGATCCACTTTTTTATCGAAGAATTGTGTTCAGCGACGAGGCTCATTTCTGGTTGAATGGATACGTGAACAAGCAAAACTGCCGTATTTGGAGTGAAGAGCAGCCAGAAGCATTGCAAGAGCTACCAATCCATCCACAAAAAACATCCGTTTGGTGCGGATTATGGGCTGGCGACATCATTGGGCCGTATTTCTTCAAAGATGATGCGAATCACAACGTTACTGTGAATGGTGAGCGCTACCGTGCGATGATAACAAACTTTTTTCTGCCCAAAATGGAAGAGCTTGACTTGCATGACATGTGGTTTCAACAAGACGGTGCCACATGCCACACAACACGCGAAACAATGGACCAATTGAGAGGCGAGTTCGGTGAACAGTTTATTTCACGCTTGGGACCAGTCAATTGGCCGCCCAGATCGTGCGATTTAACGCCTCTAGACTGTTTTTTGTGGGGCTATGTTAAGGCTAATGTCTATAGCGACAAGCCCGCTTCGATTGACGCACTAGAAGCCAACATTGCCAACATTATTCGTGAGATACCGGCCGAAATGTTGGAAAGAGTATGCCAAAATTGGACTAAGCGGATGGACCATTTGAGGCGCAGCCGCGGCCAACATTTGCATGAAAAAATCTTCAAACATTAAATTATATCGACCCAACTATCGATCCAAATAAATATTTCATGCATTTTTCTGAATTTTATGTGTTTTTTTTTTTTTTACTTTCCGATAGCTCTTATAAAATCACCCATTATAAACAACCTACTGAATATTGTGTAAATCACAAAAAGAATAAGAAACCTATGTATTGTTACCTAAATCGCAACTCCTTATAACTAATAAAAAATTCTAAATTGACTTTTTTATATAAATTTCGATGTATTTCACCAAGATACATCATTAAAAAAATCAGGATTCCCGAACAAAAATATGGATTTTATTACGAAAATTATTATTTATTACATTATTTGGCTAATATTTTGCTTCTCCTGCAAGACTAAGAAAATGAGTTAGGGTGTTTTGAATTTCAGGACACAATATACCCTTAACATTTGTGGTGAAGGGCATAATAATAAAAAATTGTACATATACAATGTACATTAAAGTGGTTCGGCCTACATGCAAAATAAAATAGTTGAACCAGTCACCCCCTAAGATTAAACATTAGTTGAAAAATATTTTTTTTAATTTTTTGCCACGCCTCTAGATACCGCCCTTTTGGTTTTTTTTACACTGCGTCGCTATTTGTAGTCCGATGATAACATATTGCATATCGTTATTCATGGCTTGCCTATGGCTTCATTTTTGCTTTTGGTGACTTTTTAATCCGACACCAAATTCTGGGCGCCAGTTATGCCATAGCAAGAAAGCCCTTCTAAAACTTAGTACGTCCAGCTTTTAATATACTCACTTTTATGCCACGCCCAAAAAGTAAAACCCATTTTCTTTTACAAATAATGTCTATAGACATTAATTTAAAACAAGTCGATCAACATACAAAACAAAAAAGTGCACCAATCGCGCCACAGAATGAAACTTATATCAATGAAGTTTCTAGAACTGTAAAAAAGAGTTTTTACCACGCCCCTAAATACAGCACATTTTATTTTTCATATATATCTCCACCATATAAGGTCCGATCTTATCGTATCGTATATCGTTTTGTATGACTTGACTGTGGCTTAAATTTTACCCCTGGTGACTTTTTAAACCGACATAATATTCTGGGCGCCACTTATGCGATCTGGGATTATTCCGCCTAATGTCCAATTTCTTGAACGTGGAAAGTTAGCCCTTCTAAAACTTTGTATGTCTATCTTTTTATATTCTCATTGTTATGTAGTGCCTCATACTTAAGCCCATTTTTCTTCTACATATACATTTATTGAGCCCTATTTTCGATGTAATTGTAAGCGACATGTTGTAAAAATAATTTTTTTTGTTTTAATTAAGATTTCATAGTTCAGAATTGTCAAAATTCCAAAATTGTTGATAGTTTTTAAAACAGAGGCTGTAAAATTTTATCGTAAGCGACAACTTATGTACATATGTAAAACATATTTGAATATAATAAAAACACTGATCCTGAAAACTTTAATTTTTGTCGCTTACGATTAAATCGAAAATAGGCCTCGATATTACATCGCTTATCGTGGGTTAAAAAATTATTTTCAACAAATTACTTTTCATATACATAAGGTTCGACAAAAGCACTTTTGTTGATATTTCAAATTACAATTTTTAACGATGATTATTTTCTTCTTGCATTCGGTTTTGTTCTAAAAGCTATACGTACAAAATTTTAGAATGGCTTACTTGCTAAAAAAAAAGTAAGGCATTAATGGGAGAAGGAGGCAGATGGCATAAGTGGCGCCCAGAATTTGATCACGGCTTAAAAAGTCACCGGAGATAAAAATTAAGCCACAGTCGCCATAGAAAACGATATGCGATATGATAAAATCGGACTTTACATAATGGCACTACATATAAAAAACTAAAATAAACTGTATATGGGGCGTGGCAAAAACTCATTTTTACCATTCTAGAAATTTTATTGATATAAGTTTCATTCTAGGGCGCGATTATTGCACTTTTTTTGTTTTGTATGTATGTTGATCGACCTGTTTTAATTTAATATGTATTTGTAAAAGAAAAAGGGTCTTACTTTCTGGGCGTGGCATAAAAGTGAGTATATCAAAAGTTGGACATACTCAGTCTTAGAGGGGCTTCCTAGCCAGGTGCAAAAAATCGGAAATTAGGGGGGAAGGATCCGGGATGACATAACTGGCGCCCAGAATTTGGTGTCGGAATAAACAGTAACCCAAGGCAAAAATGAAGCCATAAGCAAGCCATGAATAACGATAGGCAATATGTTATGATCGGACTAGAAATAGCGATGCAGTATATAAAAAACTAAAAGGGTGGTATCCAGAGGCGTGGCAAAAAATTAAAAAAAATATTTTTGGAATTGTTTTTAACAAATCTCTAATCCTAGAGGGTAACTGGCTCAAGTTTTTTTTCGGACCACCTTAATGTACATAGACGTAACCTGCCACAAGGCAAGTCGTGTGAGTGGTTCCCAAGGACTTGTAAACATGGCTGTTTATATGAGAGGGGCCTGTCACTTTTACATGGCGTTGTCACTGACATATTTAAGATACTCAGAGATAGGTTCTAAGATCGAAACTTAGGGTACTTGTCCTATGGTGGTTTCTCTAATACAGTCAAATTATTGTACTTTAAAATATATATTTCTGATTTGGAAAAAATCAGCTTGTTCAGTGAGCGTATTTTGCTAAGACTTTTCTTCTAGTTAAGTAATGTGTTCTCTTTTCACCGCGGTTACGAGTAGGGAACATATTGTACTACTCCAATTTTCAGCAGTCATATGGCAAGTAATTTGAAGACACTTGGTACAAAATTTTCCGCAGAGACATACTGGCCAGATTTACCTTAAACTTGGAGCATCGATAGAGAAAGAGGGGACAAAAGGCGCCACAGTGATCCTTGGTTAGCTAAGGTAGCCAGCTCGCACGCTAGCGAGCTTATTTGAATGCCATATTAGGCTCATTGTGATGGACTATATGTACCCTGTGCTTTTCTATGCAGTTCTGGATAAACCAGCTCTTGAGAGCCAACCAGAGGTGTTACTCTCTAATTCGATTCGAAAAGAAAACTGTTCGAATTTGTATATTATTTAAGGCTCTTTCAGACTATAATACAAGTATAAAATACTTTTTAGCAAAATGAAACCCTGACATGATAAATTGTTATTGTTTTTTTTTTTGGAATTTGCAAACAACAATTAGATCAGGGAAGCATTTTCTTCAAAAGTATTAATACTTGTATTAAATGTGAAGCAGCCTTTACTGACAATTCGAAAGCATTTTCTTACGATTCGAAATACAGAGTAACCCCACAATGGGTCATCATTAAGACAGTCCAGGTCTCGCAGCAATCGATTGCTTACATGCCAAAGTCTGTCTCTGCTATTCTATCGATAATATCGATATTTAATTTGTTTTATGACTATCGATGGTTTTATTCGTCAATCGATTATTATTTAAAAACAATCGATATTATTTTGCCGCTGTCGATAGTAAATGATACACTACTATTGTTGTGCAAGACATGTTTTTCTAATTAAATTGGATTTAAAAATCATTGAACTCACGACATTTTTCTTATATTGAAATGTTAGAAGGATTTTAGTTTTGTAATTTATTGAACTAAGAAATAAAGTTCTGTTTTGTTTCAGAACCGGTTTAATTTAGCATTTTTGCATACATATTTAATGCTTTCTCTAAGAATTATAAAACTTGATAGTATCGTGATATATCGATAGTTTTTCTAACTTTTGGTAGTTTAGAATCGATATGTCGATATATTTTCTCAAAATATCGAAAATGTTCGATATCGAAAATATCGATAGTTTTCCACCTCTACAGGGAAGACTTTGACGTTCCAACATGCGCCCGATCATACAGTGTCCGCTTATGATTCAAACCAGGAGTGCAAGCAAACTTATTCCAAGCGTTAAGAAATGCTTAGTTCTATCTCTACTAAGTGAGATCCAAAGACTCTTGGATAACCTAATAATGATAATTACAGACGACCTGGGTTCCGTCTTCTTCGGCGACCACTCCCTAATCTTATTTGGCAGTTCAACTAAGAGAATTTGAATGCCCCTTTATAAGTCTGCTACGTCTAAAGGGCACTTGACACGGTCAAAATGCTTGACAAGCATGTAATGGTATGAGTGAAAATTTGTTAGTATGTGTGACACAGACGATGCTTGATGGAAAATCTACTTGGTTTTGATTTATCATCAAGCTCACGTACACGAATTTGACATCAAGCATTTTGATAGTTTCTAGGCCCTTTAAAGACCAACCTGCTCTTGTGCCTTCATCAGCCATTTGTTTCCCTGGATGTCTACATGTCCTGGAATCTGAACTAATTCATGCCAGCATGCACCTCGACTTCACCATCCTTAATCTAGAAACCAGACTATGTAAAAAAAAATTTCGATAGCACTGTTCTCTGAGATGAGCCTTTCAATTACTTTTTGCTGAGTTTAATAAATTATGAGAGCATGCTTGCCATAAATGTGATCACAAGAGCAAGCTTTCTGAAAATCTTAAATTTTCTAAAGCGAACTTTTCTACCATTACAAATATAAATGTACTCGCCTACTATAGATAACATAATTAAAATCCTATTAACTTTGGAAATTCTCTACACACCTGGACATTTTTCTTTTTGCTTTCACTGTACAATCTATTTTTTGAGCACAACTATCAATTCTTAATCGCATTGACATCACTGTTTCTTAAGCCAACTACGACTACGAAAAAAATCATAAAAAAGTTACTTGTTGGGGGTTTTCTTTTGTATGCTTGTTTGTGTGTTGTCTAACAAACAATTGTATGAATTTTTCTAATAGATTACTTTTCTTCCATTATAATCATTGTTTGCTAAGTTGTTATTGTTGTTGTGTTTTATGTTAAATATGTTAGTGTGTTTGCGGAAAAACGAGTTTTCTTCATAAAAAAAATATAAACTATACAATTACAGCTACAGATTGGGTTACCATTTACATTAAAAGATTTAAAATTTTTATTTTTTAACGAATGCAATAAAACCAAACAAAGAAAGCTCCAAACAAGCAAACACATAAATGGTTTAAAGTTCAAGTGGTGTTAAGCTAACAAGTTGTTGAAATAAAATTAAAAAAAATACTTTTTGCTAATATTATTTCGGTAAATTGCAAAGGAAGATATAGATACATATACATACATATGTGTGCATATTTAGTGTTTTTAAATGGCAAAATTTCGATTAATTTTAAATAGTTGATTTTTTATTTAAATTTTTAATTAAATTATTTTTATTAGAAAGAAATTCTAAAGCATGTAACAATTGAAAAGGCAAATAAAATGTTGGCTGTACGGAAGGTTGAACTGACACCATGATGTTTCGAGACCAACAACGATCTCATTCATCATGAGAATTCTTGTCCGCTTAAAACTCTTTACCAACCACAGTAGCCGCAGTTTAGTACATAGTTGAATATCCTTCACCTTTAATCCTTTCGGCTGAGGTACATATGTACAGTCGAACTTCCCTATAATGAATCTGCATGGGACCAGAAAATCGCTTCATTATATAGAAACTTCACTATACAGAAATTATATTTTTTGCACTTTTATTTAAAATAATCGGGTAATATAGTTGGGATAACACTATTTCATTTTTCTTCTTCAACAAAAGCTTTTAATACATTTAGAGATCATAATTTTTTTTTTCGAAAATCGGAGAGGAATTTTGCTCCCCCAAACATAACTCTGTCATATGTGAACCGATTTTCAAAATTCTTTTTTTGTTTGAAATGGTTTGCCTGCAGTTGGGTCCAATAATTTTTTTTTCGAAAATCTGTGGGGAAATTGGCTCCTCCACGCTTAACTCTGTCATTTGTCAACCGATTTTCAAAATTCTTTTTTTGTTTGAAAGGGTTTGCTAGCAGTTTGGTCCCATAATGTTTTTTGAAAATCTTTGGGGTATTACTGCCCGTACCCCTCCTTCCGCCACCAAAGAATATCGACTATTGTATAACTCCTTCATTTATGGACCGATTTTCAAACTTATTTTTTTTTGTTTGGCTGGGTTTGCTTGCTGTTTGGTCCCATAAAATATTTTTTTAAATCAGTGGGGAAATTTGCTTTCCCGAAATATTGGTTATCGTATAACGCTTGCATTTTGGTCCCATAAGTTGTCTACATAAATGGGTGGGGGAAATCCTCCCTGCCTCCCCCGTCGAAATATTGATTATCGCACATTTCCTCTATTTATATACCGATTTAAAAAATTTTTAATATGAAAGGTTTGACTCTTTGTATTGAAGTCGATTTTTTTTGCCAAAATCATTTAGTGTTGGTAGCACTGTTTATATTTTTTAAGTAAAGAACTTTATATTATTATTTTTTCATCAATCATTAACTGAACTGCTAGATTGCAAAGCGCCGATGCATCTAGTTATTAATAAATTCACAAAAATAAAAATATATATAAAAGTATATTTATACTATGCAACTTTTGTAACAAATTACCATTAGCCTAGTCATCAGTATATACGTATAAATGAAAAATAAATATTCATTTCAAATGCAAAAATAAAAGTGAAATTGTCTTAAAAGTGTTTAAAAAAAATGGCAAGTTTTCTAAATTTTAAAATAAAAATACATAAGAAATATGGCAAAAATGAGAACACTAATAAAAACATAAAAATATAGAGAATAAATTAACAAAAATACACTCAAACCAACTAACGAACAACAAACAACTTGTCAATGAATGTTATTGTTGTTTGTGATCATCTTTAGCATGATGATGAAATTCAACAAAATGTGAAAGTTAAAAAAAATCGAACAAATAAAAATAAATATATATTTTGTTTTTGGCACAGTGCGACTTTAGCAAACAATACGACAAAACTTACACCATTTATAAAATTCTTATCGTAATATCATGAGATTTCATAATATAAGATCGTTTGTGACCAATTCCATTGGTCTGCAGAAAAAATTGCTTTTAAATAAAAACATGTGGAATATACGAAGTTTAATCCGCTAAATTCAAATATGTTTTCAGCTTTTTTTTCTAACACGTAAGTCAGTATATTTCACCCTAACTCGAGAACGTTTTGTCTGATTTGAATAATTAAGTCATCAAAAGATGCGGAATAAAATTACCTTTAAGTCATTATTTTTTAATATTTCCAACTGTTTCTTCGTTATTAAGAAATTAAACTTTTTTTGTTCTCAAAAATTCATAAAAAAATTAAAACTGCAAAAATTCTACATTTTTATCATTATTCTGAGAATAAAATAAAACGAAAATCGATGGACAAATGTTATTTTTATTCACAATTATGTGAGGAAACTTAATTGTAATGTTCATAAAATACACATACACACACACAAGCTAAAATTTAATTGTTGTACGGATATTATTGTAATTTTTATTAATTAAGTTTCTTTACTTAATTGTGAATAAAATCAATATTTGTCCGCCGATTTTCAGAATTTATGGCTTATTTTATTCCTAGTACACCTATCTCTCAGATTAATTATAAAAATGCAAAATTGCTACAGTTTTAATATCTGTATGGGCTTTTGATAACAAAAATAAAGTTTCATTTTGCAAAACAAAAGTTCGCCGCTAATTTCTGAATCATATTACTACAAATGAATGAAAACTATGTCAAATTAACTTCAGTCATATTGTATATATGTTTAAGAAATGGTGTAAAATTTCCTATGTACAATGAATATTATACATAAATATGTATCTACATAAGTACATAAATTATATATATTTTACAATGCAAACATTTATTTGTCTATTAAAAATTTAATTATTATTTATTAAAATATTACGCCCTTATTTATAATACTTATCAAAGGGTTATGAAGCAAATTTTGTATGGAAATATGTTTCATAAACCTTTTATTAGCATTTGATAATTTATTATGAATATGGACCTTAGTTTTTATTTGTTACTAAATATTTGTTATTTTTTATTTTTTCTTACAGCAACTTACCAACTTCGTCTTATCAGTCTGCAAATAAAAAAAAATTGCAAAAAATATTGAAACACAAATCACGTAGAATAACAAAAAAAAAATAAATAAATAAATAAAGAAAATATAAGCAAATTAAAATTAACCATGAACAAATAAAAAAGTTTGCTGCACAAAAATCATTAAACTATTTAAAAGAAAATATTTAAAAATCCGCATATTTTGTATCCATAATATTTTAAAGGTGCGGTTAGTGTTAGAAAATAAATAATTAAAAAAAAGTGCCAATTAACAAATCAACCAGCCAATCAACCAAACAACAAGTATTAAAGTTAAAATTAGAAAATTTAATTTTTAATATATTTCTAACAATGTTTTAGCGTATCAATTTATCAACCAACAATTACATATACCCTTGACTGCAAGCAAAATTACAAAATTATATACTTTTTCAAAACTTGTTTAACATTTGATACGAAAATAGGTAAAAAAGTGCAATTATTTCAAAATTTATATTTCAATAGTCCACTTGTCAAAATGGGCTTCTCAACGGCCCTTCAGGGCCGTGCTGCTCACGAGGCACTGATTGTACGACAAGATGCCGAGTTACGTTTAATGGAAATTATGAAACGGACCATGCAGCTGAAGGCGAAATACGACAAAGAATATGCTATTGGCTTGGCCGCGGTAGCACAGCAGGGTTTAAAAATCGATCGGGCTGATGAAATGCAAGGTGAGTTAATTAGTCAATGAGATTTTTATTTTAATATTTTGCGATTTATTTGTAAGTTTGGAACATTTTTTTTTGACATTTGTGCTCTCAATATATCAAGGTGGCAACCAGTTGTGATAAAAATAATCAGTTTTTTTTTTTTTTAAATTTTGTTACCAGAAATTTACATACAAATATTAAAATAATAATTTATTTTATTCTTTTGGGTGAAATTTTGTGTCCACAGCCGGAAAATTTGATTGTGCGAACCAAATTATTCAAATAATTTATTTCCAACTCTCAAAGAATTTCTTTTGTTCTGTTATTTACTTCTTAATTTAAAATTTTATCTTCTATAAATATATAATGTAAATGTCAATTAGTTTTACAAAGCGTAACCAAAAGTTACAGTACCATCTATTTTGAAATGAAATTGAAATTTCATCACAAATAAAGTTTTTCTTGTTGAATTTATACAAATAACTCTTTTTTAGGAACATTTTATCAGGCATGTTCTGAAAATCACATGCCTTTAAATCACATGTGATTTTAAAATCAATAATGGTCCTGCAGACGTTTTTAAAATCATATACGACAATTTCCTTTCAGAAATGATATTTTATGCTCTATACAGTAGAAAAATTAGAAAAAAAGAGTGAAAAATATCTGCATGACCATTATTGATTTTAAAATCACATGTGATTTAAAATCATGTGATTTTCAGAACATGCCTGTATATATGTCTTTCACATAGCTACCTTTGTTAACTTCTAAACCCATCAAGATATCCTTAAACGCTTTGGTGGGTAGATGTATGACCAAAAGATGTTAAGAATAGTGCAATAAAAAAATTTCGAAAATTGTCACATAGCTGATTACGTCAGAGCAACGACGATAGGCATTTCACTGGTGCTTTACCAAATCGTCAGTAGACTTCAAACACATTGTGGAATTGTGGCAGTAGATGCTTAGGAATATATACATATGTAATTGGTGCTATTATTTTGACTGGTGCTGTATACCATAAAAATATCAAATCGCTTTTTTTTATTAATTGTTGTGCACAATTTTATATAATGCATAAAAATAATAAAAAAAAAATATGTCAACCTTTTTGTTAGTTACATTGTTTAACATTTCAGCTGACGATATGTATACATACAAATATTTTTTAAGCTCTAGTTCGCGAAATTTCAGTAGTTTTGAATTTTATTTTTTTTATCTACATGAGTTTTTTTCTTTTCCTTTTGTTCTGTTTTGGAAATTCTCCATTAATATTTATCATTTAAAGTTAAAATGACGTCAATTTAACATTTTTAATCTTTGTGCTAAACAAGAGTTTTCATTGTTTTAAAGAAATAATTACGCAAACTCTTAATAAACATACGCTCTTACAAACTAAATATAAGACACATTTTTTTTGTTGCTTCCGCCAACAACTAAAGTTTTTAAGTTAAGAATATATTATAACAAATATTAAATACAGGTTGGAGCCAAGGTAGATTGAACAGGTAGCACTACGAGATCAGCTGTTTTAGTAAATTTGAGAATGTGTGCGACACATAGACAATAGATTTTGACACATATCTGGTATCCCTGCAGCTAAATGTAGAACTAGTTACGTTTTGGGACTGTAATTTTACTAGTTGTAACGTTACTAGTCAACAAAGGACTGTCATCTTACTACTTGTAATGAGGCTAGTAACGATGCTAGTCAAACAACAACTTCAGTGCAACTTCTTTTAAAACCTGCACTGTATATTATAGATACAGTTATTCAACAAGTTGACAATCAACATTGTTGCACATGCAAAACACGTGGAATTTAAAGTTTACTTATTACAAAAAAAATAACATTATTTCACAACTACTTGCTTTTGGCTGGACACGTAATTAGAAACGTGTAGTTTTCGCTCTACTTTCTGAACTTATCTTTTTATTATAGATAAAGTGAGTATAATATTAAAAGCAATAGACTAACTCGTAATAATTTTGATACATCTTAGCTTCTAAAATGGGTAAAAACAAGTCATGCACTCCAAAAATATGACCTTAAAAGCCCGAGTTTTTAAATACAAACAAAAGAAAAAGGTCAACAAATAAAAAATTTTAAATAATGAGGGAGTTAATTGTGAAATATTATTACAATGAAAAACTATCAATGTCGGCTATTGCACAAAAGTTTTCTTGCTCCAAAAAAAGGTATTTGGTGCAATTCACTTGTACAATAAGACAAAAGTGTTTGAAACCCCAGCCAGGAAGCCCAGGGCACGAAAGACCACTCTTGTCTTCACGCGAAATAAAGACTGAAATTGGACAGCAAATAAACGCTGAAATATCTACTCGGACAATAAGAAGGCGCTTACAAGAGTCGGGACTTCGTGGGTGCATTGCACAATAAAAAACCGCATGTTTAAAAAAAAATATTAAGAAGCGGTTGCGCTTTGCAAGGGAAATGCTAAGAAAAGAGCCACGTTTCTGGAATAGAGTTCTTTGGAGCGACGAATCAAAGTTTAACTTGTTTCAATCAGATGGAAAAACGTATGTGCGACGTCTTCCAAATAAAGCTTTAGATCCCACGTACACTGTGAAGACGGTGAAACACGGTGGCGGGTCTATTATGGTCTGTGGTGCATTTTCTTGGCGTGGTGTTGGTCCAATTGTTCGAATTCAGGGAATAATGGATCAACATCAATATAAAAGTATTTTGGAAAATGTAATGGAACCGTATTCCTTTGAGAATATGCCCGTCCATTACGTTTTCCACATGACAATGAACCTAAACACACTTCCAGGTTAGTGAAGCGTTGGCTTTCGGATCAAAATATTAATGTTCTGGACTGGCCGCCCCAAAGTCCTGATCTCAACCCAATTGAAAACTTATGGGCAATTGTGAAAAGAGATCTCAAGAATAAAAATTTACGAAATAATGATGAATTATTTCAGTTGGTGCAGCAAAGCTGGGAAAAGATATCTCTCCAAACATGCCAACGTTTAATACAAAGTTTACCGAAAAGACTGGCAAATGTTGTAAAAAATAGACGGTATCCAACAAAGTATTAAAGGATATGTCGATATCCTTTAATACTTTTAAGATTTATGTAAATATTTTTTGTTGTTTCTAATTATGTGACCAAAGTGAAATTGCTGTTTTCTTGTGTTGAGATAATTTTCTTAAAAATGTTATTCTTAATAATTTTATATTATATTCATGAAGTGAAAATGTTTAATTTTAATTCAATGAATATTTGTTACCTTCCTATTTTTAGTTATTAGTTTGAACTTTGTTGAACTAAATTTGTAAAATATATTAAAAAATATATATGCTACGAAGTCGTTTCTAATTATAAGGCCACCACTGTATCTGGTGTGTTTCTACCAACAATATACATGTGTTTTTTGGTGTTGTATTTGTTGTCGTCGTGGTGGTACCTATATTAATGTATCATGGTTGGACCCAAAGAAACGAAGGGGTTTCAATAGTCTAAAACTTCGTTATTTTAATACATATGTATTTGTGTTACAGTAAAAAAAATTTAAGTTTCCTTCCACATAAATTTGTTTAAATTTAAGTTTTAAACGCATTTATTATCCTTAAGGTAAATTTGGTCCAATCACATATTCATTGTCGGGTCAAATTAACCAAAAAGCATTATAAAAAGGGTATATTGCTGAGGAGTTCAGAAAAGTTTAGAAACATAACAAATGTTTTTGCAAGTGTAAAATGTTGTCTCCTTTCTTAAGATGTACCTATGTTAAGTTTGTTTAGCTCTTTAGGTTTGGGGCAACAGGAACTGCTTTTTGACAAATAAGCTTCATAACTTTGTAAAACTGTACTGTAAATCTAAATCTTTAAAAATATTATTGGTAATTTATTTTGTTATAACATCCGTTGTTATTAAATCTTGCATTCTTTTCAATTTAAATCTCAGTTTCAATTTATTAGATCTATTGTTTTTCTGTTAATTTTAAATAACAACATTATTTGGAACAAACTACATAATTTATTATCTAACCAATGAATTTTGAAAACTTTAATATAAACGTTTCATTTTTCTTTTATATTTTTCTTTGATGTAAAACGAAAGTGTTTTCTTTTTTAGTTGTACCGATCTTTTGATTGGAAAAAAGACAATAGAGTATTATTTTTCAACATTTGATGAGCTTGTATTGAAAAAAACTGGTATTCAAAAACCAAGGTCAATCTTGAATAAAGGTAAGAAAATATAACTCATAAACTATCGTGTATACTATTACACAAGAAATGAAATTTAGATGTGAAAAATCAACTGTCATTTAATGACAAATATGTTATTTTGTCTTCATGATTTCTTAATAAGTTGACATAATACATCTAAAATGTATTTTTATTGATAAACATTTATTGAAATTGTACAACTATTTGATATTGTATAAACACAATTGTTTTAATCCCCTTATTCTGCAACTATGCATATGTCGAAAGCAAAAGTAGCACAAATTACAAAAAAAAAATATCATAAAGGGGAATTTTAAAAAAGAGTCATGAAGTATTTTAAAGATTGGAGGACCAGTCGTGAAATATTAAGCGTATAACACAAAAGTGGGGTAAATTATGCAAATGGTAAATGTCACTATATCTTTAAAACTAGAGCTGATGGGGAAAACTAATGACGCTATCGTAATCAGAAGATAAAAATATATAAGAATCAGCTATTTTTATTTAAACAGCACAAAAAAAAACTCCATTTTGTTGTGCTGTGTTATTTAATGAATTATCTTGTTCTGTTCTCCATTCAAAAGAAATATGTTCGGAATTGTAAAAACTTTGATGCTACAATTTAATATTTATAACAAAAATGCTTATGAATATTTTTATTTCGCATCGAATACAGAACAGGTCTGATATTATTAAATATTTCCTGATGCTAAATTTTCTCAAAACATTTGAATAGTGAAAAGAACTATGTATTTGAAATGATCAGTTTATGATCTAATTTATGTATAAAATTTTTTTTCTTTTATTAAAATATATTGTTAAAATATATAAAACGCGAAAAATTTGGTTTGTTTTATTTTTGTTCACACAAAAGTTCTAAAAACGGAGTAAATTCAAAAATTTTCAGATTAACTCGAAAATTTTTAGCAGTAAATCTTATTCGAATAACTCGAACGAAATAAAAGTGTTAGTCAATTGTTCGATTAATTTCAAAAGCTCAATTTCGATTAATTGATTAATCGAACGATGGAAAAGACGAGTAAAATACATACCCTAGTAGGATCCCAGCAAAAACTATGCTTACTGGTAGGCAAAAAATTATATGAGGACTTAAGTCATAACTACTTACAATTTCACTCGACACTTTGTTTTTTTTGTGCCTAACTGGGATACGAACCAGTGTTCGTACAGATTTGAAGACAAGCACTTTACTCACTCAGCTATTGTTTACTTTTAAGTTTAAGCGACAAAAATTAGTTATCATATACAAACAGAGGTTGACTTAAAATGTGCTTGTCTACTTAGCTACAACAAAGTATAACTACTTTCAGATATAGAGAAAAATGCATACTAATTTGATTAAAAACTAAGTAGTAATACGATAAATAAGTACCAGTCATTACTTTGTAACCGATTAAAAAATACTACCGACTACAAAAAAGACAAAAGTTTTTGCTGGTATAGCGCATTTCGAAAGGTCCTGCGTGGTGCTGCTCCACACTCATGGAAAACTCTTGGGCAGTACAATACTAAATTAAAATAGCGTTATGTAAAAACTTTAGAACCAAAATGCAGAATATAAGGCCCCTATTATGATTCACAACTAAATTGATAGTTGAGTCGTAGTTGTCAAATTCTTATTATGGAATACAACTTCATAAAAGCAGTTGTCTCAGTTTTTATCAGTTGTGTTTTGGTTTTTATTTCGACTATTGTGTTACTTTTAATTACATTTAAAATGGTACTTTTAGGCGCCAATCTATCCCATTTGTCAACCCATATTGTTGCCATATCCATAAAATATAAAATCTCAAGAAAAAATAGTGAGGCCAAAACTAAAAATATTTAAAATATTTGTGATGGCTACTATTTCAAAAAACAGAGAGTATAGATAAGAACCTTTTTTCGAAAATTTTTCGAAGACAACTAAAATTAGTTGTGAATCATAATACAAATAAAAAATGGTTGAGTTGGGTCGTAGTATTGACAACTCAACCTAGTAGAGCTGTGAATCATAATAGGGGCCTAAAATTCGAGATGATCATTCTAGTAAATGAAACCAGCACTTTTTGTGAAATAAGATTAATACATACCTTTTTCTATTTTTAAAAAATCATAAGTATAAGTTCAAGTTCAAATTATATTCGTTTTCACTGATCCATGGGAGAGGGAAAAGAATTTTTCACCGCCTAAAATTACTAAAATATCCCTGATTTCTGTTGCATTGTCAAGAAAAAATTTCAAACCCTATATGTTTCATTTGAAATTTTTCCTATCAAGTGCTTAAGCTTGATCCACACCTGGTGCTCATTAAATAAGTTACGATTAAATTTAAAAGGATGAGATATTGCATTTTAATTTGTTATGTAAAGCTATTAAGTAAACAAAATACCTACCTCAAGTTTGATTGATCTTTGCTGCAATCAAAATTAAGTGCTGCATTAAAAAAATCTTTTCAAAAATTTGCATGTTTTATATTTTTAACCTTTTTAAAAAAAGTTTTCATATAAATTATGTTAGCATGTCAATTTTATTACTCATTCATTTTGTAAACTTTAAAAGAAATCTGCAATGAATATTGCAACATGCAACTACAGATTGTAAAAACCATTATGTGTCATTTATTATAAAAAGAAAAATCGCAGTTGCAGTAAACAAGTTATTGCCATCGTTATAATATGAATACAAACAAGTGTCTTTAATATGCTTCAAATAAATGTAGCAAATTCGACTTGAAAAAATAATAACTAACTGTCTCTTTCTGACTGTATGAAATACATAAATATATATTAAGCTGGACATTGAACAATTGTACAACAGTTACTCGACACCAGGCAAAACATTAAAATCACACTTTCACTTTTGGTACTCGTAGTCGTCATGTACAACAGCAATCTGCTGCTCATTCAGGCCAATGGACAGTGTCAATTTATTTAAACCGTAAACAATATGAAAAGTGCGAATAAATAAATTAATTAACATTGCAGACGTCAGATATCAGACAACATAAAGCAAGAAGAAGAGTAGATTTAAAACCAGCACATAATTTAAATATTATTACATCACCATCGTCATCGTACAATTACATTTTTTTTAAATTCAGGTGATGATACTCGTACTCGAATCACGAATTTATTTAACATTAACCTTTTAAAACCATTGAATATAATTATATTTATAACGGAGGAGGTTGTTTGTTTTTTATTTTTTACAATTAAAAAAATTTGCAAAAAAAATTGCATGACTTTTTGCAATTTTAATTAAACAATTTACAACAGCTTTTCAACCAATACTTGCATTACAATTAAGGATTGAGATCAGTTGTTCAAGAGCAAGAAAAATGGCTTTATTTTTTATAAAGATTATTTAGTTTCATTTCTTACTTTCAAATTATTTCAATGTCTTTTTTAAATTTGCTTAAACTAAAGTTGTAAAGTTTCGATACTTTTGAATACTCGATACTTATTCAGAATTGATTAGAGATGCCAAACTGGACTGGTTTTGTAAATCCCGGGATTCGAGATTTCATAATTTCAAATACTGGGATTTTTCAGGATCCCGGGACTTATCAGGATTTCGGGATTTTTCTTTTTTAATAAAACACTCAATTTATAAAGTAAAATATTTTTATTATGTGCATTCTTAATAACAACTATAAAAAAATTAAAAAAGAAAAGCGAATTTTAACAAATTTTAATACAAATTTAAATATTTTACTGAATAGTAAAATATAAATTTGGGAAAAAGGACGTTACAAAATAAAATTTAATTCATTGAAGTAGGATCTTAGAAAATAAATTTGGTACAACAATATTTAATCATATTGCTCCCCTAGCGATCGAAATTTCATTTCCTTCTATTACTGAGTTATCCGTTGAGCAAATGACTGGTCAACTAAATGACTGGTCCACTATGACCAGGTATTCAGTCAATAAAAATTTTGTTACCTATTTATAATAGCTTTTGTAGTTAGTAAAAGCACTCTAGCATGAGCTCTGATGACAATTGCCATGAGAGGTGAGATTTCAGAGCTGCTGGGTTATCCGAAAAGATAGCTTTATGTGAGCGCTTAGGACTTTTATTTAAAATAATGACGGCTCATGTTGCAATTGTTTCACTTTCCGCCTGAAACACCGTAAACCATTTGCACATGGAAACAGATATTTTAACATTTGGTCCAAAGACTCACGCGGCAGCACGGGGTTTTGGATCTATCTGCAAACCACCGTATATTTCTAGAATCCACAAGTGAACCAACATCCTCACACGTAGCCTTGGGCTCCCTAAGCGGAAAGATAACATAATATTTTGCCGAATCTCAGTTCATGGTTTATGATGCTATTCGGCATAGCTTATAGTTCTCTTTAAAATATTGTACTCATGATCGATGAATGCTTGTTACCAGCACAATGAATAGAATTTCCAAGACTTATCCTCTAAGCAGCCACTGCTACAGAGGATCTTATGAAGATCTGAAAAGACGTTGGAGTAAGGGCTGAATGGCAAAGACTGGACATATCCTCATTACACCGGTAGCAAGAAGATATGCCAACATCTTGACCTTGCATAGCTTAGTAGCTTCTACAACCAGCCGAATTATTGGCCACCATAAAATCGCGACGTACGTGGTAGTCGGTCTGATATTCAGGCATGTTCTGTGTTACTTGCGGAATAAAAGTTTTCGGGGTTGTCATAGCATTGTTGTTATAAATAATAATTTGCAACAACAATGCTTTTTTAATTTCGAACATACCCGTATAATTTCATAAATCCACATGATAATTTTAGGGCTCATACTTCATCCAGGTGCATACAGCACAACTCTAGAGGCTTTTTGTATAAATAACTCTACATAGGTATTCCAAGTCAGCCGTCTGCCAAGAAAATCACATAAATACCTCACATCCATAGAATAAGAGATATTGTATCCATTTAACGATACTATAGCAAAATCAAGCATCATTCATGTCGCCTGAGAGTACACAGCGGAACTTTCCATTTACCATAATCGGCGTATCCAGTCAGTTCATGTCCACTTTCACTACGAACGTGGAGAAGTTCGTCTATCACTACCGACCAAGGGAGTGGAGATAGAGAATACCCTTTGACAACCATAATACATTTAAATTCATAAATTAGTGTTACAATTCTTACTTTTCATTAGGATTGTTTTGTATAAGAATTAAAAAAACGTAATATAAATATTTCGGGACTCCTCTGGATTTTTTTTTGACGAATTCCGGGATTCGGGAATTGCTAATCCCGAAAAATCCCGGAATTTTCGGGATCGGGATTTCGGGATTAGCATCCCTAGTATTGACTCAATACTACTCAATACTTTAACGGTTTTCTTGAATTTATGAATGAAAATAATAAAAAAAATTAAAAACTGCATTCTTATTCGGGAAAATTATATGTACAGTAATTTTGAGTTAGCTGCACAATCAACTTTTCATTATTTTTTTATGCAGATAAGTCAAAAATACTGTTAGCTTAAATGTACTTATCTGCCTTAATGTGCGCGTACACACAATTATTTAATGTGTGCAGCTAGCCTTAATTTTTTATATGAAAATAATTAAAAACTGCCAGAAAATATGTTAAATGTGCAGGTATACAAAGTGCATTTAAAAAAGGATTCTGAAGAATAATCACAAAAAACAAATATTTTGTGCAGCTAATAGTAGTAATAGTAGAATAGTAATAGAAATTGCACTTAAAAAACTAATTTCTATGGGATTTTAAGGAATAGTCACAACTGATAATAATTTTGTGCGGTTAAGTCAAAAGTGCTCTTAAACAAAAGGCAGTTAAATCAAAACTACTGCAGCTTATTAATTGTTTAACATTCAAATATAGTACACTTTTATTCTGTTTCACTAGGTTTTAATTAAGTTAAAGTTATATTTGTAATTCAGTAATTTGTTGTACTTAATATTTTAAATTTCTGAACAGTTTCAGTCATACTTTACAAAATATGTTTTTCTAAAAACACAACGCTGAAAGTATTGAGTAACTACTTTTAATTATCAAGTATTAAAAAATAGACCGGTATTGAGTACTTTAACAACTCTAGCTTAAATTTATTTTTAGTGGTTTAATTTAATGTTGTTAATATGTATAGAAATGTGATAATAAAAGTCTACTTTTACAGATATTTATTTAATCACACTCTGATTATTCATAATCAGACATTTGTTGTCGTTTGTTATAATTATTAACACATTTGTAAACATGTGGCTTATATCTTTTTTTGTTTGTTTGATCATTTTTGTAACACAAAAATTGTTAACAAAAAACGCTCATACCCCAGTCATTAAAATCGTATCTTTTCTTAGCTTTTTCTTGTACTCCATATAAAAAATTAAAGCTGCTGGTGTTACTAAAAACTTAATAGAGTGTTACAAATGTTACATGAATTTATATGTATGTACTTTGCTTATGCTGGTACACCGAAAGAATTTTCTTTATAAATACTGTGAATTTCGTTTTTGAATAAAAAATGCAATTTTTTATTAAGATTCAAACAAGGCCATGATTTATTGGATAAATGAAAAATTTTTCGTTAACATTATTTTGATGAAAATTTCATAAAATAAATGAAATAATTTCATTGATCCAATGTAATAATTTCGCTAAGCTAATGAAAATATTTGACTATTTTAACTAAATTATAGCATAATTTTAATTAAATTATTTTAATACTTAAATATAATTTCATTATTTAAATGAAATTGTTTCATTATTTTAATGAAACTATTTCATTGTTTTAATGAAATTATTTCATTATTAAGTAGCATCATTAACTTGAACTGTTTTATTTACTATTTTAATTAATTAACAATTCAATACTACAAATAGGAACGATAGACAAAAGTGCACATCAGAAAATTTTGTTTTGTAAAATTTCACATGCATTTCATTTGAATTGTGAAAAAATCTAACAAAATCATTGGACTTATGAAGCGAAATTCTTTCAGTGTAAGATATATCAAACATAAAAAGCATACAAGGGGAAGTCGAATAAGTTTTTGCAACATCATTATAAGGAGCATTGATTGAAAAACGAAGTAACTTTCTCAAAAATATCGATTGCAAAAGGCGACACTCAAGTTTTTATTTTTTAAATATTCGAACAAACAAACAAACAAATGCTTTTTGGCTTAATTGTGTCCTTAAGAGGAATATGCGATAATTTTATTTCCTATCTGCTTGTTTATGAATAAATTTATAAATACAACACTTTATACTACATAATAATGAAACCACTATAATTCCTTTACTAATTCCAGGCAGTCTTATAACCAAATCCTGGCGCTCCTATATGGATGAATTAGATCAACAAGCTAAACAATTCAAATCCAATGCCGAACAAATCGAAGTGGTTTGTGATAAATTGGCCCACTTGTCGCAGGATAAGCGCAAGGCCAGAAAAACCTACCAAGAAGAACACACAAAAATAGCAGCCAGATTAAATCATGTAAGTTTATTTTTTATACTTAATTTCAATATAATACAATATGTTTTCTTAATAAGTATTAATTTGAAAATTCTGTTCAAAGAATCGAATGCTTGAATGCACCTGTTTTGTGTCTTTCAACAATTACGAGATTTTTCTTTCTTATAAACAATCTAAAGAAAGCACAAAAATTTTCAAATCAATAAATAAAGTCTGCAAATAGGAAAAATAATCAATAAATAAATATTAACAACTTTCTGTACGCCATTTATTCACAAATTGTCAAATGTTTTGTAAATAATTTTCGTAAGAAAAAATACGACAATGCTGATTGAATTTTTATTACTATTGAAGTTCATTTTGTTTTTTTTATTTTTGCATTATGCATTTACTATATACATACAGAGAGACTTTTACAGACATACATATAATTTTTTATTGAATGGAAAATTCATTGAATTTTTTTCCTTCCATTTGTTTTGAAACCACAGAAATGCAAGGCGCTGCTACAACGAATTTAACATATTTTTTAAATTTGTTTTAAAAATAAAATACATTTGTATGTACATTAGGTTGACCATTAGCTATATGGCGTTTTTTTTTTGTCAACTATCTTTTACTTTTACCCCGAGTTTGGTAAATATTGATGACCAAATTATCCTATCAAATTTTCAGATCAATCGGTTGGGATAAGACGTATGCCGCTAGCCCGCTGAAATTTAGGAAATACCGTAAAATTTAATTTTCTTGCCTCATAACTTCAAAAATATTAATTTTACAAAATATGTATGAAAAGAAAATGTTACTTGTGAAGTTTACAACAAAACAGCTCATATTTCATTAAAATCGAAGTACAACTTTTGATTTTATTCATAAATGACAAAAATTGCTATTTTCCTACAACACACACACACACAGAAATTAAAATTTTGCTGTTGCATGAAAATCTTCACTTTTATCAAGTGAGCTCCCTCACAATTAATTGTGAATAAAATCAAAAGTTTGTGAATAAAATCAAAAGTTTGAAAGTCAATTAACAACATAAGAAAAACTTTATTTAATCCAATATTTCGCTTTCTCTATGGAAAGTTTCTGCAGGGATATTTGAGGAATAGTGTTACAAATAAGAAATGTATGTTTTGAAAGTTTTTTGAAAACATACATTTGTTATAACACTATTCCTCAAATATCCCTAAAGAAGCTTTCCATGAAAAAGCGAAATATTGGATTAAATAAAGTTTTTGTTATATTGTTAATTGACCTTCAACTTGAAGATTTTAAATAAAATAATTTAAAAAAGGTCGAAGAATTAAAATAATCCATAAAAAATTAAATTTCGACAACGATATCTCTCGAACCCCTTAACCGAATAAAATCAAATTTGTGGTATCCGACATAGTTTTTCAAGTAAAAAATCGATTTAACAAGAACTTTTCGAGCTATTAATATAAAGCGCTTTTTTCCAAACTTTTCTTCAACGATATCTCTCAAATGAATCAATCGATTTTAATAAAATGTTCCGCAGTCGACGTCGTTTTTTGATCTTAAAAGTTGGTTAGATTTTGGATTCGATCCGCTTAGAAGTTTAAAATTTATTGGACAAAAACTTTTTTCGAAAATTTTATTTTCGAAATTTATCGAACCGAATCGGTACATAGTATCACCTGGCAGTTTTTTTTAATACTCACCAGTGTAGCGTATGACACAGAAAGAAATATAACTTTTAATTTTAAGGGAAACCCTAATGTACATATCGTTACTTTAATTTACAAAAGGCGTATCTATCATATAAAAAATTTTTAAGTTTGAAACAAAAAACTTAATAAATAAAATATAAAAAAAAGCTTACGTATAGTTTTAGAACTATAAGAAATTTAGGAAAGGGTCCAGCCTACATATTTCATAGTTCTTAAAATGTATATAATACTGTTTTGTAGTTATTTTATTATGTTCTATGTTTCAAGCTTAAAATTTTGTATATGCCTTTTGTGAATTAAAGTAACGATATATATACTATGTACGGAATATTGTATTTACATGAATATTATTGAAATAATATTTTTATAAAATATAAGGAGGAAGGACAAGTTTTGTGCTGTATTTCTTGGTCTAAAATACCTCTAGAGCGAAGAGAACCTATCACGAGACAAGTAAAGTGACTTATTTTCAAGGACTATTAAACGGTTGGAGCTCTGAAACTTAATCCAAATTTAGGGTACTTGTCCTATAGTGGTTAACTTGATAATAGTCAACTTTCTGCACTTAATATTTTGGATTTTAGGGTATTTGGTTAAATTTTTTGTTTTAGTTAAGTGACGGCCCGGGAACATATTGTACTACTCCCATTTCCACCAGCCATATGACAGGTACGTTGAAGATAATTGGTACAAAATTTCTTGCAGTTTCAATAGCGAAGAATACAAGACTTCTTATTTATTAGTTCATCATATACTTAGTAAACAAATTCTGTTAATGTTATAATTAAACGATATTCCTTAACGGCTTTTGTAGAGCTTACAACATTCAGTATTAACTAGAGATGTAACGAATACCGATACCGATACCGATATATCGGCGATACTTCAGATTTTCCGATACATCGGTATCGGCGATATTTTACTGTCGATACGACGATACGAAGAAGTTCTTTTTTTCGATTACTTACCAATCACCGAATTGGAAGCGATGCTAGGACAAATTTCTTTTTCGGTGTTCTATAATGATTTTTCAAGGAAAAAAGATAAAAAATTACCCATTTGCACAATTTCTTTTATGCGAACTTAAACTCAAAACTTTATTTTCATGTAAATTTAAGTGAATAGATATAAACTTAGAAGACTTTTAATAATTAAGCTATTAAGTTATTTAGAAGAATATTAATTGATAAATGTTCTCTAAAAAAATCGATTTTTTAAAAAGCATGGCGAGTATTTTTTTAAATTATAAAGGAAATAAAAATTTTTTCTTGCTTTTCTACTAATTATCTGCATATTTTTAATATAGATTTTTTGGAAGCAAAGAAAATGTAGCTCCTTAAAAATTACTTCCAATTTTTTATACTGGGTTAAAATCAATTTTAAATATTCTCCCTTACAATGTAATTTTGTGTAATAAAAAATTGCACTTGAGTTTTGTTGATCTAAACTTGAACTCAATTTCAATATTCGTATCGGTATCGGAATCGGTATCGGCGATATTTATTTTTAAATATCGGTATCGGATCGGCAAAATGGCGTATCGTTACATCCCTAGTATTAACTCTCTTCAGAATATTTTCATAGATAAATTTGTATTCATCAAGTGCATTCTTTTCCTTAACCAAAGAAAACAACAAAAATAAAACAAAAGCAGCAACAATGTCTGAATTATGACTTTGGTACGTGGCCTGGCCCATTTGCCACAATCAAAAGAATCTACAAAAATTGTATTCATTGGGTTTCATTATTTTTAATATTGCTGTTGCTGCTGCTGTAGTTGCATTTACTTCTTTATGATTATTGCATTAAACCGTTCATTCTATTGTTGTTGTTGCTGTCGTTTTATTTTTATTATTTTTGTAAAAATTTAGAACCGTTGTTGCATTCTTAAAAATTAATTTTTTTTTCAACTTATTACAAAAACAAACGCGTATGAAAATTATTTTCGCTGTCATGGCATTTACCAGTATTGAAGCAATTTACTTATTTATGTAGCCCCAACATTCGGCGAAATTTTTTTATAGTAAATTAAATTAAATTTTTCTTGTTATGTATTTTATTTTTCTAATTCATAAACTTGTACAAAATATTTAAAATATTTTTTAGCTTATTGGAAACAGAGGAGTGGTATATTGGCGTACCAATACATAAATTAAAATTTTTTCAATAGCTGTTAAATAAATACATAACACATAAGTATGTAGTGGCAGCACAAGAGTTTTTTTTGTCGAACTTTTTTATTTCATGGGAAATCAGGAGTTATTCTGATTTTATCGGCATACGGGGAATTCATGTTTATAAAAAATTATTTAAAAAATTTGTGCAATTTAGTACTTTAGTTGATTTATTTATTCGTAGATTTCTTATTCGATTTTAGCATTTACATATTTTTAGTTTTGGTGGACTTTTTCCTGTTCTGGAGATTTTTTCTTTTATGGCGATTTTCTTTGTATCGCCGTTTCTTTTACGTTCTGGCGAGTTTTGAATATTTTTTTCGTATTAATGATTTTCCAACGTACACAGCAGAACAGAGTAGCGCCACTTTCGGAAACTGCTACACTTCCATCGTCAGTGCCTCACGTGTATTTTGCTGATCACCACTTATCAGTTGGTTCTGTTGAATGTGATTTCAACTCTTAAGGTGGGTCCACAGCTGTAAATGTTTGCGTCGAACGCGTTCGCCGCAAATATTTGCGGCTCATTTTAGTTATAGTGGACGTGTGCGGCGCACAGAAACGACGCAAGAATTTTCGTCATATTTTTATTGTTTTATCATATGCTTGAGCGGGTAGACGTACAAATTTTCGTGAATAAATATTTGTGTGATAAATATTTAAAAGCTCGTCCACATCTACAAGCTAAAATTTGTGCCGCAAATATTTTCGGCGAACACGTTCAGCGCAAATATTTTTAGATGTGGACCCATCCATCTTTATATATACAACTTTGTCGTGAAAAGTCGTGAAAATTGAATACGAGAATTAAATCGCTTTTAAGTTGACATGAAACTGCACTTTCCCAGTGTTGCCGTCGGCTGGTTTTTCTTCATTCCCATTTTTCTGATTTTTTTTTTTGTTCTACTCAAGTCTAACTTTTTCCGTTTTATACTTCAGTATATATGAACATGTAAACATGTGAAAAGCTCAAGCCAGCAGCAAATTGTTATTAATATTTTCCCTTGTTGCTTGGAACATTTCCTTCTGAATATAATAATCAATTTTGATTCACAAGCAAATACGTTCGAAATAATCATATTAAGTGATTTTTTTTAATTTGGCGATTTCTTCGTTTTAGCGTTTTTCCCGCTTACGCGATTATTTTCGTTATATCGAGTAATTCAGTTTTGGGTAGTTTTTTTAAGTCTAAGCGATTTGGTTTTGTTCTTGCGTGTTTTTTTTTTCGTTTCGGCTTTGTCGATTTATTTTTGTTTTAGCCGTTTTTTCCTGTTTGTAAAGTTTTTCCGTTTCGGTTATTTTTTCCCGTTTTGGCGTTTTTTTTTTGTTTAGGAGTTTTTTCGTGTTTGCCAGCACTTTAGCAATTTTTTTTTCAGGCGTATCAGGTCATAAAAAGCCAGAAAACATGGTTACATACATATAAGAAGAAGTATATTGTTTGCTATGAGGGGTGTGCTTCAAAACAGGCATTTGGAAATCGGTTGATTTCCACGAAAGAGTTAAACTAAAATGCTGAATTATTGCAGATATTTAATTGGTTCTAATGTTTTAAAACTTTAAGATATTTTATAAAAACGTATCTTCGAATGCTCCAAATCGTGCAACAAAAATTTTTTTGTGTTTGGGTGATCCGATATTTTGCGGTTTATATTGTTAAATATGAGATTTAGATAAAAGTCGGTAAGGCAAAAGCTGTTGGAAACTTCATAACAACTTTTTCGAAGCAATTTGTTTTGTAAATATATACTATATTTATTAAGTTATGAAAGCATTTGCTCCAACTTTGGTGGGCGTGCTGCAGGCCTTAATCTCGGCTAATTGACCTGAATTTGTTTAAGGTAGTTTTTTATACTAGTGTAAATATGCCTATCGAAATTTTAATACAATTTAAAGCATAAATTTAGTCTAGATGTTCCCTGGAATTTATGTTTAAAAAATGTGAATGAAATATGAATGAGTATTAGCTTATATATGTATTTGTAATTCTCATTTCTTGTTTGAGAGTTTTTCTATGAGCACACGAGTTGGAAAACTTTTCAAACATGACGGTTAAAGATCTACTGATACGTTAACTTTAACAACAACAACGAGCTGCAGCCATATAGATAGATTAGGTTAAGTCACAACAAATAAATATATAATGTTTATTTTTAATAAATTTTTTTTTTCAACATTAAAAGTGATCAACTTATAATAACTGGTGCCCAACGTGGAGCCCAATACAAATTGACATTTTAAATACGTCGACTGTAGCAGTCTTAAAATAGAATTTATTTTATAAGTAATTTTTATTGGGAATTGCTAAAATTTAAGTTTTTGAATTTATAATCGCACTATATGTAGTTCCTATGCGCAATTCACTGTGACTAAATGCAGATCGTCAGGGAACCTTTACCCAAAAATCTTATAGAAAAATTAAAGATATTGTAGCAAACTTTTTTTTAAATAAATAAAAAGCTTAAACAATATCAAAGTTTTAGCATTTGGGACACGTCCATCCATCATCATCTGCAATCCACAATTTTTCGAATATATTTTCAGTTTAGTGGTGAATATGTTGATGATTTTCATCGCCTTAAAAAGCGTTCCAAACCGGGAACTCGCCATACAGAATCAGCAGCGGTATCGGCAGGTTTGTAAGCGCCGATTTAAAAGGAATCGATTTAGAAAAATTAAATCCAATTATAGCAAAATTTGTTCAGACTTTTATTTAGTTTTCTATCTTTATGGCTTAAAATATAATTTCTGAACTAAATTTATTATATACAATTTAAAATACATCAATTTATTTTTGGAAAACAAGAAATTTACTTGAACTCAGTTTACAGAACAACAGGTCTGTATAATAGTAAAAACCTGCTTTTTTGAAGCAGTTTTTTTTACTGGGTAGAAAGCAATTGTGGAAATGAAGCCCTAATTGTGTAAATCACGTCACCAAAGTGAAATTTATATAGAGAACAAAAATAACATTTCAAATATTTTATAAACTTGTTTTGTTTTTTAACCGCCTTCAAAAAAAGGAGAAAGGTTATCAATTCGTAATGTATTTTTTTATGTATGTTCCCTCAAAACTCCGCTATTTATGAAGCGATTTCAGATTTTTTTCTTTATCTAAAAGGATGTGCGCGAAAAAATGGGCATAGTCACGCCTATACAAAGTTAATTAATTTTCAACTACATACTCCTACTCAAGCGATTCTTATGAAACTTTCCACACATATTAAGTTTCTGTTTGAATACTACATCATTATTAAAAAAGTTGGCAGTGCCACGCCCATGCAAAGTTTATATTCTTTTAAACAACTTCTACTAGACCGATTCTTGTGAAACTTTATATACACCTTTAATTATCGTTACAATACAAGATTATGTTTAGAAACGTGGGCAGTCTCACGCCCACTACTATTTTAACTACTTCTACTTAACCGATTCTTATGAGACTTTGCAAACACATTTAGTTACCGTTACAATACGTCATTGTGGTTAGAAAAGTGGTCAGCGCCATGTCCATGAAAAGTAAATATTAATTTTAACTACTTCTACTTAACCGATTCTTATGAAACTTCGCGCACACAATTAGTTGTCGGGAAAGTACATGATGATAAAATATGGGGGGCACACCTATTTTGTAGCCGGTTTTTTTTGCAAGAATTATCATACAAATTTTAAAAATTTTTGAAAGGCAAAGCGCCGCTTTAATTTCTATGCGTTTGTTTGGTGAAGAATTTAGATGAAAAACAAAAACAAATTTTTTAAAATTTGTTTTTGCTTTAATATAAATTTCACTTCGGTGGTGTGATTTACACAATTAGGGCCGACAAATTTTATTAAACATTTTATTACCATTTTATGAAAAGTCATGTCATATTTACAATATTCATAGCGAATAGAATATTCTATTTAACTAAAATAGTCAAAGAAAACCTATTGAATATGAATTAAAACGTATTGCCATTACTCACATGTATATTTTCCGTTTATAAAAATAATGTAGTTTTATATTAAAACTTATATTGACGATCACTTATTTATCGTGCTTAAATACGAATATGTAAATATGAAATTAATACCTGCACTTAATGTGTGGTTAAGAAAGAATTCTGAAAATAAATTCCATTTAAACAAAGACAGAGCAATAACTTTTTGCGGTTTTTTTTGCAAATATTTCTTTTTCTTTTTTCATTCATATTGAAGTATTTTCTATAAATGATATTGCTGTGCAGTTAAATATTCATTAAACAAAATATTACAGCATATTTTAACAAGAGCATAAATCCATTAACCAGTCCATATGGTTTGAATTAAAATAAATGCATTTTGTAAAAGTATAAAAACCTCACTTCCTCCTCGTTTCACTGCCTTTTCGACCACACTTCTTAAGAGTATTAAATTCATACATGGCCCATTAAATGTGAACACTTTGCTTTTATTTATTTCATGGTTGCCTTAATTTTTAGTTTTGCTTTGTACTTTTTTTAATGTATTTTTTTTTGGGGGGTTTTTAACAATGACCTGCTAAATTGTTACTTAAGCTCAAAATACCCAATAAAAAATCCTCCCCTTTTGTAACGAACAACAAAGACAACAATCTTAAGCAATTAATCGTTTGCAATTTATTTATAACAATGAGACATTGAGACAGACGGACAGGCATATAAAAATTGTGTGGTTTTTCGACAACATTTTATTGCAGTTAAAGAATTTTCACGGTTTTCGTCATTAATACATGACGTTTTAGTTTTTTCCCCGTTATAATTTCGCAAACTCCACCCAAAAATTTTTTATTACTTTAATACAGCTTTAATGTTCAGATGAAATATTGTGTCTGTTATTTGTATTTAAAGTTATTAACAAAATCTGCTGAATCACATTTATGTTCTCACATTTTGCATTAAATATCGAACATATGTTTCATGGATAAAAAGGAATGAAATTAAGTTTTTTTTTATTAAATTTCGTTTTGCATAAAAGTTTTATAAAATTCGCTGTAAATCATGAAAACCAACTTTTTTGCATCAACTTTGTCTAAAAAAACGTATTTTTAGTGAAAATTTCATGACTTCAAACTGAAATGAGGTAAAGTTTTCAGTGAGTTTCTTTTTTAAAGCAGAATTTCATAAATCATAAACTTGCATTGTCTATTTATAAGAAACTAAACTTTAATGCATTTAAGCAGAGAAAATTGTATAAAAAGTATAGATGTTAAAACTTGTTTGTTAGCTTTAATATTTCATGGTCAATGCTTCTATAAACAACACCATTGGTTCTCTATAGAACAACCAGTGGCTGCCAAATGATTTTTAAATGTTGTATAAATAATCAAATTTGTTGGAAAAGTGAACGTTCTATCTTTCTAAACCTTGGATACAGAAAAAGGGTGTTTGTTATAAGTTTAAAGTGTGTATGTGTCTGCGAATCTGTTTGTGGCAGTGTAGCTCTCAAACAGGTGGTCCAATTTTCATTTAGTTTTTTAACCCCGATTTTCGAAAATATAGTTTTCATCAGATCTCGATGTTTTCAGGTCATGGGAATCTATTCTGACTATTTTTACGATGATGTCCGTATGGGCGTGTGTATGTAATAGGGTATTCATTCAGTAAACCGTTCATCAATTAACCGGTTAATTACTACCCGATTAATCGGTCGGTTAATTTAAAATAGGTTATTTTTGATTAACGGCTAAACCGGATAATTTCAGTCGATTAACCGACGTAACAAATTTTTTTCAATTTTTGTAGTACCTATTATAAAATTTTTTGTGTGTTTAATTATTTGTTTCGTCTCATATACAAAAGGTATGTGTTTAGAAATTATTTTTCAAACAAAGAAGTGCGTTCAGTGATCTTAACTTAAGTAAAACTTCACAACCTTTGGAGGTGGCTATAAAAGAGCTGTGCTACTCTAATTGAACTTGAGGGAAGTATTCAGTTTTTGTTTAATAGTTTAATAAAAGACAATAATACTATTGCCAACGACTTAATTTACTGAGCGACAAATTCAATTAGCTTATACCTCCACTCGGGAGTATTTCCTTATAGTAACAGTGTTTTAAAATACAGTACAAAAACGGAAACTAAAGAATTCGGAAATAAACTTTTTAGCAGAATGTTCGGTGCTGAGATCTGCCAGTACAAGAAATCTTTTAACCGAATTAACCGAAACAATTACCCAGTAAAAAAGTTGCTTCCAATAAAGCAGGTTTCTACTATTATGGAATACAAGTAGCGCTGACAAACCTGCTGATATTGCTGCTGATTTTTGTATGGCGAGTTCCCTGATTGCAGTACTACATTTTTGTTCACAAAAGCGCTTTTGAAGCGCTGAAAATCATCAACATTTTCAGCACTAGAACTGAAAATATATGAAAAAAATGGTTCGATGTGGATTGGCGTCGTTAACGCCATTTTGAATTTTTCTTATTTCTTTTCTTTATTTATTTTTATTAATATCATATTTTTACTTAATGTTTGTTTTTTTATTTATTTTTATTAATTTCATATTTTTACTCAATAATGTTTGTTATTTTAACTTCAACTGGTATCGAACTAAGAACCTTCAGGTTTGAAGTCCAACGTACCAATCACTCGACCAAAAACACTGTTGCAAAATGGCACCAAGAAACTCAAATAAACTTACTCTTCATCCTCGCTTAAAAACCTGCTTTTGATCAGCACTATAAAATCAGCTTTTTTGTATAGGTCGTGTACGAAGCTTTTGTATAAGTAAAAAGAAAATACTTTTCTCGCTTCAAAACCTGCATTGTTGTGACGCTATGAAATCAGCTTCTGAACCAGCTCATATTTCAAGAAACATGAAAAATTTTTACTGGGTTTTAAGTGTTAAGAATTTGAAAAAATTAAAACAGGACATAATGGAAGATTTTATATGGAAAAGGACTGAGAAACTAGTTATTCTGTATCAGGGACTGCTTTGGACTTTTCTACGATAAGCGAAAGAAAAAAAAATTAATCGCTTAAATCCTAAACATTTAAACCAAATTATTTTTCTGAAAGATTGTTTTAGAAGATCTCCTTAAACTATTGAAATAACTAATAAAATGATCTCACAAACTTGTTAATTTTTTAATTAATACATATTTCATATTTTTTGCTTGATTTAGTTCAAGAATTGATGTTTGCTATGTTCTTGTTTTTTTTACTAATAAACTCAAAATAATAAATAATTATATGATTTTTTTTTTGTTGAAATTACTTGATTTATGAAAAAACTTTATTAATCGGCAAACCGATTAATGCCGATATTAACCGATTATTAATCGATTAAGCCAAAACCTCGGTTAATTAATCGAACAATTAACCGATTAAAGCAAAAGCCCGATGAAATGAATACCCTAGTATGTAAACCTCTCATAACTTAAGAACGATCCTAACCAAATTTACGGTATTCAAAAGCGAAAATAAAAACCTCACGTGATATGATGGACCGATTCGATTCGGTAGACTTGAGAATTTTCGACAATAAAGTTTTCGAAAAAAAGTTTTTTCTGAAATAAATTCTAAGCTACTAAACTGATCAAATCCCAAATCAGTTCTCAAACTTGATTGAAACCGGTTGAATGGTTCGAGAGATATCGTTGTCGAAACATTTTGTAAAAAGCCCTCTAAAGTTTTGAGGCCAACAAGGTTTTTCATGCAAGAGGTAGTCAAATTTGATACCCTGTGGCTCACCGTGTGGTTCAACAGGGTGGTCCGAATTTCAACATTCTTACAGCTTGGGTACTCCTCGTATGATTTTTACTTACATCGTTTCGTAATAGGATCTCAAGTTTGAAAGATATACATTTATTAAACTTTTTTCCAATTGGAACCACTGTACGCCAATAGGCGCGAATTGGTTTTTTTTCTCCTGCCAGAATCAGTCTTTGGAACCAGACTATTTTAGAAACGCGTTGATTTTCATTCTGATTTTGACTTAAACCTTCGGTTCGAAGAGACTAAACATTTGTGTTTACTCTACGTTTGTCTTTTGCCAGAAGTTTATTGGAAGTTGTTAATATTAAATATTAATTTGATTCGTATTGCAGATGCTTAAGCTCATTTACAACGCCACCAAATTTTGTGTTAAAGACTTTACTTTTCACTTAAACTATCTCCAAAAAATAAAAGTTTGCGAATTACCTCTAACCTCTTTTAATAGTTTTTTTTTTGTTCTAAAACTAACCAAGAATCATGTTTTATGTTCTTTTTTTCCTTTTTGCACAAAAATAAAACAGAGGTTTATTGTATACGGACTTGCATTGTTGTTAAGAGCCATATGTGTAAAACGTTTTTACTAAACACATACTCCTTCTTTCTTTAGCCATTTATGGGTTTTAAGTTCATTTTTATTTTGATAGTCAATCCGTACAATAGCAGCAAAAACACGAACCCATAATACAAAAATAATATATGTACTACGCTTGTTTTATTTGCTTTTTCTTTAAGTTTCAGAGGCAAAGATACACGAGTTCTATCTACTACATACAAGTTCGTTGTTATTTAAAATAATAAGATACACCGCTCAATTTACTATACATGAATGATGTTGCTTTAGTCTTTGCTTTGTGAAGAACTAAAACAAAAACTTTAATGCTTGTTAATGTGTCTAGGATTTGTTGGGTTTGAGATTATAAAAAAATGAACTGAAATTAGTCAAATCATTTTTTTAATTAAAAAAAAAACAGAAGAAAATTAAAATTGTTCAGGATATAAACTTTAATTTATATATTCTTTACACTATTCTACAATAAAACGCAAAAAATTTTTTAGCAATTCAATCTCCTCTCGAAAATTTCGAATAAACCTCAATTTTAATTATATATCAGTATCACTTTTTGACAAGTCGAAAATAGTCAATTAGTGATTCCCCAAAAAGGACTTCCATTTTTTTACTGGGTATGACACCCTGTTTTACTGGGTATTTATGTGTATTAAAAATTTTCATGATATTTGCAACATTTTCAAAAATGTCATAATCTGTAAAAAGTATAAATTGCAAAAATTTCCAACAAAAGGCGATATTCATTCTAAAAATTAAATCTTTATTTACATTATCGAATTAAAAGAGTCATCAATTTGATTTTTTTTATAAAATCATATTACTCTTAAACCATGGAGTAAAGTGGCATAGACTAGAAACAATGTGTGGTCTGTCTGTGACTCGGTATAGTATGCAAGACACTGTTGAGATTTGTGGTACAATTGTACCAATTTTGGTACAATCGACATATTTCTGGTACAATTTTCTAATTAAAATTTGGTAAACTTCTTTTATTTTATACGTTAAATATTATTCGTTTAGACAATCACCCGGATTATGTATGCCGAAGTCGAATTTGTGACTACCACAAATTGTCCTAAAATATAGAAAACTTTTCTTTAATATAGAACAAATTGTCGTAGTCACACATTCGACTTTGACATACATAGTCCGGCTGAATATCTTCTATTCCTATTAGAGATGGGCGAGTGTCGTGTATTTTTCGTGATACGAACACGCACGACTCAACACGAAGTGTTCGTGACGGAAATTCTGATTTCGTTCGTGTTCGGGTCGTGTCGTGTTGAGCAAACTTGACGCAAAAAAACACGAAACGATTTTCAGATTAAAATGTGTATGAACTAGAGGGCTGCACGAATATACTCGAAAGTACTCGTATGTATGTTTGTGTGTGTATGCATGTATGTTTTTGTGTAGATGTGTGTATATATGTATCTATATATGTATATTTGATCGTGGCTATGTATGTACACACATATACATGCATGTATACATAAGTATATACATAAGAACATTCATCTATGTACACACGAAATTCATACGAGTACATTTTACTAATACATTTGAGTACACTTTACAGACCTCTAGTATGAATGCAGAAGCTCGCCGCACAAGATTATTGAGCGAAATCGTGATAAGTTACTGTTTCTCAACAAAAATATGTAAATACAAATAGAACACAAAACGTTAAAATAGAACAAAAATAGTCTTTGAACACAATTTTTTGTTTGTTTTTGGATTTGATTTCGTGCGTGTTTTGAAAATTTTGGGCTGCGTGTTTCGTACGTGTTGGACATCCGGGATTCGTGTTAAATTGCCTGGTACGAAAAATATTGAAATTACTTTCGAACTGCTTTCAAGATATCATCCATACGTTTGTATTTTAGACTTCTCAGGAAGTTGTTATTAACAACATCCACATAATTAATACAAATGCTATTCTACTTCCATAATCTTCTCTGCTATTCCCAGATTTATTTTATGTATATGTATGTTAGCTTCGCGCCGTTGTTTTTGTAGATGATGATGTGGCTGAGGTAGTAAACGTATTGACTTTTCAACAAGTCAGGAAATAAGATTCCTACTCGTGCCAATCGACAAAATATCAACAAAATAAATAAAATTTTCAAATACTATTCATTAATACAACGAATAATATATTATCGGAGTCCGACAACACTAGTTCACAAATTTTCAACTTTTTGCGATCACCTCAAAAATGAAATTTTTTCTAGGGTAATTTGGGGTCACTGAACACGAATATGACATTCATTTATTTCTCGTAAGAACCGTTTTCGAGATATTCGCGAAAAACGTTTTTTTGCAATCGTAAAATTAGTTACATCGGACGAAATATGAGAAAGTTACAACATATTTAGTGAACACCTCAAAATTTTAATTTTCATTAGTTGGTCCTCAGGTCAGTACGAGTTTTTGCTTCCATTCCATTACTTTTACTCGTTTGAAAAAGAAAGGTCGACATATCGCATATCAAAGTTACCAAAATTATGTGTAGTTTTCAACACTGTACTCAGATTTTTATAATTAAAAAATTTTTGGAATCGAGTTAGAAAATTTGTAACAGTTTCAAAAACTAATTTTTTCAACATTGCGTAGATCAGTTCAAAAAAAATATCGCCGATACCAATTCCGATACCGATACGCATTTAAAATTGAATTCAAGTCTAGATTAACAAAACTCAAGCACGTCCATTTTTTATTATACAAAATTACAGTGTAGGAGATTATTAATTTTTAAAATGGAATTAACCCAGTATAAAAAATTGGAAGTAATTTTTAAGGAACTACATTGTCATTGCTTCAAAAGAAGCTATATTAAAATTATGTAGATAATTAGTGGAAAAGCAAGTAAAAGTTTATTTAAGTTATATAAAAATTTGTAATTTCTTTATAATTTTAAAAAATAATCGAAATGCTTTTAAAAATCGATTTTTTAAAGGAAATTTATCAACTAATATTCATCTAAATAACTTAATAGCTTAATTGTTAAAATTCTTCTAAAAGCTTATATTTATTCACTTAAATTTCGAAAAAGGGTAATTTTTCATCCTTTTTCCTTGAGGAAAAGTTATTGATTACAACACCGAAAAATAAATTTTTCCTGACATCGCTTCCAATTCGGTGATTGGTAATGTAAAATTAATTAGAAATGATCCAAATTTGCAATAGTTTCGGATCGCGAATTCTACATTTTCATGGCTTCTTTGGAGTGTTTTTTTTTTGGGAATAATGTTTAAAAACAACGCATTGAATTAGAATTTATGGTAATATTAACAAAAATAAATTATTTCTTAAAAAATAAACTCTGAAAAAATGTAAAACGTATCTTCGTATCGCCAGTAAAATATCGCCGATACCGATGTATCGGAAAATCTGAAGTATCGTCGATATATCGGTATCGGTATCGGTTACATCCCTAGTTAAAATCTATTGAATAGGAATCAAAAAAGGGAAGTGCTTGCAATGACAACCCCAAGTTAGAATCATTATGAATGATCCGGATTTTCATTATTTCCGGATCACATTTTCACAATTGTTCTTGTGAATTCGGATGCTAAACCACATGCTGCACCTTTTTAAGTTGAAATTATAAAAATACAGCATTTGAATTCACAAGAACAAATGTAAAAACTGGTGCTCTCACTTTTTTTGTGTTCTCGTTTCGTTTTGCATTCACCTGACTGTTTTCAAGTGAAAACAATAAAGCCCCATTCACACTGTGACAGTAATCACGACAGTTGCTGTCATGACAGCAAAGTCTCAATATCAAATTGGGATTGATAGTGCGACAGTAACAATAACTGTCACAATTTTTCATGAACTGAAATGAACTGCCATGGTAGTACTATTACAACAGTTACTGTCATCGTGTGAACGGGGCTTAAAAATGTGTTTGTTTGTTCCAAAGTGAAAACGAGAACATAAGAAAATGTCAAATGTCGGTTTTTAAAATATGTTCTTTTGATTTCGCATACATGTTATTAATTTGTGTTTTCTCAATTTCAACTTAAAAAGGTGTAACGGTTCGGAAACTGCAACACATACGATTGACTTCTTTCGAAGTTCCTTTTTCACTGGGCTTAAATGTGCCCCTGCCGTTAAACATCTTTCGAGTAGCTCAAGCTATTTTTGTTATGAATTTATGTTTTTACTAGATTGCGAAATTTTTGGTACAATTGATGCAAATTTGGTACAATTGTACCATTGCGACGATACAATTTCAAAATTGTCATATGTCAACAGTGATACAAGAGATTAAATAAATATTGTCTTATTCTCTTATTACACATTGTATAAATGAGTGTTTTAAAACATATTTGCGGTTTTGTATATGATTGTAAATTTAGCGTCTTATACCATTTCATTAACCCACTAAAAACAAATTAAAAGTTATGTGAAATGCAATGCAATTGTTTAAATGTGGCTTTTTAATACATGTTAAATATAATTAAATATAGATTTTCTGTATATAATAAAAAAGTTTTTTTAATATAAAATTCTTGTAATTTTTTTAAATTTAACCCCCTTGAAATGGATAAAAATTTTATTATGGGTTAAATTTTTATTATCGCAAATAAATATTTTCTTTGTATCGTTTTTAATCTCTTTATTCGTAAATATTTTATTACATTATCTAAATATTTGCTTTTGCTATTGTGACTGTCACTGAGTTTCGTTTATGGAAAATATATTCATATCGAAATAAAATAGATAAAATAAAGAGTAAAAGCATATAAATGAACGTACGAATGTTTAACAAATCTATACAATTGAAGCCATAGAAATGCTGAACAAATATTTAACGCTTTAATAGGCAAAAGAATTTAGATTTTTCTATTAAACCGGAAGAGATTTTTTCTCCTTTAACTTACACTCTCACACATGCCATTGTTATCGATGTGTATGCAAAAATAATTAATATTGAACATTTCTATAACGCATTTTCTGCTGCACTTGTTCTCAGCTAAAATGAACAAAAAAAAAAACAGATGCTTTCTAAATTGAATTTGGGCCGCAGAACACGAAGAACAATTTATATATATGTATTTTCAGAAGCGTTTTCAAAATATTCATGATGAACGAAAAATCGCTGTTTTTTAGTTGTTACCAAAACTCTGAATCACTATTTATCTGAATCCATATTAGAGTATCGACTCGATTAATATTTGTTCGATTAATCGAGTAATATTTTTTCATTATTTGATTGAATAATGAAAATAGTTAATTTCGGTTAACGAATAACTCGAACAATTTTTAGTCAATTAATCGAGTAAAATTAATTTCTTAGTGCATTCTTTTTTAATAGAAAAATATTTGTTTAATAAAAATATTATATATTACACTAGGCAACAGCCATTTTGTTATTTGGTTCTAGCATACTTTTTCTCATGGATTTGGACCTACTGAACACGAAAATGAATTTTAAAAATTTTTCTGTCGATTGGTTTGCGAGATACAAATTTTTTAATTTTTTTTTTTTAATTTTTGGAGGTACACTTACTATTTTGAGCATATCTTTAGTCTTCTTTGACCTATTTTATCCTACTACTACTCAAATTAAAGACAATTGAGCCGTCTACAACTTATTCCCAGAAAATTTTCAAATCGGGTTAGTAGTTTTGATGTTGGCGGCTTAAAAAGGTTAAAAAACTGGGTTTTTTTACTAAAAATGTGGTTGAAAAATTCATATAAAAATTCATATAAAATATAAAACGCGATGTTAACAGCGATTTTAATTTTTTTACGTATAGCTGACACTTTTCCAAAGAAAATAAGCCCTTACTTAACAAAATCTGATGACAAATGGCCGACTTATTATTTTTTTGGTAAACGACCGAAATTCCGCTATTTCACGATTTTTTGATTTTCATTATTTGCACAGCTTACCTACCCAACGCAAACGAATAAATACATTTGAACTTAATTTAAAATAAACAAATTAGTCTTCGTATATTATTTTTTAATTTATTTACAGCACTACATGCTCAATGTATCGCACAATTAGCTAAACTAACGAAATTAAATTAAGCAAATCAACGCACAAAAAAAATGAGTAAAAACAAAGATATAAGTGTACATTTTATGCCATGTGGAAAAACTGCTGACTTCTTCTTTGTTTTTTGTATTCGCTGCAATCGGTCTCACGTATTAGGGTCCAAATATAGTCACCCATCATAGCCGTGTCATAGATGCCCTGATAGCGTCGTTCCATAGTCTTCAATTCCTGATGAAAGCGCTCGCCGTGTTCGTCGCTCACGTCTCCTCAATTCTCAGGGAAAAAATCCAAATGAGAATGCAGAAAGTGTATTTTAAGTGACATGTGCACTCCCATGGCTTCATAGTTCTTTACCAGATCCTCAACTATGTCCTTATAATTCGGGCTTTTGTTGTTTCCTAAAAAGTCTTCCTTGCGTTTTCTAAATATTAACTTCTTTACACTCTCACAGACAGTTTTGAAATGCAATTGATAACCGTGTCTCCTTATGTTTAAATATGTATGAGCATGTAGTGCTGTAAATAAATTAAAAAATAATATACGAAGACTAATTTGTTTATTTTAAATTAAGTTCAAATGTATTTATTCGTTTGCGTTGGGTAGGTAAGCTGTGCAAATAATGAAAATCAAAAAATCGTGAAATAGCGGAATTTCGGTCGTTTACCAAAAAAATAATAAGTCGGCCATTTGTCATCAGATTTTGTTAAGTAAGGGCTTATTTTCTTTGGAAAAGTGTCAGCTATACGTAAAAAAATTAAAATCGCTGTTAACATCGCGTTTTATATTTTATATGAATTTTTATATGAATTTTTCAACCACATTTTTAGTAAAAAAACCCAGTTTTTTAACCTTTTTAAGCCGCCAACATCAAAACTACTAACCCGATTTGAAAATTTTCTGGGAATAAGTTGTAGACGGCTCAATTGTCTTTAATTTGAGTAGTAGTAGGATAAAATAGGTCAAAGAAGACTAAAGATATGCTCAAAATAGTAAGTGTACCTCCAAAAATTAAAAAAAAAAAATTAAAAAATTTGTATCTCGCAAACCAATCGACAGAAAAATTTTTAAAATTCATTTTCGTGTTCAGTAGGTCCAAATCCATGAGAAAAAGTATGCTAGAAACAAATAACAGACAAAAGTTTGTTATTTGTGACCTAGTGTTATTTAATAAAAATATTATATATCTAAGTGATTAAATCGCTTAAAACTAAATTACATGTTATTATTACCTTCAGTATCTATCTATCTTCATATCTTTTAACACATTTTAGTCCTTTTTCGATGTGTTGAGTTTAGGAATGGGCAAGTGAAAAAAATATTTGGAACGATTTTCCGTCATACCACGTCAAATTTGGTTGATACACAGGCCGGTTTCGGCTATGTGCCATCTTCAGTGTTCTATTGAATAGAATGACGGAAAATCGTTCAAATTAGATTAATAACTTTTCGTCTAAAATTAGTATGAATTTTAAATCAGCATCAGTACATTTTCGCTTGTAATTCGATTTTTGTCGGCTATTTGTCGGCTGTATAAGAATAAAGAACAACAAAACTAATAACAAGTCACACAACTAAGCACAACAGTGAATTGTAGCAGAAAAAGCTTGATTTGCAAGGAGGCAGAAAATATAAAAGAAAAAAAGTGGACCCACATTCCTACATGTATTTCAACGCGCTGCATCCGAATATGAGGTCCGTTTGGTCCGTTACCCCTCCAACTTCGAGTAAATTACGAAAAACGTTTAAAAATCTGGAAATACTTCTGTTTTTCGCAATTTACTCGAATGAGTAGAGGTAACAGGCCAAAATTTTGATCTCATTCTTTTCTTTTCTAGTGCGTGTGTTTAAGTTAATGTACATATAGTGATCACAAGCAAAAACAATACAAAACTAAATGCGACATTCGTTCTTATTGTTTCTGTTTTGTTTTTGTTTTACTCATTGAAAAAAAAACAAAAAAAAAACGGGAGCAAACGTTTCGTTTTGTTTATTTTCCTACTTTGCTAGGAAGCGCCAAGGTCTAACTAAAGTAGGAAATTCTGCTATTTTTTTATTGTCGATTCATGTCTGTGCAGATAGATACCTTTCTGATAAGTATACATGTGTTATATGTTCCAAAAGAAGTTTCCTTATATATAAAAGAGTGATGGTGCGTTTTTTGGCAAAAATTTGTCGGCTTCCAACTTTATAATTGATTATTTTTCAACTCAGACAACAGGATTTCGTCAATTTTTTTAAACGCTTAATTTTTTATTTTTTTTATTCTTATTTTTTTTTGTTGCAAAAGAAAACTTTTTGAAAATTCATAAAGCGTTAAAAAATCTTACATGTCCGAAATGCCCTACTATTAGACTTCACAGCTCCGCTCCTGAGCAATTTGGAGAGTTTGTATTCAAAACATAAACGGGAATACTTCTCTGATATGTCCATGTGAAATTTTATTCCAATATGACTATTTATTATCCGTTTAGAAATACCTGATTTATTTCCAAAATATTTTGGTTCTGCCCCACTGTGCTTGCCGCACAGTGTTTTTAAGCAAGGAATTTTAAGCAGTTATTGACTAATGATAACTGAATGTTAGTAAAATAAAAAATTTAATTTAATTCAAATTGTTATCAGTTTTTTACATGTACGTACATATTATATATTGCAAAAACCAAACCTTTATTTAGTCTCTTGAAATTTGTTAAGCAATTAACGAAATGCTTAAAATTATAATAAATTTTATTAAAAAGTGAAGGGGAACCCTTTCAGCACTGTAACTTTAAACTTTTATAAAAAAATACTATTTAAAATATTCACTTATAACATTAAAACTCAATTCGTCACTCTCCACAGTTAAAAAAATGAAAATGGCATTTACTAAAGCCATGAATGGTCACACTAATCAAATACTTGAAGAAGTAAGTGTAATCAGTATTATTGACAAACGTTTATTCCATCTAGAATGGGAAGAGAACATACAATTCTATTAAAGAGAACTTTAACTTTCTAATTTAATGACCTTTTGAATTAACTACAAATTAGTTCAAAAGACTTCAAATTATAAATGCAAATCATATTTATACCAGGTACACAGAAAAAACTAAATTTTATTTTCTGTAAAGGAATTCAATGAAATAGTAAATATTTTGTCTAGGAGCGGACCTACAAACAAATTTGTATGTATATATAGACAAAAATATCTCAACAATTTCATTGAAAAAAAAAAAACAAATTGAAAAAGAAACAAATTTTTAAATCTATAAAACAGTTTGTCCAAAAATATTTACAAATTGTAAACAAAACAATTTACTAAATCAAACAAAAAGATTTACTGGATTTTCTGAAAAATATCAAACAATATTTTTGTCTGAATTTATAAAACAATTGGTATAAAACTAACAACAAATATTAAACAAAATAGTTTTTTAATTAAACAAAAATATTTACTGGATTTTTTGTAATATATCAAACAAAATTTTTGTCTGGGTCATCATCATCATCATCCATTAAGCATTTATAAAATTTCACTTTGTTAAATGTGTTCAAGTCTGAATGTTTATCTAAAGACTCTAAAAAAATGAATGACAATTAACGCTATTAACGATATTAACGAATTGATTCACTAAAAAATATTCAGTGAACACACTTGGTACAGTCGCATTTCTTTTGTTATCATTGTTGTTGTTGTTGTTGTTGCTGTTGTTTGTGCGTATGTCGTCATCAAACAAACAATTCATTGATTATGTAAAAAACATGTACTGAAAATGAAATTTATTTTTAGGCAAACTTTTGTTGGAAATTTTTTTGGTGATAATATTTTCTGTGTATACTCTGCCCACTTCGCCTAAGAAAATTCCCTCTTGTGCCAAAAGGCAGTTTGATATCTGAGGGAGAAAACTATACAAACGGTGAAAATAGGCGAATTAATCACTTGCGCTGTCGAGGCCAGCTGATATGAATTCGCCTTATATAAATGTTTTTTTAGTGATCACGTTTGCTTCATCAAATATTTGCTCAGTCTGAACATATACCCTAAGTGCCTTTCCCATATAACAGTTCGTTTTTGTTAATGCTTTTCTGTTACTTTATGGTTAATTTGTATCAAAAAATTAAATCAGTTGTATTTGGTTGTGAAATGCATTCGTTACATTTTATAATTATTTTCAATTGGCCTGCAGCAATAAGTTGGTTTTAGCTTAAACAAAAAAATATTAGTAACGCATCTATGTTTTAAAGTTCTTTAATATTTCGAAAACAAGATACGGACACAAGTTATTCAATTCGTACCAGAGATACACTTAACGCTTCATTTCTTTCCTTTTTTTTTTTGAACAGAGAAAATTACTCGTAAAAAAGCTTTTTTGTTCATTCATCATTTCTCTGTTTATTTGCAACTGTTGATGGTGCTGATATTTCGGACGAATTAGTTGGAGGATGGTGGTGATTCCACATTTACAACTTTAGCTTGATTACAAATATTTTATGCATTTTCAAGTACTGGCGCCAAAAGTTTTTGTAAAATTGAAAATCGTTTGATTTTTTTTATTTGTTTTTGCATTTTTCCCCTCTTCAAGTTGATGTTTTTCACAAAAAAGGGGAGTTTGTTTTCTAAGCGTGTTCTTTTTTTCTATTGTATGGATTTCAACTACAAAGAAACAGTGTAAAATTACTTAGATACGAGTACATACAGAAATTTTCATTTTTTTCAGCTTTGTGATTGCTTTCATGCAGTTCATTTGTGCTCCAGCCAGTCAATTGATATTTCTGTTTGTTATTTAAAGTTTTTTTTCGTTTTTGTTCTTTTTTACAATTTGTTGCCCTTTTCATTTTATTTAATTTGATTTTGCTTTGCCCCCAATGAACTTTTATTATTGATGTCCCAATATTTTTTTTATATTCATTTGTTATTTCTCTTCGAGTACGACTATCTACTTACATTTCATTTCTAAGAATATAATCTATCAAGCATTTCAAAATTGCGAATAAAAGCCAGAAACACTTAAAACACAATTGCTCGTTTTTATTGCGATATCATTTTTATATTGTAGATGATTTACTTCTCGAGTGCATTTATTTATCTGTTGTCTTCTAAAAGCTATTGAAGACTTTAGTGTGTATTTAAGCGATAGCTTTTGAAAATTAATTAATATTAAAAAAGAAGTAAAATGTATCTTTATTTTTAGATTTTGAAAAACATCCCATTTTTTAAATCATCTTTTAGGGGATCATTTTCAATTGCCAATATTTATGAGCAGGGAAACCGGAAATATGCCATAAAAAATGTGTTTTATGCGCATTAAATATGCACTAAAAACTTAAAAATATGCTCCCAAAATGTAAAAAAGTATGCTCTTAAAACTTTGTCATATCGTTTATAATTTATATGATATTCAATTCAGATACCACGAATTATGTTCATATGTTGGTGGCATATACAATAATGTCCAAGAAGATAACGTCCTCGAACATTATTTCCACTTCAAAAAGAAAAGAATGTCCATGGGAATGTCGAATAGTGGCTTTGCAGAGTAAAAGTTTTCTGCCTAGTCAAAAATCTGAACTCTGCGAAGCCACTATTCGACATACCCAGAGAGGAAAATAATTAATACCGTACACAGCCCGGCTATGCAGTCAATCTTCAATCTCCAGAACTATTGCATTAACTTTAGTTGCTCTTTTTTATGGTCATTATTTCCTTTTAAGCCTGGAAATAACGTCCATGGACACTATTTCATTGGACGATATTGCATGCCACCTATATATTCTGGTTCCTTATGGGTACGGGACTCGATTTAACAATGCCAGCCTGGGGCCCGTGTCTCAAAACTACAGGGTGTTTTTTATAGAGGTATAGAACTTCGAATTGAAATAAAACACAAGAAAATCGTTTTAATGTCCATCAATTTGGCTTTATTGGAAGGATAATTTTATGCCATTAATGTTTAAATATGATTTCGGGCATGTGGCCGCCGCGGCTGGCTCGAATAAAGCCAATTCTACAGGTCCAATTTTCAACCACTTTTTCGAGCATATGGGGCCGTATGTTGGCAATAACGCCACGAATGTTGGCTTCCAAGTCCCCTAACGTTTCTGGTTTGTTGGCGTAGACGAGCGACTTCACATATCCCCAAAGAAAATAATCCAATGGTGTCAAATCACACGATCTTTGTGGCCAATTGACAGGTCCATTCCGCGAAATTATGCGCTCATCGAATGTTTCCTTCAATAAATCGATGGTGACGTGCGCTGTGTGGCATGTAGCGCCGTCTTGTTGGAACCACAACTCATCCACATTCATGCCATCCAATTTGGGAACAAAATAGTCGGTTATCATGGCTCTATACCGGTCTCCATTAACGGTAACTGACTCTCCAGCATTATTTCGGAAGAAGTATGGCCCAATGACTCCACCAGCCCATAGAGCACACCAAACAGTCAGTTTTTGTGGATGTAATGGCGTCTCAAGGGTCTCATGTGGATTCTCTTCACTCCAAATGCGGCAATTTTGCTTGTTGACGTAGCCATTCAACCAAAAATGAGCCTCATCTTCGCGAACTGAACTTCGCGAACTGAACCATTATTTTCGAAATAAATTTGCACGATTTGCAAGCGTTGTTCTTTTGTCAACCTGTTCATGATAAAATGGCAAACCAAACTAAATATTAATCACTTGACAGCTGACAAAATGGCCGCCAGTTAAAAAAGTGATGCCAACTTAAAGCTCTATACCTCAATAAAAAACACCCAAAATATACACAAAACAACAACACTTACAAATTTTATTGTTTTGCGTGTATTTTATTTGTAGATCTGTAACTTGTACTTTTTGAGAAACGGGCCCCTAGTCTTTCATCTGTCCGAATATAAAATGTTGGCCAACAAGACACCAAGACCTATTTTGTGGTTCCTATTAGGAACAAATCAACAAAATCGCATAAATAGCTTAAATATCGACAAAATGGAAATTGCTCAAAAAATTCTGAAAACTACATAATTGAAAATTTTTAAGGCTGTGAATAAATGGGGAATAAAGAAGTGGAATGAGGAAAATTTGTAAGAAATTGGGGAAAAAATACATTAGAGTAAGGCTCAATTTAGACCATGCATTAAATGCATGCATAAAATTCATTAATTTTTTTTTTTGGTGGTCGAGCGGGGTAGAGAAGAAAACGGGGCATAAAAAGCAGCATGATTTCTGTTTTCCATGCATTTTTTTATATTCTTCATTAGCTCGATTTGAGTTTTCTCTCATTTTCTCTCTCTTATGTGATTGTGTTATGGTTTTTGTTGTTATGAATGAGTAAATAAAGCAAATTTTGAGAGAAATATATAAAAAAGCATGAAAATAAAATTCATCGTATATATGCAAGAGGTTTTTAGAAGATGTTTTCAAAGATAAATTGAAAAAATTCATGCATAAAAATTCATCATCTAAATTGGGCCGAAGTTTAAAATCGTAAAAGAAAGATTTTTTAAATTTGAAAAAATTTCAGAATTTTCGTTGGCAGAACAGGCTTTTTTCTTTTCTTTCTGTAAATATGCATATTACAATTTAAAAAAATTAAATATGCAAGAAAACAGCCAAATATATCACAAAAAATAGAAAAAATACCCTAAATATGCGACTAATTGTAAAATATGCAAAAACATGCTGTAAAGGGCAAAATATGCAGAAATATGCACTAACAAATCGATGCCAAAATTCTTAGAAAGTTCTGAAACGTATAAATAACTTATTTGTGCCTACACACATCGCATAGGAAAAACATGCAATTGCATATTTGCGGTTTCCCTGTTTATCAAACATATGAACATCTTTAAAGGATGTTTTCTGCCTACTTTGAGGTGTTGCTTACTTGTAAAAGCAAATTAATATAAAAAAACACATGCAAACATGCACACGAATGCCAATGATGTGTTGTAGCGACCTTCAAAAACATTATGTTGTTCCATTCTACTGTGTTGTCAAAATAACTATTAGCTTTTCTTTTCCTTCATTTGATTCCTTAAAAAGTAACAAGAGCAACTGAAAGTTGCGTCTTAGTAATTTGGGGCGCTGAATCCGGTTTATTTATTTGTTTCTTGTTCTAGTTTTCGAGATATACATTTATTTCAAAAAATGAAGCAGTTTCAATTAAATCAAAAAATCTAAATTCGACTGCAATATTTATCCCTAACCGCAAGAAAATCGTAACCAACATAATATTCGATTTTATTTTTTTTTATAAAAATCGATTATATTATGTAACAAGAAAAATGTCAAGGCGTATCACTACATTTTTTATATGTTACGGTCCCCTAACTACAAAAACAATCGAAATTTTAAATTCTGTGGATAATTTTTATTTTTTACTCAATTTAGGATTTTTGAAGAGGCTGCTTCACTAATTTTATCATAACTTTAAAAGGGATTATCCAATTGTATTACAAAGACCACTATAAAACTTGAAATAAAATTTCCTTTAAGCTGTTTCAACAAAATAATTTTTTATATAATACTCGTACGTTTAAATCATCTTAAAACAGAATTAATTTATCAATTCCTAATCCGAAAAAAAATATATTATCTGATATGGAACAAAAGTTATGGGGGTTTTAACGAAATCTGAAACTACTTTCAATGCTGTAGGACTGCTACAGTTTTCAAAATTAAAATAAATAAAATTACTTTTTCGTACTAAAGTCCCCTTTTTAACCTATTCACCAAATTTCATTTAAATCGCTGACCATGAGTAAAATATTAATTGTTTTTTCAAAAACTCATTAGCCCAATTCACAATCTTGTGAAAATGGTCTTGCATCGTAGCATTTGCAAATTGGTATAGTATATTGATACTCATCACTTAACAATTGTTAGTGGTGAGTATCAATATACTATACACAAAAAAAAAAAATAGACAAGAATTATATTCAATAAAACCATGTTATTAAAAAAAATATGAATTTCAATAACATTTATCTTTAACATAATAAAATATTTCGTTGTAAGTATTTCTTTTCCATGCCGGTTATTTCTTTTCTTTTTATACATAAGTACTTAAAACAAGTTGTATCCCATAAAAAAATAAATGGGATATGGCTCAGCTAGAGAGTGTATGCTTTACGTCCGGAAAGCCCGGGTTCGTAATCCAGCCATGTCAACATTTTTTTTATTTTATATATATATTTTTATTTTGAAATAATTTTGTTATCAATATAGGGGAATTCTTTATCACAGGAAATTTGAAAAAAAAATATTGAATACCGGGATTTTTGTTATCAAAAACGAAACTTATTTTTTTCTGTGTACCATTTTGCAAATGCAACGATGCAAGACCATTTGCACAAGATTGTGAATTCGGCTATTGAAACTGATCGCTGAGGGGTATTAGCTTGTTCATATGCGCATTTCACTGGGGCTAAATGCAAATCGTCGGTGAACCTTTACCCAAAAATCTCATAGAAAAGCTAAATACATTGTAGCAAACTTTTATTTAAATTAATAAGTAGCTGAAATAATATCAGAACTTAAACATGAACTCACTGATCAACGATGTTTTTGTTTTATTTTCTTATTTTTTTCCCCGGCGTTACTGCAGCAATCGATAATGGTAGTTATAGCATGGTTGATCTGCATTTTTAAGGGAAGCCTAATATCTGGGTACATTCCCACTGAGTGGGGGGGACAGGTAATCGCGGTATTCATTCCAAAAGCAGGAAAGATAAACCACGGTACCGCGAAAGACTATAGAACAATTTGTTGAAAAAACTGGAAAGACTGGTCACGTCAGGGGACTTCTCTTGCCAAAAAAAATTCTGCAGGGTTCAACATGCCTACCAAAAGGAAATGTCTGTGGAAGCAAGCAGCATAGAAGGCGCTTTTAATAATGTGAATATATTCTCGATAATCGGTGCATTTTGTGAAATTGGGGCGGACCGTATAATCACAGACTGGACGTGGAATATGCTCAAAACCAGGACTATAATTTCCAGTCTGGGTATTAGTACGAAAAGGAATGTTTCTATAAGAAGCACTTTGCCGGGTGGAGTTCTATCTCCACTTTTGTGAAATTTTGGGCGCTAAGGAAAACGGCACTCAGATGGACTACAATGACCAATTGTAGAGTATTTAATACTCTTTGGGCTTCACTCAGTGAAGTTAGGACCAATCAGCTCCTCGCACTTGGGAAAATATTGCTTGCACTTCTGGTTGGCGTCATTACGGAGTACTTTGCGATCAGACTTATGTCGTAGTGTTTAGACTTTACCTATAATGGTCACTGCAGGAGCTGTTTAGACGAAGAAGAAGAAGAGTAAGTTCAACATCTCCGTGACTGGCCGGCTCTGCAAGAACGCAGGCTTGGGCATCTGGACAATCGTTTCCTACACGACCTGTAATGTCTTAGGGATGCACCAGTAGCTGTCCTGTTAGACTTTGTGAAAAGTTATGGTTGGTTCTTAGGAGTCGGAATATCATAAGTTCGTAGGAATGAATGTGTAGGGTGTAGTCCTCTTAGCATCACAATGGGCCCAATAGCTTCCGAGTGTACTCTCTAGCATGCGGACAGCGTCACCTAAAATGGTGTAGATAAAGAATTCAAAGTAAAAAATTTTTAAAATCAAATAAAATATATTTAAAACTAAAAAAGTTAACGTCGAGCAAATGTTTGTCTAAAGAAATCTGTAATCGATGTCATTTTGTTAGAAAATGTTTACATTGTTGACTACAAACATGCATTTGCATGAAAATCTCTGCTCTGGCTATGAGTATAAACAAAATTATTCATCAAAATGTAACAAACAAAACACAAAATCAGTATAATACTTTTTTTTTTGTTGGAGGGCTTTAAACTTTTTATCTTCTGATGCATAAGCATATTTAATCTCCTTTATGCAAAATAAACAGTATTTGTTGCTCCATACACTTCAAATAATTTCAAGATTAAATGAGCTTAAAAACATTCAAAATCCATAGACGCCAAAAAGATAAAACGACAGCCGAAATAAAAAAAAGATTGTTATAAAAATAGAGGATTGTCAGAAAATTTGGCAAATGTGACAAGAAACACATATGCCAAATAAACATTTAAATAACAAACAAGTTTTGTTTCCCCAATAAAAACATTAAATAAAAAACTTTAAATAAAAATGCAACAATTCCTATGACTAAAAAGCACATATTGTAGAAATTTTGTGCAAACAAACAAAAATAGTAGAAAAAACACATACACACACATAAAACTTTGAAATTGGCGACAAAAACTATGTTTAGGGTTAGATTTTTTGTTGACGAAAGAAATTGTGAGAAAATCGAATAAAAACTATAAAACTCATTTTGCAACAATTATGGGTCTGTTATTATATTTTGTTCGTAAACGCCAGTGACGCCACGCCATCCATGCACCAGGCAGTAAATACGATTACTTGTAGATGTGGTATGAAAAACAAACTTCTGATATCCGCCTTTGCAAAAGGTGGCTTTTTACAACTGACTGATTGTCTGTCTGCTAATTTTTTTTTTTAGTTTTCAATTTCGATTAAAAAGCATGGCTGGTAAGAAAATTTATAGGAAAAACGAAAATAAAGTTACCCAGCCATAAATGGAAGGAGTAAAGAGGCCTTCTATAAGGCCTTATTTAGCAGTCTGTAGTACTTCCACTCCCATTACATACTCCTTTCTTTTTTAAACGCGATGTCATGGCAGACCAAGGCTCTCCTCGACCCATTACTCAGCAGGCCTGATAGAAATCTGTTAAAAATGAAATGTAGGTACATTTTTTAATCTGGGTATTTTTATAGCGGCTTCTATATTTTTGATTATCGTGATGTTTTATTTATTTCGAACTCTTTTTCATCCAAAGTAATTTTTTAAACATATGAGGTAGGCTAAATTTCATGTATGTATTTATTTGGAACGAATTGAACATGACGTAGTAGCTACAACATAAACGGCATAATAGCAGCATGTATGATGCCTCTTGTACGTAAATTTCAGTCTTATATACAAATTATTTGCGAAAAAAGAATACGAGAATGTCTGTTATTTCTAAAGAACATTTTTTATTAAACAAAACGAAAAATCTAAAAATATAATACTTCTTCCAAAAGAAACCAGTGTAGAGGCCTTCTAGAAGGCCTGCCTGAGAAGGCAGAAAAGAATTACTTTTGGATCTTAAATTCAGGTCTTGGAAGGCCTGTTTTTTACAGGCCTGTTTAGTGAATGTCTCGAAAGTTTTACCGCTGGGTATGGTGACATACTCACACGACACTCACATGTATGTATGCTCTTGTTAATAAATTTTACAATACTCTGTTAGACAGTTAATGTAGTATGACGCATTAGAGAGCAGTTAGTTATATTAAGAAACAGTTTCTCTTCTTAACGTTTTTTGTTTGACCATATTTTTTTTGCTTTAGTTTCTTCTGTTTGTATTTGTTATGGTCACTGGAAGCCCGGATATCTAAAGTCATGTTAGTGATTGAAGTATGACAGATTAAAATTGTAAGGATATGTGAGCAGCATGTCATGGCCTTCCACTAAATAGTTAATACAAGTCAGTAAGTGACTTAGTTGCTCACTCATTCATTCAGCCACTTTAGATCATTTTTGTGCTACAAGTTGAAGTAAAATAATTGGCACAATGTTGTCAACAGTGTAATTGCAGGTTTTTTTTTTATTACAACAATGTTGTCTCCTCTTGTCTGTTCATGAGGGGAAAATCACATAAGAACTTTTTGTATCCTCCTAGTAAATGATAAAAATCAACAAAATGCAACTATAAACTCCTTTTTCAAAAGAAAACTTAGATTAAACTAAAAAATAAAATAAAAACAAAAATGAACACTCACTAAAAGCGACAAACTTTTACTTCAAAAATATGTAGTACCATATTAAAAAAATATATAATATATACAGTGGAACTTTACTAAGTTATAATAACAATAAAAACACATATTTCTATAAACAATTGTAATTTTAGATTACTAAGAATCACACAAAAAATTTTTTAAATTTTCTTTTGGAATTTACTCTAAATTCAATAAATAGTTTATCGGACTCAAAAAAACCAATTTAATTTTCAGTAAATTAATTCTGAGTTTTTAAATTTTTTTTTGCTGATTATGAAAAAAAATTTGACAAATATTTTATCTGTTTCAGTAAATTATTTTATTTGAATTTGGTTTTTTCATAATGGAATACAACAACAAATTTTCAAAGTTTTTTTGCAATAAAAAAGTTCTAAATTTTAAATATGAACAAATATTTTTTTCTGAATTTACAAATATTTTTTCATATTTTTTTTTTTAATTTCTAAATTTAAACAAATGTTTTGCCTAAATTTTCAATTCCGTTTGTAATTTGTACAATATTCGTTTGCGACCCTTATAAATAGGGAAGTCGAAATAACGATGACCGTCTACCCGATGTTAAAATGCATTTTATGAAGGTCCTAGGTAACATAGGCTCTTAAAGTATAGAACAATCTGCTGGAATATGTGCGAAGAATTATGCTATTGGAAATCAACAAAATTGCTGCATGCATTACTGAGCTATAACGTTTTGCATATTCTACTAAAAAACCTAGCAGCGAGAGTTTTTTTTAAGTCTTGCATGAATTATGGCCCCTATTACCGTTTACAATACACAAATGTTGTGTTGTCTCGGCTACAACACAACATAAGTTGTTTTTCGATTATGATTTACAACATATAGTTGTTTTGTATGTTATTAACGGTTTGCAAAAAAAAAAAATCTATATACATAGTTATAATTTGTATCCATTTTAGGCCCCGATTACCATTCACAACACTTATTATTTTAATGTTGTATTTTGTAAACTGCGATTACGATTTACAACACTTATCGGCAGTGTTGTACTTTTGGTTTTCTGTGTTAATTTAGTGTGATTATCGTTTAAAACATGTATTTTTATTTGCTGTCAAAACTGGCAAAAACTTACAACTGCTCATTAACTGTTGTCTTGTTGCCGTGGCAAGTTGGCTTCCCCCATCCAAGATTTGAACTCGCGTCACTTGAATGGTAGTTAACGCGCTAACCACCGCAGCCATAACAGCTTCAAACTTTACATACGCACTAAAGAAATACCCATCGTATGTAAAATGAATTTCATTTTAATTCAACATGATTTGATTGATTATTTAACGTAAAACTTATTTGAAATTAAAGTTATAGTCATGTTTTTAAAATTAAATGTAAAGTTTGTAACAAAGTTGTTTTAACAGTGAAAAATATTAAATCAAAGAGATTTAAGGTTAGATTAATATTGTTGTGCCTTTCTTCCGACATGGTTTGTTTCAATTTGGAACTATTTTCCGTCACCCCACGTCAAATTTGGTTGATAAACAGACCGGTTTGGGGTATGTGCCATCTTCAGTGTTCTATTGAATAGAATGACGGAAAATCGTTCCAAATTAGATTAATAACTTTTTGTCTAAAATTAGTACGAAACAATGGTAGTTTCAAACCAGCAGCAGTACATTTTCGCTGGTAATTCGATTTTTGTCGGCTATTTGTCGGCCTTATAAGAATAAACAACAACAAAACAAACAACAAGTCACACAACTGAGCACAACAGTGAATTTTAACAGTGAACAAAGCAAATAAACACCAACACACTTAAACGACAAACTATTTCTTATAAATTTAATATAATTTCCAATCCAAATTGCGTCATGTTGATTGTAAATTTTTTTCTGTGTGTAGAAGAACCTTGTAATTTTAAGAAAATTTTGATTTGTTTGTACAGTGCTATTAGAAAAAACTGACTGACAATTTGATATTTGGAATACGAGACGGTTTGCGAATCAAATAAAGCTTGACAAGGGTTATCTCCTCACTATAAAAAAATGAAAAAGTCCTGTATCTCGTTAAAAAGCTTTTCTATTATAAAAATATTTGGTATCTGTATTGAGGACATATATTAATTACTTGTCCGCAAACGAATAATGTAATTTTTTGGGAAATCTACTGTTTTAAACTAATTGTGCTTCTTTAATAATTTTGCAGACTAATTGCTCTTCACTCGTTATACACATGGTAAATATATATTCAGTCTTATGCTATAATATCCATAAATTTGTATCTCCTAACCTACAGTCCAACCGTTTGACTATAGTTTTATGTTGTCATTTTTAAGCAGAAGGATATTTTTTTATATACAAAATTTTTTGTCTACTCGTTCATACGTAAGTCCGTCCATATGTCAGTTGTTTATTTGTTAGTTTTTTTTTTCTGTATACAAATATATTATTTTTTTTGTTGCTTTTAACATAAATTGTATACAATTTCTTAAATTTTCAACAGCATTATGTCGCAATGTCAACAAACTGTGTTGAAGAAAAAAAAAAGTTTTAGTCATTGTGCTCGTATTTTCTTCCTTTATCAATAAACTTTTTTCCTTTTTTTTAATTTTATAAAAAGAATAAAACTACACAAATTATAACTTTTTGTTGCTTTTGTAAATATATTTAAGCGTTTATTTGTTGTGTAATTATTGGCGCTGTTGTTGTCATTATTATTTGTTTATATTAGTTAAGTTTGTCGTCTCATTTTCTATGTCTCGATAGTTTTTTATGGCGAAACAAAAAATTGAGTGGGTTATTTCCTGTTTCTTATGGGACATTAGTGGAAAGACCTCCTTCTTAAAGAAAACTTATTTGCTTCAATTTATGTGTTTATTTTGTTAAGTTGCTTAGAATATTATTCAGAAATTTACATTTATTTTTAAACTTGTCGTCTTTGTCTAGAAAAGTTTCTCTTATTTTGCTGAAAAATAATCTTCAAAGAAATTAAATAAAGTTGTTGTGATAATGTTATTAAAGGAAATAAATTTTAAATATTTTTGATATTTGCTTATGAAAAATTAAAATAAGTTAAAATTTTATTTAAGATATTATTTTCCTAAACGTTTTACTAATTTAATTTAATTTTTCTTTTCTTTTTAGGTAAGTCAAATTTAAATTTGTAATCTTTAAATGTAAGTATGCGAAATAAGAAGTGAAATCGAAAAAAACACTCATAATTTAATTAGTATGTTAATGTTATAAAAAATAATTCATGCAAAAAAACCGACTACAAAATAGGCGTGTCACTGCCCATAATTTTCATCATAATGCTGTAGTTTCACGAGAACTAATTCACCCCTGTCGCGAAAAACTATTCCAACTATTCCCATGAAAAAACTCCAAAAAATTTCTGATTTTCTATCGTGAATGTTTCCCTTAACAAAGTTGTTGGGAGTGAATTCACAAACCTAAAAACATTTGTCATAGCCAATGTTTACTCCCGCGAATTTTTTTACAAAATAAATTTACAATAAATGCCAATGGGAACGACAAGGCAACATGTAAGTTGTAATTTGTATTTGAGATAGGTCTCTATTGTATTACTTTTTTATTTTAATAAAGGATCGTAAGTGTTATTAAAAAGCAAATCAACTGTCTGATGGAAGAGATGTGCGCCAGTCAAAGTACCAGCCATTTTCACTATGGGAGTTACCGCGAACATCTTACCGCTAGCAGCCAAATTTATCTCTAATACGCTCACCAGGTATCGGCATCCATCTTTATTCAACCTTTAATACTATGAATTCTGTAAAGGCCATTTGATTTAGAGACAAACGCACTTAATACCATGTAAAGACATGCACCTTAATTGCGAAATTAGTAAATTACACAATTAAGGCTTTTATTAAGCTCAATTTACCACAAAAGAACTTCATTAATAAATTGAGCAATTATTACACTTAATTGCTTCATAAATTGAGTAGCCTGTACTGAACACACTTATCTACGACACAAGGCGTATCTAAAAGGTAAACTCACTAAAGCAGCTGACTATATATTCGTTACTCGCTTACACGGCAAACTGAAATAAAATTTAAATAAATAAATAAATGTAAAACTTTCAAAAATACCTAAAAATAAATATAAAAACTTGTTGCTTGTATCGCGAAAATTCGCATGTTGCGAAATAAGTCAACAACAACAGTAGTCAGCTGTGCTAGTGATCCCACCTTTTTTTGCAGTTTTTACCGCACGGGCAAAACTGTGCGGTTAAACTGCCGGTGTGTGGCCAAAAACCGTCCTTGCACGCGTTCAAAAATGTCTGCTGCAACTTGATTTCAACCGTCCGTTTTCACACGTGTTCGTTCAAAACTGCTCGTGTATGGGATTCCGCAGTTAAAACGGACGGTTTTTGTCAGTTTAATTCCTGGTGGTATTAGTACGCCAGCTGATTATTTTTTGCTAAAATTTTTTTTTGTTTTGTTTATGCGAACAAATGATACAATAATAGAGGTACGTGCATTAGCTAACATTATCGTCAGCTGTGTTTTGTATGTACGTACGTGTTTGTTTGGGTGTACAACGAATTTTGTTGTTGCTCAGTATGTAATTTTTGACAAGTCACATAATAAACATTTGACAGCCTAGATGAGAAAAATTTTCTAATGCATGTATCTGTATTAATGTGCCTTGCCTTGAACTGAAGCAAAAAACGCCTAGTGTGTGGATAAGGTCGTTGTTCGTGTTTACCCTTACAGTTTTACCCGTGCGGTTAAAACTGCCAAAAAGAACGAAGCGTATGGCTACCTTTAAATATGCCTTCAAATGCTAATTGAGTAAGCTAAATTGCATATGTGTGACCTCCAAAATTGATAATTCAATTTAAAACTTAATTGTCTCAATTAAGGCGCATGTCTGAACATAGTATAAATCTGTATTATGTTTACTTTGTCTCCGTTACCCATAGCGCATCCGATTAATCGCGTATGTGTCTTTGATGCAATCTCTATGGATTGCTTCTCCTCTTCCAGCACACACACAGTTAAACGTTATTCAATTTTTCAAAATTTTATATTTCCTTTAACACAAATTATTTATAAAGCAATGACAAACAGTTCATAATAGAAACTATTACTCCCAAATAAATCACAATAAAAACTTTTACTCCCAAAATATTCGCGATCCCGTTTTGTTGGGAATGGGAATATAGGTTTGCTTCCAAACAACTTATTCGCTTAATATTCGCGATATGGGTGATTGTGTGTGAAGTTTCATAAGAATCGTTTAAGTAGAAGTAGGTTTGATTAATATTTACTTTTCATGGGCGTGGCACTGCCCATTTTTCTAACCATAATATTGTATTGTAACAATAACTAAATACCGATGTATGCAAAGTTTCATAAGAATCGGTTTAGTAGAAGTTGTTGAAAAAGAATATTTATTTTTTCATGGGCGTGGCACTATACACTTTTTTTATAAATATGTAGTATTCAAACAGAAGCTTAAGTGTGTGCTGAATTTCATAGGAATCGGTTGATTAGAAAGAAGTAGATGAAAAGGCATGTGTATTTACTAAAAAGAATATACAGAAAGGAATTCTGTTATTGTTTTTCATATCGAAATTTGGTTAAATAGTTTATATTCTTAACTACTGACAAAACAAACAAACAAACACAAACACACTTTTTTGTAGAACTTCTTAGCCCGGTATATCGTCACTGAAGGAGAGTGTTTTTCCCCCCAAACAATTACAAATGTCACGGGAGTAAATTTGTCCAACTCATTCTATAGAAAATTCCCAGCGGGAGGAGTAGTCATTGATTACATATATAATGAAAGATATAATGCACTATTTTAAAAAGCGAAACAATGCATTCCTTTGGAAGCGAGAAGGTAATCTGATCAGACACAAAACATACACATTCATTACCACGTATATTACCACATCTAATGAAGAAGGAATATATTGTTTCTGCTCGTAGCAACTGTTCGTGTTTTCCTCGTATTGTATTTTAAAAACTTTGTTATTTCTCTTTGCTTTCATGACGCCTATAAACTTTGCAATTTTTATTTTAAAACGCAGTTTACGTTTGAACGCGTACCTTGGAAGATCGAGTAAATACCATGAATATGTGAATGAATATGTATGTCTACATATATATTTTAAACGAAATTAATAAAGTATGTACATATTTATGTATATATACTTACATACATGTATGTATGTTTATATAAGTATATGTAATTTATTTCTTCAAACATTTAACTTTTGAAAATATATGGGAGAAAGAATTATATTACGAATTAAATAGAATGAATTATAGAATTCATTCGCCAGACACATTAAAATAATTCATTACTTTCCTAGGACATGTTCTGTGTTAACAATAATGAATTCTGGAATGAAACAATATACATGCTGTGCATTAGTTTCTCGTTTACTATTCATTACCTTTTCCCACTGGGTTTATGCACTTGCTGCTCTTAAAAGTTTTCGATTATAATATTCTTCAGCTCTTATTTTGTTGTCATGTCCAAAACTTCAATTACAAACCTTAATTAATATGCTGATGTTGTTTGATGTTTGAATTTCTGTAATTGAACCGCAAATATTTAATGAAAAAACCTGACAATTTTCTAACACAATAAAAAATTTTACATATCCAAAAAGAGAAATCAATTCAATAGAAAATAAAAGAAAAAAAACTACACACACACACAACAATTTAATAAAAGAACCAATGCAATTTAATCAAAAACTACAATGAAGCCACGATAGAAAAATATTCACAGAATTAAAAAAATATAAATAAAAACTGGAAAAAAGGAAAGAAAAATGTCACACATCCGGTTAGAAAAATCCTTCTAATCTGTAAAATGTCGCTCAAAAATCACATGATATAAAACGTGAATGAAGCAAAAGAAAAGAGCATGAGTGTAAAAATCAGCAAACATGCAGCATCGTACCAACATTGCTGGTCGGTCACATGCAATGCAACAGCCAGTAATTGAGGCGTGAGATTCAAATACATGACAGACTAAAGCATAACCCAAGACACCCACCCACACTTTATCAAATAATGTATGGATATAGTATGTATGCATGTATGAACATAGTGTGTGTATACATATAATTGTCAAAAAAGGAAACGGAAACCTAAAACCGAAAAGACCATAATTTAACTAAAAACGAAGGGAGAATGAGTCCATGGGAATTGAGACAGGGTCGTAATTGCAAAGAAAAATAATAAAAATATTAATAATAGTTTAAAAAGGAGTTTTAAGGCGATGATTTGTATTTAAAAAAAGCAATAACGAGCATAAGAGAAACATGTTGCATGACATGAAAACAAAACAAACCATATAGAAAATAAATAAAAATGAAAAAAGCTGCTCTTCCTCATGTGGCGAATCTAATTTGGTAGGAAAACACAACATGCCATTTTCACATGTCACATGACCATAAAATGAAAATTTTGTATCATTAAACACCCACACAGTTATCAGCCTAAACAATTCCTTACTACTCGTAGTAGCACACAAACAAGCATATGTACTTACAGCCAAGTTTACCAACCGACCAAATCAAGCAGTAGTCTAGCCAGGAAAATGCAACAACACAGACTTTCCAAGCAACATATCATCATAGTATGTATTTGTAAAATAATTTTATTTATTTTTTTCATACTTTTTAATGTTATTGTTGTCGTTCGTTTCCCCAGCGGTAAAATGCAACAGGCCTGCGAATTTCAGTCCTTCTTGAAGTCCTGCAAGACCGATACACATGCAAACTGCCCTCTTGTAGAAGGGAAGATGGAAGTAGTACTTTATTTCTTTTTTTTATATTTTTTTTTTTTTTCGTTCGATGGACATTCCACATTCCCTTCTTTAAGCAGGGTAGATGGAAGGAGTATTTTATTTTTAAATTAAAAAGTTAAAAATGTGCTTTGGATATAACAATTATTCTCGTATTCTTTTTTCGCATGCAATTTGTATATAAAACTGAAATTTACATACAAGAGACATCACACATGCTGCCATTATGTCGGAGCTGATTAACTTATCATTATTCCGCCGGAACTACATCATATTCAATTCAATGTATAAAAAAACTACTTTGAATGAAAAGAAATAAGAAATAGTTCGAAATAAAAAAAAAACACATTAATCAAATCGAAAGAGGCCGTTATGAAAATACTGAAATGGAAAAAAATTTGCACTTCCATTTGATTCTTAACAGACCTTCCTTAAATAGCCTTGAAAATGGTATGCCAGAAAAGGCCTGTAAGAATCCCTACATTGGGAAGCGGCTTGAAAGGTCTGCGCGGCAATGACAGCATGGGTAAAAATGTGGTAAGGCCTGCCAAATAGGCCTTCTAGAAGGCCTCTTTACTCCTATAATTTATCGCTGGGTATCTTCATAGTCATCGTAGTCGTCGTCGTCAGCCATAAAAACCAAAATCATATTTTTAAGCGGATGTCTACATGAATAGTGAAACAGTTAAAAAGTTCTCGTTAAACATTGGACACAAGGATATTAAAATCAACCCTCAATTGCACTTATGCGACTGATGTTGTTAAACAGAATGTTGAAAGAAGTGATTGTTTTCTAATGAGAATATAATTGATTTTAAAATACATACTTTAATTCATAACGCATGAAACTAGGATTGCAGACTCCTAGAATTTAAAAGATAATTTAATGGTTGGAAAGTAATTTTGATACAACATGAATCGATGTTGATATTAAATGCCTCAATAATGATACCAAACATCTTTCAGTTTTTATTAAGAACTATGTATGTATGTTTTGAACTTAACAAAAATGTTAATAGCTTTTAAAAAAAGAGCTTAAAAAAGTAATTCAAATGACAACACTAATAAATAAACAACAATTACATGTTGTTATCGTGTTTGTTAAGATTCTACTTACCACTGCACTACACTTGCCCAGATGACAACATGAAACACAAAACACAAAATTGTTAAAAAGGACTCTTGAGGCAAATTGCAAATAGCAAAATAAATATTTTTTTTTTTTTGCAAAATTTATGATTTTTTTTTGCAACCGCAAAGTTGCATGTTGGTGTTGGTAAAACATTTTCCTTAATTTTTTTGTTAGCCATAACTTTTTTATGACCATCATAATACCGTTTTATGGAAAATTCGTTACTGCACGTAAGGGTTTGCTGTCAGGGTGTGTGTGTGTGTGTGTGCTTGATTGATGGAGTTGGAAAAAAGAAGAAAATAACTCTTATTTCATTTTAATTTTTCATTGTAAATATCTGATGAAAACTATTAAAAATGTTGAAGCTCAAAAGGATGATGATTGTTGTTTCATTATATTAGATCATCAGACATAGACTCACATTTTCTAGTAAATATGTATTCGTATAGGAATAAACGCCACAAAGAATTACCAGTATAAACAGACACACATAAAAATTTGCTGCCACATAAATTCTGATGCTGTTTTCGGCTTTAGAGGCGCACTAGTGGCGGTGGTGGATCTTAAAAATTTTTATATTTTCATTGTCTATTTATTTATGCTTTTTTGCGTTGTTGCTGTGGTTTGGGGTGCGCCAATATTTTAGATTTGCACTTTAAATATATAAATGGAATTTTATTAATTTAGGTTTTGCTTCCAGGAAAATTAAAAAAAAGATTTATTTCAATTAACATTTGGAAGCGCCACAAAAATGTTGTACTTTGTAATTGGTTTCTTTATGGCGATAGTTCAAAGCTTAGTTACAAAAATTGTGTAGTCGTTTTTTGTTTTTTTGAAAAACAAAATTAACTTCTAGTTGACTTGAATTAAATCAACAACACTGTACAACACCAAATTATTTTTTTTTTTCGGCATTTTGAAAATTTACATCTCGGAATCATATTAGGGGGACTTAAATTTCTTCTACTTTTTCACATAGTTCTACTGACTCGGCATAGGAAATATTGTAAGTCTTACGTTTAAAGCATAAGATGTGTTCAGCAATTTTATGTAAAACACCACGAATTTTGTGAAACATTTTAACCGTCTAACTCTTCGTCGTAAAGGTATTCATTATCCCTTTCTTGAAAAATGGATAAAAAGAACTCCTTTTCAGCGGCGATATAGCTGGCTGAAACGTTCTACAAAAATGTTCCTCGTGGTGTTTTACATAAAAGTTTAAAATACATTTTATAAATTTAACTTCCCTTAAAAAGAATCCGAGATGTAAATTTTCAAAATGGCGTTTATATTGGTTTGGTTCTTGAAACAAAATTTCATTTGGTGCAAAGTGTTATTGATTTAATTAAATAATAACAGCCATATTCATAAATATTTAAAACAGGACAATAAACTACTTTTAAGCAAAATTTCATAAAATTAAAATAGGTTTAAAGATGGTATGCACCTTCTATAAACCTTCAATAAATTAATATCATCCATATATCAATTTCAACTTCAAATATATTTGCAAATTTAACATACAGAAATACATGATATGCTTTAAATTAAAGCTTGAAGTCTTGGCTATAAGCGTTTACGTATGTTTTTTTAAATTTGATAGATCATGTCACTTAATTATATAAGTTAAACAAAATTCGCAACAAAATTAGCAAAAAAACACCATCAAAACAAATAAAAGCAAAAAGAAATGTTATTGATGTAGAAACAATCAACACAAATGAAAATAGGCTCGTTATTCGAGTACCTTTTTCATACATGATTAAAAAGAGTCGTGTGAACTCTTTTGTAATCATTTCTCTTTTTTCCTTTTACTTCATAGAAAATTTGTGTTGAATAAGTTGAGAAATATATTATAAAGAGAGTTCAAAATATCTTAACTTACACGAAAACAATAAAAAGCTATTCGTTTATTTCAATATCCGGATGAAATCATATTCTATTTATTGCAACACTAACTACAAAACATCGTGGTGTTGCCAGTATCGAAATCTAAATTTCCTTAAAACACACAATGTCTATTGTAGTGTTTATGAATGCAATTTTATATTAAACAGTTTTTAGCGTGAAACTGTTCAATAACAATTGCGAGTCTTAAACCTAAAATAAGAATTTTTTATGAATTTAGCTGTAAGTATATAATTATACACCGAAAAAATTATCACCAAAAAATTTTCAATTAAAAGTTTGTCTAAAAATAAATTTCATTTTCAGTAAATGTTCTTTACATAATCAATGAATTGCTTGTTTGACTCTTAAGCGTAGTATGCAGCTCTCACTGAAATTCAGGTTTGGAGTTTTGCATTTATTTCTACACGGAAAAATAACCGTGTAGAATTATATACAGAATTTTGTTTGCATACACATAAATTTATATATTTTTTCATTTACAACACACAAAACCACTAAAAGTTAATTACAATGTACGAAAAATTAGAAATGTCAAAAATTCCGTGACCAAACAATTGTCTGAACATTAACTTTTGTTTCAGTTGACGGAAAAAACTCTCCACTTATTGTTATAACATGCCTGTAATAGAAATTAAATGCCAAAATTCCGTGTACTTTTCTTTTAGAACTGCGTAGTAGTAAACGGAAATTTCTTTAAGAAATTTACCAACCTGAATTTCAGTTTGTTTTTTTACACATACTTCTTATGACAGCCTGAATTTCAGGCAGAGCTACATACTAGGCTTTATATAGGACGCAAACACCAAAAACAACAAGAAAAACTGTGTCGTAAAAAACCCTGATGACGACATACACACAAATAACAACAACACCAATGATAGCAGAAGAAATGCCATTGTACCAAGTTTTTTTACTGAAGATTTTTGAGTGAATCAATTCGTTGGGTTAATTCTCATTAATTTTGGGTTAATTCTCATTAATTTTTTTAGATAAACGTTCAGACTTGAACACATTTAACAAAGTGAAATTTCATAAATGCTTAATTAATGATGATGATGACCCAGACACAAATTTTGTTTGATATATTACAAAAAATCCAGTTAATATTTTTGTTTGACTAAGTAAACTATTTTGTTTGATATTTGTTAGTATTTTTAGACTAATTGTTTTATAAATTCAGATAAAAATATTGTTTGATATTTTTCAGAAAATCCAGTAAATCTTTTTGTTTGATATAGTAAATTGTTTTGTTTACAATTTGTACATATGTATTTTTAGAAAATTGTTTTACAGATTTAAAAAAATTTTTCACTGCAAAAAACACGTTTTTTCAATAAAATTGTTGAGATATTTTTGTCTATATCTACAAATTTGTTTGTAGGTCCGTTCCTAGACAAAATATTTACTGTTTCATTGAATTCCTTTACAGAAAATGAAATTTAATTTTTTTTCTGTGTACGAAAGTAACCTTTAAATACATTTTAAGTTTTAAATGATTTCTGGTGTTGAATTTGGGTCTGGAGCTTCGTTGTCTTTGAATTTTCTGACAAATATTTTTGTAGAATATTTCAAGCCGCTGTATCAGCGCTGAAGGGGTGTTTTTGCTCCTTTTTTAAGAAAGACAAAAATAATTACCCATTCAATGAAGAGCCAGAGTTAAAATTCTCAAAAAAAATTTCGTGGTGTTTTACATAAAAGTGCTGAACACATTTTATACCTTAAGCATAATGCTTACAAGATTTTCCTTGCCGAATCACTATAAGTATGTGCAAAAGGGGAAAATTTTACTCCCTCTAAAATGAATTTCAGGTGTATTTCAGAATAAGTTGTTGCGACTTTGAAGACCTATAGCAGAATTTTATGAGAAATATTTTTGTATAACATTTCAACCCTCTGTATCGCTGCTAAAGGGAAGTATTTTGCCCCTTTTCTTTGCCGAATCACTATAAGTAGGTGCAAAAAGGGAACATTTTACTCTCCCTAACATGAATTTCAGGTGTATTTCAAAATCAGTTGTTAGAACTTTGTTATTTTGAAAAAAAATAATAATTTTTTGTACAGTGTAATCAAAAAGATCCAGATAAAAAAGTAGCTGTCAAAACATTTAAAATGATTTTATCCACACTTTGGAAAATTTGTCCTAAATAATAATTGTTTTTGCCCTAATTAAGACTTATTTTATTTCAGCATAAAAATTTATAAAAGACACACAAAACTTTCGTTTTCGCCCCAAAAGATACGAAACAAAATAGTAATTGGCCACAAACTACATCTTTTAAAATGGCCAAGACAAAAAAGCATTGAAATAAAAACAAAACAAAAAACTACATAAACAAAATAGAATAAATAAATATTCGTATATTTTGTAGAGTTAATCTAAACAAATGGAAAAATAAAAGTAAACAAATGAAAGAAATGAGAAAAATTATCCATTTGACTGTATAGTGCACGAAGTTTTCATATTCATTTCAATAGAAAATCTCGAATTTTACGCAATTGTTTATCGTATCTAACAAAACTTAAATGTACTAGTACATTTATCTATACACTGTAATTGTTTGAAGAAAATATTCCCAAAACGCGCATACTAGTAGTTTCTATAGATATATTGGGAAAAATAGGTTGCTGGTTGCTGTATTTGTCAACTTAAAACAAAAAGCCACCACTTCTTTAAAATTTTGCCTGCATAATTTTGTCATTATCTCTCAATTGGTTTTTATTTTTATGTATTTTTTTTTGTTGAAGAAGACAAGCTTTTTACAAAATTAATTTTTTATTTCAATGTTTAAATGGTTTCAGATACAAATTCCCATTCTTTTCTCTCCATCTCTTGTCTGACAACATGTATTTATTCTTCCGTTTTCATTTTCTAAACTTAATATTATTTTGTGCTAATTTGGCTTTTAGCCAAATTTTGTTCAAAAAACGTTTTAGATTTTCTTTTTTTTTTCAATATTAATATATTTTTTGTGCTTTTTACGATATTCTATTTTGCATTTATTCTCTACTGTTTATTGTTTTAAAAAATTTTACGCATAATAAAGTTTTATAATATTATCAGCATACACATAAACGAATACAAGTTTGATCCATTAAGAAATTTTCAATTTATTTTCCAATTACCCTACAGCAAGCAAGTCACTAGCAGTTTAAAATTGTTTAATACTCTCAGTAAAAAAAGAGCTTTCAAGGAAGTCAGTAAGATCCTCAACTTGTGATCCGGAAGTGGTGCAAATCCGGATAATTTCTAATGATTTCTTACATAGGGTTGTCATTACAAGAAGTTCTCTTTTTCGATGCCTATTCATTCATTCGATCTAAAGTCATTCATGTTCATGATGTTAAGAAAATTTTATTTTTTGTATGTTCTTTTTTGCAAGTGCAAAGGAACTTGTTTTTAATTACTTCTATAGAGTTATTTTTTATAAATAAAAATATGATAACACTATGCAACAAAATTAAACTTTTGCCATGAACTTTGATCACCACTACATTTTTTTTGTGATGTGTTATGGTCCCCGAATTTCAAATTCTGAGGATACGTTTTTTTTAATTTTCTAAAACTTGCGATTTCTCATAACTTGGGAAGCAAGCGGTGGTCCAATCTTTTTTACAGAAAACACTAAAAAACTTAAAATTAAATTACCGTTGAGCCGTTTTAAGATAATTGTGTATATACTCAATAGTTTCGGAAGACTGCAATGATGAAAAATATATATTTTTTATGCCAAAAATTTCTTTTTAAAGTTCATAAAAAATCAAAAATGCCTAAAGCTTAAAATTTTTATTAAATGATCATAAGGTCACATATACTACAAATAAAATAGGCTTTATTTCATGAAAATCGACTGATAAATACATACTAAGTTTGGCAAAAATTACACTGGACAACAAAATCAATTTGTTTTTTCTTCAAATAACAAGGTTCTAACGACTGATTCTGATCGAGGCCACCAAAACAATACATACGTGTATCGGCGTTTTGAAAGCTTACATCTGGGATTAATTTTAGGAGGAGCTAAGGCCCCTATTATCATCCACAACTCTAACTAGGTTGAGTTGTCAATGTTATGACCCAACTCAACCATATTTTTTTATTATGACACAACTAATTTTAGTTGTCTTCGAAATAAATTTCGAAAAAAATATTCTTATCTATACTCTCTGTTTTTTCTAAGCCATATTAGCCATCACAAAATATTTAAAATGTTTTTAGTTTTGGCATAACTATTTTTTCTTGAGATTTTATGTTTTAAGGATATGGCAATAATATTGGTTTTAAAAGTAATCAAAATAACACAATAGTCGAAATAAAAACCAAAACACAACTGACAAAAAACAGTTGTCTTACTTTGATGAAAGTTGTAATCCATAATAAGCATTTAACAACTACGACTCAACTATCAATTTAGTTGTGAATCATAATAGGGACCTATATACAGACTCGGCATAGAATATTTTGTAAGGCTTACGTTTAAGGTATAAGATGTATTCAACATTTTTATGCAAAACACAACGAGGAATATTTTTGCTAAACAATACAGCCCGCTATAATGCCGCCGAAGGGGAGTCGTTTGTCCCTTATTTATTTAGGGGCCAAAAGGACCCACACCGCGATGAACTAGAGGGTTAAAATGTTCTACAAAAATGTTAACCATGCCGTTTTACATAGAAGTGCCAAACACATGTTATGCGTTAGGCCTACAAGATATCTTATGCCGAGCCAGTATAACTATGATCAAAAGAGAAGGATATTTAACTCCCCCTAAAATGAATAACAGATGTAAACTTTCAAAACTCCGATACATTTACATATATTCTTTTGGTGGCATGTACCAGAATCAGCAGTTAGAACCTTGTTATAAAAAAATATATTTTTTTGTGGAGCGTAAATAATCGCCATTTTTGCAAAAACCAGCTGATTTCACTCTATTGTGAATAGAATCAATATTTATCTATCGATTTTCCTGAAATAAAGCTTATTTTATTTGTAGTATATGTAGCTTCATGATTAGTAAGTATTTGCCATTTTCGATTTTTTATAAATTAAAAAAAAATTTTAATTCTGCCAAAAATAAATATTTTTTTCATCATTGTGGTCTGAATAATTCAAAACTATTGAGTTTTTCAAAAAATTAACATTTAAACATAAGATTTATTTCATTTGCTTAAAAAAATTTCGAATTATCCTAAATTTTTTATAAGTAAAATAACATTTTATTTAATTATCTGGATGTTGTTAATAATCACTTCCTGAGAAGTCGAAAATAAACACTTATTGATACTTTGGAAGTAGGGGAAAAAAGTAGTTCCTCTAAAATGCCAAAATTTTTTTCACTGGGCTTGGTCTTATTTTAAATAAAATGTATTTTACTCTTATTGGGCCTGATTATGTAAGGAGCTGGCGTAAACGCCTATGTCGTTTTTTGTAATAGATTAAAGCACCACTCATCCCGTGTTCTTTAATCTAGTACAAAAAACGACTTAGGCGTTTACGCCAACGCCTTACACAATCAGGCCCATTATTTAAAGTTTAAAAAATTCGACTACAATCTCATAAAGTATTTCTTACTAATTTGATTACATTTCGAAAATCTTTGGAAAGATTTAGAAATAATCAGGCCATAAAATTATAAAATATATTTGGATTTTTAAAGGATAACAAGACAAGGGTGCAAAGAGTATAAAGTAAAGGGACGAATTCTTAAGAAAATCTACTAGCTGTCAAGACAAATATTGTACGACTATAAGTAAAAAGCACCAGCAATTTCACTTCCTCCAAAATGTGCGACGGATACATCACATCGTGTTTTCTTTTTGGTTTTTGTATAAAATTTATGTCTTCCATTAACAAAATTTTCGTTTAGGGAATATTTGTTTGCATTTTGCAGAAACGTTTTAAATGTTTATGCATTCATTACGCAAGTTACAAGCTACACAACACAGCAATAACTTACTATCTGAAAGTAATTATTGTAAAGTTGTGTACATTTTGTTGTTTTCAACTCAATTTTTTTATTTATTTATTTTTTTGCTTGACTTTCTTGTTTGTATACAATAAATTTTTTTAATTTAAATTATTATTAATGGTCGTTAGTTTTAATATTCGTAGTAAAATGCAATTAAATAACGAATTCGGTTATTTATTTCATTTTACAAACTCGATTCGCTTTTTCTTTTTGTGTTATTGTGGTTCTTGCCTTGTCTTTTATTTAAATGTTGTAAAATATTAAATGCAACAGAGATCATTTAACTTTTAAAATTTTCTATGTAAAAATGATGATTTCATTGTGTATTATTAATTGTCGACAAATTTTGTATTTGAAACAAATAAAGAAAAATCAGTTTATGAATTAGAATTTATTTAGTAGAATAGAAGGAAAACATTTTCATAAACATAAACAATTTATCTTTTAAAAATGCCATAATTTTTCTTTTCATTAAATATGAATGGCATATTATTTGTTAATTTTTAAAATTAATTTGGTTCAGACTCACATACACCTGTTATTAAGAAATTTGTTTTTCTTGTGTTGTACAGGACAAATAGAAATAATTATGCCATGCAACAAGAAAAGAACAAAGATAACTACTATTTTTTATGTGTTATGGCCCTCTAAATACAAAAAACAGTCGAAATTAGGGTTTGCAAATATTCTCGCAGAATTTCATAATCGCGACTACGATTAAAAATATGCGATTAATCGTGATTATCGGTTAATCGCTATTAAGCAAGATAATATACTGTCATAATTTTATATTAAAACAAAAATAAATTTCGTAAATCATGAGTAATGATTCGTAACGTATGAGTGTAATAATATGTAAAATCCCTCTTGATAGGAAACTTCTTCTAGAACAAAATATAACAAACCTTTTTCTATCAAACAGTCAAAGTCTTTGTTTTCCTTAATTTATTTTTTACTCGCTTTTCTATTTTTATCGATTCAACTGCAAAACTTTTAAAATATTAGATAGGGCTTTTTCCATTTTCTGTGACGATATGTATATAGTATATACCTTAGAAATTAGATGAGCTTAAGTTTATAGGATCAACCCACCTACTTAAAATGTGGAAACCCTTTAAAGGTGACTATACGAAGAAAACATTCGATTAAAATATTCTAAGCCTTGAAAACAAACTGTAAAAACACTGATTTTATTGCTTCACCATGAAATTAAGTGTATCTAAAATGTAATAAACTTTTTCCATTACAATCGATAGATAAATGTTGATTTAATTAACAATGAAGTAAAGTCACCTAATTCGAAAATAATTTTAGTTTTGAAGAGGCTGATCTACAGATTTTATTATAGCTTGATAGTCTCTAGTTCGATTTTAAATGCGCCTTAGGTCTACAAAATACAAATTTCAAAAGTATGGTATTGTACAGTACTCCTGGGCCCGTTTCTCAAAACTACAAGTTACAAATCTACAAGTAGAATACACACAAAACAACAACACTTACAAATGTTATTGTTGTTTTGTGTGTATTTTACTTGTAAACTTGTAACTTTGAGTTTTGAGAAACGGGCGCCTGATCCCACAAATAATGCTAATAAATCTGCAGCTTTTAAACTACTAATCTGATTATAAAATTATGTATGCGAAAATCTGATTTTAGAATGTGTACTCATTAATCACCCTGATTAGATACACGATGAGCTGCACGGTATTAAAGTCGATGGCGTGTATCGTGTAGAACTAGTAACTTTCATAAATACATACAAACCGATTTAAATGGATTTTGTTGTTTGGTAAAGCTAATAAGAAGATAAAGAAAACCCGGTACACTTCTTAAAGATATCTTTGATATATTTTCACCTTGATATATTTAAAAAAAAAATTTATGAAATTTATTTGACATATTGTCACAATTTTATTTTAAATGAAATTTATTTGCTGGTGCTGAAAAGGTGTTGAAAAATAAAATAGATTGATATCGAATAAGAAATTGTTTGCTGGGTCTTGTATAATTTTCAAAGCCTGCTTTGCTTATTTTTGAAAATCATTTACATATTTGTGAATTCTGAAATGGTTTTTGAAAGTCTGTACATAAGATAAAGGGTTTGTAACTGTTCAAAATTGTGTTTGAAGTCTACTGACGATTTCGTAAAGCACCAATGAAATGCTGCATATAGACAATGCTTAAACACCAGCAAATAAATTTCATTTAAAATAAAAAAAAATATTATTTGAAAAAAAAATTTACCGGTCGTTTATTTAATTGAAATGACTTTTGAAACTTAAAAAGATTGTAATGTTTTTTTATAAATAATAATAAAAATAAAATTTAATTAATAACTTTTATTCCATGATATAAAATACTTTCACAAATTTTACAATTTACCATGTATTTGAGCGGACAGGAAATTGTTTGGTGGAAAATAAATTCCCAGCAAAAAATTTAGTTTTTGCAAGCAAAAAAAAATTGCAAGCTCTTCTTGTCAGATCTTCTGTTTTGAGCGCTTTCGTGAATGCACAAAAAGAAGTCAGAGATCTTTCGTCTGCTTTTTAAACACTTACTGCATAATGGAATGATATTGCTGCATTTTATTGTTTTGAAAGAGTTTTATGTTAAGAAAGACATCTCTCAAATTGGACATGGTATTTCATAATAACAACCAACAATTCTAGCTTACAAACCTGCTTAGACCGAAGCAGTACTTTTTGTTGGGCTCTTATAAATATGTTTATTATAATTTGAAGAACTTGCCGTTACTTTTCTTTTTGTTTGATTAGCTTTAAATTTCGATAATTTTATTTTCATATATGTATATGTTTTTATTATTTTATTACTTATGTATTGAGCCATTTCAAACTGAATGTCATATTGATCGCTTTGTGGTGTCGTGGAGGTTTTCCATACATTTTGATTTTAAACTTTAAATTAAAAATTTTGCAATTTTAAAACAACGACATGTATGGACGATTTTCATGATATTGCAGTATTACCTATAATTATATTTTATTGTATGTTCAAATGTATTTTTGTATGTACTTGTACTGAGTTCCATACTGTAATATGAGACTTAAAGTCTTGTGTATGGGACATCGAAAATAAAATAAAATAAAAAAATAAAATAAAAATAAAAAATTTTCTATTTCATATCGTTTACACAGAAAAAATTAAATTTCATTTTCTGTAAAGGAATTCAACGAAATAGTAAATATTTTGTCGAGAAACGGGCCTACAAACAAATTTGTAAATATAGACAAAAATATCTCAACAATTTCATTGAAAAAAATCGTGTTGTTTTTCAGTGAACAAATTGCTTAAGTCTATAAAACAATTTGTCTAAAAATATTTACAAATTGTAAACAAAACAATTTACTAAATCAAACAAAAAGATTTACTGGATTTTTTGACAAATATCAGACAATATTTTTTTATGAATTTATAAAAGAATTATTCTAAAAATACTAACAAACATTAAACAAAATATTTATTGGAATTTTTGTAATACATCAAACAAAAATTTTTTCGGGGTCATCATCATCCATTAAGCATTTATGAAATTTAACTTTGTTAAATTTGTTCAAGTCTGACTGTTTATCTACTGGACTTTCTGAAAAATATCAAACAATATTTTTGTCTCAATTTATAAAACAAATAGTCTAAAAATACTAACAAATATCAAACAAAATAGTTTACTTAATCAAACAAAAATATTTACTGGATTTTTTGTAATATATCAAACAAAATTTTGTCTGGGTCATTATTATCATCATCCATTAGGCATTTATGAAATTTCACTTTGTTAAATTTGTTCAAGTCTGAATATTTATCTAAAGACTTAAAAAAATGGTTGAGAATTAAGCAACGACATTAACTAATTGATTCACTCAAAAATCTTCAGTAAACAAACTTGGTACAATCGCACTCCTTTTGCTATCATTGTTGTTGTTGTTATTTGTGTATATGTCGTCATCGGGGTTGTTTTTTTACGACACAGTTTTTCTTGTTGTTTTAGATATTTGCGTGCTAAATAAGAGTCAAACAAACAATTCATTGATTATGTAAAGAATATTTATTGAAAATGAAATATATTTTTAGACAAACTTTTGTTTGAAAATTTTTTGTTGATAATATTTTCTGTGTAGTTCTTAAATAAAAAATCGCTTACAAGTACGGTTTGTTGTATGAAACAAACACACATAATTGTTGATTTTAAAGAATTTAAAAATCAATTGGCGCTACTTACTCAATACGTTTCACACGTCGAAATGAAGAAATTTAGATATGTATCAAAATTTCAAATGAATCGTTTCTAAGCATTTTCCATTACCTTGAAACAAAAACAATATGCTTTTAAAATATTTTTAAAGAACTAAAGAATAATAATAATAAATGGTTTAATATACAGTTGCATCAGTGTCTACAAATTTTAAATTTAATAAATATTATTTTTCACGATATACGTTGCAATGATACAACTGTGCATTTTTGAAATTGTAACTCTCAGAAAAATTTAAATTTATTTGAAAATGACGCCATTTCTTTACTACTAGACAAAATTTGTATTTAAATAATTTATTTATAATAAACACAAGTATTTTTCAAAGATGTTTTTTAAATAATGAATCAACACCATCAAACAGTTTGTATTGAATTTGTTGTTTTGCTAGGCAGCTTCTTAAAAATTAACAATTTTTATTAAATTATTATCAAAACAAAATAAAAAATACAAAAAAAATCAAGATAAATGTGAAAGATTAAAATACATATTTATTAAATAAAATCGTTTTGTTGAAAATATGTTGCTAATGATGGCGTTAATGTGTAAAATCAATGACCCCATCAAATGACCTTAAAGTTTTCTTAATTTTTAAAATTAGTATTACAAATTAATAAAGACTATTTCAAATATCGGGGGCTTATATTCAAATAGTGCTATCTGCAAATACTAAACTTTTTTAAGGAGGGCAAAAAATCGTTTCGTTCTCGCATTACTAAAGTTTTGGACAATCAATCTTTTAAATATATAAGCCCTAATAACAGGAGCTGTCAATATTGTAGAATATTGATTGTTCAAAACTTTTAATAATTACAGAAGGAAAGGAATTTTTTCCCTCATAAAAAACTTTATGTTTGCAGATAGCACAGATAGCCCTCGATATATATATATATGTGAGGTTTTTCAAATTAGCATATTTTTAACAGGAACATATAATTTTATTACCCTTTTGTATAGTTTTATTTTTACATTTTAGATATTAAAAAAATTGTTTTTTCTCTTGTCTACCATATTTTTATCTTTTCTTCACATTATTTATAATGTTGGCTTATTTGTTTAACAGCATAAACATTTAGAATCCCTTCAAGTGTTATAAGAACCATATAGGTCATAGAAAAGTCATACTTATGCTGTTTTTATTTGTACCTACGATTTATTTCAAAATTAGTATTAGTGCATAAATATATGGCCAAGGCATAGCCTTTCTTAATTCACCTCCCAATTAACAATGCCATTGGATAAAAAAAGAAAAGATAATATGCCCCATGCAGAAAAAGTAGTGAACTTGAGAAGTAAAACATACTGAAACCAATAGTTTGTAGAATTGATTAGTATATATTTGGAAAAATATATTTTTAGTTTTGCTAAATAGTTTTGATTTTCAGAATAAGTTTTTACGAAACACTTTTCGTGAAAATTCGTTAAATTTATTGATAATTTTGTTTGAATATATAATTTTTAGGTATTCCAGATATAACTTTACATTGTACAACACAAAAAAAATATATGGTTATAACGACTGATTCTGGTAGAGGGCACCAAAAATATACATATATATTTACATGAATGGATTCATTTTAGGTGGAGTTGAATTCCCCTCCACCTTTTACACTTAGTTACAGTGACTTGGCATGGGAAATCTTTTAAGCCTTACATTTCAGTTATGAATGTATAAGATGTCTTTAGCAGTTTTATGTAAAACACAACTACGAACATTTTAACTTTTTGTTTTGTGGGTCGTTTTACCCCTTTTTTAAAAAAGGAGATATATCGGACTGAAATGTTTTACAAAAATGTTCATCGTAGTATTTTACATAGCTCTGCTGAACACACCTTTTACCTTAAACGTAAAGCTTACAATATTTTTTATGCCGAGTACAGTTATTGTGAATAAGTACGAAATTAGCACTTATACACATTTTAAGCTTTGAATGATTTGTACTTGGGTGGGTGTCTTTGCAGACCGACGTATGGTACAATTGTATGGAAAATATTCTTGAACAGTTCAGCCCTCTTTATTGCCGCTGAAGAGGAGTTTTTTGTCCCTTTTTTAAGAAAATTACAAAATACCAATATAACGAAGAGTTAGAAAGATAAAGTGTTCCACAAAAATGTTTCTCGTCGTGTTTTACATAAAAGTGCTGAATACATCTTACGTCTTAAACGTAAGGCTTACAAGATTTCCTATGAAGAGTACTAATTGTGAATAAGTACAAAATTAACCCTTAAGCACATTTTAAGTTTTGTCTGCAGCTTGAGTGTCTTTAAAGACCTATAGTAGAATTTTACGGGAAATATTTTTCTAGAACATTTCAGCCTGCTTTATAGCCGCTGAGAGAGAGTTGTTTGCCCCATTTTTAAGAAAGGCACAAAAAGGGCCATACAGCAAAGTGTTTGAGGGTTAAAATGTTTCACAAAAATATTCCTTGTGGTATTTTACATAAAAGTGCTGAATACATCTTATATCTTAAAGGTGGGGCTTGCAAGATTTCCTATGCCGAGTACAGATTATGAATAAGTACGATATTAACCCTTAAACATATTTTAAGCTTTGAATGGCTTCTGGCGTTCCAGTTGACTCGAGAGCTTGGGTATCTTTGGCTATATTGCCGTTGAAGGGGAGGGGGGGGGGGCGGGTTCTCCCCTTTTGTGCGCATCTGTGCATCAAATAACTTTGTGAGTAGCTGAGGAATAAAATGTTTTTGGCAGAGCTTTGAGGATGTAGCATGTTTGTAAATTATCTGAATGTTGTGAATAATGACTTCCGAAGAAGTCGACAATGTACACTTATCGATAATTTTGAAGCAATATTTTTCATTTTGTATTTTTCATTTAGGCCCTAATTGTGTAAATCACGTCACCAAAGTGAAGTTTATTTAGAGAAGAAAAACAAAATTACTCAAAAATTTATAAATTTGTTTTTATTCTTCATACAAATTTTAAAAATTATGAAAGACAAAGCAAAGCCTGAATTTTTTATGTGTTTATTCGGAGAAGAATTTGTATGAAAAACAAAAACAAGTTTAGACAATTTGAGTAATTTTGTTTTTGTTTCCTATAAATTTCACTTACTTGACGTGTTTTAGAATATTAGGCCTTAATTTAACTTTTTTTAGCCCCCGACCAAAAAAGAGGGGTATTATAAGTTTGTAGTGTGTGCCTGTGTATATGTGTGTGTGTGTGTCCGCGCCATCATAGAGCCTAACGGGTGGACCGATTTTTATTATTTTTTTGTTTGTTTGACTTGATCGAGAGTGTTCTTAGCTATGTTTGAAGAAACTCGATCTAGGCGTTTAGAAGTTATCGCCTCTTTTCTCGCTTTTCTCGCTGTGCCCTCTTGAATCTGTGTGTCTGTGGCACCATAGCTCCCGAACGGCTAGATCGATTTTAATTTAGTTTTTTTGTTTGAAAGGTGAGTTGCTCTAAAATCGTTTTACCTATGTTTGGAGAAAATCGGTGCAGCTGTTTTGAAGTTATCATCCTTCGGGGGCTTTTAAAATTTTCATGTTATTATTATAACATTTTGGCTAATTTTCCATTTGCAGAGAATCTTAATTTGTGAAATTTTCTATTTTTTGGTTAAAATTTGGTTTATTGATCTTAGATTTATAGGAAAATTTCGATATGTCACTTTTCCGGTTTTAGATTGTTGTATATGTTCTTTTTACCCGACTGCGCGATGCAAAGAAGGGTATTGTGTTTATCAGCCGATGTATGTATGTAGTGCGTTTGCGGCACTACTACGATGCTATAAACCGAACGCGTAGACCGATTTTGATAATTCTTACTCAATCGATTCGTCTTAATCCCGGGAGTGTCACTAAAGATATGACAGTAGTCAAAATTCAATATGGTGGCTAACAGAAAACATTTTGTGAATACGAAAAAAATAAAAAGTCAGCTAACTATATCAAAATGGGTGTCATTCGACAGGTATTTGAAAATCATTTTTAGGTTTCTCTTATGATTTTTAATTTCGAATGACCATTTATGATCTGTGACGGCTTAAAGTTGTTTAACAACCGAAAAACGCAATTGCGTAAAAAGTGGACTTTTAACAAAAAATCTAAAACCAAGCTGTCTGTGTACGAAAACTAAAATGAAAACAACTAAAAAATAAATTTAAAAAAATCAAAAAAAACCGACTGCGTAAAAGAACTAAAGAAAAAAACAAGTCCAGTGTGCGGAACATAGCGACTTTTACAGTCGGGAAGCATTAAAAATTCAAATCTTCGCTATAATGGTTCGCGGATGTAAAAGTCGCAATGTTCCGCACACTGTACTTGTTTTTTTTTCTTTAGTTTTTTTACGCAGTCGGTATTTTTGATTTTTTAAATTTATTTTTTTTTTTTTGTTAAATTTTTTAATTTTAAGTAAATTTTCGATTTTATCATGATAGTTAAGATGATCGTCAGATAGTTTATTTCAAGCCTTGTTAAAATAGACGGACGAACATCGTAAAATCGACCATGTTGTCTATGAAAATTCACAATATTCACACATTATGGGGTCGCAAATATGGCGAAAACGGTATTCAAAAATCTTTCTTCTCAAAATTTCAAGCTTCTAATAATCTAATTAAGGCAGCTACCATAAGTGTTATGACTTTGTGCAAAAACGCGTAGAATAATCGTTATTTCTTTTAAGCCAAAAATAAAAGCTAAAATTTAAAAATGGTAACATTGGGATTTATTAAGATAAACATCAATTTAGTAGTGATGCAATTCTCGTATGAAATGTCTTAAAAAGTCTTTATATGTATAGGAATTGCAATCACGTTCAAGCCACCTAACAGCTGGGTGATAAACAGATATGGACATGACAAATTCTTTCTGTGTAACTTTCTAAATTGAAAACACGAAAATGATTATTGATTTGAGCTGTTTCACCAATCGAGCTAGTTAGTTGATTCTAGAATGGAGCAGTTTAACAAGTATCGATTTTTTTCATTTATTGTATTGCCTCCTCTATTGTTTGTTACGATTTCACTTGTGAAAAAAACCTCAATTCAAAGTCAAAGTGCAGCACTTTTGCTTTCTTTTGTTTTAGCGATATTCGTTCAATATGTTTTAAAGTTTTTTTGTTTCCTTCATCTAAAAACGGAATCTATGGTTAAATTTTATTTTCTTTTATTTTTTTATTTCTTTATGGTTTCAAACAATCTCATCATGTGAAACATGAAAAGGTACTTGAAACTGTTTTCTTTATATCACCTCGTTGCTTTAAGGGTTAAATAAATGAATGAATAGAGGACTCTGCAACAGCAACACAAAATATACCAGCCACCATTATATATATACACGTTCTAAAAGCATGTTGGCCACAAACGTTTTAGCTTCTTTTTTCTAGTTGGCTGTTTTGTTTGATTATCAATATTTAAAACGTGACTTTGGCTTGTGAAGCAATCGCCACTAACTATTAAATACGAAAGATGGCAAACTACCTCCTCAAAAAAAAAAAAAAAACAAGAAACGTACAGAGAAAACAAATACAATTTTGAAAATAAAATTCAAAATGCATATTTGAACTTAAAATTAAAAAAGAAAAACAACTTGAATTAAAAATTATATACAAATACCCCTCTTTTATTTCAGTTTTTTGCAAAAGCAAAACAACCACCTACAAGTGGACGAAACGCGTGCCAAAAGTTGTTAAATTGTTATGAAAAAAAATATTGTATCTGCATGCACGTTTGATTGAATATTGCACAATTTTTTATGCATTATATGTTTAAATTATTTTTTTTTTTTTTGAATTTTTTATTCATACTCTTTTTATTCTTCCTCGTTTTAATGGAGATGTGAAAAAATGAAAAAAAATATCACACCATCAAATAGCATGCTGCATGCTTTTGAAAATTGCATTAATAATTGTAGAATGTTATACAAAAATTAGCCTAGAAACCCAAAATGAAAAAGCTATTAATTATAAATTATGAAGGTGTTAAATCATATAATTTTTTTTTAAATAAAAGCAGTTACGAATGTATATTTTTATGCATTTTCGTTTCTACTACAATTTAATACATTTTCGTTTTAGAGTAAAATCACTTAATGAACTATTGAAAAAGTGCAGTATGCTCACCTTTCAACAAAATGTAAAAACATGTCAGTGCAACAAATATTTCTTTGTCTACATGCTTCACATTTATCTCTAAATAAAAAATATAATTTAATTGAAAAATTAAATTAAAACCGAACTTAAGCCAAAATAATATAATTTCTTTGCATATACAAATAAAGGGTCCGCCAACTAACGTTTTTTTTCAACTAGTGCTTATTTTGTGAATGGTAACACTTAGCTCATGTCTGATTTGACAGATAATTAGTTTTATCCTTCCGCTGAACGAATATGGTTGTGTATACGCTTGAACAACGCTTCGCTAAGTGGGCCTGCGATCGACTTACAGAAGATGCCGATTTTGCCAAAAAAAAATCATCTTTTCAGATGAAGCTCATTTTGATCTTGGCGGGTATGTAAACAAGCAAAATTGTTGCATTTGGGGCACAGAAAACCCGCACGCATACATTGAAAAGCCGTTTGGTGCGGATTTTGGTCCAGAGGCATAATTGGACCATTTTTCTTCGAAAATGAGCAAGGAGTGGCCCTTACAGTCAATGGCGATCGTTATCGGGCGATGTTGAACAAATTTTTGTTCACAAAAATGGAAGAGGAGGATATTGGCAACATTTGGTTTCAACAGGACGGCGCTACGTGCCACACAGCCGAAGCTACACTCGATGTTTTGCGCCCTGTTTTTGAAGATCGCATTATCAGTCGCAGAGCTGATGTCGTTTGGCAACCTCGGAGCTCCGATTTGACACCGTTGGACTATTATTTGTGGGGTGCCGTCAAAGATAAGTGTTACGCCGACAAGCCAGAGACAATTGACGCTTTAAAGGACAATATCCGTGAAGGCATAGGTGAAATACAGCTGCACACAATCGATAATGTGCTTAATAATTGTACCGATCGTGTAGGCTACTGCATGGCCAGCCGAGGCAGGGATTTGAATGAAATTATTTTTCTTTATTAACCGGGAGGATTGTATTTTCAAATAAAAAAAGAAATTTGAGAAAATATTCAGTAGTTTTTTTATAGCATTTTCAAAAAAAAGTTGTCTGGCGGACCCTTTATAAAAGTTCAAAATGATATAACTTGCCATTTATGGGATAATATAGGTACAAATAAAAAGTGAAATTAGTACAAATCTCAGCGATCCCGGGACTTTCCGAGTTTCGTGATTTTTCTTTTTTAATAAAACACTCAATTTATAAAGTAAAATATTTTCATTATGTGTATTCATAATAAAAACTATAAGAAATTAACAAAGAAAAACTAATTTCAATGTATTTTAATACAAATTATAATATTTTACTAAATATAAATTAAAAAATTAAAAATTAAATTTGCAAAATTAAAATTAACTATAAAAGTTAATGAACTAGAATTATAGAAAATAAATTAGATAATACATATGCGACCGAAATTTTATTTCCCGTTGTTACTGTGTTATCCCTTGACCAAATGACGGAACAAAAATGCTCTGAACCCATAAAGGGAGTAGCAGCGGTCTGGTTGGATGTCATAAACAATAAAGTATTTTCTGATGTGCATTAGTGTCTATCGTCCATATTTGTAGCATTGAATTGACAATAAATTTAAATATTCAATAAAAAAGTTTACGTTAATGCGTCTACATAATAATGAAATAATTTCATTAAATTACTGGAATATTTTCATTAAAATTGTGAATAAATTTCGTTAAAATAATGAAATATTTTCATTAGTCTAACGAAATTATTTCCATGGATCAATGAAATTATTTCATATATTCGGTGAAACTTTCATTCAAATTATTTTAACAAAACTTGTTTCATTAACCCAACGATTCTTGACGTTGGTTGAATTTTAATGAAGTTTTTCATTGGATTAATGTCAAAATTCACAGAATTTATAAATAAAATTCTTTCAGTGTTCTTAACTAAGAATGTACACCGTTCAAATAAATGAAAACAACACACATTCACATACTAGTATTCGTAATTACCGATGGTAAAAGGATGAAGCTTAACACAAGACATAAAGAAAGATAGTGAATAGCAATAACTATCAAATGAAAAAAGCTGAAAAACAAATCTAATGTGACAGCATGAATTGATTAAAGGTAAATAATATTCAACTACTTGACTGCAAACGACCGAGTGGTCTAAGCGGTAAAGAACTCTGATGAGTAAGCCGGAAGGTCTCTAAACATGTAAGTTCAACCCTCCCCTCAGTCAAATTTTTCTTTGTCTACATGCTTCACATATTTCTTCTATAAATTAAATTAAAATGTAATTTAATTGAAAAATTAAATTAAAACCGAAATCAAGCCAACATAATTACATTTCTTTGGTAATATATTTTTAATATACAAGGAAGCCTTAAATCATCCTCTGCTTTTGACACCGTTTAAAAACTAAAATTGGGTGCAGAAATAACGCAGTAAAAATTTTTTGCGCGTGAAGTTCCAAAAAAACGTTTTTTTTTATCGATAATTTCCGATTTTGATAGTGTATTGAAATTTTTGAAAATGGCAAGCCTCACTAAGTCGTTTTCACGAGAAAATAATATTGATATATTGTAACAGCATGTTATTTGACTCAAAGTTTCTGATTAATCCAACAAATATTTACCCTTATCGAGAATAAAAGTTCTCGTGAAATGTGTTTTTCTTTCCCTAAAATTGTTGTCGCCAATTTTGTGTTGTTGTTGTGTTACTGTACTAATTTGCTCATTTTGTTCACCATTTTTTGTTTATGGGAAATATTCCACGTGAACAAAACGTGTCCCTCTTATTCCCGATAAGTGTGATTATTCGAGGGAGCGCCCTATTATTATTGACACATTAACTTTTTTTAAAATAGTAATCAAATAAAATATTTTAGCACCTATTAACATTCTAAATTTATTATTACAATATTTTGAAATTGTATTTGGGTTTTCCTCAAATATTAACTGCCGTTTATTGAAATAAATTAACTGCATTATTTTGACTGTATTTAGAATTTAAACACGTTTCGGTTTGCAAAATTAAATCATCAATAAAACTTTTCTGTAAACTGAATTTCACATTTCTGAACTTATTGAATCAATAAATATTTGAATAAAATTTGCACCTGTCATAAAAATTGTAAAATTACATTTAATTGCTCAAATTTTTAATTGAAAAATTTATGTAATTTATTTTTTTTATTACTTACAATCAATATCTATATATACATACTAATCAATTGAATGAATATCTAAACTTGATTGTAATTTGAATTAAAAAAAAATCAAGATAATTGTTTTTAATAATTTGTAAATTTCATTCAAGAATTCAAATATTGAACGTACATTTACCAAATTATATGTACATATTACACTTGTTTGTATTGCTAATCATTATTTGTAAGAAACTTACTTTACTCAGACATGCATTCGTTAACAAACGTATAACTAACATTAACAACGTATATCTAACTAGCAAAATTAAAGTTATTGCAATTACAAAAAAAAAAAAATATGTTTAGTTTACGACATTGAACTTTATTTATTTTATTTCACTTTTTATTTTTTTTTTCAAATTATTACTACTTACAAATACGACCATAAAATTTTAAATCAAGTTTACGTTTGAGTGTTGCCAAAAAATCATTGCTAACAAATCAAATCGAATCAGTGCTAGTTAAAACAGAAAGAAATCTTTTGAAAAAAAAAATACACAAAAATTTACAATGACAGGTTGAAATAGTGTTTCTATTTTTACGAGTACATCTGGTGGTTTTTATCTGAGTGAGACAGATAAATGTAAAGCTTTAAAAGGCATTAAGATTAATAAAGCTGTTTAGTTTGAAATGATACAGCTTCTCTTGTCTGAAACATCTTGTCAGTCAATGAACTTATTATGTATGAAAAATCTGTTAAAAACAATACCAAATACGATTATATCTTCTTAAAGGAATGCTGTCAAAATTAAATTTTAGTAATGGAAATATAATCTTTATACAAAGGGAGGATTATAAGTTTGTGTAAAATCATATAAGGAGAATTAAAGATTTCTCCAAAAAGGAATAACTCGACTGGCAATTATTTTTGGAAAATCGGTTATTAACTTTTTTGAAGAATCATTTGGTCGGCCGTAAAAAGTACTGAGATCAAAATAAGGACAAAGTTCTTGATATGCACAATAACATCTCATTTGTAGGCAACCTGTAAGCTTGGCAGCATTTTTTCCATAATTCTTTCCCATACTAGAAAGACAAAAAAAATATTGCCAAGCTTATAGGTTGCCTAGAAATGAGATGGTATTGTACCTATCAAGAACTTGGTCCTTATTTTGATCTAAGTACTTTTACGGCCGAAATTTTTGCACAGGAACTTGGCTTTATTTTCACATTTATGTTTTCGTGCGGAACTCAGTTCTTTTTTCTAAGCTTTTATTTGGTACAATAAGTACCCCATGCAATAAGCCCTAGATGAAAAATTTCAGTTTTTCCATTTTTCTTAGTACTTTCCCATCAAGACCTAACTGTATACAAAAGTTTTAGCTATACTGGAAGAGCCGTATACAAAGAAGGGGCACCCTAGTCCGGCCAGATGAAAAGTGCCCGTTTTCAAATTTTTTCTCTACTTGCTCATCAAGGGCCTACCTGTGTACCAAATTTCAGCTCTCTAGCTATAATGGAAGTGCCCAACAATATTGATGAGTCAGTTAGGTAGTGAATATATACTAAAATATGCACCTTTTACACCTTAATATCTCGGGAAGCTTTTACGGTAAAAATTTCACCTATGAGGTAACCTCTGTAGGGAGACCTTATGGTTCAAGTTTCATTATTTTATGATAAAGCGGAGCAAAGTTATGATGGCGGTAAAAACAGCCATTCGTTATCCTGTAAATACACACTGTGTGGCCGGAACTTGGCCTGGCGCACTACCGTGCGCCTAGATATGTCTGATATTTCATCCATTTACAATTTGTTCAACTTGCAGAAAAATATTTATTTATAATCATCTTTTTATTTTTACATATACAAGGAACATAACTATAACAGGTTGTACCCAAGATACCACTGGTCTTTTTTTTATTTACAATGGCAAGTATTTTTTTATAAGTAATTTGTCCGATTGAGCGAGCAGCGGTATTTACTTATACACAGAAAAATCTAAATTTACTTTTCTGTAAAGGAATTCAATGAAATATTAAATATTTTGTCTGAAAATTTTTTTTATAATTTCGGCTTTCTAGTTCAATAATTGAATTAATGTAAATTCAAATTATTTTTATTAAGAGTGAAGTGCTGGAATATTCAAATCAGATTAGCAGAACGGATCAGTACTAGTGATTTCGACGGCCGCTACGCTCGTCATTATCAGCGTTCTTGTTCGCTTTTACCACTTATGAAGGTGGATGCTTTTTTCAATGAAACATCAGCTATTTAACTAATTTTTGCCAGTAAATAGATTAAATATTTTGTCTAGGAACAGACCTACAAACAAATTTGTAAATATAGACAAAAATAACTCAACAATCTCTTTAAAAAAAACGTTTTATTTTTTAGTGAAAAAATTGTTTAAATCTATAAAACAATTTGTCTAAAAATATTTACAAATTGTAAACAAAACAATTTACTAAATCAAACAAAAAAATTTACTGGATATTCTGAAAAATATCAAATAATATTTTTGTCTGAATTTATAAAACAATTAGTCTAAAAATACTAACAAATATTAAACAAAAATATTTACTGGATTTTTTGTAATATATGAAACAAAATCTTTGTCTGGGTCATTCATCATCATCATCATCCAGTAAACATTTATGAAATTTCACTTTGTTAAATGTGTTCAAGTCTGACTGCTTATCTAAAGACTCTAAAAAAATTAATGAGAATTAATACAACGACATCAACGAACTGATTCACTCAAAAATCTTCAGTAAACAAACTTGGTACAATCGCATTCCTTTTGCTATCATTGTTGTTGTTGTTATTTGTATGTATGTCGTCATCGGTGTTGTTTTTTACGACACAGTTTTTCTTGCTGTTTTTGATTTTTGTGTCCTAAATAAAAGTCAAACAAAAAATCCATTGATTCAGTAGAGAGCATTTACTGAAAATTAAATTTATTTTTAGGCAAACTTTTGGTTGAAAATATTTTTGGCGATATAAAACTTTTTCAACAAAATTTGTATTAAAAATACTAAAAAAACAATGTTTCCATACAAAATTTCATAAAAAAGTTTATGTTCGTGTTTGTAAATCAGGGGGTAAGACTTTTTCCGATCCGAGTTGGTTAAATAGAAGTATTTGAAAAAAATATTTACTACGTTTGCCCACTTTTCAGACAATAATTTTGTATTGTCACGATAATTAAAAGCGTGCCCAAAGTTTTATAACACTGGTTAAGTAGAAGTAATTAAAAATGTATATATATATATATATATATATATATATATATATATATATATATATATATATATATATATATATATATATATATATATATATATATATATATATATATATATATATATATATATATATATATATATATATATATATATATATATATATATATATATATATATATATATATATATATATATATAGTTTCTATGGGGACCGATCGGGAAGTATATCCTTTCAAATAAAAAAATAGAAATAGTTTTATAAATGGTGGAGTTTGGAGAGGACATTTACAAAAAAAAATACTAGACAAATTGATAACCTTTTCCTTTTTTGAAGTTGGTTAACAAAGTGGAGGAATGCCCATAAAATTCTTTAAAATACTTCAAAGGAATGAAAATGATACATACAAAGAAAAAATTTTAATTCATTATGATGAATTTGGACCTATAAAACAATTGGTAAATTCAGTCAAAACATTTGTCCAAGTTTACAAATTTATTTTATTGAAAAAAATCTTGAAAATTTCTTGTTATATTCCATTATGAAAAACCCACATTCAAACAAAATAATTTACTGAATCAGATTAAAAAAATTGTCTAATTTTTTTTTTGTCATAACCAGCAAAGAAAAATTATAAATTCAGTCAAATTGTTTATTGAAATAGCACCTAACAATTTTTGTAAAATCAAACAACACGTTTACTGAAAATTAATTTGGTTTTTTTGTTGATCTTTACTGTAAATAAGAGAACATTTATTGAATCAGATAAACTATTTATTGAACTTCAAGCAAATTTCAAACAAATGCTTGTCTGAAAAGCTAACATAAAAAGTTTTTTTGTGTGTGGCTTAAATTACTTTTTTTCCGCGAAATTTTAAAAATGTATACAATTTTCGAACCGTGTATAGACATTTTCCTCATTCTCGAACCATTCTAGCGAGCGTCCCTCCGATGGAAACGAAATATGTTACGGGGTCTACCTTGTAAGGTCTATTTTGTAAGGTAAATTGTAACTATTTTTCCAAAGATATTTTAATGCAGATTTGAAATTATTGACAGAAAAATTTATTAAGCATAAAATCTTACTTTTGAAGCTGTATTTGTAATTTAACTTCAGTTTTTTACTACATAAACAAAAAAACACGCATAAGTCTTTTTGAAATAAATACATATTTTTCATTGAAACGATACTCGGTGATTAAGTCTTTTTTTATTTAATTTTTCTTGAAACAGGTCCTATAGAAAGTTATTTACTTTTACTCTTCTTTTCTCTTTTCATATTAAAGAAAAGTGTACACACTATTTTATTATTATCGTTATTATCATTTGATTTAATTGAGATCCGCTTAAATGTCTTTCACATTCTTTTTGTATAATTTTTTTTTTTTTGCAAGTAAGTAATTATATAGTGTATTTTCGCTATAGCAGTCATTTTAAATAAAGATATTGAAATGGTACTCAAATTACGGAGATTTTCATCGAGTTAGAACTGCAACAAATTTAAAAGTGAAATTTTCAGAAAACCGCGTTTCAAGATAATGGTATTGATTTCATTGTTATAAATTGATAAACATAATGACTGTAGGTATGATTTCAGAACGGATTAAAACACAAATCTTAGAATATTTGAAATTTGTATACTTATTTATTAATCTGCTTTCTGCATACAGTATGATATTTTTTGAAAGAAGTTATATAAATTGTTTAATTTATAATTTTACACTTGTCTTAAGTGAGAAGTTTGTTAACCTTTTCCAAGAAATTATGAATTCTTAAAATTTTAATTATACATAAATTTATCTCTTGTAAAAAAATATGCTACGGTTAAGCAAAAATTAGGTCGCTTGTTTACGCCTCATCGCTTTTTGTTACTGTTTTAAATAATAGCAGCATTAATTAAATTTAACCTAAATAACATCCTTTTGCGCCTAAAGTAAAGTATTCGTAATATTTTTTGAACCAGTTTTTTTATTTAATACGAATTTATTTAACACAAATTGTGATTTTGTTTCTTGTGAAAAAAAGCTAATCTTACTACGCATATTGCGGTTTTTTCTTCTTGTTTTTATTTCATTTGAATAAAAGATGTCTTAAGAGTATGTCACTTAAAATAAACTGAAATGAAATATAAAGTATAAAAAGTTTAATGGCCTTCAGGTAAATGTAGGCACGGCCTGGTACAAAATGTTGATATTAATTATGCAAAAAGATATAAAACAAGAATAAAAAAGTAAATAAATAAAAAGTTTGTTTTAAGTCTTGAAGATAAAAACGAAAAGTTTACGAAACGAAAAAGGTTGTGAAGAATGAGAAGGATCCAAGCTATATTAAACAGATAACAGCGAAAGATCAGCTGACTTAGTAAATTTGAGAATGTGTGCGTCACACATACAACACATTTTGACAGTTTTCCGACATGTTTCTATCAACATGTGTTAGTAAATTTGGGAGAGCTTATGAATGTGTGCGACACACAGACAATAGATTTTGACATATTTCTGGTGTGTTTCTACCAAGAAAATTATGTTTTTTTTTGTTATAATTTTTGTACTTACGGTGGTACCTATATTAATGTGCCTTGGAAGGATAACAGTTTAATTTGGTTTTTAGTTTTTCTATTCCATAAGAGCTTATGAATATAATTTTTACTTTTGATTTTTTTATTTACTAATAATTAATTCAACTTTGTTTATTTTTTCTTTCAGGTAAGTCTTGCTGATTGTGCAAATTTAACAAGTGCTGTGAGTAGTTTTTAATAATATGTACATTTCTATAAAAAAAATAATAATGGCCCCTGTGGCTGAGTGGTAGCGACGCTAGCCTGTCAGTCCAGAGGTCATGGGTTCGGTTCCCACCATAGATCATGGGTGTTTTCCGCAGACAAGCTAATCGCTTCGCGGGTTGTGTTTGCTTATAAAAAAAAATATTTTGTCATTGCTTTTTTAACATTTTAACAAGTGTTAAATATTATCTCAGCTCTAAGGAAACATTGCTTAGATAGTTAATCGGGACTAGTATCTAGACTTGTGTCAAAGGGAAGAGAATCTCTCACAAGATCGGTCACGTGACCGGCTCGAGTTCCGGCACTTTATATGAATGGGACCGGTTACTTTTACATGTTGTTGTCATTGGAGGAGTGTGATTTTGAACGTTTTGATTACAATATTTCTATATCGAAAAATTTTATAAAATTTTTATTGTGCTGCAATGCTGCATATAGACAATTGCTTAGACTTCAGCAAATAAATTTCATTTAAAATAAAATTATGACAATAAGTTAAATAATAAAATTCTTAAATTTTTAATTATATAAACATTTTTATCGAATTCATATTTTTTCGGGTGATATATTAACTAAAAATTTTTCGCTTTAATATCCACTTAGTCGTGTTCATTATTTTCTATTTAAAATATTTGCTATCGCAACATTAATCTATACCAAAACAAATTAAAAATCCCATTTTTTATATGTAAGTTAAACGTTTATATTTTAATGTTTTTTAAACACGTTTATAAAATTTCAATTTCAATAAAATTAAAAGTTATTATAACAACAATAGTTTTTTACAAAAGCTTAAAGATGCAATACTCAAAACTTTACCATATAAAATCACGAAACATGCGAAATAATTTTAAGAATTGAAGAAATCTTTTTGACCATGACAGTGATGGACGTAATCGGATGATTTTTGTGAAAAACAGCTTAAAAATTTCAAGTTAAAATAATAAATATAAAATAATAGTAATATACTAAATAAGCTATAATTTAATCAGAAATTCTGTTTAATTTATTTAAAATGTTTACATTTTAATCAAATATCAAGTTTGTTACTTAGCAAATCAAGTTTGTTGCTTAAATCTTTTGTTTTACATTAGATTGTCCGCGATATTCAAAGGAATAATTTAATCTTTAATAGAAAAAATAAATGCAAATCATATAATTTGCTAAGTAGCTTGAAAATAACTACTTCGAACAAAGAGATTTTTATATTACTTACGACGAATATCAGTGTATAACGAAATAAAAATTTTCAAAATAATAAGGTTGTACCCAACAAAAACTTTTGCCATTTTTGTACTTTTTTAATGGCTAACAAAGTAATGAGTAGTGCTAATATATCTTATTACTATGCTCCAAATTAGAACTACTTCTTGGTTGTTCATAAAATTAATTCGTATTTTTTTCATTATCTGAAAGTAGTTATAATTTGTTGCTATGTGTTAATAACATTTGTATATCAAAACTAATTTTTGTCGCGTAAGCTTATAAGTCAACAATAGCTGAGTGAGTAAAGTACTTGTCTTTAAATCTGAACGAGCACAGGTTCGTAGCCCAGCTGGTAAAAAAAACAAAGTGTGAAAAAATATAAATGCAATATATATAATGTGTATAAACTTTTTTTTTATTTTAATTTGTTTAATAGACTACTTATTTTTTATCTTCAAGTAAGTCAAATAATAATTACTTAATTGCTGTGACAATATAAATACATTTGTAAGGGGTACCTCTTATATTTTGAACTTCTCAAACAAAAATACATTGAGTCAAATTTTAAGAAGTTACGACTTAAATCCTCATATACTTTTTTTTTGTCTACCAGTAAGCAAAGTTTTTGCTGGGTAACGACAGATTCTGGTAGGGAGCACCGTTTTTGATAGTTTAAATGTGGGACCCATTTTAGGGAGAGTTTTTCTATTTCTTAATTAGCAGAAATGGTCCCCTAAACAAAGTTTCGAGTCCAACCAGGCAACCTTTGCAGCAAAAACCTTTTTTGAGCGCTTTCGGAAACCTAACTTTGTGTAAAACAGCTTTTTTTTCAGTTATGACACTCTGGCAGCAAAGGCTCGATATGTATTTTTAACCTGATAAACAGATATCTCTTTCACATTCAAAGTTTTTGTGAACCACCGTGCGTGCGTGCACTGGTGGTTTAATCTTTTTCGACATCTTTTAGTTCAAAGACATCGTTTCAATATTTTTACGGCTTTAAGGCATGGGCACACAAAAAAAAATCAACGCGCACTGATCAAGAACTTAAACTTTTTTATTTATTTTTGTTTAAAAGTTTTGTTCTACTGCTGCTGATTTTTTCAGTAACTAACAAGTTTTCTTTCAATCTCCAACATAAAAAAACCAACAACTCTTTTATTTATTTCTTACATGAGTGATTCTCATTTCAAATGTTTTTTTGTCCGTTTAAAGCATACTAAAATATTTCATAAAATAAACGCATTAATTTTAAATGTAATAAAGTTTGTGTTTGTGTAAGACTGTCCATTATGTATTAAAAACGAAAATACTGCTAATACTTCTTTATACAAAATGGTGTGTCGGTAATGCATGCTGTTGATTTTCCACATTCACAATATTTGCATTTGCTTCTTTTATTTCACACATAAAATTTTTGAAAAATATTAGAAATTATAATTTTTTTAAATTGTTGTTGTCCGCAGCCTTGTGTATTGAGCGTTACGCTTTTTTAGTACGCTTCATTACTCAGTGTAATTATTAAAATTTCATTAGCAACATACACTAAAATAACAGCGTAGGTTTATACTTAAAAGTTTCATGAACTTCATTAAATAGTATTATATTACAAAACCTTTCATCAATCAATCATCGTTTGTATCTAAAAAAAATATATTTAGTGTTATTCATATATTTCTTAATATAATTAAAATTTTTTAGTGAATACCTAAGGAGGTTATGTTAAAATAAATGGAAGATTATACATCTGAATTGTATTGAATTGAAAATATAATGTGTGTTCTGAAAAAATATTTAATTCGTATAAAAATGTATTGAGCGTTACGTAAAAAATATTTTTAATATAATTTATCTATAAATTTTAGGACTTTAAAAAGAGTTAACCGCAGTTGAAGGGTAGAAACGAATTTCTGATTTTCCTTGAATTTTGCTTCTTTCGCACTGTGGGTTGTTATATTTTCGAAGAATGTATTAGGTAGATCGTATTTTGGTACGAATAATTATTTGAAATTGACATATAATTTTTTGTTTTTAGAGAGTAGATCTATAGTGCTTTCAAACCCTATACTCATATTTTGTGGTGTATTTTTTTTTTGGCAAAAACCATTTCGGGAAAAAAAGCGACAGCAAATGTAACGCTCAATCCATTGAACGAGACACGATCCATTGAATGAGCCAAAAACTATAAGATAAATCCTACCTTCTCATAATGCATTTAGTTATATTGGTAAACAAAAAAATATATAATGTACGTATAGAATGAGAATCAGACATATATAATTTCTTTCGTTTTTGTAAAGAAGTCACCACAATAATAAAGTAACAACAAAAACATAAACATGTTTGCGGAGGCTTCATATCTGTTGAATTCAACAAAAATTGGATTCGTTAGGCAAGCAAACCGGCGGGCATCCTTTCTGTTAGTTACTTTAGCACCATCTTCACTATCTCCGCCGTTGTTGTATTTGTACGTTTATTAAGTTTGTTGTATTTACTGGCTTGATGTTGTCGTTGTTTTTAAAATGTTTCAGAGGTTCATAACTTGAAGCCGCCGCCAACAATTCTTGGAAATTTAAACCAGTAAATAAACAGATATTTTTTTTTCTTTATTTACATCTAGTTGCTAGTTAACTTTTTTTTGTGTGTTTGGCCGACAAACACAACACTTTAAGCAGCAAACATAGAACTTGAAAGAAAAAAGAAAATAAAACTCATGCAACAAAACCAAATACAATGAAAATAAGAGCAAACCTCAGTGTCAAAACCTTAAAAGTAACACGAAAATTGTCTGTTCTTGAGTTTTAAAGCAAACCTCAAAGTCTCGTAGATTTTTATTTAATGATAAGCTTTTTTTTAATTTTATTTATTTCAGTTTAATGTCGTATATTATAAAAACCACCAGAATTAATTCATTTCAGATAATTTTATTATACAACAATATTCTTGAGTATAAAATACAATCAGCTTCATTGTTTTATTCAATTTTGCTGGGTTTTCTTTAGATCTGAAATATTGTTTTTATAAACATGAAGCCTGGTATCACATTGCGTCGGCTGAGTTTTTGGTAAATTTATTAAAACCTTTTTTCTTAATTATTTTCAAAATAAGAACAACTTCTCCCTAAATCTTCGTACTTGGATGTGTATTATTATTTTTCATCTTCATTCGGGGTTTAAAAGCTAAGATTGTAATTGGGAATTAAGCATTATGTATGAATGTACTATTATGTATGTATCGGAACAGTTTTTGGTTATTTATGATTCCCTTAACTATGCTATTTCTCCGCGTGTATTGTTAGATATGCTGTTTTTGCTGTTGAGGTAGAGATTTTTTCCATCGGTTCATTAACTCGTTTTCATAATTATGAGTGCCTATGTCAATAATGAAATGAACATTACCAGGCTCTGTTGATAAAAGCTTTTCCAGACTTTATTACACACCATAGTCTGTCCTTCACAGTTGTGCCTAAACCGTTAGCAAACAGTGGTTCCAATTAGAAAAAGAGGCTAATAAATGTGTATCTTCAAAACTTGCCATCCGATTATAAAATGATGTATGTAAAAATCATAGAGGAGGGCATATGCTTTAAGAATGTTGAAATTTGGGCCACCTAGCTGAAACACACGATGAGCTACAGGGTGTCAAAGTTGACTACCTCGGGCATAAAAAACCTTGTTGGCCTCATAACTTTTACAAATATTATCCAATTGAATTGAATGAATTTAAACATGTTGTAAAGTTTATGAATAAATAAAGATAATACACTTTATTTCATTAGGATATCTTTAATATTGTCAAAGATATTTGGCTTTGAATATGAAATTTAAAACAAAAATTTTTCAGAAAAAAAGGAATACAATTTTTTGTGCATGCGTTTATAGAAAAATTCAAATTTATCATAATAAACCGACCTCTAAGTTCTAAGTTAAATTTTTAAAATACATATTAATGGGTCTTATTGTGTTTTTGACGTTTTTCGACTTCAACTTCGAGATTTGATAATACATAAAAAACGCAAAATTTTTCGTATCTTGCACCTAATATGTTCCGTGTAAAATAGCAAAAAATCAGAACGATCCGGAAACATTTATTTTCTTCCATTTGTCTTTCTAGATTAGTCCATATGTCACATAGTACCATGGCTTAAAATTGTCAAAATGTCAGAACTGTTGATAACTTTTAAACTACAGGCCTTAAGATTTGATCATATTTAAATACAATAAAAACCCCTTCTCCTGAAAAATTCAATTTCGTAAAGGACTCGATATAAATATAGAAACTTGATTATACTGAAATTAAAAAACAACGGGAAAATAGGAAAACGAAATACCTTCAATTTATGGAACCCTCTTCCCTTTTAGTATATATTAAGCCTTTCCTGCAACAACACCAATTCAGAGCAGAGAAAAAATGTATTATTATCTCTTTGCAAAATCAAACTCTACAAGTAAACGTGCATGTTTTGTTTATTTTATTTTCTTAAGTTCAAGCTAATACATGCATGTGTTCTATGAGTATAAGTAGCAACCTTAAGAGCTTACAGCACCCAAAATACTGACATGATTTTAAAAAAATTTAGATTGTGCACATTTTCCAATAAATGTGTTTGAAATGGTATAAGATTCGTCAAAATCGGCTGTATATTGTGAGAGTAAAATGCATAGCAAAAATCGTCTTGGCTATTAATTAATTATATAGATTCACTAAATTTTTTATTTTTCACCTACAGTTTTTTCTATAAATTTTTTGACATAGTTTTTACCCAAAAAATGCGCCGATAAGTGTATACCTTACACAGAAAAAACTAAATTTCATTTTCTGTAAAGGAATTCAATGAAATAGTAAATATTTTGTCTAGAAACGAAACTACAAACAAATTTGTAAATATAGACAAAAATATCTCAACAATTTCATTGAAAAAAAAAACGTGTTTCTTTTAGTGAACAAATTGTGTAAATCTATAAAACAATTTGTCTAAAAATATTTAGAAATTGTAAACAAAACAATTTACTAAATCAAACAGAACGATTTACTGGTTTCTATGAAATATAAAAACAATAATTTAGTCTGAATTTAGTCCGTGTCATCATCATCATCATTCATTAAGCATTTATGAAATTTCATTTTGTTAAATGTGTTCAAGGCTGAATGTTTATCTAAAGACTAAAAAATGAATGAGAATTACCGCAACCACATTAACGAATTGATTAACTCAAAAAACTTCAGTAGACAAACTTGGCGCAATCGCACTCCTTTTGCTATCATTGTTGTTGTTATTTGTGTGTATGTCGTCATCGGGGTTGTTTTTTACGACACAGTTTTTCTTGTTGTTTTTGGTGCTTGCGTTCTAAATAAAAGTCCAAAAAAAAATCATTGATTCATTAAAGAACATTTACTGAAAATGAAATTTATTTTTAGACAAACCTTTGTTTGAAAATTTTTTGCTGATAATTTTTTCTGTGTTATTGATCGCCCTTGAATATTATTGAATTGATTACCAGTGACGTCGATGCAAACAAAAAACATTCGCTAAAACAATTATTCATTAATTAAAAAATAATAAATTTTATTATATGAATATATAGAACTCTTATTCAGTTCATTAAAAAACTAACAATCTAGTTGAGAAAATATTTCAGTATTTACAAATTAAAGTTGAATAAACTTTTAACAAACACTTAGCACACACACACAATAAGGTAGTCCTTTTTTATGTGAAAGAAAAAAGAAAATTCTTGGTATCAACAGCTAGCAATGTGTAAATATTCCAAGAGAATAAGCTATGTTGAATACAATTTGGGTGGAAAATTTTGGTTTGCATTATTCAAGGTACCGTCGGTTTTGATTTTACCTAATCTTTGTTTAAATCAAAGAATGTAAAACTTTATACATCTTAATTTGTGGATTATTCGAATAACTTTAAAGAATAAGATCGATAATATAAAAACCTTTCATATAAGGGCCGCCCTATTGTAGAAATGAGTGTGTTTATTGTAAACATATTTATAAAGAAATGCCCACATAAGTCTACTAAGTAAGTTGTAGTCAGCGTGACCGTTTTGCGACTAAAGTGGCAATTTGCCACTTTTTCAACTGCCTTGCCACTTTTAGTGCCCCTTTTTTAAAATGACCTAAATCTGCCACCTTTTGTAATATTATGCCCCTTTTTGCCCCTTTTTATGAAATATAAGCTTTTTATGGCACGAAACTGTTTTTATAAAAAAAATATCTCAAGACAAAAATTTGTTTTTGAGTCTATCATGTAAAGTCTTATGACAAAAACTATTTTGAAATAGTTTAAGAGTTCAGATCTATAGATATTCATTATTGTATTAAAATTATTAAAAATAACACCCTGATTCACTAACACGAACAAGAACGTTTTGTTAAAAATTTTTATGAAAATCACGCAGCTTTAAATATTTTTAAAATTATTTTCATGCAAATGTTGGTCCCATGTCACATAATGTCCAAAGACATTATGTCACTGCTAAAAATGGCATAGCATCCATGGACATTGTGACACTTTTAATAGTGCCATAGACTTTATGACATTATTATTATGACCATTATGACACTTTTAAATGTGTCATAATGTACACACTTTTAAAAATGAAAACAAATTCAAATATATGTACATGTTTTTGACTATTCACTTTTTACTTCTGCAATCGGTGACAAGTAATAAAAGGTCAATTGACGTTATTGCATTTTAAAAAGTGAAATAAAATCAAGAACAATTTGCAAATAGCGTCAACAATGCTTAAAATATGTCCAATCGACATCGTCGAATCAAAGAAATATTTGGAAATTTTTTAAAATTAATAAGAAATTTTATTTTACTACAAAATATTCTTTGCGTAGCTGGCCTTCGGCCGGGCTTAAGTATTTTTTCTTCTTGGTATATTGAAAAGCGGCCTTCGGCCGGTCTTAACGATTTTCTCCTCTCAGTATACTCAGCGGCTTCGCCGACCGAAGGCCGGCTATGGAAAAATTTTTACTCAGCGAAACCGCTTTTCGATATACTTTACTAATGTGCTGTTTCCATATGCAAACAAGCGACTTGAGTAAAAAATTTGTTATGGAAATTGCTAAAAAAATTTTATACAAACAAGGCTTGTTTGCATTGTTTGTCTAAAATTTATATAAAAAGCAGTCAGTTTTTTGAACGAAAAAATATCAAAATTGATTCATTTTATTTCAAAAGCATTATATGCCCTAGATATTCATTAAATATTAGAATTTCGTTCAATTATTCCCTTTTCAAAAAAGTTGCCCCTTTTTTTGAAAGAATCCCCTTTTTGGTGCCACTTTTTTCCTCAAAATCCCCTTTTTGTGCCACTTTTTAAACATTTTCAACGGTCACCCTGGTTGTAGTTCTTGTGTCTAGTTATAAGTAGTTGAAACTAAATTAAACAAGATGTTCTACATAATACCCATAAAGACAGCTTGGTAGCTGTTCATAATTTAAGTGAAGCAAGTGCTTATAATTTAACTACATACTCGTCGTCGTCGTCGATGCTATAAAGCGAATTATTATGCAGAAATTAAATAATAAATAATAAATACTCAGAAATATTTTAAAACTGTTAAATTGATTTTGTTATGCTATAGCTTTTTTGCACGTGTAAAAAAACTGAAACTTTACACATATTTTGTAAAGACCAATAGAATTGGGTTGATCTTTTCATCAAGCAGGAATTTCTTAGCGCATAATTTAAAACTTTTAAGTATCGGCAAAGATGTGACCGTTATAACCATGAATTTAAATGAGGATATAAAAATAACAATAGCTAACTAGCTTTTTATAACAAAACTGTAAAATAACCACATAATTAACAAGGTGTCTTGTTTAAACATTGGAATGAAACAAAGTACAAAATGCGACTTTGTCAGCGCAAGGTACAATACTCGTGCAAAAATAGTTTAATATTTGGAATTCTTACAACAACAATAAAAAAGATAGAAATTTCTTTTTTTTATAACAAAAAGGGCTAAATATTTAAATAACATATATCGTGATACATATTTATTTTGAACTTTTTGATGTCATATGTGAACCTGAATACTTTGAGTTTCTGCATAAAAATTTATTTTATAAAATTAAGGCTTTAACACTTTTACATTAAACTACAGATAACATAACCCTGATGGTAGACTTGACTAAGAAATTACTATGATAAGCATAAATATTTTCTGGACCGTTTGACTGTTTGTGTGCCAATTTTGTGTGTGCTTCACGATTTTCTTTTATATTACCCATTTGGAAAAAAGGGTAATTAATGTGTATCTTTGAAACTAGCGATCCGATTACGAAGTGATGTATGTAAAAATCGTAGAGGAGGACATAACCTTTAAGAATGTTGATATTTGGACCACTCTGTTAAAACACACGGTGAGCTACAGGGTGCCAAAGTTGACTACCTCGGGCCTGAAAATCCTTGTTAACCTCATAAATTGAAAATATTATCAAATTTTAATGAATTTAAACTTGTTGTAAAGTTTATAAATAGATAAAGAAAATATAGTTTATTTCATTAAGATATCTTTAATATTCTTAAAAATATTTGGTTTTGAATTTAAAAATTTTGGTTTTTGATCTCGACTTTGTTCTCTGTTTCGTAAATATCTCCAGTAATAATAGCATAGCCAAAATTAAAAAAAAAATTATGATTTATACAAAAAAATTTTTGACAATTTTGGCTATGCTATTACCGGAAATATTTTCGAAATAGAGAACAAAGTCGAGGCAAAAACAAAAACTTTAAAATTCAAAACCAAATATCTTTGAAAATACTAAAGATATATTAATGAAATAAACTGCATTTTCTTTGTCTATTTATAAACTTTATAACAAGTTGAAATTCATTAAAATCGGATAGTATTTGTAAATTCATTAAAATCGGACAATATTTGTAAAAGTAATTTTAATTATTTTGGCTTGAGTTCGGTTTTAATTTAATTTTTCAATTAAATTATATTGCTATTTAGAGATAAATGTGAAGCATGTAGACAAAGAAAATTTTGACTGCGCGGAGGTTTGAACTGACCTTTCGATAACTCCCGCTAATCTCATCAGTGTTCTTTACCGCTTAGACCACTAGACACCAAACTATCAAATGAAATACAACTCTAATAGTGACAGTATGAATTGAATAAAAGTAGATGATATTCAGCTCTTGACTGCAAACCACCGACTTTGGTCGAGTGGTCTAAGCGTTAAAGAACTCTGCTTACAACTCTGATGAGATTAGCGGGAGCTACCGAAACGTCAGTTCAACCCTCCGCGCACTCAAAATTTTCTTTGTCTAGATGCTTCACATTTATCTCTAAATAAAAATATAATTTAATTGAAAAATTAAATTAAAACCGAACTCAAGCCAAAATAATTCAAATTTCTTTGGATATAAACCCATACAGTTCGACTGAGCTCATAACTTCATTTGTAAAAGCTATCAGGTCAACAAGGATTTTCATGCCAAATTTCAACATTCTTAAAGCTTAGGTTCTCATCTATGATTTTTACGTACATCGTTTTGTAATCGGATATCAAGTTTCAATTGGAACCACTGTGTGCGACATTAGAATTAAAAAAGTAATATTCCAAAGAAATTTAAATATTTCGTCTTAAGTTCGTTTTTAATTTAATTTTTCAACTAAATTAGATTTTTGTTTAGAGAGAGAATTTTAAAGCATGTAGATAAAGACAAATTTTACTGCGCGGAAGATTGAACTTATTACATGTTTCTTTGTCTACATGCTTTACAATTTTCCCTCTAAAGATGTAAACATATAAGTTAATTGAAAAATTACATTAAAAACGGACTTAAGCCGAAATAATTAAATTTCTTTGGACTAAACCCATAGAGTTCGACTAGAATTTACAACTTAAAAAATTAATTTAATTGTAAACACATTTTCCATAAGCAAAAGCTCAGTCCGAAAAAATAAAAAAATCAAACATTTTTATTCGACCAGTTAATTGATAATCGAAATTGTTAACTTTTTCAACAAACGAAGCATCTTTAAAAATAACAATATATTTATTTAATGGTGCTATTTTTAAATAAAATATATTATATTATCTATAAAATGAATCAAAAAACCTGTTAAACTTGGATATTTCTTTTATTAGATCTCTTTAAAAACGTCTTTAAAATAAATAAATAAATAATTCATTGCAATAAACATCAAATTTTATAAATATTTTAAATGATTATAAAATTATAAATAAAATTGACATGACAGCATCTTTTAACAAAACTTAATAATAAATTTTAAATTCTTGAGAGATGACATTTAAAATCATTTGAATAGTTTTTAATTTTAAATTCAAAATAGCGAGAACAATACAACAATATACTTCATTGCAAAAGTTTGAAAAAAAAACGTGACCAATAATTTTTTTAGAAGAAGTTGTGCCCGCACAATTGAATGCATTAAAATATACCTAAGCGAAGGTAAAATCTTGGTTTTTATTCAAGAACTACTACAAGAAAAAATGACAGCTGCCAGAACTTCTTCTAGCAAACATGATCTACAGTGTCGTCATTTCATATAACGAGCGGATATACATAAATAGAAGGAATTATTGCTCAAATTTAAAATTTTGCACACTAATTGTTATTCGTAAAGAATAAAAATATGTTCTAAAATTAAAAAGGACAGAAAAACTGCGGCAAATTTTTGATAGTTTGTGCATGCAATTAATATAATGAACCTTACTGACGTACCAAAATTTCGCTCAATTTAGATTAAGGATACGCTTAGCTAAAAAATTTCTTTTTTCAAAAAACTTAAAAAAATAACACTTCTGTTGCTTCCTTCAAGCTCCTTTTATCTGAATAACTATAAATTTGGCATTGCTGCATAGAATTTCTCTATCCTCTTTCAGCCAATATAATGACAATATCGATCGGATAAAAATGTATTGAGTTACAGGCATAGGAGATTACTTGCTAAGGTGCAGAGGTGTGCTCGCTGGGCATCACAGGTGCCCAGAGGAGCAGACCTCAAGCTGTCCTGGACGTCATTCTTCACCTGCTTCCAATAGAATACTTTGTGGAGGGAACGGCAGCAGTGTTGGGGACGGACATTCCTAGATATTTTAGTCGACCGAACGAATGTGGCGTTTTCCAAGCTGAGATCCTGTCGATCCATATGACTCGGAACTGGTGGCCAAAAATGTAGATGAAGGCGAGGAGTTAACCTTTACGTCGATAGTCGGGCGGCGCGATAAGCGTTGAAGGGACACAGTGTCAAATCGAAACTATGTAGTTAGTGACTGTAGGATCGGCCTCAACTTGCTTATGGATAAAAATAGTGTCAGGCTATGTTGGGTTCCTGGCCACTGCAATGTTGAGGGAAATAAAACTGCCGATGAGCTGGCAAGAATACGGTCGGCGTTAGTTGAGGAAATACGTGACAGATCGGATATATTACCGATGGATCATTACTATAGAGAACTCAGGAACATGGCCAACCGTTCATGGGGGAGTATTGAGGATTGTAGAGTCTCGAGGGCTATGTAACCAAAACTTGTCTAAGGAAGATGCCAACTACTACTGGGTGTAAATAGTACGTTGTTAGGAGTCTTGATAGGCGTATTGACTGCTTACTGCTCGGTCAGAACTAGGACCAGCATTTGGGAGATTGGCACTCCAGATTTCTGTAAGATGTGCGAGGATAAAGAGGAACCAGAAACCATTGAGCATATTATCTGTCATTGCCCGGCCTTAGGTGGCTGAGCAGACGTTTCCATGAGAGCAGTATCAGGTGCTTCATCACAGGAATTAAGTGGCTTAGTGGCAGATAATAGGGTTATTTTTGGGTACAAATCGGTTTAATTTCTAACGGGTACAAATCGAAGGGAATCACAATGGATCCAATTGGGTCTCCGAGTGGATGTGTGTTGCAACACTATCCTTCTTAACCTAACCTACAGGCCTTTAAATTTGAAAGTTTACTTTATAAACGTTTTCCTCATACATGTAGTATCATTTTAAGTTGCTCCATTAAGATGGAAAAAATATTTTACATTTTTTATACCTTTAGGCTAAGAATAATTTTGTCGCTAAACTCCAACGAAAAATAAGAACTCTATAAGCCATTAAGTAAAGAACACTGATTTTTTTAAATAAATTTTTTTTTTTAATTCTATAGAAAACAAAATTGGTTATTTTTACTTCATCGCTTATAACTTTTCTATTTTTTGTCGGATCGCCACGATTTTTAGCTTCGTTTATTCAGCATAAAATTTCCCTTTACTCGTAGGATTAAAATAAATTTCTTCCAGTTGTGATAGAGGGATAAAAGATGTGTCAAAAAAGATATGTTTGTGTATAATTTAGCAATATGCAACTTTATGGAGGTATTTTTTTATTTTTTGTCAACATCTCTCTCTCTCTATTTTGGCTAGAACTTTTGATGTTATAAGAGAGAGAGAGAGAGAGCGAAAGTCCTTTTCCATTCTTTGTGTTTCATCTCAAAAACGGTTGATTATATGAAACATCGCTGTGTAGCAAATTTGTAGCACGTTGTATTCTCTACAACTTTTATAATAATATCGTAAGTCATATTCGAGACAGGAAGCGAGATACTCGCAAAAAACTAATTTTCGTTGCCTTTGACCTAATGAGCTAACAGTTTGGCTAGTTGGTGGATCTGACGAAAAGCATATTAGTCCATAATCATAGTCATAAACAAAGTATACTTTAAGACTTCTAAAATTTACTTTGTTTATATTTTTTTATAAAAAACATATAAAGCTTATTTTTAAAGCTTAGATATTTATTTCTTGTTTTTTAAATTAACTTCTTCTTTTTCATTTATTTTCTGACAATATACAACTTTTTACACAGTCGTTGGTATTTGTTTGCTTGTTGATAGCTTCAGTCGCATGTTGTGTTTATGTTGTTGTCTTGTTGCTAGTTATTCTGTTTGTTCGTGCTTGATCGAGTAATAGCCTACAAACGTCGTATTATATGCTGCTGGTTTATACTGGATTTTAGTTGTCGTTTTTTTATACTGGGTTAGCTGAGTGGTCTAAGCCGTTGGCTTACAAACATGGTGAGCTAAGTTCAATACTAGGAATGAAAAAATATAAATTTTCAATTAAAACAAGTAAGTAAAAATATTAAATTTATATAAGTAGTGAAAATATAAATTCTGAAGTCTGTTCTGTTTCAGGATTAAATAAGTAAAAGTTAGCCTGATTCGGGCTTGATTCAAGTACGCGGCGGATTGATTAAAGTACGCAGCTAGGATTGATACAAGTACCCGGCGGGATTGGTTCAAGTATACAGCGGGCTTGAATCTACATGTAATACGACATTTGTCAGCTACTTGTTGGCTATGCCATAACAATGAAAATAAACAACAACAAGAGCAGAACAGTGATTTGTTGCTATCATCAATATAAAGTTTATAAACATATTCGTACTTAAAAGAAGAATTTTTTTATATGAATAAAGGCTAAAATTAAGTATTTTGCACTTGAATATTCCGACTTAATCAACCTTTCTGTACTTGATTTAAAAAAAACGGGATTACCGTACTTTTGACACCGCTTGGGATTAATTTAAGTACGGATGGATTGATTTTTCTTTTCAGTGTAGTGCAAAATAGCTAATAGCAGGCTTCTAATTTAAAGTTATTTCTATAGCAAACCGACTTTAGCATGTCACTATGATAGTATTTACGCCATTGTATTGAGACTTAAATATCGATTATTAGTCAGTTCAATCTGACTACATACATACATTGGTTTTTATTATTTGGAAGGTTTCCAACTTGAAATTATTTTTTTTTTAGCATTTGTGTGAAGAAAAATATTAAACTTTGCATTAGTTTGTTTAATTTACTTTATATTTAAAATTTTAGATAAAGGTTAATTTGTTAATCATAAATAGTTTGTTAAATTGCATCTAGAAAATAAATAAAATACTCGTATACTCATTTATAGTTTACTCACGAATAACCCAAATACGAGCCAGTCTGACAGACATGGCGCATGTTTCATTAACTTTTTATAATCGTCATATTGAAATAAAAAATATAAATAAACTAAAACTGGTGGCTGCAGATACATTCTTCACCAAAAAAAATGTGTATGCACTGACGGACTTGCATTACATACATTTATCCACACAAACGAACATACGAGTATCTACTTGTAATAAGAAAGGCTTGAAAAAATACACAATTCAAAGAAATACTTTATAAAACAAGTATGACTTAATAAAAATTAATTTAATATTTAAGATGTGAGGAAGGGAATGAATGAATGAATGAATAAATGAAAAATTGCAAATTCTGAGTGACTGTTTGGTTTGTTTTTAGAGAAAACATGTAGTGCAATTTCTTTATAAAATGGAGTTTTTATGGAGAAAAAAATTATACAGTAACTAATACAGTGATTAATTCGCTAAAATTAAAACTAGCTATTTTGGTTTTTGAATTTCAAAGATGACCAAATAACACAAATTAAATCTGAAAATATTTTAGAAAATTGTATTATCTACAACTTTTATTAAAAAATTTTTGATACAGTTGCGCTGCAAAATCCATAGATTTTTGGAGTACATAATAAAAAAAAAATAAAAGAAAAATGTTTCAGGAGAGCAGGAAATAAATAAAAAATTAAGTAAAGTGCGACTTTGGCTCGCACACGAAGGGTTCCGTACGAATACACATATGTATATCCCTTTTTGGTTTTGCCGCGTTTGTCATTTTGGCAGTTTTTTTGTTGTGCTTCTTGTTTAATTTTAGTTTTTTATTTTTTCAAGTATTTTTCGTTGTTTTTTTGGGTTTTTGTTTTGGCGCTTTTCGTTATTTTTTTTAAATTTTTTTCTGGCGATTTTTCGTTTTTTGCAATTTTTTTTTTGTTTTTTGCCGATCTGTTTAGTTTTGGCGATTTTTTTGGTTATGGCATTTATTTAACGTTTTCACTTTCTGACGATATTTTTAGTTTTAGCGATTTATTTTAGTTGTGGCGATTTTTTCAAGTTTGGCGCTTTTTTCGTTTTTGGAGATTTTTTCGGTTTTTTGTGGTTTTTTATTTTTGGCGTTTTTTTAGTTTTGGCGCTTTTTTTGGTTTTTGCGTTTTTTTTCGTTTTTGTGATTTTTTTTTCTTTTTTTGCTATTTTTTTCATTTTTTGATGATTTATTTAGTTTTAGCGATTTTTCGTTTTGAAGACTTTTTCTATTTTTGACGTTTTTTTAGTTTTTTTGACGATCTTTTTAATTTTGGTGATATATTGCGTCTTAGCGTTTTTTTGAATTTTGGTGCTTTATTTCTTTAAGCGCTTTTTTCATTTTAGCGTTTTTTTCGTTTTGAAATTTTTTTAATTTTGGATTTTTTTAGTTTTAGCGTGTTTTAAAATTTCAAGATTTTACATCTTACGGTTTCCAAGATACAGCATATACAATAACTAATAGAATACCCTTTAATTTTTATTGTTTTAAATTTCGGTGTTAATTGGTGTAGTCTATTCTACAGACTACACCAATTAGCACTTACTTTAAAAATTTAAAGTGTCTATATATAAGTATCTGTATATTACACTAGTATTTCAACATGTTGCGTTGCTCGCTTTAGAACACCTTTAGTTTTTAGCTGTCATATATTTGTTGTTGTACCGGCCGAAGTTTTACATATTCTGTGAAAATTTCAGGTCCGTAGCTCTTACGGTTCCGAAGATAGAGCAGATTGTCTAAATTACATAGTAAAATTACATTGACTGATAGAACACCCTTTAATTGTTATTGTTTTAAATATCGGTGTTAATTCGTGTAGTCTATTCTACAGACTACACCAATTAACACGAACTTTGAAAATTTAAAGTGTCTATATATAAGTGTCTGCATATTACATTAGTATTTCAACATTTTTCGTTGCTCGCCTTAGAACACCCTTTAATTTTTAGCTGTCATATATTTATTGTTGTAGCGGTCAAAGTTTTACATATTCTGTGAAAATTTCAGGTCCGTAGCTCTTACGGTTCCCGAGAAAACATTACATTAGTATTTAAACATTTTTCGTTGCTCGCTTTAGAACACCCTTTAATTTTTAACTGTCATATATTTGTTGTTGTAGCGGCAAAAGCTCTACATATCCTGTGAAAATTTCAGGTCCGTAGCTCTTATGGTTCCCAAGAAAACAGGCTGTGACAGACAGACGGACAGACGGACAGCGTAGCGAAAACAATAGGGCTCCTTTACACTTTTGGTGTATCGGAACCCTAAAAATGAATTCCCGGGAATTGAACGTAATAAAATATTTTACCCAAAATTTTAATATCCAGAATCCATTGATTTTTGAATGGGCGAAATGAATCATTGAATAATTCCTTATATTAAACTGAGCTTTATTATAAAGTATTTCACAAACAAAACAGTTTGTAAAGAAATGAGATAAAAAGCAAAAACTTGACAAATCAGAAAAACAAAAAAAAACAAAGTAAATTAGGTAAAAAAGAACAATATTTTTATCGAAATTTTAAGGAAACTTTCGTATTTATAAACTGTTTTAAGACCCTGCAAAAAGAGAGCATACAAGTCATTAGTAAAATCAATCATGAACTGAAATCAAAGTAGTTTTAACTATTTCTGAGCATTTATTAATGATTTTAACACGTGGTTGTCAGAGGGCGGAAGTGTTCCAAAGAGTGATAAAAGGAGGTATAGGATAAATGATGCTGATAACGAGCAGTCTTATAATATTAAATTCATTACTTTACTTCTTGATATGCAATGAAAATTCTCTGCCCTCAGAAAATTTGTACTTTGTTGCAAATGGATTTTAAAAACAGTAAATGTATTAATTGTTTCATCTCACAATCGGTTTCTTATTTAAGTAACACAATTTTCAGTTGCTGAGAAAAGCCTTCGCCGTCTACAGAATTTGCCCGGCTAGTTAAGAGGGCGTCAATATTTTTGGTCCTTTTTCCGCTGTCTTCAAATAATTGCAGCTGATTTGTTAATAGCAGCGTTTAAAGTTTCCTCGAAAGTATTCGCTTTCAAAACACTGTCGTCTCAAGTAATATCTATTTCCACATTTTCTTCGCCATTAAATGCACTAAGACTTGCATAAAGATCTTCTGCATATATAATTACCGTGAATTTTGGTGCACATTGAAAAATATTGCACTTGCTTTTATTAAAAAAATTGGTTCTTTTAAATAATTAATTAAAGAGACAACTTTTTTCTCATCGTTCTTCAATCCAAAATAATTGAATATACACTTTGAGCCTTCGTTGGTTTCTTTCCCCATAGTACATAGTAGATATTCACCCGTATTATGTATGTCGAAGTCGAATTTGTGATTTCGACAAATTGTCATTGAATAAAGAAAAGCTTTAATAGTTTTGTTTATTCTAGGACAATTTGTCGTAGTCACAAATTCGACTTCGACATGATGTCGTTAATAGTTAATAGAACGATAATAGTTTAAAGAAAAAGAAGAATTTTTGGGTGCCAAATCAGTACTTGTTTATGTATATAAATAGATTTTTAATCCCGGAAAACGAAAATAAGCAATTTTCCTGGGAGTTCCCGGGACAGGAAATCCCGGGAAAACCCCTACTCTCGAGCCACTTAACCAATTTGCGGTATTCGGCACAGTTCTGCAAGTTAAAAAAAGTAAATGAAGCGCTTTTTTCGAAAATTTTCCTCAACGATATCTATCAACCCATTGAGCCGATTTTGATCAAATTTGCAGTAATCGACGTAGTTTTATGAACTTAAGATTCAATCTGGATTTGATCAGCTTAGTAGTTTAGAATTTATTTGAAAACATTTTTTTTTCGAAAACTTTATTTTCGAAGATTTTCAAAATTTAGCGAACCGAATCTACTCATCAAAAGTGACTTATTTAAGCTTTTTATCGTTTTGCATTGAAAAAATAGTATTCGAATGAAATATGCTAAACCTTGAAAGCAATAAAAGTGGTAAAAAAAGTAATCTTTCAGTAGAATTTGTTTTTAAAATCGGCGCCGATTTCAAATCGAACGATTTCCATCACATACCAGAATGTCTTTTAAATGCCGTAAATTTGGTTCCGATCGGTTAAGCCGTTTTTAAGTTAGGAGATTATTACATACCTACACACATACACACACACGCACACACAAACATACATATGGACATCATCGCAAAAATATTCAGAATAGACTCCCAAATGCCGTGGGAGTCGAGATCTGATGAAAACTCGATTTTCGAAAATCGGAGTGATATCAGTAACTTCCTCTATTTTATTGCGTGAAGTTAAAAAAACTGTAAAACAGTGAAAAACAGAAGTCAGTGATTTTGTCATTGCTCTCGCATTACGTCGACATAGCGGAATTGAATTTTGTATGAAAACACTTACGACTTCTTGCGACTTGTCGTTCGAGTCACCGGTCGAACAGAAGTGAAATAGTCTGCCTGTTCCTCTAAATGCGAATGACAGTTTCTTTCTTATAAATATATTGAAAACAAAAACAAATTTTAATTTTCAATATGCTTATAAAAAAGAAACTGTCGTTCGCATTTAGTGGAACAGGCAGAGAGAAATTAAAATCGGGTTTCTTTCGCTTAAAATACGCAAGAACACATTCCTTCGACATAGTGGAAGAGGCAGTAAAATTCAAATTTTCAATTACTAAAATTTTGTAAAAGTTGTTAGAGAATTTTATTTTTGATCACATGATCACATTATTCAACTACGAAATTAATTGAAAGTAGTTATGGTTTTTAATTAAGTGTATTAATTGAACATTTTTGAGGAATAATTTATTCTGTTTACAAGTAGCACAAGGTTTCAACTTACACGTGGTGTAGTTTAAGCAAACAGAAATTTAGAATATCGTGAAAACCTCTTTAACCCTTTAATACCTCTAAAAATACCAATAAATGCATGGAAATGCAGCAAATATTTACAAAGTGTGAAAGAAACATATTAGTAATTGATGACTTGGCAATATTAATATAGCAACGCCCTAACTCATTTTTTTTTAAATTTGATTTTTTTTCATTTTCGATAGATCTATTGAAATGTGCATAAAAAACTTGAAAAAAATGTACAAAAAATGCTAGTTAAAGGGTTAAATTAAGCCTAAAGATCATTGCTACACTTTTTACGTTTTATATTAACACTTTGTTTTTTTTTTTTCATCAACTCAAACGCATGAAATTTACTCGCAGAGTATTTACTTTTTTATGTTTTTGACCTAAAAATAGTAAAACTAAAACAAATACCAAAAGAATGTTGTATATACTTACGATTATGTATATTTGTACATGTATGTATGTACATATGTTTTGCGTTCTAAGAATTTTTCAAACCCCATGAATACAATCTGTCTAATAACAAGTGCCAAGTGGAACGGCGCTATTATGTTTATTTTTAAATAAAAATAAACTAAGATACACAATTCAAAATATTTAAATAGTTATTAACTATCAAATTTGTTTATATTTTGACACAATAAATTATGTGAGGTAATAGTGTTTAAGGCCATAATGGGAAACTTTAGTCAGTTGTTTAAATTAAACATGGCAAAATATTGAATAAATTATGAAATGTTATAAAGTTCTGGTTAATGAATATTTCTACACATAGAAAAAATTAGTATCAAAAAAATTGAAACAAACGTTTGTTTGAAATAAAATTTAATTTTCAGTAAATGTTTTTCACTGTGCCAGCTAATTTTTTGTTTAACTTTTATTTTACAAACACTGCTGAAAACTTCTTCAAGGTCATCAAACTTCCGGTTTGAGTTTTTCATATTCACATACACAGAAATACGATTTCAAATAAACGATTTCACTAAAATGCGCTTTCAATTATGAAAACTGCTAACTCAATTAATTTTGTTGTTGAAGTTCAACATACGACGAAAATTGTGTGTATTCAATCACTAAAAATCAAATTTTCAATTACTCAAATTTTGTAAAAAAAATTTTAGAAAATTAATTGCAGCTCCTTTTAATTTTTGATTAAATGTATTAATTAAAAATTTGTTTGGAATAATTTTTTCTGTATCTGGACTTTGTAACATTTAAAAGCATTGTATTCAAATTATATTTCATAGTGAACCATACTTGTTTATGATGACAACAAACTGATGACAACATAAAGTGTGCGACATACGAGTTCATACATTTTATTAAATTTAAATTGTAACAGGTTTGTTTAATGAAGATTTCTGAGAGAATAAATATGTTGCACGTCATAAACATCTTCAGATTTTTTTTATGTTGTTGTGGTAATTCTCATTTATTACTTTAAAGTTTTTGTATAAACATTGGAGTTGAAAGCATTTAACAAATTTTAAAAATCCTTTGTCAATATTCTGAAATAATTTTTTTGTTATGGTTATTTATTTTAATATGTAAATGTCTAATGTAATTGAAAATGTTATTGAAATTAAATATTTAAATATCACATAGATGCATGCATATTAAATTGCCTTATGGCTTTCATTCTAAAGAAAACTATTATAAATTTGATTTTCAATATTTTGAACAATTACTTACTATCGAGCATTTAAGCAAAAACACGAAATATTATACACTAAAAAAATATGGAAACATCCGCATCTCTAGGATAATCGTTTGAGATTAACATTTAGAGGAGTAGGACGTGATGCCGTCTACCTAGGGTATTCACTCGAATAATGTTTGCTCGATTAATCGAATAATTGAAATCAAAAAATATCAAATTCGAGTAAAAATTTATTCGACTAATTTAGGTCGATTAATTGAATAACTTGACTAAAAATTTTATGTAAAATTTTTTAAAGGAGTTTTTGCCGACTTCTTACTAAAAACTGGCAACATTTTTGAAATTATATGAAATTAGCCAATCAACTCAAACGTTATTCACACTAATAGACCGCATGATCAAAGAATTAAGTAAATTGTGATGTAACAATAACACTGGATCACAAATGTTCAACTCTTTGCCATCACCTCAAAAATGAGAGGTTTTCTAAACTATTTTGGGGTCGCTGAACACGAATATGACATTCATTCAAATCTTGTGAACTGCTTATTTGAATTACGAAAATTTTGCACTGCTGCATAGATATGATTTTCCTCTTTCAGCCCATATTTCAAATCTGTTGATCGGATCAAAATTCTACTTTTTTTTTAATTTACCATTTTAACTCGCTCCAGTAAAGTAAAATTAAATTTTTTTAATATATATTAGACCCTCATCCTAAAGAAAATTTTGTTCCAAATATAGAAAGCGAAAATTGGTTCCAGCGGACAAAATATAAGGAAGTTACAACAAATTTAGTGAACACATCCAAGTTTTCATTTTCACTCGTTGGTCCTCAGATCAGTACGAGCTTTTGCTTAAAAGTCCATTACTTTTACTCGTTTGAAAAAGAAAGGGCGATATATCGCATATCAAAATTACCAAAATTATGTGTCGTTTTCAACACTGTATTCAGATTTTAATAATTTAAATATTTATGAAAGACTTATGGGAAAACAAGTGGAAAAATAGTGCTATCAGCCATGTCACAGAATACCATTCCGATCGGATGTGGTTTCAATTCCGTAAGTTGCTTCTTCAGAAAACGAAAAACTAAAAATTTCTTCGTAATCAAACCACTTTTAAATTTCAAAGCGGAATTGACAAACACTTTTCTGCTAACTTCATTTGCAGTAAATACTTAAAAACGTGCATACTTTTAGGAGCGTCAAATAAATATTTGGTTTCATGGTTTTCAAGTGAGATTTGTTTCTGAAAACAAACGCCTCAAGGTATAAAACCATTATTATTGTAAAATCGAAATACAAAATAAAAGGAATCTAAAGCACCAAAAATTAACTTATTCGGAATGGCAACTACGGAATCAAAACGGAATCTGTGACACGGCTGTAAGTGGTGTTTTATACATATTAAATGTTTTTCTTAATGCTATAAAATCGTTCGTTATTGATATTTTCCAATGAAATTTTGTAGTTATATAGGAATTTACGTAATTAATACTCAGCAAGTATAGAAAACTATTGTTTGCTTCTGAGAATAATGAAAATTCCTAAGAAAGTTCCAACAAATCTCAAAAATAGGTCGATTTCGAAAGGCTGAACGCTCACCAAAAATTGTTTTTGGTGGGCGTTTATTTTCTAAGATCATGTATATAATAATTATATGATCCTTAAGAAATAATTTTTATAGAGAAAACAAAAATGGTGATTTTTTTGGGCAAAAATCGTCATTAAATTCAATTCTGAAAGAACATTTCCGTCATTTTTTTTTAACTATTCGAAATTTTCTATTTCGAAATTAACTATTTGTCCTGGAACTAACAAAAAATCAATTGTGACAATCGGCTGTTATTTGAATCCGATATCTTAAAAATACTGGACCAAGGATTTGAAAAATTGAGAAATTTTAGTATTAAAATGAGTATACCTCACTAACTATACAAGATAATTGTTTAACCAAAGACATTTTTTAGAACACTATAAGATCTATAAGCCTACAAGAAATTTTTTGAATCGAGTGAGAAACAGGGACGTGACAAGAAGCGTTGAAAAATTGTTCATGACCTAAGTGCTCTACTTCATACCTCTGCTCCGGAGCAATATGAGAAGCTCATCTTCCTAAATTAAATAAGAACAATCCTCTGATATCTCCATATGAAATTTTATGCTGATCGGATTATAGAACTAGAAATGGTTTTTTCTTTTTTGATTTAATGGACGAAATGGTGAATTTTGAAAAAAAACGCCAAAAATATAATTTTCTTAACTATAAAGGCTTCTTGTAACTCAGTGAATTTTTATGTGCTCAACACAGTATAAATATGAACTGAAAGAGGAAAAACATATATATGGGCATTTCCACAGGAAAGTCCACTTTCTGTCACGTTCGACACCAAGAAAGTAAGTTTGTTTTTCAGAACAATGTGGTTAAATTTTTCCTAAAATTTTACTAACTGTAAAGCTACTTACGTACTACACAAACATGCGAAGAAGTATAAAAAAAACTAACGTTGCTTTGAAAAAATCAACATAATTGCTTGGGGTCGAACGCGACGGAAAGTAGACTTTCCTGTGGAAATACCCATATACAACAGTGCAAAATTTGCTTAATTCAACTATACAGTACTCAAACTTTTTGGAAACACACAGCAAAAAATGATTACCGAAAAATTTTAAAACAAAAGTTTATTTGAAAATTAATTTAATTTTGAGTAAATGTTCTTACTAAATCAATGACTTTATTGTTTGACTTTTATTTACGATGCAAACACCAAAAACAACAAGAAAATCCCGTTGTCTGTGTCGTACAAAACAACCCTGACGACAACATACACACAAATAACAACAAAAACAACAACAACAATGATACTCGTGTACAAAGGGTGTTTACTGTTGCGTTAATTCTCTTTAGATAAACATTCAGACTTGAACACATTTAACAAAGTAAAATTTCATAAATGCTTAATGGATGACATTTTTTTTTATATATTACAAAAAATCCAGTAACTATTTTGTTTAATATTTGTTAGTATTTTTAGACTAATTGTTTTATAAATTCAGACAAAAATATTGTTTGAGATTTTTCAGAAAATCCAGTAAATCTTTTTGTTTGATTTAGTAAATTTTTTGTTTACAATTTTTAAATATTTTTAGACAAATTTTTCTATAGATTTAAACAATTTTTCCATTGAAAAAAAAAACATGTTTTTTTAATGAAATTGTTGAGATGTTTTTGCCTATATTTACAAATTTGTTTGTAGGCCCGTTTCTAGACAATATATTTACTATTTCATTGAATTCCTTTACAGAAAATGTAATTAATTTTTTTCTGTGTAGGTTTATAAAAAAAAAACACTTTTATGATATAAAATATTAGTTTTTGTATCTAGGAAAATCACTGAATTGCTTTGATAAATTGGAAGTGATTTTTAATTCACTTTTCGCAATTTCTCCAGCGTCTGCGATTCCTAATAATGTGAGAAATGTTTAATCGAAAAAAATATCTATGAAAGAAGGTAAAAGCATTATACTTTTTACAAATTAATATTTATAACAACAATTCTATGACAATTCCGATTATTTTTATTTTGCATTGAATATAGTACAGGTCTGAATATTATTAAATATTTCTTAGTGCAAAATTTTCTGAAAGTGAAACATTTGAATAGTGAAAAAAAAATTATTTAAATGGTCAGCTTATGATCTAATTTATGTAGGAATATGTATTGTTTTTTCTTTTCTTTTTATTACTAAAATATATAAAATGCGAAAAAACTTGATATGTTTTAATTTTGTCCCAAAAATTTACAAAAACCCGAGTAAATTCAGAAATTTTCCAATTAACTCGAATAATTTTTAGCAGTAAAGCTACTCGAATAACTCGCACGAAATAAAAGTTTTACTCGATTGCTCGAGTAATTTAAAAACCAAAATTTAGATTAATTGATTAATCGAACAATTGAAAAGTCGATTAAAATGAATACCCTACGTCTACCCCACAAGACCATTTTGTTAAACAGTTTTGATTTTTCCTTCTTTTTCTTTACCAAAAAGGACAAGAAAATTGATTGAAATTTATGGACACAATTGCTTATGTTTAAGTGTTTTGTTGTTGGGGCTTTTTTTAAATATATTTTTCTTCCTACTAGTGGGACTGCTTCTGCAGATTTAAGACTCGTTGTTGCATTAAAATTGCAGCTGGTCACAATGAACTTTAAACACCAAAAAGCCAACTTAGAAAATAAAATACAAGTAACAGCAACAAAACAAAAGATAAAAAAACATCAAGTGAAAAAATAAATATTGTTAAAGCACACCTGAGTTGGAAAATAAATTTTCTGCAATTGACTGTGGTTTCTACCCCGTATGAATAAACAAAACATTGCACTCGAAACCAGTATTTTTTAAAGGAAAATTAATTGATTTTATTTGAACATAGAAAACTGGAAAAATAATAAAAAGTTTATATTTTCTTGTACAAAATTAATGTGTTTTTTTTTACCAGCGATTGTACGAAGCTTACAAAAGATTTCTAGACTTTAAGCATTTAATAGATACTTTGCTGTTGCCGCTATAAAGAAAGTGCTAAAAATCTATGGCAAATATGAAAAATTTTTATTTGAAAAGAAGTTGTATCAGTTTTCTTTACCATGCAACACTAATTTGTACAGGCAAATCTAAATTGGATTTTCAGTAAAGATATTTAATGAATTACTTAATATTTTGTCTAAAAACAAACCCACAAAGAACTTTGTAAGCTCAAACAAAAAAGTGTCAAAAGTTTATACAGAAAAAAGTATTCCTAAAGAATTTTCAGTTAATGCATTTAATCAACAACTAAAACTAGTTTCAATTAATTTCATAATTGAATTAATTATTCATGTGATCAAAAACAAAATTTTCTAACAAATTTTACAAATTTTGAGTAAATTTCGCCGTAGGTTGAACGTCAATAACACAATTAATTAAATATGAATTTTAGTTTTTTCTGTGTTATTAAATCGAAAACTAAATGACTTTCAGTAAAAAATATTCATTGATTAAAAAATTTGTTTAAAACTGAAGAGGTTCATTACTGTGGAATGGCTCATCTGAATAAAATAAATTTTGCACTGTTGCATAAATATGTGTCTCTTCTTTCAACCAATACAACGATTTTGTCGATCGGATAAAAATTTATAGATTTACATACAACCTCACAATTTAAAAAAACGTTTGATTTTCGGCCTTTTTTTTAATTATTCGTAAACCGAACCCAATTTAACTATCTGTAAACCGAACCCAAGTAAATTTCTCGTTTTCTAAAAATAAATAATGGTCCCATTGATGTATTAATTAATCAATTTCAGATATGATATTTTCAGCTCTAGAAAACAGAAAACTACAAAAAAGCCAGAAAAAATGTTGCTATTACTGGATCTAATTTTTCTAAATCGAGTCGTTTTAAATTGACTCGAATTACAGAACGGGGAGGTTATTTAAAAAAAGAAAGATATAAACCATTAAGTGGAAAAAAGCCTGTATTATTTTTCATACTAAATTGAATTATGTAATTCAGTTTGTAGTAAAAAAAAATCGTTAATCAAAAAAAAATGTTTATGGGAAATGAAATCAGCTTTTTTCACTTAATTTCTTATAACTTTTTTAATTTTTTATAGGAGCTCCCGATTTTAAGCTTCGTTTAATATAAGTAACTACATTTTTTTTCCATATTAATGAAGCAACTTCATAAAATTAGTCCAACTTGCAGCCATGGTAGAAAATATTAAACAAAATGATTTTGTATATAATTTGTAGTTTTCTGGAGGTATTAGCAATCGATTGAATGACATTTTTCCTTCATATATCGACGTTACGCCCTAATGTATATATCTTATCAAAAACGGCACCTTGTTAATAATGTTAATTAAATTTTAAACTAAATAACAATTATGAGGGTGCTGTTGGCTGAGTAGTTAGCGCGTTTGACTACAAAGCCTGAGGTCTTGAGTTCAAGACTAGTTTCAGGCAAGCCAACAACATCACGCATTTTTCTCATGTGCATTGGTATGTTATTGTGTTGGTTGTTGTTGGACTGTTAAAGTGATGAAGGCATAGCACTGATCACTTTGGCAGTACCGGCAGCCAGTGATACTAACATACCCTAATGCACTTCACAGCACCCTCCTTTGTCGGTATTGTAGCAGAACCGTCGGCTAAGTAAAAGAACTGATAAAATGGCTACACAACTTAAACAACTCAATGCCTCTACTTGACACCAGAGGGGCCTGCAACAATGCGCTACAAAAAAAACGCGCAATAGCAGGGTTGAATTAAGCTTTCTATCTCTCTCCCACTTCACCACCTGACCTCTCTACACTATCCTTCTCCCAAAGAAGGTAACACATTAATTAATTAATTAATTAATTGGTAGGCATTAATTGCCAGATTGTGTTACTTCTCTTTATAAAAAAAACGATTGATTATATGAAAAATTTTTGATAAATCAATGCACAAAATGGTTCATTTGCGTATAATCAAATCTATGCTTCCGTTTTTTCGTTAGTAATTTTTTATCACAGTGTAGAAATAACACTCAGCGTTAGCTCTAACTCAAATTATCCTCTTGGAACTTCAGAATATGGTGATGATTATTCAATAAAATAAATCCCAATAGTACATCTGGTTAATATGCCCCCGTAATTGTATGAAAAAAAATTTTCCACTTCATAGTGCAAATTTATAAAATCTTGAATATCAATCATTTTAGTTGCCATAACTTAACTACTCGTACATAATACATATTACGGTATTATTTTACTGTGAACTTGTGTGAAACCATAAAAATATTTTCCACTAAACTTTAAAAAATACAAAAAAATCTCACAGATGTTGTTTTCTGTAGTTTCTATAAAAAGCAAGAAGATACTCTAAAATATACACACATGCAAGCAATGCAAAAATAAAATTAAATAGCAACAATGACTCGTAATAGACAATTTAAATGTTAAATGAAAAAGTCAGTTTATTTGTAGTTGAATGGTTAACAAATGTCAAATAACTTGAGAATTCATTTAAAATAGACGAGCAAACAATAGAAAAAATTAAAAGAGACAGAATTAACAAGAAATAAATATAGAGTGATTTTTTAATAGCATGATCTGTACATTAAATAAAAAATAAAGTTTTTGAGTCGATAAATCAATGCATACTCTATTTGCATCAGCGTATAGCCAGCCTATCATGAAGACTACTTTGTTGTAAAACAGTACGTCCATTTTCAATAATAAATATTTCTGTTTTTTTATTTTCTTATGCTCCACATCGAATATAGTAAACATAAGCGCACCAAATTTTATTGAAATGTCATCTGACACACAACAAGTGTCAGAGTTGCTAAGACTTTCAACATAAGTATTAACCTTCAGGTTATGTTACAGTGAACTTGACCTAAAACAAAATACAGTTTGAAAAATATGTGTGAGTATGAATACGTTATACTTAACCTGACCAGACATCCCGCTTTAGGCGGGATTATCCCGCTTTTAAGAGGTCGATCTCACCTAAAATTGTTAACCCACTTTATCCCGCTTTTTCGAGGTTAACATTTACAGTTCTGTTTTTTTTAATTATTCCCAAAAATATCAAAAATGTTTCAACTGAGCAAAATAGATCTTTCTTGTGTTGATCGAATAAAAACTCATTGTGTTAAAAGAACTTAAAAGTGAAAAAAGTATTTTTAGAAATTGCTTCAAAACTGGAAAGATCTTTATAGTAAAAAAAAGTGTGCTAATCACGTAAGCGGAGGCGTGCCGCATATAAGGGGCACTATAATGCGCAATTAAGAAATTATGGGAAATTATAGCAATGGAAATTATAGTGTTGTACTAAACAAAAACTTAGGAAACAGAAGTCAGATCCGCACAAAAACATTAATGTGAAAATAAGGCCAAGTTCCTATCCAAAAATTTTAGCCGTTTTAGGCAACCTGCTATTTGGCAATATTTTTTCACATGTCTAATATTGGGGAGAATTATGGGGAAAATGTTTCCTAGTTAGCATAGAAATTAAATGGTATCATACCTATCAAGGACTTGATCCTTATTTTGATCTCAATACTTTTAACGGCCGAAATTTTTGGATAGGAACTTGACCTTATTTTCAAAGTTATGTTTGAGTATTTACATAAAGTGTTAACTCTTTTTTAAGCAAATTAAAATCAAAACTTTTGTATAATAATTTTCTCACAAAAAAACTAGTCGACCGGTTTTTTTCTGAATTTTAAAACCCATCACCGGGTTTTCTAAAATTTCAAATAGTCGAACTATTCGAAAGCCGGTTTCTGGAAAATGTCGAATAATCGATCACCCTCATACATACTTAAAAATTTCTAATCCAAAGATTCAATTAATTCTTCAATTAAATTAAATTTTAATTTCTATTGAGAAAGGAGTTTTAAAAGCATGTAATATTTGAAAAACCAATGACAAATTCTGGACTGTATGAGGGTCGAACTGAACACCATGATATTTCAAGATTAACCAAGATCTCATAATCAAGAGCTCTGATCTTTATACCTTTCACAGTGTGAGGGTGGTGAAGTCAAGTAAGGCACTTAGTATTGAAAATTATTGAATATTGCAAAAATTAAATTGAAAGACATAAAAACCATAAAGTTCGACTAACATTGATACCTTCAATCTAAATTTTTCTCCATTAAGATAAAACAAAAATCCAGAAAAAGTATTCAAAGCCCAAAGTTGAAACTAATTTGGTGCCGAGCACATGATACATAAAATGCTTAAGAACCGACAAAATAGAACAAAGTTACAAGACATTAAGTGAAAAACAGAGCTGCTTTTGTTCAAAAATATTCTTTTGACTATAAACTGAATTTTATGAAAGATTACTTCGGATTTTTTCACCCACTGACTTACAACTTTCTTAGTTTTGTCGGGTCCTAAGCAGTTCATGTTTCACGTGTTATACCCTGTTCAGATATACGCCTTAATTGCGCAATTTAGTTAATTTACGCAATTAAGGCCTTTATTGAGCTCAATTTATCATACAAGACTTCAATAAATAAATTGAGCAATTAGTACTTAATTGTTTCATAAATTGAGTAAAGTTTGAAATGCCTTCCTTTGTGACAAGTATGCTTACGGCGAGGAATGTTCAGTGAGAAGCGAAAATTGTATACAGTGGAAAGCCCATGGTGTAATAAGTATACAGATGGCAATATAACGTCAGATGATTATTTTTTGCTGCGGTAATTTTGTGCATAAGCTACGTCAAACACGTGTATTTTTTGACAACCATTATCTAGTTTTTGTTTTATTATTGTATTCGTTGCCCTTATTTGGCCACCTGTATACTTATTACACCATGGGCTTGCCACTGTATATAATTTTCGCTTCTCACTGAACATTCTTCGCAGTAAACATACTTGTCACAAATGCTAATTGAGTAAGCTTAATTTGCTATGTGTGAACACTAAATTTAATTGCTCAATTAAAATTAAATTGTCTCAATTAAAAATCCATATCTGAACAGGGTATTAAAAACAAAATTATCTTTAGGCTTAAAGCAATTTATAAAATGTTTGTTTCATAAAAATGATGTATTTTTAAAAACATCAACAAATGCACTTTTTTAATTTTAAGGCCTGTAACTCAATAAATTTCCTAAGAACATATCGTTAGATGAAATGCAAAATCACATAACTACACTGTTTTTAATTTTATAGGAGAGAAAAAAGACTAAATAAAATACTTTAAGGGACTGAAGTAAAATGTCTCATTTTCGTTTTAGTGATTTTTATGATAACAGTTTAAAAATGTGTAGGGAAAAGCGCTTCGGTGTAATAATTGAATATGCGACTTTAAATTTTTTGTTAGTTACGTTATTTCGCATTTCAGCTAACGATATGGAGCTTTGTACATTTATAAAAAATAATATATTATAATCAGTGTATTTACCAAATCTCGCTTTCCATAAGATATTTTATAAAATGCCGATTTGTTGGTCATATTTTCTTCAGAATCCCGCTTTTCAACTGTTTTTATGCCGCTTTTGATAAAAACCTTCTGGTCACGTTAGTTATACTCCATATTATATGTAAATGAGACATACTTTCAGCTTGAATGTAGTGTCTTTTCAAGTAAGTGATTAAGCAACTTCTTATTATTGCTTATTAATACATTCTTTTTAGAGCACACACGCGCCCACTACAAAAAATATTCTTGCTTTTAATTTCTTACAATAATTTGTTTAATTGTTAAATTCCAATTGAATTTAAATTGTGGCAATTTATTTCGTTTAGTTAAAAAAAAATTATTCTACTTATTTTTACTTTCGCTGTGTTGTGGCTTGTTTTAATAGATATATTTTTTCAATTATGCTGGTTTGGCAACTTTCAAAATATTTTCATATCTGTAGTTGTAATGTGCTGAACAAATATCTTTTAAATTATATGTGCGACAAAGAAAAAGTATCAATTTTATATGAATATAAAATAAATCAGCTTGCTTGTAAAGACAAATAAATAAAAATAAAAAAAAGCACAGTGACATAGTTATTTGAAGTTTTATCTGAGTCATAGTGAGATCAATAGTAGAAAGTTATTTAATGTCTAGGCAAAAAAGTTCTCAATAAAGGTGCGTAATTTTTTCAACAGACCAATTTTGATTGAACTTTGGCGAAAAAGTTCATGCTTAAAACTATTTTTATTTTGTAATATATAAGTTAGAGTGAGTGGTCGTAAAAAGTTAAAACTTGGATTTCTTCAAGTCTTATACCCAAAATCGATGACTATTTATACAAAAAACTGGCCCAAGAAAATTTTAAGTCGATCAGCTAAGATTAAGGCGTGTCGAACGCTCACCAAAGTTTTAGCAAATGCTCTTTTTCTGTGTATTTTATGTCTCATAATTTGATAAATATAGTATTTAATAAAAAAAATGGTCTAAAAAGTTGTTGTCTGTGAAGTTTCCAACAGCTTTTGCCGATTTTTATTTAAATCGCATATTTAATAAAATAAACTCGATTTTTTTGCAAAAATCAGGTATTTTCACTTTATTGTGAATAAAATCAATATTTATTCATCGATTTTCATGAGATAACGCTTATTTTATTTCTAGTATATGTGACTTTCTGATCAAAGAATAAAAATGGTAACATTTTGTCATTTTCGATTTTTTATAAATTTTTGAACAATAAAAATTTTTTAATTTGGCATAAAAAATCTATTTTTCAAAATAAAGGGTCATCCAACCAAAACAAATAAATAAAACAAAAAGTTTTCAGAAAATTATCTTTACATTTTTTTGTGATAGAAGGATCTATGACAATTATGTGTGAAACAAAATATCGGCCAAATGCTCGCCACGCCTTCGGTGGCATACCTCTATCCGATGGTTCATATTTTCAATGACTCTGATACATAATTAAGGTTCAATTACGTACACTTTTTCTTTTAAATGTCACCAAAGAAATAAGTCCAACGGCGTTAAATCACATGATCCTGGCGGTCAATTAACATTGCCACGACGTAAGATAACACGGCAATTAAATTTCTCACGCAAAAGAGCCATTGTTTCGTTGGCTGTGTTGCAAGAGGCACCATCCTGTTGAAACCACAATTAACATCGTCCAGGTCCATATCCTCAATTTCTGACCACAAGAAGTCCGTTATCATCTCGCGATAGCGAGCACCAGTCACGATAACTGCTTGGCCGATCTCATTTTCGAAGAAGTACGGCCCGATGACACCGCCAGCCCATAAACCGCACCAAACAGTCACTCTTTGCATGCACAGGTGCTTTCCAGATTTCCTACAGACCCGATTTGCCGAAATTTACGCACAATTCTCCCGATTGTGGACACATTTGGTCGATTATGCTGACCAAAAAATCACGAAGTGCACGAAATGCCCATTTTCGTAAAAGGCTTCAAAAATCTTAACGCGCTGCTCAATTGTGTACCTCTCCATGGTTGAATTTGTTAACCACTGAAACAAAGAAATGTCAAATTAAGTTGGAAAAAAAACTTGACGTTAAGGTGTGACTCACAAAATAATATTAAAGCGGCTTAAAAGTAATTTTATTTCAAATTTATTTTGAATTTTTGTTTTATTTTTGTAATAAAATTGGACAACCCCTTTCCAAGTTGTGATAAAATCAGTGGAGCAACCTCTTCAAAAATCCCAAATTAAAAAAAAAACATTGAAAGAAAAAATTATCCATAGCATCTAAAAATTGGACTGTTTTTGTAGTTAGAGGACCATAACACATCAAACATTGTTGCATAGTGTTATCTAATCAGTAACAAATATTTAACACCCTGGAGCGTTACGTAATATGTATGTCCTACATGAATTTTACATACATCATTTTGTAATACGATACCAAGTTTCAAAGATACATATTTATTACCAATTTTTTTCTAATAGGAAATAATGTAAGACAGATAGCAAAAATGTTACACAAATGCAGTGCAAGAACTTGATCTAAATATGTAGACTTGTAAAACATTAATTTCTAAAATATTAGGCGTAACTCTCATGCAAAAATTTGAATTTCTATGAAATAAATACTTATAGTATTGCAGTCGAATATCTCTATAACGAATCTTGTTAATAGACCAAATCGGGCAAACCGTTCTCAAATTAAGAAGAAAAATACTGATGTACCCAGTGAAAATAGTAGTGATGCCCATTAAACAAATCTGTACGTGACAGAAAAAAATTTTTATTGTATTTTAATTTAGCGCATTATACTCTTATATATAAAGACTAGTGATTTTCATTCGGAATTTCCCGGGAAAAAATTCCCGGGATCCCGCACATTTTTCGGGAGAACAATCCCGAGAAATTAGTGCGGGAAATCCCGTCATTTTTTTATATTATTATGGCAACTTTACCTTTGTAAGCACATATTTTTAGTGCTTCTCTTATAAAAATATGAAAACAAAATAAAAAATATGCATTTATTTTGAGTCCATTTTATTTGCCTCATATTTTATTGTCACATTTTTCTCAGTGACAACAGATTGTCACTAAGTGGACAGACATAACGAGCAAAGTATTAGGCAACATTTTCTAAAAATTTCAGATTTTTATCTGTATCCATATTTAGTTGGGGCCGTTTTATTTGACCCAAATTTTTATAAAAATTGCACTTTTAAAAAAATCTTCTTTCGTAAATGAATGAAATAACAAAACGGCACTGAGTGTCGCAATGAGGAAGAACAGGCCTATATTTTCGCATGGGTTTTTGAAGACTGTGCGTTTTTTTGTTTTCAAAAATGATAAAGTTTCTGATCATTTTTTCGCAAAAGATATCATTTAAATACAATGAGAGTTATGTCACTAAAAAAACTCAATGCTTTATGTACAACAGGGTTCAATTGAAAGTCTATAGAATGAGTAAAACTATGTCCAGTTTTCGTCACTAAATTATTTCAGTTGAGTTTGAAATCCATTGAAAAGCTAGAGCAATTATAAAAAATTTTCTGAAATTGTTAAAAAAAATTACCTCGGGTGGCTACTAATCAGAAGTTATACAATAAAAAATTACTTTTTGAGGGTTCCGTACACCAAAAGTGTAAAGGAATATCATCAAAAACAAAAAATCGACAATAATTTAAAGAAATCACAAAAAAAGCCCCAAAACTAGATAAAATCGCCAAAAACCGAAAAAATCGTCAGAACGAAAAAAAAGGGTCAAAACAAAAAAAAAAGTCGCTAAAACTAAAAAATCACAAAAACCGAAAAAAATCCCCAAAACCGAAAAAAGCGCTAAAACTAATAAAAGTGCCGAAACTAAAATAAATCGCTAAAACTAAAAACATCGTCAAAAAGCGAAAAAAACGTTAAAACCAATAAATCGCCAAAACTAAAAAAATTGGCAATAAAATTGCAAAAAACGAAAAATCGCAAAAAAAAAAACAACGAAAAAAAGCGCCGAAACCAAAAAAAAAAAATTGCCAAAACAACGAAAAATAACTTCAAAAATAAAAAAACCAAAATTAAACAAAAAGCACAACGAAAAAACTGCGAAATTTAAAAAAGGAGCAAAACCGTATGTATGTATGTGTATTCGTACGGAGGCCCTTCGTGTGCGAGCCAAAGTCACACTTTACTTAATTTATTTTTATTAAAATTAAAAAGCACACCTGCGTATTTGTTTAACTTGGAATTACTCTGCAAAGAACTGAAATTATATTTTTTAACTAATTTTACTTTGAACAACTTTTTTAATAGATCTCATGAATTAGTATTTAATTTTTGTTGAAATAAATTAAATTAAATGATGTATTGTATCGTTTTGTATTGGGCGGGAATTCCCGCGAAATTGAAAAATCAATCCCGCTTTTCCGGGAAATTAAAAAGTCCGGAAAAAGAAAAACTCTAATAAAGACCGAAAAAAAATTGTTTGCAAACCAGTGTAATTTTCCATATAACATAGAAATTCCGCGTTACATAGATATGTTATAGCGAAGTTCGACTTTTAATGGTTTGTTCTTCTTAATAATTTGAATTCTTAAAAACTAACTCATTAAATAAATTACGTCAACAAAACATCATATTTCATTTCTCAAAAATCCTGTTTAGAATTTAAATTAAAAAAAAAAACAATACCCAAACAAAATACCCAAATCAAACAATATTTCCTCCGTATGAGAGAGAATAAGTGTGTTTCTGTAAAACAGCTAAACATTTCACGTCATAAAAAATGTATTTTATTTGTTTTAGTTACTGCAACAAACAAACTTCAAACAAAAAAGAGACGTGGAAAAATGTAACGGCTGGAAAAATAAAATAAAAAATTGTACATTAAGAAAATATGTACTTAGTTAAAAGTGCAACGAAAACAAATTTATTAAACTTAAGCTTTTGATAAAAAAAAAACTACTTCAAAGAAAAATGTGACTTGAATAATAAAAAAATAGTTTTAAACAAAACTTCACTAACGTAACACAAACTATAAATAAACACCAAGTTAAGCAAATATGTAAAATTTTAACTAGTATTTCCGTTGAGAAATACAATTTGAACTAGTTTGTATGAAGTTTGAATATGAAACTTTAACAACAACAACAACAACAATAATAATTGAGAAATTCAATATACAAATGTGAGGTAACTTGTGCTAGTGGCTGGTCCGTCGGTTGATCGATCGATAGAGCTTTTGTTTTAAATTTCTAGAGCAAGTTTTTTTAAGTCAGTAGGTCATAAAAAACTAAAAAAAAAACAAAATGTACTACATTTTTGTAACGTTTTGCAAAACAAACTAAATTTCATAGCTGGATTATATTTAATTAAATAAAAGTTGTAATATTTTTAAATATATATATAGTAAATATATTTCTTTTTATTGCAGCTTACAGATGAAGTTGTGCGCAAAAAGTCCGAATATCAAAAGCATCTTGAAGGCTATAAAGCCTTAAGGACACGTTTTGAAGAACATTATATTAAAGGTATGTTATTTGCAGATCCTCAATAATTCTTTTAGAAAATATTTAATTATTCAGGCTATAACTATTCTTATTGATAAAGGAGTTTTAACTGTATAGGGGTCGATCAAAAAGATCATGGTGTTAAAATCTTTTCTACATCAAGCACGATCCACCCTGTTACTTTTGCAAATTCAAGTATGTATTGAACCAATTTGCGTACGATTTGGCAAGTGTCTAGATTTTTGCCAACCAATTGCGGGGAAAACTTATAAACTACCAAAAGAGATTAATTAAGTAATCTTAACATGCTTGCCGTTAATCTACTTGACTTTGCCACTCTCACATGGTGGAAAGGTATAACAGGATCGTGGCTTATCTTGAAGATAGCATGGTGTTCAGTTCGTCTCCTAGACAGTCTAGAATTTGTCTTTGGTTTTTCAATTATTACATGTTTAAGAAATTTATTATTTGACATATTCAGCCATGTCAGACAATACCATTCCGATCGGAAGTGGTTTCAATTCCATAACATGTTTCTTCATAAAACAAAAAACGAAAAATTTCTTCGTAATCAAACCACTTTTAAATTTCGAAGTGAAATTGAAAAATACTTTTCTGCTACCTTCATTTGCAGTAAACACTAAAGAAACGTGCATATTTTAGCTTTTTAAACTCAAACAGAAGCTTAATGTGTGTTTACGAAAGTTCCATAACAATCGGTTGGGTATAAGTAGTTGAAAAAGAACGTGTATTACTTTGTAGGGACTAATATGGCAGTACATCCTTTTAAATAAAGAAAGAAATGCGAAATCGGTTTATAAATGGCAGAGTTTTGCGGAAGTCTGCTAAAAAATTAAATTGAACGAACTGAATGAAGCCTGAATAATTAAATATATTTGGATAATAAGTTTATTTCAATTATTTTACTTTCAGCCGGTCGTGGTGGACGTAAATTAGACGATGTACGTGATAAGTATCAAAAAGCCTGCCGTAAATTACATTTAACCCACAACGAGTATGTTCTCTCCATAACAGAAGCCGTTGAAGTGGAAAAAGATTTTCGAAAAATATTATTACCCGGCCTTTTAGAACATCAGCAATCGGTGCAAGAAAGTTTCATATTGCTGTGGAAGAATATTTTACAAGAAGCCAGCCAGCATAGTGATTTAACCTCAGACAAATTTAAAGAAATTCAAAAACGTATTGATCATGTGATAAATAGTATAAATCCGAATGAAGAATATCGGGAATTTACAGAAAAACATAGGTAACTTGATAAAAAAAACACATTTTCTTACTTCTACTAATATTTATCATTTCCATATTGTATCACATTCCAGAACCTCCCCCACCAGCCCTGTAGTATTTCAATTTGATGAATCTCTTATCGAGGATATACCCGGAAAATTACAATCAAGTACTTTGGCTGTTGATAATCTTACCGTTGACTGGTTGCGCACTAAACAGCTAGAATTGGAATTATCGGTCAAAGATTGTCAAGACAAACAACTTAAAATGATAGAACATGTCAATGGTGGATCACCAGTAATTACCAATGGAACTATAACATCAAATGGTAGCATAACGAATGGCATACAATCCTGCAAAGAAAATCAAAAGTAGGTTTTTGTTTTTATTGCAATCGAAATTCATATTAAAGGATTTAAAAATCAAATAATTTCTTTTAGCCGCCAATCCAAGGATTTAAATGCGTTAAGATGTCAGGAAAAACAAAAACAAAAATTAGTTGATATGATTAAATTTGCCTTAAATGAAGTTGGTTGTGAAGAACTGCCTTCCGGTTGTGATGATCATTTAGATCCCAATTTCGAACATGGCTTTAATAATGATAATCATCAGGTAAGTTTTTTTTTACAATTTTAATTTCACCGGTGCAGGTTTAAATTTAAGAAAGCATTTATTTGTCTTGTTACTCAGGTTGAGGTAGTAGTTTGTGATTTTCATTAGCTTATAACCTAAAAAGGTCATAAAATCTATGCATTAAAGAACACTTTCAAATATACTTTTTAAACAATAAGATGATCGAAAGCTAAGATTATGAATTTACAAAACACATTCATTTGTAAATCAAAATTCGTGGACAGAAAATTAACTTTTAACTTTTGCCAAACACTATTAAACTCTAGAACATAATAACTATAGATTAAAAAATTGTTATTTGTTTCCACATCAATAACGTCTGAACTTTCCCTGTAGGAAATTTTGTAACAATTATCTTTCATCTATTTTTTCGGAACAGAGTTTTTGTCTGAATAAAATTTATTTTATATGTAGTTTGACAATATCTTCTTGAGAGAGACGTCAAACTCAATACATAGTATGTACATACTTACATGCATACATATAAACAAAATTGTGTCCGGATAGAAATTTTGTCTGAACTACTAAATGGGTGAATTCAGATTTAACTAGAACAAAAATGTTATACAAAATATCCTATACAAAATACCCTCCCTACACACTAGGGTGGAGCGTCGGAATTTTTTTTTTCGAATAGCACATAGGACCTACTTTTAGCCCTCTACCGCAGCATCCAGATTTTGGAAATGAAATTAAATCGATCAATTTGTGAAGCATCATATTATGCAACAGTTAACATTTTTAATGTTGTTGTAACTCATTACACTCAAAATATCCACTATTTTTATACATAAAAGATCAGATTACAGATAAACTTAAGATGAAGTTATATATTTTGAAAAAATTTTAGGTCGCTGAACACGAATGTGAAATTCATTTATTTTTCTTATTGCGCGTTTTCTCGATATTCGCAAAAAGTAATTGTTCTTTTTTATTTTTATTTATTTTTTGTTTATTGGCAAAAATTCCGAGAACGGTTCATCCGAGTAAAATAAATTTTACACTGTTGCATAGATATCTCTCTCTCTCTCTCTCTTCTTTGGAATACAACGATTGTTTCGATCGGATAGAAATGTATTGAGTTAAAGGCCTTACAATTTATAAAAAAAAAGTATATTTTTAGACCTTTCTCAAAAACTATCATTTTAGATTGCTCCATTACGATGAAAAAATAAATTGTGCAATATTTTTCCGGCTGAAAGTTAAACATTCTGGAGATATGTACGTATTCGAAATAGGTTGGATGACCTTTTCTTTCTTCATATATCGACGCTCCACCCTACTCTACACGCAAATTTTTTCCAAAGCAAAATTATTTGTTTGCAATACAGTAATTTGACTATTATTAAGGAAACCACCACAGGACAAGTACCTTTGTTTCCACATTATATGGAGTGTCTTCACTATGTTAAGTTTGGATCTAGAACCTATATGGACACTCCACTTCACTATGTTAATTGATCCCCCTCCAATGACAACACCATGTGGCAGGCCCCTCATATAAAGTTTCGGAACTCGAACCGGTTGCTAGACCTTGGGAATCAGTCATGTGACTTGTCTTGTTACAGGTTCTCTTCCCTCTAGGGTTTAGTGTTTATTCCAGGAAAATATATTCCATTAAAGTGATCTTTTTAAATTGGATTAAATGGCGATTTTTTTCGTGTAAGGCGCAAGATTTTTTGCTATACCGGATACTTCTATGACATTGATAAAAAAAATCATATTTACTGTGAAGCTGTAAATTGGTTTTGTGTTCAGAAAAGAAAATTCTTGTTCCTTTATTTTGACAGACCGTAACTATCATGATTGGGAACAACTAATTTGTGGAATCTGATTGTTATGCAGACGTCATGTCATACAAATGTAAAATTCTTGGAGCATAAAAAGATTCATATTTTTGAGTATTTCAATACGGTAGACTTAAGTAGAAAATTTGTGTAACAAACACAAATAGTTTAGATCCAACTTATTTCTGAATTGTGGAAACCACACGTTAATGTTTGCATTTTATGAAACTTCATTAATTGATTCTGAAAAGTTTTTAGTGTAATTCAGTTTTCCACATTCCACACAAATAATTAGTCGAGAAATCAAATAGTCTTAATAGAATTAAATTCAGATAGTCTTAAATAAACTTAATTTTCGATCATGAGCATAGGAAAAATTGCAGGAACCAAGCGAGTCCTATTACACGTCAACACTTAATGATTTTAAACTTCTTTTTTTTTTTGTTACTGAACTATTTCGATCTTATTTCTATTCCACTCAAAACATACGCAAATCTTTTGTCCTTTCACCAAAAACTAACATTCTTATCATAAAAATTAGAACACCAATAATACTGCATCCGTAAGTATAATTAACGAACTTCGAAGACGTGGAGGTGTCCTAACTTTGCTCCGCGGACGACATTTCAAACGTAAATCAACCCCACAGCCTACAACACCGACAGCAGCTAGCAGAGCCAAACGTCTCAACAATAAAATGAAGCCAAGATCACAAAGTTTGGGTTCATTATTGGTAAATAGTCCTAATAGCCCTGCATTATATGAGCCTATTACTAACATTCCCATGCGCATGGCTGCCAGTTATGAAGCAAATAATAATCAGGGGTTTCTGCATGATTCAAGTGATTTTGAAAAGGATTGTGCATTAAGATTTGTCCCTTCTAAGTTAAGACGCAGTATGAGTCATGGCTCAATTTGTTTAAGAAATCCCTTTAATGAACAGGATGAGGATGATGAAATAAATGAACTTGCCAATACTAACAAAGCTTTAAATAACAATCATATTTATGCCGATTTAGATTTAAAAGAAGAAATAGAAGATAAAAAAATGTGTATATCTATTGAAGAATCTAAGGAGACTGACATAGAAACTGGTTCCCCTTTAAGTATTAATACAGAAAGTGAAATATGTCAAAATCAAAGTAAAGTCGTTATAGAAATAAATAAAGTGGATGAACGTCTAGAACCGGAAACTATAGTCAATACAGAAAATGCCAACATAAATGAAACTAAGACCGAAATAGTTCCGTCCGAAATACCCGAGGTAATGCAAAATTCTATTGATGCTCATTTAGACAAGATCGATGAACTAAATCGTACATTGGATAATCGTTTAAAACGCAATATTTCACCACAAGTAACTGATTTGGATGCCATAGAATCAGCTGAAACTGTGGATGTTTTACAACGCGCCATTTGCTTCAATGAAAATTCAAACAAACGTTATTCTACCTCAAGTTCCGATAAAGAAGTGCAAGTTAATTCTAGCAACCCAAATGAAAAGCATAAAAAGAGATCACTTTCATTCTCACAAAAATCCATTAATGCCATACTTTGTAATATTAAAGAGTTTTCCAAAAGTCCTCTTACCAAAATGCATATTACCTCGCAGGATAAAGATAAAGAAACAAATGTAGATACAAGTGATATTAACTGCTTTAATTCTCATAGTAGCAAACAATTCTATGAAACTAAACTTACGGAAATGTCGAACAATGCAACAAACTCAATAATAAAACCACAACCACTGGCATCTGCTGCTTTAACAGATTCTAATATAAACTCCACTCAAATACAAACAGCTCAAACCACTATTATTAATAATGAGGATAAAACAACGCAAATGACTGCCATGAAAGAACATTCCCTAGAAAGTTCTATTAATCATTCCACTGCCAATATAAATCCGTCCAAGGAAACACACATAATTACCTCAAAACTTAAATTTAAAGTGCCAAAAATACAAAAGAAATCAAAAGCCTTACGTCAAACATTTCGTAGCAAATTTTTGCATTTTCAATTGAGGAAAGGAAAACTTTGCAAGACCTGCACGAAACGAAGACGCATACATCCGAGTAAAAGCGTTTTTGATTTTACCAAAGAATTCAATTTCAATACTGCCAACGATCAAACAAATGAAGACCATGAAGAGTTTTGTCAATGTCCCTTAGATCATCCCTCCTATCCGCCACCCTCTAACAAACGTATTAACATTTCGTCATCGCACATAACCAACTGTTTCGATGACGAGGATGATGGCGAGACAAGTGATGATGTTTTATCTATTAAGGATCATTGCTATTGTGTTCCAAGTCTGGCAATGAGTGTGAGTAAATTGACATCTTAACGCCAAAAAGAGGATTTATATATTGCCTCTTTAACTCTTATACTTTTTCTCTCACTGTCTCTTATTTGTAGTACCTTTTTTTTAAGTTCAACTTGAAGCACCCTAGAACATCACTTGAATTCTGTATAGCAAATAATTTGCAATATTTTCTTTTGTCTTTTACTAAAAGAAATTTAAAAGTAGTTTTTTGCTTTTGCTTCTTTGCCATTAAGTTTAAATAAGCATGTTATTTCTATTTTAAGTTTTAAACTATTTTTTTAATTTAGTTTCGTATTTTTATATAGTTTTATTTTGCATGTATTTAAAAAGTTATTATTTGTATGTATGTTGTAATAAAAGTAATTGTTAGCATCTCTCTGAACTTTAATTAAAGTTCATTTGAAAAAAATTTACCTAAAATTCTTCCTTATTATGTAACTATTTATCGACGTTACGTCAAGACAATATCAAAAATAGGACGCTTACATATTCTTTGTGGATAACAATGAATACCGCTGACAGCCTCTTTGTTATTCTCTAAGGCCTAGAAAATAGCAGGAGGCTGTTAAAAATCGTCAATTGTTATTGACAACGAGTGCGCAAGAGTCATATTTTTGACGTAACGTCGAAAAATAGTTACAGAATAATTGGGATTAATTTGAAAAAGATTATACATTCAAAAAGAGTTAGTTAGTTCACTGATCTAACTCTGCAGAGTGGGATATAAATGACTAAAAGGAAAATAAATCTGTAGTTTCTAAACGGGCTGTCGGCTGTTAATAAAATTTTACATAGTTGTAGAAGAAGTTCAGCTTAGCTTATGTCTTTACATCCAAAGAAATTTAATTATTTTGGCTTGAGTTCGGTTTTAATTTAATTTTTCAATTAACTTATAATTTTATTTAGAGATAAATGTGAAGCATGTAGGCAAAGAAAAATTTGACTGCAGGGAGAGTTGAACTGACTTATATCTTTACCTTGATATTTTATATACTAAATTTTATATACTTAATTTTTTCCTACTGTTTTGTGGTCGAAATTACAGGACAAAACAGTTTCGTCACGAGTTTTTACGTTCTACTCTGTTAATTTTAAATGTTTATCAAAGGAATGTATACGTATCATACATTAAATGTAATATTATACAATGTAATATGTTTTTAAAATTTTTTTATCTGAGCCTTTGGAAAAAAAGAAAAAAAACATTCTTGGTGTTTTGTGCAAATAAAATTTCTGATTCCACGCTGTTACAAAATAGGAAGGTTTGTAGATCTGTTGAGTACATCAGTTTGCCATTTTCAAAATTTTCCATACGCCCTTAAAATCGGAAGTTATCGATAAAAAATATTTTTTGGGACATAAGGGACAAAAAAAAATTCACTATGTTATTTCTACACCGATTTTTAATTTTTAATCGGTGTCGAATAGAGGAGGATTTAAGCTTTTCGAGTTATTTTATTTTTTTCGGATTTATTAAAATTTTGCGGTTTTTTTCAACACTTTGCTTGAGAGCCGTCCCATTTTTTATTTTCTTAAAAAGTGTATCATATAGCGATTACAATAATCCCCAAATTATTATAATCGGCTGAGCATTAGTAAAGTTACAATCCCTTTTAACAAAATTTCATTGTTAAATCTGCCCGAGGTCATTAACTATACCACCTTCAGGGACTTGAGTTTCTCTATATCGGAGGAATTGAGGTCTACTAGAGGGTCTTCCATCCTCATGGAATACTTAGTGTATTACAATCCGAGATGTCGGCATCAAAAAGGTGGCAAACTGGCTTCGATATCACAGGGTATTTGATAGGAATATCCGAATTTACACCGACAGTAATCAGCCGCAATCAGTTTCCTAACAGGTGTATACACAACATCTAACCTGGTTTAAGAATGACGGGCATCTCTGACCGGGATGTTAAATATCACCCTTATATGGATACATGGACACGGAGCCAGCGCCGGTAAATCTATCGCTGACGAACTTGCTGAAAAATGGACGACACTACCTGTGTCAGACATTGATATCCTGCGGTATTCCCCTAAACGCTTGCAAACAGCAAATTTAAAATCATTTCCGTACCCTGGTACAGATCAGATGGTTTAATGAACCTACTTGTAGGACTTTCCGCTGTTGATCTGGGCGAGGGTAGGCTCAGTCGGTAGTGGGAATCTTTTAAGTCTTTAGAAGACGCATGTGAGAGACATCGTCGCAACGATCACAGGACACTACAAATTTTGCAACCACGCCAAACTAATGGGACTAACGTCACATCACTTTTTCAGAAGCTGCCAATATTAGGAGGAGCAGGAGACAATTTTCCACCTACTGCGTCTTTGTAGTTCACTGGAGAACCAGCGGCTAATACAACTTGACCAGCCTGAACCTTTTCGTTTCTTCTCTTTTCTTCACCATCACTTTCATATCTCTGAAATTTTACCTTGTTTTCTTCTTCCCTTTTATTCTCTCCTTTATTTACAGGTAACACAAAGGGACCAATCGTGGACCCAAGTAAGAGGAAACTTCCTGTATAAAATAAGCTAACCTAAGTACCATACTTTTGGGCCTTGTGGCGCCGTCCCCTATATTACACCACAAAGTTCAAAACTTAAGTTCAGGAGCACTTCCTCTATGGCTACATTGTCTATATATATGAAATTTAACTAAAATCCAAAGTCCACTTTTTCCATTTACATCCCACTGTGTGTGCAGCGTTGATGATGCTTCGAAAATATTGTATTTCTGATATTTGATCACAATTTTTAATTTTAAATATTGATGTATTATGAATTTAAATTTTATTGAATATACAAAAATTTGATTAGGTGATGTCTATGACTTCCGCTGTCGTTCACATCTCCCTTCTTTTCCAATATAAAAAAGAACAAAAGCCATCATTCCCATTTGATTTGATTTCAATTTGATTTGATTTTCTTTCACTGATGAGATGAAAACCGGCTTGCTTTATTTCATCCCAATTGTTTATTCATAAAGTGGCAAACAAAACTCGTTTTAAATTGTGTCGGTGATGACTTCTCTCGATTTATATCGAGCTTTCTCAGGGATCGCACTATAAGAATTGTTATAGATGGGGTGTGTTCAAACGAGTTAAAGATTAGCTCAAGGGTACCGCAAGGCTCCCTTCTTTCTCCTACCCTATTTCTGTCAAACTTCTAATCCTATATACTCTTTTGCAGATGATAGCAGTATTTTCCATTCATATTCATTCACTACTATGCTACGCCTGTCGGAGATTGGGGCAATGAGACAAAACCTGAATGATACGCTTAATAACGATCTTACAAGAATATCTGAGTGGGGTCGTGCGAATAGGGTCGACTTTAATGCTCGTAAGACCCAATGTTGTATGCTCACGCACAGGCGCATGACCGAACTTGCTGCTCCATCTGTAATTATGAGTGGTGTAGGTATTGTGGAATCAGATGCTCTTGATGTTCTTGGCATAAAGATACCGTGTGATGTTCCTTGGAATTATCACATTTTTCAGGTCTCAAAAGAAGCATTCAAATGCCTTTGTTTCTTAAGACGGTGTAAAAGATACTTCATTCCATCTGATCTCCTCAATATCTATACAACCTATATCCGTCCGATTCAAAGTCTATTTTGAAGTTACTCGACCGCGTACAAGAGAGGGCGAAGAAGCTCATCGGCGATAGTAGGGTAACCAACTCTATTGACTCGCTGGAGCATCGACGCAATTTGGGGTGTATTTCGTTGTTTTATCGTTACTATAATGGAATGTGCTCTGATGAAATCAGGGAACTTGTTTCCGAAATCCTATTTTTTCTGCGAACAACACGTTCTTCACTAAGAGCACATCCCTTTGTGGTCGATACACCAATGAATCGCACCACGCATTACAGGGAAATTTCATATGTGGAATAAACTACCTGCAGAGGTCTTTCCTGTCACTTTCAGTATGGGAAAGTTCAAAACGAATGTTCAAAGACACTACTCCCTCTATCCTCCTTTCCATAACCAATTTTCTTAGTTCTGGCAAAATGCATTGCATAAGTAGAGGTCATCCCCTGAGTGCTAGTCCAAAAAAAAATATATAAATAAATAAAAATACACAGTGGAAACTGTGGAATTTTAGCTTTCTAGATGGGAAGGCACAATGGGTCGATTTCGAGTTCCAGAATGAAAGAGAATCAAATTCTTGGGATCTGTTAAGTAAATCTGCCATGCCTCAAGCTCCTCTAAGGGAATGTAGCAGTTCTAGATAAACAAAGTATTTAAAATCTTGAACATTTTTAAATTTGAGAAAGCTTCTTGTAAATGGTTATTTTTTAAAAACAACCTAGGAAATAGGCAATTTCTTTCTTTCTAAAAAATATTAAATTTTGTATGGTAATCTGAAAACTTTTGTTAGACATTGTATGTTCGAAAATTTACAAAAAATCGCAATACAGAAAAAAAAACACTTAAAAAGAACACTGAACTTTAAAAAAAACTTAAATGTAACAAGTTCAACAAATTTTGCACGCAACAAGTGTACTCATATAAATACATAAAAATCAAATAAGAGAACTAAGAGAATATATTTTTTTTTTAGAAATGCGGCGGGTCTCTTAATTTACATTTTGCTACACGTTTAACTTTCATTAATGAATTTATTCTTCTTATCTAAAAAAAAAGAAATCAAATCAAACAAAAATAAAAACAAATTTTTCTCCGATAAATCAGTAGTTTTGCAGCAGTTGTTGCTCAATGTTGTTTCACCTTCTAATTCAAAATAATATATAAAAAAAACGTGTGAAAAATATTAATTTTGTTCTAGTTTTTGCAAAATATATGAGTATTATGTGAAATGAAAAAAAAACTAGTACGAGTACATATTAAGTTCAATAAAAAGTATTTCAAACAATTGCAAAAGTAAAGTTTTTTCATCAGAAAACTTAAATGTCATCTAACAATGAGCTCTTCCGGACAAAGTAGTTGTTGTAGTTCCAATGCAACGCATATGCCCATATATTTTTTCAATAACAACAATTCAAATGGACCACCAAAACCACCGGCTCGTAAGCGTAGGCCAAAATCCATGTTAGTTGTGAGTACAAACAAACGATTTCAGAATAATTTTGGAGTGCACTTTGTTTTAAATATGATGTTTCAAAAAATTTTCTTAATCCAATTTTATTATATACTATAGAATATAATATATTAATGTCATTCTGCCACAAGTTTGCAATAAAATAATTAAAAATAATCCCACACATTTCTTTAAATAAAATTGTTTAACTTATTTTTAGCTATTTTGTAAATATTCTGGAAAAAATTCAATATCACACAAAGTGAACAGGGCAGGGCGTGTTTTTAAAACATTGGGAATTTCGCAAACTCTTCATTAATTTATAGCAACTAACAGGGCAACCAAAAATATGATAATCAGGCTTTTACTTCAAATTCGTTTTTTTTTTTTCAAATTAAATTTATGGTTTTTAAAAATAAATTCAGAATTTCCCAAATCAAATTCAGTATTTTTCAAACCAAATTTGGCATTTTAATAACCACAAAATCATTTTTGAAAAACCGAATTTGTTTTGAAAAATGCTAAGTTTGATTTGAAAAATAATGAATTTTATTTCGATAATTCCGAAATTGCTTTTGAAAAACCTCAATTTGATATGAAAAAGACCGAATTCGATGTTGAAAACCTGTATCAAGTTCTTATATGGGTGATTCTCATTCTAAACGGACATTTTTCTGATTTTAATTTTTACCAATGTAACTAATAGAAATATGAGAAGGTAGGATTCGTAATATTTATAATTTTCGCCTCATTCAATGAATATTGAAATAAAATTATATTTTTCGATTTTATAACATTTTTGTGTATTGACCGTTACATTTGCTCTCGAAAAAAATACACCTCAATAAATGAGTACAGGGTTTGAAAGCACTATACATATAATCTCTAAAAACAAAAAAAATTATAATAATCGCAGGACGAAATTAAAAATTAGGACCACTTTTTTTAATTTTGACTTGGGGATTTACATGGAAAAATAAAAAATTTTTATCTTTCAAAATAATTCTTTACAAACATTTATACATGAGCGAAAAGTAGGCTAATAATTCTTTCAAATAAGACTAATTTCAATTAAATCGGCCAATAATGTTAAAAGTTATGTCAATTTCAAATACCTACCTAATACATTTTTCGAAAATATAACAACCCACAGTGCGATAGAAGCAAAATATTTTCAAAGCAAATCAGACATTTCTAAACAGATAATGCTCTCTATATCGTTTCTACCCTTTCGCTTTAGTTAACTTTTTTTGCCGTCTTAAAATTTATAGATAAATTCTATTTAAGAATATTGTTAACGTAGCGTTCAAAACATTTTTATACGAATTCAATGTTTTTTCAGAACACACACTATATTCTGAATTTAATGCAATTCAGATGTATAATCTTCGATGTATTTTAACATAAACTCCTTAGTTATTCACTAAAAAATTTAAATTAAATTTAAAAAATATGAATTTGGAACGATTTTCCGTCATCCCACGTCAAATTTGGTTTGTAAACAGACCGGTTTCGGCTATGTGCCATCTTCAGTGTTCTATTCAATAGAACACTGAAGATGGCACATAGCCGAAACCGGTCTGTTTACAAACCAAATTTGACGTGGGATGACAGAAAATCGTTCCAAATTTAAAAAAACCCCGTCGGAAGAAAAACACAACACTTAAAAAATATGGATAACACTCCATACATATTTTTGGATGCAAACCATTATTGATTGATGAAACTTTTTTCAATATAATACTTTTTAACAAAGTTCACAAAACTTTTAAATATTTCAAGGTATAAACCTACGCTTTTATTTTAGTGTATGTTTTTAATGCAGTTTTAATAATTACACTGAGTAATAAAGCGTACTAAAAAAAGTGTAACGCTCAATACACAAGACTGCGGACAAAACAATTTAAAAAAATTATAATTTCTAATATTTTTCAAAAATGTTATGCGTGAAATAAGAGAAGCAAATGCAAATATTCTAAACTCGTTTTAATCTAATCTCGTTTTAAAAAAATGCATACTTTCTTCATGTGGAAAATCAACAGCATGCATTACGAACACGCCATTTTGTTTGAAGAGTATTTTCGTTCTTCGTTTTTAATATATAATGGACAGTATTATCAAAAAAAATTATGTACATTTAATTATAATGGTGGAGTTCACGCAACATTTATTTGGTAACTGTTTACGCGTTAAATTGGTAAAATTTTCCATATCTTTTACTGTTGTAAAATTTATTTTAAAAGTTTTTAACAACAAAAGGTATGGGAAATCTTAGCAATTTAACGAGTATACAGTTACCGAACGGTGCGTTCCAACAATATATCATGCTAAAGCAGTTTTCGTTTTAAAATGTATGTGTTATTTTACGGAATATTTTCTATACTTTATGAGAATCACGCATATAGATAACAGTTCTGGAACTTTTTAAAAATGTTGGCTTCTGATTGTGAGCACATAGTTTGCCTTTTACAGTATATTTTGCTTTTAAATGCATATATTTATTCTCTTAAGAATATTTTAGATTAATTTTGTAACTTTTTTCAAAGTTGTGAAAACGTTTCTATTAGAAGCGAATTTTCATTATTTTTCATACCAATTCGAAACGTTTAGAAATCTTTTTAAAAAATCATAGTATAAGAATTTTAGATAAACGATTATTTAGTAATGCTACAGCTTATTTTCTTGGCTTTTAATATTGAGCATGAGTTTTTTTATTACTTTTATTTCAAAATATAAAATAAATTTTATTTTATTCTGCTGTACATTTGTGGTTTTAAGTTTTTTTTTTACTAATTTATTAAATTTCTTCGGAAAAATATGAATTTATTATCTTTTTGATTCTTAGTTGTCCACATCTACCAATCGTCCCTTGTATGAAGAGGAATGGTTCCATGGAGTTTTACCGCGTGAAGAAGTTGTACGTTTACTCAACAATGAAGGTGATTTCTTAGTACGTGAAACCATTCGTAATGAAGAGAGTCAAATTGTTTTGAGTGTCTGTTGGAATGGCCATAAACATTTCATAGTTCAAACTACGGTAGATGGACATTTTAGATTTGAAGGACCACCTTTTCCCAGCATACAAGAATTGATATTACATCAATATCAATCTGAATTGCCGGTTACAGTTAAATCTGGAGCCATATTAAGAAGGCCTATATGCCGGGAAATTTGGGAATTAAGTAACGATGATGTTGTATTATTGGAGAAAATAGGCCGAGTAAGTTTTGAAAGTTACAGACAAAAGAAATATTTCTTATGGTTTTTGTTTTAGGGCAACTTTGGTGATGTGTATAAAGCAAAATTAAAATCTACCAATTTGGATGTAGCTGTCAAGACTTGTCGCATGACTTTACCCGATGAACAGAAACGTAAATTCTTACAAGAGGGTAGAATTTTAAAGCAATATGATCATCCCAATATTGTCAAACTCATTGGTATTTGTGTGCAAAAACAGCCCATAATGATTGTTATGGAATTGGTACCAGGTAATTTATAATATTACTTAAGGGACGGTCACACTTGGCAAATATTTGCCGAAAAAAACGTGACCAACAGACAAGCTAAAATTGTATTTGCATTAATTCCAATATATTTTTAAATATGGATTCGCATTTATTAAAAATAATATAAAAATAGCTTTTTTTCAGCATTATTAACTTTATTTTATGTTATAAAAACAAGTAAAATCACACTAAGCCTTAGCAAAAGTAATGGTTATGTTTTTTTGGGCAAATATTAGCCAAGTGTAAACGTACCTTTAGATTATTGTTGCTAGTTTTTAATGTTTTACTTTTAAAATGTTTTTAGGTGGTTCATTGCTAAACTACTTACGCAAAAATACAAATAATTTAACCACTCTCCAACAAATGGGAATGTGTCGTGATGCAGCTGCTGGTAAGTGAAAATAAATCCCAAAAAAATAATAATATGAAATAGCGCAAATTTTTTTATATTTATTTTATTTTGTGGAGACAATTTGATTTGATCGACTAAGGCTAATAATTCAGTGAACGTTTAAACGCTAGTTTAGTTAAACCAGACTTAAATTTAAATGTACTTTAAACTCAACATCAGTAAATCATTTCGTATGTATTATCCCTAGTTTAAACAATAATAATGTGGCAGCACCACGATAAATGTCAAAAATAGCTGGTTCTGTGGTGTGATATCGATCAGAATCATATGGTTTGTATTGGTAACTTAAACGCCCAATTTTATTTGTTTAATTTATGTTTTATATGTTTACTGATTTATAGATTTGCTGATGTAAATACATTTTAAACCGAAAAAAGAGACTAACTTGCACTAATTTATTAGCCCTTGGACTAATATCGCATAAAATTTGGCGTTCAAATTCCCAATACAAACCATATGTTTTTAATCTATATCTCACAACAAACACATTATTTTTCCCCATTTATCGTGGTGCTGCTACATTATTACTGTTTAAACTAAGGATATTACATAGTAAATGATTTACTGCTGTTGAGTTTAAACCACATTTAAAGTTTAGTTTAGTTTCACTAGCATTTAAACGTTTACTATTTTTTAACCATAATTTGAAACAATTCGCCTGTAACTCTTCGTTGTATGGGCCTTTTTGTCTCTTTCTTAAAAAAAGGCGAAAACAACTCCCTTTCCTTCATCTCTGATATAGCGGGATGAAATGTTCCACAAAAAATGTTCGCCATAAAATTATATTATGGGTCTTCAAACTGCTGAACTTAATTTTGGAGTTTGGACTTTATATCTTTAAAGGGGGCGGAGCCACTAGACCTAAAGTAGGTCTCCCCGGCCTTCTGAAAAATTTAAAGCCATGCAAAATCATCTGCAAGATTTTTTGCAAGTAGATTCCCCTCTTTAAGAGGTAACAAAAAAGTATACTACATTTATCGATTTCCGCTTAAAGTTTACGAGATATTCTACTAAAAAACTAGAAATTTATAATTTTTACCCACCTTGGTCCACGGGAAGGGTCCGAGATGGCATAATTTAATGTCGGATTAAGAAGCCAGCCGCTGAAAAAATTAAGCCACAGTCATGCCATAAGCAACGATATGCGATATGATGCGATCGGATTTTAAATGGCGGCGCTATATAAGAACAAAAAGTTCTGTATTTTGGGGGCGTGGCAAAAAAACTTTAGAAACTATAAGGAAATCTTTCATTCTAGGGAGTGGCTGGCACAACTTTTTTTTGTGTGAGGACCGACCCGGTCTAATGTACATAGCTACAAATTTTCAAACTTTATCATAAAAATCAGCTTAATTAAAAACGAAAATAAAGGGACTTTACTTCAGTAGTTTATTTAATTGAAAGATTAAATTGAAAACGAACTTAAGCCAAACGAATTAAATAACTTTGGATAAAACCATACAGTTCGACTAAATTCATAACTTAATTGTATTTTATTTAGTTTATACTCTTTCTTATAAAAAAATATGAATCCCAGATGCAAACTTTCAAAACGCCGATACACGCATATATGTATTTTTTGGTGCCCTCTGCCAGAATCAATCGTTAGAACCTTGTAATTTTGCAAACAAAATGATTTTGTTACAGAGTGTTGGAAAGTTTGGCTGAAAACTATTTTGAAAATTTTTTAACGTTGTGCTAAAAAAAACATTGATTAATTATACTATGTTTGAAAGAAATTGTTTAACAAACTTGGCACCCTGCTAATGCATCTAGTTCGAGTTCGCTGAATTCAGTGGTGTTACCCGTTTTTCGAAGTTAGCGCTTGTATACATGATATACGAAACTTAGCTTAACCAATAGGGTGTGCAGCTTGTTGAATTTCCCGACTACTATATTGAATATATCTTTAATAATGCTAATCCTTTTTTTCAATTAATTTTAGGCATGCGTTACTTAGAATCCAAAAATTGTATACATCGCGATTTAGCAGCACGTAATTGTTTGGTCGATCTAGAAAGTTCTGTTAAAATATCTGATTTTGGTATGTCACGAGAGGAAGAGGAGTATATTGGTAAATATAAATATAACAATTTAAAATCAATAAAGCGAACAATAATTTATCTTTTTGATTTAGTATCGGATGGTATGAAACAAATCCCAGTAAAATGGACAGCTCCAGAAGCTTTAAACTTTGGCAAATACACATCGTTATGTGATGTATGGTCTTATGGCATATTGATGTGGGAAATATTCTCGAGAGGTGATACACCCTATGCAGGAATGACAAATTCTAAGGCTAGAGAAAGAATTGATGCAGGTAAATTTCAAATGATTAAATTAGTAAATAAATAAATAATCATCTTCTATATTTTATTTATTTCTTAAGGTTATCGCATGCCAGCTCCATCAAATACACCACCTGAAATGTACCGCTTAATGTTAAAATGTTGGACTGCCGAAGCAGAATCGCGGCCACATTTCGATGAAATTTATAATGTCGTCGATGCACTGATTTTACGTTTAGAAAATAGTCATTAAAATAGTAGTTATGTATTTATACCATTCATTATATGTAGTATCATACTCGTAAACCACAACTAAACCAACACCAGCCACATTTATTATTTTATTTTTAATTTTATTATTTATATTTATGCGTCCATTTTAGTTTAAGCATAAATATTTAAGGTGATACAAAAGTAAAACTGAGCAAAAATAATTCAAATATTTGTAAAAACAAGACAAAAAAAATATTGTCATACTACAACGAAAATATCAATCAGTCAATCGTTTTTTTGAAACGATCGAATATTTTTGTAACAAATTTTTATATAAGAGCATTTTACTAAACAAAACCAGCGAAACGATTAAAAATCTGCATAGAAATGACTATTTTCATAAAGCTTTTATCATTCAGTCTATCGTATAATGTGCCAAAAAATACCTTTGAAACAAAAAAAATTTGTAAAAAATTGCAACAACTTCATTTGTTTTTTTATTAAGTTTTATTTTTTATTGAGTTTTGTTTTGTTATGTATATCTTTTAATTTTTTGTTTTAATTGTACATTGATTTTCCTTATAAATTAAATTTAATTTGCTATTTGAATAAATAGAATTTCGAAAAGTATCTCTTTGTAAGACGAGTTTTTACATCTTAGGTTTTTAAGCTAGCAATTTTGATTACAAAGTAAAACTATTTGTTTTATTGTATAAATTTAGATTTTAAATATTTTATTCGTTTTAATTTGTTGTGAATTATTTATGTTTTAAAAAACATGTTTTAATTGCGAATTATATTTTATTATAAGTTCTAAGCTATAAATATTACAATAAAAGTAAATAAAATAATATACATACATATACAATAAATAAACTTTTAAAATATATGCATATAAAAACTTCGTTTGTTTTCTTTTGTTACTGAAATGTTCCCACAATTTTAGGACTAAAATTAAAATTGGCAACCCTGTGTGGCAGGCGGCAAATGCTAAAAATTCATTTTGAAGATTCATGAAATATACCAGGCTATCAGAATTAAGTAGCAAGTCGTTAAAATAAAGAAATAAATTATATACTTCATGTAGCCAGCCACACACACAACGACAACAAACAGCGAAATTGCAAATTAAAGAAACTTGAAGAATAACAAGAGAACAGAAACAGCTGCAGCAGGCAAAGATAATTGGAAATATCTCTTAACATTTCATATTCTCTCTTCCTTTTCAGCCTTATTTTTACTTAAAGCGGCTGCTAGACAGATCAATATTTAGCTTCAATAAATGTGTTTGTGAGCGATTGTTTAGAACAAATTGTTTCATATATACGGAGGGGAAATATTGAAGAATATCAAAATGCTTTTGATTTTCATAACACATATATTGAAGCCTAAATATTGATCTGTCTAGCATCCGCTTTATTCTTTAAAAGAAGAAAATAAGTTCTTTCTATATACCTACTTGTTTGTTGTATGTTTCGTCCATAAAAAACATGTATTAAACAATTTATTTTTTGCTTAAAGCGGCTGCTAGACAGATCAATATTTAGCTTCAATATACATATCTGTTTCTGTGCGTTTGTTTACAAAAAATTGTTAAGCGGATGCTAGACATATCAATGTTTTTGCTTCAATATATGTGTGCCTTTGTTATGAAAATCAAAAGCATTTTGGTATTTCAATATTTCCCCTCCTTATATATATGTGGGACTATCTTTTGTAAGCAAACGCACACAATCACATGCATATATTGAAGGTCAATATTGACTCGTCTGGCATTCGCTTAAAATTAAAAAATGTCCCAATATTGTAGGAATTAAATTTTTAAAGTTGATTTTATAAAATGATGAAATATACCAGCCTATCAGAAATAATTAGCAAGTACATGCATATATTTCAAATGAAAAAAATATTTCATGCACCCACACAAATAATTGCTAGTGGAATCGCAAGCTAAAGAAATTTTTAAAAACACCAGGCGAACAGAAACAGCAACAGGTGATCAGAGATAACAAACATATATCGTCATATAAAATGCAAAAGCACCTATCTATCATATATGAAAAATTTTTTGGAGATAAAAAACTTAATAATTGCGATTATAAAAACAATTTTTTTGTTAGTATCGTTAATAAAGTCTGAATCAATGATATGATAAAAAACAATTCTTTTAATCACAATAGTTTGCTTTTTATTAAGATGTTTATCTTCTTATTTTTAAAAATGATGATAGGCTCTTTCGCGTTTTATATGACGATATGTAGATTGTTCATACACAATAATACGGCGGAGTCGTTCTCTTCTTAAACATTTCTTATTCATATCAGTGTGACCGTTGAATATTTAAGAAAAAGTGGAATTAAAAAGGCGATTTTATGGAAATAACAGGCGTCAAAAGAGGGGCTTCACGAAGAAAAGGGGAAATACTTCTTACAACGAAATAATTATGCTAAATTCTAAAATTAACCAATTTTTATGCTTTTTACCGACATCAAAAAAGAATAATACATATCACGTATTTTATATGTGTGTCCCTCAGAACTCCGCCATTATTAACCCGATTTCAGATTTTTTAAAGGATGTACTTGAAGATTGGTCCTAGGTAAATACACATTATTTTTCAACAACTTCTACTCAACCGATTCTTAGTAAACTTTGCGCACACATTAATCCTCCGTTTCAATAGATTAAAAGAGTGGGTAGTGCCACGCTCATGCAAGGAAAATAAAAATTCGTTTCCAACATGGTGAAATAAGTATACAGGTAGCAGCATAACGTCAGCTGATTATTTTTTGCTCTGCTAGTTTTGTGCATAATCCACGTCCAGCACGTATATATTTTTGACAAGCATCATCTAATTTTTTTGTTGTATTGTTGTATTTGTTTCCTTTATGCGGTCACCTGTATACTTATTTCACCATGGTTTCCAACAACTCGTACTAAACGGGTTCTTATGAAACACACACATTTAGTTATCGTGACAATACAACATTGTGGTGAGAAAAGTGGACACGCCCAAACGTAGTAAATATTGTTTTTCAACTACTTCTATTCAACCGAGTCTTATGAAACTTTTCACACATATTAAGTTCCCGGGGCAAACAATATTATGATTATAAAAGTGGACAGTGTCCCACGCCGATGCAAAGTAAATCTGGTATGTGATGGAAATCGGCACCGATTTCAAAAAACAAAATCCTACTGAAAGATGACTTATTTACCCCTTTTATTAATTTCAAGGCTTAGAATATTTTATTGGAATATTTTTTTTTCGATACAAAACAATAAAAAGCATAAAGAAGTCATCTTTTTTCCATCACATACCAGAATAATATTTTTCAACAACTCCTACTAAACCGATTCTAATGAAACTTCGCACACACAATTAGTTCTCGTGAAAGTAGACATTATGATCAGAAAAGTGGGCAGTGCCTTTTTTTGTAAGACGAATTGTGCTGCTTTTTAACCATTTATAAATCTTTGTATAAAATTATTTTAAAAGATACGAAATTTTTAGTTATCCATGGGAACCCAATTCAAAAATAGAAAAATTTTCATAACTGTATTTTTTAGAGAGCAGATACATATACACATATATAGTGGCTTTCAAACCCTAAACTCAGTTTTCGTGGAACTTTTTTCGCAAAATTCACTTCAAGACCAGCAGTGAATATTAAAGTTTTAATACCTCAAGGCGCCACTTTTACTATTTATTAGGTGAAGCGTGTAGAATGTCTTGTCTTCAAATGAAGCGAGTAGACAGTTTTGTCAGTTTTCAGCATTAACGAAGTACCTCATAAGCTTTCATTTGTTAACGAAATATTTAAATTATATTTCTGGCAAAAAAAAGACTCAAAAAAAGATGGATGTACAACACTCCTAAAGTAAAAAATTCAAATAGAGGCACCATTATAGCAGTTTACCTTTTCATATTTTCCAAATCGGTAACAAACATGCAGAAGAAACGGCTATGTTAGCATAAGTCATACACGCAATTTTAATGTTTTTCAGACTTACAGAATTTTCGCCCGGAATTTGTATAAAAGTTTTTAGCATTAGTATTCGTGTGACTGTGAAAAATGAAGCTCGAAAAAGTTCATAACGATTCCATAGTTTTAAATAGAATATTTCATGATTTTTGCAAATAATGAATTTTGTCATATTTATACGCGGTTATTTACGAAATCCAGATATATAGGGAAACTGCAGACTGCTACTTTAGTTGCACAACGGTCACACTGATTCATATTTATTAATCCTACTCATGATAAAGTGTTCTGGCTGTTCTCTCAAAGTACACCGAACATAGTGTTGCCAGTTTTATTTCTCACCTTACTTCAAGTCCCCAAGCTTTCTTTAATATATATTTCGGTAGATGAACGTGTGCATAGATAAAACTAAAAATTTTCTGCCGATCACCGCCGTTTTTTTAACATTAGGACGCAGTACTTACTCACACATGTTTTTTTAAAATAATAAGTAATTTATACGGGCATGTTCTGAAAACCATATCGTTTTGAAATCGCCAAATTTCAGGAAAGAGTTCAACTAAAAAGCTCACTAATTGCAGCTTTTTAATTGGTTTTTAGGCTTTAAATATTTGAGATATGTATATTATCCGAATTTAACTTTGAATGCAATTAAATTGTCCTATTAGAATAACACAGTTTTTCGCTTTTTGAAATTTTGCGGTTACAAAACGAAATAGTTTTTAGAACATACCCTTCACCCGTTAGTTTTTATTGGGTTATTATTAAAAAAACATGAGAAGACAACAATTATTATAAGAGTAAGAAATCAAAACAACAAAACTGCATTCAAAATAAATTTAAATATTAAGTTCTAACCATTTAGCAGGATTGGTCACAGTTATTTGTTCGACTTGTTCCACGGTTAAGCCTTTGGCAAACATGCGTGGCAATACATTCATGTGGACATGATGGTAGCCATGACCACCATAAGAAGTCTAAAACCATTTGATACAAAGAATGTTTAAAACAGAACAAAAAATCTAAAATTATAAAAATAAAATAACTTACCAAACGGTGTTTAGTATGAATGTCATGAGACATTAAAATGCGATCCAACAAACCCTCTTCAATGAGTTTCATAAGATTATTAATTCGTTGAGCATCTGAAGGCATATCGACATTAACATTAAGTTGATACAAAGAACACTCAGTGCCAAAGAGATCATATTGTAGATAACATCCCAGTTTCGAGAATTCTAGAAGCTGATCAAAGTCATAGATGGTGCGATCCAAATGAGACATTACGCATTTATTGGCTTTACCACCGGCTTCCAAGTACAACCGCATTATATCGAAGGGAGCCTGAGAATCGCGACCAGGATGAAAAGATACGCCACAGCCAAGTACCTCTTGTATTTCCCCAGTGGCTTTAATGGCTCGTTTTTCAAAATCTTTTAATTACGGAAACACAAAGTACATACAATTAATATTCGTTCTGTTTTTGGTTAAAAACATGCATGAACTCACCATGTATTGGATAAACACTACCAACTTCACCTATAAAGCCACATTTCACCATGCCAAACTTTTCAACTTCCACACCACTTATGATTTCCTTAGAATACAAATCAGTCATTTGTTCCACGGTCATTTTAACATGATCGGGATGTTGCAAATTATGCACATAATGACCGGTACCAGCAACAATATGAACACCAGTTTTTTTGGCTGCTTCAACCATAAAGTCCATACTTCTCTTAAGTCCGTGCGAGCTATTTTCCACAATAGTACCACCACCAAATTTTTTATACAATTCAATATCCTTAAGAGCAGCATTTCGAGAGTCTTCATCATAAAAACGTACATTGTCCAATGATGAATATGGATACTGGCGTACATAACCTAAATTTTCAATACTTATCTTTTGATTCAAAAATTGTTTAAACTCTTCGGGAGGATCACAATGAAAATGCTCAAAATCAAGTGTGATATGTTCGTGAGTTAGAGTACGACCCAAAAGATTAGGATCAACGGCACCCAAAACTATAAAAGAGTAAAATATTCGAGGTTTTTATGTACATATATTAATATCTTGCCAATTCCTTTAAACTCGGGATCATAAGCAAGATACATACATACAAATTTATAAAAGAGTAAAATTTTAAAAAATGCGTTAATAATAATAATTATTGAGTTATGAACTTTTATTCGAACTGTATGGCTTTTATCGAAAGTTATTTAATTAGTTTGGCTTAAGTAAATCAGTAAATTTATTTTAATGTGTATTTATTTGTTTGTATGGTTTATTTATTTGTATCATTTCATAAAATCATTATCTTCAAACTGATAAATGAAATAATTTATTGCAAACAGTGAAAAGTAAAAGTTTTTGACATTTTATTTATTTTGCAAAAATTGCAATTTTCTAATATTTTTTAAATTCAAGTTTTAAAACTTTCTCATTGCTAAAGCTTTTAAGATAGAGAACAACTATTTTATGAATGTTATTTTATATGGAGTAGGCTTTCTAGAACCTTTACAAACAAATCTGTTAGATATGAAATCAATTATGAAACAAAATCCGAAAAAATAGGGCAAAAATATCAACAAAAAAATCGAAATCTAAGTCAAATTGCTTCCAAAATATAAGATATACAATGACACTTTAGCTGTTTAAAGTTCATTACTGTACTAAATTTTTGTTAAACTATTTTATAGTTAATTTTTTTCTGAGAAGATTTTCGGATTTAAACAAAATAGCTTTTTTGTTAGATAATAAGTTTGTTTTATAAAAATTTATTATAAATTTCATTTAAAACTCACCAGTTTGAACAATTGGCATTTTTAAAAACACTTGGTTATTTTAAGTTGAAATACAATAAAAAAAAACAATAACAAATTGTAAATCCGCTTTTAACAACTGCCTGCACTCGACTAAATTTCAGTGGAAACTGAAAAAAAGAAATATTTAATTTCTGGAGACTGTTAAAGAGAGACATACAAAACGTCTTTCACACCAAAAGAGATCACTTCATGTATGAATTTTGTTACCGTGCATGCACTGTTGCCAGAAATGCAAATTTATCTGCATTTTGCAGAATTTACCCCTCCAAAAAGGTGAAAAGCAGATTTGAAGACAGGCATGATAAAGGTGGTACAATTGTATTTTTTTGGTACTATTGAAACCAAAAATGTACGTTGGTACCCCCGGACTCATTTGGTACTATTTGCAAAATTTCCCAATTTGTTGGGTGGTATCCATTGATTATTCAATAATAATTTATCTTTACTTTGGCCCTTAACTTAGTTCCCTCTTGAGTCTACTTAGGCGGTTATTTCGTGATTGGATTTGTGGGCTTATTTAAGGAGAATACATAACAGGCGGTCTTGAGAGAACATCTTATAATATCTGATTGTTAGTATTCAAGGACAAATATCAACAGCGATGCTGATGGAGTAGCTTAATGTCAAACGTCATATTCTATAATGTTCTTTAATAAAGGCGTGGCTTAAAACTGATTTTTTCAGTAGAGCAAAAAGAAAATATTTCTGAAATTGTGTTCACGGTATGAAAATCGTTGATTTTTTTGCACTTTTGGCATACATTTGTCAAAATAACGTTGTATAAAATTTTCAGACCAAAATAACGTAAGAACGAGATCCTAGCAAGGATGCATAAAACCGCATATGTCGACATAAATAACATTTACTAAGTAAAATAGAACAAAATATTTAAAAATATTTCAAAATCAAAATTTTCCAAATTTAAATAATCAATCACACAGGATTACTTTAGTCGTTATTGCTGAAAATTTATGAAATCAATATAGAAGTCAAGTTTTTGTGCATGAAAAAATATCCAAACTGCTCGATGATATCTCGAAAATTTTTACTTTCATTTAAAGAGCGCTTAAAAAGAGCTATTTCGCATTAATAACCCAAAATTTATTTAAGTCGACTTACGCATTTATTAAAGAAAACCACAAAAAATTCGGATTTCAAATTTTAATAGAAAAATATCTTTTGCTATGGCTTGTTTATCCATTTTGAATGAATTTTAAATTTTTTAGCAAGCTTCAAGTTTATAAGAATAAATAAATTAGTAAGTAGGTTCCTTGTTATATGGCGGAAGTGCAGTTTCATTGAGATAAATTGAAATTAAAATTGTTAGATTTTTGGCACCATTATTTGAAAAAGAATTTATCAAAAATATTTTTAGAAAACAGAGCCATATTTGATTTTTGACACAATGAGCACATAAACTCAATCAAAATCGTGTGGCTTACTTGGTTACAACAATTCAAAAATATTTTAGTACTATTTGAGCCGAAAAAGTACTATTTTAGAAGCTCATTGGTACGAAATGAATTTTTTCATTTATCATCCCTGTTTGAAGATTTTTGACCAAAAAATTCAGATTTTTGTTTCTTTTATATGAGAATGAAATAAAATTTTCCAAAATTTTATAAAGAAAACGACAAACATGATTTGGACTCTGAGCTTAGAGCGTTAAAATTTTTGAACTTTAAAGATACATATTCGGCCATGTTACAGAGTTCAATTCCGTTGGGAAACAGAATTCAATCCACCCCAATATATCAAGCCCTAGCTGGAGCATTCCGCAGCATAGTAGCGCCGCCAATAGTCTGGACACACCTGACAAATTTGAGTAAATTCAAATTGATGATTAGGCTGAGGTTCGTAGCGTTATATTCAGAAAGAATTGGGCATGATTAATATTCCAAGGAACAAGGGAAAAATTAACATCAACTTAATTTTTCAACGTACACAGCAGAACAGAGTAGCGCCACTTTCGAAAGCCGCTACACTTCCATCGTCAGTGTTCACGTGTATTTACTTATCACCACTTGTCAGGTGGCTCTGTTTTAATTCTTATAATTATATACAACTTTTTCGTGAAAATTGAATACGAGAATTAAATCACTCTCAAGCTGATATTAAAGTGCACTTTCCCAGCGTTGCCATCGGTTTATTTTTCTTCATTTAAATTAGTTTTTTTTAGACACCAGCTGCTACAAAAATGGGGTAGGTTGAATTCCGTTTCCGAACGGAATTGAACTCTGTGACATGGCCGATTATGTAAAAAAAGAGTTAATCGAAAAGAATATATGAAACCAATCAAAGTAATTCTGCTTATGCTTTTCCAACTCTAAGGGCCATTATTATAACTTGCCAATAGCTAAAGTTAAGATCTTATCGGACAGATAATTCGTTTTTCATTATTATAAGTAGGCTTTAAGGAAAAACTGTCCGATAACCTAAAGGGAAGTTCTTCTTGCCTTTCACTTTAACGTGATTTTTATGCTATTAGAGCTGACATAGCTTTTGAAAATATGTATTTAAATAAAAGAAACGGTGAAAAAATTACCGAGCATAGTTTTAGTAGGAAAAATAAATATGTTCTTCCTTTGCTGTGTGTATTAAAATTATTTTAATGTGACGCCTAAAGGTCAAGCTATTAGAATAAAAAGATTCCATGTAAAATAAAGTAAAATAAAGTTCGAACTGACAAAAAGAGTCTTTTTAAATCAATATATTAACCAAATCTCTGAGTTAGGATCAATTCTAGCTAGTATTTTCATGTTAAAATAGCATAAGGAACTGCTTGTTCACTAAAGTTGTGATACCACGTAAGGGCTCGAGGTGGTAATCGATTTTTGTTCTGGTATTGCCATGTTTTCAAAAATATTAATTTTACTTTACAGGGAAGTTGTAATAACGAAAATAGTTACAGGTTACTTTATTCCTCACTTTACGTTAACTTTTACAAACGCGTACTTTACAAACAAGTTGTAATAACGGGTATAAACTTATTAATATATAATGCTTTTACCACATTCATGTATCGGATAATTATACAATAAATTAAATGCCTTTATATTTAATGAGACTTTAAATAATTTTCTCAACAGGACTAAATTTACAAGATGAACTATTTCATAAAATTTGTGGCATTAAACTTGTCTTATTTGCAAATAGGATGGACAGAGAGGCATGGTGGGTGCAAAAATTGTCTGAAATAAAATTCTAGATAGTTTTTTTCAATTTTCTTCCCTCCATTTGTTCTACCACTCCAGCAATGAACAACTAAAAAAATGATCCATGAAATATTTCATTGTGTAAATTTAATCCATATATATGTATGTATTAGTGTTTTTCATTCGGGATTTCCCGGGAAAAGATTCCCGGGATCCCGCACATTTTTCGGGAGACAAGTCCCGGGAAAATTGTGCGGGAATTCCCGGGATTTTTTAAATATTATTATGGTAACTTTTCTTTGTAAGCACACGTTTTCAGTGCTGCTTTTATTTAGAAAACTATATAAATAAAAGAAAAAATATGTATTTTTGAGCACATATTATTTGTATCCATTTTTATTTTCATATTTTTCTAGGAGCAGCACTCAAAAAATCATATTTCGTGAAGAAATGAAAATAAGAGATTGTCACTAAGTGGACGTAGCGAAAGTGGGCATAATAAAGAAGTACTGGTCTATATTTTCTGAAAATATCAGATTGTTATTTTAAGCCACACATGAGTTTTTTGAAGCTCAAAATTTTGAATTTTTCAAAAATTATAAATTTTTGCAAGAAAAAAAAATTAAAGCTTTATGTACAACAGGTTCACACAGGGTTCAATAAAAAATCGATGCAAACAAAAAATGTAATTTTCAGGTGGTCACTTTTTCGCCACTTAATTATTTGAATTCAGTTTGAGCAGTATGAAATGCTCTTTAGTGTCTTATGAAATAAATCATAAATCATTGCAATATATTTTCTACTTAAGAAGCTAGAGAAATTATAAAAAATTATGAAATTAGTTAGTGTCCGACCGAACGCACTTTTTTGAAACCGAGCCCGAACCCGAACTTTGGTAGAATTTTTAGAACCGAAGCCGAGCCCGAAGCGAACGCGAAACCGAAACTTTTTATTGAAAAGAAAATTGTTACTCAAGTTTTTTTAACTATGACTTATTTATTTAATAAATACAAAATGAACAAATTCATAATACGTTGCACTTTTCGATATTTTATAAGACAGCAATTTTGTGTATCTTTGTTTTTTTTACAAGAATTTGTTTAATTCAAATTTAGTTTATATGTTAGACGACTTATCAGTTAGTCTATGCCCATACGAGTCAACTTTTGAGTTTATGGGAGAGAGAGGTGAAAAGATAGAGAAGGGGTACACTGCTTCATGTACATGCAACTCTCTTTTGTTTTCTTCTTCGTAATATTAAGGAACAACAAATTCTATGTAAAAAAAAACAAAAGCTGCGCAGCAAGAATTTCATTATATGGGCACGAATGAAACTTCAAAAGAAAATTTAAGAAATCGCAGAAGCAAAAGTTGACTCGTATGGACATGGACTTAAGATTTGTTTCAAAGATTATTGTATTTTTGATGATATAAAGATATATAAAAAATTGTACAAAGTTCGGTGTTGGGTGAAAATTTTACCGAACGCCGAACATTAACCGAACATACCTTTTTGGCGAACTCCGACACCGAACCCGAACAGTCGGACACTAAAATTAGTGGATTTTTTTACTTCGGGTGAATACTAATCAGAAGTTATACAATAAAAAATAAAATTTTTAATTTAAATTAAAAAGCATGTGGCACGGCTAAAGACCTCAAATTTTATAATTTTTTTCTAACGTTTAATGCATTCATAATTTTATTTAATAGATCTCGTGAATTGTTATTTGTTTTTGTTCAAATAAATTAAGTGAAATGCTATTTTGTATCGTTTTGTATTGGGCGGCAATTCCCGCGAATTCCCGGGAAATTGAAAAATCAATCCCGCTTTCCCGAGAAATGAAAAAGTCCGGGAAAAGAAAAACTCTAGTATGTATGTATCTTATACGCAATTGAATTTGTTTTATTTTATTGCCGCTGTTTATGTTTTTTTATGAAAAAAAAATTTATATTCACATCTATCTGTATTTATTTAAGTTTCTTAAATAAATTGTTAATTTGTTTAAATAATACAGAAAAAAGTGGTATTAAAATGGTTTTGAAGATTTTAAAAATAAAATGCAGATTTTGCAGATTTGTTTCTGAAAAATTGTTAAATTTTCCAGATTTTATCCCTAAAAATTCTGGTAACACTGCGTGCATATCAAACTCCACTAATTCCAACAATGCGCTGTTCACATATTGCACAACGACCCCAAAACAACACCGTGGTATGTAAACTGAAGTCCTTAACATAAATACCCACTTGACCAAAACTTTCGTTTGCCTGTAAAGCATTCGAGATAGTCAATATAAACAATTTCATTTATAGCTCAGTTCAGTTTGATAACCTATCGATTTCGAAGATTCAGTCGTGATATCAATAGCGAATCTTTAGCTAATTAAAAAGAAACCGAAATCGAATAGATGAAAGTAATTTCAGAAAATGCTTATCTTAATTTTGTTAATTTGCTGCCTGTTCAATGATGTCGAAAGAGTTCTTTCTTTCGTATAATTTCACTTAAAACCAAAGAAAAATTTTAGAATTTGTTTTATATGTAAAATACGAAAGAAAGAATTCTTTCGACATCGTTGAACACAGTCAGTTAGCTTTTCAAGTTAATGGTATTATTCACAATTAAGGGAAGGAAAATTAGATAAGAAATTAATAATTTTCAGTTGATACAGTCCAAGCCCTTGTGAACTTGTGCTTTTAGTTGTCATGAGCTGGGCGGACGAAGGAAGTATTGATAGCAGAAAACTGCAAACTACTCTGTAAAATATCTGAGGGAATTTTCGGCATCTCGGTTCATTGTCTAGTAAAGCCTCAGATTATTTCAGCGTATGCACGTAGATTTGTCAATGTAATGAATAATGCTAACTCTAAAGTTATATATTTTTAAATAATTATTAAGAAGAAAAAAGAAGACAGCAATTTAGTAAACACTCGCCCACAATATAAAATAAATATTTATCTATGTGTGGAAAACGAGCACATACTTATGCACATATTTGCATTTTGATACACCTTCGAACGAATAAAATGTATCTTATCTTTAAATATCATCAGTCTGTTTTATTAAAATTTAATACTCATTATCAAAATCACCCATTTGCGCTAAAAGATGATAAATTTTAAATAAATACTTACGAGACTCTGTCCATAAAAAATTAAATACATACCCAGAAAACATTTTTTGCCGATTTTGATCCGAGTCTGCACAAGATCCGGAAGTAGGTACGAAAACGTACCGAAAATCATATGAGTGGTTGACAAGAAAGCGGACCTCTTTGTCTGAGAAATTCTAAGAAATTTGCCGAAATGTTCAAGAGAATTTGGTACGAATTCTGAAGTTGCTTCCAGGGAAATTCTAAAGGAATTTTCGGAATGTCTGCACAATTTCGGCAAACTCTCAAGAGATAAATAAAACCTCCCAGCAAAAATTTTTTGCCGATTTCGATCCGAAGTCGATCAGAAAGTCTGCACAAGATGCCGAATTCGTATCCGAAGTCGACCACAAAACGTATTGGAAATCATATGAGCGGTTGACAAGATACCGGACCTCTTTATCTGAGGAAATTCTAAAAATTATGCCGAAATGTCTAAGAGAACTCTGTACGAATTCTGACAAATTTTCGAGGGAAATTCTAGAGAAATTTTCGACATGTCTGAACAATGTCGGAAAAATGTCCAACAAAATATCAGAAAACGTTCCGATTTAACTGATACTTTTTACATTCTGTCGTATTAATGTCGGAGAAAAGTAAAATAAGACACATATCAGTAATGTCGTTTAAAATTCTCCATGTATTGTTTGCTGCTCATGGCAGCTCATCAGAAAACATTTACCCATACTTTATAAGTTTAAAAACTCAATATTATCAATAATCATATTTGTGCATATAGACTCAAGAGATAAATGAGAATTGTAACGAAAACTAAAATCAGACAATGTGCAGAAGTGACTGCTAAAAGTCGTAAGACGTAGATCAAAAAATGTGCAGACTATTCTTTTGTATATCTTAAAGGAAATTAAATTGCCTTTGGATAATGTGCAGACTAGTCTGATATTATCGGTTAATATTTCAGAAAATGTGCAGAAATGTCTTTCCTGAAAGCTGCTGACTACTCTGCCAAATGTCTGAGGGAATTTTAGACAACACGGTTGATTCTCTGGTAAAGTCTCAGACATCAGTCATGTCGGCAAAAATTGTTTCTGGGTACGTACATATGTACATCATGCATACATAGTACTATATAAAAATAAATTTATTTACAAGTTCAGACAATCATGGATCATGTGACTTTAAAATTGCAACCGTTACGCATTTGAACTACTTTAGTTTACGATAACTTATTCATATGTAAATCAATTTGAAAGTTATTATTTCGGCTTAAGTTCAATACTTGAATTTTAATTCTAATTTTTGTGCAAAAAGGTTAAATTGAGTTGTTGTGGTTAGCTAATCTATACGCCGGCTAGACTTTTGAAATTTCCAAAACGGGACAACAATAAAAAATTATAGAAAAATTCTAACAAATCGTTTATAAAACGTATGGGCAATTAAAATCGGGCTTGCATGTTGTTCTTAACGAAGGTATATTTATTTATTTATTTAGTAAATCTACCTTCGTTCTATACCGTATTTTGTATATAAATAGTGCTTGATACTTTGAACAGTTTATGTCTCAGAACGGTTATAAAACTTTTATTTTTGCCGAAAAAAGTGGCACGTATTAAATTGCGATGTACAAAGATGCGAAGTACAAAGATGCCAAAATTAACTTAAATGCACCTAAGAAAATCTTAGATGAAAATCATTATGGCATAGAGGAAGTAAAAGATAGGATAATAGAATTTTTAGCTGTATTAAAAAGAATAAAAGAGATAAAATGTCTTATACTTTGCTTGGTTGGACCGCCAGGTGTTGGTAAGACACCAGTTTATACATTTGGAATGAAATATTTGGGTAAGGATGGGGAAGTGAAAGTTAAATGCCCAAATGGATACGCATATAAGCTTCATGCTGCAGCTAAGCGCATGGTATTGCCTAGTTAAATGTTTTATTTATTTTTTATTATTTATTGAAGTAAACTAAAATTTTATATGGATTTATTTATTTATTAATCCATTTTTTCTTTTTACCACAGAAATACAATTGACATTTTCCTTTTAATCAAAACGAAAAAGTTTCTTTAAAAAAAAGTACGAAAACGTCTGAAAAATGGATCAAGATTTTACATGTGGCGATTTTATATTTACCAATAAATCGAGCAGCATTGAGACAAGTCCTGATGGTTCTTGCGATAAGTTTCTTAAGAAATGTAAAAAGAAAGCAAAAACTTTACACACACAAAACGCATCAGTGAAATGCGAGTCACCACCCGGAGATTTTATTACCAGTAGCTCTTCATCTTCAATGTCAAGCGGGTTAATGTCTCAAAATTACTGTTCGACAACGGAACCTCTTATGAAGACACCAAATATTTCTCATGAGTTGGCGGTAGCCAAATCCGTTATGCAGCAATTAAGCTCAATAAGTGGAGATAACCTGTGAGTATAAATTTGGGGAAGATCAAGTATAAAACTAAGTTCTATCGATATTTTCGTTCGATAAATTCACCCTTATCGAACTCTTTGATTTTATGCAATTGAGTTTTTTTTTATAGATTTGACCATTTATCGGATATTATAAAACGCGTTATCGATGAGCGCCCTCCTAATGTAATTGATTTTTTCGAAGAATTTAGTCGTAATGTACGTGAACAGAAATTTCATTTACCTGAGCGCTTTCCGCCAGATGCAGTCTTTGAAGAGAAGCGCTTGTACAAAGTGGCCAAAAAGCAATTAATCTCTATGAATTTACCATATCCAACTGGTTTGACCCTGCAATATGAAGATGATCTCGAAGAAGAACATAGTAGAAATGATATCTTAAAATTGGATTTGAAAGAGGAAGTTTTAACCAAATTTCATACCTTCAATGATCGTGTGCAACATATGCAATTCTTTTGGAACCAATGTGGGTTCAGTATTAGTTCAGAAGACATTTTTCAATTAGCCTGTTCAATGAATCATTTGCAAACCCATCCCTCCATAATGCAATGCCGCTTCTGGGGCATGATCAATGGTTTAAAGGCTTCTTACTTTGTAGTTGAAGCTACTTTAACCAATGATGAATATAAATCACGTTTGTTACAAATGAAAAATGAAATAGAAGAAAATACCATAAGTCAAAAAATGGCAAGTGAAAAAAATCAGAAAGTACCAACCCATATTGGCCCTGAGCTAACACCGGGTGCTGTAGGTTGGGAAAATTATACTGAAGCTGAAATTTTAAGAATGAAACCCCAAGTTTTGCCGGTGCCTTTAGTAAAAAGTGTAGAAACATTTGACATACCACCTGAGGCCATTGGCAATGGTGTTAATCGTTGTTCATATTTTGTTGTCAATTCCTTATCGGATGAATGGATTGAACTACCCATTGTAACTCCAAGACAAATATGTGCTTCCAGAGATATTAAGAAATTTTTCACTGGAGATTTAGAGGAAGTTATAGTTTCATATCCTTGTTTTAATGGCAAAGAAAAACACTATTTAAGAGCAATGATTGCTCGTATAACGGCAGGAACTTACATAGCACCAAATAATTATTATCGTAAAATGACAAAAAATGAAAGGCGTTTGTTTGATATCGAGGGCGAAGTTGAGGAAGACGACGACGACGAAGAAGAAGAAGAAGAAGGACAATCCCAAGTCGGCGAAGAGATAGAGGATAAAGAAAAAGAACTAGGTATGTTAAGATATTTACGCGTGTTAGGTGAGCGAGTCAATCTATCTATACATATAATAGCTCCGATCCCGTACTTTCTGGGTAAAATTTGGTAAAATGAGAGTAAGCAAGAACTACTCTCACCAGCGTTGTCATATCGTACGCGTTTTTACGATATGACAAAACGGAAATATCCATACAGTGTCGTCATATCGTAAGTTTTGTACGATATGACAACACTGAGATATCAGTACACGGTGTATGGATATCTCAGTGTTGTTACATCGGAAAATACTTACGATATGACGACGTTGTATGACTATTTCCGTTTTGTCATATCGTAAAAACGCGTACGATATGACAACGCTGACTCTCACTAAAAACAAAAGTACGGGAACAGCAAAAACCAAATATTTATCCCAAAAAGTAACATGAAAGTGTTGTGAAAATAAACAAAAAATAAAAAGCATCATAGTGATTTTTAATAGCATTTTTAGTTTGAACTGTGCAAATTTAGCAATTATTTCGTCAGTATTTTTGTTGACTAAAATCGTATTTTTCATTTGTTATTGTTTGTTTTTCAAACAGCTGACTGTTTTGCATTTTACACAATCTGCCCGAAGAAGAAGTACGGGCTGTTTCGCGCAAGAAGAAGAAGAATAGTTTTCTCTCAAACTCACTCTCATTTACCCAATCTTGCAGTACGGGTACAGTTGTCGTGCAAATTCGGATCCCGCGGGATCCCAATGTTGAGTACGGGATCGCACCTAATAAAACTGTAAAAGGGGCGTGGCTGTACGGATACCTTATAGTCATAAAGCGAACTTTAAGCGCACGAAGCGGACAGGCTCATCCAGTTAAAAATAAAAGTGCTGTTTATAAAATACATCTTAAATTCCTCTTCAAAAATTTTAAGGGATACTTGAACTTGCTTAAACTATTGATACGATACATTAACTATTGATTAGCATTCTCATCCGCTGAGGAAGGCGCCTAAGTATGCATCTGTTGACGCTTCCGTGAATGCTTTAAAGGTGACCGGACTCGAAGTAAACCTAGCTATCGGCCAATCCATTTGAAAATGATCAGTTCTTTTATAATTGTGTTCTCCCGTGTATGTGTGTCGGTGGCACCTTAGCTTCCAAACGGTCAAACCGATTTTTATTTAGTTTATTTTGTTAGGAAGGTGACTTGATCTAGAGTGATCTTACCAGTGTTCGCTAGCCGTTTACAATCTATTACCATTCTTTTATTGCAATGATAATAAGAAATATTCAACTTATGCTGCAGCATATCGAAGGATTGTAAAATGTTTAACTTAATAAATTATTATTTGAGATATTCTCGCAATTTTACTTTAACAAAGTTTTTATTTGTTGTTGGTTGAGCATGTCTATATGGCTGGATATCATTGGTACCAAACCAAATTATCAGTAGACTTCAACCATATTTTTATAAAAGTTTCGAACCTCTTACCTTATGCACAAACTTTAAAAAATCATTTGAGAAGTAGAAACGTTGTGGAAAGATAAAATAGGCTCATATCGAATATAATTTGTTTGTTGTGTTTTGTATTACTTTCTAAGCGTATCAAATTCAATTTTTCAAAATTACAAGCTTCTAACGACTGATTCTGGTAGATGGCACCAAAAAATAAGAAACAGTATTTTACATAAAAGTTCTGAGCACATCTTATACCTTAAACATAAGACTTACAAAATTTCCTATGCCAAGTACTAATTGTGAATAAGAATGAAGTTAGCCCTTAAACACATTTTAAGTTTTGAATGATTTCTGACGTTTAAGTTGAGTGTTTCGCTTGGGTGTCGCAGCTGAAAGGCAGCTGTTGGTCCCCATCTTTAAGAAAGGAACAAAAATACCCATTTAATGAAGAGTTAGAGGATTAAAATGTTCCACAAAAATATTTCTTGTGGTGTTTTACATTAAAGTGTTGAGCAAATCGCATACCTTAAACGAAAAACTTACAAGATTTGCTATGCCAAGTACTAATTGCTAATAAGTAGGTAATTAGCCATTCAACACACTTTAAGTTTTGAATGACTTCTGCAGTTTTGAACTTTGGTTTTTGTTTTGAAGACCTTTAGTAGAATTGAATTGCAAATATTTTTGTAAAATATCTTAGCCCGCTATATCGTCGCTGAAGGGGAGTTTTTTGTCCCTTTTTAAAGAAAGGAACAGAAAATTGCGTGGAATGACAAAAATTTTTATCTAAATAGGCTAAGTGGTTCGGAAGATATCTGTGGCAAAAAAGAATGCGTGCTTAAGTCGGCTTAACGCTACTGCTAAGAGATTTATAGGCTTATATGATTTATATGTTATGTGACCCTTCCTGGTTTAGGTATGATTGTAACCACTGCAACATTCAATTGAATGTGACAATATTTATGGTAAGCAAAATTTGCTTAAGTCGACTTAAGCACTTACTCCTTACTGCCACCGATATCATTGTCGAAAATTTTGACATTTTAATTACTTCAAAAATCTATAAATTTGCTATCGCTTTGAGCTTGAAATTAGCGGGAAGTTTGAGGGATGGCCCGCAAGGTCAACCGTTTCTCATTTTTGTTGCATCTACAAACGATAGAACCAAAGACTATAAATATATATATTTAGAGTATATAAATATATATATTTATAGTCTTTGATAGAACACTTACCCCCTTATTCTGAACTTTGTGAAAACTGACAAAATTATAACAAATAACAATTTTTATATTAATATGATTATTTCGGACGTATTTGCTTTGTGAATCTAAATTGATTATTAGGCTAAGGTTCGTAACGTGGCGCTACTCTGTTCTGCTGTGTACGCTGAAACATTTATTTGATGTTTATTTTTCCCTTGTTCCTTGGAATATTAATCATGCCCAATTCTTTCTGAATATAACGTTACGTACCTTAGCCTAATAATCAAAAATTTTTATATTTTAGGCAATGTAAAAATGGTCATTAGTTATTATTTTTATTTTGTCACAGAGCTTAGAATAAGGGGGTTACCTTGTATATACCATTGGTATGCCCTTGTGATTCCCTTTATTGTATTTAACAATACTGCTTCTCTTTTTTCCAGATAATGATATTGTTTTATTAAAAAATGAAAAGTATGATTCCTCTATACCACTCAACACGTTAAATGCCTCAGAAAAATGGGTTCATGTTAGACCAAACATTTTAGAGCAGGGTAGAGTTGTTTGGTACAATCAAGAAAAATCGGAACGGCAAACAGAAAAAGAACAAAAGCGTTTGGAAAAAGTTCATTCAGAAGATTCAACGGACGAAGATGACAGCGATTATTCCGAAGATAATGAAGAGAGCGAAGAAGAATTGCAAGTGAATGCAGAAAAAGGTCCACCAATATTAACACCATGTTCACGAGATATAAACAGTGAAACACCGGTGCCTTGGGTAGGACGTTTTACCAGTAAATTTACTAATCAAAATGAGAGAATACTAATAATGCAATCAAATATCTGGCCGGGAGCATGCACCTTTCTCTTTAAAGATCTCTGTGAATCTATATACTTTGGTTGGGGTCATAAAACAGTTTCTCGTAATATGGCCTGGAAACACTTGAAGCCCATTCAAGAGGAATACAAACATAAAGTAGAAGATTTTATTGAAAACATTGATCCCAGTGTTGAAATGGAAGAGGCATATCAGTCAAGTTTATTAAGGAAAGAATTAATACAAAAGGAAACAGTTAATATAGAAATGGATGACTATGATGAACATGGAACAGTTGAGTCAAGCGATGATCAAGATGATGAGGATGACGATGAAGAAGAAGAAGAGGAGGAATAATTAATTCTAAATTTTACATTATTAAATAACATGTTGCTCACTACATGGAAATATATAAATTTATATATTACACAATTTCGCAGAGATGCCTTCTTTACTTTCTGCCTTGGTCTAAGAGTTGAGAATCTATAGCTAAAGGTATTTCCGAAAATTGAACTTTGGAATATGTTTCTTTCAACTTGCTCTTCAATTCCATACTATGCGTCCAGTCTAGCGTCTCACAAATTACTTTAACCTTTAAATTAAAACACATCCATAGTTAACAGAATATGTAGTAAGAGAGGGAATAAAAAAACTTACCTCTACAGTATAAATGTCTCTAAGCCAAGCACGTTCATGCATTATATCTTTTATGGACACACCCAAAGAGTGAAGAATTTCGCACAATTCATGAATACCACCAGGTCTATCACTCACTTCCACATTAAATTTTACCAAACGTCCCTCTGCCGCCAAACCTCTTTCAAGACAGCGACCAAAAACAGTGGTATCGATATTACCTCCGCATAATAAGACCACAACTCTAAAATATATATTATTATTTTCTTTGAAGTGTATAGGTTTGAGTTGAAAGCTATTATTTCGGCTTAAGTTCAATATTTTAATTTATATAAATTTAAATTATTATTAAGAAAGGAATATTAGAATATCTAATCATCAGACTAGCACAGCGGATCAGTACTGATTTAGAGGCCGCTATAACATTTCATCAGCATTCTTTGTTCATTTTTAACACTTTTCCATGTGGAATATCAACTGTTTAACGAATTTAAAATAGCTTAATCTCAGTAGCAGATTGCTCTGGAGAAAGCAAAAAAGAGAGCATGGAATTTTTGGAATAAATAATCAGTAATGGGAGATTTCGTACTAACCAAAATTAATTTAACTTGTAAGTGAATGTAAGAAATCACAATACCTCTCATATTCTATTTCGTTAAATAAATTGGTTAAATAGCACATGCCAAGAAGTTTTGTTTGTGTAGCCTGGAGTTTTTTAGTTAAATTTGATGCACATAGCACTGAGCTTCAATGCCTCTAAATTACTTTTTTTTTAATTGACTTTGCTTCTCGAGATTTATAGAGAATTAAGTAGGCTGCACCACCAGCCGTTCGATTTAATTAAATAAAAATAAAAAAAATTGGGACTAAAATATCTTCAAACTGTGAACTTTCAACTTAATAAAAACTATTTTAATTACGTACAAATATTAATTATTTTAATAACTTTATTGCATATATGTACGTAACTGTTTACTTACTTTTTTCCCTGCAGTTCTGTTAGTTGGCCAGCCAATATTGCTGCCAAGCCAGCGGCTCCAGCACCTTCAACCACACATTTTTCTTCTTCCACTAAACGTAAAATTGCCAAAGCAATCCATTCTTCTTGTACCACAATCATTTTATCGATTAGTGGTACTGCAGTAACATATGCATTGTATCCTACTTTAGGAACTGCTAAGCCATCCGCTAAAGTATTTTTTATAGGAGTGAAAATGGGACCATTATTTTCCATAGCTCTCGAAAAGCTAGCACATTTGGCAGATTCAACACCCTGAAAAGATTTTATAACTAAAAATTATATATTTTGAACAATTTGTTCCAAAACTTACAATAATTTTAGTTTTTGGCGATAACGCTTTAATACCGGTTGCTATGCCGGCTATTAAACCACCACCTCCTACGGGTATTATAACAGCATCTGGATTTGGCACTTGTTCCAATATTTCCAAACCAATTGTACCCTGACCAGCCATTATGTGGGGGTGATCATAACCATTGATGTACAATAATCCCTCTTCTTGAGCCATTTTCATGGCAAATGCCTTGGCTTCGGCCATATCCTTTCCTTCAACTACAACATTGGCCTTATATCTACGACATTTTTGTATTTTCATAATGGGAGCAGCTTTAGGCATAATAACGGTAACAGCAATATTTAATTTCCAGCCATGATAACTGAGGGCCTTTAAACGACAGTTTTGTAAGTATGTATATTAAATATCTTTTGCATTTAAATTAACTTTATTTATTTATTTATTTACCAGAGCATGATTTCCAAGCGATGCTGAAATAACACCAATTTTCTTTTGATCTTCTGTTAGTGATAATAAAGCATAGCGAGCTCCACGTTCTTTGAAGCTGTAAGTGAAAAATATTGTTCATAAGTATATTCATAAGATCGTATTACTTATTTAACTTGCCGCTATCAGAAAAATGTTAAATTTCTGATTTCACCTCGATTTTCGAAAATCGAGTTTTCAATAGATAATCACGATATGCTCAATAGAAATTTCTCATTTTATGGTAGGCAAATTTTTAATAAGACTGCTAAGAGTCCCTTAACTAGTTAAAGTTTATCAGTTCGACAAATTAATTTTGTTCTTACCTTAACTAGTTATGACCGATAAATGGAATTTTTTATGAAATGGACAAACAAAGCAATATACAAGACCTTTGATCTATAGCGATAGCGTAGTATAAACATGCATGAGAATTTTCCTATTACTATTTAGTTTGCATAATAATAATGGAATTATTTATTAATAATACTGTTGCTACATACATACATTTATATGTATGTACGTATATTAAGCTTTTAGAATATTGCATTGAACTTTATTTAAAATTAATATAATAATGCATCACTATCAGCTGTACTTAATCTATTTAAGAAATGAAATATCAAAGTAGAATGTCTGGGCGCAATTATTTTAATAAAATAAACACGAGATTAGTGTTAATGGGAAGTACTTATTATACACAACACTATTCTGCAGAAAAAATCGGCTTTAAATAAAAATATGGGCATGACTAATATCTTTGACGTTAGGCAAAAATATTTGTACATAATTATTATTCGAACTGAAAATGTGTATAAGTCGGAGGTTATTATTTTTCGGCTTAAGTTTCATATTTGAATTAATGTAAATTCAAATTATTTTTAAGAGTGGAATATTAGAACGGATTAGTAATACTAATTTCGACAGCCGCTACGCTGTCATCATCAGCATCCTTTGTTCGCTTTTACCACGTTTATTTAACTAAATTTTATGAGGAAATAGAATATGAGTTATATTATTCCTTTTATCAATATGGTGAACCGAAATCTCATCTTCTGATTCTTTATTCCAATTTTCCAACTCTTATTTATATTTTTGGTTTTGCTTGTACGTAAGCTCCGCCTATTGATTGATTTATCGTAGGTGGAGCTTGCGTACAAGCAAAACCAAAAATAAAAGTTGGAAAAATTGGAATACAGAATCAGAAGGTGAGATTTCGGCTCACCATATTGATAAATGGAATAATATAACTCATATTCTATTTCCTCATAAAATTTCTGTATTAAGGTAACGATATGTATTTAGTATGTGGCCTTGTAATGCATATAATTTTCCTTACCTGCCAGTATATTGCAAAAAATCCTTTTTTAGGTATAAGTCCATGCCATAAGAATCCGAAGAGGTAGAGCGCTTTAAAAGTACGGAAATGTTATTATGTAAATTTAAATATAATTGATGATAAATAGAAATGGATATTTTCACGAAAATGTCAGACCAGCTGCGGTAATACAAAACGATGCTCGTTAAACTACCAGGGGAAACATATTCGAAACACAATGTATAAGCCATACCAATTCGAATGTTATAAAATCTTACAAATAAAAATTAAGGATTTTTACAATGGTTGAACGTTATACATGTGCAAATTTTTGGTGAAAACGGAGTAAATGAAAATTTTAAGCTAATATCTCATTGAACAACAATCATATATTACCAATCAAAGTCCACTATCTGTGGACTTTGATTTGTAAAATTTATCAGCTATTCACTCAACTTACCGGACACGGTGTTCTTTCTACCCCATCCTTGATTAGGAAAGCAGCTGAAGTTATGTCATGGAATGATATTTTCTGAGGTTGTTTTGGATCACAAAATGGATCTAAAATTTCATCAAGACCTTCGAACGTTTTGGGTACAGCAGTGTTCTGGTTTGGTATTATAGTAAGACCATTTTTTGTTTCTTTCAGGATGTGCTTGGGAGAACTTGTTACTTTACTTTTGCTATTGGCGGGAACTAAACCATTTTGTACACTCGACATTTTCTTTGTTATTATATTCTATTTATAAATTTATACTTTTCTTCCAATAATTTAAAATCTTCGTAAATTAAAATTTCTGCCTTCCTTGTTGCGTTTTACAAATAAACTAAATAGTTATAATCGAAATTTCTTAGTTGTTAACTTAAGACAATGTTGGTTTAATAAAAACAAATAAAACTGAGGAATTAACCCATTACGAGGTGATGTGTTTCTTATCACATGAAGAGATTCATACGAAAGTTATTGCATAGTTTGAAATTTATGTAAATGTTTACCACAAAGGAGCGGACTTCGAAAAAAATAGCAATTAAACCCGTAATTTCTAAACTTGCAACACTTTCGTACTACTCGTCCGTTCCATGAAGAATGAATTCACACATTTTCATCAAAATTCTATTAGCAACAATTTGTATAGCGTAAATCTTTGCACATTTTATTGGTATGTAATCGTTTTGATATTCTTAGATTTAAGAATTCCGAGTAGACACTCGACCTAGTTCCAATCTGCATATTGCAGTCGCCAGTGTAATTTGAGATTTCATCTTCCATAATATCAGAGTCTGGCAGATTATTTTCTACTGGTATGAAAAAATTTTGAATTTTCATCAAATTTATATCGAATCATGTGCACAAGACTATACAGGACCTAAAAATTCAAAAAAGTCGATATCGAAAATTTTGTCACTTACTGTGTTTTGAAATTGTGCAGCCTTACAGTTTAGAACGATAATTCTAAATGGGTTAATCGAGTCTTATCGTGGCAATTATAGACATACATATGTATTTTGTTATTAAGTATAATGAATTTTTTGTTATTATTATTTTCTCTTAGATTAGTAAACTATAATGAGATGCTCTATATTAGGTAATTTGTGCTGATAAGAAAATTTAAAAATCAAAATAAAAAAAATTAATAGCTCGTGGCAAAAAGTTTACTCTCTAAACGAACCGATGGATTCTATTAAATTTCATTCACGTGATCAATTCTAGTTAGACATTTAATAATAGTAGTAATTCTTAATCTTTTTGAGTTTAGCTGCGTGTATCAATTTGTATAGCAACCGATATGAAAAATATATGAGGGGTTTAAAGCACAAGGAGTTCAAGTGCCAAAAAGAAAATTCTGAGTAATTAAGCTTCAGTTTTTTGTTCCAATGCATTTCATACTTAAAATTTTGGCTTTGTAATGCCTGAAAAGTCTGAATTTTTGTATAGAGTGATAGATATTAGTATTAAGTATTGATTCCTGCATCTAACTTAGTTTTGGCACTTAAGCCCCTTGTGTTCTAACCCCCTCATATGTAATTGTACAACTAGTTTATCGATAATTAATGAGCTACAAGTTTCATTTTGAATTAGTACATTACACATATCGTCAGCATATTATTTTTTTGACGCATATGCCACAAACTCGGAATGAAGAAAAACGATAAAGAAGGTTTACACAAAGTTTTCTGAATATATACACGATAGATTTTTTTTGTCACTTTTACCATGTAAGCCGACATATTTTCGAGCAAACGTGTAAATTTTTATAAACTTATAAATATAATTAAAAGTTAATAAGATTTTATTGAAAATGAAAATCCTTGTTTTGTGCTGCATATCAAACTTTTTTCAAATGTACCCATTTTTGCTGCATATCCATACAAACAGATGTGAATTGTTAAGGAAACTGATTTAGAATACAAAATCTTTTAAATATTAAGTAAAGCAATATCATATCGTAATAGCCATATATGACTGGAGAATATAGTGTAATTTGTTTTTCGGCCCGCCTCCTTTGTTCCGGAGTTACAGGGTTCAAAATTTTTATTTTTAGCTTGTCATAACTTGTACAATATAGCACGGATATCAACGATATAGGTATCATTTCATAGTGCTGTTGGATAAGTGTTCAATTGTGTGGAAATTTTTCAAATCCATTAACCCATTGCGAACCAAATGCAATTTTTATAATTTTTGACCTGTCTTTTTCGCGTAAAACTGCCGTTTTCTCAGAAACTGATCGATATAACGGTATGTATGCAATTTTATAGAGGTCTTTTCAAGATTTCATTTGATATATATTTTAATGGCCCTGCTTTTGCAATACGTACACCATTGCCTTACCGTCGCTGTCGCTTACACCAAATAGTGACATATAAGGCAAAACAAGTCTCCTTGTTGTGCATATGAACCAAAGCCGATGGTCGATATCTCAGAAACCATTAACAATTTTGTGGAACGGAGTTCGGATTTGGATAGAGGGCATTCAAAACATATATATTATCTACTCCTAACTCATTTTTTCAAAAATGGTCGGTGGGCCAAACCAATAATAAGCTGACGATATGTATTAGAATTTATGTTATGATTACTATTAAAAATAAATGGAGTATTTGATATCTTCTCACGGGTTGCCTGAAAGTGAATTTTACGAAAAAATGCTCCATGAAAAGTGAGTATAGGGTTTGAAAGCACTATACATAAATCAGCTCTCTAAAAAAAATATAAAAAATCGTTGGAGAAAATTAAGACTTATGACCATTTTTCTATTTTTGAATTGAGTTCCCATGGAACTCAAAATATCGCATCGTTTAAAATAGTTTTTTTTACAAAGATTTATATATGGTTAAAATGCAGGCTGATTCTTCTTTTAAATAAAACTAATTTTAATAAAATCGACCGACAATGTTAAAAGTTATGTCAATTTCAAATAATTAATCATACCAAAATATGAACTAGCTCGGTATCAGTTTCGTATCGGCATAAAGGTGTCCCTAATTATTTTTTCCAAAATCATGTCCGTGAATATGGCTTTTATATCCATATGTAATAATTGTATCTTCCTGAAAAAGTTTTTCTTTTCACCATTTTTTTACAATTTGTAATTTTGTTGTTTAACTAACGAAGAAATAATTGTGACAGTCGATTGTGATTTGGATCCGATATCTTCAATATACTGGAACAGGATTTTGAAAAATTTTTAAATTTTGACTTTCAAATGAGTATACCTCGCTAACTATAACAGATAAGTGCTTAACCAAACATGATTTTTTAATAACCATATAAGTACGGTGATCATATTTTTAAACAAAAAAAGGACATTTAGAAATGTAATAAATATTTTAAGTAGTATTAAGTTTATGGGATATATTATATGTACACTAAGGGAAAAACGGCAAATTTAAAAATAAAAACTCGTCATATTTATTCAATAATTTTCAATTCAAAAGAAAAACTTTATTGAAATACACTAAATCAATAATTTTCAACTTTGAATTCATATGGTTCAATATTGATATAGAAATCTTCAACATGACTAGACTGTCGTTAATGTTTCTTATTGTATCAATATGGTTTTTATTGATTTTTTTCTCTGGGTGCATCTAATATATAATAATATAATATTAGTGAGTAGTACAAGTAGTAGTATACATACTTATATTTTGTAATTCGATTTAAAAAAGGACAAGTCAATTAAAAAAAGAACACTTTTATTGAAAAAAATCTAAAAGGACATCGTGTCAAAAAAAGGACTGTCCTCTTTTAAAAAAAGGACAAATGGTCACCGTACTTATAATAGTCAAGCATTTTTTCAAATCGGGCGTGAAACAAAAAAATGACAAGCGATGAGAAATTGTACATGGCCGAAGTTCCTTTATTAGGGAACCCAGTTCATGGCTAATGGAAACCACAAGTTAAGATTTGGTGTCACCGAAAAAATTAAAAATAAAAGAACCAAGTACTAAAAACACCCAATTGACAACACTGGTAATAGTATGAGTTTTCTAATCTTATTTCTGTACAAAAACTGTTTGATAATAATTCGGCATCATTTCTTTTTTTAGTTCTTTAATTTTAAGGGCGTGTTTCTTATCTTCAATTGTTAATTCAGGATTTAATGTTTGGAATTTTTCAAAATCTTAATCTTATCTTGATATACGCATGCGAAAAAGTCAAATACATATATTTTTTAAAAAACGAATAACACTTATTTGTTGTCGAATAATTTGAAAGTGCTAGTAATAAATACCTGATACTTTTAAAACAAATTTCGAAAATTTAAAAACCTGTTTTGCACGTGTAGAAAGTTTATATGTATAAGTATGTATGAAAAGCACATAATTTTCGAGATCTGTTGCAAACGACTCTAGCATATCGCAATAGGTCCTCTAAAGGGGATCAACTCAAAATTTTGCAATTTTCGCTTTTTGCCAGAAATCGATATACAGTGGTCATATGTACTGAAAAAATCTTACATCATTTTCTCTACTCTTTCGCCAAAAGAAAATGCAGTTGTAATCCTCTTGTGGTATTGTAGTAGAGTAAAGAAAAATAATATTTTGCCGCTATTGAAAGTTTGTAAATTTTGAGTTGACCCCCAGTATCAACCATTTTGGATGATGTACTCAATGTCATGGAGCGGTTGCTTACCTTTTTTCCATTTATATCCTTTTGTGCCATTTAGTGATTCAACCAACTTTTGCCAAAGGGAATCTGGTGGTTTATCACGCCTTGTGAATCCGCTCGCCATATCTGGATATTTTTCCATAAACTCCATAATTATGGAGTTTTGGGTGCTATTTGTACGCTTCCCCCTGTTTGAGAATAAAAAAAAATGTATGCATAAATATTTATTTTTTCCAAAATTAATACCAGTTTGCTTACATTTTTCAAAGTACACTGGTCTGCAAAAAAAAAATATTAAATATATTTTCTAGTCTTTAAATAAAAATATGTATGTGGAATATAGAAATTTTAATGCGCTAAATAAACTTAAATCCATTTTCAGTTTTTTTTCTCTATCACTTAGAGATTTTTTTTAATGGGCATGACTAATATTTCCACTAGATACATCAGTATATTTTACTCTAACTCGAGAAGGGTTAGTTAGATTTGAAAAAATAACCACCAAAAGATGCGAAATAAAATCTTCTTTGTCATTAAATTTTTGTTTTTATATTTCCAATTGTTTCGGTATTATTCAAAATGTAGCGGCGAAAAATTAATTTCTTCATGCTAAATTAAACCTCTTTTGGTTTTCAAAAACTCAAAAAAAAATTAAGAGGACTAAAATTTTATATTTTGATCTTTTTTCAGAAAGTTTCTATATTAACAATAAAATAAGCCATAAATCATTAAAATTTCTGAACAAATGTCGATATTATTCACAATTAAGTGAGGGAACTTAATTGACAAAGATGCAAAATTGTGATTTTTATCAATTGAGTTCCTTCACTTAATTGTGAGTAAAATCAGCATTGTCTATCGATTTTCATGATTTATGTCCTATTTTATTCCTAGTTATCCTAGCTCTCAGATTAATGATAAAAATTGAATTTTTTCAGTTTTAATTGTTTTATAAATTTTTTAAAGCAAAAAGTTGAATTTTGCAAAAAGAAAATCGCCGCAATTTCTAAATAACTCCGAAACAGCTAAAATATAAAAAACAAAAATTTGAGGATGATTTAAATATATTTTCATTAGTAGGGTAAGACATACTAAATAACCAATGTACTTTAATTGGCAAAAAGAATGGTGGGAGCCCTAGAACACTATAATTTTTTTTAACTTAAGAATACTGTTATGTTTTTTAATAAATAGGAAAAAAATGAAAATTTTAAAAATGTAGTTTAGTGCAATTTTCATGGTGGCAAAGAAAATGCTTCTGAAAATTTTGTCCCAAAATATTGATTATCGCATAACTCCTCCATTTATGGATCGATTTTCAAAATTCATTTTTTGCTCGAAAGGCTTTGCCTGCAGTTTAGTCCCATATTTTTTTCGAAAATCGGACGGGCCATCGCCCCCTCCCCGCCATCTCACACAAATATTGATTATCGCATAACTCCACCATTAATGAACCGATTTTCTAAATTATTCTTTTGTTTCAAAATGTTTGCTTGCTGTTTGGTCCAATAATTTGTTTTGGAAAATATTGATTATCGCATAACTCTGCCATTAATTGAATAATGTTGAAAATTTTTTATATTAAATGGTGTACAAGATTTGGCTCTCAGGGTTGTCATATTTGTTCCGACCTACTTCGCCAAATTGATTTTAAAAATCCCCAAAAGTCGCCAAAATAAATTTTATAATAAATTTGTTTTTGATAATAAATTTGTTTTTATATAGCACTTTTTTAATATAAACTTTAATAAATTAATCGTATAAAAATTTTGCAGAAAATCGCCAAAAGTAGAAATAAAATCGCTAAAAATTATTTCTTATAAATTGTCATCCAAATTCAAAGAGCATAATGACTATAATTAATACAAGAAAAATCATCAAAATCAAATTGTTTTAATTTCTTGCAGACGAGTTTTGGTAGGATTTATTTTTGAAACTATTCCTTCACCAAACACATTTTCCTGAATTACAAAAATTTTCAAGTTTAATTTTGTTAAAAAAATAGCCATAAAAATCGCCAACAAATTTGTTTATCGCCAGAAAAATCGCCATGTCGCCAAATCAAAAATTTAGACGCCAAAGAGATTGAAAAATCGCCACGTTTGCCGATAAATCGCCATATCTGACAATCCTGTTGGCTCTTTGTATTGAAGTCGGTTTTTTGTTGCCAGAATTATTCAGTCTCATTTCAGTCTTGAATTTTTATTCTTTTTCACAACTACATTAATTGAGATAACTAAAAAAATTTGTCTGTTTATTATCAAGGGATGTGTTAAAAAACATAAAAATATTTGCTGCTAATTATTATTCATGGCTAAATATGAATTCTTCTGATGTTTAATTTTTTTTTACCATAAGCTACTGGCCTACCATGTTTTATGTAAATAAAAAATGCAAATTTTTATTTCATATTTTCCCGACGTTTCGTGAATTTCATGTTCACTTTTTCAAGGGATTTTTTGTCTAGTTAATAAAAAAAAAAACACCAACTAAGTCTATAATTGATATTAAAGTTTTACAATTTGTAACTTACTTAGGCTGAGGCCACACGGGCGTTTTTAAAATATTTTACTGAACATTTTGTCTACGCTATTACTGAAGATATTTACGAAATGGAAAAAGACAAAGTCGAGGCCAAAAACCAAAATTTCAAAATTCAAAGCCAAATATCTTTGAAAATACTAAAGATACCTTAATGAAATAAACTGTACTTTTTTATCTGTTTCTAGACTTTACAACAAGTTTAAATTCATTAAAATCGGATAATATTTGTAAAAGTTATGAGGCCAACAAGGTTTTTCATGCCCGAGGTAGTCAATTTTGACATCCTGTAGCTCGCCGAATGTTTCAGCAGGGTGGTTTAAATTCACATAAACAGTATTCTTAAAGTTTAGGTCCTCCTCTATGATTTTTACATACACCGTTTTGTAATCGGATTGCAAGTTTCAAAGATACAGATTTATTACCCTTTTTTCCAATTGGAACCACTGTGCGTCGTCGTTTCCTGCAATTTGTTCGTAGTATTTAATACATAAAAATTCCGCTTTTACATTTTACTCTTAATCGTTTACTCGAAAGCTTTTGCTATATGTACATAATTCAAATAAAAAACATTGAAACATATTCTTAAATGATTATTAAAATTAAAGTTGGTTTAAATAACTGTGCTTCCATACAAAATTTTTACTCTCAATCAACTTTAACCTTTATAGTCGTTCATAAATACGGGACTTTTTGTTTAGTGTTTTCTTTTAGTTTTAAGAATAAATTTCTTTATTTATTTTTTCATTTATTTTTTATTTTGTAATTTCTATATCATAATCAGTTATCGGATGCTAAGGTCATTTTTTTAAATTAATATACTTATGTTTTTTTACATAATTTTATATAATCAATATTTGTGTTTTATTAGTAATTTTTTGTTATAATTATAATATTAAGATTACAAATAGCATAAAACTTATAAATTAATTATTTTTTATATGTATTCTATTGGTAGATCTTATTATACAAACGCCTTTTTTCATATGCTATAAAAACCGATATTAACTAAATTTATTTATTATTTATTACAAAAAAAGTTCCCATTAAACTCATATTTTTTTAATTTGTTTACATTTTCACTCATCAAACTAGCACTTTTTCTCAAACCCTTTATTTTTAAATACATACATATATTTTTTTTTTGTTATTATTTTTGAATATTTGAACATACCTTTACATTTTTATGAGTTGCATTTTTATTATTTCTTTAAATAAAATTTAAAAGTAAAGCGCTATTAAACACTTTACTGGGTTCAATTAAATAGTATGTGAGTTTTATTGATTCTGTTTAATTGCGCAAACAAAATATTATTATTTGTAACTACAGTCAGTTGGTTGTTTGGATTTTTTTAAATATGTTGATTTTTTCTTTGTAAATACTTTTTCTATTTTTTTTATATTAATTTTCTTTTTTCTTTGAGATTTTTTACATAAAGGAATTACTTTTTACATTATGGCGATAGTTTGCTACTTTTAAAGAAATATTTTTCTTTTTTAAGTGTTTTTTTAAGAAGCAATTTTGCATTACTAGGTATTTTAAGAATTCAATTGATTTGTTTTAAGTGGGTCCCTAAATTTTTTATATGTTGAAAATTCAAATTCATATTTAAAGCATTATTTATGTAGTTTTTAATTTTAACCATCAATCATTTCATATTAATTAATGCATGCTACAGTCTGAAGCAATATTGTATTTAAAAATAATATTCAAATAATATGTAATTTTTTTTTTCTTAAAAATCTGAGAGTGTAATTCGAATCGAAAGAAAATACTTTCGAATTGAAATGTAAATAACATACAAATTCGAACAGTTTTCTTGTCGAATCGAGTTACAGAGTAAGCCCAATGATTTTTATAGGAAAAGTACTAAGAACTATAAAACAATTGTATTCCTCTTGCTCTCTTTTGAAATTGGACTTGTCTATTGTAAATTTAGTTAAAGTTTCGTAAAATGATAAATATTGAAAAATTCAACTGATAAAAATTGTTTTTTTATTCTATAAAAATGCTGCACTATAATCCCCCTTATTCCGTAACTATTGGCCGACGCCACGTCTAGACAATACCAAAAAATTGGCACATTTCTACTGGTTATAGACAACAATTTACTATTACCGACAGCCAATTATCATTCTCTAGGGCATAGAAAATGGGAAGAGGCGGCTAATGGTAGTAAATTTTTGTCGACAGCGAGTAGACAAGTGCCAATTTTTTGGTATTGTCTTGACGTGACGTCGACAGATAGTTACGGAATAAGGGGGAATAATTTCAGTTAAAATTAGACAGATTACAGTGAAATTATGTTTTATTAAAACTACCAATATATTGCACCTTAACTCGAGAACAGTATGTCCCTTTTCGACCAGCAAAACAGCAGCAGATACATGATAAACAAGTTTGTTCTGAAAATCACATAATTTTAAATCACATGCCGTTTTGAAATCACACATGTGATTTGTTGCTATTCTGTAAATCACAAAATTTTGGTGTGATTTCAAATTTTTTGAATATTTGTTACGGATTATATAATTTATACTGAGAAGTTTTTAAAAAGCGTTACGAGAGGGGAGGGGTCTGAAAATAGCGTTACGTAATATGTGAACAGCCCCCAAGGTATAGTGTTTCATAACGTCACGGTAGAAAACATTGACAATGCATACCTTTTCAAAACGTTATCGACAAGTATTAGAAACGCCGCAAAAGAGCAATAAGGGTTATCGGTTTCAAAGTTGATGCAGCGTTTAGCAACTTTGCTTATCTACACGATCTAAATACCGCAGCAGAACTGTATACAAACATTAGGGGAGTTCAGTATTTGATGCAAATGGTCTTGCGAAAGTGCAAATGCAAAATATCGTAGCTTTTGTTTGAAATCCAAGAACAAAATACTCAAAATTTCATAAAAAAGCTACGATATTTTGCATTTGCACTTTTGCAAGACCATTTGTATTGATTTGCAACTTTTTTTGTAACAAGCGGGGCAATATACTGGTAAAGATAATTCGAGTACGCTGATTTTAATGGTCCTAGTCGTTTTTCCAAGTTAGCTCTCGTTTTCGAGATATTCACGATTTAAAATGTTCATATTAAATGATCATAAACACGACTTTTTTACTTTTGGGCCTGTTCACATATTACGTAACGCTATTTTCCGAGGTTTTGTACATACTTAAAAAATTGTTAGCGAATTGATTTAGACAAGAATGGATTCGATTACACCAAAAATTAAATTTTGTCCTAACTCGACTTAAGCGGTTAAGGGTTGTGACCACAGATTTTTGCATCGATTTTCATGATTTATGTCTTATTTTATTCGTAAGACATACAAATATTTAAACAATTTTGTTTTTGCAGTTTACAATTTTTCAAGACCTTTTCGAAAAAAAAAATGTTTTTAGTTTTCCATAAAAAAAACATTTTAATTTGACATTAGATTCTAAAAATTCATGACATCAATTCAAGCGATCGAACTTCGTATTTTGATTCGAAAAGAGAACTCACAGAATAAAATTGTTGATTTTCCTGTGATAAAGATTTTTGTATACTGTTCTATGGAAATGCGTTGTTTCAATAAAAATACGTTTTTGAATTTTTGTGATATAGAGATTTTCTATATTTGATAAAAAAAATTATTGAAAATATTTTTATTTTTTGCTAATGATTTTTTTTTAAATTTCATTTTCAGCAAACATTATATTTGTATCAAATACAGGTTTTTTGAATTTCACACTACTTTCGAAAATTATCGTTGTTTAATATTTACTTTTTCCAGTGCTGTTAGAATTTTTACGTTAACATTACAATTCGGAAGCAGTTTTTTATTGGACTTGGGTAACACCCCAAAGTCTGCATTTAATCATAAAAATTGGGGGTTTCTCAGTACGTATTTCGAATTGGAAGCAAATACTTTCGATTCGAAATACCGAACAAGTTTCGAATCAAATTACAGAGATTTAAAACAAGTTTCGAATCGAATTACAGAGATTTAAGTTTCCCACCCAAAATCTTAAGCTGCATCTGTGCCTAAATTCCCTGCGGAAAATTTGGTGACAGATGATCCAAAAGTACTCGTCCTATGACTTGAGAAAATGAGACTGGTACCAAAAATAAGGAGTAGTGAATGGTGAAAAAAGACATATTGTGTAAATGGTCACATATTAACCATTTTCAGTCAATTTAGTTGGTACTCCAGCTAGTAGTGGAGTAAACGGCACTGAACAAATTCGATGCACCTGGATCTAAGGCCTATCACATAGTATCTAAATAATATTAATTGTCTCCCTTCAATGAGAGCTTAACTGGTACTTATAACATTGAAATATAAGTTCCCCTGTGATCGAGTGGGTAGTGTACTAGCCTGTCAAGACACCGCTTAAAAATAAAATACAATTTCTACTTGGATTTGTAACAATAAAAAAATAAATTAATCGATAATTACAGCTGAATTTCGGAATAATATTTATATATAATCTATATTATTCTACACCCATTAGTACTCCATAAGATAGTTCAGAGACAAGTTACAAGGTGTATACAAAGTATAAATTAAGCCCATCCCCATGTAAAAGTAGCTGGTCCGCTTCATAGGAAGTGTTAGAACTCGGACTGGTCCCTGCCACCTGGGGACCGGTCACGTGACTTGTTTTGTGTCAGTTCCATGTACCGTAGGGTTACATGCTAGAGTTTTTGTATACTGTTCTATGGACCGACCGAACTAGCAGTTTTTTTTTTTAGTTTTTAGTGCTAATTTGCTTTTTATTTTAAAAGATATTTCCATGAGATTTTTAAAGCAAAACAGCATAACTTCTATATTTTTACCATACTGCGGTAATGCCTAAAAGAGCCAATCAATGTTTTCTAGTACGCATGATGCATTGCACGATCATTTTCGTTATGTATTTAGTATCGCTACATTTACACATGAAAGTACTTTCATGAAAGTTTTGTATACGTATTACTTAGCATTTACACATGAAAGCAAATTGCAAGAAAGTCGCAATACACTTAGTCGGAAATAATTTTTATTGCTAAATTTTTAAAGAGATTATTGTTATAAAGCACATCAATTGTCTTCTTTGTGTGTATATAACGAAAAATATTTCAACTCTTTTTATACATGTACAAAATAAGTTAAATTTACTAGTTTTATTTTCTCACAATCATGCAAATTTGTATAAATCTTTGTAGTGGTTAACACTGTTTACCTCTTTGTCATTTAACTTTCAGAAAGTGTCAATGAATTGCTTTCTTGAAAAAATCGTTGAAAGCTGAGTGGAAAGTAAAATAAGTTTGAGTGTGTTAGTGTAAAAGTATGAGTGTATTACGACTTTCTTGCATTTACTTTCATGTATAAATGCTAAGTAAGAGGTGACATTTTTCCAATGCTGCCAGAATATGAATCGCTTCTATGTAGTATCTTTGGAATATTATCGAAATTTTCTAGCAAATCTATAGCTCAGAGGATGAAACAAGTTTTCCCATATTAATAAAAACAAATTATGTTAAAGTTTTCCTTTTGGACGATGGAATAGAATATGTATATGTAATTGGTGCTATTATTTTGCCCGACACTGTATGTATATGGGCATTTCCAAAGGAAAGACCGCTTTTTGTCACGTGCGACACCAACCAATTATGATTATTTTTTCAAACAAGATGGAAGCTTTTTGCTACTTCTTTATACATTTGTATAGGCCATAAGTAGCTCTACATTAAGTAAAAGATTAAGAAAAATCAAACTACATGGACCTGAAATACAAACTCAATTGTTTGGTGTCGTACGTGACAAAAAATTGTACTTTCCTGTGGAAATGCCCACACAGAAAAACTTGTGAACGCATAAAATCCTACGTCTCCACGCAGCATTTTTTTATTGCGTCAATTGTCAAGCTTTATATAAAAAATACACACAAAAAAATTATGCAATTCTCAAAACGGAATTCGGAAATCGCCGGCAATAAAAATTGACGTGAAGACGTGGGAAAAACGAAATACAATGTTGAAACAAATTTCAATTAAAAAATTAAAAAACAATTTTGTATAATTTTAAAATTTGTTTGTTTGTAATTTATTTAACGTCTTATTATCTGATGTATAGGTATTATTTAAATGTATATTTATAGTATATTAATATTAAATTATTTTACATTATTATTTGTTTTAAAAGAATCTAAAGAAGCGAGAGAGGAAAAAAATTAATTAACACATCTAAAATTATCAGGGGTGTCATAGAAACCAATATTGTCAGAATTGGTTTTAAAACCGACAAGAAAAAATGCTTTGGTGTCATAGAAACCAATGTTATTGGTTTTATATTGGTTTTATTTACATTCGAAATACACAAAACCAACTTGGTTTCGTGACACCAAATGAAACCAATATTGGTTTTCAAAACCGACAATTAGCAAAACCAATATTGGTTTCTATGACACCCCTGTATATGTAAGAATATTTAACACACAGATAGTAATTTATTATTTAAACTTATATAATTAAAATATATGTAAAAATATAATTTTACTAAGCATTTAAAAAAAAACTATGTATTTATAATATTGAAATATATTTAATTCATATAAAATGAAACTAAAAAACGATAGAATAAATGTAAAGAAATTATTTAAATCAAGTTTAATAAAGAGGTAATTAAACAAAATATTAAGGGCTTTCACGCTTCGTATTCAATTCCACTTTTTAAATTAAAACCTTTTTAAAAATTGTTTCAATGTATTTTGTTTTTTGTGGTCTTGTAATTTAGTGTTTTAATTTTTTTTTTAATTTTAATTTAAAAAAGGGCACTTTAATACGAAATGTGAAAACCGTAATTATATATAATAAGAGACCAGAGTTAGTAGAACAAAATATGTGTATATGTTGTGTAGGTAGGTAAAAAAAATTATTGCCATATAACATAAAATTCATTTAATGAACAGCAGGAGTTTAAATCACTTTTACACTTATTTCTCATCTATTTGGGTACATTCGTAAATGCAGTAGTAGTGCAATAATCAAAGTTTGCAAAATTTATTTTCATCAAAAGTTTTTATGTATAAAGCTTCATTTACGGCAACATTTTATTTACTGTATTTTATTTACGAATGTACCCATTATATTACTCTCACAGGCGGCAGTGTTATCATAGAGCGATATTTCCGTTTTTCGCAACTTCTTGAACTTTTTTAATTTACGCCTTTTTCAAAGATTTTCCCATAGCTGATTTAAAAATTTTGCTGCCTGTCGACTTTTTTTGAACAAAAGCAGTTAAGTCGACTTAATAAAATTTGATTATCATTAAAGGCAATATTTTAAGGCGCGTCTTTTGGTCTAATCATCATATTCCTACGATGATTTTGTAATAAATATATTAATGTTTTGAAAATTCACTTATTAAAATTTTTCATAATTTGAGAACGAAAGAAATTCAATATAAAATGGGGTCTAATCGTCGCTTTCAATATCGAGCTGAATCGATCGAGTTTTCTTAGTTTGAGAACAATTCGATATCGAACAATGTGTTTATATTGTTCGATAGCGAATGCCATGATCTCAAACTAATGGGTCGATTATTGATGGCAACCGAACTTCAGTTGGGTTGGCAGTATCTAAAAATTATATAACGGATGGCAACGGCCAACTGAGAGCTGTTAATTTCAGTTGCTATTTAGTGCTTTTCTGGCAACCACAAATTTTCAGTTACCAGCAGTAACTGAAATTAAGCAGATGACGCATAATAATTGTGGAAACATGACTTCTTCAGACAGAAGTCATACATTTTTATGTTATGGGTCGATTATCGATAGCAACCGAACTTCAGTTGCGTTGCCAGCCGGCAACTGGAAATTCGTGGTTGCCAGAAAAGCTCTAAATAGCAACTGAAATTAACAGCTCTCAGTTGGCAGTTGTCATCCATAATATCGTTTTTAACAACTGGCAACCCAACTAAGGTTCGGTTGCCATACATAATCGACCCATTAATTTTTTAACACATACATACATATGTATTTACTTTTAAGGCTCCATTACTCATACTTAACGTTGATGTAGTTGCATGTTGCTGATCGTTTCTGTCTCATAATTTTTCAATATGACAGAAACGATCAGCAACATGTAACTACATTAACGTTACGTATGAGTAATGGAGCCTTTACGAGTTTTTATTTTACTATTTCAATGTGTTTTTTAAAATATTGTTTGCATACAACACAATACCAAAAACACCGACGACAAAATTGAAGGCAGCATCAACGTCAATTTTTCTTCCAGAATACCGAGCATATATTGCCAGTCATCGATAAATGGCAATACTATGTTCGGGAATACGGATTTACATCAAACGATTAAAAACGGCCTTGTCTTGTGTTGACAACGCGAAATAGAACAAGGGTGATTAATTTCGGATTACATACATTTATATACTTTTGCATATTCACTTTTTTATGATTTTAGTACTTTTAGGGAAAAGGCTTAAAAAAACTATGATAACACTGCCTGCTCTAAGAGTTTGATATTGCCTTGGTTTGTTTTTAATGAGTAAATAAACCTACAGGTAAGCAATGAAAAACGATCGCATTTAAAACGGTGTTATTTTGAATATTTGTGATGAATTTCAAAAATCATTTCTGAACAATCTCAAATTATAAACTTAAGAAAAACAGACCGGAAGAAATAAATTTATCATTTATTACACTGTGATAGTCGAAAATGTGGGCAAAGGTTCTTTCTTATAGTTGATCTTTAATTTTTTCTTTGGATACCCTTATATTATTCATTCAAAATCGATTTTATATGCAAATTATGAAAACATAAAACAGTTGTATCCTTGTGTTTGTTTACATAATGTAAGATACAACAAGGAGATATAGCATCGATTTTACTATTCTTTTCAGCCATTTTTCGATGTTATTTTTAATTTTGACAATTTTCTTTTTTTTTTCTTACTGTTACAATATTTATTACTAAACTTTTTGCTAACAATCAAGTTAATAGCGAAACATATTGTCAACTGCTTGCTAAATATGATACATTTTAACCTGATATTCGAATATAAGAAATTCGGATATAAAATGTTCGAATATAAAAAATTCGGATATAAAATAATCGAATAAAAATCAGGAAATACTTAGGCAAAAATATCTTAAACGTTCATTTGAGCAAGCGGTGACAAAAGCTACAGTAAGAAAAGTGGTGAAAATGGAAAAAAAAAATTTAAAACAGTTGAAAAAATTAATAAATGAATAGTATTTTTTTGTTGTTGTATCTTAACATGATTTGTGTATAAGATCGATTTTTTATGAATAGTAGGGTACCCAAAGAGAAAAATTGAAATACAAATTGTTCGAAAATTCGAAACAATATGGCAAAACGGTTTCTTTGTATCCAAAAAGAATTTTCGAAATCCGAAACGTTTAGATTTAATAATAAAACCGGAAGACAACAAACGACATAACAGAATTTTGAAAGCAAATTTATAATTAAAAAATTTATTAAAAGGACTATTAAAAACTTATTTTAATAATATTCACAAAATGTATATAATCAGCACATTTTGTGGGTTTGAAATCCTGCCTGCTCATAAAATCCGATACGGAATTGGATTGGAAACGGAATTCCAATCCAATTCCAATTGTGAATGCGTTCGTGAAATCGTAACGATATTGCTTTGTTAGTGTTTATTTTCGTTCAAAATTGAAAATACCGTTTACTAAGTTGTGCATTTAGAAAGTGCTGATTTACACTGGGAAACATTGTTTCCCGAAAACTTTATTTTTCAGTGCAACAGAGCGAGATAGAAATACAAGTGGTATATATTTCTATTTCATTACTCTCACACAAAAGAAAATATTCGACGACAAATGTTTCCCAATGTAAACAGCGTGTAAGTAGAGGCTAGGAAATTTTTGTTCGGCCTGCTAAATGCACAAATTAAAGGGCTCCTGAACTCCAATTAATGAACAATTAATTCCGTTTCCCAACAGAAATTCCACCAATTCAAGTACAAACGGATTTCATAAACGCAATCAACCGGTTTTGTAGAGAAAACGATGCCAAACCAATCCGTATTGGATTCTGTATTTCGTATTTAAAATCGTTTTCCATCACATACCTGATCGAAAATAGTATTACATCGTTTAATTTTTAGAATCGATTTTCATCAAAAAATACCTGCTGGTAATTGTTTTGAAATAATGATTAACTCTCTAAGAAATTTCAAATTACTTTCAATATATATTAGAAAAATGTCTTTGAGCTGGGCTTAGAAAATTTAAAGTGTATTTTATTAAGACTCCTAATAAAGAAAAGACAACAAACAAACAACCCCTAACAAACTACTGAAATGAATACAAACATTTTTTTTGTTTTATATGTTTTTTGTAAAGTGGTTTTAACTAAATTTTTTCTTTTTATTTTCTTTAATATTTTTTTCTTTAAATAAAAATTTTCAAAACAATTAAAAACCATTTTCTCATCAAGAAATTATTACTAAATATTTGTTTTAATTAATTCTAACAAAAAAATATTTTTTATTAAAAATAAAACATTAAAAAGTTTATATAATAATCAAAATAAAAAGCAAGCTTTAGTTAATTTAATAATAATATTTATATAAAGAGTTAACAAAAAAGAAAATTAAATTTAAAAAAAAAATAAACTTAAAAAAATTATAATAAAAATGGAATATTAAAACAAACAAAAAATAAAATAAAACTGTATTTCATGAAATTATAAAAGGAAAAGATTTAAAAAAGGAAGATGGGAGGATTTGGAAAAATATGTATAATAAAGCTTAAAGCTTTAGCTAATTAATAACACGAAAAAAGTTAAAGAAAAATAATTAAATTTAATTAAAAATTAAGAAGACACTTTAAAGCATTTTTGTATTTTATAAAGATAATAAAGAAAAAGAACATTATTTTCTTGCGTTAAGTGGGAAAAGTCAGTTTTCAAATTTACTTTTTGCTTAAAAAAATACTTCAATTTGAAAAGGGACTTTTGCCAAAACTCTGTAAAAAAATTCACAACTCTTTCACAATACAATACAAATTTCAAACAAACTTTATCAGATTTTTTTTAGATAAGAATTCAACCATAAAAATGAATAAAAAAAAGTGTGTAAAACCAAAATATTTTGAAGCTATAATAAAAGTGGTGTTAATGTTTATTAAGCCACAACTGGCAGAGAAGTTTTGTTTTCAAAACCATTACAACAAAAATGTTTAAATCAAAAGAATTTCAAAACTTTGTACTATTATAAAGAAATTTAAGAATATAAAGAGATTTTATTTATAACTGATTTTTAAATAAGAAATAAAGTTGAGGAATTTAATTTTACTTTGCTAGCTTCGAATATTTATTTATTTCTTTCATAAGATTCGGAGATATCAGTCAATAATTTTTGTTAAATTAATTATATTTTGCTTTTATATTTATTAATACATACATATCTCAAAAAATCTTAATCGAAACTGCAAATTTTGCTTTACAAACTTTATTTATAAAAAATATATAAATTTTTCTAAATAATATTAATACCTGCAGCTGATTTACATTTAATGACTGACAAAGTTTGTTACATTTTTCTCAGAATAACATATTATAACCCAGGAAAACTGTACTAGTTGCACAACTAGTTCTATAGTGTATGCTTAGAGTAGGCACTCGTATATTCAGTTCGACGTAAATACGTTACACAACTTGTTTTAGCATTAAATAAGATCCAAGCATTTTATTGAACGATCTACTAGTGTTTTTCTCTGTTTGTCTTGTAAAACTAAAGATTTTAGAAAAACTTCCAAACAATTTTCCAGGTCACTGTTGGTCTGGGAGTAAGTTTTGCGAAAAAATACTACACGAAATGTGAGTACTTATAAAGGTTTGAAAGCACTATATATCTAATGTGATTTTTTTTACTATCCTAGGCCAAAATAAAAATGTATGACCTGTTTTATTTTTGGGTTTCCATGGAAAACTCAAAAATTAGTATCTCTTAAAATAAATATTCACAAAGATTTATACATAATTAAAAAATTCAACCGACAATGTTAAAGGTTATGTCAATTTCAAGTAATTATTCACACCAAAATGCTAAGTAAATATACAATCCTCCCTAAACTGTTATAAAAACTCAGTTAATCAATACGTGGTCTAAAATGTTTAAATTTGTTATTAAAAACGATGAATAAATATGAAAGAATTGTAAACACACTGCTCTGTTAACATTTTCTGCATAACTTTCATCACTACCCAGCAAAAAAATAAATGAACACGTTCAAAATGAAATAGTGGTGGAAAAGGGACCCGTTACAGTTGTGCTCTGCTTCGATATTCCCCCTACATATAAAAAATTAAATAGTTTTCTCATGATTTCTTAAGCACTTGTTTTTTCGAAAGTCATTCTGAATATCATCGTACATTCTAATAAAGGTATAGTTTTTGAACTCATTCCCCCCTCCCCCTTATCACGATTTTGTGGCGAATATCAGGCGTTTTTGTATTACATTAAAGAAACATGTTGCTTGTTTTTAACCAACGATCAAAAAAGAGGGGCGTTATAAGTTTGTAGTGTGTGTCTTTGCGTATATACATGCGCCATCGTACAGCCCAAACGGCTGGACCGATTTTGATTGTTTATTTTCTTGTATAGGTGACTTGATCGAGTGTTCTTAGCTATGTTTGAAGTTAGAAGTTATCTGCTCTTTTCTATCTGTATCATTTTGCATCTGTGTGTCTGTGGCACCGTAGCTCCCAAACAGCTAGACCGATTTTAATTTAGTTTTAAAGATTACTTGATCTAAAATCTTCTGGTCTATTTTTCAAGAAAATCAGTCCAACCGTTTCGAAATTAATCTTTAATATACTACAAATTGTCGAATTTGAAGTCGAAAAACGACAACCACTATTTTAATGTTACAATATATTGCTCTGTATTAAATGTGTAATGGTCTTTCAAAGCACGAACGTAGGACAATATTAAAATCGTTGCAACAATCGTAAATTCTTTTTTTTAATTGCTAAAATTACCCCAATCTAGAGCGGTTCTCGAATCCGATATAGAGTTTGTAGTAGATTAAAGACAACAGTCGAAGCCGAATAGAAAACAGTATAAGAAGGTCCCCTCAGGTAAGTAACTGAAACAAACCTGGGGGGCTACTCTGTATTGCGATGCGAAAGCAAAACTGTTCGCCTTTACATGTTATTTACATTACCGTGCGAAAGCTTTTCTTTCGTTTCGAATTACAGAGTAACCCCCTGGTACGAAAGTGAAAGCTAAAATATATTTAGCTTCTGCTCTACAATAAAAAAATTAAAATTTTGAAAATATATACATAAAGGAAACATTAAAAAATCGTTTTGCATACTTTTGGGAGAAACAAATTAATATTAGCTCAATAAGTTTTGTATGTTCATAGTGATGCCTTAAGGTATATAATTTTTTGTCTTAGAACTTTGTTATGAAAAAATGTGAAAGTTGAAAAAGCAAAACTAAAACGTTACGAATTGGAAAGTGTGAGTACTTTCACTTTCGTGCAAGTTCTGTGACAGAACTGACTATTTCAATTTTTTAAATATTTGGTATCATCTTGCAGTTTACGGATTGCACACCAGCTAATATAATTCTCGTGAATAACTCCAAATGTTCTTAGATGTCTATAAATTTGTAAGCTTTGTTCCACGTCACACCAACTGCAAGTAAAGCTTTATGCATGACTCATAGGACCCAAGGTATTTGTAAGTGTTCTGACTTCGAAATTCATAAGGAAAAATGTAAAAACGGAACAATTAAATTTTCTGTTCCGTTCGTTCTGTTCTTCGAAATATTGTTCCAAAAAAAAGGTTCTTATCTATACTATCTATATTTTCAAACCATAGTACCCATCACAAGATATTTCTTGAGATTTTATATTTTATGGATATGTCAACAATATTGGTTGATTAATGGGATAGATTGGCGCCTAAAATCACCATTTTAAAAGTAAAAGTAAAACAATAGTCCAAATAACAACCAAAACACAACTGATATAAACGCATTTGTCTCATTTTGACGAAAGTTGTAATCCATAATAAGAATTAGACAACTACGACTCAATTATCAACTTAGTTGTGAACACGAATAGGAGCCTACAAAGTTAAATCTAAAATGTGTTGCTGGTACGGAATTGTTTACAGCGTATGATGATGCACATGTTGCCATTTGTAGTCATATGTTCGATACAAACTTGTCTCGCTCAATGGCTACAAAGATCACAATATCATAATGGATGAATTACTGGCGGAAAAAACTACATATCGAAAACTAAGAATCGATCCAACTACAAAACTCCAGAAAGAAAATAATAATATTATATCAGAGCTCTATAAAAACAATATCATCGATAATTGGCAGAAAAGGCAGTTACTTTGCTCAGCGGCGACGGCTCCCCGAATATATGGACTCCCTAAGATTCACAAACCGGATGTTCCTCTCAGGCCCATTGTTTCTTCGGTGCAAGTTCCGTGTTATAAACTATCAAAATACGTGGGACAAATTCTTAAAAACGTCATCTCTACAGAATACAATATATTGAATTCCACAAGACTTAAAGAACAACTAAACAACATCACCCTGGAAAATGAAGAAATATTAATTTCACTGGATGTCATTTCCCTTTTTACTAATATTCCAGTAAGTAAAGCCATAAACATAATAATGGAAAAATGGACCACAATTCAGAACTACACAAAAATGTCCAAGCCGATGTTCTTAAAAATACTTCGATTTTGTCTTTATGACAACAGTTATTTTGTATATGAAAATGATATTTTCAACCAAATTTTCGGGATGCCGATGGGAAACCCTCTATCACCTACTATTGCGGATATAGTGCTGGACAATGTATTAGACGAAACTCTAAAGAAGCTACAAAATGAAAACATTAAACTGAAATACATAACGAAGTATGTAGATGACATATTAGCCATAGTAAAAACCGACGAAAAAGATAAAATTTTGAAATTCTTTAATAACTTCCACACGAAAATACAATTCACTATGGAAATAGAAAAAGATTCTTCAATTGCGTACCTAGATACCAGAATATACAGGAGAAGTAACAAATTAGTACTGAACTGGCATAAAAAAGATACAGCATCGGGCAGAATCATGAATTTTAATTCAAATCAGCCCAAAAATCAGATAATTAATACCGCGAAAAATTTCATCTACAGAACTCTCCATCTCAGTGATACACAATTTCACATAAACAATATTAGATACATCAAAAAAACTTTAATGGAAAATAGTTTCCCTTCAAAATTAATCCTCAAAATGATTGAAGAAACAAGTAAAAAACTAAATATCAATACCACAAATGAAACCACTATTAATAATGAAGAAAAGAAATATTATAGTGTACGTTACATCCCTGGCTTGACAGATAACACAAACATCAGAAACACAATAAAAAACAGAAACATTAATTTCGCATACAAGCCTAATACAACACTAAATAGAATATTTTCTAAAGTAAAAGCGCCAATAAATAAACAACAACAAAGTAATGTAGTTTACGAAATAAAATGTAAAGGTAATCAAAACAACAACTGTGATATGCTATATATTGGTACAACAAAACGCAGTTTAGAAACGAGAATAAAAGAGCACAAGAGTGATATTGAGAAAAACAAACATTCAACAGCACTATCGCAACACATACTGGACACTGGCCATACAGCTGATTTTGAAGAAGTCAAGATCTTAGATAAAGAAAACATTGAAAAGAAAAGGTACACTATAGAAAGTTTGCGAATTCAACAAAAGAGGGAAAAGACGATGAATTTAAAAGAAGATACGGACAACATCAGCACAAGTTACAAAGTGGCAATAAAGTAAACCTGTGATATAGTTTTTTAAGTTGTGTTCTTTGTTTATTTACTTTTTTTTTGTAAAAAAATGTTTAGTTTGAAATATTTATTGAACAAAATCCACCTAAATTGGGGTTTTAACAATAATTAATGAAAATTAAAATAATAGTGTAAGTTTTATATTGAAAAACCGTGCAATGATAACAATATTAATAAAATGTTTTTAACAAATAAATAGATTTCCCATCCCTTGATAAAGTCAACAAATAATTGACGAAACGTCGGGAAAAATGAAATAAAATAATTTGTTTTATTTGCATTATGAATCTTTAGGCCTTATTAGCTCATTTCAAAATACACAAAATACAAATTTACATTGGCCATACAACAAAAATAATCATACGAGTTTATTTTAACTTGGCCATTTTCGACTGTAGTCGCATTGATATTGGTTCACTGCAGGAACTGTTCGATAATGCCCTATTGATGAGGGCCAAGAAAATGAAATCAAAAATGCAATGGCTGAAATAATAAGATTGAGTTCCAAATTAAATTATTACAGAATGGATGATCCTTTGAGTGAAGAATTTTGAGCAGATAGTCACTAGAGGATATAAATTCACAAGTAGAAAGTGAAAATGATTAATTATTGGAAGAGATGAAAGAAACCACCATTAAAAAGAATAAAAACAATAATCAGGTAATCGATTTCGAAAACGAAGGCTTTTTAAAGTGTTTTTTTTTCTTTTATTAATATGTATTTATTAATAATTCTTGCAAAAAAAACCGATTACAAAATATGCGTGCCACCGCCCCCATATTTTATCATCACGTACTTTTACGAGAACTAATTGTGTGTGCATAAGAATCGGATAAGTATAAGTAGTTAAAATGAATATTTAATGTTCATGGGCGTGGCACTGCCCACTTTTCTAGCCACAATGTTATATTGTAACGATAACTAGATATGTATGCAGTTTCATAAGAATCGATTTAGTAGATGTTGCGGAAAAAGAATATTAGCTTTGCATGGGCGTGTCACAGCCCACTTTTTTTTATCCTGATGTAGCATTTAAACAGAAGCTTAATGTGTGTGTAAAGTTTTTTAAGAATCGGTTGAGTAGAAGTAGTTGAAAACGAATGTGTATTTACTTTGTGTCGGCGTAACCCTGCCTACTTTTGAACGGGGCCAATCTGGAAGTACATCCTTTTGAATAGAGAAAAAAAGTCCTAAATCGGATCATAAATGGCGGAGTTTTGAGCGAACATACATAAAAACTATAAAAAAAATAAAAAATACATGACTAATTGATAACCTTTCTCCTTTTTTGAAGTCGGTTAAAAAGAAGTTTACCACAAATATTATAAAAATATATCTTTAAAACTAAGCTAAAGTGATTGAAAGTGAAAAGTATTATGTATGAATATACTTAAAACACCTCATGTAGAACCAGGAGGTCTTACTCTGTAATTCGATTCGAAAAGAAGTGTTCGAATTTGTATTCGAAAGCATTTTCTTTCGATTCGAATTACAGTTTCCTTTTCTCCATCCTTTTTTTCTAAAGAACTGAAATACTTAATTCAGCTTCTTTAGTTAAATATTAAGGCGTATTTATACAGGTTGATTCTACAACAATTATTATAAAAACAACTGACATCTTATCGTATACGTAAAAAAGTAGAAGAGCTGTGCTATAAACACCATCTATTTAAATTAGGGATGTAACGATACGCCGTTTTGCCGATCCGATACCGATACCGATATTTAAAAATAAATATCGCCGATACCGATTCCGATACCGATACGAATATTGAAATTGAGTTCAAGTTTAGATTAACAAAACTCAAGCGCAATTTTTTTACTATACAAAATTACATTATAAGAGAGAATATTTAAAATTGATAAAACATTGGAAGTAATTTTTAAGGAGCTATATTTTCTTTGCTTCCAAAAAATCTATATTAAAAATATGCAAATAATTAGTAGAAAAGCAAGAAAATATGTTTAATTCCTTTATAATTTTAAAAAATACTCGCCATGCTTTTTAAAAAATCGATTTTTTTAAAAGACATTTATCAACTAATATTCTTCTAAATAACTTTATAGCTTAATTATTAAAAGACTTCTAAGTTTATATTTATTCACTTAAATTAAAATGAAAATACAGTTCTGAGTTTAAATTCGCATAAAAAAATTGTGAAAATGGGTAATTTTTTATCCTTTTTCCTTGAGGAAAAATCATTATAGAATACCGAAAAAGAAATTTGTCCTAGCATCGCTTCCACCGAATTGGTAATCGAAAAACAGAACTTCTTGCAATGGCAAGGATTTGTAAAACTAATTAGAAATTATCCAAATTTGCAATACTTCCAGATCCCGAATTCTACATTTTCATGACTTCTTTGGAGTATCTTTTTCTTTTTTTTGCTGGAATAAGATTTATAAAACGACTTGAACTTGAATTCATGGTAAAATTAACAAAAAATAAATAATTTTTTTTACAAAATAACAGCATAAAATATTATTAGTTTTTAAAATTGACATTAATAAGATTTAAAAAATAACGAAGTGAATTTAATTCATGGTAAAATCGGACAAAAATAAATTATTTGTAAAAAAAAAGCTCTGAAAAAATTTTTAAAAGTATCGTCGTATCGACAGTAAAATATCGCCGATACCGATGTATCGGAAAATCTGAAGTATCGCCGATATATCGGTATCGGTATTCGTTACATCCCTAATTTAAATACACCTTGGTTAGACTTTTACTTTTTTTAATGTAATTTCCTCAAGCATAGAACCCTACCCAATGCTGCTCAGGCGTCCAGGCTACAAGTGCAAAACGCATAAATGTGGATGGCATCAAATCAAAATTTGCGTAAAATCTGTTTAAAGCAGAGTAGGAAAATAAACTAAACGAAACGTTTGCTTTCGTTTTGTTTTGTATTTTCCAATGTGTAAAACAAAACAATAACAACGAGAATGATAGTCCCATTTAGTTTCGTACTGTTTGTGCTTGTGTACACAAAATGTACGTTAACTTAAATGTATGCAGCTAGAAAAGAAAATAACAAGAACAAAATTGAAAAGTTTTAAGAAAATACATTTGCAAATGTTTCCCGATTGATTTGCTCATCATAGTAGAGAATGTGTTAGTGTATTTATGCTAAATACAATGAAGCCTTCAACGAAATACATTTCTGCTTTTGTGTTGTTGTACGATTGAAACGCGATATTAAAGCATGCAGATGAATGAAAAGCCAATTGTTTTGTTTTATTTTTTTGGCATTGTAAAAGTATTTGTTTTGGTTTTGCTTATGTACGAATCGGTTAAAAATATTTTAAAAGTTTGTGTCTTCGCATGAAATGTTTGCGAAAAGTTTTGTTTAAAGCATAAAGCGTGACGCTCCGGCTGATAGGTAGTTATGGTAGCATATTAGTCCAGAAGTTGCCGGTTCGATTCCGGTACTTTTTTCCTTAAAGTTCATTTAGAGCTAAGCAATGAATAGACAAAAAATTCATGTTCTGCGTGAAATGAAAGTGGTAGGAAAAGTCTACGCCAAATATAGGTGGGGATCAGGTGTTAAATATCCAATTAGTGCATGTAAAAAAGTTTGTACGAAGTTAAGAAAACAATTTATTTAAACTATTATTGAAACAAAACTGTATAAGTAAAACTTTAAATTATTAATTTCATTATTTTCAATAAAAATTTATTAAATTTTGTAATTTATTTCATAGTTTTCATATAAGTTGTTGTATTTGCGAAGATATTATTAGGTATATCGCATTTTGGTACGAATAATTATATGAAATTGATATAACTGTTAGCATTGTCGGTAGATTTTGTTCAAATGTAATATAAAAACTAACCTAGTTATTAATTTTCTTCATCAAGAATTATTTTGAGATAAAAATTTTTTTAATTTTCCACAGGAACCAAGTCAAAACAAACAAAAAATGGTGATAGATAGAAAGTAGATATATAGTGCTTTGAAAACCTTCATTTTTGGGGACTGTTTTTATCGCAAACATCACTCCCAGACCAACCGTGTGAGATTTAAGTGAAAAAATATCAATTCGTGGTTTTTTTTTGTTGTAGTGTTTAGATATATATAAATCGTTTTTAAATTATATTTAAATCCTTTTTTTCTCTCATTATTTTTTCTTTTTAATTAATTAATAATATTACTACTTAAACTTGTTATTAATTTTAATTATATAATAATATTTAAGCATATTTTCCTTTTTTTAACTCACAAAATTGTTTTTCTTTTTTTTTTCTTCTTAATTTATTGATATTTACTAGATTTTATGTTTGTTATGCAATTGGTTGTTTTTAAACTTATTACAATATCAACATAAGTTTTTTAGTTAAAAGGATAATTAATTGTTTTGTTCTGAAAATGTATGTAGTTTATGTATTATCCTGGTCATAATAATAAAAAGTGTTTGATAAATAAATTTTTAAACATTTTTGTTTTAATTTTAAACGATTTTTTCTTTCTTTAAAAACAAAAATTCTTTTGATTATAAAATTAATATTATTACTGCAGCAGCATTTTTATTGAAATTTCTTTTTTTTAAATTTAGTATTTCTATCAAAGTCTTTAAGTAAATAAGTAGATTTTCATATAAATCGAAAAAGAAACTGTTTGATTTTTTCTATTTATACAAGTTTTTTTTCTGTTTAGCTAAATACACCTTTTTAAAACATATTTGTAATAAAAATTTTGTATTGAAAAAAACAAAAAAATTTTAATTGCATGTTTTGAAAAATTGTTGATTTGAACAAAAATTTATTTTTTAGTTGTTATTGGCTTCTGAAAACTTCTTCTCTGCATAGTTTTTTTGTATTGTGTTGTTTACAGTTTTTTTTCTTTTTTAATTAGTTTTCTGTTTTTATATTATTTTATATATTTATATTATTATTAAAGATTTTGTATTTTAATATTTATAAGTTGTTTTTTATATTTATATATATAGATTTATGTATAAGAATATATTATTATAAAGTTGTTTAATGATGATGGCACAAAAGTTCAAATTTTTTGTATTTTTTCGCCAACTACTACCGGATTATTGCGTCTAATTTCTTGGGCTCCATGTTCCCGATAATCAAATGTACAATTGTGCTTATCGCTGTATCGATGGACAGCACAATATAAACCGCCGCATCTGCAAAGGAAACCTGGAAAAAAGTTTAAATATATGATATGGTCAAATCGAAACACAAGCATTTTTGTTCGCAAAATAAATGGCAGTAATATAGAGTTTCTAAACTAAAACTACCTACCATAGGATGTTCAATGAACAGTACAAATCTTGCCTTAACAAATTCAAGAAACAAGTCACAAAAGGAAAAGAAAACGCAAGACTTGCCTTGGGAGTGAGTTCTGTAGCAATGTACAACTCTTCTTCGATACTAGCAGACTGTGTAAAATCGCAGACAAACAACCGTCTACACATTGGGGTTATTCGATTCGAATGAAATTGAATTGTCAAGTACGATTTTCGAACATTTATTTACGAAGGTTCTGAAATTTGTTCTTCGTGCCGTACTATTCTTCCGTCGGGGATTGCTTGAATTATGAACGATTTTCCGTCATCCCAGACCAGACCAGTTTTGGTTAGGCGCTATTCACATATTACGTAACGCTATTTTCGAAGTTTTCAATGTCGATATTTTTACTAGATATACATATATCGATATCGATATATTTCCCCAGTATGGACTAGGTATGGGCAAGTGAAAAAATATATGTATGTATATGGATATATTTTTAGAAGGCGCGAGCCTTTGAAGGCCTAATTGGCTGTAGTACAATAACATTTTTTAAAAATTTTCATATGTTGTATAGTTATACTTCAATTGAAAATAAATGATGACTTACTTATTATTTAGATATGAATATTAGCATTACCCAGCAAAAAATAAATGAACGCGTTCAAAATGAAATAGTGTTTCATGATTTCTTGAGCACTTGTTTCTTCGAATGCATTCTGAATACCATCGTAAATCGTAAATAAAGCTATAGTTTTTGAACTCATTAAAATTGCATGCGATTTTACTAGGTAATATATTGCATAAAATATCCACCGAAAAAGGCATGCAAAAACGGAATTAAATCATCACATTGACATATTTTCATAAAACAAATTTTAGCTCCAACAAAAAATAAGGAGACAATAGCTCAGTGGTAGAGAGTATGTCTTAACAGCCAGAAGAGCACGGTGCGTATCCCAGCTGCGGCAATATATTTTTTTTTATTTTCATTTTTATATATGAGTTTCACGAACCCATGCAAAAATGTAACCGAATCATCGAACTTGCATTGGTCCTAAGCACTCATTTCAATGATGAGCAGTTTTGTTATATATGATCCCATGCACGTCCATGACACGCCAGTGTTAAAATCATGCGTTCTGTACCTAAATTGAACCAGTTCATTTTCAGTAGAACCCACGCACTAACTATTTATTATGCATTTCTTTTTTTGCTGGGTATGTATTCCCAAACTAAATTATACGCAAAGAACGAAAATGTTTTGAATACACAAAATATCATTAATAAGACAAAAAATTTTTTTAGTTAAAAAATATCGAATTTTATACTGTCGATATTTTTGAAATAAAAAAAAAATCGATATATCGCGACCTTAGTATTGTTTTGCCCCACCGACCATTTAAAAAAAATTTAGTTAAGTATGGGGTATATATATTTTGAATACCCTGTTTCAGAATCCAAAAACTGTTTCGCGAAATTGTTCCTGGTTTCTGAGATATCAAGCATTCATGTGCTCGATATCATCTGGATATATTTGATACATTTTTTGTAAAAAAAAAATTATTTTTTAAATAAAAAAATAAAAATCAGAAATCAAGTAAAATACCAAGTTTCATCAATATTAACTTTTTATTACACGTAAATATATTTTCTAATAACTTATTTTTAATAAAAAGTAGAAAATTTCATCCCAATAACAAGTTACTCAATACACAGCACCAAGATACATTAATACAGGTAATGGTAAAAAACACAGCCGTTTATCTATTTTCATTATTGAAAGTGTCAAAAGTTGTTTATTTTTTACAACCTGTTGAAGTGATGAAAGAAGTGCAAAGAAAAAACGAAAAAAAAAGTAATTTAAAAAAAAAAAAAATAAATCAAAACTTGGGCAGAGTTGGCAGTAAGGTGCAGAATAAAGGTTTTCTTTGTTATAATAATTTCTGTAGAAAATTGTTCCACATCACAATCGCTATTATTTATTGAGGCCTATTTTTGAATTCATTACTAAATAGCAGTAGTGGAAGTGACAAATTTTTCACTATTATTAGTGCAGTACTCCCACCTTTGGAATTTGTTTTGTGTTCTCGAAAAATTTTCTTTTGTTCAGACTTTCGCTTGTTTGACACTTTTGGGAACGAAACAACAATAAAAACCCATATGGTTTTTGTCATGTGGTATTTATTTCAGTATACCACTACTTGTATTAATGTATCTTGGTATACACATGGAGCAACAAAAGCTACTTTTTACAAATAAAATAAAAAAGTGGTTGCTGAAGCACAAAACAAGATATTTTACTTTCAGTAAAAAGATGTTAATTTCTAATCGGATTGATGAAAGTTCACAAAAATTTCCATTTTTCTTCCAAACATATGCCGGAAGCAGTAGTGAGAATACAAAAAAAATGTATCGGATATATTTTGAGAAAACTTTATGTAAATCTTCTTTTTTGTTTTTCTCCATTCCGACTTTTTGGCATATGGGCCAAAACAATAATAAGGTCGCGATATGTAGTAGTATTTGTTAAGTAGTATTTAAAATACTTTTTTGGAACAATTTAACATTTTCCATACAAATTTCATACAATCTTTCAACAAAAGAAATCAAAAGATGATAAAAAAAATCTCTAATTGATGTTATTTCTTATAAAATATACAATTTTTTTCTAAAAACATTAATATTTATTTCGTATTTGGCAATTAAAAATATCAATGATATATATTGATATATTTTTGAGGAAATATCGATATATATTACTTATCCCTAGTCTGTACCATGTCCAACTATCGAATGTTCAAAATTCATTCGTTGCAAAATTTTGAATTTCTCATAGATGATTGAAGAAAACTTAATAAGAAATGTTTTACAACTTGCTGTTTTAGGAATGCGCTGATTTTGAGTTCACAATTGATATTTTGTTTTCTCTCTTCTGAAAAGTATCGAGTTGCATATGTGATAGTTGGACATGGTATGGACTTACAAATCGTCCGTGGTTAAGGAATTATATTACCACCATTAATATTTTACATTTGAATATTTTGTCATTCCATACCTGTTAAGCCAACTTTTTTGCGACATTCAACACAACGATTCTTTTTCTTTTTAGAATCTTTGTCGTCTTCCTTGTCTTTATCATCTTCGGCTGGTTCTGTGGAAGTTGATGGACCGGCGGATGCAGCTGGTTCGCTACTTGTTTTGGCTGTGTTTTCTTCATTTATTTTCTGTAATAAAAACTTGCATTATTTAAAAAAAAGTTTTGCAAAAAAAAAAAAAGTGTGACGTAAATAATGGTAATAACATGTATGTATGTATATCAGTGGCGGCCATTCTCTCGATTTCCTATCCTCTCGTGCATACACAAAAACAGAATAAGATAGTGTGTTTGGACACCACTGATGTATATATACACAACTGTTCTTCTCTTTTGATCAACGTTTGATTATACATTAGAGGCCTGCATGAATATACTTGAAAGTAGTCGTTTGTATGTTTGTGTGTATGCATGATTTTAGTATGTATGTGTGTATATATGTATATTTGGTCGTGGCTATGTATGTACACACATGTACATGCATATATACATACGTACATACATAAGAACATACATATCCGCATACACGAAATTCGTACGAGTACATTCTACGAATACATTTGAGTACTCTTTGCAGCCCTCTCCTATACATTGATATCTCTAAAATTCTCCTATAAAATGCAATCAATTAATTAATCTTTTTTATATTTCTCAGTTTCATCATAACATTCAAACAATCATCCGTATTATGTATGTCGAAGTGGAATTTGTGATTGTCGTTGTCATAGATTAAAGAGAACATCTAAAACTTTTCTTTATTCTGGGATAATTTGTCGTAGTCACAAATTCGACTCCGACATACATAATACGGGTCATTATATGGTACTGTATCCTACTACTTTTATATACTTAATATCCCATTTATTAATAGGAATTCTTTCAATGATGATGGTTAAATTATTTATAGAACGATAGGAAAGAAAAATATTTCGAAATCAGCCAGAAAAAATTAATGTAAATATAGTTTTATCTATTTATTGGATATGCTAAAAATTACAATATTTAAGTACTGCATATTTATAGTTTGTCCAAGTGCAACTGAAATTTTTATATAAATGTTTTACAGCCTGTTTACCTATAATACGCGTAAAAATATTAACGGCAATCATGTTTGTGGTTGTCTATCGCGAATGTCACTGTGTTTTGGTAAAAACATCTGTTTTTTTTAGTTTATAGTTGACGAAGTGTGACGTTGTCGCCAAAAACGGACAGTTAAAAAATTGCATTCGTCTTAACAATTAATTTTTAAAATAACATCACTCTCATATGAAAAGCTTTAAAACTGTCATTACTTGAATTAAACAACTTTATTTTATTTATTTGTGTTGAGCTATTTAGCATAAATTGTCTTTATATACAAAATAACAATCTTTGGCTAAAATTATTATTTGGATAAAACAATAATTTTGTATGAGAGAAAGTAAACAAATAAAATTTATTTTAGAAAATCAATACTACATGCGCGTAACTACGTAAGTCTAGACGTAAAATAAGGAAAATCTTCTGCGGACTAAAATTATTACTTATTCGTCCATATGCCATACGGCCACGTCTTGATTGCAACGCGTTCTATAAGCTTGCTGTTAATCATGATACAAAAATATATGTCATGACATAAAAATGTATATCATGATACAAATATATATCATTGTATAGTGGTTTTAATACATTTTAGTGTCAAACTAATGAAATTTATTTCATTTAAATTAATTGTATAATTATTTGTACTATTTATTTTTAATTTTAAGAACCACGAGTTTTCTTAAGAGTAATAGATATTTTGTTGGCAAAGTAAATTGTTTCAAAATCATGAACATATTCGCAAGACAAATTATTTAAAACAGCTAAAACATATAAGCAAAGAAATTCTAAAGAAAACTACTGAATGTTTATTGTTAAAATATCTAGCAAAAAGTAGAGCACATAATAAGAAAGTTTAAATAATGTCAATGCCTTTATGTAAAAAAGCAAATAAAAAGTATATGCGAAGTTTACCCTTTTTCTGGAAACTTGTTCCTCTGTTTTATTTTTATCATCAGTTGACGAAGTTGATTCGTTGATATCGGACATATGTAATTTAAGAGATATAAGCTTAAGCCAATTGAGAGGTATTATGATAATAATATATGTCTTAAGTGTTTTAAGAAAGTTGGAACAATCTTCTTTTGATACGTTGCAATATATGCGATGTAGAGCTTGATTAAAAAGGTTTTGAACTTCTGAATTTTTATAGCAATATTACAGCCAGCACTTTTTGTCTTTAAAGATTTTTTCTGTTGTTAGGTTTGAAAATCTGGAAACTGCTTTTCGATAATGCTTCTTTGATATTAGTTTTCTTTAATACGGGCATATTTAGTTCGCGCCATATTTTTTATGAAATAAAATCTTTAGTTAGTTATTATTTAAGATTGAGCATACATTATATAAATGATAATCTAAAATTCACCTTTATAACTTCGTTTGTTTTTTGTAAATAGTTTCTTTAAATATATAAATTTTTTGTAGAATTTTGAAATTTCGAAAAAAGAAAACCAAACAAATTTTATAGTTATTTTTAATACGACATTTAATGCCAAGAAATGATTGTATAAATTCAATTGGAATGAAACACAAACATATGTTTAAAATATGTGTATAAAGCTGAGCACACACAAGGCAACCGTTAACCCTTTACGTGTTTTTGTCGATTATATTCGACATTACGTTGCTCTCAGTTTCTAGCGCGAACTTAAGGTCTCTCCTAAAGTCACTAACTTGTTTCGATTTGAAACTATGTCCCTCCGAAACATTTGGCGCAGCATAAATGATGACGTAGAAGATTACCTTCTCAACTTCAGCCGCATTTAAGCTTGGAAAACAGAAAAAAATAATACCCCTTTTAGACACGGAAAGTTTACTTGGCAGTCTTTGTTGTCTTTCTCCCAGCTGTTTAACACTTTGCAAACACCGCTTTCGCACTAGCAAAGTTTTCTTTCCAAAGTTTTAATTCAGCCGTTAGAAAGGGAGAGAGAGGAACACTACATCTAAACAAACTAAACTTTGCTAGTGCGAAAGGGGTGAAAGTAAACTTTCCGTGTGTAAAAGGGGTGTAATAAGTACTTATTTAGAAATTAGTTTTCATTGCAATGTACAAAAAGGACCCAAAAAAGAGCAAGTGTGCTGCAGTGCCAGGCAGTATCCAATAGTGCCACAATTCCCATCACTGGTTGTTGGTAATTTCCATATAAATAGACATACATACATATTTGGAAACTAATGTTTATATGGAAATTAACAACAACCCAGCAGCTAAATTTACAACTAGATACGCTTTGGGACAATAATATTACTAGTTGTAATGTTACTGGTCAAAAACGGACAATCATATGCAAGACTAGTAACGATACTAGTAAAAAAAAGAACAATCATATTACTAGTTGTATCGAGACAATAACGATACTAGTCAAAAAAGGACAACATTTTCAGGTATACGACTTGTATATAAAAAATGTTTTTAGATCTTAAAAAAATTAGTAGAAAGTGGCTCAGTGGGTAGAGTACTTGCCTTAAAATATGAGGAATGTGTGTTCGTACCCCGGTTGAGCCAAAGTTTTTTTAAGAGTTACAAAAACTAAATAAACAAACTAGTAAGAGCACTAGTTTACAACAACTAGGATTCCAACTGGGATACAACTGTATACAAATGAACTAGTTGGGCTCCTATGACAATCTAATGTTAAAATCGATAGTTGGATATATGGAAAATAGACAGATGGACAACTAGTCTGAAGTAAAAAGCAACTAGTATAGTTCTTACTACATACTAGTTACTTTGTCTGCAGGTAACATTTATACGATCTACAACACATACACAAGTTTGTGAATTGAATTATCTATAGATAGATACGATTCATAATTTTTAAATATGAACATGCGGTCTCCACGTAGCAATATTTATTGCGGCAAACGTCATTTACCGATTTTATGCCCTTGATTTTATGCGTTTGTTATATAAAATACACGCAATTATTTTTTATATAAGCATTTCCCGTTTATATACACCAAATGTGGTGCAAATTAAGATATGCATTTTTATTTCTGAGATTTTCGATTAAAGATAAAAAATCTTAAAACCCGCTTTCGTTCTTGAGAATAATATATGTATGTATGTACATACATATAAAACAACTATATATAAAACTAATGCAAACGTACCTCTTTAATTTCATTGTGTTGCTGCTGTAAACTCTGTACTGTTGGCTGAGCTGCTGAAGGTATTGTAATGGCTGGACTAAACGTGGGACTTGGTTGTGGGCTTGGAACTGAAACAGGTGTGCTGCCAACAGGTGGTTGTTGCTTTTTTCTTAAGGAATCCTTAAAAAAATAAAATAAAAACACGCAATTAATTATGTTTCATAAATTTTAGAAATTGTAAATACAAAATGACAAAAAACAAATACCTTGTAGCAAACTGAGCATAAGCCATCTGTAGCTGGATTTCCATAAAAACCGCAACCAGAGCGGCACATAGGTTGCATCGGATTTGATTCGCGTTCCATTGCTTGTTGATTGCAGATATTATTTTTGTTTTTCTTGATGTTGGCTGGTTTTGCGTTTTAGGTTTTTATCTTGTTTATTGTTATTTTCGCACAGCGAAGTAAATTTTTTAATATTATATTTATTTTAATGATGTAGTTTTTGTTGTTATTATTTGAAGGTAATTTGTTGTTGTTACTAATTTGTTACAAAAATATAAATAAGTTTGATAAACAAGAAGATATAATAAACTTTAAAATTGAAGCTGTTGTTGTTTTTTTTTTTATTATTTTTGAAGAGAATACTAGTACGAAGTAAGAACTTGTTGTGAGCGTTTTAAAATTGCAAATTGTTTAAATTGGAACTGTGTAATTTTTGTGTTGATTCAAGCTCGTGATTTTTGTTATTTTCTGTTTTTTTTTCAGTTCAATTTTATAGCATGAACTAAACGTCGAGATTTGTATAATTGAAACAGTTGTTGTTGTTTTCTTTTTGAATTCTTTTCAATTCGAAAAATTACAATTTATTTTAAATCTTTTTTAATCTCTCTCTCTCTCCTTCTTGTTTTTACTTTCAAATGTTTTTTCTCAGCTGGTTGTAAGTATTCCTCTCAAAGAATGATGACAATAAAGTTGAATTTCAAATTAGAGTTAAGTGGTGACTGGTACGCTAGAATATCACTTCAATTAATAAATTAGAAGTTAAAAAAATGTTTTGGTCGCTTACAAAAATTATGTACACTTACTACGCACATATTGCTCATTTGCTGCAATGCTATTCATCATATGGCTCTTCATACTGTGTAAAAATTTCTCTTGAGAGAAGAATGATATTTTCTTTTTTCGTTAAGTTGTATAAATTAAAACCTTTAAAACAGTTTTCCGTAAAATTGACTTTTTTTGCAGTTATCATGACGACGTTGCACCAAATGAGCGATATGTACATATGAGGCGTTCAGAGCTACAGAGGCCTAACCTTCTTCATATTCAGTCTAGTCTACAATCAAGGTGGGGCCCGAATTACGGTATTCTACAGGATCAAAATTTCAATACAATTTAAATAGAAATTTCGATTCTTATCAATACCACAATTTATTCGCTGACAAATAACTGGAGTCTAGTCATTGTTGACATGATGCTAACAAGGCAAATCGACTTATTGGAGGCATGTCGTCCATACCATGCCCAACTATCGAATGTGCAAATCTGTACTTTTCAAAAGTGGGGAAAACGCGGTTAATTGTGAACATGTACGTATTTCCAAAAGTGCAAGTTTTAAAATATTTCTTATTGAGTTTTCAATCCTCTAAGGGCCATTATTACAACTTACAAATAGTTATTTTTAGGATGTTATTTGATAGATAAATGGTTTTTGGTTATTACAAGTTAATATTAACCTAAGAAGCGACAAATAAGCTAATATCTACTTCATCCTCATGGTAGCTTTTTAAGTGAATAATAAGAAGTTGAAGCTGCCATATTTTCTGCTGAAGATATGGTAACTTCAATGACAGTTTATTGCAAAGTAAAACGTTGCCACTGCGTATTATAACAGCCAATTCATACGATGATTTTTTTCATGATTTTTAAAACGTGATTTTTGGAGTATGATGGCGAACGGGGTAGAGAAGCAAACGGGGTAGAGAAAAAATCACATTTTCAGTTTTCGGGGATTTCTTTTTCATATTTTTCTTTAGTTCTATTTGCATTTTCTCTCATTGTCTATCTCGTATGTAATTGTGTTAGGTTTTCGTTGTTGTGAAAGAGCAAATGAAGCAAATTTTGAGAGTAATTTATAAAAGAAATGCAACTAAAAATCATCGTATGAATGCAAAAGGATTTTGCAAGCAACTTTTAAAGAGAATTAAAAATAAAACATGATTTTTAAATCCGCGTATGAATTGGATGTAAGCAACAACATGTAGTCGGTATCTACTGCAATATTGCCACAGTACATAAATTACATATTTTATTTTATTGGTCAATTGTAATAATGGAGAAATCTTATTTCTCACGTTATCATTCAAGATAGCTTATCTTAATAATAACTATTTTAAGCGTTATCAGCAAGTTGTAATAATGGCCCTAAGGGAAAATAAACATGTTCCACAAATTGTACAACCGAGGTAACGCAGCTAAAATAACGAAATTTGCACATTCCATATTTGGACATTGCATGGACAATATGTAAAATGGGGTTTTCAAATTAGAAACACATTTGCGGGTCAGACCTAGTGTTTTTCATTTTGGGGATTTCGTGGGAAAAGATTCCCGGGATAGCGCAAATTTTTCGGCAAATAAATCCCGCGAAAATTGTGCGGGAGTTCCCGGGATTTTTTTTTATATTATTATGGCATCTTTTCTTTGTAAATTAAGCCCATTTTATTTGTCTCATATTTTATTTTCACATTTTTCTAAGAGCAGCACTCAAAAATTCATATTGCGTGAACAAATAAAAATAACAGATTGCCACTAAAAATTCAGATTTTTATCCGTATACATAGGTTTCTGCTCTCGTTTTATTTGACCCATATTTCGATAAAAATTACGCTTTTTAACAAATCATATCTCGTAAACGGTTACAAATAACAAAACGGCACTAAGTGGGTATAATAAAGAAGTGTCGATCTATATTTTCTGAAAATATCAGATTGTTATTTTAAGCCCTTTGAAGCTCAAAATTTTTAATTTTTCCAAAATTGTAAATCTTCGTAGAAGATATTATTTTAAGTTAATGAAAGTTATGTCATAGTAGCAGAAAGCCTCATTCGCGATTTGGAAGTATTGCAAATTTGGCTAATTTCTAATTAGTTTTACATCTCCTTGCCATTGCAAGAAGTTCTGTTTTTCGATTACCAATCACCGAATTGGAAGCGATGCTAGGACAAATTTCTTTTTCGGTATTCTATAATGATTTTTCCTCAAGGAAAAAGGATAAAAAATTACCCATTTTCACAATTTTTTTATGCGAATTTAAACTCAGAACTGTATTTTCATGTAAATTTAAGTGAATAAATATAAACTTAGAAGTCTTTTAAAAATTAAGCGATTAAGTTATTTAGAAGAATATTAGTTGATAAATGTTCTTTAAAAAATCGATTTTTTAAAAAGCATGGCGAGTATTTTTTTAAAATTATAAAAGAATTAAACAATTTTTTCTGGCTTTTCTACTAATTATCTGCATATTTTTAATATAGAAAAGTCCGGGAGAAGAAAAACTCTAGTCAGACCCTATAAATAAGTAAAATTTTAATGTTTACAGTACGTGTTACATAAAAAATGAATATATACATACATTTTGATTGCGACCAATTCATTTGTAGATATGTATTCAGTAAAGGTACGGCCACACTTGCCAAATATTTGAACAAAAAACGTAACCACTACTTTTAGTGTGAATTAACTTGGTTTTATATCACAAAATAAAGTCAATTATGTCGCAAAATGCTATTTTTATAATATTTTTAATAAATTCCAGCCCATATTTAAAATATATTGGAATTAAAGAAAATGCAATTTTATCTTGTCTGTTGGTCACGTTTTTTAGGCAAATATTTGCCAAGTGTGGCCGTACCTTAAGGTATATTATATGTAGTTAAGTAGGTATGTATGTACTTACTTTATAATAGAAACTAATAATGTTTAATAGTACCAAAATGTAGAGTGTAAATAATAATGATAATCAATTAAACTGCAAAGAAAACAAAAAAAAATTCCAAATTATTATAAATCATTAAAAAAATAGTAGTATATGTAGTAGGTATATAATATACATGAGAGTTTTTCATTGGCATTATTTTAAATAATTATAATGAAAAAAGTTTCAACTAGTACACACTTCGTTTAACGAAACAACAATAAAAACTCATGTTGTTTTTGTCATGTTGTATTTGTTTTAGTATTACCACTACCTGTATTAATCTACCTCGCGTAATCCTCTGAATTTTCATTTCTAGTGAAATAACGAATAAAATTCTATGAAAAATAAACAGTGTTATCATCAAAAGGTACTTCACTTTTGGAGTTATTAAAACGATATCTCTCGAACGAGTCAATCGGTTTTAATAAAATTTGCTGCAGTCGATATTTTTTAGTTTGAGCCAGTTTTTTTAAGAAATACAAAACGATAAATAAAAAGCTAGTAAGAGCACTACTTTGCAACAACTGGTATTCCAACTGGGATATAACTTTATACAAATGAACTAGTTGTGCTCCTATGACAGCCTAATGTTAAAATCAATAGTTCGATATATGAAAAAAGGACATAATTAAAAAGCAACTAGTATATTTCTAAACACATACTAATCATTTTGTCTGCAGGGTCAGTACCATTTCGAAATCTGTATTTTCCATCACTGGCACATACATATGTATGGATGTGTGGTTGCACGTATGGATGCATTTGGATTTGTCATTTTAAAATGTTTTTGAATAAACAGCTGTTGTTTCTCGAGTAGTTTAAATTTTTTACGTTTTTGCAACAAATGAACAAATAACTAAAAAATTTTAACTTAACATTCATTTATTGAATATAAATTTATCAATTTTTAAATATGTATGTATGTACACATGTATGTATGTCCACATGTATGTATGTCCACATGTATGTATGTATGTATGTAGGCACCTATTTGAAGGTTTTATTCAATCGGGTAGGAATATAAGAAGGAACGTTTTTTGTCAATTATTTCTTTAATAGGTATGTACCTACAACGCATTTTCTACGCATATGTATGAGCAAAGCCCAAATTAAAAAAAAAAATTCCAAACAAATTAGGAAAATAATAATAATTTGTAAATTTCTTTGTAATTTCCAAGACTCATTTGCATTTTCTCTATGCAAGATTTAAAAAAAAGAGTGGGTTTTGATTTTGTTTTTTGTTTTCATATGAATCAGGGCAACTCCCCATATTGTTTGTTTTATTTTTATTTTATTCAACTTTTTCGATATTGTGCAATGCATGAGTGATAAATTTATTTACCACACCTTAAAGAAAAACGTAAAATGACAAAGCAAAATATGCAATAAAAATTTTTTTTAAACCAAGAGAAATATTGCCCCTTTATACTGAAAAAACAAAGGTTAGTAAACAAAACAAGTGTGGTGTATTTCACAGTAATATAATAAACAAGTTGTACAACAATATCTTTTTCTCCTTACATACTAAAAGCAATTGCTGCATTGTCTAATAAAAAAAAGAGAAAAATATGTATTTATGTGCATGTTTCAATTTGAAATAAAAGAAATAAGCTAAAGCGGGTCCCACACGAATCAATATTGAGCTTCAATATACTTACATATGTATTTGTGTGCGTTCGTTATGAAAATCAAAAATATTTTGATATTATTCAATATTTCCTCTACGTATATGTGTATATATTGAAACTAAATATTGATGTGTCTAGCACCGACTTATGAATAACAAAAGGCATCAATGCATAAGTGTAAGTCTCCACAATGATATAAAATATAGCTATAAACTTTATAACAATATACTTTGCATTATAAAAGTAAAACATTCTCCTCTAGTTTCTTTTTGTCTGATACGTTTACTGCAGCCATTTGTATCAGAATCAGGTATGCAAAAGAAAATTTAATAAGTGTACTAATTTTCAAGAAAAATGTTATAACAAGATAACCACTTATAAGAAAATAGGAAGATATCCCCAAAATATTATTAGGAAGATAAATAGAAGATTTTGCATTTTGAAAAATATTAATTTATAAACATATATTTTTTTTTTTTGATAAAATCTTTCATTTTCTGTAAAATGTCATGCATATTTTTTCAGCTTGCTTTTCTCTAATAGCTTTAAAATAAATTTTCGTGGAGTTACGCCCTTTTTGTATATTTTTTGAAATTTTTTCTGTTTATATTGAGGTGGTTTTTTCAAATATTAAAAAGAAAATAAAAACATTACTTTGATTATTTTCTTCTAGATGAAAATTTTGGGATATATCTAAGCTATTGCCTTAGGGTATATCTTCCATTTGTTTGCAGGGTAGTTTCCAATAATTTAAATAATGAATACCTATATCATCCGTACCATATCAAACTATCAGATATTCAAAATTCTTTTTTTAGAATCGCTACCATTCTTCAATGGGTAGGATACGCTTCGTTGGAAAATGTTGAATTTCTAACAGAATATTGAAAACTCATTAAGAAATATTTTAAAACTTCCACTTTTAGGACTACGCTGATTTTGAATTCACAATTGACGGTTTTTTGCGATCTTTTTACAAGTACCGATTTGTATATTGAATAGTTTGACATGGTAGGGAAGATATGTCTAACTTCTTAAACTACTATTTCAAAATTGTTTACTTTTTCATACGACTTTATAATTAGTGGACTCAAAAACATATTGTTGTTTGAATTTTTTTTTTATATAAACAGTTTCGTACTGTAAAAAACGCATATTAAAACAAAAAGTACCACTTCATAAAAAAGGGGCATAATATATCAAAAGGTGGCAATATTACCAATAAACATTATTACAGTCGTCAAATCGATTGGGTTGTTGGACTAGCTTAAAGAAACACAAATTTTTTTTAAAATATATCACAAATTCTTAGGCGAGTCAACAACAACCGGCGCACAAACTTGGTACACTTTTTAAATATTTCAATACGTTAGCTATCGAATGCGGTAGCCCATCCATTCGATTCGTGACGAAATTGTATTCGATACGAAAGCCTGCTCATAACGAATGCGTATGTATCCGAAATTTTTTAAATTGTTTCAAATTTTTAAATATTTTCTTTAGCTATTTCAAACTTTATTCTCCAATTTCTTAAAAATTATCCTCATTCCATTGATTTATTCCAATTTTATTCAAAACTTTAAAAATTTTTAATTACTTTTTCGTGTTGCCCATATTTAAGCTACTTATTCGATTTTGCTTATTTACAGCAAAAATATGGAAAACGTGTTGGGTCTTGGAGACCTTTATTCAATTTTCAGATAGATGAAAGGACAAATTTGGATTCTTAAATCAACTTCCGTACCTATAAGGAATTCGTGGTGTCACAAATGAATATTATAAAAAATTATAAACGAAATGATGAAGTTTAGTGGTATTTTTTGTGCATATTTATTTAATGGCCACAAACTCATTATTAGGGCATATTTATTTCGGGTTTCCTAGTAATAAAAAAGTATATTACAACGTATTACATTGCTGCACAAACTCCACATACATACACGACTTACATTCACACATATTTATGTACATAAATAATTATGCATGTATGTTGAAATAAAATTGAAATTGTATTGTAAATTATAAAGCAAACCATACACATTGCGATCGTTGATCCAACTTGATGGTTGTACACGAAATTCCAACGTTTGTCTGGCAATGCTGACTGACTGGCTTTTTTATCTCAGTACATATTGCTTTTTAACAATTAACTTAAGTGGATGCCAGACGCGTCAATATTTTACATTAATATATGTTTGCGTGCGTTTGTTTACAAAAATTAGTAATAGCAAATGTTAAAAAAATATTAAATTGCTTTTGATTTTTATAACAAACGCACACAAATACATATATTGAAGCTTAATATTGACACGTCTGGCACCAACTTTAGTTGTTTTGTATCCAAACTGGTTTGTTGTCTCGTTAATGGCAGCAGCAACGACAGTAACAGCAATCAACTTAACAGCCTTGAAATGTATTTTAACAGATTTGTTGCTGCATTTTCGCACAAAAGTACCTACTATTTCTTTTTAATATAAAAAGAGCGGGTTTTTATTGTAACTAAAAACAAAAACAATGATTTAATGCCTATAAAAATATTTTTGGAAACAAACTCCAGACATACCTACATACATACATTATGTGCATAGGACATACAAATATACATAGTATGCAGATAGAGAACATATTTTTTATTTAGTTATTGGATTGAAGTGTGGTGAGTTTTTTTAATAATTTAGGTAGGTATGTATGTACTAAATATGTATGTTTATCTAATTGTACATACATACATGGTATGTATATGCCTGTGTTCTTTAAAACATTTGATTTAATGAGGAGAACAAAACGACAAAAATAAATAATAACAAAGAAATACATAAAAACAAACAACATTCAATTTACTTGCAGTGTTGTCTTTAATTTGATTATCAGCCATGTCACAGAGTTCAATTCCGTTCGGAAACGGAATTCAATCCACCCTAATATATCAAGCCCTAGCTGGAGCATACCGCAGCATAGTAGCGCCGCCAACAGTCTGGACACACCTGACAAATTTGCGTATTTTAGTTTTCTTTTCAGACACCAGCTGATTACACTGAACAACAAATAGGTAAGACGATTTTTTGTCATATACTACAAAGCAGAGCCAGGCAAAGATATATAAATAAATAAGAAATAGTTTGTTTTTGGAACGATTTTCCGTCATCCCACGTCAAATTTGGTTTGAAAACAGACCGGTTTCGGCTATGTGCCATCTTCAGTGTTCTATTGAATACTAAATAGTTTGTTGTTTAAAATATGTGTTGGCGTTTATTTGCTTTGTTGATAGGTACAACCCACTATTGTTCTCTTGTTGTTATTTATTTTGATTGTGTTGTGTACATGTAAATAGCCGACGAACATCGTGGGCCATGACCAAGAATCGCATGCCTCTGCTATAAAGTACGTTTCCATTATGAGCAAACAAGTCGTTTTCAGCAAAATATGACGAAGCGTTTCCATTATGTTTTAAGTGTTTTTAACAGGGACTGACCGAACCCGAACCTGAACCCAAACGGGTTCAGTTTCGCTGTTTATAAAGACTTTGAACCCAGAACCCGTTGAACCCAAAAATTCAGCAAGGTTCGGGTTCAAAAATAAACAAAAAATATTTAATAGAAGAATAATAAAAAACATTACATTTCTTGCATGCAAAAAAAATTAAAAACAAAATAAAATAACGACAGAAGCAAATTCATACCAGGTGGCAGGCAGCATGGTGCAGAATGGTTGCAAAAATTTTTTGCTTTTTCTTGTTCTGTGAAAGCTAAATAAGTTAAATTTAAAAAAAGAATATACGGCCCTGTTCGGTAAACAGAATCCGCGTAAATTTCTCGGTTTCCAAAAATAAATAATGCCCCCATTGATGTATTTTAAATCGTATATAGTAAATTAACTTCAGATATGATATTTTAAGCTCTAAAAAATATGAAATTGCAGAAAAGTATGAAAAAAGTTTACTATTAGTGGATTTAATTTTTCTAAATCGAGCGTTTTTAAAACGACTCGATTTACAGAACAGGCAGGTAGTGTTTAAACGTGAATGTCAAATTGATTTATGTATTTTATTATTAAGCAAAATAACTGCGTTTAAATTTTGGTTTTAAGCTCGAACCCGAACCGGACCCTGAACCGAACCTGAACTTTTTATTTTGATTAACCCGAACCTGAACCCATTTTTTTCATGGTTTCAGTCCCTGGTTTTTAAGTTCGAATTTTTGTAATAAGTTTGACATTTTCAATCTTTTGTTTACAAACACACGGACTTCGAAGTGTTTCCACCGGGCTTGTGAGTTATTTGGTGTTCAAATTTTCGTAGTCAAATGACGAACTTACTTTATAAGGTGTGCGCAGCTGTAACTGAATTTTTTTCATATATAGTTTTACATTTAAACTTAATTAAATATTATTTAATGTAATTTTTTCGAAATTGTCAATCACTATTGATGGATGGCCAACAGCTAATTCAGACTTGGTGATATCGGTTAACTATAGATGGCAATAGTGTAGCTAAGACTCCGCTAAACTGATTTAATTAACATTTTATGCAAAAACAAATATTTTTTCTTTTTTTTAATTAAAAAAAAATATTTTTTTCAGTTTTTTTTTTTCAGAATAACTTACAAGGACTCGTATCTGAATCTGAACGTATCGTATCTATGCACCCTAAATAGCCCATAAGAACTACTTTGTACCTTAAAAATTTTCATTTTTCACCAGTTAGACTATATTTTATAGCATTTTTTAATTTCTTTGTTATTGTTCCACTTCTTATGTTGCTGAGTTTAGTATTTACTGTTTGTTGTTGTTTTGCCAAATATTGTTAGTGAAAAATTTGGAGTCCATGTAAATTATGCTGAAAAAAGTGAATAAAATAATTGTTTCCTATATTTAAAAAAAAAAAAAGTGCAGCAAAATTAAATATTTTTTTTGCACAAAATGTTAATCGAAGTCAACAGAGAACTGTGCACTAGAATAGACATAGTAATTATATTTAAAAAAAATGCCATAAATTTATGAAATGCATATAGACCAGCCGCGAATCCAGCACAAGTTTTTTGGAGGAGAACGTTCAAATGAAACATACCATTTTGAACATTTTCGTTTAGAAACTCCGTAGAAATGTGAATTATTTTATTTGTTTTGGAAGCGGAAATATCCCTTTTTCCCTCCCATGGATCCGCGCCTGATATAGACAATGCTTAACTATCGGCAAATAAACTTCATTTAAAATAAAATTATGACAATATGTCAAATAATAAATTTCTTAATGGTTCAGTTTTGGTTTCATTTTTCATTTTGCCTAATAAATACTTTTATTGTTATTCAATGGATTTCTAATTGTATAAAGGCGTACAAAAATAAAATATATTCATATCGAATACAAATTATTTGCTGGGTTTTGTATAAGTTTATAAACCTACTACGCTTTTTTTATTCTTTTGTGATTTTCAAAAATATCATTTGTAAATTCTCAATGTTGTGGTTGAAGTCTACTGACGATTTGGTAAAGCGCCAACGAAATGCATATAGACAATGCCTAACTATCAGCAAATAAACTTCATTTAGTTATAATACTACAAAATATGAAAAAAATTTATTACGTCGGTTTATCGACTGAAATTAAACGGTTTAACCGTTAATCGAAAATAGCCAATTTTAAATTAACCTATCAGTCAATCGGGTAGTAATTAACCGGTTAACCGATTAACGGTTAACCGATTGAATACCCTAATGTATATGTATTTCGATTCCATTTTAACCACAATCCAATTAAATTTTTAATGTAACTGTCTATCACATTATAAGTTATTTTATGAAATAGGAAATTTTGTACAAATTTTGTTGTCATGCTTTATTGTCCAACCTGCTTATTATTTAGCAATCAAAGATTCTTTCATATACATATCCAAAATCTATAAATTTGTGTATATACATACTATTTATGAACGTACGTAACTATGTATTCACGTACTTAGTATATACTAGATATGTACCTCCAAAACGATTCAGAAAAGAGTCTGATCATAAACATTATCGTCTTTTAGCTATGGATGCTTTAAAAGGTAACGAAAGTTATTTTATTGTATTGGCTTAAATGATGATGGCGGTGGGTCTGATCTGATGTGAAGAGCAACAACAAGTCACTGCTGCAGTTACTTTTGGTTGTGGCATGTATGAACGTATAATAAAATTCCTAGAACTCTTCTGACATGATAAGGCTGCCATTATCTGTGCAGCATCTTCACGCTCATGTTTTGGTTATTTACAGCCAAAAGAAATAAAAATTCAACAGCACAAACAAAATATCTATAAAAAATTGCCAAAGAAAGAAAAATGGGTACACAAGACATCACAAAAAGTAAGAAGAGCAAAAGGATGATAGTTTTACGTGACCGGAAATAACTTTAATAGCCTTTAATCTCTTCCCTACGTCGCTACCAGCGTTGCCAAATGTGCAGATTTATCTGTATTTTGCAGTTTTTCTAAGAATTGAACAGTTTTGCAGTTTTTTGCTTAAAAACCCAGTTTTTCTACAAATTGTGCAGATTTTGCAGTTTTTACATTTTTATTTTTGCTCTCAAATTTTTTATATTAATTCAATTTTTAAATCCATAATTTTACTTTTTTACAATGTAATGCAAGAGGGAATCCAAACTCATTTAGGTCTAAGAAAGTTGTATTTTTCTATGTGGAGTTTGCTGTAATAGTTTATATGTACGTAAAATGTACGTGATTCATAAAAACAAAAAACTATACTTTCTTACCCCAAAAAATTAACTGTATACTTCAAATAAAACAAAAACTTAAATACGGCAGCCAAAATTTTAATTAACCTATTTTTTTTTGGAATTTTGCTCCTTACGTCTTTAAGCTGATTCGGAAAAAATTAATCGATTTACATGTGTAACTTGTAGAAATTTTATAATAAATGTCCCACAGTGCAACTGATAGACTTAGGTTAGGTTAGGTTGAACAGGCTGCCGGTTTCTAACAACCGGCCCACTTGGGTCCTTAGGTCCCTTTGTGATGCCTGGGATGGATAGTAGGGAAGTTCAGAGAGGTGTCCCTCCTATCCCAGAGGTTGGGTCGGTGTTAAACCAACCCGAGTATCGTATGAATGAATTTACTCCCCTAATGTCGCATTCCCCCAGGTCTGCTAGTTCGGGTAGTAACGGATTTCCCAATTATGACACCCTATTTCTATATAGTGCTGGACATCGACAGAGGAGGTGTTTGACAGTTTCTTCCTCCTCCTCATTCTGACAGCTTCTACAGAAATCGTTAAAAGGAAGATTTAATCTTCTGGCGTGGACACCATGGACACCTGTTATGACCGCTACGAGTATACGCAGCTGTTGACGAGGGAGCCCCAGTATGTGAAAAAATTAATCGATTTCCATGTGAAACTTGTAGAAATTTATAATAAATGTCCCACAGTGCCTTTTCATATAATTCAAAAAGTTATATATTTGGAGTGCCACATTTTCCTAACTTCTGAGATGCTAGCAGCACAACCTAAATCAGAGCGTTAAGCGTTGCGTAAGCAACAGGGTACGCATTTACAGTACATTTAGAGTAAATTATTTATGGTAAAATGTACTGTAAATACGTACCCTGTTGCTTGCGCGACGCTCAACGCTCTGATTTAGGTTGGACTATAAAGCGTACCCCACTAAGCACTTTTTGCTAGTTTTTCGTTTTCATCTATAAAATTTTAAAATTTCTAAAAGTTGGTTTACATCTGTAAACATTTGCACCGAACGCGTTCGCCGCAAATATTTGTATCGCAAGAATTTTCGTCACATTCAACGCACACGATCCGTACCTTCTTGGTTTTTTTAAGAACAATACAAAAATTTGCGCCGCAGGCTGTTCTGATGTAGATACATTTGAAGAAAGAGTGCTATGTTTTAATAAGAAAAATTTTTAAATAAATAATGTATATACTACATTTTGGATTTTTTGTGTAGTTTTTTCATGTGAAAATCAGTTTTTTTATTCTAAATTTCCAGTTTTTTTTAAAAAAAAGTTATGGCAACGCTGGTCGCGACCCTCCTCGCATAGTGTGAGTTCATTAAAAACAAAGTAATTTTGTGGCAAACAGATATTTAAGACTATATTTTTTGATTTTTTTCTTTGCGAGAACAGAATGGTACTTAAAACTTCCAGTGAGTTTGTCTTTGGCGAAATTCTCCGTATTCTGAAGGGATTATTAAAGTTAAAAAACTAGTTTAAAGAAGGAGTTTGCATGGGAAATTCAGTTTTTAAAACAACCTACATCGTTTGGTTGAGATATATTGCAGAAACATAAAATACTAGATTATGTCTAATATGCTTTTTTGAGTTGTTTAGAAAAAAAAACCCCCTTTAAAACCCCGGAAGAAATCTGGACAAACTATGGAGTGTTGTGCATACAGATTTTGTTACGGATTAGGTACTTTATACTGAATATTATGTAAAAAGCGTAATGAAGGGGAGGGGTGGGTACAATACCTCCGAAAATAGCGTTACGTAATATGCGAATAGGCCCTAATATTAAAGCTTTACTCCCTTATTAATAACAATTTTCCAATGTTTATGAGAGGTCTATAATACAAATTTTGTATGGAAATCTGATTCATAAACCTTTAATAAGCATTTGATAATTTATTATGAATAAAGCTGAAAGTCCATAACACGCGTTACACGCTTTTTTGCGGCATACGCGGCTGTCAAAAATGTTGAATCAGTGTAGTTTTACGTATTAAGTTACAGAGCACGACATCTTGACGCGTCCAACGCAAAAAGTAGGTATACTTTCTACTTTTGTAAGCGTCACCAGTGGCGTGCTAAAAGGTTAGCTGTTTTGGATAGCCATTGATATTTTATCAGTGTTGCCAGAAATTTTTTGCCTAATGTCCCCAAAAAACCCCATTTCAAACGTAAAAATCCCCAATTTTGTCCCCAAAAATATTTTTTATTATAAGCACTATCAATTAATACAAATAAAAAATTTAGTCCCCCTGCGTATTTTATTACGTCTAAATAATGATTTAACCGTATATGAACCTAATGTTTACATAATATGTATGTAATATGCATATTATGCATTTTGCGCTTCTAGTTAAAATCATACTAACAACTTTGATTACTTTGAGAATTGCTATACTTAATTCACTTTCTTTTTCTCTAGCATAAGAAAACATTTTTTCTAAAAGTAAAAATATCTGAGAAATAAAATGAATAAATAAAAAAAGGAAGCATTTATCCTTTTTTCTGCGTCAAAGTTTTAAGAAGCCGTTAAAGTTTTGCAATTCTGGAAAACAGAAAAACTGTTCTGTTTATTATATTTTTTGGTTTTTTGTGCGGCACAGATGTGTACTGAAGCGGATTAAGGCTACGGTAAGGCCAATTATTCCTCTCGGTGAGAGGTTATATACTTCACTTGGAGTCATCAGTACTCCTCCAAGAATCTTCATTCTGTTAGCAATTACATCCAGGTAATTGTGGAGGTTCCGGCATCTCTTCTTGAGTTTCATGGAGTCTCAGAGTTTGCAATAACAAATTGCTGTCGTCTGAGACCACTGCGTCCGTCTAGTGGTCTGAGGTCAATTTTGATCATTACCAATAAATGGCGAGCAAAGACCACCTAATCTCAAGAACTATTCGTATCTTTGACGTATCCACGTGAGATACCAAAGAAGGGAATATTTTATCTTCTCGCGCACTTTTGAAAAGTCAGTAGTTTAAGTTTGGCTGGAAACTAATTTTCAAAATGGTTCGGAAATCATCACACCTTTTCAAAACAATCGTATTAAAATCATTTTGAAAACGATCGTTTTCCATCACCTACCTGAATATTAATTAATTTCAGTTTCTTTATTTTGAGGATAGGAATGTTTTTGTAACGATTTACATTATAACATTTTCTGCGTTTCCTGGAAAATAATACAAAATTAGGTACGTGATTTTAGTATATCGTTCCACCATGTCTATTTAATTCAAGCCTCTATGAAAAATTCAGCATTTTGCAGCGAAGTGTATCGTACAAATTGGAGGATCACGGTTACGAATCTAAAACGCTAATTTTGTACATTCGATAGTTGGACATGGTAGGGACGATATGACTATCGATATGTAAAAAATTTTCATCAAATCCTTTAAGCATTTCTTTTGATAGTACAGCTAAATACATATTGAAAGCAAATTTCTTTAACTTCTTTCGATCCGAAAGTGATTAGTTTTCATTCCTCTGAACATCCTATACCAACATCAATTTCATCCTAGTGTCTGCACACACTTTAAGTTTACATCGCGATGCATTCAAACAAATGAAATTCATCAATTAAAATAATCGAAATACAAGTGGAAAAAATTAATGTTTATTAAGTGCTTATAATAAAAAATCCCCAAATCCCTCCCCACGAAAATCTGTCCCCAAATAGAAGTTAAAATCCCCAATTTGGGGACAAATCCCCTTATCTTGCTACACTGTATTTTATTTTCAATGCTATCGATGATTATGTTTGTATATTATACTTTTTTGCTCTTGTAATAAAGTTTAATAATATTTGCGATCATAAAATAACAAAAAATAAATGAAAAATCGTCTGCGTAAAAAGCGTCGCATGTAACTTGAAACGCTGAAAAGCGTGGAATGCGTAAAACGTGTGAAAGCGTTGACGCGAAAACGCGTGTCATGGACTTTCAGCTTTAGGTCCTTAATGTTTGCGTCTCAATAATTTTTTTTCCAATATTCATGTGTTTTTAGCAGGGACCGAAAAAAGGTATTTGTGAATTTTTAAGCAAAAAAAGCACACAGAAAAATATGTCGGAGATAAGATTCACGTACACTATTTTCATCGTCGTAGTCAATATATTCCAGATACGTTGGCTTTTTATTTTTCGGACTTTTTTTTTTTGCAAAAATAACAGTTATTATCTGATTTTTATTTTTTCGAGCAGAAATAAGTTATTTGTAACTTATATTTTGAACACCCTCTTACATTTTTAATGATTAAGAACTAAGTAAGAAATTTATTATTTGACATATTGTCATAATTTTATTTTAAATGAAACTTTTTGTTGATGGTTAAGCATTGTCTGTCTATATGCATTTCATTAGTGCTTTACAAAATCGTCAGTAGACTTCTTTCAACCACACTTTTGAGCAGTTACAAATGCCTTACCTTATGTACCCAATAAACACGTATGCTTGATTTCAAATTAAAAATGATTTGAAATCAAACCTTTTCTCAAACGATAAACGTTTGAAAATGATTTGAAAATAACTTGAAAAACATAGCATTCTCAACAAAAAGGGGAAATTATTTTCAAATTGAGAAATTGATTTATTATCAACTCAGTTTCAAACGTTTTTCTCAAAGGTTTTTCAAATGTGGATTGTAATATCATGTTGAACACAAATGAAATAAATTTTTTGTTTGCAAGTTCATATTTAAAATTTTTTCTTATTCAGGTTGTTACTAATGACAATTAATTTTTGATCACAAGCCAGCAAACACAGTAAATATGTAATTTTTTTACAGTTGTAACAAATACATATGTATGTAACTTAGTTTGATCGTCATATTGTTAAAATGTTTCCAATTTATGTTTCGTTTTAAACACTGTTTCCACGTTGATTTATAATTTGAGAATAACACCACATCAAATTGACAGAACACTGATTGTCAAATGTTTATAATCGAATCATTATCAACTTGAATTCAAGTGGTAAATAGAAGCCTTTGAAAAAGATTTGAGAATCGTGCTTGATATCAAATGATAAAGTCATTATGTTTCAAAGGTCTGACTTCGTGTTTGCTGGGTACAGACTTTCAAAAACCATTTGTAAATTCTCAAATGGTTTTTGAAAGTCTGTGCATAAGGTAAGGGGTTTGTAACTGTTTAAAAGTGTGGTTGGTGTCTACAGACGATTTGGTAAATCACCAATGTCATAAGCATCAACAAAAAATTTCATTTAAAATTAAGAACTAATTTTAAAAGTTTTTCATATTTTGAAATTGTTCGCGAAAGCGAATATATATTCTATTTCAGATATTAGCAATTTTTAGCAAATTATTGTCATTTCCGCGACAGACGTGATTTTTCACCCGGTTTCTATCTTCTCCCTTTCACAACTTTACTATTTATAAACTTAATTTTGATGCGTTTTTCGATTTTTGCAAAATTTTCTCATATCGGGGTGTTTCCACTTGTATCTATGACTTTTATTTTTGCTAAAAAAAATATCAGTTGTAATATAAATTTTATTTTTGTTTAATATATATAGAAGTTAAAAATAACTTTTATTTCTGCTCGAAAAAATAAAAATCTGAATATAACTGTTATTTTTACTCAAAAAATAATAAAAATCTGAAAATAACTTTTACGATAAAAGTTATGTATAAAAGTTATGGTCCCTGGTTTTTAGAAATATTAAAACATGAAACACATTTCATTCATTCGAAGGAAATTTTTTTTTTAATATTTCAATACTTTAGTTTTTATGAAAAGATATTCCGTAACAATAATTAACATAAACACGATTTTATATTGCAGAAAAAACTACGTCCTCCAATTCATTCTTTTATTTTGGTTTTTTAATTAAAGAATTTATAAGCAACAAACACATTTATACATTTTGAGGTCGAATGCATTGGTTTGAGTCGGACTACCTTCACTGATTATTAGATATTTGTTATTGTTTTATGTTTATGAAAAAGTTCTATAATAAAGTCAGAAAATTAATGTTGCTAAACCAGTTTGATAAAGCCACATTTTTTATTTTATTTGTTTTCTGTTTAAAAACATTGATTAAAATGAAGCAAACATTTTAAAATTTTTTTTTCGTTTATTTTAAAATTTTTTAATTCATCTAAATATAAGCCTCTTGAACAAAAGCTTTTAGGTTAATTAATTAAGAGAAAAAATTGTCTAGGTGTTCTATTTAACGACATCTTTTTTATAAAACGCCTTACATAGTATCTGCTGTATTCATAAAAAATTAATTTGTATTTTAAGATAAACATATATATATGTATGTATTTATATGAAAATTAGATTTTAAAATATATTTCAAATCCAAATAATTTTTTATGAATAAGGCATGAAATAAAGTTAAATAAAATCATTACATACTGGCATATTTTTATTTTAGAAAAATAAAAACGCTTTAGTTAGAAATAATCACTATTGACTTTTTTATATTTTGTTGAGTTATTGCTAGTGCCATTTTTGTAAGGAAGTCGTAAATGTGTTTGTAAAATTAATTTGACTATATTTAAATAAATTCAAGGCTAAAATACATTTCGCAAAACAAAGAATGAATAAAGAATAAAATTGTAATTGAAATTTCTATGCATAAAACTAAAAGTGTAGTGTTTTATATATACAATTCACTAAAGTTAAATGACGAATCAGCAGAATTTCTAAAAAAGCTATGACGATCATAATCATTTCTGGTTTATTTTAATAATTTAAACAATTAAAAATTATGACGTCATATATTCGGTATGATAGATTATAAACATAAAAATATCTATTTACGTTCTGTCAGACAAATGACGCATTTACTGGTATCAGAGTTGGAAAACTTCGTAATTTTCGTTTTTGTTTTAATTCAACGGCATTTTACCTAACTACTGAGGCACCACATAGTTATTAATTTAAAAAAGGGAGGGCACGATTCCCTGCACAATTATATGAAGGCATTTCAGTTCATTGATATTTATTCTCTATTGATTCAAACACTTTTTAGGCGACAATACACCTAAAATGTTGTCAATAATGGTACGATACTTTCTTGTTTTATTTATACTTTTCAGAGCGCAATTTTTTAGTAGTCGGGTATTATATAGTTTTAAGCTCAAAAGTTGGAATGCTTTCAGTTTTCCAATCCTGATTCATAACAGGTTTATTTGTTTTTAATTGTTTACAATATAATGCACATACATATATACAGGCATATATAATATATATATATATATATATATATATATATATATATATATATATATATATATATATATATATATATATATATATATATATATATATATATATATATATATATATATATATATATATATATATATATATATATATATATATATATATATATATATATATATATATATATATATATATATATATATATATATATATATATATATATATATATATATATATATATATATATATATATATATATATATATATATATATATATATATATATATATATATATATATATATATATATATATATATATATATATATATATATATATATATATATATATATATATATATATATATATATATATATATATATATATATATATATATATATATATATATATATATATATATATATATATATATATATATATATATATATATATATATATATATATATATATATATATATATATATATATATATATATATATATATATATATATATATATATATATATATATATATATATATATATATATATATATATATATATATATATATATATATATATATATATATATATATATATATATATATATATATATATATATATATATATATATATATATATATATATATATATATATATATATATATATATATATATATATATATATATATATATATATATATATATATATATATATATAATATATATATATATATATATATATATATATATATATATATATATATATATATATATATATATATATATATATATATATATATATATATATATATATATATATATATATATATATATATATATATATATATATATATATATATATATATATATATATATATATATATATATATATATATATATATATATATATATATATATATATATATATATATATATATATATATATATATATATATATATATATATATATATATATATATATATATATATATATATATATATATATATATATATATATATATATATATATATATATATATATATATATATATATATATATATATATATATATATATATATATATATATATATATATATATATATATATATATATATATATATATATATATATATATATATATATATATATATATATATATATATATATATATATATATATATATATATATATATATATATATATATATATATATATATATATATATATATATATATATATATATATATATATATATATATATATATATATATATATATATATATATATATATATATATATATATATATATATATATATATATATATATATATATATATATATATATATATATATATATATATATATATATATATATATATATATATATATATATATATATATATATATATATATATATATATATATATATATATATATATATATATATATATATATATATATATATATATATATATATATATATATATATATATATATATATATATATATATATATATATATATATATATATATATATATATATATATATATATATATATATATATATATATATATATATATATATATATATATATATATATATATATATATATATATATATATATATATATATATATATATATATATATATATATATATATATATATATATATATATATATATATATATATATATATATATATATATATATATATATATATATATATATATATATATATATATATATATATATATATATATATATATATATATATATATATATATATATATATATATATATATATATATATATATATATATATATATATATATATATATATATATATATATATATATATATATATATATATATATATATATATATATATATATATATATATATATATATATATATATATATATATATATATATATATATGTATAAAAGATCTTCAACTTATGTTTCTGCCCCTGTTCTTCCCTCTTTTCAAATATTTGCAGTCTCATTATCAAACCACAATAACATATTAGGTAGTGTTACGTAGTAGAAGTACAATACTTTATTTAGTTGAAGCACGTTTGTATTTATTTACGATTATATACATACATACATACATACATACATACATACATACATACATACATACATACATACATACATACATACATACATACATACATGCGACATCTACATTTAAATCTCGAACGCTTTGCTTAAGAAGCTCTTAGGCTGCCTGGCAATGGTTGAGATTTAACTGTAATATACGCAACTTAAGGCATCAAAATGCGTATATTACAGTTAAATCTCAACCATTGCCAGGCAGCCCAAGAGCTTCTTAAGCAAAGCGTTCGAGATTTAAATGTCGATGTCGCTGTGCTGAGTGAGCCATATCGGAACATGGGATCTGTAAATTGGGTTTCCGATAATACGGACACATCGGCGATATGGAACACCAGCACGCTAACAATACGAGATAAAATAACATCACAATGTGGATATGCCCGAGCCACTGTCTCTGGCATCACACTATACAGTTGCTATATTCCCCCTAGGTATTCTATAGAGGACTTTCGAGTAATAGTTGACAATATAGTAACAGATGCAGTTACAAGAAATCCTGTCATAATAGCGGGTGACTTCAATGCGTGGGCTGTTGAATGGGGCTGCCCCTCGACAAACACAAGAGGTAGAGTACTCTTGGAAGCCTTTTCTGCATTGGGTGTTGTACTCATTAATAATGGAGTTGAACAAACTTTCAGAAGGGGTGATGCTGGATCGGTAATTGACATTACATTTGTCAGTAGCAGCATCACAAGCCAAGTTAACTGGAGAATATCCGACATCTATACTCATAGCGATCATAGCGCTATAATCATAGATGTACAAGATGAACAGCCCCGTGTGATTGCACAAGCACGAGGTTTGACAGGATGGAAGGTAAATACCTTTGATAAGGATATCTTCGCAGCTTGTATGGAGAACATGGAACTGAGTGGTTCAGCTGAAGATATGGCAGTGCAATTAGTAAGTCATATCACTAATGCCTGTAACGTAGCTATGATAAAGCGTAAAAGGTCACCAAATAAGCCCCCGGTGTACTGGTGGAATGATGAAATTGCTAGCTTGCGATCGGAGTGTATAAGTGCCCGAAGGCAGTATACACGAACGAGAGGTAGTTTAGAGAATAGTGTACACCATCAAATATATAAGGATAAAAGGAAAGCGTTGAAGATTGCAATTCGTAGGAGCAAGCGTAGGTGTTTTCTTAATGTTTGTGATGAAGTAGATAGTAATCCTTGGGGCTTTGCATATAAATTGGTAACCAAGAAACTTAAATGTCTTGGTCCATCACCGCCAAGAGAAGAGCCTATCCTCAAGGGAATTGTAGATCATCTCTTTCCCCAACAGGAAACTCCGACATGGCAACACAGCTACCCGGCTGAATTTTTCGACATTCCTCCGGTTACGATTGCCGAGATAGAAGGTGCTGTCTCAAAATTTAAAGACAAGAAGGCACCAGGTTTAGACTGCATTCCGAATATGATACTAAAAGAAGCTGTTAAACTCCATCCTGACTATTTTTTGAAAGTATGTAATAAGCGCATGCTTGAGCCAGGGCATTTTTCCAACAATGTGGAAGAGACAAAAGTTAGTATTGTTACCTAAGGATAATAAGCCGCTAGACGACCCTTCCTCTTATAGGCCGCTGTGTATGATAGATACAAGTGGGAAATCGCTAGAAAGTATAATCTGTAGAAGATTGGAAGGTTGTGTTGAAGCTAACCGCGGTTTATCAGATAACCAATTTGGCTTCAGGAAAGCAAGGTCAACAGTAGATGCTATCAAAGTTGTAGTAGAAACTGCTGCTCAGGCTATCCAAGGGAAGAGGTGGAGAAATGGAGCAAAAGAGTATTGTGTAGTTGTAACGCTAGACGTAAAGAATGCCTTCAACACGGCAAACTGGGAGCATATTGTTGATGCCTTAGTCAGTTTAGACATCCCAGGATATCTACTGGCAATTATACAGGACTATTTCCGAAATAGAGAGCTAGTTTATGATACTGATAAGGGTACTAGAAGACGAAAGATCATTGGTGGGGTACCTCAAGGATCAGTACTTGGTCCACTACTGTGGAACGTCATGTACGATGGAGTATTGAGGTTAAACCTGCCGGAGAAGGTAAAGATAGTTGGATTCGCAGACGACATAGCGTTAGTATGTGAAGCAAAAGAGTTACTAGAGGCGGAAACCATTGCAAACGCCAGTATTCAGATCATAAGGTCTTGGTTGAGATCAATGGGTCTAGCTCTAGCTGACCATAAAACAGAAGCGATTCTGATTAGTAGTCGGAAAAATAGGGAAACCATTAGACTAAATATTGGCACGTGTAGCATAGAATCCAAGGAATGTTTAAAATACCTTGGAGTCATGATTGACACTCGTCTGTCTTTTCATGAGCACTTGAAGTATATAGGTTCTAAGGCATCAAAAACCTGCTCAGCGCTATTCCGGATCATGCCGAATACAAGAGGTCCAAAATATCTGCAGAGGAGATTGCTAACCAGTGTAGTAAGAAGCATTATCTTATATGCGTCCCCTATATGGTCAGGCTCACTGAAATACTCTACATATGTGAATCTGATATCCCCTGTGTATAGGCTGGCCGCTCTGCGAGTATGTAGCGCATTCCGAACTGTATCGGACGAGGCCGCCTTTGTCATTGCCGGCATGATACCCATCGAGCTAGAAGCCGTTTCGGACAGTACGAATGGTGTGACTGATATGTGTCTACGGAAGTGGCAAGAACGATGGACAGCGACTGACAAGGGAAGATGGACTTACTTACTGATACCTGACATTAGGGTATGGTTATCAAGAAGACATGGCGACTTGAACTTCTACATTACACAGTTTTTGACTGGACATGGTTGTTTTAGGTCGTACCTGTACCGTTTCGGACATGACAGTGTTCCGTTTTGTCCGAGTTGTGGTGGCAATGTCGTGGAAGATGCCGAACATGTGTTCTTCATCTGTCCACGATTTGATAGTGGTAGAGCGTATTTAGAAGTAGTCTTAGGGCGTAGTATTAGGCCGGACAACATCGTTCCAATCATGTTGGAATCTTTGTATAACTGGACGTATGTATGTAATTTTATAAAATTGGTTCTGTTGGAACTTCGTAGGTTAGAAGAGATTCGCAGAAGAATCCATGTAGTTTAGATTTAGGGTCTAGGACCTTTCCCACCCCGTGACGTATAGCCTTGCGGTAGTACCGCGGGGAGCATTTGGGTCAGTGTGAAGGGGTGTTTTTAGCGTGTTAAAATCTCGCACTTCTGGCAAACACCACCACTGCCAGTCTTTCGATGATTTTCATCCCACAAATGAAAAAAAAAAAAAAAAAAAAAAAAACACATACATACATACATACATACATACATACATACATACATACATACATACATACATACATACATACATACATACATACATACATACATACATACATACATACATACATACATACATACATATGTACACGTACGTTCAAATTTCTTATTTGTTTAAATCTATAAAACAATTTGTCTAAAAATATATACAAATTGTAAACAAAACAATTTACAAAAATCAAACAAAAAGATTTACTGGATTTTCTGAAAAATATCAAACAGTATTTTTGTCTCAGGTTATAAAACAATTAGTCTAAAAAAATACTAACAAATATTAAACAAAATAGTTTACTTAATTAAACAAAAATATTTACTGGATTTTTTGTAATATATCAAACAAAATTTTTGTCTGTGTCATTTATCATCATCATCATCTATTAAGCATTTATGAAATTTCACTTTGTTAAACGTGTTCAAGTCTGAATGTTTATCTAAAGACTACAAAAATAAATGAGAGTTAACGCAACGACATTAATGAATTGATTCACTCAAAACTCTTCAGTAAACAAACTTGGTACAATCGCATTCCTTTTGCTATCATTGTTGTTGTGGTTGTTATTTGTGTGTATGTCGACACCTAGGTTGTTTTTTTAGGACACAGTTTTTCTTGTTGTTTTTGGTGTATGCGCCCTAAATAAGAGTCAAACAAACAATTCATTGATTATGTACAGAACATTTACTGAAAATGGAATTTATTTTTGGACAAACTTTTGTTTGAAATTTTGTTGATGATAATTTTTTTCTGTGTATATATATTTCGACGCGCTGAGTCTGAATCTGAGGTCCGTTTGGCTCGTACACCTTAAAAATTTCAAGTAAATAGCGAGAAACTGACATTTTTCTCCACTTTTAACGGTTTTTCGCAATTTACTCTAAACTTTGAGGGTATATGTATATTAGCCAAACGGACTTCAGATTCGAGTTCAGCGCGCCAAAATACATATAGGGAGGTGGGGTCTGGTCAAATGAAGAGACCACTTTTTTTACCATACACGGATCACACCCATTTTTTCTATAACGGATCACTTATCTATAGACATTATATGTACGAAATTTCATTTCGATATCTGCTCCGAAACGAGAGTTAGTAATTTTGGCAACCTAAAATTGCGAAAAGTCACATTATGATAGTCACACTATGATACAGAAAACAGATCGATACACCTAACATATTTAAACCAGGAAAAGATCTTATCTCATTTTTTTGATTTTGCGAAATACATGAATATAACTTTGTCACAACGAAAGTTTTTGCCCACATACGCGCGAAGATAACGCCAGATTTGATTGTAAATTTTTATGAACCTTTTATTGTATATCCACTATTATGTTACATACGGTATTATAACGCACTAAATTTTACTCAAAAGTGGATATACAATAAAATGGCATCGTAATATCTCAAAAACCATAACAAATAGATAGATACCTGGGTATTGGGCAAATCGATAGATCTGTTAAATTTACCGTAGGTAACGGTCTTATCACATTTTTTTTTATTTTGTGATATACGTGAAGATAACTTCGCCATGACAATAGGTACTTATTTATAGTCAGTCCTATAGACTTTATTAAACAAAAATTCTTATTTACATATTCTGAAACTCTAGCTTTTCAAAATTTATGGTATGCAATGATTCGAAAATTAGCAAATACCACCTATGATAAGGTAGAACGAAAACGATCCAGTAGGTTCATTCGTCCAATAAATATGTATGACGGAAGTTCATACTCAAAACTACTCAAGTCTAAGTTCAAAACAATATGGGACACCCTGTACTTATAATATGTATACATACAAAAGTACATACATAATACATATATTTGTTTGCGATTTCTCATTGAAAAATAATCTTTTTTTTTCATTTTCATTATGAACAAAATATTTTTGAAATTTATATCTACGTACGTATGCATGTTTGTACAGGCATGTGTGTATAAACGTGTAAAATTTTTATGATTTAAGCAAGCAACAGTGAAAATCTCTAATGAAAATGACTTTTTAATTTTTTTAGCTGGCTCAAAATACCCAACAGACGTAAGAGACGTATGTCCTAGTATTACTTTTATTTATTTTACATTAGGGGGCTTCAAAAAATAAAACGAAGTTTTTTGTGCTATCGTCTCAAAAATTTGTAGCAGGTATAATAAAAGCTCTCCCACAAGATCAACTCCATATTTTGATTCTACGCGACGCGACGCTCAACGACTTTCAGTTTTCCCTTATAAATTACATGTAAAAAGTTTGTTTTTCGTAAGTTTAATGCTTGCGTAAGCTTAATGGAGCGTTGGGTAGAATCAAAATATGGAGCTGATAGTGTGGGAGCTTTTTTATACCTGCTAGAAACTTTTGAGAAGGAAAAAAAATTTGTTTGAAGCACCCTAATGTACATGATGTTACGTGTATGTAGGGTAAAAACAATTGAAGGTTATTTATATATACATATCGCTCATTTAATGCAATAGGGTCATAACTCAAGAAAAAGTAATTTTTGAGTTAATAATGCAGAATTAATCATCATATCGTTATTTATATTGTGTAAACATTTTTAAAAATATCTTGTATACTCATCTTTTAAGACATGAATGTACATACTTTTATTTTTAAATTAATTTGTATATGTATGTATGTATGTACGAGTATGTAAAATAAAAACTTTTAAGTAGTTTTCTACAAAACCAGTTTTTTGAGTTATGACACTATTGAATTAAATAAGCGATATGTATGTATATTGGATGTACAGAATTAAAAAAAAAATACGAGTTCTCGGCTACATCTACGATTTCATGAATAGTCGAATGATTAATAATCCGCCTATTATGAATGGCATCGTCGACGTCACATCAAATTTTAGCGAATAGTCATAATTTTCGCGATTTTCTCCGATATATTGACTTTAGTTACATTTTTAGCGAGTTTTAATCAATTTTAGGGCTTGTTGGCAATAATGCGATTTTTTGCGAATTTTCGACGTTTTCGTTATAGGGATGATTATTACAAGTTTTTGCACTTTTTGAAGTTTTTGTGGATTTTTTGGAATTTACCGTTTTCTTTATTTCCGCAATATATGTTTAATATGCAATAATAGTAAAATTATCAGCAAATATTAACGAATATTTTATAGAGTTTTTGGTATTCTTGACAGTTTTAGCAATTTTTATCAACTTTGGAACTTGTTTCCGTATGTATAAAGTTTCACGAATTTTCGACATATTCGCAATAGAAGATTGATTAATCAATTTTAGGGATTGTTTCCATTTTTAGCTATTTTTTTGCAATTTTGCAATATACGATATTTGAAATCAGCACAAAATTCGAGTACATAATCACAAAATTAATACTACACATACTTGCATAAAATTTCTAGGAATGTTTTCCCTTTTTCCATGTGTGGCAAGGCTATTTAAAATTTTTACATATAAACTAGACTTCAATAATCTCCATTCTTGTCAAACAATTTTAAGTGAAACTACCTTGTTTTTTATATCATGGTATTAACTACTACTTTTACACTCTCTTGATAGTAAGTTGAAATTTGCTCACAATATATCTCCCTCCATCAACAACCAGGATAGGTATAATAATCAGCGTTGTCATATCGTACGCGTTTTTACGATATGACAATACGGAAATATCCATACAGTGTCCTCATATCGTAAGTTTTTTACGATATGACAACACTGAGATATCAGCACACGATGTATGGATATTTCAGTGTTGTTAGATCGTAAAAAACTTATGATATGACGACGCTGTATGACTATTTCCGTTTTTCAATATCGTAAAAACGCGTACGATATGACAACGCTGATAATAATACAAACTTTTATTCTTATAAAGCAAAAAGTTTATGTGAACAATTATGGCAACTAAACATTTAATTGAAACTATTAACCACAAAAAAAGAATGATAAAAACGAATCATTTATGCAAGGTTGCAGATACTATGTACATTAATGCAAACATAGCCGTATCTTAAAATAGTGCAGACACTGATGGACAGACATTAAGAATTTCATGTTAAAACAACAGAGAAAAAGAATGGATTCCTGATGCTGGCAAACGAACAATAACTCCAGTAATGAAAACAAAAACCCTTAAAACGAGGCAAGAAGATTCTCTTTAAAAGAATTAGTTTTTATATTCCTTTGTAAATGATGAAAAATAAACCAAGGGGTTTTTTTTTTTTTTTTTGAAGAAAAAATGTGTGGTGGAGGCCAATAGCTTAAGCTGCACGGGAGTGCGTGTGTTGCGGTCTGCTGAAATGGCGGCTTTTCTTTTTTGTATCAAAAGCACCTCATTGACTGACTGCATTCTGTTAAAGTAACAAATAAAAGGCAAACGAACGGTACACATAATAAACTCATACGAACAAGAAAAACAAAAGCAGAAAAGTGTATTGAACCACAGAAAGGAAAAAATAAAATACACACTTCGTGTGAGTAAAGTAAAATCCAAAAAATAAAATCAACTCTCAGTGAAATTTTTTAATCAAAAATATTTTTTGTTGTGACGAGCAGTTAGTTGTTGGTCTCACAAGCATTCTTCGTCTGCATTACTTCTTTTCTTCACATACATATTTATTCTCATACGTTCCCTTTCAGTTGATTAGACCAACAAAGTTGTTTTTTTGTTTAACGAGCCATTTTTTAATTCTACCTACATGCATATGTATGAATGTACATATTGGTTATTAATTGACGTAGTCATTGCAAAATTTTACGTTATAAGAACTTCGTCCGTGGCATCATCTGATATAAATAGAACAATGAACATTATGGTCTTCAAACTTTAAGTTAACTACCAAGAATTCTAGTCGAAACACAAATAGGAGAAGTCACTCCCATACAAATTAGTATAATAACCATCACATATCTGAAAAACACGTTGCACTTTCCATACTAAATAAATATTAAATAATCGAGCATGCAAAAAAAAACTACATTAGCTAAACAGTCTTCAAACTTGAGTGTGGATAACTTTGTTATTAAAATAAGTAAACCAGCCAAATATTAGCAAGATTTCAAAAATGGGCTTGGCATCTCCCATAATAATTACTTGTGTATTTATTGTCGTGCAGATATCTTGAGAACTATAATAGCTTTCTCTACAAAAGAATTTTGTCAAATTTAAATATGTATTTATTTTCAGCTTAAGGGCCATTCACATATTACGTAACGCTCCAGCAGGGGGGAAGGGGTGTTAAAGATTTGTTACGGATTAAATACTTTATACTGAAAATTTAAAAAAAAGCGTTACGCAGTGGGGGTATAAAACCTCCGAAAATAGCGTTACGTAATATGTGAATAGGCCCTTATTCGCAAACGTTGCAGTATGTGTGACTGTTTAATATATTTTAATTATTTATATCTCGACCTATCAGTTCGAAAATCAAGGTAAAAATGATGCGTCTAAATCCCGTATAAGTTTTGCAGACATGAAAAATGTACTGGATGACGAGCACACATAGGTGTAGAACCAACAAACAGTAGGCAAAACATTTGAAATGCTATTGCCCCGCACCCCCTTTCTTATCACTTCTTAACAGATTTTCAGTATAAGTTATAAACTCCGTAACAAATCTTTGGGATTTGAAAAAGTTGGATTTCAAATCATTTGCAGTTTGAGATCGAACATTCATCCTTGCTGGGTATGGATGCCAATCCCGAAATCCCGATCCTGAAAATCTTACGATTTTTCGGGATTGATAAATCCCGAATCCCGGGATTTGTCTAAGAAATCCCGGGGAGTCCCGAAATATTTAAGTTACGTTTTTTAATTAAAATTCTTATACAAAAAACTCGTAATGAAAAGTAATAATTGTAACACTAATTTATGTATTTAACGTCCCTTTTCACAATGTGCGATTAAACGTTAACGTGGATTTTAACGGCAAGTTCGGTATACAAAACTTGCCGTTAACTCTTAATCATACATTATGAAAATGACCGTAAATGTATTATGGCTGTCAGGGTTATCCTCTATCCCCACTCCCCTGGTCGGTTGTGATAGACGAACTTCACCACGTTCTTCGTAAAATTGGGCATGAAGTGACCGGATACGCTGATGACTTACTTGGTGGTTATGTTAAACTGGAAAATTCGGCTGTTTTTTCTTAGACGTAAAAAATTATGCGTTGTGCACTATTTCACTCTTAGGAGAAACTTGATTTTTGTATATTATCGTTAAATGAATACAGATATCCCTTATTCCATGAATGTAAAGTATTTATGTGATTTTCTTGACAGAAGGCTGACTCGAAATCCCTAAGAAGAATTCTGTATACAGGAAGCCTATAGAGTTGTGCTGGATGGTCGTGGAGCATGAACCCTAACATTATCATGTGGATTAAAAAAATTGTAACGAACACGGTGCGATTGTATGGCGGCCGAGAACTCGATAGGTTGTTGAGACTACCAAACTATGCAAGGTTCGGATGTTGGCATATCTTCTTGCTACCGGTATAATGTTGATATGCCCATCCTTGGCCATTTAGGCCTAATTATTCAGACCTTCAACGATCATTTGATCATCAGATAACGCATTAATAAAGGAAATAAAATTTTGACCGCTAACCGACTTCAAAAAAAGGAGAAAGGTTATCAATTCGTCATGTATTTTTTTTATGTATGTTCCCTCAAAACTCGGCCATTTCTGAATCGATTTCGGATTTTTTTTTCTATTCAAAAGGATGTACTTCCAGATTTTTCCCGTGGAAAAGTGGGCGTGGTCACGCCCATACAAAGTAAATACACATTCTTTTTCAACTACTTCTACTAAGCCGATTCTTACGAAACGTTGCATGCAGCTTTAGTTATCGTTACAATACAACATAACTTTTAGAAAATTGGGCAGTGCCACGCCCATGAAAAGTAACTATTCATTTTAACTACTTCTACTTATCCGATTGTTATGAGACTTCGCTCACACAATTAGTTCTCGTAAAAGTACATGATGACAAAATATGCGGTGCCACGCCTATTTTGTAGTCAGTTTTTTTGCAAGAACTATCTATAATTCAAGTTCAATAAATTAAATTTTGCAATTAATTTTAATTTTGTAACGTACCTATTTTCCAATTTATAATTTTACATTCCAATAATCCCGAATCCCGAAAAATCCAGGAATACCGGGATTTATAAAAATCAGTCCCGTTTGGCATCCCTATTGCTGGGTGATGTTTAGGGACGTAACGATACGCCGTTTTGCCGATACTCAAAAAGAAATATCGGCGATACCGATTTCGATACGCCAATTGAAATTGAATTCAAGTTTAAATAAACAAAACTCAAGTAGGGTATTTTTTATTATACAAAATTACAGTTAAAAAAATTTGAAGTAATTTTTAAGGAACTACATTTTCATTGCTTCCAAAGAATCTATATAAAAAATATGCAGATTATTAGTAGAACAGCAAGTAGAATTTTATTTAAGTCATACAAAAATTTATAATTAATTTATAATTAAATGGAATTTATTTGTCGATGGTGAAGCATTGTCTATATGCATTTCATTGGTGCTTTACCAAATCGTCAGTAGGTTTCAACCACACTTTTCAACAGTTAGAAACTTCTTACATGAAAAGTCTTACCTTTAAATTCACATAAAAAGAAACAAGTTGCGAATATGGGTAATTTTTCATCCTTTTTTCCTTGAGGAAAAATCATTATAGAACGCCGAAAAACAAATTTTTCCTAATATCGCTTCCAATTCGGTGATTGACAATCGAAAAAGAGAACTTCTTGCAATGAAAGCATATGTAAAACTAATTAGAAATTATCAAAATTTGCACTACTTCCGTATCGCAAATACTACACTTTCATGACTTGTTTGGAGTGTCTTATGTATGTATATCGGGTATCGGTATCGGTTACATCCCTAGTAATGTTAATCACTTTTAACTTTCAACTAGAAAACATCTTTAATACAGAATAATTTATAACATTACAAACAAAATAGACAACGGAACTAATAACAAAAATATATAGTATAGAGAAATAAATGTTTGAGTTAGAGTGAATAGCACTCAGTCTACACGTTATTAATAAAGACAATAAATAATGATAATATATATATATATTGAATTTTAAATTGCAGGGTTGTAAATCTTATTCTCTCATCCATATCGTGTTAAAGTTGAAAATATTAATAATGTCATGTAGCAAGTATGTATGTATGTATGTAAAATGTACATATGAATAAATATTTTTAGTTGTATAAATCATTTTATAAACACATTTTTACGAAGAAAGAAATTATAATAGGGCAGGTAAAGAAGTATGCTGTGACGTACTACTACCCAGCAAAAACTTTTGAAATTTTTGTAAAGGGTAGTACTCTCTGTGGTTATGTATTAATAAAACAAGCTGACAAACACTTTTTAAGTTAACATGTGTTTGTATATCAAAACACATTTTTGGCACTTCTACTTGTCTTCCAATCTGAAAGCACAGGTTCGTATCCCAGCTGGTTAAAAAAAACAAATAAATTTTTTTATATAAATAATTTTTTTTATTTTGTTTATTTGACTATTAAAAATTCGTAAAAAAAATAATTTAAAAAAACTGATTTGAAGAAAATGCGAATTTCTAATTTTCTGAGGCAATAGTATACGTATGAATAATATATACTTTCATATTACTAATGCGTATGCAATTTTGTCCTAAAAATTGGAAAATCGCATTTGCTTCACGTTTTTTTTTAATTGAAAATTCGCAAAACAATGCCCATCCAATATATCGTTAAAATTGTTTAAGCATAAGAGGGGATTTCTATGTTTTTTTTAATAAATAGTAAAGAAATAAAAATTAAAAAATTAAGTTTAGTATGTATAGTTTTAAAGCAGTTAAATAAAATGCTTCTGAAAATTTTACTATTTTTAGAAAATCTGGTCTCCTGTCACATTTTTGAGCGGCCGAGTAACAAATAAAATCCCGATATTAATTATATCATATGAGGCATAATTCTTGAAGCGGACAACCTAACAATTTTTTTCTACCGAAATTCTTTGATGTTTGGCATAAATATAATGGGTCGATTATAAATGGCAACCGAACTTCAGTTGCGTTTCCAGCCGGCAATTGAAAATTTGTGGTTGCCAGAAAAGCACTAAAAAGCAACTGAAATGATTTTCGGCAACTGGTGACCCAACTGAAGTTCGGTTGCCATACATAATCGACCCATAAATCTAGTAGGCTTAAATATGTATGCAAAATTTTTTTTTGATGATGTTTATTTGTTGAGTTATGGGATGCGAAAGTGTTACAGTTTTTGGAAAAAAAACTTTTTAGTTATTGTTTCGAACTAGAAAAAAATAGAATAAAAAAATTAAAATAAGTGATTCTTATAGAAAAAAAATATTTATTTGATTAAAAAAAATTTCTAATCAAAACCGAAAATAACCAATAGAAATTAAAAATTTTCTAACTTCGACATGTTTTATTTTTTATTTTTTTAACAAAATTAGCCCAGGGTGTTCTCATTATATGCAAACATTTGATAATGGGCTCTCCATAAGTTTAAAAGTTATGCAAACCCCACCTTTTGGTCATTGTTGTAGACATTTGCAATAAGATATCGTGTAATCCTTTCGTTTTAAGTATTACGTTTATTCAGCACTTTTATGTAAAACTCCACGAGAAATAATTTCATTGAACATTTTAACCCTGTACCGCTTCGGTGTATGGGTCTTTTTTGACCCTTTCTGATAAAGGTACAAAAAGCTCCCCTTCGGGGGCACGATAGCGGACTAAAATATCCTACAAAAAATTTCTTATAAAATTTTATTATAAGTCTTAGAAGACAATAAATTACTAAACTCAACTGGAATGCCAGAAATCATCAAAAACTAATTGTGAATACGAAATTAACCGTCAAGCACATTTTAAGTTTTTACTGATTTCCGGCGTTCCAGTATATATGTATATATGTATATCATGTATGTATATCTACCATAATTTGTAAAAAAAAAATTTAAAAGCTCGATGGGCGTTTTTTTAAGCTTGGAATTTAAAATTTCGTAGAAAAATTCACTGTTTTGGTCCAGCGCTGGATGTGGCGTGCATGTTTTAATCGACTTCAAATTTCAACTGCGGTCATTTTCGAAGTCTACACAGTAAATAAAAATCAATACATCCGTACTTAAATTAATTCCAAGCTGTGTCAAAGTATTCCCGGATTTCCTAAATCAAGTGCAGAAAGATTGATTCAAGTACGGAAAATTCAAGTGCAAAAAAAATCTTATTTTAACTGCCACTATGTTTATAAACTTTATACACAGTGCATTGGTATTTGTTTCCGTTGATGATAGCCACAATTCACTGTTGTGCTTTTGTTGTTGTTTATTTACATTGCTCGTGCATTGTCGTAATTGCCTCCAACGACATCGCCATGTTTAAGTAATTGGTTAAAATACCAAGTAGAATTAGTGAAGTAGGCCATGTTTATTAGCATTTTAACTGATTACTTTTCCATCAAAAATGTTGCTGGGTAGTTACGATTTTAATCCTCATATACATTTTAGCCTACCAGTAAACAAAGTTTTTGCTGGGTACATTTTGGGAATCTGCTTCACTTTTGGAATTTTATTTTATAGTTCAATAAAATTGAAAAAAGCACAATCATAAGATAGTATCTGGCTAAAAACAAGATTTAAAAATCAAGAAAAAGCTTTAAAAATACTTATTTATTTATGTATAGACAAAAATCACATAGCCTTTGGCCAAGGAAGACGTAATAATTTTAAATGGAAAAATTAATAAATAAAAAACACACGAAGTAAATACATAAATGCAGACACATAGAAGATACATACATAAATACTATGTATCCAAAATATTTTGAAGGCCGTTCATAGACTTGTGTAGAACTTTTTAATGAGTTCAAAAAGATTTTAAATAAACAAGAAAAGTTTAAATATGACACAACTTGTGTACGTACACAGAGATTTTACATAGTGTATAAAAAGGTTATTGACTGTTAAGTGTTGTATATTCATTAAGTTTTTTCCATTGAAAAATATTTTCTCTAAGTCTGTCAAAAAAAAATTGCGCGTGATCATGTGACAATGCACAGTGGGGACTTTTGCAAAATAAATGGTAAGAAATCTGGAACTTCTACGCTGCCGATTGGATTTATCTGAAACTTCGAAGTTCGAACATCTTCAGAGAAGGAGTCAGACTTTACAATGCGTGTCTTGGTGGCCTTCTGGCCGAATAAAATATTCTAAGCCTCGAAAACAAAAACAAACATCAAAAGTCATATTTCATGAGATTTGGTTTTTTGAAATCGACGTGATTTGAAATCGATCGATTTCCACCACATACCAGATTATAAGTATATTAGAACCATTTTGGTCAATCATTTATCTTCTACGCAGTGATGCCAATTTAGCCATTTTCTGGCTAAATTCAGCCATTTTTCATCCGGTTTAGCCAGAAGAAAAGTCAATTTAGCTATTTTTTTAGCCACTTTTATTTTAATCTAACCATTTTTTTGCCATTTTTCATACGTGCAATTTTTTTTTACCGATTTTTCATAAAAAATTTTAACTCGCAACGAAGGAACACTTATTTACTACCAAAAAATACAACAGAAAATAGTAAAATGAAAAGAATAATATCATGAAAAGAATAAAAAACTTTTGTAAAACCTCAAACAATTTTCCAGAGACGAAAAAAGGTATTTTGTTTTGTTTACATTCATATTTGTTAATCCATTCAGAAGTTATACACAACAAACCTTTTAAAAATTGACAAAAATCACCGAAGTGTTTTGTTTATAAAAATAAAAATCTTCGTTGAGCGCAATATCTAGTGGCAATCGATACGAAAAAAATAGAATTCAGAAAGGGGGGTTAAAACTTCCTGAAATACCTGAATTCAGAAATGCAAAAATGCAGTTTCTTTCAATCGCTTTCTGAAACACATACTTGCATTCAGAAGTTATACCCAGCAAACTTTTCAAAATTGGCAAACATTTCCGAAAAGTAAGTATTTGGAACGATTTTCCGTCATCCCACGTCAAATTTGGTTTGTAAACAGACCGGTTTCGGCTATGTGCCATCTTCAGTGTTCTATTGAATTATTCAAACCAAATTTGACGTGGGATGACGGAAAATCGTTCCAAATTCAAAAAAACCCCGTCGGAAGAAAAACACACCACTCGAAAAGTAAGTAGTTCATTTATAAAAATAAAAATCATCGTTAAGCGCAATAATGTCTAAAAACAGGGGCTATCACTTTCTGAAATACTTAAAGTAATAAGCTATACCCAACAATCTTTTTAAAATTGACAAAAGTCGTTGAAAAAAGTTTTGCTAATAAAAAGAAAAAAGTTCGGTGAGCGAAATAATGGCAATCCATACGGTTTTATTTACTTTAAAGAAGTGTTTTCAGTTTGGTGTGAAAGATAATATATGAATTACTTTCTTACTTTTGCTTAATACTCATGATTTATGCATTCGATCTCGCTTAGCCATTTTTTGGCTAGTTTTTAGCCATTTTTTGTTTTCATTTAGCCATTATTGATGAACGAAATCTGGCATCCTTGCTTCTATGGTAACAAAATTTGTCAAAAAAAACAGAAATTACATTTAAATTGTATGTTTCTCTTTTTAAGAAACCCTCAAGTACGTATTGGTACTTTTTGGTATTATACCGGGTGTTTTTTTTAGAGGTATAGAACTTCGAATTGAAATAAAACACAAGAAAATCGTTTTAATGTCCATCAATTTGGCTTTATTGGAAGGATAATTTTATGCCATTAATGTTTAAATATGATTTCGGGCATGTGGCCGCCGCGGCTGGCTCGAATAAAGCCAATTCTACAGGTCCAATTTTCAACCACTTTTTCGAGCATATGGGGCCGTATGTTGGCAATAACGCCACAAATATTGGCTTCCAAGTCCCCTAACGTTTCTGGTTTGTTGGCGTAGACGAGCGACTTCACATATCCCCAAAGAAAATAATCCAATGGTGTCAAATCACAGGATCTTGGTGGCCAATTGACAGGTCCATTCCGCGAAATTATGCGCTCATCGAATGTTTCCTTCAATAAATCAATTGTGACGTGCGCTGTGTGGCATGTAGCGCCGTCTTGTTGGAACCACAACTCATCCACATTCATGCCATCCAATTCGGGAACAAAATAGTCGGTTATCATGGCTCTATACCGGTGCACGGTGGCGAATCGATTCATTCGGGTCCTCTTCAACACTTTGCTCTACAGCGGCAATTGTTTCTTCGGTGCGCACTGTTCGACGTCTCTGCGGATGCGTATTATCACATAGAGTAAACGTAGTGCGAAAACGATCCATGGTTAACCGAATTAATTGCTCTGATGGACGATTATGTCGACCATAAAATGGACGGAGCTTGCGGTAAACTTCGCGAACTGAACCATTATTTTCGAAATAAATTTGCACGATTTGCAAGCGTTGTTCTTTTGTCAACCTGTTAATGATGAAATGGCAAACCAAACTAAATATTAATCACTTGACAGCTGACAAAATGGCCGCCAGTTAAGAAAGTGATGCCAACTTAAAGTTCTATACCTCAATAAAAAACACCCATTATAATACATATTGTCACATGAAACGTAAGGTCATGTGAAAAAAATTGTAAATCAAGGTTATAATCAGTTATTATATATTATATTGAAGCCCATGTTCTTACAAATTTGTAGGCTTCTACTGATGCTCGGCGACGTTATAATCAAAAAGAAAACAACGTAGCCATTATAACTTGTACTATTTCATAAACTGTTCTCCCTCTCCTGTAAAATTAAAAAAAATTTTAGTTATATCGTTTTACGTTTTATATGACAATACATGTATGTATGTCTTTCAACAATTTCAATTTAATTTTGTATTTTTATTAGTATATTAAGATGTTTATGCTAAGGTGCACAGGGGTAATGAAAGGGTTAATCAATATTTTTTATTTTCTTCTTTTTATAGTTTTTGACAATTTAGTAGAAAATACCAAAACAAAATGCCTGTTGTGTTTGTTGTTGTAGATGGGAGCGTACTTGTATGAATAATCTTTGCTATTTATGTTCAAACTTTTTCCTGTGTGCATATTATGTACATACTTATTCTAAAATCAAGTAATTTTTTAACTTTAAGGATATTGACCTTGCTTTGTTTCAGCAAAGTAAACAGCAAAAACAAAACCAATAGGGAGGAGGTATGACTTAAGAAGAGATTGGAGGTGATGAGAGAGAATATCACAATAATGATGTTAAACAAAAAGTAACCCAGCGGGAAAACTCAGAGGACTTGCTTACTTCAGGCCTTATTAAAGGCATGCCTAGATATTTCTTTATTATACAATTACTATTGTTATCTAACTGCTAACGGCTCTTCCGTATAAAAGATAAGATACACATTCCACATTCGCTTCTATAAGAAGTTGTTCTATCTTCATTTTTTGTTTTTTTTTACCAAAGCAAAAGAAATTCGATTTGTTAATCAAAAATGTACTTTATAAATAACAAACATTCTCATATTCTTTTTCGCAAGTATGTAATTTGTATATAAAGCTAAAATTTACGTACAAGAGACATCATACATGCTGATATTATGCCGTTTATGTTCAACCTGATTAACTTATACTTATTCCGGCGAAACTATTCATTTCAAATTCCTTCTTAATAAATACATTCGAATAAAAATTACTTTAGATGAAAGGAAATAAAAAAGACGCTATAAAAACACCGAGATTAAAAAATATACCTCCATTTGCTTTTTGACAGGCCTTCCAGAACTAGCACACGGAAAACCTTCCCCGCAATGACAACATGTGTAAAAGAGATATGAGTATCGAATGGAGTGAACGGGCCTTGTACATCTAAAGGAAGTAGTACAGAGGCCTTCTAGAAGGCATCCGTACTCCCCTTCTGTTTCTCGCTGGGAGATTACACTCATAAACGTATGGATATGTATGTATGTATGTATGAATTGGATACACAATAGGGTGGTTCCGTTTTACATTTTTTCCTAATATCAAATTTTACATTCCATAGTTCAAGAGACCATAAAATATACTAAGTCATTATTATTTTTTCGCTGATTGGACCCAAGTGGGCTGGAACCCTTTCTTAGATTTTTTCACCGGCAACCTGATAACCTAACCTAACCTATTTTTTCGCATCAACATCTTCGCAGAATCTCTCTATTTTAAGCTGTATATCTCTATAACCTGCTTGTACAAGAGTTAAAATAGAACCCTTCTAAAAGTTTGTATTTTAACCGTAAACATTCCAGTGTTCCATAGTCCCGAAATTTGGGACTCCGTGATTAAAACTCCCTAATACATGCATATACAAATATTGTACATAAGGAAAAATAAAAAGCATAAGAAAAATCACAAAAAAATTAAAATAATCTAATACATTCATGAATAACAGTCATTTGCAGCAACAACGTAATAACTCAAAAAACGCAATTTTTGAGATAATAATACAGAATTAATCGTCCAATCATTCTTTATATTGTGTTAAAATTTGTTAAATATATCTTGTATGTTCAACTCTTGAGAGAAGAAAAAATTTTCTTTTTCCATTAAGCTGTGTGTATAAAAGTAGTTTTTTGAGTAATGACGTTGTTGCAGCAAATAAGTGATATGTATGTGTATACGCCCGTATGCATGTGTAGAAACCCTACCAGCAAATCAGTAGTCGACTACAAAAATAATCAACTTTAGTTAACTTTTTTAGACTAGCAAAAATCTAACTACATTGCAATCCACATATTATCCAAAATTAGTTCTTAAATTGAGTACATAACTCAGCTACTTTGCAAGTCATTTCAAGTTTATCAGCCGTGTCACAGATTCCGTTCGGATTGGTTTTGATTCCGTAGTTGTCATTCCGTAAAAGTACTTTTTTGGTGCTTTAGATTCCGTTTATTTTGTATTTCGTTTTTACAGTGATAAAGTTTTTATACCTTGAGGCGTTTGTTTACTCTTGTTTTTAGATGCAAAGCTCACATTAAGCTTTTTATTAACATGGAAAGCTCATGACCAAATATTTATTTGACGTTCCTAAAACTATGCACGTTTTTTAATATTTACTGCAAATGAAGTCTGTAGAAGTGTTTTTCAATTCCACTTTGAAATTTAAAAGTGGTTTGATACGAACAAAAATTTTCGTTTTTCGTTTTCTAAAGAAGCAACTTACGGAATTGAAACCACTTCCGATCGGAATGGTATTATGTGACATGACTGTATATTAACTTTTTGCTGTCATGGTCAGCGCCTTGACTGAAAAACGTGTGATATATGGTGCGAGCCCCAGCAGCATATTTTTGCACACTAACACCAGTTGACTTAAATAAAATGAACTTAATTAGTTAAAAAGTAATGCAGAACTAGGCAATTGACTATCTTTTAGAACATCGCAATGTTAAAATAGTCAATTAACTCCATTAAAAGTAATCCAGGCATCAACCACCATTAGTTGCGAAATAGCTAGCTTAAAGTCCGTTAAAAGTTAACTAAGTTGCCTACAGGGAAACTCTGCTACGAAACAACAACAACATAAACAACAAAAACATCAACAACAAAGACACCAACAATGATAAATGATGTTTACTATGGATTGACAAATAATAAAAGTACTACTGACAATAAAGGAGAAACAAATCTGTGTTGCCAACTTGGAGCTAAAATTGTAAGCATTGTATATTGTGGAAGTATCAGGGATGGCAAATGAGATTTTAAGAGTGTACCAATTGTTGACTAAAATTGTACTTTTTTTAAACCTAGTTGTACTAAAATAGATTTTTTAAATCAGAAACATGTATGAAGTATAGAAAATATATCACATGCTTATACATACATAGTACTAATTGTGGCAAAAAAGAAAGTGTGTTTAAGACAAAGCAATTACAATTTGTAATCGAATGGGAAGGTAGAAGGATATATTCTCAATAAAATTTCGAAATATTTGCCTTTATTACCTACAATGCAAATAAATCAATTTTTTTACTTTAATATGTATCATGATGCGCAAGAGCTTTAAATTGCAGAGACTAGGTTTAGTGAGCTAGACTTATCTGACCACTTTATATATTTCTCTTTTTAAGTCGAACTTTGTTCTTAGTATGTATTTCGCAAAATTTAGATTTAATTGAGATAAAATGTAGCATATATACGAGTGGACGAAAAGGATAAGATATATTATCACAATAAAAGAGCTGCAATAAAGAAAATTTCTAAAAAATGTAACAATTATTAAGTATAGTAAATAAAGCCGTCTTTACACTGTCTGTTTTCGTCTGATTTCAAAAGCTAACTTTAAGAATATGACATTTAAAACTCATATTGTATATTAGATGACAATAGAATAGATTCTATTTTCAACTGAGCTAAGAAGAAAAATTAAAAATTGTATATTAGGCACGATATTTCACTTTTACGTATGGAAATCAAACGAAAACTCAGACAGTGTAATGGCAGCATAAGCCATTGGTGTACCATTGTAGTTTTATAGTCCGGCCGAAGGCCGTTTATGCAGCGAAGCTTTAGTTGGCGAAGCCGGTGTTTGCAATACCGCAGAGGTGAAAATCCATGAGGCCGGCCTAAGGCCGGCTATCCAGGAAAGCTTTAGTTAGCGAGGCCATTGTTTGTTATACCATAGAGGAGAAAATTGTACCAATTTTGCCATCCCTGGGAAGTATATATAAGAAGTAACATAACGTCTTCACGAGACATTGTTTTGTCTTGACAAAAGTCAAAATCGATATGAAAAAATAGCATTAACATTTTTCTGATGTTTTTATGTATGAAGTTTGAGAAATGTTAGAACAAAATTATGTCTCGTGAAGACGGGGTGTAACTTCACTATAATTATATTACAGTCTTCCTTATATTAAAACAAAGTTCTAAATCAACCAGTCAAATCAAACTTAAAATATTAATTGCCTTATTTATAAACAATTAATAAAGTGTAAAGTTCGAATTTTGTATGGGAAACCCGCTTTTATCGCGTACTTTAATTTTAAACATCGTTTATAAATAAGGATGTAAAAAGTTCTTTTTTGTGAATTTGTGGGTTTTGTAGTCAATTTTTTTCGCATTGCACAACTAACTGTATATGTATGGGCATACACTTAGATATGTATCTACATCCATATATCGTCCAATACTTACTTAGTTTGCCCATTCCTTTAGATAAAAGTAGGTATATATATCTCAGCGTTTTGTTCTTTTTTAAAGCTTCTAAGCATACCACATATGGGTATTTCCACAGAAAGGTCTACCGCGGCCAAAAAATTATTAGTTATTAAGCAATTATTTTTATCCAATATTATGAGAGAAAAACATTCAAATTTTGTTATTTTAAAGAATTTATACCTTAACTTAACACCTATAATGAGGAAAATGTTAGTAAAATTCTAAATAATATATTACTTGCTTTCGATTACTTTTAATGGAATTTTCTCTTTAATGGTTACTTTTTTAAAACGCATTTTTTACGATTGCACTAATTACAAAATGGTTTGTTTACAAGAACAATAAACTAAAAAAAATGCGAAAAGAGCAAAGCGAAAGAAATCTAACTGTTATTTTTCAATTTGTTTTCCTTGATATTCTAATGTCACATGCGCATCTTAAAAGCATAATTTTTTGTCATATGTACCTTTTCAAACATTGACCTGAAGTTGAATTTTCATTTATTTTCGTTGAATTAAAACTTTAAAACCAAACTACATCAAAAATTATTCGAGTTTATCATAAGGGCAAAAATGTCACGTAACGCAATGTCACGTCACGCTTCATATTATGGCTTGTATCAATAAAACTAAACATAAAATCATAAAAAAAAAGTTATGAAAATAAAGCTTAACTATCCCTTAATAATATCCAAATAAGTTACATAAAATCACATTCAACAGAGCCACCTGACAAGTGGTGATAGCAAATACACGTGAGCACTGACGATGGAAGTGTAGCGGCTTCCGAAAGTGGCGCTACTCTGTTCTGCTGTGTACGTTGAAAAATTAAGTTGATGTTAATTTTTCCATTGTTCCTTGGAATATTAATCATACCCAATTCTGTCTGAATATAACGTTACGAACCTTAGCCTAATAATCAATTTAGATTCACAAAGCAAATACGTTCGAAATAATCATATTAATAAAACAATTAGCTACTGGCTTGAGCTTTTCACATGTTTACATGTTCATATATACTTAAGTATAAAATCAAACCAAAAAAGTTTGTCTTGAGTAGAACAAAAATCAGAAAAATGGGAATGAAGAAAAATAAACCGATGGCAACGCTGGGAAAGTGCACTTTAATATCAGCTTGAGAGTGATTTAATTCTCGTATTCAATTTTCGCGAAAAAGTTGTATATATAAGAATTAAAATCACATTCAACAGAGCCACCTGACAAGTGGTGATAGCAAATACACGTGAGCACTGACGATGGAAGTGTAGCGGCTTCCGAAAGTGGCGCTACTCTGTTCTGCTGTGTACGTTGAAAAATTAAGTTGATGTTAATTTTTCCATTGTTCCTTGGAATATTAATCATACCCAATTCTGTCTGAATATAACGTTACGAACCTTAGCCTAATAATCAATTTAGATTCACAAAACCAAATACGTTCGAAATAATCATATTAATAAAACAATTAGCTACTGGCTTGAGCTTTTCACATGTTTACATGTTCATATATACTTAAGTATAAAATCAAACCAAAAAAGTTTGTCTTGAGTAGAACAAAAATCAGAAAAATGGGAATGAAGAAAAATAAACCGATGGCAACGCTGGGAAAGTGCACTTTAATATCAGCTTGAGAGTGATTTAATTCTCGTATTCAATTTTCGCGAAAAAGTTGTATATATAAGAATTAAAATCACATTCAACAGAGCCACCTGACAAGTGGTGATAGCAAATACACGTGAGCACTGACGATGGAAGTGTAGCGGCTTCCGAAAGTGGCGCTACTCTGTTCTGCTGTGTACGTTGAAAAATTAAGTTGATGTTAATTTTTCCATTGTTCCTTGGAATATTAATCATACCCAATTCTTTCTGAATATAACGTTACGAACCTTAGCCTAATAATCAATTTAGATTCACAGTTACATAAAAGTTTTTTACTCATTTCGCTGGTTTTTACACTTTAGTAAATGTCGAAAAAAACCACTTCTACTTTTTGTCACGTCACGCAACAGCTTTTGTTGACCAATATGTCAGGACCCTGACTTTTACAGCACCCATGCTTTCCACTAAATAAAGAGCTCTAAAATTGCTTCCCAAAAACCTAAATGAAGAAAAAAATATTTGGACCTTAGTTTGATTTTTTCATATTGAATACGTGCGACTGTCACGTGCGCAACCATGGAAATACCCATATGTAGTAGGCAACGTATTAAAAATTACGTATTTGTAAAACTTCGATAAGATCTGGTTCCCGTTTCTCAGAACTACAAGTTACAAATATACAAGTAAACTACACACAAAACAACAACACTTTTAAAAATTTTATTGTTTTGTGTGTATTTTACGTGTAGATTTGTAACTTGTACTTTTTGAGAAATGGGCCCCTGATAGCTAGAGAACATAAAAGGAATGATTCAATTATACATAAGTAATCATATAATTAATTAACATAAATGTCTTTTTTTTGGTCTTCCAAAAACTTTTGATATTTCCCTTAGGCAAAGTTTTTATATGATGTGGTCTAATGTATGTAGTATATATTTGTGTAACTGCAACGCTAACCTTTTTAGTTCGTAATTTTATTATTTACTACAATCCCCATATAGTATAGAATAAATGCATATACATACAGATGAAATATTGTAAAATGAACATGTCAGTTTTTCTTAAAGATTTTAAATTACAGTTTTTGTTCCTCAAATGGCAATAAGAGTAGACAACATTTGCAGCCACATACATGCAAAGGATTATAAACATTATAGCCATCATTGTTATTACAACAAAGTGAATCTGATGAAAACAGGAGTAACTAGATGTACATATTATGTTGTATATTGTTAACGCATTGCTTTCGCTGTACTTGTACGTCATTTACAGTGTTAACCATAAATCGAAACCAAAAGTTTTATATGATATTTAAAATTGGGCAGAGGGAAGTTTTAATAGGTGGATGCGTTATCGGTTGAATGGCTCCCATAAAAAACACGTTTGTTCCACCACACAGACGGCATATATGTATATAAAAATTTTGTTAAAAATGATTCATGCGCAGTTGAATTGTATTTAAAGGACAACGCCACAAAGAAGGATTAAAAATGTAATAGGATGTTGCTTCTTTTATTTTTAGACTAAAAGTTCATTTTTACTGGAATTAAAATTTGTTATGCCTTTAAAATTTAAGAAATGATATTACATTATATTTAAGGTGTTCGAGGTAGAAGTTTTCGTTAGTGATTAATTTCGCAACACAAATGTGATGAAAAACTATTTTCATTGTTATTTTTAAAGGAATAACTTCTTTTAGAACTTTTGTATGTACTTCGATTATTTTCTTTTACAACTTGATTATTAAAAATTTTTAGGTGTTAAAAGAATTATAAATGTAATGTAGTGTACATAAAAAAATATAGAACAGCCGTACAAAACTCTCATTGGCAGAGTACTAAACAGAATTTAAATTAAGCAGACAATGATCAAACGATAAAGAAGAAATCCTTAGGCAGGAAAGACGAAATAAAAACGATTTTAATATCGAAAAAATTTAGAGCCTGCAAGCATCAAATCTTTGTCCTTTCTGTCCCAGTCGAGAAAGTCCACATAAGAGCGCCAAAAGGAAGTATTCACCCTTATCGGGAATATAAGTTCAGGTGATATGTGTACCCTTTTTTTCTAAAATTGTGATCGCTAATGTTACATTGTTGTAGTGTTATCGTACTATTTTATTTTTTTCATCATTTTTTGTTCATGGGAAACATTTCACGTGAACAAAATGTTCGCCTCTTATTCCCGATAAGAGCGATAACGCTAAACTAATAAAAAAAAACAAGTAAGCAACTTTTTACAAGTCACTACTAACATTTTACCACGAAGCCTTGACAACGAAAAAATTTTATAAATAACTTTAACAGCTATTTTCGTTGAAATGTGTATAAATTCCCTTGTTACCATTCAAAGAAAAGGATAGAATACACAATTGCTACCAAAATAAGCTTAAGTACAGCCAAAGAAAATAAATAAATAAAATCGATTTCTTTGTTATTTAAATAAAAAAATAAAATAAAAGTTTCTTCATCAAGCTTAAATAAAATGTGAAATCCACCATAGAAAGCATTGTTGCCAGCAAACTCTTGGTGGAACAAAAGCCAACGCGAGCAGTTAAAGAATGGTGAAAAGGGTTAACATTTACAATGAAAGTAGCAAAAATGCAGCAAATATATATGTAGATTTGTACTAGGGATGTAACGATACGCCGTTTTGCCGATCCGATACCGATACCGATATTTAAAATTAAATATCGCCGATACCGATTCCGATACCGATACGAATATTGAAATTGAGTTCAAGTTTAGATTAACAAAACTCAAGTGCAATTTTTTTATTATACAAAATTATATTATAAGAGAGAATATTTAAAATTGATAAAACATTGGAAGTAATTTTTAAGGAGCTACATTTTCTTTGCATCCAAAAAATCTATATTAGATAATTAGTAGAAAAGCAAGAAAAAATGTTTAATACCTTTATAAAAAATACTCGCCATGCTTTTTAAAAAATCGATTTTTTTAAAGGACATTTATCAACCAATATTCTTCTAAATAACTTCATAGTTTATTTATTAAAAGACTTCTAAGTTTATATATATTCACTTAAATTTACATGAAAACACAGTTCTGAGTTTAAATTCGCATAAAAAAATTGTGAAAATGGGTAATTTTTTATCCTTTTTCCTTGAGGAAAAATCATTATAGAATACCGAAAAAGAAATATGTCCTAGCATCGCTTTCAATTCGATGATTGGTAATCGAAAAACAGAACTTCTTGCAAGGGCAAGGATATGTAAAACTAATTAGAAATTATCCAAATTTGCTATACTTCCAGATCGCGAATTCTACATTTTCATGTCTTCTTTGGAGTATCTCTTTTTTTTGCTGGAATAAGATTTAAAAAACAGCGACTTGAATTTGAATTCATGGTAAAATTAACAAAAAAATAAATAATTTTTTTACAAAATAGCAGCATAAAATATTATTAATTTTTAAAATTGATATTAATAAGATTTAAAAAATAACGAAGTGAATAAAATCATGTAAAATCGAACAAAAATAAATTATTTGTTAAAAAAAACTCTGAAAAAAATTTTTAAAAGTATCGTCGTATCGACAGTAAAATATCGCCGATACCGATGTATCGGAAAATCTGAAGTATCGCCGATATATCGGTATCGGTATCGGTATTCGTTACATCCCTAATTTGTACATTAGAGCGACTCGACTTGTATGAAGATGAAGAAAAACGTGTATTTGTTACCCCTCTCATATTAAAGAACGGTCTTTTTAACGAGGTTTCCTAAAACATTTGAGGGTCTAACGGTGACCGCCCATGAGCTGGACCGTGTATAAAAAATGTAATTTTTGTAGTTTTTTGCATATTATCGTATTTTCTCCCAAGACATATAAAAAAGTACATCGTTTGAAGGATCTTTTCAAGCTGCATCCAATAGTGCATTACCATTCTCATACCATCAGCAATGAGGTATTCCATAAAAAAACACGATTTTTTATTCGTTTTGATTGCAGGTGAGTAATTCCATTTAGCCGGTTGTGACCATATTACACACATTTAGTTTTATAAATCAAGAATATAAAAATTTTTATTTAAAAAAAACGTTGCGGCTCGCAAGGACATTAAGCTTAAAGTCGTTGAATAACGTTTAGACACTGATAGAACACGATTTCTGCTCAGAATGGTCGTCAGAGAGCTGCGACGGGTGTGACCTTACAAACCTTAGTTTTGAAGAATTATGACTTTCAGTATAAATTCTGTAAAATTTTTACTATAAAGTACACAATAATTTTGGTATAGATATCTGTTCAAAGTGTTTTTAATTGTATTATGTATTTACTGTTTGGCAAAAAATTATTTTTCTGATTAAAAAAAATATTTTTTAAATGAGACGGGTGTGACCGTCGGGTGTGACCTAGTACGAAAATTTAAAAATACGAAGAAAAAAACTTTTGATTGATTTAATTAATATAAATAATATAGAAATAAGCTCCTAAGAAAATAATAAGACATTAAATTATTTGGTAACCGTTCTATTATAGACAGCAGAATACTCTAGCTGAATATTTTTTTTAATTCAATAAAAAGCAAAAAAATACATGTATTCTTTTCAGAGATAACGGGTTTTATTAATAATGAGAAATGTAATAAAAGAGAATCTGAAATAAATATTAAACATACAAAAAGGGAGAGCAAAATGTTTCTTGCATGATCATTTAAAAGTACCTCAAATTGATTAAAAAATATTAAATAGTGTATTTGTTTATTTTTTCTATAATTGTCATTCTCTAAAAATCATCAATTGAGAGATTTTTATTAAAAATGAGAAAATTATTTTTTCCTTGCATAGGGCCGTTTTGCGTGGAATCACTCAGGTGCTATTTATATTAAAATAAATTTTACTTTTATTTAGAAATTATTTGCTTTGAGGCATTGTTTATTTATTTCTGTTCTTAGAAACGTGCGAACTTTTGCAATAATTAGAATTAGAAATAACTAAACAATGCCTCAAATCATATAATACTAAAAAAAAGTAAAATGTATTTTAATATACATAAGTAGCACCTGCAAGAAACACGCTTAAAAATCGTGGTTTTTATGGAATAACGCATTGCTGATGGTATAATTGATAAAGTTTAATGCATCATTGGATGCAGCTTGAAAAGATCTTTCAAACGATTTTTATTAGTTGTCTTGGGAGAAAATACCAAAATATGCAAAAAAAATACAATAATAGACCTCATTTAGACACGGCCAACTCACGGGCTGTCATCGCTAGACCCCGCATATGTTTTGGGAAACCTCATTAAAAAGACCGATCTTTAATATGGGAGGAGTAACAAAAAAAATTTTTTTATGAGTCGCTTTAATGTACATACATATATACTTTTTAAATTTTGGGTTACGCAATGTTAAGAAAAATGGTAAAATTATAATTGCATTAAAAACAGAAATGTTTCCACAATTCAAACGATCGACTCGTAACACATAATCATATATTGAAACAATTTTGTAGTATGAAGTTGTCTTTTGTGCTGTAGTAATATATTGAAACTGTTAAATAAAATTACGTTGTTTAAAAAAAAATGTAAATAAAATTAATAAACATATTACGTTAAAATAAATGTCTACGAATGTATATAAATGTAAGTAAATGGGGCTGATTGTGTAAAGGCGTTAGCGTAAACGCCTAGCCTAAGTCGTTTTTGTAGTAGATTAAAGAACATGGGTTGTGTGTTCCTTTAATCTATTACAAAAAAAACGACATAGGCGTTTTCGCCAGCCCCTTACAAGATCAGTCCCAACGTATGTGTGTATATAATTTATGAAAAGAATTAAAAAAATACATACTTTTTAAAGCGAAATGTTTGCAATGAAAATATTTAAATCCAACAAACTGTAAAGAGAAAAATAATAAATATTATTAGTCTTGAAATGTTACAATATAATCGATATTATTACGGTTGTCGAATCGACTTCGACTGTTGCAGCAGATTAAAGAAAAATTGTGTGCTTTTCTTTAATCTAGTACAACAGCCGAAGTAGATTCGACAACCGTAATAAGGCCGAATGATTTGAAAAAACTTCAAACAAAAATATATTACTCATTTGCTGCAACGTCGTCATAATTAAAAAAAACTTATTCTACAGACAATGAGTTTAAAGGTTTCAATTTCCATACCAACTTAATAGATGAAGAAAATTTCATTCTTCTCTCAAAAGTTGAGCATAAAAGATATTTATATGAAATTTTTACATAATATGAAGAACGGCGAATAATATGGCGAATAATATGGCGCATTATTAGCTTAAGTCACAAATTTTGAGTTATGACAACGTTGCAGCAGATGAGCGATATGTACTATTTAGATATACCCAGCAAAAACTTTTGTGATTTTTGTAATCGGTAGTATTTTATTAATGGGTTACAAAGTAATGAGTGGTACTTATGTATCTTATTACTTATACTTCAAATTAGAACTACTACCTAGTTTTTAATAAAGTTAGTATGTACGTATTTTTCTCATTATCTGAAATTAGTTACAATTTGTTTATATGCATTAATAAAATAAGTAGGCAACCACTTTTTAAGTCAACATGTGTTTGTATATGAAAACTAATTTTTGTCGCTTAAACTTATAAGTCAACAATAGCTGAGTGGGTAAAGTTCTTGTTTCTCTGAACGAGCACAGGATCGTATCCCGGATGGGTAAAATAAAAATAAAAAAAATCTAATAAATATTAATAAAACATAATGTGTGTAAAATTTTTTTATATTTTAATTTGTTTATTTGACTACTTACTTTTTAGCTTCAAGTAAGCCAAATAATAACTAGTTAATTGCTGTGTGAATGTAAATACATTTGTAAGGGGTATACCTTATTTTTTGGACTTCTCAAACAAAAATAAGTAGTTATAGAGTCAAATTGTAAGTAGGTACAGTACGATTTAAATCCTGATAAACTTTTTTGAATATAAATACATACATACATGTATCTTTATTACAACATATATAAAAAGAAAATGCTATGTCAAAGAAATGTTAAAACTACTCATGATTTAGTATGTCGTGATTTACCAAAGCAATGATAACATAAAAGAAATTGAGAAAAAATTCACACTCATTATTAAGCTAGACCGATGGCATGTTATGCCGAAATACAAAGTAAGAATGTCGTAGCTTCGCGGGCTTCCACTCGAAATGCCATAATACGATAAAGAAACAACTTCTATGAAGGCTGGTCCTGGTCGTAAACGTAGTTTCATGGACAAAAAACTGGCCATTAATATAAAAAAAAATTGATTAGAAAACCTAACATGTCTGAAAGAGATTTAGCCAAAAACAAGGTATCTTCATGGGCTCTAATCATGTAAATTTAAGTAAATAACTAACTATTAATTTTTAAACCAAAATTAGTTCATAAATTTCTTTAAAAAATCGGTTTTTTAAAAAGCGGGTTGGTATTTTCTAAAATGGTAATATAATTAAAAATTTTTGTGTGACTAAAACATTTTTTTTTATTTCATTTTCTACTAATTTTGTGCACATTTTTAATATCTATTCTTTGGAAGCAATGAAAATGTAGTTCCTTAAAAATTACTTCCAATATTTTTCACTGGGTTGTATTTATGTTTATTTTTTCATACCTATAATTTTTAACAACTTTATACATATCATATTTGTAATATTTTTTTTAAAGATTATTTTATTATTCTTTATGTTCCTTTTATTTTATTATTAATTTTATTTGATCATTGGTGTAGCATTTTTAGTAGTATAAGTGAAACCGATTATGGCCTTATTTTCTTTTTCCATTAAATTATGTGTAAATTGAAAACTGTAACTCGTTTTTTTGAGTTATGACGACGTTGCAGCAAATGCGATATGCGCATATGTATATTCATTCCTTCATTGGACTTTTTTGATAGACACTATTTATAAATTTAATTTTTTTAGCATGTTGCACAATATTTCAAATACATTTAAATCAACTAAAAATAAATAATAAAATAAAAGAGAATTAATTGCACTAAAGAGATCTGCACCAGAGATGTGTATATTAACACAATTGAATCCGTCATTTCATAAACAACGCAAGTCATCTTTTTTCAAACATACACTTTGTTTTGTTGGAAATGCTTCCATAAATGCTTATTCCTATACGACTATTAAAGTTAATGTATGCATTAAAACCTGTTTTCCAATACAAAGTTCGTACATTAAACCAACATTAACTATAATAATCGTTTATCAATAGGGGTGTTAATATATTGAAGAAAAATTACGAACTTCAATACATTCTTTCCTCTCGAAATAATAAAGCTTTGCTTGCTTAAACAACATAGATAAGTCACTGAATTGTTTTTAATATAAATTTAGTCATCTGTGTTGAATAAACGCAACCAAACATGACACAGTGATTTCATTGACGATCAAGTTTGTGTTCGAATTATTATCACTCTCGAAACATAAAATAAAAAATTCTCTGGAATAAATAATTTACTTCGTAAATTTGTGGAATTATTTACTTTAGTGAATGGTAAAACGAAACAAAAAATCGATTTTAGACTTTACGATCAACCATTTTCCATTTGGATTAATTAACCGATTAATCATAGGTAAAAATCTATTGTTTTATAGTCGATTATTTATTTATATTTTTTTTTTTATTAGACAAAATTTACACGATGATATGTTTCACGAAATTTGTGGCATGAAAGTTTCTTTATTAGCTAATAGAATGGACTGGGAAACAAGTTGGGTTGAAAAAGTGATGGGAAATAAAATTCCAGATGGTTTTTTGTCAATTTTCTTCATCCTTTTTTGCTTTTCCGCGCTTGCAATATAAGCAACTTAGATAAGTTTCATGAATAAAATTTCATGAAATATTTACTCGCATAAATTTAGTATGTATTACTTTTTCTCGTTTTATTTCTAATACTAAATTTACACGATGAAATATGTCATGAAACTTTTTTTATTTGCTTCTTTATTGCAAGTATGCAAAAGCAAACGGAGTAATGAGTTGGATCGTTATGAAGGACCTGGGGCAAAATAATGCCAAATTGGTACGTTTCGCCATTTAGTAAGCTTCTATTTAAGTTTCATCGGCAACAGCTAGGACAATATGGGTTTCCAGATTAATAAATTTTTTAATTAAAGGAAATAAAAGTCTTTGCGGTGCACTATGGGATATTTTGCATAAAATTATGACAAATTACACAGGAAAATTGGCAAATTTTATTCCCAAACGACTAAGGGACGTAAGGGAAACAAAATGGCATAAACAAAGTAATTAAAATTGTTGCTTGCGTGTACAAGTTTTTCTTTTATTTGAAGTGAACAATTATTTTTGGCCTTAAAAAATTATGTTTTTTGTTTCCGTGAATTACGAAAACTTTTCCAAGAAATTGTTCAAAAAGTTGTTTGTGACTTATGTTCCATGAAATATTGGTGGAACAGTAAGGATCTTGGAAATTAACTCTTTCTAGTTCAATTATTTATAAGAAGGTACTCTTTTTGTTTTATTTAAAAAAAAATTTGGGGACTACGTATGAATTATCATTGTTGAAAATATATTGATATTTCGATATTTTCATTCGATATATATCGATGCCGATCGATATTTAAAAATATATCGATATATTTTTTTCACTTGTCCATCCCTACACTGTACATATGTAAATACTAAAATAAAATCTTCTTTGTAATGCTGTTTGGAGCCTTTTTCTCATCAGATTATCCATCCCTGGGCATAAAAAGAGAGTGGGAGAGCACGGTATGACGTGGAAAACTACGAGCACTAGATGTAGGTTACTCCCCTCATAAGGTTCATTCAAAAAGAATAGATAATATATATTTTTTGCAACTTTATATATTTACACTTATGCATATGTAAATATGTACACATAAAAATAATAAACAAATGTGCATAAAGAATTAAAATAAAAATCGACCTACTTTAATTTTTGTTATGAAAAAAATAATGAACTAGATATTTTCTTTGAAAAAAATATAATAACCAATTACTTTCAAATCTAAGTCTATACTTTTGTTTGTCAATTGATTGAAAAATTTATAGGTATGCAAGTGTAATACCAAAGATATTGTTAGAGGGCATTATAAAATGTCGCCGTCAATTCGTCTGAAATGCATTGTTTACAATTTTTACATGGGGTTTGGCAGCTATGCGGTCTACACAAAACGAACAAAAAAAGATCTCCGTGTGGTTCAGTAACATCTAATGGAAGTTCTGAAAATGTCGCTTACGATAATTTTATGTTCAATGGTCGATATGTATACACACATCCGTATGTACGTAAATAGATAATAAATAAAATAAACAGCGCGTGTTTAAGTTTTTTAAAAAGACAAAAATATTAAAAAATTTTGTTGATAATACATTTCGTTATCATCACAAACATAAATGTACATAAATATTAGGGCGTCCGTTATTTGTATGGGAATTTTTTTTATGGAAATGTTAAAGTCTCACTCAGCTCGACTTAAGCTATAAACACTTAAACGACTGCAGCTACACGACTACAAATACTATTAGCTTTAAATGTCGGCGTGTAGTCAGCTACTTAATTTAACAGCTGATATGTTGTAGAAGTACATATTTCAGTGGTGCCACTTTCAAATGTTTCTCTTGTATACAAATAAAATCACTTATTCAAAATATACTTAGATCTCGCAAAATTTAAATACAGCAATTTATTTGTTTAAAACCTCTTGATTGTTATTGCACTTTTCATGCTTAAATTTTTTGAAGTTCTTCTTTGTGAAATAAACTTAAATTTTTAAACTTAAAGTCTTAACGTAAATTTTTGGATTTCTCTTGGCTCCGGAGTTACGAGGTTCAAAACTTTTATTTTTTTCTTGCTTAAAACTCGAAGAATATAGAACACATATAAACTATATTGGTATTATTCCAAAGTGCTCTAAAATACTTTTCTATTGGTACATAAATTTTTTAAATTTATTATCCCATTGCGAGTGAAATGAAATTTTAACAAACAGATTTACAAAATGTTTGTACCTGTAGAAAAGTATTTTAGAGCACTTTGAAATGATACCAATATAGTTTATGTGTTCTATATTCTAGGAGTTATAAGCAATAAAAAATAAAAGAGATCGACAAAAAATATTTTCACAAACGTTATTTTTAACCGACTTCACAAAAAGGAGAAAGGTTATCAATTCGTCAGGATATTTTTTGTGTATGTTTCTCAAAACTCTGCCATTTATGAACCGATTTCGGATTTTTCTTTCTCCATTCAAAACGATGTACTTCCAGATTGGTCCCGTTAAAAAATGGGCGGGGTCACGCCCATACAAAGTAAATATACATTCATTTTCAACTACTTCTTCTCAACCGACTCTTATGAAACTTTACACACACATTAAGCTTCTGTTTAAATACTACATCAGGATCAAAAAAGTGGGCTGTGCCACGCCCATGCACAGTAAATATTATTTTTCAACAACTCCCAAACCGATTCTTATGAAACATTGCATACACCTTTAGTTATTCTTACAATACAAGATTATGCTTAGAAAAGCGGGCAGTGCCACGCCCATAAAATGTAAATAAACATTTTAACTACTTCTAATTAGCCGATTCTTATGAAACTTTGCATACGCATTTAGTTATCGTTACAATACAACATTGTGATTAGAAAAGTGGGCAGTGCCATGCCCACGAAAATAAATATTCATTTTAACTACTTCTACTTATCCGATTCTTATGAGACTTCGCACACACAATTAGTTTTCGTAAAAGTACATGATGATGGGGGCGGTGCCACGCCTATTTTGTAGTCGGTTTTTTTGCAAGAATTATTGAAAGAGCTATTACCTCATGTTTTTTTTTTTTAATTTTCAAAAATTTTTATATTCTTGACCAGTAACAAAATAATTTTAAGCGCTTATTTATTTAACATTTCTCATTATGTTGGCAGCACTAATCTGTTCGACTATGAAAACAGAAATTAGGCTAGTTTGGTCCCTTTTCGCACTATCAAAGTTTACTTTGACGAAGTTTTTAAAATTTTTCTTTAAACTTTCGTTCACTTCGTGCGTTGTTGTTTATACGACTATGTATAGACGACGAACGAAGAACAAAGCAACTTAGCGAGAACATCAAAGTCTGTACTCACGCCCATTCTTCTTTTCCGTCTCTCCTACATACTCAAGACTTTGCAAGGTAAACTTTGCTAGTGCGAAAGGGCACTAGGCTACAGCGGTGGTCGTGTAGCTGTGAAGTCGTCAAAATAGTCGTTTTAATATAAACGTGTGTACTTTAATTTTGACATATTGTAGTTTCATTAATTGGCATTTTATTCCATATAAATATCTTCTCTAATAACATTTATACGTTTATTTTAAATAAATTGTAGGAAATTTCATCTCAATAAGAAGTTACTCAATACACAGCTGTTGGTATACACATGCAGCACAAAATTACTTTTTAAAAATAAATTTTAAAAAGTGTTTACTGCAGCACAAAACAAGATTTTTTACTTTCAGTAAAAAGAAATTAACTTCTAACTCCATCCATTCATGAAAGTTCACAAAAATTTTCATTTTTTCTTGAAAAAATATACCGGAATCAGTGGTGAAAATACAAAAAAGATTCTATCAGGTATATTTTGAGAAAACTTCATTTAAATCTTCTGTCTTTTTTTGTATATGAGCTAAACCAGTATGAGGTGACGATATATTAGCACAACTGATGATATTCAGTACAAAAAAAAACAAAAATTCGACAACAAAATGATTTTTAAACCTAGCGAACATTGTTTCGAAATCCGTCATTAGTTTCAGAGATATCGTAAAAATGAAAATTTTCATAAAAAATTTTAAAACTTTTGTGTTTCAAAATTCATAAAAAAATAAAAATATGTACACCAATAGTGCCATTTTTCTGTCCAGTATCATGTAGCTTAATATATTCTAAAGGAAATGAGGCCTTTTTTGTTGAAATTGGTGCACAACTTTTGATTTTGTTCACAATTTAGTGAGAACTTTTAAAATATTTATGAAGTTTTTAGTTTTTAAGCTCAAGCTTTTACGAAATCTCTGAAACTAATGGAGGATTTCGAAAGAATATTCACAACTTTTGATTTTGTTCACAATTTAGTGAGAACTTTTAAAATGTTTATGAAATGTTTAGTTTTTAGGCTCAAACTTTTACGATATCTCTGAAACTAATGGGCGGATTTCGAAACGATATTTGCTAGGATTAAAAACAATTTGTTGTCGAATTTTGGCTTTACTTTTTTACTGAATAGAGCAAACCATTCTCCAGTTTTGCTAATACATGTCGTGCAAGTGCCTTCATTTTTGAAATAACGGCATATCTTTAAAACTAAAAAATTGGAATTCAAAAAGAAACAACTTCAATTAGTACGGAACGAAAGTTGACCGAAATGTGCAAATTTATGGACTTTTTTATATTAGTATTTATAGCCTTTTTCGATATTTTGCTGTTTATTTTGTTAAGTACACGATTTAGATAAAAGTCGGTAATGCAAAAGCTGTTGAAAACTTCACAAGACAACTTTTCAGAAGAAACTTTTTCATGATGTGGTCATGACATATAAAAGTAATTTAATCAAATTTCAACCGTAAGTCGGCACGGGAATCACGGCATCAAGCCTCAACTTTTTGGGGTGTGAGACCAAAAATATTTACACCTTAAAAAATAACGGACACCCTAAATACGACACTATACATACATACATATATGTATGTACATGAATTCAAGTGGATCCGCTACATTGCTGACTGTCAAACTCAATACAAAATATGTAATAGTAAATAACAAATTAATGCATTCATTTAACTAGAATAGAAACATTTTAAACGAAATGGAAAGGCAAGAAACTATTAATATGGCCTTTTATTACATGAATAAAAATATTTACGCAGTTTTTTAAGAATTAATAAAACTGTGAGTATTTTGTACTTGTAGCGACAAATAGAAAACTATCAATAAAACAGGTTTTTTTTAAATGAAAGAGATAAAAATAAAACCAAAACTAAATATATATGTATGTACATACATACGATATAGTTATATCATATACCTCCTCATCCATATGTAGGTACTTTTATATTGTGGTGTATATGACCTTTAAAAAGCAATTTGTATGCATGTAAAAAAACTCACAATTTAATTAAAACGAAAACAAACAACAAAAAATAAGGAATGTAGCCAGCATTTAAATATTTAAAAATTTTAGGTTAAAAGCGCTGAATCATAAGATAAGAAAACGCAACAAACTGCCAGTGTTTTTTAATTTGCACGAACGCAACCATACAGCAAACATTTTTGAACGAGTTGCCACGTCTTTTAATCAGGCACCGACTGCAACGTGTATAAGTTTTATTACAAAAAATGGCTTTTTAATGATGATAATGATAATTGAATTTTTACTAATCCCAACAAAAATTGGTACAAAATCAAAAAAACGGATTTTTAAGATTATTATTAGGGATGTAACCGATACCGATATATCGGCGATACTTCAGATTTTTCGATACGACGATACTTTTAACATTTTTTCACATTTTTTTAACAAATTATTTATTTTTATCAATTTATTTACCAATTATAAATATTAATAAAATTTATTTGCTGGTGTTTAAGCATTGTCTATGTGTAACATTTCATTGGTGCTTTACCAAATCGTCAGTACATTTCAAACACAATTTTGCAAAGTTACAAATCCTTTATCTTATGTACAGAGTTTCAAAAACTACTTGAGAATTCACAAATATGTAAATGATTTTCAAAAATAAGCATAGTAGGCTTTGAAAATTATACAAAACCTACTATGCTTATTTTTGAAAATCATTTACATATTTGTGAATTCTCAAATGGTTTTTGAAAGTATGTAAGTATATAAGATAAAGGATTTGTAACTTTGCAAAATTTTTCTAACAAATTTTTCATATGCTTGTCATTTCAAAAAGTTCTCTTTTTCGATTACCAATCACCGAATCGGAAGTCATTTTAAGAATTTTCTTTATTTATATTCTATAATATTTTGAAGAAAAATTATGAGAAATACCCATTTTCGCAACTTGTTTCTTTTTATGCGAATTTAATGTGTTGTTTCCACAATGCAAACAAGAACTGCTTGTCTAAGATTTATATGAAAAGCACTCAGTTTTTTGAGTGATTTCCATACAAATTTTAGACAAGCAGTGCTTGTTTGCATTGTGAAAACAGCACATACATAAGTGAATAAATGTAAACTTTTAAAATAATTTTATAACAATTAAGGTACCAAGTTATAAAGTCATAAATGTCCTTTAAAAAATCGATTTTTTAAAAAGCATGGCGATTATTTTTTCAAATTATAAAGGAATTACAAATTTTTCTATTACTTTAATAAATTTTTATTTGCTTTTCTACTAATGATTAATATAGATTCTTTGGAAGCAATGAAAATGTAGTTCCTTAAAAATTACTTCCAATTTTTTTACTGTGTTAGTCAATTTTAAATATTAATAATCACTTACACTGTAATTCTGTATAATAAAAAAAATTACCCTAATTTTTTTAATTTAAACTTGAATTAAATTTCAATATGCGTATCGGTATCGGAATCGGTATCGCTGATATTTCTTTTTGAGTATCGGTATCGGTTCGGCAAAAAGATGCATCGGTACATCCCTAATTATTTTTCATGTTCAAATAATTTTAGAGAATTTTTTAAAGCACACAAATCATCTCCCGTATGTATTTGTTAACTAGTTATTTTTATGCAATAACATCATAAGCACCAAAAATTAAAAAAATCATAACTCGCGGGTTTTTGCGATTTACAGACATGTTCTGAGAATCACATGGTTTTAAATCACATTTGATTTTAAAATCAATAGTGGTCCTGCAGACGTTTTTGAAATCATGCACGATAACTTTCTTTCAGAAATGATATTTAATGATCTGAACAATAGAAAAAAGAAGTGAAAAAATATGTGCATGACCATTATTGATTTTAAAATCACATACGATTTAAAAACCATATGATTTTCAGAACATCATTGTTATTCATGGTTTCTTTACAAATCGTCTCTGTATACCTACCCACATTCATGCCTGGTTAAAAAACCTAATGTCTTTCATATATAACTTTTTCGAAAATAAAAATTTGGTTTTAAGCTGTAAAAAATTTCTATGGCTTATGATGTTATTAGGAAAAAAATTCAACAAAAATATTGAAAAGTAAAAAGTCAATTATCGTATAAATCAGAAACTTATTGGAAAATAGCTTAAATCTTTGGAGGGGATGTTGGGATGGCTATAATCAGTAGGAAAAAACTCATAAAACAAGATTTTCAATTCGGGTGGCTTATGATGTTATTACATACAATAAGCCCTTCAATTGAAAATTTTAAAAACCCCCGAAGAAAATAAATGATAACTTCTAAACGACTGCACGAATTTTCTGCAAACATAAATTAGAAGATTTTAGATCAAGTCACATATCAAACAAAACTTACTAAATTAAAATCGATTGACCCGTTTGGGAGCTACAGCGTCAAAGATACAGATACAGATTCAACAGAATACATCTAGAAAAGATGTGATATCTTCTAAATGGCTGGACCGATTCTTTTCAAACATAGCTAAGAACATTCTCAATCAAGTTACCTATCAAACTCAAAAAAGTAAACCAAAATAGGTCTAGCCATTTGATCTGTACGTGGACTTGCACAGACATAGATATACAGACACACACTACAAACTTATAATAGTTCCAGGAGCCTGGTACCAAGATTGCCTACAAAGCAACCACGGCACCTCGCATTTATTTAATTGCCCAAATAGGTCAACATCCCTCCAATCTATTGACCTATGGCTAAGGTCTACTGAGGTGGCAAGGTTCCTCCAACTATCAAAATTTTTTTTGCCCGTTTCATACCTACGGCATCCAAGACACGCTGATGCGGAAGCAAGGAGTTAGAAAAAGAGTAGATAGCTGTGCCTGACCTATTTTCTTCAAAGGTTGCTATTCCTTCAAACAAGATATAAATTTTAAAAATGAAAAATCACGACTGCATGAAAAGCTAAAAGAAAAAAAAAACAAGTCCAGTGTACGGAACACAGCGACTTTTATATCCGGGAACCATTATTGCAAAGATTTGAAGATTCGATTTTTAATGCTTTCCCGTCTGTAAATATCGCTGTGTTCCGCACACCTAACTAGTTTCTTTTTCTTTTAGTTTTTTTACACAGTCGGGTTTTGTTGATTTTTTTAATTTATGTCTTGTTTGTTTAATGTTCTTTTTTTACCTACGCAATCGGGGTTTTTTTGGTTGCGACCAAATTTAAACCGTTTAAGATCCTAACCGGTCATTCGATATTAAAAATCATAAGAGAAACCTACCGCAGTGTAGTGAATAGTGTGCTAGACTGTTATCCGGGGGTCGCAGGTTCGATTCCTGCCAAGACCCTGGGCGTTTCCGCAGAAAAGCCGAAAAAGGCTTAAGCAGTATTTGTGATCGTTTTATAAAAAAAAAATACCTGTCGAATGATATCCATTTTAATATAGTTCGCCTACTTTTTTTTCGTATCCACAAAATGGCGTCTGTTGGCCGCCATATTGAATTTTGGCTACTGTCATATCTTTAGTTACACTCATATATACACACATACATACATACATACATAGCCTGATAAACACAATACCCTTCTTTGCGTCGTACAGTCGGGTAAAAACAAGTATTCAACTACATTTTCGAAAAAGATAACTGGCAACCCTAGAATATATTTTTTGAGGTAAAAATAAACAATATTAAGCGAATGCCAGACAGGTCAATACTCAGCTCAATATACACATGTGTTTGTGTGCATTTGTTTACAAAAAATAGCCACACATATACGGAAGGGATATAATGAAGAATATCAAAATGCTTTTGATTTTCACAAGGCGAATTCAGTAACAGGTAGCCTTATCATCACATATGATCATCAGCTGATTACACCCAATCAGTCAAACTCTATATAAAAAAGAGAAAAACTTTAAACCAAACTGTCAACGTACAAATAAAAATAGTCATACACCTACTTTGTATGTGTGTTGTTTTAATGATAAGGCCACTTGATATTAATTCGCTTTGGATTTTCATAACAACAGCACACAAACACATATTGAGCCTAAAATATTGATCTCTCTAGCACCCGCTTTATAAGCCTTGCCTTTCTAGACAATAGTATCAGACTAATATTCTCCCAGCAAACACACAGTCAAACCTTTGAAATAAGATGGCTTATCATTTGATATCAAGCACAATTCTCAAACATTTTTCAAAGGTTTCTGTTTACCACTTGAATTCAAGTTGATCATGATTTGAATATAAACATTTGACAGTCAGTGTTTTATCAATTTGAGTAGTATTGTTCTCAGTGCTTATTTGCAAATAAAAACGTAAAATGCTGCCAAATACTTTTTATTGTCATTTGTTAAATAACTGAATATTTATCTATATATTAATATATTTATATATTTCTTATTTTTTATTAACCAACATGTGTAAAGGTGGCATCTCAAACTTCTTATTTGCAAATAGTGCGTTAATCAGCAATTGTTCTCATGAGTTAGTAATAGTGCGTTTCCATATGCGTAATTTCGGCCAAAATATTTGATTTGCCCAAATTAAGTAATTTGCGACATGATTTCCCAAAAAATTTTGCATATTGGGATATTATCTCAAATGACAATGTGCTCAAAGTTATGTCGAAAATACCCTATGCAACCCTGCGTTGCTTTTAAAATTACAAACTCTATCCCTGGGTCATACATCAATTGTGATTGACAATTTCGAAAAAATGACTAAAGAACATTTCATTAATTTTTAATGTCAAACTATATATGGAAAAAAATCAATTACAGCTGCTGCGTACACATTATAAAGCAAATGCATTATTAGTCTACGAAAATTCGAACACCAAATCACTCACAAGCTAAATGGAAACACTTCGAAGTAATTTCCAAAATCTACGTAATTTGCTCGTAATGGAAACGTACCATAAGTTACAATAAAAATACATACTTGGCAGCACAAAGTTTTTATTTGCAAATAACCACTGCGTATAAACGTAGTAAATATGACGATCAAACTAATAGTACGTTTCCACTACGAGCAAATTACGTGGGTTTAGGTAAATTACTTCGAAGTGTTTCCACTGAGCTTGTGAGTGATTTGGTGCTCGAATTTTCGTAGTCATATGATGCACTTACTTTATAAGGTGTACGCAGCAGGTGTAATTGAATATTTTCCATATACCTATAGTTTGACATTTAAAATTAATGAAATATTCTTTAGTCGTTTTTTTTTCGAAATTGTCAATCACAATTGATTGATGACCCAGGGATGGAGTTTGTAGTTTTAAAAGCAACGCAGGTTTGCATAGAGTATTTTCGACATAATTTGGAGCAAATTTTAGTCATATGAGATAAATTGCCAATATGAAAAATATGTATATGGGAAATCATTCGCAAATTTTGGCCGAAATTACGTATATGGAAACGCACTATAAGGGACTAATTTTGTAAAACACGCTACGAAATTGAAATTTATATAGGAAACAAAAACAAAATTACTGAAATTTTATAAATTTGTTTTTGTTTTTCATACAAATTTTATAAATTATGAAAGGCAAGGCAAAGCCTGAATTTTTATGCGTTTATTCTGTAAAGAATTTGTATGGAAAACTAGATCAAATTTATAGAATTTGAATAATATTTTCTGTTTCCTATATAAATTTCACTTTCGTGACGTGTTTTAGGAAATTACGCCCTAAGTTATTTATTACAATAATAATTTCCCCTTTTTGTTGAGAATGCTATGTTTTTCAAGTCATTTTCAAACGTTTATGGTTTGAGAAAAGATTTGATTTCAATCATTCTTAATTTCAAATCTTGGTGTTTGTTGGGCTCGTATTACTGCTACTCTGAAGTTTAGTCGCAAAACTTTAGTGACTAAACATAAAAACACATGCAAAGAAAAACATACTAGAAAATGAAATAAAATGAATAGCAGAAAAAGAGAGAACATAAATAAAAGAAGAAACAAAACGAAGAGAGATAATAATGCTAAACTGACAACTAATTGAAACTCTCTCAAATTTTTTGCAAATCATGGGGTATATTACTTTTTCGTTGAAATAAAAATATAAAAGAAAAAAAAACTCGCCAAAAGGAAATTAATGCCAAAATGGATTTGCATGCACACATTCATATGTATGTATGCATGTGTTTATGGATGAATACTAAATTATTTATTTTTATTATAAATACATACTACATAAGTACCTATCACGAGTATTTTAATTTATATTATAAAATCTTTTTTATAGTACATAGATATAGTTTAGCACAAAAAGATAGATTTTTATATATGGTGTGATTTTTTTTATTGAATATACCAACACAAAATTTTGCCAAGTTTTTGATAAGAGTTAATAACACATTCAGCCAGTCAGTCCAGTTTGAATTATTGACAAAAAAATATCAGTAAATATGTAAAAAAATATCCGTATGTATGTAAATAACTAAATGTATGTATGTATGTATTTAAACAGTCCAACATAACGTCATACTTTGTAGTCTACCTTATAGAGGAAGAGTGTGAACAAAGAAATAAAGAAAAATATTTATAATGTGAAAGAGAGAGCTAGTATTAAAACGATGTGATATGCTTTTTGGAAACTTGACAACATTGCATGGTGGATTTCACTAAAAATAACCATTTTAAAAATACAGGCGCTTAACAACACTAGAGTTTTAGAGAAATTTCTTAACAATACTGAAGGAAGTTATAAAATACACTTCTCACTTACATTTTCCCAGTGACAAAATTTTAATCCTTGTAATTTGTATGCTGGTAAATAATCCAATTAAATGTTGAATTTTAATCACAGTTTTAGGCGTATCCTTTTTTAATCTATTAATTATATTTTTTATATTCTATTCTTGTTTTAGGAATCAATTTTTATTTAAACAAAGTATAAAGCATAAGTTTAAAAAAATTTAATTGCACTGCATATTTATTAAATCCAAAAAATGTTATCACAATAATTTATGATGTTTTCAATTCTGTTTTATATTCTTCTATGTATGTACTTTTATTTTTAACTGAGTTTTTTAGATAAAACTTATGATTCACTTTTCCGTTGAAATTTTCTGTAGGTATATATATTTATTTTACACAAAATTTATAAAAAAAATCATTACTTTTTTATTTGTTGGGCACTTAAGTACACTTGACGTGCTTTTTATTGTGTTTGTATTAAATTGATGGTTTGGAAACAATGAAAATTCATATCTATACAGTATTTTTTTATTAAATATATTTCTTCTTTCAACTAAGAAAAAACACCCAAGAGTAAAAATACACAATTAGTAGTGGTAGTATCTATTTAATGATATTTCTTTTCACAACTTTATAACGTGGATTTGATCCTCCAATATGTGAAGTCTCCAAGCACTCGTTTTCGACTAAAATACAAAATTCACATGAAAAGTTGTTGGCTGGCTATCACAAGGCAGCAAATACGACATTAAACACACCACAAATAAAATAAAAAAGAGGAGGTAGCAGTCCGTGACATATACACAACACTAAACACAAAGAAACCACACACATAAGCAGCAAATTCACCACTTTGCTAAGAGTACGTGTTTAAGTTTTAAATAAATAATATCCCATGTACACAAGAAGCAAAAAAAAAAACACTCAACTAATTGTATGCTTAATTAACATGAAAAACTAACAGAATCACAAACTAATAAATAATACGTAATATCAAAAAAAGTAACAACTCAACTCACCATTAATCAACATACATTTATTTCATATGTATGTATGTTTAGCAGAAGGGGAAACAATAATTTACTCCATTTCCATCTTATGTATATGGTACAATAATACATACATACATGTGCATGTAAATATGTAGATATGGATATATTCCCTGCAGACTATTTACAACTAGTTACATTTTGAGACAGTCATATTACTAGTTGTAACGATACTAGTCAAAAAAGGACTGTCATATTACTAGTTGTAATGAAGCTATTACTGATAGTAGTCAAAAACGACGTTTTGGAACAGTCATATATATCACTAGTTGTAATGATACTAGTAATTTAAATTATTTTTTATAAGTTAACATATTTTCTTTCAGGTCTAATGCGGGTGCTAGACTGATCAATATTTTAGCTTCAATAAATGTGCTTGTGTGCGTTCGTTATGAAAATCAAAAACTTTAAAGTGGCTGCTAGACAAATCAATATTTAGGCTTCAATATATGTGTTTGAGTGCGTTTGCTATGAAATTCAAAAGCATTTTGATATTCTTCAATATTTCCCCTCCGTATATGTGCATAAATTTTTTTGTAAACAAACGCACACAAACACAAATATTGAAGCTGAATATTGACTTGTCTAGCAGCCACTTAAGTATCTACAATAAGTAGAAAGTGGATAGAGTATATACAAAATATATGTATGTATATACAAAAGAACTAAAGGGCATAATACACAATCAATCAGCTTGATGTCAGATTCGTGTACATGTGCTTGACGAAAAATCAAAACCAAGTAGATTTTCCATCAAGCGTCGTCGGTGTCACTAATACTAACGAAATTTCACACATACTATTACCCCGCTTGTCAAGCAGGTTGACTGTGTATATGGCCCTTAACTAGTTGGGCTCCTATGACAACCTAATGTAAAATTCGATAGTTCGATGTATGAAAAAAGGACAGATACGCAACTAGTCTGAATTAAAAAGCAACTAATATATTTCTAACCACATACTAGTCATTTTATCTGCAGAGTTACTCAGAGTTTTCGTAGTCGTGACGAAATCGATAAAAAGTGTCAACGCTTGCCATATGTGTTACTTCGTAATTGTTTAATTTCGACTGCGCTTACGACAACCGTAATAGAGGCTATTATTTTATATTGTTTCTTAATATTTGCCAACAACCAAGTCTCTTTTTGAAGAGTGTTGTCTTGATCTTTATCTCACCTTGCAAGTTGCAACTCATTGTCTTAATATTCACAATCAGCAATGCCAACTTTTCCCCTTTCGGGCTAGATTTGGCCAGGTTTTATTCCCCCATAACACAAAAAAAATCTAGCAAATCTTTTCAAAATTGGTTGTTTTCTTAATTTCCTATGCTCGCGAGTATAGGCTGTTTTTTTACCATCAACACACGTACACTGTGTGACACACAGCCACTATTTATTTAGCCGCGAAGCGCATACACAAACAGAGATTAAGATAGTGTATCTTGGGCCACCACTGCTTTAAACGTATCTTTTTTTCATTTTAGCGCCTATTCATATATTACGTAACGCTATTTTTGGAGATTTTACGTAATATGTCCATGTCCATATGAACCAACTTTTGCTTCTGCAACTTTCTAAAATTTTCTTTTAAAGTTGCATTCGTGTCCATATAATGAAATTCTTGCTGCGCAGCTTTTGTTTTTTTTTCATAGAATTAGTTGCTGCTTAATATTATGAAGAAAACAAAAGAGAGTTGCATGTAAATGAAGCAGCGTACCCCTTTCCTATCTTTTCACCTCTCTCTCCCATAAACTCAAAAGTTGACTATTATGGACATAGACTATGTGAATAGCCGTTTGTAGTACCTTTTTCGTAGAATTCGCGCGTTTTGAGTCTCAAAAGTTAGCATCACTGTTCACAATAGTGTGTAGGGTAAAGCGTAGTATGCAGTTCTCACGGAAATTCAGGTTTGGAGTTTTGCATTTATTTCTACACGGAAAAATAATCGTGTAGAATTCTATACAGAATTTTGTTTGCATACACACAAATTTATATATTTCTTAATTTACAACACACAAAAACACTAAAAATTAATTACAATGTACGAAAAACCAGAAATGTAAAAAATTACGTGACCGAACAATTGTCTGAACATTAATTTTTGTTTCAGTTGACGGAAAAAATTCTCTACTTATTGTTATAGCATGCCTGTAATAGACAATAAATGTCAAAATTCCGAGTACTTTTCTTTTGGAACTGCGTACTAGAAACGGAGATTTCTTTAAGAAATTTACCAACCTGAATTTCAGTTAGTTTTTTTTACACATACTTCTTATGGCAGCCTGAATTGCATTCAGTGCCCATGTTCTGTAACTTGTGAGAAGTTCTCGCATCGAGAAAAGTTTAACAATTATAGTAGTCATCCCGTTTTTTGCAGGGTGATTTATAAAATAATTAAATTTAATATATTAAGGTAAACAAAGGAAATGTATGTTTTTTGTTATTCACCTTGTCTTCCATAGGATGATTACAATTTACTCGCATTGAAAAGTTTTCACATTAGTTACAGAACATGGGTACAGAGCTGCATACTACGCTTAACCAAATAAATATTTACTAACTTATCTATATACATATTGACAAAAAAGCACAAGTAAGTCTATGTCCATACGAGTCAAACCTGCGCAACTTTTGAGCTTATGGGCAGGGTTGTCAGATTTTTTCCGACCTATTTCGCCAAATTGATTTTAAAAATCGCCAAAAGTCGACCAAAATCAATTTTATGTACTTTTTCTTACTTATATATTTGATAATAAATCTGGTTCTATATAACACTTTTTTAATATCAATTTTTATAATATAATCGTGTAAAAATTTAGCAGAAAATCGCCAAAAGTAGAAATAAAATCGCCAAAAATTATTTCTTGTAAATTTTTCTCAACCAAATTCAAAAGCCATTAATGACTATAATTAATATAAGGAAAACCATCAAAATCATATTGTTTTAATTTCTCTCAAACGAGTTTTGGTGGGATTTATTTTTGAAAATACTCCTTCAACAAATTTATTTTTCTGAATTACAAAAATTTTTAAGATTAATTTTGTTAAAAAAAATATCCATAAAAATCGCCAAAAAATTTATTTATCGCCAGAAAAATCGCCATGTCGCCAAATCAAAAATTTAGACGCCAAGCAAGTTGAAAGGGAAGGGAAGGGGTACTCTCCCAGTGGTAAAAATACCCATTACGTAATCGCTGATATAAGCAATTCTTAGCAGCTGCTAGCGATGACGCTTTGGCTTATTTTCCCACTTAGATTTAACAGAAGCGTCTCATAGGCTGTTTAATCGATGAGCTCTCGCTTAAAATGTAATCTACGATATCTGTACCTGTCGGTACTGTGCGTTTACAGCATAAGTGGAACTGTAAGCGAGTTTGTTTTTTCAATATAGCCCAAAAGTAGGCCACAATATTTTACTTTGTACATATAAGGGATAAATTCCATGAAATACAACGAAATTCTCACATACACAATGCAAAATAATCGAAGCAATTATTAGTAAATGACATATTAGATTACACGTATATTACAATCTAAGTACTTAGGTTGCTCGCTTAGAACGTCATCCTGACATCATCGATTATTATCTAGGTACTTCGCTTCATTTACCACTGGGCTGCTTCATGTGCATGCAACTCTCTCTTGTTTTTCTCTTCGTAATATTAAGTTTTAGTCTATACGTATCAACTTTTGCTGCTGCAACTTTTATTTTCTAGTGAGAAAGTGAGAGGGGAATACATAAGGGATATATTTCTATTTCATCACCCTCACGCAAAAAAAAAGTTGCAACAGCAAAAGTTGATTCATATAGAAAACAAAAGCTGCACAGCAAGAATTTCATTGTATGGACACGAATGCAACTTCAAAAGAAAATTGCAGAAGCAAATGTTTGCTTATATGGACATGGGCTAAAGAAAACAAAATACACATCTACGCTTCTACACACATACATATGTAGATACACACCTACATACAATGTATGCATATTGAAAATGTATTACGAAGTTAAAAAATTCATTCTGAAAATTTATTACATTGTGCAACGAAGGGGTGTAGAGGGTTAAAAAAGGTAGAAAATGGCGCAACGTATATTCCAGCAGCACTCCTGCCAATCTTTAAGGAAGCCATACACGTTGCGACCGGTGGTAAAACTTGAGTAGGTTGTACACGAAATTGCAAAGTATGTGGGCTCGTTGTATTAAGTCCATTTCCATACGAGTCAAATTTTGCTGCGCAACTTTTGAGCTTATGCGAGAGAGAGGTGAGAAGATTGGGAAGGGGTACACTGATTCATGTACATGCAACTCTCTTTTGTTTTCCTGATCGTAATATTAAACAACAACAAGTTCTATGTACAGCAAAAATTTCATTGTACGAATGCAACTTCAAAAGAAAATTTAAGAAAGTTGCAGAAGCCAAAGTTGACTGTTATGGAAACGGACAATGTTGTACAATACTGTCGCAACGTTTGTGTGCTCGTCGCATATTTTATGTAATATACGTGTTTCGTATTGTTGTGACCACCTTGCAGTAAACATTGAATGTGAGTATTATTTGCGGACAACATAAAATGGAAGATGTGTACTTGGTGACAACATGGTTGCAAAATGAAGTTGTGCATAAGATCTCACACTAATTTCTATCGTTTGTGCGACGCGACTACTAGCTGAGTTATACAAACGGTCGCAAAGTGTATGGCTTACATTATACCTAGAGTGAGTAAAGAAACTAAAGGAGATTAAATAGAGTTTTAAGACAAGTATGTAGGTATGTACATCTAAATGTGAGCACAAAATATCAGTTTGTGAAGTTTTGATAATACATATACATATGTACATTATTGAATTGTTCTCTTCTTTAATTGCTTTTGATTTTATGATAACATTAAAAATTGTTATTCCCTTTTATGAAAAGCACATAACAATAACGATAAACGTCATTGTTTATTGTTGTGTCAAAGCTAATTTCAATTTTTTTTAATAGATAAGTAGTATTTTTAATACTTTTTAGAATTACAATTACAGTATTGTTAATAATCTCATTTTAAATTAGGGATGTAACGAATACCGACACCGATACCGATATATCGGCGATACTTCAGATTTTCCGATACATCGGTATCGGCGATATTTTACTGCCGATACGACGATGCTTTTAAACATTTTTTCAGAGTTTTTTTTTTAACAAATAATTTATTTTTGTTCGATTTTACCATGAACTAAATACACTTCGTTATTTTTTAAATTTTATTAATATCAATTTTAAAAATTAATAATATTTTATGCTGTTATTTTGTAAAAAAAAATTATTTATTTTTTGTTAATTTTACCATGAATTCAAATTCAAGCCGTTGTTTTTTAAATCTTATTCCAGAAAAAAAGAGATACTCCAAAGAAGTCATGAAAATGTAGAATTCGCGATCTGGAAGTATTGCAAATTTTGATAATTTCTAATTAGTTTTACATATCCTTGCCCTTGCAACAAGTTCTGTTTTTCGATTACCAATCACCGAATTGGAAGAGATGCTCGGACAAATTTCTTTTTCGGTGTTCTATAATGATTTTTCCTTGAGGAAAAAGGATAAAAAAGTACCCATTTTCACAATTTTTTTATGCGAATTTAAACTCAGAACTGTATTTTCATGTAAATTTAAGTGAATAAATATAAACTTAGAAGTCTTTTAATAATTAAGCTATTAAGTTATTTAGATGAATATTACTTGATAAATGTCCTTTAAAAAAATCGATTTATTAAAAAGCATGGCGAGTATTTTTTCAAATTATAAAGGAATTAAACAATTTTTCTTGCTTTTCTACTAATTATCTGCATATTTTTAATATAGATTTGTTGGAAGCAAAGAAAATGTAGCTCCTTAAAAATTACTTCCAATGTTTTATCAATTTTAAATATTCTCTCTTATAATGTAATTTTGTATAATAAAAAATTGCACTTGAGTTTTGTTAATCTAAACTTGAACTCAATTTCAATATTCGTATCGGTATCGGAATCGGTATCGGCGATATTTATTTTTAAATATCGGTATCGGTATCGGATCGGTAAAACGGCCTATCGTTACTTCCCTAATTATAAGTTAACTATAGTTAACTTTTCATAGTAACTAAGAGCTAGGACTGACCCAAAAATCAATACCTTAGCTGGTTGGTCAGCGCGTTGACTTTAAAACATGTGATAAATAGTTCGAAGCCCAGCAACATTTTTTTGCAAATGTACTAACTACCAGGTGACTTAAATAAAGTTAACTTTAAGTTAGTTGAAAAGTAGTGTAGATTACAATTGAATACCTTCGAGGACATCGCAATGTTAAAATATCCCAAGTGCCAGTCAGCACTAGTTGCGAAATAGTCAGCTTAAAGTTAACTTATTATGTGTAAAAATTTTTTGGAAACAAACGCACACAAACACATACATACATATATTGGAACTAAATATTGATCTGTCTAGCAGCCGCTTAAATATATATCAGAGATGACCTCAATTACAAGACAATTTAACAAAAAGACGCATATCAAACAAAACATTCACACAAAAGTTAAATAGAAACTCAATAGCTTTACAAATTGAGTGGAAAAAACTAATGCTAAAGTAGAAAAACTTTAATTTACGACGATTACAACACACACATTGATATTTCGAATAAGCAGAAAAACGAGAAAAAATTAAACACAACACAACAACTGTAGGTGAGTTACTTCTTAGTACCAATGTTGCCAGTTTAGCCATTTTCCGGCTAGATCTAGCGGTTTTCTTTTCATCTAGCAATAAAAAAATGGTGGCTAGATTTTATCTAGCCGGGAGATCTAGCCATTTTTTTTCTCCCTAGCCATTTTTTTGTTCCTAGCCTTTTTTTATTTCCAGTTTTGTAAAATTTTTTTCTGAAAATTTTTTGGTGTTTTTTGTATTAAATCTGTTCTTATTACTTTGATATGGATTTGCCTTTTATACTTTAAAATTTAACAATGTCATTAACATCAAATGACAGTTTTGTAATAAATTTTGATCATGATAAATGTCAAATCGTTATCAAGATAAAAATTTATCAGGTATAGACTGCATTTATTAGTGTTCTTGCAGTGTCTTGACAATTTTGTCAGAGTTCAAGCTCTGAGGCATAGTCCACAAACGGCGTGCAAAGGATGCAGTGGACTATAAGCGAATTATACTGTAAAGCGGGTGCTAGACAGATCAATATTTAGCTTCAATATGTATATGTGTTTGTGTGCATTTCTTTACAAAAAATTGTTACACATACGGAGGGGAAATATTGAAGAATATCAAAATGCTTTTGATTTTCATAACAAATGCACACAAGTACATATATTGAAGCAGCAACTTAAAAGCTAAATGCTTCAAGCACATGCATATACATATTATAATGGGTGTTTTTTATTGAGGTATAGAACTTTAAGTTGGCATCACTTTTTTAACTGGCGGCCATTTTGTCAGCTGTCAAGTGATTAATATTTAGTTTGGTTTGCCATTTCATCATGAACAGGTTGACAAAAGAACAACGCTTGCAAATCGTGCAAATTTATTTCGAAAATAATGGTTCAGTTCGCGAAGTTTACCGCAAGCTCCGTCCATTTTATGGTCGACATAATCGTCCATCAGAGCATTTAATTCGGTTAACCATGGATCGTTTTCGCACTACGTTTGCTCTATGTGATAATACGCATCCGCAGAGACGTCGAACAGTGCGCACCGAAGAAACAATTGCCGCTGTAGAGCAAAGTGTTGAAGAGGACCCGAATGAATCGATTCGCCACCGTGCACAGCAATTGGAGCTTTGTCCATCAACTTTATGGAAGATTTTGCGCAAAGAATTGGATGGCATGAATGTGGATGAGTTGTGGTTCCAACAAGACGGCGCTACATGCCACACAGCGCACGTCACAATCGATTTATTGAAGGAAACATTCGATGAGCGCATAATTTCGCGGAATGGACCTGTCAATTGGCCACCAAGATCGTGTGATTTGACACCATTGGATTATTTTCTTTAGGGATATGTGAAGTCGCTCGTCTACGCCAACAAACCAGAAACGTTAGGGGACTTGGAAGCCAACATTCGTGGCGTTATTGCCCCATATGCTCGAAAAAGTGGTTGAAAATTGGACCTGTAGAATTGGCTTTATTCGAGCCAGCCGCGGCGGCCACATGCCCGAAATCATATTTAAACATTAATGGCATAAAATTATCCTTCCAATAAAGCCAAATTGATGGACATTAAAACGATTTTCTTGTGTTTTATTTCAATTCGAAGTTCTATACCTCTAAAAAAAACACCCGTTACTACCGCAATCTTACATACTTATGTATGTCCCCTTTCGCACTAGGAAAGTTTACTTTGTCACGGTTCAGATATGAAAGTTTTCTTTCAGAAAGTCTGAGTATTTAGGTGAGAGGGGAGAGAAGAATGGGAATTTAAAATTCCCTTTTGTTTTGTAATTCGTAATGGCCAAGCTGATGCTGGCTGCAGCTTAATTTTACATTTTCTTTTAAAATTAATTGAAAAAATTTCAATGTGTAGACATGAATGAAAGTTTAAAAGAGAATTAAAGAAATTTTCTGAAAGAAAACTTTCATAGTCTGAACCGAGACTAAGATAAAGTATTTTTAATTTTACTTCAAACTTTCTTTCATTTCAGCACACGTAAAGTTTACTTTGATAATTTGCTGTTATTTTGCTGTTATTTATGAAACTATGTATGTATAAACGACGAACGAAAAACAAAGCAACTTTGCGAGAACACCAATGTCTGCACTCACCCCAATTCTTTTTTCCCCTTTACACCTACAAAGTCAAGACTGCAAAGCAGAGTTCGAGTTTGCGCACACCTTTTCTCACAAGCGTATTAAAAATGCGCACAAGCGTAAGGGTCAGGCGAAAAAAGGAGACATTGGTTAGCGCAGCGCAAGCGCCTTCGATTTATTAGCGTCGCTCTGCGCAATGCGCGTTTATTATTTTTTTGTCTAGAGCTTTGCGCTTTGCATGGCGAATATTGAGAAAACATAATCTCTCGTAGTGACGTCATTTTCAGGCATTTGGATTTGTAGCATTATATCGTTCTTCTTTACTTTTTATTCTTGATGCCATACAATGATGCCCCTAGAGGGGTCAAACTTCCGGACCGGAACGGGATATATGAACCACATTACCGACCCAACTTCCGGTCAAAACCGGAAATATGAACTGTACTACCGACCCCATTTTCGGTCCATCTTCTAAACCGGAGATGTGAGCTGCACTACCTACCCAGCTTCCGGTCCAGACCAAAAACCTGCTATGTGAACTGCACTACCGACCCAATTTCCTGTCCAGTCCCCAAACCGGAAGTGTGAACTGCACTACCGACCCAGCTTCCGGTATAGACCGGAAATGTGAACTGCACTACCGACACAATTTCCGGTCCAGCCCCTGAACCGGAAGTGCCATACGGAGATTTAAAAAAACTACGAAGTCATGTAACATCCATGGAAATAAACCCATTGCTTTTTAAAAATTTTTACTACTGTAAATTCGGCATGCTCTTTTGGCTCTTTTTGCGCATTGCGCAAACAAAAAGCGCAGCGCAAAAAAGCGCAATGGAAAATGCTCCTTTTTGCGCTTGCTCCTTTTATGCGCATCGCGAAAATATTGGCACGACACAAGCGCAGCAATAAATTGGGTCCGCTCTTTGCGTAAAGAGCAAAAAGACCGGCGCTGTTATTTCGTACTCTGCTGCAAAATAAACTTCCTTAGTGCGAAAGGGGACTATATGAGTTATGTAAGATATACACGTTTCGACCATGTTTGTTGCACAAACGATGCAATTTATCGCGCGATCTCACGCACAACTTCATTTTGCAACCAAGTTGTGACCATGATACAATAATACAGGTACATGCATTAGAAACATTTTGTCATCTAGCTTGTCAAATGTTCATGTGGCTTGTCAAAAATTACATACTGAGCAAAAACAAAAATCGTTGCACACCCAACCAAACACGTACATACAAAACACAGCTGACGAGAATTTTAGCTAATGCATGTACCTGTATAATTGTATCATGGTTGTGACCAAGTAAAAATCTTCGATTTTATGTTGTTCGCAAATGATACTCACATGCAACGTTTACTACAAAGTGGTCACAAGAATAGTAAACACGTACTAGTGTAGCCAACGGTCGGGTCGACTCAATCGACCACATTCTCGAAATATTCCCCCTTATCGTGGTTGGCGAAATTCAGGCGTTTTGTACTATATTAAAGAAAAATGTTGCTTATTTTCTTTAAACTACTACAAGTTGTCGAAAAACGCCAACCACGATAAAGCTAATGCTAGACAGGTCAATATTTAGGCTTCAATATATGTATGTGTTTGTGTGCGTTTGTTATGAAAATCAAAAGCATTTTGATATTCTTCAATATTTCCTCTCCGTATATGTAAACAAACGCAAACAAACACATATATTGAAGCTGAATATTGATGTGCTTAGCAGCCACTTAAGGCCCATTAAAAAAAATTAAAATACAGTGGTATCTCGGTTGAACGAACGATATAATGTCAGGCCGATCCGTTAAATCGAAAAGTTCGTAAAATCCGGTACTCTTATATTCTTTACTTTTATCATAAAAAAATACATTCTTTTGATTCACAATTATATATATTTTCTATTTACGTACAGTAAACAAAAAATTTTATGTTTACTTTACAAAAACGTATAAAAATTACACAACATGCCACAAAATAAAAAACAAAACCTGTTTTTGAAGAGAATAAACAAATTTGTCAATTTGAGCGTTCGTTAAATCGAAAATTCATTAAACTGAGTAGGTATTCGTTAATTTTTATATTGTTTGTGTATGTGCTTCGCGGCTTTATAGATAGGCGGTGTGTCTTATACACGGTATACGTGTGTTGATGGTAAAAACACAGCCTGTACTCGCGAGTTAGGAAATTCAGTCTGGTTTAAGTAAATTTAAAAACTCTAAAATTTCGTACTTTTTGCTGTTTTGTTTATTTACCTTTTAAATCACATGTTCATGCTTACTGGTTTTATTGGAAAAATTTATAGGTATGTACCTACAGTAAAAAATTGTAAATAGGTATTCGAACGCAGCTATTAACAGTTTTGATTTTGTTTTGCACACTAACCAAATCAGCCGTTATGTTATAGACAATGAGAAAGATCTAGGCTTACTTACTTCATTAAAAAATAATAAAAACCAGTACAAATTTTCGATTACACCTACGTTTTTGATTTATGAAAATCGTGTAGGTACCTACTTGATGACACGTTATTTTTAATTTTTGTTAGGTACTTATAAAATCTTTCAACACAGATGCATAAAATTTTGTTGAGACATGTAGTTTCATCAAAAGAATTACATATAATCAATAAAAACGCGTTTTTCAACTTTTTGATGATACGTTATTTTGCATTTTAGGTGACGATACATATATGCATACATACATAGGTATGCACGTACAAAGAAAACCCCAAGAACATACAAAAAAAGATTAGTGTAAAAAAAACAAACTACAAAATCAACATAGAAAAACATAAAAGCAGAACAATGCAATTTAAAATGCATTTCTCAGTAAATTTTATAGTCACTCAATTTTGTGTTGAGAAAAGCCAACTTTTAGCAGGCGAAGTGGTGAAAATCGCTTTGAAAGAGAATAAAATGTAGGAGAAACTCAATAGAGTTGAGTGGAGATTGTTTTTTTTATTGAAATGCGTAGTTTTTTATGATGAAATAATATAACAAAGCATGAAATACCTACATAACATTGAAACAAAACAAAAGAACTCCTACAGCGAGTGCCAGACGAATCAATATTCAGGTTATATATACTCCATACGTACATATGTTTTGCGTGCGTTTGCATGAAAATCAACAGCATTTTGATATTCTTCAATATTTCCCCTACATACATATGTATGTGTGTACATAACAATTTTTTGTAAACAAGGGCATACAAACATATATATGTATACTGAAGCTGAAAATTGATGTGGCTAGCACCCACTTAAAGTTATAAAAACACAAGCCATGACGAAAAATTAAACAAAACTCATGCTCAGACACAAAGAGGAAAAGTGTTTTTTATACATACATACACATCAATTGAATGAGGTTGAATCGAGGTGAACTAATTAAAAAACACAACAAAGAAAATTCTCTTACACTTTTATTGCGTGTTGAGAATTTGAATGAGCATTTTCTACACACTACAAAATAGAAGCGTTGAATTTCAAACAAAGAAGGGGAAACTGCCATTATCAGTGTTGCCACCTTTTCCGAAAAATATCGCTAAAAGCTAGCAAATAGCTACATATATAATATATATATATTATATATAAAACATTTTCAAAAATGTAGCGATAAATCGCTAAAAACTAATTTAAAATTTCTTATTTAAAAATTCCTCAAAAAAGGCATGTTGTCCTCTATTAAACACTTTTGACGCCAATATGAGGGACTATGTCTTTCGTCTTGCCCTCAATCCAACTTTCTTGAGGACAATATGAGCAACAATGTCTTACAGTTTCTCTTCAGTAACACTGTGGAGCGACAATGTCTTAATTGCTGTCCTCAATCCAACGTTGTTGAGGACAATATGAGCGACAATGTCTTGCATTTTGTCTTCAATCAAGTAAATGAATGTTGGCCTCTTGATGTCGATATTTTAGGTGGCGCTGCAGCAGGGTGTTAAGCAGGAAAGCTTATAAACATGCAGCCTCAGTTCGAATCCCAGATAAATTAGTCAATAATTTAAATGAAACGAAAACAAACAGATACCTATGCAAAAAGTTAGATTTTTGTGTTAGATATTAATGAAAGTGCGTTCTATGATTAAATAGGCGACATTGTCGCTACGTACTCGTTGGGGGCAATATAAACGACATTGTAGCCTACATAGAAATTGACGATATAATAGGCGCAAATTGTCGCTTTTTTAATCAGGCGACATTTTCACTTATATAAATATTGACGACAAAGTAGGTGGCAATGACGCCCACGTATTCACACTAGTATTATGGGAACGACAATCGGAGCGACATTGTCGCTCATTGAATCGTACACGATTTTCACGACACTTGTTCGAAAACTTCTTTGATGATTTGTTCCGATTCTCCGACATTTGTCGTCGAGGATTTAACATTGTCATGCAGCCGACATTGATGATTTCTTAACGGCGTGGCCAACTGGGCACTTATCGAAATTATACGTACATACATATGCATGTGTATTACATATGATTGCAATAACTAAAAACACTGCGAATAGTATACAGCCGTGTCACAGATTCCGTTTTGATTCCGTAGTTGTCATTCCGAAAAAGTGAATTTTTGGTGCTTTACATTCCGTTGATTTTGTATTTCGATTTTAAAATGATGAAATTGTTTTACCTTGAGGCGTTTGCTTACTTTTATTTTTATGCCAGGCATACACTACACAAGTTCAGTGCTCAAGTCTGGCACTGCATAAACGAAACTTGTGATATACACTATACAAGTAAACTGTGCAGTTTTTTATGTTAAAGCTACAGCGAAGAAGACAACATGTGCTAATACAGCGCTATTTTATTACTTGCTATACAAATAAAAGGAAAACAAAGACAAAAAATTCACTTTTTTAAATTAATTTTTCGTAGACTTCGACTTTTATGATTTTCTTGCTGTAATCGGTGCTTTCAGCATGCCATAATGCAAACGATTCTCCGCATAATTCTACAAACTTTGTCCAGAACATATTTTCTGCGCTATTTTTTGTTTTTAACTCTTCAAAAAACGCGACACAACTGAGCGTTTGCAACATACACTACACAAGTCTCATGTACAGTTTTAGAAACTTGAGCAAATATCCAAATAGTTTTGATTTTTACTCAGTTCACTGCGTAAATACACTACACAAACGCACTGTACAGTGCCAGACTTGTGCAGTGAACTTGTGTAGTGTATGTCCGGCATTAGAAGCAAAACTTACATTAAGCTTTTTATTAACATTGAAAGTTTACACACAGAAAATTTTCAATGTAAAATCGCCTAAAGTCAGGCTAATTTAACATTTTTCGGTAGCGATTTTGCTTCATAGTTGTTTCATGTTCATTCAACATTATTTACTACAATCTTGAAAGAACATTTTTTATTTTGAAATAACTATATTTCATGTTGATTTAATATTCCGGTACAGTTAAATCAAAATGAAGTTGATACTGAAATAATACCATGATTCTTCGTATGCATCATAGTTATTTCGAGTTAAAACAACGTGAATTTGATATTGGAAAAACACGAAGAATGATGTTGATTCAAAGTCATTTCAATTTTAAGCAACTTGAATTTGTATTGAAACAATACAAAGAACACAAAGCGTATTAATAACAAGTGGCCGCATTAGAGCAACAACAACTGGCAAAAACCAATCTGTCATATTAAATGCATACATAAAAAGTTGTTGTTTAGTTTTTTTACTTAGAGTTTGACACTTTGGTTCAGTCAGCTGATGATCATTTTTAATAATAGGGCCACCTGGTATCAATTCGCCTTGGCACAACAGTGGATTCCCAGAAAACACAGAAATACTCCACATGTATTGCCAAACGTATTGCTTGGATGAAAAATATTATTGCGGCAGTAATCGATTTCGTATTGCGGAAGATACTTCCTTCGGCAAGAAACGTGCCCCGACGGCAATACTCCTACGCAATACAAAAGTGATTCTTCTAGATGATAAACTAGCATTATCGCCAGATAACCACATATTAGAATATAGGAAGATATCCCCAAAATATTATTAGAAAGATAAAAAAACGATTTTGCATTGCAAAAATATTTATTTATAAACATAGATTTTTTGGATTAAATCTTTTCTCATTTTCTGTGAAAACTTCATACATAAATTTTGCAGCTTGCCTTTTCTCGAATAGCTTTAAAATTAATTTTTGTGGAGCTTACGCCCTTTTTTGTATATTTTTTGAAATAAAATATAAACTAAAGTAAATTAAAAATTAAAATTAATTTGGGAATATTGCTAAACTATTGTCTAAGGGGATATCTTCCAATTTTTTGCAGGGTTGTAAGAGTGAACAAGGCAAATACACATCAACACACTTAAACCACAAATTAATTCTTGTAAATTTATTTGACGCTCATAAAAGTATGCACATTTTTTAGTGTTTACTGCAGATGAAGTTAGTAGAAAAGTCTTTGTCAATTCCACTTTGAAATTTAAGTGGTTTGATTACGAAAAAAAATTTTCGTTTTCTGAAGAAGCAACTTACGGAATTGAAACCACTTCCGATCGGAATGGTATTCTGTGAGAAGGCTGATAGTCATTGTTTAATTTTAAGCCCCTTTAAGCAGTTTTGCCGGAAGAAGAGACGAAAAATTGGTGTATCCCAGTCACTCGATATGAAAATACTGAGGACTTACAATTTGATTTGGGTATAATCTCAAAGTGCAACTTATGTATATAGTCTACTACTTGCAACAATGAATTTTATACCAGTTATATTCTCTAATAACTCCTGTTTGAACAGATTTTATTTCTTCAAATAAAGATATCAAGAGTTTTCGAACAAGTTTTTGAATATAATGGGTTCAATATTAATAAACCGGAAAAAATTTAATTTTTTTAACGTACAGATTGGAAAAAGTCCTTTTTATGTTGTAGGGGTACTGAGGTATTTTGAGAATGAAAAAGTACTAAAAATAGTACAATAGTACTGAACTTTCCGTCACTGGCGCATATCGATATGTGCTAGTTCGATCAAACAAATATGTGGGAGGTGTTGGTATAAAGAAGCATGTGCATAAGCCAGGGTTGTCAGATATGGCGATTTCTCGCCAAACCACATTTGAAAAGTTTTCAAAACTCGTATCCTTACACTCTCCCTGCAGATAACGCGACTAGACCATACACGCACGTAAAGTATACTCCATAGAGGACTAGTCCAAAAGTGACCCAAATGTATGGAGAAAATATGGTCGATTTGACATTACGATGTGTTAGGGCTGAACTATATAACCAAACTTTGCACTACATCGGAGTAGTCTCAAAACTACTGCATGTCACCAATTGATGGACCACTCAAGTGTTCGTGTTGAAATTGTTAAAACACGTGCACTTGTCGCTTAACTACAAACTCTTGTTTGCGAATGACATGATCCATGTCTGCATTACATCGGACTAGTCGTAAAACTACTCTATGTCACTATTCGATGCAGCAGTGAGATGTTCGTGTTTTAACGATTACACTCGTTACAACACAAACAATTGTCGGTTAACTAGAAGCTGTTGTTTGCAAATGACATGGTCCATGCATGGCTGCATGGAGTAACTACTATGCAGTAACTACTCCATTTCAGCTAAAATGGACCACGTAGTCCAATATTATCTGTAGGACTCAAACAAGAAATGAGAATGACAATACACAAGCATAAAAACACAAAATTTATACAAACGTACAACAAACACAACAACAAAAATTTTTATTCGATTTGAATCCGTTTAGTTTTTTTTTACAACCTTTTATCTAAAGATCTACTGATGAGTTGACATTAGCAACCAACGAAATGCCGGCATATAGATTAGCTAACCACATAATATCAATTAGGCTTTTTTTGCACATAAATTCTTGAGAGTATCTCGAATAAATACATTTTAAAAATAATTTTAGTTTATTTTTATATTTCAAATATATATTTTTAACAAGGAAAAATGTTTACGAAAGTTTCGTATATTCTACGAAAGCTTTTTTTCGTAAAATGTTTCATTGATTATTTTCAGTGTATATTTAGGCTCAGAATATTTCCTTCAAGCAATAACTACCCAGTGGTAAATAAAACGAAGTACCTAGATAATAATCAATGATGTCAGGATGACGTTCTAAGCGAGCAATCTAAGTACACAGAAAAAAAGGAATGTAAAATCCACATGCCGCAATTTTGATTGGAAATCATATTAAATTTACAAGAAATATTTTGTCGTTTGAGTGTGTTAGTATTTATTTGCTTTGTTCATTGCTACAATTCGCTGTTCTGCTTAGTTGTTTATTCTTACATGTGTCGCCTATGTAGACGACAAAAAACCAATTACCAGCGAAAATTTGTTGCTGCTGGTTTAAAATTACCATTGTTTCATATTAATTTTAAACGAAAAAATATTAATCTAACCTTAAATCACCGTTAAAACAATTTTGTTATAAACGTTAAGTTTCATTTTCAATCGACATGACTATAACTTTAACTTCAAATAAGTTGTATGTTAAATAATCATTTAAATCATGTTGAATTAAAATGCAATGCATTTTACATACGATGGTATTTATTTAGTGTATAAGTAAAGAAAAGTTTAAAGTTGTTGTGGCTGCAGTGGTTAGCGCGTGGACTATCATGCAGGTGGCACGAGTTCAAATCTTGGCTGGGGCAGTCAGCTACAACGAAAAGTTTTCTGATGACTATCACGTAAGTAAAATAATTTATAAAATAGCTACATTAAAGTCATGTTGTTTCAGCTTGATATAACTTTAATTCAACATGATTCTTTGTGTTGTTTCAATATGAAGTTCACGTTGTTTCAACTTTAAATAAGTTTGATTCAGCATGATTCTTCGTGTTGTTCCAATATCAAATTCACGTTGTTTTAACTCGAAATTACTTCGATTCAATATAATTTTTTGTATTATTTGAGTAGCAACTTCATTTTGATTTAACTGTACTGGAATATTAAATTAACATGAAATATAGTTATTTCAAAAGGAAAAATTTTCTTTCAAGATTATTGTAAATCATGTTGATTTAACATGAAACACCTATGAAGCAAAATCAGTACCGAAAAATGTTAAATTAACCTCGTTTTCGACGATTTTGCATGGAAATTTTTCTGTGTGTACTTTGATTGTAATTTACGTGTATGTCAGAATTTCGTTGTATTTCATAGAATTTATCCCTTATATGTACAAAGTAAAAAATCGTGGCTTACTTTTTGGAGTTATTTTTAACAACAAGCTCGCTTACAGTTCCACTTATTATGTAATCACACAGTAGCGACACGTACTGACATCATAGCTTACTTTTTAATCGAGTGCGCACCGATTAAACAGCCTATAACACGCTTATGTTAAATCTAAATTGGAAAATAAGACAAAGCATCAGCATAAGCTGCTACTAAATATTGCTTAAATCAGCGATTACGTAATGGGTATTTATAATGAAGTTATAGCTCCAAAGCTGAATCATGATACGAAAACAATTTATTTACTATATTTTTCCACACTACAACAAAACGTAAAATATAATCAACTAATCTTCTTTAAAAGACAAATATTAACAGCAGCAGCTGTGTGAGCATTACTATTTGAGTCATGTTGTGGTAGTCGCATGGGGAATTTCTTCGTTTGAGGTCCTTAAAATGACACCCCCTACACTGTTGTTAATGAAATAGACAAATTATCATACGAGTGGGAAATATAAAAACAGAAATTGGGAATCATTTATTATATGTTTCATACTTCACTAATACTAAGCAAGTAAGCTTATTAAAAACAAAAATTGTACTTGTTGACTCAAACAATCATTGACTTATGTACACAGAAAAAAATAGACAAGAATTATATTCAATAAAACCATGTTATTAAAAAATATGAATTTCAATAAGATTTATCTTTAACATAATAAAATATTTCGTTGTAAGTATTTCTTTTCCATGCCGGTTATTTCTTTTCTTTTTATACATAAGTACTTAAAACAAGTTGTATCCCATAAAAAAATAAATGGGATATGGCTCAGCTAGAGAGTGTATGCTTTACGTCCGGAAAGCCCGGGTTCGTATTCCAGCCATGTCAACATTTTTTTAATTTATATATATATTTTTATTTTGAAATAATTTTGTTATCAATATAGGGGAATTCTTTATCACAGGAAATTTGAAAAAAAAATTATTGAATACCGGGATTTTTGTTATCAAAAACGAAACTTATTTTTTTATGTATACATAAAAACAACCAATTGAATATTTGTCATCTTCAAAGCGTATTAATACCAAGTGAACCTTATCGTTACAACAACATATGTACATACAAATTTGTTGAAGAATTAGTTTTATTTGTACGTTGACATTTCGGCTAAGTTTTATTCTATTTTATATGGAGTTTAACGGATGGGGGGGGGGGGGGGGCGGTGAGTCAGCTCGTCGTACCGAAGTTATCTTCACGTATATCACAAAATCAAAAAAAACGAGATAAGACCGATTCCTATGGTAAATTTAAAAGATATATCGATCTGCCCAATCACCAGGTGTCTATCTCTTATGTTTTTCGAGATATTACGAAGCCATTTTATTCTATATCGACGGCCTACATTCAAAGGCCTCTATATTCGATTTTGAGGAAAATCACTTTTAGATGGCAAAGTATTGCGTTAAATAAGCCGCATCTATGGTATAAATTTAAAAGTAATAAAATGTTATTTTTCAATTTTATCGTAATTTTTTATTTCTCTAACGCAGATAACTTTTTACGAAGGCAAAATTATCTATCTCATAATATATTATTTAAATAAACTCAATTTTAATTCAAATCATCTGATTTTTTTTTGATAATCTTGTATGATTAAAACTTGCTCAAATTGTAAGGAATGTCAAGACCTCGGGAAACATCGCGAAAATTACGAAAATTCGCAATAACTTGCTTAGCGATTATGTCACAGAATACCATTCCGATCGGAAGTGGTTTCAATTCCGGAAGTTGCTTCTTCAGAAAACGAAAAACTATAATTTTCTTCGTAATCAAACCACTTTTAAATTTCAAAGCGGAATTGACAAACACTTTTCTGCTAACTTCTTTTGCACTAAATACTTAAAAGCGTGCATACTTTTAGGAGCGGGAAATAAATATTTGGTCACATGCTTTTCATGTGAGATTTGTTTCTAAAAACAAACGCCTCAAGGTATAAAAACAATATCATTGTAAAATCGAAATACAAAATAAACGGAATCTAAAGCAGCAAAAATTAACTTTTTTGGAATGACAACTACGGAATCAAAACGGAATCTGTGACATGAAAGATTAAAGTGTTACGATCGATTAAAAGACCCAAAAAGTAAGAAAACTATAAACTTTAGAAAATTACGCCTATAGCGAAAAATTGCAATAATTTAAACAAGCCATAATTTTGATTTAAAATCTTCACAACTGCAAAGAATAACAAGATTACACACAATATTAAGTCGTAAAATATATTATAGAAGAGAGATTTTAAAATAACATATCAATGAACGAAGTAAACAGTTTTTATGCTCTTCTGAAAAGTTGTGATTTTTAATATAGAGGGTTTTGAAATTAGGCCGTCGATAAACACTTTTGAGTAAAATTTAATGCGTTATAATACCGTATGTAACATTAGGGGTGGAATAGCGCACGACTTTTTGATTTCGATACGCTAGAGCCCCATAATTTATGAGGTTTGGATAAAAAATGCATGAGCCAAAAAATGAGAGGGGTGGGATGAGGGTAAACGAGACAAAATCCACAAAAATCTTCACAACTGTCCCTGCGTCGCTCTCAGAGGGGTACAATGTAAGACTGAACACTACTAATATTTCCCTCCCCCCTCAATTTTTTATGAACATACCAATACCCTATCGGCCCTCCTTAAGGGGGCACCCATATTAAATAATATTTTTTATAAAATTAACCCCCACTGCCCTAACTAGCCCCAGAGTGTCCCTAGAAAAGTCAAATGTATGACCAACCCAAATATTTTTCTTACCTCAAAATTTTTTCAGAACATATCTAGCCTCCATCTTGAAGCACTAGGGTGGTCCCCATACAAAATTTTTAGTTTAGTTTGGTTGTATTTTTCTGCAAGCAATTCAGTCATAGTTTTGGTTTTAAAGAAAATCGACATTTAGTAAAACCATATTATTGCAATATCGAGAGCGTATATTCAAAATCAGAGCAAAAGTTCAAGTTTTTCGACTTTTGCATAAATGTTTGTTATTATGGTACCTCAAGCAAAGGAGCTTTCCCGTTTATGTTTTGAATACCAACTCTCTAAGTCGCTCAGGAGTGGAGCTGTGAAGTCTCAAAGTGGGACTATAATTTCGTTGATAATTGATATTTGCTAATAAAATTCTGCATTTATATAGGAATTTACGCAGTAAAGCGTAGTATGCAGCTCTAAATGATATTCAGGCTGCCATAAGAAGTATGTGTAAAAAAACAAACTGAAATTCAGGTTGGTAAATTTCTTAAAGAAATTTCCGTTTACTAGTACGCAGTTCCAAAAGAAAAGTACACGGAATTTTGGCATTTATTGTCTATTACAGGCATGTTATAACAATAAGTGGAGAATTTTTTCCGTCAACTGAAACAAAAATTAATGTTCAGACAATTGTTTGGTCACGGAATTTTTGACATTTCTAGTTTTTCGTACATTGTAATTAATTTTTAGTGTTTTTGTGTGTTGTAAATTAAAAAATATATAAATTTGTGTGTGTGCAAACAAAATTCTGTATAAAATTCTACACGATTATTTTTCCGTGTAGAAATAAATGCAAAACTCCAAACCTGAATTTCAGTGAGAACTGCATACTACGCTTAAATACCAAGCAAGAAAAAATAGCTACGATTTGCTTCTGGGAATCTCCGAATTCCCAAAAATGTAATATGTTATGGTTTGCCCATAAAGTCCATATTTGGTCCAATGTCCATCCATTCAACACTTTGGCAATTCTGTATGTGGATACACATAATGGTTTTAAAGTGTGGTGATTGTTTTTTAATCCAAGCTCTGTAGTTTTAGAACATATGAACTAAGGTCAAAATTACGATGTAAAATAGGTCGAATTCGGAAGGGGCCAGGTCCAGCTAAAGTGGGAAAAAGTTTTTATATATAAAAAAGTGATATTGCTGTTTTTGTCAAAAATTTTCGAAAATCCAAAATTTTTATAATTTTTATAGGAATTATTGGTTTAAAACGTTTTAATAATATCCGTAGTCGTATATCTCAAGGAAGACTCGAAATTTTCGAAATGACACATTTTGTTTAAATAATTGAACTTTTACTGCCACAAAATATGCGAAATAAAATTGAACATTAATTACAATACATGTTTGTTCAATATTTTATAATTTAAACAGTTTTTTTTTGCTTTCCTGAAAACTTAACTTTTTAGAGGTAAAATTTTTTGAATAAAGGCTCTCGATATGTGTGAATAGATAAGAAACACTTAGTTACAAGAAAAATACAGTTTTTGATATTGATAAACCCAAATTGATTCGAATGTAGGCAATTATTCTCTTTCTTTCACTTAGGTTCTCTTTCGATATCGATAAACAGGCTATATTAGTCGTATATTTAAAATTGTTCATTAACATATTCGTACAATACAATTTAAATTAAAGAATAAATTAACCAAAAAATAATTAAATAAATAAAATGAACACAATCGAACGAAAATACTGATTAATAAATGTGATTCACATTAACTTCGGGGTGGATGATCTAAGATTATTGTTTTTTTTATTAATATCAAATAATATTAGCAAATAGTACTGCAATAGAATAATACAAATGCTTGTAATTTTTTGTTGTTCAAAAGAAAAAGCTTCTTTACACGGAAAAATATCAAATCGTAGGAAAACTTTCTTTCTTTAAATATATAAAAATTTCATATATTCGAACCTTTTTCAAAATTACGGAGTTCTTCTTTCAAAATTACGGAGAGCAAAACAAAATATACGTGTGTCGGCGTTTTGCAAGATCACATCGGAATTTTATTTTAGGGTGGTTTAAAGTTTCCTCCCTTTTGGCCTGATCGTGCAGCATATCGGTACATGAAACGATGTGTTCTTTTTATCTGAGGTGTAGAGTTTGTAGAAAATATTAGGCCAAAAAATTTTCTGCAAAATTTATTAGTTTGTTTTATGGGCCTTTTTGTATATTTCTTAAAAAAATTGAAAGAACTCCCTTTCAGCGGCGATATAGCGGGAGAAAATCTTCTACAAAAATGCTTTACGTAGTCTTGTACATAACAAAGCTTAACACATCTTATAACTTGAATGTAAGGCTTAGAAGATTTTCCATGCCGAGTACGAATTGTGCATAAGTACGAAATTAACTCTTATGGCCGCCTTTTTATTGATGTTTTTTACGATTTGTTAGAAAAGAGCCACAAATGACCGTTATGTGGGAAAGTTAGAGGGTTAATATGTTCTACAGAAATATTTTCCCTAATATATTCTACAAAGTTGCTGAACAAATACTACTACACCTCAGATGTAAAGAACATTTCGTTTCATGTACCGCTATGCTGCACGATCAGGTCAAAAGGGGGGAAATTTAACCACCCCTAATAAAATTCCGATGTGATCTTTCAAAACGCCGCCGCACGCATATTTTTGTGCCTCCTCTACTAGAATCGGTTTATATAACCTCGTAATTTTTTTCGTGTTGTACAGTGTAATTAGATAGTTCGACTAACTGTACAACTTTTTCGTGAAAATTTAATACGGGAATAAAATCATTACTAAAGTGATGTTAACTTGCTGTTTTATCAAAACAAATTTCAGAGTTCTCTAATTCTAGTATTAAATTTTCCCGAATATGTACACTCTAAAACATTACTTAAAATTAATGATCACATATTGTCTAAATTTGTGTTAAAAATTTCTCCTTGTCTAAAATTACATCGATTTTGTAGTTATTTTATTAAAGAAAAAACCTTTCAAATTAAACATATTTAGTCCAAGTGGAAAAAATTTAACATAAAGTATTATACGACTATGGCTGAATGGTAAATACGTCAGATTATCTGTCAGGAGGTCGCGGTTCAAACCTGCACGCAGCCAATCGCTTTTTTCATAAAAAAATTTTCTTCAAAAATAATGCGTGTGTAATTTTAGGTCGGTAAAGTGTTGCCGACTATTATCGACCTAATTTTCAACAAAAGTGTTTTAGAGTGTACGTTGAAAACTAAATTGATGTTTATTTTTTCCCTTGTTCCTTGGAAATATTGCTCATGTCTAATTCTTCCTGAGTATAACGTTACGAACTTTAGCCCATATAATCAATTTGGATTAAAAAGCAAATTAGCTCAAAACAATCACATTTACAATATAAATTCCTTAAATTTCGAAAACTTGTAGCTTTTTTTTAAATTAGGTGCCCCCTAAAAACTTTCATTTCCCATACCTCATCAACAAAATTTCAGTGAGGTGAATTTTTGTAAATAAACAACCACAAACTTATTTGCATTTTACAACAGTGTAACACAACAGACAACGCTGAGTGATGTTACATTACATATATCACGTTGCCATTCATGGTTGTGGTATTGGGCCAGTAAAAACCCCAGGCAAGCAACGTCTGTGAAATTTATGCTTCTATTTAAACAAAAGTTATATCCAAATAACGTTCACGTTCAAACAAACAAAAATGCAGTCAGACAGTCAGTCAGCCATGTAAAAATCTGGCTACCTATTATTCATTAAATTCACTCACTACCACCGCTGCACGCTTCAATTATTCGCATTGATTTTCTGGAATTGTTTTTATTTTGTTTCCTATTTGAATTTTTTATTTTGTATACATAATTTAATTTTTTGTAGTTGCCACTAGAAATTGCTAAACAAAAATATTCTGAAGTAACAACGAAATTCGTTTAGTCAGTCTCAGAGTCCACTGTTTTTCAATGTTCAAGGAACTTCTATTGAAGGAAGAGGAAATTAATTACAAGAATAACATTTTTATTAGAGCGGAAATGATTTACAACAATCAAAAATTTAATAATGTATTAGCTATATAGTACATACATATTAGCTATATAGTACATACATATGTATTTCCTGTAAAACCGTAGCATTCGCGACCTTTGCCACCGTAATATTATCGGAACATGAATTAAGTAACATATAGTCACATAAAATGCCAAAGGGCCCATCACATGATACTATCCAGAAAAAAATAGTTTTTAAAATCACAATAGTTTGCTCTTTATTAATATTTTTATCTCTCTTGAAAATTTTTAAAAATAATGATAGACGCCTTTGCATTTTATATGACTATATACATACTGTAATAGAAAATAAAATATGTAAATTCATTCATTATTTTCCCCTAAAAAAGTAGTGATTATAAAAAAAACTTTTTTTAGAATTTTAAAACTAAAGGTATGTGGTGACTGGAGAAATATATGACGAAATAAACATAATCACTAGGTTTAGCAAATGTTTATTCAATCTGACATAACATAGTTGCTCAATTCACAACCTGTTGTAAGTGTTGTAGATCGTAAATATGTTGTTGGTAATTTTCACATAAACATGTTTCTAAACAAATGTTTATTTGGAAATTACCAACAACATTTATACGATCTACAACACATACAACAGGTTGTGAATTGGCCAAGTATGTATATTGGTTGTTTCTTTAGAGCCAAGGAGGATTTGTTCAGCTGATATTATAAGCACAGTTGTTCTTTTTTTTTTCGCAAATTAAAGGTTCGTATGTCAAAATTTTTATATGTTGACATAGGGGTTGAGATGTCAGTTGTTATTGTAATGTTGTAGTTGTTTTAGAATAAACACCACCTGTATTATTTGAATCAGGGATGGAAATCATAGTACCTTTTGAACCTTGTTGGCCGCTACTTATTTAATGCTGATTTCAAAATCGATATTTTTTATTGTCTGATAATATATTAATTTTGTCGATATTCCCTTTTATTGTTTTCAAATTATAAATGTAACGAAAGGAGAAATGTAAAACTGTAATAGCGAGTGATCTTCCTTAAAGCAACATACGTTACGTGAAAGCCATAATAAAAATATAAATGCCTTGAAAATGATGCGAAAAACAAGTAAATTGCTAAAAACAAAATTTCGAGAAATCAGCGCTGTTAAAGATAAACAATGCATTTCGTCAGTTTGTCGGTAGTTGTAATTTTTTGAGTCATAAGCCACCTTTTCATAGACCGGGTCACTAATAAACAAAAAGATATCAAGATATAGTGATAGATTTTACTAAACAAAGAAACTTATTACCCATTTGGCCGCAAAAAAAATTACGTCGCAATATCGTGACAGACTTTTTTATATACGAAGAACTCTAGCACCACAAAGAAAAGAAAATAGACTACAAGTTCTTGATTAAAAACCTAGTTGATTTTTGAAATAGCAGATAATTTCAAAAATAGTTAAAAAACAATAATAAATTAAACATGGCAGCATTCGGACAAAATCACTTGTTTGACATCACACTATATTCAGTGCATAGTTGTTGTGGTTTTTACATTTATTTGTCTACATACCTTCTTACAACTACAATTAGAGTGGGAAAAAAGACCGTCTGACTCACAACCCAGAAAAAATTAGTGCTTGCTGAAAGCATTTTTGCAAGGGAGACAACAGAACGGAATAGCTTTTAATTGCGCATTTATAATGCATGTTTCTTGTTCGCGATGAGCCGCTTAGAATTAGTAGTTTCTATTTCCACAAAATGCTTATATTAGTGCTAAAAATCATCAATATTTTCAGCACTAAAACTGAAAATATATGGAAAAATGGTTCGGTGTGGATTGGCGAGGATGATGGATGGACGAGTTCACAAATTGGCTACATCATGTTGAAGGCTTGTTATTTCTTATCTTTAATTATTAATTTTGTGTTTCTATTCACTATTTGTTATTTTAAGTTCAACTAGAATCGATCTAAGCATCTTCCGATTTGAAATCCATCACACCAACCACTCAGCCAAAAACTCTGTTGCAAACCGGGAGCACGAAGTAAACATAAACTTACTCTTTCAAATACATTATTTTAAAACTATTTACTTTACTTTGTTTTTAAAATGTACCGTTCGTGTGAACAATCGTAAGGGTCTCGCTTGCCTTAGTGCTTCCAAGAAGCACTATCGTCAGAGAAAGAAGTTAAATCTTAAATACTTATGTTGCTTTGCCTATATTTTTTACATTTGAAAATTATCGTCAAAAGCTAATAAGTGTTCGTGCTTATTTGTTCGTTCTCCTTTGTAAACGTTAGTGCATTTGTGGTAGCATTTTTGGAAGCATTTGTTCTTAAATATGAAATGCATTGCTTCTAACAGCTTTTAGTGCATCTAAATGTCGAATTTTTTCTGGGTAAGTTCATGTTAAAACTTTGATATTGTTTAAGCTTCTTATTTATTTAAATAAATCAGGGTAAAGATACCCTTATGATGTGCATTTAGCCCAAGTGAAATGCGCATAGAAACTAGCTAATACCCCTCAGTGATCAATTTCAATGTGTTTTTAATAAAACAATTATTATGTTATTGAATAAGTAAAATATTAATTTTGCATAGTGCAATTTTTAATAGTGCAACTATAAATTTAAAAACTCAAATTTGAATATATTTGAAAACATTTAGTGCCGTCATGTTCTAAAAAGTACATTTTGTTTTTATAATTGATACAAAATTAAAAACCCGTTTTGCATCCCCGTCATGAACTGACTCACACGCCTGAACAATATTTGCACATTGCATACATTTATGCATTTTTAAAGATATGGTTCAAATCGAGAAACTTATCGGGCATTCCGAGACACAGGGATGAAGCATACTTTTAGTTAAATTACTGCCAATAAGCAGAATTACGACATTTGGAATGAACTAGTCTATAATTCATCGTCGAAACAATACTGAATTACTTAATCTATATGCCTGCTAAATGACGGAAATCACATGTCTACGGCGATAGACCAGAAACAATAGAGGAATTGGAAGCCAATACGCGAAACATATACTGATTTAGTGCAAAGTGTTTGAAAAATTTACTTCCAGATTGCATCGCGGCGTGTCCGAAATTATGTACATTAGGGTGACCCTATATCGACAATTTGTTTTAACAACTTTCTTTTGCTCTCACCCTCCAGTTTGGTTTCAGATCAATCTTTAGAGATAAGAAATCACGCTTAAATTTAGGAAAAACCATAAAATCTATTTTTATTGCCTGATAACTTAAAAACTATTAATTTCACAATAAAATTTTCTAAGAAAATAATGTTGCTCGTGAAGTTTACAACGTTTAATGCCTTAATCAATTTTCTCTAAATCTCATACTTAGCAAAATAAATTTAAAAATTACAAACATCAGTTGTTTATTTCCATATTTTCATCGCCCTCCCAGCTTCTGACTGTTGTATAAAAATCGTGACTATGACCATTTGAGTTCACTCACTTAATTCTTAATAAAATCAAATACGATAGTTTACTCGTTACCGAATGCCGTAATTAGACTCCATGGGGCCAAATTACGGAATTCGAAATCGATCGAAATTTGTATTTAAATTGTATTGAAATTTCGATCGACATAGAATGCCGTAATTCCCAGATGTTTGTAAATTTTATATTTATTTTGCTAATATAAAATATGAGATATAGGAAAAGATGTAAAGTTATAAATTGTTGTAAACTCTACAAGCAACATTTTCTTCTTACAAATTTTTTTTGTGAAATGAATATTTTTGAAGTTATGATGTAAGAAAACTAAATCGTATGGTTTTTCCTAAATTTGAGCGTTGGGGGTAAGACCGATTGATCTGAAAATTTTGCAGGAAATTTTTTATCAATATTGACCAAACCGGTGGGGTGAGACTGGGAGAAATCTCAGTTTTAATATCAAGGGTAAACCTAATGTACATACATGTGTATATTCAGACATCAATGGCATAAAATTCTCTTTTCTAAAAATACCCGATACAAGATAAAATGAAGTGAATATTGATGGCATATTGGTTTTTATTCGAAGTAGGCTCCTGTTTCACTTAATAAATGCTATATATGTAGCTAAAAAAAAGGGAGTGAATACTATTTAGTTTCTACTTATTTCGTTAAATATTTATCCAGCCTGTCCACAACTATAGTAGACAACAGTTTTTACCCTTAAACATGTTGCTACCTCTTAGTGGATTGAATTATCTTAAGAAATATCACATTAGAGCAAACAGGTTTTATTTTAGGTTTATCAGTACAACTCTCCATGTGGTAACAGACAGATGTTTTAAAATAAATCCTTTTTAGTCAGGACTAGCACAGACAACTTGGTGGTGAAAAGAAAGTGTTGTGAATAAGCAATTTGACAAAAATCTGAAAGAAAATTTTAAAACAAAGCGATCAACTCATGGAAAACGTCTACGTTTTTTTAAATGATATTTTTCTTTTGGTATTTTTAGGCAAAGTTAAGTCTTATGAATATGATCGGATATAAATTTCATGCAATTTTTAATTCCTCGTTGAAAGTGTCTTGCTGCTTCTATAAAAAAAATATGTTTCATTCGTTTCCTAAAAAATTTGTTTTTTGCCAGTTAATTCTCGTTTATATTATGAAAGGTTTCTTGCTGTAAATCTTTATTTTTTTAAACTTGTATTTGCGTTCACACTTTGAAATTTTTCTTCAAGAAAGTTTTGCATGCTTCTAAAATGCAAAACGGCCTATAATACACTAGAGCCCAGATTTGCGCCGTTAATGGGGACCGGGGAAATGCGACGCAAACCGAAACGACGCAAATCGAATTACTTTTTTCTATATGGAAAAACTTATTTAAAAAATATGGACATTTTTGATAAAAAAAAAAGTCACATGGAAACGTTTTGTTCTTATTTAATTATAATAAAGAAGTAAGAAAAAATAATTTACATAAAAGCATAAAAAATTAATATAATTCATTTATATTCCCATATAAATACATATGAACATTTCTAGCGAAAAATAACGCAACGCCATATTAGAATTAAGCTTGTACTTCAGAGCCATGTGGTTCGATTTTTCCTAAAGTTTTACTAAATGTAGAGTTACTTACGACCTATACAATTTGTACAAAGATGTAAAAAAATGGATTTTCTTTGAAATACAGCTTAATTGCTTGGTGGCGTTACGTTACGAAAAGTGGACTTTTCCCTGGAAATGCCCATATGCAAACATTCATTAAAGAAAAAAAACATATATTCTCTAGGTTGATCTATCTTGATCTGATAAACCTAAATAAATAGCACCTGTAACTATGTTTAGAATAACTTGCCTAACAGAACGAAATGGTAATTCCCCTTTTCACGTTAATTTTAAAAATCTTCACATGTGATAGTGAATCAGTGAAAAATCCAAATTGGAATCAAACTTTGGATTGAACCACATTTTAAAAAGCGACGCAAATCGAAACGACGCAAATCGGGGCTCCAGTGTAATTTTTAAACATTTTCCAGTAGAGATGAAAAACTTAATAAAAAGCAAACTATTGTTATATTAATGATACTACCTAGAAAAAATCGTTTTTATAATCACAATTTATTTTTATTACGTTTTTTATCACACCTGAAATCTTTTTCAAATTATCATAAGCCCTTTGGCATTTTATATGACGATATGCATATGTGTACATTCTATTCCTCTTTCGCCTGCAAAGTAAGACTTTCTGCATACTATAAACGCCGATTTACTGCCTTTTGAATTTGACTAGTGTTTGCAGAAGTATTCAGTGTACATATTTCAATTTATTTTGCTCCTCTGTACTACATACGAGTATGTACATATTAGTGATGTTACGAATATCAATTTTTAATATTCGAGAATACGAATACGAACAGGAATAGCTGACCCAATACTTGGCGAATTCGAATACGAATGGTCAATCTAAAAATTTAGTTCCACTTGATATTTCAAATTTAATTGAAAAAAAACCTACCCTACAATAAATTGAGAAAACTGTCACAATACTACATATACCCAGCAAAATCTTCCGTGACAAGAAAGTAGTTTAATCATGTGTTTGAATGACGACGAAGTGGTTCGATTTAGGTGAAACATGCATGATTTTAACACATGCGTGACATTGGAGATCATGTGTTTACATGACAATTTAAATAAATTGATCTCCATTAAAATGAATGAATTGAACCCATGCAAGTTCGCTGATTCGATGACGTTTTTTCATGTAAATACAAAAAAATAAAAGAAAACAAATATTGCCGCAGCTGGGATATGAACCATGCTCTTCTGACTGTTAAGAAATGCTCTCTACCACTGAGCCGTTGTCTTCTTATTTTTTTCTGGAGCTAAGACTTGTTTTATGACAATGGTCCAATGTAATGATTTAATTCCGTTTTTGCATGCCTTTTGCAGTGGATATTTTATGCAATATATTACCTAGTGAAATCGCATGCGTTTTTAATGAATTCAAAAACTATAGCTGGATTTACGATGGCATTCAGAATGCATTCGAAGAAACAAGTGCTCAAGAAACCATGAAACACTATTTGATTTTGAACGCATTCATTTATATTTTGCTGGGTAGGTATTTAACATTATTATGAAATTCCGATGACTGAATTTGAAATTATTAACTTAGCACCTGAATGACACTTTTTAAATTTTTGGTGGAAAGTAAGTACATAAGGAAAAATACGAGCTTCTTTTACCTATAGCCAGGCAATATTTTGTGACACCACCAGCGAGTGTTCCGAGCGAGCGAATGTTTAGTGATGCTGGGCTTATTTACACACAGCGTCACAATAGTCTTGAAGGAGAAAAGACTTCAAAGCTTTTATTTTTGAAGTTCAACATTCCTCTACTGAGCTCTGATTATTACTTCAACATGATTAATTAATTAATTTAACACGATTTTACTTTTTAAATACCATGTCGTTTTGAGCTATATTTTGTTTCTATTTTCTTTAATAAAATATTATTATTTTGCTTGCGTTAGAGACAAAAATTAATATTTTTTGTCCTTTTTAGGTATTATTTTTTGAAACGTATTCGCAAAATATTCGTGAAATATTCGCTTGAATTTGGCGAATACGAATATCATGATAGAAGCGAACATTCGGCGATTCGAATACGAATATTCGTAACATCACTAGTACATATATCGATAAAGACGTGTTTTAAGTCCAATATAAAACATTTGAAAAGGCATTACTAAAGAAAGCATGAATTGTAATATCTATAAAAATCAAATGCTTAATACATAATTATTTTCATTTAAAAAATATTATAAGCACATTATAATATTATTGGTATCTTTGTGTGGTGTTAGGTTAATCTTAAGCAGTATTAGTACAAATATAAATATTTGTATTGTAGATATTTCCTTTAAAATAATAAACGGCTTAATGGGCATTTGTAAATAAAATAATACAATAATTGAAATACAAATATTTGAAGAAAACTTTGTAATAAATTGTTCTAGCAAACAAAAGCAAGAACGATAACAGATCTTTCAAGAGATTTAAATGGAAATAAACGCTTTGTATGTTATCGAGCATGAACAACGTATTTAGTAGGGATAAACAACTGAAAAAAGTATGTCGATATATTTTTAAATATCGATCGGCATCGATATATATCGAATAAAAAATATCAATGTATCGAAATATCGATATTTTTCAACAATGATAATTCATGCGTAGTCCCCAAATTTTTTTGTAAAAATAAAACAAAAAAAGTAGCTTTCTTATAAATAATTAAGCTGGAAAGAGCTAATATCCAAGATCCCTACCAATATTTCATGGAACGTACATCAACAAAATTACACTCAAAGAATGATAATTTTTTGAATAGACAAAATATTATAAATAAAACAAAAGATCTTGTTAGTAATATTCTATTTGATGAAGACTGTGCCGAAATGTTTTTAAAAATTGCACGAAACACCAAACCAAAGCAAAAAAGTCGATATATTTGGACAAAATATCGATATATCGATACATCGAAATTAAAAATATCGACGATATATATCGATATATTTTTAAGAAAATATCGATATATCGATATTTTTTTGCCCATCCCTACTCAATGAATTCTGATATTTTTAGTGCATTAATTTTCCCTAAATTTAAACATTCATAAATACATTTATTTTAGCAAAGAAATTAATTGAATTAAATTGAATAAATGAATTCATCTTGAATTGAAAATTCTTGAATGCATTCCTTTCATCCAAAAAAAAAAAAAAGAATTGAGTAAAGTTTGAATGAATTCATCTCGAATTCAAATTTCTTGAATGCATTCATTTCCTCAAAAAAAAGAATTTAATTTAAATTTGAATGAATTCATAGCGGATTTAAAGGAAAGGAATTACAATTCATTTTTCATTCATAAACATAAGTATGAAATACTGATAGGTATGGAAATGTAGAATGCGCACCTAATGCAATTTTTTTCGTAAAATAGCTTTTGGACAACTTTTAAAATCTTCCAAGTTTTTGTAAAAAAAAATTTATGTAAAATTAATTACAATTCCTTTTCTTTCAATCCACAATGAATTTATTAAAATTTTAATTCAATTCTTTTTTTATGAAATGAATTCATTCAAGAATTTTTAATTCATGATGAATTCATTAAAGTTTTAACTCAATTCTTTTTTGGATGAAATGAATTCAGTCAAGAAATTTAATTCATTATTAATTAAAACGAATGCATTCAAGAATATTTAATTCATAATCAGCCTTATTACGGTTGTCGTAGTCGTGACGAAATCGAGAAAATTTGGTAACGATTGCTATATGTTTTACATTGGAGTCGTTTAATTTCGACTACGACTACGACAACCGTAATAAGGGCCAAAGAATGGATTAAAATTTAACTCGTTTTTGTGGGGAAATGAATGAGTCTATAAGTTATTATTTCATTATGAATATATTCATAATTTAATTCAATTCATATTACATTTTTTAACTCATGGTGAATTAGAAAGCAAATATGAATCATTCATTTACAGCTCTGGAACGTATAGTACCGATTTATTGATTTATGTATCAAAAATTAAAATCTTAAAATAAAATTTCAATAAAAAATATTAAAAAATGAAAACATTAAATTTTAATGCGAAAATATAAAAATTATCTTCCATAAATTGCTCATTAAAACACACAATGAAAGTAATAAGCTTTAATAAAAGAGATAATAAAATACCCAAAGAACGGCGATGATGCACTAAAGGAATACCAGACGATTTTTAGTTGTACACAATATTAAATGACGAAATATGTATTATAAAAGAAAATTTATAGGGGAAAAATATGTATATCGAAAGCTTAGTTATGATATCTGCGACCAAAATTTTTTACAAGGCAAGAAAACTGCTTTGTTCTTTTATTGTTAAAGTTTTGAACAAACAAAACTTGGTAACTCTGTTATATGATAATGCGCTATAGTGTTACTCACCAAACAAATTTTACAAAATAAGATAATAATGCACTTTCCACAAATTGGCCTTAAAAGAAGAAGAAGGCTATTTCAGTGCGATAAAAAGTAGTATTCTTCTATTTACTGATATTTTTCCAATGAAAAAGCTGAGCGGAAAAACTATAAAAACAAAGAAAATGTTGTGAATAAAAAAACGATAAAAACTAGACCGACTCATCTTGTATGGATATCAAAAATGTGTTTTCGTTGCACCTCTCAAATTAAAAATTATTTTCTTACGGTTGCCAAAACATTTTGAGAGTATCGCTAGACTCACTCTTTTTGTATTTAATAGGGTATTCGGTTAACCGGTTAATTTATACCCGATTAACTGATCGGTTAATTTTAAATTGGCTATTTGCGGTTAACGATTAAACCGGTTAATTTCAGTCGATTAACAAAATTAATTAACAAAATTTTTAATTTTTTGTAGTATTATAACATATATTTTTGTGCGTTTAAATTATTTGTTTCATCTCATAAACAAAAGGCATGTGTTTAGAAACTATTTTTTCATACAAAGAAAGAAGTGTGTTCAGTGATCTTAACTTAGTTAAGTAAAACTATAAAACCTTTGGAAGTGGCTATAAAAGAACGTAGTAAAGACTCTGCGGCTCTAATAGAACTTGAAGAAATTATTAAGCTTTTGATTAATCGGCCATGTCACACATTCCGATCGGAATGGTTCTTCAGTTTCCGTTTATTTTGAGTTTCGGTGTAGAATGATAAAGTTGTTATACCTTGAGGCGTTTGTTTATTCTTGTTTTTACAAGAAAAGCTCATATCAAGCTTTTTATTAACATGAAAAGCTTATTTATTTGGTGCTCCTAAAAGTATGGACGTTTTTAGTATTCACCTCAGATGAAATTAGTAGAAAAGTTCACTTTGATATTTAAAAGTGGTTTGATTGCGAAGAAAATTTTCTGGGTCAATTATGTCCAGTTGCTAAAAATGGTATTATTGATGGCAACTGGCAACTGAGATCTGATAATTTCAGTTGCTATTTAGTGTTTCGTTTTCTGAAGAATCAACTTACGCAATTGAAACCACTTCCGATCGGAATGGCATGCTGTGACATGGCTGAATATTTTAATAAAAGCCAATAATAGCATTACCAACGATTTAATTAAAAATCTAAGGATTGAATTTAATGAGAGACGAATTGAAGTTTTAAATACACTTATTTTATTTTTAAAATACAATACAAAAAAAAGGAATTCCGAAATAAACATTTTTGCAGAATGTTAGGTGCTGTTCTTTGCCAGGATGAGTCAGATCATGACCTGACAACAAAAGAAACTATCGATAGTAATACAAACAATATTTTAACAGAATTAACCGTTGCAATTAGAACTGTTAACAATTTGAAAAAATTAAAACAGGGCTCCGATGGCATAATGAAAGATTTTATATGTTCAGAAATATCCATGAAAATGACTGGGAAATTAGATATTCTGTATTATGGATTGCATGCAAATTCTCCAACATTTACGATAAGTGAAAAGATTTTTCCCAAGTTAAGTTTCATCAAAACTTAAGAAAAGGATCCTAAACATTTAAACCCAATTATTTTTCTAAAAGATTTTTTTAGAAAATCTCCTTAAACTATTGCTATAACTAATAAAATGATGTCAGAAACTTGTTTATTTTTTAATTATGGTTTTGCTGCATGAATTGTGAATAAAATCAGATCGATTTTACTAAAACACGGCTTATTTTGTGGTACACTTTTAAGTTTATTAATGTTCACCAATATGGATGCAACATATCGTTAGCTTATTATACGTTTGGTTCAACAACAATTAAAAAAAGTCAGGAGTGGATTATGGTAAAAATTACAAAAAAAATCTATCGTGTATATTTTCAGAAAACTTTCTGTAAACCTTCTTTGTCATTTTTCTCTATTCTGAGTTTGTGGCATATGCGCCAAACCAACATTAAGCTGGCGTTATATGGTTTAAAAGTTATTTTTCTCTATACATATATATATACACGTCAGCACTGACCATGGAAGTGTAGCGGCTTCCGAAAGTGGCGCTACTCTGTTCTGCTGTGTACGTTGACAAATCAAGTTGATGTTAATTTTTCCTTGTTCCTTGGAATATTAATCAAGCCCAAATCTTTCTGAATATAACGTTACGAACCTCAGCCTAATAATCAATTTGGATTCACAAAGCAAATACGTTCGAAATAATCATATTAATGAACAATTAGATACTGGCTTGAGCTTTTCACATGTTCATATATACTTAAGTATAAAGTCAAACCAAAAAAGTTTGTCTAGAGTAGAACAAAAATCAGAAAAATGGGAATAAAGAAAAATAAACCGATTGTAACGCTGGGAAAGTGCAGTTAATATCAGCTTAAGAGTGATGTAATTCTCGTACTCTGTTCTGCTGTGAACGTTGAAAAATTAAGTTGATGTTAATTTTTCCCTTGTTCCTTGGAACAATTCTTCCCTGAAAAGAATATTTTCTTTTTATTTCGGCCATTGTCCAGATAACCGTTCATTTGTGTTTTTCGATGTATAGATCTCTTTAAAGCTGCATTATATTTCAAACATTTTAAGCCATAATGGACCGAAATCGGATCGAAACTGAAAATGCTATAATGAAAAAAAATGAAACACTAGCATTTAAATTTACTATCTACCAATTACTTGGTATCGAAATATTTTCTTTATCTGAAATAGTTATTGTTCGATGGAAATATTTCCGAACTTCACTACAATGAAAAAAAAATATTTCCTTCACCACGATGATTGTTGCTTCATTCCTTAATATATACATCAAGCGGTCCAACAGTATCTCATGACGATTGAATTAAAATGGCAAATTTTATAAAATTAAGCCATTTTGCCAGATTTGATAAAGAATTCTGGGAAAATGCATTCGAATAAATTTTTGCTCGAAATTGGACGTTTTTGTTTGATCTAACATTATTTGACTTCAATTTTTCGATTAATCGAGCAAACATTAATCGAGTGAATACCCTAGTATACAGTTATGTCAAAAATTTTAAATAGTTCTCTCACTAAATTGTGAATTAAGTAAAAATTTTTCCACGAATTTCAACGAAAGAGGACCCATTTTCTTTGGGATCGTTGGCGTATTATCATTTCTTTTTTATGTATTTTTAAAAACAAAAATTTTTAAATTTTTTAAGAAATTTTTAGTCTCAAACTTTTACGATATCTCTGAAACTAATGGGCAGATTTAGAAACAGTGTTCGCTCGCCTTAAAAATAATTTTGTTGTCGAGTTTTGGTTTTGTTTTTTACCCTTCTTTAGTCGTGCAAGTAAGTGACTTAGTTTTTGACATAACGATGCACATATCTCGAAAATTTGATCTGACAAAAAAATTAAGAGTGCAGATTCGCGTTCAGCGACCCAAATAAAAAATATATAACCGTTTTCTCTTTACATAATTTGTCTATAAGATCGATTTTTTTATGAATAGTAGTTTTATTTGCAGTATATGAGTAGTTCGATTTTATAAAAAATCTTTCACTGGTCCATTTTCAGTAAAAAATTTATTTGAATTTATAGCTTCTGTTATAATAATATGGTTATCGGCGGACCCCCTTAATGCTTTGGTAATCATCGTAAAACGAACGCATTTATAAATTGAGGTGGATAATATAAAATTGTTTATATTGTATGAATCGGTCTAATGTACACATGCAACTACCCTGTCGGAAAATCACTAGCCGACTACAAAACTAATCAACTTATAGTTAACTATTCTTAGACTAACTTAAAGCTAACTATGTACAATGTGATCCAGAATGAAATCCAGAAAATCAATTCCTAAGTTGAGTGCATATTCGGATTTGGTGAGAGCCAACAACTTTACTCTCATCTATTTTAAAAATCATTTCAAGTTTATATTAACTTTTTGCTGTTATTATTTTAAATGGTAGCTTAGCTGGGTGGTCAGCGAGTTTACTATAAAACGTGTGATACATAGTTCGAACCCCAGCAATATCTTTTTGTAAATATACTAACTACCAGGTGACTTAAATAAAGTCAACTTTAAGTTATTTGATAAGTATTGCAGAGTGAGACAGTTGACTATCATCTAGGACTTCGCAATGTTAAAATAGTTAGTTGTTTCCATTGGAAAGTAATCCAAGTATCAGTCAGAACTTGTTGCGAAATACATAGTTAGCTTAAAGTTAACTTAAAGTTAACTACGTTTCCGACAGGGTACATTTATGTATGCAAGTGTTTGTAAAATATGTATGCAATAACTCTGCATATGAAATACAGACAGACATCTATACAATAAACTGAATATTTTACGTAATTGTGGGTATTTAAATTATTTTAAACCACACAATTTCACTACAATCTTTCTCATTAAATAAAAGAATTGTCAATCTTTAAAAGTAAGGAAAAAGATATAAAATGCTTTTTGCAAGAAAGAAACCAGAACAAAGTAATTTTGACAATGATTTATTTATTGTAAAATAAGAGAGGAAAATTATTAACAATACAAATAATGCCATGCCACGGGTGCCAGATGATTTTGACAAAAAAATCGGCATATTTTCCAAATAAAATCGGCATTATCGGCACTTCAATTTTAAAAAATCGGCACATTCAAAATACCAATTTTAAATACAATAAACCATATTTTTATTAACAAAAAAAAACATCAATTCAGCATTAACTAATGTTTATAACATATTAAATAACACAAAAATCAATGAAAAAAATAGAAAAAGAAATTTCAATTGAATTGTTGACAAGAAAGCGGGACTCTATCTAAGGAAATTCTAAAAACTTTGACGAAATGTCTCAAAGAATTCTGTCAAAACTCTAAAGAATTTTCTGGCGAAATTCAAGAGAAGTTTTCGATGTCTGAACAATGTGGGAAAAATGTCTGACAAAACATCAAAAAATATCTGACAAAATTCGGAGCTAAAATTTGAAATTTATCAGAAATGTCGTATAAAATTCTCACATAGAATCAGAATGTAGTAAGACCTATTTGACTCTTCTTCTGGCATACATTTTTCTGCTTCCAATGGCAGCTCATCACAAAACATTTACCCATATTTTATAAGTTTAAAAATTCAAACAAATATGCGCTAACTCTAAAGAGAAAAATGAGAACTTTTACAAAAACTAAAATCAGACAATGTGCAGAAGTGGATGCTAAAACTCGTAGGAAGTAGATCTGAAAATGTGCAGACTATCTGTTAAATATCTTAAAGGTAATTAATCGGATATTTCAGAAAATTTACAGAAACGTCGTGCCAGAAAACTGCCGACTAATCTGGTCTCTTTAGTAAAAGCGCTGACTGATTAACAGTTGTACTTTTTAATGTAATAGTGTATTTATTCAATTCCAGTGTTGCCCAAATGAATAAAATAAAATAATACAAACAAAGTTACCCTGTGTTGTGTTTATCAAAAAATCGGCATTTTTGGAGCAAAAATCGGCAAATCGGCACTTTGATAATTTTGAGGCAAAAATCGGCAAAATGCAGATAAATCGACAAATATGGCAGGCCTGTGCCATGCTTCGTACTTTATTGAATATTATAAGAGAAGAGATAACGCATTTTTACAAACACCTTTACATGTTGATCAGATCAACAACCTCGCCTTCTATACATACATATATACATACGAGTACGCCGACGATAAATGTGTTTGAATAGTATGATGGAGCCACATTGGAAGCAACAAACTCTTAATTTGACTGTAAAATGACAAGGGCCGGGGTTGTCAACGAGTATTTCCGATTGTTGAAAGAGCATTCCTATGAATAAATATCAGACGCTCCTTCAGGCGAAAGTCTATACCGACCTCATTTGTAATAGGGAATGTTCAAGAAGAATGATAGGGGATATATAAATTTATCTAGTGTCACACTGACAGCCTAAGTATGAGCTGAGGTCAACGGTCGATTCGAAAAGAAAACTGTTTGAATTTGCTGTTATTTACATGGCAACTCGAAAACATTTTCTTTCGAATCGAATTACAGAGCGAGCCGCCAGAAATATTCATAGACTGCCTTACATCTCGAAACAAACTTTGCTAAAAGGGTAGATGTCTGGTCTTAGTACACGGAAAAAATTATTTTACATAAATTCAACTAATGACATTAATGCACCTAGATTCATTAATTTTTTGCAAAAATACATTGATTCAATTCATTGAAGTTCAATATAATATGGTTCATTGAAAGCATTCATTGTTGATATTCCTTAAGAAAATTAATGAAGCAGTTCATTTATTTAACGTAATAGTGCATTAGGTCGAAATTAATAAACTATTTGATGAAACAATGAACTTTTCCTTGATTTTTTGTTTCAGTGTATCCTACTTGATTATGCCAAGGAGAAGACTTGCTCGAAATTTGCTAGCAATTGTGGCACTCCATCCGATTTATTAAGCTATTTCGGAAGAGATCCCTAAAATAATTTTCACTCGATAAGAAACACATTGAAATATTAACGAGACAATGTGGTCTCAAAGATCATCGATTTATCATTGGAAGCGCTGAAGCAACAAATGCAAATTCTGCAAATCGGATGATGAAACCACGTCTATGTTCTTTGTGACTACCCAGATCTAATAGATCTTAGAGTAAATTTTATCGCAAGAGCTTCGATATTCCCCAATTTAGCCATAGTATGTACCCTGAGGGAGTTTTTGTACCAGTTGTCTTCAACGTAATTGTGCTATGGTGAAAATGGGAGTGGTACAATAAGTAATTGTACAAGCAGATTTTTTTCAAATCAAAAATATTTGTTTAAAGCAGGGACTGAAACCGAACCCGAACCTGAGCCCGTTTGGGTTCACGTTCGGCAGTTTATATAGACTTTGAACCCGAACCAGTTGAACCCAAAAATTCAGCAAGGTTCGGGTTCAAAAATACAAAAAATAGAGAAATATTTAATAGAAGAATAATAAAAAACTACATTTCTTGCATGCAAAAAAATTAAAAACAAAATCAAAATAAAATAACGACCAAGGCAAATTCATATCAGGTGGCAGCACCTGATTTTTAAGTGCCGAATGGTTGCCAAAATGTTTGCTTTTTCTTGTTCTGGGTATTTCTAATAATTTCTAATTTGAAGTATATTTTCTTATGTCAATGCGGTACTTACGTTACAAAGTTGAAAAAAGTTTTTTGAAATATAAATAAGTTAAATATAATTAAAGTAAAAAAAGAATATATTCTGGTATGTGATGGAAATCGATCGATTTCGAAAAAGAAAATCTCCTGAAAGATAACTTGTTGATGTTTTTATTATTTTCGAGGCTTAGAATATTTTATTTGATCCTAAATTCGAGTTCACTGTGTATTTGGCTATTATTAGTTTTATGAAATCGAGTGATTTGAAATCGATCGATTTCCATCACACACCAGATTGTTTAAACGTATAAACGTGAATGTAAAATTTATTTAAATATATATTTTCTTATTAAACTTATTAAAAATAATTGCGCGTGTTTAAATTTTTGGTTTTAAACACGAACCGTGAACCGAACCCGAACCTGAACTTTTTATTTTGATTAACCCGAATCCGAGCCTGAACCCATTTTTTTCGTGGTTTCAGTCCCTGGTTTAAAGTGCAGTAATTTGACTACACAGAAAGAAAATACTCGTACTAGATTTAAGTTTTTTCTTCTTACTTTAAGTACGAATCGTACTTAAAAGCTTAAGTAAAAATCGTACTTAATTATCTTTGCTTTTAGCTGTCGTTCTTTATATGCTGATGTAGCCGAGTTGACTAAGGCGTTGGTTTACAAACATTCGATGAATCACCCATGTTCAATACCAGCAATGAACAAAAATATATTTTAAATTGAAAAAAGAAAGACAAAGTATGAAATTGAAAGTATTAAAAATATTAATTCAAGTGTACTTCAGAATTAAATAATTATAAATAAGCCTGATTCGGGGTTGATTCAAGTAGGTGGAAGGCTTGATTTAAGGCATGAAAACTGTGTACAGCTTAGGATTGGATGCATGATGATGTCAGACGTGGATGGAGGACTGTATTAAATAACCCTCTATCATCCATTCAATCCGCGTGCATCGTGTATCCAACCGTCCAATTCCGCGTTAAATCAATCCTCTCGCGTTCTTGAACCATTTTTTTTTTGTTTGAATCAATGCCGGAGTCCATACCTGCATCAAGCTTTCTGTACTTGATTTTGAGAAAACTCGTACTTACCGTACTTTTGACACCGCTTTGGATAGATTTAAGTTCAGATGGCTTGATTTTTCTTTTGAGTGCAATATTAAAGAAACCACCATAGGATAAGTACCTTAAGTTTGGATTTAGAACCTATCACTAAGTCCATTGAACCCCTCCAATGACTACGCCATGTAAAAGTAACAGGCCCCTCTCATATAAAGCTTCAGAACTCGAACCGATTGCACGTCCTTGGAACCAGTCACGTGAACTATATAGTTAAATGTGTGTTTACATACGATAAATTATAGAAGTCTAACAGTTTAAATTAGCATTTTATTTTATGGCACAACCATCAGCTCGAGGGTGGCGTGCTGGCGAGGGAAAGAAGCAAACAAAGTAGTCAAAAAATATGCAATAAAGTAATATTTTTTTTTGTGTCAGTTCTCTGTTGCATTTTTTAATGGCAAACAGGCAGGCTGCAAAAAACAACAACAAATATTCTCAACAGATGCCAGAAAAAATCAATGAGACGAACAAAACATGTTGGCACGTTGCTATTTCTTTTATTAATATTTTTACTTTAATCACACACAGCACGTGTAGAAAGAAAACATAAGTTTGGCTTTAACCAGATGAAGTAGACGATTATGATGATGATGATGATGAGAAACCCATTTAGTTTGAAATAATAAAAATAATGAAACAGGAATTATGGTTGATATCATCAAAATACCACAGTTAAATTTCAGCTGCAGACTATGATAAAAGGGGCAAAATATAAAATATGCAATTTTCGAACAAAAATATCAGATGATTCAATACAATTCAACTTTGGAAGACTTTCAGGAAAAAGGATTAGTTATTTGTTGTTAATGTTTAAAGCGACATGTAAATAGTCAATAAAATTTTAATCATAATTAGTCGTAAAAACAATTTCATATTTAATTAATAGTTCAATTTTTGTCATCGTTAAAAAGGAATAAACAAATTATTGCGAATTGTGTTAAATATCATGGTTTAGATTTAAAATTAATATAGGGTACACAGAAAAAAGTTTCAACATAAATAGTATGAAAAAAGTTCATAATCTATTGTTCATATATTTTATTAATTTATAAATAAAAAACAGGAATTATGTATTTCACTCGCAGTATGAATTTAGTTTTTCATAAATTTATTTATGAAATCCAAGTTGCTTTGAAAAAAATTTTCAACTTCAAATTCCAAAATGTTTGTTGTATTATATAAAGTAAAAATACAGTTTGTTTCAAATAGTCTGTTGACAGAAAGGAAGGAGTTGTGCCTAGTACAACAGGCTATACAAGTTCAATACAGAATTTTTTTAAATATATTTATAAGAAATATGAATTAATTTAGGTAAAAATTACTAACTTCAATGAAAAAAATTTGGAAAAAAGATTTCATTTATGAAAAAAATCCTTGAATATTAGTAATATTTTTTTCTGTGTAGCAGGAGATGAAGGCAACATTGGAATATCACATTGCTGATGGCACAAGTTTTATGCGAAGACGGCTTCAAAAGACTTTTCAAATAATGTAAACCTTTTTCAAACACAATCCAGCATAGGAATATCCAAGGTTCTAACGACTGACTCTGGTAGATACTATTAAAAAAATTATTTAAAATAAGCATTCATGAAAAATGTTAAGTCCTTTAAAAAGGACAAAAGATGAAATGAAAAACCAAGTACGCAGTTTGACTATATTGTCCGACCCCTGCCACTTGTCAGGTGTCTCTGTTGAATGTGATTTCAATTCTTATATATACTTTTTCGTGAAAATTGAATACGAGAATTAAATCACTCAAGTTGATATTGAACTGCACGGTTTGTTTTTATTCATTCCCCCATTTTTCCTTTATTGAAATTAAGGGCCTTATTTTGTGAAACGCAACGCCAAACGTTGATAAATTTTGTATGGAAAAAATGTAATTTGCAAAAACAAAACACACACAAAATTAGTTAACGCGAAGCGTTGCGTTTTACAAAATAAGGCCCTAAATAGTTTATTATGAAAAATGTTTATTATAATTAATCTAAAATTATCCGATTAAACCAAAACCTGAATTAAATAATCGAGCGATGAACCGATTAAAACAGAAAGCCTAAAATGTACACTAGGCACATAACTAATTTTTACGGCAAATTTCGCATAACACTACGTGGTGCCAAATATTGTACAAGGTGATTTGGGACCAAAAATGTTGCGCACCAAACGCGCAAATAGAAATAAAAATTAAAAAATGAAGTTTACTACAATTTTCATGCAGGTAAATAAAATGCTTCTGAAAACTTGACTTTTAAGAAAATCTTCTCTCCTGGACACAGTTTTGAGCGGGGAACCAACAATTAAAAGCCAGATTAAATATAATTTGTAGAGAAATTTTAATTATTTTGGCTTGAGTTCGGTTTTAATTTAATATTTCAATTAAATTATATTTTTATTTAGAGATAAATTTAAAGCATGTAGACAAAGAAAATGTTGAGTGCGCGGAGGGTTGAACTGACGTTTCGATAGCTCCCGCTAGTCTCACCAGAGTTCTTTACCGCTAAGACCACTCGACCAAAGTCGGGTGTTTGCAGTCAAAAGCTGAATATCATATACTTTTAATCAATAATCAATCAATAATCAAAATTCAAAGCCAAATATCTTTGAAAGTATTAAAGATATCTTAATAAAATATAATGTTTTTTATCTATTCATAGAGTTTACAACAAATCGGATATTTGTAAAAGTTATGAGGCCAACAAGGGTTTTCAAGTCCGAGGTGGTCAATTCTGACATCCTCTAGCTCACCGTGTGTTTCAACAGGGCGATACAAAATTTCAACATATTAAAGCTTAAGTCCTCCTCTATGATTTTTACATACAGCGTTTTATAATCGGATCGCAAGTTTTAAAGATACAGCTTTATTTTTTTTCCAATTGGAACCACTGTGCAGCCTTTGGCTCTGGTTGGCGCTTTAAGTCGAAAAACACAAATGTACCTTTATCTGGACAATGGCTTTGGTTTAACACATCCTAATTACTCCAAAAAATGCATTAGAAAATATTAGCTTTCGAAAAATTAAAATTTGTAAAGGAGTGTTTTGAATTATTTTAAATAAATTGTTTTTTTAAATTTTCTTGTTTTTCTTGGCTTTATAACTCCAAAAAGGTTGGTCTTAAGTAAAAAATTATTCAGAGGATTTTTGTAGGAAATTTTGTCATCATTAATTTTTTTATGCAAAACTTTTTGCTAAAAGTTATAAGTTCATACCTATGAGAAAAAGCCATAAAAATATCACCTTAAGTCTCGGTCCACATATGCAATTTTTATTGCAGCAATTTTTTAATTTGTAGGAGTGTTGAAATAGCAATATATACGATATCTATTCCTCTCTCACTCTTTCTCACTGAAAAATGCAGAATTGCTGCAACGAAAATTACAAGTGTAGACCGGGACTAAGGAGCCCTTTCTCCCTCTATCTTGCCCGCCCACCACTCTGTAAGTTCTTTAAATATACCGAGGACCAACTGTGCCCATTTTCAAACTCCAGGATTGTTTATTTCGGTTTGTCTAATTTGACTGGGCTATAATATATTAAGTAGTGTTGAGTCAATACTTTTAATACGATTATTAATTCAAAAGTATAGACATTTTACAACTCTAGAATAAAAAACAAATGAAATTGAATTTCATTTTACATACACATGTATATGTGCATATGTATTTATGTATGTATGATTTCTTTGTTATAAGATATATTCAGTAAATGAAATTGACATACTTTGAGTGAAAATACAAGTGATATACTCTCCATAAACGCCAAAACAGAAATTGGGTCACCATTTAGTAGAGAGATAAATTAACTGACTCTGATGGTGAAATGGGGAAACATATAGATAGTACAGTACACTTTGCAAAATAGTGCGGCTTAAAAGTATGTACGAATGAATGTATGTTAGTTGTGTGAGTGTTAATGCAACCTTACTCCAATTTTTTCTGAATGAATGTTTTTATGACAATAAAATCCAAAAAAAATTATAAATATCGATGGTTTAATATAAAAAAGGCGTATCTCGATTTTTTCGAAATCGCGTTTTTAGCCTCTTATGATATCCAACGTATAATTACGGATTTGTGGCAACTCAAAAAACTATTTTTGTAGGAAAATGCTTTAGGTATTATTCAGTTTTTTCCTTCTCCTGTAAAATATCAAAAATTCGAGTTACGCCTTTCTTATATTAAGCCATCGTTATGTTCATTATGTACATTAGAGCGATCGTAAAAATTAAAATTTGGATTTCTTCAAGTCCCATACCCAAAATCTATGGTTATTTATAAATAAAATAACCTAAAAAAAGTCAGGCCAATCGGTTAAGATTAAGGCGTGTCGCACCGCACGCCCACCAAATTTTGAGCAAAGCTCTTTTTCTGTTTTTTATGTCTCATAACTTAATGTATACGAAATGTCTTCTAAAAATTTGTTATCTCTGAAGTTTCCAACAGCTTTGTCTTACCGACTTTTATCTTAATCGCACATTTAATAAAATAAACAGCAATATCGAACAAAGCCCATAACAATTAAAATTTCAAAACGATTACACTAATTTACAAATTTCTATAATGTTTTTTGTCCCTAGAACTAAAATCTGTTTCTTTAGTTATTTGGGCCGCTAAACGCGAATTTGCACTCTTTTTTTTTATCAGCTCTAGTTTTTGAGATAGACCGCTATTTAAAAATTGAAGGCACTTGCACGGCATATGTATATTATCATAACTGACGAAAGGTTCACCCTATTCAACAAAATTATCTTTAAGCCGATCGAACATTGTTTCTAAATCTGTCCATGGATTTAATTTTTTACACAACTTTCATCAGCTCGAAAACTAGAACTGATTAAAAAATTAGACTGCAGATTCGCGGTCACCCAAAATAACTAAAGAAACAACCTCAAGTTTTTGGGAACGAGAAAGTTTACCGAAATTTTTACATTTATGAGCTATTTTTGTTATTTAAACAGTTATAGGGTATTCGATATTTTACTCTTTATTTTGTTAAGCCAAAAGCTGTTGACAACTTTTTAGAAGAAAATTTGTTTGTAAATACTTACTATCGTTCAATTCACAACCTGTTATATACAACACATACAACTAATTGTGAATTGGCCATATATTTATTAAGTTATGAGACATAAAAGAAGAAAAAGTGCAGTTGCTCGAACTTTGGTGGGTGTGCGACACGCATTAATCTCAACTGATTGACCTGAAAATTTTTTTAGGTTAGTTTTTTATAAATACAAATTGATTTGGGGTATGAGACCTGAAGAAATGCAAATTTTAATTTTTTACGACTACTCTAATGTACATACATATTAAAATATTTGTTTATGCCGCATATTAAGACAAAAAAAACTACTCTGACAATAAGAAAGACATTTCAGGTTACATGTCATCACAACAAAACACATCATACAGCACAAACAAACATGATCCACAACATGTGTGACGATGACTATAATGATGATGATCATTAATAACAAAGGATTATAATGAAAAATTATAAATGACAGACCGGCCCATAAAGAAATGTCAACGGTGTACAAAAAGCAAATTCAACAACGCTGCTTCTTGATTGACATTAACAAGGAAAGAAATTGAAAATAAAATAAATATTGCGGTATATAAATTAAAAATAAGAATAGTGTTTTTTGCTCTGGTCTATGATAACATATCTCAGATTAATGTTCACTTTCTATCACCTTTATATGTACACACATATTATATTTCTTAAATTTGTAGTTCCTTTAGAAAATGCTCACAGAATGGGCAGTGCCTGCATGAAGTTACCAATCTTCCATAAATAATCTGTTTCCAACGCCTTGGTTATATAAAAAAATTAAATCGATAGGTATTTCTTATTTTTGATCCGATTTAAAATACAGTGGTCGTCCAATAGTACGTACTTCCGTTTCCACGAATTTCCAATAGTACGAAAGGTACAAAAGGCTAATTTTTTGCATTAGCTGTTCTATAGTACGAATAAAAAGAGTTTTTTGCTATTCGATAATACGAATAAATGTATTTTTTGAAAGAACATGTACGTTTTTATATATATAAATGAAATTTTAGTTTTGCTTTGAAGTTCTTTACTTGTTTTTTTTTCTGCGTTAAAGTAAAAAATTCAAAAAGAAGCTAATTTTTTATGTAAAAGGAGGAAAATTTGTAGCCCAATAATACGAATTTTCCAACATTACGAATAGGCCTGACATTATATAATTCGTACTATTGGACGTCCACTGTATGTAGTTTTTGCAAAAAAAAAAACCGACTACAAAATAGGCGTGAGTGGCAGTCATAATGTTGTACTTTCACGACAGCTACACACAGAAACTTTTCATACTCAAATCGTCGAAAACAAGGTTAATTTAACATTTTTCGGTAGTGATATTGATTCATAGGTGTTTTATGTTAATTCAACGTGATTTTACAATAACCTTCAAAGAACATTTTTTCTTTTGAAATAACTATATTTCATGATTTAATATTCCAGTACAGTAAATCAAATTGAATTTGATACTGAAACAACACAAAGAATCATGTTGAATCAAAGTTATTGCAAGTTTTAACAACATGAATTTGACATTGAAACAACACGAATAATTATGTTGAATCAAAGTTATTCCAAGTTGAAACAACGTGAATTTGATATTGAAACAACACGAAGAATCATGTTGAATTCAAGTTATTCCAAGTTGAAACAATATGAATTCAATGTAGACATATTATTAATTATTGTACTTAAGTGATGTGTATTATCATAGGCATCAGACAAATTTTGTAATGTAGTTGGCTGCCCCAGCCAAGATTTGAACTCGGCCCACGTACTTGGTAAACAACGCGCTAACCACTGCAGCAGCCGCAACAGCCTCATAAACACCATCATAAATAACATGAATTTCATTTTAATTCAACATGATTTAATGGATTTAACTATTTTCAGATGAGAAAATTATGTACTAATTTTTATTAAAAACTAAGTAGAAATAAAGTTTCAACAATAACAGCAATTAATATGTATAATACGATTATTAAACCACATTTTGAATTTGGTTCAACAATAATTTATACATGTTGTACAAAAACGCAAATTGAAAGACTACAAAAATTACAAAATAAAGCAATGAGAACAATTTTGAAATGTAACATTTATACTCCAATTGAGATAATGTTAAATATCCTTAAGTGGTTAAAAATAAATCAACGATTGGAATTAAATACATTACTTTTTATACAAAATATGAAAATGGGAAAGGCGCCAGAATATCTATGTGAGCAAATTAATTATGTGAGAGATGTGCAACCGTATGGGCTAAGAAATTCATTTTTAAAAGAGATTGTGTAAATTTTGTAAGAAACAATGTAAATAACTTAGAATCTTAGAGCAAAAACAAAAAAATGTAAACTTAAGTAACCAAAGTGTAATTTAAAAGTATAATAATACTAATAAATAAATAATAATAATAATAATAATAATAATAAGTTATAATTAGAGTCATAGTAATAAGATAAATAAGTACCACTCATTACTTTGTGACTCATTAATAAAGTACTACCGATTACAAAAATTACAAAAGTTTTTGGTGGGTAGCTTAAGTTTAAATATGCACAGAGAAGTCGCTATAATAGGTGCGATACCGTACTCAACATTGGGATCCTGCGGGATCCCAGAATGAATCTGAGCGAATGATATTCTTCCTCTTGCATGAAACAGCCCATACTTTTTCTTCGGGCAGATTGTGTACAGTGCAAAACAATCAGCTGCTTGAAAAATAAACAATAAAAAATGAAAAATATGATTTTTGTTCACAAAAATTGTGACGAAATCATTGCTAGTTTTGCAAAATTCAAAGCAAAATGCATTTGTATACATTAAACAAAGTATCTAAAAACTAAAAATGCTATTAAAAATCACCATGATGTTTTTATTTCTTTGTTTATTTTCACAACACTTTTGTTTAATTAAAAAATCCCACCTGACTTTAAAAAATCAGCAAAAAATTATGCAGAAATATTAATATTTAAATGAAAATAAACTATAGCACGTTTTTTGCTAAATAAAGCAGCAAAATGCCAACTTCCAGCACCTCAATCACATGCTTACAAAACTAGAAGCATAAACTAGCAATTTTAAGCATTTGCTAGTTTTTATTCACACCTTTTTTAAGTTACCGCTGGAAAAAATAGCTTCTACTAGTCAGTATAAAGTACTAGCTTTAAATGAAATTATTATTCACCTCAAAGCTAGTTTAAACTCCAAATTTGCTAGTATTTGCTTTAGCTACCTTTTTATTCACACAGCCCAATGCTTTGATAAGTTCGAAATTGTAGGACTTAATTTATTCCATTTTAAGCTTTCAAAACTGATTTCAAATAATTTTGAGTTAATCAACTAACGAGCCGAATAGGCAACAATAATTTTACTTGTAGATTTGTAACTTGTACTTTTTGAGATACGGCCCCCAGGTTGTGTTTTGAACAATTGTTTATCCTCGATACAAAGGAATAATATTTCAATTGCAGTCTACTACTTCTATATAAAAAAATCTCCTTGTTGAGTTACTTGACCCTAGTGTGGCTCTGCATACTAGGGTATTCATTCGAATAATGTTTGATCGATTAATGGAACATTTCAAGTCAAATAATGTTCGATCAAACAAAAAATTTAAATTTCGAGTAAATATTTATTCGAGTAATTTTAGTCGATTAATCGAATAACTCAACTAAACAATTTTATGTAAGTATTCTTATTTTGAATGAGTTTTTGTAAATTTCTTAATAAAACCTGGCAAAAATTTTAAAATTATATGAAATTTGTAATTCAATTCAAAAGTTATTTCATACTAATACACCGCATAATCAAAGAATTATGTAAATAATGCAGTAAGATTAATAGGAAAGAAAGCATTCAACTTCAAATATCTTGCAAAAATTTCGGAAATAAAACCATCAAACAAAAATTATTTGAAATAAAAAAGATATGTCGAAGGCAACTAGTCCACTAAATTTTTCGTATTAAAATATGGAATATAATATAACGGCGAAATTTAATGAAAAATTAAAAGTATTCACAAAATCAAAGAGCAAAAAAAAATTACTTTTGTCACATAAAATATTACTTTATAGACCTAAACAAACAAACGTTTAGTGAAAGATCGATCTTAATAATGGGAGAAATGTTCAATCGAAAAAATATCTATGAAATTAATAAAAAGCATAATTCATATTTTTAGGACTATATGTATTGATTTTGTTCGTTTATTTAATGAATTATTCTGTTCTGTTCTCCATCCGAAATAACAACAATGCTATGCCAATTCCGATTATTTTTATTCTGCATTGAATATTATTAAATATTTCGCTAGAGCAACATTTTCTCAAAGCGCAACATTTAAATAGTAAAAAAGTACTATTTCAACTGATCAGTTTATGATCTAATTTATGTAGAAATATTGTTTTCCTTTTGTTATTATTATTAAAATATATAAAAACGCGAAAAAACTTGATTTGTTTTATTTTTGTCCACAAAAATGAAAAAAACGAGTAAATTTAAACTCTTTCCGATTAACTCTAATAATTTTTAGCAGTAAAGCTTAATCGAATAACGAAATAAAAGTTCTACTCGACTGATCGAGTAATTTAAAAATCTCAATTTCGATTAATTGATTAATCGAACAATAGAAGAAAAGTCGATTAAAATGAATACCGTACTGCATTCCGACACTATTGTAACCACCTTCACTGAACGTAGTGATGGATGGACATTTGCGATGACGCAAGTTAAAAAGAATTAGTTGATTGACATTTGCTAGATTGTTTAGCAAATATCATGTTTTAATGGTTTTATCATTTCTAAAAAATATTTAATTTAATTTATATATACATATATGTATGTATGTATATTTTAACGTTCATCGTCCACTATATGCTAATATAATTTGTATTACGCTCATTTTAAATTGTTTATTAAAATTGAAAATTTGTATTAACAAAACGTGGTCATTCACCTGTTCAAAAATATTATACATATACATACATATGGGCAAACATATATAGAGAATATTCAGATTATAATTGTTGCTGCTTGTCTCAGGGTAAAAATCATTAACCTTTTATTTAGTAATTATATCTTTTTAAAGAGAGCAAAGTACGAATTTATTCTAGCAAATAACATAATAAAAAGTAAATAAAGAAATTATTGAGTGATATGAATATAATAATTTAATTTGTTTCTTAGTTAAACAATTTTTTGTAGTTAAAAGAGAATTACGAAATAAATATTATGAATCAAACGCGTACACGTACATAGAACAGAGTATGGTCGCTTGTTTTGTTTCTAAGTTCAAGGTTGTATGTGATTTTGTTTTGTAATTTCAACAAAAGTATAAAAATGCTAAGACGTGTGATATCTATACATATTTTATTCATTAGTTACTTTAACTTAGTATTAAACAGGTAGAAAAACAAAGAAAAAATACTAGAAATAATAGAAGCGAAATATGTAAAGCAAATTTACTTGAACTTGAGATTAGAGCTTTATATTAAGCTAGTATAGCCAATGGACAACACTATCGTCCGTATTCTAGATGTAAATAATTTTAATAAGGTTCATAGAAAAATATATAAACGTCATAAAAAATCTCTTAAAAAACAGTCACACAATATATAATGCGACTATAATTAATTAATGATACATAGTAACTTTCCTATATGTACTGAAATTAAAAAAAAAACAATGGTAAAACACAATAACAAAATCCCTTCAAATGAGCTAATGCAATTTATTGTACTCTCTTCGCTTATTATTGGTTTGACACATATGCCAACAAAGTCGGAATGGAGAAAAATGACAAAGAAGGTTGACATGAAGTTTTCTCAAAGTATACCCGATAGAATTTTTTTGTATTTTCACCACTGCTTCCGGCATATCATTTGAACAAAAACGATTTTTTTTAACTTTCTTGAATATAGTAAGTTAATATTCTTTAACTGAAAGTAACAAATATTTTCGTAAGCTCTTTTTCCGAAAGTATTACTTCCGTCGTTTTGAATATCAAGTTTACAATGAAAAAAGATACAATAATAGAAGGTAGTCCGATTCTCTCTTGTTGTTGCCATATTAACGTTCTGACATTCAAAGGAATTATGAAAAATCGTACTACCAAAGCTTTTACTAAAATCCATGTTTTCGTTTTTATTTTTATGAAATTTAAATAGTTACTACAAGAGCTCAAAACATTTTTTAGTAATAAAAAAAAAAAAGAATTGCTGTCATACATTGATGCTTCCTAAGCTCGCAATGACGTCCGAATCTAAAAGTTTTGTGAAATCATTAATCAAAACTAGTTTCTGCACAAATAATTCCGAATGTTGTATCCTTTTTGTATATGTGGCAAGGCTTTTTTAAATGCTTATAAAAATATTCCATTAAAGTCAAAAATTGTTCAAATGGAGTTTACCTTCTATTATTGTATCATGTAATGAACTACTTTCACAAAAATTTTAAAAAGAAAGTAAACAAAATTGTTTACTATTTAGAACAATAAAACTTTGTTAGCTGTTTAAGCAACAAGAATGACAAATCTTATATCAGCGGAACGGACTTTATTTGTATAGAAAATCTTTTTATTATACCAAAAAGTACATGAGTATTTAAATTTAAAGAAAATTCGATTTTTTTATTTATTTCAGTACTATGAAGTCTTCGCGGCCAACAAATAATATTACACAGTACAAAAACCTGAGACCAGAATATGTAAATATCGAATTTAAACATCATAACTATGAAAAGAGTACAACACTCGATACCCAGCAAACTCTTTTGTGATTTTTGTAATCGGTAGTACTTCATTAATGGGTTACAAAGTAATGAGTGGTACTTATTTATCTTATTACTATGCTTCAAATTATAGCTACTACTTAGTTTTTAATAAAAATTATTACGTATTTTTCTCATTATCTGAAAATAGTTATAAGTTGTGCTATGTATTAATAAAATAAGTACACAACCACTTTTTAAGTTAATATATGTTTGTATATGCAAACTATTTTTTGTCGCTTAAACCTATAAGTCAACGATAGCTGAGTGGGTAAAGTACTTGTCTTCAAATCTGGAGGGCTATTACGTATTTCAATTCGAAAAGAAAATCATTCGTATTTGTATACCTTGTTTCGAAAAAATTTCTTTCGAATCGAAATTTGTACATAATAACTATAGATGTAACGAATACCGATACCGATATATCTGCGATACTTCAGATTTTTCGATACATCGGTATCGGCGATATTTTACGACGATACTTTTAAAATTTTTTTCAGAGTTTTTTTAACAAATAATTTATTTTTGTTCAATTTTGGCATGAATTAAATTCACTTCGTTATTTTTTAAATCTTATTAATATTAATTTTAAAAATCAATAATATTTTATGCTGTTATTTTGTAAAAAAAATTATTTATTTTTTGTTAATTTTACCATGAATTCAAATTCAAGTCGTTGTTTTTTAAATCTTATTCCAGCAAAAAAATACACTCCAAAGAAGTCATGAAAATGTAGAATTCGCAATCCGGAAGTATTGCAAATTTGGATAATTTCTATTCAGTTTTACATATCCTTGCCATTGAAAGAAGTTCTGTTGTTCGATTACCAATCACCAAATTGGAAGCGATGCTAGGACAAATTTCTTTTTCGGTGTTCAATGGATTTTCACAATTTTCTATGCGAATTTAAACTCAAAACTTTATTTTCATGTAAATTTAAGTGAATAAATATAAACTTTTAGAAGACTTTTAATAATTAAGCTATTAAGTTATTTAGAAGAATATTAGTTGATAAATGTTCTTTAAAAAATCGATTTTTTAAAAAGCATGGCGATTATTTTTTAAAATTACAAAGGAATTAAAATTTTTTTCTTGCTTTTCTAATAATTATCTGCATATTTTTAATATAGATTTTTTTGAAGCAAAGAAAATGTAGCTCCTTAAAAATTACTTAAAATTTTTTATACTGGGTTAAAATCGATTTTAAATATTCTCTCTTACAATGTAATTTTGTATAATAAAAAAAATTGCACTTGATCTAAACTTGAACTCAATTTCAATATTCGTATCGGTATTGGAATCGGTATAGGCGATATTTATTTTTAAATATCGGTATCGGATCGGCAAAACGGCGTATCGTTACATCCCTAATAATAACCCGCTGGAATATGTATATTTTTTTAAAATTTTAATTTGTTTATTGGACTACTTATTTTTTAGCTTCAAGTAAGCCAAATAATAGCTAGTTAATTGCTGTTACAATGTAAATACATTTGTTAGGGGTGCCCCTTATTTTTTGGACATCTCAAACAAAAATAAGCAGTTCTCGAGTCAAATTGTAAGTAGGTACGACTTAAATCTTCATATACTTTTTTGCCTACCAGTAAGCAAAGTTTTTGGTGCGTAGTTAAGAGCCGACTGAAATGAAGTTGTTTTGTTCACTTATATAAGAGCATACTAACATTTACAAATGTGAAAAAAGCATGTGTTGAGTAAATTCAATAAAATTCGTGCAAAAACATAGTCAACGATTTTCGAAAATCGAGTTTTCATCAGATCTCGACGTTTTGAGGTCATGGGAATATATTGTGAATAAATTTACGATGGATATAGATATGTATGGATATATATGTATGTATGTTTGTGTTCGTTCTTCATCAAATCCGCTATTCGACCGATATATGTACCTAGAGTAGAAATCCATTAAGAACGGCCGAAGTCCGGCTAGGCAGAAACCTATAGAAGAAAATCATTATGTCCGGTCGCAGGGCGGCTAGGCAGAAAATCATTCGTATGACAGGTACCCATATTATTACACTGAATCAGAATCTTACCAAGATAATGTCAAAAGAACACATCAGGTTGAGCGACTCCTCTCAAAAATCAATAAAAATTATCCTATCCGAAAGAAAATTACATAATAAGAAGACAAAATTAACTAAATAAATTGGAATCGAGCCTTCGTTTTCGAGTTATGGGCCTCTTGATTTCCAGTACAAAATTGTGATTACATGGTATATGTTCCATCGAATGCGGCCAATATTGCTATCATTTATAAGCTTTTGAAAAGATCTTTAAGGAATTATGTACAAACATTTTGAATAAATTCGTTAACGCATGCAAAACTCTACCCGGCCTTCTGGCAGGCTTAACTATATTATCCCCTATATATGTCGAATAGTGGTTTCGCTGAGTAAATATTTTCTGATAGCCGGCTTTCAAGATTTTTTTCTCTTCTATGTACATATGTCGAATAGTGGGTTCGCTGACTTCCTTCTTAGCTGCCCTTCGGCAGGACTTAAAGGTTTTCTTCTTTATGAAGTATGTCGAATTGTGGCTTTGCTGAGTAAAGAATTGACTGCATTGCCAGCTTTGGCCGGGCTCTCCTCTATGTATGTCGAATAGCGGCTTCGTTGAGTTTATGTCTAGCTGTCTTTCGGCCGGGCTTAAACATTTGCTTCTTTCTCTATGTATGTCGAATAGTGGCTTTGCTGAATAAAGATTTTTAATCAGATAGGATAACTTTTATTTATTTTTGAGAGGAGTAGCTAAACCTGATTTAAGCCCGATGATTTTTATACTTAATTTTTTTTTCTTGCAATTCAATTTTCTATCACATACCTAGGATGATTTTTTTAATGGAATTCTTTAACGCTACTTACATTTAAATTAAGCGAATTCAATCTAAAAAGATATAATAGATTTATTAAAAATATTTCTAATTTATATAAAAATGGAAGCATTACCGCTTAAAGAAATAAAAGCATACAATCAGCAACAAACTGACAACTCCTCATGCGCCTTTACAAAATAAACATAAATAAACTGAAAAAGGAATTTTATATTTAATATTTTAAACCTTAGTGAATAAATACGTATAAATTTCAAATTCATCAATAAAAGTTAAATTCCAATTAAGATTTAAAAAATAACACCATTGACAAAACAATAACAACACACCAATATGTCGCCCCTGAAGAAATCAAGTGCATTTATTTGGCATTCGCCCTTGCACATTGCTTTGTTTTTTTATGCACTTGATATATTTTCGCCTTTAATAAACATAAGGGTAAAAAACTCACTTGAATTTGTATAGTAATTTTCCAAAATTTCTTTAGGTTTTAAATTAATATCGTAATAATTTATTAACAGAATTTTTTTAAACGACCACGTATATTATTTATTTATATTTTTTTTAATATTTTTATGCTTTTGTGACAATCAACGAACCAAGTTCACCACAGAGAAACAAGCCAGCCGATTTCGACCTAACGGCGCGCCGCTGCCAGCAGTGTTTTTACGTATCGCGCCGCCGCCGATTACATCGGCTCGCATCGGCTCAAAACCACCTCCTGGGCACCAAACAACCATACACGACAATTGGGGCAGTTAAAAAATGCCCAAATTATTTTTTGAGGGCAGCCGTTTGAGATAGAGACAACAATTATAAGTTCTTGTTTCATTTTATCCAAATAAAAGTTTAGCATATATTACGTATGCTTGCGAAAAAAATTTAGTACCTATACTTTCTTATTTCTCTTTTGAGTGCCAGTCTGTCAAGAGTAAGTAGGCAATAGATTACCCACTAAACTAGTACAAAACAGTGCCCATGTTCTGTGACTTGTGAGAAGTTTTCGCATCGAGAACAATTTTATAATTATAGTAGTCATTCCGTTTTTTGCATGGTGATATATAAAATAATTTAACTGGATACAAATAAATAAACAAAGAACATTTTACTTTTTTGTTACCCTGTGATCTACAGAATGATAACAATTTACTCGCATTGAAAAGTTCCCACATTAGTTACAGAGCACGGGTACAGTTTTGTAAATTTCATTACCTCTTTTTCCAAAATATGTATAAACGGTTGCGCCGACGAAGATCTGGCGGCGCGCCGACCCAAAACCTACTCAGCCGCCGCCACCGATATTTTCGCCTGGGCTTGTTTTTCTGGTTAATCATCAGTTTTTTGTTTTGTTGTTAGTGGTGACATAATATTGCTGGTGACAACATGTTGCTATCGAATATTTTCAAAGTACCAAGCCATATTAATCACAGGTACCACCATTACTGCAACAAATACAACACCAAAAAACACTCGCATTTTGTTGGTAGAAACCAGCGTTGCCAAGTGTGCAGATTTATCTGTATTTTGCAGTTTTCTAAGCATTGAGCAGCTTTGCAGTTTTTTGCTTAAAAAACCAGTTTTTCTATAAATTGTGCAGATTTTGCAGTTTTCACATTTTTATTTTTTGCTCTCAAATTTTTTATATTAATTCCAATTTTTAAGGCCATAATTTTACTTTTGTAATGCAACAATGTAATGCAAGAGGGAATTCACACTCATTTAGGTCTAATAAAGTTGTGTTTTTCTATGTGAAGTTTGCTATTATAATTCATATGAACGAAAAATTTTTATCAGATTTTTCTTGGCTAAATTTTTAAGCGCCCTTCAGACTATTAGATTTAGTATTAATATTTGTCAAAACCTCAAATCTCAAGTAAAAATCCAACAGTGTGAAAACAAATTGTCAAATAATACGTAAAGAAATTTGACAGTATTATTGTATTCGTCATTTTTAGAAAATTTTCTAAATAATCACATTTTTCATTTAATCAGGTTGTCTTTTGCACAAACAAACATAGGAGTAACAAAAACAGTTGTGTATTTGTTTGCACAAATAAAGAAAAAAAAAGAACGAAACGATTTGCTTTATTGTAAATTATTTATCGTACGTTTTATTTGGAATGTGATTGTGTAGAAACAAAATGTAACGAGAAGATTTTCTTTAAGATTTTTTGACAGTCGGACTGATTTTGATTTGATTTTCTTCTTACAAAATCTATAAAAATTTCAAAGCTTGTATTACAATGTGAAAGGGTCTTTAGTGATTCATACAAACAAAAAACTATACTTTCTTACCCAAAAAAAAAACTGTATACTTCAAATAAAACAACAACTTCATAACGGAAGCTAGCATTTTAATTACTCTATTTGTTGAATTTTGCTCCTTACGTCTTTAAGCCGATTCGGAAAAAATTAATCGATTCCCTGTGTAATTTGTAGTGCAACTGATAGACTTCCTCTTCATATAATTAAAAGGTTATAATTTTGGAGTGCCACATTTTCCTAACTTCCGAGATGGTAAAGAGTACCAATTTGGCACTTTTTTGCTTGTTTTTCGTTTTCATCTATAAAATTTTAAAATTCATAAGGGTGGGTTTACATCTGTAAATGTTTGCGCCGAACGGCTTTTTAGAGAAACAATGCAAAAACTTGAGCTGTAGTCTGTTCTGATGTAGACGCATTTGAAGAAAGAGTGCTGTTTTAATAAGAAAAGTATACTATATTTTGGATTTTTTGTGTGCAGTTTTTTCACGTGAAAATCAGTTTTTTTATTCTAAATTTGCAGTTTAAAAAAAGTTATGGCAACGCTGGTAGAAACACACCAGAAATCAGCGTTGTTAAGTCAGTGCTTTTCGCACAGTTTTTAGTGCTTTTTCAACTTCGACGCGAAAAATTCTGGAGTTAGTGCTCGGTGCTTTTCTAATTTAAATTTTGGTGCTTTTATTTTGAGATGGTGGAACTAAGCCCAAAATTCAAAAATTAATTTTTTTATTTAAAAATTTCTTTGAAGTGCAAAATTCTTTGTTAATTAATGCAACTATTTCCTGAGCATGTTTTTTCAGCCATGCACATAAATTAAAAAGGTGGATTTGAGCAATTATTGATGCTTCATCTTATGCGTCACAGCCCATAAAAAAGAATCTTTGTACGTATTTCGTTTGCTTGGCACTTCAGATTTCAAAAACTTCCGTTTTCAACGAAATTTGACATACATATACATATCTATATTCTACTCTTACGGGCGCATCACGTGGCGTAAGAGCTTTTCCGATACTTTTGGTGGGTTCTTTTTATATCCGTCTAAACTTGGGCATCTCGGCAATTTTTTGAGAAATGTTCGTCATATTCAAGATTGAATAACTTTAGAGCGCGTCATCGGTTTAAGTCTCCTCTTAATAAGTACTGATTAAAAAGGACATAGCTTCCCGCTACAAGATATGTTATAGGATCAAAATATCCTGAAAAAGGTATTTATTAGAGTCCGACTGAATATTCGGTTTCGGGTTGGGATTCGGCCAAAATTGTGGTTTCAGCTGATATTCGGTTTCGGCCAACTTTTTGGCCGAATACCGAAACCGAAACTTTTTATTCTGTATAAATAAGAAAGTTAATCAAAATAGTATTTTCCAAGTTTAAAATATGTCACCGCTATGAATCTGTTTTTCCCCGTCCGATATATTCTCAAATTGAATGAAAATGTTAATTAATTTTATAGAGCGTAACCAAAAGATATAGTACCATAAAGTATTCAAATGTTTGTTGCCAAAAGAATTAGCATAAACTAGGGAATGGTAAACCGATTTTAATACCAATCGAAAATCTATTTTGAGTTATAATAAAATGATTTTTCGCCTTCGAATTTACTTCTGCGATTTTGCACTGAAATTGATTATTTGCTTTTAAAATAGATTTGTTTAAATAATACCAAAATATGAAGAAAGCTCATTTTAAATCTTCACGATAAATTTAATACTTTCGAGAAAAATTCTTCATTGTGTTTATCATCGATAAAACGCGGTCACAAAAAACCATATGCTCGTAAATGTATTAGTTCTATTTTTGCCCGATGGAATAAAATATATTCATTTTGTGCTATTATTTTGACTGACACTGCTATTATTTTGACTGACACAGTATTCAATAGAACACTGAAGATGGCACATAGCCGAAACCGGTCTGTTTTCAAACCAAATTTGACGTGGGATGACGGAAATTCGTTCCATATTATGTAGAAATACTCTTATGCCCTTTTTCACAGTGTACGGTTAAAAGTTAACGTATAGTCTAACGGGAAATTTTGTATACCGAATTTGCCGTTAAATACCATGATAACTTTTGATCATATTGGGAAAGGGGCCGTTAATAAAATATGTGAGTTTTTAATTCTTGTAAGTTTTAAAAATGAATTAGTTAATGCTAAAAAGTTTCGGTAAGTTTCGGATTCAGTGGAATATTCGGCCTTTTGGCCGAATATTAGGTTCGGTTCGAGCTCGGCCCCAAAAACTGGTTTCGGTCAGACTCTAGTATTTATAATTTCCTTTATGTTTTATAGAGTAATACTGACAGGTCTTTACTGTACAAAGTATTTAATTACGGATGAAAATAGATTCGACAGTTACAATTTTTCTTTATGATAACCCGATAATTTCTATGAAGAGCATGTAGCAATAACTATGATGATCATATATAATCAATTAATATCGGATGTAATATATTAAGCTCTAAGAAATAGAAAACTACAAAAAGTCTGAAAATTTTTTCTTTTTAGTGGATTTAACTTTTCTAAATTAATTCGTTTTAAATCTTCTCGATTTACAGAATAGGCAACGTATAAAAGTTTTTTTATATATAATTAAAAAATTAAAATTTAGTGCTATTTTTCAAGAACTACGAGTTTTTTTTACTTGTTTCAGTGCTTTTTGAAATCTAAAAGTTGACAACGCTGCCAGAAATATGTCAGATTTATTGTCTGTGTGTCGCATACGTGACGCTTTATAACTGTTTAATATTGATCCTAGCTCGTTAAAAGCGGGTCTTACTGTACAGTGTAATCGCAACTTAGCAAAGATATCGCTTTTAGTGTAGCTACGCCCGTAAGAGAGTGTCACCTCTAAATTATAAATATTCCTTGGATGGTGTTTATTAATTATTTTGTTGTTCGGAGTAATTTCAAACGAACCAAAAAAAATTATTTTGTTTCGCGCGTTGACACTGTATTCTGTATTTGTGTAAAAAATTATAACTGTATAACATATTGTAAAAGAATAATTTAAATAAAATATTAATATGCCGCCGCGTAAAAGTAGGACAACCTCTAAAAAAGGAGCTACAAAGGATAACCATGCAGCACAATTACCGAAAGAAGTATGAAACTAATAAATTTGCACATTTGGTTTTTATGTAATACTTTTTTTCATTTTGTCAAAGGATACTGAAGAATCTGTGGAATATATGTTGGCTAATGTTGATAACTTTATTGATAGTGTATATCGCGATCTAAGCATAAGCCCGCCACGACGGTCTTCAATCGGAAATGCTTCAATTCGGCAAGTAGGAGCACTGGATGATGAATCATCTGGTTCATCATCAGCTGATTCTCCGCTCGGTGCTTCTTCATTGTCAGGTACTACACCAAGGGAAGAAAGTACGCCAGTGGTTTCTCCAGACGCACGACGTAACATGGATTTGGAGATTGAAAGAAGTAAGACTATAAATTAATGTAGTGAAAGAATCTGGCCTGCTTGTAATGTGGTGTAGTAGATTTTTTTTACTTACAAAACAAGAATAAAGTGCGGAGTACAAAAGTGTCTGTCCCTGCACTTAATGACGAATTTCAATGAGTGTGGGTGCAATATACTTTGAATATAATTTGAAATCAGAAGGAATCGTAAAAAGTAGTCGGATTTTATTTTTGATTATCTTTGGTTATTTGAAAGTAATTATGATTACAAATAAGATTATTTGTAATCATAATCAATTAGTAATGAAAAATACCCAATTTTACACGATGAAATAAATACATATTTCATGAAATTTTCTTCATGAAACTTGTTGTATTTACTTATTGCAAGCGCAGAAAAGCAAATGGGTTAAATACAATTTACAAAAGCCGTCTGAAATTTTATTTCCTACTGTATTATTATTGTATCATGGGTGTTTATTAAATTTATATTGTTCGGAGTAATTCCAAACGAACAAAATTTTTTTTAGCACGTTGACACTGTATTCTGTGTTTGTGTAAAAAATTATAATTGTATAACATATTGTAAAAGGACAATTTAAGTAAGATATTAATTTGCCCCCGCGTAAAGGTAGGACAACTTCTAAAACAGGAGCTATAATGGATAACTATGCAACACAATTACCAAAAGATGTATGAAACTATAAGTTTGCACATTTGGTTTATATATAATATTTTTTTCTTATTTTGTCAAAGGATACTGAAGAATCTGTGGAATATATGTTGGATAATGTTGATAATTTTATTGATAGTGTATATCGCGATTTAAGCATAAGCCCGCCACCACGGTCTTCAATGGGAAATGCTTCAATTCGGCAAGTAGGACCACTGGATGATGAATCGGCTGGTTCATCATCAGCTAATTCTCCAGCCGTTGCTTCTTCATTGTTAGGTACAACATTAAGGGAAGAAAGTACGCCATTGGTTTTTCCAGTCGCACGACATATTTTGGACTTGGAGATTAAAATAAGTAAGACTATAGATTAATGCAGTGAAAGAAACTGGCCTGATTGACATCGCTTAAGTTAGCTTATTTGGCAAACTGTACCACATTACCATCCTAATTAATAAAACAGAATGCCAAAGAAAGGTGAAATAAAAAAAATGGGTAGCTGAGGATAATATAATTTTGTAAAATCCATAGATTTGCTGTTTTTCTATAAAAACTAAAAATGGAAATCTCTTGTTTCTGTTGTCTTTTTTTAAATTTAGTCGATCAATGCGTAATTCTCAGATTCTTATACCGAGATTGACTTCCATCTTGGAGATATCATTTCATGTTAGGGTTGCTCATATTTTTAATAAGTTGCCGAGCTCTTTATTCCTTTTAAACTTTCTTATCCGGTCTACAAAAGCAGGGCAATTAAATTTCGCCTGGAAAATAGTTTATGATGGGTCAGTGATATGATAAATTATGTGTTGTCTTAAAGTTGTTGTATGTCATTTTACCGCTTCATTATTTATTTTTGATTTTGAAGTTCTGTTATCGTATTATTTTGTACTCAGAAACTTATCAAACATTTCATTGCCCCTGCATCAATTGTTTTTTACCTCTTTATTATATACATATATATGTATGTTATATATGTACATATTTTTTTCATTTCGTGCTGTAATTGAGACTTATAATTGCGATATTTTCTTGTAATAATAATAAAAAGTTAAAACAAAAATTGATGCAGGGATAATGAAATGTTTGATAAGTTTTAAGACAAGTGACAATTTTTTTGATGTCGTGTTGATGTGACGTCGACGTAAGCTACATAATATTATTATGCTACATATTTACCTGTTTTTTCATTTTACATTTTTATAGCACACACATAAATACACATACATATGTATATTGTAATTTTTTTACTAGAATTGTTATCCATATATGGCTCTGTGAGCTCGGTTATTTTGTAATTATTATTAATAAATTGAAATTGAAAAGAGCTATACAGGCTGTTCGAGGTGGCGTCAAAAACATTTGCTGCACTATTTGGTACACTATAACACATTACCAGCACATGGTGTACCACATTGCCTGAAACTTTTTTAAAAGCCTTCAATAGGACTTGCAATATTTTCTCAAATGTCTCTGAAAATGTGGGTTCAATGTTTTCCACAGTTAGCGTAGTGGAAGCCTAACACATGGCATTTAATGGGTTAAATCATATTTTAATCTGATAAAAACTTAAAATTTGGCCATCTAAAATCAAATAGGTGTACCACATTACCCGCTCTTTTTTTATAAGACAAGCACTTATTGGATGACACCTACTCATACAATGCATTGTGCCGGAATTAGGAAAATTGGTTATGGGCAGGAGGATAGAGGGGTAGTGTTTATGGACATTCGATTTGAACCTTCCAAAATTGAAAATGACGGGAAATGACTATTATAAATTTTATCAAACAACTTTTTCTTAATCCTGAATTTCACTTTTATTACTTTTTTATATCTTTTAATACTTTTGCAGTTTATCAAATGTGTGATAATGTCGACCAGAATTTGCGTTCAATAGGTTTATTTATGAATAATTGTTGCGCTAACAATACTTCAACAGATGTTTCCAATACGAGTAAGTCAATAATATTAAACCTTTGAAATTTTTCTAAAACTAGTAATGAATTTCTATTTATTTGTCACCCACATACAAACTCTTAATAGATTTGACGAACATACCATCGTCTTCAGAACCTATAATAATTTCAGCATTTATTGAGAAAGTGAATTCAAACAATAATACTCAGAGACGTGGAACGTCTCCCCCGGATTCTATTGATGTACAAGTTGTTGATTTATCGAATTCACAAGCGGAAACTCCTGAAATGTCTAGACAACCAGATCGCCTTAATAATTACGATGACGGCGATGATGATGACGTTATTTTGGTATCAGCCAATATTCCTCCAATCGTAGATTTATGTACACCAAATGGTTATCTGAATGTGCCACAAGCAGTACCACATCACAGACAATTAAACAGACGGCGTTTGAATCAATATGATAATGTGGATGGAGCTGACACTTGTCGCGAAGGACCCTCGCCACCAAGAAGAAGTCGTATTGAGCCTTCTTGTATACAATCAGATGGAAGCAAAAACTCGAATACTGTACAAACATCATCAGCAACAAATAATGCTGATAAAGAGAAGTTTATGTGTCCAGTTTGCATGGATTCTTGTCTAAAGAACAAACCCACTTCAACCATTTGTGGGCATGTCTATTGCAACGAGTGCATTGCACGTGCCATTGCCTTGACGCATAAGTGTCCCATGTGTAAAAAGAGACTTACTAACAAACAAACATTTCGTATTTACCTTTAAATCTACTTTTGTAGAAGCATAAAAAATTTTATCACCAGGTGTTTCCGTCTGCGTATCATTTTGCTTCTTTTGCATGTTTGTCGCTCTTACGAGTATGCACAATTTTTAATTATTAGCATATTCAAAATATGCAGCACTTCCACCTTTCTATTAGAAAATGGAGTTGTAAACATAAAATTTTCAATTCTTTTAAGAAGCGCTAACTAAATACGACTCACCTGGATGACTACTCTGTAGTTCGATTCGAAAAGAAACTTCGAATGTTTGTGCATTTCAAAAGCGTTTTCTTTCGACTCAAATTATAGATTAAACATCCTCTTTTCTATTAATATATTATATTTTCAAAATCATTTTTTTATTCTTTACATATTGAATTATTTATTACTTTTTCAACCTTCATTCCAATAATAATCAGCTATGTGATGGAAAATGCTCGTTTTCAAATCCGATTTCAAAACGATTGTTTTGAAAAGGTGCGCTGAATTCCGACCGATTTTTACTGTTAGTTTTGAGCTAATCTCAAACTACTGACTCAAAAAGCACACTAGAAAATTAAATATAAACAATATAGTAGAGTTGGATGCGTGTCGATATTTTCCAACACGACACGATACGAACACGAATCCCGGATGTCCAACACGTACGAAACACGCACGCCCAAAATTTTCAAAACACGAACACTACACAACACGCACGAAATCTAATCCAAAAACAAAAAAAAAACAAAGTTTTTTTTATATTCAAAGACATATTTTTCTTCTATTTTAACGTTTCATGTTCCATTTGTATTTTTATTTACATATTTTTGTTGAGAAACAGTAACACAAGATTTTGATTTTGATTGATCTACCTTGGTTTTTTTTCAATATTTTTTTTAATTTCTTTTCACTGTTCTATATACTTTATCTTCTAGTGTGCTTTATAAAAGTCAGTAGTTTGATATTGGCTCAAAACTAATTGTCAAAATCGGTCGGAGTTCATCACACCTTTTCAGGGCAATCGTTTTTCATCACATACCAGATTACCTCAACTAATTATTATTTAACTAATTAGCGCTTTTTTTTGTAGAAGAGTAGTATAAGAAAAATTAAATATGAGATTGAATTTTATTTTTAACTTTAAACTCGGACTCAAAATTAATTTGCTGCAAAATATACTAGCATATTGATGGAAATCGATTTTAGAATCTAATATTTTCATCGAGGCGAATTCATTCATACCTTACACAATTTCCAACAATCTGGCAATACCAGTAAGATATCCTGAAACTGCCATCAGCAAAGTTACACTCAAAAGAAAGATATTTTATGTAGATTAATAATCCATAAATTGTTTTATGATTTTGTGGACGCGCCCGGAAATATGATGACGCAAATAACGAAAAAAATGCTGTAGTTTATGGAAATATTGGCCCTTAACGTGTTTGGCGATTTTCGCCTTCGACTATGGTACTTTTGTAATAGATTTAAAAAAAATGTAGCGTGATGTCTTAATTCATTACAAAAATGTCGTAGTCGAAAGCGAAAATCGCCAAACACCATAAGGGGGACTAGAAACTGATCGATTTCCATCACATACTTGAACGAGAGGTTGCTCTGCATTTCGATTCGAAAAGAAAACTGTTCGGACTTGTATTTCATTCAGATTGCAGTTGAAAAACGTTTTATTTCAATTCAAATTACAGAGTAACTACCCAGACAGAAGTACTGTTTACACAATTTAGACGTCGAATTGAGCAAAAAATGTATATGAAAAAGCACTCAGTTTTTGAGAGATTTCCATGCAGATTTTGGATTGTGGAAACCGCATTTAAATCTCATATTGTTTTTTATTAAAATTAATATTGTTCTTTATTTAGCAAGTTATTCCCCCTTATCGTGTTTGGCGATTTTCGCCTTCGACTACGACATTTTTTTTTTAATCTATTACAAAAATGTCGTAGTCGAAGGCGAAAATAGTCAAACTCGATAAGGGCCATTATGTTATAATTATAAATGTTGTGACGATGATATATTTATGTATACATATTTCAACCGCCAGGACAGACAAGTCTGTCCAATGTTTGTCTTGGTACTGTACAGCAATTGTTTGTTTTTTTGTTTAAGCAAAGAGTTCACACTTCATTCGGTAACTGTTTACTCTTTAAATTGTTAAAATTTCCATTAATTGTTTTGTAAAAGATTTTTAGTATAAATTTTACAGCTACAAAATGTAGGGAAAATTTTATCAATTTAACTAGTAAACAGTTACCGAATGTCTTGTGAACAGCACTACTATGTTTTTCAAGTTCCATAATTTTGATTTTCAATTGCTATTAATTCTTCCTCAATAAAATATATAATTTTAAATAAAATTTTACTTTTTTCGAAAAATCCTGGAACCTTGAATAATGGTGCGACTTAATTTAACCTTTTCATTATCATTTCATTCTTTATTTACTCGAGTCCATGTTAGTCCATATTAGAACATACATAAATTGCAATGAACTAACAATAAAAACAAATTAAAACTTCATGTATAAAAATATAATTGGGGTATTCACACGGTGTCCTATCATGTCATATTGTCATAATGTCCTATAATTTTAAATTAGTTATATATGTATATAGGTATATATTTTTTTATATAAAAAATATAAAAGTTAGAGTAATATCTTTAGTTTTTGTGTGAGCTAAGCCGAAAGGAAAAACCACAGTACCACAACAAGTGACCGAGTACTACACTAGGCGTGCCAACATGTGCGATCGTATTTGTGTGTCCGTGGGACATAAATGCGAGTATGACAAGCCGAGAGCACAACGAACCGACACACAACAACAAATAACATTACAAAAGAATTTAAGACGGATATTATTATCATTATTATTATTATTATTATTATTATTATTATTATTATTATTATTATTATTATTATTATTATTATTCGGCTAAGTTCAATAATTAATGTAAATTCAAATTATTTTTAAGAGTGGAATATTAGAATATCTAATCAGACTAGCAGAACGGATTAGTACTACTAATTACGACAGCCGCTACACTGTCACCATCAGCGTCGTTTGCTCACTTTAAACACGTTTGATCGTGGATACGTGGATACTTACAAAAGAATGACAAAATTAACATTATGCAAATTAACATTACAAAATTAACATTTTGTAATATAATTTGCTGTTGCATGTCGTGTCCATTGTGCTCTGGCTTGTCGTACTCGCATTTATGTCCCCGTAGAAACAAATACGATCGCACCCTTTGACTGGTAGTCACCGGTTGTAGTACTCGGTCACTTGTTGTGATATTGTGGTTTGTCCTTTCGGCTTCTCGTCGGTGCGTGGATTCTTTTGTGACCTGGGTACTATGCGCGACAACAACACAAACAAAAGAAACAAAATTAGTACCACTACCTTATCTCGTTCAGTCTAGGGAAACCTCGATGGCCGAGTGAGTTAATGTTATACACTCGAAATTTCGCCGCCTCTGATGGATTATATCCTTACGGATACTAATCCCCATTCTGGCAACCCCTGATAAAATATTCGAAGTGCACCACAAATGCCACATTACATTTTTAAATTCTATCAAATTTATTCCATAAACATTATAAACACGTCCACCTTGAATACATTTCAAACTAAAAAAATTTCAGGCTTTTCTTTCTACTTAAGTTAATTTTTGTAAGTGGTCTTAGTACTATTTACTAAATAATGCTTATTAAGTAGCTTTTACTTGAAACAAAAAGTATACAAAAATATCCCTAAAAATATTTTGTATTTGGTAAATATTTTATGAAACGAAGGCGGTTCACATTTGAGATATCAAAATACCAAAAGGTGAATGAGGCCAGCGCATATACCCATGTTAAACTTGTTATTGCGTGTCGGGTCGTTGTGCTTTCGGTTTGTCGTACTCGCATTCATGTCTCCGTGGAAACACAAATACGATCGTAACTTTTTCTCCTGGTATAGTAGTCGGTCACTTGTTGTGGTACTGCGGTTTGTCCTTCCGGCTTATCTCGTCGATGCGTGGATTCTTTTGTGGCCCGGGTACTATGCGTGACAACAACACAAACAAAAGAAACAAAATTAGTATGTACCACTATCTTATTTCGTCCAGTCTAGGAAATCTTCGATGGCCGATCAATCAAAAATTCGATTTTGATTTGTGTAGTTACATCCGTTTGCGTATAGAGTGACGATTTGAAATTTTCCAAATTTTAGCCGGAATACAAGCAGCAAGAGCGGTTGCCTTAACTACAACAGCTTATAGAAAGGAACATTCAGCGGGATGCGGCATTAAGCTAGATCCTTTGAATGAACGTAGTTTTTGCAGATCACCCGTTACCACAGATAACACAACTGTTTCCGGCAAGCAAAGCTCTAATGCCGTGATCGTGAATGATGGTTTGAAAAATTTTTCTTCAATAATGTGAGCATGCATCAATAGAATTTTCAGTTTTAATATAAAAAAACTAACAAAAAAACCGAAATTCCATTTTGATTAATTATTGTGTATTACATCGAAACGCATGTCCCCACAATTCTTCAAACCTTTATCATAAAAAGCAACCAAATTAATAACGAAAACAAAGCAACTTTACTTCAGGGAACTGGAAAATAAATTAAAAAAAAATTATGACAATTTGGATATATATATAGAGATATTTGCAACTTTGCCATATTTGCGCAAAAGATTTTCCAAAAGATAACCGTTAATTCATATATTCAGTTCATATAAATATTAGCTTTTGTATATGTTTGCCGTTTTAGTTATACTAGCGTCGAGCAGGTGGCGCATATTGTGCGTTAAGTCATTTTATTTATTCTGTTATATATAAAATTTCAATTAAATTCTTTTAATGTCGCAAAAAATCAAATACCAGAAGCCATTGCCTAAACTAACAAGCCAAAACTATCCACTTGAAAGTGGTTTCATTGCAACTGAAATCGTGGCCTTACAAAATGGTTGGCGTTTGATAAAACGATGCTTCAATTATCATACGATGAAAATATTTACAGAGTAAGTATCACCCTATATCTATACCTGATATATTTTTATCATGACAAAAGTCAAACTTTATTTTGAAAAATAAATTGATTTATGTTAGCTGTTTTTTTCACCCTACATCTATACCTGATATATTTTTATCATGACAAAAGTCAAACTTTATTTTGAAAAATAATTTGATTTATGTTAGCTGTTTTTCTTACACAGAGTCTTCACGAGACATAATATCGAATATTTTTCTGTTAGCAAGCGTCAAATTCAATCGCAGAGAGAATTATATTATGTGTAGACTTCAAATTAGATGTTATAATAATTGTTATGAGAGCGTTGCTATAATATACATTATCACAACAATCTTATGATATGAAATGTCAAAAATATTAAAATAAATAAATATGTGTGTATGTGTTAATTGAAATATGTAAAAATCAATGTTTTTTATGAAGTTTTTGTGATTTTATGTTTGTAAATCTCTTTAATTGTTTTTTTAATTAAAATTTTTAAGAAAAATAAAAAAACAAAATAACTAATTATGGAAAAATAGTGCATGTTAACTCGATGAACATTCGTATTAAATAAAATCTCATAAAAAAATAAAAATACGTGCTCCTGTTGTATGACATGAAGAGAAATATCGACATTTTAGGGCTAGGCCACACGGGCGTTTTTAAAATGCGCGTTTCTGCTTTCCTGTATTAAATTTGAAAGTTTAAAAATTGAAAACTTTCAAATTTAATATAAAAAACAGAAACGCGCGTTTTAAGAACGCCCGTGTAGCCCTTATTAGTTCTGTTATTCTGCCGACGTTCTCTCTTATGTTATATCAGAGTTAATCGCAATTGAAGACGCTTTGTTATATGGAATTTGACATTTGTCATGATAAAAATATATCAGGTATAGACGTAGGGTCAAGGTATGCTTGGCAAGTATCAAGGCGTATTCATACAAGTGCCGTTAATTATACAACAAATATATTATTACAAAAACAACTGTATGTCAACCTCTATGTTAACATGTCCAAATTTTGACATGTGAGCATCTAATTAACCGAAAATAGTAGCCATGCTGTGCCAGGAATGATAGAATACAAGATTACGACCAGAGAAACAAGTCGATCGGCTCAAAGCCGGCTCAAGAGCCGCCGCCCATCGATGCGGCTAGCCTCGGCTAAAAATTGCAGCCGGCTAATTGTTTTTAGTAGTTGTAATTTGTACTACATATTATAATTTATATGAAAGTCGTCAGGTGTTTGAAAAATTTTATATAAAAATTTGTTTAAAAAATTTATAAAAAGAAAATTTAATAACATTTCGTAACAAAGAAGTTCAACGTAAAAACTGTAATTGATTATATGCATTTAATCGCGAAATATTCGCGAAATACAAAACCAGCCGCTGTCAGCCTATGAGCCGCCGCCGAGTATTTTTTTCTAAGCCGCCGACTTTTTAAGACGGCTTGTTTTTTCTGATTACGACATGCGCACGATTTCCCGTTAGGTGACTAAGTTGGTGCTTTTCAAAAGGTTGCCAAGTCAATATGTCCCTAAGTCAGTGTCGCAGCACTGCAACATCTGAAACTTATTAACCAATAGGAACAGAGTAAGTGACGTCATTGGTGACACATGCGCAGAAAATTTAAATTTTATGCGCGGGATGTCAATATTGTATTCTATTATTATTGTGGGCTATTAATGCCATGGCACGAATATTTGCTATTGTTCTTGCATACTCAGTACTCAAAAGTAATTACCCGATACTTTCCTGGTTGTGTTTTTTATAATTAAATAGTGGCGGTGTGTTCAGTGTTTGACACAAATAGTCTTGCGAAGTTGCAAGGTTTTTTTTTATAAAATCTTGTGCATTTTGTTGTTATATTTCACAAAAACGCTACGATATTTTGCATTTGCACTTTCGCAAGACCATTTACATCAAACACTGAACTCCGTTAGTAACAGAATATTTTTCTATTTTATCTATTAACGGTTATTTTCACAATGCATGATTAAAATTTAACGTGGAACTTAGCGGCAAGTTCGGCATAAAAAAACTTGCCAATAGAGTCCATGTTAACTTTTAATCATACATTGTGAAAAGGGCCGTAAATGTTACAAGTACAATTACGGCTGAGGCCACACGGGCGTTTTTAAAACGCTGCGTTTCTGCTTTTTATATTAAATTTGAAGTTTTGAAAAATTGAGAACTTTCAAATTTAATATAAAAAGCAGAAACGCTGCGATTTAAAAACGCCCGTGTGGCCTCAGCCTACATCATAACTTAATCTAAACGAGAATAGCAACTAATGCGAATTCATACAATACACATTTTTTGGAAAATTTTTTGGTATCCCAGAAAGGTATTTTTCAAAGCGAATTGTGACGAGTAATTTATTATGAACTTGATGTGCCCGCCCGCTTAAAGTTTGCTTTATGAGTATAAAGTGTCAGTAATATATAATAATATAACGTTCTTTACGTTCTCGTTATACAAAATAAACAGTGCTACCACGATTCAATAATACAGGTCTGTGCAGCAGTACAACAAAAACGCAATCCTGCTGTGATTGTCAAAATAACTCTATATATAAAAAATATTGTTTATGTTTTTTTTTTTATATGAAGTTTGACACACAGCATGAAAACAAGCAATCAGCTGATCTCTTGCACAGACCTGTATTATTAGATCATGAGTGCTACCAACGTTGAAAAAACCAAAAACATCTTTCTAATTTCCCTCAACATTTATATTAGTAAAATTGGGTAGATTTTCGTTTTTTTTTCTATTTTAAATTAGAAATAAGATATTTTATCGCGGTATGTTTGAATCAGGACTAAAGTATCTCTATACCAAATTTCATACAAATCGCTTCAGTAGTTTTTGCGTGAAGCGTGTTGGGACAGAGAGATAGACAGATAAAAATTCCAAAATTTGGTTCTTTGTTCTCTATATCGAATACTGTTTACGCCACCATAAAAATTTTCAAAAAATATTTCATGTACAGACACACCCTCTTTACAGTTTTATTATATGCATAGATATGGCCCTTAGTCCATTAATAATCAATTTAGTTCAAAAAATTATCACATTAATAGCCAGGCCCACTAACTGCTTTCGACTCGTTCGAGTAGTCGTCTCAGTCACTCACTTTTTTTAGTCTGTGAGGCCCACTATCTATCTACTTATCGTTCGCTTATAAAAAAATAAGTGACTTTTTTGACATTTGTTTTCTCTTAGATACCATATGTTTTTACTTAGCGGGCCGCAAATTTGTATGTAGAGTTTTACGTTATCGTTTTCTTGTCGACTTGTCGAGATAAATGTTGTTAGTGGGCCGCAAATCAGCTGTTTTTCGTTAGGTATGCGACAACTCGAAAACGAAAATCATCGTGGGCCTGGCTGTAAATAAATTTAAGTAAATGCATATTAAATTCAATTTTACTTCCGTTTTATAATTACTTTCAGCTTTTTTAGCGAACATTATTTCCTGTTAGAAAAATTTCGAGATGTGGAAACGAAGAAATTCAAATTAAGCGGCTTACATAAACATAATCATCAAATTTTGAACTTTTATGGGTTTCTTATTGAAAGTGGCCTCAATGATGTAACGTTAATCAATATGATATTGAGTAGTTTAGGAAAAAGACATAAACTGCATGGAGTGACATATGATGAGATTAAGGTAAGAATACGATTTATTTGTTTGATTACGAAAGAAAGCTTTTGGAAAAAAATTTATCTTGAAGTTAGTGAAAAATTCATTTTTGAGGATAGTAACTAAAAATCGAAATCGAATTTTATTTTAGTTCCAGTGGAACTTTGTGGCAGAGATGGAAAATGCGTTTTTGATATCGCAACAATTATAAAAATAAAATGTATTTTCTGGACCATGACGGCATCGAAGTCCTTCAGGTCAACCATACAGAAAAACCTGTCACTATATTAGTAGTTTCGTTTTGCTAAAGCTTGAAATTCATCGTATATAATCTGGTCTACATAGTAAAATGTATATATCATTATTTCTTGCGATTTTTTCATGGCTGTCCCTTAAAACACGTGTTTCGAATAGGCAGGACTTTCCGTTAATGAAATTTTACAAAGAATACACAACCACTTATTGAAATTGTCTTATACCTAGTTTATACGCAGAGCTTATTTGCAAATAAAAACGTAGTGATACCAAATATTGTTTTTATTGTAACTTTTTAAAGCATCGATTATTCATCTATTTGTTAATATATTTATCTATTTATTAATTTTAATTGACAAACATATGTGAAGGTGGCAACCCAAACTTCTTATTTGCAAATAGCGCGTTAATCAGTAATTGTTTTCGTGAGTTAGTAAGTTACAATAAAAAACAATACTTGGTAGCACTACGTTTTTATTTGCAAATAACGAGTGCGTATAAATGTAGTATTATTCACCTATTATTCTTTTGCGATCGTGAAAAAAATTCGAAAAATTCCATTTATCATGAATGATTTTTTTCACGTGGATTTTTCCCTTTTCCCCTGTTTTAGTTCACTTTATATTAGCAGACGAACTGGATAAATACATAAGCTGTTAGTACGTTTATACGCACGAGTTATTTGCAAATGAAAACGTAGTGCTACCAAGTATGTATTTTTATTGTAAATTAATAACTCACGAAAACAATTACTGATTAACGCGCTATTTGCAAATAAGAAGTTTGGGTTGCCTCCTTTACATATGTTTGCTAATAAAGAATAATAAATAGATACAAATATTCACAAATAGATGAATAATCAGTGATTTAATAAGTTACAATAAAAAATGATTTGGCAGCATTTTACGTTTTTATTTGCAAATAAGCTCTGCGTATTTATTCGTTTACTCGAAATTCTTACTACTTTTACTACAATTGGAAAAATTTGTTTACTTTTTGTATTGAAAACTTCCAGCTGTGGTAAAAGTAACAAATTGTAGTAAGTAAACGAACAGACATAATATAATCTAATTGCTATTTTATCCTTTCAATTAATTATTAAAACATGTAAATGTTTATTCTTGGGACAAAATCAGTAAATAGTGTTAATTTTTCTTAATATTAAAACATTTGTCCTAATACTAACTCCTTGTAACACATTTCTATCACACATGAACCAAGTTTGGAGGTGATAGAATAGCAAATGATTTTTCCGCGGCTGTGGAGAATTATTCATCGCATCCAAGAGATAGGATGCATCTAGCAAAAACCTGGACAAACAATTCGGTTTTGTATAGATTACTCATGGAATGAAAAGATAATTCCAATTATTAGCACTGTATTTTTTTATTTTAAATAAAATTTTTTTTTAATTTAATTTAATTTATTAAGCTTCTCTCCTTTTTTCACTTGTTATCCGCGATAGGGGTGATTCATTTTTAACGTTGCAAGTTTAATAGCAACAGGAAATAAAAGGAAATATGGACAAAATTTAAATTGCACCAAATTGGTCACAATAGTACCACGGTACAAATATGGTCCAAAATGTAAAATATACCACTGTACCATGAATTCCATTCCTGCCTTGAGATTGCCTCGAGATATATTTTCATTTTGTCCGTTACTGTATTTTGAAATCATTGTTTAGAAGTAGGTAACATATTAAGACCTAAATATTACTAATAATCAATCCTGCCTGTTCTGTAAATCAAGTCGATTTAAAAACTCTCGATTTAGAAAAATTAAATTCACTAATAGCGAATCAAAAAATATTTATAAACTGTTTATTGAAACTAACTGCATTTTATTTATCTACTTATAAAATTTACAACAAGTTTAAGTTCATTAAAATCTGATAATATTTGTAAAAGCTATGAGGCCAACGAGGGCTTTGATACCCTGTAGCTTACAGAGTCTTTTAACAGTGTGATCAAAATTTTCATATTCTTAAAGCGGAGGTCCTCCTCTATGATATTTACACACATCGTTGTGCAATTGGATTACAAGTTTCAAAGATACAGATATCTCATAAATTTTTTGTGCGTTCCAAGTTTAAATCTAACAATATTCTAGAATGCTTTTTTTGTGTCCGTCGCATAAATTTTAAAATGAAAACTGCTTTAGCATGATTTAATAGATTATAATGAAATGTACCTACATACGAGTACATACATTTTTTGTGTGTAAGACTGTCCATTATTTGTTCAAAACGAAGATCGAAAGTATTGTTTATAATCTCTTCATACAAAATGGCGTGTCCGTAATGCATGCTGATATTCCACATTAAGAAACTATGAATTTTTTCAAAAACGATATTAAATTTATAACGGTTTTAGAATATTTGCATTGCTTCTCTTATTTCACACACAGAATTTTTTAAAAAAATTACAAATTATAATTAAAAAAAAAAGTTTTTGTTCTCCGTAGTCTTGTGTATTGAGCGTAGTGCTTTTTAAGTACGCATCATTACTCAGTTTAATTATTAAAATTGCATTAACAACATACACCAAAATAACAGCGTAGGTATGTATTTCTGAATATTTAAACTAGGGATGTAACGATACGCCGTTTTGCCGATCCGATACCGATATTTAAAAATAAATATCGCCGATACCGATTCCGATACCGATACGAATATTGAAATTGAGTTCAATATTCGATAAACCTATTTAGATCAACAAAACTCAAGTGCAATTTTTTATTATACAAAATTACATTGTAAGAGAGAATATTTAAAATTGATTTTCACTCAGTATAAAAGATTGGAAGCAATATTTAAGGAGCTACATTTTCTTTGCTTCCAAAAAATCTATATTAAAAATATGCAGATAATTAGTAGAAAAGCAAGAACAAATTTTTAATTCCTTTATAATTTTAAAAAATACTCGCCATAAGAAATCGATTTTTTAAAGGACATCTATCAACTAATATTCTTCTAAATGACTTAATAGCTTAATTATTAAAAGTCTTCAAAGTTTATATCTATTCACCTAAATTTACATGAAAATAAACTTTTGAGTTTTAATTCGCATAAAAAAATTGTGAAAATGGGTAATTTGTATCCTTTTTCCTTGAGGAAAAATCATTATAGAACACCGAAAAAGAATTTTGTCCTAGCATCGCTTCCAATTCGGTGATTGGTAATCGAAAAACAGAACATCTTGCAATGGCAAGGATATGTAAAACTAATTAGAAATTATCCAAATTTGCAATACTTCCGGATCGCGAATTCTACATTTTCATGACTTCTATGGAGTGTCTTTTTTTGCTGGAATAAGATTTAAAAAACAATGACTTGAATTTGAATTCATGGTAAAATTAACAAAAAATAAATAATTTTTTTACAAAATAGCAGCATAAAATATTATTAGTTTTTAAAATTGATATTATTAATAAGATTTAAAAAACAACGAAGTCAATTTAATTCATGGTAAAATTGAACAAAAATAAATTATTTGTTAAAAAAAACTCTGAAAAAAATTATAAAAGTATCGTCGTATCGACAGTAAAATATCACCGATACCGATGTATCGGAAAATCTGAAGTATCGCCGATATATCGGTATCGGTATTCGTTACATCCCTAATTTAAAAGTTTTTTGAACTTTGTTAAATAGTATTATGTTGCAAAACGTTTCATCAATCAATCGTCTTTTTTATAAAAAAATGTATCGAGTGTTGTCCATATTCTTTTAATTTAATTGAACTTAAGATTTTGGGGAGGGGAGTACTTTTCAACGATACATGACATTTTGTAAAATTTCTTTTAGAAAGTCGAATAGAAATGAGGCATATTTTATTCGTTTTGGAGAAGGTAAATATCCCCTTTTCCCCTTCCCTTAATCCGTGTCTGGTATGTACATATAGTCCAGGAGCCAGCGACAAATTCGGTCAATTATTTCTTGTCGAACGATAATTGTTGAGACGCATCAGGGAGTATTATCATAAAGCCTCGTGGAAGTCAAGTGCGGTTCCGTTGGGCGTTGAGCCTCTAAACAGCCTCTAAAACACGTAAAAAAATTTTTTCACTCATTTCCTTCAAACTAAAAATTTACTTGATGATAGCTTATATGGAACTATGAATGAAAATATATTGTTGCTGGCTGTGTAGTGGTGGAAAGACTGTCAGCTGATAATTTTATAAGGGAAAAATTTACAAAAAAAAACTCCATAACTGCCACAGAGCCACTCCTAGAGAGGTAAAATATAGGGCCAACCCCTTAGTTTTTCTTTGCGGCATTTTTTCTGATCATACTTACCCCCTATCACCATTCCTTAAGGAGGCTCCCATACAAAATTTACAATACAAACTAGAAATATATTGAAGAAAAAGTTCCATAACTGCCTAGGAGTTCCCCCTAGGGTGGGAGGGGCTAAAATATATGACTGAGCTAAATTAGCTTTTGTTCGCAACATTTTCTCAAAACATACTTGCCCACTATCTCCACCCCTTAGGGGGCTCCCATACAAATAAGTTATTTTAATGAAATTGTTAAATTTGGTCCCAGCAGCGCCTAGTATGGGCCTAGACGGGTCAAATGTATGACTGACTTCTATTAATTTTTTAGCATCAAAATTTATTAAGGCGGCTTCCATAGAAAATTTATATTACAGCATAGAAATATATATAAGAAAAAGTCCCATAACTGCCGAGGAGTCCCCATAAGGGGGTATAATGTATGACTGATCTCAATTATTTTTTTGTTTCCAAATAAAATAATTGGGATGGAGATAGGGGGCAAGTATGTTTTGAGAAAATGTTGGGAACAAAAAAATAATTGAGGTAGTCATAGATTATACCCCCTAAGGGGGACTCCTAGCCAGTTATCGGACTTTTTCTTATATATATATTTCTATTCTGCATTATAAATTTTCCATGGAAGCCTTCTTAAGGAATGAAGATATGGTGTATGTCTCCTATCACCATCACTTAGGGGGACGCCCATCTCTACCCTAAGGGGTGGAGATAGAGGCAAGTATATTTTGAGAAAATGTTGAAAACAGAAAGCTAATTGAGGTCAGTCATACATTACGTCCCCCTAGCGGGGACTCTTTAGCAGTTATGGGCCTTTTTCTTAAATATATTTCCATTCTGTATTGTAAATTTTGTAATGAAGATAGGCGGTAGGTATGTTCAGCAACAATTTTGGTGCTAAAAAATTAATGGGAGTCAGTAATACATTTGACCAATCTACAACCATCCTAGGCGCTGCTGGGGCCAAATTTAACAATTTCATCAAACCACCTTATTCGTATGGGAGCCCCGTTAGAGGTGGAGATAGGGGGCAAGCACGTTTTGAGAAAATGTGGGGACAAAAAACTAATTGAGGTCAGTCATACATTATACCGCGTTAGGGGAAACTCCTAGGCAATTATGGGACTTTTTCTTTAATATATTTCTATTATGTTTTGCAAATTTTGTACAGAACGCCCTTAAGGAATGAATATATGGGGTAGGTATGTTAGAGAAAAATATTGGTGCTAAAAAAAATTAATGGGAGTCAGTCATACATTATTTGACCCGTCTGGGACTATCCTAGGCGCTGCTGGGGCCAACTTTAACAATTTCATTAAACCATTTTATTTGTATGGGATCCCACTTAAGAGCTGGAGATAGGCGGCAAGTATATTTTGAGAAAATGTGGGAACATAAAACTAATTGAGGGCAGTCATACATTTTACCCATATAGGGGAAACTCCTTGGCAGTTATGGGACTTTTTCTTCAATATATTTGTAGTCTGTATTGCAAATTTTTTTTTGGGAGCTCCTTAAGGAATGGAGATAGGCGATAGGTATGTTCAGAGAAATTGTTAAATAGAAAAAATAAAAGGGATAGCTCCTGCATTTTACCCCTCTAGGAGTATCATTGGAGCTGTAGGGGCATATATTTTAAAATTTTATAAAATTTTTAATTTTGTATGGGAGCCCCCTTAAGGAATGCAGGTAGGGGTAAGTATAGTCAGAAAAAATGTCGAAAAGGAAAAACCAATGGGAGTCGGTCCTACATTTTACTTCTCTATGAGTGGCTCTGTGGCAGTTATGCAGTTTTTTTGTACATTCTTTCCTTTTTGCCCCCACTTTAAAAGTATCACCTGTGCAGCCAGCAACAATATATTTTTATTCATAGTTCCATATAAGCTAGCATTAGGTAAATTTTTAGTTAGGAGTTTAGGAGGCTGCCGCCGCGCAACCCGCCAACGGAACCACAGCTGATTTCAACGAGGCTTTATGATACTATTCCCTGATGCTTCTTACCAATCATCGTTCGGGAGGAACTTGATCATATAAATCTGTCGCTGGCTCCCGGACTAATACGTAAGGATTGAACATTTTTTCCATTGAATTTACTAAAGGTCCCACTGTGCAGTGGTAACTGGGCAGCGACTTCAACTCTCTTCAATGTTAAATTTTATTTAAATTATTTTTCGTTTTTTTATGCTTATTTTTTCCAGTTGATCACCAGTTACATCAAGCAATACTTTATAGACTTTTTGGATAATATTAAGTCGTCAACATTTCTTAATGGCTTGGATAAGTTAACTGAACTTATTAATGAAGTCCACAGGTAAAAGCAAGAACATGAAGAAATCAAACAGACAAAGTAATTAGCTGCGGTATTTGGAAAATTTTTAATATCTTTTGGATAGGATGGAAAATTAAATTGAAAAATAAAATAGTTTTGCACTCGTGCGTATGATTAATATTATAATACTAAAAGTACTTATACGTTCTTTCTAACTATAAACTTCATGTCAAATTGTACATCTTGGCTGATAATAATTGCCCGAAAAATTGCGAGTAAAATAAAATTATATATACAAAGGTACATATGTACAAACTCACATACATACATATCGAGCCATTGCTGCAATAAAGTCATAACTCAAAAAAACTTGTTTTACAAAAAAAAGGAGTTTAAAGTTTTGAATTTACTAACAACTTAATGGTAAAAGAACATTTTATTCTTCTCTCAAGATATTTGTATAAAATTTTTGCACACTATCAAGAACGATTGGACGATTAATTCTGTATTATTAACTCAAAAATTACTTTTTTTGAGTTGTGACTCTATTGCAGCAAACGCTCGATATCAATTGAACTTTCAGTCTGTGAGGGTTAGTGGTGTAATAATGATGTTTGTATCTTTAATTCGAACTACTGGAACAAAACTACTATTTTCTCGTTTTTGATTTTTGTGTTGTGGACTTTTCAACTCATTTATTCTCAGTAAACCTTATCCAGCAACAAGTGTTGTATATTTTGTTGGCGTGTGTATGTGCATGTGTGTGTTTGCCTTTATTGCTTAATGATTTTACGTCTTTGTAAAACTGTTGCTTTTTACGACTATTAGAAGCTTATTTAAATGTATGAAAGTATACAATACTACTTGCGTTATTTAGCGACTTTTCTTAAGAAATGTTTAGTCTAACATTGGCTTTCAACAAATACACAGTGTTTTCTAATAATTGATTATCGAATTATTAAAGTTTTTGAAACATTTTCGGACAATTAAATATAATTTGGTGTTTAGTCTAATACGAAATGTGGTGATTGAGAAAATAATAAAAAATTTTAAAGGAAACAAAATTCAAAATGGTTGCTATAACGGATCCAGAACAGGTACATTTATATTGGTTGACTATTAAAATTTGAATTTTCCTTGTTTAATTTATTTTTGCTGCCTTTTTAAATCATAATGTTAATTTTCCTAAGGAGTCTATATGTATATCTTTAGCTGAAAAAAGTTAATAACTTAAGAGTAATATAAGTCGTATATTTTGATTTGGTTCAAAATCAATTGTATTTAAATGAAAGCTTATCCAGAGAGATGCTTTATTATTTCATTGCCTTTAAGTCATTGTAGTGCACTATTATATTCCTTATTTTTGCTTAAACATTATAAATATCAGTATTGATAGCAAAACATTTTGCTTAGGTTCTGTTTGATTAGACATTTTGCACACGCTTATTAGCAGACAGACTGGCGGGCATCAAACATTCACTGTCAAATAGAAATTTACTGCATGGAGATAGTGTTACAGACAACAATACAAACAGGTAAACAGACCAACAAATAGTTGCTAAATATAGAAACAATTTGGAATACGTACAAGTAAATTAGGGATAAATAAATTCAATAAAGTGCAATTCTGACTGGCATACAAAGGGTTCCGTACGAATACCATATAGTACATGTATGTATCTAGCGTGACCGTTTTGCGACTAAAGTGGCAATTCGCCAACTTTTCAATCGACTTGCCACTTTTAGTGCCCCTTTTTTAAATTTCGCCACCTTTTGATAAATTAGGCCCTTTTTGCCCCTTTTTTATGAAGTGATACTTTGGTGACCGGTCAATGGAAATAATGTCAATTGACTTTATTTCCCACCATAAAGGGAAGTAAAGTCAACTGACTAATCCGTTTTCGAAAACGGAATAAAGTCAACCGCATGCATGCCTTTTTTCGTTTCGACGATTTATGTTCGGTTTTAGGGACTTTTTAATTTAGCTCAATTTTTCGTTTTTAGGTTTTGTTTTGTTTCGACGAATTTTTTCGTTTCTTGTTAATTCTTTTAGTTTTGGTGATATTTTCGTTTGGGTGCTTTATTCGGCATAACTTTTTTTTATTTTGGCGATTTTTTCGTTTTTGCTATTTTTTTAATTTTTGTATTTGGCTTTTTTTCTTTTGGTGATCATTTTTGTTTTGACAATTTTTTTTCGTTTTTCGTGCTTTTCCGTTTCAGCGTTATCTTCATTTTAGTGATTTTTTCATTTTTTCTATTTTATTCATTTTGCATTTTTTTAGATTTGGCGTTTTTTTGCTTTTTTTGTTATGGCGATTTTTTCATGTTTGCGATATTTCCGTTTTTTTTGCAATTTTTTTAGTTTTGACGATTTTTTCGTTTTGGTGCTTTTTTCGTTTCAGCGTTTTTCACTTTTCCGACTTTTTTTTCGTTTTGGCTCTTTTTTATACATGTTACGCTGAGCCCACGCTGGCGTTTTCAAAACACACGTTCATGCTTTTTTAAAATTAAATTTGATGGTTTTAAATTTTAAAGCCTTCACTATGTGTAAATTAGGGTGACCCGTATTTTGAAAAAATTCGATTTCTCCCAGTCTCATCCCAAACGTTGGTGAGAATTCATAAAAAAATTATCCTGACAAATTTTCAAATTTGAGCCCGCTCAAATTAAAGAAAAACCATAAAATTTAGCTTTCTTGCCTCATAACTTCAAAAATATTAGTTTCAGAACAAAGTTTTGTAGAAAGAAAATGTTGCTTGTAAAGTATGTAACATTTCATACCTGCTTAACTTTTCTCTAAATCTAATAATTAATAAAATAAACATAAAGTTTTCCAGCATCATTAGCTTATTTTAATGCTTCATTTGTCTTCCCAGCTCATGACAATTAAAAACATGAGCTACATTGTTGCAATCAAATAAAAAACAGGTTGTGATAATAATTTAAAAAATTTTTATTTGCTTAAAATATCTTTGTGGTTTAATAATTTTAATTAATTTATATTAAAATGCAATTATTTATTGTAATATTTATGTAACTAAAAATCTTCATATTACGAAGCCCCTGAAGAAGTCAACAAAAAATTGACGAAACGTTGGGTACAAAATGTAATAAATTTGTTTTATTAATATTAAATACGTTAGGCCTGATTAGCTTGAATAATTCTTCATATACTCAAATTACATACAAATTTACAAGGTTTTGGAATGGAGCAACTGAAAGCGGATTCTTATCTAAGCTGGGGGCGCTAAGTCCGAATCTGCTGTCGGTTTTTTTTGGTTCCAGTTTTCAAGATATGAGCATTTCTACATGAAAGTCCACTTTTTGTCACGTGCAACACCAAGCAATTATGCTTGTTTTTGAAAGGAAATGTAAGTTTTTTACTGCTTTATATATTTGTGTAGGCCGTAAGTAGCTCTACATTAAGTAAAAGTTTAGTAAAAATTTAACTACATGGTTCCGAAATACAAGCTTAGTTGCTTGATGTCGCACGTGACCAAAAAGTGGACTTTCCTGTGGAAATGCCGATATGTATACATTTTTTCTAAAAGTGAAGCAGTTGCACATCAAATGTTAGCATAAAACCAAAATTCGACAACAAATATTATCTTTAAGGCGCACCAATATTGTTTTTAAATCAGCTTAGTAGTTTCAGAGATATCGTGGAACTTGTGCCAATTTATAAATTTTTTTTGATTTTATTCACAATTAAATATGCAGAATATTATAAAAAGTAAAAGGCACCTTATTTTCCGAAATTCGAAATTAAGTTAGCTACTATATAACATTCCGGAAAGATGACGTTTTTTAACGCGAAGCTCTAAAAATATAACTAGATATGAATTTTTGAATATATTAATGGTTACATAGTAATGAGTGGTACTTATTTATATTGTTACTATGCTTCAAATTAGAGCTATTACTTAGTTTTTAATCAAATTTAGTGCGTACTTTTATCATTTTTATAAATAAACACATAATGCGTATAAATTTTGTTTTTAAATTTTAATTTGTTTATTTGACTACTTATTTTTTAGCTTTAAGTAAGCCAAATAATAACTAGTTAATTGCTGTGACAATGTAAATACATTTGTAAGAAGTACCTCTTATTTTGAGGACTTCTCAAACAAAAGTAAGTAGTTATCGAGTCAAATTATAAGCAGTCACTACTTAAATTCTCATATATTTACCTCAAAGTTTTTTTTAATTTTTTTTTTAGAAAGAGAAGTAACGCAATCGGGCAATTAATGCCTACCAGTTAATTAATTAATCTGTTACCTTCTCTGGGAAAGGGATAGTGTAGAGTAGAGATGGGCGCGTGTCGTGTTCTTTTTCGTGACACGAACACGCACGACTCAACACAAAGTGCTAGTGACAGAAAATCTGATTTCGTTCGTGTTCGGTTCGTGTCGTGATACCAAGCATAATCTAATAAACCACAAAATTTTTTTCTCTGCTGAAAATTCTTGCTTTGAAAATAAATTGAAATTTTCAAGGATTTTAGGTCCTCCTCTATAACTTTTCTATACATCATTATGTAAATGGATCCGTATCTTAGGAGTTACAAATTCATTTCTTTTATTTTCCAACATATTCAAATGTAATTAACTCATTTTTGATATCCTTATTGATCAAACTTAGTTTACTATTATATTAATTAAAGAACTATATATTTCTTATCTAATTTAATTAGCTTTAGCCACTTTATTTTTAACGTTGGTCTTATTGTAAGAAAAACATAAAAAAATCAATTTATGACAAACTACTGCTACTCAGGCGAGTACCATGCAGGTGAATTGATATTTGCAATAGAAATTAATGAACAGAACCAGTTTATCACTGTTTTTTTTATATGCAAGTTTTTTATATTTTTATTTTCAAACGTTTGCTTAAAAAATTAGTTAAAAGTGTTCAGTTTGTTTCTATTAAAAGATTGCAAAACGTAAATTAGGCAGATGACTTGAAATTTCAGCTTGTGACTTGAAAAAAGTGCATTTAATTGTTTGTCAATAATTGTAAAAAAATAGTACTATTTTATAAATAAATTTTGCTAATTAAAGTGCATGAGTATTTATTTAAAAATATTTAAGAAAGAATGTAAATAAAAAGTGAACTGACCCACATTAACTTAAAAGTTTTAAAAAGTTGATACCCAGCAAAAAGTTTCATGTTTCTGGAAGCATTAAAAACCTTTCAAGCCTTCCACATGCGATGCTTTGAAGTGCTTTTGAGAATGCTCAAAAAGAACACAGAGATCTCTCAGTTTTCATATTGTTTAAATTACGAAGATCGTCGTCCTTTTTATTTTATTTTATTCAACACGAAGTTCAAAATAAACATAATCTTAATCAGTAGCATATTTCTACAAAATATGTGCTAAAGAATTGTCGTATGCATTATTTCAAGCAAACACTAATATGCAGTTTTCAAATAACAGGCGGTATTAAAGTACCGACACTTAATTGGCCATAAAATAAAAACTTGTACATTGATTTTAATGAAACATGACTTGTGTTTTTGTAACGTATCCAATTTTATGTTTACAGAGTACGAATGGATTTTTTCCATTTTTTACTTTTTAGGAATTTACTTCATTGTCGCTAAAAAATGTTGCATAGCAAACAAATTTTTTGCCAACCTGTGTAACTATTTTTAAATACATAATGCAAATGTTCATCGCTAATCAGAAAAATTTATCAATGAACGAAATGGTATAAAACGCATTTTCTGTTTCTCTGCTATGTATTTAACATTAGTAATTACAACTAGCCGTATGATAAATATTAATATCATTACTAAATTTACAAAGTAATGCAAAATTTTACATTCTGTATACAATACAATACGTGTATGCAGTATTTTATTTTTTAAACAATTTCTTACATAAATTAATTTATTTGAATTGTATCATATTATGTCTTCTTCACTTTTACTTGCAAATTTATTGACTTAAGAAAATGTACACGTACTAAGTTGCTGTCTAAATGTTTTGAAAGCCTGTCATACACTCCTTTATTATTTGAAATTCTTAATTTAGTTTATATGAGTATCATTTATAAAATATTTCAAATTGCTACCTGTCATTGTTGGCCTTAAATTTTTAACAAGTGAGGTGGAATTTTAGATAATCAATTGAATTAAATTTAATGAGAATAACAGAATAAAAATCAAAATAAGTGAGAATTAAAACACTCATAATACGGATGTAATTGTAATAACTGTATTATTAATCAGATATTGACAGGAGATGGGAGCATGAGTAAATTTTTTATTCACGTATTTGGCTTTGAGTTTAAAAATTTTGGTTTTTTTTTCTCGATTTCGTAAATATCTCCGTTAATAGCATAGCCAAAATTTAAAAGAAATAATTTATAATTTTTATTAAAATCCTTATATGCAGAAGAAATTTCCAAGTTATCTCAATTATTGTAGCCGTGAAAAAAATCTAAGTCAAGACGTTGATATTTTGGTAAAAATAGAACTTAATTGTTGTACGTTTTTCTCAAAAACTTTTCAGAACTAAAAATTTTCTTTTTCTATAGCTCAAACAATAGACTTCAAAAATGATTGCAGTTGAAATTTTTAATCGATTAAGGCATGTAGTCTACATCCAGCATCGGACGAATATAGTAAATTTTTCTACGAAATTCTAAATTAATCGCTTAAGAAAAAGACGCCCATTGAGTTTTTAAAATTTCTTTACATATTGTATTAGATACATTTAATATAATTAATCTGGCTGTTACCCGCCCGCTCAAAAATGTGTCCAGGAGAGCAGATTTGCTAAAAATAGTAAAATTTTCAAAAACATTTTATTTACTTCCAGGAAAATAGTACCAAACCTAATTTTTTAGTTTTATATTTTTACTATTTATTAAAAAACATGGGAATCCCCTTATATCTAAAAATTTTTAACGATATATTGAACGGGCTTTTTCGTTGTGATTTCTTAAGCGGCCCATCCATTATACAATATTATGGCATATGTTATTGTACATACTATTTTCGTTTTGACCTATACTACACAATAAATGGTACAATATTGTCTAAGAAAATATTGCCCAATTTTCCAGACAGTGACAAGGTAAACATAACACTGAACAATGTTGCCACCATATTACACAATTTACTTGATTGTACAATAAATGATGAAACAGAACTAAGTCTGCAACTTCAGGAAAAAAAAAACGCTACAAAATAAACAGGTCCGAAACTAAATCGACGGCAGTAGCTTCAAAATTCTCTCATATTATTGTACATTTTGTATGAAATTTTATTAAAAAACAGCAACATTGTTGAGAGAATGAGTGGCTAAAACTGGGAGCATGAGAAAAAACGTTCTCAAAATAAAACGGCGTATGATAACTGACAATTTGTATGGAAAACCTCGTCTAGCCCTAATTCTGTTTCATCATTAAAAATCAAACGTCTTTTGATTTGTCCCAATATATCATTAAAAATCAAACGTCTTTTGATTTTTCCCAATATATTGTGCCACCTTCGAATACAATACGAAAAATTGCACAATTATATTGCAAGTGGGTGGGCCGCTTTAGGGCAAGTTGTAGATATATGAGTAATATTATAGTACATCCTATCATATTACTCATACGTTTATTTTGTTAAAGTTATGAGGCCAACAAGGTTTTTCATGCTCGTGGTAGTCAACCCAGTGGTCCAAGTTTTAACATTTTTAAAGCTTATTTCCTCCTCTATGATTTTTATGTACATTGTTTTGTAATCGGATGGCAGATTTCAAAGATACAGATTTATTACCCTTTTTTCCAATTGGAACCACTGCACGCCGCTAAATATATAACCGCGAAAATAAAGTAACCGACATATCTTTCGATATTGACTTCTCGATATCGGCTCGATGTAGGCTCCACAGCCTACAACCCTTCGTGTGATGATCAATCTTATCACACTAATCACGTGAGTGGTGCCCAACACTAATTAATATCGCGGTAGCCAAAAACTATGCATTATTTTTCTCATGTTAAACTTATGCAGTATCGAATCTGCCGGCTTTGGAAAATTTACCGACTGGCAACACAGCTCTTAGAAAATGAAATACTAAAACAGAATTTATTTCATGGTACGGTGTTTTCTTTTTACAATTCAAATTTAACGGAAATTTAAGCCTCACAATCACAATAGAAATTATTAATTTAAAAACCTTAATTTTAACGCCAAATTGAAGTAGATAAATTGATTTTTGGTAAATTATAGTCCACTGTGGAAATTTTTGCAAAGTATATATCTTGCAATTTACAGTACATGTATATGTGCGTAAATTAGGGCGACCCTTAAAATTAAAAAAATTTATTTGATGAATATAGATAAAAAATAATCGTACCAAGTCTTCAAATCAATCGATTGGGGATAAGACTTGCCGCCAGTCCTTTCAAATTTAGGAAAAACCATAAAATTAAATTTTTTTTTTGCCTGAAAGCTTGAAAAACACTAATTTCTCAAAAAATAAAAAAATATAAAAAATTATAAGAATAAAATGTTGCCTGTAAAGTTTACAACATTTTAAAGGTATGCTATTACAAGAAATAATGAGAATAAATAAAACAATTTAAGCATAAAATAGACCTCGAGCTTGACCATTCATTTGAACAATTATAATAAGCATTGCAAACACAAATGAATTACTAAAATGGTAACCAACTATAAGTTCAATAATTTAAATTGCTTATCGGCATTTTATTGATATTGATAAAAATAATACGTTCAACTGGCAAAAAAGGAGTGCTGCAAATAAATGACCTTCAATTACTCGTACATACATATATATTTAAACAATTATTTTCTTCTATTCACACTACGATGAAAGAAAAATTCAACGTAAAGACGACACTTAAGAATAAGTATAAAAAATATTTTCCTGTTTATAAGTCACACTCACTCACGTACATATACATATATTTTATTTTATGAATTTAGTGCACAAAATAAATTTTTTTATTTATAAACTTGTTGCTCCATTACGTTTGAGGGTGTAGGGAAGAAGGAAATCGAGTAAATACGAATGTATGTATGTATATGTATGTATGTTTGCATTATTGTTTGACATGCATAAATTCATGCACAAATTAGTTTGTTTACATGAAATATTTCATATCACTTGACTTTTATTGTTGCTGTATTTCTAAGAAAAGCAAAGAAAAAAGTGGGTGTGTTTAAGATTCTCTGAGTAAGAGAGAAAATTATTTGTGTGCAATTGTTTGGTTTTTTTCCTTTTTGGTCAATGCATGATCTGAGGGAAAATTTTTGTACTCGTTTTAGTTACTCATGTATTTTTTGCCGGCGACAATTTTCTTTTTCGATATTTCGTTTTTATGTTGTGTCTGTGTGTGTGTGTGTTTTGTCTTTTCTTCTGTATATTTACAATTTTATTGTCTTGACGTTGGTTTTGTTTGTTTAATTTAGTCGACTTTAATTGAAATATTTTGCAAATATGTAATTTAAAATGTAAATCAATGTAGAAAGCATATTAAAAGAATCAATTCTTAAAAATTAGAGCAGAAAACTGTTGCTACAAAGGTACATACATATGTATATATAATGGAAAGTCTTGGGCGCTATAAGGCCCAAATGCCAATATCAATAATCAGGGCTCGGACTTTCATGCAAATGCATGTTTATTGTGGTGATAGATAAGGATGTATTGACTAATTATCTATGCCAATCATCAGTTTTTAAGTAGTTTGGCATCGATTTGTAGAGGCATCATTTTGTAGTTGCATATTTTTGCATATTTTGGTTGTAAGTGCATATTTTTGCGTATTTTGGTAATAAATGCATATCTTTTGAGTTGTAAAATTTTTTAATGCATACTTCTCAATTTTTGAAAAAAAAAATAAAAATTTTAATAGGCCGATTATTGATGGCAACAGAGCCTCAGCTGGGTTGCCAGTTACTAAAAATTATACTACTGATGGAAACTGGTAACTGAGAGCTGTCAATTTCAGTTGTATTTAGTGTCTTTGTGGGAACCATTAATTTTCTGTTGCCGACTGGCAACGCAACTAAAGTTCGGTTGCATTAAATAATAGACCCAATTATGTTTGTTTTATGTTTTTTTCTCTAAAAATAATGAAAATGAAAAATTTGTTTGCATCTTATTGACCACCAAGATGAAACATATCATCAACTTATTATTGGTTTGGCTTACCGACCATTAATAAAATGAGTTAGGAGTGGGCTATGTTAAAAATTACAAAAATAAAATCTGTATATTTTTAGAAAACTTTCTGGAAACAATCTTTGTCGTTTTTCTCCATTCCAAGTTTGTGGCATATGCGCCACACCAATAATAAACTGATGTTTTATAATTTAAAAGTTATTTTTCTCTAGATATACACAATATATTTTTTTGTCTAAGAACCGGTTATAAATAAATCCGGTTAGGGTTCAATTGGTCGAATTCTGACCACCAGGCGGGATCCTAGTGGAAATAAATTGTTTATGAATACTACTGTTGTTTTAATCAAAAGCCTTTGCGTATGGTAATCTCATCTTAAAAACGGCAATTTTTCGAGGACCGTACGGTAAGGAAAAAAATAAAAGTTGACATCACTGCCATAATGTTTCTTATATTCTTAACTGCCACCTGGTGTTACAATCTTTGAGAGTACAACTAGCAAAACCTTCACACACTAATCAAGTCATTTGACTGAATTTAACATTTAATTATTTTAAGTCTCTGAAATCGTATACTCGTATAATGCAACTTAATTGAAAAGTGTAAACTTATGCCAAGCAAAAAAAAAAAACGCAAAGACGAACAAGAAAAGAAATAGATTTAAGTAATTTTTATCAAGTGAAATTTAACATACAAATGATACATACAGTATTCAACGTGATTTTTAAGTTTTATCATCATTAAAAAAAGAATTTCAGTTCGTGTGATATTATGTCGATTTGTTGTATAAATATAAAATTAAAGAAAAAACTGTTGAAACTATTAGCAAAAATTAAATATGAGAAATATATAAAAAAGTTTTAAAATCCATAAAATTTTAAGTCTTTATATGCAACATTAATTATAGTGCATACTATGTATTTATATTTAACAATTTTCAGCTGCTTTATTTGTAAACAATTTCTTGAATACACGTGAGGCAGTTTAATTGTGAATTTGTAAAATAAATAATTAAAATTAACACTTATAAATAAATAAATATATATATTTTTTTGGCAAATTGTCAGGCCTTTTCAATGTTGTGGCGCGTCATATTATATGTATATTTAATAAAAGGCGACAACTTTAAAAACAAAACTGCGTCACAGAATCGACTTTAAGAAAATTCCATTTTAATAATAAACCTTTCTTGCCTCTTACAAGAAATATGTTACGATCCATTAATTCCATATAAATCCACCTCAAATCGACTAGGAAAAAGGTATTCTCAGAAATTCAGGCAGATTAGCCGGCAGGTTTCTAGTACGACGTTTCTGTACATTTTCTGAAATATTATCCGATTAATATCATACTAGTCTGCACATTATCCGAAAGCAATTTAATTTCGTTTATGACATTTAACAGAATAGTCCGCAAATTTGCTAATGTACGTCTTACGACTTTTAGCAGTCAGTTCAGCACAATGTCTGATTTTAGTTTTCTTAACAATTCTTGGGAGAATGTGTACAAATATTTGAATTTTTAAACTTATAAAATATGGGTAAATATTTTCTTATGAGCTGCCATAAGCATCAGAACAATGCATGGAGAGCTTTAAACGACATTTATAATAAATTTCTAATTGTAGCTCCTACTTTTCTCCAACGTAAAAGTCTCAGATAAATCGGAAAATTCTCTGATGTTTCGTCGGACATTTTTTCGACTTTGTTCAGACATGTCGAATTTCGTTTAGAATTTCTGTAGAAAATTCATCAGAATTCGTATACATTTAAAAAATTCTCTTATAAATTTTGGCATAGTTTTTAAAATTCCCTCAGGCAAAGAGGTCCGGTTTCTTGTCAACCACTCATATGATTTTCGGTACGTTTTCCGACCGACTTGGGACACGAGATCAGCATCTTGTGCAGACTTTCTGATCTACTTTAGACCGAAAAGTGCAGAAATTGTTGTTGGGTATATACAATAGTCAGAATAGCTTCCTAGGACCTCAAAACGTTGAGACCTGATAAAACTCGATTTCCGAAAATCGGGATGAAATCAGTAACTTTCCTTTTTTTGATTGTTGGAGTTACAAATTTAAAAAAAAAACGTACCATTCTACCAAAGTAGGATTTCAATTACTATACTGCAGATTCATTTAATTGTGTTGTTGAAGTTCAGCCGACGAACAAAATTGTATAGTCAATTAGAAAAATTCTAGTTTTAAATTTCAGCAAATTTTTAGAAAATGTCAGAAATTTTCGTTTTTGATTACATGAATAATTGACTCAATTACTAAGCGTATTGAATGCAGTTTTTTTTATAAGCATTATTTATTGTAATTTTTCTTGTGCAGCTCATGGGCTGCAAAAAAGTATGCATGAGCTTTCGAATTTTTTTTTTAATTAAACTTAAATAACAAGGTTTAGCATCATGGATTAGTAGCAATTCTTATAACATGTGATCATCAGTTAATTCATTAAACCATTTTAAAAAATTTTCCTATCTTCCACTAATGAATGAAATGAATCACAGCAATTTATTGGATTTTAATGTAACATGAAAATAATAAATATGAATTAACGTCAATAAAATTAAGATTCACTTTATTACGAGGTAATTTTTTTCAATTTCTTTTCTTTTTCTTAAAATAAAAAAAATCAGAGTCAACAATAAAGTCAAAATAAATGAGATAAAATATTATTCAGGTAAAATTTATATAAATAAAAACATTACAATTCCGAGTTTTTTTGCATCTTTCTTACAGCATCATTGTCATCATATTCTCGAATTCGAAAATAGAATTGAAAAAATAAAATAAAAATTAAAAGAAGCATAAAATAATAGACAAGAGACAATTAAAAGAAGGAAAATTCTTCTGAAAATGCAAAATTGAATATAAAAGACGAAGATTCGAAAATTAATTGTAATGCAATTTTTAACGTAAAAATTTTCGAAGAGCAAATTTAGTCTTTCAGCAGATATTGAGGCAACAGTACGACAATTAATAAAGAAAACAATTTGTAACAAAATAAAACAGTGACTAAAAGAAAAAGTTTACAATTCATAAAAAAGTGTTTTAAAAGACATTTTAAAAGTGAAATTTTATTTATTTTATATTAAAATAAATATTAATTATTTTACATACATTTTTTTTAAGACCACTGAAAGAATACTGTTTATAAAAAGGATTATTTTTTAGTGTTTTGGTTTATTGTGTTTTTAAAGAAAATTATATAACTTTAGCTAACTGCTAAAGAAAATACAATGGACTCGGACAAAGTGGTACGCGCCATGGCGCGTTGGTGGCAGGTAAATAAATTTTTTTCTTTATGATTTGTTTGTTAATTTTTATAATTTTCATTGCCGTACACTCCTTCTTTTGCACAGTACATTTTCTTATTGTTGTTGCATATGTACACACCCCTTTCTTTAGACATTTTACATAGATTGTATAATTTCTAATAAATTTCTTAATTATTTTCGTATTTGTTGTAATTTTATTTCCATTTACAAAAGCAGCTGTAGAAATCTAAGAATAGATTTCAGATTTTCAATTGCAGACAAATATTTTTATTTTCAAAATATTTTTATCTAAATGTGCGAAATTTTATGTGAACATGAAGATTGATTGAAGAGTTTCTTTTTTTTTTAGCACTAGTTAAACAGTGAAATGTAGGAAGGGCTACTGAAATGGTTGTTACACACAGAAAAATTTCAATGTAAAATTGTCGAAAACCAGGTTAATTGAACATTTTTCGGTAGTGATTTTGCTTCATAGGCGTTTCATGCTAATTCAACATGATTTACAATAATCTTGAAGAAACATTCATCCTTTTGAATTAACTATATTTCTTGTTGATTTGATATTGCAGTACAGTTAAATCAAAATGAAGATGATACTGAAATAATACGAAAAATAATGTTAAACCAAAGTTGTTTCGAGTTGAAACAACTGGAAATTGATATTGGAACAACACGAAGAATCATGTTGAATCAAAGTTATTTCAAGTTGAAACAACGTGAATTTGATATTGGAACAACACGAAGAATCATGTTGAATCAAAGTTATACCAAACTGAAACAACATGACTTTAATGTAGCTATTTTATTAATTATTTTACTAATGTGATGTGTTGAAATTTGTCAAATTTTTTTCTTCGGTTGGCTACTATTCTGAAGCTATACAATAAAAAATTAAAGGATGGTGGTTTTGCGTTTCTGGTACCCCAAGATTATACTGAATTTTTTTTATTGAAATTGAAAACCATGCGGCACACCTATTCGTTCATTTCACTTGGAATTACTCATTAATATAATTTTTAACATTGTAGGTCGATTTTGATTAAAATTAGTCTTCTTTGAAAGAAGAGCTACCCAACTTTTTGCTCATGTATAAATGTTTGTAAATAATAATTTTAAAAGATAAAAATTTTTTGTTTTTCCGTGTGGGAAAGTGATCATAACTTTTAATTTCGTCCTGCGATAATTATAATTTTTTGTTTTTAGAGAGTAGATGTATATTGCTTTCAAACCCTATACTCATTTTTTGTGGTGTATTTTTTTCGCAAAATTCATTGCCAGAATAACTGCGAAAGCAAATGGAACTCTCAGTATATCAAGATCCATTGAATGAGGCGAAAACTGTAACATGAATCCTACAAAATGTACGTTTAGAATGAGAATCACAAATTACTTTGGATTTAAAAATATCTTATTTGTATTATATTCAATAAAAATCTTATTAAATCAGTGGAAATTGCTGAAATCATATTAAGTTCAAATCCATATAATTTCGAACAAATCAATAAAAACAAAATAAAAGGTCTGAATCAGCTAAATAGATTAGAAGATATTCTATATTCTATTTATACAAATCCAAAACGTATTAACTGTTTCTAGTCTTTAATATTTGTTTTGATTACAAAATGTCCCAACTATTAAAACACCATAATTTGAAGTTTTTGTTTAATTTCTATTTATTATTGCGTAGATGGACAAACGCCAACAAAATTGGCAAACTAATAATAACAAAAATAATAATTAAATTAAGAGATGCGCCCAATTAAAAATTTTGCAAATAAAATAAATTTTGAAATTTTTTTTTAGTAAATTTACGAATTTTTCAAATTGTAGAGAAATGCAAAAAATTATGTACTTTTCTTAAGAGAAATGCTGAAAATGTTTCAAACATTGGCGCCATATAGTCATTGACGTTTGGATTCGTTCTCTTTTGCTTTTGTTTTTTATTTCAGCACGTGCAACAATACGCCAACAACTTTGTTAAAAATGCTTCGTTGCAGTGGTATATGATTGCGAATTCATTGATATTGTTGTTGTGCATACCTTAGAACGTAAAGAATTCATTAATTGTGTGAATTTGATTTTTTATATATTTTAAAAAAGGAAACAACTAAACTTGAACTTTACATTGGGATCAAAGTCCGAAATTGTTTTAGACAAATATGTTAAAAGGAATTTCATTGTGCTTTTTGTTTTGAAATATTTGAATAGAAATAAAAGAAGGAAGTGTATTTACTTTTTTTTAACATAATAAAAGAAATGATGTAAATTAGTTTGGTATTCTTCTTTGTTTAATTGTTGAATTAAATAAATAAAAAAAATTGTACAGACGAATCAACTGTTTAATCAGGAAAAGAAGGTACATTCTGAGTTGTAAGTCTGCCTATAATGTTCATCGTTTTTCCAGCTGGTTTGTTAAGAGTTCTGTTATCTGAAAGTCTAATTCCTTCTATATGACTTTTTCATTTAATAGCACTGCACAACAAAAGATAAAATATATAATAAGATGGTTCTAACGACTTATTCTGGCAGAGGTCACCAAAAATATATATGCATACATATATCAGCGCACATTGGCTCATAATCGTTTTTCGTTGGCCAAAATTCTGTAACTTCCTTGTAAAAACTTTGCTTACTGGTAGGCAAAAAAGTATATGAGGATTTAAGTCGTAACTACTTACAATTTGACTCGATAACTACTTATTTTTGTTTGAGAAGTCCAAAAAATAAGGGGTACCCCTTACAAATTTATTTCCATTTTCACAGTAATTAACTAGTTACTATTTAGCTTACTTGAAGCTAAAAAATAAGTAGTCAAATAAACAAATTAAAATTAAAAACAATTTATACACATTATTTTATTATTATTTTATTTATATTTTTATTTTTTTGACCCAGTTGGGATACGAAGTACTTTACCCACTGAGCTATTGTTGACATATCAGTTTAAGCGACCAAAATTTGTTTTCATATACAAACACATGTTGATTTAAAAAGTGGTTGTATACGTATTTTATTATTACATATCAACAAATTGTAACTACTTTCAGATAATGAGAAAAATACGTACTAATTTTGAAAAAATTTGGAGCATAAATAAATACCACTCATTACTCTGTAACCCATTAATAAAGTACTACCGATTACAAAAATGACAAAAGTTTTTGCTGGGGTTTTAACGGGTTGAAATATTTTAATATTTGTGGATAAACAAATAATTTTAATAATAGCTAGGACAAGTTATTGATCAGGTTAGGATAGATCGTTTCCCAAAAATGTAGGCTAATAGATCAATTAATTGCAAAGATATAGGGGGTGGGGAGTGCCTCTTCCCCCGCATCTACAACGCCAGTTTTTTCCTCAACTTTCTATCTTAGGCCCCTATTATGATTCACAACTAAATTGATAGTTGAGTCGTAGTTGTCAAATTCTTATTATGGAATACAACTTCATCAAAGCTGGTTGTCTCAGTTTTTTTTATCAGTTGTGTTTTGGTTTTTATTCCGACTATTGTGTTACTTTTAATTACTTTTAAAATGGTACTTTTAGGCGACAATCTATCCCATTTGTCAACCCATATTGTTGCCATATCCATAAAATATAAAATCTCAAGAAAAAATAGTGAGGCCAAAACTAAAAATATTTAAAATATTTTGTGATGGCTACTATGGTTTCAAAAAAACAGAGAGTATAGATAAGAACCTTTTTTCGAACATTTTTCCGAAGACAACTAAAATTAGTTGTGAATCATAATACAAAAAAATGGTTGAGTTGGGTCGTAGCATTGACAACTCAACCTAGTTGAGTTGTGAATCATAATAGGGGCTTTATACTCAAATTATTTCGTAACAAATTTGAAGACTCCTACTATTATATCTTTACAGTTAGCAAGTAATTATTGATTACTTTGTATTGATTACTTTTATAGCTTTCCAGATAGCAAAATCTTATTAATTACTTTGTATATGGAGCACCATTTCCCTCGGTGCTATACTGCAAAGTTTTTGACACACTTCGCATTTTGCTCTAAAAATAACATATACCATAAATGAATACTCTGACTGCTATAGCTTTCATGATATGAGATATTTACTTAGTATTGGCGTGGCACTGCCCACTTTTATATCCGCCCGATCTTAATATGTATGCAAAGTTTCAAGTTGATCGGTCGTCTTGAAGTTGGTGAAAATTTATAATAACATTTTGTAAGGACTATCTTATTATCGATGACAGTTTGCGAGATATGATATTTTTTCTGATCTAATATAAATAAATCACTTTTTTCTAAAATTATGCTAAATATGTGTGTCTAACAGCATGCCACGCCCATAATTACAAATAGTTTGACCTAACTTTTTGGCTACCTTAGCTTAGATATATTTACTATTCAATGGCGTTAAAATGATTAAAATCGGTGACAAGAAACAAATTTAGGTTTTGGCCAACGAATTAAATTTTTACATAAAAGTGCTGAGCAGATTTTATCCCTTAAACATGAGGCTTACAGGATTTCCTACGCCGAGTCACTATAACTATAACATATCTACAAAAAAGGGAGTGGGGGAGGGAGGGGAGTTTAGCTCCCTTTAAAATGAATCCCAGATGTAAACTTTGAAAACGTCGATACCCAGCAAAAATTATTGCTTGCTGGAAGCATTTTTGTAAGGAAGACTACAAAATGGAATCACTTGCAATTGCACTTTTATAATGCATGACTTTTGTTCGCGAAGAGCCGCTTATAAGCAATAGTTTCTGCTTCCATAAATCATGAACATTTTCAGCACTTAAACTGAAAATATATGTAAAAAATGGCTCGATGTGGGTTGGCGGGGCTGATGGATTTATTAACGTCATGTTAAAGGCTTATTACTTCTTATCTTTAGTTATCAATTGTATTTTTACTCACTGTTTGTTATTTTAATTTCAACTAGTATCGAACTAAGCATCTTCAGATTTGAAATCCAACGCACCAACCACTCAACCAAAAACACTGTTGCAAATCGGCAGCATGAAATTAACATGAACTTACTCTTATAAATACATTATTTTAAAATTATTTACTTTATTTTTAAAATGTGCTGTTCGTGTATACACATCTGTTATGTGTGTGTACTGTTCGTGTGTACAATCGTAGAATATATTTTAAGGGTCTCGCTTACGTTAGTGCTTCCAAGAAGCACTATCGTCAGTGAGAGAAGTTAAATATTAAATACTTATGTTGCTTTGCATATATTTTTTACATTTTAAAATTATCATCAAAAGCTAATAAGTATTCGTGCATATTTGTTCGTGGCCTTTTGCAAACTTTAGTGCATTTGCGGTAGCATTTTTGAAAGCATTTGTTCTTAAATAAGCAATGCATTGCTTCTAACAGCTTTTAGTGCTTCTAAATGTCGAATATTTTTTGCTGTGTACATGTAGAATTAGTCATTAGATTCTTGTTATTTTGAAAATTTGTTGTACAGTCTAATCAGATCATTTGGCTAAAAGATAAAAATTTATAAGAAAAAATACACTTCACATCACGATAGCAGTTATTTTTAAAAAGATGTAATTGCTTACAAGATTTATAATAATTAAATTTTTCTTCTCTTCATTTAGACTGTCAGCCAAGAAGATAATGATCCACATGCCCGCAACCCCATGCTATATGATCCACTTCAAGATGGAGTGGTTAAAACGTCAAAGAAAATGCAATATGTGGCTGCTTTGATAGGTACGATAATTTTAAATGCACTCAAACACAAATGCTTTAATTATAATTATTATGACTTCTTACAGTTTGTCTTGGTGCCGTATCAGCGGGTACTGCCTTGGCCTGGACTTCACCGGTCTTACCACAAATCAGTGCTCCTGACCCAAGCAGTAATACAACAACAAGCGGCAATTCAACCGATACTAATACACCAGAACTACAATTGACTTTAAGCCAACGTAAGTCAAATGAAATTATTGCGGAAAATTATAGTGAAGTGTCATTTAATTTAACTGTGATTAGATTTTCAAGTGTCAACCAAATACTATAATGAGTTCTCGGCTGCAATTAAAGTATTAATTATATGTATGTACAAAAATTCTATTGTTTGCAGACACTTTTCAAGTGATTAGTTTTTCCCTTTTTATATTTATGAACTTTTATATTTTGTTGCTATAAATCAAAATGTGAGTTGATTTGATTTCTAAAGTGCAGTTGGTGAAAAGAAGTATTTGCCAAAGTGTTAAGTTTCCATATTATGCAACCACTTGTGTGCGTGTGTAGAGAGTGTTATAATGCCAACTTGATATTAAATAAACAATTGAGTAGTATTGGCTTTTTTTTATTACTTTGGTAGTACATGTGTAATCTAAGTATATCTAAGCACTTTTTTTATTATTAAATTAACGTCATTCAACTCTAGCTATTATTGGTAGTTATGCATTATGCAGAGTCTTAAATAAGTGAGTTATTAAAACTTGTTTTTTAATATTATCGACATTGCTTAAGCCAGATATGAATAAATAAGGTTTTGACTCTAGAACCAAAAAAAATTCAAATTGAAATTTTGAAAAATTTGTTAGGCAGACTCTGCCACCAAACAACTTGACAACTGTAATATAATTATTTTTGAAAACTATTATTTTCATAACAATTTCTTCATTCAGTTTTTAACTTTTTTTTCTTGCAATGAGTTTGTACTTTTAGTTTTATTCTTTGAGGCAACATGTGTGAATACTTTAAATTATACGTTGTCATTATAACAATTCATGCCACACAAATTCAACGTGTGTTAATGATTTATGGACGTAAGTACGTACGTACTACTGACTATTGTATGTGAATCATTGCCAATGTGAAGTGCTTATTTACTATAGCACTAAAATTTTATTTTATTTTAATAAACTTTCAAGTATGTAAATAAAAATCTATACTAAATTGGAAAAAGAATCAAATTAGGGCGCCAGGTTAAGAGAAGAAATTTATTGTATAAACTATTTGATAATCAATGTGCGTCAAGATTTTACATTTCATATTAAAAGCATTTCCGTTTAGTGACTCAGTTAGATATTAGATAAGGTTTAGAAATATAGGATCGATCAGCATATTGTATAACAATATTATTCAAAAAATTTCGATTATGGTTAAGAAATACAACACGACCATTGTGAACGGGTATATATTATCCAAAGAAATTTTTATTATTTAGTCTTAAGTTTGTTCAATTTAATTTTACAATTGAATAATTTTTATTGAGGAAGGATGTTTCAAAGCATGTAATAATTGAAAAAGAACAAAAGAACAATTTCTTGACTTTTGTAAGGGCCGAACGGAACATCGATGTTTTCGGGATCAACCACGACCCTATCGTCAGAGCTTTTTATACTCTAGGCTAACTATAGCGCCGACGGTCAAGCATATAAATATCCAACTTTGAACCAATTTACGTTAAGCTCTTTTTACTTACTTAAGCTTTTTTGGTGTTTTAGAAATTTACCATACATGGTTCTTGTCTTAGCCAAACAGTACTTGTGCTTTATCTTTCTCACCTAAGTTTGCGAAACATTGCTTCCCCAACTCTTATGGTTTACATGTGTTGGTTTTAGTCTCAGGGTTTACATGTGCTTTACACGGAAACTATCAAACATATTTAATACAGATGAGCCTGCCCGCTTCGCGCGCTTAAAGTTCGCTTTATGACTATAAGGTGCCTGTAAAATATAATAATATAACGTTTTTTACATATTTTATAAAGTTCCCGTTATACAAAATAAACAATTAAAAAAACAAAAACATCTTTCTAATTTCCAACAACATTTATATTAGTAAAATTGGCTATATATTTTGGTTTTTTTCTATTTTAACTTAGAAATAAAATATTTTATCGCGGTAAAAAGTACCCTATGTTTGAATCAGGACTCTAAAGTACCTCTATACCAAATTTCATGACAATCGCTTCAGTGGTTTCTGCGTGAAGTGTGTTCGGACAGACAGACAGACAGACAGACAGACAGACAAAAATTCCAAAATTTGGTTTTTTGCTCTCTACATCGAATACTGTTTACGCCACAATAAAAATTTTCAAAAAATATTTCATGTACAGACACGCCCTTTTTACAGTTTTATTATATGTAATATAGACCAGATGAGCCTGCCCGCTTCGCGCGCTTAAAGTTCCCGTATGACTATAAGTTCTTTAGATAAGGTTTAGATTTCCCGTAATACAAAATAAAGAGTGCTACAAACGTAATTTTTTTTTTAAATTTCCAGCAAAATATAGTAAAGGGAGGGAGGGCCAGTGCCGAAAAGTGCTTCAAAACGTAAAAGTAATGCAAAGTCTTATAAAAGTTTTACGATTATTTTCCAGGAAAAACGGCATACAAATCATTAGTAAAAAATATTAATGAATTCTACTCACGGTAGGTCTATTTCCGGTGAAACATCAGTGAACTTAAATCTTGGTTCGAAAAAAGAAAATGGTTAGATTAGAAAAAAGATTGGTTGGAAAATGGTTAGGCCGATAAAATATTAGTTGAATAGACTATATTTCAACTCACGATATAAATTTTTATGAATCCAAAAAAAGCAATCCATGTTCATTACCATAAGAGCAGAAATGTAATAAACATATGATTCTGACAATTCTTAAATTTATAAGATCAACTGAACCGACCGTATGCTTTTGTCATGACTAAGTAACGAATATGAATTGGATTTTAGTAGCAATTATTGGTATTTGCAACTAAAAAATTGTCTTTATAAATTTACTTTAATAAGAATTCTATGATAGTTGCTGCAACTGCCAAAATTCGATTGGCCAAAAAATTCGGTTGTCCCAACGAATCGGGTTTATCTGTGCAGTAAATGATGTTGACAAGCATTTGATGTTTTTTTTAAATTTTGTTTTTTTTTTGTTCATCAAAATTATTGTATTTAGTTTAAGCCCTTTTTGTTTATCACAAAATAATACAGTATTATTCAATGAGAACTAGTTAATTTGTACTTTATGCAGCCCTGTGTTCTTTTAAGACATTAGTCTTGTAACACAGGATAACAAATAAATAAATAAATGAATAAATAAAGCAAAAGTTTAAGAATATAAAATTCAGTTCTTTGGATTTATTGGTGTGAATTGAAAACCAATGAAAAAATTTCATTATATCTTTTTCATTTATCCAATGAAAACTTCACAAATCCAATGAAAATTTCGTTATTATTGAGGAAGAATTTTATTGGTTGAAATAATTTTATCAGTTTTTTTCATTAATCCAACGGAAATTTCACAAATCCAATGAAAGTTTTAATGAAAAGTTTGGTTAAAATTCAACCAATGAAATTCTTTCACAATATTAATGAAATTTTCATTGGATTTGTGAAATTGTCATTAATGAAAAAAAATTTTATGAAATTGTTTCATTGGTTTTATGAAGCAAAGTTCTTTTAGTGTTCTTTAGTTTGCTTTTGCCGCAAATATTCGCAAAAACAAATACAATGAAAAACTGACGTTTTCTTTATAAAGGCCAGGAATTGCATATTTTAAAGTTGACACCAGAAATTAAACCAATCATCAGCTCAAAGCTTTTTAGTTGATTGATATCGGTCCAAAGTATGCACGACATAACGTCATTTCTGATGGCGTCTGAGCTAATTAGTCATTTTAAGAACCCTCTAAAGACATACAACAAAAAAAATAAAAATAAAAAAAAAAAATGCAGGGGATTGTGGCGACAGATAAAAATATTTCTGACTAAAAATAGTGCCAACAATTATTTAATAAGAAAACTAACTAAGCATGTAATGGAATATTTTTATAATTGTTTTCAAATTCTATTGATAGCTAAAATACTCGAATAGTACTTGAAGTAATAAAGGGCTTTTGGTTCTGTGGGTCGGAAACTGGCTCCAAACAAAGTATATTTGTTGCAGTTATGAGCTTTCACTTCTTATGGGTACGTTTTTGTATTCCATGCAATCTTTTCGTGATTTCTTAAGTTTATAATAAGAAGTATCCTCAACAATCTTAAGAAACAATATTACGATACTTAGACAAACTTATTTATCTTAAGTAAGTTAAATAACACTATGCAACAAAAATGATACTTTTGTCGCCACTATATTTTTATTGATGTGTTATTGTACAATGGTTTCGGGATCATTCAGACCACAATGTTGAAAAATATATATATTTAAGCAAAGGTAGAAAATTTGTAATCTTTAAAAATTTATACAAAACAAAAATGGCAAAACCTTATCATTTTTATTAGCTGATCATAAGGCCACACATATCGATCGGTAAATATTGATTTTATTATTTGCAAAAATTTTTACAACAAAATCAATTTTTGGAACGAAGTTCCTTATGGCACGTTGTACATATGATATGCAGCATATAAATATTTTCTATGCTGGGGGGTAAAAAATGCTAGGGGTAAAACATTTTTTCAAATGAAAAAAATACGTGTAACAAATACGTGTAACGAATACGTGTAACGAATACGTGTAACGAATACTGGTAAGAAATATGTGTAACGACAATTCAAGACGAAGTCAACAGGCCGGCGCGAAAGTTAAATTGCTTAAAAACTCAGTGTTGCCGCTTTGTTATTTTAATGGTTTTCGGTGTTTTCGTTTGTTTTCCGAGGAAATTCTGGGATTTATGTGGAGATTTTCGCCCTAGTTTTAGTGTATCCGGGGATCTTCTGGGATTTTTTGGGAGATTTGTGTCCTAGTTTTTTGGAATCCGGGGAACTTCGGGGATTCTTAGGAGATTTTAGTCCAAGTTTTTGGTAATCCTTGGACCAGGTTTGTGCTTTGGTTGATGGTTGGTGCCCTTACTAAATAAAGATGTCTCGGCTAAACACCAGTTGTCTCGGCTAAATTCTTGAGAATTATTGCCTAACTTTCTTTTTCCATCTAGATTTTGAAATTACTATATTCTTTTACTTGGTGTCTTCATGATATGTGAAATTTGTGTTTTCAAATTATAAATTTTATTTTCGGTCATGGCGCCGGTTCCAGTGAATAGGTGGAGTGTGTCGAAGGGGGATAAAGATGAGGGGCGTCTGACATATCGACCGAACGTGGCCGACCAAAGTTGGGCTGCCAATGGCATAAGGTTGAAAATAACCCAACGCCGAAAGTAGCAGGGCAAAGACGCACAATGGGTTCAATTGGAATCAAGGGTAATAATAAATCACGATACACATATTTAAAAATCGTAGAGGAGGACCTAAGCTTACGTTTAAGGTAGAATATGCTACCGATATTTTTATGTAAAACACCACGAGGAAAATTTTTGTAAAACAATTTAGGCCACTATAACGCCGATGAAGGGGAGGTTTTGCCCCCTAATTTAGGTAAGGGACAAAAGCACCTATACCTCGACTACAAAATGTTTATCGTGTTGTTTTATATAAAAGTGCGGAACACATCTTATATCTTGAACGTAAGGTCAACAAGATATCCTATGCCGAGTTCGTATAACTATGTGCATGGAATGGTGGAATTTAACTCCTCTAAAATCAATCCCAGATGTAAGCTTCCAAAACGCCGATACACGTTTATATTTTTTTTGGTGGCCTCTACCAGAACCAGTCTTTAGAGCCTTGTTATTAAAAAATGATTTATTAGGTTACTTCACTTTACTATGAATAGAATCAATATTGGTCCATCGATTTATGATTACTTCATAAAAATGGTAAGTTTTTGCCATTCTAGATTTTCTTTATAAACTTTTAATAAATTAAAATTTTCCTAATTTGCCTAAAAAAACATAATTTTCATTATTGCTGTCTGAATAATTCCGAAAAAATTGAGAATATGTAAAAAATAATATTTTAATAGCTTAAAAGTAATTATATTTGAAGTTTTTTAATGGTTTTTGTAATAAAATTGGACAACCGCTTTCCATGTTATGATAAAAGCAGTAGAGTAGCCTCTTCAAAACTTGATTTTTTTGCATAAATCACGTAATTTCTTTTTATTGTGAATATAATTAATATTTATCCATCGATGTTTAAAATGTAAAGTTTATTTTGTTTTTAGTATATGATGTTATATGATTGGAGGTTTTTAGTGGTTTTTGTAATAAAATTGGACAACCAACCCCTTCCCCAGTTATGATAAAATCGGCCTCTTCAAAAACCCCAAATTTTAGAAATAAATTTTTTTCCGATTATATTTATTTATTGTATCGTCAATAAAATTTAACTAACAATAAGTAATCAAATCTTAACTCTAAAATTTTAATTTTTAAGTCCAACCAATGCCAGACAAAAATATTTGTTTCGGCGGTTGGTTCTTTGGTTGTTTACTTCTCTCGTGTTCGGCTGAGAGCAAGAGTGTCCCTCCTTCTCAGCCGAGTGTGGCCTCTAAAGTTAATGATGCTTCGGGCGAGGGGATTTGGGTGCAACTCAGGTTTTTTTATGTAGCTTGTCACGTGTTTAGAAAACACTGTCTTAACCACATCTAGGTCTTTATGAATTTGGTTGTTTAGAAAGAAATAAAAAAATAAAAAAAATTATCCATAGAATTTAAAATTTTTACTGTTTTTGCAGTTGGGGGACGACATAACACATAAAAAAAATATACTGCTACTCGTTGGCATTTATCTTGTTCCATAGTGTAATTTACGGTAACGAAATGCCATTAAAACGGTACTCAAAATAGTATTAAATCATAAATACAATACGCAAATAAACCAAGGGTAGAGAACTTTGATAATTAAATTGAATAACTAACTTTTGAAAGATTACAAAATCAAACATCATTGAACAATGATAGTTGAAAAAATGTTTGGGAAAATTAATTGAGGAGGTGAATAGCAAAGGGTACAAGTGCCGAAACTAAAAAAAATTGAGTTATATGCAGGAACCAATACTCAATACCAATATATATCACTCTACAAAAATTCAGACTTGTACGATGACCCCAAAAGACAGTATGTGTGTAAAACCAAAAAGATTATGTCTGCATGAAATGCATGGGAAGAAAAAATTTTCAGGCTTATTTACTCAGAGTTTTCTTTTTTGCACTTGTACGCTTTTAAGCCCCTAAATTAAATTATATAAAAGGGAGGAGGAATACAAAGCAGTTGTATTCCACTTTTTTCTGTCTTCTAAAAATATCAGAAAAATTGTGACAAGAAATCTTGCCTAAAATAAATTCACTCTTAATAATGATCTTTTATTTCTGTTACAGAGACCTGGGTTAGTTCCTTGCTAGCTATAGGAGCCTTCTGTGGAGCTTTACCAACAGGTGAGCCATTTACAAAATTATTTAAATTTATTAAAAAAAGTAAAATCTCTTCTTCCCTCTTGAGAGATTTAACTAAAAAATTTCAATATATCTCCTCAGGTTATATTGCTGATGCCATCGGCAGACGTTACACTGCCTTGGCCATGGATATTCCGTTTATTGCCGCCTGGGGCTGTATTATTTTTGCAAAATCAGCCAGTATGTTATATTTTGCTCGTTTTACAATTGGTAAGCTTTACTGAAGTCTTGCAACTACAAAACTCTTAATTACGAATATATTTGTTAATTTCTAGGTTTGGCCACTGGCAGTTTCTGTGTCGTAGCACCCATGTATATTTCGGAAATTGCTGAAGATAGTATAAGAGGCACATTGGGTACTCTGTTTCAGTTAATGTTGACATTTGGTATTCTACTGGTTTATATCATTGGTGCTGTTGTCAGCTGGAAAACATTGAGTGTATTGTGTTTCTTGGTGCCTGTGGGCTTGTTTATTGGCATGTTATTCCTACCGGAAACACCAACATATTTATTAAAGAAGGTGGGAAATTGTTGGTTTTTATCACTTTTTTAATAATTTAATATGTTGCATTAGATAGCAATAAATAATCGTTTTTTGTTGTCCAACTTTTTGGAGTCGTGCGATAATAAAGTTTACAGCCTATTAGTTAATTTTTCTGATTTGACTGGATCTCGAGATAAACTATTACAGAAAAAAATTAGGGGGATTAACTCGCGATCGGCTCATCCGACTTTTTTCAATAAAACATTAAAAAGTTTCTATTCGAATTGGTCAATAGTTTAGGAGATATTTAAAGAGTATAAAAAAAATTATGCAAAACAAAAATTTTGTCCTTTTTCAAATACGTATTCGAAAATTGGGGAAAATTGAAGTTACTCCGAAAAAGCGTAAAATTTCCGAAGTTGATATATAATTGACACATATTCGATTGCATCCATAATTTCACTAAATAATTGGAAAACTCACAAAAAAAAGAAGAAACTCCGAAATAGTCAAAAGTTTTCTGAAAAGTTTTCTGGAAATGTATAGCAAAAGAGCATTAAGTTCACTAGAACTCCATAATTTCGCTAAAGAAGTCGAAATTTAGGAAAAACGAATTTACTCCGAAAAACTGAAAAATTTTCCGAATATTTGATTTCTCACAAATATTCCACAATGTACTAAAAGCACCTTAAATTCACTACAAACTTAAAACTTCAATAAAAAATATAAAATTCGGAAAAGATCTAAATTACTCCGAAAAAATTTATCTCTCACTCATATGCGACAGTGCACCAAAAGGATTTTTTTTAATTCACTAGAAAGCTATAATTTTATTTGAGAAATCGACATTACTCCGAAAAAAAAAAAAAAATTCGAAAAAAAGCACTTTAAATCCACTAAACTTTCATAGCATCACTAAAGAAGTAAATAGTTCTCCAAAAAAGTAGTTCCTCCGAAAAAATGAAAAAGGTTTCGAAAGCTAGATACATCACACATTCGTCGACAGTATACCAAAAGCACCTAAAACCCACTAAAAACCGATAATTTCCGTAACGAGATTGAAAGCTTTATAATTAAAGTTACTCCATTTTATTTTGGAGATTTTGGAAAATTTTTCGATAATTAAATATTTCACACATATTCGATGGTATATCAAAAGCATCTGTAATCCAATAGAAAACCATAATTTCCCTAAAAATCGAAATCGGAAATTTTTCGAAAGTTTTTTATTTCACACTAAGGATGGAGAATTGAAAAAAATATATCGATATATTTTTAAATATCGATCGGCATCGATATATATATCGAATATAAAATATCGATATTTTGATATACGTCGATATTTTTTCAAGCATGATTATGCACACATAATCCCACGTCTAATTGAACCTTAAGGTACCCTTTAAAATAATGACAGCAAAAAGTTAATATAAACTTGAAATGAGTTTCAAAGTAGCTGAGAGATTAAGATTGTTAGCTCTACTTAGTTCTGGATTACACGATAGTTAGCTATTAGTTAGTCTAAAAAAGTTAACTATAAGCTGATTATTTTTGTAGTCAACTACTGATTTTTCGGCGGAGTTATCAGTGCGCATAGAATACATTCTCTTATCGCAGCAATATGTTAGTTATTTTAATAATTTTCTTTAATATATAGATAAATTCCCGGCAACAAACTACAATTTTGGTCAAGTTTTGACTTCTCTCTTTCCTTAAAAGTTTGATGCATAAAAACAACAGTTTTGATTTAATTTACATGTTTGATTTTCTCTCTCATTGCAGGGTCGTCGGGGTGATGCTGCTCTATCGCTTAAATTTCTCTGGGGTCGTTTTTGCGACTCTCGCTCAGCAATTCAGCAAATCCAAGCAGAGCTTGATCAGGCCGGCAGCAAAGCCTCAATTATGGATCTCTTTCATATACGTGCTGCTCGCCGAGGTCTCATCATTTCCATGCTGCTCATGTTCTTTCAACAGTTTTCGGGCGTTAATGCTGTCATCTTTTACACAGTGCCAATTTTCCAGTCAGCCGGTAGTACTTTAGATCCTTCAATCTGCTCAATTATTGTGGGTTTCGTACAGGTTGTCATGACTTTGGCCTCATCGCTGTTGATCGAAAGAGCTGGTCGCAAATCGTTGTTACTTTTCAGCAGCACCATCGTCACAATTTGTTTAGTAATTTTGGGTGCTTATTTCAATATGAAAGAAAATGGCAAAGATGTTTCTTCATTGGGCTGGTTGCCTTTGCTTTGTGTGGTCTTGTTTATGGTTACATTTTCGGTTGGTTATGGCCCAGTCCCATGGCTAATGATGGGTGAACTTTTCTTGCCGGATGTTAAAGCAACAGCTGTGGCCTTGACCGTCATGTCCAATTGGTTTTCGGTATTTTGTGTTACGAAAACTTTTGGTTCCATGATCTCCACCTTTGGTTCGGCAATGACATTTTGGTTCTTTGCTTTTTGCATGTTTGCTGCCACCGTTTATGTGTTTACAATGGTGTTGGAGACAAAAGGCAAAAGTTCGGCTCAAATTCAAATGTGGTTGGGCGGTGATAAATAAATGCTGAGTTTATTATTTTTTTCTTATTTTTTTATTAGTTGTAATTATTGTCATTAAAATTAGTTTCCTTATAGTCTCTAGTTTAGATAAATTGTTTTTTATTTTGTAAATAAAATCAAAACACAACAAAAAATCCCCACCAAATCGGAAATAGTTTAATAGTAAATAAACGTGTGTAAAAACTTTAAGGAAGTTGATAAATTGTTAATGACTTTATTGTGATTGTAAACACATTTTAGATATGTAATTTTCTTAATGGAAAGACAAATTAGCTGTCTTGTGCAAATTTATTTGTTTAAGGAGAGATTTTTTTTGGTATTTTTAAGTTATTTATTATTTCATCAGTACCTTTCATTAATTTATTTTGAATCTACAACAAAACAAACTGTAATGTGCAAATATTTACATACATACATTATTTTTAAGTTTATATCTTAGTGAAAAAGTTAAAAGCAAATGAATAATGAAATATTTATTAACTATATTTACTTATTAAGATTAATTATGTTTTTTTTTTCTGTAAAAACAAATAAATATTTTTTGTTTCGGTAATATCGAAAAATAAAAATATGAGTGGTTATTTTCAATAAAGATTGATGGGTTAATTTGTCAATAAAGTTAAATTTTAAGAAGTAATAAATATATACAAATATGATAACTCGAATTACAACGATCCTCATTTTTCTGTTTCAAATTTTTTTAGCTTATACTGTATTTACTAGAATATGCAATCGGTTAACCATTAGTTGGTTAACCGGTGATTTACTACCCGACTAACTGATTGGTTAATTTGAAATTTGCTATTTTCGATTAACGATTAAGCCGGTTATTTTCAGTCGATTAACCGATTAACCGATGTAACAAAACTTTTAACTTTTTTTGTAAAATTTATAATCTTTGGAAGTGGCTATAAAAGAGCATAGTATAAAGACTCTTCTACTCTAACTGAATTTGAGGGATTTATTAGGCTTTTGATTAATAATTTAATAAACAATAGAATAAACTATCGATAGTAATACAAACAATATTTTAACAGAATTAACCGAAACAACTAAAAGTGCTAAGAATTGGAATAAATTAAAACAGGACTCTAATGGCATAATGGAAGATTTTATATGTTTAGAGAAATTTAGGAAAAGAACTGAGAAATTAGATATTCGTTATTATGGATTGCTTTCGATTTCTTCAACATATATGATAAGCAGGGAAACCGGAAATATGCCCTTAAAAATGTGTTTTATACGCATTAAAAATGCACTAAAAGCTTAAAAATATGCTCCCAAAATGTAAAAAATTATGCTATTATAGTTTTATCATTTTGTTAATAATTTATATGATATTAATTTCTAATACCACGAATTTTGTACATATATTGGTGGAATACAAGGTGTCCAAGAAGATAATGTCCATGGACATTATTTCCACAAAGGTAATAATGTCCATGCGAATAGTGGCTTCGCAGAGTAAAGGTGTTCTGCCTGGTCAAAAATCTGAGCTCTGCGAAGTCACTATTCGACATACTCAGAGAAGAAAACAATTAATACCGTCCAAAGCCCGGCTATACAGTCAATCTTCACTCTGCATTACTATTTGCATGAACTTTATTTGAATTTTTTATGGTTATTATTTCATTTTAAACGTGGAAATAACGTCCATGGACACTATTTTATTGGACGATATTACATGCCACCTATATATTCTGGTTCCTTATGGGTACGGGAGTCGATTTAATAATGCTACCTAGCCTGGCCTTTCATCTCTCCGAGTATAAAATGTTCGGCACCAAGACACCAATACATGTTTCGAGATTCCTGTTAGAAACAAATCAGAAAAATCGTGTTTTTTCTATGAAGGCTTATTTGCACTTCACAGAAAAAACAATCTCGACAAAATTGAAATTGTTCAAAAAATCCTCACAGCTACATCATTGAAAATTTTAAATTTTTAATTTCGAAATTTTCGATGGCAAAACAGAATTTTTTCTTTTTTTGTAAAAATGCATATTGAAATTAAAAAAAAAACCAAAATATGCAGGAAAACAGACATATATGCCACAAAAATAGAAAAAATGCCCTAAATATGCGATTAAATATGCAAATACATGATGTAAAGGTTAAAATATGCACTAATAGATCGATGCCCAAAATTCTAAAAATGCTCTGAAACGTATAAATATCTTATTTGTGCACAGGAAAAAACATGCAATTGCATATTTGAAGTTTCCCTGATGATAAGTGAAAGGATTTTGTTTTCAAGTCAAAACTTATCAAAATTATGCTATTTTTTTTACTAATAAACTCAAAACAATAAAATTATTTATTTTAATTTTAAGTATTTTAAGCAAGGAAATTACTTAATTTATGAAAAAACTTTATTAGTCGGTTAGCCGATTAATAACGAAATTAACCGATTATTAATCGATTAAATCAAAACTTCGATTAATTAATCGACCGATTAACCGATTCAAGCAAAAGCCCGATTAAATGATTACTCTAGTACTTATACTTGAATGAAATCGGGCAAAATCTAGTTTATTATTATTAGACTTCGCCAACAAAACAAAATTTATGAATCTAAATTGATTATTAGGCTAAGGTTCGTAACGTTATATTCAGAAAGAATTGGGTATGATTAAAATTCCAAGGAACAAGGGAAACATTAACATCAACTTAATTTTTCAACGTACACAGCAGAACAGAGTAGCGCCACTTTCGGAAGTCGCTACACTTCCATCGTCAGTGCTCACGTGTATTTGCTATCACCACTTGTCAGGTGGCTCTGTTGAATGTGATTTTAGTTCTTATATATACAACTTTTTCGTGAAAATTGAATACGAGAATTAAATCACTCTCAAGCTGATATTAAAGTGCACTTTCCCAGCGTTGCCATCGGTTTATTTTTCTTCATTCCCATTTTTCTGATTTTTGTTATACTCAAGACGTTCGCTACTAACGCCCGTATTATGATTCACAACCAAACTAATACATACTTGAGTTGTAGTTGTCAAATTATAACACTGTGATACACTAAAATAGATTTCCAACATGCGTAATTAAATTAAAAATGGCTAAAAAATAAACGAGTTATGGTTTGTTTTGTGTTTTAACTTTTTTGTTCTTTTTCAGAAGAAGGGCGCTGACGCTAATATATTTTCATCGCGACCACAAAAAGATGCGGAATACAATTTTCTTTTAAGTTATGAATATAGTTTAGAGATTTGTTATTGATTATAATTTATACTGAAAATTTTGTAAAAAGTTTTATGAAAATAGCGTTACGTAATATGTGAATAGCCCAGCCCATAAGCCATAAATCATAAAAACCGATGGACAAATGTCGATTTTGTTGAAAAATTTGTTTTTTTTTACACTTAAACCTCCATAACTTGGGTATTTATTAACTGATATCTAAAAACAGACTGATTTGAAAGATAAGAATCATATCTTTTAAATTTCATACAAATCCGTTTTGAAACAATGAAGTAAGTTATGACTGCTTTAATTTGAAACTCTGCATTTACCGTTATAAAATCACGTTACGACGTGACCTAGAAAAATTAAAGATATTTTCGTTCTCTATGGAATAAAAAAAAGCAGAATTGCTTCATGAGAGCCCCTGAGTAATTCCCCTTATTCTTTCGCTTTTTGGCAACGTCACTTCAAGACAATACCAAAAATTAGACACCTAGGTGGTACTCGATGTGGACAACAATTAAATACTGCTGACAGTCTCTTATGTGCTGTTTCCACAATGCAAACGAGCACTGCTTGTCTAAAATTTATATGGAAATCATTCAAAAAACTGAGTGCTTTTCATATAAATTTTAGACAAGCCGTGCTTGTTTGCATTGTGGAAACAACACTTTAATATTCCCTAAGGCCTAGAAAATAGCAAGAGGCTGTTTGTTAAACGTAGTCAATTGCAGCCGACTACGAGTATGTAAGTGTCCTATTTTTGACGTGACGTTGTCAAATAGTTACAGAATAAGGGTGAATTTTTTTTCTCAACCTTTGTATCGTAGTGTTATTATGGATTATAACTCAAACCAACTTTTAATCAGATGTTTGATTCGACTTGTCATATTAAGGTTGACAATAATTAAGCAACATTTTTGGTGGGTAAATCGTAAAACATATTTTAAGGATCTCGCTTACGCCAGTGCTTCTAAGAAGCGCTAGTGACCATATCGGTGAACTCTAAGGCGTGCCCATTTTATGCTTCATTGTGGTAAATTTCGCAAAAATTTTAACTTTGACCGCAGAGGGGTACGCATTAAAGGTTTCTGACTTGGTCCAAATTCACTTAATGCAAGATCGTTTTAAGTAAATTGACCTTAATTTTGGTATATTTTACAAAATTTCCATTTTGACCTCTATGGCACACGTCTGAGAGTTATTCGATTTTGATAAAACTTTCACCACATAATTGTTCTTCGAGCTTATTCCCAAAATGTTTCTTTTAATTTTAAATTTACATACTTGCATATGTATTTCTAATATTTGAACACTTTATACCAAATACTTTCCTTAATGCCACTAACTCTGTATTTTTCAATCAAAAGTTTTATTTTTCGTCTTTATCGGATACTATCAAATGATAACCCTGAAAACATCAGACGTCTTTTCTTATCAATTTTATTTTTATTGGAAACTAGTTCATGTTGACAACTATCTTGTTTCGGGTATGTACGCTTCATTTATTTAATTATGCGATTGTAAAAATCAACGCCCCTTAAAAATAAGATTAAGTTGTTGCAAATTGAATGCAGTTGCTGTAGTTTTTTTTTTTGTATTAAAAACGTGACCTATCACGGTTATCAGTAATGAGTTGAACAAATAATTCACCAGGGGATGCTGGTTCTGGTTTTATATAAAAAATTTTGCAATAAGTAATCGTATTAATTAACAATAGTACAACATATTATTAAAAAAAACATATGTACTTAAATTCAGAGTCAAATAAAAAACAATTTAATGTACTATAATTGATTAAATGTCTCTTGTGAATGTTAAAAATGTACTTTATTTATTGTATTAATTGTCAATTTGTTTACAACATGTGTTTTGATTACTTCCCACACTTCCACACTGTGTTGGTGTGAATGGATAAAAAAATTATTTATGGCTCTTTGTTTTGCACTACTATCCAGCGGTAAAAGGCAACAGGCCTGCGAATTTCAGGCCTTCTTGAAGACTTGCAACACCGATACATATGCAAACTGCCCTCTTGTAGAAGGAAGGAGGAAGTAGTACTTTATTTTTTTATTTTTCGTTCGATAGACATTCCACATTCCCTTCTTTAAGCGGGGAAGATGGAAGGAGTATTGTATTTTTAAATTAAAAAGTAAATAAAGTGCTTTGGAAATAACAAATATTCTCGCATTCTTTTTACGCATGTAATTTGTGTATTAGACTGAAATTTACATACAAGAGACATCACACATGCTGCTATTATGTCGGAGCGGATTAACTTATCATTATTCCGCCGGAACTACATCATATCCAATTCAATGTATAAAAAACTACTTTGGATGAACAGAAATAGTTCGAAATAAAATACATTAATCAAAACGAAAGAAGTCGCTATTAAAATACTGAAATAGAAAACAATGTGCACCTCCATTTGCTTTTTAACAGACCTTCCTTAGATAACCTTCAAAATGGCATGCCAGACGAGGCCTGTGAGAATCCCTACATTGGGAAGCGGCTGCACCGCAATGACAGCATGGATAAAAATGAAATGAGTATGGAATGCGGATTGCCAGGTCTTATATATGCTTAACAGGCCTTCTAGAAGGCCTCATTACTCCTGCAATATACCGCTGGGTAAGTCAAACGGGATTAGTTTAAGAGGTAGTAAAATATTTAGAATTAGGAAGTACATACATATGTATGTATGCATGTATCAAAGTTTTTATGTCATACCCTATACTAGGTATAAGTGGTATATGTATGTAAGCTTGTCAGGTTATTTTTTTTTATTGAAAATCAGTAAAATCGTCTAATAAATTGGTAACGATTTACGACAGTCTTTATTATGTTTTATTCATTATCGACCAATCATTTTTCTAACATTTGGATAGATCATGTGGTAAAAATAAGAAGCTTATGGCTATAGAATAGGTTGTGTTCTTCGAGCAATATATGTAGTTGTTTGCCTATTTCAATATGTAGTTCCATTATAATATAAACACTCGTATGCAGTATAAGAAATATAATGAAAAGACCAACATAGTGAAGTTTGGCACTTTTTACGTAACAATAGTTGTAGTAGTTAAAAATTAAAATGGGCCAACAAGCAGTTTGGCCCTTTATGCTTTCAATATCCTTCATATTTGCATAGACTATGGAGAAAACAGTTGATCATAAAGTACTTGGATATAAACTTTGTAACATGTCTAATTTTTCCACTACCACTCTACCCCACTTATATCAACGTCTCTTGAGAACAGAAATCAGTTTGTTCATACATCTGGAACGAATTGCAAATGCTTGGTCTTAACAAGAGACGTTCCACAGGGATAAATTCTAGGACAACTTCTTTTTTCTCTTTATGCAAATGACTTGCCAAATCAACTTTAATACTGCAATGCTATAATGTATGCTGACGACGTCCAGATTTATATCAGCTCTAAAGTTACTTCAGCGGACGAGTGTATACTAAAATTAAATGAAGTCTTACATTGCATTTATTTATGGGTTACTGCAAATGGCCTAGCCATAAATCACACGAAATCTAAATGCATTATTATCAAAAAAATAAAAATATTAACTAGAATTGAAAATGCATCAAACGTTATTTTAAATAACCAACCCATTGTCATCGTTAACACAACAAACAATTTTAGCATTATTTTTAATAATAACTTGAATTGGAAGCACATAATAATAAGGCCCCTATTGTGATTCACAACTAAATTGATAGTTAAGTCGTAGTGGTTAAATTCTTATTATGGAATACAACTTCATCAAAGCAGTTGTCTCAGTTTTTTATCAGTTGTGTTTTGGTTTTTATTTCGACTATTGTGTTACTTTTAATTACTTTTAAAATGGTACTTTTAGGCGCCAATCTATCCCATTTGTCAACCCATATTGTTGCCATATCCATAAAATATAAAATCTCAAGAAAAAATAGTGAGGCTAAAGCTAAAAATATTTAAAATATTTTGTGATGGCTACTATGGTTTAAAAAAAAAACAGAGAATATAGATAAGAACCTTTTTTCGAAGACAACTAAAATTAGTTGTGAATCATAATACAAAAATATGGTTGAGTTGGGTCGTAGCATTCACAACTCAACCTAGTTGCGTTGTGAATCATAATAGGGGCCTAAATGTTTGCGGTGGTACGTATTAAATGCTCAAAACTCTCTGGAAAACACAACACTGTACTGATTATCGTATAAAAATGCTTCTTGCAAAAATATATTTATTACCAACAATTTTGTGTGGATCCGAGTTATTTGCGAGAGGTGACGCTTTTAGCATCTCAAAACTGAAAGTCTTTTTTTTTTAACAATATATTAATTTAACTTAAAGTGCCCCACACACTTGCAATATAATTTTGCAATTTTTCATGTTACACAATAATATCGCTAATGTGTATGTCATATTACATGGTTACACAATATATTGGCCAAAATCAAAAGGCTTTTGATTTGTATTGTACAATAAAGAAAATTGTGTAATGTGCTGGCAAAATTGTTCATTGTTATGTTTACTTTTTCACCGTCAGGAAAATGGTGCAATATTTTGTTTGAAAGTATTGTGCAATTTATTGCATAGTATATTTCGTGAACTAGAATGTATAGTGACTAAAGATGTTGAGTTAATGGTACTTATTCCAGAGGCATCATTCGTACACGATTTTATTAAAATCGATTGGTATAAAGTCCAAAATTTTACTTACGTATATTGTTTCGTCAACCTAATGAAACACTTGAGTTTCGTGCCTCATAGCGCGAGCTAGGTTTTGATTTTAGACTCCTAGTTCCTCAGGTTATTTTCTTAGAATTGTGGAAGATTTCATTTTTACTAGACGCCTTTTGACAAAAACATTTGACCCACCCTGTTGTACACCCATAAAATCGGAAGTTCTCGATAAAAAAGATTCCTTGGGGCTTTACGGACAAAATACATTTTCACAGCGCAGAAATGCGCCGATTTTTAATTTTTAAACGGTGTCGATTAGAAGAGGAATTGCGTTTTCCTTGTATACACAAAAGATTTCACTTTGACTTGTATTTCGTGACAATACTAAGAAAAGAAAATTGAAATTATTATATTTTCCCGACAATTTTTCAAATTTGGCAGCTTTTTTTTGCAACATTTTGTTTGAAACCAAACAAATTTTTCATTCTTAGAAAGTGTATCTTATAGCAAAGTTAAAAATTTTTTAAACAAAATTTCAATGTAAAATAGTATGTACATGCAAAACAAGCCAATGCAAGTCTATTTTTAATTCTTCGATAAAATTTTTTTTATCATTTAAAAGCACATAATTTTCTGCACCTGACTGCGTATTTATTTTTTTGATTTGACCACTCATGTTTTATTGGCACAGTTTTAAATTTGATAAATTAAAAAAAATATATTATAGTGTTAAGTTTAAAGCTCATAATGAAAAATAAACGATTGTATTTACATACACTTGGAACTAATTTTACCAAAAACTACTAGATCAATTCTATTTATTATTTTCAGAGTTACACGCATTTTAAAGTTATTTTTGACAAATTAAGAAAGTTGCAAATTTAATGGTCAAACATTAATAGAGGACACCCTGCAAGCAAACCCTTTCAAACAAAAACCATTTCAAAATCGATTCACAAATGACAGAGTTATGCGTGTGTACAGACATAAAAAGTAAAAAAAAATAAACGCGAATTGATATACTTTCCCTTTTTTGAAGTCGGTTAAAAATACAATTTCACCAAAGATTTACATGAAAAACTTAAATGAAGGGTATATAAAATACGGCACAACCGAATATATCTCACTTACATGTGTTAAATATTTATTGGCGGAATTTCAATTATTTCTAACTATTTGCTATATTTTATAATAGTTTTTTACGTTCAACCGGCTTTTTAAATTATGCGAAAAATGTTGAGATAGGAAATAATTCAGTAGGAAATAATAAGTTTGAAACATTATTAAAATGCGTGAGCTATAAAAGTCATATTAAGTCACAGAAACTTTGAATGTCAAGTTAAATTGTTGTTTGTGTGTGACGTAATAGATTACCTGCAGTGTACATGCAAGTTGACAACAACTTTGTTGTGAGAAATATGAGTTATTAAAACAATTCAATAAATAAAATTATATTACGAGGGTTATTGTTGTGTAGGGTTTGCACAGCTATTATAATCGTAATCGTAATAGTGATTAATCACACCTTTTAATCGTTATCGTAATCGAACCCATTCAAACGCCTTCGCCAGTGAACGGTTTTCTTATCTAAGATTAATTTAAACTGTTTCAATTTGCATACAGGACAAATTTAATTCATAAACAATTTCTGCCGTATTCATAAGAAATAAAATAGGTTTTAAATGTGTTTTAAGACAAAATTTCCATACCAATTTTTCTTAAAATGCATTTCAAATTCATTTTAGTTTTTTATGAATAGGACAGTTTAAATTTAAAGTTTAAAATGAATTATTTAAAATGAAAAATACAAAATAAATAGATATTGGAGCTTATTACGGTTGTCGTATTCGAAATTAAATAAAACCACATAATACCGCTTTCGTCACGACTACGACAACCGTAATAAGGCTGGTTGTCTAAAAGCTTTGAACATATTGCAAAACATTTTAAAAGCTTTAAAAATAGAAAAGCGAATAAAAAATATATTACGAAAAACAAGATTTTGACTGTTTAATAGAAAAAGGACTATTCCATTTTGTTGTAGAAAAAGTTTCCTATCAGGAGAGATTTCCCATAGTATTGCACAGAAGAAACTAAATTTCATTTTCTGTAAAGCAATTCAATGAAATGGTAAATATTTTGTCTAGAAACGGACCTACAAGCAAATTTGTAAATATAGACAAAAATATCTCAACAATTTCATTGAAAAAAAAACGATTTTTTCAGTAAACAAATTGTTTAAATCTATAAAACAGTTTTTCTAGAAATATTTAGAAATTGTAAACAGAACAATTATCTAAATCAAACAAAAAGATTTGCCGAACTTTCTGCAAAATATCAAACAATATATTTGTCTGAATTTTAAAACAATTAATCTAAAAATACTAACAAATATTAAACATAATAGTTTACTTAATCAAACAAAAATATTTACTGGAATTTTTGTTATATATCAAAATTTTTGTCTGGGTCATCATCATTATCATCCATTAGGTATTTATGAAATTTCACTTTGTTAAATGAGTTCAAGTCTGAATGTTTATATAAAGACTCTAAACAAATGAATGAGAATTAGCGCAACGACATTAAATAATTGATTCACTCAAAAATCTTGAGTTAGCAAACTTGGTACAATTGTATTCCTTTTGCTATCATTGTTGTTGTTGTTATTTGTGTGTATGTCATCATCGGGGTTGTTTTTTAACGACACAGTTTTACTTGTAGTTTTTGGTGTTTGCGTTCTAAATAAGAGTCAAAGAAAGAATTCATTGATTATGTAAAGAAGATTTACTGAAAATGAAATTTATATTTAGACAAACTTTTGTTTGAAAAATTTTTGGTAGATAATTTTTTCTGTGTCTATTTCATACTCCTACTTATGATTTACGAAATTTATTTTTGTTTTAATATAAGATTATGGCACTAAGTTTTCTTGCTTCATCGCGATTAACCGATAATCGCGATTAGTCGCATATTTTTTAATCGTTATCGCAATTATGAAATTCTGCACAGAAAAAACTAAATTTAATTTTCTGTAAAGGAATTCAGTGAAATAGTAAATTTTTTGTCTATGAACGGCCCTACAAACGAATGTCTAAAAATATTTATGAACTGTAGACAAAACAATTTACTAAAGCAAACAAAAATATTTACTGGATTTTCTGAAAAATATCAAACAATATTTCTGTCTGAATTTAATACACAATTAGTCTAAAAATGCTAACAATTATTAAGCAAAATAGTTTACTTAAACAAACAAAAATACAAACAATATTTTTGTCTGTGTCATCATCATCATCATCCATTAAGCATTTATGAGATTTCACTTTGTTAAATGTGTTCAAGTCTGAATGTTTATCTAAATACTCTAAAAAAATGAATGAGAGTTAACGCAACGACATTAACTAATCGATTCACTCAAAAATCTTTTGTAAACAAACTTGGTACAATTGCATTCCTCTTGATATGATGGTTGTTGTTGTTGTTATTTGTGTGTATGTCGTCATCGGGCTGGTTTTTTACGACACAGTTTTTATTGTTGTTTCTTATGTTTGCTTTCTAAATAAAAGTCAAACAAACAATTCATAAATTATGGACAGAACATTTACTGAAACTGAAGTTTATTTTTAGACAAACTTTTGTTTGAAAATTTTTTGGTGATAATTTTTTCTGTGTGCGATTATTTGAAAACCCTACTGTTGTGTAATCTTTTTATATGTTTTGGAATAATTTTTTATTTTTTTGATATTGTTTCCAACAATGCATTTGGAAAACTTTCTATCGGGAATGTCCCAAATATCGCATATGGTATTGAAGGACAGCATGAAAGGTTCCACAAGTTCATTAGTTGCTATTGTTCAGTGAAAGCCAACAACACAAATCGCATTTCAATAAATAACACTATACAATACTTTCGAACTTTTTCTCAAAATTACGGGGTTCTATAAACCGATTCTGGTAGATAAAACCAAAAAAAAAAAATATACGTGTGTCGGCGTTTTGCAATATCACATCGGAATTTTATTTTAGGAGCGTTAAATTTCCCCTTTTTTGGCATGTTTGTGCAGCATATCGGTACATGAAACTATGTGCTCTTTACATCTGAGGTGTAGGATATATTCAGCAACTTTGTAGAAAATATTAGGGCAAATATGTTTGTGCAATATTTTAACCCTCTAACTCCCTAACATAACGGTAATTTTCAGCTCTTTTCTAACAAATTGTGCAAAACACCGCTAAACAGGCGGAGCGCAGGGATAATATATTCTACAAAAATTTTGGCCATAAAGTTTTACTGTAGGTCTTCAGCTCCTGCCGCAAATTGTACGCCAGAAATCGTTGAAAACTTAAACTATGTTTAAGGGCTAACTTCATACTTATTCACAATTAGTACTCGGCATAGAAAACTTTGTAAGCCTTACATTTAAGGTATAAGGTGTGTTCAGCACTTCAATGTAAAATATCACGCGAAACATTTTTTGGGAAAATTTAACCTTGTGGGTCTTTTTGTACATTTATTAATAACAAAAGACAAACAACTTCCATTCAGCGGCGATATAAGGAACTGAAATATTCTACAAAAATATTCACCATAAAATTCTACTAGAAATCATTCAAAACTTAAAATGTGCTTAAGGGTTAATTTCGTACTTATGCACAATTCATATTCTTGTAACCCTTATGTTTCAGGTATAGGATGTGTTCAGACAGTTTATGTAGAAGACCAGGAGGAACATTTTTGCAGAAGATTTTTGCCAGCTAAATCGCCGCTGGAGAGGAGTTTTTCTCCTTTTTTAAGATATGTACAAAACGACCCATACAACGAAGAGTTACAGGGTTAAAATCTTCCAGAAAAATGTTTCTCGTTGTGTTTTACAAGAAAACACTAAAAATATCTTATACCTTAAACGTAAGACTTACAAGATTTCCTATGCCGAGTACTAATTGTGAATAAGTATGAAGTTAAACCTTAAGCATAGTTTATGTTTCCAATGATTATACAAGTTGAGTCAGGAGGTTGGTTGCCTTTGAAGACCCATAGTAAAACTTTATGGCCCACAGTTTTGTAGAACATTTTAGCCCCACACTCCCCCTTTTACGATTTGTTAGAAAAGAGCCAAAAATGGCTGCTATGTGGGAGTGTTAGAGGGTTAATGTGTTCCACAAAAATATTTTATTCAATATTATCTACAAAATTGCTGAACATATCCTACAGTTCAGATAAGAACAGTACATACTTTCATGTACCCAAAAGGGGGAACCTATAACCTCCGATCAAATAAATTTCCGATGTGATCTCGCAAAACGCCGACACACGTATATTCTTTTTTGGCCTCCTCTACCAGAATCGGTTTTCAGAACCCCATAACTTTTTTTCGTGTTGTGCAGTGTAATCATTATACACACTTCTCGAAGATCTGCTATGCTATCCTACCCTATGCTATCCTACTAAAAAACTTGCTTCCAATAAAGCAGGTTTCTACTATTATGGAATAAAAGTAGCGCTGACAAAGCTGCTGATATCGCTGCTGATTTTTGTATCGAGAGTTCCCGGATTGGAGTACTATATTTTTGCTCACAAAAGCGCTTTTGAAGCGCTGAAAATCATCAACATTTTCAGCACTAGAACTGAAAATATATGAAAAAAAAATGGTTCGATGTGGATTGGCGTCGTTAACGCCATTTTGAATTTTTCTTATTTCGTTACTTTATTTAATTTTATTAATTTCATATTTTTACGCAATGTTTGTTATTTTAACTTTTTTTCGTGTTGTGCAGTGTAATCATTATACACACTTCTCGAAGATCTGCTATGCTATCCTACCCTATGCTATCCTACTAAAAAACTTGCTTCCAATAAAGCAGGTTTCTACTATTATGGAATAAAAGTAGCGCTGACAAAGCTGCTGATATCGCTGCTGATTTTTGTATCGAGAGTTCCCGGATTGGAGTACTATATTTTTGCTCACAAAAGCGCTTTTGAAGCGCTGAAAATCATCAACATTTTCAGCACTAGAACTGAAAATATATGAAAAAAAATGGTTCGATGTGGATTGGCGTCGTTAACGCCATTTTGAATTTTTCTTATTTCGTTACTTTATTTAATTTTATTAATTTCATATTTTTACGCAATGTTTGTTATTTTAACTTCAACTGGTTTCGAACTAAGAACCTTCAGGTTTGAAGTCCAACGTACCAACCACTCGACCAAAAACACTGTTGCAAAACGGCACCAAGAAACTCAAATAAACTTACTTTTCATTCTCGCTTAAAAACCTGCTTTGGATCAGCACTATAAAATCAGCTTTTTTGTATAGCTTGTGTACGAAGCTTTTGTATAAGTAAAAATCAAATACTTTTCTCGCTTCAAAACCTGCATTGTTGTGACGCTATGAAATCAGCTTCTGAACAAGCTCATATTTTAAAGAGATTTATGAAGCGCTTTATTTCTTTAGTGCTTCAAAAAACATGAAAATTTTTTACTGGTATGGGTACCATGTGCTGTATTATGGTATACCATACTATGCTATGCCATGCTATTCGTACCATAGATCCGTTAGGCACGGTGTGGTATGAATTTGTACTTCAAAGTTTTCAGTAAACAACAGTAAACAACTAAATCCTTTTTATGTCCATTGATGATAAAATCAATTTTATGATTACATTTGTTAAACACAGATTGAAAGTAATCTTAAGCAATTTTAGTCCCACTATCCATTAATTTAATTAATACTTAAAATAAATTAGTTTATTGTTTCATGATTTGAATAATTGTTTTGATTGATAATAATTATAAAATTATTATCATTTAATTAATTTATGTCACAAAGTATGAATTTTTTATTTGAACTTGAGCAATTGCTGACAATAAAAACTTTAGTTGAATGACCAAAAAACAAAACATCTGTGTTAATATTCAAAAGGTGCAAAATGTGTGAATTAAAAAAAAATATTTTTTAATCAAACAAATAAAATTATTAAAATAGAGGAGGACGTTAAACAACAATATAAATATTATAATTAATTAAGAAAAATATAACGTAACGGTTGTCAACACAGTTTGTATTTGTGGTGATGTTGTTAAACAGTTGAGTAAGTCAGTCTAGTTTGACATATTTGTAGTTTAGTTATAAATATTTTCTTTCGCTTTAAGAGAGCTTATGAATGTTATATGAAGGATCTGTGGAAAATTCAATGTAGTTCCTGATTTCCCGGGAAATAGAAAAAGGTTGGAATGCTTCGACGTTTTCAGTCGTATCTGAGAAATTATGAAACACTCTTAAATTTTCAGAGTGCTGAAATGTGTCTATTTGTAATAAAACTAAAACAAATAAAAAGGTTTTTTTTTCAAATAAGTTTCCACAACATATTTTGTCAATAAATGCATATTTTTGGAGTTATAATATTTTTTAATGCATATTTCTCAATTTTTGAAAAAAACTATTAATAGGCCGATTATGGATGCAACCGAGCATCAGTTGGGTTGCTAGTTGCTGAAAATGATACTAATGATGGAACTGGCAACTGAAGCGATTGAAATCAATAATCAGTTGCATGAAAGTCCAAGCCTTGATCATAAGTATCATTAATTCAACATGATTTAACATAAAATTTATTTGAAATTAATATTATAGTCATGTTGGTTTAAAATAAAATCTAACGTTGATAACAATGTTATTTTAACAGTTAAAAATATTAAATCAAAGAGATTTAAAGTTAGATTGATAAGTTTTCGTAATTTTAAATTAGCAGCAAAAAATTTTTCACTGGTAATGCGTAGCTTGACGGCTATTTACATTTACAGTCACACAACTGACCACCACGGTGCATTTTAGCCATGAAAAAAGCAAATAAACACCAACACAAAAACAAAAAATTATTTCTTATAAATTTAATATGATTTCCAATCAAAATTGCGACATGTTGATTTTATATATTTTTTTCTGTGTGTATATTTTTGGGATTTCACAGCTCCGCTGCTGAGCATTCTAATTTAATAGCAATGTAAAATTTGATACTGATGGGATTATCCGTTTAGAAATGGCTTATATATTTACAAAATATTTTGATTCTGCCCCACAGTGCATTCTGTTTTGTTCATTCTAACATTAAAAATTCTATTCATTCTGCATTTTATATTGATAACTGAATATTTTTGTATTCGTGTTCATGATAACTCAAGTACTTACTCGTGTTCCAGTATTAATTTTAAAAAATTAATTAACTAACTACCGCTTTAAAAAAAACACCTTTTACTTTCTCTCTAAAAAAAGTGCGAGTTAAAACAGACAAAGTGTGACATTTGCCAAATAACATTTACGTCATGATTCTAATACCTGGTTGGATAAATTTTATATTAAAACTAAATTATAATTAATTCGAGTAGATTTTTTTAAAAGCATGTTTGCACATACATATGTACATATATAAATTTATACAAACTTACATACATACCCGTGCTATATACGATACTTAAACGATTGTGGGATGTAAATACACAAATTATTTATAATTCTTAATTTATTTTTTTTATATGTATGTATAAACAATTTTTTTAAAATAATTTGCTTTAGTATAGTACATTGCACTGATCATTTCGATATAAACAATTTAACAACAACAAAATGTTTAATACAAAAAACTTTTGATTTACAAAGCGACAGCTTTTTTTATGTTGATATTTTTTAGTACGAATTTAATACAGGCTTTAGTTCATTCTTGAACGCATTAAAATCAACACTTGTAGTGATTTTGCACACACCACGGATACAGAAAAGAATAAAAATACTTGATAAAAATCGAAAGAAAGAAAAAAAAAATGCAAAAATAGGAAAGAATTAAGTATCATCAGTCTTCAACAATTAAATATAATACTTTTTTAATCACAATAAGTACGAGAGTACTATTTATTGTTGATTGTTGAACTATTTCATTTAGGACAAGTGTATTAAGTTTGGTTGGTGTGTTTTGTATACGAATAATTGTACTTAATTTAAAAAAAAAAAGAAATCTACATTACAATAACGTTGTATTGTTATCATTTTGAATACAAAATATAAAAGATATGTTCTCTTTTCAAAACTGATTTATTTATTCTATGCAGTGTAAAGTTCTGCCACAATTTTACATTCTTTAGGCTAAAGTGCAATAATCTTAAGATTCTTTACAGCAAAATTTTAAGAAGTTGTCATTTTAAAATCAATTTAATTCAAGTGGCTTAATAAGTGTTTATCTATTGTGTTGAAAACAGTTTTGCGTTACTATTTTCTTTTGTGAATTAATTTTGTTTTTCGTAATACATAATTTGATAATAGTCTATATTAGAGACAAAAATAATTGGATATAAACTATTTGCGAAAACAAAATATTAGGCAAAATGGGTAAGTTAATTTTGTAATTTAAATTTAATATTTTATTTTAATAAACAAATATATATTTTGTTAGATTTTTAGTCGAGTTGTACAGGTTTTTATTAGAGCACGAAATTAATTTTAATTTAGTTGTTTTCGTAAAAATTGCTAATATAATTGTTTTGTTTTATTTATAATCTTTCCAGCCCAAGTTCTTCTAAAATTAAAAAAATTTCAAGTTTCAAAATGGAGTAAACAACTTTTCAAACAGCACAATAAATAATTAATATGCAACACAACACAGAAAAAACGAAATTTCATTTTCTATAAAGGAATTCAATGAAATAGTAAATATTTTGTCTATGAACGGACCTACAAACGAATTTGTAAATATAGACAAAAATACCTCAACAATTTCATTGAAAAAAACGTGTTTTTTTCAGTGAACAAATTGTTTAAATCTATAAAACAATTTGTCTAAAAATATTTAAAAATTTTAGACAAAACAATTTACTAAATCAAACAAAAATATTTACTGGATTTTCTGAAAAATATTAAACAATATTTCTGTCTGAATTTAATAAACAATTAGTCTAAAAATGCTAACAATTATTAAGCAAAATAATTTACTTAATCAATCAAAAATACAAAAAAAAATTTGTGTCATCATCATCATCCATTAATCATTTATGAGATTTCACTTTGTTAAATGTGTTCAAGTCTGAATGTTTATCTGGGTTTAAAAAGTCCAAAAATATTGTTACGTAATATGTGAATAGCCCCTGAATGCGATTGCAATTTTTATTTATAAATTTTTTTCGTGAAAATTGCATACGAGAATTAAATAACTAATAAATCGATAGTAATTTCCTGTTTTATCATAACAAATCTCGGTGTTACTATTGGTCTATTTTTTTCATGCCCATTTTTCTGATTTTTTATTCTTCTTAAGTGAAACATTTTTGTGTTGATTTTATACAGAGTTCGGATTTGCGCACTCTCTTTGCTCATTGCGCACTTCTTTCAAGCGTATTAAAAATTGGCACAAGCGCAAAGAGCGAAGCGGAAAAAAGAGCAATTGGTATGCAATTGGTATGCGCAGCGCAAGCGCTTTCGTTTTATTAGCGCCGCTTTTTGCGCAATGCGCATTTTATTTTCTTTGTCTGGCGCTTTGCTCTGCACATTGCGCATATCGAGCGGCGCATTGCGCATGCTCTTTTTTATACCAACAGTGGTTAGTTTGAGTTTATTTAGTGCTGCAAAATACATCTTCCGTAGTGACATAATTTTAAGACTTATGGATTTGTAGCATTATATCGTTCTTTTTTATTTTTTTCTTGATTCCATACAAATATGATGCCCCTAGATGGGTCAAACTTCCGAACCGGAACCGGAAATATGAACCGATCTACTAACCCAACTTCCGATCCACTCCCAAAACTCGAACCGGAAATGTAAGCCGCACAACTGACCCAACTTCCGGTTCAGTCCCTAAGCCGGAAGTATGAATCGCACTACATACCCAATTTTCGGTCCAAACCGGGACCGGAAATATGAACCGTACTACTGAACCAACTTCCGGTCCAGATCGGAACCGGAAATATAAACCACACTAGCGAACCAACTTCTGTCCCAGTCTCTAAACTGCACTACCGACACATTTTAAGCAGAAGTTAGGAACCAGTACTGTCATCCCACTGTCGCTATATCCGTTTTAAATTTGTACCTGAACTCAGCCATACGGTGTGTTTAAAAAAATTTTCTAAAAAAAAACTACGGTGGCATCCAATAACATCCATGGAAATAATGCCCATTGCTTTTTTAAAATTTTTACTACTGTAAGTGCGCTATGGGCATTTCATGCTTTTTTAGCTCTTTTTGCGCATTGCGCAAACAAAAAGCGCAGCAAAGGAAAATGCTTCTTTTTGCGCTTGCTTCTTAAATGTGCATCGTGAAAATATTGGCGCGGCGCAAGCGCAATAATAAACCAGGCGCGGATACACGGGGGAATGGGATATTCCACACACACCATTTCCCAAAATGAATAAAATAAACACAATTTCTATAGAGTTTCTAAAAGAAATTTAGCAAAATAATATATTTCAATTAAAATTTCCCAAAAGCTTAAGGTGGACCCGCGCCTGCATAGAAGTAACATAATGGAAAATATCTACTCGATCTGAAAAGAAATCATCTATTGAGGAACAAAAAAAAATTATTTATAACTTCTAAACGCCTGTATTAATTTTCTTCAAACATGGCTAAGATAACTTTAGATTATAGCTCGGGAAAGAGAAAAGTGAATATATGAGAAATAATCTGATGTTTAAGTGTGTTGGTATTTATTTGCTTTGTTGATAGCTAAAACGCTTAGTTGTGCTCTTGTTGTGGTTTATTTTGATTGTTCGTGTTGTGTAAATGTAATTAGCCGACAAACGTCGTGTTCCATGACAGAGTTGTCTGTTTTTACTTTAGATCAAGCCATCTTTCAAACAAAGGAAAAACCTAATTCTGTCCAGCCGCTTGAGAGGACTGGTGCCACAGAAACATAGATACTAGAAAAGAGCAAGAGCATGATTGCGTCATTCGATATCAATCGGAATTTCGGCAGAGTTTAAATGGAAATTTCGATTAATATCGAATGCCGTAATTTGTCAGCGGATAACTTTCAAACACTTGGAACGATCTTTTTCAAAAATATGTAGCTAAAAACACTCTGGATTAAGCCAAATTTTAAACAAAACAACCTATTACAACTATCTTAATGGCTTACGAACGGTCAACATAAGTGAAGAATTTTTATGAAAGCCACTCAGTTTTTTTAATGGTTTCCATAAAACTCTTCTAATCAAGTTGATTCTTCGGGTTCTATAAACAGCACTTAAATTAAAAAAAAAAACTATAACACACAATTAAAAGTATAAACTTGTTTATATGTATATGTTTATATGTATGTACATCGATTGGTTTGATGATTTTAAATATTTGATTCAATTCCTCAAATAAGAAAACAAAACTATTACAAAATAATAACTTAAAACCAGGAAACAAAATAAAACACGAGACAAACCAAGAATAAATTAAAATCAACAAACAAAAAGCTATAAATAAGCAAGTTACGTATTATACACCTCATCAAGAATACCTAAGGTTCTAGTCCTCTTATGGTGAAACAAAATGTCTGCGCCCTTATACAAAACACTAGCACCTAAATAGTTTATACTGAGAACTTTGTAGAAAGCGTTGCAGAGGGGGTGGGGTGGGGGGTTAAAATTTCCGAAAATAGAATTAACGTAACATGAATAGTCCTAAAGTATCTAGACCACATCCTCTCACCAAAAAATCCTCTCACATAAGCATTTTCTAATGAACGCGACCATTTCACAATTTTTAGACACGACGCACAGTGGGGGATTTTGGAAAAAAAATGGAAATGTTTTTGGAGATTCTGAACGAGCTGTCCGATTCTTATAAAATTTAATATGGTATTTTAGGAGGTGTTGTTATCTTAAAAGGGGTACAAACAAGAATTTTTGCAAGTACATTTGCCTATCCAAGAGGTGAAAAAACTCTATCACATTTATGGGTTTCCGCTCACAGTTTAGGAGATATTCGACAAGAAATGTTAAAACTTTAACTTTTTTACCCACATAGTTCCACTGTTTTCCTAATAGGGAAATAAAATCTAGTCAGATTTGCAACAACATTTTTAATACTCTGGAAAAATTTTGTCTAAAAATCACAACTCAGTTGCAAGTTATACACAGTTTAATTTAAAATTTTGAAAAAATTAGATTTTCCCCGTTTTTTGCAACCAAAAGTGCGTTAATTATTTCGAAATTATAAAGTTTTTTTTTTTTTGCAATTATACTTGCCGCATATTTATACCTATTTGAAAGGTAATACTATAAGACATATCACCGGAAATTTTTTTTTTCAAAATTTTTGTTATTGAATTAACCAGGGCGTTTCAAATTATACTTATTTTTATTGTAAATATCAGTTTTAAAGCGAGTTTTCTCAAATTGCAAAAGGGTATCAAGTCACCTTGAGGCCTAATGTGCATTTAAATATTTCCCAAAAACTTATTTGCGCCTGGCGAAAAATAAGAAAAATACAGCGAAAATAATGAAAATCCCATTTTTGGGATTTTCTGGAATTTCTTTGGGAACTGCTAAGGCAAACCTTATTTTTGATTAATCGGAAATTAAACTCAGAATGTGTTTAAGGTTTTTTTTTAATAGAAGTAATACAATCAGGCAATTAATGCCTACCAGTTAATTTTATTAGTTCTTTTACTTCGCCGACGGTTCTGCTACAATACCGACGAAGGAGGGTACTGTAAAGTGCATTAGGATATGTTAGTATTAATCGCTGCCGGTACTGTCAAAGTGATCAGTGCTATGCCTTCATCACTTTAACAGTCTAACAACAATCAACACAATAACACACCAATACAGATGAGAAAAATACATGTTGCTGTTGGGTTGCCTGAAACTAGTCTTGAACTCAAGACCTCAGCGTTCGTAGTCAAATGCGCTAACTACTCAGCCAACAGCTTTCATACTATTCACTATTAGTACTCGGCATAGAAAATCTTGTAAGTACCACGCTTAACTTATAAAATGTCTTGAGCACTTTTATGTTAAACAGAGCGAGTAACATATATATATGTAGAACATTTCAGTCCGTTAAATTGCCACTGAAAAGGAGGTTTTTGCCCCTTATTTAAGAAAGGGACAGAAAGACCTATACTGCGAGGGGTAAGAGGATTAAAATGTTCTACGTGACGTTTTACATAAAAAGTGCTGAATACATTATATATTCTAAAAGAAACGTAGGGCTTACAAGATTTTATATGCTGAGTAAGTATAGCTATGTGTAAAAGGCGGGGAGGGGGGGGGGGCGGATTTATATCCCCCTAAAATGAGTCCCAGATGTAAACTTTCAAAACACCGGTACACGTATGTTTACGTTTGTTATTCTCTACCAGAATCAGTTTTTAGAACCTTGTAATTAAAACAAAAAATTATTTTGTTGTATAGTGCTATCAAACACTTCAATATCTGATCTAACTAAAGAGCTGTAGCAATTACATATATAAAAAAGTAAAATTTATAAAATGTTTGATTTTAGACTATGCTAAATTTTAGTTCATTAATTTTCAAAATCACACTTTTCTAAGCACACTTTTTAGCTAAAAAAAAATAAGTTTCTCAGCTGAAAATCGTAAAAAAATTCATTTTTTACGAGCATAAAAAAATATTTTTTCAAATCTCATTTAGTACGACGTTCTGTCTGGCTTGTCTTTAATTACGTTCTTAGAAAGATAAAAATTTAATAGGGCGAGTGTACTATTCAAATCATTTTTAAGTTTAGTACAAAAATCATATTTTCGCTAGTTCGAGTATACATACAAAATATCCCAGCAAAAAACTTAGTAATGTATTGCAGTTACCAAATAACATACTCTTGAACACAAACTACACAACTAGTACTTACTAGTAAATAAAATTTTATTCTCTGATTGGCAGAGTAGTAGTGCCTCTGCTTGTCGTGCAGATGATCCGCAGTTCAACTTTTGGCGAAGCAAAGTGATTTTTTTTCAATTGTGTGTATCTTCGTTGAAACAAGTTTTAAAAGTATTACCAAATAGTTGTGCAGTAGCCTAATGGGTAAAGCACTTCACGTACAACAAAACAATAACTTGAAATGGCACGAGTTCAATGTTCAGCATAGACATTTAATTTTTATTAAATTTTTTTAACTTTCCTGTGGAAAATTTGATGCCAAATGATTCAAACGTGCGTTTCCTATGACTCGAGAAAATGGAAGTGGTACAAAAACTAAGAATTAGTAAATGGTAAAGAAAGACATATCGTGTATATAATTACATATTAACCAATTTCGTAATGTGTCATCTTAATCTTCAGTCGGTATTGTATTGTGGTAAACTGCGCTGAACAATTTCGATGCGGCTGGATATAAGACCTATCACATAGTATATAAATAATATTAATTGTATCCCTCCAATGAGACCGCTACGTGTCTCAGTAACCAGTCCCGTAACTATATTTAGATATTATGTTCAGCTTAACTGGTATTTCTAATTTTGAAATATGAGTGCTCCTGTGGTCGAGTGGATGGTGTGCTAGCCTGTCATTCTGGAGGTCGCCAGTTTGATTCCGATCAAAGACATTGCTTAAAAATAAAATACAATTTCTACTTGCATTTGTAATGATAAAAATAGCAATTACTACAGTTAAATATCGGAATAATATTTTAATATAATTTATATAATTCTACACAGATTAGGTCTCTATCAATTAAGGCCATGATTCACTATCGTACACAATCGCGCGATCTGCCCAATATGACATGTGTGCCAGAAAAGTATGGTAGTGTGGACTAAAAATGCAACTGTGTGACAGATTTTTTCGGTCAGTCGTGCGATTTGGCAAAATTTTATGAAAAGTTTCATAATGTGATAGTTTTCATGCGATCCATGTGTATACACAGTTCCATGGTGTAATAAGTATACAGGTGGCAGCATAACGTTAGCTGATTATTTTTTTGTTTTGGTAGTTTTGTGCACAAGCCACGTCCAGCATGTGTATTTTTTTGACAAGCATTATCTATTTGTTTTTTGTATTGTATTTCTTGCCCTTATGCGGCCACCTGTATACTTATTTCACCATGCACAATACAAACATATGTTTTTGCATCATTTTTGTATAATAGTGTGGCACCTACAACGACATTTTGAAACGATTTTTAAAAGTCGGTCTAAATTTTGTAATATTTTCTTGTGAATGAATCGTGCGATCGTGTAGGATAGTGAATCAGGGCCTTTAATGGCATCCTAGGCCATCCTCATGTAAAAGTGACTGGTCCGCTTCATACCACCAGGGGACCGATTACGTGAGTTACTTTGTGTCAGTTACATTTACCATAGGGTTCTTATTTATAAGCCAAGGAGGTAAGTACTTGCCTTCAATGGCATCGCCGCGTTAAAGTAATTTGTTAAAATGCCAAAGTCGAAGTAGTGAAGGGAATGTTTATTAGCATTTTAGCTTATTACTTTGACATCAAAATTTTTGCTTGGATATTTTCAACTACATACAATGCTACGAACAAATTTCGTTATCTTTAATTTACAAAACTTTTAAAATCTGTCAAATACTTTTGCGCGTTAAAGAAATCAGCAGACTTTTTATCTTCCCACTATTTGATTTCCAACGTGCTCAGTTGTGTGACTTGTTGTTGTTTATTTTGATGTTCATGTTGTGTAAATGTAAATATCCAACAAATAGCTGACAAGCTTCGCATTACCAGCGAAAATTTCATGCTGCTGATTTAAAATTACTATTATTAATCTAACCTTAAATTTCTTTATTCTTTGTTAAAATACTATTGTTATCAACACTACATTTCATTTTCGACCAACTATATCTTTAATTTAAAATAAATTTTATGTTAAAGGTGTCTTTACATGGTAATACATGTATTACGATATGTCTAAAAATGAAAATATCTTATCATGAAACGCAAAATGTATTGAGTAGGAGAGAATACGGATACAAAATCTGACAAGGGTTCGGTAAATTCATATCTACCCGAGGTGTAAGCATGAAAAATACTTACAACCGACTTTTGTTCTCTTTTTTTAAGCACGAAGAGAATTTCATAATATTTTGATTCTACAAAGTCTTTAATACTTTGTATTACCATGTAAAAATAGCTTAAATAACACTGACACAAAAAAAATGCCGCTCAAAAATGAGATGCTTTTTAAGTTAAGTTGGGGCTGCTGAACACGAATTTGGATCACATTGACTTATTTTTCTTCAAAAGCGTTGTCGAGATATTCGCGAAAAAATTGTTTTTTTGCAGTTTATAAAGCTATATCCAAAAATCTTGAGTACTTTTTACTTCAATTAAGCGAATTTTTGCACTGTTGCATAGATGTGTTTTTCCTCTTTCAGTTCATATTTATACTCTGTTGATCAGATGAAACTTCACTGAGTTACAAGCCTTTACATTTAAAAAAATTGTATTTTTTACGTTTTTTCAAAATTTACCATTTTAAATTGCTCCATTAAAGCAAAGAAAAAAATTCAAATATTTTTTTAATATATAATTTTCTTCCCAACCTACAAAAAGTAAAATTGTTAACATCGAGCAAAAAGTTAGATAGAAAGTTACAACAGATTTAGTGAAAATATTCGAATTTGAGTTTAAAAAAAAAATTTTTGTGTGGAGTATGAATATAAGAAAAATGCCAATGGGGCAGAATTAAATATTTTGGAAATATATCAGTATATTATATCAAACTCCTAGTCATACGAATAAGAAGCTTACAATATCAATCATGTTTTTATTTTATTTACTTGCGTACTAAAACCGGTTGGTTTTTTCCAACTCTAAATTGTAGAATTTAAAGGCAATTGAAGAGTTGAAAAAAAGCCAACCGGTTGTAGGGCGCAAGTAAAGAAAATAAAAAACATGATTGATTATGGAACTCATGTTTGAAGTTTGATATTGTAAGCTTCTTATTCGTATGATTAGGAGTTTAATGTAATATCTTTAGTTTTTCTATAAGATTTTTGGGTAAAGGTTACCTGACGATTTGCATTAGCCCCAATGAAATGCACATAGGAATTATCTAGTACCTCTCCATAATCAATTTCAATGTCTTTTAATAAAACTTTTTATATTTTACTTAAAAAGTAAAATATTAATTTGGGAAAAAGCACGTTATAGTTTATTTAAGTACAATGGTGTAAATATAATGAGGTATGTATACTTATTCAAACTATATCCGAGGTGCAGGAGCCGCAGGAAGTCTGCCCTTTCTGGTGGTAAAAAAAATGGAATGAACGACTAAAACTTAAAAGCAATATTATGCGCACAAACGCGGCGAACTCAAAAGTTAAAAATTACGTGTTCACAATAAGTTTAGACGCGGAAAAACCTAAATATTAATCAACTAAATGATTAATGGTATGAAGTTAAGGTACGGTCACACTTGGCAAATATTTTCCTAAAAAAAACGGAACCACAACTTTTACTTAGGGTTAATGGGATTTAACTTGGTTTTTACATCACAAAATAAAATTAGTTCTGCTACAAAAAGCTATTTTTATATTATTTTTAATAAATGCTAGCCCATGTCTGAAAAATATTGGAATTAAAAGAAATACAATTTTAGCTTGTCTCTTGGTCACGATTTTTACGGCAAATATTTGCAATGTGTTATCGTACCTTAAGAATGATAACAATTTTTCTTTGTTTGTTTAAACGAGTGAAAACTCGTTTGAACAACATGATTAAAAATAAATTCAGTAAAGTGCGACTTTGGCTCGCACATAAAGGGATGCGTACGATTATACATATTTATATCCCTTTTCGTTTTTGCCCTTGTTTCATTTTGGCAATTTTTTCGTTTTGCTTTTTTGTTTAATTTAATTTTTTTTAATTTTTTCGTTGTTTTGGCGATTTTTTTTATTTTGGTGATTGTTTCGTTTTTTTAAAATTTTTTTTTGCCGATTTTTTCAGATTTAAAGATTTTTTGACTTTTCGCTTTTTGACATTGTTTTTAGTTTTAACGATTTATTTAAGCTTTAGCGATTTTTTCAGTTTTAGCGCTTTTTTCGGTTTTAGTAAGTTTTTTTTTGGTTTTTGGTGATTTTTTAGTTTTTCCGATTATTTTTCGGTTATGACACTTTTTCCGTTTTGAAAATTTTTTCGCTTTTGGGCGATTTTTTTGTTTCGCAGCTTTTTTTTGCTTTGGCGCTTTTTTTCGTTTTTGGTGATTTTTTCCATTTTTGGTTATTTATTTTCGTTTTTGGTGATATTTTTAGTTTTATCGATTTTGTTAGGTTTAAGTGCCTTGTTTCTCTTTGGCGACTTTTTTCGGCTTTTGGTGCTTTTTTGGTTTTTTGGCGGTTTTTTTAGTTTTGGTGATTTTTTGCGTTTTAGCGATTTTTTTATTTTTGAAATTTTTGAAATTTTGGAATTTTTTAGCTTTAGCGTTTGCCTCTTACGGTGTCCAAGATAGAGCAAATTGTCTAAATTACATAGTCAAAATTACATTAACTGATAGAACACCCTTTAATTTTTATTGTTTTATATATCAGTGTTACTTGGTGTAGTCTGTTCTACAGACTATACCAATTAACACTAACTTTGAAAATTTAAGTGTCTATATATAATTGTCTGTATATTACATTGATTGATATACTACATTTTTCGTTCCTTGCTTTAGAACACCATTTGATTTTTAACTGTCATATATTTGTTATTGTAGCGGCCAAAGTTTTACATATTCTGTGAACATTTCAGGTACGTAGCTCTGACAGTTCCCGAGAAAACCGCCTCTGACAGACAGACGGCCAGACGGACAGCGTAGCGAAAACAATAGGGTTCCTTTACACTTTTGGTGAAAGGAGTCCTAAAAACACACATACTGCTTAAGCCTTTTTTGGCTTTTCTGCAGATACACCCAGAGTCTTGGCAGGAATCGATGCTGCGACCACACTATCCCGTACACTACGGTGGTACCCCGTACTTTGTTTCAACCTGAAATTACTTCGATTCAACATGATAATTCGTATTATTCCAGTATCAAATTCACTTTGTTTCAACTTGAAATAACTTTGGTTCAACAATGCTTCTTCGTGTTATTTCAGTATCAAATTCACTTTGTTTCAACTTGAAATAACTTTGGTTCAACATGATTCTTTGTGTTGTTTCAATATAAAATTTACATTGTTTGAACGTGAAATAACTTTGATTCAACATGATTCTTCTTGCTATTTCAGTATTAACTTCATTTAATATAACTGTACTGGCACATTAAATCAACTTGAAATATAGTTATTTCAAAAGGAAAAATTTTCTTTGAAGGTTTTTGTAAAATCATGTTGAATTGATATGAATGAAACAGCTATGAAGCATAATTACTACTGAAAAATATTAAATTAACCTTGCTTCCGACGATTTTATTAAGATCAAACACAACCAGCAAAGCGATTTAACTTGTCTGCGGAAAAACACCCAGGGTTTATAGCGGGAATAGAACCCACGACGTCTGGACATCGCTACTATTCATTTACAGCAGCGAAATTTTTCTGTGTATACATATTTTAAAAATTTAAAATAATAAAGTTTATATTTAATTGTATTTCCTTTTTGTACGATGTTAAATGAATATTCCCCTAATAGGAATCTTCCTCATTGAATCAATAGAATTGTTAGGAGTGAGTTATCACTATAGACCACAAGTCTAATCTAATGAGATCCTGCATTCATTCATTCTTGAACTAATCTGCTTCGAATAAAAGATTTACTGCTTGAGCGTACTTAATCAAATATGTATGTATTTGTAACGTCTGACCGTACCTTGAGCAAACATCAGCAAACTATTATGTAAATTTTGCGTAAATAAATAAATATTTTAATATTTTTTTAATTTTTAATATTGTTTTTTTATTATCAATTAATAAAAGTTTAATCGATTTAGTTATTTTAAATAAATAATCATTCTTAAGTATAGATTAAGAATTAATGCCGTCATGAAAAAGTATACATACGTACGATTAAAGGCAGTCTGAAGTACGCATATATTAATAAATATATGCGTAATTATAAACCTTCGTTGACTGATAACATACTTTTTGAGGGTCAAAATGAGCAGAAAATTGAAATAAAATAAAAGAGATTTTCTTTGCTCATGTTTTACTCGATTGTTTTAGATTAAAAGAACCCACATTTAAAACATAGTTTTAGTTTTAAATAAGTTTAGTATAATAAGTTATTTTAGACGGTTAACAATCTTTGCTAGACGATAATAAAGAATTGACGCAAATGTTTTAATAATAGTCTTTATTTAATAAAAAATTATATATCGAGGGCTTATACTATTCAAATAGTGTTTGCAGATAGCATACAATTTTTTTAGTAACTAGGCCAAAGATTCGTTTCGTTCTCTCACTATTAAAATTTTGGGCAATCAATGTTCTTCAATATTGACAACTTATTGTATACGTGCTTGTATTTTTAGAATATTGACTGTGCAAAATTTTAGTAATGCGAGAGCGAAACGATTTTGGATCTCCTAGAAAAATTGGGTGTTTGTAGATAGCACTATTTGAATATAAGCCCTCGATATATTAGTGTGTATATTACTATAATAATTAAAAAAAATTTTTGGTAACTAAAAGAATTTTTCTTAAATAAAATGTTTCAAGAGCAAACGTGTTGTGAAAAAATGCTAGTCAAGAAACTTTATGTTGATTTTCTATTAAACTCTTTTAAATTAAAAATACAAAAATGTGAGGGAAAAATAATTTCTTTCTAAACGTAAATTATTGATCTTTAAACAAAAGCTACCTTGGAATATTTTCCATCTTGCCTCATTGATGGAAATAAAATGTCTTTTTTTTAAGGAAACGCCAATCAAATTCTGTATAATATACTGCAATACTTAACAATAAATATATATTGAATTTTCACTCTAAGGAAAGTAAAAACATATTTTCTATACGAGGGTGCTCATCACTTTACACCTGGGAAAGTGTTATTGAACAGAATCGCATCCAATAAAGTTTTATAGAATTTTATTCGATAGCAAATATTCGGTTGGAAGGAAAAGGATTTTCCAGCAATAATGATGACAAGGAATCTCTCATCAGTGATTATGTTGAATATTATTGCAGTTTTCATTTAAAAAAAAGTGTCAAATCGGGATATAATGTTGATATTTGTTTGCCAAAATTGTTTGTAGTCCCTTAAATTGATTATTGTGTTACTTTAGAATTGCGCTCGTATGATGATGCTTAGCAAATTCTTTACGATATAAATAGCAAATTGATCATTGTTGAATAATTAGAAATAAAAAATATGTAATTTATTTATCCAACTGATACAAAAAAATAATTGCAATAAAATCGAAATAAAATATTTGTAGGAGTGAGTACTTACACATGAACCACTTTATAAATGAAAAAAATCTGAAAAAATGGCAATTGAAATAAAAACTATTTACCACCTGAAGTTAATCAAAAAATCAACAATATATTTTTGCAAAAAATTATAAAAATAAATTGGGAATGCAAAAATTAAACATATTGCCTAATAGTTGAAATAATTTTAATAAATTTATTATTAATAGTTTTCTATATTTTTTTGAATTAATAATAGAAATATTAGAAAAAATAAAACTCATAAGCACACCTTTAAACAGGCTAATGATTGGACGGACGGACAGACAAAAAAGAAAAAACTAAATTTCTTAAGATGCTTAGCTTTTGTTTTCTATTTAAGTTCATTATCAGGAGATGACTGTTTACACTAGCAACGAAGAGCTATTAGAATACAATTAATTAAAATTTGATTTTATTAGTTAGTATTATGCTACTAAACTATAAGAGATAAGTGGTACAATGGCACATACAATTTGTTTGAAACCCAAAAGAATTCCAAGAGATAAAAAATCAAACTGGTTTACTTCTCTGCTAAGACCATATAAACTTTTTTATATAATTATCGGAGCTGATTTATCTCCAAAATATTTTGATTTTGCCCCACTATGCAACGCAATTTTTAGCATCTATATAACTTAAAGTCTACACGTAACATAATATGTATGATGAAATTGTCAAATTCAATTGCAGAGAGTAGACTTCTAATTAGTGTTATCTCAATGTTATTAGAATTTTTATGAGAGCGTTATTATAAGAAATCTTATAAGAACAATCTTGATGATGAGAATGAGATGATGTGTCAAAAAGCACACGTACCACACTGTGACTGGCTTTAAAGGCAGGCATTTTTTAGTTTGAGAGAGAGAGGTGGTGAGAAGCTAGCGGGGTAGGAAAAAAGCCACAAATTGAAATTTAAAGGGGTTTTATTTTTTATTTCTCTTTGTCATTTTCGTACTCTCAGCATTAAGCATGTGTATAATCGTCAAAAAAATGGCATGGATAAAAAGTCTGTAATGTAAATGTGTGTGACTTTTCGTAGGGCATTTAAAAGAAAATTGTCAAAAAAAAGCCAGGATAAAAAGGCATAGTGTGAAAAGGCACTTAGCTGGCCGAAAGTAAAAAAAAAGTTCCCCGATCTTGATGATTTTTTGATATGTGATAGACAGGAATACAGCTGATAGAAAAACATGCTCATAAGAAGAAGAAACGGAATTGCAATGAATATAACGGTTATAAAATATTCAGTCACAAGAGAAGCTAAAAACAGGCTTTTTTAATTAGCAATTTTAGTGATTTTATTGTTGTTGTAAAAGTTTTTGAATGCAGACTTAATTTATATTATAATTTTTTTCTTAAAATAGGGTTAATTTTAAATAGTTTTGGTTGCTTTTTGAGTAATGTAATAAATAATTTAGCCAAAAGCTCATTGAAGTAAAAATCCACTAAATTGTTTATCCGAGTTCAGCTGTCATACTACCTACCACTAAAACCTTAAGTAGAGTCTCTAATTTAAAAATTAAAAAAGATTGAGCGCTACAAAGGGCGACCTTTATTTAAACCGACTTCAAAAAAGAAGGAAGTTATCAATTCGTGTGTATTTTTTATTTTATTTTTATGTTTGCACATTTATGTTTGTCATTTGTCAACCGATTTTCAAAATTTCAAAGTTGAAAATAGCACTAAGAAAAAATTTAATTCATATGCACAAAACACCATTTGCTCCTTTTTTTAAAATTACGTATACTTAATACTAAATATAAATTATACGTATGGAACAACATATGTGAATAAATTTTTTTGTAGAGAAAATATTGATGTCGGTTTTTAGGGCAAAATTTGTTAAAATTTTTAAATCTTTTTAATTTTCATATTAAATATTATATATTTTCCAACTTAGAAGAAACCCAGTAAAATATTTTCATGTTTTTTTGAAGCACTAAGACAATAAAGCTCATAATAATACGCTTTAAGAGAAGAGGTTATTACAGAGCAGTGAATGTATATGAAAGAAACTAGACAAAAAAGGAGAGTTTTCACTGCTGATACCATGTAGCTTTTTAAGCGAGAAAGTTCTATATACTTTCAGTTTTAGTGCTGAAAATGGTGATGATTTTCAGCGCTTCAAAAAGCGCTTTTGTATCAAAAATCAGCAGCGATATCAGCAGGTTTGTAAGCACTACTTTTATTCTTTTATAGTAAAAACCTGCTTTATTTGAAGCAATTTTTTTTACTTGGAATATTTCCATCGATTTGAAATTTTGTTGTTTAAGTAACAAAGAAGCATTTGTGAAAATCGGTTGTTATTTGGATCTGATATCTTGAAAATACTAGACCAAAGTCTTGAAAAATTGAAATTTTAGTTTTCAAACGAGTCCAGCTTAAGCTTTTAGGGGGTGGGGGACTGCTAACTGAAGCATGCTATTTAAAAAAATTTTTTTTAGAAACTCAATAGAAATAGGGTATATTTTACTCGTTTTGCGGGGGGAATATCCCGTTCCCCTCCCTTGTATCAACTCCTGCCTCATTAACTATAAACGATATGTGCTAAATCGGTCGAGAAACAAAAAATGACAAGCATTAAAAAGTTTTACATGACCAAAGTGTCCTTATTTGAGACCTCACAGCTTCGCTCCTGATCCATGTGATGAGCTCATGTTTTAAGGTTAAAGAGAAATTCTCCTCAGCTATGTTGGTGCGAAATATTTTACTGATCGGATTTATTTCCAAAATATTTTGATTCTGCCCCACTGTAGATTGAAGCAAAATAATTTGTTTGAAATATTTTTATATTAAAATTTTTTTGTTACATTTTTAGCATCTGATCAAAAAAGAGGGATGTTAAAAGTTTGTAGTGTGTATCTGTGTGTCTGTCTCTTCTCCCGTAGAGCCAAAACGGCTAGACCGATTTTGATTTTTGTTTTTTTTTGTTTGAAAGTTATTATTTTTTTAGCTGTAACATCTTGAATCTCCGAGTCTGTAGCATCGTAGCTCTCAAACGGCTAGATCGATTTTAATTTAGGTTCTTTTGTTTCAAAGGTAACTTAATCTAAAATTTTCTATTCTAAGTTTCCATCTATTTTCTTTAGCGGTTTTTAAAACTCAATCTAATATTATTGTTTGTTAGTGTTTCACTGAAAATTAAATTTAGTTTTCTACTCTTTAGAAGAATGTTGGAATATCAACTATTTAACTGAATTTCGTCTTAATTATTTTACTGTTATTCTTTGACAACCTGAAGTCGCAGAGCGTACATCATATAGGCTCCAAATTTCCCTTTCTTTATCTCTGTGGAATACTAATTCAAAGTTTTTCACTTCCGAAAATCTCGTTCAAGTTAATCTAATCATGTTAATAAAATACCACCGTTGAAATTAATAGATAATTTTGGTAAAATCGAGCTGAGAGTATTCGATTAATCATATTTTGTTTTATTAAATGTTTGACAATTAAAGATAATAAATACATTTCCTGAATTTAGGTGTGACAAATTGTCACATTGACAAATATTAAACGTGATTAAAATATCAGATGAAACATTTTACTTAATTACGAGTACATCAAAAACTATAGTCTTATAGATTAAAAGTTGCAATGAAAACCGTAGCTAGTGTGAAACTTCTTTTAGATTAAAACATTTGTTTAGATTTTTATTTTATTTTTTATTTATATTTTTTCTTTCTAATCAAGTGGTTTTTTACACTGTCGCCAAAAACTTGCAACTGATTGGTTGAGTTGATTCGTTAGAATTAGACAAAAATAAAAATAAATTAAAAATACGATGATAAGTCTTGGTCAATTTAAAAAATAAAAAAAATAAAATATTTAAATAAAACAAAAACTAAAAAGGTGATGATGATAAGATAGTTGTAGTAGTTATTTGTTGTCAATGTTTTTCAAATATAAAATTTTCTTTCTAAGTATGAGTCTATTTACATTTATGTCGATGAGTTTGATTACAAACAGATAACTAACTGCAAGTATAAGTATTTTTCATACAATTCATTCTCCTCTCGGCACATGTACTCGTATCTATCAAGTGGTATTCGTAAGGAGATGTTGTTGCTTCATACACATTTAATATTTTCTAATAGACTCAATATCATTTAACGGAATCTTTATATTCTAATGTATTGTGTTAAATACGTTTAATTTAGTTTTGATTTTAAGCAATTAAAGGTTAGTTATTTTTGATTTATGGTGTGAGAAAAGAAACTCAAACAAAAATTACAATGTTATAACAATAATTTTGCAATAAATCAAGGATATATAACACTATATTATATCGTTTTTAGGATCAAAGTTGAAGAGCAAAAAAAAAAGGATAACTATAAAAATTGAAAAGTGAAGATATAATTTAAAACAAAAAAAGGAAAATTAAAATAAAAGTAAAAATTTGAATTAACGGACATTTTTTAAAGGACTATTATTTTGTTACTAAGATAGGCAAATAGTGAGATATAAATGTGTGCAAAAAATATTAAAATATATTTAGTATGTAAAATATATTTGAAAAATGCTATAAATTTATGAAATTTGGTAAAAATATAAAAAAAACTTTTAGGATCTGCTGTCTTGTTTAGAAAGACAATAATTAATAAAAGAGTTTTTAAAAATCTATACAAAGGACATACAAATATTTAATTGGAATTGTGGCAAATTATAAAATAGCTGTCCTTGATTAATGCAAATGTGTTTTTAAATCACGGAAAAAATATTAATTATTCCTCAAAAAAGTTCAATAAAAATATTGATCAAGCTTTGAAATTGTTTCCAATTAATTTCGCAATTGAATCAATATATGAGTGAACGAAAACAAAACTTTCTAAATATATTTAAAAACGAATCGAATATAAGTGCAATTTTCATTGGACTTAGTTTGAACTTTAACAATTAAAATATTTTAATATAAGATTTTGATTTTTACTGTATCAAGGATCTTGCAGAATCGAAACGTTTCTATTACTTTAAATATTATTTATAGTGAAAAAAGCTAATTTTCGAAGAGAACATAATTTGATTAAAGTTATCCCGTTTCTTTTTGTGTGCTATATCTTTTATGTTTAAAATTATCTGGAAAATGCAAAATACCTATTAATTAAAAATACTTTTCTGTAATATATACAAGGTCCCTCTCCACAAGAGCATAAAACTAAAAAAATATCCAAGCTCTTGTCCAAAAATTTAGGCTATTGAAAAAATTAAAAATGGTCCCAAACAGAAAAATTCAAAATTATCACAAAAAAGGAAAATGGAAACTTAAGCACAAAACAATGTTTTCATGTAAATAGCTATTAATTTTTAGATGAAACTTAGTTTATAAATTTCTTTGAAAATCCATTTTTAGAAAACCATCGGGGGTGTTTTCTAAAACTATAACGGAATTAAAAATGTGTGTATATCCTGAGAAAAGATCAATAAAACCCATATTGATTTAATAAGACACATTAAAGAAAGTCTAGTCATGATGAAGTTTCAATAACACAGTGCAACAGTGCAAAGCAACGCATGGAGTTGCCAGTATATGTTCGATTCTACTATCAAAGGATAGTAAAACGCTATACTCAGTTTGGCGAATTTTCTGACCAATTTATTTTTATGGGCTTCCAAAGTTTTTCAAATTCAGTGGGCCCTCGAAAAAACTTGTCATCAGTTTTTTGCCAACAGCTAATTCAGACTTGGTGATACCGCTTAACTATACATATATGGCAATAATGTAGCTAAGAGTTCGCTAAACGAACTTAATTAAAATTTTATGCATAAAAAAAATTTTTTTTACTGTTTTCAGAATGTCTTAGAAGGACTACTAATTTTTTGCTAATAATATTTGTCAAAGTTGTAGCTACGGTAAAGTTCAACAACTTTTTTGAAAAGAGAGTGAAAAACTACAATTTTTAAAGTAAAAAGTGGCTCGTATGAGCTATTAGGGTGCCTAGCCATGTTCAGACTTTATTGATATGTTCACAAAAGTTGTTCAGCTCTACCGTAACTACAACTTTGCTAAATATTGTCAGTAAAAAATTACGAGTTCCTGTAGGTTATTCTGAATAAAGTGAAAAAAATTGTTTTCCTTAATTTTTCAAAAAAGTGTACGAAAAAATTATTTTTTGGCATAAAATCTTAATAAAATATGTTAGCGGACTCTAAGCTACATTATTGTCATATATAGTTGTGTTTTCTTCATTTGTCGCATAGTGTAATGAACCATATTTATTCAGAGTTGAAAATGATTGATTTAGATCCTATTTCACCAATTTATTTAAATATCAAGTCACATTTAAAAGTACTTTTTCCATACAAAAATGAATGAAAATCGACATTTAAATATGAAATTATATTCAAATATCATTTCACTAATTTTATTTTAGGGGGGTTAAAGTTTTCCCCTTTTTGGTCTGTTCGTGCAGCTTATCGGTACATGCAACTATGTGTTCTTTACATCTGAGGTGTAAGGCATGCTTAGCAACTTTGTAGAAAATTTTAGGGCATCTATTTTTGTGGAACATATTAACCCTCTTACTTCCACACATAATGGTAATTTTCGGCTCTTTTCTAAAAATCGTAAAAAAACACCCCTAAAAAGGGGAAGTGTGGCTATAAAATGTTTTACAAAAATGTTGGCCATAAAATTTTATTACAGCTCTTTAAAGACAACCAAGTTCCAGACTCAACTTGTACGTCGGAAATCATTGAAAACTTAAATTATGTTTAATGGTTAACTTCATACTTATTCACAATTAGTACTCGGAATAGAAAATCTTGTAAGCCTTACATACATATAAGGTATAAGATGTGTTCAGCACTTTAATGTAAAACACCACGAGAAACATTTTTTTTTGGAAAATTTAACCTTGTGGGTCTTTTTGTACATTTATTAAAAAAAGGGCAAATAATTTCCATTCAGCGGCGATATAAGGGACTGAAATGTTCTACAAAAATATTCGCCATAAAATTCTACTATAGGCCTTTAAACAAACCCAAGCTCCAGACTTAACTCGGCCGCCAGAAATCATTAAAACTTAAAATGTGTTTAAGGGTTAATTTCGTACTTATGCACAATTCGTATTCGGCATAGAAAATCTTGTCACCCTTATGTTTCAGGTATAGGATGTGTTCAGATAGTTTATGTAGAAAACCAGGAGGAACATTTTTGTAGAAGATTTTTGCCAGCTATATCCCTGCTGAAGGGGAGCTAGAGGGTTAATATGTTCAACAAAAATATTTGCCCTAATATTTTCTACAAAAATGCTGATTATACCCTACACCTCAGGTGTAAAGATCACATAGTTTCATGTACCGATATGCTGCACGATCGGGCCAAAATCCGTGAACATATTTCTAATTGTGGGCGTGACATGCTGTTAAGCCCACATATTTTATATAATTAAAAAAATATTTATTTATATTTGATCAGAAAGAAATTATCATTCCTCGTAAAATATAATCAATAATGGCATGCGGTCTTTTTTGCGACGTTAGCAGGATCGCAGTCTTTTAGAAGTGGTATCGATGGCCTATGTACTGTTTATAACTATTTAAAGTGTTATAAAATATTTTTAAACTACTATATTTTTGGCAAAATAAAATTTTAAAGGAATAGAGTTTCTGAAGAACGATAAAAAGAGATAAGTAGTATACTTTTTTACCCGTCCGGAACCGTTCGTAGCACAAAGGGGTACTCCCCATGCAAAGTAATTAATAATAATGTGATATGTGGAAAGCTATAAAAGTATGTATCTTCAAATTTGGTATCAGTTAGTTTAAATACAATATACGAAGTTATGTAAAAAATTTGCAGCGTAGGTGCGCTGAGGAGGGTAGGTACTCCCCATATAATGTAATCAATAATTAACTGTTGACTCGAAATATATAACAGTAAGAATCTTCAAATGTGGAATGAGTCTTCAAATGCAGCAGAGTAGGTGTGAGGAAAGGGGTACTCCCCATACAAAGTAATCAGTAATTAGCTGCTAACTGTAAAGATATAAGAGCTTTCAAATTTGGTATGAACTCATTTGAATACAAGATACAAAGTTGAAAAAAACTGACGGGGTAGGTGCGGGGAAGGGGGACTCCTCACCCCCTATATATCTTTGCAAGTGAATGATCTATTGGACTACATAATTTACAAACGACCCAAAACGTTATCCTGGGTATTACTAAAATAATTTGTTTCTCGACTTATGGTTTTCTTTAACCCCCGACCAAAAAAGGGGTGTAATGTAAATTTGTAATGTGTGTCTGTTTATCTGTGTGTCTGTACGAGTCCACGTACAGACCAAACGGCTGGAGTTTTTTCTGTTTGAAAGGTGACTTGATCGAGAGTGTTCTTAGCTATGTTTGAAGAAAATCGGTTTAGCCATTTAGAATATATCACATATTTTCTAGATGTATTCTGCTGAATCTGTGTGTCTTTGACGCCGTAGCTCCTAAACGGTTAAATCGAATTTAATTAAGTAAATTTTGTTTGAAAGGTGACTTGGTCCAAAATCTTCTAGCCTATTTTTAAAGAAAATTGGGGTGTTTTTAAAATTTTTAATTTAATGTTATTAATAAATAACTAAAGAGGTTAAAAACAGAAAAAACCAAAACTTTTATGTAAAATGTTAAAAAAAATTCCAAAGGTCACCTTTGGGCTTGAATTTCTCAACAACTGCTAAGCCGAATTTAATGAAAACAAAAGCTGCTCAATGAATTGTCTGTCCGTCAACAAACAAAAAAATATTAAAATATTTCAACTCGTTAAAAATTTACTGAATTCTGGTCCGCGAAAAACGATTATGAGCCACTGAGTGATGTTGTTTTCCGAGGCCGCAACACTCTATTTTCAGTGCTCATGTGTATTTTGTGTCTTTCGACATTGTTCAGGCGTATCGATTGTATGTGCACTTAAATCTTGTTTTTTAGTTTAGTGGAGTAATAACATTTCCTTAGTCCTATTTTATTATTCTTGAAAAAATTTTATTATTTTTAATTAAAATGTTTTAAAGTCCGTGATGACTCATGCTATTTATATTCTAACGTTATATGGATACAAATTGCGGTAAAAGTGACGCTAGATTGAATCAATGATAACCATTTCGGATGTGAAAAACCGCAAGTTTTCGAATTTCACTAAAAGGAACAAAGAAAAAATATGCCTAATGTGGTATTTTATCGCGTATGCTTTATATTACATATATTTAACACTTTACAAATAACATACTGAAAGTAAAATTTCAAAAAAATCTAAAAATGAGGCTAAAATTTACATATTTTTATACCATTTATATTGCTCCACTATGTGCTATTATTTAGTACATACACACTCCAAATAGTTTGTCAAAATATACGAAAAATATTTTTTATTAAATACTCGTATATTTGGCCTTGTGACCATAAAAAGATGACCAAAATTTTAGCTCAAACTAAAAAAAAAAGGTTTCTGCAAATTTAAAAGCAAAGCAAATGTACTCTACTGTCATTTTAACGGTATACAATATTTTCAAAATGTTTGTGACCAAAATATTTCATTAAAATCCATTTTTTAATTCTTGATGTATTTATTTGAAATTTATTTAAAAAATAACTTCATAGAAGAAATACAATAACTTTATAGTGTTTAACAGGAAATAGAATATTAGTCACTTAATCAAACTTTCCTTTTTTTAAATCGTTTTCGCTGTTATTTTGTACAAAAAACAACTCGCGCCACAAAACTAATTAAACTATAAACATTGAACTTGACACAGGTTTCGTTCGCTTCGACTATATTAGTTAGTTTGTATGTTTTGTTCTTTTTTTCACATTAATTTATTTCAAAATTCCTTGCAACTCGTACATGTCACAGGACATTTAATACTAATGACCGTTTGCCTGCAACAAAAATTGCACTAATGCACTTAAATCCACTCAAAAGTGGCGAGTAACGAAAATGTAAAAGTGAATTCGCCGAAATTAGTTAGTTAATGTATCTTGTCATTTGTCAACATTAATATAAAATGCATTATTCATTTCGAACATATACAACAATTTACCTTCATTCTCATACTCCGACAACCACTTGTATCCATCCATCTACATATTTTCATTCATACATTTACAATTTTGTTTAGTATGAGTTGAATTTATTTAAAGCTTCGAATACTATTATTTTTTTGTTTATTGCTATTTTGTAATTTATATCAATGTATTTGTTGTGATTTTTTAGCTTTTTCAACTGCCATATGCCTGTTTATTAAATGAGTTCAGACGAACCACAAATTAAATACCAAGAAGTAAGTCCATTTCAAATAAGCGAAGGATTTACATCAACGCGTAGTCATAAAATGGAACCTGTAAAAACCGGTCGTATTTTTATGGCCGCTGTAGCGGGTGAGTGTTTTTTTTTTAAGTTTGTTGGCTTTTTAAAATTTTTAACATTTCAAATAAAAATAATAATAATAAAAAAATATGTTGTAATATTTTAGCCAATTTATCTGCTTTTGCTGTGGGTACTTGTTTAGGCTGGACCTCACCCATTTCACCGAAACTAAAATCAGAAGACACTTCTGATTCTCCTCTAGATCATAAAATTGATTCTACTGCCGATGCTTGGATCTCTTCTATTGTAGCTTTGGGCGCTTTAGTTGGTAAGTTTTGAAGTGAATTAAATAAATATGATTTAAAACAATGAAAGAAATACTACTAACAAACAGTAATAACAACTTGAGAATAAATTAAAGGAAAAAAGTTTTGAAAGTGAACGAAAATTAGTGGTGACTTTTGTGGTCGGAGTTAGTCCTCAGCTTGGAAGTTTTTTTGTATTTATTTTCATCGTTTGGTTTTTATTTATTACTATTGTTATTATTATCACATTTTTTTGTAATGTTTGTAAACAAATAATTGAGTTTCCTAGTATAGTTGAACCTGGCCTCTTCCTAATACGACTTATTATATATCGAAATTTTTAAATTAAAATTTTTGAATTTAGTCCTTTCTGAAACCCCTTACGTGTACGCAGTTATTTTGCAAAGTGTTAAATGGGCCTTGTGGACGCTATGGGCAAAAATGTTCAGAATTGCATTTTGTGGATTTCTTGAAACTTTCTTAAGATTTCTGAGATTCTCAAAAGAAAAACTTTATCAACAATCAACGATTTTATAACATTACACACATAACAACATTGTTCCCTTTCTGTTACAAAAAGTCTTTTAAAAAGCTTTAAATTGTTAAAATCTCAATACATTATTGAAAACTATACATAATTTTTTTTCGTAAATTTTGATATGTGATATGTATACCTGTTTCTTTTCTACGTGTAAAATTTATAGACTTATAAGTAAAAACCCGTACTGAAAATGGACATAATGACGTATAATTAATATTTAGTATTGAATATAGGTCATACTGTCGTAAGTGTTATAGATCTTAATAGATAGATGTATTAACCTTTTGTTAATGCTATAAAATTGTTGATTACACAGGGGGAAAAAATGGACATTTTGGTTTGGTGCAGCGAAAACTATAATTATTAAAACATATCTGTGCTTTTCTTGAATAACGACGTTTATACATACAAAATACATACGTCGTTATCAAAGAAAACCACAGATATATGGGACATACCATTTTCAAGACTACCTTTAATTTGTTTTGCTCAGCTCTAGTCTTTAAAATATCGTGGTTTTTATTTTTTAGTCATTCTATCTCTTTTTAGGGTTCCGTACACCAAAAGTGTAAAGGAATCCTATTGTTTTCGCTATGCAGTCCGTCTGTACGTCTGTTCGTCTAGCCGTCTGTCTGTCACAGGCTGTTTTCTCGAGAACCGTAAGAAGCTACGGACCTGAAATTTTCACAGAATATGTAAAACTTTTGCCGCTACAACAGCAAATATTCGACAGCTAAAAATTAAAGGATGTTCTAAAGCGAGCAACGAAACATGTTGAAATACTAGTGTAATATACAGACACTTATATACAGACAATCAAAATTTTCAAAGTTAGTGTTAGAATAGACTACACCATTTAACACTGATATTTAAAACAATAAAAATTAAAGGGTGTTCTATCAGTTAATGTAATTTTACTATGTAATTTAGACAATATGCTGTATCTTCTAAACCGTAAGAGTAAACTCTTGAAATTTTCAAAAACGCTGAAACTAAAAAATTCCAAAAATTAAAAAAATGTCAAAACGAAAAATCGGAAAAAGCGCCATAACGAAAAAAAGTGTTAAAACAAAACGAAATCGCTAAAACTAAAAAAATCACTGAAAACCGAAAAAATCCGCAAAACCGAAAAACGCGCCAAAACGAAAATAAGTCGCTAAAACTTAAAATATCGTGAAAAAAGGAAAACACGTTAAAAAAACACACTAAAACCAAAAAAAAAAAGTCAAATCTAAAAAAATCGGCAAAAACAAAAAAATTGCAAAAGAGCGAAAAATCGTCAAAAACCGAAAAATCGCTAAAAAAAAACGAAAAATCGCAAAAACAACGCATTGACATAAGAAAATATACGTCAAATTAGAAATTATTAGAAATATCCAGAACAAGAAAAAGCAAAAATTTTGGCTACCATTCGGCACTTTTAAGAATTGCAAAAAATAGTCAGTTGTCGGTCGGGGTGCTGCCACCTGTTATGAATTTCCCTTGGTCGTTATTTTATTTTGATATTGATTTTGTTTTTATTTTTTTTTTGCATGCAAGAAATGTAATGTTTTTTATTATTCTTCTATTAAATATTTCTCTATTTTTTATATTTTTGAACCCGAACATTGCTGAATTTTAGGGTTCAACGGGTTCGGGTTCAAAGTCTTCATAAACAGCGAACCTGAACCCAAACGGGTACGGTTTCAGTCCCTGCTTTTTAGGGTTCCGTACACCAAAAGTGTAAAGGAATCCTATTGTTTTCGCTACGCTGTCTGTCTGTACGTCTGGCCGACTGTTCGTCTAGCCGTTTGTCTGTCACAGGCTGTTTTCTTGAGAACCGTAAGAGATACGGACCTGACATTTTCACAGGATATATGACAGCTAAAAATTAAAGGGTGTTCTAAAGCGAGCAACATGTTGAAATACTTATTTAATATACAGAAACATATATATATATATATATATATATATATATATATATATATATATATATATATATATATATATATATATATATATATATATATATATATATATATATATATATATATATATATATATATATATATATATATATATATATATATATATATATATATATATATATATATATATATATATATATATATATATATATATATATATATATATATATATATATATATATATATATATATATATATATATATATATATATATATATATATATATATATATATAGACACTTTAAATTTTCAAAGTTAGTGTCAATTGGTGTAGTCTGTAGAATGGAAAACTAAAAAACGTCAAAACGCAAAAAAGTCGTCTAAACGAAAAAAGCACTACAACATAAAAAATTGTTAAAACTAAATATATCATCAAAAAACTAAAAAAATCTCCAAAAATTAAAAAAACAAATTGCCAAAACGAAAAAAAAGCGCCAAAACCAAAAAAAAAACGCCAAACTAAAAAAATCGACAAAAACAAAAATCGCCAAAACTAAAAAAGTGTCAAAGCAAAAACAAAATATCGCTGAAACTAAAAAAATCACCGAAAACCGAAAAAGTCCTCAAAACGGAAAAACCGCCATAACTAAAACAAATCGCTAAAACTAAAAATATCGTCAAAAAGGAAAAAAACGTTTAAACAAAAAAAAAAATATGTAAAAAAACACTAAAACCAAAAAAACGCCAAAACTAAAACATCGGCAAAAAACAAAAAAATTGCAACAAAAAAAATTGCTAAAAGAAAAATCGCCAAAAAACGAAAAATCGTCCAAAATAAAGGAAAAAACTTAAAAAATAAATAAACTAAAATTAAACAAAAAATCAAAGCGAAAAAATTTTCAAAATGAAAAAGAGGGCAAAAACGTGTATTCGAACGAAACCCTTCGCGTGCGAGCTAAAGTCGCGCTTTACTGAATTTATTTTTTTCTTCGCCTAAATTTTCCAAACTGGACTTTAAAACTCAATAAGACTTTTTAGATTATTAATCTATACAAAATTAATTTTCTTTTATATATAATTTTGTTAATGTACGTTCCAGGATATTTTTGTGAAACTGTAGGGGTATTGAAAGATAACTATTTTCAGTTTTATCCTTACAAATTTTATATTTAATGAAAATTTTAAAATATTTGTATCAAGGATATACATAATAATACAATAAACACATTTTTATGAAAAAATTTTGAAAATATTTAAAGTGTCCTGAAATAAGAATAAAACAAGACAATATTAACCACTAAACGTCCTTAAAATACCACTTAAGTCTAATGATAAAAGCACAGGCGTTATTATCTTCAAATGAAATATATTTTTATACAGATTAGTAATTTATTAAAAAATATTACAAAAGAAAGATATCTACTCCAAAAAAAATATAAAAATCCGCGATATTTGAAAATTTACAAATGAGGGAATTTTTTTCGCTCTATTTGGACTCAGAATACCAATGAATAATAAAAAATAAGAAGAATAATATAATTGCCTTAAAAAAAAGGACATTTACCCATTTGTATCTTTAGAATGTAGAAAATAAACTCAAATTTCGAGTTAATCTCTAAATAATTCGCTACATTTTGAACTAATTTCTTGTTTTAATTAATAACTTTGTTCCCTGTAACGCCTTGTGCATAGTGTGTAATTTCTTTTTTTTGGAAATTTTTATGATACACAGTTTTATCAAATCAAAACAGCTAAATTTCACCATCCTTGAAAGATCAGAAAGATATCCTGAAGCAACCACCGGAATTATTATACTCAAAAGAAACATTTGTTTGCGTAGACTAATTTCTTGCCAAAAATTCCCATTTTAAGGTTTAAGACTCAAAATTTACGTGAAACATTCCAAAAATTGGAGTATATAATGTAAATTAAAAAAACCGCGATATTTCGCAAACGCGAACTGACTGGAAAAAGATTAGTATAACAGATTATTGAGGGTTCAACAACACGTACAAAATGGAGGAAAAATTAATGGCACCAAAAAGTCTGTTCCGCTGTGTAATCTACTCCTCAAGAGTAGCATGTTTAATTAGGATTTCCTTTATAATGCAAAAGGCGTATTGTCTAATTATAAAATTTTATATACTAAAAATTAGTATATGTACATTTTTATTAACAGAAGCAACTCAAAATATGCAAGTTCCACAGCTGTTTAAACTATAAATATTTAATAATATTAAACAAACATTGTTAATTAATTACTAATTACCTTTTAGTTAAATGTGTTTGATAACGTACATATTTAGCAACGACAAATAAACTTTTTCAATACGATTCTACTTATGCATCTAAAAGCGGTAAATTATGTACATACATATATATTTTAATATTTATTTAGAATTACATACCTAAGAACCGGTGCCGGTCGCTTAATGAGCATTTTATTTCTGTATATTGTCCCATCGTTCTAAACGGGCTCGACCTACTTTTGGAAGGGGAGACACCACTTAACGCTTGAAAAGTCTTACTGAGTGTATATAACATTAATTAGATCCAGAATTGCTTGTAGCTTATTCTAAAAATTTAACCACTTGACAATTTTCAGATAAATAAATCAGTTAAGAATGGCTTCATACATAACCTCAATAAAGTTTCGGTGTAAATTTCGGATATGTGTTATATAAGTGAAAGCAGAAAAAAACTAAATTTCATTTTCAGTAAAGGAATTCAATGAAATAGTAAACATATTGTCTAGAAACGGACCTACAAATAAATTTGTAAATATAGACAAAAATTTCTCAACAATTTTATTGAAAAAAAACTTGTTTTTTTAGTTAACAAATTGTTAATATCTACAAAACAATTTGTCTAAAAATATTTACAAATTATAAACAAAACAATTTACTAAATCAAACAAAAAGATTTACTAGATTTTCTGAAAAATATCAAACGATATTTTTGTCTTAATTTATAAAACACTTAGTCGAAAAATGCTACCAGATATTAAACAAAATAGTTTACTTAATCAAACAAAGATATTTACTGGATCTTTTGTAATATATCAAACAAAATTTTTGTCTGGGTCATTATCATCCATTGAGCATTTATGAAATTTCACTTTGTTAAATGTGTTTAAGTCTGAATATGTAACTGAATACTCTAAAAAGTTAATGCGAATTAACGCAACGACATTAACGAATTGATTCACTGAAAAATCTTCAGTAAACGAACTTGGTACCATCGCATTCCTTTTACTATCATTGTTGTTGTTGTTATTTGTGTGTATGTCGTCATCGGTGTTGTTTTTTGCCACACAGAAGCCAAGGTTTTCTTCTTGTTTTTTGGTGTTTTCGTCTAAGTAAAAGTTAAACAAAAAATTCATTGATTCAGTAAAGAGCATTTACTGAAAATTAAATTTATTTTTAGACAAACTTTTGTTTGAAAACTTTTCTGCAATAATTTTTCCTGTGTAAATGTACATACATATTGTAAAAAAAACTTGCATATAACATTAAAACAAAATCTTGTAAATATTCCATTACTAACACAATATAAAATGTAAGTTATTTAAAAAAAACTGTTTTTGGAACAATAATATTTTCCATAGAAAACACTCTCAATTCTAATTTTTATAATTGGAACAAATTGGTTTTGCCAGTCACTTGCTAAATTAAGTAGCCACACAAAACATGTTAAAATTAATCCACAAAAATTTAACATCTAAATTTTAGGTGTTTTCTATGTGTGTCATACTTCATGTAAAATTAAAAATTTTTACTTTTATTTCAGCTCCCTTCGTGGCTGGCCCTTTGGCTGATAAGATCGGTCGCAAATGGGTATTACTTTCGAGTTCATTATTTTTTGTGGTTGCGTATGTGCTCATGATGATTGGCGGTGAAGTTTGGGTATTACTGCTGGCACGTTTAATCCAAGGTTTTGGTGTGGGCTTCGTCATGACTGCCCAGCCAATGTATGTGGGTGAAATTGCCACGGACAGTGTAAGAGGTGCCACAGGCTCACTTATGCAGTTGTTTATAGTGTGTAAGTTAAATATATTTGATTGTTATTTCTTAATCTATTTTGTATATTAAACTGTCTTATTTGTTTTTAGCTGGCATTTTGTATGTGTATGCTATTGGTCCGTTTGTTTCCTATCAGGCTTTACAATGGTGTTGTATTGTGGTGCCAATAGTTTTTGATGTTATTTTCTTCTTTATGCCCGAAAGTCCTTATTATTATGCCGGCAAAGGTCGTAAATCGGATGCCCTTAAATCATTACAATTCTTAAGAGGTCAATCAGCTGAGGCTGTACAAGACGAAATGGCTATGATACAGGCTGTGGTCGAAGAATCTATGGCTAATAAAGGAACTGCTGTTGATATTATCAAAAATCCGGGTAATCGTAAAGCTTTAATTATCTCTGCTGGCCTTATTGCCTTCCAACAGTTGTCTGGTATAAATGTGGTGCTGTTTAACTCACAATCCATATTCGAAAGTGCCAATACGGGTTTGGATCCTGCTATTGCTACTATTATTGTAGGCGCTGTACAAGTGGCTTCTTCAGGTCTAACACCCATCATTGCTGATCGTATGGGCCGTAAAGTTATTTTATTGACCTCGGCCAGTGTCATGAGTATTGGTTTAGCTGCCTTGGGAGCCTTTTTCTATGTTCAACTTGTTGTGGGTGATACCTCAAACGTTTTATGGTTGCCTGTTCCCGCTTTAGTGGTATACAATATTGTCTATTGCATTGGTTTTGGTCCGCTACCTTGGGCCGTCTTAGGTGAAATGTTTCCAGCTAATGTCAAGTCTATTGCCTCTTCGATGGTGGCCTCAACTTGTTGGATCTTAGGTTTTCTGGTCACATATTTTTATCCCTCGCTTGATGCTTTAGGTTCTTACTATGCTTTCTGGCTATTTGCAATTTTCTGTGTTATTGCTTTCTTTTTTGTACTGTTCGTTGTAATGGAAACTAAAGGCCTAAGTCTACAAGAAATTCAAGACAGACTTAATGGCAAAAGAGGTTAAATGCTTTTACCTTTTTAGCAGGGAAGCTTAAGCTTTAAAGTCATTTTGTATATATGTAGTAAGATATCAGCATTTGTGTGTATGTGTGTATTGTTTTGCCAGATATTTAAAGATTTTATAAGAAACAAATCAAAAGTATTCCTTTTAATATTTAACTAGTTTTAAGTATAAGATATAAAACGATTTAAATAATTATGATTCCTTAAATAATGTGTTAAAGTAGCTAAATATTAAATAATGTTACTATTTAAAATAAAATTATAAATATGTTAAAGAAACAAACGCGTTTTCAATATGCTGCCATTGCCGATTTTTTTAAAATCTGAAATTTATTTGTATATTGCGGATTCTCATTCTAAACATACATTTTGTGTTTTTTTTTGTTTATTTACCAATTTAACTAAATGAAATATGAGAAGATAGAATGTTCTTTATAGTTTTCGCCTCATTCCATGGATCACGATATGAAATTATATTTTTCGAATTTTTAACATTTTTCTGTATGGAGTGTTACATTTGTGTTCACGGTTGTTCTGGGAATGATTTTTGCGAAAATAATACACCTCTAAAAATGAGTGTGGGATTTGAAAGCACTAAACATCTACTCTCTAAAAACAAAAAAAATATTATAATAATCGCAGGACGAAATTCAAATTTATGAGCACTTTTTCAATTTTGACTTGGTTTCTAATGGAAAAATAAGAAATTTGTATCTTTTATAATTTTTTCTTAATAATTCTTTACAAACATTTATACATGAGCGAAAAGTGGGCTAACTCTGCTTTCAAATAAGATTAATTTTAATAAAATCGACCAACAATACTTTAGCGAAAATCCTACTTACTTTAGTAAGCCCAATCAACAGATTTTGTCGCGACCTCGCGGCGAGTCGTACCTATTTATGAACTTTTCTAAAGGTTCGGAACTTCACTAACTGTATTTTCTTTATAATGTTCAACTATTTTAAGCTTCTTAAAATCTGTCTTACCAGCGTGAAATATCATCGATATTTTCAATGCTGGGATTTTTTCAATGTTTATTTTGGCCAAGATTTTGGAATAGTATACATTCAAGTTTTAGCTAAGTAGCTTTAGACAACTTGGGCCAAATAAACATTCGAAAAATCCCAGCATTGAAAATATCAATGATATTTCACACTGGTAGGACAGAAATCAAAAAGCTTTAAGTAGTTGAACATGTTAAAGAAAAGACATGTAGTGAAGTTCCGAACCTTTACAAAAGCTCAATAATAGGTACGACTCGCCGCGAGGTGGTGACAAAATGTGTTGATTGGGTTTACTAAAGTAAGTAGGATTTTCACTAGGGTGTTGTTGCTGCCGTCGTTGACAGTGTAGGTAAAAGGGCTCTGATGAGAAGACTGTGGTGGTCTCGAAAGATGAGATGTCAGTTCAACCTTCCATACATCCAAATTTTTCTTTGAATGTTCAATATTTACATGCTTTAGAATTTCTTTCTTAACTGAAAAATAATTCGATCGAAAGATTAAATTAAAAACGAACTTAAGCCAAAGTAACTAAATAACTTTGTATAAAAACCATAAAGTTCGACTAAAATTCATAACTCAATCGACCAACAATGCTTTTCGACAATATAACAACCAGGCGCGGATACAAGGGGGAGCTGGGAAAGGGGATATCCCCCCCAACGAGTAAATTTCTATAGTTTCTAAAAGAAGTTTGGAAAAATAATATGTTTCAGCTTTTTTTTTTAAAGAGAAGTAACACAATCAGGCAATTGATGGCTACCAGTTAATTAATTAATGTGTTACCTTCTTTGGGAAAGGGATAGTGTAGAGAGAACAGGCGGTGAAGTGGGAGAGATAGAAAGTTTAATTCATTTACAACCCTGCTATTGCGCGTTTTTTTGTAGAGCAGTGTTGCAAGCCCCTCTGGTGTCAAGTAGAGGCATTGAGTTGTTTTTTTTAAAGCTGTGTAGCCATTTTATTAGTTCTTTTACTTTGCCGACGGTTTTGCTACAATACCGACGAAGGAGTGTGCTGTGAAGTGCATTAGGATATGTTAGTATTACTCGTTGCCAGTACTCCCAAAGTGATCAGTGCTATGCCTTCATCACTTTAACAATCCAACAACAACAAACACAATAACACACCAATGCACATGAGAAAAATGTATGATGTTGTTGGCTTGCCTGAAACTAGTCTCGAACTCAAGACCCCACGGTTTGTAGTCAAACGCGCTGACTACTCATCTATAAAATTTATAGATAAATTATATATAAAAAAATTTTTACGTAGCGCTCAATACATTTTTATACGAATTCAATATTTTTTTCAGAACACACACTATATTTTGAATTTAAAAAAAATCAGATGTAAGTTAGTCACTAAGAAATTTCAATTAAATAAAAAAAATGGATAACACTCAATACATTTTTTTGGAAACAAACCATGATTGAGTGATGAAACATTTTGCAACATAATACTATTTAACAAAGTTCACAAAACTTTTAAATATTTAAAAGTACAAACCTACGCTGTTATTTTAGAGTATATTGTTAATGCAATTTAAATAATTAAGCTGAGCGATGAAGCATAAAAAAAAGCGTAACGCTCAATACACAAGACTGCGGACAATAATAATTAAAAAAAAAGTATAGTATCTAATTTTTTTCAAAAATTTGATGTGTGAAATAAGAGAAGCAAATGCAAATATTTTAAAACCGTAGAAATTTAATCTCGTTTTTGTAAAAATTCATAGTTTCTTAATGTGGAAAATCAACAGAATGCATTACGGTCACGCCATTTTGTATGAAGAGAGATGTTTGTTTTTCGTTTTCAACACATAACAGCCAGTCTTACACAGAAAAAAACTGTTGTACATCTATTTATAATCTATTAAGTCATACTGAAGCAGTTTACATTTTAAAATTTATGCGTCTATTTAATGAAATATTTTACAATACTTTCAACGGAGACGAAAAAAGCTTTTGAAATTAGAATTAGTCATATAAAAATATTATAGTTTAACTTTTATTTTTGAAGAAGAAAGTATCGATCAAATACACTGGTCTGCAGGAAAAAACGCCTTTAAATAAAATTATGTGGAATATAAAATATTTAATGCGCTAAATTCAAATCCATTTTCAATTTGTTTCTAATGGGCAGACTAATATATCCTCTAGGTAGGCACATCGGTATATTTCAAATTAACTGGAGAACGCTTTAGCCGATTTAAATAAATAATCCACCAAAAAAGATGCGGAATAAAATTATCTTGACGCCGTCCATACGGGACATTCAGCGCCAAATCGAATGATTTGAAAAAAAATTTTTTGATTGCCCCAATTTTGTGATTTTTTTAGTACCTCTCAAAAGAGCCTTCCTCGTAAATTTTGATATTGTTTTGATTACTCGTTTAAATTATGTTAAATCTTCCAAGAATCACTTGTTTTACTTTTTTGCTATTAACTTTCTTGATAATGGTCGAAATTTAATTTTTTTTGATATGTTTGTTTTTCAATATTTTTCGATATTTCCAGAAAAAAAAATAATTTTTTGATTTTGATTTTTTGGGTTAGAAATTTCAAATCGTATGTATTTGAAAATGGGTGTATCCATCGATTTTTTTTTAAATTTCTAGTTTTTAACTTTATCCACTCAACAACTTGCTTTTGTGGACCTGTGTTATGTAGTATTAAAAGTGATAGTGAATAACAAACAGTTATTGTTCATTAAAACAATAGCTCAAAATCGAAAAGAATGCATTTATTTATTGGTTGGATATAAAGAAATGACTAAAATTATTTTTCATTAAAATTCATTAAATCAATTCTATCCAATTTTATAAAATGTTTTTGTTTTTCTTTATCAATTTATCTGTGTAAGTTTCTTTTTAATTCCTTAAGCTTCTTATGTCGCTGGCTCCTTGGCTGCCATTATCGGTCGCAAATGGGTACTACTTTCCAGTTCACTGTTTCTTATAGTCTCCTTTATAGTGCTTATGTTTGCATCAGAAGTATGGATTATAATCTTGGCTCGAGTGCTGCAAGGTTTCGGCACCGGTTGGGTTATGGCAGTTAATCCAATTTATGTGAGTGAAATTTCCACCGATGATCTCAGAGGTGCAACGGGTTCCCTAATGCAATTGGCAATTGTCAGTAAGTATATAAATTAGTAATACAAAATTTCAGACGATGATAAAATATTTTCTCTTTTCTGTTAGTGGGTGTACTTTATGTCTACGCCATTGGTCCTTATGTTTCCTATCAAGCTTTGCAATGGTTTTGCTTGGCAGTACCAATAGTATTCACGGCCATTTTTGTTTTTATGCCTGAAAGTCCTTATTATTATGTGGGTAAGAAACGTTTAGAGGATGCTTCCAAGGCCTTACAATTTTTACGTGGACAATCATCAGAAGCAGTTAAGGAGACTTTGGTATCTATAGAAAAGTTCATACAAGATAGTGCCCAACAAAAAGGAACTGTTGCGGATATTTTCAAAACACCCGGCAATCGTAAAGCATTTATTATATCTGTCTTCCTATTGGCTTTTCAACAATTGTCGGGAAATACAACTGTTCTTTTCAATACACAATCCATCTTTGAAGCGGCCCATACAGGCTTAGATGCGGCTATTGGCGCCATTATTGTGGCCATAGTGCAAGTGTTTGCTTCGGGTCTAACACCACTAATGGCCGATCGTTTGGGACGCAAAATCATATTGTTGGTTTCCAGTGCCATCATGAGTATAACATTATTTGGTTTAGGCGCCTATTTCTTTATTAAACTTGCCGGAGATGATACCTCAAATATTTTATGGTTACCTTTAACATCTCTGTTAGTTTACATTATTATGTATAGTATTAGTTTTGGGCCTTTGCCCTGGGTCGTTATGTCTGAAATATTTCCTGCTAATATCAAGCCAGTGGCTTCAGCTATTGCGGCTTCTCTTTGTTTGCTTACCGGATTTATTATGTCTTTTCTTTATCCAGTGTTGGATACTTTGGGTACTTATTATATGTTCTGGATATTTGCAATATCCTGCCTTATAGCATTCTTTTTCATTTGGACAATTGTATTTGAAACAAAAGGTTTAAGTATGCAGGAAATACAAAACAAACTAAATAGAAGGGATACTGTGTAACATATTATTTAGTAGCCAAATGAATAACAAAATAGTACCTTTATTTATCTAACTCTGCTATAAAAATTAATATTATAAAATAAATATTCTAAAAATATAATCGTACATACTCGTCTATTACATAAATAATAAAGTATTAACATTTTTGTGGGCTGTGTAGAAATAAACGTATTACAAAATTGTTAAAAACTTTTTTACCATATTTAAATATTTGAAATTATTTTGTAACGAAAACTACAAGTAACATGATGTTTGCCCATATTTTGTCGACTTATTCCCCCCACTTTACAATTGGAATCATTCCTTTATTCACCACCAAAAAAGAGATTTTCCCAACCTATTGCGGGATATCTTCCACAGTATTGCCAAGCTTTACTCATGCTCATTTACTCAAAACTACATTTTTACAATTGTAATATTAAAAAATTCATATCTCGGGAAAAAATTTTAAATTTCATGCTAAAAACGGCACTATTTTCAGAACTTTAACTAGTTTTAGGAAATGAAGTTAACTCAATTACGACCTCCGTAAGATAAGGCCCATTCTCATCAGGATCATCACATATTAGTCAGAAATACTCTTAGAATTAAGTTAATATTGGTGCTGTGAACATATTATATTCTTAAAAATTTTTTTCAAACAGTTTGGAAATAAATTTTAAAAACCCTTTAGCTTAAAATAGTTGTTTATTTTATTATTTACACCGCAGGTTGTTCATGAAGAGTTTTGGAAAAATTATTACACAAAAGGAAACTTAAAACAACTATTATAATTTTGTTTTTTATATATAAGAATTAAAATGAAATTCAACAGAGCACCTACCTGACAAGTGGTGATAAGCGGCTTCCGAAAGTGGCGCTACTCTGTTCTGCTGTGTATGTTGAAAAATTAAGTTGTTGTTAATTTTTCCCTTGTTCCTTGGATTATAAATCATACCCAATTCTTTCTGAATCAAACATTACGAACCTTAGCCTAATAATCAATTTGGATTCACAAGCAAATACGTTCAAAATAATCATATTAATATTATAGTTTTTGTTTCAAGAATAGAGTTTGTATTCCAAAAAATTTATGCAATTTAGAGAGATACTTTGTGTTATCGTAAACTATTTTCATTGTAATTTTTTTGAAAACTAATTATCATTTTCAATAAAACTGAATTGAATTAATTTAACTTAAATTGAAAATTAAAACACCCAGCTATATAGGTGATGCTGTATCATCAGTTTTAATATTATTGATCACTAAACACTAGAGGCACGTATCACTAAATATGTTTGATAGTTTTCGAGTAATATAACTGGGGGTCTACATTAGCCATGAACTTGGTATGAACATCATGTCGGACATCGCTTACGGCTAATGTAGACCGCTCATGTGCATGTTTTGTCATTGCTCTGACATCGATGCCCAAACATATGGCTGAGTATCAATGTTCGCCATGAGAATCGCCGTCAACAACAATTTTTAATAGAAAGAAAAGAGGCAGAAAGAAATTGTTAAATATTCCATTTCTATTGCACTGTCACCAAATACATTGATGAGGCAGAACATGGACACCGCACGTATTCACCACACCAAAGAAGTTGATGATTGTTTTGCAGTTGCTCTGCCGGCGTCATGTTCATGTCACGTTAAAGTCGATGGCTCGTGAAGACGTGGGGTACAGGGCCCCATACACTACACCAGTATGCACGCGCAATCACGTGTTGGCGCCAGTGATTGGGTCGTGTATGGGCATTTGGTGTGATTGTACGATTTGTGTAGCGATGTCAAACGAAGTTTGATATTTTGCTGATGGTACTTGTTTGTGGTATTGTGTATGGTGACTTTAGCTCAGTTGAGAAAAGTTGTCAAAGAGTAAACATCGGGGTAACACACATTTACTTGAATAAATTACTCATAAATTAAGAAAAAAGGAACAAAATATGTATTGTAAAGTATTTCTGATATAAAACATATCATTCCTAATAATTTTTTAATAAAAAACCCGCGTTTTCCTTAATTTTTGTTTAACAAATATATACGGCGCGCACTAGGTACAACAACTCATCCGTAGAGAATTTTTAAAGAAATGAATATTGCACCAGTATGCTTGTATGATGGTATGTGTTTCGAGCACGATTCAACATCACTTGTTTGTGCCAGTATACTGGAGTATTGTATGCTCTGCTTAAAGAAAAATAAATACATACATTTAACCCCTAGGTCTTGCAGAAGCAATGATTCTCAAACTGAGGGTGAAAGGAAAAATGTACAAGTAGTGTTTGTCTAAAATTAATAATCTCTTAAATATTAATAAACTCTTACACTGTAATTTTGTATAATAAAAAAAATACCTTACTTGAGTTTTGGTAGTTTAAACTTGAGTTCAATTTCAATATGCGTATTGGTATCGGTTTCGGTATCGCCGATATTTCTTTTTGAGTATCGGTATCGTATCGGTAAAAAGGCGTATCGATACATCCCCAATGAATATGTGATCGCAATCTCACAGTTAAAATCTTGCAAACTAATCTAATCATGACGGATGGGCAAAGAAGAACAAATTGTGAATCGCCTTTGACTTATCTGCAGAAACAGTTGAATTATTTCAGATGCATGTATGTCTGTCTACCTTTTTCCGAAAATTCGCAATTCATATGTATATTATATTATACTGAGCTAGGGTATTCATTTTAATCGACTTTTCAATTGTTCGATTAATCAATTAATCGAATTTGAGGTTTTTAAATTACTCGAGCAATCGAGTAAAACTTTTATTTCGTTCGAGTTATTCGAGTAAGCTTTACTGCTAACAATTATTCGTGTTAATCGAAAAATGGCAGAAATAAAACAAAACCAGTTTTTTCGCGTTTTTATATATTTTAATAATAAAAACACAACATTTCTACATAAATTAGATCATAAATTGATCCTTTAAAATGGTTTTTTTTCACTATTCAAATGTCGCGTTTTGAGAAAATTTTGCGCCAGGATATATTCAATACCATTCCGACCTGTCCAGTATTCATTGCGGAATAAAAATAGTCAGAATTGGCATAACATTATTGTTGTTATAAATATAAATACGGTTGCACTTTGGAAATATTTGCCCAAAAAAACGTAACCACTAATTTTGCTCAGAGTTAGTTTGACTTAACTTGTTTTTTATATCGCAAAATATGTTATATTATTTTTAATAAATGCGAACCCATATTAAAAAATATATATTGTAATTAAAATTAAATACAATTTTAACTTGTCTGTGGGTTACGTTTTTTTCGGCAAATATTTGCCAAGTGTGACCTTAAGGCTTTTATAATTCCGAACATTACATTCGATATTTTACGAAACATCTAGTTAACTAGTTGCTCTCGAAATATCTTTATTATTACAAATAATTTTTGTTTGATGTTCATATATCCGAATTTTTTTAAAAGACATTTGAAGTTGGTTTCTTTCTCCCTATTATTGTTACTACATTATTTACTTAATTTTTTGATCAGCGGACGCATTATTAGTATGAAATAACGTTCGAATTGAATGGCAAATTTCATATGAATCAAAAAAATTTTTCCACTTTTTATTAAGAAATCTACAAAAACTCATTAAAAAAAAAGAAAATTTGCATACACTTTTTAGTCGAGTTATTCGATTAATCAACCTAAATTACTCGAATAAATTTTTACTCGAAGCTTAAATTTTTTGTTTGATCGAACATTATTTGACTTTAGTTATTCGATTAATCGAGCAAACATTATTCGAGTGAATGCCCTATACTGAGCTAAAGGATATATAATATTCAACATAGCCGATTCTAGCATTTTTGTTTATTTCTAATATTATTCTGAGATTAGATTACAATAAAAACTAGTTGAATGTTTTTTATATGAAATAACTATTATCACAAGAATAACACTAATCAAAATTTAAAAACACTTTAGAAAAACAATGTAGATGATTTGACAAGACTTGCTGTTAAAAAAAAAATTGTGATGCAAAGTAGAAAACTACGTCTACAAAATTCTATTATCAATTTTAAGGTTAGCGATCATGCAGCACTCAAGAAGCACTTAAAACTGCGAACTCTTCACAATAAATGAGTTCCTAATACATACGCCGAATTCGTATATATTTTTTTCACTGATAATCAATTAGAACAAACGTACATATTGACATACATTAGTATAGTTTTATATACGATAAGTCAAGGTATGAAATTTCAATTAAAACTTTTTGTGAATTATCTTTACGTTGTTTCAACATAATACTCATATGATTCCTAAAAAGTATTCATTAGACATGTAAACAAATGAATAACAATGTAAATTCCCAATTAATAGTAGCCACGAGTATTATATGTATGATTGGGGGGGAGACTGAGTATGCGAATGAAAATTCTTAAGTAGCAGATACGAGTACCTTATAGTGCTCTGTGATTACATATTACTTTTGTGAATGTAAGGGGTATCTACTGAGGCTGCATAAAAAAATCATCAAGAATAAAAATAGTCAATAACGTCCATTGACATATTTTCTTGCTGAAATGGCGATTTCACTGAATAACTATGTCTGCTTTGGAGGCCTCCGGCCGGGTTTAAAGATTTTCTTCTCTAGGTATGTCGAAAACTGGCTTCGCTGGGTAAAGACTGTGTTGCATTGTCGGCTTCCAGCCTGCCTTTATTTCATTATCAAACTGTTGTATGTGAAGGCAAAGTTAGAAATTAAAAAAAAAAAATATCAATGAGTACATATTTTCTTTGTCAAAAGTTTTATATTTATTTTTTATTTTAAGAGAAGTAGCAGTCAGGAAAAAGAAATTGGAGAGGGCACAGGTGGTGAAGTGGAAAAGAAAGCTTATTATATTTTATCGTACTCTGCCTTGCAAATTTGAAAGTGTTTTGATTCATTTAAATGTAACCCCCCATTATCGTTCTCGACTCAACTCAGTTCGGTTGTCTGATCCTTCGAATTTAATACGAATTTGTCTGCTTTTCTGTCAAACTTGAGATATTAAGGCCCTAATTGTGTAAATCACATCACCGAAGTGAAGTTTATATTAAAGCAACAATAAATTTGACAAAATTTTAAAAATTAGTTTTTGTTTTTCATACAAATTCTTCACCAAACAAACGTATAGAAATTAAAGCGTTGCTTTACCTTTCAAATATTTTAAAATTTGTATGAAAAATGAAACCAATTTATAAAATATTTCAAATTTTGTTCTCTATACAAATTTGACTTTGGTGACGTGATTGACACAATTAGGGCCTAAGTTTGTAACGCCATAGTAACTTTAACGAAAATTGTTGTCCTTCAAAATGTGTACTAAAAAAATGCAGTTGAGTTGACAAAGCTGACAAATATGACAAAAACAAATAGGAGGCCCAATTAAGAAAATGAAATAAGGCCCAATAAAATTGCAAAATTTTTATTTGGGCCTTATTTCATTTATTTGGGCTTTAAGGATTTTCTCCGGGAGGGCTTAACGATTTTCTCCTCTAAGTATGTCGAAAGGTGGCTTCGTTTGAGTAAAGAAGAGTTGCCAGTGTCCGTCTGGGCTTAAAGATTATTTGCTGTGGGTAAAGATTTCCTACATATCTGAATGAATTTTTTTCTCCTCGGACTGGCGTAAGGATTTGCTTCACCGAAGCCATTATTGGGCACTCCTAGAGGAAAAAAATTCTAAAGCGCTGCCGGAGGAAGGCAATGCAGAAAAATCTTTACTCAGCGAAGCCAATTTTCGACATACCTAGTGTAGAAAATACTTAAGACTGCTGGATGCCGGCAATGCAGAACAACCTTTACTCAGCGTACCTAGAGGAGAAAGGGCTCAAGCCCGTCCGGAGACCGGCAATGCAACACAGTCTTTACCCAGCGAAGCCAGTTTTCGACATACCTAGAGAAGAAAATATTTAAACCCGACCGGAGGCCTCCAAAGCAGAAATATTTATTCAGTGAAACCGCTATATTATTTATATTTTATAATGTCCATGGTCATTATTACCATTTCAGAAAGAAAATATCTCCATGGATGTTATTGAATATTTTTGTTCTTGATGATTTTTTATGCAGTCTCAGTAGAAGCCCGTTACATTCAGAAATTTAATACGTAATCACAGATCACCATAAAAAATTCATCACCAGTTTGTAATACATTTTGGATGTTATTTCACTTTTTGAGCCTTATTTCATTGGCACTTATTCCATGATTTTTTAAAGCTAGAAAATTTGGCTTTATTTAATTTTTTTCTTTCAACATAATTTCATTAAAGTTGAGCTTTATTTCATTTTTATATGCAAAACGTAACGAAACATAGTTTCCATAAAAGGTATCATAATCCTTGAGAGATTTGGAATAAAAAAAGGTCATAATGATTTTTTGGTAACGGTGCGTTTCCCCAGACAACGTAATCGTCGACGAAAACGAAATTACATACATTTGCTACGAAAAAAAGTACGTTAAAGAAATCGGCGACGAAACTTGGGAATGTAACGGCGCCGATTAGCAACGAAAAACTAGTCATTTGACAACGGAACGAAAGCAACATTCGCATAAAATCGCAGTATTGGAAATAAGCCCTAAAACTTTTTAGAACTCGCTAAAACTGGAAGGAAAGCAAATAACTTGGGAAAAATTGCGAAAATTATGAAGATTTAAGTAATGAATTTTAGTCGAACTGTGCCCACAGAAAAAAAAGGAATGTAAAATCAACATGACGCAACTATGATTTAAAATCATATTAAATTTACAAGAAATAATTTTTCGTTTAAACGGGTAACACATTCATAAAAAATTTATGAAAGTTAATGTTGGTTTACTTTATGAATTTTGTATGGGAAAATCGGTTGTAATGTACACATTAACTTTACTAATCATTTATGAATATGTGGTTTAGTGTTTATTTGCTTTGTTCATTGCTACAATTCACTGCTGTGCTTAGTTGTGTGACTTGTTGTTGTTTATTCTTACGAGTCTCGGCTATGTAGACGACAAAAAACGAATTACCAGCGAAAATTTACTGCTGTTTGCTTAAACTTTCCATTTTTTTATATTAATTCTAAATGAAAAGCTATTAATCTAACCTTAAATCTCTTTGATTTTAACTTTTTCACTGTTAAAACTTTGCTATAAAAGTTTTATGTTATATAATCATTTAAATCATATTGAATTAAAATAAAATTCATTTAACATACGATGGTATTTATTTAGTGTAAAGCTTAAGTGAAGTTTGCTGCTGTTGTGGCTGAAGTAGTTAGCGGGTGGACTATCATGCAAGTGGTACGAGTTAAAATCTTGGATGGGACAGCCGACAACTACAACACAATTTTTTTTGATCCCTATGCTAAGAGATATCACGTAAGTAAAAAATTTAATAAAATAGCGACATTAAAATCATGTTGTTTCAGCTTAATAAAACTTTAATTCAACATGATTCTTTGTATTGTTTCAATATCAAATTCACTTTATCTCAACTTGAAACAACTTTGATTCAGCATGATTCTTAATGTTGTTCCAATATCAAAATGATGTTGTTTCAACTCGAAATAACTTGACTCAACATGATTTTTCGTAGTATTTCAGTATCAACTTGATTTTGATTTAACTGTACTGGAATATTAAGTCAATATGAAATATAGTTAATTGAAAAGGATAAATGTTCCTTTAAGATTGTTGTAAATCATATTGAAGTAATATAAAACACTTAAGAGGCAAAATCACTGCCGAAAAATGTTAAATTAACCTGGTTTTCGGCAATTCTACATTGAAATTTTTCTGTGTGTGAGGGAACTCAATTGACAAAAATTGCGATTTCCATAGCTGATACAAATACAGTAACCCAAATTACATGAAAAACAACTATAAGTTACTAAAGTTTCAAACTTAACTTGAATTTGTAAACTTGTGATATGTATTAGTAAAAGTAACACCATTTGCAAATTAAAAATTGTTGCAGATATAACAAGCTGAATATTTGTTGCCCGTGAAGTCAAAAACGAAATGTTTTAAATTTAATTCCTCCTAAAATTAATTCCAGATGAAAACTTTCAAAAAGCCGATACACGTATACATACAATGTATATTATACATATATATTTTGGTGCCCTCTACCAGAATCAGTCGTTAGAACCTTGTTATAAAAAAATTGTTTTTGATTGAAAGATAATCTGGTAAGTCTATATTAAAAGTTGAAATTCATTAAAAGCAAATGTGTCAAGTCCCAAAACAGCCTACAAGTCTGTGAAACCGTGTCCGACCGAATGCTCGGGTTCGGTGTCGGAGTCCTATAAAATATTATCAAAAAGTACAACTTACTATGAACTTGTCTCATTTTGTGTATGTTAAATAAATAAGTCATAGCTAAAAATATGTAATTATGTTAACATATTTTTTTTTTCTATAAAAAAGTTAGGTTTCGCTTTCGGATTCGGTTCTAAAAATTTTACGAAGTTCATGTCCGGTCTGAACAAAGTACGTCCGGTCGGACACCAATTACAATGTACAACAGCCAATCTGGGGGTGGTGAGAAATTCCAAGTCAGGGTGATGGTACTAGGTCAGTATAGTAAAACCCTCAAAGGGTTTGGCGTTCGTATGTGTCAGTTTTTTTATGACCTTTTAAATTTTTTCCTTATCTTGATGTTTTTTCGCTTAGTTGTAACATTTTGGCAAAAACGTAGTTTAACATAACTCGAGAACCACTAGTTCGATTTTGCTAAAACAAACTCAAAAAAATTAAGAATTACAATTTTTCTAATCTGTTTCTATACCGTTTTCCTATATGTGCAACACTTTCCAAGTTAAAAATGAATGTATGAAGGGAAAGAAGTATTTTTTGCCTAAAAATTTAAATATTTTTTTTTAAATTCATAAAAAATCCAAAATGGAAAAAAGTGCCAAAACTACTTACTTTCGCGTAAAGTCACATAACTCATGAGCAAAAAAAGGGATAGATCATGAAAATCGATACTCGCGTTTCTCATTTATTCACAATTAGGTGAATGTATGAATTTCAAAAATTTGCTCCAGATATGCATATTGCCCGGATGTAGGAAAATTGATGGACGCAATGGAAATAAAATATGAAGCAGATGACTGGAGATTATTTATTGACAGTTCAAAACTCAGCTTGAAGGCGGTTTTACTGCATAAGACCAATAAAAAACCTTCAGTTCCAATCGTCTATAGTACAGAAACGAAAGAGACATATGATGCACTGAAAAATATTTTAAAAATGGTTAACTACGCCAAACATATGTGGCGCATATGCTGCGATTTAAAATTTGTAGCAATGCTTTGCGGTCTTCAAAGCGGCTATATAAAATATATGTGCTTTTTGTGCGATTGGGACACACGATTTTCCGGTGACCAATATGCATGCCACGGATGGCAACTCAGAGAGCACAGCAGGTTACAAACGGCCAATATTATTCGTGAGCCTCTAGTGCCGAAGGAGAAGATATTGCTGCCTCCACTGCATATTAAACTTGGAATTGTAAAGAATTTTATCAAAACTGTTGCCAAAAGAGTTGTAGTTTTCTTGTGTTTGAAACTAATTTACCCGAGACTCAGCGAAAGTAAAATTAAAGAAGGTAAGTTATAATATCACATTCATTTCCCATGATTTTCCATCTTAACAAATTAATTTTTTCCAATCAGGCGTACTAAATGGTCCAGATATACGAAAGCTGATTAAAAGTGACGCATTCAACAATATTTTGATTGACGCTGAATTGAATGCATGGCAGGCAATCAAAGAAGTAATAGAAGGCTTGTTGGGAAAGCATCGTTCTAACAACTACGATGTTTCTGTCGCAAGGATGTTAAGAGCATTCTCGGAAATTGGTGTCCACATGTCCTTGAAAATCGATTATTTACATCATCATCTGGACTACTTCAGCAAACAATTGGCTACCGAATCTGATGAACAAGGTGAACGCTATCATCAAGTTGCTATGCCATTTGAAATGAGGTAATACTGATTTTTTATTTTTTCAAACTCATTTTAATAAAACAAAAACTTACAGATATAGAGGCAAAAAGTCGCCGAGTGCAATAATTGCGGAAATTTGTTGGTGGAGTAAGCTTGTGTGGCAACACAAGGATGATCTTGATGATAAAGAATTTTCAGGAGATGCAGAAGGGCCAACAGTGGAGTCACACATTGACATTATGTGTGGTTCAGAAACTGATGATAGCGATGAATGCGATGCCACTAGTCCCGAACAACCACCATCGAAAAAGTCTAGGCAATATTTATTAAAATAAATAAAAATAAATAAATAAAATAAAAATAAAAAAATATAAAAATGTTTACTTAATTTTTTTAGTAGTTTATGGCCAGAAGTCTGGAGTTATTGGGGAAAATTTATAAAAAAGGCGATAAATGACACTTTTTTGAATAAAAACAAATATCAATATTCTTGTCAAAATGGGATACCTTCACTTAATTGTAAATAAAAGCAGAACGCGTTAATCGATTTCTATGATCTATGTAGCATTTTGTTTATAGGTTATGTGACTTTACACGAAATTAATAACACTAGATCCTTTTTTCCGTTTTGGATTTTTTATGAATTTAAAAAAAAATTTAGTTTTTAGGCAAAAAAATATTTTTTTTCTCCACAAATTTATTTTTACCGGCAAAACTGTTGATTATAAAGAAAAACGTTATATAAACGGATTAAAGAAATTGTAATTCTAAATTTTTTTGAGTTTGTTTTAGCAAAATCGGACAAGTGGTTCTCGAGTTATGTTAAACTACGTTTTTGCCAAATGTTACAACTAAGCGAAAAAACATCAAGATGAGGAAAAAATTTAAAAGGTCATAAAAAAAACTGACACATACGAACGCCAAACCCTTTGAGGGTTTTACTATACTGAGATAGTACCATCACCCTGACTTGGAATTTCTCACCCCCCAGACAATAATCCCAAAAATGTTCCATAGTGTTATTGGTATTAAAAGAAGGTGAACTAAAGAAAAAAACTACGTTTACAGATTTACAAAAACTTAACCAAATAAAACTTATACAACGTTACGAACCTTAGCCTAATAATAAATTTGGATTCAAAAAGCAAATACGTTTGAAATAATCATATTTATAAAACTTATACAGTTTTTTGTCCTTCCTGAAAAATTTTCCAAAGGACTTGCCAAGTCTGCTGACTAAGCCAACGATATGTATACATCTTAACAATATTAATAATTTGTTCAAATTTAACGGTTTTATTTCCATTAAATCGACTAATAAAAAAAGTGTTTCATTTTATCTCAATTAGTGTATGTTTGCTCCATATGATAAAGCGGGTTTGTTCCTAATGATAATAACGGATTTTCGATGAACTGTATTGCCTATCGTATGTGTGTGCTAAGGCTGCCATACTTTTATGTTTTAAACAGCTGTCATTTAGTTGACGCCCTCTGCTCGTGAGCTTAAAAAACTGGTTTAGGTTTCTTAACTGTCAGTTGACATTTTGTGCAATACTCGTCAGTTCGTAAACAGCAGCCGTAGTGTTTAATACGTTAGATTTCATTTCGATACGCAAACGTGGTGTTACGCGAGTGCTGTTATTTATTATTATTTTTATTTCCACTACTAAATAGCGTGTAGAAAATCTATATTATTAGTGTTTTTGTTACAAAAAATTGTTTAATATCAAGAATGTAATGAAACGAAATCAATATGTATTAAATTAAGTATTTTAGTTTACGAATATAGCAAGAAAATTATACAAAAATATAAAAAGAAACAAAGTGCTGCGTGGTAACGTGAAATTTATGCATGAAAACCAATAAAAAAGGAAAAGAAAAATAAGAGTCATAAAGAAAAAAATTAAGAATCAAAAGAGTAGATAAAGTTGATTTAATTATTTACTTTTTATTCAATATAAAGAACAGCAAAAAATTTTATGTAAAATTAAAAGAAGTGCGATAAATTATGTAGTAGTACAAAGTAAACTTTGATGCTACTTAATACTTCTACATATATTCTTACTAATCAACTTATTGGTTGTTGTTTTTATTATTGTTCTTTATCTAATGTTTTGACCAAAACAAATACGATAACAGCAGTAGTAGTAAAGATTCCAACAACAAATATAACAAACGGAAAAAATATTGCAAAACAAAAAAGAATTTAACACAAAAAAAAAATAGAAAACAGAAATAAAAAATAATAATTCGTGTTGAAACACACCACACCCTTTAATGAGTTTCTTAAAACAGATCCAAAGAATAGAGGACGATATATAAAAGGTAAAAACAAAAACAAAAGAAGCTTAAACAAGATTTGTTCAAAGAGAATTGAAACTTTTGAAATTTGTCCTTGAGTATCTTATTCGGAACCAGAAAACATGCAACAAAAAACTTAGAAAACAAATCAAAAGGACACAACTGTCAGTCATCCAGGAAATATAATCAAAATAACAATAACAACAATATAAAAGATATCATTATCACAACAACACATATACATAAATGTGATACAGACTTTGTCATGCCTTCTATTCAAATATCAAAGCTTTGTTGTTGATGTTGTTGTTGCCTATGCCAACTTATTTATGCTCGCAGGAAATGATGTCAATTTAAGAAGCATCTCTTTAAAGCTCTCTTATGTTAGATTCCTACTTTCACATCATCAACTTAACCATTGGTCTCAATCAACATCCTTGAGAAGCTGTTAAATGTTTATTGACACCTTAGTTTACAGTTAAACAAAATAATTTACTAAAACAAAAAAAAAGAAACAAAAATCGATCACTCTCTTTTTAAAGTGTTTTCCTAAAAAAAAAGTTGTATACCATAATTAATAAATTAAAGCCGTGTTTTGAGTAATTAATTTTATAAAACTCGTGTTAGTTTTTGCAAAAATGCCTTTAATAAGGCACCCTCGAAAAGTCGTGCCTCCTTGCAACAGAAGAGCAACATCTTCATCAACATTATCATCATCATTCAATGGTTGTTTATTCTATTTAATCGTACTTACCATATGTCTGCCAATCTTTATCGATAATTGTCCTGCCGTTCGAGCTGCTGTAGTAAACGCAGCACCGAAACTAGCAAAAACCACAACGAACAATGTCAAAACGGATACAGCACAGTCAAAAGGTGAGTTTAATTCTAAAAAGAGTTCTTTGAGTGCCAAGAACTCTTGGGAATTTAGAAAAATAATAAATAAAAGTATTTTTTTTTTATCAATATGTTCACGTGTGAAACAAATATTGAAAAGACAAGTGAAGAGAAAATGTTGGTTTAGCATAATGTTAAGAACATTTTTCTTATAAGAATCATGCATTAAGGGAATTTTTGCTTTGAATAAGGATTTATTTTAAAACAAGATATATGATATGCTTACTGTATTAATTTGCCAGCACCCCCACTTCGAGGAAGGTTACCTTATCTACGAAGGTAGGGTCTGAGGAGCCCATTACTCTCGGCAGGCCAGACTTCTATCTGGTAAGATAGGAAATAGAAAATTTGTGTTAGATTGATTACACAGGACTGATCATTTGACATATTGAGCATGTGAACTAAATGTACTTTGATGCGCTGAATCTGAATCTGAGATTCAGATTCAAGTAAATTTGCAAAGAGCAGAATCTTTTTCAAAATTTTCGGGTTTTCGCAATTTGCTCGATATTTTGAGGGTGTACGAGTCAAACGGACCTCAGATTCTGATTCAGCGAGTCAAGGTAAGTGTGTCTGGTCAAATATTCAGTGCCACTTTTTTCATTTTGGATGCCGGAGTTATTGGTTGCCATAATTCCAAAGAGAGGTGCTTACACACATCCGGAACAGTGCTACTGTTCACTGTCCGTGCCGTATTTGTTAAATAAGTCGGCAACGATACTTATATGGTTTTCACCGACGAGCTGAAGTTATTCTATTGCAAGTTTTGTTTGATATGGACGAAAAGTACGGACATATAACGGATGTGTGTGAGTAGTTATCAGTGATCGAATCTAATTTTCACTGATAATGAACGAAACGGCACTAATACGCACGGATGTGTGTAAATGGATGATATCCATAGTAGAGTGCACTTCATTGTAACCAATAAAAAGTTCTAGTATTGACGATCCGACGATCCTAACCACAGCTTGGTATCTTGCTTTCTGCGGCAAAGGGTAATTCAGTTTTTGGAGACTTTGTCCTTTTCACGGTTACCCGTTAATATCCAATGTATGAAATAGCAGAGCAACAGGCATGCATATAGTTATCTAAAGAAAGTAGAATGGCTTTTGCTACTCTGGTTTTAGGTGAAGTGGCATCTGAATCTCCGCCAGACCAATGAAAGTATTACAACCTACGCTGGCAGGCGCGTATCTAGCTTAAGCTTTTAGGAGGGGAACTTTTAAATAAAACATACCATTTTGTAAAATTTCTTTTAGAAACTGAATAGAAATGATGTATATTTTATTCGTTCTGGAGGGGAAAATATCCCTTTTTCCCCTCCCCTGGATCCGTGCCTGTACGCTGGTCTGGTTTTGGTGAAACCGCGCCTAGGTCTTTGCCCACTAAGACACACTTTATTCCCTACATTTAATAGATATGCTAGTGGAATTCGTCTTACATTCCAGGTTTGGGATGATTCTGTGAATAGTTGTTGATTGAGGTCTGCTTCGGGAGTACATGTGTGGGTGTGGTTGCAACCAAAACGGCTAGCAAAGGAGGTTGGTTAAATAACATATGTTGGTTGGACTTCGTGAAGCCCAATATATCGCTTTGTGCTGTTTATAATGTAGCAGAAGCTGGAACAAGTAGTGATTTGTAGTCGCGTGCTGGGGAAGGTCAGCATAGCTGCCGTCCGAATTCGTTATAGACTTCTGGCTGGCCGGTTATTTCTTGGTAGTACTCGGCTGCATTTCATAAGCTTCTGATGTAGTATGAGATTAGATGGCTCAATCACTTTAGGAAACTGTTTATGCATGCTTCGGTGGACCATGTAGACGAAGTAGCAACCTCTTTGTGCCATGCAAGTCACAAAGTTGCCTTCAAGAACCAACCAGGGGCGGTGGTGAACGCTTAATTTCATACGGTGTTAAGATCAACGTCAGCTTATGCCGAAAGGCAGGCACTAACGTTAATCTTATACACTTTTTTTGGCCGGTGATCTGCACTGCGTAACGGAAAATTAAGAAGCTTCAGCACCTTAATCAGGTGGTTATCAGCTGATGGAGGAATAGAGCCCGGAGCATTAATTTCACCCGATGGTAAGATTACGCCAGGTTTATCGTAACCATAACAATGCTATTCAGAAAGGCACACAATCATTGGTTTGTCCAGAGTTGGAAGAAATAAGAGAAATCAACGTTCGAACAAAGATAATAATACACCTCAAATATCGATTCCAATGAAGTCGTACCTTGAAACATGGTAGCATTGTTCTCGTTCATTGTACAATGATTTGGCTTTGGGCAAAGCCGTTTGAAATATTGTATAAGGATGACAATAAATCGAATAATAAATTATTTTTGTTCCATACAAGTTTTAGTAAAATGTAAAATACAGCCCTCGTAACGTTTATTATTTAACTAAAAGCAAATAAAAAAGCTTTATATTTATTCGTTTTAAGCCTTTGTGAATTACCATCAGTTAAGCTGGATGTTTAAACCAGAGGTCTCCAAACTTTATAGTTCTTTAGACGCAAATTTTCACCACGATATTTGTTTTTATGTGCGATAATTATTTTTATGGTCGATACGCGGATGATCAATTAATTTGGGGTTTTCATTAAAGAGAGTCGGTTCGCGCTTGTGAGAGTTAACATTGTGGGGATGGAGAATGGTCCGTCTTTGGCGATTTGAATTCTTTAGTTCTTTTGTTTCGAGCTGATGCGCATACATAAATTTTTCGCAAGCTGTAACAATCGCAGAGGTAAGAGAGCCTGCCACAAAACTAGTGACCTGACGGGTTCATGTGGTTGTCATTGGAGGGTTTCAATTGACATAATTAAAGTACTATATGTGTAGTTTGGACTCGACTGCTTTAAAGTCCTTAACGACCTGTGCAGTCATTATAAATTACCTTGGGAGTCTCTGGTTTAAACAAGTATATATCCATTTTAAATAAAGAAATACTCTTTTGATGCCTATTTGTATATTTTTCCTTCTGTTTTTCCCGTCTTCCTTTTCTCGTCAACTGAGTTGTTCGCAAAAAAAAACTCTATTAAAATTGGGGTTTTTTTTAACAAATGCAAAAAGTTATATTAAGTCTTTTGTTTTAGAAAAAAGCTACAAAATAGCTAACTGCTTTAGTTAAGAAATACAGTTTTTTAAAGGATTTAAAGCAATAAGACTAATATTTTTCAAGTGATATTACTGTTGCTACCATTAAATAAATTTTCATTTCAGAAATAATAATCTAGTTTAGGCTCTAACGGCCGTATGCATTATCAAAACTTGGCAGGCAGGAACTTAGCATAAGTGACGAAATTAAACTGGCTCTTAAAAAGTTTTTCTATACAATTGGACTTTAAAACCCACTGTACCTTTTAGTCCTGACTCATCACTATACTGTACATTGATTTTTAGTGCCAAATTGTCCAGTAAAACTTGTTAAAAGCCAATTAAATTTCATCGGGTATACTACGAGTATCTTCATGCCAAGTTTTCATTATGCATATGGCCGTAAAACCTTAGAATTTGTATTAGTCGTACATACACTAAACCAAAAATTTAACGAAAACATTCATTCTTCAACGATTTGTTTATTAATTTTGACCTAAAGTACTAGTTAGGGATGCCAGTTGCGAAATCCATAATACCGAAAACCCGGGATTATTCTGAGAAACTAAGTCCCGAATCCCGGGATTTTTAAGTGAAATTCCCGGGATCTCGGTAATAGTAAAAATATTATAATTGAGGGTGCGAAAAGCAAAGGGCTACAAGTGCGAAAACTATAAAAATTGAGTTATATGCAGGAATCAACACTTAATACTAATATCTATCACTCACTCTACATATATTATGAATGAAATGCATGGGAACCAAAACATTTGGATCTTAATTACTTTTTTGCTTTTAAGCCCCTCAATTATATCTTATATTAAATACAACTATGTATGTTTATGGTTGTAAATGAGCATGATTTACCTTGCTAAAAATCACTTCAAATATTTGAAATTGACTCATATCGGGATTTACACGTTGACTTTGTTGTATGACTTTTTTTGGAACTTAAAAACGAAATGAATAAAAAGTCGTCTAGCGGGGTAGCAACTTCAAAATATAATTCAAAAAAGTCACGCAACAAAGTCATCGCTCTTTAAAAATGCAGCTTATGCAAAAAGGTTTGAAAGAGCTTCAGCGAGTTCTGATAAAGGTTTTTTGCCACATATTTAATACTTTTTCAAATAAATATTTGAAATAAAATGTTTTAAATATTCGATATTCGGCTACAAAACAATGTGAAAAGGAAGAAACCCCAGCCGAAGATATTAAAAATTGCAAACTTCCTAGGCCCACAAAGGGAGGTGTTCCCTTTAGATGATTTGCCTTTTTCTTTACTTATTACTTCAACTGAACTACGAAAAGGGTTATATTAAGCCGATTAAGAGATTTTAACACATCATTGTTTTAAAATATCGTTGTTTTTACTACTAAAGACGCGTCAACCTACTTATTTCATTTTTTAATGTATAAAAATCGCGACCCGTCCCGGGATCCCGTTTTTTTAAATTGAAAATCCCGAACCCCGGGTTTTTTGAAAAACCTAGTCCCGCTTAGCATCCCTAGCACTAGTGCATTAAATCAATGAACTGGTTCATTAACTTTGTTGAGGAATAACAATAACTATCAATGAATATCAATCGTTGAGTTTATGTAAAATATTTTTTTCAGTGTATATATGTATGTATTTCTTGCACAATTTCTTTGTATTAATATATACCGACGCATCAATCAGCTCATGTGTAAGTTTTCTGAAACTTGTTTAATGTTCCAAATGACACACCTATTGATCTTAGTTATGTACCATCAGAATGTTTCTTTCGTCTCTGCTGAAATCTTTTTAAAAATCCTTGACTTATTCCGTTGACTTAGGTAGAATACATTTTTTAAATTTGTTTTCTTTTGTATTACAATTTTTAAAAGCACAATTTCCTACAACTGGTTTTATTTGCTTTCAAAATAAATTTTTATCAAATAAATTTTGTTGCTTATTTTTCAAGGTTAATTTAATTCAGATATTTCTTGTTTAATTATGTACATATGTACATACATATGTATGTATGTATGTAGTTTGGTTGTTTATTTTTTGAATCATACTTATGTATGTATGTATGTATGTTATACAAAAAAAATTGCTATCACATTAATTAAAAAATGCGTTTAAAATATGTATAAGACTACCGTGCCGGAAACGTAGTTAACTTACAGTTAACTTTAAGCTAACTATTTCGCAACTAGTTTCTACTGACACTTGGATTACTTTCCAATGGAAACAACTAACTATTTTAGCATTGCTATGTCCTAGGCGGTAGTCAATTGTCGCACTCTACACTACTTTTCAACTAACTGAAGGCTCATTTAGCCGACCGTAACGTTGATGTAGTTGAATGTGCTGATCGTTTCTGTCTCATAGCTCTTCAATGTGACAGAAACGATCAGCACATGCAACTACATCAACGTTACGGTCGGCTAAATGAGCCTTTAAAGTTGACTTTATTTAAGTCACCTGGTAGTTAATATATTTACAAAAATATTTTGCTCGGGTTCGAACTTTGTATCACACGTTTTATAGTCAACGCGCTGACCACCCGGCTAAAGCATAGTACTCCGTTCATCATTTCGTGCGAAGTGCTGTCAAAAGTCCATATAAAAAAATGTACACCAATTGCTTACGAAAAATTGATGCAGAAGTAGTACTCTGTTTATTTTGCGAAAAGCATATGAAATGTATCTAAAATATTTGAGTCTTCATGCGAAAGAATATAATAATAATAATAATAATAATAATAATAATAATAATAATAATAATAATAATAATAAACAACTTGCAACAGCCACCGGGTACAACTCCAATGCAGATTGGATCCTGCGGGAAGAGAGCCGCCTCCAAAACCTTCCATGCATGGATTTTAATGAGCTCGAAGTAAGTGAAGTCCAAGGAATACTGCGAAACCTAATGAACTGGAAAGCACCCGGACCGGACAAACTCCAGAACTTTTGGTTGAAAAGGTTTTCATGTGTAGATGGGAAATTAACAGAGCTCATAAATAACGTCATACAACACCCCAATAATATGCCCTATTTCCTTACACAGGGAATCACCTACCTGCTGGAAAAAGACCCGCATAGCAGGCACGACCCTTCAAACTTTCGACCAATAACATGCCTACCAACTTTGTATAAAGTTATAACATCTTGTTTGGCGTGGAGAATAAACATGCACTGCGACAGAAACAATATAATAGCGGAGCAACAAAAAGGTTGTAGGAAGGGTTCGAGAGGATGCAAGGAGCAATTAATAATTGACTCTGTAGTATGTGAACAGGCTTATAAAAAGCGCAGAAACATCTCCATGGCTTACATAGATTACAGGAAGGCTTTTGACTCCGTGCCACATGAGTGGTTGCTGAAGGTGTTAGGGATGTATAAGATCCACCCGTCAATAGTCACATTCCTAAGACGAATCATGATAGACTGGAGAACCAAAGTATCACTACGAACATCAACAGAATACATGGAGACTGAGGATATTCCTGTCAAGAGAGGCATCTTCCAGGGTGATTCGTTAAGCCCTATATGGTTCGTGCTGAGCCTTAATCCGCTCTCCAATATTCTTGGCTCAACACAATATGGCTTTGAGATTAGGCATGATGGTGAAAGTCTTTATAAATTAAACCACCTGCTATTTATGGATGATATAAAACTATATGGATCCAATAAACACCAACTTACATGCTTAATCAATGCGGTCGAAACATTCTCCAATGACATCAGTATGAAATTTGGCCTCGATAAGTGCAAAACCCTACATGTCATCAAAGGCAAATTGCAAGAGGTACCTCACGGTCTCAACGACGGCCGCATAATGGAAGCAATGATGAACGAGGAAACATACAAATACCTGGGTATGAGGCAATCTATCCGGATTGAAAAAAGCCAAATGAAGGAAGAACTAAAGAAAGAGTTTACTAAGCGGGTCAGGAAGATCTTAAAGACTAGCTTAAATGGAAAAAATATGGTCAAAGCTATTAACACATATGCAGCTACGGCCCTGGGTTACTCGTTTGGAGTAATAAATTGGAGCAACACCGAAATAGAAGCTATACAACGCAAATGTAGGGTGCTAATGACTAAGGCACGTAAACACCACCCAAAATAAGCAACCGAGAGAACGATGCTCCCTAGAAGCATGGGTGGAAGGGGCTTAGTTGATATTAACAACCAAAGAAAACAACAGATTGATGGCCTAAGAGCATTCTTTATAGAAAAGTCTACGATATCCCCACTACATAATGCGGTGTGTAAAGCAGATGACACCTCAGCTTTGTATGTTGGTCAAAACATCACGGTACAACCGATTTCTACAAACAGCCAGAAACTGGAGGCATGGATTAGTAAACCACTCCATGGTAGACACCCATACGAAGTCAGGCAAGAACATGTCGACACCAAATCGTCGAACCATTGGCTGGTAGCAGGTCAATTGTTTCCTGAAACCGAGGGGTTTATGGTGGCAATCCAAGATCAGGTGATCCCGACGAGAAACTACTTGAAAACCATAGTAAGGGATATGACAGTGACAAACGACTCCTGCCGGTACGGGTGCAACTCAATTGAAACTATACAGCATATAACATCAGGATGTACATGTCTAGCCGGGACGGAGTATATCGACCGTCACAACTCTGTTGTTAAAATTTTACACCAACAACTTGCACTTAAGTACTCTTTAATTACAACTGGTGGAGTACCGTACTACAAATACCAACCTGAGTCTGTTCTAGAAAATGCAGGATACCGGATCTACTGGGATCGTACGATTCTAACAGATCGAACTATAGCAGCAAATAGACCAGATATAATGTTGATGAATAAGGAGCGGCGGGTGGTATGGCTTATCGATGTTGCAATACCAAACAACAACAACCTGCAAACAAAACATCGAGATAAAATAAGTAAATATAGTGTGCTCATAGAACCCATTAAAAGACAATGGAACATCGACAGCGTGCGGACCATCCCAATAATAATTTCAAGCACGGGATTGATACCGAAAACTTTGCACGATGGTCTAAAGGAGCTTGAGATGCCAGAACAATTATGGCAGATAATGCAAAAAGCGGTGGTGATTGCGACTACACGAATCGTTAGGAAGTTTATGGGGATATAATGTGATAAACTTTAGATTTAGGTGTGCGCTGTGATTTTAATTAATTTGTGCATCATCAGAGCCTAATCCCTTGGCATAGCCCGGGATAGGTATTTTCCAATCTCATAGAGATTGAGAAATTTAGGAATAATAATAATATATTGGTACTCTTTGGCATTTTTCGTGTTGCATAGTGTAACTAAAGAATTTAATATAATTTTTGCTATACTAATTTCACTTTTGTTTGCTTTATAATAGCAAAAATCCAAATGATTTTTACTTATCATTTTTATTTTAAATAAAACGTGATTTTTGTTAAATAAAAATGAAATTGTTCATTTTTATCATATTAACATAAACAAATAATAATAATAAAATATTGATCTCCAGAAGATCATTGGCTTTTTGAGGGGCTACTAATTAGCGCGTGCCCATTTTTTTCTTTTCTCTCTTCTCATACACTGTTATTATTAGTTTTTAAACTAATTTTAGTGTAAATCTATTTTCTTTCTTGTTTTAATTAATTTTACTTTTACTTTTTTTTTGAAATGCGTGCTTCGATTTTGCTTTACTTTTAAGCGATTTTAGCAAAAGTAAATAAATAAATAAAATTAATTAAATTTTTTTGTATGAAAATTACAGAAAATGCTCGTGTGCCATCATCATGTTTTACAATTTGATAGTAATGTTGTGTTCAGAGATGGGCGCGTGTCGATATTTTCCAACAAGACACGGCACGAACACGAATCCCGGATGTCCAACACATACGAACCACGCACGCCCAACATTTTCAAAACACGAACACGACTCGAACAAAACACGAAAAGACTCGAAATCAAATCTAAAAACAAAAAAACAACATTTTTTATATTCAAGGACATATTTTTCTTCTATTTGAACGTTTCATGTTCTATTTGTCTTCTTATTTACATATTTTTTGTTGAGAAACAGTAACTTATCAAGATTTTCGGTTAATAGTATTGTGCAGCAAGCTTCTGCATTCATTCATATTTTAATCTGAAAATAGTTTCGTGTTTTTCGTGTCAAGTTTGTTCAACACGACACGAACACGAACGAAATCAGATTTGCTGTCACGAGCACTTCGTGTTGAGTCGTTCGTGTCCGTGCCACGATAAAAAGCACGACACGCGACCATCTCTAGTTCAGAGATTTTGTTAATTTCTTGCAGTTGTGTAGGTCAGCCACGTTGTTTTTTTTTTTGTTAAAGAAATTATTGGTTTAGTTGGTAGTGCTCCAATTATTCAATTGAAGAATGTTTCACTTTCTTAAAACCCTCGAGAAAAAATTGTTGCAAAGAAAGCAAAAAAAAGAGAATAAAATATTTGAATGAAAGAAAGTGTTGTGATTTTTTTTTTGGTGAAAAAGTCCCAATTTAACAATTTAAATTAATATTCAAATTAATGTGTGTTGTTTACTTTTCATACTAAAGTCAATAAAAATATGTACACATGTGTACAAATATTATCTCTCCAGGTCTTCCCTAATGGAAATATTTTAAACCCTTGTTTCATTAATTTTGTTCATGTTTGAAATACGTAAATATGTATATTCACCGAACATTATTTAACAAGATTACGTCAGAAAGATTGAAAAATCTTCCGAATTGGTCCAAAAACGTGCCGAATATTATATGAGTGGTCGACCACTTTGTCTTAGGAAATACGGAGAACTTTACAGGAATTTCCTGGTGAAACTCTAAATCAATTCCCGACATATCTAAAGGTTTTTCAGAAAAAATGTCTGACAAAACATTAGAAAATATTCCGACTTTTCTGATACTTTTTGTGAGCGTTCATGTTGAGTTCTTTTACTTAATTCTGAATAAAATCAACATTAGTCCATCGATTTTAATGATTAATGGATTGTTTTATTCGTAGACCACCTACCTCTCAGATTAATAATAAAAATTTAAAATATTTGCTGTTTTAATTTTTAAAAAATTTTTGTAAACAAAAAGTTCAATTTTGCGAAAAAAATTTTGTTTTCGTTGGAAATTTCTGAATAGCTCCGACAAAGTTGGAAATCTCCTCTTCTAACGGACACCTCCCATAACAGGACAACATTTTTAGAACTGAGATTTTCATCACTTTTTCCATACAAAATGTATTCCCATAACCGTATACTCTAATAACCGGACGCGAGCACTAAATTCTAGAAAACTGTGCTCAAAATACCTCTCATAAGCGGACAGAAGCGTTGAAATACACCCAGATTTTATTAAATTTTTATGTAGTTCATGTTTTTTTCAACTATGATAAATATTTCTTTTAATGGCAATGAAATTGGGAATTCCGCCGTTACCATAAATTGACATACTGGAATAAATGTTCATTAAAAGAGGATTTTTGTTCGAGCGGGTGGCTCTGAAATAGATAAAAATGTACATTGGCGGGCTCTCAAAGCAAAATTTGTTCAACCACAATAGACTAGTTCTCCATTGATTTAATAATAAGTAACATTATAAAATAAAATATTTAAAATAATAAATGTGTAGCTCTCATAAGCGTACACCTCTCATAACCGGACAAAAATGCTCCGACGGTGAGCGTCCGGTTATGAGAGGTTTCACTGTATATGTACATTATTAATAAAAAAAAACTCCGATTTCTCCCAGCCTCACTTCCAAGGTCGGTGACGATTGGTAAAGGGATGATCCTGATAAATTTTTAAATCAATCAGTTGGGGGTAAGAGACGTGCCGCCAGCCCATTAAAATTTAGGAAAAGCCATAGAATTTAATTTTTTCCCTCATAACTTCAGAAATATTAATTTCACAAAAAAGTTTTGCAGAAAGAAATTGTTATTCGTGAATTTTACACAAGTTCTACGATATCTCTGAAATGACTGGGCCGATTAAAAACAATATTGGTGCGACTTAAAGATAATATTGTTGTCGAATTATGATTTTCTGTTTTAATTGAATAAGGCAACACGTTATCCAGTTATGTTAACATATGATGCAGCTGTTTCTTTTTTGAAAAAAATGCATTATATCTCGAAAGCTAAAACCAAAAATTATATAAAAAACGCCCCAAATTATATAAGAAACAACTTTTAGTTGCTTCATTCCAAAATCTTGTAAATTAGTGTTAGCTGGGAGGACGAATGAATCATTAAAATAACTTAATTATGCTTGAAAGTTTTATATCTGTTCTGTTAACTATTAGATTTAGAGAAAAGTTGTTAGGGCATGAAATGTTGCAAATTTCCCCACCGATTTTCGTAAACAGAAAAAAAAGAATTTTAAAAATCGGTTCACAAATGACAGAGTTATGCGTGTACAAACATAAAAAACATACACACGAATTAATAACCTCCTCCTTTTTCGAAGTGTGTTAAAAGGAAGAAAAAGTTATAAAATATTAGAATTGTATTCGTTATTACACAATTTTTATTTTTAATTTTTTTTAACAAGTCTAGACTCTAAACAACTTTAAGTCTTAATGGCGCCGGATACCTCACTATAACTATTTTGTTTCACTTCAACATAAACTCTTGTTTATGACTAAACTTTATTAGCAACAAATTCTAGTCATCTCTTTTTGTTATAATTCACTCTTCAAATTCTGCCCAAGGATATCAATAGAATTTCCAATAAGATGAGCACAATGAATGCATGTACTTTTATGTACTTATGTATGAGTGTATGGAGTAGTAGTTTTCAGTGATGGGAATTGTGGCACAATTGTGCCATTTTTGGCACTATTGAATACTGCCTGACACTGTGTCACACTAGCTCTTTTTTTGCTCTTTTTGTACATTGTAATGAAAACTATTTTGTAAATAGGTACTTATTGATTCTTTCCGTTTTTCAAGCTGAAATGTGTCTGAAGCTTTGAAGAGACATAGTGTCAAGTGGAAATTAATTAGTGACTGTAGGAGAGCCCTGAAGTTGCTTATAGACAAATATATTGTCAGACTATGTTGCGTTACTGGTCACTGCAATGTACTCACCAATGGGGTGTTGCACAGGGCTAACCGTTCATGGGGGAGTAGGGAGCATTGTAGAGTTTCAAGTTCTATGTGGCCGAAACTTGACTTAGGAAGATATGATAGGTGCGTTGACTGGTCACTGCTTGGTCAGAACGAGAAGCAGTGTTTGGGGATTTCTGTGCGATGAAGAGGAGCCAGAAACGATTGAGCATATTACCTAACATTGTCCGAAGTTTCAATACCATAAGCTTAGATGGGTGAGCAGAGTTTTCGTGGGAGCATTAGTGATATCGCGAAGTGAAAACTGGGACTTCATCATGGAAATTAAATGGCTTAACATTTTATTCGTGTATATGAAATATAATTTTGGCCCTATTTAAGTCATTTTGGCACTATTTCGAGTCAAAATCATAAGCTTCGATTCCCATCACTGGTAGTTTTAAGTATGGTAATGATTTTTACCTTTTTTATTTCCTTTCGACTGGGGGAGTTGTTTACTTAATGGGATCTCGTTCACCAACCAACTCACACATAAACACTTGCATTCACAGACGCATGTACACGTGATAAGTGTGCTTTATTTGTTTGTTTGTGCATCTACTAATGTTTGTTTTTGTTTTATTATTATTATTGTTTTTTGGTTGCCTTTTATTTCTGGTGGTGTTTGTCGGTCGGTATGTCTGTCTCTTAGTTTCCATGCCAAGTGCTGACTAATACTTTCGTACTTAACCCCATGTGGTTATATCCCTTAATTCCATAAGGGTTATGGTTGGATTTCTTATTGTCTGTGACTCTTTTAAATATTCTTTAGTTTTTGCTTTTATAATTTAACTGGAAATTCTTATGAATTCTTGGGAATTAAGGAAAAAATTTATTATTTTATTCAAGTTTTTGTGGGTGTGGGAGTAAGTAAGAGAGATAATGCTTTTACGAGACACATCGAGTGAGGAAGACCCTGTAGAGACGAGTAGTGCCAGTAATAACAAGTGATTAATGTTGCTTTATCTTTAACATTTAATTAAACTAATTTATTTAAGGAAGAGCTTTGTAATAAAACTCAAACGAGTTTAATTGGAAATATCGGGCAAATGCTAACAATAGAGAATTTAGCAATTTGAAGAGTTTATTTTGTAAAATTTAGCTAATAAAATGTGCGAATTTATTTTTAGAACTACTATTAATGCTGTTCAGTAAAATTTTTATAAATTTATAAAAATATATTTGTTGAATTTACAACATATTGCAGGAATTATATACTGTATAAATGTTGCACATAAATAAACACGTTTTCAAACAAAAGTTTTATATTGAAAGTACCAACAGAATTTGTGTAACAGTATTTCTGTGGTCACAAACAATCAATAATCGCTTATGATAAACATCAATTTATTAGTGATTTAATTCTCGTATTCAAATTTTGCAAAAGTTTGTATGTTCATATACGAAATGCCATCACATTCAACAGATCCACCTAAGTCGTTGTGATAACGATGGAAAGCATAGCGGCTTTCGAAAATCACGTTGGTCTGTTCTGCTATATACATTGAAAACTATATTGATGTTGAATTTTATCTTGTTTCTTGGAATATTGATTATGTCTAATTCCTTTTGATTAGAACGTTACAAACCTTATCCTATATAATAATTTTTGTTTTTAAAATATTCTTTTAATATGTATTCTTTAATATATCCTTTTCGATAAACATATAGGTAAATATATTCGTAACAAAACGAGCCATATTTCATTAAAATCAATCCACAACTTTTGATTTTATTCACAATTAACTGAGGTAGCTCAATTGATAATAAATTCAGTAAAGTGCGACTTCGGCTTGTACACGAAGGGGTCCCTACGTATCGTTTTTCGTTTAATTTTAGTTTTTCTTTCGTTGTTTTGGCCATTTTTTGTTTTTGGCGCTTTTTCATTTTGGTAATTTTTTGCTTTTTTTGCGATTTTCTTTTCTTTTTTTTTGCGATTTTCTTTTATTTTTTTTGCAATTTTTTGAGTTTTTTTGCCGATTTTTCTTTAGTTTTGGCGAGTTTTTGGTTTTAGCGTTTTTGTTTTGTTTTGACGTGTTCTTGGAATTTTGGCGACATTTTTAGTTTTAGGCTGAGGCCACACGGGCGTTTTTAAAACGCGGCGTACCTGCTTTTTATATTAAATTTGAACTTTTAAAAAATTGAGAACTTTCAAATATAATATAAAAAGCAGAAACGCCGTGTCTTAAAAACACCCGTGTGGCCTCACTCAGCCTTAGGGTTTTATATTAGTTTTGGCGCTTTTTTCAGTTTTGGCGCTCCTTTTCAGGTTGGAGATTTTTTTCGGTTTTTGATGATTTTTTTCGGTTTTGGCACTTTTTTTTTTTGCAATTTTTTCGGTTTTTCCCGATTTTTTTAAAGTTTTGGTGCTCTTTTGTTTTGCTGGTTTTTTCCATTTTTGTAGATTTTTGTCGTTTTTTGACATTATTTTTTGTTTTAGCGATTTTTTAAAGTCTTAATCCTTTTTTCGTTTTGACGACTTTTTATGGCGTTTTTTAGTTTTCTTACGATATTTTTAGTTTTGGTGATTTTTTGCGTTTTATCGATTTGTTTACTTTTAGAGCTTTTATTCCTTTAAGCGATTTTTTGGCGATTTTTTTAACTTTCTTTTTATTTTGGAATTTTTTAGTTTTATCCTTTTTTTTGCCTCTTTACGGTTTGCCTCTTACGGTTTTCAAGATACAGCGAATTGTCTAAATTACATAGTCTAAATTAAATTAATTTTTATAGTTTTAAATATCAGTGTTAATTGATGTAGTCTATTATACATACTAGACCAATTAACACTAACTTTGAAAACTTAAAGTATATTACATTCGTATTTCAACATGTTTCGTTGCTCGCTTTAGAACACCCTTTAATTCTTAGCTGTCATATATATTTCGTTGTAGTGGCCAAAGTTATACATATGCTGTGAAAAGTTCAGGCCCGTAGCTCTCACTGTTCTGTGACTACAGATAGACAAACGGACAGCGTAGCGAAAATAATAGGGTTCCTTTACACTTTTGATGTACGGAACACTAAAAATGACGATAGCAGACTAACATTTAATTTAATGGTAATCACAATTTGCATCAATTGAATAAAATCAAATGCTGCGGATAGATTTTAACGAAGTATGGCTCGTTTTGTTTGAAGCATATTTACCTATATGCTATCGAAAAAGAAGGTATGTTTGTTGCCAAAACAAAATTGCCACATAGAGAAAACAGATTCGTAGAGACAACCGCCGAATTTGTTGCTAATCGAATTTTGGCAGTTGCACCAACTATTTATTATAGAATTCTTATTGAAAAAGAAGTTTTAATCGGATAGAATGATAATAAAATTAACTACTAGTTAGTTGCAACAAGCGATAAAAAGTAAAGTTAATTTAGAAAGACAATCTTTTTAGTAGCAAATACCAATAATTTGTACTAAAATTCGATTCATAATATTTTATTTGGTTGTGCTTATCATATTCGTTACTTAGCCATGGCAAAAGCATACGATCGGTAGATCTAATCAATTTAAGAATTGTCAGAATCATATCTTTATTACAATTATGTTCTTATGGTAATGAACATGGATTGTTTTTTGGATTCATAGAAAATTGATAGTGTGAGTTGAAATATAGTCTATTAATTAAATTAATATTTTATCGGCCTAACCATTTTCCAACCAATTTTTTTTCTGGGTGCAGCTTAAGTCATCTTTGGGTGTTTCAATAAAATAAAATTTTGTAGAAGTACATTCCTTACTCAGTACATTTTTGCGCTTATAGCAAATGACATACGACTTACATAATTCAATATGTTTTTATTAATATTTTTTGAAATATCATCGTTAGCGAAATAGGGATTTCATGTATGTAAGTATGAAGAGTAGCATAGATAACTCAATTCCTTCATAAGTCGACTTATGCTGTTATTGATTATGTCCACACATTTTATTCTCTATAATTGGTTTTCCTTTAACATGTTATATGCGTCATACACTTTAAAGTGGGCTTGCATGAGCAAATTTTTGGTTGAACAGCCTTTTTTTCAATTTTCCATTCAAGATTTTCATACTTGGATAAGTTTCGATTGTTTTATATCTACAGAATACAACAATCACATCAAATAATTTTTGGGAAACAATAAATAGATGTTTTGTTCGAGCATATACACATACTGATACGTATGTACTCATATCCCCTTTTGAAACAATCAATGTTATCATTGATCAATCAAAATATTTGTATTTGTTTGAAAACGCATCAACGAATAATTGAAAAAAAAAACGAAGAAATCTGTAGATAATCATTGATGGATTTCCAATTGTTATTGTTAAGTGAATATGCACTCACACGAAGTGTTTTATAGTAACATACATAAATTGTATTGTAATTGTGAGTATGTATTATGTATAATTGTGAGGTTTTTTTATTCTTGTATTGTAGTCATGTACGAGTTTGATTTCTATACATTATAAATACATTCAGATACTTTCTTAGCCATATTAAAGGCTTTCATTATATGTATGTATTTATATGTACCCAGCGTTAGAACTTACGAGGCATTCACTAAAGAGGCCTTTTTACAGGCCTTCCAAGACCTGCATTTAAGATCCATAACTAATTATTTTCTGCCTTCTAAGGATAGGCCTTCTAGAAGGCCTCTACACTGGTATCTTTTGGATGGAGTATTCTATTGTTGGATTTTTCGTTTTTTTAATAATTCTCGTATTCTTTTTTCCCAAACATTTTGTATATAAGACTGAAATTTACGTACAAGAGGCATCATACATGGTACAATTATGTCGTTTATGTTGCAGCTACTACATCATGTTTAATTCGTTCCTAATAGCTGCTTTACACTATCTCATAAGCCGTTCGACTTCTGTAGAAAATACAACCCTCATCTAATGAGTTTATTTAAAGTTAAAAAAACAATAACAACACATTATATCAGGGTAGCATTTTGTGCAGAAGTCGAACATCTTGTATAATAGTCTAAAAACAGCTTAATAAATACACGAAATTTAGCCTCTCTCATATGTATGAAAAATTACCTTGGATGAAAAGAAAGAGTTGGAAATAAAAAATCAAGACAATCCAAAATCCTTTTTAAAAATATCCAGATAAAAAAATTTAGCTCCATTTGATTTTTAACGGACCTTCCCAGACAAGGCCTTCTATCAGGCATGACATGTATGACTTGCAAACAGGCCTGCTAAAAAATTCCTTCAATTAGGCCTGCTGAGTAATGGGTCGAGGAAGGCCTTGGTCCTCAATGACATCGCGTGTAAAAAATACATGAATATGCAATGGGAGCGGAAGTACTAGACTGCTAAATAAGGCCTTATATAAGGCCTCTTTACTCCTTCCATTTACCGCTGGTCATGTCTAGATTCTAAATACACGCATACAAACATCCTTAACATTTGTATATAGGTGTTCATATTTTTATTAAAAAGTGCTCTTAAGGTTTTCAATTATATTTTGATGGAGTGCTTTTTGGTTTTTGTTATTTTTCTATGTTTGTTTGTGTTTACCAACAAGGCTTTCCTCATTTCTTTGATGACACTCACTTTTGCTGTCAAAAAAGGGGAGTTTTCTGTCTTGGATTTTCGTTTTCTTTAAAAAATTAGGGAGTGTTTTTATATAAATCTTTCAAATTTCTTTTTATTAAGAATTTTAATATTTCTTAGGAAGAAACATTGTTTTAATTATTTCAAGTGGTAAATGCCACTACAGTTTTTCTTTGGAAAATATTTTTATTTTCACAAAAAGTTAAATTGCTAATTTAGAACAAATGGAAGTATGTATTGCAATTGAAACTTTATTTGAAATATGCACATATCGAGCATTTGCAGCAATAGGGTTATAACTCAAAAAACTTTCAATGCAATTTGCTGTAGTGTACTTTTTTTCCTAAAGAAAACTGTACCGGGAAATGGAATAAAATCGGTCTACGATCTTCAAAGCTCAGAAATATTTTAAATATATTATTTGCCACTTAAAATTCGGTGAAAAGCATGAAATACAATAACACATAGCAGTGCAAAATTTAGTGAAGAACGGCCATTGATGAGTCACAACGTACATATAAAACCAACGTACAGTGGTTCCAATTGGAAAAAAGGGTAATAAATTCCTATCTTTGAAACTTGCGATGCGATTATAAAATGATGTATGTAAAAATCATGGAGGAGGACCTAAGCTTTAAGAATGATGAAACTTATATCCTGTTCGGACGTGGATTTTGAATTGAGACAATTTAATTTTAATTGAGCAATTAAATTTAGTGTTCACACATAGTAAATTAAGCTTACTCAATTAGCATTTGATTTGCCAATGGTGTAATAAGTATACAGGTGACCGCATAAGAGCAGCGAATACAACAATAAAACAAAAACTAGATAATGGCTGTAGAAAAATATACGTGTTTGACGTAGCTTATGCACAAAATTACCAGAGCAAAAAATAATCATCTAACGTTATACTGCCATCTGTACACTTATTACACCATGGGCTTGCCACTGTATACAACTTTTGCTTCTTTCTCACTGAACATACTTCGCAGTAAACATACCTGTCACGAAGGGTTGCATTTCGAACTTTACTCAATTTATGAAACAATTAAGTACTAATTGTTCAATTTATTAATTGAAGCCTTGTATGACAAATTGAGCTCTATTAAGGGCTTAATTGCGTAAATTTCCTAAATTGTGCAATTAAGGCGTATGTCTGAGCAGGGTACTAAATCACCCTTTTGAAACACACGGTAAGCGCCAGGGTGTGAAAGTTGGCTATCTCGGGCATGATACACTTTGTTGGCCTCATAACTTTTACAAGTATTATCCGATTTCAATGAATTTAAACTTGTTGTAAAGCTTATTGAGGGACAAAGAAAATGCACTTTGTTTTATTAAGATATCTGTGCCTAATATTTTCAGAGATAATTTGGCTTTGAATTTTTAAATTTTGGTTTTTGGTCGCTACGTTATTCATGATTTGGTAAATATCTCCGGTAATAGCATAGCCAAAATTGTCAAGAAAATGTTTTATGATTTTTAAAAAAATTCTTGATAATATGGAGAAGAAATTTTCAAGTTGTCAAGTCATGTAGCCGTGAAAAAAATTAAGGTCAAAACGTTGAACAAAAATAGAGCTTAGTTTTGAACGTTTTTCTTAAACATTTTCAAAACTAAAATTTTTTACTTTTAAATATTTCAAAAGAACAGAATTCAAAAGCGACTGCAGTTGAAATCTTAAATCGATTAATGCATGCACGTCACATTCAGCATCAGACGAAGTCTTTTTTATGAAAATTATAAATGAAAATTAAATACGAGAGTTATTAATTAGTCTAACGCAAACAAGTATATCTGCAGATGATAGATAAGTTCAAATACAACATCACTAATTTAACTTTCAATCTAGATTTTTCAACTAATTTATCTGCCAAACGATCAAATATCCATACAACAACAATAAAACTTCAATTGAGTAAAACTTACAAGCGAAAAATCATAATAGACACATCAAAGATAATAAAGAAATTTTTAAATTTCAACAAAAGACTGCATCATGATTGACTTGGGTCAAAATAATTTAAAAGTAGGAAAACTATAGAGCCATCAATATAAATGCAAATTATGTAATAATTTTTATGGAGTTCCTGCTTATTTTTTATGCCCAACAGAGAGAAAGTCATACATGAATTCCAGGTATTCTAGAGACAATTAATTGCTGTGTTTCTTTTATATGTTAAACAATTTTTTTATTATGTCAGTCTTACTGTTTAGTAATAAAACGCAAAGAAAAAAAAATAGTTAAATAAAAGTTATTAAAAACAATTTGCAATTAAAGTTCGTTAAATTTTTCCGTGTAGAGTTTGTATGTTTTTGTGTTTATTTTTCTGATTTTGTGGCTCTCGATAACGATTATAACGTTTTTGTTTTTATTATTTTGCATAAATAAAATTTATTATTTAGTTTTTGTTTTTGTCAAAGTACTACGTGTTTGAAACAAAGTTCAAAGCTTTATTTTATTCGTAGGAAAATAACAAAACACTTGGTGGATAGTGGCTGGTCGGTCTTTTGGCTGAGTTAGTCGTTTGCGGTTTAGTCATTGTCGTGCAGTTTTTGTTTGACTTGAGAATATTCATTGCATTCATTAGCTTCGATAAGCAAAAACAAGCAGTAGCTGCATACTGTTTATGGATACAGAACTAGAAAGACAAACAAATAAACTTACAATAAAATACAGAAAAAGACATTGGTTTCAACAATATTAAACTGAGTACTAAGCTAACGGCGGGATATTAAGAAAGTATTTATTTCTTAAGAACTGAATAAAAAATTTGGATCCTTTAAATTAATTTAGTTTCTGCTTTTCAATTCATAATAACACATTTCTTCAATTCACAGCCTGCTATAGGTGTTGTAGTTCGTATCAAATGTTGTTGGTAATTTCTACATAAACATGTTTCTATACAAATGTTTATGTGAAAATTTCCAACAACATTTAGACGATCTAAAACACATGCAACAGGTTTGAGTTCTAGATGTAAGTAATTTTATTACAGAAAAACTATCCAAACGTCATTAAAAATCCCTTTAAAAAAACAGACCGCACATTTATAATGCTATATTAATTATGTAATGTAATATAATGTAATTATGGCCAATTCACATCATCTTGTATGTGTTGTAAATTGCAAAAATATTGTTGGTAATTTCCACATAAACCATACATTTAACTTTTTCATTGGCATTGCATTTTCATTGGCATTGAATTTTCATTGGCATTATTTTGAGTAGTTATTTATATTGAAAAAAATTTCAACTACCAATAAATGCCAATGCTTTTATTTTAATTATAACTGTTTAACTAATTGTAATGAAAAAACAATGAAACCTATCAACTACAAATTATAATTGAAGAAAAAATAACTGTTCATATAAATACAAATACATATGTTGAATAAGAAAAAAATATGACTTTTGTGAGCAATTCCTCATATGTTAGTGTGCTATTTGAAAAATAAATGAGAACAAATATTACAAAAGTAAAATAATATTTGGTATGGTAATGCAAAATTATGTAAAATAAATCAACGGATTCTACCTGCTATTTTCGTGATAGAAGTGATTTTTCCAGATTATTTTGGGTTTTATTAGAGTTTTACCGATTTTTAATTAATTTCAGACTTTTCATCTTTTCGATACTATAAAGTTTTTGCGAATTTTCGTAATTTTCGCGAATTTTTCTGAGTTTTTGGCATTCATTACAATTTCAGCTATTTTTAAGCAATACTAGGCCTTGTTTGCAATACTGCAATTTTTCGGGAATTTTCGGTATTTTCGCGATAAAAGTGAATTTCTCGCCAGTTCTTGGCTTTTAACAGTTTTACGGAGCAGTAAGACTGCTATTTTCTGGATGTTAGCCAGTTTTTGCAAATTTTCGCTGCTTTTTCCAAGGTTTATAATTTTTTTTATAGCGATTTTTAATAAATTTTAAGGCTTTTCTTTCAATTATAGAATTTTTCACGAATTTTCGCTTTTTTCGAATTATGCATATACATGTACGAATTGTATATATGTATCAGATTTTTTTTATATTTTTAGTGTGTTCTAGTTGTTCGTTTATGCCAGACCATTTTTCAGAGTTTTTTCGGGTTTTCATTTTGTACTTCATTTCGAATCGAGATTTTCAGAATCACTCAAAATCGGGCCATGTTTAATTTACAAAATCATCCAGAATTGTAACTGTTGTTTATATGCACATATATCCTTTTGCATATGATTTTGCATATTGATAATGCTTAAAGAAATTCTAAGCATTAGTTAATGATAATAATTTTGTTTTTTAAATATTTAGTAATGAAACCTTTTCATTAAAAAGCATTATAATTGTTTAACATAATGGTATTGTCAAAAATTTAATTAACATTATTTATTATTCAGTGCTATTCAAATCGACAACTAATTAGTCAGTTTAATAAACTACTCCCATGTATGACATAAGCATTTGTTTAAGAACATGTTTATGTGGAAATTACTTATAACATTTATACGTTGTACAACACCTACAACAGGCTGTAAATTGACTTTCCTATACTGAAATTAAAATAAAAAACGGTAAAATACAACAAAATACCTTCAAATACGCTAATTCAATTTATTGAGCTCTCTTCACTTTTAGTCTTATGCCTTTTCTACAACAACAGCAATTCAAAGATGAGAACAAATGTTGTATAGGTATTCCATTTGCAAAAGCACAATCTACAAACACATGTGCTTTTTTTTTGTTTTTTAACTTAAGTTTAAATTTAAGCTAATAGATGCATGTGTACTATGTGCGCATATATTAGTAGGAATTTTAAACGCTTATAGCTCCGAAAATAATGCACCGATTTTTAAAAAAAATATATAAATTGTGCACAGCTGTCAATAAATATCTTTAAAATAAAAAAATTGCACTGAAAAAAATAGTCTCGCCTATAAATTATATAGATAATCTCAATTATTTTAAGGCCGTCAGATCAGGTTTCTATGTAGTTAACAAAAATTTTAAATGCTTTATTTATATCGAATTCATGATTAAAAAGTCATTGAAAACAAACATTTTTGGAAAGTTTAATTGTACGAAGGCTTGCCTTTAACATTTGTAAGACTTATTGAACCAAAAAGCTTGGCATGAGTATTATTAGTAAGGTCCATGAAACGAATGATAATGTTTTAATTGCCTTAAATTTATTTTATAATTGTTATGTAATTGAAACACATAGATACATGTATATATTATGTATGGTGGACCTCTGTTTTGTTAAGAAATAACAAAAAAATCAAATTCTCGATTCTCTTAAAGTTTACATAAATTCCATTTTAACCCTTTAATTAAGCTCCTTTTATGTGTGTATTATCACACATTGAGATCAATTACAGGTTTCTCCATTTAATGCCATGCTTCTGGTACCAACAACCAACATCCCGGCTTTTACAACAGCAATAGCCCAAACAAAAGCCGACTAAAGCATTTTGTGGTGAATCATACAAATGCATATAGACAATAAGCATAGGAAGTGACAATAAAAAACTATTGTGTCTCCCTTTTTTCAGAATTTAAGTGCAAAAAAAAAATAAAAAATACGTTACAAATGGCTAAACAATTTAAATGGAAAAATTTTTAAATAAAACTAAAAACTAAATAAATATCCAGGTGAATAAACCTCAATGAAATAGGTATGAAAAAGTCAAAACCGTAAAATCAATGATACAGCAACAAACTGTTAATGAACATGCTTTTGCAACACGCAACATGTTTGAGACTATTATTTATTTGAAAAAAACCTGTTACCTTTGTTAAAAACTCTTGTAACATAGTTAATAAATCTAAAATTTTTTTTTAACTAAATAAGTTTGTGGAGCAACACAATTACATTTAAACACTCTTGATTACATTATTTTATTAAGATAAATATCTCTCAAGGAAATTGTGTAACAAACAATAGATGGATACGAGTATATCAGACTGTCATTAGTTCACACACTGCTAGACAAGTTACAATAAATCCCAGAATGAAAAAATAATAGACAAAAAAAATCATGTCAACTCTTAGTTGGTTGGTTGGTTGTCTGTCTATATTTAAGGTCTTGGTTAGTGGGTGAAAGATTTTGTAAAACCGGAGTTAAAGCGAAGGGCGCATAGTGTAAAAGTATGTAAGTATTTTTTTAGGGAAAGGTTCTTAAAATTTATATGTACAAATTGTCATTACAGCTAATGAGATAAAATGTAAAATCGCCACCTTAACAATTAACTCTGGAAAAAATCTGAAGTACTTATGAGTATGTTCAAAGAATATACTAAATAAGAAATATTGCTAAGACTGCGTTGCTTTAACATTAAAGCTATAGTTAAATTTTTGCCTTTTAAAATAAAAACGGTTTCGTTGGTTTCTTTCAAACAAACAAGGACTCTTAAATTGCAAACACACACACACATATACTCATGAGCAGTTATAAATTATTTATTTATTTATACAACAACACATACACCGGAAATAAACATTGTAGTTCCTACCGAGAACAGTTAAACTGTTTAGCTCTGTCTTCAACAAACGGCGACATTTACTATGCGGCATACCGAGAGGAGAAATTCTTCAAAAGCAAACCACTTAAGAGACCAGAAAGAAGTATGTATCACAACGTGTAAACAAGAACAGCTGAAATTTAGACAAACTATTACATCGAACTACTGAAAAGCCGCGCAATAACTGAACCGCTATTCTTTTTGAGTACCGCCCACTCCGTGAGAACGGCAACTCGACACTGTGTACGAACCTGGCGGAATTTGTTGAGACTATAAAAACATTAAAAGCCAATAAAGCCCCAAGCAATGGCAATATACGTGCTCAACATTTTAAATTATCACCCAAAATCAGCGCACAGTTGTTCTCAATATTATCCAAAAATCCTAGAATTCTGATCACCAGTCCGCTGACCTTAAAGAAGGAGTCATTATTAAAGTGCCGAAGAAAGGGGATATCCCCAAATACCGAAACTGGAAGATCTCGTGTTGACCAAGCAAAGAGCCTAAAAATAATCATCGAACAATCCATAGCATTACGAAGGCTGGGAGGGGTTGTAAAAAAATTCCGAAAATAGGGTTATCTAATATGTGAATAGCCCCTTAGATAGGGCTGTCTATTATCACCTCTGTTATTTAATACATATCGTTGTTGACGTCATTATGGCAAGAGAGGCATAAACTGGGGATGGCAGGGATGCGTAGAAGATCTCGATTACGCAGACGATATCTGTCTTCTTGCTCACAGATATTCTAAGATGCAACACAAATTCCGTACTAAGGAGGAAATGTCCATAAGAGTGGGACTAGAAATTAATGTGAGAAAGATCAAAACGATTTGAATAAATGCATCAATCACACAGCCATTCCTTCTACATCACCAAACCTAGAAGATGTAAACTTTTTTCTTTATTTGAGTTGCACTATTACAACAATCGGCAGCTAATCCCAGGACGTGAAATCCAGCGTCCAAGTGTTTGTCGTCGTAAAATCCTGGCACGAAAGAATAACGGACATTAATCTTTGGCATACCACCTACCAAATACACATCTAGACAGAGATATGCTGATGAAAATAGCGCTGGATTGGCCATACAATAAGAAAGCCACCTGGTGACATTAGCACAATGGCCATCGATCGGAATCCTCAGGGTGAACAACGTGTTGGAAGACCTGCTCATTACGGTAATGACTATTTCTTTGGTGACATCCTCCAGCTCCAAAATAATTTAGGGGATGGAAAATAAGTAAAAACAGCGATCTCACTTTTTCGCGATTGTGCAAAAAGATCATGCACCAAATGCATTGCAGTTTTATATACACATTACCCGCCACTTTGAATAAAAAAATAATTTTAAAATATGTCTTCTTTAATAAAAAAAAAACTTATATACAAAACTTGAATGCATTTGGTGCGTGAACTTTTTTCACGATTGCGAAAAAGTGAGATCGCAGTTCTTACTATTTTTCCGTGCCCTACACGAATTGGAACTGGAGCTTGCATATTTCCAAAAAATGAAAAAAGTCATCACCCTAGAGTTCATACTTGGAGGAGACAGTTGGATACAGAAGTAAGAATTAAAGCATACCGCAAATGAAGGAGATGACTGGAATAACTTTGTTGTGGCCCTATATTCCTTATAGGAATCGCAGGATATAATATAATATATCCAGGAAGTAAAAAAAAACGACTAGATATTTTGCGGTTGGGTAAAGCAATTTTACACATGGTTGCGGAATGGTTGCGACAACAATACTATTTTCTTTGGAATAATGTTTTGTTGTGAAAACCCCGTTATTGCTGTTTTAAAATATTCACAAATTAACTTATAGTAATTTTAAAGAAGAATAATAACAAAGACCTGCACTTGTTGAACCACTGAATCGAAACCACAACCTCCACACTTACCATATGATGGTTATTACTGTTAAATTATACCGCAACATTATAATATTTAGAATAGATTTGTTGTGATAATAATATTATTTGACTAGAAATGAGTATTGTAATCAAAGTAGAGTAACTTCGGGTAATGTGGACTAGCGTTTTGCATTAAAAATGTTCGCGGGTAATGTGGAGTACAACCCCACTCACATTGGCATTATTTTCATATACTCAGCTATTAAAAAAATCTCGAGGGAAAAGAATTTTAGGTGGTCAATATTAGACGAACTTGGGTGAAAGTTTTAAAAATTAGTTAATCTAAATGAATTTAAATAGTCAACAACTAAATGTCTTATACAGCAAAAAAAGTCGACGACGACAGGCATTTACTTGAAACACTACACTGAAAAACTCACACATCAAACATTGACAAAAGCAAATGAGTATTTCTCATTTCAAACAAACCGTAAAATGTACTACAAATTAGTGTTGTAATAATAACATCAATAGTTTCTGAAAAAAGGCACTGGTCCACATTAGACGCATAGTCCACAATACCCGAAGTTACACTATTTTGCTCTTATGATTGCCACAACCATGTTTTTCTTTGTGTGTATACTAGACAAAGTTAAAAATATGATGATCATATAAATAAAAAATGTAGGATAAAAATGGGTAGGATATTTTTGGAGGACTTTTCCCATTTCCTTACAGAAAAAACTAAAGTTCGTATTCTATTACTGAATTTATAACTTCAAATATTTACGGAAATAGGACCTAGAACAAAATTCGTAAAGTTAAAAACTAAAATTCTTAATTATTTAATAAAAAAAACTAATTTTTTTCTATCAAAATATTGTACTGGAATATTTGAAAATTAAGCAAAAAAAAAAAATTAAAAACAAATTCAAACTCATGTGTGTTAAAATAAAAATGTATTATAATTTTTTCTGTGCACTTGCTAAAAAAACTGGGTATTTTTTCTTTGCTCAATTCGTCACTCTGGATTGTGGAAGGAAGCTGTACCGAAATACTAAATTGGCTTGAATACAAACAAACGAATACAAAATGATAGCCCTTGTTTAACTTTTAAAGCTCTGTATTGATGTTAACAGCTTCCAGAAACATTAGTCGTTTGTTTGTTTGCTGGTTAAAACTTGTTCATTTTTTAAACAAGTTCATAATAAATTTAAAGTAAAATGTAAAAAGCCGTTATAAATCTAAGTTGACGGACCTAAAAAAAATTAACAAAAGCTAAATTGTATTTAAACGCTTTTATTTCATTTCCTTTACAATTATTTGTTATTTTCTGTCAATTATATTTTTTATTACATTTTTTTTTAAATAGTGAAACAATAAACATTGCTATGAATAAGTAAAAAGCTATATATATAGAATTTTAAAAAATAAGACAAAGAAAATAGTTTTTTTGTAACTACAAATCAATAATATTGATTTTAATAGTTGCCATAATTGTATAATTGTGTAACAAGACTAAGAAATTATTGTCCCAAAGTTCATAACTACTAAGAAAGGAATTGTTTTTTAACTTTATATATTTTTTTACATGTTAATGTTTGGCAAAAAAAAAAAAACATACATTTTCTTTTTAAAAGATACAACAACTTGGTGGGTAAAACATGTCATGGCCAAATATACTGAATGTGAATTGCGGCAAAAGAAATCTGTAATTACATTTGCTATAGTAAAAATGTATAATAAATATGAGAAGATGGCACACGTGTTGTAGTCAAAAACATTTTCATTATTGTTACATTTTCATTTTAAATATTACTACATAACAAATAGTTCGCTTTACATTTCAAAATTATAGTCACATTTGTTTGCTATGCTATTTTCTTAATGACTTTATTTTCTATTCATTATTGTTAAATTTCAAATAATGAAATATGAGTTCAACACGTTTTTTGTCTTAAATTTTAAAGCACGTCCGCAATAATGCAGGGTTGTTAGAAACAAAGTTATTTGTTAGTGTTTATACTTTTTAAATTCACTATAGGGTAATACACATTGATTTATAGATGGGATTGTTAACCATTTTTTAACCAAAAAAAGGGTGTCTAACTTTTAAACTGTTATTTGTTACAGTTCCAAGGGTTGTTTGCTAACCCTCCTTTTTTTGGCGAAATAAAAGACTTACAATTGAAATGTAATTTACCAAAAAAGTTTACAATAGTTTTAAATTCGTGGTATCATACGTCTAAACTAAATTTGATTTGACAATTTTTCACCAAATTATACTACACAGGTCAACAAAAACTCTTTTGTTATGTAACTTTTTGAAGTCAATTTTGATACATGTGATAATGAACTTCATAGTTTGATTGATTTAATTCTTTTTTTTAGCGTCCGATTGAAAAAGATTGTATGTCCTTATATGCCTTTAAGGTTCTAAAAAATCCTGTTTGTCTCTTATAGTTAGTGAGGTCTACTTATCACAAAGGCACCTAATTAACGAACCCAAATGAGTCACTTCTTGTGTCGTGACCGCCCTCCTAACCTAAGGTCTTCTTATTTAAAAACTAAAATCTCAAAAACTTTCAAAACCTTGGTACACTATTTTCAATATATGTAACTTATCCAAATAACAACCGATTGTCACAATTGCTTCGTTGTTAGCTAAGCAACAAATTTTCAAATTGTTTAAAAAAGTTTTATGGAATTATTCCTTCTGAGTTGGAAAATATACAATTTTCAATTTGAAATAAAAAATAAATTGAATTTTCGCACTAAAAAGCACCACTTTTCTTTTCTCCATAAAACATTTATCTTGAGCAGGGCTGCCAGTAGTTGAGACTTATCCCCAAACGTGGGGATTTTACAAGTACTTTGGGGACAAAAAATTTTGTTTGGGGAGAGGGGATTTTTCTGGGGATATTTAAAATTATCGTGGGGATCTTTTGGGGATTTTTTGTCGACAATTGCATACAATTAAAGCTGACAATAGCGATTGTTTCATTATCATTGGTTCCAACTTTTTTGAAGTAAAACTCTTTAATTTTGTGCCAACAATTGCTAAAATAATATTCAAGCTATTATTAAAAGCTGTTTCAGACTAATATACAAGCTGATCGACTTCTGCATAAAATGAAGCCCCGATATTATGTGTTGTTATTGCTTTTTTAAAACTTTTCATAAGCTCATTAGATCAGGGTTGCATTTTCTACAGAAGTTGAACGGCTTGTGAGATAGTGTAAAACCGCTATAACGGATTCTTCAGGGTTATTGGCAGGCCACTTCCGAAAAGTTACGCTAAGGATGCAAGCAATTGAACTGTAAAATTCTTAAATCCTTTCTTTTAAATCTTTATACATAAAATCGTTTGTGTGTTTGTTAGTAACTATAAGATCTGCCGAGCTGTAACTTTTAATACAGGTTTGAGTCAGTGCACTTTTGACCAAATTGGGTAAAAAGCAAAGGGTGGTAGTCACGAAAAATTTTTACATATAAGAAGTAGTTTATTTTCACTAATTGTGATAGCAAATCTATATGAATTTTGGCCTCAACAATTTCATTGAAAAAAATGTGTTTTTCAGTGAACAAATTGTTTAAATCTATAAAATAATTTGTCTAAAAATATTTACAAATTGTAGAGAAAACAATTTACTAAATCAAACAAAAATATTTACTGGATTTTCTGAAAAATATCAAACAATATTTCTGTCTGAATTTAATAAACAATTAGTCTAAAAATGCTAACAATTGTTAAGCAAAATATTTTACTTAATCAAACAAAAATACAAACAAAATTTTTGTCTGCGTCATCATCATCATCCATTAAGCATTTATGAGATTTCACTTTGTTAAATGTGTTCAAGTCTGAATGTTTATCTAAATACTCTAAAAAAATGAATGCGAATTAACGCAACGATATTAACTAATCGATTCAGTCAAAACTCTTTTGTAAACAAACTTGGTACAATTGCATTCCTCTTGCTATGATTGTTGTTGTTGTTATTTGTGTGTATGTCGTCATAGGGGTGGTTTTTTACAACACAGTGTTTATTGTTGTTTGTGGTGTTTTCCTTTAATTTAGTTTTAGACAACATTTTTTGGTGATAAGTTTTTCTGTGTAAATTTTGTACAGTAGCTCTGCCGGCGCCATGTTCATCTCATGTTCAAGTCGATGGTTCGTGAAGACGTAGGGTAAGTACTCGAAAACCGATGGTTTTCAACTGGATATTTAACTAGTGAGCTGTACCTGTCGTGATTGGCAGTGAGGTCTAATCGGACAAGAACTCTGATAATGAGATCGTGGTTGGTTTCGAAACATTATGATGTTACGAGTAGTTCAACCTTCCGTACAGTCAAAAATTATCTTTGGCTTTTTAATTGTTACGTGCCTTAGAATTTATTTCTAATAAACATATTTATGGTGACTACCTTTAGCAGCTTTGAGTCTTGAGAAAAAAATCCAAGGTTTTGTAACGTATTTTTTAGTTTGTCAATCTCACTTAATCTTTAAAATGGATGATGATTTCATTAACATTATTTATTTAAACCATAAATTAATTTTATCGATTCCTAGATTTTGTTCCTATTTTATGTATATTGTTTCTAATAATAATAAATTAATTCGTTTAATGAATTTGTAAGACGTCTATTACAAGATCGTCCAGTAAGATTTTTACCATAGATTTGAAACTTCAAGTTCATTGGTATTTTTATAATCATTTGTGTCGCATTATTAGATTAAAGTTGTATTTTCTATCCGTATGATGAGAAAACCTTTAGGCAATATGAGTGCCTAAGCGCCTTTTAATCTTTCTTATAGTTTTAACATGTATGTTTTGTAATTATGTATGTTTTTATCTATGAATAATTCAAGATTAATCTGATAATTTGTATTCAATTCTTTTAACTTAAAAAAAATAATAATTTATTAAACATGACCTTCAACATCACACAACTAACTCATCGATTCATGTATCATTTATAGTACATCACATGAGCTCAAATTTTTTTCCTTTTAAATTAGTAAGATTTTATTTTTTTTTTTTTGCTTTTCCATTCGCCTTTAATTTCTCTACTAAACAATACATTTTATTATAAAAAAGAGGAGAAAAATAGTCAAATGGTAGCATTTTTCTTTGTTCTTTTGTTGTTGTAAAAATAAACAAAGTTATTATCTTTTTGTAAGCAACATTGCAACAACACGACTGACTACTAAAATTTTTTATATAAAAAAGGAAAATATAAAGAAAAGTATGAAAAAAAACTTATATAAAAAAGCATGAAGAAGGGCTGTTGTTCTTAATCACTTTCGAACACTTTAATACAAGAGAGAGGACTTTATGCCTAAACAGAATAGAATCGAAAACAGACGGATGGACGCACAAACAATCAAACAGACCAAAGCATTGAGTTTATGGGTAAACATATTCGTATTAAACAACTTGTGCCAGAATTATCTGTATAAAAAAGATCTTAAATTTCATTAAAATCTTGGAAACATCCAGCTGTAGATGTTTATGTAGAGAGATACAAAAGTTTTATATGAGAAGTTTTTTTTTTGTACTACATACAAAGTAAAGGAATTGGTTTTCTTGCATCATTTATGTATTCAAGAGTTTATCAATTAAGTAATTATACATGCATATTTAAAATGTAGCAAATAAGATGCTTAAGAAGACGACATAAAATAATCCCTACACTCGTCTTTGGATTGATGACATCCTGTCGTCGGAATTGTGACATCAATGTTATGACAACTATTATCAATCAATACGGCGAATTCGTATTCTAAAAGAAATTTGATAGTCAGCCATGTCACAAAATACCATTCCTATGGGAAGTGGTTCCAATTCGGTAAGCTGCTTCTTCAGAAAACGAAAAACTAAAATTTTCTTCGTAATCAATTCACTTTTAAATTTCAAAGTGGAATTGAAAAACACTTTTGTACTGACTTCATTTGCAGTAAATACTAAAAAACTTGCATACTTATAGGAGCGTCAAATAAATATTTGGTCATGAGCTTTCCATGTTTATAAACAGCTCAATGTGAGCTTTGTATATAAAAACAAGAGTAAACAAACGCCTCAAGGTATAAAAACTTTATCATTGTAAAAACGAAATACAAAATAAACGTAATATAAAGCACCAAAAATGTACATGGTCGGAATGACAACTACGGAATCAAAACCAATCCGAACGGAATCTGTGACACGGCTGAGCGAGCTTACGATTTTTAACCGACTTCAAAAAAAGGAAAACGTTATCAATTCATCATGTATTTTTTATTCTGAGGGAAGAATTCCCCTATTCATAAACGGATTTGTGATTTTTGTCTTTATTTAAAAGGATGTACTTTCGAATTGGTTCTAATTGGTTGAAAAGTGGGCTACGTCACGCCCATCGAAAGTACAGTGAAACTTCGATATAACGAATTCCAAGGAGATCCAAAAATACTTCGTTATAGCTATTGCTTCGCTATAAATACAATCAGCAAAGCCTTGATGTAACGAAATTTTAAGAAATACAAGAAAAAAGAAATCGTTATAACTATAGTTTTCTTTATTTTAAATTTTATTCTTACTTCGTTGTATAGAGGCTCTTGTACGAGTACTTCGTTGTATAGAGGCTTTACAAATGCGCTTGTAAATACATTTAGACTTCGCTGTTTTATAACGAGACTTTACCATTTAGGATTTATTCTGATTTTGTTATATTGAGGCATTTGAATGAATATTTCGCTATATAGAGGCTTTTTTGCTCAGAATTTGTTCGTTATAGCTATAGTGTATTTTTGTATGGAAAACTTTGCAGTAAAGAGGTTTTCCCAATTGACTCAATAAAACATACTTTACACTGAGTTTTTCTTTATATCGAAGTTTCACTGTAAATATGTATCCTTTTTCAAGTACTTCTACTCAAGCGATTCTTATGAAACTTTGCACACATATATATTAAGCTCTCATTTCAATACTACATTAGGATAAAAAATGGACTGTGCCACTACCAGTCAAGGTAAATATTATATTTCAACAACTAATACTAAACCGATTCTTATGAGACTTTGCGCACATATTTAGTTATCGTGGTTAGAAAAGTGGGTAGTGCACACACATTAAGCTCCCACGGCAATAGAACACTGTGATTAGAAAAGTGGACAGTTCCACGCGCATGCAGAGTATAGACAAACCGAGCCTTATGTAACTTCGCACACACAATTATTTCTCGTGAAAATACATCATTATGGTCAGAAAAGTAGGTAGTGCCGCGCACGCTTTTAGTCGGTTTTTGACAAATATTTTATCTGATTCAGTAAATTATTTTGTCTGAATTAAAAAATTTTTTTTTATTTGACCGAATTCATTATAATGAAATTTAATATTTTCTTGGTGCCCATAAACGTTGCATATATTTTTATACTTAATATAGAGTATTTTTCCAATATAAAAACATTAAGATTCTTTCAAACCAAACCGAAGACGAAAAGAAAACTGGCTGCGTTATTAAATAAACAATAACAATGTTTAAAGCATAAAAAATAAACGAACAGATAATGAAAATGATGTTGCTGCTGATGATGATAATGACGCTGACGCTGACGTTGATGTTTAAGTATAAAAATTTTTCATCTTTTATTCTGTTTGTTATCTAAATGTTTAAATAAATATTGAATAAAAAATCAATTTTTATTTCTCTTATATGGTCAATGACTTTAAGACATCGATCGATGTTTCTTTTAAACATTTCTTTACTTTCTTCCAAACAAATGAACCCTTTAAATAAACGAAACTTCAAATAAACATAAACAAATTCTTATTTATTCAATAAACGAAATCAATGTGGTTTTTCTTCTGAATGACGCCATACGAAATCTAAATTTATGAAGAGTGTAAATTTTGTATCTTTAAAAACGGTAGCCCAGACCCCCACTTCAAATCAGTTTGTTAATGGTTGTGAAAATTGTATTGCCTTAATAAATATAGATATTTAGCTGTTTTAAAATGTTAATTTTGTTTGTGAACTCAATTAGAACGTTAAATAGCCAGTCTTGGACAGTCTTAGACAGACAATCTTACTTTCTAAGTCAATGGAGCATAGCGCGGTGGTGCTTTTACATAAATATTAAATTTATTTCAACAAATTCAATATATTTTGTAATAAATTTCTCAAGGTATGTTAACTAATTTTTATGCTCTGACAATGACGGTCTAATTGGCTGGTTTTATATTTCCTGTCGTATAATGGAAATTTTGTTTTAAGTATCTTAAATATTTTGTAATTCTTCATGATATTTGAGAAAGAAAGAAAAAAAATATAAAAAATAATTATGCTTCTGCTCAAATTTAAGGACTGTTGGGTTTGAAGCTATTTCTAACTTCCCAAAAATTTTGATAAAAGTTTCTAGCTCAACCTTCAATAGATTACAATGTATATTTAAGGAAACATTTACTGCCTTTTTAATAATACTTATTAAAGGTTTGTGAAACAAAATTTGTATAGAAATCTGAAAAACCTTTTGTAAACATTTGATAATTTATTATGAATAAGGCCCATAAAATTTTACCGGCACTCAGAATATTAATTAAGAAAGCTCTTTGCAAAGTAATACTAAATAATAAACACATAAAAGTTACTTTCGGTAATAAATGAATTTTTGGTTTAAAAAAAATTTACAACGAAAATACCTTTTAAGTGTCTGGATGTATTCAACATTTATTCTTAGATTTTCTTACTATGTTCATAGGAAACCTGTCCTTAAGGAAAGTTGTTAAAATTTTAAGTTTTTGGAGTTTACATTATTTTTGAGTTTTTAGTTTTTTTTTTAATTTGTGAATAACTCCGAAAGCGTTGACCAAGCTAATTTTGTGAAGGATATTTTGTCCTTTTGCTGATTGCGATCAGGCATACCGTTCTCGATGTACCTAGTGGAAATATTAATCATGCACATTTAAAAAAAAATCTGTACGTGATAGAAAAAAAACTAAAAACGGATTTTGGTTTGGCGCATTAAACTCTTTATATTCCACAAATTTTAAATTATATATTTAGTCGAACTATATGGGCTTTAATCCAAAGAAATTTTATTATTCAGGTTTAAGTTCATTCAATTAAATTTTACAATTAAATTATTTTTATTGAGAAAGGATTTTTCAAAGCATATAATAATAATTGGAACTTAATTATTAGCACAAGAGGCACGTAGCATTAAAATATTTTTGATAGTTTCCGAGTAATATAAAGAAATTCAAACACATGTAAGCCCCTAAAACATATGCCCATAATTTACCACCTAGATTAAGTTATCTAATGGGTAATTTACACCTTAGATATCTATTTGTTGAAATTACGGGCATTAGTGAAGCAATGATTCTCAAACTGAGAATGAGAAAAGGAAAAAGCACAAGTAGTGGTTGTCTAAGACAGCAACCAAATAATGGTGAATTTCTAAAACTATAAAAAAGCGTAAGTAAAATAAGAATCTGCTTAATGCAAATTGGTTAAAAGTTTGATATTTATCTGCTTGTCTTTATGGGCCGTGCTTGCCTAGAGAGTAAAAAGGACCTGGAGAGTAAAAAGTCGCGGTTGTTCCCGCAAATATCATGATGTGAAGTTCGACCCTTACAAAAGCCAAGAATTTGTCTTTTCAGTTATTATTAAATGCTTTGAAAATTTTTTTCTCAATAAAAATAATTTAATTAAATTACTTATTAATTTATTGACCTTTTTATTATAAATGTTGAAATTTTCTTTTGGCTTAAGGTCCTTTTTATTTTTTTTAATAAATCAAAAAACTGTTATTTTGGTTTATTTATTAATAAATTCTTTATTTATCCGATATTTCGGCCAACTTTGTTGGTCATCTTCAGGGATATATGTATATTAACTAAAAAACAATTGTTATACTAGTAATAAATATAAATTTTTAAAAAACAATAACAAACAAATGTATTTACATATTTATATAGTGCAGTGTTGGTTCAACAAATAATTTAATTGTAAAACTAAGTTGAAAGAATTCTGGCGTTCCAGTTAATTTTAGAGATTTTTTGTCTTCAAAAACTTATAATAAAATTTTATGAGAAATTTTTTGTAGGAGATTTCAGCCCGCTATATCGCAGTCGAAGGAGAGTTTTTTTTTGCCCTTTTTAAGAAAGGGACAAAAAAGACCCATACAGCGAAGCGCTAGAGTGCTAAAATCTTGCGTGAAATTATTTCTAGTGCAGTTTTACATAAAAGTGCTGCACGTACCTAATAACTTAAACGTAAGATTCACACGATATATTATACCGATTCTCTATAACAATGAGCAAAAGGTGGGTGGCATTTGAACTTATGGAGACTCCACGGTAAATTTTTACAGCATAATGAGGATACCCTAGGTATTCTCATAAAAATATTTTTATTAAATATTTTTTTGCAAAGATCAGACGATTTCCTATAAGAATCACTTGTCTTAATTTTCTTCTAGTTCGAAACAATAATTTAAAAAAATAAAATTTCAAAAACGGCAACACTGTCCACCCCATAACTTCACAAATAAACATAATAAAAAATATATATATTTGCATACACAATCATATCTACTGGAACTATAGTTGTGCCAAATATCAGGGAATTTCGGCAAAAAATTTTTTTTGGGTTGTCCGCTCCAAAAATAATGCCTCATATTTGAATTCAGTGTCCCAAATTACCTACGAAACCTACTCTTAGTAGTCGTAATATATTGCAAAAACTTATAGAGCTCCCTCATATCATGACCAAAAGAAGCTTATACAAAATACCTGTTGTAGACCTATAAGCCTATTTCCAACCATATCAGATTTCATGGTGGCTAAGTGGAATAGTCAGAATCCGGTTCGAAAGACCATCACCATGCTGGAATCGCTAATAACAATTGTAAACTCTTTTCATTTGAGCTTTTCATATGTTTACATGTTCATATATATTTAAGTATAAAATCAAACCAAAAAAGTTTGACTTAAGTAGAACAAAAAATCAGAAAAATCGGAATGAAGAAAAATAAACCAACGGTAACACTGGAAAAATGCAATTTAATTAATATTTCAATTCTCGTATTAAATTTTAACGAAAAAGTTGTATACATAAAAATTTAAATCACATTCAACAGAGCCACCTGACAAGTGGTGATAAGCAAACTACACATGAGCACTGATGATGGAAGTATAGCGGCTTCCGAAAGTAGCGCTGCTATGTTCTCCTGGTACGTTGAAAAATTAAGTTGATTTTAACTTTTCCCTTGTTCCCTGGAATATTAGTCATGCCCAATCCCTTCTGAATATAACGTTACAAGCATTTGCCTAATAATCAAATTAGATTCACAAGGAAATACGTTCGCAATAATCATATTAATAAATTGTAATCTCTGTTTGTCTGTAAGAAAGCCAGAGCAGAACGGAATGCATATTTTCTCTAAATTAGCTTGAATTTTTTTCTCAATTATTTTATTTCAATCCAAATCAATTTTTCTATTAGACTAAAAGAAATTGGTCATAAGATAATATCTAAGAAATGGGTAAAAGATAATTAGTTCACACTAATACGGCAGAACGTAAAAACATGCTGTTTTCATCAGTATGAAACCAGTTCTCTCATCGGCGTTCATATGTATCCCCACTTTTTGGATCCTGTTGACTGTATATATAACATCCAGTTTTATATAAAAACTATTTTAGGAAATTGGATACGAGAATTTTCAATATTATATTTTACACAGATCTTTTCTCAAATGAGCTGAAAAGCACTATATTTTTATATTTCTCGTGTACTTTTTTTTCGAAAATCAAACTTTTTTTCGTAATCAAATCTTCGACATTATCTATACAAGTAATTATAAGACAAAAAATAAAGTATTACAAACTTATATTGGTTTTAATCCAACGTAATTTTTTTAATTACGCTAAAGCTCGTATCTTTACTTTATATCATTTTCATTCAAATAACAAAATAGTTACACAGAAATGAAAATATCAGTAGTTACACAACAAAATGCCAATTTGTTCAAGTTTAAACATGTACTTTTTTATTTGAAATCATCCACATTGAACTTTAATGATTTGGTTCACTGAACCGTAAGTTTATTTAACTTTTTGCTTTTTGTACATGGTGTACTTTTTTGTTGTTGTTGCACAATGGTCTGAAATCTATTGCTACATGCATGGGTGATTCTCATTCTAAACGTAATTTTTTTGTTTGTTTACCAACTTAACTAATTGAAATATAAGAAGGTAGGATTTATATTATAGTTTTCGCCTCATTCAATGGATCCTTAAATAAAATTACATATATCGATTTTTGTATCTTTTTTTTTGTATTGAGCGTTACAGTTGCTTTCGCCGTTGTTTTGGGAATGACTTTAGCGAAAAATACACCACAAAAAACGAGTATAGTGGATTAAAGCACTATACATCTGCTCTCTAAAAACAAAAAAAAAATATAATAATTGCAGAACGAAATTAAAAGTTATGATCACTTTTTCAATTTTGACTTCGGTTCACATGAAAAAATAAAAAATTTCTATATTTTAAAATACTTCTTTGCAAACATTTATACATAAGCAAAAAGTAGGCTAGATCTTCTGTTAAAAGTTATATCAATTTCAAATAATTATTTGCAGCAAAATACGGCATATTTAATACATTCTTCGAAAATATACCAACCCACAGTGCGGTAGAAGCAAAAATTTTTCAAAGCAAATCTGAAATTTCTAAACGGATAATGTTCTCTACATCGTTTTTACCCTTCCACTGCTGTTATTTTTTTTTGCCGTCCTAAAATTTATAGATAAATTATATTTAAGAATATTGTTAACGTAACGCTCAATACATTTTTACACGAACTCAATATTTTTTCAGAACACACAATATATTTTGAATTTAATACAATTCAGATGTAAAATCTTCGATATATTTAACCATAAACTCCTTAATTATTCACCAAAGAATTTCAACTAAATTAAAAAAATATGAATAGCACTCAATAAATTTTTTTGGATACAAACGATTTACAAAACTTTTAAGTAATTAAAAAAAACATAACGCTAAATATATAAGACTGCAGACAAGAACAATTAAAAAAATTATAATTTCTAATATTTTTCAAAGATTTCGCGTTTAAAATAAGAGAAGCAAATGCAAATGTTCTTAAACCTTTATAAATTGAATCTCGTTTTTGGAAAAACTCACACTTTCTTAATAAAGAAAATCAACAGCATGCATTACGGACACTCCGTTTTGTATGAAGAGTAAAAACAGTATTTTCGTTCTTCGTTTTTAACACATAATAGTTAGTCTTGTCTTACACAAAAAACACTTATATACATTTATTTATAATAGATTATAATAGATAATAAATAAATCATGCAAAAACAGTTTTGATTTTAAAACGTATGCGTTTATTTTATGAAATATTTTACTACACGTTCAGTGGACACGAGAAAAGCATTTGAAATGAGAATTAGCCACATACATATTGCTTTAATTTTTCACTTTTATTTTAAGGAAATGCATTAAAAGCACGTTTCATCAAATAAAAAAGTTGGAAAAAGTAAATGAAATTCTTTCAAAAAAGCATTATGCAACAACATAATCATTGAAATTAACTTTTTAATGACTTTCTAGCGAATTAAAAAAATGTGGTGTTAAACTAAACAAACACAAGTTTTTATAAGCAGAATTTTAGTTAATGGCCCATTAAGAAAAAAATTGTATGGGCATGAAAAAAAACAGTTTGCTAAACAAAAGTTTCATGAGTCATACTCGTACTCATGGGAAATTTAAGGGGGAACAAATTTCAATTATATTGTTGAACTATGTTTAAATATTAGATACATCTATAATGATTTCAACGACACATTTATACATCTCTAGTGTGTTGTAGTTTTATCCAGAGGATTCATATGTAAAAATTTTTTTCACAAGAATTAATAGATTTAGCTTCATACAAAGGATTTCAGATAATTCTTGTTGTGTTAAATGCATAAATTTCTTTTCAAGTTCCCTATTCTCTAGAGAGCGAAACAAATAAATAAATAAATAAAAAATAAAAAAGAGATTTTTTTTTTATTGTTATATTATTTATATCTGGCATTAACAATGTCCGATTAAAAAAAACACTATTAAAAAAATCTTGTGACTTTAATATATATTGTATAAACTTTCATTGCCACTTGCATTGTTTTAAGATTTTGTTACAATGCACAATTTTTTAATGTTTTTAATTTTAATTTATTATCATTTATTTTGTGTGGAGTAGAGTAGAATAGTTGTTTATTTTTCCGGCGGAAATGTGACATATGAAAGCTTTTTATGCTTTTCATACCAATGCAGTCAGTATACGACAAATTCTTGGCTGACTATGCATTTTCTACATACATATATTCGTCATTATCATGATTTTTAATATATTTTAATTAATATAATAATCACTTTCATTTTTTGGCTTGTAAATTGTGAACGTGTAACATAAAATAGTTAAAATTAAATCACCAACTTTTAAATGCACAAAAAATGGCTACAATCTATACACTGAAGAAAAACTAAGTTCTATTTTTATAAAAATTGTATTTTATATAAAAAGTACTTTCATTTCAAATATTTCCTGAAAAAATAATTGGCCCTTTTGAAAAAAACTACTTAAAATTTTTTTTAAATCTTATTCTATATAAAAGTCCTGTTAAAGAAGACCATTTTTTCCTTTAAAAATTTCTTGTAAAAAAATACTTAAAAAATATATCTTTCAAAAAAATTGTTTTTTGACAAAATCTGCATTTTAGATAAAGTATTTTCACAAACCTTTTGAACCTTTTGAAAAAAAAACCTTTTAAAACATTCACGCAACGAACAGACATACATACGTACTTTTTTAAAAAGTACATATTGAGAAAATAAAAAAGAAACAAGTATATTATTGTAATAAAGCATGTTTTAAAAACAGTACACAAAAAATATATTAAATAAAGTGCGACTTTGGTTCGCACACGAAGGGTGCCGTACGAATGAATATATCCCTTTTCGTTTTTGCCCTTTTTTCATTTTGTCAATTTTTCCGTTTAGCTTTTTTGTTCAATTTTATTTTTTTTTATTTTTAAACTTTTTTCGTTGTTTTGCTGATTTCTTTTGGATTTGGCGCTTTTTTCATTTGGCTGTTTTTTTCGATTTTTGGCGATTTTTCGGTTTTGGCGTTTTTTCGCTTTTTGACAATATTTTTAGTATTAGCGATTTATTTAAGTTTTAGCGCTTTTTTAGTTTTGGCGCTTTTTTTGGTTGTGGGAATTTTTTCGGTTTTAGGTGATTTTTTTAGGTTTAGCGTTTTTTTTGTTTTAACACTTTTTTCGTTGTGGCGATTTTATCGGTTTTTGGCGATTTTTTTAGTTTTGGCGTTTTGGTGACTTTTTTTCCATTTTTGACGAATTTTTTCCATTTTGATGATATTTTTAGTTTTAGCGATTTTTTTAGGTTTAGGTGCTTTTTTTCGTTTTGACGATTTTTTCGGATTTTGGCGGTTATTTTAGTTTGTTGGCGATCTTTTTAGTTTTCGTTATTTTTTTTGCGTTTTAGCGATTTTTTTAATTTTGATGTTTCTTCCTTTAAGCGCTTTTTTCATTTTGGCGATTTTTCGTTTTGACATTTTTTTTAGGAATTTCTTATTTTTAGCGTTTTTTTAAAATTTCATGAGTTTGTCGCTTACGGTTTCCATAATACAGGAATATGCATAGTCAAATTACATTAACTGATAGAACACCCTTTAATTTCTATTGTTTTAAATATCAGTGGTAATGGGTGCAGTATATTAAAGTGTCCATATAAGTGTCTGTATATTACATTAGTAATTCAACATGTTTCGTTGCTCGCTTTAGAACACCCTTTAATTTTTAACTCTCATAAATTTGCTATTGTAGCGGCCAAAGTTTTACATATTCTGTGAAAATTTCAGGTCCGTAGACAGACAGACAGACGGACAGCGTAGCGAAAACCATAGGGTCCCTTTACACTTTTGGTGTACGGAACACTAAAAAACAATAAAAACCAAGTTGATTCAATAACAATTGTACGTGATAGTCTTTAAGATTTGTTGACAGTCAGACTGATTTTCATTTGATTTTCGTGTTACAAAATCTATTAAGAACCTGAAAGCTTGTATTACTATGTGAAATGGCCTTCAGTGATTAGCGTTATGCCTTCATCACTTTCACAGCCCAACAACAATTAACACAATGACACACCAATATACATCAGAAAAATTAGTGATGTTGATCGCTTGCCTGAAGCTAGTCTCTGAACTCACGACCTCAGAGTTGGTGGTCAACGCGCTAATTACTCCAGCCAACAGCACCCTCATATACAGCTTTAGAAAAGTACATTTTTGAAAAAAGTTATCGGAAAAACTGTTCTCGAGTTAGCTGTTGACGTAACAATTTATCTCGAGAATCAGAGCCAATTTAAATAAATTAGTTTCTAGGCTACACCCAAAGAAAAATTCAATAAAAACCATATTGATTTAATAAGAAACATTAATAAAAGACTAGTGATATTAAAACATTTTATTTCAATATTGAACCATATGTATTCAAAGTTGAAAGTTGTTAATTTGGTGTATTGCAATAAAATTTTTATTTTGAATTCAAAATTATTTAAGTAATATGATTAGTTTTTATTTTAAAATTGCCATTTTTCCCTTAGTGTAAGAACTTCAATATGACATGTATGTAAATTGGATCTAAAAAGTTTGTCGTACTGTGTTATAGCTTAAAAAATACACATTCCATTCGGAATAGCTACAACGCTTTAAAACTTTTTCTTTCAGTGTAAATAGTGTTTATGCATGTGTAGTATCTCTGTATAAAAGTAATTAACGGATATTTTTAAACATGATGTGCACTTGTAAAAACTAGCCAACAAAATGAGCAAAATTGTAAATGTTTATTTAATGTAATTAAAGTTTGATGACCACATACTTGATCGTTTATTTCTACTTAATATATATGTACAAATGTACGTTCAAACATACATCTAGTAAATACATACCACAGAAAACCATTGTAACGACATTAGTTATTTTTAAATATGTGCATTTTTAACTCTTTAAGTACTTATTTATGTTTTAACTATCCATGATGTATATAATATTTGTTCTTGAAATATTAAATTGTTAATAACACTGTGAGACAAAAGTTGAGAAAAAAATTATTCAGAGGCTCTCATGCACCAATTCTGTTAGGTTGGAGCCCATAGAAAAAGAAAATACCTATGGTTTTTCTAGGTCACGTCGTAAAGTGATTTCATTACGGTAAATGTAGTGAAAAAACGGTTTTCCTAAAGTTTGAACTTTAAACAGGCATTACTTCTTTGTTTCAAAACGGATTTCTACGATATTTTTCAAATTTGAAAGCTATGATTCTTATCTTTCAAACGGCTAAGTTATGGTGGCTTCAGTGTAAAAAGAACAAATTTTTCTAAAAAATTTTACATTTCGCCGGCTCTAAGTTGCTTATGAGATACCATAAAACTATACGAATTAACTTTTGTGAATAGCTTTCTAAAATGTGTAATTACATTAAAACCGGCTAAAAAATAAATGAGTTATGGTATGTTTTGTGTTTTGACTTTTTTTGTTTTGCATTTAAAAATAGGGCAGTCACGCTAATATATTTCATCATAACTCGAGAACGATTTTGATATTATAAACATTATAATGATATTTTAAACAGGAAAAAATGCGGAATAAAATTATCTTTAAGTCAACTATAGCGCAAGTTTTTAAATTTCCAATTGTTTCGGAGTTATTCAGAAATTAACGGCGAAAAAGTTTTTTTTTTCATGCAATCACAGATTATTTGCTCATAATAAAATAAAGAGAGTTGAAATAATACATTTATATCAATAATATGAAAGCTGGGTGTATTTGGAATAAAATAAGCCATAAATCATTAACATCGCTCGACAAATGTCGATTTTATTAAAAATTAAGTGAAGTAACTCAATTGACAAAAATTGCGACATTCATACAACACACCCTGCGGAAAATTTGGTGACAAATGAACATTATAATGATATTTTAAACAGGAAAAAATGCGGAATAAAATTATCTTTAAGTCAACTATAGCGCAAGTTTTTAAATTTCCAATTGTTTCGGAGTTATTCAGAAATTAACGGCGAAAAAGTTTTTTTTTTCATGCAATCACAGATTATTTGCTCATAATAAAATAAAGAGAGTTGAAATAATACATTTATATCAATAATATGAAAGCTGGGTGTATTTGGAATAAAATAAGCCATAAATCATTAACATCGCTCGACAAATGTCGATTTTATTAAAAATTAAGTGAAGTAACTCAATTGACAAAAATTGCGACATTCATACAACACACCCTGCGGAAAATTTGGTGACAAATGATCCAAAATTACTCGTCCTATGACTTGAGAAAATGACACTGGTACCAAAAATAAGGAGCAGTGAATGGTGCAAGAAGATATATTGTGTAAATGGTCACATATTAACAATTTTCAGTCAACTTAGTTGGTACTCCGGCTAGTATTGTAGGAAACTGCACTGAACAAATTCGATGCACCTGGATCTAAGGCCTATCACATAGTATCTATATAATATTAATTGTCTCCCTTCAATGAGAGCTTAACTGGTATTTATAACATTGAAATATAAGTTCCCCTGTGGTCGAGTGGGTATTGTACTAGCCTGTCATGCCGGAGGTTGCCGGTTCGAATCCTATCAAAGACAACGATTAAAAATAAAATACAATTTCTACTTGGATTTTTAACAATAAAAAAAATAAATTAATCAATAATTACAGCTGAATTTGGAAATAATATTTATATATAATCTATATTATTCTACACCGATTAGGACTCCATTAGATAGTTCAGAGACAAGTTACAAGGTGCATACAAAGTATCAATTAACCCCATCTTAGGCCATCCCCATGTAAAAGTGGCTGGTCCGCTTCATAGGAAGTGTTAGAACTCGGACTGGTCCCTACCACCTGGAGACCGGTCACGTGACTTGTGTCCGTTCCATTTACCGTAGGGCACATACACACACACATTCAAATTTTTCTGCTATATGGAAATTGTGATTTTTATCAACTGAGTTGCTTCACTTAATTTTTAATAACATCGACATTTGTCGAGCGATTTTAATGATCTACGGCTTATTTTATTCCAAATACTAGCTTTCGTATTATTGATAAAAATGTAAAATTTTAACCCTCTTTTAAGCATTTGCAAATTTAAAAAACTTGTGTATAGTTGACTTAAAGATAATTTTATTCCGCATCTTGTTCTGTTTATAATATTAAAATCGTGTTAATCGTTCTCGAGTATTGATGAAATAGATTAGCGTTACTGCCCTTTTTTTATATAAGAAGCAACAAAGTCAAAACACAAAACATACCATAACTCATTTATTTTTAGCCGATTTTAATGTAATTACACATTTTAGAAAACTATTTTAATGTTGCTTTTCACAAAAGTTAATTCGTATAGTGGTTTAGTATTTCATAAGCAACTTAGAGTCGGCGAAAAGTAAATTTTTTTTTGAAAATTTTGTTTTTTTTTACATTTAAGCCACCATAACTTAGTCATTTACTAACTCATTTTCAAAAATCATGCCTTATTTGAAAGATAAGAATCAAATCTTTCAAATTTGAAAAAGATCGTAAAAATCCGTTTTGAAACAAAGAAGTAATGACTGTTTAAAGTTCAAACTTTAAGAAACTCATTTTTACTACATTTGCCGTTATAAAATCACTTTACGAAGTGACCTAGAAAAACCATAGGTATTTTCTTTTTCTATGGGCTCCAACTAAACAGAATTGGTACATGAGAACCTCTGAATAATTTTAGTGTATCACAGTGTAGTTAAGCATAATTACATGTGCAAATTATATTACTGCTGTTGCTCTAAGTTCAAACTATTTGTAAATATATTTTTAAAAAATACTTTGTAAATATATTTTTAAAAAATCTTTTGTACAAAGTAATAAAATCGAAATTTTAAACTTATTTTTGATAATATTTAAGCAATTGCCAAATAGTTTATCAATGAATTTTAAGAAAAATTTCGAAATTGCTTTAAAGTAAAACTTAAATATTAAATAATGTAAAATTTTTAATAATGCCTTTCATTTTTATACATTTTTTTAATTAATGAAACTAATTGCTTGTTTTTTTATTTCATTTTAGGTGAGATAAAAAAACACATTAAAACTAGAAATGCAAGTAAGTTTTCAATATTATATATTAATACCCAAAAAAAATTTTAATTATTTTAGCTTAAGTTCGGTTTTAATTTAATTTTTCAATTAAATTATACATTTATTTAGAGATAAATGTAAAGCATGTCGACAAAGAAAATTTTTGACTGCGCGGAGGGTTGAACTGACGTTTCGAAATCTCATCAGAGTTTTTTACCGCTTAGACCACTCGACCAAAGTCGGTTGTTTGCAGTCAAGAGCTGAATATCATCTACTTTTAATCAATTCATACTGTCACTCTTAGAGCTGTATTTCATTTGATAGTTATTGATATTCAGTTTTTCTTTGTCTTGTGTTAAGCTTCTTTTTATTATTTCTCTATTCTAGTATAAATTATCATCGATAATTACAAGTACTAGTGTGTTGAACGTTAGTTCAACCCTCCGCGCAGTCAAAAACTTTCTTTGTCTACATGCTTCACATTTATCTCTAAATAAAAATATAATTTAACTGAAAAATTAAATTAAAACCGAACTTAAGCCAAAATAATTGAAATTCTTTGGATATAAACCCATATAGTTCGACTAAACTCATAACTTAATCATATATTAATTTTATAATGAATTTATATCCAGGTGGAAAACTTGACGTTTTAGCAAAACAGTTACTAAATATTTAACGCAAATATCCAGTGAAAAAATGCTTGAAAAAAACAGAGTAAAATTAGCGATTAAGAACCTCCGGATATCGCTGCTGATTTTTGTATGACGAGTTCCCGTTTTTGAGTACTACATTTTTTTTTACAAAAAGTGCTTTGTGAAACGCTGAAAAAGATTACCATTTTCAGCAGTAAAACTTAAAATATATGCATTGTGTCAGCTGTGAGAAATCACCTTTTTTTATTTACTTTCTTTAATTTTATCTATATTTTCACTGCTCCGAAAGAAGCTCTTATATTAAAGCATTTTATTGCCTTAGTGCTTCAAAAAAAAATTAGCATTTTTTACTGGGTAGACACGTAAAAAAATAGAAGGGAATTAGGGCAGCTGTGTAGTAGTAGACTAACTCATCTTTGATTTTGTTAGTGCATATTCTTAAATTTTTAGTTGCATAAAAATCAGAGCCGTGTTAATAATATTTTCCTGTATTATGCTTTTATTCCGTATTGACCTTGCAATATGTCACTTTCCACTTTTTCGTTCCCTAGAACTGAAAGTTGTTTCTTTAGTTATTTGGGACGCTGAATGCGAATCTGCACTCCGTTTTTTATGAGCTCTACTTTTCGAGATGTACCGTTATGTCGAAAATGAAGGCACTTGCATAACATAGCATAGCATAACTTGTGAATGGTTTGCCTATTATCTAAGTCGTGGAAGCATTATTTCTAAGTCTACCCAGTAGTATCAGATATATCGTAAAAGTATGAGATAAAAAATATAAAAATTTTATAAAAAATGTTAAAATTTATGTTTTTAAACACTAAAAAGAGAATAAAAATACAACAACGAGCACGTTTTATTGCCCAGCAGCTGTAGCTAAATATATTCCAAAGAAAATGTATCCCTTTTCTACTGAAATTGGTGCTCAACTGTTGATTTTATTCACACTTTAGTGAAAGAACTGAATTGATAAAAATTTAAATTTCCATACAGCATCAACTTTTATTTTGTGTTCGTCAGTATTGCTGTTTTATGGAAATTCCCATTGTTATTAATTAAATTCTCTCACTAAAACGTTAATAAAATCAAAAAGTTGTGCAACAATTTCAATGAAAAAAGACTAGTTTCTTTTGGGATATATTTTGGGATATATTTAATGCTGCTAGACAGAAATGTGCTCGTTGTTGTATTTTTATTTATTTTTTATTTTTATTTTTTGTTCAAACTTTTACAATATCTCTGAAACTACTGCGCAGATTTAGAAACAGTGTTTGCATGGCTTAAATATAATGTTGTTGTTGTTGTTTCGTATTTGGTGTAAACTTGCTGCAGAGGTCTTTCCTGTCACTTTCAATGTTGGAAGGTTCAATCAAACCAAGTGTTCATAAACTCTAATTCCTCTTTCCTTCTTCCTATAACGAATTTTCCCAGTTTTGCATTGCATGCATTACATGAGTAGGGGCCATCCCCTGAGTGCTGATCTTATATTAAAAAAAAAACAAATGAATTAAAATTCGTAAGTCGCTGTTAGAGAGAGTAAGAAAAAAGGCACGAATCTCAAATTTTCAAATCTCCCATTTTCACAAAGTCAAGCTAAGAATAAAGTATAATATTTTTGGTAGAGTAAATTGTATCTTTAATAATGTCCTAAACAATGTTTTGAAGACTTCTTCGCGCAGTCTCCAGGATATTACTACACTGAAAGTATTTTCTTCATAACTTCTGTGAATTTCCACATTAATCCAATCAAAAACTTCATGAAAATTCAACTGACGTCACGCTTTATTGGATTAATATAACAAGTTTCGGTAAAATTATTTTAATAATAACTTCACCAAATAAATGAAATAAGTTCATTGATCCAATGTAATAATTTCGCTAAGCTAATGAAAATAGTTTATTATTTTGTAGAAATTATATAAATATTCAGTAAAAATTATATAAGTATTCAATAGAACACTGGAGATGGTACATAGCCGAAACCGGTCTGTTTACAAACCAAATTTGACGTGGGATGACGGAAAATCGTACCAAATATAAATATATAATTATTTTAATGAAAATGTTTCATAGTTTTAATAAAAATATGGCATTATTTGAATGAAGTTATTTCTGAATGAAGGTTTATTTTTCAATTAAATACAGTTCGTAAAGGTCCTTTAAATATTTTGCTAATTTTCACAACTACAATTAGTGTAATTAATAAATAATTTATTAATCAAATTGTTAATAAATTAGTGGTATTACATTATTAAGTATGTTCATTAAACTGTTTTACTGATAATATTAATTTACTGACAATTCCGTGCTACAAATATGAATAATAGATACGAATGAAAATCAGAATAATTTGTAATGCTGATGACCGCATAGATTATCGAATTCATCATTTGTCTTATAGTCAACTATCAAAAAAATGTGCTCTATGAGTGTAAAACTATTTTTGTCGTTCACTTTTGGTTGACAATAAAACATTTTGTCAAAACTTGAAGAGATTTCAATAAAATTACAAAATGTTGTTGAAATTTAAGAAGCAATTCCAATGAAGTTCTTTCACAATATTCATGAAATTTCATATACATTGTGATAGGTTTCTTTATAATTGTGAAAAAAATCTAAAGAAATCATTTCGTTGGATTTATGAAGAGAAATTCTTTTAGTATACGCATCCCCAGAGGTACGCCGATACCCATTTGAAAATCCTTGATTTACGTGATATATTTTTTATGTGCTAAGTTTTAATTTTTCTTTAGAGAACTTTAAGAACAAGCTCAAATTAATATAATTTTTCTGTCTAGACACTAAACAACAAAATGTCGCAATACAATTTTTTTGTGTTTTGATCGGTTTGTGTAAAAAATGGTAAAAATCTATACATTCTATATATGAGTAAAACGTAAAACGGCCCTACGCAAGGAAAAAATAATTTTCTTATTTTTAATAAAAATCTCTCAATTGATGTTTTTTAGAGAATGACAATTATAGAAAAAATAAAAAAAATACACTATTTAATATTTATTAATCAATTTGAGGCCCTTTTAAATGATCGTGCAAGAAATATTTTGCTCTACCTCTGTGTATGTTTTATATTTATTTCAGATTTTCTTTTATTCCCTTTCTCATTATTAAAAAAACCGTTATCTCTGAAAAGAATATACTTTTTTTGCTTTTTATTGAATTAAAAAAAACTATTCAGCTAGATTATTCTGCTGTCTATAATAGAACGGATAGCAAATAATTTAATGTTTATCTTTATATTATTTATATTAATTACATCAATAAAAAGTTTTATTTCTTCGAATTTTTTAAATTTTCGTTATACGTCACACCCGTCGGTCACACCCGTCTCATTTTGAAAATAGTTTATTTTAATTAAAAACACTTTGAACAGATATCTATACCAAAATTATTTTGTACCTTATAGTAAAAATTTTGATATTGAAAGTCATAATTCTTTAAAAATAAGATTTGTAAGGGCACACCCGTCGCATCTTTCTGACGACCATTCTGAGCAGAAATCGTGTTCTATCAGTGTCTACCCGCTATTCAACGACTTTAAGCTTAATGTCCTTGCGAGCCGCAACGTTTTTTAAGTAAAAAATTTTATATTCTTGATTTATAATAAAAAAATGTGTGTAAAATGGTCACACCCGGCTAAATGGAATTACTCATATGCGAAACAAATCCGCAATAATCTCATAATTCACATTCGAAAAATAGAAAAAAATAAGAAACCTGATGACATGCAAACATCATCAATAAAATCAATGAAGCATTTCTATGCATCAAAAAAATAATAGATACTCGCCATTCACTCATGAGAAGAGTTTAAAATTTTCAGTTAAACTTTGGCGTAGTTTTGAATTTAATAGAACAATAAATGATGCATCAACAATTGAATTGAGTTACAAGTATAAAAGATGGCTTCAATATTGTAGTTCTAATGCATCTAAAATAAAAACAAACAAACAAACAAAAAATGTAAAAAGTTATATAAACAATATTATTTCATATTTTGTTTCAAATGAATTGAGTATCTTTATTAATATTATTTTTCAGTCTCTTTGTTGTAATTTTTCCATTACGTTTCATAGAAAAAAAGTTGTGTGTTTTTAAAATACAAAGAAATTGGAACACACATCCGTCACGTTCTAAATGAGAAAAATGAATTATATTCGTTCTTTCTACTCTTACAAAAACTATTAGATTTATAAAATTTATTTTATATGGATGATAATGCAATAGATTTCTTTTCATACTATTTTCTTTTTATTCTTTTGGTTCCTGGTTGCTGCTGGCTTTTTTGTTTCAATTTTATTTTAATTAATACAAAAGAAGAATAATAGAATAAGAAAATGAAATTAAAACCTTTTATAACAACTTTTCTTTTTTTATTATTCAAAATGAGTTGCAGTTTTCAACAACTTTTATTTATTTGAAATCGGGGTATAAAATTTTCTAAATATTTTTAAAAATACCCTAGAAGGAAGAGAACCTATCACATGACTGGCTCCTAAGGATAAGCAACCGGTTTAACTTTATATGAGAGAGACGTATCACGTTTAGAGGGCGTTGTCATTGGAGGGCGTCAGTTGACATAATTAATATAGGTAGTGAGTGATAGGTTGTAGATAAAAACTTAATGTACTTTTCCTGTCGTCGTTCCTTTGATACTAGTCAAGTTATTGTACTTTGAACAAATATTGTTTATTTGCAAAAAAAAATCAGCTTTTTGTCAACATTTTGTCAACATTTTTGTTCTAGCTAAGTGATGTGTTCCTTTTTCACCGCTCACCACTTGGGAACACATTGTACCACTCCTATTTTCACAGTTGATTCAAAATTTCCCGCAGCGTGATAATCGAATACTAAATTTTTTAATGAGTGATTTAGCATTTTCTAAAAAATCTTCAGAAATTTTTATCGAATAAAAGATCAGATTAAAGAGAGAAAACCTTTTAATTTTGCGTCTTAATTTTCACGGCTTAATTTTTTTTCTATAACTTGTTAATTATTTCCGCTTGAATTAAATTTGTTGTTTTTAAAACTAAAATGAAATGAATCATTAAAAAATATAATTTTTATTATTTTTACGAAAGCAATAATTATTTGAAATAATTAAAAACATTTTTGTGAAATGAGTGTTGATTTGAAATCTTATTAAAATGTGTGTCGTAAAATTTCAAAGCCATGCGCAGGTGTTCTTAGTTAAAAAAATTCAATATAAATTAGATTTTAATGTTACTCATATTAAAGAAAATATTCGATTGCGGATAATTGTACGTTTTTTTATGTAAGACCAATGGCACAAGTTACAAATCTGCAGCTACGAGTAAAATACACTCAAAGCAACAATAAAATTTGTAAAAGTGTAAACATTTTTAAACGAAAAATTACACAGTCCAATATGAATTGTGTAGCCTGGGGTTTCTTAACTGTGGTTCTCGCGATTTACCGTTGTATAGAAAATTAAGGAGGCTGCACCATATAATTTGCTATAACTCGAGAGCTAGCCGTTCGATTTAATTAAATAAAATACAAACAAATTTGTACTAAAATAATCTAACTAAGTTATTATCTATCCTTGGATAGCCTTATAGTTTTGGAGATATTGAGAAAATTTTGGCAAACAAAGACATTTTCTAAGTTTTTTTAAATTCATAAAAAAATTAAAGTAAAATCAGCCATATTTCATTAAAATCGATCGAGAAATTTTGATTTTATTCCAAATTAAGTTATGGAATTCAGTTAAGAAATTTCTAATCCTAATTGTTTGGTATTTTATTTAATTAAATCGAACACCTAGTTCCCGAGTTATAGCAAATTATGTGGAACAGCCTCCTTAATTTTCAATATAAAGTTAAATCTCGAGAACTAGAGTCAATTCAAAAAAAGTAATAAGGCATTGAAGCTCAATACCATGTGTATCACCCGACTAGAAATTTTCCCAATACTCATATTGGGGCCCGATTGAGAATGCATGTGGCAAACCCAAAAGGTTTATTCCATTTGGGATCAGATCGGGAACTTATAGGGATAGCCCATCTACAAATTAGTGACTTAACATAAGTTCTTCCCAAGTGGGAAACTGTTGGGAACTTGTTGGGAAAATCTAACACAGGGTTTTAATCGTATTTATTGCTCATCTTCAACAGAGGTGATTGCTACATACTTTTGTCGCTTGGATAGCTTCAGCAATTTTAATTCAATATAAGAGTTTGATATTTTCCCGATTTTAGAAAATATTTGCAAGATTTTGATATTTCCCCACAGGAAACCAATTGGGTCTCAAATACGTTCCTGCGTTCAATCGGAATTGGGATCCCAGTCAGATCCCAAATGTGTTTGCACAAAAATTTCTAGTCGGGCATAATTGAGTGTGTAACTTAAAACTTATTGTTGTTGGCCTATATTATTAATCTAACCCGAAAAATATTTTGTTGTCTAAATGTGTTGGTGTTTATTTGCTTTGTTGATAGCTACAACGCATTGTTGTGCTCTTGTTGTTTATTTTGACGTCCGTTTAGTGTAAATCTAAATATCCGACAAACTTCGAATTACATGCAAAAAATTTTAGTTTAACATTTTTCACTGTCAAAACAAACTTTGAATCCATGAAACCCTATTTTATAGCAAAATCTATTTTTATCATGTTAAATTAATGTTGAATAGACTTAAGGGAACCAATGAGCCGATGAGCTGGCAAGAATAGGGTTGGCCTTAGATGAGGGAATGTGTGACAGATCGGGTGAATCATCGATGGATCATAACTATAGGGAACTCAGTAATTGGGTATTGAGCAGTGCAAACCGTTCATGGGTGAGTAGGAAGGATTATAGAGCCTTGAGGGCTGTGTGTCCATGTCTTGACTTGGAATATCCACACTACTAATGAGTATGACTAGGAATATGTTAGGAGTCTTGATAGGCGCATTGACTGGTCACTGCTCGGTTAGAGCGACGACCAACATTTGGAGAAACCATAAACCATCCAGCATATTATCTACCATTGCCCGAGGTTGCAGTGCCATAGGGTTAGGTAGTTGACCAGCCGTTTCCATGAGAGCATTAGTGATATCGCGAGGTGTAAACTAGAAGATATCAGGCGCTTCATCATGGGACTAAAGTGGCTTAATGACTTGTAATGGGATTTTTTCTGGGTGAAAGGGGGATATTTTCTAACGGCTAAAACATAAGAGAATCACAATGGATCCCATTGGGTCTTCGAGTGGATGTATGTTACAATGATCAATGAATGATTATGAATGTAAACAAAACAAAATACCTGATTTTCATCTCTGAAAAATGGCTTGCCGTTTTACCAAAGCCCCTGTTCACATACTTCAACTTCTGTTGATCAACTTTTGATTTAGCTGCGAGAAAGACAGAGAAAGGAATACAGATTTCTCTGTATTTTTTCGAGCTGAATTAAAAGTTGATCAACAAAAGTTTAAATGTGTGAACCATGACTTTCTTCTCATTCGTGTAAATACAATAACATCAGCCATGTCACAGAATACCAGTTCGATCGGAAGTGGTTTCAATTCCGTAAGTTGCTTCTTCAGAAAACGAAAAAAGAAAATATTCTTCGTAATCAAACCACTTTTAAATTTCAAAGTGGAATTGAAAAACACTTGTACTGACTTCATTTGCAGTAAATACTAAAAAACGTGCATACTTTTAGGAGCGTCAAATAAATATTTGGTCATGAGCTTTTCATGTTAATAAAAAGCTCAATGTGAGCTTTGTTCTGAAAACAAGAGTAAACAAACGCCTCAAGGTATAAAAACTTTATCATTGTAAAAACGAAATACAACATAAACGGAATCAAAAGCACCAAAAATGTACGTTTTCGGAATGACAACTACGGAATAAAAACCAATCCGAACCGAATCTGTGACTCGGCTGTATATTACTCAGTTGTATTTTTCGGTGTTCCTTTGTTGCGAGTTAAAAATTTTTATAAAAAATCTGAAAAAATTTCATGTATGAAAAATTGCTCAAAAAAAAAAAATAGCTAGATTAAAATAAAAGTTGCTAAAAAAATAAAATGCCTAAATTTAGTCAGAAAATGGCTAAATTGGCATCACTGGTTATCAGGGAAAGGAACTTCTTACTAATCGACTTTGCTAATGCTGAAAAATAAATAATTCTGATATTCCTTATAATTAAATAATTCGGTTAAATAGATGATATTACTAAAAACTTGCATCTGCCTGAAAAGTGGAAAAACAAGATCGATGATAAGATAGTGTAGAGGCCACTGAAATCAATGACTAAAACGTTCTGTTATGGTATTAATTATATTTTCATTTATTCTCTTCTTAACAAAAATAATTGAAATTAATAATGTGAATAAACGAGCTCAAGCCTGATTTAATAAAATAAAGAAATTCCTAAAATGCAATATTTAAGAAATAAATATTTCTTCCGGCATTTCTTATCACTTTCATGATTGTATTAACAAGGTGACCCCGATGCAACATATGTGTGATTAAAAACTTTTCGAAATTTTCCGACTCATTTATTAATAGATTTTATAATGCTTAGAAATATTTTATTTTGTGTTTTACATAAAAGTGCTAAACACATCTTATACCTTAAACGTAAGGCGCCGATACACGTATATGTTTTTTGGGGCCCTCTACCAGAATCATTTGCTAGAAAATTGTTATTTAAAAAAATTGATTTTGTTGTATTGTGTTATTTATTTCTTCTTTATTTAATAAATGTAATATGTAGAAGAAGGATCATGGTTCCAACCGGGTGTCCTCACATTATTCAATCATGTAGAACCTTAAAATGCACAAAATATCTTTAGTGCATTTTAAGGCTCTACTATAAACTATAAATAAATCACATTAATACAAAGCCATTAAAATATATCATGCATAAGAAACAAAAAATCGATTTTTTCGTGCTGTATTGAAAATAAATCAGAAAAGCCCAGACATGTCAAAAAATAACAATTTATATTTACATACCTAATAAATAAACTGTTTCAATGACAAATAACTTTTAAAGAAATAAAAAGATCATGTATTTACATATATGCAGTAGATGCAACAGATTCTTTGAAATGTAATAAAACCCTTTCTGTTCTTTAACAATGGACCCGCGTATATTTAATGTTCAATTTAAAAAATAGTCCAAAAAACACTTGATTTAAACTTGAAACCCTTTCATTGCCCCTTAACAAGCAGATCCTTTTGTGTTAAAGCAATAACAAGATCTCTTAACAAGGCATCCATTAACAATTTCAATACAATTTAATATCAAACATAATAAAGATATCAAATTTCATATAGTCAAAATAAGGGCACCAAACAACAGGACTGGCAGAAGATTAAAGGCTTCTTCGATTTGTCTTATTCATTTGTTAAGTGTTAAACATGAATAATAATTTACAAAAGATAAATTAAATAAAAAAGGCCACACACATGTATTCGTATTTGTTTGTAGTTTTCCTAGTTTCTTTTTGGAAGAAATATAAAAATAAAGAAATATCTCTTTCTTTTTACGCCATTAACTAGCTTTGAAAGACTGACAGTTTTTAAAAGGAAAATTAAAACAAAGTAGACAGACACTCACTCAACAGTCAGACACACAGCCAGAGCCAAACAGGCAAACAGTTGGTATTATTTTAGACAATTAGCTTGTAAAAGGTGTGGTTTACCGCCACCACTTTTATATCTGTTTCATATGCTCAGCTGACACTTGCATACTTACTTTCATTTGTACCACATGATATTTTTATACTAAAAGTGGTGGATTTATTTCTATTTATATTTTTTCTGGTTTCGCAACTCTGCACTCACTCCCATTTTATAGTAGATAATGTTAATTTTTTAATTAACACAGCAAGGGAATGGGAAGTTGTTGTTACTTATTGTTTTAACAAATTAGAATCACTTTGAATGTTTTCGCAAGAGTATAATTTAAATGAAATTTAAAAACTTATTACTTAAACTGAACCAAAGATTAAAGGAAAAAATTCAATGTTTCAACTAATTGTTTATTAATTTTGACTGAACGTACTAATACGTTAAACCAATGAACATGTTCATTAATTTTACTAAAGAATATCAGCAACGAATGCTTTCAATGTACCCAGCAAAAACTTTTGTCATTTTTGTAATCGGTAGTACTTTATTAATGGGTTACAAAATAATGAGTGGTACTTCCTTATCTTATTACTATACTTCAAATTAGAACTACTACTTAGTTTTTAATAAAATTAGTACATACGTATTTTCATTATTATCAGAAAAGTAGTTACAATTTGTTGATATGTATTATTAAAATAAGTAGACAACCACTTTTTAAGTCAACATATGTTTGTATATGAAAACTAACTTTTGTCGCTTAATCTTATAAGTGAACAGTAGCTGAGTGGGTAAAGTCAAGCGCGGATCTAGCTTGAGCTTTTGGGGGGGGGAACTTCTGAGTAAAACATACTATTTTTCCAAACTTCTTTTAGAAACTCTATAGAAATTTACTCGTTTTGAGGGGGGATATCCCCTCCCCCCTTGTATCCGCGCCTGGTAAAGTTGTTGTCTTCATATCTGAACGAGCACAGGTTTGTTTCACAGAAAAAAATATCATCAAACTGCAACTAAAAATTTCAATTGTTAATACATATGTAATTTAAATTCAAACATATATTTTGTTAATATAACAAATTGAGTTGTTGATACGACAAACACAGAAATTTTTTCAACAAACTGAGCTAACCAAAATTTTTGTTATGTATTGTGAAAAACATTAACAATCGCCGTTGTTGATATAACAAATGAATGCACACACGTGGATGAAACAAAGCAAATCACGTTTTGTGTGTATTCATTATTTGAGTATTTAATAACGAATTGCTCTGTAGCTGAGAAGTAAGAACGTTAGTCTATTAGTCCAGAGGTTGTCGGTTCGATTCCGCCCAAAGACATTTAGCGTTTTTCGCAGACAAGCAAAAAGTCGATTCGAGGATTGTATACAATCACAAAAATATTGTTACTACAACAATTATGATAGTTAAAATTTGTTCATAAAATCAACAATTCAACAATTGTTGATATAACAATAATCTAAATTTAACTAAATTTTAAATCAACAAAAAAGTTGTTAAAATTTTTTTTCTGATTTTCCTTTAACTTACAATTTCGTAATTGTATTTACAAAAATCGTTGTAGGTTCAAAATTAATTAATTATTTAATTAATATAACAAATAAATGAATTATATTTACAAATTTTATTTTCAAAAAATAAAAATAAAAAAATTAAATAACATTGGAAAAATCATAAATAAAACATAATGCATATTAATTTTATTTCTATTTTAATTTGTTTATTTGACTACTTATATTTTAGCTTCAAGTAAGCCAAATAATAACTAGTTAATTGTTCTGACAATGTAAATACATTTGTGAGGCTACCCCTTATTTTTGGACTTCTCAAACAAAAATAAGTTGTTATCGAGTCAAATTGTAAGTAGTTATGACTTAAATCCTCATATACTTTTTTGCCTACCAGTAAGCAATGTTTTTGCTGGGTAGCGTTTTACATTGAACTTCAATGAATATATCCATCGAAACAACGTATGTGTACATTGAAGCAACGTATTTTTTGCAAAAAAAAAATTAATGAATCTAGGTCAATAAATGACATTTGTTGAATTTACGCAGCTAAAAAAGATATGTATGTTGACTTTCCCTTGTTCCTTGAAATAAGTATTAATCATCTTCAATTCTTTCGGATTACAATGTTACGTTGTTTATTTAGCCTATATAATCAATTTGGATTTAAAAAAACGAATTAGTTCGAAATAATTACATTAAAAAAACATCTTGCCTATAACTTATAATAGATGTGGTTTAAATTCGCATTATTCGTTTAAGTGTAGAAAACAAAGTTATACTATGTTCAATCAATCAACTTGGATTAGTTTTCTAATTTTCTTATACATTAACTTTATGTGTAAGTTGTTATATTCTCGGCAATTTATGTTATTATTCAAAACATTTTACATTAGAGATGCTTCCTCAACAACTTTGGGGATGTTTTATCCCACCAATCAACGTAGAAACTCATCTATTTCCCAGTCTTTTTTAGCACTCGTATCTATTTATTCATTCAGCCATTATTTAGCTGAAGAGAATTGCAATTTTATTTGTAAGGAAAACTGTACTTAATTTAGTTAAATGTAGTTATTTTTCTCTATGAGTTTGTTTTATTGCTTAATTCTCAAGATTTCCTGTTGCTGCCAATTGACGAGGCAGCAGCAGCCAGCCAACTATTTATTCCTTCTTCAATACATTTAAGTGTCAATTGTTTGCGTTACAAATTGTGTGTGAGTTTAGTTTTATAGGAAATCATTGTAACCAACCATCCCATCCCCACTTAAAGTGTGTGATGATTGCTTTTTATATGAATCTCATTTCATTTCCATTTAAGCCAATTATTTTGGTAAAGTTTTATTTTTCTTGTGGGATAAATGGAGCAAAACTTCTTTAATTTTGCTAAATGTAATGCAATATAAAATATTACGCATACAATTTTATTATTTGTTTTTTATTACTGTAATATTTGCTTTAAGGTCTTGGCATTATTTGGAAATATTTTTTCACACCTCCTTGTTAAATTTCTATCATCATGCCGCCCTAAGCGCCTTAAAGAAAATATAAAATACATTTTTTTCTTTCTTGTCTGTAATTTTACATGTGTAGAAATTTTCATTTAACGTTTCCGTGGGAAGATACAAAAAGATTTATTATTGAAGAAAGTTTTGAAATGTTTAAAAGTTAATTTGAAAATATAAACACCTATTTTATGATTTTTTTTATTTTGAAAGATTTATAAACATTTTGTCAGCTCGAGAATGGTTGAAAAATTAGTCGTTGAAATGATGACAAATTTTGTATTACAGAGTGGCTGGCATATTATTTATACAGAGAACTTCTTAACGAATACCGATACACTTTCCACAAACAAAATCATAATAAAGCAAAATAAGTTTTTTAAGGACTGTACTTTTTATAGAAGTATTTTTACTCAATGCATTTCTTTTAAAAAATTGAACGAATTAAGTTAAAAAAGTTTCGTCGATCATGCAGGATTATATACTAAATTTTCTTTAGCTTGTGTCGTTTTCTTTTCTATGCAAACTGTAAAACTTCTTTACTGTTTTATGAAAAAAATTGCAAATTAGCGTTCTTTTAAGATACAAATGTACTTACCCTGGCAAGTGTTGATATAACTTGTAATAAATTTAGTATTTCAAAAATTCATTCTATAAAACACCTGGATATCGGGAATCGTACCCCAGACCTTTGGAAAGAAACATATGAAACACGGAAGGTTGAACTCACATGTTTCGAGACCAGTCAGTTTACTCTTCAAAAAATTTAAATCAAACATTTTTCTGCCAACCAACGGCCTGGCCTCCATGTTTAGTAATATCTTAATTTCATTGTTTTAAACTTAATTCATTTCACCCATATTTTTTTGTTCCAACATTTTGTTAAGCTTCAACTACATATGTTTCCACATAATTCACTTTTAGTTAAAACTTTTTACTTACAAATCTTTTAATTTAATTTTCTAGTTTCTTTGGTTTTATACCATTTACTTGTAAGTGGGTCAGAACTCATACTCTAACACCCTTAATGTTGATAATACGTGTTATAGTCATATTAATACCTATTGTAACACAAAAAAAAAACTAGACAAGGAAACCAACAACAACATCAGCATATTACGATAATTTCGTTAGCAACATACTAACAATAGCACTTTACAACCATGTACATCGTAAATTTTTTGCTAAAAATAGTTAAGGCAAATGAAAAAGAAAGAATATTAAAAAATTGTTACCAAAACATTTACAGCAAAATGTTTAAGAAATTGTGTCTGCTTGGGGCCTAAAAGTATTAAATGTTAAAAAAATTTTGAAATTGTTAAGAGCAATATTCTGAGGTTTTAATGAGTAACGACTGACGTGCCTTAAAATCAAAAAAAAAAAAATTTCAGCTCCATTTAATGGTTGGCCCTTGCTAAAAAATGTTCGTAATGTTCATTTACCAAATATTTTTGTAGTACATTTTAGTCCGCTATATTGCCGCTGGCGGGGAGGGGCGGGGGGATGTTAAGTTGTTTTTCTTCCTTTTTTCAGAAAGGGACAAAAAAGATCTATAACTTGAAAAGTTAGAGGGTAAAAATGCTCTACCAAAATGTTTATCGTGGTGTTTTACATAAAAGTGTCGAGCACATCTTATACTTTAAACGTAAGGCTTACAAAATTTTCGAATAAGCGAGAAAGAAAGAAATTATAAGCGTTGCAAAATTTTATATGCCTAACGTGCTATATTTTTGATATCTTCACTTCAGAGCAACCTGGGGAGTTCATCTTCTACAGTTAAATGGAAATACTCCTCTACTACCCCTGCGTGCAATTTTATACCTATTGGATTATCCGTTTAAAAATAGTTTAGCCAAAATTTTTGATTCTGACCCCCACTGTGCATGACTACAAGTTCACAGGTTTCATTTTTAATATTTTTTCTGGCTCAATGCTTACAAATCCCCAAACCACAGTCATGAATTTATCACAAGTATTAACTAGTTCATATACATATGTGTGCATATTAAAGTTCATGACTTGGATTTGTAAAGTTAGCAAGAAAAAAAAAAGAACGTTGATAATATTAAGGCTAAAATGGAATGGCTGGTTAAGAAACTGTTTTTGGGACTTGTTAACTAACATTCACTAAAAACTAGCAACAGTAGAAACTTTGCCAAGAACCAAAAGTCAAAGAGCATAAAATTGAGTTAAAATAAAAGCAAACAAAATGTTTTTGCTCGAAGACAATTTTTAGAAGAAAAAAACTATTTTGCTTAAGTGAAATTATTTAAACAAAAAACAAACAAACAAACAAACAAACAAAATGTCTTTGAGAAAAGATAATAATTTACAAGCTTATCAAAGTTTAAAGATATTTTTCTTAATTTAAACAATAATACCTTCTTCCCCCACAAAGCCAAGAGTGAGTGTAAATATGTATAAAAATAATTTATAAATTAAATTAGGTCAAAAAGTCGTTTACAATCATACATGCAGAGAGACTTAAGTGCTCATAAACGAGCAAAATTAAACAATCGTAATAAATTATTACATCTACACTGTAAAACCATTAAAAAAAATAGCTGAAAATGATATAAAAATTTATATAAAGTAAATGGAAAAAAATGTATAGTATGTATGCATATCTATAAATAAATTTAAGACCATATTTATGAGCTTATATTATTCTAAAGACATGGAAGAAAATTCTAAATGTCTTGAGAATTTCTAAGGTGCACAGGCAGTGTAATTGAACAAAGGAGAACTTTTTTAAAAAAATTCGTTTACTTTAGTTTTTTCACCAAAAGTAAATGTTTGAATGAAAGAAATTATGATGACAAATATGATGCTGTTTATAGACGCTAAATGAAAAAAAATACTTACCAAATATTTAAAGTAAGTTGAACAAAAGCTTCTGTAGAATTTTGATGATTCACAGTTGTCTCCACTGAAATTATAAAAAAAACACACACACATTTGATTGGTAACAGCACACAATATTATAGACACACAGAATATCTAATTAAAAAACAAACAAAAGTGGTTCTCAAAAAAAAAAAAAAAATAAAATAATGATACTTTTATTCAACTGGATTGAACTTTGTATTCATTATTAAAAAAAAAAAACAATTAGATATGTGATTTATATAATTTTATATGGAGATTAGTCAAATACTTTTATATACATATGTAAATATATAAAAATCAAGTTAAAATTCATTAAAATCGGATATTATTTGTAAAAGTTATGAGGCCAACAAGGGTTTTTGTGCCCGAGGTAGTAAACTTTGACACCCTGTAGCTCATCATGTCTTTCAACAGGGTTGTCCCAGTTTGAAGATTCTTAAAGCTTAGGTCTTCCTCTATGATTTTTATATACATCGATTTGTAATGGGATCGCAAGTTTCAAAGATACAGATTTATTAAATTTTTTCCCAATAGGAACCACTGTGGAACGCCTGATTTCGGTAGAGGGGATAAAACATATGGGTGTTTCGGCGTTTTCAAATGTTAATTTTAGGGGGAATTAAAAATCCTAATATTCAAAACCTTGCGAAAATATTCAAAACTTCGAAAAATAGAAGTGAGATCCACAAAAAAAAACATAAATGTGAAATTAAGGGCAAGTTCCTATCCAAAAATTTCGTCTGTAAAGAGTACAGAGATCAAAATGACGACCAAGCTCTTGATATCTGCAATACCATCTCATTTCAAGGCAACCTGTTGGCTTACATACATAAATATTTTTACCAAAGTTTGATTAAAAGTGATTTATGTATAGTATAGTAGTAATTCCCAAAAGTAGTTATTCCCAAAATATTTATTTACTAACATTTTTAACCCCCGACAAAAAAACAGGTGTTGTAAGTTTGTAGAGTGTGTCTGTGTATCTGCGTGGATGTACAAGACGGCATACGGCCAAACGGTTGAACCGATTTTGATATAATCTGTTTGAAGGGTGACTTGATCGAGAGTGTATTTAGCTATGTTTGAAGAAAATCGGTCTAGCCGTTTGGAAGATATCGTATCTTTTCTAGATGTATCCTGTTGAATCTGCGTATCTTTGACACCGTAGCTACCAAACGGCTAAATCGATTTTAATTTAGTAAATTTTGTTTGAAAGGTGACTTGATCCAAAATCTTCTAACCTATGTTTGAAAAAAATTGGTCCAGCCGTTTTGAAGTTATCATCTATTTTCTTCGGGGGCTTTACAAATTTTTAATTTAATGTTATTTATAATTTTAACTGAGCTCAAAAACAGGTTTCAACTCATTTGCATTTTTTCCTCAGAATTATAGACCGATTCGGAAAAATATAGTTGCAATTTGTGTATCCGGCTCTCTTTTGTACAGTCGTTTTTAAGAACTTTGGCAACAACTAGGGTTATTCTAAAAAAATGTAAGAAGGAGTCGAAAGTGATTTTTATTACACTGAAAGAATTTCGCTTCATAAATCCAATGAAACGATTTCGTTGGATTTTTTTCACAAATCGAATGAAATATTTCACAATTCTAATGAAATTTCACGAATATTGTGAAAGAATTTCATTGGACTTGCTTCATTAACTTTCATAGTTTGGGTAGAAAATTTCATTGGATTTATGACAGCAACATTTTGCCGTTTTATGGAAAACCCTTTAAGTTAGGACAAAATATTTTAATTGATACTTAAAACTCTTTAAATATATAATATAAAAAATAAAAATTGTGTTATGGAATCTCATAATTTCAATGAAATGATTTAATGAAAAGCGTCATTGGATTTATGAAATAATTAAATCACATACATATTTTTTTAAACACACTAGTACCTTTATTTATTTCAACAGTTGGCAGCCAACAGCAAACAAAAAAGATAGTTTCATATGTTTGTTGTTGTTGTACTCTTTCTTATTATTATACACTAATAGACACATTGTTTTGACAGTGTTTTTGGCTGAACTAGCTAAGGCGTTGCCTATAAAGCAAATTACGAGAAGCAAGAGTCTGAGTTCGATACTGTGAGCGGTCATCAACATTAATAATGTTTTCTGATGTGCATTGGTGTCTTCATAAGTATTTTGACCATGGAATTGTCAATAAATTAAAATAAACAATAAAAAAGACAATTTAATAAGGCTACTAAGTAATGTAATAATTTTATTAAAATAATGAAATAATTTCACTAAAATGATGAAACAGTTTCATTAAAACAATGAAATAATTGCTCTCATATAATGAAATATGTACATTAGCTTATTGAAATTATTACATTGGCACAATGAAAATATTTTATATATTTAATGAAATTTTCATTAAAATAACTTTAACGAAACCTGTTTCATTAATCCAACGAAGCGTGACGTTGGTTCTAATGAGTTCTAATGAAACTTTTCATTGGATTATTGTCAAAATTCACAGAATTTATGAACGAAATTCTTTTAGTGTAGACTAAAACTCATAAAAAAAATTTTCACAAATAATTTATCCAAAAATTTACGTTAATTAATTCCAACCTACACGGTAGAACATAATAATATTTTTGGAAAGATTTGCTTAATTCACAACATAAAATACATGATTAATTTATTTTTGTTCAAATTCAGTAGCATGATATGCGCGTTAAGTACATCTTTTATAAAATTTATTTCTTTTCACGGCATTCCATACTATTTTTATTATTATTTTATTTCGTTTTTTACTATTTCTCACTGCAAACAATGAAAATGCCATTGGCTGACACATCATGTGAAGCTAAAGGTTAGAAAAACAACATGTTATTGCTGTTTTGTTTCGTTTTTCCTTTTGTTTGAAAGAAATAAGTATTAATTCAATTAAAAACTTTTTTAAGATCTAATTTGTTCAATTAAACTTTGCGATCATGGAGGTTACAAGAAATAAACAAAAACATTAAAGTAATATTTTTCAAAAAGTAATATGTTTTAGCAAAAATTGTTCCAAAAATTGCATTAATACCCAGTAAAAAAAGGAAGTAAATAAGATCCTAAGCTTGTGATCCGGAAGTGCTGCAAATCCGGATAATTCCTAATTATTTTTACATAGGGCTCTCATTGCAAGAAGCTCTCTTTTTGATGCCTATTTATTAGATCCGAAGTAATGTTCATGCTGTTAAGAAAGTTTGATGTTTTGTATGTTCTTTTTAATAAGTGCAAAGGAACTAACTTTTCATTACTTCTTTAGAATTCTTTAGATTAAAATGTGGCTTTTGAACGTGATTTTAATACATCATATATTTAAGTCAATATGTTTTGTATAAGTAAAAATATAATTCATAACATTTATTTCATTTGTTTAGAAATAGTCAAGAAATATAGCAAGTATTTGCAAAAATGATCACATTGTGAGAAGTAGAAAATAAACACTTAATGATACTTGGGAAGTAGAGAAGAAGTAGTTCTCCAAAAATTATATCCAATTTTTTTCACTGGGTACACAGAAAGAATTTTGCTTCATAAAACCAATGAAACATTTTCATTAGATTTTTTTCCATTAATCCAAAGAAAACTTCACCAATCCAATGCCAATTTCACAAATCCAATGAAACTTTCATTAATATTGCGAAAAGATTTCATTGGTTGAATGACAATTTCATAAGTCCAATGAAAAAATTTCATTAAATTTCAACCAACGAAAATTTCATTTAAATTCAACTAACAAAATTCTTTCACAATATTAATCAAACTTTTCATTGGATTTATGAAATTGTCATCCAACCAATGAAATTCTTTGACAATATTAATGAAATCTTCATTGCATTTGTGAAATTGTAAAATAATAAAAAATCGAAGGAAATGAAAAAATCTAATGAAATGGTTTTATGAAGAAAAATTCTTTTAGAGTATTTAAGTAATGAAAATTTTAAAAATTAATTCTTAAGAAATGCAGTCTAGAGGAGAAAAATACCCCTTTTTGACAGAAGAATGTTCAAACTACACTGTACAACAAAATCAAATATTTTTGGATTTCAAGGTTCTAACAACTGATTATGGTAGAGTGCACCGAAATATATATACATATGTATATTGAGGGTGCTGTTGATTGAAGTGGTTAGTGCGTTGACCACCAACCCTGAAGTCTTGAGTTCGAGACTAGTTTCAGGCAAGCCAGCAACATCATGAATTTTTGTGATGTACTTTGATGTGTCATTGTGTTGATTGTTGTTGGGCTGTGAAAGTGGTGAAGGCATATCACTGACCACTTAGCAGTAGCAGCAGCGATTAATACTAATTAATACGGTCGGTGTTGTAGCAGATTCGTCAACGAAGTAAAAGAACTAATAAAAAATGGTTACATATCGTACACAAATTAATGCCTTTACTTCATACCAGAGGCGCAACACTTCTCTACAAAAAAAAAAGCATAAGAGCAGATTTGTAAATGAATTAAGCTTTCTATCTCTCTCACTTCACCACCTGTTTTCTCTACACTATCCCTTTCCCAATGAATTGTCTTAGTGTGCTACTTCTCTTAAAAAAAACGAAAAAAATCTCCCCCTTTCCTTTTGCCTTGGCATAAGAAATCTTACAAGCCTTACGTTTAAGGTATAAGTTGTGTTCAGCACATTTTTGTAGAGCATTTTGACGCTCTAACTCCTCGCGGCAAGGCTCTTTGTGGCCCTTTCGTAAATAAGGGGAAAATCCTCTTCAGCGGCGATATAGCGGGCTGAAATGATCAAAATTTTTTTTAAAGAGAAGTAACACAATCAGGCAATTAATTGCCTACCAGTGCTGCAGTCCCTCTAACGTCAAGTAGAGGTATTAATTTATTTAACCCTGCTGTTGGCTTTGAACCATTTTGGTAATTTTTTTCTTTTCTCTTTGATCACTTTAACAATCCAACAACAATCCAACAACAACCAACACAATAACATACCAATACACTTCAGAAAAATTCATGATGTTGTTGGCTTGCCTGAAACTAGTTTTGAACACACGACCTCAGGGTTTGTAGTCAAACGCGATAACCATTCAGCCAACAGCAGTTACAAAATGCTCTTCATTCTTCGGGCTTAAAATGTTCTACAAAAATGCTTTCCCATGGTGTTTTGCAGAAAAATGTTGAACACATATTTTACCTTAAACGTAAGGCTGACAAAATTTCCTATGCTGAATCACTTTAACTATGTGTTAAATGGAGGTATTTTACCTCCCCGTAAAATAAATTCCCGATGTAAAATATTTCAAAACGCCGATATACGGAGATATTATCTTTGTGCCCTTTGTCAGAATCGGTCGTTAGCACTATGTATTTTTTCATTTATTTTCTTTTTTGTACAGTGTATTTAATTATTTTGGAAATAAAAGTTTTATATAAATTCCACGAAGCCAACATACAGAATATTTTCCAACATTTAGTTTTTAGATTTTATACATTATTTTATGAAAGCCTGTTCAATATAAAACCACTATCAAATCATATACAAAAGTTCAAGAAATAAAGCTAAATTATTTCATAAGAAAAAAATTCTAAAGAAATATTTTCATATATTGTGCCCCCCCCCCCCCTCCCCACAAATTCCCATTCACTTTTAACCTAAACATACAAATCAAAATCTGTTTCCTTCAAATTATTTTCAAATCCATTAAAATCGCAGCGAATAGAAGAAACACGAACCCCTGAACATACAACCCATTAAAAATTCACATTAATTATAACATTTTCTTCCACAAATTATATGCAATTAATTTTTTCAAGTTTAATATTTGTTTTTCTTTTTATTGAAAATTTTTGACATTAACACTCAAAATATCATTAACAGTCACATGCTCAGCCCACATACGATACAATTTGTTACAGAACAGAACAGCCTCTTCAAAAAACGAAATAAATTATATAATAAAATGAAAGTAGATACTTTTTTATGTTTTTGGTAGTTTAACAAATTTGTATGGGTTGGTTAAAAACAACTGCATTGAATTGCACCAGCAGCAGCAGCAACAAACCTCATACTCATTATCGTGGTGCTCTTGAAAAATAATACTGATATAAATTGTAATTAAAAACCCACTAGCACTTGTTATAAATGAAATTTGTACTAAAACAAATGCAAGTTAAATAATTTTTATTAAAATAAATAAAAGCAAAATGAATGAATTATGTATATGAGTTTTCGAAATCAATTAGCCCAGCAAACAAAAGCTTTAAACTGATTGTATAAAAATTCACAAACAATTTGTATTTTTGTAATGGATTTTAATTATCAACTACTATAGCAACTATTTTACAATGTAAATGTTTTGCTGGGCTATTTGTGGCATTAAAATAATTGCAAAAACCAACACTTTCACTGCAGATTCATATGTTTTGTAAAAATACCGCCACTGTAATCAATACTTATTTATTGTGGTTGCATTGAAGTTTATTTGTAAGAAAAGTAATTAAAGCCAGAAGTTTCCAAGCAACTCTCAATTTTTTTTCAATGAATTTATTTCTGCCTTTTAGATTTAAAAGAAAATCAAACTTTGAAAAAAATATGTACTTAAAAACTCATAAAAGAATGACAAAGCGTAAAAAACGTTTTTAACCCCAAAAAAGAAATCAATAAGTTCGCGAAAAATTTATGAAATTAAAACAAACTGTCCCCGAAAAATCATCATTCTGAGCGTACATTTTGTATATTTTTCTTTTTGTTTACAAATTAAACTAATGGCAAAATGAGAGGATAGGATTTATATTATATTTTTCGCCTCATTCAATGGATCCTTAAATAAAGTTATATATTTAGATTTTTTTTAAATTTTTGTGTATTGAGCGTTACATTTGCTTTCGCGGTTGTTCTTGGAATGAATTTTGGAAAAAGTATAACACAAGAAATGAGTATAGGGTTTGAAAGCACTATATATCTACACGCAAAGAAAATATATGGTTGTGACATGATTGGCTCAACAATGTCATGTGTCATGTTGTGGCAAACAAGTTATTATTGTTTTAAATAATTGTGAACCTTAATTAGTTTATGACAAAAAACTTATGCTTACATTTAGTCATGACATTATTACCATTCATATTGATTGCAACATGGTTGAATTTATTGTTAAAAACATTCTAGCTACAATCATGGTATATTTGAAAATTAATTAACATAATGGTTCTATAACAATAAAATATGATTCTTGTCCGTACTATTTTAAAGCTGCTTGTTTACAACCAAACTATGGTTAGAAAAGAGACATGGCTCCTTGCTTCTAAGAAAGTTTTTGTTCTATCCTTTGGTTCAATGATTTTTTATTAGTTTTTTATTTTACTTGAGAGCTGTTGGTTTGTCTTTTTTGTGTCACTTGAAAAAATAAGAAGAAATAAAATAAAATAACAAAAACGAATAAAAGTTAGCAAATAATATTCGACCATGTTCTGAAAACCATTTCTTTTTGAAATTACAAAATCGATAAATATTGACTTTATTCGGAATAAATTGAAGTCACCTAATTTGTGGAAAAATTTCGAATAATTTCACTGTACAGTAAAACAAATTTTTTTAATAACAAGTTTCTAACAACCGAAGAGGCCAATAAAAATACATACATGTATCGGCGTTTTGAAAGTTTAAATCTAAGATTTTTTTAGGGGGAGCTAAATTTCCCTCGCACCTTTGGCACATAGTTATACTGACTCGGCATATAATATCTTGTATTGCCTACGTTTGAGATATAGGATGGGTTCAACATTTTTATGTAAAACACCATGAAGAAAATTTTTTGTGGAACAATCAAGCCCGAAACATCGCCACTGAAGCAGGGTTTTTGTCCCTTATTTAACTAGGGGCCAAAAAGACCCATACTCCGAAGAGCTAGAAGGTCGAAATGTTCTAGGAAAATGTTAACCGTAGTATTTTATATAGAAGTGCTGAACACATCTTATACGTTAAAAGTAAAGGCTACAAGATATACTAAGCCGAGTCAGTATAACTATGTGCAAATGTCAGTATAACTATGGGAAAAATTTATTTTAATTTGGAACGATTTTCCGTCATCCCACGTCAAATTTGGTTTGTAAACAGACCGGTTTCGGCTATGTGCCATCTTCAGTGTTCTATTGAATAGAACACTGAAGATAGCACATAGCCGAAACCGGTCTGTTTACAAACCAAATTTGATGTGGGATGACGGAAAATCGTTCCAAATTAAAAAAAAAAAACCCCGTCGGAAGAAAAACACAACACTGGAAAAATTTATCTCCCCCCTGAAATTAATCCCAGATGTAAACTGTAAAAACGCCGATACATGTATACTTTTTTTGGGGACTTTACCTGAATCAGCTGTCAGAATATTGTTATTTAAAAAACATGGTTTTGTTGCACACTGTAAATATTAGCAAATTTTTCCAAAATTCAGGCGATATCACTTTATTATGAATACAATCAATAATTATATATTGATTTTCATGAAATAAAACTTATTTTATTTGCAATATAAGTGACTTTATGATTTGTTAACAAAAATGTTAAGTTTTTGTTTTTTTTTTCGATTTTTAATATATTTTTAAAAAATTTAAATATTCCAATTTTGCCCAAAAAAGTATATATATTTTTCATCATTGCGGTCTGAATAATTCCGAATCTATTGGGTTTGTAAAAAAAAACAATGTACAAGCATCTTAAAGGTAATCTTGTGTGAAATTTGTTGTTATTTTTGTAATAAAATTGGACAACCCCTTTTCAAGTTATGATAAAATCGGTGGAGCAGCATCTCCAAAACTCGATTTTTTATATTAGGCAATTTCACTTTATTGTGAATAAAATCAATACTTATCCATCGATTTTCATGAAAACAGCTTATTTGATTTGTGGTATATGTGACGTTATGGTCAATGAATAAAAATGGTAATATTTTCTAATTTTCGATTTATACAAATTTAAAAAAATCAAAATATTTAAATTATGCATAAAAAATTTAATTTTCATCATTGCGGTCTGAATAATTCCGAAACCATTGAGTGTATAAAAAAATATTTTTTGAACGGCTTAAATATAATTTTATTTTAAGTTTTTTTTTTGTGGTTTTATAATACAATTGGACAACCCCTTTATAAGTTATGATAACATCGGTGAAGCAGCAGTCTCTTCGAAAATCCCGAATTTTAGAAAAAAATTAACTTAAAAAAAATTATCCATAGGAAATTTCGACTGTTTTTGTAGTTAGGGGACCATAAGACAGCAGAACAAAACTATATGTACCCTTACCATTTTGCAAAAGTGCAAATGCGACATATCGTAGCTTCTTTTATGAAATATTGTGCATTTTGTTGGTGGATTTCATAAAAAATCATTTGCTCTTTCGCAAGACCATTTGCATCAAACACTAAACTCCGCCAGTGGTACTCCTTGCCATTTTTCTTGTTGCATAGTGTAACTAATAAAAATTCTGTCAAAAGATTGCTAGCACAAATTAACAAAAAAATTATCTCACAAAAATTATTTAAAAAAAACATGATTACTAATAAGGAATTATCACACAGATAACAAAGATCTTAATATTAAAAAGGAAAAATCTGCTTCAATTTAAAAGCAGAATAAATTAAATTAAAAGGAGTAAAAATAAGGCCTGAACAAGCTCGTTGTTTTAATTTGAATGTCAAAAGTAACATCTTACGACTATATGACCAAAACAGTAATGTGGTCTTAACCATTTTAGTCATTTAACGGTCATATGATTTTTTTTTTCAAACTAAAACTAAGACAGTTATGAGATTTCATGATTGTTTTCCATTATCGTTCACTTTTTTCTTTGATACTTATCTGTTGCTATTTGTTTGTTCAAAGTTGTTTAAAATAAGAGCATTGCACTTTTATTTTCATATAAAGCTAAAACAATTTTTTTTTATTTATTTTATAGTATTTTATTTTATTTGTTTGTTTTTCTTTTCATCTTTTTTAGGTAAGAATTTTATGGCCGGTATTTTTGAATGTCAACAGGTTTTGAAGCGGTGAGTCATTTCGGCTTTAACAAATTGTGAATCTTTAAATAAACAGAATTCGGCTGATAAATGTTTTGTAAATTCGGCTTTTAAAAATATACAGTTACACGCAATTTACACCGTGATTTTTAAGACATGTCTTTTTTTTAATTCTCTTTTATAGTTGCTACCAAAAACTTTTTGCATTTATACAATGATTTTTCATTTCATGTCTTTTTTGTACATTACTCTCAAAATTTGCTTTATTTACTCGTTCATAACAAGAAAGACCCTAAAACAATAACATAAGAGAGAGAAAATGCAAATGGAACTAAAGAAATATATGAAAAAAATCTCGAAAACAGAAAACTTGTCTTTTTTTCTACCCCGTTTTCTTCTCTACCCCGCTCACTCTCATACAAAATAAGACGTGATTTAAAGACAAGTGAAAAAATCACCATTTAAATTGCGTGTTTCAGAACAGCTCATTAAAATGTGTGCTAAATACAAATTGCATCCAAATCCATTAAGGTATTTTCGCGTGATAGTTGATCAAGCATGCAAACATAGAAACTTTCACATTTATAATATTAGTAGGATTATTTATCTAAATGAAAACAATAAAAAGTTGCATTTCTTCGAAATTTTCAAGTTTTCGTACCAAGTCACACCCGCCGGTCATACCCGTCGTATTTTAAAAATATATGTTTTTATATGGAAAAATGTTTTTTCCAAATAGTAAATAGTTAATACAATGGAAAGACTTTGATCAATTAACTACGCCAAAATTACTGTCCACGTTGTAACCAAAATTTTATAAAATTTATGCCGAAATTACAATTCTTTAAAACTAATGGCGTTTTCTAAAACAAAAGTGTACCATAAGTGTTACACATGTGATTGGGCAACATGTTTAAACGCTCCCCTGATTTGTAAGAAGTATTGCATATTTGACGTTTACAAAAGAACACTAGTTTATTTATTTCAGAAACAATAACAAAACCAGCTGTTAATGTAGTGCTGCACTAATGCCCGTTTAATTAAAATGAGTGTTGAAAATGTAAAATTTGTTTTCTTTTTAAGCGCGTTACGCTTTTAAAATAACGCATATTTTTCAGAAAAGAACATAAAGAAATGTAAAAGGCAGAGCAAATGCAGGATATTATTCAGAAAATCACAACCGTCGCAGCCTTCTGGCGATAATTCGAAGCAGCATAGTGTCCTTTCATTTTGTATTCGTTATTCAACGACTTTAAGCTTAACATCCTTGAGAGTCGCAGCATTTTTTTGAGTTACAAATTTTATATTCTTGATTTATAACAAAAAATATGTGTAAAATGGTCACACCCGGCTAAATGGAATTGCCCATATATAAGAACCTGTTGTGGATTTATTGCAGTTTAAAAATGACATTAAAAATTTTTAGAATTCAAACAAAAGACTTTTATTTCTCTTACACTTTTTCTAAACGATTTTCATAGTTCTCACATTTATTATTTACCACTTAATATCCCACAGATGTTTAATTTCTATTGATGTGTATCTTTTTAAAACTATCAATTATAATCTTTTAAAACAAAACAATATAATGAGAAAAATGATAATGATGCCCAGAACAACCAACAAAATGACCTTGCAACAACAACAACAAAAAACGAGATATATACTAAAATGAATAAAATACCTGAGTCAAAAATTATCCCTTAAAATAAATAAAAAACAATAAAATGCAAAACTTATTAACAACAATTTCTACCTAAATTAAAAATTTATTGTTCTTTAACACTTAAAATTTCTGTTGCAAAAATGAAAACCTATTAAAATCCTTCTTTTTGTTCGGTTTGTTTCAAACAACAGTCTTTTGTAGGCGTAACAAATAATTTATTTCCGGCTTGAGAATTTTCTACATGGATTTCATTCAAGCTTCATTGTTGTGTTGTATGCCACACTATTAATGCTGTTACTTGTAGCATAAAGCAACTAACTTTTTATACAAAAATTTTTTTTTATTATTCCTGTTTATTCATATGAATGTTGCAAACACAAAAAAGAAACACACAAAAATTGTTGAATAAATGACTTTCGGCCTGACATAATTTTTATACACACAATCATTCTTTTTTTTTTTTTGTTATTCTTGTAATGCATTAGTTGCCATGTATGTGTGTAAATAATTATAGTAATTTCCAACATCGAAAAAATTGTTTAGAAACTTTATTTTTTCTGTAATAGTTTCTTAGGATACAAAAAAAAACGGAAACAAAGCACTTAATCATGGTACTGTGGTTTCCTTTTTTTCGCCTGAGAAACCCTACGAACTGAAATTTTGTATAAAAAAACAGAAAATTCTAAGTAAATTATGGTTCTTAACTGGGTCAAGCCAAATTACACAGGATGTTTTATGACTTAAAAGAACAAAAGTCGGTTGTATAGAAAACTATTTGAGCCGTTTATTTTGAATGCGGCATTAGTCACTTCATCAAAAACATCACGAAAGTCATTTATGTTTACATATTTTAAACATATGAGTTTTTTCTATAATAACGCTGCCCTTCAAAGAAAATGGCCTTTAAATAAAACATATTTGGAATACATATAAAGAGTTTAATGCGCTAAATTAAAAACCGTTTTCAGTTTCTTCTATCACGTACAGATTTTTTTATGGACATGACCAAGGTAGATCAACACCAGGTAGTCGCAAGAGAATTCGCCGTGGAGAATTTACATTTGGGCTGTCAAAAAAGCTGATACATTAACAGGTTCAGTTGATCTATAACTATTATTCCACATCCTTGGCATAAAAACGACTATACATCAACTAATCTAGATACTAAAAATAGTTAAACTGCGTGCTGGGTTTCTCATTTTCTCATCTCTTTTCCTTTTTAAGGAACTTTACATTTTTTGAGAATACTTATTTTAATTTTTGTTTTCATATATTAATATGTAAAATTTTTTTTAGCAATAGTAGTACCAAATAAAAGGGAAGGCTCGTCGAATTTTATAAAAATATTTCCTTCATTTGCCTTGAACAAAAAAAAATTGTCTTCAAAAAATCCTTCCATATCCTTGAAAATGTTCCTTAAAAAGCCTTTTAAAAATAATATTTTGTAGCCTAAAGTTAACTCTATGAGACCTTAAAATTTTGCCATTTTGTCGCTCTTAGGGGCCTACCTAAAGCAGATCGTTGAGCGTCGCATTAGGGACTATTCACATATGACGTAACGTTAGAGGGGGGGGGTGGTTCAATATCTGCTACGAACTAGGTAAATTTATACTGAAAATGCTCTGTACGGTAGAATATTGTAATACACAAACGCAAATAGTGGTTGTGTAGTAAATACATTAAAAAAGAATTACGGTATTTCTGTACCCAACGAAAATACTGTTTTTAACAAACTCAATATAAAGATAAGAACATTTAATAGTGTTCTGTTTTTCGTTGAAAAACAGTACACTTCGTTGTGATCGGCACAAAACATTATTCTTAATGTATATTTTGTGTATTTAGCATTAGTATTCGTTTGGCTCTCGTGCATGTATACTTGAGTGCGTAGTTGTATATGATGAAAAAAGAACATTATAAAACGCTAAAATATAATGTATGTAGTAGTGATGTTACGAATATCAATTTTTAATATTCGCGAATACGCATACGAATATCTGAAACATTATTCGCCGAATTCGAATACGAATACGAATATTCAATCTAAATAGTTAGTACCACTTAATATTTCAAATTTAATTGAAAAAAAATCTAACCTTTGCGTCAATAACAATAAATTGAGAAAAACTGTCACAAAACTATAGGTATTTAACATTATTTTGATATTCCGTTGACGGAATTTGAAATTATAAACTTAGAACCTGAATGCCACTTTTTAAAATTTTTGTTGGAAAGTAAATAAGGGAAAATACGAGCTTCTTTTACCTATACCCACGCAATATTTAGTGACACCAGCGGCGAGTGTTCCGAGCTAGCGAATGTTTAGTTGTGTGGAGAAAAGACTTCAAAACTTTTATTTTTGAAGTTCAATATTCCTCTACTGCGCTTTGAGTATTACTTTAAAATTATTAATATATTAATTTAACTGTACTTTACTTTTAAAATACCATGTCGTTGTGTAATATATTTTGTTCCTTTTTTCTTTACTAACATTTGTCAAACTTCATACATGAAAATATCAGAAAAATTTTGGTGCTATTTTTTCATATGGACTTTGACTTTTGTCAAGACAAATCAATGGCTCGTGAAGACGCTATGTTACTAAAAGAAGATTATTGTTTTGCGTTATAGACAAATTTTTTTAGTAAAAATTAATATTTTTTGTTTGGTTTTCAGTATTTTTTATGTATTATTTTTTGGAAAGTATCCACAAAATATTCGCTTGAATTTGGCGAATACGAATACGAATATCATGAAAGAGGCGAATATTCGGCGATTGAAATACGAACACGAATATTCGTAACATCACTAGTATGTAGTACGCAGCCACTACAATGGTACTGTTTTTGACAAAAAACAAAACGCTACATAATGTTTGTTACTTGCATTAAAAAATCGTTATGTGTTGTGTTCGGGTTGTGTAAATATACACAAACACTAAAAAAATAGATATCGTTTCTGCTTGTGTATGCAGTACACAAAATAACGTTCGGTTTATTTTCAAACACTGGGGAGGAGTATAAAAACTCCGAAAATAGCCTTACGTAATATGTGAATAGCCCCTCAGCAGCAGTGTACGAGTTTACTCTACATTCTAACAGATTATTTTACCACTAGGTTTTGCTAAAAAAAATAATTACATATTAATATGAAAAAAGCATTAAAATAAGCATTCTCAAAAAATGTAAGGTTGTTAAAAAGGGACAAACAAAAGATGAGGAAATATATACCCAAGTACGCAGATTACCTATGTTTAGTCTCTAGGTTAATTCATATATAGTGGATTTTATGCCAAAGATATGGAAGAAAAGTTGTAGATCAACTGAACAAAAAAGTGCCCTTAGAAATTTTTTTTTTAATATTTTCTTCAAAATCTTTAATTGATACTTTTGCAATAGATATAAAAATATATATTAACATTAAATAAACTGTAAAATGCACACACATTTTATGTTTTCATCGCTCTCGTATCAAAACTAATGGTTGTTTCTTATAAATAAATTTTCTACATACAATTTTTATAAAAATTAATTTTGTGCCGGGAAAAAAACAATCACAGCTTTTGTACTAAAAGAGATAAAATACATGTTAACTTTTAATCGTACATTTTGAAAAGGGCCGTTATTCTTGTAGTCTGTATAATACACTAACTGTGAAAGTGTCTACTTATATATTACATCTCACAACACCCTATAATTTTCAATTTTGTTACACATATTTGTCATTGGACAAATGCCTTAACTTGATTTAGAACCTATTACTGAGTATCTTAATTATGTCAATTGACCGCCTCCAGTGACAACGCCATGTAAAAGTGACAAGTCCCACTCATATAAAGTTTCAGTACTAGAACCGGTTGCTTATCATTGGAAACCAGTCCCCTAACATGTCCTGTGACAAGTTTTCCTCTCCCACTAAGGGACGGGCAGCGTAGCGAAAAAAAAATGTTTTGCTCGTGTAAATGTGTATGAGTAATAAAAAAGTTCTTTCCAATTGTGACCTTTTATAAAGCTTTCTATATTTTTAAAATTTCTTTTTTGGCTTTACTTCCTCTTTTTCATTTGAATAAAATTATGTATTAAAATGTATGCCATTATATATATTTCACATTATAATTTAACCAATTCACAACTGAATAGTTAATGTTAAAAGTAAAAACCAACTAAAGTAATTATTTTAGATTCTTCTTTTTTGTTGTTCTACAGAAAATGCTGGTTTGTACTGATTTCTGTGTTATTTCTTAACTATGATTCGATATCATTAATATTCTTTACTTGACACTCTGCTTAATAAATTTGTTTTATTCGAACCAAATTTGTAACATTTTATATTATTACACTGCTTGTTGTGCATGTAAATGAATTGATTTATATTGTGATTTTTTATTGATCAAAATTGTTATTCAATTTATTTTTCTAAAATTTGTATTTGTAAAAGGAAGTCGCTGTCAAAATGTAAATGCTTAATTTACAAAATTTTAAATGTGTAACATGTAGTGGACATAAAACTTTATTAGTTTACTTATTAACTGCTATTTAGCAATACCAGGAAGATATTGTGAAAAAATAAACTTAAATAATCTATTATCAGGTGTGAAAAGCAGATGTTAAGCAAAATAACAAAAGACAAGAACACGCAAGTTTAACTCAGTATTTGCAAGATTTTATTTACTGCTTTGCTTGTCAACAAAAGTTACATTAATTTTAGACACTTTTTTCTAAAAAAATAGTTTTTAAAATTTAAAATCCAATTTAAAATGTTCGCCATAACTGTTTCCGAATGACCCATCCGCCTTTAATAGAAGACCTCGTATTTTCCATAGTCAAAAATATTATACAAAAACATTTGTTTTTTTACAAAATATCATCAACTAATTTCGAACAATATGAAATATATATCAAAATAAAATGCTAACCTTATTATTCACAATTTACCTAGAAAATCAAATATCATGTCATGTCGTGATAAATATATTTATAACATAATTTATGCAACAAAAACAAATTTACTGCCTGAGAAAATAACTAAAAACAGCTGGTTTTTTTATATAGCTACAATATAAGGATGTTAAAAATAATAAACATCATTGTCATTCTCCTCCCCGAAATAATAATGTTTGAAATTCGACAACAAAAATATCTTTGCTCTTTTGCACAAACAACAAAGAAATCAATATTTTTCATACTAATATTTTCCAGTAGTATTATATTATTCTATATTTTGTTTTTGTATTATTTCTTGTAACATGGAAAGCTAAAGGGAAATATGTACAAGCAGACTGACAAACAAATTCACGTAATATAGACTCATCTATAGGTTATTTTTTTTACAAAGGAATAACTTTAAAAAGAAATCAAACACGGAAATTGGCGTTATTTAAAAGCGCACAATTTTTCATTTTAAGTAAATCAAAGAAAACTTCAGAGCAGTCTTAAAATTTACTTCTTTCTGCACTAAACAAGGATTTCTCGACTTTGCTTCACCATGACATGGGTACAGTATTTGGTTTTTTTTTAATTAAATGATGGATTTACCTTTACAAAAGAGTAATTCAATTTACCCAGGTGTGACCATATTACACACATTTTTTGCTATAAATCAAGAATATAAATTTTTTTAAATTAGTTTGGTTTAAGTTCATTTTTAATTTAATCTTTCGATCAAATTATTTTTTTTATTTAAGAAAGAAATTCTAAAGCATGTAAATTGTAAAATGTAAAGCATGTAAAAAATTGAACATTCAAAGAACTGACAGCTGTTTCGTGACCACCAAGTCTACTCATCAGAGTCCTTTACCCACACTACCACTGACAGTGGCAACAACACTGTAGCGAAAATGCTACTAATTATAGTAAGCTCAATTAACACACTGTCGCCATCTTGTGGCGAGTCGCACCTTATTGAACTTTGTCTAAATGTTCGAAACTTCACTAACTGTCTTTTCTTAGCATGTTCAACTATTTTAAGCTTAAATTAAAAATGAACTTAAGTCAAACTAATTTCAATTATTAAAATTTTTACTTAAAAAACGTTGCGGCTCGCAAGGACATTAAGCTTAAAGTCGTTGAACAATGGGTAGAACACGATTTCTGCTCAGAATGGTCATCAGAAAGCTGCGACGTGTGTGACCTTACAAATCTTAGTTTTAAAGAATTATCACTCAGTATAAATTCTGTAAAATGTTGACTATAAGGTACACAATAATTTTGGTATAGATATCTGTTCATAGTGTTTTTAATTAAAAAAAAACTATTTTTAAAATGAGACAGGTGTGACCGACGGGTATCACCTACTACGAAAATTTTAAAAATTCGAAGAAATAAAACTTTTTATAGATTTAATTCATATAAATAGTACAAAGATAAACATTAAATTATTTGCTATTCGTTCTATTATAGACAGCAGAATACTCTAGCTGAATATATTTTTTTTAATTCAATAAAAAGCAAAAAAATATATATTCTTGTCAGAGATAACGGTTCTTATTGATAATGCGAAAGGGAATAAAAGAAAATCTGAAATAAATATTAAACATACAAAGAGGCAGAGCAAAATGTTTCTTGAATGATCATTTAAAAGTGCCTCAAATTTATTAAAAAATATTAAATAGTGTATTTTTTTATGTTTTCTATAATTGTCATTATCTAAAAAATATCAATTGAGAGATTTTTATTAATAATGAGAAAAATTTTTTTCCTTGGAATCACTCAAAACAGTAAATGCTCAATAAGTCAATTTTGGATTTTGTGTTGCTTGACTGGTTTTTGAAATAAACGATTCAATTGAGATAACTAAAAAATATTGCATGCCTCATAAGCGAAGCATTGAGGTGGGTACTACTCTCACTTCACGCGAAACTACTGATTTTTCAAAACTTAAAATGGCTCTATTATTATCATATATTATTGCACTTGTAAAAACTATATACACACATATATTAAGAAAAAATACTATTTTTAACACTCATGACATTTTTAATGTAATTTTTATTATTTAAACTAATTAAAAAACTGTTTAAAAAAGTTCTGTCTTGGACGTCCGTTTGTCTGTATGTACGGATCCTGTATGTGGTCACGATAAAGACCGAAAGACTTCACTAATCGAGTCCTTTTTATTTTTTTACGCTTCAGTATAATTAGGAATAGAGGCCTATTTAATTTCACGGTGTAAATGAGATTATGAGGCGTGCACTTTTTTTGTATATTTTCAAGGATTGTGTTAAAAATTATAAAATGTTTTTTGAACATTTTGGGAACAAAGTCGAGGCCATAAATTTTAAAATTCAAAGCCTAATATCTTTGAAAATATAAAAGATATCCCAATGAAATAAAATGTGTTATCTTTATGTATTCACAAACTTTACAATAAGTTTAAATTCATTAAAATCGGATAATATTGGTAATAGTTATGAGGCCAACAAAAGTTTTTTTTATGAACTATGTTGTCAACTTTGACACCCTGTATCTAGCTCACCGTGAGTTTCAACAGAGTGGTCTAAATTTCAATAATCTTAAACCTTAGGTAATCTTCTATGATTTTTATATTATTCGTTTTGTCATCAAGTTTCAAAGTTTCAAATTTCAAAGATACAGATTTATTACCCTTTTTCCAATTGGAACCACTGTGCGGCGTTAAATTTCCAGCCCTTTTCACATTGCTATAACGAATCGGCATAGGAAGTCTGATAATCCTTGAAGCTCTTTGCTTTCAAAAAGAAAACACCCTGTACTCAGAAAAAACTAAATTTCATTTTCTTTAAAGGTATTCAATGAAACAGTAAATATTTTGTCTAGGAACTCACCCACAAACAAATTTGTAAATATAGACAAAAATATCTCAACAATTTCATTGAAAAAAAACGTGATTTTTTTTCAGTGAACAAATTGTTTAAATCCATAAAACAATTTGTTTAAAAATATTTACAAATTGTAAACAAAACAATTTACTAAATCAAACAAAAAGATTTACTGGACTTTCTAAAAAATGTCAAACAATATTTTTGTCTGAATTTATAAAACAATTAGTCTAAAAATACTGTCAAATATTAAACAAAATAGTTTACTCAATCAGACAAAAATATCTACTGGATTTTTTTGTAATATATTAAGCATTTATGAAATTTCACTTTGTTAAATGTGTCCAAGTCTGAATGTTTTTCTAAAGACTCTAAAAAACTGAATGAGAATTAATGCAACGACATTAACGAATTGATTCACTCAAAAATCTTCAGTAAACAAACTTGGTACAATCGCAATCCTTTTGCTATCATTGCTGTTTTTGTTATTTGTGTGTATGTCGTCAGCGGAATTGTTTTTTAAGACACAGTTTTTCTTGTTGTTTTTAGTGTTTGCGTCCTAAATAAGAGTCAAAAAAACAATTCATTGATTATGTAAAGAACATTTACTGAAAATGAAATTTATTTTTAGACAATCGTTTTTTTGAATATTTTTTTGGTGATAATTTTTTCTGTGTACTTTTCGCATTTTGAAAAAATTTTATTGCACTTAAACACACACACACAGATATACATTCTCCTTTTATTTTTATAAACCAAATGTTTGTTATTATACATAATATTTTTCTAGTATATTGTTTGAACTCATGTAAGCATATAATATTATTCTTGCAGAAAACTTGTACAAATAGTATTTTTTGTACTTTTTGTAGGGAAATTTTCTATATATTCAGTTGACTATAATTTTAGCTGATTTCTATATATATAACAAATACTGTGCGTGGTTCATTTCCTCTGCTTTATTTTACATATCCAAACTCGTAAAGCAAACTATCCCGGTTGGCCATGTCTTTCAAGCATATTGCAAGACAGATGCAGGACAATGTTAAAGTGTCGATGACCTGTTGGTGACAGCTCAAGCAGATCAGTAAGGACATTTTCGAAATGTCCACTAAGTTCATACATGACAACAAGAGCGACACTCACCCATTTTTTCATTAAGGACCATGTAAATGGCAACATCTTCAGAAATGTCGTTGAATAAATTTTTTCGTTTGTTTCTTTTTTACACTTGCTCTACAATAACAATTTGATGAATTTATCGCTCAGAGATCATTTAATACAAGAAGGTTTAATAGAACTTGTCATCGGCTCAAGTTTGTTAAATTTTAGCAAGCAAAAACGTATCAAAATGATTCAAACTGGTGACAGACTGAGTGAAAATGTCCACAAGAAGTTCATTTGTTGGTATACGAAGAGTAGTTTTTTTTGTTGTAACGAAATTATACATAATTTTAAATTCAACGTTGCAAGATTAGCTTGCGGACAATATCCACCAACTAGTTGGCATGACCAGTTGAGTAGTTTTTCTTTTACCCATTCTTTGAGTACGGATTCTGTTAGATTGTCTTAAAAGAAACTGTCATGGACAAATATCGTCCATGACATGCCGAAATTTTCTTAAGTAGTCATTGATGAAAGTGTCCTCTTCGACAAGTTGGCCAACCGGGATATTACGAGAATAAATGTAGGCAAAAAAAATGATTTTTTTGTGAGGCAAAATTGTAAATTAGATAAAAAATTTCCTTAATAGCAAAAATTTTGTAATATTTTTTTTGATTTTAAATTCAAAATTTTACTTTATTTTAAATACTGAACCATTACACTGTACAACAAAAAAATTTGCTTTTTTTTAAATAACAGGGTTCTAACGACTGATTCTGAAAGAACGGACCCAACAAATGTAGGATTCATTTTACGAGTAGTTATATTTATTCACTATAGCGGCACAGGAAATTTTGTAAGCCTTACGTTTAAGGTGTAAGATGCATTCAGCAATTTTATGTAAAACGCCACGATAAACATTTTAAAGGCATATTTTAAACTTCTAACTCTGTGCCGTATGTGTCCTTTCATAAAAAAAAAGCGTTAAGAAACTTTTCTTCCGCGCCGTTATGTTCTAAAAAAATTTTCCTCGTGGTGTTTTACATAAGAGTGCTGAACAGCTACTATACCTTAAATGTAAGGCTTACAAGATTTACTATGCCCAGTACTTATTGTGAATGTGTGTAAAGATAAATTTAATTTTAAAAAGCAAAGACACAATCCCTAATTTTTATCCGAGACAACTTTGCAGTTAACAAAGAATTGTTAAACACTTAACAGTCGTAGTAAAATTTTATGTAATTAGTTTAGGAGGTGAAGTCGAGGAATTGGAAACAGGTCGATAACCATAAGTGTATGGAAAATATGGTCCAAGAGATGCATGATGAAATTATAATAATGGGGTACCCTGAATATATTTAATATAATACATAAAATTATCCAAAGTTATTTAATTAGTTTGGCTTAGATTCGTTTTCAATTTAATCTTTTCATTAAATTATTTTTATTAAAAAAAAATTCTAAAGCATCTAAATATTGCACATTAAAAAAAAAAAATTGGCGCACGGAAGGTTGAAGTGACATCAGTTGATTCGAGACCACCACAGTCTTCTCATCAGAGTTCCTTTCGATCTAGACGACACTGTCAGCGAAGGCAGCAACAACCAACGAGCGAAAATCCTGTTGTTGGTACGAAGTAACAGATGAGTCGCCATCTTCACTATGTTTTTCTTATCATGTGCAACTTTTTTTTAAGCTTTTGATTTCTGTCATTATCAGCATGAAATATCATCGATATTTTCAAATTCTGGTTTTTTTAGTGTTTATTTCTATCCAACTTTTGAACAGTATACATTCGTGTTTAGCTAAGTACCATTAGAGTTTTAACATTTTGAGTTATGAATTTTAGTTCGACTGTATGGTCTTTATCCAATGTTATTTAATTAGTTTGGCTTAAGTTCGTTTTCAATTTAATCTTTCGATTAAATTATTTTTATCTTAGAAAGATATTCTAAAGCATGTAAATATTGAGCATTAAAAATTTTTTTTTGAGAAGATTAGTGGTTACTTTGGAAAAAATGCTGATGTGTTGGTACATTCCACTATATACAAATGGTGCTACAGGTAGTGCCCTAATTTGAAGAAAAGATGGCATATGTAAAATAATTTTGGAACTTTGGAAAAATGAGTTTTAAGATTACAATTTAAGAAAAATTTCTTGAGAAGATTAGTCGTTACGGAAAAATTGTGATATATAGGGATATTTCATTACATACAACTGGTGTTAAGTGCTTAATAGTGCTCTGTTAAGTGCAAAATTGACTCGGGTAAAAATTTTGGTTTGCGTCTTTGCTTTTTAAATGTAAATTTGTCTTCACACACATTAATTGTGAATAACTACGAAATTAGCTCTTAAAAAAATTTTTATTTTTAACTATTTCTGCCGTACAAGTAGACTATTGCCTCTTGGCCCATATGCATAACCAAAACTTGGCATGAGCTTAGTTAGCATAAGTGACGAAATTGAACTTGGCCTTAACGAGTTTGAACATACAATTTTACATTAAAAATCACCGTAGATAGAGTCATGAGTCACGACTAGGGTTTGGGAATCGGAAATTCTCGGGTGGGAATTCCTGGGAAAAGTATACTTTTAATTTCCCGTTTTCGCGGGAAAATCTCAAAAATTGCCGGGGAAAACGGGAAATTAAAAGTACACGTTATTTCATAAATATATGGTTTTTTTACACACATTTTTGTAAAATGGCGTAAGTGACGGCCAAATTTATTTTGATTCATCTAAGAAATTTGTATTATAATCCTGTTGTTCTTTTATATCAAAACTTTCAATGTTTCTTTAAATATTACAAAAGTTCGTTTGACTGACTGTACGACTAAATTTACACGATAAAACTGTTTAAGTTCTCTTTTAAAGTTGTTATGTTTTTCATCGTCTGTTTAAATACTAAAAGCCTGTTTATCGATGTCGAACGACATTTTTCATTCTTACAATTTCATTTGAAATAAAAAAAGTTCAAAAACTTTGTCCTTGTTTCAAATATAACTTTAAGAAAGAAAGAAAGAACTCCTTCGACATCGGTAAACAGGCAGTAAAATGTCCATAAAATTTTTTTAATACAAAATAGAAATGTGAACGGTTCAAACTTATACAGAAATTTCATAGAAATTGCATGAAATTGAAGTCATACCATTTCTCGTAAGCCCAAAAAAATTATTGCTTGATTCGAAAAGTACATGCAAGATAAATTTAGTAATAGATGTCGTTTAATCACGATAGCAAAACAAAGTGGAATACTTTCTATAATTATCAATGATTACTGAGCTGTCTAATCGCTTGCTAAAGTAAATAATACGATACTAAACGAACTTTGCGCGATTTTCCGCAGAATTAGTGAACAAATTTTGGAAAGTGTAGAAGAAATTTTAAGCTTATAGAAGCTGTAAGAACTGTTAGACAGACTGTATCTCAGGATATGTAAAATTCAGCTCAGCTGAGTATAGTACTATAACTTGTTTGTACTTAACGATAATAAGAATCTTCCTGGAAATTTTTCAAGAAAAATAAGAAACATTACGGCAAGTTTTTTATAAAATGATTTGGAGTCCTTAAAATAAAATGTTTAACTAATTGCAACATAGTCGTCAATTAGTCTGTATAGGATCTCTTACTGTGTAATAACTAGGGATGTACCGATACGAATATTGAAATTGAGTTCAAGTTTAGATTAACAAAACTCAAGAAGGGCAATTTTTTTATTATGCAACATTACAGTGTAAGAGATTATTAATATTTAAAATAGATATTAATACAGTATATAAAATTGGAAGTAATTTTTAAGGAACTACATTTTCATTGCTTTCAAAGAATCTATATTAAAAATATGCAGATAATTAGTAGAAAATCCAGTACAAATTTGTAATTACTTTATAATTTTAAAAAATACTCGCCATGCTTTTTAAAAAATCGATTTTTTAAAGGACATTTATCAACTAATATTCTTCTAAATAACTTATTAGCTAAATTATTAAAAGTCTGCTAAAAGTTTATATTTATTCACTTAAATTTACATGAAAACACAGTTTTGTGTTTAAATTCGCATAAAAAGAAACAAGTTCTGAAAATGGATAATTTTTCATAATTTTTTAATCAACTTCCAAAAAGAAGAAGGTTATCAATTCGTGTGTATGTTTTTTTTACTTTTTTATGTTGTACACGCATAACTCTGTCATTTGTGAAGCGATTTAAAAAATTCTTTTTTTTCTGGAAAGGGTTTGCCTGCAGTTTGGTCCCATAATTTTTTTTTTGAAAATCGGAGGGGGAAATTCGCTCCCCCCATGCTGTCATTTGTGAACCGATTTTCAAAATTCTTGAAAGGGTTTTTGTTTGAAAGGATTTGACAAAAACTGGTCCCAATTTTTTTTTGTCGAAAATCGGAGAAGCAAGTTTGCTCCCCCTCCCCACCAATCCATAACTATGTCATTTGTGAACAGCTTTTCAAAATTCTTGTGTTGTTTGCAAGGGCTCGCTAGTAGTGTGGCCCCATAATTCCTTTCGAAAATGGGAGGGGGAACCATGTATAACTTTGTCATTGGGAACCGATTATCAAAATAGTTTTTTTATTTGAAAGGGTTTGACTACAGTTTTTTTTCGAAAATCAGTTGTGAAATTTGCTGCAAACCCCCCTTCAGGTTGGTACCATAATTGTTCTCCAAGATCTATGCGGGATTTCCCCTTCCCACAGAAATATTGATTATAGCATAGCTCCTCCATTTATGGGCCGAATTCCAAAATTTATTTTTTGTTTGAAATGGTTTGCCTAGAGTTTGGTCGCATAACTTTTCTACGAAAATCTGTGGGGCAAGTCTTCCACGCCTCCACCCAAAATATTTATTAGAGCACAATTCCTCCATTGGCTTACCGATTTTCAAAATTGTTTATATGGAAGGCCATCAAGTATATACTCTTTATACTGAAGTCGGCTTTTTTCCAGAATTATTTGAGGAATCATTATAGAACACCGAAAAAGAAATTTGTCCTAACATCACTTCAAATTCGGTGATTGGTAATGGAAAAAGAGAACTTCTTGCAATGACAAGCAAATGTGAAACTAATTAGAAATTATCCAAATTCGCAATATTTCCGGATCGCGACTGCTACATTTTCATGATTTCTTTATAATGTCTTTTTTTGCTGGGAATAAGATTTAAAAAACAACGAATTGAATTTGAGTTCATGGTAAAATTAACAATAAATAAATTATTGTTTTTGCAAAATAACAGCGTAAAATATTATTAATTTTTAAAATTGATAGTAATAAGATTTAAAAAATAACGAAATGAATTTAGTTCTTGGTAAAATTAACAAAAAAATAAATAATTTGTTTAAAAAAAACTGAAAAAATTTTTTAAAGTATCGTCGTATCGACAGTAAAATATCGCCGATACCGATGTATCGGAAAATCTGAAGTATCGCCGATATATCGGTATCGGTATCGGTATTCGTTACATCCCTAGTAATAACTATATATGCTTGAATTCACTTAAAATTTTTTTAAATTTGTTTTTGAATTGCTTTTATATTAACTTTTATTAAAAAAAGAATCCTTACATTAATGAAACAATCAAAATTTCGCCAATTTTCAGTTAATAAATCTATTTAATTTAGAAAATTAATTTTTCGCGGTAATCCCGGGAATTCCCGGGAACGTGATTTTTTCATTCCCGTTTCCCGGGAAGTTCAAAAGTCCGGGAAATCCCAAACCCTAGTCACGACCACAATATACAGTTATTTTTAATCTGTAATTGATTGAGAAAACCTGTTAATAATCCTTTCAATTTCATCACTTATGCTAAGCGCTTGCCAAGTTTTCATTATGCATACTGCCGAGACATTTATGTAGAATATTTCAGCTCGCTTAATCGCCGCTGAAGGGGAGTTTTTTCCATTTTTTTTAAGAAAAGGACAAAAAGCCCATACCGCGGGGAGTTGGAGAATTAAAATGTTCTAAAAAATGTTTCTCGTACTGAACACTTCTTATACCTTAAACATAAGGCTTACACGATTTTTTATGCCGAGTCAGAATAACTATGTGAAAGGGGTGTGTAACTGTTAACTCTCCCTAAAATGATTTCCAGATATAAACTTTCAAAACACCGATACTCATACGGATATATTTTTTTTGTGCCCTCTGACAAAATCTGTCGTAGCAACCGTGTTTATATTAAAATATATTTTCTTTTTCTTAAGTGCCACTTATAAATTATCCCTCGTATAACACTATTTATATCTTTAGCATTACGAATAAATGATGCTACTCGCACGAATACAAAAATATGTGCGTATGGATGCCAACTTCAAACAGACAAGAAGTTGGTTTTTTATTTTATGAATTTTTATTTTAAACAAAATTATAAATTTCTTTTTATGCCCGGCATCAAAACTACGAAATAAATATTTCAATATTATTTATGCACATAAAACTCTTTGCAAAATATGCTAAAAATACAAAAAACAAACTTTCGCATATTAAAAACGGTTTTCCGGTGTTTCTAAAGAAAAGTTTATATTAAAGCTACATAAATATGTACAAAGCTTGATAGAATGTGTTGGAAAATTAAGAGTTTTTATGAACTTTTCATAAAAAAACATAATAAAAGTTATTTGACATAAGTGTCAAAAACTTATAATTTTCTTTAAACAAATTTTCTATAACAAAGTGTTAACAGAAGAAGTTTTATGATTTCTTTCATAAAGATAGAAACAAACATAGCGAACATTTTTGATAAGAGAATTAATTGTATCAACAAAAAATCCTCTACTTATTTTCCTTGCTCAGCCCTCGTAAAAATTAGTTTGATACAAACTTTGCCTAAAATCCAAACCAGCAAAATCCTAAACATTTTAAAGAACTTTTGAATAATTTTTTGATGTTTTTAAAGCTGCATTATAATTTAAAGTCCCTTTACATTGTTTGTTATTTTGCAAAACAATTTTTAAGCCAAAATCAAACAGAAACCATTTTGGCATGTCTGCCAAATATTTGGACATTAAATCGTCTTATTTCCTTTCGCCTTAGGCCAATTTACATTTATTGATTTTTTTTCAGCTTAAATTATTCCACAAATTATAATATTTCTTGTTGTGCCATTTAAAAGTGACCATCATCATTTCCTTAGTTTCCTAAAAGCCATTGTTTGTTGCATTCTTGTTATTCATAATACAAAATGAAAATAATTTTTATAAAGAAATACAGATTTTGTACAAAACAAGAACATTTGTTAATACAAAATGTGCATTTGTTGTACAGTGTGGCAATTGTAAACAAATTGCTGGACGTTTCTTTTGAGCATCACTCTATTTTTTTATTTTTTTTTTTATACAAAACATTTCCATTATGGATGGCAAAACAAATGATGCTTGTTTGGCAAATGTTGGGGTGTTCACAGCTTTTAAGCAAATATTTTTTGAAATCAATATGAAACTGAGTGCAATATTTTACTTCTGATGGGGTTTGATTGATTTTAAAAAAATTTTTCCGTCATCTCATGCCAAATTTGGTTGATAATCAGATCGGTTGCGGTTATAGCCTCATATTACGTAACACTAATTTCGGAATTTTTATAGCCCCCCTTCCTTCGTAACGCTTTTTACAAAATTTTTAGTATAAATTATCTAGTCCGCCCCTTTCTTGAAAAAGAGACAAAAACTTGCACTTCATCGGCAATCTAGGGAGCTGAAATGTTGCACAAAAATATTTACCATAAAATTCTACTTGATGTCTTCAAAGACACCCAACAACCTTCAGACTTAAATTGAACGCCAGAAATCTTACAAAACTCAAAATGTGTTTAAGGTTTAATCTCGTACTTCTTCACATTTAGTACTCGGCATAGGAAATTTTGTAAGCTTCACGTTTAAGGTATAATATGTGCTCAGCACTTTTACGTGAAACACTACGAGGAATTTTTTGGTAAAACATTATAAACCTCTTACACTCGCTGAATGCGCCCTTTTTGTATCTTTCTTAAAAAAAATGGGTAAAAAGCTCCCCCATCGGCGGCAATATAGCGGGCTGAAATGTTCTACAAAAATATTTGTCATAAAATGCTTTTAAATACATTCAAGCTCCAAATTTAGCTTGAACGTCAGAAATTATTAAAACTGTGTTTAAGGGTTAATTTCGTACTCATTCACATTTAGTACTCTGCATAGAAAATCTTGCAAGCCTTACGTTTAAGGTAAAAAATGTGCAGTATCTTCATGTAAAACATTACAGGGAACCTTTTTGTACAATATTTGAACTCTCTAATTATTCGTTGTATGGGCATTTTTGTCTCTTTCCTAGGAAAATTGGCAAAAACTCACCTTCCGCGACAATGAGCGGGCTGAAATATTCTACAAAAATATTTGCCATAAAATTCGGCTATAGCAATTTACAGACACCCAAGCTCCAGATTTAGCTTGAAGGTCAGAAATCATTCAAAATGTGTTTAAGGGTTAATTTCGTACTTATTCACATTTAGTAGTCTCCATGGAAAATCTTGCAAGCCTTACATTTAAGGTATAAGATATGCTAAGTATTTTTATGTAAAACACTACGTGGAACATTTTTGTAATACACTTTAACCCTCTAACTTTTCGCCGTTGGGTCTTTTTGTTCCTTTATTTAAAAATGAGACATAAAACTCCCCTTCGGGGCAACATAGCGAGTTGAAATGTTCAACAAAAATATTTGCCATAAAATGCCCTCATAGACACCCAAGCTCCCGATTGAACTTGAAAGCCAGAAATAATATAAAACTCAAAATGCGTTAAAGGGTTAATTCGTACTTATTTATAATTAGTACTCGCCATTGGAAACCTTGTAAGCCTTACGTTTAAGGTAGTAGTAGTTTTATGTAAAACACCACGAAGAACATTTTCTACAACATTTTAACCCTATAACTCTTCGTTGTATGGGCATTTTTGTCTCTTTCCTAGGAAAATTGGCAAAAACTCACCTTCCGCGACAGTGAGCGGGCTGAAATATTCTACAAAAATATTTGCCATAATAACTTTTAAAGACACCCAAGCTCCAGATATAGCTTGAACTCCAAAAATCATTCAAAATGTGTTAACCCTGCTGTTAGGCAAAAAAAAAACTTACTAATCTTAGGTATAGGACCATTTTGGTCTATATAGTTTTTTTAACAATAAATTCTCTAAAATGTGTTTTTCGACTTTTTAATGATAAGTTAGCACTTTTTCGAGATTTGTGGAATCGCTTCTGACTGAAATTATATCATAATTTTCTGATTGTGCAGCATCTACGAGCGGTTTACCAAAAATGTCATCGGCTAGAAAACGAGGGACTTGCAGCAGCTGCAAATTTAAGTGCGATAGGAAGTGCATCATATGCAGCAAATTCATGTGCAAATTACAACGAAAAATAATTTGCTCATCATGTACTGAGAAAATTTAAATTTTTGCACTTGTTTTGTAAATTTTATTCATATCAATAAACATGAACGGACCAAAATGGTCCGAACCTAAGATTTGTAATTTTTTATTTTTTTATTTTCCTTTACATCATAGATAGTTAAAAATTTCGTAGAAGTAATAAAATATAAAAAATACCATACTAGGTAACGTTTTAAGTTGACATGTTGAACCGTTCCATAGTTAAAGCGAAAAGAAAAAAAAAGTTACCAAAATGGTCCAAACCTAACAGCAGGGTTAAGGGTTAATTTCGTACTTATTCACATGTAGTACTCTCCATAGAAAATCTTATAAGCCTACGTTCAAGGTATAAGATGTGCTTCGCATTTTTATGTAAAACACTACGTGGAACATTTTTGTAGTACACTTTAACCCTCTAACTTTCCGGTGTTGGGTATTTTTTTGTCGCTTTCTTAAACTGTTCCTCATAGCGTTTTATATAAAAGTGCTAAACACATCGTATACCTTAAACGTAAAGGTACGGTTACACTTGGAAAAAATTTGCCAAAAAAAAAACGTAACCACTACTTTTGCTCACCGTTCGTGTGACTTAAATTGGTTTTTATGTCATAAAATTAAGTTAATTATGCCGCAAAAAGCTATTTTTATATTATTTTTAAAAAATGCGAACCGATATTTAAAAAAAATGACTCTAATTAAAGGATATAAAAATTTAGCTTGGCTGTTGGTCACGTTTTTTTCGGCAAATGTTTGCCAAGTGTGACCGTACGTTAAGGCTTGCAAGATTTCTTAATCCGAGTCAGTATAGGTATGTATGTATGTGCAAAAGGGGGAAAATTAAACTCCGCCTAAAATTAATCTCAGCTGTAAACTTTTAAAACACCGATACACGTATATATATTTTTGGTATTCTTACCTCGGAGATGGTGTTGCGTAGTACTGAAAATGCTGATACCAATGTATATTAAAAAAAACGTAACAATTAAGTTATGAGTTTAGTCGAACTGTATGGCTTTATATCCAAAGAAATTTAATTATTTTTGGCTTGAGCTCGGTTTTAATTTAATTATTCAATTAAATTATATATTTATTTAGAGATAAATGTGAAGAATGTAGACAAAGAAAATTTTTACTGCGCGGAGGGTTGAACTGATATTTCGATAGCTGCCGCTAATCTCATCAGAGCTCCTTACCGCTTCGACCAAAGAACTCTGATGAGATTAGCGGGAGCTGTCGAAAGGTCAGTTCAACCCTCCGCGCAGTCAAAATTTTCTTTGTCTACATACTTCACATTTATCTCTAAGTAAAACTATAATTTAATTGAAAAATTATATTAAAACCGAACTCAAGCCAAAAATAACTAAATTTCTTCGGATAAAAAAAACGTATTTCGAAAAAATATGACTGGGTGTAGTTTAGCTCCTACCTACAGATATGTATCTTATTTTTATTTAGTCCTTGAATTCGAAGATAGTTCATTTCCCTTTAGCCTGTGATTACCCCTACGATTTTGCTTTAAAAAAATTTTTCCAACTTTGCTTCACCGGAAAAGTGTACTAAAAACAAGCTCTTTCTCTAAACAGAAAGCAAAGAGTTTACCAAAAAAATTATTGAATAATAAACTTGACTAAAATCATTGGAAAAAGTAGCAGATGCTTTCCGCTTTGTTCCTATTTTTTTTTTGTTTAATCACTAGCATTATTTATAGAATATACAAAATTTACCATCTTAACAATTTATGATTATATTTCTTTATGGTCGTAAACATATTTATTTTCCTTATATTTGTTGGTAATATTTTAATGCTAAGACATTGTAAGTAAGGTATTAAATAGATATTGTGAAGTGCTTTAATTTGTTATTATTTTTGCAATCTACAGTAAAATAAAAGCAAGTTTGAAGAAACACACTTTCCGAGTTTTCCAAAAATTTAATTTTTATACTACACATAAGGAAACTTTTATGCATTTGAAAAAGTTATTTGGGAAGCGATATTAACTTTTAATTTATCTTGTATAAACTAAAACGTCTTAGTAGGGTATCAGCAGATACACTTAAAGTCTTGAGTCCAGCACACAATTAATATTGACAAAATTTGGCAAACCTAGCTGAAATTGGAAAAGCGCTTCAAAATTCCATAAAAAATTTAATATCGTATGTATGTATGAATGTGTGACACATACAAATATACTACAATTTAATTATGTATGTACATATTTATTTGTAAAACAATATCTAACGCTTATTTTTTTTTATTCTTATTTTTAGGTAAACCTTGTTCTCGCTTATGATTATCGATCCACAAGACTATGTGGTTTATGTTTGAAAAATTTTTGCTGAATTACAAATCTAAGCGGTTTCTGTGAGTACTTAAGTATGATTTCATAGTCTTTGGATTGAATAATATTTCATTATAGTCATTAATTTGAAATAGTACATGATATAATAAAGAATAAACCACAAATATGATGAATTAGAAAAATAGTTTGTGGCAAGAACAAAATAACTATGCGCTGATGAAATAAATTTCAAAACAAATTGAAATATATGTGTTTCATAATTATGGTGTAATTCTGGAAAAGTGCCATTCGAATTTTTAACTAAATAAAATGAAACAATTAAAAATAAAATACGATTTGCTCCAAAATACTGGCATATTTCGGAGGTGTGTATATTATCTCAATAGTTTGTAAAGAAAATATACAGCCATGTCACAGAGTTAAATTCCATTCGAAAACGGTATTCACCCCATTTTTGTAGCAGCTGGTGCCTGAAAAAGAAAACACGTGACTGGTTCCTAAGGATTAGCAATCGGTTCGAGTTCCGGAAATTTATATAAAAGGGACCGGTATCTTTCACATGGCGTTGTCATTGGAGATACTCAGTTAAAGCGTTACAAATTGTAATATAAAAAAACTTATTTTATGTTTCAACACTATAGTCTTGAATACATAAAACATTAACGCAGGTAACATCAATGCAGGTAAATAAAATGCTTCTGAAAATTTTACTATTTTTAGAAAATCTGTTCTCATTTTTGAGCCAAAAAGGTTTTTCATGCCTGAGGCAGTCCACCGCGTGTTTAAACAGGGTGGTCCAAATTTCACCAGTCTTAAAGCTTACGTCCACCTCTATGATTTTTACATATATCGTTTTGTAATCGGATTACAAGTTTCAAAGATACACAGTTATTGCACTTTAGTGCTAATTGGAACCAGTGTGCGACATGATGAAAAGTCAGTTTATTTTTCGGTGTTGAGTAGTGTTATTTTCTGAAGGGACTAACATTGTTGTAACATAGAGCCAATTCAAACTGAATTTTATATTGTTTATTTTGTAAAATCATAAAAAATTTCCATACATTTTGTTGTTTTAATATTTTAAAACTTTTAAACCAACAAAATATATGGAAAATGTTTATGATTTACAAAATGAACTATAGGCGAATTCAGTTTGAATTCGCCTATAGTAAAAATACTCACATAAAAATTAATATTGCCATTGACTTTTTCAAGAATTCGTTATAAAAAAGGAAAATGTGTGAAAATCTATTCATTTATAACTAACGAGACCAGAAGGTTTTTGCAAAAAGCGGGATGAAAACGACTGAAAAGTGGGATTTGAAGAAAATATGACAAAAAAAAGCGAAATTTAAAAAAAGCGAGATGTTGTAAATACACTCCTTTTCTATGATTATAAATATGTATATACACAATACACAGTTCCATACAGTGGTGTCCGAAAAATTATTAAAAAATCCCTACACATCTTAAAAAAGTTATATGTTTTCCTACATTAAATTATAAATTTTAAAACTCGAAAAAGCGGGATCGACCTCTTAAAAGCGGGATGTCTGGTCAGTTTATTTATAACCCATGAAAAAAGTAAAATTTAATCGTGAGCATGAGCGTGAGTGCTCGCGAATGTGACCAGTTGTATTGTGCTAGCATGAGATGTACGTACATGAGCCTATGCCGATGAACCTGTCATGAGCGAGCCTAAGTGCTTTTTTCTCTTCGCTCGTGAACGTGCGTGAGCGTGAGTAACTTCACGATCTCAATTCTAATGTCAAAGCGTCAATATCGAACACGTAGTTTTTTTATTGCATGTTATTTTTACAAACATGTGTCAATTATAATCATCATAATTTCAATTTTATTATTATTATTTTCTGTACTTTGTTGTTGTTGCTGTCGTTCACAATTAAATTTTTGTATGGCCTGGCAATTTTGTTGACATCAATTTTCATTTACAAAAAGTAAACAAATAATACAGTAGTATTGTTTAAAATTATACAAAATGCATGCAAAATCATTTAGTTTACAAAAATGTTTTATTAAGGATATTCAATGAATGTAACAAAAAGCTAAACGCACTTTCAATTAAGAACACAACTATCGAACAGGTTGTAAGCAAAGAACTTTATCAATTCGAAATTTATTCTAACTTACTTTTGTTTTCATCATCCTTGATTTTGTTATTTCGATCTAGGATTTTCTTTTAACAGACTTTAAAAAAGGAAAATGTTGTCAATTCATTTGCATTTTTTTTTTAATTTTTCTCCCCAAAAAACTCCGCCATTTATAAATCAATTTGGAAATATGTTCTCTTATTTAAAAGCGTATACTGCCGTATTGGTTTTGTTGTTCGTCCTTCTGTCTGCAGCCTCCTTGCTTTGGAATGGATTTTTTGCAAGAATTAATTTAGTTTAAATTTACCAATTGATGCAAAACCTTCGTAATAAAGTTTCAAAAAATTTTAGAACAATGGGCCAAAATCAAAACCAAATTCTAAACCTGGAACCTTTACTAGCGCACAGTGGTTCCAATTTGGAAAAACTGGATAATAAATAAATCTGTGTCTTTGAAACTTGCTATTCGCTAACAAAACAAAAGCTTTAATAATATTGAAATTTGGGCGACCCTGTTGTAATACACGGAAAGCTTCAGGGTGTCGAAGTTGACTACCTCCGGCATGAAACACCTTGTTGGCCTCATTACTTTTACAAATATTATCCGACTTTAAACAATTTAAACTTGTAAACTTTGTAAATAGATAAAGATATTTCATTAAGATATCTTTCATGTTTTCAAAGATATTTGGGTTTGAATTCCAAAATTTTTCAAAAAAATATTTTATGACTTTAAGAAAATTTTTCAGTAAAATGTCGAGCAATTATTTCAAAGTCTTGATTTCGATTATTTTTCAAGACTTCATAAATTGAGATAACCAAAAAAAAATTCCTGCATATTATCAAGGATTGTATTAAATATCATAAAATATTGAAAATTTTGGCTATGTTATTACCGGAGATATTTACGAAATAGGGAACAAGGTCAAGGCCATAAAGCAAAATTTTAAAATTCAAAGACAAATATCTTTGAAAATATTAAAGATATCCTAATGAAAGAAAGTGTATTAAATTTATCTATTCATAAACTTTAAATCAAGTTTAAATTAATTAAAATCTGATAATATTTGTAAAAGTTATGAGGCCAGCAAGGTTTTTTATGTCCAAGGTAGTCAGCTTTGACACCCTGTAGATCACCGTGTATACCGTGGTAGAAATTGTAAATCATAAATGATAAGTAAAGTTAATGTGTGCATTAAAACCGGTTTTCCCATACAAAATTCGTACAGTAAACCAACATTAACCTTCGTAAATTTTTATGAATATGGGGGTTAAAGCTTAGGTCCTAATCTATGATTTTTACATACTTTGTTTTGTAATAGGATCGTAAGTTTCAAAGATACAGCTTTATTACCCTTTTTTCCAATTGGAACCACTGTGGTGCGGAAAGTTTCCAAAAGTTTCATAAACATCTGTGTTGATCAATGTTTTCTAAAATTGTCAATTATAAGCGTTTAAAGTAACCGCTAGAAACATCACTATTAAACTTCAAAATTTGTGTTCGTATAAATATTTAAGCTTGTCATAGACAATGTCAATATTACTCATCAATATTAATTTTTATCATGTTTTGAAAGGATAAGGATATACAATTTCTATTCGGGAAAATATTGTTTTCCTTCAAAGTAAAATGCAATATCCAATCAGAAACAAACGCACACAACCACAAATATTGAAGTTAAATATTGATGTGTCTAGCAGCCGCAAATGACTTTGAAAATTTAAAAAAAATATTTTTGTTGATTGTCCTTTTTTAAACAACCACAAACCTTTTGGTTTGTCTACAAAAACCTTTTTTGGGAAACGAACCTACATCCTTCGGACAGATTGATATTCAAGCTTATTAAGATTTATAATACTCGTACAAACTAGAGGTGAATACCCTGGTGATAAACAATAAAAATTAAAAGCTCATCAAATACACACGTTTTACACAGAAACCCCCCCAAAAAAGAGAGACAGAGATAGAGGAAGAGAATATTCAATACTCACATGACTTCATTTGCATACAAATGTTTATGCAGTTTTCAAGTGGGTGCGAGAATCTTGATTATTGAAATTTATACCCAACAAAACAATAATAAAAACTGCACTCATCTTCATTTCTATGAGAGGCAATGATAAATAGCGTATGCTAGAGGCCCCAGCAATTGTATAGATAAATCGTTAAAAGGCGCCAATAATCTGCAAGAGTAGGTTAGTTAGTGTTTATTAATGCTCAGTTCAACAAAGAGCCAAATTAAATTGTAAGCAAGTGAGCATGTATGTTTATGCACTTAACTTTTATTGATTCTTTGCGTTTGTATTAAATCAGGTCAGTGACATTTTTAAATAAAATATTTATATGCTGCTATTAATTTCTCTTAAACAATTTTCTTACTTTCCTGCTTGTAATTGGAAAAACAATTAAATGTGGCAATTATTTTTAAATTTTATTAGCCCATAAAAAATTTAAAAGAAAAAAAACTAGCATTGTTAAATATAAAATAATATATAAATTAGTGCTATAAATGGTCAATGAACTTTGTACATTAGATATGTTGAATTGTATGTAAGTATGTACATACATATGTGCTCATATGTTACAATCATAAACTGTTGAGGAAAAGTTTGCCAAACAGTTATATTTTATAAATTTAGTTTTTATTCTTTTTTCTTCATTCTTTGGTTCGCCATTTGGCATCTAACTCCTTTTTTGGAAATCTCAAAAGTAATACAAACAACTATCGGTTTTATAATAAAGATACCCTACACTTGATAATTTAAAATTACGGGCACTTAACGTAAAAATAACTTTCAAAGAGGCAAAGATAAAAGCAGCGGATAAAGCCACTTATTCAGGCCTGTCATATGTGCCGATTTATCGGCATTTTGCCGATTTTTTGCCTCAAAATTGTCAAAGTGCCGATTTGCCTATTTTTGCTCCAAAAGTGCCGATTTTTCGATAAAACAGGGTTGATTTCTTAGTTTTAGTATAATTTATTAATTTTGGGCAACACTGGAATACTTGTTACATTAAAAAGATAAAACTGTTAATCAGTCAGCGCTTCTACTAAAGAGAAAAAGGGTTAGGTTTATTTACAATTACCAACGATTTTTTTTTTGCCGACATGTCTAACGTCAGATAAAATCTGAGCCTATACCAGACAATCAACCAAGTTGTATAAATTCCCCTCAGACATTTGGCAAACTAGTCGGCAGTTTTCTGGTAGGATGTTTCTGGAAATATTCTGAAATATTTTTCGATCAATTTTCTTAAGACATTTAACAGAACAGTCTCCACATATTCTGTTCTACGTGTTACGACTTTTAGCTGTCACTTCTGTATATTGTCTGATTTTAGTTTTGTAATAGTTTTCATTTATCTCTTTAGAGTGTGCGCATAAATGTTTGAATTTTTAAATCTATAAAATATGAGTAAATGTTTTCTGATGAGCTGCCATTGCCAGCAGATGCTATGTGCGAATTTAATACGATATTTCTGATAAATTTCAAATTTTAGCTCCGACTTTTCGCAGATATTTTCTAATTTTTTGTCAGACATTTTTCCGACATTGTTTAGACATGTCGAAAATTCCTTTCGAATTTCCCCAGAAAATCCTTCAGAATTTCTATAGAATTCTCTTAGACATTCGACAAAGTTTTTAGAATTTCCTCCGACAAAGAGTTCTGATTTTTTGCCAACAATTGAATTGAAAATTCTTTTTCTATTTTATTTTCATTAATTTTTATGTTATTTGATATGTTGTAAACATTAGTTAATGCTGAATTGTTTTGTTTTGTTATTTTTTTTTGTTAACAAAAATATGTTTCATTGTATTTGAAATAAGTATTTTCAATTTGCCGATTTTTTTTAAATTGAAGTGCCGATAATGCCGATTTTTTTTTCTAAAAATGTGCCGATTTTTTATCAAAATCATCTAGCAACCCTGTACTTATTATGTTTTGTGAGACACCACACGTTTTTCTCAGAGTTATGAAAAACTCTCTAAGAAACTTATCAATTAAGTTTCTTCACTTAATTGCGAATGAAATCAACATTTGTCCATCGATTTTCATTATTTATGGCTTATTTTATTCGTAGTTCAGTTTAACGATGAAAATGTAAATATTTTGCAGTCTTCATTTTTATGAATTTTTGAAAACAAAAAAGCATATGTACCGTCATCTAAAATGCAAAACAACGTAACATCACTTTTTATAAGTTTACAGGAGAAGCAATTTACAGGAAAAGCAATTTACAGGAAAAGCAATTTTTTATATATAAGCTTAAAATGCGATAACCCATCTAGCTTTGTTATGTGTGTTACGTTATTTTGAATTGTAAATTTCTGAAACAAAAATACGTATCATTACTAAAGAAGTATATTAGGGCCTATTCACATATTACGTAACGCTATTTTCGGAGGTTTTATACCCCCCCTGGAGCGTTACGTAATATGTGAATGGCTCCTTAGTATTAAGTGAAACAAACATTTCAAATAAGAAATTATTATTTTCTTTTTTGTCAAACTACGAGTTCAACAAAATATTAAGAGACTCCACAAGCTCATAAATGCAGTACTGCGCTGTAACAGTGAATTTAATGTGTAATAGTCTGGGCTTCCAGTGAGTTTAATGTGTAATTATGATTGGCTTCTTCTATATATACATAATATCTTTATTTAGTGTGTTTAACTAAATTTAAAAAATTTAAATGCGAAAATTTCGGCTTGTTTATTTACCTTTTGAATCACATGTCCATGCTTACTGGCTTTTGTACAGTAAAAATTTGTAAATACTCGAACACATTTTGATTTTCTTTTGCACACTAACCAAATGAATCATTTAGTCAAATCGGACAATTAGTTCTCGAGGTAAGCTGAAATATGCGGATATACTTAGTCAAGCTGTACGTGATAGAAAAAAAACTAAAAACGGATTTGGATATAACGCATTAAACTTTGCGTATTTTTTATTTTTTTTTTGCGTATTTTTATTTAAAGTGGATTTTTTCTGCAGACCAGTGTAATCAAAAGAATTTCGCAGCTGTTGGATTTAACAACATACAACTTGCAGATGCAAGAAAATATGACACTCTGTTCTGGCGGCAATTTGTCGAACACCCATCTCGCAGAACTGGTCGAAAATAGTGCTGGAAAAGTTTTGAGCAGTGGGTACCGAGTATCGAGATTTGGCGCTTTATAGGCTGCTTAATAATAAAAAGCAGTTACTCGACACCTTCGCTGTATTTTTTTTGTTATAGACCAGTGGTGGCCAAACATACACTATCTCATTCTTTGTTTGTGTACGTGCTTTGCGGCTTAATATATAGGATGTCAGTCTCACACATAGTGTACGTTAGAGTGGAGCGCCGGTGGAGCGGAGGTGAAAAAAGTTATTTAATAGATTTCTAATAAAAAAAACTATTAATTTTTTTCGAAATATCTTTTAACCCTCTACCACTCTCGGAAGTTAGAGTAATTTTATGCATAGTATGTTAAGTTGCTTCATTAATGAAGAAAACAATTTTAATAATTTCTTTTAAGGATGGAAAAAAAATAATTTTGCGTCCCTTAAAAGAAGCTTAAAATCGAGAAGATCTGACAAAAAACTAAGAAAGTTATGTGCCATTAAGTGCAAAAAGCTGATTGTATATCCCATACAAAATTTTTTTCATTAAAAAAATTTTTTTTAATGCAAACTGAGTTAAGTTAATTTGTGTATGAAAAATAATATAGCTGTTTTCAGTTAACGGCTAATAACTTTCTTATTTTTTATAAAAATTTTGTGATTTTATACATCATGTGATCGCCACAAAATTATCTTTATATCCGTATATTTTTTCATCTTAATGGAACAATTTAAAATGATGGTTTTTGGGAAAAGTTCTAAAAATATACGTTTTTGAACTTTTAAGGGATGTAACTCTATACATTTTTATCCGATCGACACAATCAGTGTATTGAATGGAAGATTAGAGAGATATCTACCAGTTATTTTATTTAGACGGGCCTCTCATAATTTTTGCCAATAAACGAAAAAAACTAAAAAATAAAAAAAAATATTTTTCTCGAATATCGCGAAAACGCTCACTAAGAAAAATAAATGAATATAGTTTTTGTGTTCAGCGACATCAGATTAGCTTAGAAAATGTGTTTTTTTTACAAGATAAGACAAAGACCTAGAAATTCGAAAACTTGCTTCATTATTTCATCTGAAAACTGACCCTGTATGTATAAAAATAGTGGATATTTTGAATGTAATGAGTTATAACAGCTATAATGACAAATGTTATTGAAATTCATATTTTTTTAATAACATGGTATTATTGAACATAATTATTGTCTCTTTTTTTCTGTGCAGACACATCTGCTTAGATTTACGACAATACCGTGAGGATATTACAAACGTCGTTCCGTCCGACGTTAAACCAATGTTTGTAACGAGTGCCATGGAAAATTTTGCATCATCAATCGGTCAATGAAACCAAGGTCCTAAATACCCGACCTCCAGCGATTTCGGTCAGTGATCGCCAACTACTCAGACAATCTCGCCCAATCCTGGCTACGCTGCCGCCTCAATATTACAACTAGTGTTTTAAATCTATAACATATTTGGAGCGGGAACTTTTTTGCAAGATATGAAAAGGTAACATAATAGCGGAGTTCACTGTTTGATGCAAATGGTCTTGCGAAAGTGCCAATACAAAATATAAAAAACTGCGATATTTTGCATTTGCACTTTCGCAAGATCATTTGCAACAAATACTGAACTCCGCTAATGTGTCTTAATATATTTTTATAGTCTTTTCAGTTGGAGTATGTAAAATTTTATACATATTTGGAAAAAATGCAAAGACTAAGAACTTTTTACCGATTCAATTATGTAGACACTTTTATAAAAAATTTAAATTTCAATGCAATAATTATAAAAATACAGGGGTCTAATGTTGCCTTTAAAACCTCCTTAGGGTGTTCACCTTTAGAATGCCAAACAACTTACGTTCCTTATTAAAGCATGACAATACCAATAATTCTAAATTTATTCTTATATATTGAAAACATGTGAGTTTCTCTTCTTTGTTTCGCAACAACTTTAATACGTCAAAAAAAAAATGAAGACAAGAAAACCTACATAAAGATACAATGGAAGAAAGGACAACTTCTATATAAAAACAAAAACATATTTGGAAAACAACCAACAGACAGACACAACAACATCATCATCATTGCCGTCTCACCAACATCATTTTTGTTGCCACCATTTATGTTTGATTACATGACTCAGTAACTAGACTTCAAGACGTCTCTTGCAACATAAAACTGTACCCAAATATTAAAAAGAAAAAAAAAGAAATATAACAGTAAACATGATATTGGTTTTAAACAACTGTTAGGTGGAGAGATAAAAGCAGACACAAATCCAAAAATACATTTAAAAAAGTTGCAAAAACCAAGGTGTGATTAATAAGGCCCCGCACAAAGTGAGAAACTTATTTTTATAACCATACACTCACAATATTATTACAGTAACGGAATGTACTTTTTTCAAGAAGTATTTCGTGCAGCTATTTCTAAATAAATAAACATTTAAAATTCTAACAATCTTACTTTTCATTCAATAAAAAAACTAAGTACACATTAATACGGATTTTCGGTTGCTTTCAATATTGTCCGTTATATTATAAGTACCAAAAAGTACATGCATAAAAATAACACACACACTCAAAATATTATTCAGTACGTAAAATTAGCTGAAATTGTAATTTAAAATATATGAGTATTCATTTAAAATCAGTAGTGTAGTGGATAGATAGTGTCTTAGAATATTAACCGGGAGGTCACATGTTCCATTCTAGCCAAGACCATGCGTATGTGTTTTTTTTAATATTTAATGCATAAAAATGAGTACGTTTATGTTAACTTCGTATTGCTGGTACATACTATGCTTTATCCGAGTGTTTGGTGAATTGGATTTCTAACCCGAAAGAGATTTGTTCGACTACCAGTGCAAACTAAAATGACAAACAGTGAGTAAAAATAGAAAATTAATAAAATAATAATTAAAAATTATTCCTAAAAAATTTTCTATTAATACAATTGATCAGAAATTAAAATTAGTTTCAATTAATTTCGTAATTGAATGTGATCAAAAAAATTTTTTTCTAATCAATTTTACAAACTTTGAGTAACTGAAAATGTTAATTTCAGTGATTGAATATACAATTTTAGTCGTTGGTTGAACTTCAACAACACAGTTAGTTTTCGTAACTGAAATCGTATTTTAGTTTTTTCTATGTAAAGAACCGAAATAATAAGCCTTTATAATTTAAAAATAAAACAAAAGTCATATATTTTTAAGGAACATGGGTTTGATTATTTAACAGTAAAAATACCAGAAACAAGGGAAACATATTTTATATTTACGGAAGCTACGATTAGTTCTTGTGACAGTTGATCTAAGCAAAGAAAGAATCATTCATTTTTTACGGTTTTTAGTCAGTTAATTTCTTAACCTTTAAAATCTAATAAACTTTTTGTTAAATTTAAATGAAAAAAATAAGTAGACCGGTTTTTGATTGTATTTTCATTTAATTTATATTACAATTCCAGTTAATTTTACGTACAGAATGTTTTCAGTGTATACAAATCATTAAACCTACAGATATAAATAATAGTCATTTAATTTTATTCTATAAAATGGCGATAGCACTGTACAACACAAAAAACTACATGGTTTTAATGACTGATTCTGGGAGAGGGCAGCACAAAAATATATACTTATATCGGTATTTCAAAAGTTTACTTCTTCAATTCATTTTATTGGAAGTTAAAGTTCCATCCCTTTTTTGTACATAGTTGTAGTGACTTGCCTTAGGAAATCTTTTCACACTTGCGTTTAAGGTATACGATGTGCTCAGCATTTTTATGTAAATTACCATGATATGTTTAACTCTCTAAGTCTTTGTTGTATGGGCCGCTTTGTCCTTTTCTTATGAAAAGAACAAAAAACTGCCCTTCTGCGGCAATATACCGCGTCGAAAATATTTGTTATAAAATTCTATTATAAGTCTTCAAGAACGCCCAGCTCCACATTTAAGTTGAACGCCAGACAAAACTCATAATGCGTTGAAAGGCTAATTTCGCACTTATTGACAATTAGTAGTCGGCATAGGAAATCTTGTAAGCCTAACGTTTAAGATATAAAATGTGCTCAACAATTTTCAGTAAAACACCGCAAAGAAAATTTATGTAGAACTTTTCAACCTCTATGGAGTTTTTTGCACCTTATTTATGAAATAGACATCGTGGCCCATATCACGAAGAGTTAGAGGGTTAGAACGTAAGGCTTTCAAGATTTCCTATGCCGAGTACTAATTGTCAATAAGTATACATAAAAAACTAGATTTCATTTTCTGTAAAGGAATTCAATGAAATAGTAAATATTTTGTCTAGGAACGGACCTATAAACAAATTTGTAAATATAACAAAAATATCTCAACAATTTCATTGAAAAAAAATCGTTTTTTTTCAGTGAACAAATTGCTTAAATCTATAAAACAATTTGGCTAAAAATATTCACAAATTGTAAACAAAACAATTTACTAAATCAAACAAAAAGATTTACTGGATTTTTTGAAAAATATCAAACAATATTTTTGTATGAATTTATAAAAGAATTAGTCTAAAAATACTAACAAATATTAAACAAAATATTTACTGGATTTTTTGTAATATATCAAAAAAAATTTTTGGCTGGGTCATCTTCATCTATTAAACATTTATGAAATTTTACTTTGTTAAATGTGTTCGAGTCTGACTATTTATCTAAAGAATTTAAAAAAATTAATGAGAAATAACGCAACGACATTAACGAATTGATTCACTCAAAAATCTTCAGTAAACTCAAAAATCTTCAGTAAACTTGGTACAATCGCATTCCTTTTGCTACCATTGTTGTTGTTATTATTTATGTGTAAGTCGTCATCGGGGTTGATTTTTTAAGACACAGTTTTTCTTGTTGTTTTTGGTATTTGCGTCCTAAATAAGAGTCAAACAATTTATTGATTATGTAAAGAACATTTACTGAAAATGAAATTTATTTTTAGACAAACTTTTGTTTGAAAAATTTTTGGTGATACTTTTTTCTGTGTACGAAATTAATTAATGACATTTTGAGGTTTGAATGATTTCTGACGTTTAAGTTCAGTCTGGAGCTTGCGTGTCCTTAAAAATATATCTTAGAATCTTATGAGAAATATTTTCGTAGAACATTTCGACCCGGTATATTGCCGGTTAAGGGGAATTCTTTGCCCCTTATTTGAGAAAAATAGCAACAAAAATTTTCATCGTAATGTTTTGCATAAAAGTATTTAATGCATCTTATAACTACATTAAACATAAGGCTTACAAGATTTCCTATGCCGAGTCATTATAACTATGTACAAAAGGGGGAAAAGTTAAATCCTCCTAAAATTAATCCCAGATGTAAACTTTCAAAACGCAGGCACACGTATTTGGTGCCCTCTACCAAAATAAGTAGTTAAAATCTTCTAATTTGCATTTTGTTGTACAGTGCAATTAAAAAAAAACATAAAAATTGTGGTGCAACAATTTCCTAAATAATAATAACTAGATATTATTCTTTATCATAAGTTAAGATTGTTATCATTTAAAAATTATCTAACTCGTTTTAATAATATTTTTATAACTTTTTATAAAATAAATTTAAAAAAGGTTTATTTTAACTTTTGCTTTCTATGCAATAAAAACAATTTGCGTACTTTTTTCATAAAGTAAAAAAAAGCAATTGTTATCATCATAAACAAGAATTTTTAATATAAAAAAGTTATGACCATCATAAACAAAAGAGTTGATTTAAAATATCTTAAATTCGTGTTATTTAATCTTCATTCACGTCACAACCCGTAATAGTTGTTAATTCTTTAAAATCTTTAACGTTTCACACATTTTAAAAAAGAATTTCAAATTAAATTTCACACTCTACAAGAGTGTGAAATTTAACGCTTTAACAAGCGGCTTATAAAGTATCCTCGAAAAGACAGGGCATAAAAAGGATATAAACGATACTCTTTACCTGCACACCTATTACTAAAATTTATTATAAGCAGGGCTCGGACTTTCAATCAAATAAAAATTAATTTTAAGAGCTTAACAAATGTAACTAAAAATGAAAAATATATGCAAAAATATGCATTTACCTAAGCAAAGTACCAAAACTAAAATATGTAATATGAAAATGTTTTTTTTTTAATTTACTATTATTATTATTAGAGAAAAAAACATAAAACAACCATAATTGGCAGCGTTGTCATATCGTACGCGTTTTTACGATATGACAAAACGGAAATAGTCATAGAGCGTCGTAATATCGTAAGTTTTTTACGATGTAACAACACTGAGATATCCATACACAAAATATGCAAAAATATGCACTTACCACCAAAATATGCAAACATATGCAACTACAAATCGATGCCAAACTACTTAAAATTTGATGATTCGCATAGATAATTAGTCAATACGTCGTTATCTATCACCACAAAAAACATGCATTTGCATGAAAGTCCGAGCCCTGATTATAAGTATGAATGAGCCTGCAATTGAATGCAATTGTCATCTTGTTGAACAATAGCACGTGCTATATAAAATGGCCATAAAGGAAATATTGTTTCTTTCATTCTATTTCTTTCTTTTGCTTTAGGATAGAAAAAATCATTTGTTTGTTTCCTTTTTTTGGGAACTCCCGCTGAGCCGTACCAAAGTGCAATTGAATTTGTAAGAAAAATAAACACAACACAGGTGTTGGAAAAAACCTTTACACCTGCCCTTTTGTTTAGTGAGTTTGTCATCATTTATACATACATATACATTCATTCACTCACACAACCAGCATTCTATATTTTTATTCTTTCTCGAAGAAAAACAGGAAAAACTATCATCATGAAAATAAAATCAAGGTTAAGTAGTGTCAAAAATTCGTCAGACTCTCTTACAACTACTCAAGTCTTTCATAGTTTTCTGTGCCAAATGAAATTTTAATGCTGTAAATTATTTTTTTGCAAAAACCCCCGGAGATCTTAGGATACCACTTTAAGTAGTGACAACCAGCAGAGCTGTTAAGGAAGTATAACTTTGTGCACAAAAAATAAATAAATTTTGTTTTCAGTAAAAATATATGTATAAGAAATCTATATGCTGTTGCAATAAGGCAAAAAAATTTTTTTTTTATAAAGTTGATTTCGTGTCGATTGAAGGTTTAGTAAAATAGTTCATAAAATAAACACATAAATTTTTAAAATGGAAACTGCTTTAGCATGATTTAATACATTGTAACTAAATGAACATAAATTTGTGTGTGTTAGATTGTCTATTATGCGCTAAAAACGAAGAACGAAAATACTGTTTTTACTCTCTTCATACAAAACTGCGTGTCCGTAATGCGTGCTGTTGATTTTCCACATTAAGAAACTATGAATTTTTCCAAAAACGAGATTAAAATTATAACGGTTTTAGAATATTTGCATTTGCTTTTCTTATTTTACACATCAAGTTTTTGAAAATTATTAGAAATTTTATATTTTTTTTAAATTGTTGTTGTCCGAGTCTTGTGTATTGAGCGTTACGCTTTTTTAGTGTGCTTCATTACTTACTTTAATTATTACATAACAGCGTAGCTTTGCACTTCTAAATATTTAAATCTTTTGTGAGCTTTGCTAAATAGTATTATATTGCAAAACGTTTCATCAATCAATCATCGTTTGTATTTAAAAAAATGTATTGAGTGTTATCCATATTTTTCTAATATAATTGAAATTTTTAGTGAATACCGAAGGAGTTTATGTTAAAATACATTGAAGATTATACATCTGAATCATATTGAATTCAAAATAAAGTGTGTGTTCTGAAAAAAATATGGAATTCGTACAAAAATGTATTGATCGTTACGAAATTTGTTTTTATTAGAAGAGTTAGCCTCTTTTTGGATAATATATAAATGTTTGTAAGGTTTTATCTTAAAACATACAAATTTTCTATTTTTCCATGTGAAACCAACTTAAAATTGATAAAGTGGTCATAAATTTTAATTTCGTCCTGCGATTATTATAATTTTCCTATTTTTAGAGAGTAGATGTATAGTGTTTTCAAACTACTCATTTTTTGTGGTGTATTTTTTTTTTGTTTTTTTTTTTTGTAAAAATCATTCCCAGAACAAATGCGAAATGTAACGCTCAAGACACAAAAATTTTAAAAATCGGAAAATATAATTTTATTTCAGGATCCATTGAATGAGGCGACGAAAATATGAAGAAACTATAATATGAGAAGGTATCTCATATTGATATTAGATACATTGGTAAAAAAAAATACACAAAATGTACGTTTAGAATGAGAATCAGCCATAGATAAATAATGAAAAATGGCGCAAAAAACGAAAAAGTAAACCTAAAATATTTATAATAACTCCAATATTAAAGATATGAGAACCATCTTGCAACTGTTATGGACGGTAATATTTTATTACCAAATGTAACAAGAAATTGTTTATTGTGACAACAGTTGTGTTTAACATGTTAAAAATCACCAATAGTTTGTTTGATACAACCACTGTGTAGATGTTACAATCATATCTGAACTATGTCTTATCTCCGCATGTATTATTGCTACAAAAACTTTATTAATAGAGCTGATATTAAAAATATTTTTCCACCTCTAATAAAAATACACTTTATGAAAACTAAATAAAGCATATCCTGAGACGGCGATTACACAGTTCCACTTTCTTGCATACATAAAACCTTTTTACTTATAATTCTTTGAACTTTATTCGCTTTCAATATTAATGAGCCAAAAATCATTTAATTCCTTTAAATGTCACGCTAATTGAGTGAAAAAGCCCTTGAAGGAAACTAAAATTATAATTTCCTCGCAAAAATAAATTTTCAACTACCAAGTATCAACTAAATAAAATATTCTTGATTGCAGCCAAAAAAAGAAGGTTAAACTCACTGATAGACTGAGTGGAGAAACTTAACATACTTTATCTATATGCCCTGCAGAATGCATTTTTAAAAGCCGGCAAAAAACATTTGAGCGTTTCGATTTTTTTGTTTTTGTTCTTGGTGCCACAGTTTATTTGTAATACAAGTGTTTGTTATTATTGCTGTTGAGAGAAAAAAAGGAAGAAAGATAAGCAGGTTATTTATTTTTGGCATGTTTGTACTTCTTGCACTCGAGAACCCATAGTGAGTGTGTCAGTCAGTAAAGCGAACGACGAGAGTACAAGGACATTGTTAAGTGTGTCCTTTTGTATGAAATGATTTATAATGTGTGAAAACTCGTGTTGTTTGAGGTTATAAATCGATAAAATTGAACAACAATAATAAATGCTGTAATATTGTTTGAACTTTAAAAATGTTATTAAAACTTTAAATTGAATTTTTGTTTAAAGAATTTTAACAAGTTGTGTTTTGTTCAGACAAAGTGTGAATTTTGTACTTAAGAGTTTGATAGGATTTTTAATAAATAAGTAAATAGTAAAATTTTGAAGAAATTCGGCATTAGTACAAAAAAGAAACTGGCGAAAAGGGTAATGAAAAGAAAAAAAAAAGCATTCATAGCATTGAATATTTACCGGGTCTGTCCTTTTAAAATACACATCAGAAAAATAAAATGAAATTTTACCCAAAAGAAACAATTAAATAGTTTTATCTTGTTTAAAACCTAGAATTTCTTGAATGGAGAATCAAACTCTGATTTTGAGGATATAAAAAATACGGACCCTAGTCCTTAGGATTTAACTTAATCAAAAAATGTTATTCCTGATAAAACAATTTTTTTTAAGAGAAGTAACACAATCAGGCATTAATGCCTACCAGTTAATTAATTAATGTGTTACCTTCTTTGGGAAAGGGATAGAGTAGAGAGAACAGGTGGTGAAGTGGGAGAGAGATAGAAAGCTTAATTCATTCACAACGCTGCTATTGCGCGTTTTTTTTTGTAGAGCAGTGTTTTTTTAAGCTGTGTAGCCATTTTATTAGTTATTTTACTTCGCCGTCGGTTCTGCTACAATACCGACGAAGGAGGGTGCTGTGAAGTGCATTAGGATATGTTAGTACTAATCGCTTTTTAATTTTTTTTAATATTGATTTTTGGGTTTGAAATTTCAAATAATCAGGTATGTGATGGAAATCGATTCCGAAAACGAAGCAGTTTTGAAAGGTGTTTTTTAATAATATTTCTTTATTAAAAACAATTTTATAACAAATATTATAAAAATGTTTCTTTATTACAAAAGAGTGGTATCACACAAATTATAAAAATTGATGAAAAGTGCGTTAAAAGCGACTTTCAAAAGTGCTTCGTTTTCAAAATCGATTTCCATACCTGAATATTCTTTAATGTTTTTTAAAATTTATAATTTTTAGCTTCTATACACCCAAGAACTTTTAAGGTCGGTCCGGTAATGGGCCTTCCATAACTAAGTGATTCCACGTAAAACGGCAAGGAAAAAATTATTTTCTAATTTTTAATCAAAATCGCTCAATTGATGTTTTTTAGAGAATGACAATTATAGAAAACATAAAAAAATACATTATTTAATAGTTTTTAATAAATTTAAGGCACTTTTAAATGATCATGCAAGAAACATTTTGCTCTCCCTCTTTGTATGTTTAATATTTATTTCAGATTTTCTTTTCTTCCCTTTCTCATTATTAATAAAAACCGTTATCTCTGAAAAGAGTATATATTTTTTTTTTGCTTTTTATTGAATTTAAAAAAATATTCAGCTAGAGTATTCTGCTATCTATAATAGAACAAATAGCAAAAAATTTAATGTCTTATAATTTTCTTATGAGTTTATCTTTATATTATTGATATTAATTAAATCAATAAAAAGTTTAATTTCTTCGAATTTTAAAATTTTCGTACTAGGTCACACCCGTCGGTCACACCCATCTCATTTTAAAAATAGGTTTCTTATAAGAAAAATTATTTTTTGTCAAACAGTAAATACATAACACAATTAAAAACATTTTGAACAGATATCTGTACCAAAATTATTGTGTATCTTATAGTCAAAATTTTACAGAATTTATACTGAAAGTCATAATTCTTTAAAACTAAGATTTGTAAGGTCACACCCGTCACAGCTTTCTGACGACCATTCTGACCACAAATCGTATTTTATCAGTGTCTACCCGCTATTCAAAAACTTTAAGCTTAATGTCCTTGCGAGCCGCACCGTTTTTTTAAGTATAAAATTTTATATTCTTGATTTATAACGAAAATTGTGAGTAAAATGGTCACACCCGGCTAAATGGAATTACTCAACTACTATTTCTTTTTTTTTTTTTGATTTTTGAAAATTAAAAAAAAGTTCTATAAAGCATAAAACATCTTGGTGTTTATGGTATACGATAAGGTCAGCATTTTTATGTAAAACACCACAAGCAACATTTTTGTGGAATGTTTATCCCACAGAGTATGGAACAGAATACTCACTTTTGGCAGCTAAGAAAGGCTGTTATCATGTGATATGCCGTGTTACATGCAAAATGTTCTTACTAAGATAATATGAAAGAGATAGTCAAATTAGAAACCACATTAGAAAATAAGATTTGCTTTCTCTTTCATACAATCTTCGTAATGTTGTTGTACAGTGACGGGTCTAGTTAGTAGTCTATGGTTTATCCCTCTCACTCTTCGATGTATTGGTAATTTTGCCGCATTTTCTGGCTGAGGGAGAGCTGTTTGCCCTTTTTTTTTAAAGGGACAAAATGACTAATACTGCAAAGATTTAGAGAGATAAAAATGTTACGTGTTGTGTTCTACATAAAAATGCTGAACATATTGACTTACAAGATTTTTCATTCTTTATAAAAATAACATTTTTTTAAGTTTTTAAAAACTCGAAAAAAATCGTATTTATGGAAGGACCAATACCGGACCGGCCTTAAAAGTTATTGGGTGTGTAGAAGTTAAAAATCAGAAATTTTCTAAAAAATCGAAAGATACACTCATTTTCAAAAATACGATTTAAAATTTCAAACTCAAAAATAAAAATCAACAAATTTTTTTTAATTTTTTTCGATATTTTTCTGGAAAAAGTATCGAAAAACAAAAATTAAAAAAAAATTTCTATACGCACCATTCATTATTTAGAAAGTTACATATGAGCAGTAAACTGAAAAAAGGATTTTTTGAAGAAAAATCTAAAAATGTACCAAGAAGGCTCTTTTGAGGAGTTCTAAAAAATATCATAAAATTGGGGCAATAAAACAATTTTTTTTCAAACCGTCCGATTTGGCACGGAATGCTCTATATCAGGCACAGGCGATATGTAGCCGTGAGCCACGACGTTTGCCGACTTATTTTCGGCTGTTTTTAAATTTTACATGTACACAGACGACAATTTACATTTACACAACACAAACAATCAAAATAAACAACAACAAGAGCACAACAGCTATTTGTACCTATCAATAAGGCAATTAAACCCAACACACTTAAACAATAAATTTTTTCTCATTTATTTAGTTTTTTTCTTTGCCTGACTCTGCTCTATATGTATTTTGGCGTTTGATTGATCGAAGTCGGGCATACCGTTCTCGAGTCAGGGTGAAATATATTGATGTACCTAGGGGAAATATTAATCATGCCCATTAAAAAACGTATATGTACGTCACAGAAAAAAAAACTGAAAACTGATTTTAATTTAGCGCATTAAACTCTATATTCCACACATTTTTTTAAAGAACTTTTTCTTTGCAGGCCTGTATTATTCGTCTTTTCTAAAATTAATTACATATTTATTTAGGTGATAAATTGAAGAAGGAAAACTCTTCGAAAACTACTCTGCGACATGAAATCTGTGATAAAATCATGATAAATTTCAACACAGTAATCAAGGAATTACTATAGCATGATACTTTTTTTAAAATATAATTTTCAAAAAATATCTGTTCTTAAAATTTTCCAAGTTTTTTGTTTTAACTGTTTGCTGTTTCTTTTTTTATGTAAAAGTATAATCATTTTAATCCTTATCACTTCTTTTAAAACCATTAAAATCACATAATTTTTCCTAAGAAATCTTTGACACAATAGAGTTCATTAATCTCACTTAAATATATCCTACAATACCTTAAGAGAATCAAGTATCCTTATCTCTTAAACAGCTTTTGTATCCTACGTCGCTTTAAAAGAAATCACCAATTGTTACTTTATTTTAATAATAAAAAGTGAAAAAGGAATGAAAAGGCAGCTGTAATTTTATCTTAAAGGCTGGTGTTTCTTTCTACATTATTTAATTTTCAACTTACACTTGAAAACAGTGTTAGCAGCGACAGCAGGTGACTTATTTCCCAATTTTATTTTTTGTTTTAAAAGGTTAAAAGTTCGAATAAATTGTTTTGCCTTCAAAAGAGGTTCGGTCTCCCTTCTTTTTTCTTTTAATTTATTTTTTTTCATTTTCTTCGTTAAAAGGAAAAACAACAAACAATGTAACAAATTTCACAAAAAAAATCTTTGCTTCCTTTGTTGTTTTGAGGGGGAATTCTTTATAAGGATTTTCGGAAGTAATGCTATAATGCTGCTGGTGTTTTCATATGAAATTTTAATAAAGTTAAATAAAGCTGTGTTGTCACATGCTAATTTCTAAGATAAATATTTTACTTCTTTAATTAAAGTAACAATAAAATTAGTTAGAAAAGCATTAGTTTAAGCATCCATACGATTGCTGTTGAAAATGCTTTATAGTCCCATTTTGTTAACTATTCCTTGTTTAATTTCTTTTTGTTAAATTTTAAATAAGGACAATGAGCTTGAAAAAAAATTCTCAAACGTTAAATAAAACGTAGGAATTTAAGGTCTTTAAATCTACTTAGGGGTTATTCACATATTGCCACGCTTATTCTATTGATATTTTCAAAAATTATTCTCAGATGATTTTTGAAAGTCTGTGTATAAGATAAGAGGTTTGAAACTCTTTTCAAAAGTATGGTTGAAGTCTACAGATGATTTGGCAAAGCACCAATGAAATGCAATCATATAGACATGTTTAACCCGCAATAAATAAAACGTTTTTAGGACTAAAGAAATTTTAGACAACTTCGCTGGTTGTCTGTCTGGTAGAGCTTCAGATGTGTTCCTTAAGGGTAGTGGTCTGAAACTATCGATAGCATGCGATAGTTTTCGAAAAACCGTCGATAACTATCGATAGTTTTCGATAGTCTTAAAACCACAATTTGCCTAAAGCAAACGGACTGGTTTTAGACTTCAGTAGCTTATTTTTTGTATACTTCGTATTTTTTACCGCCAAATCAACTAAAAATTATCGGGGAACGGAAAAAATAAAATTTTTAGACATGATACTAAAGTTTCACGGGAATTCCCGGCTATTCCGCCAAATTTTCAATCCCAATTTCCTGGGAAATTAGTGCGGGAACTCCCGGGAATTTTCCGCCTTTATATATTGTACTTCAATAAACAGGATTTACAAAAAATATTCTTCTAAGAAGTTGTTTCCAACAGCTTTGAAGCTTTGAAGTTTCCAACAGCTTTTACCTTACCCACTTCTTTGAAATGGCATATATAACAAAATAAATAGCAATATCGAAAAAAGCACATAACAATTAAAATTTCAAAATGCTTACACTAATTTATAAGTTTCGGCAAATTTTGTCGTTCCCTAAAACTGAAAGATGTTTTTACTGTTCCCGTACTTTTAAACATTTTTTGTGTTAAGAGGGATTCACTCTTGGTTACTTTCATTTTACCAAATTTTACCCAAAAGATACATTATCGGACCTAATAATTCAAAAAACAAAAACTATAATCAACTATCGATAGTACCTATTAAAAACTATCGATAGTATTTCGATAGTCAAAAACCATCGACACTATCGATTGTTTCAGACCACTACTTAAGGGGTCTGGACACGGTCAAAATGCTTGACAAGCATGTTAATAGTATGAGTGCAAATTTGTTAGTATGTGTGACACTGACGAAGCTTGATGGAAAATCAAAAAAATTTTTATTTTTGGCATGCTTACTGTCACATGCTTGTGCGTGTATAGTGTTAACCCATCAAGCCCGAACAAATTTTCTTTATTTAGCGACATTTTTATTTTTGACCAAACAAACGAACAACAGAAAATCAAACTAAAAATGAAGGATTGGTAGGTCATCAAGCATAAAAATTTCACACAACAAGCACACGTACACGATTTTGACATCAAGCATTTTGACCGTGTCTTATCCCCTTTACGTCAGACTTGTCGGTAAAAAAATGTTTAGTGGGCTGTGTGAATCATATTACAAATTTTTTAACTTCTTTTCGTTATGAGTATGAGTATTGGTGATGATCATGCTGCTTATTTACAAATAACTTACATATTTTCTTCGAGCCCAGAAAACTATAAGAACTCGTCGTTGTTTTTAGAGTGATATTTATATAACTAACAATGTATATTTTTGCACTAAAGATATTTTTAGATTTTATAAAACACAAATTCACCGCAAGGCCCCCAATGTAACTATTAAATGAGACGAAACAAAAGTCAAAGAAAAAAAAAAACAATAAACAGATCGTTTTAGGGAGAGCCAAAAGCGAGAAAAAAAAAATTGTCTGTAAACAGAAGTTATGTTCCGCCTTCATTAAGAAAGGAAAAAATAAAATAAAATACAGCAAAAAAAATCTTACAAACGGAACGCAGATAGTACTTGCTCTGTGTCTATTAATCGCATGTAACATTTAACAGAATATTTTCAATTTCATTTACTAAATTTATAAAATACAGCATACTCTTTGTACGATTCTTGCTTTTAATTAGAGATGTGAAGCACTCAAGAGATTAGCGTGAATAAGGCGTGATCATGCAATATCGCTTATAAGATCATAACGTACTATATATCTGTTGTAATATTGTCTACTGTTTAAAAATATGATTTAAGAATTTGGCTTGCCCCACCGATTTTCAAAAAAAAAAAAACAATTATAGGACCAAACTGCAAGCAAACCCTTTCAAACCAAAAAAGAATTTGAAGATCGGTCCATAAATGGAGGAGTTATGCGATAATCAATATTTTGAGGGGGAAAATTTCCCAACCAATTTTCGAAAAAAAAAATTATGGCACCAAACTGCAAGCAAACCCTTTCAAACAAAAGAATAATGTTGAAAATCGGTCCACAAATGACAGAGTTACGCGTGTACAAACATACAAAAGTAAAAAATACTTACTAGATAATTGATCTTTTGAAGTGGGTTAAAAATACGTTTTATTTAATTTTTAACTTCCCGCTTTCAAAAATATAAAGTTACTGATTTCATGCCGAATTTCGAAAACCGAGTTTTCATCAAATCTCGACGTTTCATGGGAATCTATTCCGACTATTTCTACGATTATGTCTGCATGTGTGTATATGTATTTATGTAAACCTCTTATAACTCAAAACTGGATTCGATGAAGAAAAATTTCGAAAAAGTGCTTTATTTTAATAATGCCAAAAGTTCTTGTCAAATCGATTTTCAGGATTCACTTATTTTTTTGGATTTGAAAAACTACGTCGAATACAAAAATTTGATCTAAATCGGCTAAGTGGTTCGAGAGATATCGTTATCGAAAATTTTGTAAATTTTTTTATCAATCCAAAAATCTATAGACTTTCCATGTCAATTGCATCCCATATGATTTTCCTTTAATTACATCTTTAAAACACTATATCCAATGCCACATTGTGGGCAGCAACAGATCAACTGCCAATAAAAACCAAAATTCAGCGACGTAAATGGAACTGGATTGGGCACACGTTGCGGAAGCCCCCGACAATATAACTCGAAAGGCGCTTGACTAGAATCCTCAGGGTAGCCGAAGAAAAGAAAGACCTGCTAATACATGGAGAAGACTGGTTGATGCTAAGGGGTGAAATTAAAGTATTAGCATTAGACAAACCAAACTTTAACTTGTTTGTTGGAGACCTATGTTCCACCCAGGAACTATGGGAATTACATCTTTAAAAATATTTTAAATTATTTATTAATTGAATGTTAAAAAATGATCAATGTGTTTTTAATTAAATCTTCAAAAATATTTCAATTAACTTTTTAGTTGGTTCCTGTAAAATATTTCAATTAATATTTTAATAATTATAATACTTTTTTAATTGAAAAGATCAGAAAATTTGTTTAATTAAAACTGTTGAGTTAATATAAGAAATTATGAGGTTTTTTAATCAAATCAACGGTTTTTGTAATTGAATCTTGATTTTACAAAACTTAAATAAATATATTTATTAATTCAAAAAATTTCTTAACAAAAGTATTTCGTGAGCATTAGTTTTACTGATCGTGACTAAAATGTCCATACAATCTCTTCAATATTTTGAAAGGTGATTCACTCACGATCCCATCTTAAGTTTAAAAATAATAACACATCTGCAACTGCAACTGTTGCATGCATCACCAACTGCATCTACTTGTAAGAGAGAAATTGTATGAGTGTGTTTTTGTTACCTCGTAACTAAAAATAAATGCCTCTGGTTAAATTTAATAAAAACAGACGGGACCCTCTGAATAGGCCCGTAATTCTTCACTTTTTAATTTCATTGGTTTCTAGAAGCCCTTTTTTAAAATATATAATTTTAAAATTTGTTGTTGTCTACGAACAATTGTTGTTGTGTGCAGTAAAAATGAAAGTGCAAGAAACAGAGGAAGTGCTTGTTGTAGTTGCAACCAATACTTTCAATATTTATTAATTGCATTTCAGTTTATTTGAACAAAACTGCAGCAGGTTTAATTTATGTTTATTGCTGTTGTTGTTATTGTCGACTAACCTCAATTGCATTGTTGTTTACATTTAATTGTCAATTGTACTTTTCAATTCTATAAATATTTACCTGGTTTTTGTTAAACAACAATACCAAAAGCAGTGCCGTCATAATGGAAAACAAATTAAATAATTTCACTTTCCTTTTTTTCTCTTCAATTGGTTGTTGTGGGCTTTAAAGGCAGATCCGTTGGTATTATTAAAATTATATTGATTTTATCATTGCGTTTTTTGTCAAGTTAACTGTTGGCATACATTTTATAAAAATAAAAAAAACGGTTAGTGATGGCAATGCATAAAAACTGTTGCAATTATTTGAAAGGTTTCGTAGTTTTGTTGTGACAAAAATGTTAAATGCAATTAAGCTATTTTAAGAAGTATATTTTATACAAGAAAATAAAATAAAATAAAATTTTAATGTGATTATTTTATATTTATTTGCTTTTGAATCCAAATTGTGAAACCTAGTGTTTCCAACAAAAAAATTTTCTGCTGTACCTTGTAGAATTTTGAATATAAGTATACTTTTGGTCTATAGTCTAACTGTTATGTAATCTTAATTTAATTCATAAGTTTGGTTAGCAGGAAGATTATTATATTGTGGTATATGATGGAAATCAATCGATATCAAATCGGTTCGATTTCGAAACACAAATTCTACTGACAGATTACTTATTACATCTTTTTTTTATTGTTTTCGATGCTTAGAATATTTTATTCGAATTTAAATTCGATCTCACTGTATCGTGCAATTTACAGAAGATCTATTTGGCTATTATTAGTTCTGTGCAATTGCGCGATTTGAAATCTTTCGATTTCCCCATCACATACCAAATTATAAAATTGTACTTTTGGATTGGAAAATCTTCAAGCGGAGAGAACATTGAGTGTATTTAGTTTCTATTCTTAAAAAAATAAATTTGGAATTAGTTATAAAAAAGTAAATAACTTTTTTCAACTAAACATTAGATTATTTGTCGCGAGTTTTCAATTTAAAATTTTTGATATTATCGTTTGTATAAACACAGTATGTACATATAAGGGGCATTCCACGACAAATCAGACGGTCTGAATTTCTTTTTTTTAACCGACTTCAAAAAAAGGAGAAAGGTTATCAATTCATCATGTATTTTTTTTTATTTTATGTAGTCTGTTCCCTCAAAACTCCGCCATTTATGAACCGAATTCGGATTTTTTTCTCTATTGAAAAGAATGTAGTTCCAGATTGATCCCGTTGAAAATTGGGCGGGTCACACCCATACAAAGTAAATACACATTGGGGTGTGCCACGCCCATGCAAAGTAAATATTATTTTTCAACAGCTTATACTAAATCGATTCTTATAAAACTTTGCACACACCCTTGGTTATCGTTACAATACAACATTATAGTTAGAAAAGTGGGCAATGCCACGCCCATGAAAAGTAAATATGCATTTTAACTACTTCTACTTATCCGATTCTTATGAAACTTTGCATACACAATTAGTTCTCGTAAAAGTACACGATGATAAAGTATGTGGGCGGTGCCACGCCTATTTTGTAGTCGGTTTTTTGCAAGAATTATTATTTCCCCAATTTTTTGCTATTTTTTAGTAACCCTCAAAAGAGCCTTCCTTGTAAATCTTAAAATTTTCTGATAACTCGTTCAAAAGATATTAATGGTTCGATTATGGATGGCAACCAAACTTCAGTTGGGTTGCCAGTTGCTAAAAATCATATTAGGGATGGCAGCTGAGAGTTGCCAATTTCACTTGCTTTTTAGTACTTTTCTGGCAACCACAAATTTTCAATTGCCCGGTTTCAGTTGCGCCCGGTCCGGTAGTGGGCCTTTCATAACTACTTAAAAAAAACTCTATAAATCATAAACAATCTTGTAAGTCTTGTCTTTATGGTATACAATATATTCATCACTTTTATGTAAAACGCCACAAGCAACATCTTTGTGTAATATTTTCATCCTTTAACTCTTCGCTTTATGGGACATTTTGCCCCTTTTTTAAAAACAAGAGCACAAACACCCCTTCAGCGATGCTATAGCGGGTTAAAATGCCCGGGTTAATATTTGCCATAAAATTCCATAATAGGCCATCAAAGACACTCCAGCTCCAAACTCAACTGGAACGCCAGAAATCATTTAAAACTTAAAATGAGTTTAAGGGTTAATTTGGTAGTTATTCACAATTAGTAGTCGGCATAGGATATCTTATAAGCCTTACGTTTAAGGTATAAGACGTGCTCAAAATTTTATGTAAAACAATACGAAACACATTTTTGTAGAACAATTTTGCGCGCCATATCGCCGCTGAAGGGAAATTTTTTGCCCTTTTTTTAAGAAAGGGGTAAAATTACCCATACATCGAAGAATTTAGAGGGTTACAATATTCCACAAAAATGTAGCTTGTGGTTTTTTAGCCTATCGTATACCACAAACACAATACTTACAGGATTTTGTATGCTTTATAGAAAAATTTGTTTTTTAATTTTTAAAAATCTAAAGAAAAATAGTAGTTATGGAAGGCCGACTGCCGAACCAGGTTTTAAAGTTGTTGGGCGGATGGATATACATAAGTTAAAAATTACGAATTTTCAAAAAATCGAAGGAACACTTATTTTCCAAAATACGATTTGAAATCTCAAATCCAAAAATCAAAATAAAATTTTTTTTATTTTTTTCTGTAAAAAACATCAAGAAACCAAAAATTAAAAAAACTAAATTTGTCCAGTTTGGGCCATTATTAAGAAAGTTATGAGCACAAAACTAAAAAAATTGTTTTTTGAACATTTATCAAGAAGGCTCTTTTAAGGGGTACTAAGAAATATCACAAAACTGGGGAAATCAAAAAGACGTTTTTTCAAACCGCCCGATTCGGCGTGGAATGCCCCATAAATAATGCAATTTACTTAAGAACTTTAGCTCATGTTCAAATAACATTTTCGCACATGTCTTGTTAAATTTTGACTGCAGGCGTAATAAAGATAAAATGACACTGATGATAATGATAATCATGATCACCATGTTAATGATGTATATCAGATATTATATTTTTTTGTTTGTTGATTTTATAGACAGTCTCACATTTGACACGAGTGTGACAAGTGATGAGGTGTGCAAATGTAAAAGCAATACAGCTCTAAAATATCGCTCTAGATAATATCACTCATATATTTTGAAGGAAACAAAAGATGATGTTGCCTGATGGGTGTTACCATTAGTCAACAACAAGGACAAGACAAGACAAAAGAAAATAAAAGTAAACAAAAGAAAAGTATTGTTTAAAAAGTAAAAACAAGCTTGGCAAAAATAATAATATTAAACATCTCATATACGAGTATAAATATGTACAGCTGAATATAAAAGTTTATTATTCGTACGTGTTCAACAAAGTTAAACATGTTATTACGAGCAGAAATCATCAAAATGATGATACAAATGCGAATGCATTTAATTCATGTACTCGTACCCGTGTTGTTTTTTGTCTTGTGATAGCGGGAATGATGATGAGGAAAGTCTCTAGTATTATTTGTTAAGAATACAAACAAAAGCCCATATACTCACTCCTATAGTCGTCTGTATGCATATGGATGAATAGATTTATGGTTTTGCCACCATCCAGTCATTGAATGATACAAAGAGGCGCAAAAGACTTGCTGCAGCATTAAATGCATGTTTAGGGATAAATTTGTACATGAAAAACACGCCATTAATAATGTAATCAAGTTAAACGTGAAAGTATAACAGTGAAGCATTGAAATACAATTTTCTGATGTCAGAGCTGAAAGTGGAAAATGTATACTATTGGCGGTACTTACTATAAATACCTATAACTTTTTACAGATTTCTTTTTAAGCCTTCCCAAGATTATTAAGTTAACTTCATCTAGGCGCACGGTAGTGTGCCAGGCCAAGTTGCGGCCACACAGTGTGTATATTTACACGAAAAATTCTAGCAGTTTTTACCCCCTCATAACTTTGCTCCACTTCTTCATAAAATAATTAAACTTGAAACATAAGGTCTCCCTAAAGAGGTAACCTCATAGGTAAAAGCTTCCCGAGATATGAAGTTGTAAAAGGTGCATATTTTAGTACATATTCACTGACTGACTGACTCACTGACTCATCAATATTATTAGGCACATCGACTATAGCTAGAAAGAAAATCTAGAAAGAAAACCGGCACTTTTCATCTGGAGGGAGTAGGGTGCCCCTTCTTTTTATAGGGAACTTGCAGTATAGCTAGAAAGCTGAAATTTGGTACACAGGTAGTTCTTGATAAACAATTACCGAAAAAAATTCTAGGGTGTCCCTTATTTGTATGGGGCACTTATTGTACCAAATAAAAGCTTAGAAAAAAGAACTGAGATCCGCACAAAAACATAAATGAGAAAATAAGGCCATGCTCCTACCCAAAAATTTCGGCCGTAAAAAGTACTTAGATCAAAGTAAGGACCAAGTTATTGATAGGTACAATACAATCTCATTTGGAAGTTATTTTTAGGGTTCTTAGCTAAAAAAATAGTTAAAACAGAAAAAAAAATCGCAATATTATAAAAACGCTGAAACAAAAAAATTTTATTAAAAAATAGCCAAACGCAAAAATGAAAAAGCACCAAAACAAAAAAATCGCTAAAACAAAAAAAAAATCGCAAGAAACCGAAAAAATTGCCAAATTGAAACAAAATCGCCAAAAATAAAAAAGTCGCAGAAAAGTGAAAAAATCGTAAAAACGAAAAAAATCGCAAAACAGGAAAAAAAATCCCAAAACAAAAAAAAAACACAAAACTAAAAAAAACGAAAATGAAAAAAATTGTTAAAACGAAAAAAGTCGCCAAAATGAAAAAGCTTTAAAGCGAAAAAACGCACAAAAACAAAATAAATACAATAAACCGGTGTAACAAAAAAGCCAAAATTGAAAAATAGCCAAAACAAAAATCGCAAAAATCACAAAAAGCGAAAAAAAACTTTAGTCTTTTTTTTTATTTAATATATTCAGCCATGTCACAGAATACCATTCCGATCGTAAGTAGTTTCAATTCCGTAAGTTGCTTCTTCAGAAAACGAAAAATTTAAAAATTTTTAAATTTCAAAGTGGAATCGAAAAACACTTTTCTATTGACTTCATTTGCAGTAAATCTAAAAAACGTGCATACTTTTAGAAGCATCAAATAAATATTTGGTCATGAGCTTTCCATGTTTATAAAAAGCTTAATGTGAGCTTTGCATCTAAAAACAAGAGTAAACAAACGCCTCAAGGTATAAAAACTTTATAATTTTAAAAACGAAATACAAAATAAACGGAATCTAAAGCACCAAAAATGTACTTTTTCGGAATGACAACTACGGAATCAAAACCAATCCGAACGGAATCTGTGACATGGCTGTATATTTGAAAAAAAATTGGTACAGCCGTTTTGAAGTTATCATATATTTTCTTCGGGGTTTTTAAAATGTTTAATTTATAAGCAGATTTTGTAAAAAATTTCGTTTCTAAACGTTTCAAAATTTTATAACTCAAATACGTTTTGCAACAAAATTTTCCATACAAATCTCAAAACAAAAAAAAAGTTTGTATATTTAGAAAATCTGGCTTTTAATTTTATGTTATTATAAAAATTTTTTTAAGAGAAGTAACACAATCAGGAAATTATTGCCAACAAGTTAATTAATTAATATGTTACCTTCTTTGGGAAAGGGATAGTGTAGAGAGAAAGAGAGAGAAAAGGTGGTGAAGTGGGAGAGAGATAAAAAGTTTAATTCCTTAACAACTCTGCTAATGCGGGTTTTTTTTTATTTTGTAGAGCAGCTTTGCAGCTCCTCTGGTGTAAAGTAGAGGCATTAGCTTGTCTAAGCTCTGTAGCCATTTTATTAGTTCTTTTACTTCGCCGACGATTCTGCTGCAATACGACGAAGGAGGGTGTATTATCGCTGCCGGTACTGCCAAATTTAGAATGTTTAGAAAGAAAATCTGTTTATAAAATCTATTTAAAAAGTAAAATTAATATTAAGTTCCACAATTAAAGAATAATGTCTTTTCTATTCTCGGAACTTGCATACAATTGTGATGGTCCACAGAAAAAGGCACCTTATCTTTACAGATACTGAGCAATCTACAAGAGATTTAAAAGTCGATTATTAAATCTTAACTATCAGAACAAGAGAAAAATTTCATAGTTTACGAAAATGTTAAGAATATTGAACCTAAATATCTCAAAACTTGCGATTTTCATACGAGAATTTGAAAATGCTATAACAAAACTAATTTTTGGAATTTTCTCATTATTGATTTGTCTTTTTGTTAGGAATAATGTGTAATTTTATAAAATGCAAAAAAATCTATTTGAATTTTGGGAAGATAAGGTCGCTTTTCCTGTGGAACATCACAATGCGTTAATCTGGAATGCGATTTAAAAACAAGTGACAACTCTGGACACACAAGAAAAACATTGCCGAATTAAGTAGCAGATGTGTTCCCCAACTGTAATTTTAAAAATAAATGCAGCGAAATTTAAAAAAAGAGAATTTAAAAAAATAGAACAAACATGCAACAACAAAAATAAGTGCTTTAAAACTATTCATACACTTCGACAAGAATTTTAATGAAAAACCAAATTTCATGAAAATATTTATGTAAAGATCATACACGAGTACATAAAATAAGTATGCAAATAGAAAATGTAAAAGTAATTAAACAATTTCTTTAAAAACTAATTTATTCATGCAAGTCACTACTCTCAAAAGTTGAAAATTTTAATCATTAATTTAAAACACGTATTTTAAAGTTCGAGCATTTAAATAAAGAAATAGTTTTTTTATTTTTCCAAATAAATTAATCGTTCATTGGATCTAAGAGTTAAGAAAGAATTTTAAATTGAAAGAAAAAAGTGCAAATGATTTATTTACCATTAAACTGGAATCATTGAACTTTGATAACTTACTTCCAAATGTTTTCACAAAATCATTTAATTTTTGGCTTGGCAATCAAATGGCATAAATAATTTAATTAATCAAATCGACTATAATTATACTGCCTACATTTTGTTATGCCTGCGTTGTTCTTTGTAAACTATTTTGTCTAAATATTTTATTTTAAAATTTATCAAAATGTTATTTTTATTTAATCCCAACATTTCGGACTAAATAAGCGGAAGCTTTTCTTTTTATTTCTTTTGTTAATCTTAAAAATAACTTTAACTTCTTGATAAACTTTTAAAATACAAATTTGTATTAAAAAGTTCTTTCATTTTTATTCAAGTTTTATCCCGCTTTTAGAAGCAAAAATAATGAGACTTTTAGATTTTTATTAATAGACTGTTGTAAAGTTTAAATGATTTACAAAAAATTTATGCATTTTCAATTTAAAATCATTTTAAAAGTTTGTTGTTCGATTTGTAAATTTATTTTTAGCTTATCAAAATGCATTTAATACTTTAAAAGTACGAGGGTAGTAAATTAAATTTAATGACATGTCTGCTAGAAGATATGCATATATGAAATAAATTAGTTTGAGTTATTTTATAGAAAACGTAAGAATATAAAATTTAAAACAAAAACTGTAAAAATAGATGAAGCAAAAGCTTTAGGAATTTTGATAATAGGTAGTAGTTTTTATTTTCCATAGTGGGTATCATAGTTTATGACATGACACGAAACGACATGACATGGCATGGCACGGCATGACATAACATGATAGGACAGGACATGACATATAGGTACGGTGACCATTAATTCCATGGATAAATAGTGTACACATTTTATGGATTAAAACATAAGAAAACTAATTAATTATTAGGCTTAGGTTAGTAACGTTATATTCAGAAAAAATAGGGCTTGATTAATATTCCAAAGAACAAGGGAAAAAATTAACATCAACTTAATTTTTCAACGTACATAGCAGAACAGAGTAGCGCCACTTTCGGAAGCCGCTACACTTCCATCGTCAGTGCTCACGTGTATTTTGCTTATCACCACTTGTCAGGTGGCTCTGTTGAATGTAATAATCACCCCTATCGCGAATAACATGTGAAATTTAACCATTAAATTTTCATTTCCCTTCGAGGAAAAATTTCTATCGTGAAGTTCCCGTGAACATTTTTTCCCGCTATCAGTTCTCAGTGAATGTAAAAAAGGAAAGAAGCTCAATAAAATAAATTAAAAAGCAAAGAAATTTTTGTTTAAATTAAAAAAAAAATCCAGTGCTAAGAATTGGAATTATATTTTCATTCCATGAGGAATCTAAACGAAATCGAATTGTTCGTCCAGGTTTGCTAGATGCATCTAATTCCTTGGACTACCCGATGAATTGCAAGCATCCCGCCTAATTTAATGAAATAGTCTTGGTGTTAAATTAAATTTTCTCAATAGTGAATAAAACTGTGTTTTTATATATGAATATTCGCTATATGAATGATTCGCTACAGACGTGGAAAAATCATTTGGTATTCCATTCACTGATTCCATCACCGCAAATCTTTGTTCATGTGTGTCAGAAAAGTGTTGCAAGGAATTAATATTAATATATATGTGTTAGTATTAAGATATATGGACACTATTTACTGATTTTGTACTAAATATAAATATTTACAAGTTTTAATAAGTAATTGGAAGGATAAAATAGCAATTATATGATGTATTTATGCAGTTCGTCTGCTAAAATAAAATGAACAAAAACAGGGGAAAAGGAAAAAAATCCACGTGAAAAAAATCATTCATGATAAGGGGAATTTTTGGAATTTTTATTCACGATAGCAAAAGAAGGGAAAGGGAAGACTCAACACCTTCTTCATATCGAGGGAAAAAGTATTCACGATAGCGCGAATATCAAACGCTTTGAGTGTCCAGCTAGAGTTTTTCTGTAATTTAAGCTGATTTCAAATTGTTTGCTAAATATTTTGGAAGTAATGAAAAAAGCGAACAAATGTGAACATTTGTGAAAAAAAATGTACATAAGGGGCATGTATTAAAAAATGTACATATAGGACATGAAATGATGGGACATGACATGGCATGTTCATCTGAGGAAGTACTACTCGTATCCCTGCCGGCCTCGAACTTTCCCCTCAAACACTCATTCTTAGCTATGAGCTTCATCAAAAGAGCCTTATACATACTACACCGAAATAGTAGACACCTTTACAGACAGCACTCTGTCTACTGATGGGGGATTGGACTAATTATATGCACAATTGGACCCAGCGTCAAAAGGTTTTCAAAAGTTTGTACTAATTTTTATACTTTGTTAGGGCAAATATAAAAATATAGAAAATTATTAGAAATGCAATTTTTATAAAAATTCCGGTGATCTATGCTATTTTATGGATTTGAATACTGATATCTAGGCAAACCGCAAATATGCAATTCCACGTTTTTTCCTGTACGATGCATGTAGGCATAAAGAAGATATTTATACGTTTCAGAACTTTTTAAGAATTTTGGCATCGATTTGCATTAGTGCATATTGTTGCATATTTTATCCTTTACAGCATGTTTTTCCATATTTTACACTTAGTTGGATATTTAGGACACTTTTTGCTACTTTTTGTGGCATATTTGGCTGTTTTCCTGCATATTTTGGTTTTTTAAATTTTATTAAGCATATTTAAAAAAAAAGTTTGTTTTGCCATGGCAAATTTTGAAATTTTTCCACTATTAAAAAATTTTTCTTTTACGATTTCAATTTCTTACAAATTTTCCTAATTCCACTTATTTATTCCCAGTTTATTCACAGCTTTAAAATTTTTCAATATGTAGTTTTGAGCATTTTTGAGCAATTTCAATTTTGCAGAGTGAATATTGACTGCATAGCCGGGCTGTTGACGGGATTAATTGTTTTCTTCTGTATGTATGTCGAACAGTGGCTTCACAGAGAAGCCATTATTCGACGTTCCCATGGATATTATTTCCTTTCTGGAGTGTAAATAATGTTCGTAGACGTTATTGCATGCCACCAATATATGTACATAATTCATGGTGTCAGAAATTAATATCACATAAATTATAAACGAAATGATAAAGTTTTAAGAGCATATTTTTTACATTTTGGGAGCATATTTTTAAGTTATTAGTGCATATGTAATGCGCATAAAAGACATTTTAGAGGGCATGTTTCCGGTTTCCCTGCTAATATGTATGTATTTCTTTCCACACATAATGGAGTTTTCAATAATTTTTTAAATGTTTTAAAATTCAAGGGGGGTTTAGGCACGCCAATGAATTCACGTCATCAAAGTGATATTTATTTGAAAAAAAAAATTTTATATAAAAATTTTTAAAAGCCTGAATTTTTCTATAGGTTTGTTCGGTGAATAACTTGTATGAAAAATAAAAAACATTTTAATTTTGCTTTCCGTACAAATGTCACTTTGTTGACATTATTTACATAATAATTGCCCTTCATAAATTCCGTCAATAAAACTTAAAGCGACTTTGTTTCCCATTAATGTTACTCGTGCGTTACCCTCGATTTTTACCCATTCCTTTAATCATCCAAGTTAATGCCAGAAAAGCTATTTTTATTGATTAACTCCAAATGGCATTTAAATTGTTTTATGCATTTTCAATTTTTAAATATTTTTTCAAAACTTTTTTTATATTGTTAATTGAGTGTTTAATTTATTTATTTTATATAAAACTCTTGACATATTGTTAATACATACATGTATATTTTTATCATAAAGAGAAAATGAAAACATCCATTTGTTTAAAGTATTTAGCGAACAGAAAAAATATCAATTTTAAATATAAGTGATTCCTATATTGACAAATATTAAGTGCCATTTATATTATGTAAATGATGTTATTTCAAGAGTTTAAAATTTTTATTTATTATGGGAAGTTTTAATAGTTTCATATAAATGCAATTATAAGATGACTACTATCACATTTCAATCATTTTATGATTTAATTGAAGAAAAATAGAGCAAATAGGAAATGTAAAAACAAAGTACATAATAAAAAGTGGTGAAATACATGAAAATACACTGAATACAAAAAGACAACATTGTTGTGTTTCGCCGCGTAAGTTAGAATTAATTAATGTTAATTTGTTCTCTCTTCCTTGGAATATTGTCTTATGTTCAGTGATGTATTTTTCATCTGACGGGGTTTTGTTTGAATTTGGACCGATTTCCTGTCATCCCACGTCTTCGGCTATATACCATCTTCGGCTATATGGCATCTTCAGTATTCTCTTGAATATGTTCAGTGCTTTCTAAATAAAATGTTACGATCTCAAGCCTTATAAAACTTACTTTGAAATAAAAAACCATTTTACTTCTAAATATGTAAAAACATTAAATAAAATTCTAGGACATTTTTACATGGTTTTATTCTGCTTTTAACTATTTGATATTTTACGTTTTAAATAAGTTTCTGTTAATAATAATTATATATCCAATATTTCTTTCATCTAATAACAATTTTGTAGCATATTATCCATAAATGAATTTTACTAAAAGTTTTAAAGCTATTTACTCTTTAATTGCTTTAGCTTATCCAATTTTTTGTTTATTATAATCTCCTCAACTGCATAAAATTTAATACAATATGCTACTACATAGTTGTTTTTTTATTAATATTAGTTTATGAAATTTACTGTGGTCTTATGTAGGTTATCAGTACAAAAAAAAACAAGAGATTAAATGTTATTAAAATTTACATATTTAGATAAAAGTAAGTAAAGTAACATGCACTTGGTTTGCATGTTAAAACTGAATAAGAAATTGTTTGGGGTTAAGAAACTTTACAAAGAAGCATTTCAGATACTCGAGTGAGTACATGCATAAATGAATAAACCAAGTAAATCTTTTGGGTATACAATAAAGAAATTGTGGTTAAGAATTAGAGCACTCATTAAAAAGAAAAAGAGCGCAGGATATTTTGGGACACCGGGTAGGAACGAAGTTCTTGGAATTTTTGGCCTACCCCCTATCGGCGTGGGCCATCATATTACTCGTACGTAACAGAATTTTGCCCTAAAAATGTTTAATATATCGTTTTAACCGACTTCAAAAAAAAAGAGAAAGGTTATCAATTCGTCATGAATTTTTTTTAAGGATGTTCTTTCAAAACTCCTCCATTTATAAACCGATTTCGGGCTTTTTTTCTTTACTTAAAACGATGCACTTCCATATTGTCCCGGTCAAAAAGTGGGCGGGGTCACGCCCATACGAAGTAAATACACATGCCTTTTCATATACTTCTACTCAACCGATTCCTATAAAGCTTTGCACACACATTAAGGTTCTGTTTAAATAATACATCATGATTCAAAAAGTGGGCAGCGCCACGCCCATGCAAAGTGAATATTCTTTATCCACAACTTCTACTAAACTGAGTCGTATGAAACTTTGTATGCGCATTCAGTTATTGTTGCAGCACAACATTATGGTTAGAAAAGTGGGCAGTGCCACGCTCATGAGATGTAAATATTCATTTTAACTACTTCTACTTAACCGATTCTTATGAAACTTCGCACAGTTCTCGTTCACGAGAAAGTTCATCATTATGAAAAAAATTATGGGCAGTACCACGCCAATTTTATAGTCGGGTTTTTTGCAACAATTATTTATTAAATAGTCAAAAAATAAAAGCTAAAAAATCAAGTTTAATACAGTTGTCATGCAGATAAATAAAATGCTCTGAAAACTTGACTATTTTTAAGAGACAGATTAATTATATTAAAAAAACTCCCATCGAGTTTTTTCAAATTTCTATACAAATTATATTGCCTTAATGAAATTTATTTGCTGGTGTTTAAGCATTGTCTATATGCAACATTTCATTGGTGCTTTACCAAATCGTCAATAGACTTCAAACACAATTTTGAACAGTTACAAACCCTTTATCTTATGCACAAACTTTTAAAAACCATTTGAGAATTTACAAATAAATGATTTTCAAAAATAAGATTCAAAAAATAGATTCATATTGAATAAAAAATTATTTGCTGGGTTTTGTATAAGTTCCAAACCTGATATGCTTATTTTTGAAAATCATTTATTTGTAAATTCTCAAATGGTTTTTAAAAGTTTGTGCATAAAATAAAGGGTTCGTAACTGTTCAAAATTGTGTTTGAAGTCTACTGACGATTTGGTAAAGCACCAATGAAATGTTGCATATAGACAATGCTTAAACAGCAGAAAATAAATTTTATTATAAAATAATGACAATATGTCGAATAATAAATTTCTTATATTGCCTTAATTCATAAAAAAAATTTTCGACTTATAACAGTTTAATAAAACAAATATTCATACAAAAATTTGTTATAAGCCTCTTATTAATCAAAAAATGAATTAATGCAATATAATTTGTATAGAAATTTGAAAAAACTCGATGGGAGTTTTTTTCTTAAAGCTAAGTACTCTGTTTAAATTTGCGTAAAATGTTAACCAACATTAGTTTTTTCATACGAAAAATATGACAAGTAACCAATTATAATAGCCCTTGAAAGTATGCTGGAATTGTGTACGTTTTAAAAAAACCAATGTGTTTGTTGTAAATTCCACACAAAAAAGTGGTGCTTATATTATTTCACATGAAGACTCAAAATGTTGTAGATACATTTATATGTTTTACACAAAATAAACAGAGTAGTACTTCGGCAACAATTTAAATGAGAAATTCGTGAAAATTTTTTTTATATGAACTTTTGACTGCAGTTCGCACGAAATGATGAACAAAGTACCATGCTTAAGCGACTAATTTAGAATTTTATAAAAAAAAAATCACCAATTTCGCCCAGCGCTGGATATAGCGTGCATGCTTTAATCGATTAAAATTTCAAATGCGGTCATTTTTAAAGTCTATTCTTTTGAAATATTGAGAATAAAATATTTTAGTTTTAAAAATTCTTTGAGAAAAACGTCAAACAATTAAGGTAAATTTTACACAAAATTTAGCCATTTCCTATCGTCATTTCAAAGTCTTGACTTAGATTCCTTTTAACGACTACATGAATTGATATAACTAAAAATTTCTATTCTGTGTGTTATCAATAGTTGTGTTAAAAATCATAAAATATTTTTCGGAAATTTTTAGTTATGCTATTGCCGGAGAAATTGATGAAACAGAGAACAAAGTCGAGGCCAAAAACCAAAATTTTAAAATTCAAAGCTAAATATCTTTGAAAATATTAAAGATATTTTAATATAAAAATTACATTTTCCTTATCTATTCATAAACTTTACATCAAGTTTAAATTCATTAAAATCGGATAATATTTGTAAAAGTTACAACCAGAGAAAAAATCAATAAAAACCATATTGATTCAATAAGAAACATTAAAGTCTAGCCATGTTGAAATTTTTCATTTATTCAAAGTATGAAATTATTGATCTAGTGTTTTTCAATAGTTTTTCTTTTGAATTGAAAATTATTGAATTAATATGACGAGCTTTCACTTTTAAATTGTCGTTTTTCACTTAGTGTATAAGGCCGGCAATGTTTTTCATGCCCGAAGTAGTCAACTTTTACACCGTGTAGCTCAACGTGTGTTTCAACCGGATGGTCCAAATTTTAACATTATAAAGCTTAAATCCTCCTCTATGATTTTTACATACATCGTTTTGTTATCAGATTGCAAGTTTCAAAGATACAGATTTATTACTCTTTTTTTCAATTGAAACAACCCATCGGGCGGCCACTTTCGACCTTATGACATTCGCAGGCCACTTTCGGTCGCCCACCTTCGGCCGGCCACCTTCGGCCGGCCAAGCTCGGTCGCTATGTCAGACGTCACCTCATCGTTATCGCCAATCGACGCACTCCGCCTAGTCAAACAAAACAAAACAAAAATTTCACCTCTCTTGATGACACCAAATAACCGAAGATAGTAAATGCAACCTCTAGATGAAAAAAAAGACAATTCGTCAACAAAAATCAAATATCGCATGGAAGATATTTGGGCGATACTTCTCAAGAATTTAGCTGAGAAACCTGGTCCAGAACACAAACCTGGTCCACCGATTTCCAAAAACATAGACAAAAATCTCCCCAAAATCCCAAACGTTTCCCGGATTTACAAAAACTAGGACGAAAATATTCCCAAAATCCAAGAATTTTTCCCGGATTCCCAAACAAGGACAAACATTTCCCCAAAATTTTAGAACTTCGCCCGAAAACAACGGCTACACCGAAAACCGAGAAAATACCAAAGCGGCAACACGGAGTTTTTAAGTTGCCTTCGTTTTGAATTGGCGTTACACGCATTTCTTAATTCGTTACATGTATTTGTTAAATATCTTTTTTCATAAAAAAAAATTTTCGCCAATCGTGAATTTTTGAATCTAAATCGATTATCATTTTCTAAGGTCTTCATGTTATCAAAGCTTATTTTTAAGTACAATTTTTTATTATGAGGAAATCTTTTAACTTTATTTCAAACTATTCACATAATACGTAACGCTTTTTTCGATCATTTTAAACTCCCTCCGGTAGTTTTCGCAATTGAATCTTGTTTTTTACTTTTTGCTGTGTAACACAGAAAAAATGATTCCTACAAAATTTTTAATTAATACACTTAATCAAAAATTAAAGCAATTTTCAATTAATTTTGTAATTGAATCAATTACTTATGTGATTAAAAACAAAATTTTCTAACAAATTTTAAAAATTATGAGTAATTGAAATTTTGAGTTTCCGTGATTAAATATAAAATTTTCGCCATAGCCAAGACAACTGAATGCTGATGAAGTGGGTGGCGGTACAGACAATACGTATTCCATTCTGCTGGTACATGCATGTAGTTTAAAAACTCTGCTTTGTTACCGCCACACAGAGTAATAATTACCGATTGCAGGTTGTTTAATCACCACTGGTGTAATCACAAGATGCATAAATATTGGTCTTCGGGCAAAGTCGGCTCATGCCGCTTGGGCATTTAGCCTAATCATTTTTATCTTTACAGGTTCAATAAGCTTTTCTGCAGGATTTTTACGACTAACGCCCCTTTTCACAATGTATGATTAAGAGTTAACGTGGGCTTTAACGGCAAGTTTTGTATGGCGAAGTTTCCGTTAAAGTCCATGTTAACTCTTAATCGTACATTGTCAAAAGGGCCGTTAGGACCATTATTATAACTTGGCGTTAGTTAAAGCAAGATTTCGTCGGGCGGATAAACAGTTTATCATTATTAAAACTTTACGTTAATCTAAAGTAAAACTTTAATCCAAAGTTAAAGGCAAGTTCATCCTACCTGGTAGGTTAAAGTAAAGTCGTAATAAGGATGAACTGTTTATCCATCCTACAAATGATTGTATAAAAATAAGCAAAAAGTGGAGTTACTAGAACTGTTGGGTATTTATTTCTCTTTTATTCATTCCATTACTTAACAAACGAACAGCGTTTTTAATTACTAATAAATTTCAAAAAATCTTTTTAATATTATTCCTAATAAAATTTTATACTCAACATGCAGTAAACGAAACTGTTAGACTAATTTTATAACATATAAAGGAATTGCATTGATGGTTTTTCTTCTGTAGTATATTCTTAAAAAATCTAAAAGCAGGTACTTTACTTGCAATGAGACTGAAACAATAGAAGAGAAATATCTAAGGATAACTAAATGTTGCATAAAGAAAATGACCACACTTAGCGAAAGATGATACCCAGCTTAAGGAGCTAAAATATGTTTTTTTTTTTATAAGATTACGACAACACACAAACGATTCTTTGGAAAACCCCCTGAAGAAAATGAATTTTTCATATTATCTATTTGTTTTTATCACAATGATAAGAAAAATTGTAACTGATAGTGCAACCTGCTGCTACTTGCAAAGAAATTACCTTTAAATTTTGCCTCTTTTTATTTTTAAATTTTTTTCATAACATTGTTTAAATGATTTTTTTTTTAATAAATAAATGAAATTACATGCTAAAGTTATGAAATATGGCTGAAGGCAGTGTTGTGTTGCTCTAGTTTTACTAAAGTTGTGGTGCACTTAAATTAATTTTAAACCATCAGGATTTGAAAAACTATCATGCGGTGCAACAAAATGTAAACTCTTTCTGGCACAATTCCTCCAGAAAAGTTAAGCATATAAATTATATACCTTTGAATACATGAAAAAATACATGCATGTAAAAGTTTTGAGTTCTCCCCACGAACCCAACAATATAAAAAAAAAGAAAAACACAAGTGAAAAAAAATTATTTAAAATTTTTGTTTCACATTTTTCGTGTTTTCTGGGCCGGAAATGTTGTAAAGTTCTTAGTGGCTGTCATGACTGACGTGTATACGTGTTAACCACGAATTTTGTCGGAGTCATAAGGAAAATGAGATTTTCTCATTTGGAAAATAGATGTGGTCACGTTATTGTTGTTTTTTTTTCTTTTCTTGTTATTCATGTCAGTAAAGAAGGTCTTAAAGGCTTTTCAAAGCCTCATAAATCCTTTGTGTTAAGACTTTTAAATACATACATACTTTGTTCATGTAAACCGTATTAGGGGTATTCGCTTAATTTAAACGACCCAATTTTTGTTTTTCAATAAGCCATAAAAGCTAGGATATTTTTTTAATGCTAACAGCAAACATTTAAATTATGCTGTCTGGAAGCACACATGCACTCAAAATAAAATGGTTGGTAAATCTAACCAGTTTTAATAGGGCAAACTTTTATTAAACCACCATATTTGTATGGGAGCTCCCACACACAGAAAAATTTCAATGTAAAACCATCGAAAACCAGGTTAATTTAATATTTTTCGGTAGTGATTTTGTTTCATAGGCGTTTCATGTTAATTCAATATGATTTACAATAGTCTGAAAGGAACATTTATCCTTTTAAATTAACTATATTTCATGTTGATTTAATATTGCAGTACAATTTAATCAAAAATGAAGTTGATACTGAAATAATACGAAAAATCATGTTGAATCAAAGTTATTTCGAGTATAAACCACGTGAATTCGATCTTGGAATAATACGAAGAACCATGTTGAATCAAAGTTATTTATTTCATTGAATTATTTATTTATTGATATTGAAACAACACTAAGAATCATGTTGAATTAAAGTTATATCAAGCTGAAACAACATGACTTTAATGTAGCTATTTTATTAATTATTTTACTTACGTGATGGTTATTAGCATAGATATCAGAAAACTTTATGTTCTAGTTGCCTGAACCAGCCAAGATTTGATCTAGTGCCACTTGCATGATAGTCGACGTGCTTACCACTGCAGCCACAATAGCTTTAAACTCTACTTTAGCTATACACTAAATAAATACCCATCGTATGTACAATGAATTTCATTTTAATTTAACATGATTTAAATGATTATTTAACATAAAACTTATTTGAAATTAAAATTATAGTCATGTTGATTTAAAATTAATAGCGTTTTCTTTTCTACAAAAGTGTGTTGCACTATTTACCCTTTTTATTGAAAATTTGCAATATAATCATGATTCGAAGAAGTGAATTTATTAGAAATTATTGTATCATCCTTACGACGGGAAATTTTTCCTTTAAAGGAATGTAAAATTTAAATTTTCTTAATAAAAAGTAAAAAAATGTCACATTTTTTTTGTAGAATATAAAACGCCATAAATGTAACGTTTATAACAAAGTTGTTTTAACAATGAAAAATTTTAAATCGAGGAGACTTAAGGCTAGATTAATGATTTTTCATTTAAAATTAATATGAAACAATGTTAATTTTAACCAGCAGCAGTAAATTTTCGCTGATAATTCGTTTTTTGTCGTCTACATAGCCGACACATGTAAGAATAAACAATAACAAGTCACACAACTAAGCACAACACTGAACTGCAGCAATGAACAAAGTAAATAAACACTAACACACTTAAACGGCAAATTATATCTTTCTAAATTTAATATGATTTTAAATCATAATTGCGTCATGTTGATTTTACATTTCCTTTTTTTTTTGTGTGCATAAAGTGTGGAGATAAGCGGCAATTATTTTTTGAGAAAATTTTAATAACAAAAAACTAATGGATGCCAGGCATATATTTTATTTTATTTTTTATTTTATTTTATTTTATTTATTTTATTTTCGATGTCCCATACACAAGACTTTAAGTCTCATATTACAGTATGGAACTCAGTACAAGTACATACAAAAATACATTTGAACATACAATAAAATATAATTATAGGTAATACTGCAATATCATGAAAATCGTCCATACATGTCGTTGTTTTAAAATTGCAAAATTTTTAATTTAAAGTTTAAAATCAAAATGTATGGAAAACCTCCACGACACCACAAAGCGATCAATATGACATTCAGTTTGAAATGGCTCAATACATAAGTAATAAAATAATAAAAACATATACATATATGAAAATAAAATTATCCTCTTAGTTGAACAAAATTAACTTGAAAATTGACAGATAATATTTTTTTTGAATTTTTGTGCGTTACTAATGACTTGAGAGCTGTGTGGAATATCGTTCCAGAGACTTATTGCATGAATAAAAAATTGGTATTTAGATATCTGACTGTTATATCTAAAACAGATTAATCTTTTGCCTCTATTAAGAGTTGAAAAGTTCAATCGCGCAAAAAGATGATCGGGTTGACACGTGTATATTATTTTGTGCATTAGTATTAAAATCCTTACCTTCAAATAGTCATCAAGACACATACCATAAAGTTTGTTTACGTGCAAAGAAACATGATCATATCGTCTCAAACCATATACGTAGCGAACTATATTATTAAAAGTCACATTAAGTTTTCTTTTGCTAATACTATCACAACTGGCAAAAAGTTCACATCCGTAAAGTAAAATTGGCATTAAATATGTTTTAGCGAGAAGTATTCGAATATTTATAGGAGTGCAATGATGACTTTGCCAAAGATTTCTTAACATAGAAAACACACGACCACAGGCGAAATTAATATGGTTAGACCAAGTGAGGGTGCTGTTAAAGTAAATTCCTAGATTTTTAGCAACGTTTACAATCTCAATGGTTTGACCATTTAAGATTAAGATAGGGTTATTATCAAGTTTCAATAATTTCTTCTTAATAATCAAACATTTAGATTTAGTGGGATTTATCCCCAGGCCATTAGCGGTAGCCCATTCAAATATACGATGCAGTTCTTCATTTAAAATTCTCACACATCGCTCGACTGATATAATGTTACAACTTATATAAAGCTGCACATCGTCAGCATATAATCTAATTTTGCAATGTTCGAGTTTGCTTGGTAGATCATTAACGTATAGCGAAAAAAGTAGAGGGCCCAGTATTGAGCCCTGAGGAACACCTCGACTTAGAGGCAAAGAGCTTGATTTCGATGCACCTGATTCTACGAATTGATGTCTGTCAGTTAGATAAGAACATATCAGATCGGTAGAAGTGGATGAAAACTTATAAAAAAATTTCAATTTTTTACATAAAATTGTATGATCGACAGTGTCGAACGCCTTGGAATGATCAAGAAGTACCAAGAACGTAACATTGCCACAATCCACTTGTTGTCTTACATCTTCCGAAACATCCACTAGGGCCGTTATACCCCCTAGGGGGACTCCTATGCAGTTATGGGACTTTTTCTTCAATGTATTTCTAGTCTGTATTATAAATTCTGTATGGAAACCCCCTTTAAGGAATGAAGATAGGTATGTTCCAAAAAAATTTTGGTGCTAAACAATTAATGGGAGTCAGTCATACATTTGGCCCGTCTAGGGGCATTGTAGCCATATCTGTATGGGCGCCCACCTAAAGAGTGCTGATAAGGAGTAAGTATGACTTGTGAAAATGGTTGGGACAAAAAACTATTGGAGGTCGGTCATACATAGTACCCTCCTTGGGGGGACTTCTAGCCAGTTATTTTTCTTCAATATATTTCGAGTCTGTATTGTAAATTTTGTATGGGAGCCCCCTTAAGGAATGTAGATAGTGGGTAGGTATGTTCAGAGAATTTGCTAAATAGAAAAAATAAAGATGGGTTTCTCCTACAGTTTACAACTCTAGGGGAGTCCTAGGAGCTGTAGGTGCATCCTAGGAGCTGTAGCTACATCCTAGCAGCTGTAGGTGCATCCTAGGAGCTGTAGGTGCATTCTAGGAGCAGTAGGTGTATCCTAGGAGCTGTAGGTGCATCCTAGGAGCTGTAGGTGCATCCTAGGAGCTGTAGCTGCATCCTAGGAGCTGTAGGTGCATCCTAGGAGCTGTAGGTGTATCCTAGGAGCTGTAGGTGCATCCTAGGAGCTGTAGTGACCAATTTTTGGAAATTTTATAAAATTTTTAACTTTGTATGGGAGCCCCTTAAAGAATGAAGATAGGAGATAAGTAAGTAAGCTCGGAAAATATCTCGAAAAAAGAAAATTTAAAGGGGTCGGCCCTACATTTTATATATCTAGGGTTGGCTCTGTGGCAGTTTTGTAGTTTTTTTTTATTATTCAGCAGCTGACGCTCAAGAGGCTTTTTGATACTACTCCCTGATGCGTCTTACCAATTATCGTTCGAGAAGAAATAATTGAGCAAATTTTTACAAGGCTCCTTGTGCCACAAAAGAAATAAAGTTTTAATAATTCCAATTTTATTTATTATGGAAATAAAACATGTTTATTAGAAAGATTTATGAACACACTAGTTTTATTTTCTTATAAAGTTGGGGTTAAGTGGACACCCTTAATGCAGATTCTCTTACATATATATTTTTTCAAATCGATAGCAAAACTATGTATATGTTTAACCTTTTTGACACAAATGTCCATGCCCATCACTACCGAAATATAATACAAAAATACATTCATTGTATCATACATTGACGAAAAACAATAAAAAAGTACATAGTACAAAGCAAGAAACAATTTATAAAAAGGCTTTTTTACCCAATGAAAATAAAACCCCTCTATGCTGCACAGCAGCTGCAATAGGAAAAAATCTGTATCTTTGAAACTTGCAGTCCGATTACAAAACGATGTATGTAAAAACATAGAGGAGAATGTTGAGATTTGCAACACCCTGTTGAAACGTTCGTTGCTGCACAGGGTGTCAAAGTTGACTGCCTCGGCAATGTAGAATTTTGTCGGCCTCATAACTTTTACAAATATTGTGGGATTTTAATGAATTTAAATTTGTTGTAAAGGTTATAAATAGATAAAGGAAGTTCAGTTTATTTTATTAAGATATTTCTAATATTTTCAAAAACATTTGGTTTTGAATACATATTAAAATTTTTGTTTTCGGCCTCGACTTTATTCTCTATTTCGTCAATATCTCCGGTAATAGCATAGCAAAAATTTTAAAAAATATATATATTTTATGATTCTTAACGCAATACGTGATAACATGCAGAAAAAGTTTTTTAGTTATCTCAATTCATGTAAAAGTACAAAAGAATCAAACTCAAGACTTTGAAATGAGAGTAAAAATGGCAAATTTTTTACAAAAATTCATTATAATCGGATAATATTTGCAAAAGTTATGAGACCGACAAGGTTTTTCATGCCGGAGGTATTCAACTTTGACACCCTGCAGCTCAACATGTGTTTCAATAGGGTGGTCTGAGTTTCAACATTCCTAAAGCTTAGGCCATCTTCTATGATTTTTAAATGCACCGTTTTGTAAGCGGATTCCAAGTTTCAATTTATTACCCTTTGTTCCAGATGAAAACACTGTGCTTTGGCACCATTGAAGAATTATATTTGAAAAATAGAAAAAAGTATTTTTTTTCTTTTGTTACCAACAACAACTCATACTTAAGCAATGCAGCGACCTTAAAATTTCCTTATTCATACACGTGAATATTTTTCTTTGGTTCTGTTCGTTTCTCTTTTCCTTCCTAATAATTTCCATACAAAAACGTATGATTACGTCTATACGATTATTTATGTGGAGAATGTTTGCAGCATATGGGCATTTCCATGTCAGCGTACGTGACATTTGTACGCCTACAAAGTGGAATAGATTTTGCAAAAATAAGAGTAGCTGAAAAAAATTTTGTCGTTATATTCCATTCAAAGGGTATTATGTGTAAAAAAATGTATTACATTTCGAACCCTGTTATCCATACATCGAGGGAAATAAGGGCTTAGCGTACGTGACATAAAACGGAAGTAAATTTGAAATAAAAAAAATTTTTTGGCTGATTTTATAATGAACAAAATTTAATAGCGTACGTGACATAGCGTACGTGACATAGCGTACGTGACATAGCGTACGTGACATAGCGTACGTGACAATTTTTTCTCTTATAGTATTCTTAAGTAATGAAATATATGTTTTGTAAATATGTACATATAAACAAAAACTTAAAAACAAATAAAAAATATATATTTGGCGATAATAGCAATAAAAAAATCAAGATTTAAATGCATTTCATACTGAATACTGCAGACTATGTACTTGAGCGCTGAGTTTACGGCACCACCTTATCCTACAACAGAGTAGTACACACTAATTAATTTTAAAATTTTCGCTTAATGAATACGCAGTTCGAGAATCATATATATGCTGACTATCATGATATGAAAACGGATGAAGTTTTTTTGTATTTTTGAAATTTGATGGAAATTTCGCCATTTTCTCTTTTGCATTTAGTTACATTTGTAGTACTACAATAGCGTACGTGACGAACTTTAAGAGCTTATAAATTTTTTATTACACCAAGTTGTAAAAAATTTCGATCTATATTTGTTTGCTACAACTATCTGGCTTTAAACTTTTATTTTGAAACAGTTGCGACCGATCAAATTCAAATGACGTGGACAAATAATGTTTTTGCACTGCGTACGTGACATTAGAATAGCATCCAAAGAAAATAAAAAACATACATCTAATCGAATTCTATATTTTACCTTTTCTAGCGAACCTTGTTCTTTTATGTTGAAACATTAATTTTAAAGTATAATTGCAATGTTAAAATTAACTGAAGTTTGTCGCTAGAAAAGCGAAAATAGTTTATTGTAATATCTTAAAATTAAGGTGTTATGTTAAGGTGTTATTTTAGATATCTAAAAATTGTAGTACGGCATAAATACCTCTGTATAGTAAAATTTTATTGTGTTTTTCGTCTTTGCCATATTTTGAAAAAAAGTTTTAAGGGTTTTAAATTTTTCAGTCGTGGTTGTCATTTTCATGGAAATGCCCATATGGAAGTTGTTGACTTTATGAATAATTCAGTCAATGTTATGCCCTTTTCTGATGGCTGAGTGTCTTGTACTAGAATAAAAAACATAAAAAATACAATAAAAAATATAGAAAAATAAATCGGCAGACAGTTGAATGTTAAGAGAAATTGATTGCTGCGAGTGAAAAATTTACACACCCAGTTACTCTGTGTGTGCATAATCAGTGTAGGAAAAGGAAGAGGAGTACATATTTGGTTTGCAAATTATTTATATGAATCTCTTTAATAACTATTTAATCTAGAGTAAGAAGTGTTTGTCTTTATTCAAATTATGTTTGCCCGCCTGCTGGTTTTTGAAATAGTTAACTACTTGCAAATTGCTTTGTTTCTTATACTTTTTTCTTCAAAAAAAAAGCACGTGCATTAAATTTATTGCTCTTTTTTTCTAATATTTCATTTATTTATTATTGAGTCTAGTCAATTGTTTTACATTTTATTTTCCTCAAAACTATTTTAGTTGTTTGTGGGCGTTAGAAAATTCAATTTTATTGCTTTTTCACAATTTGATAAGAAATTGTAGACAAAAGAAAGAGATGTTCATGCCAGTCAACAATTTCTTTTTGAATACTTATTCATACATATTTTATTTTCCAGACTTACGGATCGTTAAAGTGTTTTATTGTATGAGGAAATATATAAAAAATATTAAGATGTAAAAGCGTTGAAATATTTCTAGGTTAAAAATTATGTAAATAAGAAAAATTATAGAAATCAATTGAAGAATTGTTTTGTAAGAAATCTTTTATTACTATCAAATCAAACCAGGAGTTTAAGACCGGAAATATATGTACATAATCCATAATATTTTCCCAGACGTTAGAAATTATTCAAGGCAAGTTATGAATTTTAATTAAAAATGTTGGTGCGATTGCAAAGACTTAAACTTAATGCAGCAAAAAAAAAATATTTTCAGTTTTTTTTCGCAAAAACTCAATATTATCGATCAGGCGTTTGAAATTAGTTTGGCCAGTAAATGTACGGTCACACTTCGCAAATATTTGCCAAAAAAAAAAACTTGACCAACAGACAAGCTAAAATTGCATTTCCTTTAATTTCAATATTTTTTTAAACATGGGCTCGCATTTATTAAAAATAATATAAAAATTGCATTTTGCGGTATAATTGACTTTATTTTGTGAAATAAAAACCAGGTTAAATCACACTAACTCTGGGCAAAAGTAGTGGTTACGTTTTTATGGGCAAATATTTGCCAAATGTCACCGTACTTTAAGAAAAGGGAAAGAAGTCGTTTGTAAATATCATTTTCATAATTTTAAAGAAAATCTTGTCAAGGAGTTTTGTGCAGGAAATGGGCACTGTTTTCCCAGTCGAAATAAAATTTCTCATTAATTATGCAAAATTGAATTTGCAAAAAGCAAGAAAAAAGCTTCTGATGAGGCTTTCCAAGCCAGAATGACAAATTGTTTTTGTTGAATATTCGAATAACTTTTTTAAACTACTTTTTATCAAAATTGGTTAACATTTACGAATGTGTGTAAGGGGTTGTTCACATATTACGTAACGTCATTGAAGATATCGTTTTGAATAGCAGCATGAGCTTAGTCCGGAAGTATTCTAAAATTTCGCTTAAAAACTTTATTGGTTCAATGTATCACTTGCAAATTTGTCGCAATTCAATTAAATCAAATACCACTTTCTCAATCAAGAATATTGTTCTAAAAAATATTAAATCAGTAATAAATATATTTATGTAATTAAGAGCCAATATTACGATTATAGTATATAGTTATATAGTACAGCCTATTAAGACAACAATATTCAGTTACAAAGGCATTTCTTTACAGATGAGTACAATCATTATTTTATTAAAATCGGTTCAATATTTTGGAAGTTACAATCCTTTAAAATTGCTACTAATACATCCACACAAAGAAAATTTTAATTTGAATTTTTTTAAAGATTCTATTGATGATGATTATGTCAAATCAATGTTGATGGCAAGATGACCAATTCATAAAATGGTTGATATCGCAATGATGCCAAGTGTCATTTGCTCGAAAACGAAGAAACTTGATGTCGTATTACATCAGCGTTACGATGCTTTTTCTATCAGTGTAGAGGTCGCGGCAAAAACTATGAATTGGCAGTACGGCATGAGAGAGATTTCGAACTATTAGCTTCCAATTTGTATAGAAATGAAGTAGCATATTGCATTTACTTAAAAAATAAACAAAATAAAGAAAGAAAAAATTTGGAGACATATTTTGAATCATCTTTTTATGCTTGCTTTTAATATTGCAGAAGATTCGGTATTAATACTACTAGCGAAACTTTTCAAATTGAATGATTTTCTGCCATAACTTCAGAGACGAGTGAAGTCTAAGAGTTGACTTTCGTTTCCCATGTCTTTCTCGAATATTTCATCCAAGAAATGTTCGCCAAACGTTTGCAGGCGATATTATTATCGAAAGTCATGATGTAGCGGGCTATTTGAGTATGTTTATTTTTTATATTTTTCCATTATTTTATTTTTCCTTTATTAATTAATTTTAGTTGCATGTTTTACATGTTAGCATTTTAGTTTTCTTAAGAGATTTTTAAAACTATATGATTTACATCTAGAGTACAGGCGATTGATTGGCTTTGGATATTCTTCTAAATATAATAAGAGTCCTTTACACATCTAATCACATTCGTTCGAAAAATGTTTGCCTAAAATTAAGCCTGCCTTTCTTGAACTATTATCTTTTGACTTAAAAAAACGCAAAGTGGTTTAATGAGAGCTAAAAGAATTTCGAGCTTGATGAGTCATTTTTTAACGCCGCTTCGGAGTTATTCAACTACAAATGAGTTGATTTTTATTTATTTTAGTGTACTACTATTTTAAGAATATGATTTAACTTAATTTATTTTGATGTTTATTAGACAAAATTATAAATAATTTTGCTAATCTTGAAAACTCTTTCAAATTAAACGTCAAAGAAAAACAAATTTTTTATCTGACTTCACCATTACTCATCATCTTAACATTTTATTAAGATTACAACGCCAATATAATCTTAATTACTTTTATAGAAATGTTTTTTTTTTGTTACATTTTAATGCTTGTTAATAACTAAAACCGAAGGTTTCCAATGTTACACAGCGTTGGTATAAAAATCTATATATAAACATGTAACGCTGTGCCCTGCGGTTTTTAAATGCCTTTAGGTAGTTTTCGAAACTTCTGATTTATAATTAAATGAACAACTCTTTGCAGGGAAAAATTTTAGGATTCTTACGCAAAAAAAAGGTTTTACTTTTATATTAGTAAAAAAAAATATCATGCTTTTGAAGCACTAAGACAATAAAGCGTATAATAATACGTTTCAAAATAAGAGCTTATTTCGGAGCAGTGAACGTATATGGAAATAGCTCATTTCTCACTGCTGCAAAAAATATATGAAAGTTTCATATATTTCCATTTTTAGTGCTGAAAATGGTGATGATTTTCAGCGCTTCAAAAAGCGCTTAATTCTCAGATAGTCTTTGAAAATCTGTAGATAAGATAAGAGGTTTGTAACTGTTCAAAAATATGGTTGAAATGGGTGCGCTCTTAATAAAGATCGCATTGTTTTAAAAAATGAACGGGTTGCGGGAACGAAATCCCTGATTTCATTAGAACACTTTTCATTATAGTAACGAACACATCCTACTTTGCTGGATCTGTGCCTTATAGAGTTGAATACCCTACTGACACTGATGAACTTCTTCGTCCTCTCTTCTACGCGGTCAAGTAATTTCAAAATAGAAGCACCGTCCCATACCTATTACAAGAAAGGTCACGTGACTAGTTCCCGAGGACTAGCAACCGGTTCGAGTTCCGGAACTTTATACATGGCGTTGTCATTGGAGCCCATCAATTAACATAATTAAGATACTCAGTGATAGGTTCTAAACCAAAACTTAAGGTACCAAAACTTAAGGTGGTGGTTTCCTTAATACCAGTTAAATTACTGTACTTCTAACAAATATTTTTGATTTGGAAAAAATCTGCTTCTACAGTGAAGGTAATTTGCTAACATTTTTGTTTTACGTTGGTGATATGTTCTCTTTTCACCAGTCACGACTCAGGAACATTTTGTGGCATTCACATTTTCACCAGTTAATATCGAATATGCTCTCTGCAATTGGTACTACATTTCCCGCAGGGTTCCTGTCATTCTGATGTTATGATAAAAGTTTAAAGTTATTATTTCGGCTTAAGTTCAACATTTGAATTAATGTAAATTCAAATTATTAAGAGTGAAATATTAGAATATTTAATCGGACTAGCAGAACGGGTAAGTACTGAAATTGAGGACGCTGCACCATCTCATGGCAAAAGTCTAAAAATATTCACAAACGCAACATATATGTATTTTAATAAATCAGGAAACAAACACACCGAACATTTACGAAAAATGTGTCCATGTCTACTTTTAAAGTAAATCAAAACGATTTTGCATGGAGTATTTTCATACATCTCTTAGTGTTAAATATACATACCATTTGTTCCTATACTTTACACTTTTAAGCGACTACTCGGATGTAACGTACCCAAGTAAACTAGCGAGATTTGTTAATTTGACTGTCACAGGAAACAGTGTTGTCAATTCAATGTTCAACATCACCAAAGAAAAAAAAAATACTCAATAGAATCTCAATTTAAAAAAATATTTATTTAATTATTTACTATATTCACTGCATTTCTCAAAGATTAAAAGAAAAATCAAAACATTGTGTGTGTCCACTACTTCTTTCACTATCTAGCAAAAAACTCAAACCCTTTTTTCATTTACAAATCAAGTTTTATATTAAATCGATAACAATTGTTCAATTCACAAACTGTTGTAGGTGTTGTAGATCGTATAAATGTTGTTGGTAATTTTCACATAAACATGTTTCTAAGCAAATGTTTATGTGGAAATTACCAACAACAATTATACGATCTGCAACTAGGGTTTAGGAATCTGGAATTCCCAGGCGGGAATTCCCGGGAAAAGTCTGCCTAATATTCCCGAGAAATTTTTGAGCTTTTCCCGGGAAACCGGGAAATTAAAAGTACACGTTATTTGATAAATTATGGACGTTTTTGACATACATATTTATAAAATGGCATAAGTGACAGCCAAATTTATTTTGATTCATCTAAGAAATTTGTGTTATAATCATTTTTTTCTTCAATATCAAAATTTTCAATGTTTTTTTTAAATATTACAAAAGTTCGTTTGAGAGATTGTACGACTAAATTTACACGATGAAATTGTTAAAGTTCTCTTTTAAAGAGGATACGTTTTTCATCGTCTGTTTAAATACTAAAAGCCTGTTTATCGATGTCGAAGGACATTTTTCATTCTTACAATTTCATTTAAAACAAAAGCAAATTCGAAAATGTTGTTTTTGTTTCAAATGTAACTGTAAGAAAGAAAGAATTCCTTCGACATCGATAAACAAGCAGCAAAGTGTCCATACAATATTTTTAATACAAAATAAAAATGTGTACGGTCCAAACTTATACGGAAATTTCATAAAAACTCCATGAAATTGAAGTCATGCCATTTCTCTTAATCCGTACAAGATGAAAAGTCCACGCTATTATTGAAACTCTGAAGGAGATATTTTTAAGAGAAATAAAATGAAAAATCAAAATTATTTAGACATACTGGTGCTCAGGGCATGTAAAGTTCAGCTCAGCTGAGTGTAGTACTGTAACTTGCGTCTAATTAACGATAAGAATCTTCCTGGAAATTTTTCAAGAAAAATAAGAAACATTACTTATTGCAAGTTCTTTATAAAATGATTTGAAGCCTTAAAATAAAATGCGGTAATTTTCGTCAATTAGTCTTTATAGGATCTCTTACTGTGTAATACCTATAAACCCTATTTGCGGTGAATTCACTTAAAAGTTCTTAAAAATTAGTTTTAGAATTGCTTTTATATTAAATTTTTTTTAAAAAGAATGCTTACATTAATAAAACATTTGAAATTTCGCCAATTTTCATTTAATAAATCTACTTAATTTAGAAAATTAACTTTTCCCGGGAGTCCCGGGAACGCGAGTTTTTCATTCCCGTTTCCCGGGAAGTGCAAAAGTTTGGGAAATCCTAAACCCTATCTACAACACATACAATAGGTTGTGAATTGTCCAAATGTTTCTGTTTATAGATTTTTTGTTTAATATCTTAATTTTTCTATTTCAAATAACAAATCTTTCTAATGTTTTAATTTCAAACGTATTTAGTTTTTAACTTTAATTTCCCTTGCGTTCTGTTGTTCCCCAACTAGACGGTTGGGTTTTCATCATGTCGTTGGGCATTTAATGACTTGTGATGATGGCGTCAACAGAAAACTAGAACTAATGAGTTTTTGTTGCCTTTTATTTTTCTCGAATCTATAGACAACATATGCTTGTTAGTCAGTTGGCTAGTTAGCTTTGCAAACATGGCACTTGGTTCTTGTCTCATCTGCATGAGATCCACTTTAACTCTTTCCTAGTACTAAACACTAAAAAAAACGAACAAATGAAAAACCAACAACCTACCTACAACAGTTAAAATATTACAAAATCCCTATGAAACCGTACATATTTATATGAAGGGAACTAACTGAATACTTTAATTTTGTAAAAGAACACACCTCTATGAAACAAACCAACCCTCCAGGGTAATAAGAAATATAAACAACAAATTTTATGTGTAAACATTGTAAGAATCTAAATTAAAAGTGCATACAACATATTTGAGAACTTTTGGCATCCCATTTAATTTTAACACTGGATGAAATTTAATCTCTTCATAATTTTTGCTAAGTTTTTAATTTTTATGGCAGGGTAGGGGATGGGAGGGGTTGGGAGAATTTATTACAGTTTCAACTATTCCATTTGGACTTAACAAATGGTGTCAAAAATAAACAATACTAATTGTGAAATAACGTACGAGTATCTGTGTTAATAGAGATACAAATAATTTTGTCTATCCATAAATAACTCTAGAATTTTGTAAATAAAAAACAATGATGATGATGATGGCGCTAAAAACTATGCTTGAATGCTAAACATCCTAAGCCTGGGTTTTTGTTTTTAAAATGTGTTAATATGTTACTTTATCACATTATGACCTCCAGCAGGCAAGCTACACACATCCGCATACTCTACATATCGCTCATTTGCTGCAATAACCTCATAACTTAAAAAAAAACTATGTAGTTTTGCAGAAAACGAGCTTAGAGTTTTCAATTGAATGGAAAAATAAAACTTTATTCTTCTCTCTAGAGTTCAGTATACAATATAAATTTTTGTAAGAAATTTTTACACAAGAACGATATGACGACTAGTTCTATGTAAATACATTATTAACTCAATATCACGTCCTTTTAATTATGACGTTGTTGCAACAAATGAGCGATATGTATGTGCATTCGAGTAAGAATGTGTTTTCAAGCCTTCACAGCAGTAATTGTAAATTGTGTTGAGTAAATATTGTTTCTTTATTGTACCACAAGTAGCATGTTGGTTTTTATATCCTTTTTTCCAAAGTCTCAGGCGCTTACTTGATATATACGCATTGTGGGAGAAAAATCAATATGAAAATGTATGAATTCTGTCGCCTTGCACGCAACGAAATGAGAGCAAAATAACAAGGTGCTGACTTGTTACTAAACAAGCCAAGTGTGTAAATATTTATAGATGTAGTATTTCTATCGTAATATAGTAAAAGTGTGATAAAAAAAATCAGAACAGTATCACACATTTGTTGTGAATAGAAATTTTGTATCACATGTTCTTAATATTGTAATTTGATTACAAAGTTGGCGGCAACTGTGAAGAAATACTAAAAAAAAAACTAAAATAATTTCTTAAATTCGAAAAATAACAGCTGTTTCCTTGACACTAACCGCAAGAGCCGGAGCTCGAAAATGTGAGATATGTAACCATTGAAGCTAGGACGTTTTGGGGACTTCTCGTGACCCCTCCATTGAGAACCCTTGCAAGTATGGGGCTATTCACATAAAACGTTACGCTAAAAGAGTGGGTTAAAGATTTGTTACGGATAAGATAATTTAAAAACTCTGAAAATAGCATTACGCAATATGTGAATAGCCCCTATGTATCCAAACAGAAAAGTTTCATAGTAAAATTTAATTTAACATTCTTCGGTAGTGATTTTGCTTCATAGGTGCTTCATGTTAATTCTATATGATTTACAATCACTTTGAAAGATCATTTTGCTTTTTGAAATAACTATATTTCATGTTGATTTAATATTCCAGTACAGTTAAATTAAAATGAAGTTGATACTGAAATAATACCAGGAATCATTTTGAATCAAAGTTATTTTAAGTTGAAATAACATGAATATGATATTTAAACAACACGAGGAATAATGTTGAATGAAAGTTATTTAAAGTTGAAACAACATGAATTTAATGTAGCTATTTTATTACATACTTATTTTACTTACGTGATATGTATTAGCATAGGCTAATACAAAAATTTGTGTTGTAGATAACTAAGATTTGAACTCATGCCACTTGCTTGGTAGTTAACGTGCTAATAGCTTCAAACTTTACTTAATATATACACTAAATATACACCATCGCAAGTAACATGAATTTCACTTTAATTCAACATGATTTAACTGATTATTTAAGATAAAATTTATTTGAAATTAAATTATGCCCATGTTAAATTATACTCATGTTGGCTTAAAATGAAATGTAACATTTATAACAATGTTGTTTTAACTAGAGTAGGAAAATAAACTAAACGAAACGTTTGTTTGCTTTCGTTTTGTTTCGTTTTTTTAATGAGAGCTCCATTTAGTTTTGTATTGTTTTTGCTTGTGAGCACTAAATGTACATTAACTTAAATGTACGCGGCTAGAAAAGAAAATAATGAGAACAAAATGGAAAAGTTTTAAGAATATCGTTTGCAAACGTTTAACGATTGATTTGCTAAGCCATAGTAGAGAATGTGTTAAAAATAAGTTTCTACTTTTGTTTTGTTTGGAATTGTACGATGAAACGGGATATTTATTAAAGCAAGCAGATGAATGAAAAAGCCAATTGTTCCGTTTGCAATCTTTGTCATTGCAAAAGTATTTGTTTTGGTTTTGCTCATATACAAAACGATTAAAAATATATTAAAAGTTTGTGTCTCCGCGTGATACGTTTGCGAAAAGTTTTGTTTGCTTGCATACTCTGGTTTTAACAGTGAACAATATTAAATTAAAGAGATTTAAGATTTGATTAATAATATGAAACATGCTAATTTTAAATCAGCAGTAGAAATATTTCGCTGGTAATGCGATGTTTGTCGGCTATTTACACCCTGCGGAAAATTTGGTGACAATTGAGTCAAAAGTACTCGTCATATGACTTGAGAAAATGAGACTGGTACCAAAAATAAGGAGTAATGAATGTTGAAAAAAGACATATTGTGTAAATGGTCACATATTAACAATTTTCAGTCAACCTAGTTGGTACTCCGGCTAGTATTGTAGGAAATGGCACTGAACAAATTCGATGCACCTGGATCCAAGGCCAATCACATAGTATCTATATAATATTAATTGTCTCCCTTCAATAAGAGCTTAACTGGTATTTATAACATTAAAATATAAGTTCCTCTGTGGTCGAGTGGGTAGTGTAGTAGCCTGTCATGCCGGAGGTTGCCGTTTCGAATCCTATCAAAGTCAACGATTAGAAATAAAATACAATTTCTACTTGGATTTGTAACAATAAAAAAATAAATTTATCGATAATTACAGCTGAATTTCGGAATGATATTTATATATAATCTATATTCTTCTACACCGATTGGGACTCCATAAGATAGTTCAGAGACAAGTTACAAGGTACATACAAAGTATCAATTAACCCCATCCTAGGCCATCCCCATGTAAAAGTGGCTGGTCCGCTTCATAGGAAGTGTTAGAACTCAGACTGGTCCCTACCATATGGGGACCGGTTACGTGACTTGTTTTGTGTCAGTTCCATTTACCGTAGGGCAGTTACACAATATGAACATCAAAATAAACAACAACAAAAAAAAAACAATATCAAGTCACAGAACTGAGCACAACAGCGCATTGTAGCAACACTGAAGGAAATGTCGCTAGTAAAACTGTACTGATTCACTTTTGACTTTGTCCCCAGTATTACTGACTAACTGTACCCCATGCCATATACTGGGCTATAGTGACCTCGGAACTATTGACTTACTATAGACTAGGTGGTTCTTATGTAACTACATTGAGACATTGGGAGATTCACTAGTGCATTTTAATGATTCTAGTCAACACATACGAAACTTCCCTGTAGGAAATGTCTATAGTGAATCAGTACTGACTCACTACTGACATTGTCACCGGTACTACTGACCAACTGTATCCCAGGCAATGTTCTGTGCTATAGACATTTAGCATGTACTTGTCATTGAGATTCCACTAGTGAATATGGGACTATGGGACCACATTGGGACATTGGCACCAGAGATTCAATAGTGCATTTTAATGATTCTAGTCAACACATATAAAAATTTTTTTTGTGAAATTTTCGTGCAGCCGCATTTATTTCCAACACAACAAAATGAGACTATAAGAAATAATTTTGTAGATGTCAAAAACTTCTTTTCCAATTGAAGGCAAAATAAAAAGTGTAGACGATTCGTTGACAATGTCTCCAAAAAGTCACCAAACTTGTCGACAAAAGTAATGACTTGGGGATACTTGGCCCTTGGCTTCGTTCAGGGTTTTCATTAGGTAAGGCAATTAAATTAGATTTTTATGAAAACTTTTAGTTTTGCGTGCAGCCGCATTTATTTTCAACAGAACAAAATCAGACAATAAAAAATCGTTTTATAGCCGTCAAAAACTTCTCTTCCAAATGAAGGCAAAATAAAAAGTGTAGACGATTCGTTGACAATGTCTCCAAAAAGTCACCAAACTTGTCGACAAAAGTGGTGACTTGGAGAGACTTGGCCCCTGGCTTCCTTCAGAGAACGAACAAAGCAAATAAACTCGAATACACTTAAAGGGCCAAATAAACCCACATACATGAAGGACACACATGAAAACTGACAAACATTGGCATTTGTCAGTTTTTCTCCTTACACTGTTCATGAAAACTGACAAACATTGTGTTTTGAATTTTTTCAAAAGAAAACAGAAAAAATTTTTAAATTTTCAAGAATATTTAAAATAAATAAAAGTGCAAGAAAAGCAATTGTGACTACAAATTTTAATTAAAAATTAAAAACAATTTAAAAAATATGTCGTTGCATATGAAAAAAATCTAAATTGGTTACGTTTTCCTTTGAAATTTACATTGAAGTATCTCAGTCTTCCCCTTACACCATACGAAAAGTGTGAGCAAAGAAAAAATTATTTTAAAAAAATTTAATATTCATGCAGCATGTTTGTCACTCAAAAAAATTAACCATACACAGTCGGGGAATCCGTCCAACATGGCATGTATGATGTCATTCAAGTATGTGAGTATAGGGTACCCTTCAGAGTGTGTTTTTGACAACGGGATTAGAGATTAAAGTGCGGTTTCCACAATACAAACAATTGATTTGGGTAGAAAATTTGTATGAAAAGCTCACACTTTTTTTTAGTGATTCCTAAACTAATTTTTTACTCAAATCAGTTGTTTGTATTGTGGAAAGAGCACTCAAATCTGACTTCAGCTGACTTTTTTTAATTTTGTTTGCTAGTTTAAATGCCAATGTTCGTGGTTCAATCCTAAACTAGAAAAACAAATTTAAAAAAAGTCAACTCAAAAAGTAAATACATATACTAAACTTAATCTCTAATCTCGTACTTAATCTCTAATCTCCACTCTTACGGAACAAATTATATCTCATAAATTTAATATGATTTTCAATCAAAATTCTGACATATTGATTTTACATTGCTTTTTTCTGTGTGTATCTATTTGTAATTGTAGAACTACTACAAAGTAATGCAGATGTTATGTATTTTTTAATTGAAAAGTTGTTGTTATTTATGGTTGCATATGCTGACAGTGAAAAGTCGTAAACGTTTCTAAATTTTATAAAATTCTTCATTGAATTTATATTTATATAACATCATTAATTATAAAACTTTCAGACTCAAAACTATATAATTCAATATTTTTCCTTAAACGTTTAAAAATAATATTTTATGGCATTTTAATTCGTAATTATTTTACATTTTAAAAACTTTTATGAAAATTTATTTTAAAACGTGTAAAAAAAATTTTTATAATTGTATTTAAATTAACATAATTCTTGAGAAAAAAAGACACGTAATTTCACACGTGCCGTGAGCTTAAAATAAAATATTTCAAATAAGAATTTTAAGGGGGTTTTAAATTATACGTGTAAGAAAAGAAGCTGTGTGTGTATAAATTATAAATGATAGAATAGAATAAAATAAAATATTATAAAATGACACACATAATATAACAACAAGTCATAATTTGTCTAAAATTATTAGAACAAATTTTTCTTTCTAACGAATAACTCTCTACATCGCAAAATTATGACATCATTAAGCTTATTAATTATAGAAAACTCCAACAAAAAATATCCAACAGTTAAAATGTGACGTTCTACTCGTACGTACTCTACGTATCTTCAAAGTTTGTAGATTTTATGACATGACTTTCGTTTATTATTAAAATGACACATGAATTGTTCATTCATATTTCTTCTTGTTTGTTTTTTTTTTTGTCTTTTCTCCACTGCTTTCCTCATTTTGTGAGATATTTTAATGGACAATATTCATTTAAATGCAGTAAAGTATTTAACAGGAGTGTGTGTTATGTTTTCTTAATTTATGGTCTGTTAAAGGTTTTTAAGCAGTGAAGAAAGAAAAATCAAAAGCTCTTAGAGGAAATTGAATTGAATTGAAAAGAAATTTGAAAAGAACAAAATTATGGAACAAAGAAACTAAAGTCTTGGCAATAGAAAGAGTTTTACTTATAACATTCTCCTTAAGCATACCTTCCCCTATTCTACTATGTTTGTATGTTAGGGTGACCCTTAAAATTAAAAGTTAGACTTCTCCCAGTCTCACCTCTAGTTTGGTTAATGTTGATTAAACAAAATTATACTGTAAAATTTTTAGATTAATCGGTTATTGATAAGACGTGCCGTGCCGCCAGCCCGTTAAAATTTTGAAAAAACCATAAAGTTTAGTTTTCTTGCATCATAACTACAAAAATTTTATTAATCGGCCTGATTGTGTAAGGCGTTGGCGTAAACGGCTATATCGTTTTTTGTAATAGATTAAAGTAACACACAACATGTGTTCTTTTCATAGTAGAGAAAGTAAAATTGAACTACACTTTTTTCTGCTAATTCAAGTGCAAGATTCTTTATAAATCTTTTTGAAAATATTTTGTTTTTCCATTATATTAGGCATATAATTTAATTTCAATAAAATGTATAAAGTTAGACTGAGTTTAGATTGTGAGATTTTCGTCGCTGCAATTCTTACTATGTGGGCAAGAGGGGGGAGAGGAATTCAAAGGGTTACACGTAGGCTTGTACTTTTATGCAATCAGGCCCAATATGATTATTTCGAACGTATTTGCTTTGTGAAATCAAATTGATTATTAAGCTAAGGCTCTGTTCAATGTGATTTAAATTTTTATATATGCAACTTTTTCGTGAAAATTGAATACGAGAATTAAATCACTCTCAAGCTGATATTAACTGCACTTTCAGAGAGCCACCTGACAAGTGGTGATAAGCAAAATACACGTGAGCACTGACGATGGAAGTGTAGCAGCTTACGAAAGTGGCGCTACTCTGTTCTGCTGTGTACGTTGAAAAATTAAGTTGATGTTAATTTTTCCCTTGTTCCTTGGAATATTAATCATGCCCAATTCTTTCTGAATATAACGTTACGAACCTTAGCCTAATAATCAATTTGGATTCACAAAAATTTTAGTTTAACAAAAAATTGTTTAAGAAGAAAATGTTGCTTATGAAGATTATAGCATTTTATACCTTGAAAACTTTTCTCTAAATCTCATATAAATCTCAAATAAATATAAAATTTACAAACTTCAGTTATTTATTTTAATGCTTCCTACGTCCTCCCAGCTCACGACAACTAAAAAAGAAAACAAGTTTTCAAGGTTTTAGACTGGACTAACTGAAAGTTGTTATGTATTTTGGGTTATGAATTCGAATCTGCAGTGGGTTTATTTTTTGGATCTAGTTTTCTCAAAAGTACAAGCATACGTGTAACCCTTTGAATTCCTCTCACCCCTCTTGCCCACTTAGTAAGAATTGCAGCGACAAAAATCTCACAATGTAAACTCAGTCTAACTTTATACATTTTATTGAAATTAAAATGTTTAGGCATATAATGGAAAAACAAAATATTTTCAAAAAGATTTATAAAGAATCTTGCACTTGAATTAGCAGAAAAAAATGTAGTACAATTTTACTTTCTCTACTATGAAAATGAAATTGACCAGCTATAAACTATAAAACTTTTAGTTATAGGGAAATCTCCTAGCTAGCATACATAACAATGACATAGTTGTAAAATATAATAGCCCTATTCACAATCTTGTGCAAATGGTCTTGCATCGTTGCACTTGCAAAATGGTATAGCATATTGATACTCACCACTAACAATTGTTAAGTGGCGAGTATCAATATACTATACCAATTTGCAAATAATACGATGCAAGACCATTTGCACAAGATTGTGAATTGGGCCAATAATTCTTAGCTCTTGTATATGCATGCAAATAGGAAAATCCCCTAGGAAGCCCCTAAATATAAATTTATGCCCCATAGATTTCCCCCTAAGAATTTTAGCACCCTAAATTTGCCCCTAAATGAAATAAAAACCCCAAAATCTAGGGGGAAAACCTCCAAACTGGCAAGTCTATTGAGAATGTTTCTCTCAAATGAAAAGAGCACACCTACAAAAACCAAGAAGTACTTATAAATCATCAAAATGATTTGAAACAAATAAATCACACTTGTCATTTGTTTAGATTGTATGGAAGCAAAATCAAATGGCGATTTAAGACTAATATGAAGACAATATATTTAAAAAATTATGTTACGGAACAGTATTTCATAGCAGACATATTTTTTACAAAAATTAATACTTTTTTAAATATTGCCTGGAAGATACTTAGGTGATACTTTTCAAGAATTTAGCCGAGGCACCTGGTGTTTAGCCGAGACACCTACACTAAGCAAGGACACCACCTTAGACACAAACTCGGTCTAAGAATTCGCCAAAACTCGGACGAAAATCTCCTCAAAATCCCAGAAGTTTCCCGGTTTCCCAAAAACTTTTACAAAAATCTCCTTAAAATGTCAGATGTTCCCCGGATTACCAAAGATCTCCCCAAAATTCCAAAAGTTCCAGGATACTAAAAATGTTTAAAAAATCTCTTCTAAGTCCCAGAATTTCCCCTGATTCCCAAAAACGTTTACATAATTCTCCCCAAAATCCCCGAAGGCTCCCAGGCTCCCAAAAACTGAGTCAAAAATCTCCCCAAAATCCCAGAAGTTCATCGGTAAACAATGGCAACACTGAAAGCCGCGAAAATACCAAAACGACAACACTCAGCAAAGGTATGTATCAAATTTCAGATAAATCGGTCAACATTAAGGGTGTAAATTTTCAATTACTAGATTTGATCCATATATACATACATATATGTATGTATGTAATAGGACATATGTGTGACACGCAATTTAAATCATGTCTTGCAAACTAAAATGATTTACTGTCTTTTCTTGTTCATTGCTCTCAACACACATTTCACTTACTACTTAAAAGCCTGTGATTTGTAAATCTTTTTTGTTTTTGTGTGGTGTAATGAATTAGCATGTAAATTTTAAGTCAAATCAAAGCACGATTTGGAAAAACATAGTGTAAATTAATGGGCGTTTCGAATGGCTTGTTGCAGATATCTAGTATATAGCTAAGGGTGACCCTAATGTAAATATATACAATCAATATTCCCACTTCGTTTAATTTTCTTGAACAAATTAAACAACCACACTTGTCACATATTTAAACGGGCATTTGAATAATAATCTTTGGCGCCACTCATATAATTACATTTACATTTCTTCAATAATAAAATTACTCTAGTCTTGCATCTACTATCTCTATGCCATGAGTGTAGTGTGTTACAATTAATTTACATAAAAAATCAATAATGAAAAAAAAAACGTATGACAACAAAAAGCATCAATTTACAATGCACAAAGCAATTGCTATAAAAAAAACCCATAAAACAAAACTACTCAACAGATGATTAAAATCCTAATCCACATGCTTAGACTATTTTTGTTTAAAAAAACAAAACAAAACTTGTTCTAATTCTCTTTGACGAATTCGTCAAAATTTTGTTGACTTTTTTATGTCATCATTCTCCAAATGTTATCTCTGCATATATCACCACTCCACATGCATCAAAATACATACATATATATATATATATATATATATATATATATATATATATATATATATATATATATATATATATATATATATATATATATATATATATATATATATATATATATATATATATATATATATATATATATATATATATATATATATATATATATATATATATATATATATATATATATATATATATATATATATATATATATATATATATATATATATATATATATATATATATATATATATATATATATATATATATATATACATATTTTTTAAGAAAAACCCTAAAAATTTCTGTTAGAAGTGTCACAACTATTCGTGCAAACAAATTGGCGTCATGTAAAATGTTTGATGCATGAAAAACTTATAAGTGCATTGATTTCTAATGCAACAAACATCTGTTAGCACTTGTATCTGCTGCTGACAAAAAATAAATGTATCAAATGTTGACTTGAACGTTTTCGTTTAATTGTAGATTACATCTGAGAACTAAGTGAGCTTGCTTATCATCTCTTTATTCTGTTTGTGGAATGATTGCACGCGGGAGGGTCATTTTATATGACCTATTTGCTTAGATTTTTTTTATTTTATTGGTTTCTCGTGATAACAGATTATTGTCTCGCAATCTTAATTTCTTATTTCTTTTTATTTAAAGGCGTGAGAATATTTTTAATTTCATTTACTGTATTTGAACAGCAAAATAACAACAATAATAATAGAGTTATTGTCTTGAGAAAATTTTAAGGCAGGGTCCGCTAAACTTTGACGTGGTAAAGTTTAGTTAATGCTATTAGCGCTTCTCTTGTGTGAAACTCCTTTAAGAAATTTTTTAAAACATCCCCTCATAAAAGCTTATCCGGGATCCGCATATTTTAGTTCGTCTGTCTGTGGAGAAATCTTTCAACGCAATTTTCACATATTTTAAGATTTTTGAATAACACACATTGCGTTGTAGTGACATTACATTTTTATGTTCACAAAAGTGGGCAATGCCACACCCATATAAAATAAAAACATTTTTCAACTACATACTTCTATTTGACCGATTCTGTCAAAACTTAGCACAAACGTTCAGTTGCTCTAATAATGCAATTGAAGGATTATAAAAATGTGCAGCCTACGCCTTGATAAAGTAAATATTGGAATGAAGTTCCCTATACCACGTTGTGCATATGATATGCAGCATATATGTGTAAATGTTTTTTATGTTGGGGCTAAAAAAACATTTTACGAATACTGGTAACGACAATTCAAAACGAGTGCGAGACGCCGACGTGACGGTTAAATTACTTAAAAACTCTGTGTTGTCGTTGTGGTAATTTCGCGGTTTTTTGTGCTTCCGTTGTTTTCCGGGGAAGTTCTGGGACTTGGCAATCCGGGAGATTCTGGGATTTTCGGTAGTTTTTTTTTCTAGTTTTTGGGACTTCTTGGCTAATGGTTGATTTCCTTGTTAAGTGAAGGTGTCTCGGGGGAAACTTTCAACAGAAATGTAGACAATATATGATCCTAAATTTGAAGTAATGTTTTAGAGTGTTGGTTGCAAGATCTATATTAACATAGTTCGAGAAATGTTTTTGTTAAATAAAAAATTCTAAAAACCAAAGAATTCAAACTCATTCAGCTAGTAGTTTGATTAATAGTTTCAGAGATATTTAGGAAGTTGTTAAAAAAATATTTTTATGCAAGATTTAAAAATTTTTGTGGATTTGATTTGAATTTTTTTTTTATTGGGAACATTCCAGTGATAAAAAAGTTGTAAATAGTTTTTAAGGAATTACTTTTCTACGAACCAACTAGCCCTGTGTGCTTTCATAGACATTTAAGGAAAGTTCGATAATACATCGTACAACGCGATGGATAACGCTGTTGATAGAAAAGGAGTTCCAAACACTATCAAAAATTGAACTATAGAAATGCTATCAGCCAGGGTCGTCGAGTTAAAACTGGGTGAAGCATCGAGGATCATAAGGGCAACTAGATGCTGTTCGCAAGTTGGCGTTCTACCCCCTCTACTGTGGACGTTGATCATCGATGAGTTACTGATCGTAAGCGACAAAAATTAAATTTTTCAGGAGAAGTGAGCAAACAATTGTCTGAACATAACTTTTTGTTTCAGTTGACGGAAAAAAATCTGCACTAATTGATATAACATCCCTGTAATGGACAAAATTTGTGTTGATTTTTCTTTTCAGCTGCGTAGTACCGAACGGAAAGTTGCCTGAAAATTTTTAGAACCTGAATTTCAGTTTGTTTTTTTACACATACTTCTTAAGCGACCCACCCACTTGCAATATAATTGTGCAATTTTTCATATTCTACAATAATATCGCCAATGTTTATGTCATATTCTAAGGTGTACAAAATATATTGGCAAATATCAAAAGACTTTTGATTTTTATTGCACAATCAAGACAATTGTGTAATGTGGTGGCAGCAGTGTTCAGTTTTGTGTTTACTTTTTCACTGTCAGGAAAATTGGGCAATATTTTCTTTCAAAATATTGTGCGATTTATTGCATATTATAGGTCAAAACGACAATAATATGTACAATAACATATGCAATAATATTGTATAATGGGTGGGCCGCTTTAAGGCAGCTTGAAACTCAGGCAGAATTGCATACTACACTTAAACATTAGCACACTTAAACAACAAATTTTGCTCATTTATTTAGTTTTCTCTTTGCCTGGCTCTGATTTAAACATGATTTATATTCATAAACTGTCGCTTACGATCAAATCTTGCAGCCTGTTTTAAACTATGGGATGCTCATAAAATGTTGATTTCAATAAAAAATAAATTGTTTTTTACAAAATGTCGCTTACGCTGACAACCTTATCATATCTGTGGTAAGATGGGAGGATGAAACCATATCGAAAAGGATGCAACAAGCCCTATATCTAACTGATGAATGCTACAAATCCGGAAAAGACAATCATTATATACACAGAAAAAATAAGCTTCATATTTGTTTCATGTTGATTCTGTTGATTCCGTTCGAAATAATTATATTTTATTTTGATTTAACATTGCAGTACAGTTAAATCAACGCAGTAACATTTTATTAATTATTTTACTAACGCGATGTATATATAAAATGGTTTTTGAAATCATGTTTTAAAATCAAGTTGAATTAACATGAAACACATACTCGTATGAAGCAAAATCAAAATTTTTTTCTGTATATCTAAAGTATATTTGAGGCTGTTGTGGCTGCAGTGGTTAGTGCGTTGATTTAACTTTACTAGAATATTAAATCAATATAAAATATAATTATTTCGAGCGGAAAAATGTTTTTTGAAGATCATGTAGAATCAACATGAAACAAATATGAAGCTTATTTTTTTCTGTGTGTACCTTTTATCAGGCGAATAAAATTTCGACTCACAGACCCAACCTTAAATGGTTCAATTATAAGGTTCTCTACCGAAGACAAGTTAGTCAACCAACAAAGCTATCGGGGCACTTCATGCTTGCCAACGGCTATTTGGCAAAACCTGGTTAATCAAATATTGGTAGTTTACCATCATAATAAAACCAATACTGACATACGATGTCCTGCATATTCCATGTGTGGTATTCTTCGCATTCCCCATTGCACAATATAGTGAAGGGGGAGCCCTGCGGAAGTGTACTTCAGTTACCAGATATCTCCATTATAAAAACAGAAGATTTGATGGGACATATGAAAATATTAGAATAGTTTGTGAGCGACCCATATATCAGGATGAATGCTCAAATAAAACGTTAGTCTTGAACAAAAACTTTGAAGCTCTAATTACTGAAAGGGACCAATGGTTGAATTACACTCCATGGCACGAACATGCTAACCAGATTTAGTTCACTGACGGCTCCAAACATTCAAATGGAGACACGATATACGACCCTAGTTTTCGGAGGATCATTCCCATGGGGAAACACCACATGGCGCAAGTTTACACCATGCTCATTCGTACTAAAGAATGCTTGAGCAGAAAACGTAAAGGTAATTGCAGTTACTTGATGTCAGGCAGCTAGTCAGCACTCCAGACCCTAATCTCTTATGGGATAAGCTCGGGAGTTGTCATGGACTGTTTTACTCTTAATGAAATTGACGCCCATAATAAACTGACATTATGATGGATGCCTGGCCGTAAAGGCCATGCTAGAAACCAACGGACTGCCAAGCTAAGAGAGAAGCCCAGCGTAGGTTTATAGAACCGAAATCCTTCTTTGGCATCTCACGTGGATACATGAAAGAGAAGAATAATTCCTGGGCCTCCTCATAGAAAAACTGTTAAGGTATAAAATGTTGTAAATATTACGAAAAACATTTTCTTCTTAAAAATATTTGTGTGAAATTATTATTTTTGAAGTTATAAGGCAAGAAAACTTAATTTTATGATTTTTCCTAAATTGTAGCGGGCTGCACTGCATGTCTTACCCGCAAGCGATTGATCTGAAAATTTAGACGAATACTTTTTTTTTAATCAAACTAGTGGGTGTGACTGGGAGAAATCTAACTCTAATGTACAACCACGGAGTGTTTTGTTTTGCAATTTATAAAAATAAGCGAGTACAAACGTTATATTTATAATTCCTTCTATTTCCTAGCATCTTCATCTGCATTTGATTTTAAGTCCCCAACTTGAAATCTGATTTGGAGTGTTTTGTTTTCTTGAAAAAAAAAGACACAAATGTTATTATATTTATTCTGCCATGTTTAACTTTAGTGAAATGTATAAACATTTTGCTTTCAATGCCAACAAATGCACAACAATACTTCTTTCTACTTTAATGAATTTTAGTTTCCAATGACTTTTCCTAAAACTTTTTCAAATAAGTACTGCTTCAGGTATGCTTCACAAATTTTATCTCAGATAAACACTCACTCGTATGTTCTTCAAAGTCAGCCAAGTGGATTTTGCAAGTTGAAAACTAGTGTAAAAAAATCAGCTGTTAATTGAGTAGAATGTATAGAAATTTTGTACTTTAAAAACTTCTGTAAAATAATATCTCTTTTCCATAGATTTTTTTAAAGAAAGTCTTATATCTTAAATGTAATAAACAGTATTTTTTTCCTAAATGTGTCGTCATCTTAACAATGTCGTTTTTTTTTAATGACTATTTAAATAAGAATTTGTTTAATCAGTGAACAAAATTTTCTTTTGTAACTCGCGTCGTCAGAAGTCAGCGAACGAAGGCCATAAGTCAAAGATAATATTAAAAAAATAGCAAAACAAACTATCTTTCAAATAAGATTATTTATTATTCATTGCCATTCTACAAGTCGTATACAAAAAAAAAAACACTCCATATATGAATGTACATTCATATACATAATAAGATAAAATAATGAAAGAAAGTGTAAATTAGAACATGTCTATCTTTACAACATACTCGTACCAACCTCTTCTCACAAAAGCTTATAATTGAACTTAGTAAAGTCAATGTCTTGATTTCAAGACATCTGACGAGTACTCAACACCAAATGAGTTTATTAAGTTATTTGCTGGAATACATGGAGTACAACTAAAGAAAAAGCTAATAATAATTAGTATTTTTATGAGATTTGTTACAACTTTTTTTAAGAGGATTTCGTAATGGTCATTAAGTTGGACGGACCTTAAAGAATTTCTTGGCACGTTCAATGTCATGCAGTGTTAAATGTTTTATGTGATTTGTACTTACAGTTAACTTATTTTTTAATAAGTATTTTTCAATAAGTATTTTCTATACAAGAATTTCTATGTTTTTGTGAACGAACAATAGTTTTCTTTTCTAATTTATTTCCCATTTTTTTTCTTCTTACTTTCAGCTTATTTAACATCAGCGTCATCACCATCATCTACTTCTAGAAATATAACGAGTGCTAGAACGGCCACTAATACTTTAAATAATTTTCCAGCTCTTGATGAGTTTTCAGCACATTCTGTGATACGACCAAAAATATATCATGCCATACAAAAAAGGGAAATACGTCATACATTAGATGCGGTAAGTTATTGATGAGTTTAAATGGATTTTTTTTTAATAATTGCATTCATTATTAAGCAATTTTGCCATTTTAGTTTAAAACAAAGAAAATTAATAATGATTCATCTGTTCTTTAGTGTTTTCTTCTTGCAAAATATTTTTATATAAAATTTTTATACTTCTAATTCGATTTACACATGCAAATCAGAGGTGTGTTTCCTAAAATTGAAAATTTTTTCTTATTTAAATATACAAATGAATTTATTAAGTTGGCAAAATTTTCCTATCTGTCATTTTATAAGTGAATATTAATTTATTAGATTTGTTAATGAATTTGATTAATTAAGTAATTGATGTTGTTGAGTGATATAATTAAGATATTAATATTAAGACACAAACATTCATATATGTACATATATTTAAGAATAAGAATGGGCAACTTTTTATTAATTTACAGTTAAAGAAAATTGTTGAATTGCGGATTGGTCTCTTATTTCTTAAATCCTTAAACGCTTTTAAGAAAACTAGTTAAATGATAAGAACCTGATCTTCATCGTATGCTAGGTAGATGAGGTTGCATAGGCTGTAAGTTGCTGACAGCTGACACATTTGGGAACTTTTGGTCCCTCCGTGGTACTTAAAGTGGTGATGTAGATATCGCGTGGAGCATCCTATGTTAAGACGGCATTGAAGCAACAAGATTCCCGATTGAACGAATTTATTCGCCTAATTCCGCATTCCGCAAGTTCGGGCTATAACAAATTTCCCTGATGTGCTACCCTGATATGTTACCAGACTTTATTAGACTCAGGTCTAATAAAGTTTTAAATTTCATTAAAATTGGTTGGATAGTTTCAGAAAGGCAGAAATTGCCCCTTATACCCCGGCCCCTCATCGTGACCCCATTTTTTAAAAAAATGTATAGCCTATGTGTCCTTTCAGACTCCATGTTTTAAATTGCGTTAAAACTAGTTAGATAGTTTCAGAGAGGCAGAAATTGCCCCTTGCTTCCACTAGTGGTCCTATTATTGAAAAACTAAATCACCTACGTATTCAGATCTATCCATGTTTTAAATTGCATTATAATTTGTTCAGATAGTTTCGGAGAGTCAGAAATTGCCCCCTACCCCTCCTCGTGCTTCTATTTAAAAAAAATTTATAGCCCATGTGCTTTTCTAGACTCAGATATATCTGTGTTTTGAATTTCATCAAAATATGAGCGATAGTTTCAAAGAGGAAGAAAATTTCCCTTACCTCCCCTCGTGGTCCCATTTTTTATGGCCTATGTCTTCTTTTAGACTCAGATCTATCTATGTTTTGAATTTCATCAAAATCGGTTAGATAGTTTCTGAGACGCAGAAATTTCCGCCTACCTCCCCCGCGGTCCTACTTTAAAAAAAACATACAACCTATGTGTGCTTCTAGCCAGATTTTGTAAATACAAACGCTTTTTTCGTTTTGAAATTTTAATTTTTTTGAAACGTATTTACGTTACTTTTCATACAAATTTGAAATGTTTAGAAACGAAATTTTTTACAAAATCTGCCTATTAGATCTATCTATGTTCTAAATTTCAAATTTCAACAAACGAACAAACAAACAACTTATTTTCGCATTTATAATATTAGTAAGGATAGTTAGCAGAGACACCGTCAGCAATCACTGTCACGAACCACTTAGACAAGTCACAAACCGTTTAGTAAGGACACAAACCCTATTGGAGATTCCAAAAACTAGGCCAAAAATCCCGTATATCTTAGGAGTTCCCCGACACTTCTCCATAAAATTGCGGCAACACTGAAAATCTAAAAATCCGCAGTGGCAACACCATTATGGTATGTAGTTGTGACCAATATTTGTGACCAGAATTTTTTCATTTTCAAAAAATGTTTAAGTTAAATAGTTTTATAGTAATGAAACATAATAATGATGCAGATAATGTACTAAAAGCAAAAATATAATTTGGTAGTATGTACAGTATTTTTTTTTTACTTATATGCACAATCAACTTTTCACGATTTTTAGTGCAGATAAGTCAAAAATGCTGTTAGCTTAAATGTACTTATTTGCCTTAATGTGCACGTAAACGCAATTATTTAGTGTGAGCAGTTAACTTTGATTTGTTATATGAAAATAATTTAAAACTGCAAAAAATATGTTAAATGAGCAGGTATACAAAGTGCACTTAATAAAATATTTTGAAGAATATTCACAGAAAACAAATATTTTGTGCACTTAAGTCAAAATGCAGCTAAGATTGATTTTTTGTACGAAAATAGTTTTGAAATGGCAAAAATTTAAGGCACTTATCTTAAGAGTGCAGGTATAAAAAGTGCACTTAAAAAACGAATTTGTATGGGATTTTCAGGAATAGTCACAAATTAATAATTTCGTTCAGTTAAGTCAAAATTACGCTTAAGCAACATGCAGTTAAATCAAAACTACTGTAGCTACCAACACACAGAAACACTTGACCCTTCTGTGGATTACTTACATAGAGAAATTAAGTTAGTATTTCGTTTAATATCGACCATAAAAAATTACATAATTTAAAGATCTTTTCATAAAATTGTATATATTTTTTTATTAAATTTTTTTAAATTTTTTTATTCATAAAATTTAGTACATATATTTATTGGTTTTAGCCATTTGATTATAAAGGGTCCGCCATATAACGTTTTTTTTTTCAACTAGTGCTTATTTCGTGAATGGTAACACTTAGCTCATGTCTGATTTGACAGATAATTAGTTTTATCCTTCCGTTGAACGAATATGGTTGTGTATACGCTTGCGAATATGGTTGTGTATGGGCCTCCGATCGACTTACAGAAGATGCCGATTTTGCCAAAAAAAAATCATATTTTCAGATGAAGCTCATTTTGATCTTGGCGGGTATGTAAACAAGCAAAATTGTCGCATTTGGGGCACAGAAAACACGCACGCATACATTGAAAAGCCGACGCACCCAAAACGAGTCCCTGTTTGGTGCGGATTTTGGTCCAGAGGCATAATTGGGCCATTTTTCTTCGAAAATGAGGAAGGAGTGGCCGTTACAGTCAATGGCGATCGTTATCGGGCCATGTTGAACGAATTTTCGTTCACAAAAATTGAAGAGGAGGATATTGGCGACATTTGGTTTCAACAGGACGGCGCTACGTGCCACACAGCCGAAGCTACACTCGATGTTTTGCGCCGTGTTTTTGAAGATCGCATTATCAGCCGCAGAGCTGATGTCGTTTGGCCACCTCGGAGCTGCGATTTGACACCGTTGGACTATTATTTGTGGGGTGCCGTCAAAGATAAGTGTTACGCCGACAAGCCAGAGACAATTGACGCTTTAAAGGACAATATTCGTGAAGCCATTGGTGAAATACAGCTGCACACAATCGATAATGTGCTTAAAATTTGGACCGATCGTGTAGGCTACTGCATGGCCAGCCGAGGCAGCCATTTGAATGAAATTATTTTTCATTATTAACCGGAAGGATTGTACTTTCAAATAAAAAAAGAAATTTGAGAAAATATTCAGTATTTTTTTATAGCATTTTCAAAAAAAAAGTTATCTGGCGGACCCTTTACAACGTAATATACATTTTATCATATCCAACGAAAAATGTTGTACTTGTATGGGCAGTGGGCGAGGTACTAGTCCAATTTCTCCCAAGTTTTAAGGGAAGTTGAACGTTGGTCCAGATATGCCTTGTACGAAAATTCAAAGCTCTAGCTCAATTATTTACCGAGATATTAATTTTGTCTTCTTAGATTGCCTAAATCTTACACTCTGCAATGTAGTTGACCTTCATTCGTTTTTTTAACAAACATAAACAACAAAACCTTTTTGGCGTGTCTACAGGAATATCCTGGGTCATAGAATCGAACCTGCCACCCCCACACTCATTAGACTATTAGCATAAACTATGCGAGTATAGCTGAATAGTTTTTAGATTCAATTATGCAATACTTAACTAGTAAGTAATTTTTGGCGGACTTGCCCTTTATCCGTCAAAACGTCATAATTGAAAAAATAATTTTCCTAATGAATCATCCTTTAATATTTGTTATTATTCGATAATATTTTAAATGTTTAAACAGTGGGTGTGTGACTTTAACCTAATTTATTTTCTTGTTACTACAATATATCAAGCTATAGTTATAAATTTATGTGGGTCAACCAACACACATCTCCGTTAAATTAAAAAGTAAATATTTAAACAAAAAATATGAATAACGACGTTACTTAGTAATTCAAAAAAAAAAAAATACAATATTAAAATTCTTTTTTTATTTGCAGAATGGTCTACATGCATCTCATATCACTTTAACGTATCATCATAAAGGTCAACGGATTTTAATTGATCTTAAACGTAACGATGACTTACTGCCTTCAGAACATTTTTTACGTTATCAAAATTCCAATACAACACGAGGACATGTTGTGAAAAATTTTACCAAGACTGAAATCGAATTGTGTCATTACCAGGCAAGTAAATTTTGCATTTCAATTTTACATTTCAATTTTCTTTTTCTGCTTTTTTTTATTTTTCTTCTACAAGTTAATTAAATTGTTACTTTTTCAACTTTGATACAATTAGGGTTCTATACGTGACCAACCTCAATCGTATGTTGCTGTTTCAACGTGTAATGGCGGCATTAATGGCATCATTTTTGATGGCATTGACACATTTTTCATACACTCTGGCAGTGATGGACAATTGTACGATGAACATTTTTTGTATAGGTGAGTTCTTTTTAATTGTTTAATTTACACAATATTTGCTTTTGCTTTAAAGAGTTTGCCAATAAGGGCGGGTCAAGATGCTGAAAGGAAATAAAATATCATTTGATGTTAACTAAATTTGTTTGTTATTTGAAAGACGCATCCATGTGTGTCATTATGCATTGAATGTGACATCGTTCAAGTGTTTACTGCATACTCGCACGATTGCACGGACTCGAGTGGTATAATTTTCAATGATTCTGCTTGGCAGATTCATCTTAAAATGGGCGATATCCTGAGCTGTGCTAATTTTGAAGACTTCTATTGTGACTTATTTGTATAGCCCGGTGTCTTTTCTACTTCGGTGGCCTTGAAATAGTTACTAGTGCAGTATTTGAAGCAGCCCTCTAGTACCAGTTGTTACCAGCGACATCTTCATCGATGTTGTCTACAAGACAATCAATGATTTGTCGCCTATAAAACACATTTAGAAATAAGTATGGCGACAAGCTCGTATACGTTATCATGTATAAAGTATTCGTTCTGATAAGATTATGGAAGTTTTTCCTACAAAGCCTTATTGACGACAACAAGAAGAACAAGTGCATCGAAGTGGTCGTGTATACAGTTTTATTGCCGACAACAAGAGTAACAACTTCGTTGAAGTTGTTGTGCTTCTATTTATGTGTATTAAAGAGTTTAATCAAGTTGCCCACAAAACGTGTTTTTGTATATAGTTTTTTGAGTAGGTAGCTTGCTTCTTCATTGACGACAACTTTAGTAGCATGATTTGTCGCCTATGTTGTTATCAACGACGTTTGTGCCATTTGATCGATATTCGTCGTCGATAACACTAGTTCACAAATTTTCAACATTTTGCGATCACCTCAAAAATTAAAAGTTTTCTAAGGTAATTTTGGGTCACTGAACACTAATATGGCATTCATTTATTTTTCTTAAGAACCGTTTTCGAGATATTCGCGAAAAACTTGTTTTTTTGCAGTTTATAAGACTATTTTAAAAAATCTGGAGTACTGTTAACTTGAATTGAGCAAATTTAGCATTGTTGCATAGATATGTTTTTCCTCTTTCAGCCCATATTCAAAATGTGTTGATCGGATCAAAATTCAATGAGTTACAGGTCTTTAGATTTGAAAAAACTTTATTTTGCTCCAGTGGGGCAAAAAAATTTTTTTTTTAATTTATTTTAGACCCACATCTTAAAAAAAATTTTGGTTCCGAATATAGCAAGCGTAAAATTAGTTACATCGGACCAAATATGGGAAAGTTACAACATGTTTAGTGAACACATCAAAATTTTAATTTTCATTCGTTGGTCCTCAGCTCAGTACGAGTTTTTGCTTCTATTCCTTTACTTTACTCGTTTGAAAAATAAAGGTCGACATATCGCATATCAAACTTACCAAAATTATGTGTAGTTTTCAACAGTGTATTCAGATTTTTATAATTAAAATTTTTATGAAAGTTGTGGTTGAAGTCTACTGACGATTTGGTAAAAGCGCCAATGAAATGCATATAGACAATTGCTTAATAACCATCAACAAATAAATTTCATTTAAAATATAATTATGACAATATGTCAAATAATAAATTTCTTAAAAATTTTTATGAAAGACTTACGGCAAACCAAATGGAAAATGGTGCTATGCACAGAAAAAAATAGACAAGAATTATATTCAATAAAACCATGTTATTAAAAAAAATATGAATTTCAATAACATTTATCTTTAACATAATAAAATATTTCGTTCTAAGTATTTCTTTTCCATACCGGTTATTTCTTTTCTTTTTATACATAAGTACTTAAAACAAGTTGTATCCCATAAAAAAATAAATGGGATATGGCTCAGCTAGAGAGTGTATGCTTTACGTCCGGAAAGCCCGGGTTCGTATTCCAGCCATGTCAACATTTTTTTATTTTATATATATATATTTATTTTGAAATAATTTTGTTATCAATATAGGGGAATTCTTTATCACAGGAAATTTGAAAAAAAAAAATATTGAATACCGGGATTTTTGTTATCAAAAACGAAAGTTATTTTTTTCTGTGTGTGGTGTTTTGTGCATATTAAATTTTTTCTTAATGCTATAAAATCGTTCATTATTGCTATTTTTTAATGAAATTTTGCAGTTATATAGGAATTTATGTGAAATCTATGATTTGTGTCTGACAATCATTAGAATTCCTAAGAAAGCTCCAATAAATCTAATAAATCTGATATCTATCTCCATGTAAAATTTTATACTGATCGGACTAAAGAGTTAGAAATGGTTGATATATTTCCAAAATATTTAATTCTGTACCACTGGCATTTTTGAGTATAAACTCATACTCCATACAAATTCTTTTATGAAAATTCAAAATCGGATGTTTTCACTAAATCTATTGTAACTTTCTAAATTTCTGCCTGATGTTAACAATTTTACTTTTTGTAGGTTGGGAACAAAATTTTATTTGTTTTGACCCATATCTTAAGGTCAAAACAAAAATTAAAACATTTTAATGGAGCATTTCAAAATGGTGAATTTTGTATAAACATGAACTGAAAGAGGAAAAAAGAGGAATATCTCGAAAACGATTCTTAAGAAAAATAAACTAATGCCATATTCGTGTTCAGCAGCCCCAATTTAGATTAAAAAACATCTAATTTTTGAGGTGCATTTTTTTTGTGAACCAGTGCAATAGATACTTGTTTCACAAATGCATCGATAATGTCTCGAAGACTTTGCCTACGGGGAGCTTAATGTATTTATCGTTGTAGTTGTAGCGTCATAAATCCAGTTCGAAGGACCATAAAAAGTTACAATACTCAGAAGGAAAAAATTACAAGCTTTCTAGATGCGCTGTTTTTAGGAGCTTCGGAGGATACGCAAGAAAAAGGCAGAGATCTTTCCGTTTATTTGTAACCACAAAATAATTTAATCTCATTTAGTGCATAGAAGAGAGAGATTCATAATAAAGCATGCAACTTGATTTTTTTGTGATTTAACGAAGCAGCAACAAAATTAAAAGATGATGCAATTGGATGACGCAATTAGCCGAAGAGATATGATTTTAGCGCCTTTTTGATGCTTTGAAAGAAGCATATCGTTATGACAAAGAGAGCTTCCAAGAGGCATAACAACAACTATCGCTTACAAAGCTGTTTTGGGTAAAGCAACAATTTGGTGGGCAAATTTAAAATTCCCATTACTTTTTGTTTGGCTTATTCGGTTTATGGTATTGCATCTAATAAATATACTCTTTACTATTTTAGAAAGACCTTTAGAAATACCCTCATTTTTTTATTAAATAAATATTTAAACAAATCACAATTATTTGCCTTTCCTCTTGAAGTACGAGTATTTGATAACAAATTCTTTAATTCAAAATTGATTTAATATTTACTAAAGCTTTAGTAAATTTATTATTACACAATAATGACATTTGAAAGTATAATGTCTAACTTAACAGTATTGTAAGATTATACATTCGAAAAAAATATGTTAAATATTTGCTGTGTATGGACTAGGGTTGCCAGATTCATATAGTATACTAGCTTAACATTTGGGTTAAAATCAGCATGATTTTCAAAAGACAGTGTGTAAAACAAACCAAAACAAGCCGACAACAAAATATTTTCTGAGGCAGAAGAATGTTTTCTTGTAAGAAAAATAAAAGCTAACTCCTTCTTAAGTGCTTCAAAGCTTGCTTCTATAGCTGAAAGTGGCTTTAGTAAGAAACTTACTACAAAGAGTTGGTTTAAATTATAGATGAACTAGACAAAACCCGCTTAACAGTAAACGTAATCAAACCATACGGCTAAAATTTGCAAAATACGAAAATAATTTTTCTGGTTACAGAAACCTTATGTTCACCGATAAAAGTAAATTTAACGTATTTGGTCGCATGGTAAGCCCATAGAATGGAGGTGGTAACATTAGGAACTACATTCGATTAACTTCAGTGATGGTTCAGTGATGGTATGGAGCTCAATTTCCTCAGCAGCACCAGGGTATTTGCATTTTATTCACAAAATTATAGATCAAAATGTTTATTCAGACATTTTACAAGAAAACTTGCTGAAAAGTGTGTATAAGGTTGCTCTGAATAATGGGTAAATATTCTAAACCCAAGGTCCACAAAGTAAGATCATGGCTGTAATATAACATTACTTATGTCATGGAAACACTATGAACAATTTATGGTATTATCTCAATGAAAAAAGACCAGGAGCACGTGGTTTCCAGCAAATCTGAAGGTCATATTAGAAGAATGGGAAAAATACTAGATGCTTACTATAAAAAATTAGTTGCATCCATTCCGAAGAGGCTCCAAATAGTTATGAAAAACAAGAGGCTTAAGTTGTAAACAGTTTTGCCACTTGTACACTGAGTAATTTTTTCATAAAATGTTTTAATTTATTTTATTTAAATCTTTAAGATATTTATTGTCATAATTTTATTTTAAGTGAAGTTTATTTGCTGATAGTTAAGCATTATCTATATGCATTTCATTGGCGCTTTACCAAATCGTCAGTAGACTTCAACCACAACTTTGAACAGTTACAAACCTCTTACCTTATGCATAGACTTTCAAAAACCATTTGAGAATTTACAAATGATAATATTTTTGAAAATTAGCTATGTGTAAACATTATTAAATCAAATATATAATTTCAGCTAGACAAATCATATTTGAGCTTGTAACTTGACAACAACTAAAATATGTTGACAATTAAGCTCGTCTGGCAAGCCTAGTGTGAACTAAAGCCCCGCAGCACACGCTATAAATGTAAATATGCCTTCTAGAAAGTTAGAGGCGCTCTTCGTGTTAATACTAATAAATTTTTGTGGTTAGCACTTGAGCTATTTGACTGCTGGTGGTGTAACTGGCCAAAGCAAACAAAATATATAATTATCTCAATATTTGCTTATGGCTTATTTGCCAAACAAATGATAAATAGACATGGAAAATAACATTAAATGTTTATTGCCTACATGCTCTATCTTTTATTTGATATTTACGGAAGGAAATAGAGGAAGAGATGATTAACAAAAAATAATTAATAAAATATAGTTTTTTCAATTTGATTTAGTAGTACACTTAGAAAATCTAGTAGTTCCTAGTGATACAACTATGTTTTATCCACATTGTACATTTAGTGTTTTTTAATGAAATTGTACTACCCCATTCCTAGTTATTAGGGTATTCATTTGGTTAACCGTTAATCGGTTAACCGGTTAATTACTACCCAATTAACTGACCGGTTAATTTAAAACTAGATATTTTCGATTAACGGTTAAGCCGGTTAATTTCAGTCGATTAACCGATGAACCAACGTAACATATTTTTTCATATTTTGCAGTATTATAACGTATTTTTTGTGGGTTTAATTATTTGTTTCGTCTCATATACAAAATGTATGTGTTTAGAAATTATTTTTCATACAAACAAATAAATGTGTTCTGTATTCATGTGGAATTAAAATGTGCGGAATTATCAAAGCATTGTTGTTGTAAATTAATATTTGTACAGTGAAACTTCGATATAACGAATTCCAAGGGGATCCGAAAATACTTCGTTATAGCTATTGCTTCGCTATAAATATAATCAGCAAAGCCTTGATATAACGAAATTTGAAGAATTACGAAGAAATACGAAAAAAAAAATCGTTATAACTATAGTTTTCATTGCTTTAAATTTTATTCTTACTTCGTTGTATAGAAGCTTTTGTATGAGTACTTCGTTCTATAGAGGCTTTACAAATGCGCTTGTAAATATATTTAGAATTCGCTGTTTCTATAACGGGACTTTACCATTTAGGATTTATTCTAGTTTCGTTATATTGAGGCATTTGGATGAATATTTCGCTATATAGAGGCATTTTTGCTCAGAATTTGTTCGTTATAGCTATAGTGTATTTTTGTATGAAAAACTTTGCAATAACGAGGTTTTCTCAAGGGACTCAATAAAACATACGTTATATTGAGTTTTTCGCTATAACGAAGTTCGTTATATCGAAGTTTCACTGTAACAACAATGCTTTGATAATTTTTTCCACATGAATTTTAATTCCACATGAAATACAGAACATACCCGAATATCTTTGGACTTGGCTATAAAAGAGTTCAGTAAAGACTCTGCTACTCTAATTGAACTTGAAGGAATTATGTATTAAGTTTTTGTTCAATAGTTTTATAAAATCCAACGATTAATTAAAAATCTAAGGATTAGATTTAATGAGCGATGAATTCAATTATTTTATACCTCCACTCAGGAATATTTCCTTCTAGCAACAGTGTTTTAAAATACAGAACAAAAACGGAAACTAAGAAATTCGGAAATAAACTTTTTTGCAGAATGTTCGTCGCTGAGCTCCGCCAGTACATATGAGTCAGATGATGACCTTTCAACAGAAGAAACTATCGATAGAAATATGTACAAGAAATGTTTTAACAAACCGAAACAATTAGAAATGTTAAGAATTTGGAAAATAAAAATTAAAACAGGACTCTAGTGTCATAATGGAAAATTTTATTAGCGTAGAGAAATCTAGGAAAAGGACTGAGAAACTAGATATTCGATATCTATGATAAATGAAAGGATTTTTCCAAGCCAAGTCTTATCAAAACTAAAGAAGAAAATCTCTTAAATCCTAAGCGCTTAAAGCAAATTATTTTTCTGAAAGATTGTTTTAGAAGATCTCCTTAAACTATTGAAATAACTTATATAATGTACTCACAAACTTGTTAATTTTTTAATGGATACATATTTATGATTTTTTTTTTTGCTTGATTTAGTTCAAGAATTGTTATGTTTGTTATGTTATTGCTTTTTTTTAGTAATAAATTCAAAATAATACATAATTTATGCATTTTTATTTGTTGAAATTACTTGATTTATGAAAAAACTTTATTAATCGGTTAACCTGTTAATACCGATATTATCCGATTATTAACCTATTAAGCCAAAACCTCGATTAATTAATCGAGCGATTAACCAATTAAAGCAGAAACCCGATTAAATGAATACCCTACTAGTTATAATGAAATCGGTGTAGAATCCTATTGAAAAATTCCAAATTTCAGAAAAACCATTTTTTTAAAACGTATTTTAAAATTTCGAATGTTTTTGTAGTTAGAGGACCATAACACACCAAAAAAACATAGCGGTGATCAAATGTCATGACAAACGATTCATTTTGTTGCATAGTGTAATTATTTGGAATTGACGTAAGTTTCAACTTTGTCGGTCGATTTTGCTTTATTAATATGATTAGTTTTATTAATATGATTATTTCGAATGCATTTGCTTGTGAATCCAAATTGAATATTAGGCTAATGTTCGTAACGTTTAATTCAGAAAGAGTTGGACATGATTAAAATTCCAAGAAACAAGGGAAAAATTAACATCAACGTAATTTATCAACATACGCAGCAGAACAGAGTAGCGCCACTTTCGGAAGCCGCTACACTTCCATCGTCAGTGCTCACGTGTACAACTTTTTCGTGAAAATTGAATACGAGAATTAAATCACTTTCAAGTTGATATTAAAGTGCATTTTCCCAGTATTGCCATTAGTTTATTTTTCTTCATTCCAATTTCTTGATTTTTTGTTCTACTCAAGACAAACTTTTTTGGTTTGATTTTATAATAAGTATATATCGTAACAGTAAGCGAAAAACAGCCCTATCTAACATATTAAAAGTTGTACAGGAGAGGCATAAAACTTGTTTAAATGAAAAATATATTGACAATTAGTGCAAAATTTTATAATAGGAGTAAAAAAGGACCAACAAATTTATATATTTATTGTAAAATTTTACTTTAATTGTCAATATATTTTTCATTTAAACAAGTTTTATGCTTTTCTTGTAAAACTTTTAAAATGTTAGATAGGGCTTTTTGCATTTTTTTGTGATGATATGAACATGTACACATGTGAAAAGCTCAAGACAGTAGGTAATTGCTTATTAATATGATTATTTCGAACGCATTTGCTTGTGAATCCAAATTGATTATTAGGCTAAGGTTCGCAACGTTTAATTCAGAAATTAGTTTTATATGATTAACTTGCTTTGTAATCCTGTATTATTTCTTATTCTTTACTCAAAAATGTGGAAAGTTTTTAATTAATTTCAATTTTAGATGAGACTAACTTTTTAGTTGCAACTAAGCAGATAGGTCAAAACTAAACAGACTATGAATAAAGTTAGCTACTAAAACTAGATCGGAATTAAGTTGGAACTAAAAGCCACTATAAATATGACCCATTTTAAAATTAAATACGTATTTCTTTAATTTCTTTCAGACATGGTGATTATAATAAAAATGCTACATGTGGTTATGATCACGAGCACCACAAAGAAAAACAAGATTTCCTTAGAAGAATAGAAGAGAACAAATTACCAGATATATCGAATCATATAGATGGTTTCGAATTTAATCGCATTTTGAGAGTAAGTAATACTGCAATAACTCTCTTTGTAAACTACAACTATAATTAATTAATCTCTATTTTAGCATAAACGTTCTTATGATGAAAGCAATATGATAAGAGGTCCTTACAATTCCAATAAATATTCTTCTTATGTGGAAATAGTTATAGTGGTGGACAACAAAGCTTTTAAATCTTTCAATGAAAACATCAAGAAAGTTCATCAGCATTGTAAAGACTTGGCCAATATTATGAATGCGGTATGTTTGTATTTTCTTTATTACCATTTACACTAATTTTAAATAATATTTATTTTAATTTTTTTATAGCTTTATGTTCCTTTAAATATTTTCATAGCTTTAGTGGGTGTTGTTATATGGAATGAATCGAATGAAATCGAAATAACACCTGATGCTGATATCACCTTAAGAAATTTTTTAAATTATAGACGCACAAAATTGGTATTACAGCATCCAAATGATTCGGCTCAGCTGTTGACGAAGATAAAATTTGATAAAGGTGTTGTGGGTAAGTAGAAAATGGGTGGAGTTTTTCTTTATTTCAAAATCATAAATATGAAACCTTCTTTGGATCTTTAATAATATGATTTTACTTTTCTTTACTTTTTTCACATAGGCAAAGCCTTCAAAGGTCCCATTTGCACCCATGAATATTCTGGCAGTGTAAGTGTAGAGCATAGTCCTTTGGTGGCCGTGGTTGCCACTACAATGGCACATGAATTGGGTCATAATTTTGGCATGGAACATGACTCTACCGATTGCAAGTGTCAAGATGAAAAATGTATTATGTCTGCCAGTAGTACATCAGTATTACCCACCCATTGGAGTTCCTGTAGCATAGATCAATTAAATATTGCCTTTTCTCGAGGCATGAACTACTGTTTGCGCAATAAGCCCACCAAATTGTTCGATTCTCCTCAATGCGGCAATGGCTTTGTGGAACCGGGTGAGCAATGTGATTGTGGTCTGCCCGAACATTGCGAAAACTCCTGCTGTGATCCTGAGAAATGTATGTTACATACAAATGCTTCTTGTGCCACTGGAGAGTGCTGCGATTTAACCACATGTCGTCCGAAAATCGCTGGTACTGAGTGTCGTAATGCCGAAAATGAATGTGATTTACCCGAATTCTGTACCGGAGAATCGGAGTACTGTCCAGCTGATGTATTCAAACGTGACACCGAAGAGTGTGATAATGGTCAGGCTTATTGTTATCAGGGTAACTGTAGATCTCATTCCTATCAGTGTCGTATTTTATGGGGACCAACGGGAGAAAACTCCGAACCTTGTTATGCTGAAATGAATGTTCAAGGCAAGAGAGTAGGTAATTGCGGTTACAACCGTTTGAATAGTACCTTTATAGCCTGCGAAGAGGAGAATGCGCTGTGTGGCATGTTACATTGTCGCCATTTAAATGAAAAATTGGAATTTGGCATGGAAACTGCGGCCGTTTTATCCCATTCCTTTATAACACATGACAATAATATAGTGCCCTGTCGCTCGGCTTTAGTCGATTTAGGTTTACAATTTATGGATCCGGGCTTAACGCCGAATGGAGCTAAATGTGGCAATAATAAAATGTGTGTAGATCAAAAATGCTTGGCCATAGAGCATTTACGTTACACAGGCATGGGCAGGGAGTGTCCGGAGAATTGTAATGCCAATGGTATTTGCAATAGCAAGGGTAATTGTCATTGTAGTATAGGATTTGCAGGTCCTACTTGTAAAATGCCAGGACCAGGAGGTTCGAAAGACAGCGGACCCGCTACCAATCCCAATAGTAAGTATTTTATTTGTATAATCATTGCGGAAAACTTTTCATTTTCTTGCTCTTTTTTCTCCCAACAGGTCACGAGGCCTTCCAAAGATTTATGTACATTTTCTTCTTCGCCGTCTTACCCATCATGGCTGCCTTTTGTTTCTTCATGTACTATTGTCGTCATCATCCCTTGTTTGTTGGTGGCAAATTGGCTGAAAATATGTATGTATCAAATAACAAAACTGGTTTATCCTTTAGCACTAGTTCGTATACTACAGTAACACATAATATTTGTAACGGTTTGAATTCTCCCTCCTCTTCCATCACTTATTCTTCTCCCTCTACCTCATCTTCTTCATCTACTTTTAAATGCAATTCCTTTCTCTCGCCTAAAACTAGTGTTAAATTAAAACCGCCAACACTTTCAAAAACTGCAACTACAACAACTACAACAAAAACATGTGATACTAATAATACTGCAACAACAAGAACAACAACATTACCATTTAACATTAAAAATACAACAATTTCTTGCACTACCACACCCCAGTTATCAACACGTAAATCTAATAATTTGCATTCTTCAGCATCTAATGAAAATGTTTCTAAATTTAATATACAAAAACATACCAATTTGACAATCTCAAAATCTAACAACGAAATTGCAACAACAACGACCATTAAACCGATTACGGCGAATATAACAAAACCTCATATAAAAACGAAAATAGCTATTATAAAGCCACCTCCGCCACCACCTAGTGTCAATAATAATAGCAGTACCAAGACAAAAAATACTACAACGACAACTACAACTACAACTAGCACTAGCACAACTAGCACTACTAGCACGCCTTCTGCAACCAACACTACTATTAACTTTAATAATAATTTAATAAAAAATAGCATTAATAATAAAAACAATAGTACTAATCAAGTCTGCCAAGATGATGCAAAATTAAAGTCTAAAACAAATCCTTCTAATACGAATTCAAATCCAAGCACGAATCAAGTCAATACACTGAGACGTAAATTTGAAATTACTGATGTTCGTTTAAATTCAACAACAAATCCACTTGCACTTGTAGATGGCACCACTTATACCATTAACGATGAAACCAATAGGTGTGTCTATCATTTGTAACATTCAATACAAAAACAAAAACAAAATTCGATGTTGAAATAATGCAAGACATTTATTAGTGTGATGTTAAAGACTTTTTGTTTAGCTTTTTATTTTAATACTTAATTTTTTCTTTGTTTTCTTGTTTAAAGAGAAGCAATCAACTACATATGATCTCCTTTTATACGATTTGCATATTAAAGAGTAGCTTAAAATATAAATATTTATCTTTTTCGATTGCTTGGCTTGAAAGCTCTCAGAATTAAAAAGATCTACAAGATTTTTGTTAATTTATAAATCTTTCGAGACAATAATCAGACATCTGATGACAATTTACTTTGCAAATGAAGCGATTTAAAATTTTAAAAACCCATTTTGTGTATATTTTAAAATTCGTTTTCAAAACGTTTTCATTATTTTTTTATAAATTTCTTCCCTACGGCCCTTTTCGCAATGTACGATTAATCATACATTGTGAAAAGGGTCGCCTACTCGTATATTCTTTTACATTCCTTCCTGCCCGTCATAATGATTTCTATTGCGTACTTGTCATACCGCTTAATTCTTCGCCACAAAAAGTTGCATACATATTTTAAGACGCTCCACTTTAAAATTTTTCACAAGCAAAACTTATGGAGCAAATATTTATTTGCACCTCCTAAAAGTATGCAAATTTTTTAATGCGAAAATAATTATTTCCTTACAATTTCATTTCAAAAATTAAAAGTGGTTAAAGTAGCGAAATGCGAACTGAATCAACTATGGAACACGCCTAATTTTTCTCTCATCCATTTTTAGTGTGGCACTAATTAGAGATTCGTCCGAAACTATTCTTGAATTTTATCAAACCTTTTGAAACCGATCGTTTTAAAATCGATAAAATTCTTAGCGTATTTCAATTCAGGTATTGGAATCATCAAACAACGTGCTCTACAGGAAAGCCATACTAAAATGATTCGTATTTACAAAACTCACCTCAGTGATGGCAGGCGCGGATACAAGAGGGGAAGGCGATATTCCCCCCCCCCCAAAAAAAAACAAGTAAATTTCTATAGAGTTTCTAAAAGAAGTTTGGAAAAATAGTATGTTTCACTTAGAAACTGTTTTACTTGAAACTTGCGACCGATTACAAAACGATGTATGTAAAAACTAGGGATGTAACCGATACCGATATATCGGCGATACTTCAGATTTCACGAAACATCGGTATCGGTGATATTTTACTGTCGATACGCCGATACTTTTAAAATTTTTTTCAGAGTTTTTTTTTAGGCAAACTATTCATTTTTTGTTAATTTTACCGTGAACTAAATTCATTTCGTTATTTATTTATATTTTACGCAGTTATTTTGTAAAAAAAAAATTATTTATTTTTTTGTTAATTTTACCATGAATTCAAATTCAATTCGTTGTTTTCTAAATCTTATTCCCAACAAAAGAAGACACTCCAAAGATGTCATGAAAATGTAGAATTTGCGATCCGGAAGTAGTGCAAATTTGGATCATTTTTAATTAGTTTTACATATGCTTGTCATTGCAAGAAGTTCTCTTTTTCGATTACCAATCACCGAATTGGAAGCGATGTTAGGACAAATCTCTTTTTCGGCGTTCTATAATGATTTTTTCTCAATGAAAAAGGACGAAAAATTTCCCATTTTCACAACTTGTTTCTTTTTATGCAAATTTAAACACAAAACTGTGTTTTCATGTAAATTTAAGTGAATAAATATAAACTTTTAGAAGTTTTAATAATTAGAAGAATATTAATTGATAAATGTCCTTTAAAAAATCGATTTTTTAAAAAGCATGGCGAGTATTTTTTAAAATTATAAAGGAATTACAAATTTTTACTTGCTTTTCTACTAATTATCTGCATGTTTTTAATATAGATTCTTTGGGAGCAATGAAAATGTAGTTCCTTCAAAATTACTTCAAATTTTTTATGCTGGGTTAATATCAATTTTAAATATTAATAATCCCTTTACACTGTAATTTTGTATAATAAAAAAATTGCCCTTATTGAGTTTTGTTAATCTAAACTTGAACTCAATTTATATATTCGTATCGGTATCGGCGATATTTATTTTTAAGTATCGGTATCGGTATCGGATCGGAAAAACGACATATCGTTACATCCCTAGTAAAAACCATAGAGGACCTAGGCTTTAAGAGTGTTGAAATTTGGATTATCCTGTTAAAACACACGGTGAGCTACAAGGTATCAAAGTTGACTACCTCTGGCATGAAAAACTTGTTGACCTCATAGCTTTTACAAATATTACCAGATTTGATTGAATTTAAACTATTTATAATGTTTACGAAGATAAAAAAGATAACACACTTCATTTCATTAGGATATCTTCAATAATTTCCAAGATATTTGGCTTTGAATTTTAAAATTTGGGTTTTTGACCTCGACTTTGTTCCTTATTTCGTAAATATCTACAGTTATATCATAGCTAAAATTTTCAAAAAAATATTTTATGATTTTTAACACAATCCTTGATACGAGTAATAGGCAGAAAAAACTTTTTAGTTATCTCAATTCATGTAGTCGTGCTAAATAGTCAAAGTCAAGACTTTGAAAATAGAATAAACAATGACTAGATTTTGCCAAAAATAGAACTTAATTGTTCGACGCTTTTCTCAAAAATTTTTTTAATTAAAATGTTTTCTTTTCAATATTTCAAAAGAATAGACTAACTTCAGTTGAAAGTTTAAATCGATTAAAGCATGCAGGCCACATCCAGCATTGGACGAAAAAAATCAAATTTTTGACGAAATTCTATATTCATCGCTTAAGAAAAAATAACGCCCATCGACTTCTTAAAATTTCTTTAAAAATTATAACTATTAGATGTATTAAATATAATTATAATATAATTAATCTGGCTTTTAATTGTTACCCGCCCGCTCAAAAACGTTGCCAGAGAGCAGATTTTCTAAAAATAGTAAAATTTTCATAAACATTTTCTTTATTATTATTATTTAATAATAAAAAAAGTGGCAATCCATTCTCTTATGTTTAAAAAATTTTAACGAATATTATTAAGCGGGCATTTTTTATGAATATTTAATTTAAAAAAAACATGTGAAGAAAAGCGAATTTCCAATTTTTTATGACGATATATATTAGTCATACGTATATTACTCATACGTATACAATTTTCTTCTCATGTTTTTTTTATTAAATATTCATTAAAAAAATGCCCGTCCAATAAAGTGTGTTATCTTTGGGGCCATTACTGAAAATTTTGTAAAAAGCGGTACGAAGGCCGTGGTATAAAAGCTTCGAAAATAGTGTTACAATAAATAAGTTCATTAAAATCGTATAATTTTTTTAAGTTATGAGACCAACAAAGGTTTTCATGCCCGATGTAGTCAACTTTGACACCCTGTAGTGCACCGTGTTTTTCAACAGTGTGGTCGAAATTTCAATATTCTTAAAGCTTAGGTGTTCCTCTATAATATTTACATACAAAGATACAGATTTATTACCCTTTTTTCGATTGAAACCACTGTGCAACAGTTGATTAGTAAACTATCTAATTTTGTAATAATTCGGCGAGGGCGCTGTTATAAATATTTTATTTTATATCTAAACCTTTTTTTTTTTTTTGAGAAAACAAACCTCTTTGAGTCTTTGCACATTTCTGCACAGACATTTCAAAATAGTACCCCATATTCCGTTACTATCTGTCAACGTCACGTGAAGACAATACCAAAAAATTGGCACTTGTCTACTTATCTACTTGTCTATTAACAGCATCTTCCCATTTTCTATGCCTTAGAGATTAGTAAGTGACTCTCAGTAATAGTAAAGTGTTATCGATGACGAGTAGAAATGTACCAATTTTTTGGTATTGTCTTGACGTTACGTCGACAAACAGTTACGGAATAAGGGGGATTTTCTCCGAAAATTTCGAAAATTATCACAAAAAAAAAACTTGAAAATACTTTATGAACAAAAACCTTAACTCTTCTACACTTGTGGACGAAATTAACCCAATCAAAAACTTTTTGCAAAATTAAGTTTTTACTGTCTTCGTTCATTAAGTATTTTTACAAGGGGTTTGGCAAATATGTATGTACATATATTCCAAAAATTTAGGATATAATTTAGGATATTCAAACAATCACGCTAGCCGAATTTTAGAAGAATGATTGCTAAATTATCGAATTCCCTAATCAATTCTTGGAAATCGGTTAATTTTGCAAAATTTTACCTTTTACAATGTTTGACTTCCAAGCTCAAGTTTTCACCATATCAGTTTTAGGCTAAGTGTCATAATAATCCGCCCGTGGCGTTCATTAAAATTGAAATTTTAGTTGCCTCCATACATCCTAATGCACCCTACTGCATAGTTTGTTACAAACTAAAGCCTTCTTGGTGTTCATAGACTACCTTCTTGATTAAATTTTCAAATAACAGATAATTATAAAAAAATATATATTTTTTTATAATTTTAGCTCAAAAATTTATTATTCTAAAAAGTTAATTATTTTATAATTGGTACAAATTCAAAAAATAATTGTCAATCGATTTTTGTATGAATGAAAAAGAAAAATTAATATGTATTGCACAAAAAAGTTTTTCGTGATCCCACTGTGAAAAATTCAGAAAAATTCAGAGAATAAGATGAAGACATGTGAAATTAAGTTTTAGAGCTGGTTTCTCACTTCTTGGCTAAACTTAGTTTAACATTTGCCTAAATTAAGCCATAAACGAATTTAAAAGTTATTTAACCACCAAATCTGTTTTTCAGTCTCAGTTTCGGAGTCGAACTTAACGCCATGATATTTTCGAGATCAATCAGGATCTCATCATCAGAGTTCTTGCTAAACCTTTCCACTATTCCGACACTTTTCCAAAAATATTGTCTCAGTTATTTCACTTAGGATGCGTTAAAGTAAAGCTTTAAATCCTTGCAATCCCTGTTATACTATTCAGTTGTTACTAAGATGACAACTTTGTCAGAGGTTTGAATGTAAGAATGTTTTCAAAACTGGTTTATTTTTAAATTTATTCAAGGCTTCACTTAACCCACTTAAATCCAATCTCCGTAGAAATAATAACTTAATTTTCATTAGCAAATAATGCAATTTTTATTAGGAAACTTAATCTTTTATAGAATAATATACTTTTTATTTCAAATAAAAATGCTCTTGCAAATTTCCATCGAATTTTATTCAAGCATGAATGTAAAAGTGTTAAAGCAAAAAAAAAAACAAAAAACAAAAACAAACAACAGATATACCAAGAAATAATATTTAACGCTTCAATTGTTGCAAAAGAAAATGATTTTGTTGAGAATGTACGTTGTAGTATTTTACTTTTCTGATTGTATTAATTAAATATGCTTGATGTTATTATAAAGCAAAATTATTAAGGGTATTCACAGCATGCCATTTATATGAAAATTTTACTCCCTAAACGACTGTCACAAAGCTGTTCTTTATATTTTAAGCTTAATTTATTAAAACTTAAAAGTATTGATTTTATATTTTTTTTATAATTATTTGTAAAAGTTTCTATATTAAACAAATTTTGATTAAAATATGTCCGATTTTATAACTTACTTGCCAAGGCGTATTTACTTTACCCTTATGAAGAAAATTTATAAAAATTTAAATAAGAGTTTTAATGTATTCACAAAAAAAATATAACACTGGTCGGTCGGACTTTCAGTTTTTACCATTACGTGTAAATGTTTTTTTAATCGGCTTGACTAATATTTGCACTACAATATTTCCGATTTCGGTCGTCAATAAATCCCAAAATATGCATGATGAAATTATCTTCAAACTTTTTTAATGTGTTTTTTTTTCTTTGGTCAAAGCTTTCCGAGTTATTCACAAAAAGTGCTTTTTCATGCTAAATTAAAAAAACTCACAGAAAAATCTTAAAGCTGCAAAAACTTTACTTATTAGCTATTGTTCTTAAGGACAAAGCTTTCCGAGTTATTCACAAAAAGTGCTTTTTCATGCTAAATTAAAAAAACTCACAGAAAAATCTTTAAGCTGCAAATACTTTACTTATTAGCTATTGTTCTTAAGGACATATATCATATATCATGGAAATCAGTGGACAAATTTTGATTTTATTAGCAATTAAGTATAATAACCGGTTTATCGATGTCGAAGGAATTCTTTCTTTCTTAATTGTAAGAAAGAAAGAATTCCTTCGACATCGATAAAAAGGCAATAAATTTATTTTTAATTTGCAAAACAATTTGGAACGAAAATACCTTTTAAGTGTCCATGTATATTCGCTTAAGTGCTAATAAAATCAACATTTATCTATCGATTTTCATGGTATATGGCATATTTTATTCATAATACATCTGTCTTTAAGAACCATAAATGAAAAGTGAAGTTTATGCAGGTTTACATATTTTATGAATTTTTAGAAAGAAAACATTTGTTCAGTTTGCATGAAAAAACATATTTTTTCAATACTAATTTGTGAACAACTCCGAAAGCTTTGATCAAATCAAAAAACTATTGAAAAAAGTTTGAAGGACATTTTGTCATGGTATATTTTATATTTTTCTGTTGATCCATATCGGACAAAACGTTTTCTTGTTATGATAACGTGACCGCACTATTTCGGGAGTCATATTAGTCATGCCCATTAAAAAGTCTGTACTTGATAGAAAGAAAAAATGAAAATGATGCCGAGGCGATGACACCTGTTGAAACACGGCTTGGTTCTACCTCTTATAACAGTATGACAGTATGACAGTATGCAACCAAATGAAACTTTTGTTATGATCTTTGATAACCACTATATTTTTTGATGTGTTATATGGTCCCTTAACTACAAAAACAGTCAAATTTTAAAATTCTATGGATACGATTTTTTTTAATTTTTTCCATTGCTTTCATCAAAACTTGGGGAGGAGTTGTCCAATTTTATTACAAACCCCTAAAAACTTTTTTAGTGTTTTTAGGGGTTTGTAATAAAATTGGACTAAAATTACCTTCAAGCCGTTTTAACACAATTTTTTTAAATACTCAATAGTTTCGAAATTATTCAGACCACAGTATTTGTTTATGCTATATTCAAAAATTTTTATTTATTAAAAATTTATAAACAAAAATCGATAAAGGTAATTTTGTTTCAAGTTTTCTAGTGCAGTAATTCCATTTAGCCGGGTGTGACCATTTTACACACATTTTTTTTTATAAATCAAGAATATAAAATTTGTTTACTTTAAAAAACGTTGCGGCTCGCAAGGACATTAAGCTTAAAGTCGTTGAATAACGGGTAGGCACTGATAGAACACGATTTCTGCTCAGAATGGTCGTCAGAAAGCTGCGACGGGTGTGACCTTACAAATTTTAGTTTTAAAGAATTATGACTTTCAGTATAAATGCTGTTAAATTTTGACTATAAGGCATACAATAATTTAGGTATAGATATCTGTTTAAAGTGTTTTAATGGTATTGTGTATTTACTGTTTGAAAAAAATTATTTTTCTTATAAAAAAAAACATTTTTAAAATGAGACGGGTGTGACCGACTGGTGTGACCTAGTACGAAAATTTAAAAATTCGAAGAAATAAAACATTTTATTGATTTAATTCATATATATATATATATAATATAAAGATAAACTCATAAGAAAATAATAAGACATTCAATTATTTGCTATCCGTTCTATAATAGCCAGCAGAATACTCTAGCTGAATATTTTTTTAAATTCAATAAAAAGCAAAAAAGTATATTTTTTTCAGAGATAATGGTTTTTGTTAATAATGAGAAAGGGAATATAAGAAAATCTGAAATAAATATTAAACATACAAAGAGGGAGAGCAAAATGTTTCTTGCATGATCATTTAAAAGTGCCTCAAACTGATTAAAAAATATTAAATCCTATATTTTTTTATTTTTTCTATAATTGTCATTCTCTAAAAAACATCAATTAAGAGATTTTTATTAAAAATGAGAAAATGATTTTTTCCTTGCATAGGACCGTTTTACGTGGAATCACTCAGTGGTTTTTATAATAAAATTGAACAAGACTTTCCTCGGTGAAGCAGCATATTCAAAAACCCCAAATTTTAGAAAAAAATTTTTTTTTTAAAAAGTTGACCATAGAATTTTAAATTACGACTGTTTTTGTAGTTAGGGGACCATAACACATCAAAAAATATAGTGGTACTCCTTGGCGTTTTTCTTATTGCATAGTATAACTAAGAAGTCTTTAGAAGGACCTTAAAATGATTTATGGCGTATAACAGTTAATAATTTAAATAAAAAGCTTCTCATTTAATGACTTATGCCAAGTCAAATATTATTATTTGTTTAAAGTAACTATTAAACTGCCCACATGTATTTTTATTTTATTTTATTTTTTTCTATATTAAAGTTGTTGTAAGAATTCTCAAAACTTTTTGTAACTATTTTTTATGTTAATAAATTAATTTTATTTTAATTAAATATTTAAGTTGTGCTTGTTTTTTATTTTGTTTATTTTGCATGGTGTTTGATTTATTTCATATATTCTTTTACTTTTAATACCTGTTAAACATTTTAATTGTTTTAGCATTAGATGTTTTGATTTTTGTATTTGTGGCCGTCTATCTAGCTAATTAAGTTGGGTGCTTGGTTTTTTTAAAAATAATATGCCCAATAAATGTTGCTTCCATACATCTAAGGCATGGGTATGTTAAAAATTACACACTTACTACAAACACACTCAAATATAACACAAAACTGTACACCATTCAGTTGGTTATTGTTGAGCATTTCCAAATAACACCTGCAACATGATTCTAATTAGTTTATTGATTTTTGATTTTAGTATTAAATCAGCCAGCAACACTAAACAACCGCCTAGAGGTCCTAATGGAAATAGTGTCAATCAAATGCCAGCTAATGGTTTACCCAAGTCTACGCCCAGCAGTACGGATGATATGAATTCGGCTTTGCTAAAATCACCCAGTGATCCAAATGATAATGTAGGCAATGGTGGTTTATATGGTAAATTTAAGGGTTTCACTCTAAGACCACTCAACGATGCCACCTCACCGACAAATAATTTTAGCGGACCAAATGTGGCCTATGTACAGCCAACTTTACAAGATAATTCCCTGCAAGTGCCACAAAGAGCAGCACCACCACCACCCATAAAACCCAGTGAAGTGAAAATGAACGGAACCTTAAACAGAAAAGCACCTCCAGCTCCTGTTGTTCAAAACAATATACAAGGACCTGCATTACCGCCACCGAATCCTGGGTCAACTGCCAGACCCATTATATCCATGCCAGTATTAGAGACTTCCACACTTACAATGTCTCCTACGAGACCAGCTCCTAAGGTTCCTGAAGTAGAGTTCTTAAAACCGGCTCCACCACCACCGGTACCTTTACATGCTGATGCCAAATTAAATGTAAAAAGAGATGGTACCATACGCCGGATAACTTCTTTTTTGAAAAAGGAAGAGAAAGTACCCACTAAGGAAAAAACGTATATTGATCGTGAAAAATTGAAAACTTTAGAAATATCAGCTCCCATACCGCTTAATATTTCGCCACCAGGAGAATCATCTAACTCTGATTCGGAAACATTAACACCCAAAGAACAAGAGACCAAAAATCTAGTTAAACGTGCACAATCTATGCGATCACCCACTAAGAAACCCATCATACAAACATTTGGTTCTATGCGTCAAACAGCACAGGGACAAACTAGACCCAAAAGTGCCGTCTCATCGCAAACATTAAATTCGGCAAGACCCAAAAGTCCACCACCTAGACCACCACCACTTAAGAAAACCAATTCAACAACATCGTCTGGTTATCAATTACCCATAGCGGTTAAACGGGGTCCAGAACACACATACGATGACTGTGAGTTTGTCGAACAGCCTTTGGCCAGTGTTAAAGAGCAAGATTCTCCTGTGCACCGAGGAGCCAACACCACCGAAAATGATAATATTTACTCAGTAATCGATGAAATACCACCCGCTGCCCAGACCATTAAACGCAGTGATTTGGTGGGCAGCCAACGTAATAGTGTAGCTAGTAGTTCTGATTTGGGACTTTTAAGTGAAATAGTCAATGAAATTGAGAAACGTAATGGTGGCGATTCTATATACTCGGCCACAGCAACAACTCTAGTTAAACAAAAATCCAAAGATGAAACACAAAAGGCCAAATTAGAGGAAACAAAGAAAAAAGAATCGCCAGCAGTAACAACAACAGGAACAACAACAAAAGAGTCTCAAACAAATACAACTAAATCTAATATAAGTTCAATACAACCCCAAACAACATATTTAAGGCCAGCTCCGGTAAATGCGCCTATAGCAAGAGTGGCCCCCACAAGATCAGATATCTCACCCACCAATGCATTTTCAAGCTTTAAACCACAGCTTCATACAAATACAACCCCAGCTGCGTCATCTGTGGCTAATACACAGACTACTCAAAATAAATACAGTGGGTCACAGCAACAAGCTTCAAAGGCTAAAACATTTGGTCAAAAACCTATTGTACAACAAAAATCACTGCCAGCAAATGGTGTGGCCAACAAACCAAGTGCTACCATACAAAAACCGAAGCCATTATCGACAAAACCATCCTTCAGCAGCAGCGCAAAAAAGCCCACAAAAGCTCCCACAGCACCGACGACTACAGCAATTAATAAATCGACGGTTTCGAGGAAACCATCGACCACAGTGGCGTCATTAACGCAAAAATTTGAACCTCCTAAAACGAGCAGCAATAGCAGCAGCAGCAGCACAATAACAACAGCGACAACAGCGACAACAACGTCTCTAAGAAAATAGTTTTAAGTTAAAAAATAATGTTTAGTTTTTAATGCTCCTAAAATTATAAAAACGCACTGATTTCAATTTAGAAAACAATTATTAAAAATTATATAAGATGGATGAAGAATTTTCATGAAAAAATATGTAGAATACTGATGATTAGAAGAAATCCAACGAAATCCTTAAATATATTAAATTTATTCATACATACATACAATCAAAATATATTTACTGTTTAAAAAATGCAATAATCGAACTCTGTAATTCATTTCGAAAACAAAACTGTTTGAATTTGTGCATTGTTTACATTGCAATACGAAAGCATTTTCTTCCGATTCAAATTACGGAGTAAACTAAGAGGAACTCAAATCGAAAGTAAATACTTTGCAATCAAATAATTTGCAAATCACACAAACTAAAATCAAAGCGTAACCTCCTAGAATTGAATAATCGAAATTTTGTTTAACCTTCGAACATTCGAATGTATTGCAAAAAATGATTCAACCATCTTTCACAAAAAACCAACTGCTTTTTAATTTTAGTTTAGTTTTTTTTTCATTCTATCCTAAACGAAATAATATTTATTAAAAAGAAAATTAAATTAAGTTCATTTTAAAATGAAAATTATATACAAGTGATATTCATTCCTCTTAATTCTTTAGTTACACTAAAATTTTATATTACATAATTTTGAACGTCGAACGATAATTTGTAGCATTTTTTCCTTTAATTTTTTGTTCAGTATAATAATAATATCTCATATTTTTAAAATTTTGTATAAATTTTATAATTTAACATTAATTAAAGGAGTTTTCTGGACTGTGCTAACTGTTATATCATTTGTATCTGCCAGAAATTTGCAAAACTACGAAATACTATAATTAATAGCAATCGATACGATATAACATTTAGAACACTTTCGTGAATGACTTTATTTTTCTTTATTATAGATATTTTTTTAGTTAAGTTTTGTATTAATGTTTTTTTATGTTAACTAAATATTTTAATTTAATTTTGCAAAAACCCTGTATGTATAAATAGACTCGTGCATTTTTCGTTCTCATTTGTAATTTTTTCATAACGACTTAAGTTTATTTGTAAAAGAAACATTAAAAAATTATTTAAACAAACTAGTTATGTATATGTTTTATTTATTTACTTCTTTTTGTTGTCTTTTAGTTTTGTAAATAATTTTTTTAAGTACCCGGAACTCATTTTTTTTAATTGTTGTTAAATAACTGTTGTAATTTAGAGTTGTATCGTTCCGGAACGACCTAGTTCCATGGAACGATTCCCTAAATGGAACAGTACGGACCGATCCAAACGTTCCTTTTTTTATCGTTCCTCGTTCCGCAATTGCAAAACGTCTTGAAGAGTAATTAATTTGCTTTGAAAAACGTTCAAGACAACACATTTGCATCGTTCACTTATTTGGGTACACATTTCTGTATAGAGAATGATTTATTTATTTATGTTTATGATAGATTTTATTATTTTCAAAAATTTTATTGCTTGTTGAGGGCTATTGTTTTTTTTTTACAAATATTTCACGAAAACAAAGAATTATTTTATTGTTATTATGTCAGAAAATGAAAATAAACCGTGCAAAATATTTGTTGACGTTTTTAGGAGCGACGGAGACATTCTCTCGTTCCTCGTTCATTCACTGTTCAAACAAAAAAACCGGAACGATGAACGAAAGGAACGACCCAGTTCCTTTAGTCTTTCGGATCGTTCGGAACGAATCCACAAAATGAACGATTTTGCCCAACTCTATTGTACTCCGAACGGGCAATGATTTTTTAATATACAGAACTCACACACAGAAAAAAGATTTGTTGGAAAATTGTTAGATCAATAAAATATTAGTTGAATAGACTATATTTCAACTCATGCTATCAATTTTCAATGCATCCAAACAACAACTCATGTTCGTTGCCATAAGAGCATAATTGTAATAAAGATATGATTCTGACAATTCTTAAATTGATTAGATCAACCGATCGTATAGTTTTGTCATGACTAAGTAACAAATATGTTTCTGGAGGTTTCAGTAATCACGATATCTCGGATGTGCAGATGATTTGTCTACAGTATCCCAGTCTGATGAAGGGGCTGTCATCTAAGCCTACAGACTGGACGTTTATATTGCAAATTTGTATAGCGAACCGCTTAATATAAGTATAGACGTCCGCTTGCAGCTGCACCAACTAGGAGAATAAACGCTACAGGTTGTTGAGGAGTGTAGGGTTTGGGGGCACTTATTGAAAGGTGGTACTTGCTCACCTTGACGATGTTGCCACAAGGCAAACATCCGCTGATTGTCCGGGACTACTTATTTGTGATACCACTTATTAGCAGCAAATCTTTATATCTAAAGGCCGTTCACTAACCGCAACCCGTGACAAATCCAGTGGCCTTCAGCTCTACATCCTTCGGAAAGCTCATATTCCAAAGACAAAGAAATAGAAGATGTGAGCCAGCGTTGTCATCTTTAAAGCATAATATCCGAAAACGTCGGATCAGGGGAAGATATTGACAAACGAACTCAAAAGTCCCGACAAACCTTTTTATTCTATTGAGGCGCATCTGGAGATCGTCTTCTCTCAGCGCACGAAGCTAAATATCTTCAATTCGAATGTGAAATCTACTCTTCTTGGAAAGCTGGTGCGCGAGACATACAAAAGATCCAGGTGTTTATAGATCAATGCCTTAGAAGAATAATGCGAATCTTCTGGCCAAGGTTAATATCTAACAGCAGACTTTGGAAGCAATGCAATACAATATCAAATATCAATTATCAATAGAAATAACAAGGGGTAAATGGAAGTGGCTTGGTCATACCCTTAGAAGGCCGCAGAACGATATCACAGCCAATGCTATAGAATGGAACCCAGAAGGCAGCCGTAGACGAAGTCGCCCAGCCCATACATGGAGAAGACAAATTGATGCAGAAATAGCTCGCTCAGGAAGAAGCTGGGGCGAAGTGAAAGCTTTGGCACAAGATAGGAATATGTTCAACCAGTTTATTGAGGTCCTATGCTCCTTATAGGATCGATGGGGACATACATAAGTAACGAATATGAGGACCACAACCAAATAAAATATTACGAACTGGATTTTAGCACTAAAATTGTCTTTCTTAATTTACTTTACTTTTCATCGGTTGTTGCAACTAACTAGTGGTGCGTGCAACTGCCAAAATTCTATTGGCAACAAGTTCGGTTGTCTCAACGAATCTGTTTTCTCTGTGTATAATTCTGGTATTATTTTTCATTCAGGTGTATGAATGCCGGATGTCTATAAATTAGATAGCGAGACATTCAAACCTGGAGCTACTCTGGGTTCCAGCCAAATGCCGAACTCGAATGCACATTCGAGATACGGTTGGCGTCCCGTTGAAATTCTGCAGAACTATAACTCAACTGAATCTATTTGGGATCGCGCAGACTGCATCGTCTAACCAGGTCAACTGCTCGGCATCGAGACTAATATGGCTCCAATACTATTGTAATAGACCTGCAATACCGGAGAGGACACCAGGTGGGTAACTGCGCACACTTGCGGCGGTAATTACAGAAAAGTTTTATAGGTGTACATGCGAGCAAATTGAATCTACCGTATAACAATATTTTTCCTGTAAAATTGATTTTTTATCGCTTAAGCTTTTTTGGCGGTTATGGAACGATATGCTACAAAACCGCTTCACTTCATTTTTTGAAAATGAAGATGTCCTACCCTTTTAATTTTGGCTAAAATATTTGCCTAAAATATTATGGTATATGTTTTAAAACGTGCCTTAAAACTCAATGTTTCTGGCTTTTTTTAAAAAGTGCTGGTCTATCTAGGAAAACTTAATAGCGAAAAAATTTATTGACCTTTGTTCCCAAACCTTCACATATTATCGGCCATGTCACAGAGTTCAATTCCGTTCGGAAACAGAATTGAATCCACCCTATTTTTGTAGCAGCTGGTGTCTGAAGAAGAAAACTAAAGTACGCAAATTTGTCACGTGTGTCCAGACTGTTGGCGGCGATGGCATGCTGGGCTATGTTCCGGCTAGGGCTTGACATCTTTGGGTGGATTGAATTCCGTTTCCGGACGGAATTGAACTCTGTGACATGGCCGTATGATTGGTATAGGGATTGGTACTGGGTCGTATGATTAATAAATAATCAAGTATAAAGCATACGCAGCTGTGATTCCAAAGCAGTATCACTTATAATGGCTTCAAAAGGTGCTTACCTTCAAGCTCTCATAATAGGCAAACATGCAGCTACATCGATGCGATTTTTCCACTGTATAATAGCTAAACAGTCATAGAATATAACTTCTGAAGCGGTAGGACTATATCAGGACGGACTTGGGGCACCAGAGCAACTTACAGCCCAACCTAAATCAGAGCGTTGATCGTCGCGTAAGCAACAGGCAAAATGTAGTAAATATTCTTGTTTGATTCAGTAAATTATTTTGTTTAGAATTTGTAACAAATTGTTCTATAGATTTATACAATTTGCTTACTGAAACCCCCCGTTTTTTAATGAAATTATTGAGATATTTTTGTCTATATTTAAAAATTGGTTTGTAGGTCCGTTTTTAGACAAAATATTCACTAATTCATTGAGTTTCTTTACTGAAAATGAAATTTAGTTTTTTCTGTGTATACAAGGTTATCTTATGTTATTTGGGACGCTGAATTCGAATCTCCACTCGCTTTCTTCAAATCGGTTCAAAGATATAACGTTACGTCAAAATGGAAAAATTCACCCACCTTCATAAGTGGTAAAAGTGAACAAGAACGCTGATGAGACGGTGTAGCGGCCTTTCGAAATCAGTAGTACTGGTACGTTCGGCTAATCTGATTGAATATTCGAACATTCCACTCTTAATAATGATTTGAATTTACATTAATTCAAATAATAAACTAAAAAGCCGAAATAATAAATTTCAGAAATTTTGTTAGTTTTTCATGAATGCATTCATAATTGGAACTGTACTAGAATTCTGTTTCCAATCCATTTCCGTAACGAGTTATTTGAAATTTTTTTATTTATATAACGAAACAGATATGTACTTTTAATTTAATAGTCCGTTACTCTCAGTATATCCGATTATAAAGAAATTTTTAATTTTTTGAAAAGCTTTTTTTCTTTAGTTTTCGTTCTTCAGTTCAAAAACTTTAAACATTTCTGACAAAGTATATGTACATATATTATAAACTAAACAATAGAAAAATGTTTAAAAATATACACACGCAAGGAAATACTCGTATATTAAGGTGTTTTGAAAAACGTTTCCTAAATATTCAAAAGTTTTCAATTAGTATTAAAATTTACTAAAACAATTTTTTGATTGCTTTGTTAAAAACAAAAAAATATTGAATTATAATTAAAAACCCTCTTCCCGAATATGTACAGATCAATTCTTTTATAGAAATTAAAATATCAATATTAAAAAGTTACTAAAATTAAACAAATAAATAAATTCATTTAACACATACATAAATACACATGCATAAATACATGTATGTAAAACTTAATAAAATATCGAAAACCAAATAATAATCGAATAGTTTATAAATAAATGCTAGTATTAAATTGAATTCAATTATTTTCTTACTAAATGTGTTACGAAAATTAAATTAAATTAAATAAGTAAAACAATAAAATGATTTAAACGAAAATTTAAGAATTTTTAATGTGGTGGGAAAATCTTTCATAATTTTGAGAATTTATTATGATCTCGAAATTAAAATGTGATGGGACGGAAAAAATGTTACAGCATTTAAAATTTGTATTGAAAATTCTTTTAGATGCGTTACGAAGGAAATTAAAAACAGTGAAAATGCCGTTGCGCATGTATATGCGTATTTAGTTATATGCAAATAAATATGAACCGCTGATTTTAATTATTTAATTAAAATCAGCGTGCTTTTCACTCTCTAACAACCAAAAGCTAGGGCCGAATTACCGCATACGTGATCGAGTAAAATTGTTCGAAATTTTTCCTTTTGGGACTACGACATACAATAACGAATGTTTAATCGAGTACCACCTGCTTAAATTCCACTCGTTAGCTCTACAGCGATCGAAAACAATAATTTTATTTTATTCATGTCTGTCATGACTTTTGAACTAATTCAATTAGATTGAAAATTTTCGAAACTCAGGTGGTGTCAACAAACCACATATTTTTATATTTTTCGAAAAATATAAATATAGAATTCACAAGATATACTAACTGTTCTATTGGTTGTATGTGCTAAGTTTTTCCTATTTTCCAGACCAAAATTATGCGGAAAATATAAACAACAAATTTAAGAAACTTTGCACATACAGCCGATACAGCTGTTAGTACCACCATGTGAATTCCTTTAATATGTATATCGGACATGTTCTGTATTTCATGTGGAATTAAAATGTGAGGAATTATCAAAGTATTGTTGTTGTAAATTAATATTTATAACAACAATGCTTTGATAATTCCACACATTTTAATTCCACATGAAATACAGAACATACCCGTATGTTTCATATTAAAATCCTACTGAGTGAGTTTTATTTCTCATGCATAAAATATATTTAAAAAAGTGCATTCCAAACCGCTTCATCGCACTTTTGCAAGAGTGGGTTGTCAGTTGCTAAAAACGATATTACGGCAACTGGGAACTGAGAGCTGTTAATTTCAGTTGTTATTTAGTGCTTTTCTGGCAACCACAAATTTTCAGTTACCGGCAACACTTTCACACGGTTGGAAACTCATGACAGACACTATACCTCAATACATATGGAAAGGCCCTAACTCATTATTTTTAAAAATCGGGTTTTATGCACTTTTCGAAGTTCATCTATCGAAAAATGCAAAATACTCGATTTGGGAAAAATAATGAGTTAGGGCCTTTCTATATTAAGGTAACGATATGTAGAAATTGCATTAGTGATTCTTTCCTGCCATTTTTAACCACCGAGCAAAACAAAGGGGTGTTATAAGTTTGTAGTGTGTCTGTGTATCTGTGTATGGTCGAGTTCTAAAACATCAAAATACATTGTAGTGATCAGGGTTGTCAGATATGTCGATTTCTCGCAAAACGTGGCGATTTTTCAACTTCTTTGGCCTCTAAATTTTTGATTTGGCGACATGGCGAGTTTTCTGGCGATAAATAAATTTGTTAGCGATTTTTATAGCTTTTTTTTTTTAACAAAATTGAACTTGAAAATTTTTGTAATTCAGGAAAATTTGCTTGCTGAAGGAGTAGTTTCAAAAATATATTCTACCAAAATTCGTCTGCAAGTAATTAGAACAATTTGATTTTGATGATTTTTCTTGTATTAATTGTAGTCATTAATGCGTTTTGAATTTGGATGAGAACAATTTACAAGAAATAATTTTTGGCGATTTTATTTCTACTTTTGGCGATTTCCTGCTAAATTTTTATACGATTAATTTACAAAAATTTATATTAAAAAAATTATTATATAAAAACAAATTTATTATTAAATATATATTTATTAAGAAAAACTGCATAAAAGTGATGTTGGCGACTTTTGACGATTCTTAAAATCAATTTGGCGAAATAGGTGGGAAAAAATCTGACTACCCTGGTAGTGATGCAAATTCTTAGGTGCTTTGTTTTTGTAAACAGAGTAAAGTCCCATCACTGCAATGTACGAGTCCACGTACAGACCAAACGGCTGGACCGACTTTGATTTAGTTTTTTTCTGTTTGAAAGGTGACTTGATCGAGTGTTCTGAGCTATGTTTGAAGAAAATCGGTCCAGCCATTTAGAAGATATGACATCTTTTCAAGATGTATTCTGTTCAATATTTGTGTTTTTGACACCGTAGCTCCCAAATGGGTCAATCGATTTTAGTTTAGTAAATTTTGTTTGAAAGGTGACTTGGTCCACAATCTTCTAACCTATTTGGTCCAGCCGTTTTGAAGTTATCATCTATTTTCTTCGGGGACGCAAAATTTTTCTTCATTCATTACAAACTCTTAGTCGATTCATCAGCCGATGTAAAACAAACTTCGTACACTTTCTAAAAATTTCGATATGTTACCTATCGAATACGGTAATCCATCCATTGGATACGTGACGTAAAATTTCGTCGATACGAAAGTGTACTCGATAACGAATGCGGTAATTCGGCCCCAGGGACGATAATGTTCATACGTATTATTTTATCTATTTTTGTTTTTAGAATGAATAAGGTGTTTTATTGAATATGCACATATTTTTATTTAAAAAATTTATTATTTATTGTCTGAAATTCCCGTTATAGTAAACAGAATTACTGCATAGTTGATCGAGTAAAATTGTTCGAAATTTTTTTTGGGATTACGGCATGCAATAATCTAGTACCTGCTCCTTAATGACCCTATTATGATTCACAATGCAACTAGGTTGAGTTGTCAAAGTTACGACCCAACTCAGCCATTTTTGTGTATTTTAATTTCAGTTGTCTTCGAAAAAAGGTTAAAAAAAGGTTCTTGTCTATACTCTCTGTCTTTTGAAACCATAGTAGCCATCACAAAATATTTCATATATTTCATATATTTTGGCCTTATTATTTTTTCTTGAGATTTTATGTTTTATGGATATGACAACAATATACTTAGGTTGACATATGGGATAGATTGGCACCTAAAATCACAATTTTAAAAGTACGCAAAAGTAACACATTAGTCGAAATAAAAACCAAAACACAACTGATAAAAAATAGGGGCCTAATCGTCGCAATGTGTTTATATTGTTCGATAGCGAATGCCATAATCTGAAACTAAGAAAAATCGATCCAATCAGCTCGATATCGGATGCGATCCATAATAAGAATTCGACAACTACGACTCAACTATCAATTTAGTTGTGAATTATAATAGGGGCCTTATTCCATTCATTAGCACTAAGCGACCGAAAGCAATATTTTCTTTTACATATTATGTTTGTTTTGCAAAAAAGCATGGAACATTACCATATTTTTTATTGATTTATTTATTTAACAGTTCTTATGCAATAGACTCCGCAAAGCTATAAAGCTTGTCTGCAGAGAGAATTAGTTGCTAATATTTCTTGTACTGCAAGCATAAATTTAACATTTTTTTATTTTTTAAATTTCAGGAATATTAATTTTTTAAATTAATAATAAAGTAAAATATAATGTTGGTGAAAAAAATAATAAAGAAATTTAATAAAAAATAATATAATCAGGTATGTTCTGTATTTCATGTGGAATTAAAATGTGTGGAATTATCAAAGCATTGATAATTCAAACAAAATTTACTAAATTAAAATCGAGCTAGCCGTTTGGGAGCTACGATGTCAAAGACATACAGATGCAACAAGATACATCTAGAAAAGATGTGATATCTTCTAAACGACTGGACCAATTTTATTGAAACATAGCTAAGAACACTCTCGATCAAGTCACCTTTCAAACAGAAAAAACTAAATCAAAATCGGTCCAGTCGTTTGGTCTGTACGAGGGCTCGCTCCTACATTCACACAGATACACAGACACACACTACAAACTTATAACACCACTCTTTTTTGTCGGGGATTAAAAAAGCAAGATGTAAAACTGATGGGCTGCGGCAACACATCAAACTGTTTGATCCGTTAGCTATCGAATGCGGCAATCCATCCATTCGATACTCTACGAAATTTTATTCGATAAAGAATGCGGTAATTCGGCCCCTCCTTTTTAACCATGTACAATATTAGCAAACAATTCTTTTAACCCAACCCAAGTCAAAAATATAAAAAAATGGTAATAACCCGTAAATTACGAGTAGTAATTTTATTTACGATCATACTCACTTTTTGTGGAGCATTATTTTTCGCAAAATTCACTTCCAGACCAGCGTGAATAAACAAAGACTACAGAACGAGTGACTATAGAACATTTCGATTTCTCTTTTATTGAACATGAAAAAGCAAATTAAACAAAAAATTAATATACGTATAAATAAAAATAAATAATGCTTTACAATCTTAAAATGAAGCGTTCAACCTCCAGTAATATCTTTGATGTAATTGTCCATAATATCTCGTGCCAGTGTATTTTGATTATCTGACGTTGGTTTGCGCTTCGGTGGATGTGGTTGAATGTGTGGTAAACGAGTACCATTATTAACTGCATATGAACTCAGAGGGTCGTCATCACTGTCAACAGCATGAACTAATCGACGTTTATTTGCATTTATAACTGTGCTTCTTGTAGCCTCCTCAGATGTGCTTATGTCATCGTCACCACTATCAACAATTGTCACTAAATGGCTTCCATTTGTATTTGCTGCTTTGCTTGTTGTGGGCTCCTGGGAAAGTCTCCTTATAGCATCGTCCTCGTCGTCTGCAGTCTTATGGGATGTGATTACTTGTGAAGCAACTGTTTGTATTGGTGCTTTTACGGTTAAATAATCTTTGATAGTTTTTTTACGCACTGTTACATTAGGATGCTTGCCAAATGTCTCTTGGTTTTTCTGATTTTCCTGTAATATGGAATGCGTATTACTAATACTTGTTGAGACCACTATTGATGTGTCGCTTACGGATAAGACTTCCGCCGTTTGTATGCTTACAATTTCACTGGGATTAGCGTTATGGTTATTTTTATCAACAGAGTTTATATTACATCCATTTAGTTCATTCAATAAGGCAGTATTACTTATATTTCCATCATTAGGCACACCAAGTAGTTGTATACGTTGTAGAGATACTCTATGCGCTAAGGAAGGTTCCGATGTTGTCGATGCACTGGACGATTTACTAGTTTGAAGTGATGACACTGACCCTCCGTGCAAGAGTGATTTCTGTTTTTTTAATTCAATTGCTCTTTTAAGTTTTTTATTGTATAATTGTGTTGCTTGTTGCTTACAGAACTGGCACACAAGCTCATTTGGTAAAAAATCAATCCTTTTCTGTATGAATTTCACTACGGCTTCGTCTTCCACCAACACTCCTCCATTCGTAAGAGGATGATTTAATATTGGACAATTTAAACCCATTTTCGTCAATATTGATTTGGTCTATATGTACAAATATATTTAGCGAGTTGTCTTTTATTTGATATTACTTCGTGCGCACTTGGTATAACAAGGGTTGGGAGTTTTATTTCTCTGAACCGAGTTCCATCTTTTATTCTTGGCCATAGAAAAATTTAATAAATTCGGTTCACTATAAAGTACACAATTAAATTTATAAAATACAAATAAAACACACACAGCAGTTTGATAAAAAAAACAATTCTTTCAAAAGGCGCCATAGCGCTAAGCAGTGTTGTGAAAGTACTGAGTAACAGGGTGCTGAGTACTCGCACTCAATATTTCCAGAGCTGCTTTTTCCATCAAAGTAATGACAAATATAAAGTTTACGGTATAAAAAATGTTGAAAATAGGTATCCCAGGAACATAAAAACGTATCGCGTTTGTGGGGATCAGCTGACAAATCTGTAAAATAAACATAGCTTGTTGTATCAGCTGTCTAAAACAAAGTGTCAAACTCTATGTAAGAAAACTAAATAACAACATATTATATCCACTTGTTGTTGCTCTAATGCGGCCACTTGTTATTAATACGCTTTGGTCAGTAAATTTGATTTTTATGTTATATGTTCTGAGTCGGCTGAAGCCGAATTTGAGCCGCTGCCGCCGATTTTCTCATGAGCCGCCGCCGCCGACAAAATCGCTCGGCGCAGGGGTCTGGTCAGTGCCGGGTTTTTTTTGTTTGTGTACATTTATTTGGTTTTCGTAATTTAAATTTCGTAATTTAAGTGAAATGAAATAATCGTTTAGAAATAAATGAAATTAAGTAGATAACATGTTAATACCAAAAGTTCAAAATATAAGAAGATTATGTGCCTCTGCCAACCAATCGTTTTATGTAACTACTCCTATATTCTATGTAAATGCAGGTAAGACAAATCCCAGCAAACGTTCCAATCAGAATTTTCTATCAATAACCACTATTCCAATTAAGCTCCCCACATTGGTCATCTGTATTCGGCAGTTATTGCTGATGCCATATGCCGTTATGAAAAACTTAGATATCCTGAAAGTGCTCAAGCTGTTACTTTGTGTACGGGCACTGATGAGCATGGCGCAAAAGTGCAACAAGCTGCTGCTACTCATAATATACCTGTAGAACAGTATTGCCAAAATATCTCATCTAGATATCGTAGTGTTTTTCAACAAGCCTTCATACAAAATACAGACTTTGTAAGAACCACAGAGGATCGTCATAAATTGGCTGTGGCTCACTTTTGGCAAACGCTTAAAGACAAAGATCACATATATGCTGACAATTATCAAGGGTGGTACTGTGTATCAGATGAAACATTTTTAACCGAGTCTCAAATACGCTTGAACGAAGAAACAGGCCAAAGATTTTCATTGGAATCAGGCCACCCTGTTGAATGGACTGAGGAACAAAATTATATGTTCCGTTTATCCAAATTACAATCTGAAGTATTGTATTGGCTTAAACAGGGTGGTAGAGTGAAACCATTTAAATTTGAAAAGATTCTTTTCGATATGCTTTTTGAACCATTGCCAGATGTTTCTGTTTCCAGACCTATTAACCGAGTACCATGGGCAATACCCGTACCCGATGATACCACACAAACTATCTATGTGTGGTTGGACGCTTTAGTGAATTATCTGACATCAACCGGGTATCCCGATCCAAAGTATAATACCAACTGGCCTCCGAAAGTACAAGTTATAGGCAAAGATATATTAAAGTTCCATGGTATATATTGGCCGGCATTTCTAATTGCAGCAGGTTAGTTGGTAAAAAATTATATAAAAACTATAAACCGATTGAAGAAAAATAACAGTGGGTCGTATTATTGGTTCTGCAGGAAAAGAAAATTCAACGGAAAGAAATATCGATCGATATGCAATATGCAGTTATTCATTCCTGCAGTATATTAAATCAATCGAAATCAATTTCGCGGAAAGCATAATTGCAATTTGCACATCGATCGCCAATTCTTTCCGTTGAATTTACCTTTCCTGGGGTACCAATAATACGAGCCAGTATTTCAGAGCATTTACACTAGGGATGCGCAAGTAAAAGAAATATATCGATATATTTTTCCATATCGATGGGCAGATATATATTGAATAAAATATATAGATACATATCAATATTTTTTTAAACATAATTATTCATATATAAACTTAGGGATTTAACGATACGCCGTTTTGCCGATCCGATACCGATACCGATATTTGAAAATAAATATCGCCGATACCGATTCCGATACCGATACGAATATTGAAATTGAGTTCAAGTTTAGATCAGCAAAACTCAAGAAGAGCGATTTTTTTATTATACAAAATTACAGTGTAACAGATTATTAATATGTATTTAAAATTGATATTAACCCAGTATAAAAAGTTGGAAGTAATTTTTAAGGAACTACATTTTCATTGCTTCCAAAGAATCTATATTAAAAATATGCAGATAATTAGTAGAAAACCAAGTAACAATTTGTAATTCCTTTATAATTAAAAACAAAAATACTCGCCATGCTTTTTAAAAAATCTATTTTTTAAAGGACATTTATCAACTAATATTCTTCTAAATAACTTAATGGCTTAATTATTAAAATTCTTCTAAAAGTTTATATTTATTCACTTAAATTTACATGAAAACACAGTTTTGTGTTTAAATTCGCATAAAAAGAAACAAGTTGTGAAAATGGATAATTGTTCATCCTTTTTCCATGAGGAAAAATTATTATAGAACACAGAAAAAGAAATTTGGCCTAACATCGCTTCCAATTCGGTGATTGGTAATCGAAAAAGAGAACTTCTTGCAATGGCAAGGATATGTAAAACTAATTAGAAATTATCCAAAATACTTCCGGATCGCGCACTCTTCTACATTTTCATGACTTTTTGCAGTCTTTTTTTTTGCTGGTAATAAGATTTAAAAATCAACAAATTGAATTTGAATTCATGGTAAAATTACCAAAAAATAAATATTTTTTTTACAAAATAACAGCGTAAAATATTATTAATTTTTAAAATTGATATACGCGTATGTTCTGTATTTCATGGGGACTTAAAATGTGTGGAATTATTAAAGCATTGTTGTTATAAATATTAATTTACAACAACAATGCTTTGATAATTCCGCACATTTTAATTCCACATGAAATACAGAACATTTCCGATTAATAAAATTTTAAAAATAACAAAATGAATTTAGTTTAGTTCATGGTAAAATTGGAAAAAAAAAACTGAAAAAAATTTTAAAAGTATCGTCGTATCGACACTAAAATATCGCCGATGCCGAGGTATCGGAAAATCTGAAGTATCGCCGATATATCGGCATCGGTATCGGTTACATCCCTATTATAAACCTAATATATTTTTTCAAATAAAACACAAAAACTAGTTTTCTTATACATATTCCCCCTTATCGTGTTTGACGATTTTCGCCTTCGCCTTCGACTACGACAGTTTTGTAATAGATTAAAGACGGCACGCTACATTTTTCTTTAATCTATTACAAAAATTTATAAGGGCCATAATACACTCATCTGGGGCCGAATTACCACATTTGTTATCGAGTACGCTCTCGTATAGAATAAAATTTCGTAACGTATCGAATGGATGGATTACTGGATTCGATAGTAAGCTAACGTATCGAAATTTTTAGAAAGTTTGTTTTACATCGCTTGTCGAATAGATAGTTTGTAATAGATTAAAGTTTGTGTTTCTTTATGCTAGTACAACAACTGAAGTCGATTCCACAACCGTAGTAAGGGATGTAACCAATACCGATATATTGGCAATACTTCAGATACTCCGATACATCGGTATCGGTGATATTTTACTGTCGACACAACGATACTTTTAAAATTTTTAAATTTTTTTTTTAAATAAGTTATTTTTTGAATTTGGAACGATTTTCCGTCATCCCACGTCAAATTTGACGTGGGATGACGGAAAATCGTTCCAAATTCAAAAAAACCCCGTCGGAAGAAAAACACAACACTCAAGTTATTTTTTCTTACGTGTAGTTTATAGAACCCAAACAATCGAATTGGGTGAACAATTTGTATGAAATGCACTCAGTTTTTTGACTGGTCTCCATAAATATTTTCTACTCAAGTCGATTGTTTCAGATCTAGAAACTCCACATTAATTTTACCATGAATTAAATTCAATTCGTTGTTTTTTTTTAAATCTTATTCAAGGTAGATCAACACCAGGTAGTCGTAAGAGAATTCGCCATGGAGAATATACATTTGGGCTGTCAAAAAAGCTGATATATTAACACTGCTGACAGGTTAAATGTGTAAACATTTTCGTAAACAGCTGGGCTCTTGCGGCCACCTAGTATGAATTCGAACTGATCTTATTAATACCAATTTTAAATATTAATAATATTTTACGCTGATATTTTGTAAAAAACAATTTTTTTTAATTTAACCATAAATTCAAATTCAATTCCTGACACTCCAAAGATGTCACGAAAATGTAGAATTTGCGATCCGGAAGTAGTGCAGATGTGGATCATTTTTAATTAGTTTTACATATACTTATCATTTCAAGAAGTTCTCTTTTTCGATAACCAATCACCGAATTGGAAGCGATGTTAGGAAAAATTTATTTTTAGGTGTTCTATAATGATTTTACCTCAAGTCAAAAGGATGAAAAATTACCCATTTTCACAACTTGTTTCTTTTTATGCGAATTTGAACCCAAAACTGTGTTTTCATGTTAATTTAAGTAAACAAATATAAACTTTTAGAAAAATTGTAACAATTAAGCTATTAAGAATATTAGTTAATAAATGTCCTTTAAAAAATCGATTTTTTAAAAAGCATGGCGAGAATATCTTAAAATTATAAAGGATTACAAAATTTTTGTATGACTCAAATAAAAATTTACTTTCTACTAATTATCTGCATATTTTTAATATACATTCTTAGGAAGCAATGAAAATGCAGTTCCTTGAAAATTGCTTTCAATTTTTTATACTGGGTTAATTAAAATTTATTATTTGACATATTGTCATAATTTTATTTTAAATGAAGTTTATTTGCTGATAGTTAAGCATTGTATATATGCATTTCATTGGCGCTTCACCAAATCGTCCGTAGACTTTAACCACAACCTTGAACAGTTACAAACCTCTTATCATATGCACAGACTTTCAAAAACCATTTTAGAACTTATGTACAAATAATAATATTTCTGAAATTCACAAAATAATAAAATAAGCGGAAATTCATACAAATCCCAGCAAATAATCTATTCGATATGAATCTATTTAATTTTTTTACACCTCAAATTTTTGAGTATCTCTGCGAGATTTTGGCCATGTTTGGGCTCATCTCTACTTGTAGCTCATATGGACTATATGAAAATTGTAGCCTAGGATCCACACTATTCAAAAATTTAAGTCGCATTGTTCATTTGTATTTGTGAATTTTTTTACATAACTTTGAAAGTTGAACTTAAGTAAGTTTTTGACTATCTCAGAGATTTTGGCCATGTTTGGGCACGTCTTTAGTTGTAGCTCATATGGACCATGTTGTAGCATAGGACCCACACTATTCGAAAATATAAGTCGCATTGTTCAATTGTATTTGTGAATTTTTTTACAAAACTTTGAAAATTGAGCTTAAGTAAAGTTTTGACTATCTCTTAGAGATTTTGGCTATGTTTAGGCACATTTTTACTTTTAGCTCTTTTGGACCATATGAAAAATGTATCCTAGGATCCACACTATTCGAAAATATAAGTCGCATTGTTCAATTGTATTTGTGAATTTTTTTACAAAACTTTGAAAATTGTACTTGAAAAATTTACTTGTTAATAAACAATTAAAAAATTTTTTAAAAATAGATAAAATTATTTCTCAGGATTCCTATTACTATCGTGGAACATAGGATGGAATACCTTCAAAACGCGGTATGTCTCTGTCTGTCATCTATCTTAGTTTTTTCCAGAAATCGGAAAATCCTCCAGTGAAATAGTATTAAGTTGATAAAAAATTAAAATATTTTTTAAAAATATATAAAACTATTTCTCAGGATTCCTATTAATATTGTAGAATAACAGGATGGAATACCTTCAAAACGCGGTATGTCTCATCCTGTCATCTATATTAGTTTTTCCAAAAATCGGAAAATTCTCCAAAGAAATGGTACTAAGTTGATAAAAAAATTTAAACAAAAGGAGTGCAGTTGCCGAAAAATAATAAAAAACATATTTAGGAAACAGAAACATATTTGGAAAACGAAAACATATTTGAAAAGCGAAAACATATTTGGAAAGCGAAAACATATTGAGAACAAAAACATATTTGAAAAGCGAAAACATATTTGGAAGCGAAAACATTTTTAGTAATTAATATTTACTAAATATGCCCAAATATGTAATGACATATTGTATAAAAAAGTAAAAATAAATTGGGGCTTCTTTGTAATCTAGCGTTATTGCTTGTTGGCGTTACGTTACGAGAAGTGGACTTTTTCCCATATACATTTTTGTATCCTTTAATGTTAAAAAAAGTCTCCAATAACTTATCTTATTATGATTACTAATATCATTATAATTATGATCATTATTTGAAATTTAATTTTAGGCCTTGAACCACCACAACAATTATTCGTTCATTCTCACTGGACTGTTGACGGAGAAAAAATGTCAAAGAGCAAAAACAATGTGATCGATCCATTAGACGCTTCAGAACTTTATACCATGGAAGGTTTAAGATATTTTTTGTTGCGCGAAGGTGTTGCACACAGTGATGGCAGTAAGTACAAACTTAACATATTTTCATACTTGTTATTATAAATCAAATTTTTTAAAATCCCGATATAAAAATAATTTTCAAAAGTTGCGAAGTTACTGAAAAATATTTTCCGCCGCCAGATCTCAAGATCTTAGGAAGCTATTCTGAATATTTTTCGGTGATAATTTTATTATAGTTATCCAATGTGCAATTATAACAGGGTAATTCCATGTGAAATCAACTAAGAGTTATTAGGCATTGGTCAGATGTTTTCTTTCAGCTTTTAACAAACTTATCCCAAAGGTAAAAAATTAAAAACCGCAAATATGCAATTGCATGTTTTTTCCTGTGCGATGTATTTAGTTACAAATAAGATATTTGTATGTTTCAGAACTTTTTAAGAATTTTGGCATTGATTTGTTAGTGCATATTTTTCCATATTTTATCCTTTACAGCATGTTTTTGCATATTTCAGACTTAGCCGCATATTAGGGCATTTTTATGGTTTTTGTTGCATATTTGGCTCTTTTTCTGCATATTTTGGGTTTTTTTAATGCTGATACTTATACAAACAAAAATTCTCTTTATTCCGGTAAATCTTCCGGATTCTTTGAGCAGTACCAATTTTTTCGAGATTGTCCGCTTACATATTTACATATCATAAAAAAAACACAAAGAAAATAATCGCGTTTTGCAAATATTTAAGCTATTTATGCGATTTTTCTCATATATAGAAAAAGAGATGGAAAACGTGCGATGAAGTAGTAAAAATTTAAGCCCATAAATTATTTGAGAGATGAAAGCACAAGCTAGAATTGTTAAATCGACTCTCATGCCCATAACCGAACAGAATATATATATATACTTCTCGGTGTTAGAAATGAATACTATAAAAATTATAAACGAAATTATAACATTTGTATGCCCTTTTAAGAGTATATTTTTTCAAGTTTTTAGAACATATTTTTATATTTTTGGTCCATATTTAATGCGCATAAAACAAATTTTTTGGCCATATTTCCGGTTTCCATGGTTATGACCTATGGGCATTTTCAGCGAAAAGTAACGTAACGCTTGTATATCAGAACCATGTGGTTCGATTTATCTTTAAATTTTACTAAATGTAGATCTACTTACGACGTACATAAATTGTACAAAAAGAAAAAAATGCGGTTTCTTTGAAAAACAGCTCAATTGCTTGTTGGCGTTACGTCACAAAATAATACAGGAGTCACAATAGTGACAGGTAAAAAACATAGGAATCAGGTTTTTAAAATTGAATGTTAAAAAGAGACAAATGTACTGTATTTGTTATTATAAACGGTAGGAGGATAAACAAAACGATAAAACAAAAGTACAACAGTCGAAGTCGATTCGACCGACAACCGTAATAAGGCTGATTATGTGAAAATAAATATGTTGAACACTTCTGTTGAATTGAAAACATTTTTATAAAGCTCGTTTATATATAATTTCCTAAAAAGAACTACACAAACAATGTAAATATCATGATGGAAAATAATGCCACGTGCTATATGTCACGTGCGACAGTGATTAAAATTAAATTTAAAAAAAGTATAAATCAATTTTCGGTAAAATCAAAACCATTTTTAAGAGATATCAATGCACAACATTTTAAAATAAGTCACACTGAAATATTGCTTTAGCTTTCGCTGAAATCGGTATTTTAATCGTTGGCCACAAAAACCACTTCTGTTTTTGTCACGTGCGAATGCCTTGGTTTTTTGCAATTATCTTGAAAACGAAAAATTGCTCAAAATCAAACTTAGCACCAATTATAGGGCTTAATTAAATCTATAAGTTACGGTTATTGTCAAAATAAACATCCGTTTTATTTTGACTTTTTCATTTTAAATATGTACGACGATCATGTTCGACATCATGGAAATGTCCATATGTCATAACTTTTGAAATACAAATTTTTAAATTTTTTTCCTTTGGCATAAATTCTTTATAGACTGAAAAAAAAATCTGACGAAATTTCATCAAAATCTAAAGGGGTCGTGTCTAACTGTTAGTTGATTTGACATGGAATCACCCAAGTATTGTTTTTTTCAAAATATTTGTAGTAATGCAAAAATTGCTTCAATAAAACGCTTGATTTTGAAAAAAATATCGCAATGCTATTTCATAAAGCGGGGTTTTCGCTGTCCTGAAAGCGTGGTAAAAACACATAGGTGATTTTGTTAGAGCAACCGTGAAATAGTGAGACCAAAACTAAAAATATTTAAAATATTCTATGTTGCATACTGTTAAAATTGTGTATACTAAGTTTATTTAATTACAAAAAATTATATAATTAACTTGAACGAAAAATGTGAATACGATAAGAACAGTTGTATAAAAAGGGTTACAAGTACAAGGGCGCAAGTCCATAAAACTTACATCCAGAGCTAGTTTCTTAGTTTTTGGTTAAACTTAGTTTAACATGTGTTTAAATTAAACCAGAAACAAATTTAAACGTTCTTTAACCAGCAAATCTGTTTTTCAATAATGGATTAGGGCCTGTCAATTTTGCCAGCTCTGCCGTACTTTTTTCAATCAATATATGGCATTCTTGAATTTTTTTATTAGAAGTAAGGCAACACTCTAAATTTCAAGAAAAATCGCAATATTTCCTTTATTTGCAAACATCCGAAATGCAGTTTTCCACATTTTCCCGCATGGTAGTATTAAAAAAATGCATTTTTATTAAAATTTTTACATATTGATAGAATTTTTGTAAAAATTATTTAATTTTCTGTTCAAGTATCGAATTTTTAAATTTATTTTTTGACAATTCTAACTTGGGTTTAACTGAGCAATGTTGCTCGGTAAAACTTAGATTATTAACTGGATAATCTTCATTTGAAAAACAATATTTTAAGTTTAAGCTACAGTTAACTGACAAACGTAGTTTTTCTTTAAGTAAAAAACTGGCTCCCAGTGTTGTCAATTGAATATAAACACATATGTATAAAACAATCCCAGGGTGAGCAAATTGTAAGATGGAAAATATTTCCAACGGTTGCTATGGTTTCAAAAACCATAGAGCATAGATAAGGACCTCATTTCGAACATTATTTAAAAATATAAATAGAACGGGCGATCCTCAGCACATGCAAAAGTCAGATTTAAAAAATCGCGCGTTTTTCAGCACATGGCTGTATATGAAATGAAGGTGATATATTATTATATTTCAACTCACAGTGTGGTAAAAGTGGATTTGGCAAAAAGTGGCGTTTATTCCCTTCCTCCAAATATTGCTTTATATTTACTGGGAAACAAATACTTTTTGTTTTAAATTTTTTGCAAGATATTCCTACCAAGATTATATTTTGCTTTGTTGTATATTATTTCGATTATTCTATTCTTATAAAGCAGTTGCTGTTGTTGTGTAGGCGACCTTTGTGGCAAGTTGTCGAAATGAAAACTAAAAATTTGCATAAAATATTCTAACAAAACTTTTCCATTTTAAAGCTGGAAATAACATAAAAAAACTAAGTGTGGGACACTCTCAATTGTGAGAGACAATGTTGTGTTTTTTTAACAGAAACTCTTGTAGTGCTTAAAACAATTCTTGAGACAATTATTTGTGACAAGGACATTCTTAGATGAAGTTTAAAAATTAAAAGTTTACTATACTTGTTCCTTAACCATTTCTAGCTCAAGGTAGTTTGTTGTTTTGGTATTTTTTTAAGAAATTATGATGAACACTTTAATTAAAAATTGAAATAAGATTTTTCTGCAATAAATAAAAATTGTCACTCATTGTTAAATTTGATTTGAACACTTTCTTAAACTAAAAGTTGAATTGTAAAAGTAGGAAATTAAGCATAGTGTGCAAGTAGTATGTTGTTTTTTGTAATCGGTAGTACTTTTTAATGGGTTACCAAAAAATGTTTCAAATTAAAACTAATATGTACTTAATAATTAATAAAATATGTAAGCACATATTTATCTCATTATCTGAATGAAGTTATAAATTCGAGTTATGTATTAATGAAATAAGTACACTCAAAATACTCTGTATATAAAATTAACTGAAATTGCAATGTAAAATGAATTAAAACTCAGTTAAAAACCGGTCTACTTATTTTTCATTTAAGTTTAACAAAAAGTTTATTCAACTTCAAATGTCAAAAAGTTAACAGACTTAAAACCATAAAAAATTAATAATTCTTTATTTGTTTTTGGATCAATTTAACTGTCAAAAGAACTAATAGCAGCTTCCGTAAAAATAAAACAGGGTTTCTTGTTTCTGCTATTTTTACTGTTAAATAATCAACCCCAAGTTCCGTAAAAATAATTGATTTTTGCTTTATTTTTAAATGTTATGTCCAATTTTTAACTTGGATTTGCAAAGTCATTTATGTTTAAATTCGTTTTAAATACAAAATTCTGTTTTGCATTAAACACTTAAATCCAAATTAATTCACTAATCTTGGACATTTAAATTCGATTTAAGTTTTATAAATTACCATATGATTTTGACTCCTTGTTCTTCTTGTACAAACAAAAAATTTGTGGCCGCTGACAAATCAACTTTTGTTGGCGTGAAATTTGGGGTTTCTTTGTCTATATTTCGCTTTCTATCATTTTGTAAGCTGTTTTTATTCTTTTAAAACATTGCAACCCTTCATTATTATTATTTCCTAAATGCAGAAAAATCTATTTTTTGGAATTTTTCTTTCTTTATGTTGAACAGCTGCTTATTTGGGATATTTATGGGAAATTTATAATCACCCTTATTGCGAATGTCAACGTCGCCACAAGTGACGTCGACGGTGCAATAATGTCATTGCCGTTGTCAGTATTGCCGGATTTCGATAACAATTGACAGCTGCTTCGCATTTTAAAAGGCGATTTAAAGACAACATTGTGTTAAATTGGCTCTGTTTTTGTCGACACAATTTTTGGCAACGACTCGATAGAAAGTTTTAGCTGTCACGGTTATTTATTTGAAAAAGTATTTGAAATAGAAAAAAATTAAAATAACAACCAACAAACAGTTTGAGGAATTAATTCAGCGGCTTGAAAGTAAACCAAGCCTAGCAAAAGGATTTCATAGGAGCAGAACTCCTAATAATTTTAAGAAAGGATTGGAATACATTGCGACGGAATTAAATCTATTGGACCACTAATTAGACATAGCGATGGTTGACAAAATGTAAGCACCAGAAAATATATCGTCATATAAAATGCAAAAGCGGCGGCTTATCATATTTTTTAAAAATGTTTCAGGAAAGATAGATAACTTAATAAAAAGGAAACTATTGTGAACATAAAAATTATTTTTTTTCTGGGTAGTATCATTAATAAAGTCTGAATTAATGATACTATGTTGAAAAAACATAATCACAATAGTTTTTATTAATGTTTTTATCTTCTGAAAACTTTTAAAAATTGATGATAGGCACTTTTGCATTTTATATGACGATATGCATCTAGCAAACGCTCCACAATCTTTGAGGATGACGGAGACGCCCGTTAACTTCCACATATGCTATTCGAGTGGAAGAAGCCACTTCTAGAAACACGTTACGTATTTGCGAAACACATTACCAAAAGGATGTTTTTATGCAGAAAAGAAAATGATGGAAAATGAAGAAAAGAAAATGATGGAAAGATAACACCAAGGAGAAGAACTTTTCAAAAGAGAAGTCTTTATTTGTTTGCTTCATCATTAAAACTTTCACTTTAATACAACATTAAAAAATTTTAATAAACCAAGGCAATAAACAAATTGAATAAACGTCAAAATGATAGCGATGATATTTATTTCCTTCACATTATCGATAACAAGTCAACGTCAACACAATACTTTTAGTAAATATCGATTTAGCATTGAAGTGACAACGACGACATATCGAATTGACAGCGACGAATGTATTGTGTTGACGTCGATGTCGATATTCACAATAAGGGTGAATATTTTATGGTGCTACCATATTTTTGCCACAATTAAATACAAATAACTAAATACGACTGAAGAACGGAATTTGTATTTAATTACAATTTAAATTTATATGAAAATTAGCAAAATAAAAATATATAATTACTCAAGTCAAAAACTGGTGGTTAGAGGCTTAATATTTTGAATCTTTATTTATTATTTTATTACATTTATATTTTTACTCAAAACTTCTACTGGGAATCGAACAAAGCTCGTTCATGTTTGAAATCCAACGTACCAACCTATCAGCCAAAGCATAGTATATAAATTACCCGCACAAAGATAACATAAACTTACTCAATTTTATGCATTTAACATTACAAATTAAAAAAAACACACGCATGGTCTTGGCTGAAATTGGACATGGGACCTCTCGTTTAATAGTCTAACGTACTAGCCACTATACCACTGATTTTAAATGTGTATTTATATAATTTAAATTGCAATTTCAGTTAATTTTACCAACGGAAGATTTTGAGTATTTATGTGTTTGTGTTATTTCTTCTATTCATGTACTTTTTTGTACTTATACCATAAACAACAGACAATATTAAAAGCAACCGAAAAGCCTTATTAATGTGTAGGTACTTAGTTTTTTTTAATGAATGTTAGAATCAGTTAAAAATATGATTGCTTAGAATTTTAAATGTTTACTCTTTTAAAAACGACTGCACGGAATATATCTTGAACAAAATACATTCCGCTATTCTTGTAATATTGTAAGTGCATATATAATTTTTGTGAAAATTGCATCCGAGAATTGAATCACAACTAAACAGAAGCCACCTAACAAGTGGTGAGAGCAGAATAAATGTGAGCGCTCACGATAGAATGCATAGAAGCTTCCGAAAATAACGTTGTTCTGTTCTGCTGTGTATGTTGAAAATTAAATTAATGTTGATTTTTCTTTTGTTCCTTATAATTTCATTGTGAAGATGGAATAAATTTACCACAAAAATTTTGAATACGAAAGTTTTTTTCTTCATACATATTTTACAAATAAAATTTCTTTTTATTATATCTCATACCCATTTATTTAACGTAAAAATAGGAGCATATTGTCAGAGCAAAGAATCAATATATTTACACTTCAACACTCAAAGATTGTTGTCAAATGTGTTGAAAAATTTAGCAAAGAAATTGTTAAAAGAGATTTGCTGCATCAATAATCAACCAACTGGAAATAAGAAACAATTAAGTGCTGGCATTCGTCTGCATGTTAAGGACGAAAGACTTTAACTAATTAAAATAAAAGCTAGATGAAGAAGTGGATGAATAAGATTTGAACGAGAAAATAACCAAACAAATTAATATCAATTCAATAAAAAAAGGAGTGTAAAAGAATGTTAAGAAAAGAGAACATTTCTCAACACCATCTTTTTCAATTGAAAGTGGGTGTATTGAAGTTTCTAAATTCAATAGATAAATGGGTTTAGAACTTTGAATTTGAAAGGCTAAATAGTTCTAACGCACAAACAAAGAAAACTCTTAATATTAAATAGCAATTTTTATGTTAAGAAGTACTTTTGAACTTGAAAGCTCTGCATTAAATAAACAACGCCTCCTGCTACCGTAGATGACTTTTAACCTTTTTTTATTTGTTTGTTTTTGTGAATCGTTATAGGGTTTCTTTATGGAATTCAAAAATATTATGATTTGGTACAAATCGATAGGAATTCAGGAATAAAAGCTAAATAGTTTAAATTATTCTTGAGGGGTAAAAACGCCGAAAATATCGTTTTGATATAATTTGAAATTATTTGTTGATCAGTCGCAAATAAAGAAAATCGTGATAAGCTATAATTTCAACATTTAGCTACCGACCTTAATATTTGGTACTTAATTGCCGAGCTAAGGTCACGGCGACTCTATTTGATCTACACGCGCGGTATCACGGTGACATCACCTCGGCAATTAAAGGTCAGAAATTGATTGTCTATACCCACAATATTATGACACTAAGGGAATGTATTTTGTTCAAGAAGTATTCCGTGCAATCGTTTTTAAAAGAGTAAACATTTAATATTCTAAGCAGGCTTATTTTTAACTGATTCTAACATTCACTAAAAAAAACTAACTACTCATTAATACGGCTTTTAGGTTGCTTTTAATATTGTCTGTTGTTTATGGTATTAGTACCAAAAAAGTACATGCATAGAATACTCAAAATATTTTGTACGTAAAATTAACTGAAATTGCAATTGAAAATATATAAATAAAAAATCAGTAGTGTAGTGGTTAGTACGTTAGACTTTTAAACGAGAGGTCACATGTTCAATTTCAGCCAAGACCATGCATGTGTTTTTTAAATTTGTAATGTTAAATGCATAAAATTGAGCAAGTTTATGTTGTCTTTTTGCAGCTAAATTACATGCTATGCTTTGGCTGAGTAGTGGGTACGTTGGATTTCAAACCTGAACAAGCTTTGTTCGATTCCCAGTCGAAGTTTTAAGTAAAAATATAAATTTAATAAAATAATAATTAAAGATTCGAAATATTAAGCAGAAATTAAAAATAAAGCAAAAATCAATTATATTTACGGAACTTGGGGTTGATTATTTAACAGTAAAAATAGCAGAAACAAGGTAACCTCTTTCATTTTTACGGAAGCTGCTATTAGTTCTTTTGACAGTTAAATTGATCCAAGCAAATAAGGAATCATAAATTTTTTATGGTTTTAAGTCTGTTAACTGTTTAAAATTTAAAGTTGAATAAACTTTTTGTTAAACTTAAATGAAAAATAAGTAGACCGGTTTTTAATTGAGTTTTAATTCATTTTATGTTGCAACTTCAGTTAATTTTCAGTACAGAATATTTTGAGTGTATGTATATTATTATTTTTCTATACCTTTATACAATTAGAAATCCATTGGATAACAATAAAAGCATTTATAAGGCAAAATGAAAAATAAAATCTAAATTAAACCTTTAAGAAATTTATTGTTTGACATATTGTCATAATTTTATTTTAAATGAAATTTATTTGCTGATGGTTAAGCATTGTCTATATACATTTCATTGGTGCTTTACCAAATCGTCAGTAGACTTAAATCATACTTTTGAACAGTTACCTATGCTAAAAGCAACCGAAAAGTCTTCTTAATGTGTACTTAGTTTGTTTTATTGAATGCTAGAATCAGTTAAAAATAAGATTGCTTAGAATTTTAAGCGTTTACTCTTTTAAAAACGATTGCACAGAATACTCTTTGCACAAAATACATTCCGTTATTGTCATAACCCTGAAGAAAGGCAGGGCAAAGTGTCTGCAAGTCACCACTTTTGTCGACTAGTTTGGTGACTTTTTGGCACCGACCAACCAGACGCGACACGAACAGCAATCTATTGCCTACTCACTCTTGACAGACTGGCGTTCAAAAGAGAAATAAGAAAGTGTTGGTGTTCAATTTTGTTTTGTTTTTCGCATACATACGTAATATATGCAACACTTTTATTTGGATAAAATGAAACAAGAACATATAATTGTTGTCTCTTTCTCAAACGGCTGCCCTCAAAAAATGATTTCGGCAGTTTTTAACTGTCACAATTGTCGTGTCTGGTTGGTCGGTGTTTTTGGTGACGTTGTCAACGAATCGTCAACTTTTTATTTTAGCTTTAATGAGAAGAGAAGTTTTTAACAGCTACAAAACGATTTTTTATGGTCTCATTTTGATGCGTTGAAAATATATGCGGCGGAACGGAAAACTAAAAATTTTCATAAAGAATCTAATTTATTTTTCTTAGCTGGTAAAAAGTTTCATATGTGTTGACTAGAATAATTAAAATGCACTAGTGAATCTCTGGTACCGGTGTCTCCATATGGTCCCATAAGAACCACCTAGTCTATAGTAAGTCAACAGTTCCGATTTCAGTAGTGGAATCTCAATGACAAGCACATGTTAAATGCATTTAGTACAGAACATTGCCTGGGTACAATTAGTCAGTAGTACTGGTGACAAAGTCAATAGTGAATCAGTACATTTTTACTATCGACATTTCCTGCTGGGAATATTGTGAGTGTGTGTATATTATTCAAAGCTGCTCTCTAAAAAAAAATTCTTAATTCTTTTTTCATCATACTCTATGAAAATTCTAAAAATGCAATTATGTGTAAAATGCATGAAAAAATAATAAAATAAATGAATGAATGACTCGTTACACAAATAGCAGAGCTCACAGGGATACTGAAGATAAAGAAGATTTTTTTTTATCCAACTCCTTGTAGATTTTGTTAATGTTCATTTGATTTTATATTCTACATACGAAATGCAAATTTTATTGTGAATTTATTTATTTCTTCTTGTCTCTTGCATCCTTAGAGATATTTTTGACAAAGTACTGCAACAATATTTTGCGAACTTTTTAAATATTTTTTCTTCCATCTAGACTTTTTCCTTCCGTAGCAATTTGATAAATTTATACTAGTGAAGCAGCATACAAATAAATATTGTACTTTACAATATATACTATTGTTATTTGTTGAGTATATTTTATTTTAAAAATAATATAATTTTAAGGATTTTTGTTTAGTTCTTTTTTTAATTTTAATTAAGCAAAAAATATTTTTTGTTAGCATCAATTCAATTTGTTATTGATATTTTTAAATGTATGAGGGGCGGCTATTCATATATCGCTCCTTTGTTACAACGTAGTCATATCTCAAAAAACCAAAATTTTTAAGTTACTTAAAAAAAGTCTTCATTAAGACTTTCTTTATATTTTAACAAATTTTCAGAATACATCTTAATCTAAACCGAAGATATAACCAGTAAAACCTAACACCGCTCATATACTTGCTAACAATTTTAAAACTTTAAACGCGATTTGCCAAGTTTTAATTTTTCGACGCATACAGCAGAACATAGCAGCGCTACTTTCCGAAGCCGCTCACACTTCTCTCATCAGACCTCATATGTATTTTACTTATCACTACTTGTGACTTGGCTCTGTTGAATGTGATTTCAATTATTATATATACAAACTTTTCGTGAAAATTCAATACGAGAATTAAATCACTTAAGTTGATGTTAACTAACCTGTTTATCACAGCAATTCCCAGTGTTACCGTTCGATTGCTTTTCTTCATTCGCATTTTTTCCGATTTCTTTAGAGTTCATAATCTTTATTTCATGAACAAATAAGACATTTTTACCAAACAACGAAAGTTTATTTAAAGTAGCCCTACCGTTTGAGATATATAGTTGATGTGTAATCGATTTATCTCTTAACTAACTTCGGGTTCTCAGTTGAACTACTTTTAAACAAATTCTTGTGCCATAAACCTTTTTTGAAAAGTATAAACGACGAAACAATAAGTTTAAAAAATTTGCTCCCAACATTTTAAATGATATTTGAAGTCCTGATATATATATCGTAACCTGAAAAGCAAAACGACCTAACTAACGTTTTCATAATTTTACAGAAGAAGCAATATATATATTAATTTATGTAATTGGCCGGGTCTTATTTCTTCAATATTTTTTTTAATTATATCGCTATTTTTTTTGTTCGATAATGTCAGAGTTTTATAGTAATTATTAAAAAGCCGATTTGAATTTTTTGTTAGTTAGTGCTTTTTGCGTTTTATTTAACAATACGTAGGGCATAAAGTTCGATTTATGCAAATATGTATGCCAAAAATGTTTATGTATATTCTTATGTACAACTTAATGCAAACACATCGATGGTGTTACGTAAAAAGCACCAATATGCTATGTAAAATACAACACCATCGATATATAATTAAAATTTTATTGGTAGTAAAGTTATTGGAAAAAATTAATTTCGTTTTATTTTTAAGTCCCACCTTTTTAAGCAAATGTCCGTGTTTTTTCCTCTGCTGTGCTCTTTTTATAAATTAAGCGATAACAAACCTATATACACCACTAAACGCGACTTCAAAAGACATTTCATATGATATCCTAAAGTACATCAGCAATCGGCAAATGTAAAAAAATCAGATACAGATCGGCTCACAAACCTAATATATTTTGCAAAACGTCATAAAATAAAATTTGCAATTTAAGGACAAAAATCTGCAAATCTCACTATGTCAAATTTTCAGTAAAAAATAAACAAAATGCAGAGAAATCTGCAAATCTGGCCACAGTGCTACACAACTTAAGTAAATTAATGCCTCTACTTGACACCAGAGGGAATGCAACACTGCTCTACAAAAAACTGGCAATAGCAGAGTTGTAAATGAATTAAGCTTTTTATATCTCTCCCACTTCAGCACCTGTTCTCTCTACACTATCCCTTTATGATGAAACAGAACTAAGTCTGCAACTTCAGGCAAAAACGTTGCCAAATAAACAGGCCCAAAACTAAATCGACGGCAGTAGCTTCAAAATGCTCTCATATTATTGTTTATTTTCTTTTGTTCTTATAGTTCGTATGAAAAATTTATGAAATTTTATTAAAACACGGCAACATTGTTGAGAGAATGTGTGGCTAAAACTGAGAGCATGAGAAAAAACTTTCTCAAAATAAAATAGATTCAAAATAAAATAGATAAGGTAAAACATTAATTAATTAACTGGTAGGCATTAGTTAGTTCCCTGATTATATTACTTCTCTTAAAAAAAAGAGTGCACCCAAGAGTTACTTAAGTTTACTAGAAGAGGGAGTCACAAGGGAACTCCCTCTTCAAGTAAACAGATAATCTGAAAATGTATCTTGCCTTTGCTCGAGATCCCGTAAATATAAATTAAAATATGTATAACGAAATTTACTTTTAAACTTACTTTAATACAAATAAGAAATTCCTTTATCAATGTACCAACATTTTATTTTAAATTTCCAATTCGATGTTTAAACCTTCATTATTTGTGTAGGTGGGCTTGTGTATGTGTGGGAACATATCCCGGTTGGTCATGTCTTTCAGACATCTTGCAAGACCGATGCATGACAATGTTAAAGCGTCGATGACCTGTTGGTGACAGCTCAAACAGATCAGCGAGGACATTTTCGAACAAATGGCCGCTAAGTTCATACACGAAAACAAGAGCAACACTGTCACCCATCTTTTCATTAATGACAATGTAAATGACAACATCCTCAGAAATGTCCCCATTACATTTTTCCGTTTGTGTCTCTTTTACACGTGTTCTACAATAAGAATTTGAGAAATTTGTCGCTCTCTCTGAGCGACAAGAACTTTCAATAGATATTGTAACGGAACTTTTCATAAGCTCAATTTCGCACAATTTTAGCAAGCAGCAATGTATCAAAATGAGCAATGTAATCAAAATGAACTGGTGACAGACTGAGCGACAATGTAAACAAGAAGTTCATTTGCTGATATACGAAGAGTAGTGTTTTTTGTTGTACAAAATTTTAAATTGAACGTTGCAAGAATAGCTTGCGGACAATGCTACCAACTAGTTGCCATGCCCAGTTGAATAGCGTTTCTTTTACACTTTCTTTCAGTACGATTTCTGTTAGATTGCCTTAAAAGAAACTGTAATCGACAAATATCGTGCATGACACATTTCGAAATTTGCTTAAGTAGTCGCTGATGAAAATGTCCTCTACGATGAGTTGGCCAACAGGGTGTACTCATGTACTCATGTGTGGCAACGTGTACTGATGAGCAGTTCGTTCGTTTTGTTTAACAATCCTTCATTCTCAACATCCTTTTACAATCACATTCAATGATGGATGTAAATTGCAATCATAACACGCTCGATGCATATTTTGTGTTTATTTGCATTATTTCTTTTATATTTTATAGTTTAGTACTCGTACCATTATAGTTTTTCTATTTATTATTAATGTTTATAGTGTATAGATTTTTATAAATCTTTATTTGCAGCATAAAATGGATTTGAGCTGCATGTATGTATAAATAAATGGCTTTATTATTTATGAATGGCAATATTTACTTTTGTATTGATTCTTTATCTTGATAAATTATTTTAGAAATTTTGATCTTTTATGTTTTTTTCAATACATAATTAATTAGCATAATGTGCATAATTAATGCAGTTATATATCTTATATTAATTGAATTTTTAATGTGCTATTATTCCAAATTAATAAATATAAAATGTTAAATATTTTATGATAAATGCACAGAAATTCATTGAAGTAGATTTGAAGTATTTTTCGCAATTGTTTGCTTTAATAATACCGTATAATAGGCTGAGAAAACATTTTTAACAATCTAAAAATACATATTTTGTGTTAATCATGCAAAAAAGCCGAATACAAAATAGGTGTGACACTGCCCACTTTTCTGATTATAATACTATATTTTCACAGGAACTAATTGTATGTGCGAAGTTTCATAAGAATAGGTTTAGTAGAAGTAGTTGAAAAAAAAAATATATATATATATATATTTGCTTTGCATGGGCGTGGCCCTACTCACTTTTCTAATTACAGTATTGTATTGCAACGGGAACTTAATGTATGTACAAATTATCATAAGAATCAGTTAAATACAAGTAGTTGAAAAAAATATTTGCTTTACATGGGCGTTGCACTGGTCACTTTTCTTATTATAATATTGTATTGCCCCGGGAACTTAATGTATGTGCAAAGTTTCATAAGAATCGGCTAAATAGAAGTATCCGAAAAAATAATATTTGCTACGTTTTGGAGTGGCACTGCCCACTTTTCAGCCATAATGGTGTATTATCACGATAACTAAATGATTAATCGGTTTAGTAGAAATCGATGAAAAATAATATTTACTTTGTATGGGCGTGGCACTGGCCACTCTTTTAATTATAATGTAATGTTGATAAAAATATAACTTTACTTTGTATGGGCGTGACACTGCCCACTTTTCAACGGAACCCATCTGAAAGTACTTCCTTTCAAATACACCTAAAACAAAATTACATGACGAATTAATAACTTACTCCTTTTATTGAAGTCGTTTAATAAAAAATGGCTAAAAAATTTCATTTTTTTTTGCCACAAAAATAACTTTCATATGAATTGATATAATTCTTTGGTGCAGAATTTTATTTAATATTCCTTTATGTAATTTTTTCGATATTATGGATTCTTAAGTAATATTGACTTGATTTCAAATAGTTTCATTTATTTAAGTGTTAAAGTAACGAAGTATGTTCTTCAAAGTTTATTTTGTTTAAATAATGAAAAAAAAAAAAATAAATAAATAAAAATTTTCATCTGTACCCAGCAAAAATTTGGATGGAAAAAATGAGTTAAAATGCTAATAAGGAGGGAAACCGCAAATATGCAATTGCATGTTTTTTTTTCTGTGCGATGTATGTAGGAAAAAAAAATAATTATATGTTTCAGAACTTTTTAAGAATTTTTGCATCGATGTGTGCATATATTTGCATATTTTACCCTTTAGAGCATGGTTTTGCATATCTTACACTTAGTCGCATATATAGGGAATTTTTTCTATATTTTGTCACATATTTGGCTCTTTTCCTGCATATTTTGGTTTTTAATATGCGTATTTACAAAAAAAATCTGTTTTGCCATCAACAATTTCAAATTTTTCCACATTAAAAAAATGTTTCTTTTACGATTTTAAATTTATTCTAATGTTGTTTTCCCCCAAATTTCTTACAAATTTTCCTCATTCCACTGACTTATTCCCAGTTTATTCATAGCTTTAACAATTTTCAATTATGTAGTTTTGAGGATTTTTTGAGTAATTTCAAGTTTGTCGCGATTGTTGGATTATTTACACTACACTCTAAAACATTACTTCAAATTTACGATCATATATTGTCTAAATTTGTGTTGAAAATTTCTCCTTGTCTAAAATTACATCGATTTTGTAGTTATTTTATTAAAGAAAAAACCTTTCAAATTAAACATATTTAGTCCAAGGGGAAAAAATGTAACATAAAGTCTAATACGGCTATGGCTGAATGGTAGATACGTCAGACTATCAGTCAGGAGGTCGCGGTTCAAACTTGCATACAGCCAATCGCTTTTTTTAGTAAAAACATTTTGTTCAAAAATAATGCGTGTGTAATTTTAGGTCGATAATAATCTGTAAAGTGTTGCCGACTATTATCGACCTAATTTTCAACAAAAGTGGTTTAGAGTGTAGGGGGCATACAATATCGTCCAATAAAATAGTGTCCACGGACGTTGTTTCCACGTCGAAAAGGAAATAACCATACAAAAATGCAAATAAAGTTAATGCTAATAGTACTGCATAGTGAAAATTGACTGCATAGCCGGTCTTTGGACGAGATTAATTGTTTTCTTCTCTGGGTATGTCGAATAGTGGCTTCCCAGAGTTCAGATTTTGACTAGACAGAAAACCTTTACTCTGCGAAGCTACTATTCGACATTCGCATAGACATTATTTCCTTTTCGAATTGGAAATAATGTCGGTGGACGTTATCTATTTGCACATTACTGCATGCCACCAATATTTCTACATAATTCGTGGTATCAGAAATAAATATCATATAAATTATAAACGAAATAATAAAGTTTTAAGAGCATATTTCTATACATTTTGGTAGCATATATTTAAGTTTTTAGAGCATATTTAATACGCATAAAACAATTTTTTAGGGCATATTTACGGTTTCCCTGATAATAATCATAATCTTCACTACTTCTACTTTAGCATCTTAACCAATTACTTTAACATGGCGATGTCATTGGAAGCAAGTACTTACCACATTGCATTACAAATAACAAGTTATTAATTTCAATATTTAGAAGCTATTGAATACACAAAACACAATAAAAATTAAATGTCTCTGCTAAGCATTGAACTCATGCCTTTATGACTTATTTCGGTATTTTATTTTTATAATATAAACATTTTCTTCCTGATATTTGAGTTTTTTTTTTCTTCAAATTTTGCCCTAGCAGCTACATTTGTAGTCAGGATGTTTTCATTTAAAGCAAAAAGAATGCTAACCACGTACCTAATAAAACCTTGTTCATTGATTTTTAAGGTACCCTGTGCAAAGTCTTTTTACAGGCACCTAAACTAAAAGATTACAAAAAAAAAACGTGACCAAAAGACAAGCTAAAATTGTATTTCCTTTCATTCCAATTTTTTTTTAATATGAGTTCGGATTTATTAAAAATAATATAAAAATAGCTTTTTCAGCATAATTAATTTTATTTTGTAATATAAAAACCAAATTAAATCAAAAGTAGTGGTTACGTTTTTTTTTTGGGTAAATACATATATGCCAAGTGTAAACGTACCTTAAGACAATAAATAATTTTTTTTATTTATTATTAAGTAATTGAATCAACTACTGCAAAGTAATTCAGACAGTAAGTAGTTTGTGGTTGAAAGGTATATTGTTTGATAATGACAACACATTACCAAGCTTTTGCTGGGTAGTCCTGTCCTTTAAATTTTGACGCATTATTTCAAATATATTCTACAACTATTATTAGCAAAATACAATCAACAACATTATGCTGGCAAAATAAGCAACCAATAAAGCAAAGAAATGAGCAGCCAGGCAATCATGCAAAACGTTCTACATAAACATTTACTTATTTATTGATACAATTCGTTCATTTGGATAGATACTCAAAATCACATCCTTCGACACACTCACATGTATACATCTACATATTTAGTTATTCAATTTCTTAGCGTGCATTTACACGATGTGTATTTGCTATATAACATGTTACTTTTCCATTTAAAAAATTTATAAATTTCGTGTAATCTCTTTCAAATGTATTTTTCATGCGTACAATCCGTGTAACATTTTTTTTATAATAATCTATTTTCATATAACAATCTATTTTGATCTTTTGTAAGCATAAAATCATAAACATTGAAACAACATCTAGATAAGTATGTATGTACATGAATAGTAAAACTAACGTCTGACAAATACACGTGGTGTAAACACACATTTGGTACACCCAAAACAAAATATTGGTAAATCTAACCAATTTCATTGGTTAGATAGTTGTGGTATAATGGATAGTGTGCTAAACTATTAACCGGTAGGGTCGGGAATTCGATGCCTGCCAAGGATTAAAAAACAAACAAAAATTTGGTTTGTTTATAATTTTTCGTTCTTCAACTTATGTTCTCACAATTCGTCGCATGTCTATAAACCGTAGCCTTTATCATTTTAGACAAATCATCTTGTTAAATAGCGACAGCACAAATTGAACATAGACATGTGCTGACTTGCTTGATTTAAATACAATAACTTTTGTAAAATAAAAATTTTCGTTATTTGCTTAAATTGGTCATAAAAAATGGCGATTTTAACCACAACAATTGTTAAAAATTAAATTAGCGATTGTAAACATCAAAAATACTTTTAATTTTGAAACATGATTTTTCCCAAATTTATTTTTTATAATTCAGTAAAATGTAATTTTTTGGTCTTAAACTTAGGCCCTCACAATTCCTCGCATGTCTATAAACCGTTGCTTTTTTTATTATCTTAGACAAATCATCTTGTTAAACAGCGACATCACAAAGTAAACATAGACATGCAATGACTTACTTTAACAAATAAAAATTGCTTATTCATAGAAATTGCAACAGAAATTCGCATTAATAATACGTTAACATTTTAAATTGGCTAGATTGGTCAACATTATTATTTTGAGTGTCGACCATTATGTGAACATGTTGACCATTTAAGTGGAACTGTTTCTCTTGTCATGTACATATTTGAATGCGTTTAAGTTGCAATACGTAACAATCATATTGTTTTACTTAAAATAATTACCCTACAGTTTATGGAACGAATAGCCAACTAAGGGGCTGTTCACATGTTACGTAACGCTATTTTCTCCCCCTTCATAATGCTTCTTAACAAATTCCAAATTCCGGGCGTTACGCAATATATGAGCAATCCCTAATCAATTGAACAATGGGAAGAGGATCCATTTCTGAAAACTTCTAAATAAGATCTTACGGTGCACGTTCTTTGCTCATGTTGCACAGATTACAAAGTGGATCATCTATTTATTAGAGTTGTGTCGTTCCGGAACGACCCAGTTCCATGGACCGATCCAAACGTTCCTCGTTTCACAATTGCAAACCGTCTTGAGGAGTAATTAATTTGCTTTGACAAACGTTCAAGACCGTGTGTTACATTTCTTTCGTTCACTTTTGGTGTACACTTTTTTGTATAGAGAAAGATTCAATTATTTATGTTTATGGTAAATTTTATTATTTTCAAAAATTTATTGTTTGTAGGCTATTGTTTTTTTTTTTCAAATATTTTACGAAAAGAAAAGTTATTTTATTCTTATTATGTCAGAAAATTAAAATAATGAAAAATGTTTGTTGACGTTTTTAGGAGCGACACAGACATTTTCTCGTTCTTCGTTCACTGTTCAAACAAAAAAACCGGAACGATGAACGAAAGGAACGACCCAGTTTTTTTAGTCTTTCGGATCAAACTAAACAATGAGTGAGAACAAACATTTCAGCAGACCTATAGCTCTGATCTATTCAGCTTTCTCTCTTTGCTTTGGATTCATATTAATGTCAGTTAAAACACTAGAGTTGAGATCGTGACTAATTTTTTAATTACAATCATTCACGCCCAAACATGACTTTTTCGCTTGCGCTCATGCACGTGAGTGTATACAAGAAACTATTTACAATTGCTAAAACTCAATCTAACGAAAAAATTTATGGAATTTACTACAAGATTTCTTTATTTTTAATACACTTTTATTAGATTTAGGATGTAATGAAATATTGGAACGTAATTTTCTCAGATTTGAATATAAATTAGGTTCCCTTGTCTATACAATTTCGTGATTTGCAAAGTGGACAGTGTCACACCCATGCAAACTAAATATTCTCTTTCATTTCCTTAGCCAGTTCTTATGAAACCCTGCATAAGCGTTAACTTCTTCTGACAATAAAATTGAATGATAAAAAAGTGGGCAGAGCCACGCCCATACAAAATAAGTATTCTTATTCATCTACTTCTACTCAATCGATTTTTAGGAAATTTTGCTCCTCCGGCAATACAATTGTATGACTACAAAAGTGTATTTTTTTGTTTTTTTAACTATATATCTGTGGCAAAATGGAATAAGTGCTTAAGTCGACTTAAGTAAAATAGTTTTTATATATTTATTTTATTTTTCAATAAAATAGTTTTTCCGAAAGTTTTTACGCTACTGTTAAGAGGTTTATAGGCTTTTATGATTTATTTCTACGACTGTAACAACTTTCAACTGAATGATTTACTATTTAAGGAATAAAATAGTGTTAAAGCAAACATTTCTTAAGTCGACTTAAGAACTTATTCCATATTGCCACTGATATTATAACTACGCAGCAAAGCCGCAAGTGCTGTTTTTTGCTCTAGAGCTTTGCTGGATGTTCTTAAATCCGACAAGAGATGCGGAAGAATAGAGGAGAAGAAAACGAAAAAAAAGGTCACAATATTATTTAGAAAGGACTAACGTACATCGCATGGTTTTCCAAAAGATTAAAAAACCCAGATCTGCATGACAGCGACAAATTTCAATTGGCCTTTATAGGGAATTTTGTCATGATTAAGATTCTATGAAAACATATGATCATTTCGATATTTTATTTTGAAATATATAGAGAAATAGCAAAAAAGTTCATATTTAACCTAAAAATAAAAAACTACATATTACAGCTAATTGTGACGTGGTGTAAAAACTCGAATGATGCAGTTTCATGCTGATTAGTGTGGTCAATCATAAGGCACGTTGAAAAGTGAGTTTATTTTCCAGTGTTCCGTAGTGCAATCACTTCCTGAGAAGTCGAAAGTACAAATTTATTGATACTTTGGAAGTAGAAAAAAAAGTAGTTTCGCAAAAATTACATCCAATTTTTTTCACTGGGTAATAAAGCGTTAAAACGTAAAAACGTTTTCAAGAACATAATGCCACTAACGCACCATTCTTACAATGTTCCACTAGATTTTAAGAAATTTCAAGTCACTTTTCAGAACTTTCCAATCACGCAAAAATCTACTCAATGCACTCTCGCTCACTTCGGTTTTTTTTTTATATTTACGTTAATGAACGCTCACGTGATCGAAGTGAAAAGTTACTCCTGATCATGTGTAATCACGCATGATCACTTCACATCTGTATTCCAACATAGGCCTGCCGTTATTGGAAACCGTATTAAAAACATATAACCATTTCGTTTTTGCTTAAGAATATACAAGGTGTTGTAAATAAGCGAAAATTGAGTAAGCTTTCACCGCACTAGATTAGTTGTGAATAGCAAAGTGTTAGGCCCACCACCTACGGAAGAATTGGGGCCGCCCGTATGAAAAAAAAGAAAAGCCAACTAAACTAGCGGGTAGTTATGCAGTATACGATATCGTCGTAAATTAAAATTTGAAAAATCATTTAAGTGCATATTTCAAATTTTATTATTCAAAATGCATTTTGTCTTTAACAGCAAAACAATATGACTATGCCGAATTTGGTATGCTTAATGTCTAGATTCTAAACTTTACACTCATATTATTGTTGTTACTAAACTCGTAATTGGTTTGAATTCGTTATTTTGTTTACCAATAGAACATTTACTCAATATACCAGTAAAACTTTCAACAAAACTCTTTCAATGAGTTTCATTTGATTGCTTTCAAATATATGGATGTTTTTGTTTATATGTTTTTATTTTTGATTGGCTGGAATGGTTTCGATTGAATAATTAAATTGAGAACGTTTTCGTTTATGGTTTAATTAAGTTTTAGAAATATTTGTTGAATTTTTAATGTATGTAATATCAAGCAAATACGTTTTATTTTAGAGCATGATGCATGCATTAGCATTAAAGTTATCAATATGGATACAGAGAAAATAAATACATTAAATTGATTGCTAAAAATATTCTACGGTGAAATCAATTTTATAATAGATTGATAAAAATATTGGGGTTTTTTGGCATTTTTAAGTAAAATGCTATTAACAATGTTTTGTAATTTAAGGACAGTGCGTTTGATTACAGTGCGTTCGATTACAGTAATATGCAAAAGACAGAGCAATAAAGTTGAAATCGTTTTTTTAAGAAATAAAAAATTAGTCAAAGCAGGAAAATTTCCTTATTTCAATACATATTGTGTCAGAGGCAATGGTGACGTATAATTAATATGAGGCTGAAACTCAATATCAATCATACGCTCCGATGTTTAAACTGAAAATGAATGTTTATTAAGTTAATTGACATGAATTCAAATAATATTGGTTCTTGATATTAAATAAAACTTTAAAATATTCAAAATTCAACAGGAATTTATCGATAGCATAATTTTTTCATACAAAATCGATCTATTTCCAAAAAGGTCTTAAAAATTATTTATCAATAAGCTCATATTCTTTGTACAGATATTTGTTTTTTCCATGTGCTTAGGTGCCTGTATAAAACTTATCGATAACTTAAAATTTTCTATAGAAAATTTATCGATAACATTTAAATTTAAAGTCTTATAGATAACTGATTAATTATCTTAAAGCTTTTATAGATTACTAGGATCCCGCCCGGTGTTCGAAATTCGACCACTGGATCCGTAACCGGGTTTTTGAGGCAAAAAAGTATATTGCGCATATCTACAGCAAAATACCTTGTAAGCGGTTTTGTAACCGGGTTTTTGAGGCAAAAATATATATTGGGCATATCTACAGCAAAATACATTTTAAACCATATATCGTCGGCTTAATATGTAAACCTGCTAAATCCACTTTTTAAGTAAATTTAGATTTTGATGCCGTGCGGTAGAGAAAGATATGCCTCGTCGACCAGCAAGTAGTTTTTCTTCAATTTGAGTCTTGAAGTGTGTAAAAAGGTTTCATAAGAAAAAGTGCTAAATCCACTCATAGAAAAATTTTTGTAAGAAAAACTGCTAAATCCAGTGCATTATTAGTTCAGTGTTTATTACTAACTCGAACTTAGCTGTTTTTTTTTTCGATTTTTATTTTTGTAGATTGTAGTCATAGATGAAGAATACCATAAAAAAAGCCAACTATATATTTGGTTTTCCACTCAAGCTGCAAATATGAAATATAATAAGTTTTTTGTCTCTCCTGTAAAATGTGCTGAAAGGGAGATAGCAGGTTTGCATATTAAGCCGATGATATGCTTCATCAATATTGGTGAAAAATAAGACACTTAAAAGTGTACGACAAAAATATTGGGTGGCCTATTTATATATAAGATTTACTGATAACCTAATTTTTTAAAAAACTAATCAACAACTTCATATTCTCTATAAAGTTTTCCATCACTCTAGTTTTCTTTAGAAAACTAATGGAGAAAACTAAATTTTCTATACAAAATTTATCGACATCATTAAACTTTTTATAGAAGGAAAAAGTTTATTGATAAACTTTATTTAATCGATAACAATAAATATATCTAAAGATTACTTTAAAGTTTTTAGAGTATTTATCGACAATTTTAAATTTTTCTAGAAATTTTATCAGTAACCTTGTACATATTTTCTATAGAAGCTTTTTCTATCACTTATTTTGTTTATGGAAAACTTATTTAAAACTTTAAATTTTCTATAGAAAGTTTATCGATAACATTAAATTTCTATAAAAAATTCATTGATAATTTAAAATTCTCTTGCAATCTTTTATCGATAATATTATTTTATCGATAACAGTAAATTCTTGTACAGAATTTATCATTGAAAATTTCGATGATATTTCACGCTGTTAAGACAGATATCAAAAAGCTTAAAATAGTTGAACATTATAAGGAAAAAAACTGTTAGTGAAGTTCCGAACCTTTACAAAAAGTTCATTAATAGGTACAACTCGAAGCGAGGTGGCGACAAATCTGTTGATTGGGATTACTAATGTAATTAGGATTTTCGCTAGGGTGTTGTTGCTGCCGTCGTTGGCAGTGTAGATAAAAGGGCTCTGATGAGAAGAATGTGGTGGTCTTGAAACATCTGAACTCAGTTCAACCTTCCATTTCACATTGTGAAACCCTTAATAATACATACAGATGTACATATATAAGAAAGTATGTAATATTTTAAGATAACAATTTATATTCTCGCATATTATAACTTTTATTCACCATCAAACTCATATATCTTGACCTTATAAATTTATTTAAAAAATACAATTCATCATTAAAATTTGTTTAATATACTTTTACCTAAAAATAATTTAGTTTAACATTTTTATTTGTGTGTATTCTTCTTTTTTTTAATAAAAAATGTATTCATAATACTTGTGCTACATTTCATTACGGGTTTATTTAGATTCTATTTTCCGTTTTATTTTTTCTATGCACTTTCATTATGCATAAAATTTTTTTGTAATCCTTATAAAAATATATTATTCATATAATAATGTTTATCCTGTACAAAATGACCATTTTAATATTTAAGTTCAGAGTAACTTTATAGCACATTTCGAAATTATTACGAATGTGAAGCAAAGCTTTTGGATAAAACTTTTATCTTAAGAAAGCGACGTTTTTCTGCGGGTAATGGATGTCCAAAGACGGCTACGCAAACTTAAGGTTATTTGTCTTGCATACTGGCTTATACATTTTCTCAACGCTTTTAATTTTATTATTAAACATTTGGGCAATTAATTGATCTTTTAAAATTTGAACCATATTTAAAACTTTGTCCAACTGATTTGGAGAATTTTTGGGCTGATTCATGCATATATGTCTTATTGGGAAATTCTTCATAAAAAGGTGCTCAAGTATTGGCGTTCGTTACTGCCCGCCAATAAACGCACCGAAATAAAATTATTTTAAGAACATATTCTGATTGAAAATTAATTACTATAGGAGTGAGCATTGATCACATAAAGCTGCAAAAGTGCTATTTTACCTTGATCAGCTTTATCAATTTAACTTTATAAGAAAGGAACTATCCTAAACTTGCCATTTCTTAATTTAATTTCTTACTTTGATCATATATAATTTGTGTGCTCGGCTCAAAACACAGTAAGGGAAACATTTTTCGAATCTAGTGCACATGATTCGATGTAAATTTTATCTAAATTTAATTTTTTCATACAATAGCTTCCTAATCTCTACATTGAAATGTACCATGTAGTTCTTCTACAAAAAATATAAATGTCTTGAAATCGTGTAGCCGTGCTGTGTTTGTTCGGTTTTTTCGAAGGTCCTCGTGATCCACTTAACAGAAATTTGACAATTTTCTTGCAAAGTTGTTTATGTTGGTTTCCTGTGAAATTTTGATTGTGTGCAAGAAGCGAATAAATTAGCCATTCAACACTTAAAAGGAAACAAAGTTTTTCCTCCTCATACTTTTATTAGAGCTTATTATGCTCTGCATTTTATGCATTCCAAATATTTGCGTGGGAAATTTTTATTTTGATAAAAGCAAAAAAAGTTTTTTTTTGCATAATTAAAGAAAATGGCGGAAGTAAATTATGCATGGAATAATAACTGATAGTGTAGAATATAGTTTGCTTGATGTAAATATTCAGCCCGATTTCTATATATTAGGCTGGTTCGAATAAAAAGTGTCTGAAATTGGTTAACAATAACTTTGGATTGAAAAGCCAACAATGTTTGAAATATAATAAAAAATAGCTAAGGGTTTGACAAATAAAGAGAATTAAATAAACGTATATTCATAAAAAGGATTTAAGTTTTCATAAAACTAAAAGCTCATTTTTAGAGCCTGAAAAATGTACGTAAAAACTAAAAGTGTACACAAAAATTTGTACTTGCCTACTGAACATTCACCAAGAATTAAATAATACATATTCAAGTATTTATTTTCTTCTCTTATTTGTACATATTTCAAACATAAACAAAACCGATTAGTATGATACTTACAACAGGCAAGGTGATACACTCTAAAACATTACTTCAAATTTAGGATCATATATTGTCTAAATTTGTGTTGAAAATTTCTTCTTTATTAAAGAAAAAACCTTTCAAATTAAACATACTCGTATTTAGTCCAAGTGGAAAAAATTTAACATAAAGAATAATACGGCTATGGCTGAATGGTAGATACGTCAGACTATCAGTCAGGAGGTCGCGGTTCAAACCTGCACACAGCCACACGCTTTTTTTAGTAAAAACATTTTGTTCAAAAATAATGCGTGTGTAATTCTAGGTCGATAATAATCGGTAAAGTGTTGCCGACTATTATCGACCTAATTTTCAACAAAACTGTTTTAGAGTGTAGGTAGCCGATATGTCAAACTTTATTATGTTTTACCAACATATTTTTTTTTTACCAAAAAAGTAGTTTGTCACACCTTATTGATGTGCCTTCAACAGAAACAAATATAATGTGGTATGTGATGGAAATCGTTCGATTTGAAATTGGCGACGATTTCAAAAACAAATTCTGCTGAAAGATGATTTATTTACCCGTTTTAATGTTTTCAAGGGTTATAATATTTTATTCGAATATTGTTTTCGACACAAAGCAATAAAAAATGTAAATAAGTCATCTTTCTGGAGAATTGGTTCTTGAAATCGGCGGCGATTTGAATCAATCGATTTCCATCACATACCGGAATAGTTCTTGCAAAAAAAAAACCAACTACAAATTAAGCTTGACACTATACACTATCCACTTTTTAACCAACTACAAAAAATGTTCTCTCAAAATCACCATTTATAAACCGATTTCGAAATTTTTTCTTTATCTAAAAGGATGCACTTCTAGATTGGTCCCGTTGAAAAGTGGGCGGCGGCACGCCCATACGAAGTAAATAGACATGCCTTTTCATATACTTCTACTCAACCGAATCCTATGACACTTTGCACAGATGATTGGAAAACTGGGCTGTGCCACGCTCGTGCTAAGTAAATATTCTTTATCAACAACTTCTACTAAACCGATTCGTATGAAACTTTGCATATATATTGAGTTACGAGTATTGTTACAATACATCATTATGGTTAGAAAAGTGGGAAGTGCTACCCCCATGAAATGTATTCATTTAAAATACTTCTACTTAACCGATTCTTATTATACTTCGTACACAATTTGTTCTCGTGAAAGTACTAATCATGATAAAAACTATGTGCAGTACCACTCCTATTTTGTAGTCGGGTTTTTTGCAAGAATTATCTAATTGCAACTCTGTATTTTCCCGGAAACTTAATGTGTTTCTTAAGACTCGGCTAAGTAGAAATGGTTAAACAAAAATATTGACTTCATTTGGGTGTGGTACTGCTCACTTTTCTGATCATAATGTTTTGTGTGCGAAGTTTAATAAGAATCGGTTTGTTAGAAGTGGTTGAAAAATAATATTTACTTGCATGGGCGTGGCACTGCCCACATTTTTAATCATAATGTTGTATTGCGCCGGGAACTTAATGTTTGTGCAAAGTTTCATAAGAATCGACTTAGTAGAAGTTTTTGAAAAATAATATTTAATTTCCATGGGCGCGGTACTGCCCAATTTTTTATCATAATGTTGTATTGTCACGATAACTAAATGTGTGTGCAAAGTTTTATAAGAAGCGGTTTAGTAAAAGTTGTTGAAAAAGAATATTTTTAATTTAAGTGGGCTTATGCAGCCCACTTTTCAACGGAATGAAAGTAAATCTTTTTAAATAAAAAAAATTAGATTTTGTTGCATAGTGTAATCAGTATGTACTACTTTCATTGTCTTCTTCGCGCAGATTCATCTGATAAACTCCATTCACAGAAGAACTTATCACCAAAAACTTTTCAAACAAAAGTTTGTCAAAAGTAAAATTTTAATTTTCAGTAAATGTTCTTTACTGAATCAGTGAATTTTTTGTTTGACTTTTACTTTGGACGCAAACACCAAAAACAACAACAAAAAACCCCGTTTTCTATATCGTAACAAATAACGCCGACGACGACACACACATAAATAACAACAACAACAATGATAACAAAAGAAATGCGATTGTACCAAGTTTGTTTATTGAAGATTATTGAGTGTATCAATTCGTTAATGTTGTTGCGTTAACTCTCATTAATTTTTTTAGAGTCTTTAGATCAGAGGCAGAAAACTAAAAGAAAACTAAAATAAATTAGAAAAAATTTTTTGTTTAAGTGTGTTGGTGTTTAATTTCATTGTTGATAGGTACACATGACTGTTGTGCACTTGCTGTTGTTTATTTTGATTGCTTGTGTTGTGTACATGTAAATTGTCAGCTGTGTACATGTAAAATTTACAAATAGCCGAAAAGTAGTCGGCTAATGTCGTGGCTCACGACATTAGCCTGCGCCTGCTTTACATAAACATTGAGAGTTGGATACATTTAACAAAGTGATATTTCATAAATGCTTAATGGATGATGATGATGACTCAGACCAAAAGTTGGTTTGATATATTAAAAAAATTCAGTAAATATATTTTTTATTGAGTAAACTATATTGTTTAGTATTTGTAAGCATTTTTAGACAAATTGTTTTATAAATTAAGACAAAACTATTGCTTGATATATTAGCGAAAATCTAGTAAATATATTTGTTTGATTCAATAAATTGTTTAGTTTTGAATTAGTAAATATTTTTAAGAAAATTGTTTTATTGATTTGCAATTTTTTTTGCTAAAAAAACCCGTTTTTTCAATGAAGCTGTTGAGATATTTTTTTCGGTATTTACAAATTTGTTTGTAGGTCCGTTTCTAGACAAAACATTTACTAATACATTGAATTTCTATACTGAAAATGAAATTTATTTCCTTTCTGTGTGCTGTTTCATTTCTGGTAAATATTGGTAAATTCATGTTGCATCAGCAACTGAATATGACCGAAGGAATCGAACAGGATCGCAACAGAAAATCTCAAATTATTTGTGTTCATATTCCATTCTGAGATTTTTCAAACATTTTCCAGTCGTCCTTTTCAACTTAATAATTTTTCTTAAGTTCTTATTACTGTCTTTCCTTCGTGTATGCTTAAACAATTCTGTGCGTTGCAACTACAATGTCAAAATTAAAATATCGTAACATTTCTTTGGTTATAAACTATCGAAGGAGCAATTTAAAACAAACTCTCACTTTTATTATTTTAAGTTTTAACAAAGAAAATCAGTGTTAAGTTCATGTACTTAGCACACACTTTCTAAGATGTGCAACAATCGTTAAAAGAAGAAAAGAAATGAAAAATAATTGCAAGTGTAAAAGAACTTCTTCATACAACACTTTCTTCCTTAAGTACAAAACTTTTGACATGTTTTTGCCTTCGTCGTTGTAATTGTTATTCCAACTGGTGCTATTCTTGTCTTGTCACTCATATCCTGTGAGAAAAATTTTCTTTGTTTGTCTTTTCTTCGTCAGTGTGAGTTTAAATGTAAACTTTTTTTCCCCTCTTAAGAATTTACTTTAGCTGAAGTTGTTTCGTTATTTCTTGAGTATGTGTGCATATTTCTTGGCATTAAATTGCAGTTAGTGATACAAGTGGATGGATGGATGGTTGCATTAAAAAACAGAAGAATAGGAAAAGTAAAGAGAAATATTAAAGTTCTTCTAGGGAATTTGTTAGAATTTAGTATGATTTTGATATTTTTTTCTGTCCTACGACAACAACTTGTTGGATTATTATTATGTTGGAATTGGCCAGGCCATGGAACTCGTTAATTTAAATATAAATCTTTTTAAAGTATTGTTAAGTAGTATGTGAAGAAATATGTTGAAAAACAATTTTTTATTGCTAATATGCGTAAAGTTGTTGTAAGAAGAAACATATTTTCCATTGGAAAATCTTATGGTGTATTTGTGTACAGTGAAGTTTTCAATGTTAGTGTGTATACACACACAAAAAGAAAACCCTTCTGTATTAAATCAATCCAAAGCAGTGTTAAAAGTACGGTAAGCACGGGTTTACTTAAATCAAGTACAAAAAGCATGATTCAAGTACGGCTTATTCAAGTGCTACATACTTAATTTCAGCCATTATTAGCCTTATTATTTATCACAGTGATAATATTTCTAAAGAAAATTTATCACAGTGATACTATTTCTAAAGAAAATTTATCACAGTGATAATATTTCTAAAGAAAATTTATCATGGTGATAATATATCTAAAGAAAATTTATCACAGTAATGTTTCTAAAGATTTTCTAAAAAAAATTATCACTGTGATAATTTTTCTAAAGAAAAGTTATCACAGTGATAATTTTTCTAAAAAAAAGTTATCACAGTGATAATTTTTCCAAAGAAAAGTTATCACAGTGATAATTTTTCTAAAGAAAAGTTATCACAGTGATAATTTTTCTAAAGAAAAGTTATCACAGTGATAATTTTTCTAAAGAAAAGTTATCACAGTGATAATTTTTCTAAAGAAAAGTTATCACAGTGATAATTTTTCTAAAGAAAAGTTATCACAGTGATAATTTGTCTAAAGAAAAGTTATCACAGTGATAATTTGTCTAACGAAAAGTTATCACAGTGATAATTTTTCTAAAGAAAAGTTATCACAGTGTTAATTTTTGTAAAGAAAAGTTATCACAGTGATAATTTTTCTAAAGAAAAGTTATCACAGTGATAATTTTTCTAAAGAAAACTCATCACGATAATTTATCACAATAAAAATTTTTCTAAAGAAAATTTATCACAATGAAAATTTTTCTAAAAAAAACTTACCAAAGTTATAAGTTTTCTAAAAAAAATTTGTCACGGTGATACTTTTCTACAGAAAAATTTATCACAATGAAAATTTTTCTAAAGAAAAGTTATCACAGTGATAATTTTTGTAAAGAAAATTTATCACAGTGATAGTTTTTCTAAAAAAACTTACCAAAGTGATAAGTTTTCTAAAAAAAATTTGTCACGGTGATACTTTTCTACAGAAAACTTATCATAGTAATAATTTTTCTGCAGAAATTTTATCATGATAATAATTTTTGTACAGAAAACTTATCACAGTTATAATTTTTCTAAAGAAAATTTAATACAGTAATAATTTTTCTAAATAAAATTTGCCACAGTGATACTTTTTCTAAAGACAATTTATCACAGTGATAATTTTTCTAAAGAAAATTTATCACAGTGATAATTTTTCTAAAGAAAACTGACCAAAGTGATAAGTTTTCTAAAGAAAACTTATCAGAGCTATAATATTTCTAAAGAAATCATATCACATTGATAATTTTTCTAAAGAAAACTTATCACAGTGATAATTTTTCTAAAGAAAACTTATCACAGTGATAATTTTTCTAAAGAAAACTTATCACAGTGATAATTTTTCTAAAGAAAACTTATCACAGCGATAATTTTTCTAAAGTAAACTTATTACAGTGATAACTTTTCTAAAGAAAACTTATCTCAGTGAGAATTTTTCTAAAGAAAACTTATTACAGTGATAATATTTCTAAAGAAAACTTACCAAACTGATAAGTTTTCTAAAGAAAACTCATCACAGTGATAATTTTTCTAAAGAAAACTCATCACAGTGATAATTTTTCTAAAGAAAACTTATCACAGCGATCATTTTTCTAAAGTAAACTTATTACAGTGATAATTTTTCTAACGAAAACTTATCTCAGTGATAATATTTTTAAAGATAATTTTTCTAAAGAAAACCTATCACAGTGATAATTTTTCTAAAGAAAACCTATCACAGTGATAATTTTTCTAAAGAAAACTTATCACAGTGATAATTTTTCTAAAGAAAACTTATCACAGTGACCATTTTTCTAAAGAAAATTTATCACAATGAAAATTTTTCTAAAGAAAAGTTATCACAGTGATAATTTTTGTAAAGAAAATTTATCACAATGAAAATTTTTCTAAAAAAAAATTACCAAAGTTATAAGTTTTCTAAAAAAAATTTGTCACGGTGATACTTTTCTACAGAAAAATTTATCACAATGAAAATTTTTCTAAAGAAAAGTTATCACAGTGATAATTTTTGTAAAGAAAATTTATCACAGTGATAGTTTTTCTAAAAAAACTTACCAAAGTGATAAGTTTTCTAAAAAAAATTTGTCACGGTGATACTTTTCTACAGAAAACTTATCATAGTAATAATTTTTCTGCAGAAATTTTATCATGATAATAATTTTTGTACAGAAAACTTATCACAGTGATAATTTTTCTAAAGAAAATTTAATACAGTAATAATTTTTCTAAATAAAATTTGCCACAGTGATACTTTTTCTAAAGACAATTTATCACAGTGATAATTTTTCTAAAGAAAATTTATCACAGTGATAATTTTTCTAAAGAAAACTTACCAAAGTGATAAGTTTTCTAAAGAAAACTTATCACAGCTATAATATTTCTAAAGAAATCATATCACATTGATAATTTTTCTAAAGAAAACTTATCACAGTGATAATTTTTCTAAAGAAAACTTATCACAGTGATAATTTTTCTAAAGAAAACTTATCACAGTGATAATTTTTTTAGAGAAAACTTATTAAAGTGAAAAATTATCACAGTGATAATTTTTCTAGAGTAAACTTTTCACAGTTATAATTTTTCTAAAGAAAATAACTCTTCTACAGAAAACTTATAACAGTGATAATTTTTCTACAACAAACCTATCACAGTGATAATTTTTCTGAACAAAATTTATCGCAGTAATAATCTTTCTAGGACTAGCAACCGGTTCGACTTCTGGAGTTTTGTATTCGAGGGACTTGTCACTTTAACATGGCGTTGCCATTGGAGGGGTCAATTGACATAGTTAAGATATCTAGTGATAGGTTCTAGATCTAATCTTAAGTAATACTAGTCAAATTACTGTACTTTAAACAAATAACTTTGGTTTTGAAAAAATGTGCTTGTATAGCCAGGGTATTTTGTTAACATGTATGTTCCAGTTAAGTGATGTGTTCTCTTTTCTCAGCTCATAATTTGGGAGTATATTGGATCACTCGCATTTTCACCACTCATAGGACAAGTACGTTGAAGACAATTGGTACAAAATTTTCCGCAGAGTAGTGAGTAGGATTATCAACTATTTAACCAAGCTATTTAATAAAATATAATGTGAGAGTTAAGTGAATCAGATGAATCAGCTGAATATACTCGTGTGTTTCTTAGCTTCATCAGCACAGTACTCCGATAGTTTACTTTCCGTAATTAAAAATGTTTCATCATCTTCGTACATAATGTTTTATATAGTTTGTTTCCACAAACGAAAATGTTTATAAATTCTTTTGTTCTTTGAAAAAATAAGTATAACAAGAAGAGATAAAAATTTGTTTTTAAAATAACACCTATATTCTTTTGTGTTTATTGCATTTAGACCACAACAATACTGTTGTTATGTACTTTTTTTTCTCTTTGTGATGTTGCACTTTGTACAGATATTTTGATTTGGAAATTTCTTCATCTTGTTTTTCTTTGTCGATTGTATTTTTTCGAATGTGTTAATAAAAGTTGTTTTGAGCATACATGATTTGAAAAGATAAAAACAATTGTAGATTCTTATGCAGCATTTTGAGCTGTGTTTGCAATAACCATTATTTACGCAGTTTCCATCGAATATTATGATAAAAACTCTGCAAAAATTAATGGCAAGCTCTGATTAAATCCCTAGAGACTTTAACAGTTTAAAAATATGCATTTAATAAGTAAAAACTGGGAGTGTATCGCTAGTTTTGTAGGTATGCACATTTTTACATCCTACTCGTCAGTAGATCAGAATTTATACAACTGAAATTTTATACCTTCCTACTTTTTTCTAAATTCTTTTTATCAAGAATTTGCTAAAAAATTTGCTGAAAGTGTCCGATTAAATTTTAAAGTACAAAAGGTATTACGGGATTAGGGCAAAATGTATTGAAAATTTCTCCATTTTACGAAGTAAAAAAAAAATATCAAATTCAGTGTGAACTGCATTATTATACATTTATACGACCAATACAATTTCTTGTGATAAAATGTTAATGAACATTTTTGCGTTTACTTTATGGTGTTACTGTACTTCAAAAGTCTCTCAGCAATACAGTTGCAAAATATTTTTGGGCAGCTATGTTCTAGAGAATTGTCGCACGAATTGTTTCAAATAAACACTAACACATTTAAAGTATGGTTTCCTTCTACATTTCTCACCCATTGTATGGAAGAGAGAGATTTATAATAAAACACGATTTGTTTTGTCTGTAGTTTAACGATGATACAATTGGATGAGGCAATAAGACAAAGAAATATGATTTTTGATGCTTTAAAAGAAGCGCTGTTTTATATCAAAAACAAGAGCTCCAAAGTGAGACATCGCGAACAAAAATCATGCATGTTCGAAGCACTTTTCGAAGCAGGAGGCACAACAACAACCAGCTTCTCTTGCTTACAAACCTGCTTCGGCCGAAGCAGTAGTTTTTGCTGGGTAATTATATACTACAAAACTAAAAAAAAAATATTTTACATTCTTTGCAATAGATTGAGACATTTGGAACTTTTCTATTCACTAGTCACAGACACATTCATGCAAAATGTTTACTGGGTATAGTGCTCGTAGTTAATTTGTTTTTATTTGTTACCAAGGCTTAAAGTATGTTTTTGATTGCAGAATTTCTCGGGGTACTTCGATATAAATGATTAACTTTGATGATTTAGCTAAAATGCTGAATGCTCAAATTGGTTAAAAGCATGTTACGGGCAAATATTTGTTACGTTGGATTTTTAGTTAGTTAAATTGGTTGTCAGGTTAAAAGCTAAAATTTTCTATTGAAAAATGAGTGAATCATCACAAAATGTTGGGAAAATTTGCAAAAATGTGTTACGTATTATTAGAATTAAATTTTCAAATTGCTAAGCTTTCAAAAGAGAATGAATATGAAATGGCAATGAATAACTGGAAAAGCAATCGACAAACGAATTTAAGTGTCCAGGAGAAAACAGACTGATTATTAACTATTTGTTACCTATAGATAAATTAAGGATTTGGGTTTTAAGAGCTATTGCATAAATATTTTGTAGTGAACGGTTTTTTTAAATAATGTTTAAAATGATTGAATGTTTTAGATTGAGAGGAAACAATGAGAACATAACAAAATTGTGAACATACAACATATATGATTCTCACTTTAAGTGTACATTTGGTGTTTTTTTTTTAGTAATAGAAATATGAGCAGGCTAGGATTCATATTGTAGTTTTCGCCTCATTCAATGGATCCTTAATTAAAATAATATTTTTCGATTTTTAACATTTTTGTATATTGACCGTTACATTTACTTTCGCGGTTGTTCCGGGAATGATTTTTGCGAAAAAAAAAATACACCACAAAAAATGAGTGTACGGTTTGAAAGCACTATAAATCAACTCTCTCAAAACAAAGAAAAATAATACTCACAGGGCGAAATTAAAAGTTATGACCACTTTCTTAATTTTAGCTGGGTTCACATGGAAAAATAAAAAGTTTTTATTTCAATACCATCTCATATTTAGGCAACCTGCTATTTGGCAATATATTTTCTTGCATTTCTAATATTTGGAATAATTATGGGGAAAATGTTGCCAAGTCATTTTGACCTCAGCACTTTCAACGGCCGAAAGTTTTGGATAGTAACTTGGCCTTATTTTCAGTTATGTTTTTATACGGATAGTATTTACATGAACTGTTAACTCTTTTTTAAGCATATTAAAATCAAAATGTTATAATAATTTTCTCACAAAAATCCGGTCGACTAGTTTTTTCAGAATCTTAAAAACCGTAACCGGTTTTTCTAAAATTGCAAATAGTTAAACTATTCGAATACCGGTTTCTGGAAAATGTCGAATAATCGATCACCCTAGTATAAATTAAGCAAAGTCATACTCTAGCACATATTGAACATTTACAATATTTGTGCAATTTGTACATACTCACAGATAATTTTTTTATTAAATTAATATACATATCGTCAGCGAAAATGCAAAATAACGTAACATCACTTTTCAGCGATTTATTATCACAAGCCAAAAGTGTTTTAAAGTGGAGAATTCGGAATTTTCTCAATTTAGACTTAAAATTCCCATTTTCATTTGAATTTTCTCAATTTCAAATTAAAAATCTAAATTTCATTTGGAATTTTCTCAAATTGAAATTTTCAATTTCCAAACGTCAGTTGCTTTTTATTTGAATTATGGATAAACATATTAATTGCATTTTATATAAAAATAGTTTGAGAAAACAACCACATACAAATTTTGCTGGCAACACTTGTCAAAAATAAATAAATTTAAAATAAAACGTTTTGTAAGGCATTGATATATCGATAGGTATGCGTAGGTATGCCAGAGTACAAACATGATGTGTATCGATGCAGAAAAGTATGAAATAAAGTGAGCAGGGGTATATGCAAGTATAACAATGAATGCGTATACACAGAAAAAACTAAATATCATTTTCTGCAAAGGAATTCAATGAAATAGTAAATATTTTGTCTATGAACGGACCTACAAACGAATTTGTAAATATAGGCAAAAATACCTCAACAATTTCATTGAAAAAAAACCTGTTTTTTTCAGTGAACAAATCGTTTAAATCTATACAGTAATTTGTCTAAAAATATTTACAAATTTTAGACAAAACAATTTACTAAATCAAACAAAAAAATTTACTGGATTTTCTGAAAAATATCAAACAATATTTCTGTCTGAATTTAATAAACAATTAGTCTAAAAATGCTAACAATTATTAAGCAAAATAATTTACTTAATCAAACAATAATACAAACAAAATTTTTGTCTGTGTCATCATCATCATCCATTAAACATTTATGAGATTTCACTTCGTTAAATGTGTTCAAGTCTGAATGTTTATCTAAATACTCTAAAAAAACGAATGAGAATTAATGCAACGACATTAACTAATCGATTCACTCAAAAATCTTTTGTAAACAAACTTGGTACAATTGCATTCCTCTTGCTATGATTGTTGTTGTTGTTATTTGTGTGTATGTCGTCATCGGGGTGGTTTTTTACGACACAGTTTTATTTTTCGTTTTGGTGTTTGCATTCTAAATAAAAGTCAAACAAACAATTCATAGATTATGGACAGAACACTTACTGAAAACTAAATTTATTTTTAGACAAACTTTTGTTTGAAAATTTTTTCGTGATAATTTTTTCTATGCAAGTATGCATAAGCATAAAAAATGCTATATGTGTGCTAGAGCACTCACATTTTTTTGTATTGATTGTCTTTCTCTGTTATGTTCGCTCAAAACTCCGTCATTTATAAACTGGTTTAGGAGTTTTTTCTTTATATAATTGGTCCCGTTGAAAAAAGGGCATGGTCACGCTCATATGAAGTAATTACACATGCCTTTTGAACTACTTCTGCTCAACCTATTCTAGTGAAGCTTTGCACACACATTAAACTTCTGTTTGAATAATACATCATTAATAAAAAAGTGGGCAGCGCCACGCCCATTTAAATTAAATATCATTTTTCAACAACTTATACTAAACCGATTCTTATGAAACTTTGCATAAACATTTACTTATGTTTACGATACTACATTATGGCTAGAAAAGTGGGCAGTGCCTTGCCCATGAAAAGTAATTATTCATTTTAACTACTTCTACTTAATCGATTCTTATGAAACCTTCACAAACACAATTACTTTTTGAGAAAGTACAACATTATTAACAAAATGTAGACACTGCCACGCCTATTTTGTAGATCAAATTTAAAATTTGTTTAACTGTTCTTAGTTATTTTATTATTATACTAAATTTTATATTCAAGTGATAAGAAAAAAGAGAACAAGAATTTCTGTAATCATAGTATAAAAGCTTCATACTGTTAAGCACACTGTGCACGATTGTCTTCAGGTTTTCTTTTTCAATTCGCACGTGATTGAGAGTATTGTTTGCTTTTATTCTCTGCTAGTGTCGCATGAAAACAAAACTATGGTTGAACATGTTTGTTTGAATTTGTACTCTTATATTTTTTTGCGAAAAGAACAAATACACATTCTCGTGTCGGAATGTCTATTTACTTTTTGCCTGCTTATTGTTGTTTGTCTACATAAATATATTCACTTTTTTTCTTAAAACTGAGAGAAAGGCACACATAAACATATTTTGGCAGACGCACAAAACCAACGAAGATATAATGGGTGATTTTATAAGAACTATCGGAAAGTAAAAAAAAAAAAAAAAACACATAAAATTCAGAAAAATGCATGAAATATTTATTTGGATCGATAGTTGGGTCGATATAATTTAATGTTTGAAGATTATTTCATGCAAATGTTGGCCGCGGCTGCGCCTCAAATGGTCCATCCGCTTAGTCCAATTTTGGCATACTCTTTCCAACATTTCGGCCGGTATCTCACGAATAATGTTGGCAATGTTGGCTTCCAGTGCGTCAATCGAAGCGGGCTTGTCGCTATAGACATTAGCCTTAACATAGCCCCACAAAAAATAGTCTAGAGGCGTTAAATCGCACGATCTGGGCGGCCAATTGACTGGTCCCAAGCGTGAAATAAACTGTTCACCGAACTCGCCTCTCAATGGGTCCATTGTTTCGCGTGCTGTGTGGCATGTGCCACCGTCTTGTTGAAACCACATGTCATGCAAGTCAAGCTCTTCCATTTTGGGCAGAAAAAAGTTTGTTATCATCGCACGGTAGCGCTCACCATTCACAGTAACGTTGTGATTCGCATCATCTTTGAAGAAATACGGCCCAATGATGCCGCCAGCCCATAATCCGCACCAAACGGTTGTTTTTTGTGGACGCATTGGTAGCTCTTGCAATGCTTCTGGCTGCTCTTCACTCCAAATACGGCAGTTTTGCTTGTTCACGTATCCATTCAACCAGAAATGAGCCTCGTCGCTGAACACAATTCTTCGATAAAAAAGTGGATCTTCATCTAACTTTTCAAGAGCCCATTCACCAAAAATTTGGCGTTGTGGTAGGTCGTTTGGCTTCAATTCTTGCACCAGCTGTATCTTATAAGGCTTCACACCCAAATCCTTCCGCAAAATTTTCCACGTAGTGGAGTAACAGAGGCCCAATTGCTGCGAACGGCGCCGAATCGATAATTCACGGTCATCACCAAGACTGGCCGATACGGCTGCGATATTTTCTTCAGTTCGCACTCTACGTAAACGTGTTGGTGGTTTAATGTCCAACAATGTAAATTTGGTGCGAAATTTTTTTACAATAGCCCGAATAGAAGCCTCAGTAGGTCGATTAAACTGACCATAAAATGGAAGAAGCGCGCGATGAACTTTCTTAACAGAGCACGCATTTTGGTAATAAAATTCAATAATTTGCAAGCGTTGTTCGTTTGTAAGACGATTCATGATTAAATTATAGACCAAACTGAAGATGTTTGACAGTGACACAAGATACAAAACGTGCGTGAGCTGTCAAAACTAGTGTTGCAAAAAAGATAATAGCAAAAAAATCACGTTACATGAGAAAAAAACCTTTATACATGAGAAAATAAGACTAATTTTAATAAAATCGACCGACAATGGTAAAAGTTGATGGTAATTTTAAATAATTATTCGTACGAAAATACGACCTACCTAATACATTCTTCGAAAATATAGCAACCCACAGTGCGGTAGAAGCAAATTTTTTTCAAAGCAAATCAGAAAATTTTAATCGGGTAATGTTCTTTATATCGTTTCTGCCCTTCCGCAGCTGTTAACTATTTTTAACGTCATAAAATTTATAGATGAATTATGTTTCAGAATTCTGTTAGCGTAACGCTCAATACATTTTCTTACGAAATCAATACTTTTTTCAGAATACATACTATATTTTGAATTTAAAACAATTTAGATGTATATTCTTCGATGAATTTTATCAAAAACTCCTTAACTATGCATTAAACATTTTCAATTAAATTATAAAAATATGGATAACACTCAATACATTTTTTTGGATTCACACCATGATATATTGATTAAATGTTTCGAAATATAATACTATTTATTTAACAAAGTTCACTAAACTTTAAAATATTTAGAAGTGCAAACCTACGCTGTTATTTTAGTGTATGTTGTTAATGCAATTTTAATAAATAAATTGAGTAATGAATTAAATTGAGTAATGAGATGCCCAAGTTTAGAGGCATATAAAATAGAAACTATGTATAAGAGTTATCGAAATAATTTTTCACCATCTTACGCGCACACAGGAGTAGAAGATATGTGTCGATTTTATTTAAATCGGAGAGGTGAAAAATCCAAACCCTTAGTTTTATGTCGAAAATTTTCGTTTTTACCTTACATAGCGTCTTCACGAGCCATTGATTTGTCTTGACAAAAGTCAAAGTCGATATGAAAAAATAGCACTAACATTTTTCTGATGTTTTTATGTATGAAGTTTGACAAATGTTAGAACAAAATTATGTCTCGTGAAGATGGGGTGTTACTAAGCCATACGACTGTAGACAAGAACAATTAAAAAAATAAATAAATTATAATTTCTCAAAAATTTGATGTGTGAAATAAGAGAAGCAAATGCAAATATTCTGAAACCGTTATAAATTTAATCTCGTTTTTGGAAAAATTCATACTTTCTTAATGTGGAAAAGCAAAAGCATGCAATACGGACATGTCAGAGTATAAACAGTATTTTCGTTGTTCGTTTTTAACACATAATAGACAGTCTTACACAAAAAAAAAAATATTGTGTACATTTATTTGTAATATATTAAAACATGCTAAAGTAGTTTTAATTTTCAAATTTTTGCGTTTTTTTTAATGAAATATTTTACTATATTTTCAACGGACACGAAAAAAGCATTTGAAATGGGAATCATCCTACATATCACATATGCACGTATGGTAGTTTACTAAACTATAATAATTTTTTTTTTCATATTTTCGTAGCGGTTTTAACTTTTAATGAATTTAATTTTATTCTTTGTAGATTATAGCAGCGTTAAAGCAATGCGTATACTAAATGCTGAACTTGCTGATACTCTGGGCAATCTTTTGTCTCGCGTCTGTGCTAAAGCTCTTAATCCGCGACAAATTTATCCTCGTGTCCACACAGCACAATTGCATGAGATCTTAAAAACTGAAAGTGCACGTCTTTTATGGGACTCTTTAGAACAATTAGATGGTAAGTGATCCACAAATCATATTATTTGGAAAGAATGCTTGTTTATGATAAAATGAAAATGAATGAAAGTGTGTGTATGCATGGGATTATTTTCTGGTTCATCTATATTCTGCACAAATTGTTGCAAATGTATTTTTTTTCATTTTCATATGTTGTATTTGTGCTAACGTATTCATTTTGAAGCTTTAAACATTTTTTAAAATTAATTGTTTCTAATGTTTTTTTGTCTTTATCTAATTATTTTTATTTTCTTTTTGTCTTTCTGTGTTGGGTATTATTATTTATTTAATAATAACAAACTTTGCATTCAAGACAAGGAGTGATATACACTCTAAAACATTACTTCAAATTTACGATCATTTATTGTATAAATGTATGTTGAAAATTTCTCCTTGTCTTAAATTACATCGATTTTATAGTTATTTTATAAAAAAAAACTTCGAATTAAACATATTGAGTCCAAGTGGAAAAAATTTAACATAAAGTATAATACAGCTATGGCTGAATGGTAGATACTTTAGACTATCAGTCAGGAGGTCGCGGCTCAAACCTGCACGCAGCCAATCGCTTTTTTAGTAAAAGCATTTTGATCAAAAATAATGTGTGTGTAATTTTAGGTCGAACGTAGTTTGTAAAGTGTTGCCTACTATTATCGACCTAATTTTCAACAAAAGTGTTCTAGAGTGTAAGTCGCCTTTTTCAATTGTATTTGTGATTTTTTTTACAAAACTTTGAAAATTGAACTTAAGTAAATTTTTGACGATCTTTGAGAGATTTTGGCCATGTTTGGGCACATCTTTACTTGTAGCTCATATGGACCATATGAAAATTGTAGCCTAGAATCCACACTATTCGAAAATATAAGTCGCATTGTTCAGTTGTATTTGTGAATTTTTTTACATAACTTTGAAAATTAAACTTGAGTAAATTTTTGACTATCTCTGAGAGATTTTGGCCATGTTTGGGCCCATCTTTACTTGTAGCTCATATGGACCATATGAAAATTGTAGCCTAGGATCCACACTATTCAATTGTATTTGTGAATTTTTTTTACAAAACTTTGAAAACTGTACTTAAGTTCAATTTTTAATATTTATCTTCACACACATCAAATTTTTATGGTTAAAATTACAAATTAAAATAATAAGAACGAAAATAGTTAAAATTATAAAAAATTACTTTATTTAAATCAAGCAAGTCATCACATGTCTATGTTTACTTTGTGCTGTAGTTATATATGTTACAAAATGACATTGCTGAAATGGTAAAGGTGTCCGGCTTATAAACATGCGGAAAATTGTGAGAACCCAAGTTCAAGACCAAAAAATGAAAACTTTTTTCAACAAACACACTGCTTAAGCCTTCACAGGCATCGAACCTGCGAGCTCCCGGTTAATAGCTTAGCATACTAACGAATAAACTACAATTCCTTTGGTTGATTTTACTGTATTTTATGGGATGGTGCAATTCTAACCAATGAAATTGGTTAGATTTACCAATATTTTATTTTGAGTGTTGGCTTACAAATAACAACTTAAAAATTTCAATATTTAGAAGCCATAGAATACACAAAAACACACATAATGAAAATTAAAAATCTTTGCTGAGCATTGACCTCGTGACATTTTATGATGCTGTTGTGTTTTATGTCAAGTGTTTTACTCACTGGGCAACTGCGCAACTATTTTGTAATGCTCTAAATTTTAGAGTCTAAAAACTTGTTTGTACGAACATATACACAATTAAAAAAATTAACTTTGCTTTACCAGGGATTGAACTGCTGCTGATCATCTAAATGACAAGCGAAGGCACTACTACTGTGCCACTCAGAGAATAAATGGCTTGTTTATTTACTAATAAGTAATTGATTTAACTACTGTAAAGTAATGCAGACGGCATGTAGCTTGTGTTGAAAAGTACGTTGTTTAGTAATTGTAACACATTACCAAGTTTTTGCTGGGTAATTTTTAAGTTTACTTTCTATATTTAGAAGAGTTAAAATTTTTCTGTTGCAACCAATTTATATAGTTTTTCTGCTCCTTTTTTACAATAGTTTTTGCCTTTGAATATGCTTTGCTTAAAATAATTGTATGTATGATATTACAAAATATGCTTTGGTGTTGTGTAAATAAAATAATCGTTGTATACACAATCTATTCTTTATTATTTGTGCTTTAGTGTGTAAAAGATTAAATTAAAATAGAATAATAATCTTAATAGAATATAACAATTTATAACAACTGCTGCATTATGCTTAAAGTCTTACAACAATTACTATTTCCACAACAACTATTATCACTACTCAGAAGCTGCTTAAACCACAATAAATATCCTTTCTGCCATAATTTTATAAACCACTTTTTACAACTACAAGAAAATTATTGTTTTTATTTTTATTTTTTTGTTTACTTTTTGTTGCATGCAACTAACCAACCAATATTGTTTTTTTAAACATCACTCGCCATAATTCATCCTTTTGCCATTATTCATCATTATCATGATAATCACAAACAGCTTTTATGCAACACAGCTTTGCTTCAAGTGGCATAGTGATGTTCGAGGCAATTGCAAAACAATTTCATTAACATTTTCTAGCTTCTGTTTTGTTCCTCTTTTCCTTAAAAAAAACAATGCAATCTCCTTTTATTTGAGTCCCTCACTGCTTGTATAACTAACAAATAATTAATGAAAATCCTTTGCATAACAACATCATCACACACAAATCACACTCACTTGCATGTAAGATGTTTGTTGCTCAAGTGTGTGAGAGAATGTGTAAGGAAGAGAGTGGAGACAAACTTAAAATGTTTTCTTATCTATTAATCTAACTTAAACAATTTAAATTTTTTTATATTACTTTTTCTTATGCGTGGCGCGGTCCTCCCTCCTGCCAACAATCACAACGTTTATCTTAAAACATTGTGGCCACTACAAATTAATGATGGTAATCGCTGCACTCCATTTTCTGCCCTTCTCTTCCTTCAACCATCTGCAATTTGCATGCAGTCAAGTGCTCTCAACATTATACTGATAGAAATTTTTATAAGGTCGCTGATTGTGTTATGTCAACATTACATGCTGCCAATAGTTTCTTCGAAGACTCATGTCCGTGGAAATTGAAATTGAAAACTATTGCTGGAGATGCAAAAAGAATAAAAATACCCATGCCTGAATGTGATCAAAATGCCTTAAGGCTAGAAACTATTATGGCCATGACAATGGATACTTTACGAATCTGTGGAATTGTATTACAGCCGCTTTTGCCGTTAATGTCCACCAAGCTTTTGGATAAATTGGGTGTGCCTTGGAGTCAGCGTTTGTGGAGAAATTTAAAGGATCATTTTGGTCTGGTGGCCAACAATATAATTGAGCCTCCCCTCGAAGGTTGTCTTTCACGTGGCGATGCAGTGCTTTTCAAACGAATCTATCCGCCAGAAGATGACGATAATCCAAAACTGCAAAAACTGAAACAGCAGTCGAAGAAAAGTCAAGCGAAAAAAGTGAATGTTAAGAAAGATGCAGCGGACAAGGAAGTAGCACAATAGCTGTAATCAGACAGTACGGTGCAAATAGATGACCATAATAATTTAACAACTGCTGTAACTGCTCCTGATGTAAATGATGTAAATGATGACAGTTGCGTGTTTAATAAGTTTGTATCGGGGAAACTTAAAAAAATCAGATGCTTGACATCGCTGTTAAACCCTGTTAGTTAAGACTTATTCACATTAGATTCTCTTAAAGGGCTCGTGGTAAATCCTAGCTTTTTATTTAACTTTATTTTATTTATTTAAGTTTGTTTTCTATATTTTCTTTAATCGTGCATTTTTTTATAATAAATTTACTATTGTACAGAATAGAAAATATAAATAAAAGTGTTGTGTGTTACGTTTAGATGCACGTAACGCTAAGAGAAATTAATTGTTTCAAACACAAATACGGTTTTATTTATTTAGCGTGCTGCAACAATACCAATTTATTGTATTGAAAGTTGCATAACATAAAACTAAATAAAGTTGTATAAAAAAGGAAAGAAGGTATAAATTGGAACATGAGAAGAAAGCAATATGTAACAAGGGTTAATTAAAAGTTTATTAGTGATGCACAGTGGAATAATTATGTACAAATAGGAAATAAACCTGTTGTTTGTAAACTAAAATGAATCTCTATTTCAGAGTGGTTTTCTATTCCAGAAAGGTTTTTAATGCTTTTCGTAATATAGACTTCATACTACCAGAGATGTGGCCAAGTTAAAAAAGTTATAAATCTCTTAACAAAGAAAAATAACAAAAAAGTTTCTTTAGATTTTCAACGGGACAAGAGCTCTAGCCCACTGGAAATTTGGCGTAGCCCTTTCCATTCCTTGTGCTCTATCACAAAAACGGTTTATCCCTCGAAATATTTTTGTATGGAATTTTTTTTAGGAAATTGTATTTTATAGAACTTTCATACTAAGGGCAAAAGTCGTAGCAAGACAAGAAGCGAGATATTCGCTTAAAAACCGATTGTATTGGTGCTTACGTTCAGCACCATTGTTAAAAAATCTCTTTTGCTGGTAGGGAAAGGGGAAGGCTGTTGATGGAACAATGGGCTACCAATTAGATATTATGAATTTTAATTGCTCCAACGAAACAATTACAATTTGCTTTAAAAAAAGGGGAAATGAAACAAATTAGTATTCAAGTCTTTTCATGTACAAATCAAAGGGGTTTATTGAATTCATAAATTAGATTAAGGATTCCCCATTTTGCCTGAGTAATTAAATGATACCAAAGTGTAAAAATTCCAAGCATTTCAATTGTAGATTTGAAGGGAATCGCTCCACGGTAAAATTATTTAACGTTTGAAGTTGAACGAAAAATAACTAAAAGGAAACCGAGGTTTGATGTATTGGCACTGGAAAAGCGAGTGTTGCTGTGAAGCAAGTTAAATAATTTTACGATATTGGATAGTATAACCAGAACTAGTATTCGTTACAATAATTATGATACAAATACAATAATTACTAAATTTAGCTTTTAGAATATTTAGTATCAGGGACCGAAAATAACAATTATTATCAAAATTTCAGTTCAAAAAGTCAGACAGAAATAATTTATCTACACGATATTTGAGTATAGCAATGTGATGGTCGTGAGCTAAGGATTCAAAATCTAAAAATACTTTTATTTTGTTACTTTTTTCCAAAAAGTAAAAATATAACTGTTATTTTTTGACTCAAACTTTTTTTGGTCAAAAATAAAAGTTAAAATTTGACCGATATTTTTTTGGTCAAAAATAAAAGTTAAAATTTGACTGATACGAGGCAGTGCCACATAACTGGATATCGTAGCACCATATTGATTTTAGAATGGAGTTGTATAGAAGAAGTTTACAATCTAGGCTTAGAGTAGAGTTCCTAAAAATGAGCCAATTGATTTGAGCTGATTTTAATTTCGTTTGGGCCACCTTTGCATTTATGTGGGACTTCCATATTAGACGACGATCAAGATGAACAGCGAGATATTTTACTTCAGTGTGTTGAGGTATAGTTTGGTTATTTATTTGTATAGGTGGGCAGGTTTCTCTGCACAATGTAAAAGTATTGTGTAGACATGTTTGTTCGTTAATTTTTATCTGCCATTTTTTAGACATTGTTTCAACTGGGGTATATAATCTTGCAGTTTGCGGGAAGCTTCTTGATGACTTTTGTGAACACTTAGAAAAGCTGTAACATCAGAGAATCTTGATATGTGTATGTTACTGCTTACCGGCAAGTCAGAGGCATATATCAGATATAATACAGGACCGAGGATGCTGTCTTGAGGAACTCCTGCTTCAATCGGTTGCGGAGGGCTTAGAAAATGACCATCTTTAACAACGAATTTTCCCTCAGTTAAGTAGCTTTCTAAAAGCTTAAGGGTGTTTTCGGGTAGGTTTTGCTTTAGTTTATGTATTAGACCTTCGTGCCATACTTTATCAAATGCCTGAGAAACATCGATGAAGAGCGCAGAACAATGTTTCTTTTCTTCGAAGGCTTTTCTAACCACGTTCACGAGTCTATGTGTTTGTACAATCGTGCTATGTTGTCTCCTAAAACCGAATTGGTGGTCTGGAATGCATCCAGTACGATTCAGTATGGGTGTCAGCTTACTCATAAGTAGCTTTTCAAATAGCTTTGACATGTTAGACAATAGCCTTATAGGCCTATAGGATTCCACCTTCGTATGATCTTTTCCTGGTTTAGGTATCATGGTAATCAGCGAAACCTTCCATTCTGCGGGATAGCACTTGAGGCGCAAAATACTGTTAAAAATAAATAGAATTATCCGTATCAAAATAAAAGTGTTGAATGTTGCTGTAGCTGGTTTTGTACTAACTTAGTTTGTACACCGATTTTTGTAACCTTTGACCTTTGGTATATGGTGGCGCGTCTATGAGATTATATAAGCTTTTGAGACAGCTTATACAAGACAGCTTATATAAGACAGACGTGTGTACAAAATTTCAGCTTCTTATGTCAAACTCCGAGACTAAACCTTTATTTCACTCGGCTATCATACCATTTCAGTGAAAAATATAATTTTTTTCTCTTGGTATAATCTGGGCTTGTGGACCATAAAAAAAAGCAGAACTTTTTTTGTACTACTCGAAGGATTTAAATTTCTTATATCATATATGATGAGTTTCGTTGCCCAGGTTAGGTTATGATATCTTCCACTCACTTCGGTCCGCAATTGAGCCATTTGTATTATTTGTAAAGAAAGGGAAGAAAAAAGGGAAAACAAGATTAAAGTGCAAGAGGTATGGAAGTGGTAGTTTTTTTTCGGTTATATTTATTTATTGTCTCTTCAATAAAAATGAACTAACAATAAGTAATCAACAATTTTAATTTTTAAGTTCAGCCAATGCCAGACAAAAATATTTGTTTCAGCGGTTGGTTCTTTGGTTGTTTATTTATGTCTCGTGCTTGGCTGAGAGCAAGAGTGTCCCTCCTTCTCTGCCGAGTGTGGCCTCTAAAGTTAATGATGTTTCGGGATAGAGTATTTGGGTGCAACTCAAGTTTTTTTATGTATCTTGTCACGTGCTTAGAAAACACTGTCTTAACTGGAAGTGGTAGTCTGTCTGGAAGTGGTAGTGAAGAAGAAAATAGAAGAAGAGGACAGGCTCTAGCTACCACATGCAAAAATAAAAAATATAGATGACTTAGGGTTGGAGCCATCCACTGCTCTTGGTGAATGAGCTGATTGTCTTGAGATTCGTCGTCGTCAACTCTGATGGACTGACGAAGTATTGCTTGCCAAGGCGCAAGGCATCAAAGGATGATGATATGATTATATCTTCCAGATGTGTTTTCTGGACCTTTAAAACATTCCTAGTGTGGACTGAGTCCAGCCTGAGCCAAATCAGTCCGGAAGTCCCACATGTAGGTTCGCTAAACCATCTAGTCTGTGCCAGGGTGCTGAAACTATTTTCAATTTTCTGCTTTCAAGCGTATACCGGGGAATACCGCAGAGGACGTCAATGTTTGACTTCTGTCCCCTTTCTAGCTAGCTCATCAGCGATTCAGTTACCTACGCTGTTTATATGTTTTGTGGGACCTTACTGAGGCTTTGCTGTCGGATAGTCCTATCAAATGTCGATATTTCGGCTTGTACTACAATACATTTCTCTGGCAGCAGGGAAACAAGCCGCCTTAAAACGTCGGCGGCGGCGGCTCATAGCCGGCTTGGGCCGGCTGACAGCAGCTGCTTTTGTATCTCGAAAATTTCCCGAATATTTCGCGAAACAATTTTTATAATAAATTGCACTTTTTAATGTTGAGCTTCCTTATTACGAAATTTTATTAAATTTTCTTTTTATAAGTTTTTTTAAAAAAATTTTTTTATAAAATTTTTCAAACAACTGCCGACTTTCATATAATTCGTAATATGTAGTACAAATTTGCAACTAACAAACAATTAGCCGGCTGCAATTTTGAGCCGAGGATAGCCGCATGGATCGGCGGCGGCTTGAAGTTACATTGAAAGTCGGCGGCGACTCTTAAGCCGGCTTTGAGCTGATCGGCTTGTTTCTCTGTCTGGAAGTCTAAAAGATATGTTGACTTCCTGGTGTTTAAAGTAGATGCCGCCTCCAATCCTGTCCGCCATCCCTGAAGCATCGGTGTAAACATAAAAGTGTTCCGTGAGGAGAGAACACGCTTCCGCATCCCTCGATTCTTCCGAGATGGAGACACTGGAGTTCATAGAGAAGGAGGGTTTCGGTCAATGAGCTCGGGGAGATTATCCCAGGAATCAATGATGCTTGCATACCCCATCCTTCGTGGTAGTATACATTTGTATCTTGCAGGCGAGCTGCTATGTCCAAAGAATGCTTTTTGGTTGGCAGGTCCACTGGTAAAAAATTCAGCATAGAAAAATGAGCCTTAATATGCGTGGAGCGTAAGGCACCTGTAATCAAATTGCTTAAGATTGGAACAATTTCCGAGAAGAGAAAACAAAGCGACATAAATGCTAAAGTTGTATTTGCACACAGTCCGGCTCGAAGGAACCACAAATAGATCACGGAAAATAGATTGACGCATAAAATACCAATCTGAGTATATCATTGCGCTCACAAACTCTGTGAAACAGGTACCATATACGGTTCGTAGGACCAGACCATAAAGCAAAGAAATTGCAAAAAGTGCAAATTTTAAGTTTTTGTTTGCGCTCACAAACTCTGTGGAACAGGTACCATTACGATTGCATCGGTTCGAAGGACCAGACCTTAAAGCAAAGAAATTGCAAAAAGTGCAAATTTTAAGTTTTTGTATAAAAGAAAATAATGAAAAAATTAAAAGGAAGAACTAAAGAAGATTGAAATAAAACGCGTTTGTCTGCATTAGCTTCAATTACATTAAAAAAAAAAACAAAAGTAAATCAGAAATCAAAATCTTAAAGAGATTGAACATAATAAGAAAACACTTAGTGAAGTTCCGAAACCTCCGTTTCCGAAGATAATCTCGAGATGACGACTCATCTGTTAATTGGTACAAAGTAATAGGATTTTCGCTCGTTGGTTGTTGCTGCCTTCGCTGGCAGTGTCGTCTAGGTGGAGAAGAGCTCTGATAAGAAGACGTGGTAGTCTCGAAACATCTGATGTCAGTTCAACCTTCCGTACAGCCACATTTTTCTTTGATTGTTCAATATTTACATTTTTTAGAATTTCTTTCTAAAATAAAAAAAATTTAATAGAAAAATTAAATTGAAAACGAACTTAAGCCAAACTAATTAGATAACTTTGAACAAAAATAAAATTTTACAATTTGTTTTTCTTTAAAATGTAATTGTACGAAAGAAATAATTCTTTTGACATCGAAGAACAGGCATTTAGTTTCCCAGTTTGTAATCACCGTTTACTGTAATACTCTGACCACCATCACTTTTGAGGACAGAGACATTGCAATATTTCCAACGCCCCATAAAGAGCAGCAAATGGAGATTTTTCTAAATGTAGTGGTGTTTCGCTAAAGGCTTTGGCATTACTATCGCTCCAAATAAGGCAAAATCTGTTTATTGACATAGCCATTTAATCTTAACTGTGCATCATCACTGAACAACTTCGGCTGCATAATTTCAAAACACAGTAACAACAAGAAATAAAATTCTTCAGGAAGTATTATATGAAAATTTTAAAATTTATTAGGCGAATATTGTCTGAAAAAAATCAACATGCAGAAAACTATACAGGACCTAAAAAAATATAAAAAGATCTATTTCGAAAAAAATTTCTCTCTTACTCTGTTGAAATTGTGCAGCCGACTTGATTGCCGATGAGTTTCTCGACTTGAAATAGCTTTTTCGATATAAATTTCAAAAATTCTCAAACGCCACTCTAGCGCGAATCAATTCATGACAAATCCAAAAACAATCGAGAGCTATAAAAATGAATCTAGTAGGAAGCAGTGTTGTCAATATGATTTCTTCACTTTACAAAAATTAAATGATGAAACATTCATTAGAAAAATTCGCAATAAGTGACAGGCGTGCTTTTGTTTACTAATAATTCAGCCATTCGTCTCAAAAGTATTTTACCACGAAAATTGTCTGCTGTGTTTGAGAAATCTGCTTGACTTCCTAAACACGTATTGCTTCGCAGTAATGCAATACAACTTTTTCCAAAATGCAATCCTCTACTTCAGTCTATATAATTAAATATAGATAAAGAGAAGGAAAAACATATAAAAGTAAAATTTTCTGGGTAGGGACGGAACAAACTTTCCTTTAATAGTCTGAACACATTTTAAGCTTTCTTTGTGCATTAAACGATTTCGCCTTAAACATACAATTTGTCACATTTATTTTCTGATAGAGTGACGTGATTTAAAGTTTTTTAAAATGTAATTTCACTGTCATAATCCCTCAGGTGCTTTTGTAAAAAGGTTGCTAGTATTTGAAAATGTGTGTCATTGTGGTATTTGCATAAGCTATAACTTAAAATCTGCTGAAAATATTTTAATGCAACATGTAGAATAATTATTTTGTTTGTTGTTGTTTTCAGTGCAATGATGAGGTGTTATTGATGCGCTTTAATTTGTATTTAATTATCTTGATACATGACACACACAAACTCATGTCGAAATATCACTCTAGCGTAACAACTCACACTATCCATTAATCAAATATTGCAAATTAATTGAAAATAAATCCCTTTTTATAAATAAATAGAACAAGATTAAATGTCATTCGTAGTTATGAGACCATCGACTGGCCTTTGGAATGACAAATTAATTTGAAAATAATAGGAAGGGAAATAATGATAGTATCGCTGCAAATTTTTTGTCACTCTGCTCCACTCTTTTTTAAAATACCTTAATTTAGGAATGAATGATAAAATAAGTGTGTTTTCAATTTATTGATACTCTTTATGACTCGTGCTCATACCAATACATTGGCGTATTGTTTTATTGATGCATTTGTATAAGTGTTTTAAGTCGGTTTGATCCTTGATGTATGTTTTATATGTCAGCACATCACCTAACACATGATTTAATTGGACTTTAAAACAATTTGTAAAATAGTTCATAGGATTAACTGATTTGCATAAGCTTGCGAAAATTTCAGTATTTCTATTTGTTTATATTTCACTATAAATTTTAAGCCTTTTATATATAAATAGTGAAGTATTTAATTAAATTTTGTTTAAGTATGTTTGTAATTCCTTTTTTTGTCGCTATCACATACGACTGCATGAGTACATACATACCCAGCAAAAAGTACTGCTTCCGTCGAAGCAGATACGCAAGCGAGAGATGCTAGTTGTTGTTGTTTCTCCTGCTTCGACAAGCGCTTCAAAAGAGCATGATTTTTGTTCGCGAAGTCCCACTCGGGAGCTCGTGTTGTTTACAGAAAACAGCGCCTTTTTCGAAGCATAAAAAATGCGCTAAAATCAGGTCTCTTTTGTCTTCTTGCATCATCCAATTGTAACATCTTTGAACTACAGATAAATCAAAGCGTGTTTTATTATAAATCTCTCTTCCATGCGATAAATTAGAAACGTAGATAGAACTTACTTTGTTGAAAGCAACAATGGTATTGAATAAGATTTTGTTTATTTTTAAGTTCGTGTTGAATAAATGTAAAAAGCCGAATAACTTCGTAATTTAAACAATATGAGATCTTTGCCTTCTTTTTTAACATCATTGGATGCGTTTCAAAACATCGCATGTGGAAGGCACGACATCTTTTTTACTGCTTCCAGAAACATATTTTGCTGGATAGCTAAAATGGGGAAAATCTTCTCTGATGAACTCTTTAATTTATATTGAAAGATATTCGATACTATAGAATTTTTAATCTCCGTTAAGCCTACTTATAAAAAAAACAGTTCGTGTTTTTTATTGCTGCAGCTACTGATGTAAAAAAGCACATCTAGTGTTTTTAATTGCTGCAGTTATTGATGTAAAATTGCTGTACAACACACTTTTTATTTCACTAACCACTTTAGATGAGAACGCAGTAACATGAGGCGCATGCATACACACATATAACTCTGTCGCATAGTGAAGAGGAATAAAGATTGCAATAGTCAACTAGTGAAAATTTTATATATAAGTTTGGCATACCATTTGTGCCACCTCATAAAATACGAGACTAAAGTCAATGAAGTCTCTGTAAAAACATAGTGTTAGGTTAAAGGTCGTTGTTTGGACAAATAAGACGCCACCCAATATAATAGAAAAGACAGAATGGTGTCGTGAGACACCGGGTTGGAACTTAGTTCCTTACGTTATATTTACCTTAGAAATTGCCTCTTACCTCCCTAGTGGTCTTATTTTTGAAAAAAATATATATAGCGTTTGTGTCCTTCCAGACTCGGATCTAATAATGTTTTAAATTTCATTAAAATTGGAGAAGCAGAAATTGCCCTTACCACCTCCCCCCACATCGTGGTCCTATTTTCGAAAAAATGTATTGGCCATGTGTCCTTCCAGACTAAGATCTATCCATGTTTTAAATTATTTTAAAATTGCTTCGATAGTTTCGGAAGGGCAGAAATTGCCCCTTACTCCCCCTCGTGGACCTATTATTGAAAAAATGTATCACCTATATATGTGTTTTTCCAGACTTAGATCTATCCATGTTTTAAATTTCACTAGAATTGGTCAGATAGTTTCAGAGAGGCAGAAATTTCCCGTCGTGGTCCTATTTTTGAAAAAAGTATAGCCTATGTGTTCTTTTAGACTCTGGTCTATATATATTTTGAATTTCATCAAAATCGGCTAGATAGTTTCTAAGAGGCAGATATTTCCCCCACATCCCTCGTGGTCCTAGTTTTTAAAATAACATAACGTCTATGAGGCAGCCACCTACAACACAAATTTTTCTGATGCCAATGCGAATATAGATCACGCAAGTGAAATAATGAATAAAATAGCTACATTAAATTCATGTTGTTTCAGCTTGAAATAATTTTCATTCAACATGATTCTTCGTGTTGTTTCGGTATCAACTTCATTTTGATTTAACTGTACTGGAATATTAAATCAACATGAAATATAGTTATTTTAAAAGGAAAAATGTTCGTTCAAGGTTATTGTAAACCATGTTGAATTGACATGAAACGTCTATAAAACAAAATGACTATCCAAAAATGTTGAATTAACCTGGTTTTCGACAATTTTACTATGACATTTGTCTGTGTTTATAAAATTTCGCGAACGATGATCAAATTTAAATCCCATTTTCTAAATCCCAATTTTAAAATTTTTTTTTGCAAATTATTATTTCATTTTATAGTAAAAATTAAAGTTCAAGAAGATATCGCTACAACTGTAAAATGTCGCGCATGGTGACCAAGTCTGAAATTCAAGTTTTAATGGTACTTTTTCCTAACTGCCATTTTTGGACCATTTTTTAATGTTCCAATGGTCGCACTGGCTATGACATTTTGCATACTGACCTTATTGATAAAAATATTTTTTTATATATAAATATATTTTTATATTTAACATGGAACTGACATTGACAGAACTGATATTTTTAAACTTCAATTGCAACTGTAATTAATTGGCAATGAATTTGATAATATCCAAGTAACATATTATAAAGGTTTGTAATTAGTACAGCAATGCGTTATTTGTGATAAAAAATAATAACAGGTTAATTAGTTAAGCAATCTCACTGACATATTTATTTATGACATACCATTTTTGAATTTTGATTTTATATAACACAAGCTCGACGCACTGTTTCATATCCATGCTATATTCAAACATTATAGGTGAATGATGGCAGTCGTCAGGCTTGTCAGATTTTTTTTACCTATTTCGCCTAATTGATTTTAAAAATCGCCAAAAGTCGCCAAAATCTTTTTTATGTAGTTTTTCTTAATATATATTTTGTAATAAATTTATTTGTTCATAATAGTTTTTTTAATATAAGTTTTTTATAAAATAACCGCATAAAAATTTTGCAGAAAATAGCCAAAAGTAGAAATAAAATCGCCAAAAACTATTTCTTGTGAATTTTTCTCATCAAAATTTAAAATCAATTAATGACTGTAATTAATATAAGAAAAAAAAACCAAAATCACTTTGTTTAAATTTTTTCTAGACAAGTTTTGGTGTGAATTATTTTCGAAAATACTTTTTCAACAAAGTAATTTTTCTGAATCATTAATATTTTTAAGTTCCATTTTGTTGGAAAATAGCCATACAAATCATTAACAAATTTATTTAGCGCCAGAAAAATCGCCATGTCGGCAAATCAAAAATCTTGGCGCCAAACAAATTACAAAATCGTCACTTTTGGCGAGAAATCGCCGTATCTGACAACCCTGGCAGTCGTTAACATAATTATAGTACGGCAGTATGCGATATCCACGTAGATGATTAATACAAATTAAGATATTAAAAAAAAGACGACTATAAAAGGACTGTTGGAAAGGAATATTATTTTGACGTTTTTATTATTGCTTTATGTATCGCTGCCTCTAATTTAAATGAAAATACATTCACATTCATCATCCGCTTTGTTGTTTCTGCATAAAAAAATGACATAATTGTGTAGAGTTTGTGTATCCTTGTCAGACTTTTTAATTGTTGAACACTGAATTTTAAGGAGTGAATTGAGTTAAACAAGAAATCATGGATAAATATATAAGTCTGTCTGTCTGCTAATTGTAATAGTTACGAGTACTCTCGAGAATATTCGTGAAGCCCTCTATTAGTTAACTATTAGTTAACAAATTTTCATCTTTTGGCATAATTTCAGAAAAGATATTTGCATCTTGGGGTCGCTGAAAACGAATATGGCATCTATTTATTTCTCTTAGGAAGCGTTCTCAAGATATTAACGAAAACAAGTTTTTCCGCAGTTTTTAAGCTATTTACAAAAATCTTGAGAACTATTCTTCTGAATTTGAAACATTTCGCACTGTTTCATTTAACATTTCGTGCTTAGCGTATTAAGCGTAAAATTGTTAATATCGGTCTACAAATGAGAAAGTTACAACATATTTAGTGATAACATCCGAATTTTAATTTTAATTCGTTGGTCTTCAGATTAGTACGAGTTTTTACTTATAAGCCCATTCGTTACTTTTACACGTTTTAAAATAAAGGTAAACTTATCGTGTATCAAAATTTACAAAATGATTTGTAGTTTTCAACAGTGAATTCAGATTTTAATAATTTTAGTTTTTTGTTTTGAAAGACTGCAAAACAAGTAGAAAAATTTTGCTATGTGGTGTTTTGTGCATATTAAATTCTTTTTCATACTATAAAATCGTTGGTTATTGATATTTTTGATACCAAGCCAGCAGGCAAAACTATGAATTGCTTCTGAAAATCATCAGAATCCCTAAGAAAGTTCTAATAAATCCCAAATATTGAATATTTTATGGTTTTGCCCATAAAGTCCGCATTTGGTCCAAAGCATACACAGAAAAAATTATCATAGGTTTTTATTTTAACACACATGCGTTTGAATTTGTTTTTAAATTTTATTATTGTTTTCTTTGGTTTTTAGATGTTCCAATACAAAATTTTGATAGAAAAAAAATTCGATTTTTTTCTTATTAAATATTTACGAATTTTAGTGTTTAATTTTACGAATTTCGTGATAGGTCCCATTTCTGTAAAATAAATATTTGAATTTATGAATTTAGTAATAAAATACGAATTATAGTTTCTTCTGTGTATAATAATAATTATCACCAACATTTTTTCAAAACAAAAGTTTGTCTAAAAATAAATTAAATTTTCAATAAATGTTCTTTACCTAACCAATGAATTGTTTGTTTGACTCTCATTTTGGACGCAAACAGCAAAAACGACAAGAAAATCTGTGTCGTAAAAATGACGACATAAATATAAATAACGACAACAACAACAATGATAGCAAAAGGAATACGATTGTACCAAGTTTGTTTGCTCAAGATTTTTGAGTGAATAAATTCCTTAATGTCGTTGCGTTAATTCTCATTCAATTTCTTAGACTCTTTAGATGAACATTCAGCCTTGAACACATTTAACAAAGCGACATTTCATTATTGCTTAATGGATGATAATGATGATGACCCAGACAAAAATTCTTTTTGATATATTACAAAAAATCCAGTAAATATTTTTGTTTGATTAAGTAAAATATTTTGTTTAATATTTGTTAGTATTTTTAGACTAATTATTTTATAAATTAAAACAAAAATGTTGTTTGATATTTTTCAGAAAATCCAGTAAATATTTTTGTTTGATTTATTAAATTGTTTAATTTACAATTTTTAAATATATTTAGACAAATTGCTTTATAGACTTAAACAATTTTGTTACTGAAAAAACAAGTTTTTTTTAAATGAAATTGTTAAGATATTTTTGTCTATATTTACAAATTTGTTTGTAGGTCCGTTCCTAGACAAAATATTTACTATTTCATTGAATTCCTTTATAGAAAATGAAATTTAGTTTTTTCTGTGTGGTATTTGTTTTAGAACATATAGGCTGAATTCATTATTTTGCTGCAAAATGTATTGAACTCGAAAGGATGCAATGACACCAAAAATTGTAAATTGGATAACAATTTTTTCTAAAATCAGGTCTGTGAAGATAACTATTAGATATGATTATAACAGTTATATGACCGTTAGATTAAAAATTATATTTTTTCCAACTATTCCACTATTCTACTATTCCAAAGTTTAACTAAAAAATAAACAATTGCGGCAATCGGCTGTTATAAGGACTCGATATCTTGAAAACAGTCGACCGAGATTTTGAAAAATTGAGAAATTTTAATTTTAAAATGAGTATTCCTCACTAACTATAGAAAATAAGTACTCGAACATGAATTTCTTAGAACCCTATAAGTGCTGTAAGAACACACAAATTTTTTTTGAATCGAACGGGAAGTTCATCTTCCGTAATTAAAGAGGAATACTCCTCTGCTATGTCCATGTCAAAACATTTTGATTTTGAGATGCTCAAAATATTTTGATTTTGCTCCATTGTGCGGTAACCAGAAATTGATTTTCTTATGTCCAGCTAATAAATCAGTGCTTAACAATATTTTGTCCTGTTGTTAAGTAACAAGTATAAATTTCATTCTTCAGCTCCAGTTTAACTAGACTCATGCACAATTCCTCTCTAAATAGAACGATAGAAAAGTGCAAGCAAGAATTGAGGTTTTATTCGTTCTTTAACTTTGTTTTGCTAAATTTAGTGTACCTCTGGGGCGAAAAACTCTAAAATGAAATTGACTACAAAGCTCAAATGTTACTTTTGGCTTAAATATTGTTCTGGTATAAACTTTTTAGATTGTCTTTTCAACAGAGAAAAATTTTCACAAATGGTTTTAAAATGATGTGTAATTAAAAGATACGTCTATATGAAAAAATGCATTTTAGTTTGTAGCACTGAAGAACGCCAATTATTTTAATTTAAAGAACAATTAAAGTGTTTTACGGCAAATAGTACTTTAACTTTTGAAAAGTTCATTACCAAAAAAATCGTATGTCCAATTTCGCTTAGAAGCATTTTGTTTTAGTACTTAAAGACATTTATTACCTTAACTATCATATTTGCTGATAATCAGTTGTATTTAACCTTTGCTCTTTAGTTGACCATTAAAATGTGTATTGTCATTCACTTGTACGTAAGTGAAAGGGTCGTAGCGGCCCTGTTCTGTTAACCGAATCTGAGTAAATTTCTCGTTTTCTAAAAATAAATAATGGGTTTCTTTATGTATTTTCAATCGTGTATAGTAAATTTATTTCAGATATGATACTTTAAGCGGAAAAAATATGAAACTGCAAAAAGTCTGGAAAAATTTTGCTATTAGTGGATTTAATTTCTTTAAATCGACTAGATTTACAAAACATACAGGATAATTTATTTTCTTTTTTTTAAATCTATGAGCATTTTAACAATGTTTATATATAATTTAATTCTTAATGTATTTATTTTTAAATAAACGGAAGTGCATTGTAGTATAAGTGTTATTATTCAATTTAATAATGCTGTTAAGCATTTTTATTGTTAAATATTGAATTTTAAAAATATTTATTTGTGCTTAAATAAATATTATCGTTTTATGCCGTATTGAATAATTGTGTGTAATAAATATTAATGATACTGCATTAATTGATTAATTTAAAATTTAATATTACTTGTACGGCTTGTTAGTCAGGCAAATGGGCAATAAAATAAATATGGGGTGATTCGTTGTCTCGAATTCGGAGAATATTTGTTGGTACTTCCTTTGTATATCGTGTTAAAGTTAAACATATTTAGTTATAATTTCATTTCAGTTAATACATCGCTTTGCCGCGGTATTTAAAATTTCTAAATAACACGATGATAAATGAATTTTGGCTGTATAGTTTCTCATTTCTACAATATACATTTGTGATCCAATAATCCGAATCCTTATTTTAGCAAAGTTGATTTAACGATGTTCGTCTTCCGTCTCCACATAACTCAGAGACCTATATCGTATACAATTCAGCAAAATCGGCCCATAAATATGTATAGAGCACAGCGATCCTGTTTATTGAACCGATCTGTCCTGTATAGTTTTGAGAAGCCTTACAATGAAAATTGTCGAAGTTGGCCATGATTCATGAGTAGAGATTCCAAACGGGGGATCTGGATCCCGGAAATCCCGGGATTTTCGGGATTTAATAAATCCCGAATTCAGGTATTGTTTAATTTTAAATTCCGGGATTCTCTCAATTCCGTTTTTTCCAAATATAATAAGAGTATTTTTTTGATGGATAAGAGTATTTTTTTTTGATGGAACCCAAAAGTAAAGCGTTTGCTTAGTACAAACTGTACCCCAAAATTTTGAGCGTCAACGAAAGACGTCTTTCATAGTATATCATATCGTCCGTACAATATCCAACCATCGAATATGAAAAATTCGTTTGTTAGATTTGTTACCTTGGTCTTCCAACGGGTACGACATGACTTGTTGCAAAATACGAATTTTTCATACAGGATTGAAAACTCAATAAAATATTTCTAAACTTGCACCTTTAGGTATACGCTGATTTTGAGCTCACAATTGACTGATTTTTGCGGTCGATAGTTGTAAACGATATATGTAAACGCAAAATGAAAGAAAATTTATTGATATTACAATTTTTAAAGGGCTGCCCTGACACGATCACATGAATAAATAACAAAAACATTGTAGTAAATTTTTAAAATCATAATTTTTTTCCACAATATGAAACATGTTTTTCTTTTACTTTCAGTCAGTTGGTCGCTCTTATGAGTAATATTTTAACTTTTTCATAATATCTTTAAAAGCAACTCTCTAAGGCTTTTCGGATTGTTTGCAGAAACACCCAAGGCAGGGTTACAACCTGCAACACACACAATAGTCTAGCATAGTAGGATCAGTTTTACCAACAAGTGCAGAATGTGAAAAATATTTATGTATTAGCAGCACGTATACGACATGCAAAAGTCATTTCAGAAACATAAAAACCTAACGAAATGTTAAGTTAAATAATTAAAAATGAATTTTTAAACCAAAAATATCGTTTTTAATTGCACAAATATTAATTCTGGAATTATGCATACTCGTATGTTTCGGGACTCTATTTCGAAATCCCAAATCCCGGGGTTTTCAGTCGCGATTGGCATCCCTATTCATGAGTCATAACAAAGTTAAAGAGGGGCAGAGCGACAAACAACACTCGCCTGAATTTTTGGAATAAATATTCATGTTAGTGCTGGCAGTTTCTGCTACTTTTAATTACTCGATACTATTCAATACTTTTCATTTGGGTACTCAATACTTACTCGATACTTTTAACGCTTAGAAAATTTTATACTTTTAAACAGAGTTGTATTTTCGGCATTCATTTTCCGTTCATTTTTTTCAATTAGAGCCACTGTGCGGCGTTTTGAAACTTTTTCTCTGGAATTAATTTTATAGAGAGTTAATATGAATTTTATAAAGAGTAACTCTTGTAAGCCTTACGTTTTAGGGAAACATTTTTTTTTTGAAAATTTTAGCCCTCTAACTCTACGCTGTCTGCGTCTAGTTGTATGTCCCTTTCTTAAAATGATGTTTTCATAAAAAGGCTGAACACATCTTATACCTTCAACGTAAGGCTTACAAGATTTCCTATGCCGATTCAATAAAACTATGTGCAAAAGGGATCGGAAGTGGGGAGAGTTTAACTCCCCCTAACACGAATCCCAGATGTAAACTTTTGTGATGTCCTCTACTACCAGAATCAGTCGTTAGAACCAACTCATTTTTTTCTCTTGAGCTGTATAGTGTTATCGGTTGTTTTGGACTTGGTTTGGAAATTCATCATGATCACGACTCTATAATCAATATTTGCTTAAAACAAAGAAAAGCTATATATATATATATATATATTCGTTATGAGTACATATTTAGTGTTTTTGCGTCATTTGGGAAATAGTTCCTCACTCTGACTAATCGTTACTTTATCAAACAGTTTAATTTCTTTATCCACATCCATCTACACCTAAATATGTATGTATGTATGTATACTTGCCACAGATTGCGAACGAATCTTATTATCAATCATATTTGATAGCAACGGTGCTGATGATGATGGCGATGTTGACTGGATATTAGCAGGGATGGAAATCATGGTGCAATTGTACTTTTTCTCTGTACATTTTAAACATTGTTGGTACTGTAACATTGCCGCGACTTATTTGGTACAATCTAAATTTAGACAATATATATGCTTTATTTGTTGTTGTTTTTAAATATTAAATATAAGTATTGAATAAAACTATATGCATGGTTGTAAAAGGAGGAGAGAGATAAATCTATTTATATAAGTTGAGAAAGACTCGCCCAATTTTGCTAAAAATTAATTTAAATGATTTTAATCTTAGTCGTCTTTAAGATATTAGAACATTTGTTTTTTTTTCTTAAATCCCAGAAAAAACTTAGCTTACTGGTAGGCAAAAAAATATATGAGGATTTAAGTCGTAACTACTTTCAATTTGACTCGATAACTACTTATTTTTGATTTAAAAATCCAAAAAATAAGGGGTACCCCTTACAAATATATTTACATTGACACATCAATTAACTAGTTATTATTTGGCTTGCTTCAAGCCAAATAAACAAATTAAACAAATAAACAAATTAAAATTAAAAAAAATTTATACGCATTATGTTTTATTTATATATTTTCAATTTTATTTTATATTTTTATTCTCATCTTTTTGACCCAGCTGGAATATGAACCTGTGCTCGTTCAGAATTGAAGACAAGAACTTTACCCACTCAGCTATTTTTAACTTACAAGTTTAAGCGACAAAAATTAGCTTTCATATACAAACACATGTTGACTCAAAAAGTGGTTGTCTACTTATTTTATTAATAAATGTCAACAAATTGTAACTACTTTCAGATAATGATAACATTACGTACCAGTTTTATTAAAAACTAAGTAGTAGTTCTAATTGGAAGCATAGTAATAAGATAAATAAATACCACTCATTACTTTGTAACTCATTAATAAAGTACTACCGATTACAAAAACGACAAAAGTTTTTGCTAGGATGTTTCGGAGTTATTCAGAACGAAATAATATAAAGAAATACTTATTTAGTTATGAGTTTTAGTGGAACTGTTTGGGTTTATATCCAAAGAAATTTAATTATTTTGGCTTGAGTTCGGCTTCTAATTTAATTTTTCAATTAAATTATATTTTTATTTAGGGATAAATGTGAAGCATGCCGACAAAGAAAAGTTTGACTGCACGAAGGGTTGAACTGACATGTTTCGATAGCTCTCGCTAATCTCATCAGTATTCTTTTCCGCTTAGACCACTCGACCAACGTCGATGGTTTGCAGTCAAGAGTTGAATATCATCTATCTTTAATCAATTTATACTGTTACTCTTACAGCTGTATTTCATTTGATAGTTTAAGGTAATGGATATGCTCAGCACTTTTATGTAAGACGCTACGGGGAAGGCCGACTCAGCATCACTATGTACAAAAGAGGGGAAAATCAACTCCCCTATGACATAAAGCTTATGTTATTTGTAGTATATTTGGCTCTGTGATCCGTTAATAAAAATTCCATGTTTTTGCCTTTTTCGATTTTTTATAAATTAAAAAAAAAAAAAATTTTTTAATTTTCCATAAAAAAATATATTTTTCATCATTGCGCTCTGAATAATTCCCAAACTGTTGAGTATATAAAAAATAATATTAAAACGGCTAAAGGTAAATTTGTTTCAAGTTTTCTTGGGGACATTGTAATAAAATTGCACCAGCTCTTCCCAAGTTATGATAAAATCTTCAAAAATCCTAAATTTCAGAAAAATTTATTCATAGGATTGCAAATTTCGACGGTTTTTGTAGTTAGGGGACCATAATAAATAAAAAAAATGTATATAGTGGTACTCCTTGTAATTTTTTTTCTTGTTGTATAGTATAATTATACAACCATATTTTTTTAGCCGACTACAAAAAAAATTTTTATCGTCTTGATCTAAAGAGTAGATTTTGTTTTTTTTTATAATTGGCACAAATTAAAAAAGGCTGTGGGCTAATTCTAGCTGTCGTGATCGAAATTACATTCGAATCGAAATTAATATCGATAGTGTGAAATTTTCTAATGATGTTACTCGATACGATGCGAATCGAGTTTTTGTTTCTGTGTTGTAAAACGCCTAAATAAATATGTTGTTCAACACTGAAAAATATGTACAAGATTTTAACAGGTGAGATCACTAGCGCAGCTGACTAGCCTGATTAAACGCCAAACTTAGTGGATGTTGATGATATGCTCATAATATCACCAGTACGTTCAAACAAGCAAACACCATATACAGACTGCCTCCTGTATGGTGTTTGACATTTACTTAAAGAGTTGTCTGCACTGATAATTCCACCCATCTTTCAAAAAACACAACGTATTGACAAATGTATAACAAATATATCCAATAATATATAATTATAACCACCACTTTTCCTTTTTTATTCTTGAAAAATATCGTTTCGATTGCCTTTTTGCTTGCGAGTAAAAACTCGCAAGGTTGCGTTCGAATACTCGCTCGCTATCTAATGTCATCATTAAAAGTTTCGATACACTTTATTAGACATCGAATAAGAGAATCCCAAAAGTGCAAAAACTCGCACGTTCGAGCAAGATTTCGCGATTTAGCCACCTGATTGTTAATGTTTTTGTCATTTTAATGTTTCGCATCTTTACGATCATAGGAAATGTATCACTTCTCTGAAAGCTTGTATGTATTTGTTTTCCATCAAAAGGTAGTCGTCAATCAGTCTATTGAATAACACATATATTGCGGCAAAAATGATGCCCATCACTACTTGTTTTTCACTTTTACCAAAGAATTAAAACCCCAAACTAAGGCAACCGCATAATTAGCTTCCATGTGATGTGTAGAAAATTATATAAAAACAACACACCGCACAGTCAGCCAATTGGCAAAATTCAACGAGTTTATTGCCACAAAATCGTGTAAAATTTTGCAGATACAAACCAATAAAGAGAAAATAAGCAAAAAAGTTTAATATTCTAATAATAAATTGCATGTGTAATATGTAAAATACTTGTACGGCAATATATGAGCAATTATTTCTTTAGCATTGATTATAATTTTGTGGTTTGTCTTTGCGGGGCTTTTTATAGTTAAGAACCAAGAGTGTTAATCATCATCAATAAATTTGTATGATAATGGTCATGATGAAGATAACACATGTTTACAAATTTCGAAAAACTTTTTCGTTCGCTAGAAATGAAAGTTGTTTCTGTAAATGTTTCGAACGCTGAACGCGAATCTGCGTTCCATTTTTCCCATCAGCTCTACTTTCTGCGATATAGCGTTATGTAAAAAATACAGGCACTTTCACCACATATAGTAGCACAACTTTTTCGTAAAGAACGAAAAACCGAAATTCGACAACAAAATAGTCTTGAGGCCGTGCAAACATTGTTTCTAAAATTTGCTCAGTACTTTCAGAGATATCATAAAAGTTTAACCCAAAAAAATAAAAATTTTATAAAAAATTTTGAATCTTTTGTTTTTAAAACTGCGTAAAAAATAAAAATGCAACAACGAGCTTATTTTGGATTTAGTGGCTTGCATCTAAATGTATTCCAAAAGAATTGAGACCTTCTTTTATTGAAATTGGTGCACAACTTTTGATTTTATTCATACACACAAAATATTATCACCAAAAAAATTTTCAAACAAAAGTTTGTCTAAAAATAAATTTCATTTTTAGTAAATTTTCTTTACATAATCAACGAATTATTTGTTTGACTCTTATTTAGGACACAATCACCAAAAACAACAAGAAAAACTGTGTCGTAAAAAACAACCCCGATGACGACATACACCCAAATAGCAACAACAACAATGATAGCAAGATGAATGTGATTGTACCAAATTTGTTTACTGAAGATTTTTGAGTGAATCAATTCGTTAATGTCGTTGCGTTAATTCTCATTCATTTTTTATAGTCTTTAGATAAACATTCACACTTGAACACATTTAACAAAGTGAAATTTTAATAACTGCTTAATGATGATGATGACCCAGACAAAAATTTTGTTTAATATATTATAAAAAGTCCAGTAAATATTTTTGTTGGATTAAGTAAACTATTTTGTTTAATATTTGTTAGTATTTTTAGACTAACCCCAACATACCATACAGTAATCAAAATCCAATACAACTTGAGAATAAGCTTATATAAATAGTGGGCCTTAAGCTTTTCTTAACTTCGCTTATAATAACGTTTATAAAATGTGATTTCACAAGCAGTCTTTAACAATGCTTGAGAAACTATTATTACATACAATTGTTTCTAAAGTATGCTTATAAACGTCATACATATATTCAAGAGAACAATATAACGATTGAAAAAGATTTAGCTTTTTCAATACATTCTACAGCGGCATTTACATCTAGTATTAAATTGCAAATTGGGTGCACGTGTAATTTTGTAAATTACAATATAACAAACATAAATATGTATGTAATAAATAAATGAAATCGAATCGAATTTGAAGTAAATAATAGGAATTTTCTTTTTCAACATTAAAAATATATTATTTGTGAATTTTATTATTCAAAGATAAATTAGGTTTTCTATACAAAAATTAATAATATAATATTATTTTCATAAGCTTATTCTACAATTGCAAGAATAAGCGTATAGTAAGCATGTACTTATAATAATAATAAGAGGGTGCCGTTTTGATTTTTCTACAATTGTTACGGTAGCTTTTTTCAATATTTTCAATACTTTTTCAAGCTTAAGGCTTATGTTAGTAAGCTTATTATAATATTTTTCTCAAGCCATTTGGTATGTTGGGACTGTTTTATAAATTCCTACAAAAATATTGTTTGATATATTTCTGAAAATCCAGTAAATCTTTTTGTTTGATTTAGTAAATTGTTTTGTTTACAATTTGTAAATACTTTAAGACAAATTGTTTAATAGATTTAAACAATTTGTTCCCTGAAAAACACGTTATAACAAAATATTTACTATTTCATTGAATTCCTTAACAGAAAATGAAATTTAGTTTTTTCTGTGTAAGTTCAGTGAGAGAACCGAATTGATAAAAATTAAATTTTCATACAACAGCAATTTCTGATTTTTTGTTGTATGTAAATTAAAATTTTATCAATTCAGTTCTGTCACTGAACTGTGAGTAAAATCAGAATTTGTACACCAATTTTAATAAAAAAGTGTTCAATTCTTTTTTAATATATTTAGCTACATTCTACTGGACAAAAAACTGGCCCGTTGTTGTGTCTTTATTTTGTTAAAAAGTTTTAAAAACAAAAATTTTAAAAAACTGTATAAAAAATTATATATTTTTTGCTCAAACTTTTACGATATCGCCAAAACAACTGTGCAGATTTAGAAATAATGTTTGCACGGCTTAAAGATTATTTTGTTGTTGAATTGTGATTTTTTTTTAAATAACAATAGAGCTTTGCCTTCTCCAGTTATGCTTATGTATGTCCTACAAGTGCCTTCATTTTTGACATAACGGTATATCTCGAAAACTAGAGCTGATAAAAAAACTCTTATTATATATTTAAAATCTGCATAACACATGTAGTCGGTAACGGCTAAAATTTTTCTGGAACGCGATGTACTGTAAACATGTGTAATATATGTTTTGGTTCTATGTTCATCTTTTGTGTGTTATAAAATATTTATGGAAATATGTAAATATGTATCAACGTCTAGTGGTTATTAGGATTTTGAATTGCAGAGAACAATAATTATAATATCGCTCGTTTGCTGCAAGAACATCATATCTCAAAAAAACTAGTTTTACAGAAAACGAGTTTAAAGTTTTCAATTTGCACACAACTTAATGGGGCAAGAAAATTGCATTTTTCTCTCAAGCGTTGTGTATACAAGATATGAAACTTTTACACAACTCCTTTTATCGATTCTTCTATTTCTGCTACTCATTATTTTCAATATGCTTTCTTTTAATTAATTATAATTTAAGCGTTTTCTTATTAATATTAAAATAACACTCTAATAAAATAAGTAGTTACGCCAACCTTTTAAAAGCTAGTTATGTGTTTCGCTTCTTGCAACATCCATAGTTGCCGAATAATTTAATATTAATTTAACGTTAAAGAGCTTTTCGCACTACAATTTTATAATTAAAACGATTTTGTTTTTTTACTTCTTTTTCTTGTGTTCTTATTAAAATAATATTATTTTTTAAGAGATTGTTAAAGTACAAAAGAATATTCTATGGTTTTCTTGAATAACAGCGTAAGTCGACATAAGTAGATTTTGAGTTGTTGATCTATTTAGCATCAATTTAATTTAAAAGCTCTTTCCATAAAAGTAAAAAAATTTCGGAATATCATGGACCAGTCTCGATCTGTTTTTGGTGCAAAATAATCTAACTTCAGCATTGATTCCATATATTTTATGATGTTTTAAATTGCGATGATACTTTTTATCGCGAAAAATTTCTCATTTTCAAGGACTAGCTCTATGAACTTGAATTTAGCTTGAAGCTCCAGGGATGGCCTGTAAATTTAACCGCATACCATTTTATTTTTCTTATTTTGCAAAAATTTTTTCATTAACGAATCATGTTTGCTTGTGGCTGTGGACCACTTTGTAAGAGAAAAATATCCATCGAAAAAAATATATATTTTCTTCACTTAACAAAAGACTTTGCGTTCACTTTCAATTCCTTATTATTTTCTATTTTTTAACTTCTTGTCTTGTAGAATAATAAAAACTTACCTTGACTTAACAATAGTAAAGCATCAGCGTCATCAGCAGCTACTGCTCCGCCACACGACTGACAAAGTGAATCAATGAATGGTGTCTTTAATACTCTGTGTATGATTAATTTTTTCTCCCAATTTATCTTTGGTATTTGTGCGATTTTTCCGTTGTTATATTTTCTAGCTTTATATCAGCGAAATATCCCAGTTGGTCAGACTGCCTTGCACGACATTGTCATCTACGATTCTTGTACGAATTGTCCAATGTCGATTGGTTTTCAATTTAAAGGAAATCATCGTTCAGGAAAATCTGAGCGACAAATTCTTGCAAGTTGTCCTCTAGAAAACACTTTTGACGACAATATGAGCGACAATGTCTTTCGTTTTGTCCTCAATCCAACATTCTTGAGCACAATATGAATGGCAATGTCTTACATTTTATACCCAAACCAACTTTGTTCAGGACAATATGAGCGATAATGTTTTACATTTTGTCTCCAATAACATTGTGGAGGACAAGATGATTGACAATGTCTTAATTGTTGTCCTCAATCCAACTTTGTTGAGGACAATATGAGCGGCAATGTCTTAGATTTTATCCCCAAACCAACTTGGTTGAGGACAATATGAGCGATTATGTCTTACATTTTGTCTCCAATAACATTGTCGAGAACAAGATGAGTGACAATGTCTTAATTGTTGTCCTCAATCCAACTACGTTGAGGACAATATGAGCGACAATGTCTTACCTTTAGTCTTCAATCAAGCAAATTAATATATTGGCCTCTTGTTGTCGATGTTTTATGTAGTACAGCAGCAGGGTGGTAAGCACGAAAACTTATAAAGATCCAGCCTCAGTTCGAATCTCAGCTAAGTCAGTCATTAATTTAAATGAAACGGAATAAACAAGTAAGCAAAAATATTGAATAATTAATTAGGTGACATTGGTGCTATGTAATCGTTGACGACAAAGTCAACGACATTGTAGCCTATGTAATCATGGACGACATAGTAGGCGACAATTCCGCGTATGTAATCATTGACGATAAAATAGGCGACACTGTAGCTTATTTAATAATTGACGAGAAAACAAACGCCATTGTCACTTATATGGTCACTGTCGACAAAATGGGCGACAATGTCGCCCACGTAATCATCTTGTGTTATGTGAACGACAATCTGAGCCACATTGTCGCTCATTGAATCGTACACGATTTCCGCGACACTTGTTCGAAAAGTTCATCGATGATTTGATCCGATCATCCGACATTTCATCACCTTATTATTGGTTTGACCCATAAACATAGGAAAAAGCATTAGAAATCAGCAACCAATAATAAGCTGACGATTTGTCGTCGAGAATTTACCATTGTCGTTCACCCGTCATTGATGATGTCTTAAAGACGTGGCCAACTGTGATATTCATTTGCTTTTATGATCATGTGCATGTGTGTCTGTGTGCATGCATGTGAGAGGAAATGTGTCTGGAGAAATATATGAATGTTGATGTTATTTCCTTATGCATCATGATTGTCATTGCATAAAGTTACTTACTTATTGCAGCTGTTGGAGTTTGAGTACTAAAGGATTCATTTTTTTTTTGCTTGCGTGCGTTTTCATCTTAGCTATTTTTCTTTGTTAACAATATTTTTAGTTTTATTATTGCATCCTGGAATTTTATATGATGTACTTAATATCTTTATTTACTCTTCTTATTTTTTACTAGTTTTTCCTTCACAATTTGAATTATTTTCAATATTTTCTCCCTATTTTGGCAAAAAAAAACTTTAATTGAGTTATAACGATGGTATGAATAAATTTGGTTTTTTCTTTTCAATCAAGAGTAATACTCTTAGGAATAGCTTAGGAATAATTTGTTTGAAGTATGAAAATTTGTTATTTATTTGTTATAATGTTAATGTATAATACCCTGGATGTGTGGAGTCATCTTAAACTGTAATGAATAACTTAAACCAATATGGCGGTTAATCTTTCAAATAGCGGTAGCTCATCGTGTATTCCAATAGGGTATTGAATAGTCTAACTTACTGCAGGTTAGCATCCTCCCCTGTGACTTCAAAAAATCTTCCTAAAATCGTTGAAAACAAGATTAATTTTCCATTTTAGTAATTTTGTTTCATAGGTATTTCATGTTATTTCAACATGATTTTACAATAACCTTCAAAGAAGATTTTACATTTTTTAATTTCATGTTGATTTAATATTCCACAAGAGTTAGAGCAAGCTGAGACTGAAATATGTAATACGAAAAATCATGTTGAATCAAAGCCATTTCAAGTTGAAACAACGTGAATTTGATTTTGAAACAATACGAAAAATCGTTTTGATTTAAAGTTATTTCAAGTTGAAATAACGTGAATTTCGTACTGAAATAACACTAAGAATCATGTTGAATCAAAGTTATTTCAAGTTCAAACAATGTGACTTTAATGTAATATTACGTATTTTTTTCAGAGAAGTAACACAATCAGGCAATTAATGCCTACCAGGTAATTAACTCATGTGTTACATTCTTTGGGAAAGGGATATTGTAGAGAGAACAGTTGGTGAAGTGGGAGAGAGATAGAAAGCTTAGTTAATTTACAACTGTGCTATTGCCCGTTTTTTTGTAGAGCAGTATTGCAAGCTCCTCTGGTGTCAAGTAGAGGCATTGAGTTGTTTAAGCTTTGTAGCCATTTTATTAGTTGTTTTACTTCGCTGACGGTTCTGCTACAATACCGATGAAGGAGGGTGCTGTAAAGTGCCTTATGATATGTCAGTATTAACCGCTAGTGGTACTGCCAAAGTGATTAGTCTATTCCTTCATCACTTTAACAGTCCAACAACAACCAACACAATAACACACCAATGCACAAGAGAAAAATGCATGATGTTCTTGGATTGCTTAAAACTAGTCTTGAACTCAAAACTAGACGGTTTGTAGTTAAACGCGCTAACTAGTCAGCCAACAGCACCCTCAACATTATGTATTTTACTTACGTGATGAGTTTCAGCATAAGCATCAGACAAATTTGTGTTGTAGTTGGGTGCCCCAGCCAAAGTTTGAACTCAGGCTGATCTATCATCACTTGTTTAGTAGTCAATGTGCTAACCGCGCATTATATATACTTTAGATATACAATAATATAAATATCATCATAGTAACATGAATTTCATTTTAATTCAACGTGATTTAATTGAATATTTAACATAAAACTTTTTTAAACTAAAGTAGTATATAGTCATGTTGATTTAAAATGAAACTTAACGTTGATTTTTTATTCATTTGCTAAAGTAGATCTAACTTTAATTTCACATGATAAAAATAGATTTTATTGTAAAACAGGATTTTATCGATTCATTACTGAACCCTTTTGTTTTAACAGAAAAAAATGTTAAATCAACGATATTTAAGGTTCGATTAATAATTTGTTTTCATTAAATTAATACGAAACAATGGTAATTTTAAATCAAGTATGTACTTTTGCAGAAATTTTATATGATTTTTATGATTTTTATGACATGCTGATTTTACATTGGTATATTTTTCAGTGTGTATACTAATTTACCATTATTTTACCTATACAACAAACAACATGAAATTGTATCTTCTAAAACGAAAAAGAAAATATGTACGCACTAGAGATAATAACTTTTAAGGAAATCCCAGTCTCATGAAATATTTGATTTAAGTACGAACTACCATTAAATTGCCTCTTTTGCAAAGATGTTGAAAGTTATAGAATAATTTAAATCTTTTCCCACCCACTCGTTTTTATTCAATTATTTCTCTTCCTTAAAATACATAATCAATCAATAGTATTTTTAAATATGTATTTTGTGTTTTTAAATGTGTTTCATAAATTAAAACGGAAATCATCCGTATTATTGACAGATGCTTTTATGAAATATTTCAACAAATAATCGTATTAATTTAAATTGATGTTTAACAAATTGAAACAAATTAAACATTTGAAATGAAATTAATTAAATTATTGAAGCAAATATTGATTTTTGCTTTTTTATTTATTTTTTTGCTGCATTTATTTGCTGTAATTAACGGACTTTAATTTAAATCTATTTTAATACTTTAGATAGATTAATGAGTAATTGCAGTCCAAACTGATTTAGCGTCGTCTTCGCAGCACAAAAAAAGAAAAATATTTATTGGATGAAAATGATGCTTGTGAAGTTTATAATATTTTAAGCCCAAACAACTTTTCTGTAAATCTCATAGTTAGGAAAATAAATTTAAAGCTTACAAACATCAGTTGTTTATTTCAGTGTTTTTTTTTCGTCAGTGAAATTAACCGATTGATCTGCAAATTTGGCAGGATATTTTTTTTTATCAATATTCACCAAACTAAAGGCGGAGAGTAAAATATAGTTGTCATAAAAATTCGATGAGAGTAAAAGATAGTCATACAAATTCGGCATATTAGGTAAGGGTCACCATAATGTACGTACATACTTATATTAGGATATTAAAATTGCTTATTTTCGATTAACGGTTAAACCGGTTAATTTCAGTCGATTAACCGATTAACTGATTAACCGACCCACGTTGCGAAAATAATAGTAAAAACCCTCGCATTGGAGCAAAACCAAAAGTTACGTGCTTTTCTTTTCTTCATGACTTTTTGTAATCTACATATATGTATATTGAATATATAAAAAACATATTTGTGAAGTATAATCACCCCTCTCCGTTTGATCTACAGCCTCACAAACATAGCACTCGAAAATAATTTTTTTAATTTTTTTTGTAAACTATTTTTTATTGTTGCATTGAAATTAATGTGGAGTAGGTATCTATATGCCGAAATTAATTAGTTTTAGTATTCATACTAACCACAAGCATACCATTATGCAGAGTTGAAGTTTTGTTTCTACGGCTTATATTTCCGTAGATATTAACATTTGAAAAATGTATTATTTTTACCGGTATTTCAAATTTTTTTTTGCATTTTCATTGGAAAAAAACTTTCATGGATCCAAGTGGATCCACCAGATTTCTACACAGTGATAATGCTGAATGCTTAACCAAAAAATTGGTACCTATTTTTCCTGCGCCTTCCTGCGCCTTTTCGAGATTTTTTCGGTTTCATTGTGTTGGTATGCCTTTTGGAGTTTTTGGTACCCACTAAATAAAGTAAGTATCGTAGAACTAATATATAGAGCAGACTAACATGAAACGTCAAGTCTTTTTTAAATTATGCTTTAAACTAGGGATGTAACGAATACCGATACCGATACCGATATATCGGCGATACTTCAGAGTTTCCGATACATCGGTATCGGCGATATTTTACTGTCGATACGATGATACTTTTAAAAATTTTTTCCGCGTTTTTTTTAACATGTAATTTATTTTTGTTCGATTTTACCATGAATTAAATTCACTTTTTTAAATCTTATTAATATCGATTTCAAAAATTAATAATATTTTATGCTGTTATTTTGTAAAAAAAATATTTATTTTTTGTTAATTTTATCATGAATTCAAATTTAAGTCGTTGTTTTTTAAATCATATTCCAAAGAAGTCATGAAAATGTAGAATTCGCGATCTGGAAGTATTGTAAATTTGGATAATTTCTAATTACACTCTAAAACATGACTTCAAATTTACGATCATATATTGTCTGAATTTGTGTTTAAAATTTCTCCTGAAATTACATCTAAAATTACATCGATTTTGTAGTTATTTTATTAAAGAAAAAACCTTTCAAATTAAACATATTTAGTCCAAGTTGAAAAAATGTAACATAAAGTATAATACGACTATGGCTGAATGGTAGATACGTCAGATTATCAGTCAGGAAGTCGCGGTTCATACCTGCACGCAGCCAATTGGTTTTCTTTTAGTAAAAACATTTTGTTCAAAAATAATGCGTGTGTAATTTTAGGTCGATAATAATCTGTAGTGTTGCCGACTATTATCGACTTAATTTTCAACAAATGTGTTTTAGAGTGCAGTTTTACATATCCTTGCCATTGCAAGAAGTTCTGTTTTTCGATTACCAATCACCGAATTGGAAGCGATGCTAGGACAAATTTCTTTTTCGGTATTCTATAATGATTTTTCCTCAAGGCAAAAGGGTAAAAAATTACCCATTTTCAAAAATTTTTTTTATGCGAATTTAAACTCAGAACTGCATTTTCATGTAAATTTAAGGGAATAAATATAAACTTAGAAGTCTTTTAATAATTAAGCTATTAAGTTATTTAGACGAATATTAGTTGATAAATGTCCTTTAAAAAAATCGATTTTTTAAAAATCATGGCAGGTATTTTTTTAAATAATAAAGGAATTACAAATTTTTTCTTGCTTTTCTACTAATTATCTGCATATTTTTAATATAGATTTTTGGAAGCAAAGAAAATGTAGCTCCTTAAAAATTACTTCCAATGTTTTATCAATTTTAAATATTCTCTCTTATAATGTAATTTTGTATAATAAAAAATTTGCACTTGAGTTTTGTTAATCTAAACTTGAACTCAATTTCAATATTCGTATCGGTATCGGAATCGGTATCGGAGATATTTATTTTTAAATATCGGTATCGGTATCGGATCGGCAAAACGGCGTATCGTTACATCCCTACTTTAAACATAAAATTCTAAGTGGTTTGCAAAACTGCGCCGCACAGTGTTGTGAGGTCATATAACAAGCGGCCAAAAATAGAAGGAGTTATCGTAAAGTAATGAAATTTGGTACACATTTTTTAATTGATAAAATACAATAGCACCTAAAATTTGGCCATTTAAATTTCAAGGATATGTGTCCTTCCCATATATCCCGACATGAAAAAAGAAATACTTGTAAATTAATGAAATTTTGTTCAGACATACGTTTTAATATATATGATACTTCTTCCAAATTTCGTTCAATTTAGTGCAAAGATACACCTACCTCAAAAATGTCCTTTTCCAAAAAAGTAAAAAAGGAGTAAAAAATAAATTTTCTTCACTTATAATGAGTTAAATGTGTAACTATGTGCCGGGATATAGACGCCAAAAAAGTTATTTAATACGCTAAGGAACCCGCTGTGATTCTTACTGAAATATATGGATGGTTCTATGCACAAAGTGCTGGCATGATAAAATATGCAATTTTGCTTTTATATTGTATCGCAAGACTTTTAATGACATATCAAACCACAGTGTTTAGTTCCTATATAATACAGACACTCAGAGAAAAAAATCAATGAAAACCATATTAATTCAATAAGAAACATTAACGAAAGTCTAGTCATGTTGAAAATTTTTATATCAATATTGAACCATATTTATTCAAAGTTGCAAGTTATTGATTTAGTAAGTTTCAATTGAAAATTATTAAATTAATATGATGCGTTCTTATTTTTAAATTGCCGTTTTTCCCTTAGTGTATGTATGTGTCTAAAAATTATTTACTTCCTTCATACGGTATGCTAGCAGAAGAAGCGCAGGAGCATTGCAATAAGGATTTCAAGGCATATATACATACATAGTACGCAAGAAGAAATTCGATATTGTCAAATTTAACAAAAATTTTTTTACCAGATTTCTAGTAGCATCTGATCCATAATAAATAATTTACGTGCATATAATTTATAGCTATGCTAGTATTACTTTTTTTGAAATTAGTAATAGAAACTATTACATTTTGTGCAAGATTCCCATATTAGTACTATAACTTTAAAAATATCTTTCCTACCATCTGAAGGGTATCAGTGTAGGGTAAACAAAAATAAAAAAAATTTATACGCCAGACTACTTTCTCAAAAATTCTGTTGCGAGTGACAAAATTTTTAATTAATACAACTTATAGTACATTTACAAACAACGAAAATGGCATATGAGCGTTTCTTGTTAATTTCACCAAAAAAAAAAATGGTTTACATCTAAAATTTTACAAATGGGTGAAGCATATGTATCTTTATTTTCTATTTTTTTCGAGAATCAATTGCAAAAATGTTTAATATATGATAATTTTTCATGTGGTGCAATTGTTTAAAAGTCTTGAATTCCGAGTGTAGGGTACTAACGTCCAATCCAAAATCTATAAAAATCTATAAACCTATCGCTTATAACAAAGGCGCTATCAAGTAAAATAGGCGATGCGAGCGTTTTTATTATGTTTTTCCCAACGTGCGACGTAACAAAATTTAAAATTTTTTGTATTATAAAATATTTTTTGTGTGTTTGTTTCGTCTCAGATTCAAAATGTATGTGTTTAGAAATTATTTTTCATACAAACAAAAAATTGTGTTCAGTGATCTTAACTTAAGTAAAACTTGAAAACCTTTGGGCGTGGCTATAAAAGAGCTTAGTAGTAAAGACTCTGCTACTCTAATTGAACTTGAGGGAAGTACAAAGTTTTTGTTTAATAGTTTAATCAAATCCAATAATACTATTGCCAACAATTTAGTTAAAAATCTAAGGATTAGATTTAATGAGAGACGAACTCAATTAGTTTATGCCTTCACTCAAGAATATTTCCTTCCAGCAATAGTGTTCTAAAATACAGTACAAAAACGGAAACAGAGATTTCGGTGCTGAGCTCTGCCAGTATGAGTCAGATGATCGATCACCTGATGAACGAACCCATTTTGAATAATTTTGATAATATTTCTTTATTAAAATGAACTTTACCACAAATATTATAAAAATATTTCGTTGTTATATATAATTTTATAACAAAAATTATAAAAATTGCCTCGTTTTCAAAATCGATTTCCATCACATACCTGATAATGTCAGATTTTATATGTTTAGAGAAATTCAGGAAAAGGACTGAGAAACTAGATATTCTCTACTATGGACTGTTTTCGATTTCTTCAACTTCTACGATAAGTGAAAGGATTTTTTCAAGTCAAGCTTATCAAAGCTAAAGAATAGAATCGCTTAAATCCTGAACATTTAAACCAAATTATTTAAACTATTGAAATTACTAATAAAATGATCTCTCTCACAAACTTGATAAATATTTAGTTAATACATATTATAATTTTTTTTTGGACTTAGTTCAAGAACTGTTATGTTTTTTATGTTATTCTTTTTAATAATAAACTCAAAGTAATAAATAAAATATGAATTTTTGTTTGTCGTAATTACTTGATTTATGAAAAAACTTTATTAATCGGTTAACCGACTAATACCGATATTATCAGATTATTAGCCTATTAAGCCAAAACCTCGATTAATTAATCGAGCAATTAACCAATTAAAGTAAAATGATTAAATGAATACCCTAACTTATATAGAACAGTATACAAAAATCATCATCACTGAAAATTTATTCATTTTTTCTGTGTATCTATCTTATACTGTATCTATCTTATACTGTATCTATCTTATACTGTATATGAATATTTTTAAATATTTTTTTTCTTATCCTAGATTTGAAAATACTATTTTTATTTTATGAAATTTTCTCTGAAATTTCTTTATTCTGCTAAAAGAAATCTTTCATATTGTTGTCTGTCTATTTTCTACTCTTAGTGGCTTCGAAACTAAACATGTTCATTACATGCACATGCATGTTTGTGTTTGCTAAATTTTGATTGTCTATGACATTCATAACAATTATTTGTTATCGGTTTAATGAATTTTTTTGCCTTTAGCTTCAATGTCAATATTGTTCATGAGATTAAAACATTTTGCTTAATCGAGTTCATATACGTACACTCATACACATATAAGAGCTGATGTATTTACTATATACATATGTATATGTATGTTGGGTAAACTAAGTGCAGTTATTTGTTTATTTTTCTCTGCTAGATTTGATTTTACTTACAAAACCCAAAATTTACATTGCATATAGTATAGGTTGTTTGTTTCCTTTTTTTGTTAATAAAAAGAAAAAGAAAAATTCGGAAGGAAATGAGAATTTCTTTTATTGAGATTTAAGGTCATGTAACTTATAGGTCCTCACAATTAGGTCAGAGAAAACAGTATCTTTGTATTATCTTTAACGCTAAGATAGGAAGAAGGAAGAAATTGAGAAATAATGACGAAATAAAAGAGTATGTATAGTTAAACAGAAGGCACTTCTTATAAACGAAATACAAATTTTCTAATTAAATTTTAGTGCTAAAAGGCCTTGGATTACCAGTATAGTTTATACAGACATGTAACCTATTTCACCAACGCTGTTTACATATAAATTCATATTTAAATGTCGATTTTCGTTAATTTTTGTATGGAAAAATTATATATAAATATGAACTGATATTTAAATAAATTGGTTAAATAGGCTCATGGACTTTTAAAGCTGCTCTTTTAATGACACTTCCAACAGTACACTGAAATAATTTCGTTTCATAAATCCAATGAAACAATTTCGTTGGATTTTTTTCACAAATCTAATGAAATATTTCACAATTCTAATGAAATTTCAATAATATTGTGAAAGAATTTCATTGGAATTGCTTCATTAACTTTCATAGTTACGTTAGAAAATTTCATTGGACTTATGACAACAACATTTTGCCGTTTTATGGAAACCCTTTAAGGTTGCACAAAATATTTTAATTTTTACTAAAAATTCTTTAAATATATACTATAAAAAATTTTAAAAAAATATTAAAAATTGTATGTTCTAGAATGTCACAATTTCAATGAAATGTGTTTCATTAATTTGATGAAAAATTTCATTGGATTTATGAAATAATTAAATCACATACAATTTTTATTTATTTATTGTAACACTTGGCAGCCAAAAGCGAACAATAAAAATAGGTTTATATGTTTGTTGTTCTTGCTGTACACTTTCTTATTAATATACACTCATAGACACATTAATTTGACAGTGCTGTTGGCTGAACTAGTTAAGACGCTGCCTATAAAGGAAATGACGAGAATCAAGAGTCTGAGTTCGATACTGTGTACCGTCATCAAGATCAAAAAATTTTCTGATGTGCATTGGCGTCGTCGTACGTATATCAACCATGGAATTGTCAATAAATTAAAATAGACAATAATAATAATAATTAATAATTTCATTAAAATAGAATATCATTAAAATAATGTTTCATTAAAAAATTGATATAATTTCATTCAAATGATGAAACAATTTTATTAAAATAATGAAATAATATCACTGATTTAATGAAATATGTTCATTAGATTAGTGAAATTATTAAATTGGAGCAATGACATTATTTCACATATATAATGCAATTCTTATTAAAATAATGTTAACGTAACTTGTTTCACGAAGCGTGACGTTAGTTGAGCTTTAATGAAATTTTTCATTGGATTAATGTAAAAAAGCACAGAATTTATGAACAAAATTCTTTCAGTGTAGCTAATTATCACAAAGCCAGCTCATTGGAATGATTAATTGGAAAGTTCTGAAATGTAGTCTCCAACGCTTTTCATTGTTCTGGAAGATATTTTTAAAAACCCTGATCTAAAACTTATTATATTATTAAAAGTTTTCTAGAGATACTAACTAAATATATTTTCTTAATATGATTATTTCGAACGTATTTGCTTTGTGAATCCAAATTGATTATTAGGCTAAGGTTCGTAACGTTATATTCAGAAAGAATTGGACATGATTAATATTCCAAGGAACAAGGGAAAAATTAACATCAACTTAATTTTTCAACGTACACAGCAGAACAGAGTAGCGCCACTTTCGTAAGCCGCTACACTTCCATCGTCAGTGCTCACGTGTATTTGCTAAAACCACTTGTCAGGTGGCTCTGTTGAATGTGATTTTAATTCTTATATATACAACTTTTTCGTGAAAATTGAATACGAGAATTAAATCACTCTCAAGCTGATATTAAAGTGCACTTTCCCAGCGTTGCCATCGGTTTATTTTTCTCCATTCCCATTTTTCTGATTTTTGGCAACGGTGGGAAAGTGCACTTTAATATCAGCTTGAGAGTGATTTAATTCTCGTATTCAATTTTCACGAAAAAGTTGTATATATAAGAATTAAAATCACATTCAACAGAGCCACCTGAGAAGTGGTGTTAGCAAATACACGTGAGCACTGACGATGGAAGCGTAGCGGCTTCCGAAAGTGGCGCTACTCCGTTATGCTGTGTACGTTGAAAAATTAATTTGATGTTAATTTTTCCCTTGTTCCTTGGAATATTAATCATGCCCAATTCTTTCTGAATATAACGTTACGAACCTTATCCTAAATATATTTTCGATTTCACTGACGAATTTTGTATCTTTAAATAATTAATTTCTCCCACTTATATTTTTGCTTTAATACTTTATTTTATATAATAAAAAAAAACGTAACATTCTGAAGTTCCTCTATAAACTCTCATAATATTTTCATTAAACTTTTGATATACAAAGTATAATTTCGAGAAAAAGTTTGCATTTTTGCCGTACTGCATGTCAGCATTAATAAAATTTTAATTTCACACACTTGTGAGCACAATTAAACTTTTTTGAGTTTTTTATCCAACAGAATTTCATCATATTTTTAACGTGTTATGAAATTTTACATATGAATTACTATCTTTATATAAATATACACACACACAAACCCAAACATACAATATATGGAGATATTTTAATAGTGCTTTAATTTCATTATAATTTTTTTTATTATATGTACATATTTATAAATTTTTTTATTTTGCTAAAAGTATACGAAATATTTCTGAAATTATGTCAAGAGCGATGTGGATTTACGAAGCAATAAATAGATTTAAAAAAAATTTTTTTAATGAACTTAAGGTAATTTTTAGTGATCTCTGAGAGGTTTTGACCATATTTGGGCACATCTTTCTGTGTTACTCAGTAGGACCAAATAGAAATTGTAGCTAAGGATCCAAACTATTCATTTCTCAATTGCATTTGTGAACTTTTTTACAAAACCTTGAATATTGAACTTAAATTCTTCTTTTATTGCTCACAAGAAAGAAGATGTTCGAAATATTCTCCTATGCATAATGTGTCATAATAAATATTTCATATTAAATTTGTGCACAAACATGTGCACGCAGAACTTAACCAGCAAACATTTTCGTCCACATGTCCGACGTCTGAGACTTTACCGGACAATCAATCGAGTTGTCTAAAATTTTCTCAGATATTTGACAAAATAGATGACAGTTTTCTGCTACGATGTTTCTGCACATTTACACTATGCCACAAAAAATTCACCTCAAAAATTAGATGTTTTTTATTAAAAATTTGGGGCAGTTGAACACGAATATGTGTCCATTTATTTTTCTTAAGAAGCTTTTTTGAGATATTCGCGAAAAACGTGTTTTTCGCAGTTTATAAAGATATTTCCAAATATTTTTAATACTGTTTATTTGAATTAAGCAAGTTTGGCCCTGTTGCATAGATATGTTTTTCCTCTTTCAGTTCATAGTTATACTAGCCCAATTCACAATCTTGTGCAAATAGTCTTGCATCGCTGCATTTGCAAAATGGTATAGCATATTGATACTCACCACTAACAATTGTTAAGTGGTGAGTATCAATATACTATACCAATTTGGAAATGCTACGATGCAAGATCATTTGCACAAGATTGTGAATTGGGCTACTGTGTTGACTGTGTTGTTCACAGAGTTACAAGCCTTTATATTAAAAAAATATTTTATTTTTTGCGGTTTTTAAAATTCACCATTTTGAAATGCTCCATTAAAACAAAAAAAAGATTCCATAAAAATTTTCACCCATTTCTTAAATAAAATTTTGTTCCCAACGTACAAAAACTAATATCGGTGAAAAAGGTTAGAAAGTTACAACAGATTTAGTGAAAATATCTTAATTCGAATTTTAATAAAAACAAATTTTGTAGGGAATATGAGTATAAGAAAAATGCCAGTCGGGCAGAATCCAATATTTTGGAAATATATCATCCATTTCTAAATCTATGGTCCGATCAGTATAAAATTTCACATGGAGATATCAGAGGAGTGTTCTTATTTAATTTAGTACGATGAGTTTCCCATATTTCCCAGGAGCAGAGGTATGAAGTGCAAAGTAGTGTACTTCGGTTAGACTTGCCAGACGGGCTTGAATGAGCTTGATTGACAAGATAAGAGTTGGAAAAAACTAACCAATGTAGGAAATGGTCTGGCGCGGATACAAGGGGAGGAAAATGGAATATTTCTACCCCAAAACGAAACAATATACCTCATTTCTATTGACTTTCTACAAAAAAAATTTTGCAAAATAGTATGTCAGTTAAAAGCTGCCCCACCGAAAGCTCAAGCCTGTAAATGGTAAAGTAAAAAAATAAAAAATGTGATTGAGTATGTAGCTCATGTTCTGACTTTCATATTATTTTAATTTATTATTATTTTATGAGATTTTTGGGAAGAAGTTCTCTAATGGTCTGCATTAGCCCCAGCGAAAAGCGCGTAGGAACTTGCTGATAATCTCTCAATAATCACCCTGCAGTAAATGTTGTACCAATTGTTTTGAACGTACATGTCCTGTGACTGGTGAAAATGGAAATGGTGCAAAATTTGCCTGAGTCGTGACCGGTGAAGAAACACCATATCACAAATCTCGATAAAAGATGTTAGCAAAATATCCCCACTCTGCAAGCAGATCTTTTCCAAACCAAAAATATTTTTTTAAAGTAGAACCTGTCACTCAGTGTCTTAATTATGTCAATTGACCTCTAATGACAACGCGATGTAAAAGATACCGATACCTTTCATATAAAGTTCCGAAACTCGAACCGGTTTCTAGTCCTTGGGAACCAGTCACGTGACCTATCTTTTGACAGGTTCTTACATTATAGGTTTTTATAATTGAGTTATGAACTTTTAGTCGAACTGTATGGCTCTTATCCAAAGTTATTTAATTAGTTTGGCTTAAGTTCATTTTTAATTTAATCTTTCGATCAAATTATTTTTTATTTAAGAAAGAAATTCTAAAGCATGTAAATATTAAACATTCAAAGAAAAATTTGGATGTACGGAAGGTTGAATTGACAGCTGTTTCGAGACTACCAAGTCTACTCATCAGAGTCCTTTACCTACAATACTACCACTGACAGTGCCAACAACACTGAAGCGAAAAAATTGGAATAAAGACTCAGAAGTTGAGATTTCGGCTAACCATATTGATAAAAGGAATAAGATAACTCATATTCTATTTCCTCACGATCAAACGTGGTAAAAGCGAAAAAAGGATGCTGATGATGACAGCGTAGCGGCTGCCGAAATTAGTAGTACTAGTCCGTTCATATATATCCTAATATTCCACTCTTAAAAATAATTTGAATTTACATTAATTCAATTATTGTGAACTTAAGCTGAATAATAATAGCTTCCGACTTATACACATTTTCAGTTCAAATAATAATTACGTACAAATTTAAATTAATAAAATCTAAATACAGTATTGAAAACTTGACGGTTTGGGTCTAAAATAAATTTAAAAAAGTTTATTTTGCTTCAAAATGGTAAATCTTAGAAAAACGTGGAAAAAATAAAAATTTTTCATATCTAAAGACCTCTAACTCAGCGAATTTTGATCCGATCAACACATTTTGAATATGGGCAGGATTGCAAAATTTTCTTAATACAAATAAGCAGTTTTCAATATTTTTGGAAATAGCCTTATAATGCTTCTTGAGAAAAATAAATGAATGTCATTCATATTCGTGCTCAGCGCCCCAAAATTAGCTTAGAAAACATCTAATTTTTGAGGTGAGGGTAGTAAGTTAAAAATTTGTAAGCCAGTGTTATTTGAAGCCAATTTATTTTTTTAAATACATTGAACAGAATAGGCTGCATATTTTATAACCTATGACTTTTAAGACTTTTAGCAGTCACTTCTGCATATTGTGAGATTTTAGCTTTCGTAATAATTCTTACTATTATGGCCAACGGACGACACAATCGTCCGTATTATAAATGTAAATAATTTCATTAAGATTCACACAACAGACACACAATATATAATTTAACTATGTGTAATTGTTTTCACAATGTACGATTAAAAGTTAACATGGACTTCAACGGTAAGTTCGGCATAAAAAATTTTAAAGTTCACGTTAACTCTTAAACATACATTGTGAAAAGGGCCGATAGTAAATTTCTTGCACTGAAATTAAATAAATTCAGTAAAGTGCGACTTTTAATAGCCCACGAAGGGTTTCTTACGAATGCCATATACATAGCTCTCTTAATCGTCTTACCAATTTTCGTTTGTTTTTGGCGACTTTTTTTCGTTTTCCGATTTTTTTCTTTTTGGCGCTTTTTTAGTTTTGACGATTTTTTTTTGTTTTGGCGGTTATTTCGTCTTAGGGCTTTTTTTCGTTCAGGCTGCTTTTTTAAATTTGGCGTTTTTTTCCTTTAGGTGTTTTTTTCGCTTTACCACTCTTTTGTTTTAGCGATTTTTTAAATGTTGATAATTTCTTACTTGTGATAGCTTTTTCGTTTTTGGTGCTTTTTCGGCTTATCGCTTTTTTTGTTTTTATTTTTTGTTTGTTTTGACGTTGTTTAGTTTTGGCGTTTTTTTTTGTTTGTGCAACTTTTTTCCTTTTGGTGATATTTGTAACTTTGGTTGTTTTGGCGGTTTTTTTCTTTTTTGGCGATTTTTTCGTTTTAATGTTTTTTGTTCTGGCGATTTTGAATATTGGCGATTTTTTTTGTTTTTGGGGCTTTTAATTCTTTAAGGTGCTTTTTCGCTTTAACGCTTTTTCGTTTTGGCGAGTTTTTTTTGCGATTTTCTTGGTTTCGGCGTTTTTTCCAGGCGATATTTTTGTTAAGAGATTTTTTTCTGTTTTGGCCGTTTTTTTTAGTTTAGGCAGTTTTTTTTGTGATTAATTTTTGCTTTATATTTTTTTCGCTCGGGCGATTTTTTCGTTTTGACGATTTACTCTTCGGCTTGTTCGTTTCATTACTTGAAGATATATGCTCAAATCATTAATTTTGTTTGTTTCAATTGTCTAATTATTACGGTTCATGCGATACACTTTGATTTCAAAATAACATTACCTAATGGGATACCCTTTAATGTTTAGTAGGCAACGACTTAAGACTTTGAGCAATCACTTCTGACAATTTTCAAATGTTAGTTTTTGTCATAATTCTTTTTTATCTCTTGAGAGTTCTCCGACATTGTGCAGACATGTCTAAAATTCCTTTGGATATTCCCTGAAAAAGTCTTCTGAATTTGTTCAGAATTCTTTCGAGCATTTTGGCAAAGTTCTGATAAGAACTTTTGCAGAATTCTCTCAGACAAAGAGGTCCGCTTTCTTGTCAACCTCTTATATGATTTTCGTTACTTTTTCGTTCCAACTTTGACAGAATCTCTGATTAACTTCTGACCGAAATCAGCAAAAAAATGTTTGCTGGGTATATAGCAAAATTATGTTTTTTAAACCAACAATTTTATATGTATTTCAAGTATGTGGTGCATAGTTTAGGGCTGCATTTGTTTTTCACAATGCGTATACGTAATAATAATGAGCGTATACGTAATGAATGAGCTTTCACACACTAGAACAATTTTTAAATGCACAATTTTTGTTCTGTTCGAAACACACGGGATGATATTCATCTCGCATGAAATGTATACATATACACAGCTTTGTGTGTATTAGTGTTTTATGCATTCATTTCTTCTATCAAAATGTGCATGGATTGGTTTTGCGCTGCTAATGCTGGGTTGTAGGCGGTTGAAACTTTACGACACCATTCTCTTCCTCTCTATTGACTATAACCCTGCCAACATTTGGAAGTGCAATTTCTGATACATTTTCTAAAAAGTGACTTCTTTAATACATCTAAATGTTATTGGGCAAATTTTACAAAAACAAATATATTAGTATCAAATTTTAAACTTCCTTTTAAAAATTTTAATATCACCGACAACATCGAAGAAGTCACTAAAGAGTTAGTTATAAGATTATGCAAAATGTAACCAAAGCGACACACTAATTTGTTAAGCAACAAAAACCAAATGTAAAGAACACTTCCACTAAGTAGTTTCTTCTCGTAGGTATAACCGTAGTTGCTCGTTTCTTCCCGAGCGGTGACACTTCTATGAAAAGAAAGAATTATCATAATGATAGCTTTTCACTTCTTGCTGTTACTTTTAAGTGACAGTTTCGATAGCAAATGTTTGCACGGAAGCTATCATTTTATGCCAGCACAATTGTTCTCGTGTGTGAAGGCTCAATAAGATTGTGATTTGATAGGGAAACTTATTTCCTTTTATAAAAAAAAGTGTTGTACTTGGAATGTCTGTGTATTTGTGCTTAACTTTAATTGAAGTAATATATTTCTTTGATAGGTTGTTTGTGTTTTAAAATTGCACTCATTAAATTGTAAACAAAAAATATACCCAGCGATAAAACTAAAAAGGCGTAGGCACTTCAAGTCTTCTTAAAGGCCTTCTTATTCCTTCTTCTAGAAGGTGTTACCTCTCCCTAAATAAAAGTACTCTATTAGAAGGCGGAGGAATGAGAATTCTATTCTTAAATTTGTGTTTTGTTTAACAAAAAATTTACTTTAGAAATGATAAAGATTCTCGTATTCTTTTTTCGCAAGTAATTTGTATATAAGACTGAAATTTGAGTACAAGAGACATTGTACTCTACTGCCGCTATAAAAATACCGAAACTAAGAAATGTATGTACCTACATTTGCTTTAGATTTGCTTTTTACATACCATGCTTAGAAACCCTTTAAAATAGCCTTTGTAGAAGGTCATTTGTTGGCCTTCCATAAGAAGCAAACTGAAGACCTTCTCCGCAATGACAACATGTGTAAAAAAGATAATATCTTAATATCTTAAAAAGTAATGCTTTCATTCATAAAAAAAATTTCTGACTTATAACAGATCAATAAAACTTATTTTCATACAAAGATTTATTTTATAAACCTCTTATAAATCAAATAATTTTTATGAATTAGGTTGTAAATATTTTCATAACGTATAAAACAATGTTAATTGTAAATCAATATTTCTTATCTTAGTTAATTTAAACTTATTTTAAAACTTTCTGCTTGCTTGTGATAAAAAAAAATTAAATTTTTAACAAACTTTAACGTATTGGCAAACAAATAAATCTGCAATTTCTAAGACCTTAATTTGGATTTATTGAATATAATTTTTCATATTTTCTTTTAACTGCACCCAAAAACAAATCCACTTGACCTAAAAATTGTTGTCAATATTTTAGCAAACAATCAAGTTTAATTTATAACTTTTGCTTTAAGTTTTTGTGGCAAAATGTTTAATAGTTTATAACAGAGCTATCAAATAATTTAATTTGGGTTATTAAAAAAAAAAGTTAAAGAAAAAAGAGAACGATGACTGCACACAAAACCAAATGAAAAATCAACTTTCCGTTTGTAATATATTTAAGTTCTGTGGTGTTTTGTGCTCCATTGCATTTCTATTTCCTTTTTCTATTGTTGTTCTACATTTTCTGCTCCATCATGCATCCGTTAATGCTACAGAGACTTAACAAGGCTTTAACAATTTAAAGTAGAAAATACACAGTTAAAGTCACAGTAACAATTGCAGTCTTAAGTTGTTGATGCAGTCAAAGTCTCAGTAACAAAGCTACCATCACATTTGCAACATCATGATAAGTTCATTTCGAAATCAGTGAGCGCAAATATGTCTGTTGGAATTTGAAGCTAGCTGTGTATTTTTTTTTTTGTTGTCTCCACAATAATGGTCCTAGTATCTCAATTCATGCGTTTATGCATTTTCTTTTTTTCTTACCACTGGCAAATTGGATAGAAATAGAAACTATAGTAGATTTCAATTGAAACATTTTTATAAGCGCTAAATACAATTTGTAAATGTGCATGTAGTGTTGCTACCAGAATACCGGAAAAGATGAAACAGGGAGGGAGTCAGTGAAAAACAGAGTGTTGTGTCCTACAAATTTAAAGAAAAAGCAAATAATACAAAACTCAGTATCATATTATTGATAACTTGCAGGACTTTTAAGAATTAGTTTGTCCAAAAGCAGAAATTTGAAAATAAGACCAAGTTCCTATTTAAAAATTTCGGCCGTAAAATTTACTGAGATTAAAATGGGGACCAAGCTTTTGATAGGTACAATACCATCTTATTTCTAGATAACATTTTTTCCATAATTCTTTCTTATATTACAAAGGTTAACAAATATTTTCAAAACATTTTTCATCATTGTGATGCCATCCTATACATCAGCTGTTCAAAATTCAATGGTAATGAAGACAAATCAATACAAATCAATACAAATGACACGCCGATATCAGGGAAATGACGAATTCGAATCAATTTATTAATATAATGTCACTGATAAAGAAACCGTCATAACTCTGATGTAACTCGACATCAATGCTAAGTTAAGTGTCTTCGTTTTTGGCGCCATGACATTTTTCATCATTATTATGTCAACCTTTACATCAGCTGGTCACCTTGCCATTAATAGAATGATTCAAACAATTCACATATTTAAATTTTCTTACTTTCACTTGTTTCTATTTTATTTTCACTTTTTGATATATTATTTTTCCTTGTAATGTTGGTCTTGATCCGAGGCTCCTCAATTCATCGCATATTTATAAGCTGATACCTTTACCATTTTAGCCACCTCATCATCTAAAACGTTGGCAGCACAAAGTAAACATAAATATCATTGATGAGACATACATATGATGATTAAATGTCATCAATATGATGAGAAGACGTCATACTCTCATTTGCTTCAATGTTTTTTCTGTGCATATGTGCTTTCTTAAAAAGACTTGTAGATTTGATTATTAGCTCTGTCATAGTAATGATGATGAGTGTGCATCAACTTAAGCTATGTCAATATTTTATGATGACGTTCGTCGTAGTGTTTTACATAAAGGTGTTGAACATATCTTATACTTTAAGCGTAAGCCTTACAAGCTTTCCCAAGCCGAGCTACTATAACTATGTGCAAAAATAGGATTTAAGTACCCCTTATATCTAAACTTTTAAAGGCCAGAATTATGTGTTAGAGCCTCGTTAATGTGAAAAATTTAGTTTTGCTGTACAGTGTAATCACTATACACAAAAAAAAAATACCAATTTAAAATCAACATGACGCAATGTTGATATAAAATCATATTAAATTTCTGCAAAATTACAGATTTTATTTAAAATTAAAATTGTTTCAGAAAAATTTCAATGTAAAATCGTCGAAAGCCAAGTTAATTTAACATTTTTCGGTAGTGATTTTGCTTCATAGGCGTTTCATGTTAATTCAACATGATTTACAATACTCCTGAAGAAACATTTATCCTTTTGAATTAACTATATTTCATGTCGATTTAATATTGCAGTACAGTTAAATCAAAATGAAAATGATACTGAAATAATACGAAAACTCATATTGAATCAACGTTTTTTCGAGTTGAAATAACTCGAATTTGATACTCGAAAAACACAAAGAAAGAATCATGTTAAATCAAAGTTATTTCAAGTTGAAACAACGTAAATTTTATATTGAAACTACACTAAGAATCCTGTTGAATTATAGTTATATCAAGCTAAAACAACACGACTTTAATGAAGCTATTTTATTAATTAAACTATGATACAAAAGTTAAGAAAACAAATTATTCAGGGGCTCTCATGTACCAATTCTGTTGGGTTGGAGCCCATAGAGAAAGAAAATACCTATGGTTTTTCTAGGTCACTTCGTAAAGTGATTTTATAACGGCAAATGTAGCGAAGAAACGTTTTTTTTTTAAGTTTGAACTTTAAATAGTCATTACTTCTTTGTTTCAAAACAGATTTCTACGATCTTTTTCAAATTTGAAGGGTATGATTCTTATCATTCAAATAAGGCATGATTTTTTGAAAATCGGTGAGTAAATGGCTAAGTTATGGTGTCTTAAGTGTAAAAAAAAACAAATTTTTTAACAAAATTTTGCTTTTCGCCAGCTCTAAGTTTCTTATGAGATACTAAATCACTATACGAAAACTACTTAAGGAATTAAAGCAGCATTAAAATAGCTTTCCAAAATGTGTAATTACATTGAGATCGGTTAGAAAATAAATGAGTTATGGTATATTTTGTGTTTCGACTTTTTTGCTTCTTATTTAAAAATAGGCACTCACGCTAAGCTATTTCATCATAACTCGAGAAAGATTGACCCGATTTTGATATTATAAACAGGAAAAGATGCGGAATAAAATTATCTTTAAGTCAACTATACACAAGTTTCTTAGATTTGCAATTGTTTCGGAGTTGTTCAGAAATTAAAAGCAAACAACTAGTTTTTTCATGCAATTACAGATTTTTTTCGTTTTCAAAACTCCATAATAAAATAAAGAGGGCTAAAACCTTACAGCTTTATCAATAATATGAAAGCTGGGCGTATTTGGAATAAAATAAGCCATACATCATTAAAATCGCTTGACAAATGTCGATTTTGTTAAAAATTAAGTGAAGTTAGTCAATTGATACAAATCACAATTTCCATATAACAGAAAAATTTTAATATGTGTGTGTGTATGTGTTTTTTTTGTCTAAAATGGAAAAAATTTCCATGAAATAAACTCATCGCGTAAATTTAGGGTAATAAAAGAAAATATATATAACAAAAAGTGAAAAAGTAGGTCAACACCGGACACTTGCAAAAAAAAGTAAGACTACCCCGGACGCCGTAAAAAGAGGCCAGTGTCCGAGGAAAAGAGGACGGATGGCAACCCTATATTGAGAGTATAATTTATACAGATTTGACGTTTCAAGTTTAGTCTGATATATGTATTAGTTCTGCTATATCTATTAGTTCTTACTTTAGTGGGTACAAAAATTCCGAAAGGCATAAACACACAAAGAAAGCGAAAAATCTTGAAAAGGCGCAGGAAGGCGAAGAAAAAATAGGTACCATTTTTTTATTAAGCATTCAGCATTATCACTGCGTAGAAATCTACTCGATCCACTTTGATTAATGAAAATGCAAAAAATTATTGAAATATCCGTAAAAATAATACATATTCGAAATGTTATTATCTTCGGATATATAAACAGTAGAAACAAAATTTTAACTGCCCCATAATGGCATGGTTGTGCTTACTATGAATCTTAAAACGGATTGCATTCGGCAGATAAATATCCTCTCTACATTAATTTGAATGTAACAATAAGAATAGTTTATAAAAAAATTAAAAATTTTTTAGTCCCATATTTGTGAGACTGTAGACCAAACGGAGAGGTGTGGGTGAATGGACTTCAAAAAAACGTTCTTCATATATTCGATATATCTAGATTACAAAAAATCGTGAATAAAAGTAGTGCCTGAAACTTTGGGTTTAGCTCTAATGCGACAGTTTTTACTATCCCAGCAAAAACTTTTGTCATTTTTGTAATCAGTAGTACTTTATTTATGGGTTACAAAGTAATGAGTGGTACTTATTTATCTTATTACTATACTTCAAGTTAGAACTACTACTTAGTTTTTAATAAAATTAGAACGTTTTTTTTATCATTATCTGAAAGTAGTTACAATTTGTTGATATGTATTATTAAATAAGTACACAACCACTTTTTTAACAATAGCTGAGTGGGTAAAGTTCTTGTCTTCATATCTGAACGAGCACAGGTTCGTATCCCAGCTGAGTCAAAAAAGTAAAAGTAAAAAAATAAAACTGAAAAAATATAAATAAAACATAATGTGTATAAAATTTTGTTTTTAATTTTAATTTGTTTATTTGACTGCTTATTTTTTAGCTTCAAGTAAGCCAAATAATAACTAGTTAATTGCTGTGACAATGTAATTATATTTGTAAGGGGTACCCCTTATTTTTTGGAATTCTCAAACAAAAATAAGTGGCTATCGAGCCAAATTGTAAGTAGTTACGAATTAAATCCGCATATACTTTTTTGCCTACCAGTAAGAAAAGCTTTTGCGGTTATGAATTGAAGAAATATACTTACATTTTTACGTATATAATAATTATAATAATAATTCAGAAATTCTTTAAATATTTTAAACGTTGTTAAAAGTTTTCCGATTGAGTGGCATATTGCCACCAGCTAATGTGTAGCACAATCACGTTCTTAAACTCCAAATAAATTGCAATTTTTTCAAATAATATTTTATTAAATAAAATATAACAATTAATACTTTTTTCTTAATGTTAAACTCACGTTTAGTTTAAGTTCTACAACCAACAATATAACAACTTGCACAAAATCGTTTTGTAGTTTTTCGTGTCTTCACAGAAAACTAAAGTAGCTGTTGGTTTCCCGATCTGTTTCACTTCTCTATTCAAACAGCAGACCAACCAACCAACAACCATAAAACTAGATATTTTATTTTAAATGTTTGACTATCTGTCTATCCTTCTATAGTTGTTACTCGTCTTAACTGCAATGTTTCACTTTCTAGAGGTTAAAAAGCTGTTACTGTCCTGTCTTGTAGAAAAAAAGGCACGGAAAATAAAATAAACAAATTGTACAAATTTGTTCAGCTATTTTTTTTATACACTTCAGCTGTGAGTGGGTTTGCTGTTTGGATGCATTTAAATGATACTTTTCTATTGGACTAGAACAGCATGCGAACAAGAACGAACAAGAATTTATAGTGGCTTCTTTAGTTTACATTTATAGTATTAACAAGATTTGATGCGGTGTTCGGTTGTATTTGTAAAAGAAAGAAATAAAATATGAAATTACGAGCTCCATTTGCAACATATAAATTACACATTTCAAATCATTTAAAAATGAGTTTGTTTTTCAATTTGCTTTAATTTCTTATTGTTTTCCTAAAGACTAAAGAAATTATATTTAAAAAATAAATGCAACATATTGTAAGTGTAGTCGCGTTTTATATTTATATTATTTATATTTATATTATTTATATTTATATTATTTTTTTATTTATATTATTTATTTATAATTGATGTGAAATCTTATCTCAACTGATCTTCTAAGGATTCCGCATCATTTATTTATATCTCGAGTTTGAAATTGAGATGGGTCGATAAGGAATATTTTTGAAATATAAAAAAAAAACAAAAGCAATCACAGTTTTTTCCTTTTATATCTTTTCGATGCATACACTTGGAGCAAATTAATAAAACCATCCTTTTTCAAACCTTTGATGCTCTTAAAGTTAATTACTGAAATATTAGTTTTTAAATAATTTATTTCAACCTTTTCAAAACACAATTTCTTTTCATGTCTTTGACATCGCTGCCTTAAACGTTTTATTCGCTCAAGCATTCATTTTCTTATGACACTTTTTGTTTCTTCTTCTGACAAAAAGTGATTTAAAATCCGATTTATTATGAAAAATCCGTTTCAATCAATTACAAAATAGACTAAAGGAAATAAAGGATGTCTCTAGCAAAATGCGTAGAAAACCAAATAGAAAAATAATGTTAAAATTAAATCAATATTGTTTAGTGTTGCAATTGCTTATTTGTATTGTTGTAAGTAACAGACAATAAAAAAACAATCAACCAAAAAGGATTTGGAAAAAATAACTTTAAACTCAGTAAAAGAATAAGTTTATGTTCGCAGGACAAATGTACAAATTTTCCTCAGTTGTATCCATGAACAAAAAGAACAACGAGTTTTCACCGGAAAAGGGTTGCATGTTCTTTGAAATGCTGGTAAAAAGAACAAATTTACTTTCGTACACACACACACACACACACACATACACACACACGTAATTTGTGTTGTCAATTTAAACTTGTACAAATCGAAATGATGTGAAAATTAGAAGTCCTTTTAAAAGGAAAAAAGGGGAAATGTTAAAATAAATTTTCTTTGAAACTAATTAGATTGCTTTTTGTATCTAAATAAATACTTTAAGCTGCAACAAACTTAATTTACACTCAAACAAATCATTACTATAGCTCAATCGCAGTTTTTATTTTGTTAGGGGTACAAAAAATATCTGGATATCCAGAAACACCCCCCTGCAAGATTCTACGTAAAAGAAACACATTTTTGTGTAGATTCATAGATTCATACACACAGAAAAAGAAAGTATGTAAAATCAACATGTCGCAAGTTTGATTTGAAATCATATAAAATTTACGAGAAATAATTTGTTGTTGAAGTGTGTTGGTGTGCTCACCCAGTAGATAAATTTACAAATAGATACGCTTTGGGATAGTCGTAGTACTAGTTGTAATGTTACTGGTCAAAAAAGGACAGTCATATTCCTAGTTGTAGCAACACTAGTAACGATACTAGTAAAAAAGGACAATTATATTACTAGTTGTATCGAGACAATAACGATACTTGTCAAAAAATTACAAAATTTTCAGGTATACAACTTGTATATAAAACATATTTTTAGCTCTTAAAAAATAAGTAGAGAGTGGCTCAGTGGGTAGAGTACTTACCTTGAAATATGAGGAATGTGTGTTCGTAACCCGGTTGAGCCAAAGTTTTTTTTAAGAGTTACAAAATCTAAATAAACAAACTAGTTAGATCATTAGTTTACAACAACTACGATTCCAACTGGGATATATCTGTATACAAATGAACTAGTTAGGCTCCTATGACAACGTAATGTTAAAATCCATAGTTCGATATATGAAAAAAGGACAGATGGGCAACTAGTCTGAAGCAAAAAGCAACTAGTATAGTTGTAACTACATACTAGTTACTTTTTCTGCAGGGCATTGTTGTTTTGTTGTTGTTTATTCTTATATAGCCGACAAATAGCTGACAAACATCGTATTATTAGGGACAATTCGCTGCTACTGATTTAAAATTATCATTGTTTCATATTTATTTTAAACGGAAAATTATTAATCTGATCTTAAATCTCTTTGATTTAATATTTTTCACTATTAAAACAACTTTGTTGTAAACGTTACATTTCATTTTAAATCAACATGGGTATAACTTTAATTTCAAATAAATTTTATGTTAAATAATCATAATTATGTTAAAATGATTTTCATGTTACATACCGTTGGTTACAAGTAGAAAAGTCCTAACTCAAATAATTGTAACTTTACAGGACAAGATGAAAACATAATCACCCCTATCGCGAATGTTATGGGAATAAGTTGTTTGGGAGTAAACGTGTATTCCCATCCCCAACAAATTGGTATCGCGAATTTTTTGGGAGTAAAAAGTCTATTGTGAATATCATGGGAGTAACAATTTCTATTTTGAATTGTTTCTTTTGATTTATAAATAGTTTGCGTGCTTATAAAAGAAAAGTCTATTTTGTGAAGAAAAGTGTTAATTTAAAATTAATAGTGTTTATTTGCGTTTCCTGATTTTGGAAGAAGAAAATCAATCCACGGAACGATTGCAGCGAAGACATATACGCGATGAATCAGATCCGCTATCGTTAACGGAGACAAGGTAAAAGTCCTAAAGATTTAAATGTGTTTGTCTCTAAATCAAATGTTTTTGACAGGTTTCAGGAATATTATAGAATTAAAAAAGATGCTTTCCAATTCCTACTGAACGTGTTGGAAGAAAACTTGTTCGCGGTACCCACCGTAGTGAAATTGGCTAGCACCTTAAGATTTTTGGCGGAAGGCAGCTACCAAAAGGGGGTGGGCAGACAAATCGATGTCGGCTTAGCACAATCTACATTTAGTGAAGTGCTAGCAGAAGTTTTAGTGACATTAGAAAAAGTTTTGTGCCCCCAGTGGATTGTGTGGCCATCTCTTGATGAAAAGAAAGAGATTTCACCATACTCTGGCTGCGCGGACATGGCTTCCACCAAGCAAGTACTTTGATCTTTATTAATACTCCTTCAATAAAATAAGTTTAATAAAGTTGGACATTAAAAAACAAATATGTAGCAACTTACATGTGTACTTCTTGTTCCCAATAAAAATTTTTGTGAATTAATTTCGTAAAATAGTTGTTGGGAGTAAATAATCGCGATGCCATATTTTTTATGTTTGTGAACGCATTCACAAAAAATTTCTATGGGAACATTCACGATAGCAAATCATAAAATTTGGAAGTTTTGTCTTGGGAACGTTCATTCGCGATAGGGGTGAATAGAAACTGTAATTTTCAAAATGTAACTTTTTTTAAAATGCATTTTTTAATTAAATTCAAACACAAATTTGATGTTCAGATTATTTTTTTAATTTTTATATAAACTTAATTTCGTAAAAAATACGAGTTTAAAATGTAATTTGCTCTAAATATATATATATATATATATATATATATATATAATATATATATATATATATATATATATATATATATATATATATATATATATATATATATATATATATATATATATATATATATATATATATATATATATATATATATATATATATATATATATATATTTTTGCCTCAAAAACCCGGTTACAAAACCGGCTACAAGCAAACCCGGTTACGGATCATGTGGTCGAATTTCGACCACTGGGCGGGATCCTAGTTTTACATAAAAGTGCTGAACACATCTTAGTTCAATTAGTTCAATTAAATCATTCATTCAATTGAGCGACGTGAAACGCTCACTTTATTGAGCGTTTTTAGCTCAGTGAAAGACACAAGGCGAATTTAAGGTGAATGTTTTATCCATGATCCAATAGTACAGTTCGCGTTGAAAGCACGTTGACTGTATCTGTCAATTGTTTTTTAATCGACACATTTTTTTTAATAGACACCTTTATGTGGCAATAAACAAAAGAAGGTATTTATTTTAGTCATATGAATTGTAATCACAGTTCTTAAAAGTACATTTAAATTAATATTTCGTATTCTGTTTTTTTTTGATATTGTGTTTGTTGTATTAATACCACCACCTGTAAAATTAGTTCATCTTCGTTTCGTCCTTCTTTCTTTCTTTTGTCTGATGTTTCATAGTTCACGAACTAAAAATAGTGGCCTTGAAAACGTATCTAATACAAAAACCAAGGACCGAAAATGCTCTTGGTGGACCATTTCTGGGATTTGCCATATACGCAAAAGGAGGGGGAATTTAACTCCCCCTAAAATGAATCCCAAATGTAAGCTTTCAAGTGCCGATACACATATTTTTGGATGGCTTTTTTCCAAATCAGTTCTTTTTAAAAAGATTTGATTTCGTTGCGCAGTGTAATTAATATTTCTTTTACTAAATTTTCATTCATAACATGTGCAAATAGGACTTGAATATCCATACGATCGGGTTAGCTAAAAAGTGGTGTAATACATAAGATATACTTGAATACTGACGACGAAGTGTTGTGGCAACCGAAAACATCATTGTTATGTTCTGCCGTGTAAGTTGGAATTTATTAACGCTAACTTTTCCCTTGTTCCTTGGAATATTGCATCATGTCCAATTCTTCCTGAACCAAAGATTACGAACCTTAGTCTCCCAAAAGTATTTTTGGATCAAAAACCCATACAAAATCACAAAATATTTTTGTGTTGTACAGTGTGTTTCAAGCGCAAAGAAATCTTGATATGTTAGATAAGTTCAAATTTCACCATTACTAAGCCAATTGTTTGAAATTTGTTTTACCGCATCGCATGTTTTCCTTTGTTTTTACTTCAGTATAACTTGTTTTGGTTTGATTAAGACTTAAAATCGTTGTTATGTTCTGCCGTGTAGGTTGGAATTAATTAACGTGAATATTTTTCGTCGATATATTGTCTCATGTACAATTCTTTCTGAATAAATTGTTACGAACCTTGGCCTAATAAACCCCACTTTGGAATACAATGTCTAATTGAAAATAATAATTCGATAGCCAAAAATTAGGTTGTATTTTTAGTGTAAATAGATAAAGAGACTAAACTGAAACATACACTAAAACAAAAACAATATTGATGAAACTGGAAAGATTAAGTGAAACATTTTTTTTTCTGTGCACGTAAGTCGGTTTTTTCAGTCGCAAGTTTTAAATTTCCCTGCAAGCACATGCAGCTTATTTAAATAATGAATGAAGTTATTTTCTCTAATTTTTTATTTTATGCCCCCAAAAAGGGTTAAATAAATATTTAAATATCCACATACAAAAAATTTTTGTTACCAGATTATTTCCATCTAAATAAGGTTCTTAATAATTAATGAAATTCTCTTTTTGCTAAAAATAATTTCATATTCTTCTCCCTTCATAGGCTGTAAAATTTACACTTTTCCTTCTTTCTTCCTCATTGTCGTGATTAAAGGCTGCCATTTTACACTCATTTTATTTTAATTATGCTGAAAATATGTGCCACAGCTTTAACTCATTATGAAAATAAATATAAAGATTCTATTCTTTAGAGATAAAAAATTAGAAGCATTTCAACTTTACTGAAAAGTTCAAATAACGGGTGTTTTTTTTAGAGGTATAGAACTTCGAATTGAAATAAAACACAAGAAAATCGTTTTAATGTCCATCAATTTGGCTTTATTGGAAGGATAATTTTATGCCATTAATGTTTAAATATGATTTCGGGCATGTGGCCGCCGCTGCTGGCTCGAATAAAGCCAATTCTACAGGTCCAATTTTCAACCACTTTTTCGAGCATATGGGGCCGTATGTTGGCAATAACGCCACGAATGTTGGCTTCCAAGTCCCCTAACGTTTCTGGTTTGTTGGCGTAGGCGAGCGACTTCACATATCCCCAAAGAAAATAATCCAATGGTGTCAAATCACACGATCTTGGTGGCCAATTGACAGGTCCATTCCGCGAAATTATGCGCTCATCGAATGTTTCCTTCAATAAATCGATTGTGACGTGCGCTGTGTGGCATGTAGCGCCGTCTTGTTGGAACCACAACTCATCCACATTCATGCCATCCCATTCGGGAACAAAATAGTCGGTTATCATGGCTCTATACCGGTCTCCATTAACGGTAACTGACTCTCCAGCATTATTTCGGAAGAAGTATGGCCCAATGACTCCACCAGCCCATAGAGCACACCAAACAGTCAGTTTTTGTGGATGTAATGGCGTCTCAAGGGTCTCATGTGGATTCTCTTCACTCCAAATGCTGCAATTTTGCTTGTTGACGTAGCCATTCAACCAAAAATGAGCCTCATCACTGAACAAAATTTTGCGATGAAAATCAGCATCGAGATCAATCTCATTTTCGGCCCATACACCAAAATCACGACGCATTGCATGGTCTCGCGGCTTTAATTCTTGCACAAGCTGGATCTTGTAAGGTCGCAAGCCAAGATCTTTGCGCAAAATCTTCCATAAAGTTGATGTACAAAGCTCCAATTGCTGTGCACGGTGGCGAATCGATTCATTCGGGTCCTCTTCAACACTTTGCTCTACAGCGGCAATTGTTTCTTCGGTGCGCACTGTTCGACGTCTCTGCGGATGCGTATTATCACATAGAGTAAACGTAGTGCGAAAACGATCCATGGTTAACCGAATTAATTGCTCTGATGGACGATTATGTCGACCATAAAATGGACGGAGCTTGCGGTAAACTTCGCGAACTGAACCATGAGTTTCGAAATAAATTTGCACGATTTGCAAGCGTTGTTCTTTTGTCAACCTGTTCATGATGAAATGGCAAACCAAACTAAATATTAATCACTTGACAGCTGACAAAATGGCCGCCAGTTAAAAAAGTGATGCCAACTTAAAGTTCTATACCTCAATAAAAAACACCCATTAAAAGTGTTTTATATTGTTCGCATTATTTACCTTCAAAATTCAACGTAATTTATTATTTAGTCAAACATCTTTAATTGTATAAATATGATGTGCAAAAAAACTCTTAATTATTTTTTTATATATATTTTGAGAGTAATGCATAGTGGGGTCGATCGCAAAATAAGTTTGTATTAAATATATAACTTGTTCAGATTTATTGGAAACTTAAAACAGCGATTCAGTTATTCTGATATATCCCAGCGGGAAAATTAGTCATTGATTACATATATAATGAAAGACGTAATGTATTATTTTCAAAAGACAAACAATGCATTCTTTTGGAAGCGAGAAGGAGACATACAAATTCGACATTCATTACTGCTACTAAAATTTAAAGGTAGTGAGAGCAATAAAAAATTATTTACTATTCTACTACAATTTTTTCTTTTTGTTCTTCTACTACAACTACTGCTACCAAACTGTGACGGTAGTGGTAGTAATAGTAAATGAACCGCTACACATTTTTAACATTTTTAGGCTAGACCATTTAGTGTTTTTTCAGTGCTACAGCTACTTGGAGTCTAGTTTTTCAAACACCGTAATTATGTCGGTAAATTTAACTTTTTATATTTTATAAATATTGATGACATTATATCTCCTTAACTAGGCGACCCATTAACTTAATATTTTATATCTGTGTTTTAATTAAATTAAAGACAGTCAATAACGAGTTTCATCAAAATCTAAGTGGATGAGGTCCATTTCATCCTTTTTCTTAGCCAACTTGAGGTGGAATAATTCGTATAATTATTTTAAACGGAATTAATAAAATACATATTTATATATACATACTGTATATGTATGTATGTTTATGTAATTTATTTCTTCAAACATTTTAAAAATACTATATTGGGGAAAAGAATTATATTACGAATTAAAAAGAATGAATTAAAGAATTCATTTAAAATAATTCATTACTTTCCTAGCATATGTTCTGTATTAACAATAATGAATTCTGGAATAAAATATTATACATGATGTGCATTACTTTCTCGGTTACTATTCATTACCTTTTCCCGCTGGGTTGTTGATAGCTACAATGCATTCTTGTTCTCAGCTACATATGTGGCTTGTTGCTGTTGTGTTGTTGTTTATTTTTATGTTCGTGTTGGGTAATGTAAATAGCCGACAAATAGGCGACAACTTTCGTATTACCAGCAAAAATTGTCTGCTGCTGATTAAAACAGATTAGCCGTTACAGAAAAAAACATACTTATGGCCCTTTTCACAATGTACGATTAAGAGTTAACATGGACTTTAACGGAAACTTCGCCATACAAAACTTGCCGTTAAAGTCCACGTTAACTCTTAATCATACATTGTGAAAAGAGGCGTTAATGTTGCATCTTCTTTCAAAATAAATAGCTACCGAAGATCGTACAGTGGTGCCTGTTGCAAAAATAATGTTAATAAAACTGTATCTTTAAAACTTGCGATCTGATTACAAGATGATTTGTGTAAAAATCTTAGAGTAGAATTTCATCCAATGAAATTTAATTATTTTTGGCTTAAGATCGGTTTTAATTTAATTCTTTAATTAAATATATTTTTATTTAGAGATAAATGTGAAGCATTAGACAAAGAAAATTTTTACTGAGCGGAGGGTTGAACTGACGTTTCGATAGCTCCCGCTAATCTCATCAGAAGTTATGAGACCAACAAAGTTTTCGATGCCCGATGTAGTTTTTGACACCCTGTAGCTCACCGTGTCTTTCAACAAGGTGGTCAAAGGTTTTATTTTCTTCCGATGTATGTACAAATCATAGAATATGAGATTTTTACATACACTCTAAAACATTACTTCAAATTTACGATCATATATTGTCTAAATTTGTGTTGAAAATTTCTCCTTGTCTAAAATTTCATCGATTTTGTAGTTATTTTGTAAAAAAAACCTTTCAAATTAAACATACATAGTCCAAGTGAAAGAAATGTAACGTAAAGTATAATACGGCTATGGCTGAATAGTAGATACGTCAGACTATCAGTCATTAGGTCGCGGCTCAAACCTGCACGCAGCCAGTCGTTTTTTTAGTAAAAACATTTTGTTCAAAAATAATGCGTGTGTAATTTTACGTCGATAATAATCTGTAAAGTGTTGCCGACTATTATCGACCTAATTTTCAACAAAAGTGTTTTAGAGTGTATGTATATCGTTTTGTAATCGGATGGCAAAATTTAAAAAGTTTTTGCAAAAGGAATCACTGTGCGCCGAACGCAACTCATAATGTGAGCTATTATTGTAATTTAATTGGAAGTTATTAATTAGGCTAGATTAAGCAACATATATGCTAGATCTATTTAATTTTTTCTTTTTTTTACTTTGCTGCACTCTAAAACATTACTTCAAATTTACGATCATATATTGTCTAAATTTGTGTTGAAAATTTCTCCGTGTCTAACATTACATCGATTTTGTAGTTATTTTATTAAAGAAAAAACCTTTCAAATTAAATATATTTAGTCCAAGTGGAAAATATGTAACATAAAGTAAAATACGGCTATGGCTAAATGGTAGATACGTCAGACTATCAGTCAGGAGGTCGCGGTTCAAGCCTGCACGCAGCCAACCGCTTTTTTCTTAGTAAAAACATTTTGTTCAAAAATAATGCGTGTGTAATTTTAGGTCGATAATAGTCTGTAAAGTGTTGCCGACTATTATCGACTTAATTTTCAACAAAAGTGTTTTAGAGTGTAGTTGGTATTATGCTAGTCTATCATTCTGTGTTTCGATTCGCACCACAGACTTTGTTCTGCTCTACTACGCTCCACTACGATGCGTAAAGGTCTTTATTAATATGTCTATATAATTAAGTGTAAGTGGCAATAAAACTAATAATATATTTGTTGGCATTTATTTTGTGATCGGCTTTACTGTACCACGTGTTCTTAAAAATAATTTAATGTCTTGTGCAGATGTATATTTTCTTCCATCTTTTAATTAAAAATGATTTATTATGTTCATATATATTTGAAAATCACTGTTGAGCTTTTAATAAAAGCCAGCCGCCGATAAGATTTAAGAAAAATAAGATTTTATACAAAATATTTCTTTAATATTAATTGAACACAACTGAAAATTTACCTCCAAATTTAGTATTTTATTCAAATTACTTTTAAGCTTATTTGTATATTTTTGTTCTACAAAGTTTTACAATTTCCTTTTTTTAACTTCAGTATTTAGGTTAACTTTTTCTCTTTACACTTAACTTCAGTTTAAAATAATAATTTTTTTGGTTCTATGTATTATTACTATTTAGGTTAAACACTTCTCTCAAAAGTAAATGAATAGAATTTTTATGGATTATGTTGCTGTTATCTATAAAACATTTTGTCCATAAATAGAAAATGTTGTGTGAATAACAAGCTCAACACTATATTGCAGAACACTCTAATATTCACAAAACTATTATTTAAACTAACCATTTTGAGTATTGTACAGAGAAGAAGAACTGGTAAAAGAGAACTAGGTTTGATGTGTTTTTATGAGTAATGTTAAACTATAACCTGGACAATTTTAGCCACTTCTGAAATTTTATCAAGTTTCCATTTTTGGCCAGATAGTGCAGCATATCGGTACATGAAACTATGTGTACTTTGCATCTGAGGTGTAGGGTATGTTCAGCTTCTTCGTAGAAAATATTAAGGAAAATACTTTTGTCGAACGTATTAACCCTCTGACTCCCCCACATAACGGTAATTTTAGGATCTTTTCTGACAAATCGTAAAAACACCTCTTAAAAAGGGAGTGAGGGGATAAAATGTTTTACAGAAATGTTGGCCATCAAATTTTACTATGGATCTTCGAAGACAACCAAGCACTACACTCAACTTGTGCACCAGAAATCATTGAAAACTTAAAACTATGTTTAAGGGTTAACTTCATACTTATTCACAATGAGTACTCGGCATAGGAAATTTTGTAAGTCTTACGTTTAAGGCATAATATATGCTCAGCACTTTTATGTAAAACTTCACGAGAAAAATTTTACTGGAACATTTTAAACCTCTAACTCTTCGCTTTATGGGTCTTTTTGTACATTTCTCAAAATGAGGGCAAAAAATTATTTCATCGGCGCTATAGGGTCCTTAAATATTCTACAAAAATATGTGCCATAAAATTGTACTATAGGTCTTTAAAGAGCCCCAAACTCCAGACTTGACTCGCACGTTAGAAATCAATGAAAACGTAAAACGTGTTTAAAGATTAATTTCGTACTTATGCACAATTCGTACTCGGCATAGAAAATATTATAAGTCTTACGTTTGAGGTATAAGATGTGTTAATTTTTGTATGTACAAGACCACAAAGAACATTTTTGTAGAAGATTTTTTCCTGATATATCGCCGCTGAAGGGGAGTTTATTGCACCTTTTTTAAGAAATATATAAAAATGCCCATAATACGAAGAATTAGAGGTTAAAATATTCGAGGAAAATGTTTGCCATAATATTTTCTACAAAGTTGTTGAATATACTCTAAACCTCAGATGTAAAGATCACATAGTTTTATGTACCGATATGCTGCACGATCAGGCCGAAAAGGGGGAACTTTCAACCCGCCCTAAAACAAAATTCCGATGTGCTCTTGGAAAACACCGAGGCACGTATGTTTTTTTTTGTCTTGTATACCAGAATCGGTTTACAGAACCCTGTAATTTTGAAAAAAGTTCGAAATTGTTCTATAGTGTTATGGAATAGGTGGTTAATATATAGCAGCGTTGCCCAAGCCCTATGCGCTTGGTGCTCATTTGTTTTTGTAAAAAGGTTGTGCGTTTTAATACACACACAGCACTCGGCACTAGCAATTCGTGTGTTTGGCTGTGTGTTTTAATACACACATACAGCATTCAGCACTACCCAGTTGGCCAGATTGCCTTGCACGACATTGTCATCTACGATTCTTGCACGAACTGTCCTCTGTCGATCGGTTTTCTACTCGACATTGTAAAGGAAATCGTCGTTCACGATAATCTGAGCGACAAATTGCTGCAAGTTGTCCTCAATCCAACTTTGTTGAGGACAATATGAGCGAAAATGTCCTACAGTTTGTCCCCATTAACATTTTGGAGGACAAGATGAGTGACAATGTCTTAATCGTTGTCCTCAATCAAACTTTGTTGAGGACAATATGAGCGACAATGTCTTACATGTGGTCTTCAATCAAGCAAATGAATATGTTGGCCTTTTGTTGTCTATGTTTTAAGTGGTGCAGCAGCAGGGTGGTAAGCGCGAAAACTTAAAAACATGCAGCCTCAGTTTGAGTCTCAGCTAGTTCAGTCAATAATTTAAACGAAACGGAAAAACAAATAAGCAAAAATATTCAATAATTAAGTAGGTGGCATTGTCGCTATGTAATCGTTAACGACAAGGTAGCCTATGTAATTGTAGCCTATGTAATCATTGAAGTCATAATAGGCGACTTTTTTGTTTATATAATCATTGACGGCAACATAGTCGACAATGTGGCCCTCGGAATCATCTTGTATTATGTGAACGACAATCTGAGCGACATTGTCGCTCATTAAATCGTGCACGATTTTCGCGACACTTGTTCGAAGAGCTCATCGATGATTTGTTCCGGCTGTCCGACATTTGTCGTCGAGGATTTAACATTGTCGTGCACCCGTCATTGATGATGTCTTAAAGACGTGGCCAACTGGGTAGCAATACGAAATACACAAACAAGTTTGTCTTATTAGTTTTTTTTTGTCGTTCTTGACTGGCAAGTGCAAAGCAACAACAAATAAATATATGAAATATTTTTTTTTCTTTGTATGCATTGGTTTTTACAACAAAAAATATTGAATAAAAATAAGTTTTTCTTTAAATGTATTGGTGTTTGCTCTTCCGTAAGAAACTTTTGGGCACCCCTGATATATAGCGTTACTTCGAAGAGGCTCCAAAGTCAATAAGGAAAGCCACTTCGAAATTTTTTAGAAAACATGAACTCGAAAAAATTAGTAACTGTCTTGGTATTGGCTCTTAATGAAAGATTTGACGGTTTGGTAATGAAACACATTGTTTATTCACAATGTTTGATCCTCAGTCTACTACATCTATGTAAAAAAATCGTCTTATGTTATACCGCAACTATTGCAAAAACGGTCACCTCTATACCTTGCACAAGTTCTGATAAGTCTACGAGAAGTAGACTTTGGGGGCTTTTGTAAGTTTTTATAGAATCCAAGGAAGATGAGCCCCTATTCATTTTAATCCCTAATACAGTAAAGAAGAACGCATATCTGTTTGTTTTCTGGCACACTGGAAACCATGGTGCAGCAGTGCTTTGGTTTTCAAATAAGTTTTGCCTCATCTGAGAGACTATTTTCTACTACAGGTCTTAATCGAACAGATTTCTGAAATCGTATTTCTCCGCAAAATTTAAGAATATGTACTTAGTTTTTTTAAATAAAAATCGGTCAATTTTTTAAGTATTGGTATCATATCGGCGGCCAAAAGGCGTATTGATGCCCCCTAATAACAATAGCATAAAAATATTTTTTTGCAAAATTTGTTAATGCTCAAAAAATATTTATTGGTAATAGGCTAAGCTTATATCTGGCTGCATTTCGTTGATGCTAATGCCAATTCATCAGTAGAACTTTAACCATCATGCTTGAAAAGTTTTGAAAATTTTTTTATACAAAACCAAAATTTAAAACTCTAGCAATTTTCGAATGTTCAGCTTTTTGTTAATTTGTCCAGCTTTTTAACCCCAATGTCCAGCTTTTTGCGAATCTGTATCTGGCATCCCTAGCCAACCTAGAGTACATACATATGTACATACAATTTCTACACTGACAAACATATGTAAAGAAATATTTTCCATATAAAACTTTACAACAGATTTAAATAACTATATTTACTTGAACAAGCTGTAGAGTTGATAAAAAAACAAAAGCTAACCACAAAAAATAAACCAAAAATACGAAAATTCAAATGTTTAAAGTAGTTGTAGCATAAGTAAAAATGATAGAGACAGTAAAGGAAGGATAAATCAAGATAGTTCGAACAAAAAAAAAAAATAATAAAATAAAACAAAAAAAAAAATGCAATTAAAGGAAGCTGTAACATAAAAACTAACTCAGCATTCCTGCAGCTTAAAACATTGAGTATTTTCGCAAAGAGTAGCAATTTATTTCCAAAAGTATGTTTAGGTTTTATTCAACCTTAATCGTTAGTAAAAAAAAACAAACCAAGTAAAATATCTATATTAGGCAATGAGAAATCTTTCCATGAATGGACCGTTTACTATAACGATCTGACCACGCACAATTTTAAATACAACTCGAAGCCTTGCACAGGTTTCTTTGAAAATAAAATTTTGTAACCAAAAAAAGTCGGCTGTGGCACGTCACATTCACTATAATTTAAATTAAATTTCAACAACCCGATTCTTATGAAACTTTGCAGAGACATTAAGTTCCCGTGATAACACAATGCAACGATTACAGCAAATTGGCAAATTAGTTATTTATTATATTTACGCAAAATTCTTGGCTATTCGACTAACACCAATATGTTTTATACACATACTTCGGTTGGTTTAAAATGTACAAGTGGTAATAACTTTTACTAATACTTTAAAAAACATTGAACCAACGGTTCGCTTAACTAGAACAAAAATAATAACTTTAACTTAATTAATATGATTATTTCGAACGTATTTGCTTTGTGAATCTAAATTGATTATTAGGCTAAGGTTCGTAACGTTATATTCAGAAAGAATTGGGTATGATTAATATTCCAAGGAACAAGGGAAAAACTAACATCAACGTACACAGCAGAACAGAGTAGCGCCACTTTCGGAAGCCGCTACACTTCCATCGTCAGTGCTCACGTGTATTTGCTATCACCACTAGCCGACAAGTAGCTGACAAACGTCGTATTACATGTATACGCAAAGAAAAGATATGGTTGTGGCATGGTTGCGTCAGCAATGACATGTTTCCCGACACAGTTTTTTAATGTGGCAAATTAGTTTAATTAGTTTAAGGCAAAAAAACTAACGTTTACATTTAATCATGAAATTATTAGATTTCATGAAAATTGACACATGGTTGGCTTGAACAATATATATTGTTGAAAAAATTCTGACTAAAATCATGGTTTATTTAAAAATTCAACAACAGAATGGTTCTATAATAATAAAATATCGTTCTTATCTATACTATTTTGTTTGCAATAAGGCTATAGTTCCAAAAAAGTTTTTGTTCTATCCCTTTGTTCAATGCTTTTTGTTAGTTTTGTGTTTTACTTGACAGCGTTTTTTTTGTTTTTGTGAGCGGTTGGTGTGAAAAAAAAATAAAAATTAAAATAACAAAAAGTGATATATTCCGGCAATTAATGTTCGGCCATGTTATGAAGACCATTTAGTTTTGAAATAGCAAAATTTCAAAAGCGAAAAAAAATGTTCTTTAATCGGACAATTTATTGCATCCGTAGCTTTGTTCTGATAAAATATGTGCGATAGCTGAAACTCAAAAACCAACTGAAAACCTCCAATTAGTGAGCTTTTTAGTTGGATTATATCCTGAAAGTTTCCGATTTCACAACGAAATATTTTTCAGAGCATGCCCGATTGTAAATATAACATGTGTCAACAAATATGTAATAGATACTATGTGCAAATAGATAATAATTTTTATTTCAGATTCAACACACTGACCAGTTGAAAAATTTTGTTTTTGATTTAAATTGAAATAATAAAATTTTTTAGCTCCTGTCAATTTTTTAATCAACTTATGGTTAAGAAAACAATAAATATATGTTTATACAGAACAATATATATGGTTACTTAGAACCACCATATATATGGTTATTTCAGACCCTTTTTTGTAATTTTGAACAATATATATGGTTGTTTTGAACCGTATACATGGTTGCTTGAACCATGCATATGGTTGTTTTTAACCATATATATGGTTATTTCAAACCATTTATTGTAATTTTGAACCATATATATCGTTGTTTTGAAACATACATATGCTTGCTTGAACCATTTATATGGTTGTTTTGAACTATATATATGGTTGTTTTCAACCATATATTCAATCATAGTTTGTTGCTGTTGGATTATGGTTGCCTCAACCATGTTTTTTCTTTGCGTGCATATACATATTTAGATGAATTATGGTTGGCAAAGGGTATCCTCTATCCCCACTCTAATAGTCGGTGGTGATAAACGAGCTTTTCCACGTTCTTAGTGAAAGTGGGCATGGTAACTGGAAAATTCGGCTGTGATCTCGCAGACGTCATGAATGATGCTTTCTGCACTATTTCATTCTTAGGAAAAAACGATTTTGGTATAGTATCGTTAAATGGATAGAATACCCCATATTTTATGAATGTCAAGTGTTTATTTGATTTTTTTTTCACAAAACTCTGACTTGGAGTCCCTATGAAGAATTCTTATAACAGGAAGCAGCTAAAGTTATGATGGATGCACCTGGAGCATGACCCCTAAAATTATCACGTGGAATTATAAATTTGTAATCAGACCCAGTATCATTGTATGGTCGCCGAGAACTCAGTAGGCCGCCGACGACTTTTTAAGACGCCTTGTTTCTCTGCTACCGACCTATGCAAGGTCCAGATGTTCTTGCTACCGGTGTAATGAGGATATGTCCAGCTTTGTCCATTCATTCCTTAATTAGTCCTCTGAAGCAGTGGCTGCTTACAGGCTTTGTCTTTGAAACTCTGTTCATTGGGCTAGCAACGAGTATTCATCGATCCTGAATATCTTGTAGAGAACTATAAAGTATGGCAACTGACAGCATAAACTGTGAACTGAGGTTGTGCCTATGGTATTTCAGGCGGAAATTGAGACAATTGCAACATGTGCCTTAATTATTTTAAATAAAAGTTCTCAGAGGTCACATAAAGCTACCTTTTCCGATAGCCAAGTACCTCTGCAATCTCTACTCTTATGAAAATTGTGATTCGAGCATGTGCCAGAGTCTTAAACTAACTACAGCAGCTATAAATAGGTAATAAAATTTTTATTTAGTGCTACTCCCCATAATGGGCTCAGAGCATTTTTGTGGCGCCATTTGATCAACGGATAGACAGTAATAAGGGGAAATGGAATTTCAACCTCAAAGGTTATATCTAATTTATTTTCTTGTTTTCTAGTTAATTAATTTTTATTAATTAATTTTTCATTTTGTAACGTGCCTACTCCCGAATTTATATTTTAGTGCTCAGTAAAATATTAAAATTTGTGTTAAAATACATTGAAATTAACTTTCCTTTATTAATTTCTTATAGTTGTTATTATGAATATATTCTGAAATCCCGAATCCCGGGATTTGCAAAAACCAGTCCGGTTTGGCATCCCTAATGTATACTAGGAATGAAATAGGCCATAAATCATGAAAATCGATGGACAAATTTTAACTTTATTCACAATTAGGCGAGGGAACTTAGTTAGTTGTCGTTGCACAGTGTAATTTGCCAACTATAATACTCACTGATATTATCAGTTTCATACAATTTCAATAACTAACTGTAAAGTTGTATGTTTATTACCATTTAATTTATGAAATGCCTCCCGCCCTCTCTTGTTTGTTCTTAAATTGTATATCTGTTAAGGACTTACTTATAGCTTGTTGTTTTATTGTATCTTAATTCTCTTCCTGTACTTTTAATTTGTATTCAGTTTGTGTGTATGTATTTTATTTCATTTTATCCTTAAAAGTTTAATATCATTCACTCTGTCTAATTTACTTACATTGCTTCACATGATTTTACCTGCAGGTTACGACGTTTCACAATGAGACTATTTTATTTAAAAAAAAAATATGAATTAATTTTTAAAGTGCAGTAAAGTTCGTTTTACAAATATTTTTCCAGTATCTGTAAGAGTATTGAATTTAACTTACAAAAATCCCTTTAGTTGCTGTTTTATTGCAATTGAAATTGTCTGCAATTGTCAGTGTTTCGTATGCAACAAATGACCTTAAGCTTTTACATTTTAGCTTTTTACAGAGAACCATTTAGATGATATAACAATAACAAGGAATGGTTTGAATTATTTTTCCTGCTAAATGCAGTACAGCAGCACTTTTAATTTCAAAGTGGTGATATTTGAAAATCTTAGCAGTTGTATTTACAGTGATTCCTCGATTTACGTCGCGATTGGTTTCGAAAAATGGCGATGTAATTCGAAACAACGTAAATCGGAATTGCATATAATAAAAATTGGATAAAAATACGTGGATTTTTCTTTTAATAATTGAGGCGACTTAAATCGAAATGATGACGCAAATCGAAATTGGAGTGAAAAAACATTTTTCTGACCATATAAAAACGAAGAACTCGGGTTTCGCTAATAACTTGTAAATAACTGAGGCGACGTAAATCGAATTTGGAAGGCAATAAAACTTTGACGATGGAAATCGAATGGAGGAGACGCAAATCAAATTTGATAGGTACAAAAAATTTAACGACGTTAACCGAAACAACATAAATCGAGGCGACGTAAAACAAGGGAATACTGTATTTTATTTTTAAAAAACTTCTGCAAGCAGTTGACGATGACACAAAACTAAATTAATTACCAACCATTTTTTTTGCAAACTTTTTTATTCATTCAATTATTTCTTTAACTGTTTTTTTTAACTAGAGTTTTCTTCCATTAAAATATTTCTTTTCTTTTAATTTCAATGCTCTTGATTTTTTTTACTTGTTTAACTTTAGTACAACAAAATTAATGAGCGCAATAATTATGCGTTAAAATTGTGTTCAACTTATTTAAAGCTCGATGGATTTCAGTTTGTAAAACGTTTGAGTTTTTTTCTGCAGATTGGTTTTAAAGTTCGACATTGTGTAGAGCCGGCGGCAGCAAAAGTTAAGAAATAAAATATTAAGATATTCATTAAGATACTTTTTGCAATTGGCATTAATTGCACTTTTAAAAATGTTCTATGAAAACTTTTATACGTTTTTCATTCATTTGAAAAATTAAACCGAAAACTATATGAGATTAGAGAGCAGATGTGTTGTGAAAAAGAATCTGACTTAATTAAAATAAGAAAAATTATGGGTTGAAATTGGAAGCAATGAATTAAGAGGCTTAGTGCGATAACTCGGTAAGCCACAAAATCAAAATATTAAATAAAACGACCTTTAATTTTAAACAAAATTTCAAATTGTATGGGTTTTGTACTTTTCTAATATAAATACGCAGCATAATTTTTTGCAAAGTACTTGAATTTATCCAAACATTTTTGTAGAATGTAAACTTATGGCACATAAAAACAATGTTTGATTTCATATGGCTTACTGAGTTATTGCACTAAGACCTTCAATTGTAAAGGCATTAGACATAATAACTTCGAATAATGAAATGAAATTTTATTGAGAAATGATCATTAAAAAACATTCCGTATTAGCTTTGTATAATAGCGCAAAATTATTACTTCCCTGCGGAAAATTTTGTGACAATGATCCAAAAGTACTCGTCCTATGACTTGAGAAAATGAGACAAAATAATGGTACCAAAAATAAGGAGTAGTGAATGTTAAAAAAGGCATATTGTGTAAATGGTCATATATTAACCGTTTTGAGTCAATCTAGTTGGTATTCCGGCTAGTATTGTAGTAAACGGCACTGAACAAATTCGATGCAGCTGGATCTAAAGCCTTTCACATAGTATCTATAAAATATTAATTGTCTCCCTTCAATGAGACAGCCATGCCACTCAGGAACATGTTCCGTAACTATATTCAGATATTAACTCCAGCTTAACTGGTGTTTATAAAATTGAAATATAAGTTCCCCTGTGGTCAAGTGGGTAGTGTACTAGCCTGTCATACCGGGGGTTGTCGGTTCGAATCCTATCAGAGACACCGCTTAAAATTAAAATACAATTTCTACTTGAATTTGCAGCAATAAAAGAATAAATTAATCAATAATTACAGCTGAACTTTGGAATAATATTTATATATATGTAATCTGTATTATTCTACACCGATTAGAACTCCATAAAATATTTCAGAGACAAGTTACAAGGTGCATACAAAGTATCAATTAACTTCATCCTAGGCCATCCCCATGTAAAAGTGGCTGGTCCGCTTCATAGGAAGCGTTAGAACTCGGACTGGTCCCTACTACCTGGGCACCGGTCACGTGACTTGTTTTGTGTCAGTTCCATTTACCGTAGGTCTTATAGAAATGGAATAAATTTAATTATGTTACGTAGTTTTTTTTAAACTATATTTGGTTAATTGAAAGCTTATGAATTTGGTTTGAGTTGATTAATTTAAATTTACTAAAAATGTTTTCTCAAATTTTCGCAAACATCAGATAAGATCAGTAACATAAAATGTACATATTTATTGTTATTTTTCTAAGTTTAGCCCCACTGTACGCAGCTGTATAATAAACTAATCAAAATCTCATTTATTTATTATATATTTTTGCTTTATTTTTAGCCAGAAAGTTTAAATCCACTACAAAAATATTATGCTACATGTTTCAAATAATAGACCAGTGGGAAAAAAGTTTAAATTTTCATATAAATATCAACTTTGTGCTGAAAAGCTCATACTTGTTTTCCGTTATTGTACCAGATAACCAACTATTTTCTAAGAAGACACAAAAAAGTTTTTAAACTTTGTAATAAACACGCAAATTCACACAGAGGGAGAAAGATATGAATGAGTTCATAGTGTGAAAAACTGCATTGTTAGAGATGGGCAAGTGAGTTGTTATCATTTTTGAGAATATAACAGATATAAGCTTAAAAAATTATAGGCAAGAAAACGTGCGAATAATGACTAAAAATTATTTTACTTAAAAATAATAGATAGATTTGTTGGAAAAAATATTTTTTTCGCAGTTTGAAAAACAAATCGATATGTCACTTGCCAAAAGTACCTAGTACATTTTTTTTCAACACGGCCGGTTAAAGTTGGGAGTAGTAATAATTTGAAGTACATCGTTTTCTTTAAAAATTAGGCAATTGAAGTATGGATTTTTAACTGTCACAGCAATAGAATGATCATTACAGGGTGATTTTTTTAAATGGCAACACCTTTTAAAATAAGTTGGTTTATGGGACACCCTGTATAAAAGTATGTATAGTACATTAGGACTTCCAAATATTTCGTTGCTTGCTTTAGAACATACTCTAATTTTTAACTGTCATGTATTTGTTGTTGTAGAGGCCATAGTTATACATATGACCTGAAATTTTCATTAGATTTTTGGCGTTTATTTTTTGATCTTATGCTTTTGGAATGTTGTGTCTACCTCAAGTAGATCCGGAGATATACAGCCCAATTATGAATTTTCCCGGGGAGTATTTTCTCCTCCCATTCATTTGTTCCCGGGAAAAATTCCTCCTATTCTAAAATGCAGGGGAATAATCAAATAAGGGAGAGAGAAAAATCTGGATCAGCTGTTTAAAGTTTACATTTTGTTCTACACTAGCGCAACAGTTCAGTAATAGAAATTAATAAAAATTTTATGTTTTCCTTGATAATAAGATTGTGTGTTAATATAAATATTGGTTTTTGCTTAAATAAAAAGTAATATTTACAGTGTAGTCACTCATATGCTCTCGAAAGAACTTTACGCAGAGGAAGTGAAGCGAAAACTGGGCCAAGGCCAGTGCCAGATGCATTAAATCCCCAATGATTGTGTGTAAAAAGGAAATTGTAAATTTTTTAAACGGCAAAAAATCTTCCACTTATTATGTAAACTTAAAGCATTCGTTCAAAATTTAGTGTGTTTTAAAACTTTATTCCGAAGGCAGAAGTAGTTCACGTCTTTGAAGCGCATGTTTGCACGGAGTGGATAAAAATGCATAAAAGAAGAGAGAAATATAACATTCCGATGTTTATTTAAACTTGTTGTCCTAAATAAATGCTTATACAATTGTTTCACAATATTTTTTAATTTGTAATTTAGAATAGAAGGAATGGGAAAAGGAAAAATTTTCCCGGGGAATAGGGAAAAAACTCCCGGGGAATTGTTTTTCATAATTGGGCTGATAAAGTTACCGAATTTACCGTTTTTACCTCTTTTTGCCCCCTTAGCGTTTGCATTTAAAATATTCCTTCTTATGGAAAGAGCAACCTACATACAAAATTATATTTTTCTATTAAAAAAATATTTATTCAAAATGTTTAACAAATAGTTGTACAGAAAAAAGTGCCTTCTGAAAAAGAGAAGAATATATTTAAAATTTCATTTCTATCTTTATTAGTTTAGAAGATAAATGGGTTACCAAAAAAGTATCAACATTATATTTCTACCCTTTTTCGTCCCTAAATACACAAATTTCAAGAAAGTATCAAACATATGTCTGCTTATTTTTTTACCTTATTTTAATACTTTTTGAATTTTATGTCTACCTTAATTAGAATCGGAGATATAAGGCTACCGCACTTACCCGTTTTTACCCCTTGCTGCCCCTTAGCATTTGAGGGCTATTAGCTAGTTCCTATGCGCATTTCACTTAATATGAGATTTTTGTGTAAAGGTACGTAAGACACATTTTTAATATAAATTAGCACCATAAAATCTGCTATTAAGGGATATTTTAGTACTATGTAATTGTAAATAAGTACGAAATTAGTTAGCTTTTAGCGCAATTCTGTAAGTTGTTTCTGAACAGTGTAAGTTGTTTCTGAATCTTTGATTTCTTTCAGCCCGCTACATCGCCATTGAAGGGGATTTTTCGCCCGTTTTTAAGGAAGGGCTAAAAAGACCCATACAACGCACATTGGGGCAGAATCAAAATATTTGGAACATAGATCAGGCATTTCTAAACGGATAATTCTATTGGAATAACATTTCACATGGACATAGCAGAGGAGTATTTCTATTTATTTTTTCTTATTACTTCTACTTCTGCTGTCTTACTTGCTCAGGACTGGCTCTATAAAATTTCAAAGTAGGGCACTTCGGTCATGTTAAATTTTTTACTGCTTTATATTTTTTTGTTTCTCATCATTCAAAAATTTTTTGCTATAGTTAGTGAGTTATACTCATTTAAAAATTAAAATTTCTTAATTTTTCAAAACTTGGTTTCAGTATATTCCAGATATCGGATCCAAATATAATCCGATTTATAAAATGTTTTCTTCGTTAGTTAAATTTCAAAGAGCTTAAAAAAAAAAATTATATAAATAACTCCAAAAGCTCTCGTCAAATCGATTGTCAGGATTTTATTAACTTTTTTTGCTTCTTACACATTTTTATGTTAATTTCTGATTGGACATTTATACCAATTTTTGTATTTCTTTAATTCTATAAAAGCAATTTGAGTTTATTATGAAATAGAAATAGTTTAATACAAATAGATTGACCTAATAAGATTATTTTATAATTAAGGTAAAAGGATAGAAAAAAGTAAAGTAAATGTATATAAGTTTTCTTTTATCACCATAATCTTCTCATCTCTGTTTATTTTTTTTTTAATAATAAAGCCCTTTGGGGTAGGATTGTTTATAGTTTGTTAAAGTTTTCTCACTTTCAGCACTCCTTTTTTCCATTCTGTCAGTCTCTTTTGTTTATTACAACTTATAATAACAAGAGCAGAAATAATAAAAATCCCCAGCAAATATGAAGGAAAAAGTAGTTGATAATAAAGAGATTTATGCAAATTTAATATTTATACAGATTTATAAACTAAAAAGCTAAAAGAAGTAAAGCTAACAAGAAGTAAGAAAATAAGAAAAGTTAAGACATACGACCCTGTTCTGTAAACCGAATCTGAGTAAATTTCTCGTATTCCAAAAATAAATAATGCCCCTCATTGATGTATTTTAAATCGTATATAGCAAATTAATTTGCTATATTTACTATATTGCAAAAAAACTGAAAAAAGTTTGCTATTAGTGGATTTAATTTCTCTAAATCGAGCGTTTTCAAATCGACTCGGTTTACAGAACAGGCAGGCTAAAGTCACTAAATTTATGAGAAATTGTATTAGTAAAGTTTTAAGAAAATCAAGAAAATACTTTTCAAAACTGTTACTTGTTTAATTTAATATGGACTTTTATTAATTTTTTAAAATTATTTCAGGTTTAATTTTGAAAATCTTGGGTCGATTAATTGGGGTTTTTAATTTCTAGTGTATGTGCCATTACGTATACGTAATATAGAATTCATCATACGTGCATATAACGTATACGCATAAATGCAACAACAAATCATGAACTTTAGGCAAATTTGACATAAATTACATTGTAAAAAAAATAACATAATTCTAACGACTGATTCTGGCAGAGGATATTAACAAAATGTATACGTGTATCGGCGTTTTGAAAGCTTACATTTGGGACTCATTTCGAGGGTTGTTACAGTTCCCCCCTTATGCACATACAACTTATACTGACCCGGCATAGGAGTGTTATGTTTAAAGTATAAGATGTGTTCAGCACTTTTAAGCAAAACACAACGAGAAACATTTTCGTGTGACATTTTGATCCTCAAACTCTTCGTTGTATGGGTCTTTTTGTGACTTTCTTAAAAAAGAAAAAAAAAACTCCCCTTATCGGGTGATATAGCTGGCTGAAATGTTGTACACAACTATTTGTCATAAAATTCTAGTATTCATAGGCACCTAAGCTCCAGACTCAACGTGAACGCCAGGAATCATTCAAAACTTAAAATGTGTTTAAAGATTAATTTCGTCTTTATTCACAATTTGTACTCGGCATAGGAAATCTTGTAAGCCTTGGGCTTACATTGTGAGATTTGTTTAGCTTTTTAATGTAAAACACCACGACTTTTTTGTGAAAAATCTTAACCCTCTCACTCTTCGATGTATGGAGATTTTTGTCTCTTTCTCACAAAAAGAGGGAAAACTCCCCAATGGTAAAAATACCCATTACGTAATCTCTGATGTAAGCAATATTTAGTATATCAGCTAGTGATCACGCTTTGGCTTATTTTCCTATTTAGATTTAACATAAGCGTGTCATATGCTGTTTAATCGGTGCGCTGTTGCTTAAAAAGTAAGCTACGATGTCAGTACGTATCGCTACCCCGTGATTAAATAATAAGTGGAACTGTACATATAAGGGATACATTTTATGAAATACAACGAAATTCTGACATATTAGATTACACGTACATTACAATCGAAGTACATAGATTGCTCGCTTATAACGTCATCCTGACATCATTGATTATTATATAGGTACTTCGTTTCATTTACCACTGGGTCCCCTTTAGCGGCGATATAGCCTGCTGAAATGGCTTAAAAAATATTTGATTGTCATATAAAACCCATAGTAAAATTTTATGACAATTATTTTTATAGATCATTTCAGCCCTCTATATCGCCGCTGAAGGGTAATTGTTTTGCCCGTTTTCGGAAAGGCACAAAAATTACCCATACAAGAAAGAGTTAGAGTTAAAATGTTTTAAAAAAAAGTGCTAAGCGCTTCTTACACCTTAAACCTAAGGCTTACTAGAAAGATTTCCTATGCCGAGTCACAATAACTACACTCACAATATTGCGACAGTAACGGAATGTATTTTGTTCAAGAAGTATTCCGTGCAATCATTTTTAAAAGAGTAAACATTTAAAATTCTAAGCAATCTTATTTTTAACCGATTTTAGCATTCAATAAAAAAAAACTAAATACACATTATATGGATTTTCTGTTGCTTTCAATATAGTCCGTTGTTTATGTTATAAGTACCAAAAAAGTACATGCATAGAAATAACACACACACACAAATACTCAAAATATTCTATACGTAAAATTAACTGAAATTGCAATCGCAATTATATAAAAATAGTGATGTAGTGGGTAGTACGTTAGACTGTTAAACGAGAGGTCACATGTTCAATTTCAGCCAAGACCATGCGTGTGTTTTTTTAATTTGTAATGTTAAATGCATAAAATTGAGTAAGTTTTTCTTGTCTTCGTGTTGCTAATTTATATACTATGCTTTGGCCAGATGGTTGATACGTTGAATTTCAAGTCCGGACGAGCTTTGTTCGATCCCAGCAGAAGTTAACATAACAAACAGTAAAAATATAAATTTAATAAATTAATAAATTAATAATTAAAGATATGAAATAACAAGCCTCCTATCATTTAAAAATAAAGCAAAAATCAATTATTTTTACGCAACTTTCCTATCATTTAAAAATTAAGCAAAAATCAATTATTTTTACGAAACTTGGGGTTGATTATTTAACAGTAAAAATAGCAGAAACAAGGAAACCTGTTTTATTTTTACGGAAGCTGCTATTATTTCTTTTGACAGTGAAATTGATCCAAACAAATAAGGAATCATTTATTTTTTATGGTTTGAAGTCTGTTAACTTTTTAGCATTTAAAGTTGAATAAATTTTTTGTTAAACTTAAATGAAAAATATGTAGACCGGTTTTTAATTGAGTTTTAATTTATTTTATATTGCAATTTCAGTTAATTTAAATTACGGAATTAGGTCCTTTTCGAATTTGAATATAACCTAATACTTTACGTTCTAATAAAGTTAAAAAAGCTACTCTTACTAATACAAAAATAATTAATAATAATACTCTAACAATTAATAATAAATTTTCTAAAAAAAGCAAGTACTATTTATAATATAAATGATATATATAAATTCTAAATTTATTGCACCAATCTGCCAAAATAGCTATGTGATTATACATGCAAAAGGGGTGGAAATTTAACTCTACCTAAAATGAATTCCAGATATAAACTTTCAAATCGTCGATGCATGTGTAAATTTTTTTGTTGCCCTCTGCCAGAGTCGGTCGCTGGGACCATTGATAAACATAGATAGCAAGCTCTCGCATTGTCAATAAAATAATGACAACTCTCTTTACACATATAGATATTGTGAATTCAACAAAAATGAGAAGGCACCATATTTGCATTTCAACACACTTGAGAAACTATCATTTTTCCACTTGAAAATGCACTAAATCGTAACTTTATTTCCACGCACTAACACTTTTTAGTTTTATTTAATTTTTTTATTTCTTTTTCTTGCTGTAGTTTTAAAATATTTTTTTAATTTTGTTGACATTTGTGTGTTGAAATTTATCAAAGTTTTCAACCCTATTTTTCATTGAACAGCATTGTATTTTTGTTCCTATTTGGGTTAAAAATTTTTGGTGCCAAATACAAAAATTGCGAAAAAATGTTTAGCAAATAAATATTTTTTAAGCTCGAATGTATTAAAAAGCAGTCTAAAGTCATATTTTCATTAATTAATACAATAATTGCATGACCTTCTAAAAATTGATGTATAAAAAATATAAATAGCTTAGAATACTTTTTGTTACAACCAAGTGCGGTTTTAGTGCTGTGGGGAAATTATTATTTTAAGCCGATACTAATACAAAATGTTCTACTAATACATCATTAGACTTAGGTTTTTGACAGCGCACTTAGGTTTTTGAAGTTTCTGTTTGGCCTCTATGGCTGGGACCTTAGCATTTAGAAAAAAAATATTGATTTTTTTGTACAGTGCTATCTGTTTTGTGCTAGTTTCATTAAGAATTTGAAATTAATAATAAAGACTTATTATAAATCAGTCAGGTGCGGAACTAGCTTAAACTCTTTTTGCGCGTCGAAAACTACGAATGAATCATGCAAGTTTTAAAATTTTTTTTGAGAAACTATACATATGTAGATTATACGTAGATAGTCAACTGACGACCTGTCAAAAAAAAAAATGACAACTCTCTTCACACGCACAAGCACTGTGTATTCAACTCCAATGTGCGGGGTAATTCAACACATATCAGAGAACGCTATTTTTGCACTTGAGACCGCACTAAAATTCACTTTTTTTGCACACAGAAACACTATTAGATTTTAATTAATTTCTTATACATTTTGAAACAAATTTCATTTTTCTTCATGTACTTTTAAAATATATATTTAATTTTTTTGACATTTGAATGTTGAAATTTATCAATGCTTTGAACCATTTTTTGCATTAGCAGAATTCCATTTTTTATACTATTTGGGATAGATTTGTTTTGTACCAAATATAATAACTTAAAAAAGTGTTTAGAAAAGCAATATATTTTTAGCTGAGATATATGATTCTAAATCATATTTTCAATAATTAACACAAAATTAGTTGTATATAACAACTAAAAATTCATGTTTAAAATATAAAAACTTTGTAAAATACTATTTTTACAACAATGTATGGTTTTGGTGCTGTGGTGATATTTTTATTTTACACCAATACTAATAAAAAAAGATCTACTAGCACATTGTTAGACTTAGGTTTTTGACAGCAGGTTTTTGAAGTTTTGGTTGACTATCTACGTACCTATGAAACTATATCTGGTCATGATATCAATGGAATGAAAACAACAGACTCTGTCTAATAAACTTTTAAAATGGGATATGTATTTGTATATTTTTAAACCCTCTCTATCTCCAGTATTTCGACATACATACATATTTCAAGCAGAAATACAACTTCAAAGCTATCAGCGTGTGCTTTTTATAATTTCCGTCTTACTTTTAAAGTTTATTAAATTATAAACTTAAATAAGCCGTTATGTATATTGTTCTTAATTTCACGGAATATATTTTTAAAATTTTCCACCAAACACCACTTTTCACGCATTTATTCCACTCCTGTAATTTTGCTTCACTTTACAAAAAAATAAAATAAAAAATATGGGTAACAAAAAGCGTAGCACTTAATGAATAATTAACCCCCCAAGGCCTTTTTATTAACATTTTAATAGCCCTTTTGAATACCATTGAGAAAAAAGGGGTAGCAATACTCCAAGTTTTTATTTACTTAATATATTACAAGTTCATTATCTTATTCTTACTTAGCGTTATTGTAACAATTACCGTTTCTATGGTGAACTTTGTATTTCTTAGCCAAAGTGGTTAAGAAAAAAAGAAAAACGAAAAATGAAACAAAACCCCTTTTCACCACAAGTGTTTTATAATTTGCAATTATGTTAACTGAAGCCAAAAGGCTCAATTACTTCTACGTATACGTTATATTTGGCTTAAGAGTACTGTTTCACTAATCGCTGAAGTTGGAAAGATAGATAGAAGTATATAAAACGTACATATCCTTGGCATTGCACATTATCCTTTTTAGACTTCTTTGTTTTGCGTTCTTTGTATTGAAAAATATCTTAATAGCTGCGAAAAATATTGCTTGCATATTTTTGGTAACATCTAAATATGCTGATAAGTTAAAATTTTATTACGCTCGTCCTCAATATAACTACACTTTTACGACAGAGTAATTCTACTTTAAGCTTTAAAATATTAATATAATTAAAATGTAAAAAAATTATTAAACTTTGTTATACTTAAGCCATGAGTTCAATTTTGACAGCGAAAGATATTGGCTTACAGTTTGTGAAGTTAATGTTTGCACAACCAAAAATGTTTGAATATAAAAAAACTAAATATTTTTATTTGCCTTGCACTCACTCTATTGTTTTGCTCGTTCCTGACTAAAATGTATAAAAAAGCATATTTTTAGGAAATTTCTTGAAAAAATTAGAGACATATCCATAGTTGACCAAAATGGCCAGTAGTGTTCTCAAGAAATTTTACTAAGAAATGTTTTTTTTTTTTAATAAGACCATGTGACAAAATCGGAAAATAAAGCAGGTTTTACTATGAGAGAATAAAAGTAGTGCCTAAAAACCTGCTGATATCGCTGCTGATTTTTGTATGGCGAGTTCCCGGTTTGGAGTACTACATTTTAATAAAAAAAGCGCTTTTTGAAGCGCTGAAAATCATCAGCATTTTCAGCACTAAAACTGTAAGTACATGGAACTTTCTCGCTTCAGAACCTGCATTGTATCAGCAGTGAAAAATCTGCTTTTTTGTATAGTTTCTTTCATATGCATTCACTGCTCTGCAATAAACTCTTCTTTTAAAGCGTATTATTATGCGCTTTATTGCCTTAGTGCTTTAAAAAACATGAAAAATTTTTTACTGGGTTGTAAGCATACTTGAGTAGATAATATTGTCATTTTTTTAAATTCGATTACACCCTCAAAATCGGAAGTTATCGACGAAATACGATTTTTTGGGACATCACGGACAAAAAACATTTTCATTGCATTATTTCTGTACCAATTTTTTATTTTTAAACAGTGTCGAAAAGAAGGGAGGACTTAAGCTTTCTATATTTATTTCAAATATTTTATTTTGACTAATATCTCGTGGAAATATTATCAAAAGAATATAATATTTTTTTTCAGATTTTTGCAAGTGTGGATTTTTTGCAACACTTTTTTATTTTCTTAAGAAGTGTATTAATTTTGAAATTTAATTTTCGCCTTGGTGGGATATTTCCTGGGGGATTATTTTATGCTGCCGGGTCGGCCATGCACAAGAAGTTCCTGCTTGTGTGTTCGTTGTAAGTCACACAAGTGCTTTGATGGAAACTCGGAGCTGGTGATGAATACTCAACTTCACTCGGTGTTAATGACGGTGCTATGTTAGGCCGAAAGACACGTACTGACGTTAATCTTGAACAAACTCTGCCCAACAGAGTGTATTCAAGCTTAAACTTTCCCACGGAGCGACGAAACGATAATAATTTCTACACGTTCGGCAGACGTGAAACAATGCATGACGAAATGTCAAACTTTATTGAATAATTTGACTGCTGGACGACATCGGTAACTTTGATGTCTTCTGAAATATAATCATTAGAAAAACTATCATAGACTATATATTTTTTATATAATAAAAACATATTTTTCGTCTCTTCTAGTTAAATACATAAATTTTCAACAATATAATCGTTGTGCAAATATTTAATAGACAAACTGTACTAAAGTACTGCCTTAAGTTTATGGCAACATCTGGTTAATAAACTAAACAAAAATAAATTTAAAATTAAATTAAAAACGGTTTTCCTCTTTAAATGAAAGAAAGTAGTGTTGAAACCCCAGAAAATATCTGCTCTACTAACTTCAGAGCCTTGACGTTTTCTTTTTCTAAGTGTTTGCTGAACGACTGTTAATAAATAGACAAATACTACTTTAGCAAACCTTTTTTAAAACTTTTACGGATTACCGTATTGCTAATGGACTAGTTTTATACTCAACTGAATGAAGGCTTCAAGGAACCTTTCAAATGATATCATAAAAAGTAAAAAAAAAACTTAATACAAAAACAATGGTTTTTAGAAACGGTCCAACTCACGAACATTGCGTCGTCACCTGACACAAAATATTTTTGGAAACGTCATCAGCTTTGACTTGTGGGTATGTGTAACATATGCTTGGCAAGAATACGTTAAAAACACTTTCGTTTTTACATGCACATGGATGTGGTTGAAGAGAGTAGCAGGTGTTTTATCTAAGATTTATTTATGTAGATTTTTATGTAAATATTTATTGTTGCCTTTTTTATTAATGTACCAAACATGATGTTGAACATATGTGTTATGCATTTAAGCAATATTTGATTAGGCTTTTATGGGGACATAATTCTTTGATTTGATTATTCCTTTTTATTTGTTGTTACAAAAAAATATGAAATTTGTTATTTAAAAAGTAATTTCAGTTTTAAGTATACATTAGAGTGGTCGTAAAAAATTTAAATTTGGACTTCTTCAAGTCTCATACTCCAAATCGATGGGTATTTATAAAAATCCAACCTGTTAAGGGTTTTTTTAAAATTAATTTTCAGGTCGACCAGTTGATGTTAAAAACGTGCCGCACCGCAAGCCCACCAATGTTTGAGCAAATGCTCTTGTTCTGTTTTTATGTCTCATAACTTAATAAATATAGTACAAACAAAAAAATTTTCTTCAAAAAAGTTGTTGCCTGTGAAGTGCACAGAAAAAACTAAATTTCATTTTCTGTAAAGGAATTCAATGGAATAGTAAATATTTTGTCTATGAATGGACCAACAAAAGAATTTGTAAATATAGACAAAAATACCTCAACCATTTCATTGAAAAAAACGTGTTTTTTTCAGTGAACAAATTGTTTAAATCTATAAAATAATTTGTTTAAAAATATTTACAAATTGTAGACAAAGCAATTAACTAAATCAAACAAAAATATTTACTGGATTTTCTGAAAAATATCAAACAATATGTCTGTCTGAATTTAAAAAACAATTAGTCTAGAAATGCTAACAATTATTTAGCAAAATAATGTACTTAATCAAACAAAAATACAAACAAAATTTTTATCTGTGTCATCATCATCATCATCCATTAAGCATTAATGAGATTTCACTTTGTTAAATGTGTTCAAGTCTGAATGTTTATCTAAATACTCTAAATAAATGAATGAGAATTAAGGCAACGACATTACATAATCGATTCACTCAAAAATCTGTGGTAAACAAACTTTGTACAATTGCATTCCTCTTGCTATGATTGTTATTGTTGTTGTTATTTGTGTGCATGTCGTCATCGGGGTGGTTTTTTAGGATACAGTTTTTTTGTTGTTTTTGGTGTTAGCGTTCTAAATAAAAGTCAAACAAACAATTCATAGATTCATAGACAGAACATTTACTGAAATTTAAATTTATTTTTAGACAAACTTTTGTTTGAAAAATTTTTGGTGATAGTTTTTTCTTTTGTATTAATCGCATATTTATTACATAAACAGCAAAATATAGAAAAATGCTCATAACTATTAATATAACAAAAAAAAAAGCCAAGGCGCATATTCATAGTCAATACAAAGTATACTTTAAGATTTTAAAACCAGTATTTTGTATGGCAATACTGGTTCTAAACACCTAAAGTATATGACTATGAATATGCGCCAATAAGTTTACAAATTTCGGTAAACTTTTTCCTTGCCTAGAACTTGAAGTTGTTTTTTTTATAGGTTTTTAAGCCACTGAACGCGAATCTGCACTCAATTTGTAACCGACTTCAAAAAAAAGAAGAAAGGTTATCAATTCGTCATGTATATATATTTTTTTATGGATGTTCCCTCAAAACTCCGCCATTTATAAACCGATTTCGGATGTTGTTCTTCATTTAATAGAATGTACTTCCAGATTGGTCCCGTTGAAAAGTGGGCGGGGTCGCGCCCATATGAAGTAAATAGACATGCCTTTTCATCTACTTCTAGTCAACCGATTCCTATGAAACTTTGCATGCACATTAAGCTTCTCTTTGAATACTACGGCCGACTTCCTAAATGCCAAAATGCATTGCAGTGATGCGACTTTACATTGTTTACAACAACAAAGCACATAAGACTTTGCATCACTGCAATGCATTTTGGCGTTTAGGAATTCGGCCTTAGTCATGATTAAAAAAGTGGGCAGTGTCACGCCCATGCAAAGTAAATATCTCTCTTTAGCGACTTCTACTAAACCGATTCTTGTGAAGCCTTGCATACACATTTAGTTATTGTTACAATACAACATTATGGTTGAAAAAGTGGGCGGTGGCACGCCCATGAAGAGTAAATATAGTACTTCTACTTATCGGATTCTTATGAAACTTCGCACACCATTAGTTCTCGTTAGAGTACAGCATTATGATAAAAAATTGTTGGCACTACCACGCCTATAGTCGGTTTTTTTCAAGAATTATTTCCATCAGCTCTGTCAGTTTTCGAGGTATACCGTTATTACAAAATTGAAGGCACTGGCACAACATATATTAGCATAACCGGAGAAGGGTTTGCAATATTCAGTAAAAAAGGAAAACCGAGTAAAAAGAAAACAATAAAATTATCTTTAATTCGAGCGAACACTGTTTCTAAACCCGTTCATAAGTTTCAGAGATATGGTAAGAGTTTGAGCCTAAAAATTAAAATTTCATAAAAATTTTAAAATATTTGTTTTTAAAAATACAATAACGATCCCATTTTCTGTTCAGTATTATGTATATTAAATAAGAAAATGAAATTTTTTTCGTTGAAATTGATGCACAACTTTTGATTTCATTCACAATTTAGTGAGAATATTTTTTTTATTTTTCATGAAAAACTGTTCTAAAAATGGGGCCATATTTCATATCAGATTTAGATCAGTATTTCATAAAAAAAAATATTGGGGCTATTCTGCATAATGCAAAATGACCCCAAAATGTTGGCCTATATTTCATTTTATGCTTTGCTTCATTCACAGTGTCTTCAGAAGTATTTGCTGGGCTAAACGTGTACTTCGAAGTATTTTACATCTTGATGATACAACGTCTCATACGGTTTTTTACCCATCTAGTTTTGTCGACTTTTGTTCCACGACAAAGCACTGTGCAACGTCTCCCCGGAACGGTATTTGAATTATAAAAAAGCATATGTAAATTTTTTTTGCGGTAATCATAAATTATGATAATTTTATATACATATATATTTTTTCCCCATATATGCTGTCAAATTATGCTGCGTATAATTTCCATTTACCATCTAATTTCCTCCTTAATGTAAGCTTTAAAGATTAATGATGTCTACAATTCGGCTGCTAATAAATATTAAAATATCTGCTCTCAGCATAATTTTCTTCATATATCCAATTACTTTAAAATTTATTTATGTACATATTTTTTTAGTTAATTTCTTAAATTTCCACAATTTAAATTTTCCAAATTTGTTTTATGTTTTTCAACTGGAAACAAGTAACAATCTGCATATTCAATAATGCTGAATAATTTTGTAATGCAAACAAACATATCCGACAAAACATTTCAACACATTCATTTCAGTCTGTTATTGCTCTTGTTTCTAATTAAACGTTATAGCTATACAAAATATGGTTTTTGCACAATCTAAGAGGAATTAATATTTATTCAATACTTGTCAAAATTTTTTTTCATGCATTATTTTTCAAAAATATCTTTATTACTAATTACACTATACAACACAAAAAATAGAATAGAAATGTATCGGCGTTTTGAAATTTTACATCTGGGACTCATTTTAGGGGGAGTTAAACTTTCCTTCAGTAGCGATATAGCGGACTGAAATGCTGAAAAAATGTGCATAAGGGCTTATTAACAATTAGTACTTGACATAGGAAATCTCGTAAGTGTTATACTTACGGTATAATATGTGTTCAACTTCTTTATGTAAAACACAACGAGAAACATATTTCTGGAACATTTTAACCCTCTTACGCTTCGTTGTATGATTCATTTTGTCCCTTTCTGAAAAAAAAGGGCCAAGGAAACTGCCCTTAAGCGGTGATTTAGTGGGCTAAAACGTTCTACAAAAATATTTGCCATTCACACTTACCTTAGGTCTTTAAAGACACCCAAGCAGTATACTCAACTTGAACGCCAAAAATCATTCAAAACTTAAAATGTGTTTAACGGTTACTTACATACTTATTAACAATTAGTACTTGGCATAGGAAATTTTATAAGGCTTACGTTTAGTTAGTGCTCAACTTATCTTATGCAAAATGGGCGAAAATTTACCTGTCCATAAAATGAGTCGCAGATGTAAACTTTCAAAATGCCGATATATATGTACATTAGGGTGATTAATTATTCCACATTTTCCTAAAAAGGTTTTCGAATAGTTCGACTATTTGAAATTTTAGAAAAACCGGTTACGGTTTTGAAAATTCAAAAAAACCCGTTTAACCGATTTTGTTTTTGTGAGCAAATTATAATACACAAATTTTTTATTTTAATTTGCTTAAAAAAATTAGTTAACAACTCATTTTAATACTATCCACATAAAAACATAAACTTTGAAAATAAAGCCAAGTTCCTGTCCAAAAATGTCGGCCGCTAAAAGTACTGAGACCAAAACGAGGATCAAGTTCTTGATAGGTACGATACCATTTAATTTTTAAGCAATTTCCTAGCTTGGCAACATTTTATCGACAATTCTTCCCTTTTCTGAAACTATTTGTCGACGTCACGTCAAAACAATATCAAAAATAGGACACTTACGTACTCGTTGTCGACAGCATCTGACTACTTTCAACAGCTTCTCGCTATTTTCTAGGCCTTTCGGACTGGTAAGAGCAGTGATGCCAACTTTTGGAACCCAAAACGCGCAAAAATTTTTCAAAAAAGGGCTAAAAAATGGCTAAATTGGAAAAGAAAAGTATAAAGCAATATCCAGTAAAATATTTTGAAAAAGCGCAAAAAAGGGCTAACTTTAAAGCACGTTAAAATTTTTGAATCAACTTAAAATCACATTCAATTTTTAAAAATATAGAACATTGTTCTAAATTCTTCTTCTTATTATTACTGGTACAGCGAACTAACAAAAGAAAATGAGTAAAAACGATGTTAGCATCTTAATTCACAAGTCGATATGCTAGAATAAATAAAAAGTAAAAAGGGGCTAAAAGGGCCAAAAGATAATTGCAAAAAGTGCTTAGTTTACGCGTTATTTTGTTTGGGGCTAGTCATTTTTTTTGCGCTTTGAGTAACTAAAAACGGGCTAAATCTAGCCCGAAAAGGGCAAGTTGGCATCCCTGGGTAAGAGGCTGTCAGCGGTAGTCAATTGTTGTAAACAGCGAGTACGTAAGCGTCCCATTTTTGATATTGTCTTGACGTTGACGTTGACAAATAATTACAGAATAAAGGGGATTGTCAAGCTAGCAGGTTGCATAGAAATGAGATGGTACTGTACCTATCAAGAACTTGGTCCTAATTTCCCTTTCCCTTATTTTCATATTATTGATTTTATGCGGATTTGACTTATTTTTTTTTGCTAAGTTTTTGTTTGATACAACAATTATGATTTCCATCGCTATAATTTTCCATTATTTCATAATTGCCCATTAATAATGCGGCACACCTTCCCGTTACGTAATTAGCAGTTTTTTTTACTAACAAGCACTTTCCAGGAGGATTTACAATCGACCCTGGTGCACAGATTTATATTTTTCCATTTTCTCGTTTATTTGTTGACATTCACGCAATAAGCATTTTTATCTACGATGGATGTCAAACTCCATATAGAATATGAAGTTTGACATGCATTCTACATCACAAGTAGGGCTTGGGATTCCCCGGACTTTTGCATTTCCCGGGAAACGGGAATGAAAAAATCACGTTCCCGGTATTTCCCAGGAAAAGTTAATTTGCTAAATCAAATAGATTTATTAAATAAAAATTGGCGAAATTTCGATTGTTTTATTAATGTAAGCATTCTTTTTAAATAAAAGTTAAAAGCAATTCTTAAACAAATTAGAATTTTTAAGTGGGCTCAAGCAAATAGAGTTTTTAGTTATTACACAGTAGGAGATTTTATAAAGACTAATTAACGACTATCTCGCAATTAGTTATTTTTTTTTAGTTTATTTTATTTTAAGAGATAAAGAACTTGCCGTAATGTTTCTTATTTTTCTTGAAAAATTTTCAGGACGATTCTTATCGTTAAGTACAAACAAGATATAGTACGATACTCAGCTGAGCTGAATTTTACATATCCTGAGCCACAGTCTGTCCATATGTCTTTGATTATTCATTTTATTTATCTTAAAACATGTCCTTCAGAGTTCCAATAATTGCGTCGACTTATAATAAATTTAAGTAGTGTCAACTCAAAGTTCTTACAGATTCTATAAGCTTAAAATTGCCTTTACACTTTCCACAATTTATTCACTAATTCTTCGGAAAAATCATTCAAAGTTCGTGTAATATCGAATTATTTATTTTAAAAAACGATTAGAGAGCACTGTAGTCATTGATACTTATACAAAGTTTTCCACTTTGTTCTGTTATAGTGATTAAACGACATCTATAACTAAATTCATCTGGCATATACCTTTCGAATCAAACAAAAACTTTTCTCGGCTTAAGAGAAATTGTACTTATTTAATTTCGTGCAATTTTTATGAAATTTCTGTATAAGTTTGAACCGTTCACATTTCTATTTTGTATTAAAAAAAATTTTATGGACATTATACTGCCTGTTTATCGATGTCGAAGAAATTCATTCTTTCTTACATTTACATTTGAAACAAGGACAAAGTTTTAGAATTTGTTTTTGTTTCAAATGAAATTGTAAGAATAAGAAATGTTCTTCGACATCGATAAACAGGGTATCATCGGTAAACAGGGTATTAGTATTTGAGCAGACGATAAACAACATAGAAACTTCAAAAGAGAACTTAAACAATTTCATCGTGTAAAGTTAGTCGTACAGTGAGTCAAACGATTTTTTGTAATTGAAAAAATAACATTGAAAATTTTGATATTATACGGCCACTTACTCCATTTTATAAATATGTATGTCAAAAAAGTCCATATATTTATGAAATAACGTGTACTTTTAATGTCCTGTTTTCCCGGAAAATTTCTTAGATTTTCCCGGGAAAATGAGAAATTAAAAGTAGACTTTTGCCGGGAATCCCACTAAGTTGTAATATAGTTAAATCCTAAGATGTAATATAGTTAAAACTAATAAAATATACAAATCGAAAAGTGTTTGACTGGACCGGTATTTTAATAAAAAAAAAACCGGACCATTCGACATTCGAAAAATCAACATTTTGAAAAAAAACCGACAACCATATTGCGGAAAAACGCGGTTTAAAAGCCAGTTGAAAACCCGAGTCGATCACCCTAATATACATATATATATATTGGTCTCCTCTACCAAATTCAGTCGTTAGAACCTTGTGATTTTGAAAAATAAATTATTTTGCTGTACAGTGTAATATGTAAACATTACATAAAAAAAAATTAAAAACCCATAATAACCTCATTAGCTTCATTCCTTGAAAAATTACATTATTAATGGAGACATGACATACGAACTTGAACCTGTGAAAATTCGACAAGAATGAAGAAAAATATTAACGTTAAATAATTCTAAAATGAATGGCAGAATATAACAACGTTGTAGAAGCACCATAAGATTTATGTGTACTTCCTGTATTTCACAACTTTTTTAGGTGTCTCTGCGTCAGTGATGTTATACGTAGGCATTTCAGTCGAAAATAATGACCGTAGGGGAAAAAATTACATTAAAATGTAGGGGTTTTTCAAAATTATTGTTTCTTATTTTTTTTTTTTTTATTATAGGATTTTTAGATTTTGTGCGATTTTGGTTTATAATGGCTTACAATTTTTGTAATTAAATGGACTATTCAATAAAATTATAAAACTATGGACTTATTTTTATTATAGCTTCCGAAATGACAAGAATTTATGAAAATCATTAAAAATTTTATGAAAATTTAAATTTGATCCACTATAACTCACTAATTTTTTATCTGATTAACGGACCCTTTCACAATGTACGATTAGAACTTAACGTGGACTTTAGCGGTAAGTTCGGCATGCAAAACTTGCCGTTAAAGTCGACATTAACTTTTAATTGTATATTGTGAAAAGGGTCGTAAATTTGTTCGTGCTTAGCACATCCTAAAAAATCAAATCGAAAATTTTAAATGTTCCAAAATTAAAAATTTGTAGAGAAGTGCAATTCAAATAAAATTGTGACGATCATGAAAGTGACCTTATCTTCCAAGCGAGAATTTTCAGTAGAGCCAAAAATAGCTGTGTGTGTGTAAACTTTGACCAGTTTGAGATTATAGTTGATATCGCTCCTCAAACATGTTCCCTCCACTTTAAAAATGGAATTATTCCTATATTCACCTCCGAAATGAGTTTTAACGAAATTTTTCCAAACTCGCATTTACTCAAAATTATATGATTACGTTTATTATGGCCCCTATTATGATTCACAACTCAACTTGGTTCAGTTGTCAATGCTACGACCCAACTCAACCATTTTTTTGTATTATGATTCACAACTAATTTCGTATCTACTCTCTGTTTTTTCGTTCGTATCTATACTCTCTGTTTTTTGAAACCATCCCGACCAGAAATTTTCATGCAAACACATTTGGGATCTAACTGGGATCCCAATTCCGATGTAACGCAGAAAAGTATTTGGGACCCGATTGGTTTCCTGTGGGGAAATATTAAAACCTTGCAAAAATTTGCTCAAATCGGGAAAATATCAAACTCTAATATTGAATTAAAATTGTTGAAGCTATCCAAGGGATAAAAGTATGTAGCAATCATCTCTTTTGAAGATGAGCAAAATATACGATTAAAGATCTGTGTTAGATTTTCCCAACAAGTTCCCAATAGTTTCCCATTTGGGAAGAACTTATGTTAAGGCATTAATTTGTAGATGGGCTGTTCCAACAAGTTCCCGATCAAATCACAAATGGGATAACCCTTTTGGGTGTGCCACATGAATTCCCAATCGGACCCCAATATGAGTATTGGGAAAATTTCTAGTCGGGATAGTAGCCATCACAAAATATTTTAAATATTTTTAGTTTTGGCCTCACTATTTTTTCTTGAGATTTTATATTTTATGGATATGGCAGCAATATGGGTTGACAACTGGGATAGAATGGCGCCTAAAAGTACCATTTTAAAAGTAATTAAAAGTAAGGCAATAGTCGAAATAAAAACCAAAACACAACTGATAAAAAACTGAGACAACTGCTTTGATGAAGTTGTATTCCATAAGAAGAATTTGACAACTACGACTCAACTATCAATTTAGTTGTAAGTTGTGAGAATAGGGGTCTATATTCCAAAATTCATATCTCTGTAAATATTTGGAATTTTGCGGTAAGAGCGGCATCACTTTCAGCATTTTATCTAGTTTTATGAAATGTAGCCTTGTCAATTTCGGCCTCCTGAAGATAAGGTTCCTTTTCATCAGGCTACTTAAATATATGTATGTATAACAACTGTATTTACATTTTATATACATTAAAGCCAAAGGGTTTTATTTGCATTGATATATTATTATCTAGAAGTTGTAGGGATTTTTGCAGAGACAATCTTTTGAGCGCGTAGGGAAAAGTAGGGATTTTTTCGGGCTGCGTAAAGACTTAAAAAAAGTATATAACATCACTGTTGTACATTTAAGCCTCATTTATGCAAATCATGTAAAGAGAAAGAATACGAAAACTATCGTTGTTATTCTTTTCCGCAATTTCCCATAAAAGTATGTATAATAAATATCCCCTTAAAATATTTTTCTTAGCATTTGGTTTCCCATCAAATTCATTTTGTTGTTTCTCGCCCTTTATATCGTTAAATGTGATTATTCATTTTCGGCTGTTTAACTTCTAATTTGGACTTTTGTTTGTTTTCCCTGTTATCCTTGTGGATTGATCGATTTCAGTTTTAATGCTTTTGGTTTTAAATCTTGTTCATCTTCACAGGAAATAGATATAAATAAATTGGCCAATTAATAACAATAATGATGATTAAAGAGTGACTTGACTTTTTTGATTAACATGGAATTTGTTTTAAGGAATAATTTCACCATGATAAATATGTATTCTTTTTATTTCCTAGATTGTTTAGCTTTGTCATATGAAATGACATTGTATTAGGCTATTTTTTATGTTTTTTGTAAAATGTTTAATGGATTTGATGTATTTAAATCGAGTAGAAAAATGGCTGTCCTAGTGAGCGATATTTGAAAACTTTGCAGCTTGAAAAAGCTTTATTTATTAACTTTCTGTGGAATAATTGCTTTAGATATTAAAAATACATTCTTGCTTAATTAATAATTTTTTAAAATTAATATTAAAGCTTTGTTCTGAAGATCCTTTAAATTTATTACCGCCTTTAATTATGTTATAAATTATTTTAAAATGTTCAGCCCCAAAGTATACTATATGTTATACATTTTTTAAAGCTTTTTTATCACATATATTTATTGGATTTATTTATTTTTATTTCGTTTATTGTGTTCTCTTCTCTGCACCATATTTTTTGTTAAATGCCCTCCAGGGTATATCACTTGTTTTTCTTATTGTAATATAAGTACATACATAAATGTTTTTTTTTTGTCTTTACAACAATTTTTATATAAAACGCGAAATAAAAATTGAATTATTAACTGTGATCTCTGTCTGTGTAAAATATGACTAAAATATGTAAATGGCAATGAGTTTGTACTCTGCACATGTATGCGATTACATATAAGTAGTTATATTGCATACTTTAAGGCTAAAAATGTACTTATTACATGTTAAAAGAGTCTAAATCATATATAAGTGAAAGTATTATTTCAACGCGTATGTCTGTCTGTCCACCGCTTGTTTCATCGGTACTTTAAATTCATAGCATTTTTCTTTTGCTTTAGGACATTAGTATCTTTAAAATAATATATTTGGCCTTGTTAAGACGCTTTACGTATTTTATGAATTAAGTGGAAAATTTTAAAGTGTTTTATATCACAGTAAAACAATTTGTTTCGAACGAACTATCGCTTAGAGTTCAGCTTATGGCAGGAATGGAATTTGTTTTGTAGGCTTTAAATCCTTGCTTTTTTAAAATACAAAAAACATTTTTAAAGCGAATTAAAACATGACAGCGCACAGTGGAACTGGATCTAAATATTGTGGAAATAAATGTAAAATATTTTGAATGGCTTGCCTGAGTGCTATTAATAACCTGCAAGAAATTTTTGGTCTATTGCTTTATACTTTTCGTTTTATGATTGAAGAAAAGCTCAGTTGAAAAATTGGATAGTTGGAAAGCTAATATTTCATTCCGATAAGACTATCCGCTTAGAAATGCCTTACTTATGGTCAAAATATTTTGATTCTGGTCCACAGTGCACTGTACAACAAAAAAAAAGTAGTATGGTTCTAAAGCCTGATTCTGGCAGAGGGCATCAAAAATATATACCTCCGTCGTCGTTTTGAAATTTTACGCCAAGGATTCATTTTTGGGGGAGCTCTACCCCATTTTGCACATATTTATACTGACTCAGTATACTGACTAAGGTATGTAATGCTCTCAGCACTTTTATATAAGACAGAACAAGGAACATTTTTGTTCTCAGAAAAAAATGATTTTCCATAAATTCAATGAATGACATTAATTGACTTAGATTCATTATTTTTTTTGCAAATAAACATCGTGTCGATGTACACATATATTGTTTTAATGAAAATATAAAATAGTTCGTTGAAATCATTTGTTGTTGCTATTCTGTAACAGAACTAATGAACCAGTTCATTTATTTAACATACTAGTATATAAGCTCAAAATTATTGAACAATTCGTTGAAACAAGGAACTTTTTCTATGAATTTATGTAGTTTTTGGTTCACAGTAGAGCATTTCAGCCCGCTATATCATCGTTTAAGTGGAGCTGTTTCCCCATTTATTAAGGATTAGACAAAAATGCCCATACAACAAAGACTAAGAGGGCTAACTCGTCGCAGAAAAACATTCATCGTGATTCCAAATTGATTATTAGGCTAAGGTTCGTAACGTTATATTCAGAAAGAATTGGGCATGATTAATATTCCACGGAACAAGGGAAACAATAACATCAACTTAATTTTTCAACGTACACAGCAGAACAGAGTAGCGCTACTTTCGGAAGCCGCTACACTTCCGTCGTCAGTGCTCACGTGTATTTGCTTATCACCACTTGTCAGGTGGCTCTGTTGAATGTGATTTTAATTCTTATATATACAACTTTTTCGTCAAAATCGAATACGAGAATTAAATCACTCTCAACCTGATATTAAAGTGAACTTTCCCAGCGTTGCCATCGGTTTATTTTTCTTCATACCCATTTTTCTGATTTTTGTTCTACTCAAGACGAACTTTTTTGGTTTGATTTTATACATAAGTATATATGAACATGTAAACATGTGAAAAGCTTAAGCCAGCAGATGGTTTACTCGGAGGTGCTGAACATATGATTTTGTTGTGCAGTGTAATCAGGCTATGTGCCAACTTCAATCTGAGATGTCAGTTGTCATTGTAATGTTGTAATTGTTTTAGAATCAAGTCCACCTGATAATATTAATTTGCCTTGGTAGACGTGTGACACTGTCTCTCTTGATCCCGTTGTCTCTCTATCTCTCTCCCTCGTCCTTGTTCCCATACCGCTTTTTTAATTCAGCCCCACTGTTGAAAATTCAGTATTGCGAAATAAAGATTTGTATTAGCTGTTATCACAAATTTCATTTTAATCAGCTAAGATTGCCATAACCTGTACGACTTTGAATAAATTTTGTATTTTCCAACTTTAATTGTCAACCAACAAAGTACGAAATGTTAACCACCATCTCAAGTCATTGTCTGTGTATGTCATATGAATTGCAAATTTTCTCAAAATACAAATCAAGTCTTTGGTAAATTGCAATAATGCCTGTATGAACATTTTACGCATTCAACACAAAACCTTAATACCCCCACAGTTCACTTTCGTATTCACTTTTATACATTAATTTGAAATTAAATTTTTTTTAGAACAAGTATACAAACGTGTATGTATGCGATATTGTAAACCGTGTTATAACATTAATGCACCAACCAGGGTGTCGCTTTATATCTCGTTGTTGTTGTGTTGTTGATGTTGGTGGCATTTTGATATGCTTGTTACACTATTGCAAGTGACATGCTGATCTTAACATTTTATTGTTGTGTTTTATCGTTTAAATTTCATTTTCTCTCACCGACTACTACATTCACTTCATTGCTTTATGCTGATTAAAGACAAAGCTACTTTCCAGTTAACGCACAGTGGGCAAGTACAAGCACTAATGTTTTTATATATACAAAACGACTTAAATTATAACAATAAAAATAGAAAAAAAAAGTATTGAAAACTGTTTGCAGAAGGAATAATTTTTACATGCATTATACACTAAACCAAAAAAATACATAAATTCAAAGAAAAAATTCATTGTTTGAAAATTTTTTTAAAATAATTTTGACCTAACGTACTAGTACGTTAAATCAACGAACTGTTTCATTAATTTTGTTAAATAATAACAACAATGAATGCTTATCGTATTATGATGTTAATTTTTGCTATAAGCCCGTGTAATTAAAAACAAATTAAGCAAAAACACCCAGGAAAACCTCTTATAGAGATCTACAGCAGCAGTGGGAAATTTCTGCATTTAATATGAAGTTTGTCGGCTAACCCTTAGCAGACCACATTCTTTAGCTGCTTCAGATACACAATCAAAATTCTAATTAATATTTATATGTATTGCAAGCAAAATACAATCCACTATGCAAACAACAACTTGTAAGAATTCAAAGCAGCAGGAGTGGTAGTACAAATCATTTCATCCTTTTTGAGGTTTAAGTGTGTTAGGACTTGTTCTTACTTACTGCTGTGTCGTAGCTGTTCTGTTTTGTTTTAGCTGTTGTTGTATTTTTAATAAAAACGTGCTATCAGTGGAAGTGTGTTAGTGTTTGCAGGTACTAGAATAGTAATTTTGATTTGTGTCTCCGTCTGTTGTGTGACAACAAGAAGTGGTTGTGGGAGTTACGGTTAAATTCGCTATATCAGTCATTTGATGAGATTTTGAGAAAATTACTTTGCTTTATTGCATATAAACGTGTATTTATATGCTCACACTCATACACACTGCACCGCTTTCAAGTATAATGTTCCAGTTGGCCACGTCTTTAAGACACCATCAATGACAGGTGCATGACAAAGTTAAGTCCTTGACGACAAATGTCGGACAACCGAAACAAATCATCATGGACGTTTTCGAATAAGTCCTATGCAAAGTCTGTTTGTCCCCAACAAAGTTTATTTGAAGACAAAATGGAAGACATTGTGGCTGATAATTTCATCAACATAGTTGAATTGAGGACAAATTATAAGACATTGTCGCCCATATTGTCCTCAAAAATGTTACTGAAGACAAAACGTAAGACACTTTTGGTTTGAGGACAAAATGTAAGACATTGTCACTCATATTGTCCGCAATAATGTTCGATTGAGGACAAAACATAAGACATTGTCGGTCATTTTCTCCTGCGCTCATATTGTCTTCAACAAAGTTGTATGGAAGACAAAATGTGAGACATTGTCGCTTATATTGTCCTCAACAAAGTTGAATTGAGGTCAAATTATAAGACACTGGCACTCATATTGTCCGCAATAATGTTCGATTGAGGACAAAACATTGTCGCTCATTTTGTCCTGCACAATGTTACTAAAGACAAAACGTAAAAAACTGTCGCTCACATTGTCTTCAACAAAGTTGGATTGAGGACAAATTATAAGACATTGTCACTCATATTGTTCTCCACAATGTTACTAAGGTTAAAAACATAAGACACTGTAGCTTATATTGTCCTCAATGAAGTTGGTTTGAGAACAAAATGTAAGACATTGTCACTCATATTGTCCGCAAAAATGTTCGATTGCGAACAAAATATAAGACGTTCTTGCTCATTTTGTCCTGGACAATGTTACTGAAGACAAACCGTGAGAAACTGTCGCTGGTAAGACATTATCTCTCATATTATCTTCAACAAAGTTTGACTAAGAACGAAAATGTCAGACATTGTCGCTCATATTGTGCTTCACAATATTACTGAAGACAAAATGTAAGACATTGTTGCTCATCTTGTCCTTAAAAATGATTGATGGAGGAGAACATGTAGGAATTTGTCGCTCAAATTGTCGTTAAGGACGATTTCCGTTAAATTGTCGATTAAGAAACCAAATGAATGAGGATAAGTCGTACAAGAATCGTAGATGACAATGTCGTGCAAGGCAATCTGGTCAATTGGGGTATGTCCCAACTGTGTGTATAATATGCGCATTAATAAAACTTTCTAATTTCTGCTATTGGTATTGTGACTAAAATATGCTTGTGTATAGGATTGGATTGTAATATCTGCGCTAAATAAATCGTTTAACTGCAAGATGATTGCCTGATAGTTTGTGTGCAATTAAAGTGCTATATTGTCTGTATCTTAATTTTAGTTACTTTTTTTTAGGTTATTTTCAATTTAATTTCGTTATACGTGGCTATCCATGTCATTTCATTTCTCCTAGTCGGACTGCTTTTACTTGCAGTAAGATTTCTTGCCCAAGCCTTGAGTTCATTGAAGAGGCTCTGAGGAAAGGAGCATTAAAAGGGGACATTCTCTCCTTCTCAATTTGAAACAACAAATTCAATGCAATTTCTTTAAAAAATTATCCCTGAGGAACGAAAAAGCAAAATTGAAAGACATTAAAGAAAAATCGCATATTAAAACTTTCTATATCTAAATTTCAGTCAATTTATATGCTGTGGATCGACAGATTTCACAGTCCATATGCGATATACTAGACACCCTCTGGCCCGTGCATCAATTGGCATATGGTCTCCCATCATTGGTTGGGCTGATATTGACCGAGTTGTTTAGTCAGTTGCCCTAGCTAGTGCTAAACTTAATAGGAGCCTACTTCCAATTCTCATTTAAGGAGTTGCAAACCCTCTATTGACAATATGCTCAGATACGACATGTACAACAATATTCACTAGGCGGTATACCCTCCTGAGGTTTGCTTAAAATCATCCACGAAAAAATGTCCTCCTTTGTTAAACTGTTCAATTATTTAATTTTATGTTTTTGTTTAATTTTCATTTGTTTTTTTGATAATAAACAGCTTAATGTACGACAAACAATTAGTAAATATTTTATTTATTAACGCCATAAAATCGTTAATGAAATAAACTAATTAGCATAAATCATAATAAAATTGTTATTATAAATAATAAATATTGTTTAGCTCCAGGCTCAATGTTAGTGTTTAATTTTGTCACAGCTTTTATATAATTACATATTTATTATATTACATATTTATTATATTTAAAATTATTTTTTATGTAGAGAAAAATATTAAAGCATAAAGACTATGAAAAATCTGACTCCCGACCTACTCATCAGAGTTCTTCACCGCTTAGACGCCAGGACGACTGTGGTAGTCCGCAGAAAGAAAGCTGAAAAACAACTTTAAGTAATCGTTATTCATCAAGAATTGATTAAAGTAAATGTTATTACTCTGCCACATTGGTCGTGGCATCTAAGAGGTAAAGAGCTCTCGTGAGGAGTCCGCGAGGTCTCGAAACATCGGTGTAAGTTCAACCTACCGTGCAGTCACATCATTGATTGATTGATTTGTTCATGTTTAAGCTTTGATATTGTTCAAGCTTCTTATTGATTTAAATAAAAGTTTGCTACAATATCTATAGCTTTTCTATGAGATTTTTGGGTAAAGGTTCCCTGATGATCTGCATTTAGCCCCAGCGCATAGGAACTAGCTAATACCCCTTAGTAATCAATGTCAATATGTTTTTATAAACAATTAATATTCTACTGAATAAGTAAAATACTAATTTTGGGAAATAGTGCGATTATTAAAAAACATAAATTTCTAATTAGTTTTACATATGTTTGTCATATCAAGAAGTTCTCTTTTTCTATTATCAATCACCGAATTGGAAGCGATGTTAGGAAAATTTTCCTTTTCGGTGTTCTATAATGATTTTTCCTCAAGCAAAAAGGATGAAAAATTACCCATTTTCACAAATTGTTTCTTTTTATGCGGATTTCAAGTAAATAATTATAAATTTTTGAAGAATTTGAACCATTAAGCCATTAAGCTATTTAGAAGAATATTAGTTGATAAATCTGTGGTTTTCTCGAATAAGAGCGGATGTCTATTTTTTGTCGATTTTGAGTTATTGATGCGAAATTACGTTATTTTATATGCTCTTTTACATGGACCAAAAATTTCGCTAATAACATGGACCCATTCCGAATTTTTTTCTAAAACCAACGCAACTTCTTAATTCATTCAAATATTGTTCAGCTCTAATGAACTTAATCGACTTACAATTGAGAGGGTGAAAAGCAAAGGGGTACAAGTGCCAAAACTAAAAAAATGAGTTATATGCAGTAATCAACACTTGATACCAATATCTATTACTCTACAAACACTCAGACCTGTACGATACCCTCAAGCGACGTTATGTACTAGACACCAAAAATATTATGTATGAAAATACATGGGAACAAAAAACTTTGAAGCTTAATTACTCGAAATTTTCTTTCTTGCACTTGTACCCCTTTGCTTTTAAGCCCCTCAATTGCGTGCTGGCAGTTTATCGCCGTTGAAAAAAACACATAGCCATATGCGTTGTTACTTTTGAACACATTTCCGAAATATTTTTTGGTTATTGTTCAGTTAATACAAACTTACAGTGACTTGTGCGCAAGCATTTTTCATGTGCTTGAATTAGTTCAATGTAAACAACTATTATCGACATAAGCTATTTTTCTGCACACACTTTTAGAGTCCTTGGCAAATTGTTTTTTGAAGTGTTCTCTAGGTACGTACCCTTAGGAAATTTTAGCCTGAAATTTTTACACAAACTTCTTACCACATATGTTTACATGACTGCCCAATAAAAGTTTGATAAAAATCACACAGAGTACGTAGTACTAAAAATAAAGTATTTCGGTTCTCCTGAAAAAATTGGTTTTTAGACATAGGTGCTTACTCAATAAAACCACAGAAATGTCCTTTAAAAACTCGATTTTTTAAAAAGGATGGCAGTGTTTTTTTCAATTATAAAGGAATTATAAATTTTTGTATAACTTAAATAAAATTTTACTTGCTTTTCTACTAATTATCTGCATATTTTTAATATAGATTCTTTGCAAGCAATGAAAATGTAGTTTCTTAAAAATTACTTGCAATTTTTTATGCTGGGTTAATATCAATTTTAAATAATAATAATAATCTCTTACATTGTAATTTTGTATAATAACAAAATTACCCTACTTGAGTTTTGTTAATTTAAACTTAAACACAATTTCAATATGCGTATCGGAATCGGTATCGTCGATATTTGTTTTTGAGTATCGGATCGGCAAACAGGCGTATCGTTACCTCCCGAGTATAAATGTGTATGCAATTTTTTTGTGTGATGTATTTGTCGAGTTATGGGATGCAAAAATGTGTCCGTTTTTTAAAAAAAAATCATTGTTTCGAACTAGAAATAAATAAAAAAAAAGAATTAAAATAAGTGTTTCTTATAGGGAATTGTCCGATCTTTTAAAAAAAATTTTTAATTTAAAAAACAAATTTTTGATGACAAAAACCGGAAATGACGAAAATGAAAGTAAAATTTTTCTAACTTCGACCCTTTTTTATTTTTTTTATAAAAAATAGCATAGGGTATCGTCATTATACTGTAAAAGCTTGATAATGGGATCTCACTAAACTTCAAAAGTTTTACATGAGCCCCACCTTTTGGTCATTATTATAGAGAATCGGTGTAAGATATCGTGCCCTCTAACATAAGCAGTAATTTTGAAAAAAATTTATTTTGTTGCACAGTGAAATTGAGTATTCTAAATTTTTTATTACTGCATTTAATTTGTCACACTTTCAGCATTAAAATTAAATACAATAAAAAATATTTAAGACAAATTTCATATTTTCCACATTTTTATCATAAACTGTACAGAGACATAACCCAGCCATTTTCAAAGTGTCATTGTACACCTTTTCGTTAAACTTTCACTAGCATTTTGTCTGATTAGACAAATTTTTTTTCAATAAAAATAAATCAAAATTTACCCACTTATTCCAATCAATTTGATTTTATGACACTCGCTCATAAAATTGTATCTCTAAAGAACAGCAATAAGTACAAGCGAGTGTCTGATGAATAAATGAATGAATATGCTCGTCTAATAGAGTCTGAGTGGGTGTTTGTAGGGGAAAATAGCTGAATACATAAATAGATGTTCCAAATGACAACAACACTTTTTTCCTCTCATTTCATTTCATTTTATTCTATTTATTGGATTTTATATTTATTATAGAAATTGTAATATCCAAGTATGGAATGTTTGCATTGACTTCAACTCGTTTGGGTTTAGCTATTAAAAGGAATTCTCTTCAATTTAATTACTTCAGGATATTTCATATAAAATATTTACATATTTTCTATTTATTATTTGCAAACATTCACTTGAAAGGTATTTTTGTGTAGCAGTTTTATCTTTATGTAATTTAGTTTATTGTTTTATAAAAGTGAAGTGTTGGAGCAATTGTATTTATGATGAAATTTTATGTGATAAATTTCTTTAATTACAATGGAAAAATATGATTTGTGATAAACACAAATTAAATTTATATATGTTTTGTTTGCATGACATTTATCAATAAATATTTGTAGAGTTTGGCAAAATATCTTAACCCTTAAACCCCTGAATTTGAAATACGAATTGTGCTGCGGTAATAATTTTTGTTCTAGGATATTTTTCTGCTAAAAATTACGAATTTGAGTTCCAATTGCTAAAAAAAATGCTCGTGGAAAGCTCCAGGACCAAAACAAGGAAGACCGCCTGTAGACAGTCTTAGCGGTTTAGGGGAATTTTTTTTCAGAAATAAATAAAATATGATGCTTATAGTTGGAAGAATATCAGTTTTATTTTTAACTTTTGATATCAAAATATATATTATGTTCAAACTAAATATGATATGTAACTAAATGGTATTCCATGAAACAGTTTTTAGTCTTTGCAAAACATAGGTGGACGTTGCACTTAGTACAAAACATGTGTGTATCCGATTTTTTTCACAGCTTACAAAATTTTTTGAGCCCCATTGTTGAAAATGATTTATCTTGTCGAACCTTATAATAGCCACAAGATAAATAACCTTTTTCCCAATAAAAGAGCCACCGGTTGGCTCTTCGGCAAATGAAGGACAACCTGCGAATCGTATCTCAACAGAAGCACTTAGTTCTTTTGCAATGCACCTGCAAAATTCTTGCATCATTATGCCTTCCCATTTCATTCTGATCAGAATTTTGGGGGTTTTCGACGTTAAGTCTGCGATTCAATGCAAATGCATTTGTTATGGACATATCGAGAAGATGGTAAAATATCCTGGTTGCCATATCTTGTGTTCTGATTTTAGGTCTATACAAGAGTCAAATAGGTCTACGCCGCCCATGTGCACATTGTATTCACAGATAATCTGTAGGCAATCAATATTATGGTATGATTTTTGCTTCCGATTGTAACGGGTAATTTTAGTTGGCTGACTGACTCAACATGCAGAGACTGCGATAAGCAGAAAAATTTTAGCTTTCTTCATAGAGTGAGGGACCCAGTTCAGGATGATGATGACTTTGAAGATTTTGATAACAGCATAGAAGATCCAGATTATCATTATGATAAACTCAAACCGGAAGATAATGTTATGATAACCGATTGTTTTGAGTTATTAGATTCTTATGAGAGCACGTGGCACTTATAGCCTTGTTACTGTTAGAGCAAATCGGATTCCCAGTTGTAAAGTACCAACTAACAAAGGCAATGAACTGGAGAACGCACCGAGAGATTATTCATCTGAGGTCGTTGGATTAGCTTATGGGATCGACATGACCAGAGTTGTATGGAAAAACACAAAATATGTCAAACTCTGTTCAGCGTATTTTTTCACTAAGCCTTTCCAAAGAAGCACTTCACTCGGGTTGAACACAGTTTGATATTTTTTGTGCACTTCCATTAAGCCATAAGAGTCTAATAACTCCAAACAATTAGTTATCATAGAAGTGTCTTCCAATTTGAATTCATCACAATGATAATCTGGATATTCTATGATATCATCAAAATCTTCAAAGTAATCATCATACTCACCTGAGTCCATCAAAGCAGCAATTTCAATGAAGAAAGTTTGAATTTTTTCTGTTTATCGCAGTATCTATTTTTTACTCCACCTGTTGACATATTTTAGAGCTATTTTTCCTCTTTCAGTAGGCCAAAAGAGTATAGGTAATAATGAATACATTTTACTCCGATAAAAAACGTTACACTAAATTTTGTTCAACTAAGTCACTAAGACCGTCTACGGACGGTGTTCGCAAAAATCTCAATTGGAACAAAATTTTTTTTTTCAAAAATCAAACTAGAAACAAATTATCAAAATAAACCTTTTAAATATTTACCACAAAAATTACCAAGGCTGTTGAGCGGTTAGAAAGTAGTTTTATTTTTATTTTAATTTTTGCAAAAATTACAACTAATTTTATTTTTATTTTTTCACTAAAAATTTTATTGTAACGGGTATTGCTACCACACTAATTATCGAAACGCGTTCAAACTGATACCATTTGCTACATAATTTGGTGTCGAATAAAAAAGCTTTTGGTTGTTCGCGTGTAAAAGTACTGATTTCGCATAAAATTCTTTTTGTTGATGACCGTTTGTGGACGGTCTTAGTTGTTTAAGGGTTAAATAAATAATATATGCACATACATACATACATACATACATAAAAAACTTATGAGATAGAGTAGTATTAAGGGACAAAAGTTTTTGATATTCTTCACACAGAAAAATTGGATATTAAAATTATGGAAAAAGAGCTTAACTAAACATTCTTCGTTAGTGATTTTGCTTCATAGGTTTTTCATATTAGTTCAACATGATTTTACAGTAACCTTCAAAGAAAATTTTTTCCTTTTGAAATAGCGATATTTCATGTGGACTTAATATTCCAGTACATTTAAAGCAAAATGAAGTTGATATTGAAATAATACGAAGAATCGTGTTGAATCAAAGCCGTTTGAATTTGAAACAACGTGAATTTTATACTGCAACAACACGAATAATCATGTTGCATTAAAGTTTTATCAAGTTGAAACAACGTGAATTTGATATTGCGATAATATTTCAAGTTGAAACAATATGAATTTAGTGTAGCTATTTTAATAATTATTTTACTTACGTGATGTGTGTTCGTATAAGCATCAGGAAAATTTGTGTTGTAGTTAGGTGTCCCAGCCAAGATTTGAACTCGGTCCAGTTGTTTGGTAGTCACCGCGCTAACCACTGCAGCCATGTAACATTGTTAACCTGCAATTGAGAGTTAAACGGTTTCACAAAAAAATTTCGCGTGGGGTTTTACGTAAAAGTGCTGAACTCATTTTATACCTTAAATGTAAAACTTTCACGGTACGAAATTAACCCTTAAACTCATTTTAAGTTTAGATAATTTTTGGCGTTCCAATCATTGGCGTAGCTAGACATTTTTTAAGGGGGAGGGGGGTAAAAAAAAATTTTTTTAATATTTAATCCGGGTTTGGATTTTCTTAACTAACAATACCACTAAGAAATCGATTGCTTTCAATAACACTGCCTTACAAACTTTTATTTTTTGAAGTTTTTAATTTTCTAAAGCATCTTTTTAGAATAATTATAATGTGCTAAACATAAAAAAAGGAATAAAAAAAATTCATTTCGGCCACTGTGCATAATATAACGTTTCATTTTAATTTTTCGGTGTATACTTCTTGTTAAAGCGTCATTCAGAATCAAAGGCTGGTTCGTTTAAAATGAATTATATATTATTTGAAAGGCTACTAAATTACGCTTCGAATAGTGGCTCTGATCAAATAAAAGGCGACCAAGTTAGAGTGGATAAAAGTTTAAATTCTATGAAATTTTTAAAGTTCATCACCAACTGTTGCCTTTTCGAAAGCTGTTTTGTGCCACAAATAATAAAAAAAAATCCTTAGTTTTATAATTTCATTGAATAGTTCATTCGATTATAAAAATTTGAAGCCATAATGGACCTAAATCTGATGACACCAAAAGCAGTATATTCTGTGTGTTATTATTTAGGCTATGCATGCTCAGATTGTTTCTTTACATTAGATGCAAATAAACTAATTTATTCCATTTTTGTTCCCAATGTTTCATCGGTTTTTGTCCAGTGTCTTTGGAAAAATCTTATAATCGACTTTGGATGGTGCTTCAAAGAGAAGTAAATATATGCACATATGACCAATTGGTCGTACATTGACAACTTGTAACTGAATTTTCATTATTTTTCACAAAACGCAGAAATCGTTCCCATTCTCAAAATAAAATAACAGGAATTAGTTGAGGGTATACTAAATAATTTTCAGCTGTTTTATTTCTATGCTAGTAACGCTTTGAGCATATTTATAACGTCATTTCTTCTACTGAAAAGTTTTAAAAACCAATTACGTGTTGTCAACTTATGACCATCGATATGAAAGTTTCTTAAAAATAAAACTCTTTTTGGGTCTTTTTAACTCAATTTAGTTTTAATATCACTGCAAGCATTTCTCTGCCAAATATATAAAATATATATTTTCTTCTCAAACGAGTTAATAGAGCTTTTATTTCAACTATGATACTCTTAATTCAATTATAACTTTGTTTTGTTTTATGCTCTACATTAAACAGGGCGACAAGGAAATTTAATTGTATTATAACGAAACATGAATTTTTAACTTCCCTTAATATAAAAATGGGAAGTCACAGCAATATTCGAAAGTCTAGTTTTGATCAGATCTCGAAGCTTAGATGTCCAAGGAAGCTATTCTCAATATTTTTACCATGATGTCCGTATGTAAGTATGAGTGTGTGTTAGTTAGTAAAACACTTATAACTTTTGAAACTTTCAACAGATCGTAACAACATTTTCGCCTTTCTGCCTTAACTTCTACTCTTTTGTACAATTATATAATTTTTTATTTTATGAAATGCCATATAAAAATCAAGTCAAGTATATAGTATGCAATTTATTCTTCTTTAATGATTCTCTTTTTAATCGCTTTTTTGCTTGTGCGACTTTTTGGCTTACAAGTTTTAAACTGAATCTCATAATAGTAATGAATCTGCTTACATGAAATTTCTTAATATTCACAATCTTTTCATTTCTTTTTTTTTTTGTGTGCTTTAATTATTTTTGCGAAATTCATGTGTTTTTAATGCAATAATAAAGCGCCTATTAAAAAAAATGAGACACAATGAAACAAAAGCTCAAAGTTTTTAATGTAATTTTTATGTAGTTAAAAAAAACTAAACGAAACTTATTCACACACACACACACACAGATTTTTTCCTATCAAGGATAATACGAACGCATATTACATTAAATGGCGATGGAGAAGAGAAACAAATGTCTGTCGTCCTTTTTTTTGTTGAACTTTTTGAAAAGAATCACTACACATTTTGTTTGTAGGTTTATAATTATTTTTTAAACTTTTTCATTTTATGTATTTCATTTTAGTCCGAGGTCGACAACAGCTTTAAAAATTTTTTGAAAACAATTGAATTGTGTGGAATCATTTCTTTTTTGTATTTTAACAAAAGTTATTTATTTTTCATTCTACTAAAACTAAAATCAAAACAGTAATAATAAATTATCGAATCTTAAAATCATGAAAAACTTGTTTATCACAGTATACAATGTATATTAGGGCTATAACCAATTTTTTGGCATAGTACCACGGAGTGGCTAAGAATGTTTTAGTAATGAAAACACCTGTCTCCCGTCGTTGTGCTAAAAAAAACCTCACGCAGGGAGGCACATTTCTAAAATCTTCCAACGAATTTTGAACCGCTATGAATTGTAAACCGTAGGAAAATTTTTAAATCCAAAGCAGTGGATAAATTCCAAAATAGCATTTAAGTGATACGTATAGGAATATATACAAATATCAGGTGTCTATTTTTTAAAATTTCCGTGAGATAAAAATGGTTGTTTTCAAACTTCAACCCGATCCCTGCGTGAACTTTTTTAACTATCCGAAAAAATTATCATATATTTTATTAATAACTTTTAATGTTCTACACGACTATAATATGCCGTTTTTGATACTCGCAAAAAGTGTGAAAAAGTTATAGCCCTAATGTATATATGTAAGTATAATTTATAAACAGCGTTTTATCCTTGTATTTTGAATTCATAAAGAACGATTTGACAAACAACAATAAAAGTTGACGTACCAAGACTTTTAAGAATATTTACCTGTAAATAATATCATATTTCGCTGAAATTTTACGATGACAGCAATAATAAAATTTAACCTTATAGGATCACTAGCTATACCCGGCGTGCTTCGCTACCCCATTGGTGTGCAGATATAGAAAAATTAATTAACTCATTTAAAAATAACCATAAAATTGATTAGTTTTTTTGGCCATCTTTTTAGTTTTTGCGAATTTTTGCGTCTTAGCGATTTTTCATTTTGGCGATTTTTCGTTTTGACTTTTTTAATTGTGGAATTTTTTAGTCTTACAGTTTTTTAAAATTTCAAGAGTTTGCCTCTTACGGTTTCCAAGATGCAGAAAACTGTTTAAACTACATAGGTAAAATTACATTGACTTTCAGAACACCCTTTAATTTTTGTTGCTTAAATATTCTACAGACTACACCAAGTAACACTAACTTTGAAAATTTTGAGAATCTATATAAAAGTGTCTGTATATTACATTAGTATTTCAACATGTTTCGTTGCTCGATTTAGAACACCCTTTAATCTTTAGCCCGCAGTTCTTACGGCTCTCGAGAAAACAGGCTGTGACAGACAGACAGATGGACAGACGGACAGCGTATCGAAAACAATAAAATTAATTTACACTTTTGGTGTACAGAGCCCTAAAAAGAATCTTTTCCAAAAAGTAACTTTTCAAAAAGTAACCATTTTCAAAAGAGTACCATTTTCAAAAAGTACCCTTTCCAAAAAAAATTTTTCAAAAAGTACCATTTCTTAAAACTACATTTTCAAAAAAGTAGATTTTTAAATAAGTACCTTTACTTAAAAATATAAACGGCTAACAAAAAAAAGTACCAAAATTATATGTTTACCCTTTTTGAGCCCCTAAATGTACAAATTTCAAAAAAAGTACAAAACACCTATCCACTCATTTTTCCATCTTATTATGACGCTTTAGGAATTTTATGTCTACCTTACTTAGATTCAGAGATATAAGAACACCGAGTTTACCCGCTTTTACCCCTTTTAATCCCGTTAGAATTTGTTAGCTTATTTGTAGCAATGTGCAATGGAAATATGCGTAAACCCCAGTCTTATGTCCTCCAGTAAAAGTAAAACCCTGTGCGGTTAAATTCAATACAATTTTATTTAAATATATGTATATGTAAAAAGGAGAGAACAGAAAGTTCTTGTTCAAATGAAAGTACAAAAAGGAATGAACAACAAACTGCAATATTAATCGTTTTAAGTTTGACAATTTAAAACATAGAATTAAAACAGTGTTGTGTACGCATTTGAATTGTAGTAGAGTTGCAACAATTTTCAACAATCTCCCTCTCAAGTCAAATGCATTTAACAAATCAAAAAATTCAAAAATTACATTTTAATTTTTAAAAGATTACAACTATAATTATGTTTTTGCTTGGCCAGACATTTTGTAAGAATATCTGCCGCATTCTCATCAGATGTAACGTAGTGTATATTGATAGACTTTTCTTCATATTTTTCTCGAATGTAGTGATAACGTATGTCGATGTGCTTACTCTTTTTCTGAACAGCTGGATTCTTTACCATAAACGCAGCGCCTTGATTATCGCATAAAATGGGAGTAGGATTCACGATAAAGTCAACAAAACCCATCTCATTCAAAAGACCGCGATGAAAAACTACTTCTTTCGTACCTTGGCATAAAGCAATATATTCGGCTTCCATTGTACTCAAAGCCACGACATGTTGTTTACGGGACTCCCATGCAATAGGACCACCTGCCATAAACAGCACATGACCGGAATACGATTTTCGATCAATGGAGTCACAACCCCAGTCTGAGTCTGTGAAACATTCAAAATTTTCGAAATTATTAGAAAATGTAATTTTACCTATAGGATTTTTCTTCAAATATCTTAGCACGTATTTTGCAGCTTGAAAATGTTCTTTATGTGGGTGAGAATTAAATTGAGACAATCTCGACACCACATGGATCAAATCAGGTCTCGAAATTACGGCCAGGTACATCAAAGCCCCAATTAAGCTTTGATAATTTTTTGTTTCTAAGTCCGCGCATTGATCTTCACATTTCTTCAAAACGGTACCACTTGACCATGGAGTTGCCGCAGGCTTACATTCAGTCATACCCCAACGTTCGAGTATTTCTTCAGCATACTTCTTTTGATGTATGGTAATATCGCCTCGCAAGCCATCACGATGAATTTCCATCCCCAGATAGAACGAAATTGGACCACGATCAACGGCTTCAACATATTTGTTTAAAGTTGAAATAATATTTTTCATCTCGATATCACTTGAACACGCTAACAACATGTCATCAACATATATGGCAATAAGACTCACTTCCTTACCATTTCGTTTCATGTAGACACAAGTATCGGATTTGCACCTCATAAACCCCATTTCCAAGAGAACATCGTTCACCTTTTTGTTCCATTCACGTCCGGCTTGTTTTAAACCGTATAAGGGCTTGTTTAATTTGCAGACTTTATTGGGATAATCTTGGTCTTCAAACATTTTAGGTTGTATCATGTAAACATCGTCTTCTAAATTACCATTTAAATACGCTGCTACTATATCAATATGGTTTACCAATAATTTATGTTTAGCTGATAAAGCTAGCAACAATCTTATTGTTGAATGCCGTACCACCGGTGCAAAAGTTTCTTGATAATCGACATTGTGTTTCTGTGAACAACCGTGAGCCACCAACCTCGCTTTAAATTTTTCGACGGATCCATCAGGTTTACGTTTTAACGCAAAAACCCATTTACAACCAATTATGTTCTTACCGCTAGGCTTTTCTACCAACTGCCATGTTTTATTTTTCATTAATGAATTATATTCAACTTGCATTGCCTCCTTCCACTTCACACAATTTTCAGATTTCAATGCCTCGGCCACGGTATGTGGATTTTCAACAATTGAATTTAACATTACGGGTCCATCTTCAGTGCAGTAAATTTTTCTTGGTCTACCTTTTCCACCAGATCTTACTAACTTAGGTCTGCCACGTTTTCGGTTTTTGTCACCAACAGGTGTATCTTCTTTTTCGGGTTCACTATCAGCACTCACCTCTTCTTCTTGTTTTTTATTTTCAGCCTCACCATCATCATTTTTTTCTGTATCACCATCTGTAGCCACAGCATCATCATCAAATTTAAAAAGTTGAGCATAAAACGTTTTATTAGCATCATCAACATCATCATCACAAGTAAATTTTTCAAAAGATTGCTCAAAAAAGATAACATCACGAGCGGTTACAATTTGTCTCGTAGTGGGATTGTACAACCGATATCCTTTTGTATAAAGTTGATAACCAACAAATTTAATTTTTGTACCTTTAGGCAAAAACTTACTACCTTTTGGCTTCGGACCCTTATTTAGTATTACAGCATCACAACCAAACGTTTTTAAATGCGCTACAGATGGTTGTCTACCACACCACCTTTCATAAGGAGTAATATCATCGAGCACTTTCGTTGGAGCTCGATTTCTCAAGTATGTAGCTGTATTTATGGCCTCACCCCATAAACTTTGCGGTAATCCAGACGACTCTAGCAAACACCTCGCCATTTCAACAAGGGTTCTATTCGCCCTCTCCGAGACACCGTTTTGTTGTGGCGAATAACCTACTGTTGTCTGATGAACAATACCTTTTTCAGCAAAGTATTGTTTAAATTTAGAATTAATAAATTCTTTGCCATTATCGCTGCGCACGATTTTTATTTGGCGGCCTGTCTGCTTCTCCGCGAGCCCAGCAAAATTTATAAATGCATCAAAAGCATCACTTTTGTTTTTTAAAAAATACGTTGAAATAAAACGAGAATAATCGTCAATAAATGTAATAAAATACGACGATCCACCAACAGATTTCACACCAATTGGTCCGCATAAATCCGTATGCACCAATTCCAAAATATTTGTTGATTGCACATTCGCGTAACTTTTATAAGGGGAAGCAGAAATTTTATTCACAGCACAAGTAACACACTCAATAGTTTTTGGCAGTTTAACATCTAAACCTTTTACCATATTCTTGTTCGTTAATTTATTTAAATCGGTTATGTTTAGATGACCGAATCGTTGATGCCACTTTCGAACCACATTTTCATCAATAGCTGCACTCATTATTTCACAACTTTCTAATTTTTCCAAATTCGCAATAAAAATATCATTTACGAGATCAGCTGTTAATATTTCTTCGTTTTGTTTACTTCTCATTACAGCTTTATTCTCGGCGAATTGAACCACATGACCAGCCTTAACTATTTTATTTATTGACAAAAAATTTGAATGTAGTTGTGGTACATACCATACTTTATTTAAAGTCAGCGTGCAAAAAGTTGTTTTTATTTTTACTTCACCAATACCTTCTGCATATATACTCTCACCAGATGCTAAAATAATTTTTTGTTTTGATTCTGTCAACGTATTAAAATATTCTTTTGTTCTGCACATATGTGACGTCGCACCGCTGTCCACTATCCACAACTCTCTCAAATTAATTTTCCCTTCGTTAAGAGAACAAGCGAAATCATTATCTCTTTTTTCACTTTCTTTACATTGAGACCTTATGTGACCTTTTTTACCACAACGATAACATTTAATGTTATTGTTATATGCATTAACATTTACATTTTTCTTTTCTTGATGATTAAATTTTGACTGCACTTGTTTAAAATTATTAACACTTCTGTTATTGTTGCTGTTATTGAAAAGCTTTTTATTTCTTTTATATTCATTTCTTGAATTCGCCGCAAACACAGTTTCATTTTGTGCATTATTTTTGTTACCTTGTCGCATTTCTTCTTCCAATATTTTTGAAACCAACTTTTCGTACCTTGGTAAAGTATCCCTGCTTTCTATAGCAACAACAAACGATTCTAATTCATCAGGAAGACTGCACAACAGCAAAATAGACAACAGGTCATCATTTAAAGTGATTCCGATTTCTTTCAAATCATCCACCGTGCAACAAAATTCATTGATTTGGGGGGAAAATCTTTCACTTGAATTCAATTTAAAACGCACCAATTTTTTGAACAAGTTCACCTTTCTGGATGCGGTGTCTGCCTTATATAGCGAACTCAAAAGATCCCAGGCACTTTTAGCCGAAGTACAATTTTTTATGTGGATCAACTCAGTTGGCCTTACACTTAAGGTTATTGTTGCCAGAGCCTTGCTGTCATCTGTTGCCCATTTCAACGCCTCATCTTCAGGACGTTTTCCCAAAATAGTTTGATACAGATCCAACGTTATAAGCAAGCTCTTCATTTGTATGCACCATGTTGCATAATTTTCGCCATTTAATTTTTCAATATTCGCGACAGTACCCGCCATTTTCTTGGTTTCTAACCCCGACTAAAACAGAAAACCAAAATCACACCAATCAAATATAACCACACTTTTCCAACTTCAAAATTTTAACAACTTCGTTCAGACTTGTATATACTGGATACTAGGTGTCCTGGGCCCATAACCTTTGTTAGCTTATTTGTAGCAATGTGCAATGGAAATATGCGTAAACCCCAGTCTTATGTCCTCCAGTAAAAGTAAAACCCTGTGCGGTTAAATTCAATACAATTTTATTTAAATATATGTATATGTAAAAAGGAGAGAACAGAAAGTTCTTGTTCAAATGAAAGTACAAAAAGGAATGAACAACAAACTGCAATATTAATCGTTTTAAGTTTGACAATTTAAAACATAGAATTAAAACAGTGTTGTGTACGAATTTGAATTGTAGTAGAGTTGCAACAATTTTCAACAGAATTAAATTTTTAAAAATTCGTTTTTAGAGAATATATACAAACATATGCATTCAGTAAGTGTATCAATGTGCACAAAAAATACTTGTATGGAAAAAAGTACCAAAAAGGGCTACCTATTTTACTTATTCAAATTTGAAAAAATACAAAAATGTTTTGGAGGGCTTTTTAAGTAGAGAAGAATGAATTTCAAGTTTAGTTTCTAACTTTATTACTTTAGGAGATAAGCTGTTAACTAAAAAAGTACCAACATTATATTATCACCCTTTTTCGGCCCCTAAATGTACACATTTTAAAAAGGTGTCAGATCCGCTCATTTTTCTATCTTATTATGATGCTTTTAGAATTTTATGTCTACCTTACTTACATTCGAAGATATACGGTTACCGATTTTACCCGTTTTTACCCATTTTAATCCCCTTAGAACTAAAATTTTGAAAAATCCTTTCTTAGTGAAAATATACAAACATATTCATTCACTATGTATATCAATTTGCATAAAAAATAGTTATATGGAAAAAAAAGTACCAAAAAGAGCAACCAATTTTACCCTATATATATTTGAATTTCAAAAAAGTACCAAAACGGGCTTGAGGGCTTCATAAGGATAGAAGAATGCATTTTAAATTTAATTTCTATCTTCATTTTGGAGATAAACGGTTAACAAAAAAGTACCAAAATTATATTTTTACTCTTTTTCGGCCGCTAAATGTAAAAATTTCAAAAAAGTACCAAACACGTGTTTTTGGAATTTTATGTCTACCTTAGTTAGATCCGGAGATATAAGGTGACCGAATTTACCCCTTTTTACCCGTTTTTACCCCCCTTAGCGTTTGAATTTCCCAAAACCCCGTCTCAGTGGATCTGTACATCCAGAGGGGAGCCTTCATACGAAATTTCAACTTTCTAGCTTTAGTGGTTTGGGCTGGGCGATGATGAATCAGCCAGTCAGTCAGTCAGTCAGTCACTCAATAACTTTACTCTTTTATCAATATAGATTTCCAACATTAAAAAATTTTTAAATTTCAAAAATTCTCGAAACTAAATGATTAAAGAGAACTGGGGCTAGACGAGTTTTTCCATACAAATTGACAGTAATCATACGCCGTAAAAAGCAGTCATGAGATAGAATCTATTTTATTTTAAGCACGTTTTTTCTCATGCTCTCAGTTCTAGCCACTCCTTCTCTCAACAATGTTGCCGTGTTTTAATAAAATTTCATACATTTTTCATACGAAATATAAGAACAAAAGGAAATAAACTATAACATGAGAGAATTTTGAGCTGCCGTCGATTTAGTTTTGGCCTTGTTTATTTGGCAGCGTTTTTGCCTGAAGTTGCAGACTTTGTTCTGTTTCATCATTAACCCATAACGGCTGAGTTTTGAGAAAAGCCACTTTTTACATTCTAAAGCATTTTTGAAAAATATGTAAAAATCGTATCGAAGAATAAAAGATAACATGATACATTTATTAAATTTATTATTTGAGATATATTTTTTCCAATTTTATTTTAAAAAACTTTTATTTGTTGCGGGTTAAACATGTCTATATGCTTGCATTTCATTGGTGATTTACAAAATCATCAGTAGACTTTAATCATACTTTTGAAATGTTTCAATCCTCTAGTTTTATGCACAGACTTTCTCAAATGATTTCTGAATTTAAAGCAAGATGAGCTAATCCTCCCTAACATAAAGTTAATTATCCCCTTATTTATTAAACACGATTGGCGATATTAATCTGTTTTTATATTTTCATTTTTGTTCCGCTTTTGTCCTCCATTTAATTCTAAAAGAAATTACCTTAACCCAAAATTTCAACCTCAATTAGTTAATACCTTTTGTGCTTGTTTTATTCACACTTTCGCTATACTTTACGCTTTTGTTCTTAAACTTTTTTTATCTGAATGTTTTGGGCAGGTATTTCAAAAATGAAAACCTCACGCCAGCATTTCTATTAGGTAAATGGTACAGATACGATTGTGCATTAGAAAAACGTTGTCGCCAAAATTTCTGCTCTTTTTTTTTTGTTGTGCCTCCAAGTAACATCTACACATATATTTCCATAACATCATCATCAACAGCGTCACCACAACCATTTCAGAATTATCTGCATCATCACCATCACCACTATTGTCTGAGCAAGAAATGATTAATACTCTTAACCACCAGGAGCCATAAGCCAATGTTGACATCAATGTTGCCATAAGATAAAATAGTAAAAGCGCTAAATTGTAGAACAAAAATCTTAAATGTTTTGCAGCTGGAAAAATATAAAAGTTATTTAATATTTTTTTTAAACGTATTTTAATAAAATTCATTTAATATCGTAGATAAAGGAAAAAAATTAAATTTGTAAAAAGTCTGAAGTTGTTCCAAAGGCTTACCATTTTAATTGCATATCAATCACTATAGGTACTGAATTTAATAGTTTAAGGCTGTTGTTTATATCAAAAATTATTTTAGACAACATTTTAAGCGCATACTATTCAGTTGTTTTCACCAATTCCGAACTATGACAACCACGTGTTAAATTCATTGATGTTTCACTAGAAATAGAACTACTTTGAGCTGAGTTCATCAATGATGTACTAATGCTTTGTATGCAAATTTTTTTTTGCTGGGATGTAATGAACAAGCAATTGTCTGTAGATTGTGGAAACATAATAGTATCCTAAAAAACATTCATATATGATTTTTTTACCATTCGTTACCTCACTTTAGGACAATATGATTTTTATATTATTTTACCTCGTTCTCATTGCTCAGAGCTCCTTTAAATTAAAGCCAAAGAATTAATAAATATATTAAATTGGTTACATATCCTGCGGGAAATTTTGTACCAATTGTGTTGAACGTACTTGTCCTATGACTGGTGAAAACGGGAATGGTACGAAATGTTCCTGAGTGGTGACCGGTGAAAAGAATCATACCATAACATATCACAAAACTAGAACAAAAATGTTAGGAAAAACCCTCATTGCACAAGCAGATTGTTTCAAAATTAAAAATATTTGTTTAAAATACAGTAATTCAGTCAGTATTAAAGAAACCATCACAGAACAAGTAGTTTTAGTTTGGGTCTAGAACCTATCACTGAGTATCTTAATTATGTCAATTGACTCTCTCCAATGCCAGCGCCATGAAAAATTTACCGGTCCCTTTCATATAAAGCTCCGGAACTCGAACCGGTTGTTAGTCCAGTCACGTGACCTGTCTTGTGACTGGTATCTTTCCCTCTAGGGTAGTAATTTCCTGTATCTTTCCCTTGTGTTTTAACCGACTTCAAAAAAAGGAGAAAGGTTGTATGTTTCCTCAAAGCTCCGCCATTTAAGAACCGATTTCGGATTTTTTCTCTATTTAAAAGAAATTACGTCCAGATTGATCCTGTTGAAAAATGGGCGGGGTCACGCCCATAGAAAGTAAATGCACATTCGTTTTCAACTACTTCTACTTCACCGATTCTTATGAAACTTTAATGTATAAGCTTCTGTTTAAATACTACATCAGCATAAAAAAGTGGGCAGTGCCACTCCCATGAAAAGTAAATATTCTTTTTCAACAACGTTTACTAAACCGAATGTTATGAAACTTTGCATACATATTTAGCTATCGTTACAATACAACATTGTGGTTAGAAAAGTTGGCAGTGTCACTCCCATGAAAAGTAAATAAGCATTTTAACTACTTCTACTCAGTCGATTCTTATGAAACTTCGCATACACATTTAGTTATCGTTACAATATAACATTGTGGTTAGAAAAGTGGGCAGTGCCACGCCCAGGAAAAGTCAATATATATTTTAACTAATTCTACTTATCCGATTCTTATGAGACTTCGCACACACAATTAGTTCTCGTAAAAGTACATGAAGCTAAAATATAGGGGCAGTGCCACGCCTATTTTGTAGTCGGTTTTTTGCAAGAATTATTTCTTATATTTTGCATACCTTTTTTCGTCTAATTTTAATTTTTCTGTTTAACATTTTTGGATCTCTGCTCTGATTAACTTAGTTTTATTCTGCTTTAAACACCAACCCCCATATGCAAAAAAATAAAGTGTCTTTGAAATGTATGTTAAAACAAAATTTCTATAGAAAAACCGGTTTTAACATACATTTCAAACACACTTTATTTTTTTGCATATAGGTGCAAAACTCTAACAAAAACACCAAAATTAAACATTAGAAGCTTTAGCAACAAAATCCATACAAATAGACAAGTCACGAATTACAATTTTTGTTACATGTTTCTTTTTCCACACCATAAAATTTTAAGCAAACAATCTTATATAATTGAGTTATTTACAACTCAAATTATAACGATTCAAAAATAATTTGTTGTTAAAAAAATTTTGCTTTTATTCAACACGGGCCTGAAGTGTTAGAATTAATATTCAAGTAGAGAATAAAGAATTCTTAACAAATTGATGATGCTCATGCTAAAAAATTTTGCAATAAACACTAACAATTTTACGTATTTTTAATAACTTTTTTGTCATTGGAACTTGTTAATCAAAGAGTTTTAATTAATTTATCCGACTCACCATTTTATTGATTTGTTTGATAGTAATATTTAATGTTACAAAAAAAGTCACGAATGACAAACATCTAGTAGACATACTTTTAAAATAAAAAACAATGCATTTTCTTATGAAATTGTTGTATTTTGTGGGAATGGAGAAATGAAACTGATATGCTTACTTTTATTTTCGGTTATTTATATTTCCATTTGGTTTCTGTTTTTGTACGTAATGCAATACGTAAAACTACATCTTAAGGTGGAGAAAAAAATGTTTATGAAATAAATTAGCAAAATGGAGCTAAATATAGCATAGCAAGTGCTAAAAAATTACCAGCCTAGTACATAATTTCGTTTATATTTTTTGTTAAGCCTCTAGATAAATAGCAAAAAATATTTGAATTTTAAATTCTCACGCGAAGTTGTCGTGAGTTTCTTTAAACTATAATGTTGATATTTATATTATAAAATCATAAAATTTTCCAATAATACTTTTTACCCAGAATTATTCCATAAAGACTTTAGCTTTCCCATAAATTTGATTGCAACCACGAAAACTATATCGAAACTGCATAAAATTAAAATTTGCTTGTTTATATTTTGTCTTTGCTGTCTCTTGTGGTCTGTCATTCATTTTTTGTTGCGGTTCGTTTTTTTAATGAAAATAACAAAAAAAGTAACTACTTTTCTCTACAACTTTATATTGAAAATGTGTTTTTTTTGTGGAAAATTAAATACATACACATTTTTGAGTATAACAATTATTTGAGTAACTGACTATAAAAAGCAAAAACATGGACTTGAACACAAACAGGAACAAACAATATCCGTTGAATATTCATCGACACCGGATATCCCTCAGTTTTTTAAGTTTAAACAAAATTTTTATTGTGCAATTTTTGGAACTTTCAGTGCCAGTTAATAAAAATGAACTCGAAAAAGAACTTAATTTCAACGATGTTTCAGTTTTAGAACTGTCTGTAAGAGGATGGTCTAAAATTGAGTAGAAAATTATATTTCTGAAAGGGGAAAAATAAAAATACTGTGTAAATAAATCTTCCAGGCCAGTGTAATTATGAATTTGAAAAAAATAAAAAAATCCATACCGTAAAAGCAGGGGTTGGGGTGGCACCTCTAATATAAATTAACAAAGTTTAGATATTTTATGGGTTAATACCCTTTTGGCGCATATCAAATTTATGCAATTAAGAGATTTTTCCTGTGTAGAAGATAAGTAACAAAAATTTTACAACTCTATCAAGCTGTGATGTTGTTGCGTTGAGAGATAGTGTTGTTGATATTACAAAATCACACCCTCAAGTCTTAATAAAATCACAAGCAAACAGGGAAATTTAAACAAAAATGTATTTGATAGACAAAATAAAATTTATTTACTTTCTAATCAATTTTACATATGAACGTGAATGCTACAAGCATAAACACATACAACTGCGTTTAGCACATTCGAGCAACAGATTTACATTGAAATGGATTTTGGCAAAAAGTTGAATTTTGGTAATTTTTAAAGCAATATTGAACGTAGAAGTAGATTTCATAGAAAAAAAGTTTAGTTTTTCTTATTGGCTGAAAAGTTGATTGACTGAAAGAGTTGTTTCTGGCGATAATTGAAATTTATACTTTATAAATTACACTGAACAAAAAATTTTGTTTTTTTCTAACGACAGATTCTGCTAGAGGGCACCAAAAATATTTGTACGTATATCGGCGTTCTGAAAGTTTACATCTGGGACTCATTTTAGGGGGAGTTAAATTAACCCCCTTGTACACATAGTTATAAGACTCGGCATATGAAATCTTGTAAGCATTACTCTCGTTGATTGGTCCAGGTACTAGATTATCGTATGCCGTAATCCCAAAAAGAAAACTTTTGAAAAATTTTACTCGATCACGTATGCGGTAATTCGGCCCCAGGAATTTGTAAGCACATAATGTTAACTTCTTTTAACGTTCTAAAATTTATAGATAAATTATATATAAACAAATTTTACGTTATGTTCAATACATTTTTATACGAGTTCAATATATTTGTCGGAACTTTTTTTTCATTTAAAGCAATTCAGGTGTATAATCTTCGATGTATTTTAACATAAGGTTCTTAGTTATTCACTAAAAAGCTTCAATTAATTTAAACAAATATGGGCAACACTCAATACATTTGTGCAATATCTATTTAACAAAGTTCAGAAAACTTTTAAATATTTAGAAGTACAAACCTACGCTGTTATTTTAGTGTATGTTGTTAACGCAATTTTAATAATTAAACTGAGTGATGAAGCGTACTGAAAAATCGTAAAGCTCAATACACAAGAATGCGAATATCAACAATTTAAAAAAAATTATAGTATCTAATACTTTTAAAAAATTTGATGTGTAAAATAAGAGAAGCTAATTCAAAAATTTCAAAACCGATATAAATTTATTTTTGGAAAAATCATAGTATCTTAATGTGGAAAATCAACAGCATGCATTAGAGACACGCCATTTTGTATGAAGAGAGTATAAACAGAATTTTCGTTCTTCGGTTTTAACACATGAAAACTTACGTACATTTTTTTTATAATTTATTAAATCATGCTAAAGCAGTTTTCATTTTAAAATTTATGCGTTTATTTTATGAAATATTTTACTACCCAGCAAAAACTTGGTAATGAGATGTTATTACCGAAGAACATACTTTTCAACCACAAGCTGCATACCGTTTGAATTACTTTACAGTAGTTGAAGAACTAGTTGCTAGTAATTAAACAAGTTATTTATTCTCTTATTGGAAGAATAATAGTGTATCTGCTTATCATATAGACGATAAACAGTTCAACTCCTGGGGAAGCAAAATGGATTTTTTTAATTGTGCTCATGTTTGTGAAAATAAGTTTTAAGCCCTTAACCAAATAGTTATGCCGTAGCCTAGGGAGCAAAACACTTGTCATAATATAACACAATAACTGAAAATGGCATGAGTTCAATGCTTAGTAGAGATATTTAATTTTTATTGTGTATTCAATGCCTTCTAAATTTTAAATTTATATTTTGTTATTTGTAATCAAATGTTGTAAGCACTTGTCTCCAATGATATCACCATATTAAAGTAACTGGTTAAAATGCCAAAGTAGAAGTAGTGAAAGGTATATTTATTAGCTTTTTAACTCATTACTTGCCATCAAAATTTTTCCTGGGTATACTTTCAATGGGTATCTTTAATGCCTTCTGCGAGAATCAGTCGTTAGAACCATATTATTTTTTTGAGTTGTATAGTGTTATATAATTAATAGTTGCGACAACTGCATTAAATGAAGTCATTGCAGAAGTTGCTGTTATTCAGAATTTAAATGTATGCACATTGACGTGGCAATGAAAGCAAAAATATAGTCCCCAAATATTATTATGATACATACATACTTGGTCTTAATCGCACGTGTTAGAAATTTTAGCCTAATCGGATAACTATCAGGCGTGCCCCATTAAAGTCAAAGTTAAAATTTTGTATAATTTATCAAAATTTAGCCCAATTTACACACAAAAAAAAATCATATTAAAATCTTCGAAAGAAAGGTTAATTTAACATTTTCATTGTGTTTCATGTTAATTCAACATGATTTTACAACAACATTCAGAGAGCATTCTTCATTTTGAAATATTAATATTTTATGTTGATAAAATAATCCAGTACAGTTACATCAAAATGAAGTTGATACTGAAATAAAGCGAAGAATAATATTGAATCAAAGTTATTTCAAGTTGAAGCCACGTGATTTTGATATGGAAACAACACGAAGAATCGTGTTGAGTCAAAATTCTTTCAATTTGAAACAACGTGAATTTGATATTGAAACAACACGAGGAATCATGTTGAGTCAAAGTTGTTTCAAGGTTAAACATGACTTTAATGTAGCTATTTTATTAATAATTTTACTTCTGTGACTTATCGCATAGGTATTAGAAATATTTGTGTCGTATTTGCATTTCCCAGCCAAGACTAATCACAGCACCACAACAGATTCAAGCTTTACTTTAGATATACCATCATAAGAAACATTAATTTAATTTTAATTCAACATGATTTAATTGATAATTTAACAGAAAATTTATTTAAAATTAAAATTATAGTCGTGTTGCTTTAAAATGAAATGTAGCGTTGATAACAATTTTATTTTAACAGTTAAATCAAAGAGATTTGAGATTAGATTACAAAATTAATCTAATGAAACAGTGCTAATTTTAAATCAGTAGAAGGACATTTTCGCTGATAGGGCAAAGTTTTTCGGCTATTTACTTTAACGCAACACGAGCATCAAAATAAACAACAACAAATCACACAACTGAGCTCAACAGTAAATTGTAGCTATGAACAAAGCAAATAAACAGCAACATAAACAACTCATAAATTTAATTGGATTGCCAATGAAAATTGCGAGATATTGATTTTACATTGGTACTTTTCTCTGCATGCATAAAACGATCTTTGATTATACGTAGGTAAAAACTTTTGGCCAATTCGGATATTTATATGGAGTGGCCTCTAGTTGTCAAACTTAAAATTTTGTGAAATTTAACAAAATGAGACATAATTTCTGAAAAACAATTGGGGTATTCACAAGGTAGTCATAAGTCATATGTTTTAAAATCATAACACGAAAAAATATGACTGCTGTGAGCAACCCCTCATAAGTTAGTGTGCTATTTCAAATTTGTGTCAGCTGATACAAAAAGCAATTATAAATACTTGAAATCAGAATGCCAAGAACAAGTGAAAAAATTAAAATAATAGCCAGTTTGTTTTTAAATTATTTAACTTGTTCATAAAGTAAATGAAACCCAGCTGAATATCTTTTTTAAGTTAAAGTAAAATCAAATTTCCACGCATACCGAAAATGAAATTGCTTCAATACATAAAAATAAACGAAACCAGCTGTTGCCGGAAAAACGTTAGTTGGCTGCCAGCCAGCTAAAGTATACAAACAATATTTTCTCACTTGCATATTTTTAAATGTCTCAATTTTTTTATTTTTACTGTGTAACAACTATAAAAATGTAATCAAATGTGAAGTTATAAAACTGTGAACAATTTTAGGTCATACTTTACTGCATATTAGTTACGTTCATTTATATCAATGGCGGCGGTTTGTAAATATTATCGCCGGCTCGACTAAGTAGTTTCGCCGGTTCGGCTCAGATTTTTACTGTAAGTTATGACAAAACCATAAACACAGCACAAAAAGTCTTATTATTTTAGGACTTTTTTATTTGAAGCACAACAATAATGTTTTTAAACTATCTTAAAATATTAGCACTTTATGACATTATGACATGATAAGACACCTTGTGAATACCCCAAATCTTTCATTAAATATCCATGAAATTTCTTTATTTAAGATATAATTTTTCTATGTATATATATGGAAATTATAATGAATACTGATAATATATAGTAATAAGAAATAGCTGAAGTCGTGCTATAAGGTTCGCCTATCTATTTACATTATTAAAATTATTAATATAAAAATTTTTTCTTGGATATTTCCTTAAATATTTAAAGATGTGATATAATTTAATATTCGTTTGCCCTATACAAAATAATATACATGCATGTGTATAATAATTCTAGCATCTTTATGCAAAAAAGAAATGATTTGTATACATTAATTCTGTTAACAATATCCGTTTTTTGGTAATTGATGAAATTCATGCAAACTATAGTTTCTTTAACAGAGTAAGCAAAATTTTTATATATATATTTTCTTTATTTGATTTGATTTTCTTTTAATACCTTGGTGATTGGATTTTGGCCTTAAATCATTCGGCCACAAAAAGTCAGCATGAATCACTTGCAAAATAATTGACCGAATTATTGATATGAGCAATGCCAATATAGGAAAATAAAAGGAATAAAGAAATATCTTTGACAAATCACAAACAATTGTATGAATTGGATTTTTGGAATAAATTTAAGCATGACAAACATAAAAGGAAATATATTCATTTTAAATAACTCGTAGTCATTCAGAATTAATAACTATGTACGTATGTATGTAAGTATGTGCATTCCATAAAGCAAAGGGAGAATATTCCTTTTTCAGTATAAGTATAATAAAGGTATTCACAGTGACGCACTAATTGTATAAGCTAAAAATCGAATTCGACCTAATTTGCCGAAAAGTTGTGATTTTAGCTCATATGTTGCAAAGTAACACTTGCAGAAACTCTTATGGGTATCTATTTATTTGAGAAGGCAGTTTGTGGGCCTTGGACGAAATATGAACTTTATGGGCAAAACCATAAAAAATTCCATTTCCGGAATTTGTTGGAACTTTTTTTAGAAATTCTGATGACTCTCAGAAGCAAATCATAGTTTTGTTTCCTGGATTGGTGTTTAGTGTGTAAATTTCTATATAACTGCAAAATTTCATTTGTAAATATCAATAACACTATGCAACAAGAAAAATGCCAAAGAGTACCACTATATATTTTTGATGTTTTATGATCTCCTTCCTAACTACAAGAACAATCGAAATTTAAAATTCTATAGATAATTTAAAAACATTTTTTTTTTTTGTTCTTCTAAAACTTGGGATTTTGAACGAGCCTTTTCAAATGATTTTATTATAACTTAAGAAGGAGTTGTGCAATTTTGTTGCAAAAAAAGAAAAACACTAATAAATTTAAATGAAATTACCTTTAAACCGTGCCGATAATATTTTTTTATATACTCAACGGTTTCAGAATTATTCTGACTGCAATGATGAAGAATATTTTGTTAGGTTAAATTGAATCTTTTTTTTTAAATTTATATAAAATAAAAATGGCGAAAACTTTAAATTTAACTTAACTGGTTATAAAGCTTTATTTTGTGAAAATCGATTGGTAAATGTAAGGTGGAAAGTGAAATTACCTGATATTTGGAAAAACTCAAATATTTACACTGTACAACAAAATCAGTTTTTTTTAAATTACAAGTTTCTAAGGACTGATTCTGGTAGAGGGCACCACAGAAATATGCCCGTGTGTCGGCGTTTGGAAAGTTTACATCTGGGATTAATTTTAGCAGGAGTTAAATTTCCGCCTTCACTTTTGCAAATAGTTGTAGCACAGTTCTTAAGTGTAAGGTATAAGATGTGAACAGTAGGGTGGCCGTTAGCTATATGGAAGATTTTGTTTTGTATATTTTTTTCACTCTCACCCCTCAGTTTGGTGAATTTTGGTAAAAAAAATCATCCTAAAAAAATTTCAGGTAAATTGGATGGGGATAAGGCGTGCCGCAAGCCCGCTCAAACTTGGAAAAAACCATAAAATTTTGCTTTCTTCCCTCATAACTTCCAAAATATTAATTTCACAAAAAAGTTTTAGAGAAGAAAAATGTTGCTTGTGAAGTTTTCAACTTTTCATTTCCTAACAACTTTTCTGTAGATCTAATGCTTAATGAGATAGATATAAAATTTTCAAGAAACATTAGATTATTTTAATGTTTCATTCGACCTCCCAGCTCATGGCAACTAAAACACAAATTTACAAGGTTTTGAAATGGAACAACTAAACACGGTTTCTTATCTAATTTCCTGAATACGAATCTGCATTCAGTTTATATTTTTTTGGTTCTAGCTTTCGAGATGTACGCTTCTTTCAAAAATGAGACAGCTACACAGCAAAAGTTAACATCACTGGATAACGGGCTTCCGTATTCCTTTAAATTTTAATCTGAGACAGTTTTTGTAGTATGGGAACCATAACACATCCAAAAATATAGTGGCCATGAACGCTCATGAGAAAGTTTAATTTTGTTGCATAGTGTAATTAATTAACGATTTTATAGTATTAAATAAATTTCAAGTGCACACAACGCCATTTCCTCCTTGTTTTGCAAAAAAGTATTTCAAAAAAATTTAAATTGTAAAAAATCTGAATCTACAGAAAATTTTGTAATTTTCTAAAAACCGAAAATGACAGATAATTTAGTAAATTTTGACGTGTGATATGTTTTCTTATCTCCTTAAAGCATAGTACTCTGTTCATCATTTCGTGCGAAGTGCTGTCAAAAGTCCATAAAAAAATTTACACGAACTGCTCACGAAAAATTGTTGCAGAAGTAGTACTCTGTTTATTTTGTGAAAAACATATGAGATGTACTTACAACATTTTGAGTCTTCATGAAAATTCAAATTTGAACGTTTTCACGAAATATGTGGAAACTTTCCCATTTTTGCCCTGATATTAACAATTTTATGCTTAGTACGTTCAGAACGAAATTTTCTTTAAGCTATATGTAAACAAATTTAGATTTGTTTATTGCTTTAACGGAGCGAATTTGAAAAAAGTGTTAAAATTCAAAATTTTTTTTAAATCTTAAAGGGGGTGTAGCTCAATGATTTTGATCCGATCAATACAGTTTTTATATCAGCTGATAGACGAAAGTTATATCTATGCAACAGTGCCAAATTTGGGCAATTCAAATAAACAGTTCTCACGATTTTTAGAAATAGCAAAAAAAAACTGCAGGAAAACACGAGCATCTTGAATATATCGTAAAAAATTTCTTAAGAAAAATAAATGAATGACATATTTTATTGTATAATTTTAGGAGATGTGACTAAAATATATAAGATTTATTTTAAATTTCTAATAAATATCATATAATTATATAACTTACTTCTATATTATAAATTAAGAAACTAAATTACTTTGCACCCATTGCAAGTGTTTCGCCACATCACAGAAAACAACAAATTCCTGTAAATTACATTTACGATCTTTTGTCTGACCGGCTGAAACTATGCCCCTCAAATACCAACGTCCATTACGACTTATCATTAGACCACTGCCCGAGTCTCCCATACAAGGACCCGTATCATCACGATTACCCGCACAAAAAGTGCGCGGTGATGTCAACATATTGTAGGCAGCTGAAGAGCGCAGACACTCACTGTCGCTTACTATTTTGGTATCGACCTTTTTTGGTACTGGAGTAAAAGTGTGGCCCTCTTCGTCAGCACCCCAACCAGCTACTACTCCCGCTTCACCCACAATAAACTGTGAGTCGGAGTTGTCTGTCCACAAACATATAGGATGTATATTGTTTGAAAATCTTATAAATTAAAAGATATAAAATTTATTATTTGAGTTATCCGTCCAATGAATTAAAAAAAGAAATATCTGTTGTGGGTTAAGTAACGAAATGCAGGCATATAGACTGCTAATTTTTAGTGTTTAACATATCACTTACTTTACTGATTGCTTGAGATGCAAAATAGCCAAATCGGCATCTGGAAAAATATTTGAATTATATTCCGGATGAACTATTAAGTTTTGTATCTCCCGTGTAACGAAACGTTGTTCGCTGAAATCTTCCAAATTGTGTCGACCCAAATGTACTACCAACCGACTGGCTGTTACACTGCCAATTTTAAAACAATGCCCTGCCGAAACCACTGCCCTGGCGGAGACTAAAGAGCCACCACATAAAAAGCGTAAGCCGGCCGATTTAATATAAATAGCAGTTAACCACGGAAATTCACCAGGCATTAATTCATGACCTCCAAATATGAGAGGTGATACCGCATTGCCAAGACCACACTGAGATTTTCGTCTAACTGGCTTGGCGAAAGTTTGAGACTCTGTGTCTGTGTCTGAGCCAAATATGTTGTTATTTGAGCTTTGGGAAAATTGTGGATTTTGCTGTATTGGAAACTGTTGTGTCGGACTTATATTCGTAGGATATTGTTGTGGAATAATTTGTGGAAAATTGCTAGATAAAGGTTGCGTTGATAGCTTATGCGTTAAAAAGAGGCGAGTGCTTGGAGCGGGATCTGAAATAAAAAATATGGTTTAAAAATCATAAATAAGTGTTTTCTAAAGTTATTTTCTTACAGGCATTTTGTAGGCAAATATCTTCACCATTGACGGCAATTTTAGTTATTTTCGGCACTTCGTTTGGTGAAGGAAACGCCACACGATATATAATGGGATCTCTACTTTCCAGTGTAATTCTGCCATAGTAATTCTAAAAAAGAAGAAAAAAGGTAAAAGTTAGAACTTTTCTATGTGTGTAGAAACAAAACCACACGGATGCGGTGACGTTTTAGTTGGTGCTTGCTGCAGCGATTGTTGTTTTTTCCATGTATGAACATTTTACAAATTAAAACGTTTAAGGAATCCCTACGAAAATTGAATAGTTCAGTTCACACGTCATTCGGTAAGTGTTTGCTGGTTAAATTGGTAAAACTTCTCATACATTTTGTTGTTGAAAATTATAAAACTAAATTTTACAGTAACAAAATGTTTCAGATATTTTACCAATTTAACAAGTAAAAACTTACCGAATGACTCGTGAACTGAACTAATTTATTTAAATTTGGTTGTTTCAAGTTCACTCTTTCCCAATGTTGCCATAATCGGCTACAGCTTTCGTGGCTTTGTTGTCAAATAATTTAAGGCAGTCTTTCTGTGCTCTCAGTTAGAAATATTGGAATTTTTATTTCATAAAACTTGCAAACAAGCTTGTTATTAATTACAGCATTAAATACACTTGACTGAATACTAAAAACTCAAAATTAGTGTTCGCATCACACTTTGCCTAATAGTAAGCAATTCGTAAATAGAAACTTATTTATGTTACGTATGTATTGTATGTATGTGATTGATGAAGGTAGGACTTCATATTACATTTTTCGCCTCATTCAATGGATCCTGAAATAAAATTTATAATTTTCGACTTTTTAAAATGTTTGTGTATTGAGCGTTACATTTGCTTTCGCGGTTGTTCTCGGAATGATTTTTGCGAAAAAAAATATACTGCAAGAAATGAGTATAGGGTTCGAAAGCACTATATATCTACTCTCTAAAAACAAAAAATTATAATAATCATAGGACGAAATTAAAAGTTATGACCACTTTTTCAATTTTGACTTTGGTTCGCATGGAAAAAATAAAAAAAATTTTATCTTTTTAAATAATTGCTAACAAACCAGCAAACGTAAAAGTAGCAAAAAGTAGGCTATCTCTTCTTTCAAATAAGACTAATTTTAATAAAATCGACCGTCAATTTCAAATAATTATTCGTAGCTAAATGCGACCTACCTAATACGTTCTTCGAAAATATATCTATATACATATAACAACCCACAGTGCGGTAGAAGGAAAATTTTTTCAAAGAAACCCAGAAATTTTGTTTAATATTTATACGTAATTATTATTCTAAATGAAATAAATAGTTTATATCTGAAAATTTTATTATTTCAGCTTTTTAGTTCAATATTTGAATTAATGTAGACTCAAATTATTTAATAAGAGTAGAGTGTTGGAATATTCAAATCAGATTAGCAGAACGGATCAGTACAACTGATTTTGACAGGCCGCTACACCGTCTCATCAGCATTCCTGTTCACTTTTACCACTTATTAAGGTGTATGCTTTTACCAAGAAACATAAGCTATTTAACTAATTTTTATCGCGAAATAGAATACACGACTCAACTTAGTTTGCCGAAATTTCCCTATCTGATTAATAATCCAACACTCACAAGCTCTTATTATTTTTTTTTGTTTTCCCTTTTGATTGGAATTTTATCAATACCTACAATCAAAGCTGTTTGTGTGTCTGTTTTTATGCATGGCTTAGACAGATTTCAGTTATTTTTTCTGTATTTAGTTACAGACAGACATTCAAACGAGAAGTAAACATGCATGTAACTTTTTTTGTGTGGGTCGTCGCATTAATAATTATTTTAACGTAATTTTTATTCTGAGCCGGATGTTATTATTTCGGCTTAAGTTCAATACTTGAATTAATGTAAATTTAACATATTTTTAAGAGTGGAATATTAGAATATCTAATCAGGCGAGCTAGCACAACGGATTAGTACTACTAATTTCGACTGCCGCTACACTGTCATCATCAGCGTCCTTTGTTCACTTTTACCACATATAATTGTGGATACTAATATTAAGAAAACATCATCTATTTAACGAAATTTTATGACGAAATAGAACATGAGGGTCTATAAGTACGTTTATACGCACGAATTATTTGCAAATAAAAACGTAGTGCTACCAAGTATGTATTTTTATTGTAAATTAATAACTCACGAAAACAATTACTGATTAATGCGCTATTTGCAAATAAGAAGTTTGGGTTGTTAATAAAAAATAATAAATAGATAAATATATTCACAAATAGATGAAGAATAATCAGTTATTTAATAAGTTACAATGAAAAAGGATTTGGCAGCATTTTACATTTTTATTTGCAAATAAGCTCTGCGTATAAACTAGGTATATGTTCGTTTTATCAATATGGTGAGCATGATGTTTCACCTCTGACTATTTATTTCAATTTTCGCAATCTTCAGAATTATTCGGAACGCAATGAAGAGAAATATTAATTTTTTTGGGAAAAATGGGAAAAATTTTGTTATATAAAAAAAGTTATAAAAAATCGAAAAGGGCAAAAACTTACTATTTTTATTACTTGTCATAAAGCCACATATATTGCAAGTAAAATAAGCTTTATTTCATGCAAATCGATGGATAATATTGAATTTATTAGCGAATATTTACACTTTACAATATATAAATAAAGCTTACATCGGGGATTTATTTTAGAGGAGTTTAATTCCGCCCTTCCCCCCGTTTTCCCCACCAAAAGGTGGGAAAAAGTAAAAAAACAGGTCATTTCACTTTATTATGAATAAAATCAATATTTAGCCATCTATTTATATGAAATAAAGCTTATTTTATTTGTAATATAAATAGCTTTATGAATTTCTAATAAAAATTGTAAGTTTATGCCATTTTTGATTTTTCATATATTTTTAATAAATGAAAATTTTCAAATTTAGCTTTAAAAAAATATATTTTTCATCATTGCGGTCTGAATAATTCCAAAACTATTGAGTATCTAGAAAAATAATATTATACCATGTTCAGACATACGTCTAAATTGAGCAATTTAGGCCTTAATTCACCTCAATTAACCATACAAGGTTTCAATTAATAAATTGAGCAATGAGTACTTAATTGTTTCATAAATTGAGTAAGTTCGAAATGCAACCCTTTGTGACAAGTATGTTTACTGAGAAGTATGTTCAGTGAGAAACAAAAATTGTATACAGTGGCAAGCCCATTAGTTTAGGTTAACCTGACCTAAGCCCATGATGTTATAAGTATACAGATGGCAGTATAACGCCAGATGATTATTTTTTGCTCTGGTAATTTCGTGCATAAGCTATGTACGTCAAACACGTGTATTTTTTTGACAACCATTATTTAGTTTTTGTTTTATTGTTGTATTCGTTGCCCCTATGCGGCCACCTGTATACTTATTACACCAAGTCAAATGCTTATTGAGTAAGCTTAATTTACTAGGTGTGAACACTGAATTTAATTGCTCAATTAAAACTAAATTGTCTCAATTAAAAATCCATATCCGAACAGAGTATTAGAATGGCTTAAATTTAATTTTATTCCAATTTAAAATTTTTTTTTTGTAAGGAAATTGGATAACTCTTTTCCAACTTATGATAAAATCGGTGCAGCAACGTCTCCAAAACTCAATTTTTTTTTGCAAAACCAGGTAATTTAATTTTATTGTGAATAAAATCAATATTTATGCATATTTATGCAAATTTTATGAAATAAAGTTTATTTTGTTTGTGGTATATGTATCTCTACGGTCACTGAATAAAAATGGTATCATTTTGCAATTTTCGCTTTTTTATAAATTTTTAAAGAATAAAAGTATTTCGACGTTGCATAAAAAATAAAAAACAAAATAAAATAAAAAATTTTATATAAAGTTTTTAGTGATTTTTGTAATAAAATGAGACAAACACTTCATAAGTTATGACAAATTAGAAATTAAAAAACCATTTCAACTGTTTTTATAGTTAGGAGATTATAACACATAACAAAAATATATAGTGGTACTCCCCGGCATTTTTCTTGTTGCATAGTGTTATTGATAGAAATGTAAAATTTTTGAGTTTAAATTTTTTTAAGATCTTTTGAAAACAAAAAAGTTTAATATTGCAAAAAAATTCTTTTCTCTGCTAATTTCTGCATAACTTTGAAAATTTTGGAAATGTAAAATAATGATTGACTTAAAGGTGTTCTTTTGCCGCATCTTTTAGTGATTTATTTATTGAAATAAGACAAATGGTTGTCAAGTTAGGGCGCTATATACTGATGTACATAGTGTAAATATTAGTCATATTTTTATTTAAAGGCTCAATTTTATTTTGTTTTTTATTTTAAATTTTTTCACACCTGTATAATTTACACATGTTTTTTCTAAAACATTCGACAAAAGCATTGAAGTTGATGCCTTGGTAAACTTTATTGATACTCTGATTACCATTAAAGACAAGAAAGGGCAAGAGAACAACATTTCTTTTTAGATCTAAATGTAGTTTTTTGTTGAACATATTGTTTCCTGTAAAACAAACCTATAAATTTGTTTTAGTTGTTTGGACTCGGTCGCCAAATGATTAACAAACACTGTTTAATATCTTACCGTTTGTAATGGTTGCCTCTGGCTTAAATGCACCACCAACTCAATACTGTTCGATATAGTTGGTATCGATATCTTTCCATAATACTGAAAATCATCAATGTAATATTGAAAATAATTGGGACATGGCACGGGGGGAATATGAAGATCTTGGGTATTATTACAAATAATGAGTAATAAAATTGACAAACACCTCAACAATATCTTTAGCATTTTAGTTTTGTATTTGCTTAATACTTTCTTTTGAATTTGCAAGCAATTAAGGGGATTTTTTTGTTTGTTTAATTTTTACACTTAAAGATTCATTATGACATCTTAGACCACACAGCCATATAGACAGACACTTGTTTACTTTACAGCTGATGATAAATCAATTTAAATAATTATTTTTTTATACGAACTTAGTTTTGATACTAATCGTAATCGTTTATCTTTTCCTGAACAAAATGAGCTAACAGCTTTTACAACCACGCTCGTCAAGTCGTATTCACATACTGATCATAACATTTACTTTCCGTTTGAACTTTCATATACTTTTTTAATCTAAAATCTTTAACATTCGATAAATAAACAAAAAAATCGAAGAGAAACCATATACAAACAACATTTAGTGTTGGCTTTGTCAGCATTTAAGATTTTATAAAAAAAAACATGAGTATTTAAACGAAGATGTTGGAAAAAAGCGAAAAAATTTACAAAGTGAACAATTAATTATAAAAACAATAATATTGGCCTTTAAATCACCAAATCATTTTTTTATACCAGCATATTTTAAACGTACAAAATTTTGGAAAAGATCCTGATGTTGCAAATAAATCGTGATGAGTCACGGAAGAAATTAAGACCAGAGTGTGAAAACAAACAAAACTTTTCGCAAACGTTTTAAAATAAAATTGTTTTAAATATTTTTAATCGTTTTGTACATAAGCCAAATTAAAACAAATACTTTTACAATGACAAAGATTGCAAATAAAACAATTGACTTTTCACTCATCTGCTTGCTTTAATATTCCCTTTCAATCGTACAATTGTAAACAAAGCGAAAGCAGAAACGTTTGCTTTGTGCAGGTCGCAGATGGATGAACTATTCTCAGGGACTTGCAGTTTAATTGCAATATGTTCTAAGCGTTTAGACAATATCTATTTCATATTTGCGTCATTATTAAACACGGAAATCAATTGAAACTTTAAATTTAAAGTGGTTTTAAATTAAATTTGTCCTGTACGCAAATTGACACATTTAAAATTAATATAAGTTTAAAAAAAAGTTCATTGGCGAAAGCGTTTGACATAAAATATTTGCTTGAAAAGGGTTAAGGGGGGGGCGTGTAAAGAAATTTGCATAAATTTTAAACTTATGGAGTTCCCAATAAAAAGGTTCGAAGTTAGAAACATTTAAATTTCTGTTGGTCATTTCCGGTTTTGATCATGAAAAATTATATATATTTTTAATTAATTTTTTTTTTGAAAATATAAAAAAAATTTTGCATATAGATGTATACCTACCTACTAGAGCTATAGCTATGCCAAATATCAGGGAAGTTCGGCAAAAAAACTTTGTTGGGTTGTCCCCTTCAAAAATAATATGCCCTCCGTATATTTTCCTACTCAGAAAGAATAATTCCATCATTTATTCGTAATTTTGTTGTTTAATGAACAAAGTAACAATAGTGGCAATCGGCCGTTATTTGGATCCAATGTCTTAAAAATACTGAACCCAGATTTTTAAAAATTTATACATTTAGCCGTGTCACAGATTCCGTTCGGATTGGTTTTGATTCCGTAGTTGTCATTCCGAAAAAGTACATTTTTGGTGCTTTAGATTCCGTTTATTTTGTTTTTCGTTTTTACACTGATAAGGTTCTTATACCTTGAGGCGTTTGTTTACTCTTGTTTTTAGATGCAAAGCTCATATTGAGCTTTTTATTAACATGGAAAGCTTATGACCAAATATTTATTTGACGCTCTTAAAAGTATGCACCTTTTTTACTATTTAATGCAAATGAACTCAGTAGAAAAGTGTTCCACTTTGAAATTTAAAAGTGCTTTGATTACGAAGAAAATTTTCCTTTTTCGTTTTCTGAAGAAGTAACGTACGGAATTGAAATCACTTCCAATCGGAATGGTATTCTGTGACATGGCTGTAAGTATACCAGATAGTGTCTTAAACAAAGAATTTTTTTTAGAACCGTACAAGGGCTATAAGGATACACACATTTTCTAAATCGGGCGGGAAACAAAAACATTACAAGCGTTGACAAATTTCACTTTCAGAAGTGGACAATTTATTTCCAAAATATTTTCATTTTGCCCCACTGTGCCATGTATAAATCTATTTGCTATCAATTTTTCTTGTTTGTAACTTTTATAAGACGACAATTATTTGTAAAAATCTTAAAGAAAAATACACCAACAGCTCATTAGAAGCCAGTTCTTGAGACTTTATACAGCTATCCCGAAAAAATTTTAAAACGAATTAATCGGTTAAGTCCTGTGACCACATATTTATTAATGTTTAATCAAAAGGTAATAAATTCTTTTAAATAGTCAGTGAAAATATCTTTTTGATTTCATTTGATTAAATTTTTTCAACAAGTTAAAACTCTAAATAAATTGTGAAATACAAATGCCAACAAAATCCCTAACAATTTTTTTTATTACTCACACCTTAATGTCTAACTATTTAATCTCTGCAAAAATCCCCCATTTTAAGCTGACAAAACTTGATATTACACAAAGTTTTTGACTCAGCCATATTAAATACTTTTTTCGTCTCTATTACTTTTACTAGTGATGGCCAATCTTGCCGCAAAAAAAAGTCGAATTAACAGAAACAAAACAAATGTACAAATGAACATGTAATATGAAAAATATATTCTTGCTAACAGCAATCTTTTATTTGTTTTATTTTATAAATAAATATGTTTTTTTTTTGGGGTTTGTTTAATATGTACATGCCCAGCCTTTGCTGCAATAGAGTCATAACTCAAAAATATATAGTTTTGCAGAAAACAAGTTTAAAGTTTTGAATTTACAAGTACTAACTACTTTATGGTAAAAGAATATGTTATTCTTCTCTCAAGAGATGAGTGTACAAGATATTTGTACAAAATTTTTGCACAATATGTATTATGATATGATGATTAATTCTGCATTATTAAATCAAAAATCACATTTCTTGAGTTATGACTCTCTTGCAGAAAAACAACGATATAACGTATGCTTTTATGGAACAGCATCATACATTTTGTGTGCTTTTGCCATATTTTGCTGTTAACAATTTTTATACTATTTTTTGTGCAAAAGTTTAAATGTGGTTCCCCCTCTTGAATCGCACAATCAAGCCATTAACTCAGACTCTAAACAAAAATATTTTTATAGCTGGAAAACGAAAAACAAAAACCAAATTCAGGTGAAACAAAAATAAACCCTGCAAAAAAGCAACAAACAGCACACAAAAAATTTGGGTGAAATGTATGTTTTCTGTTTTTCTTAGTTTTATCGAAGGGCCACGAGAAAGTGTTAACGTTACGTGCAAATGTATGAAAAACAATTAAATAAACTACACACATGTGTAGTTCGTGCTTACAATGGATTAAAAAAAAACGTTGTCTTGTTTTTATATTCTGCTCACAAAAAAATTATTGAGAAAAGTACAACAATTTATGACTTGTTTTGAGCCCATTTTCCAAATTCTGAAAAATAAAACAATAAAGGAATTCACAAGGTGTACTAATGTCTTAGGTACTAACATAGTACAACATTTCAAATAGGACATATTTGAATACCCTTTGATATATTCAAATAGTAAACTATAAAAACTTCAGAAACATCAAAATATTAAATAAAAAATATTTATTTACATACAATAAAAGTACAAAAATTAAAATTCAAAATAAAAACGGTTTTGTGCAAAAATTATTCAGCTGAACACATAGCACACCATAAAAACATATCTAAATAAGTTGTAGTGTCATATAATATTTTTATATTGAGAATATTAACAACAGAACACTTAGGACCACCTTGTGAATTCCTTTAATATGTTATTTAAAGAAATTAAAATGTCTTTAATTTTATAAAATATTATCATGCCCAAAAGAGCTTGAACAAGTTTTTAAGGCACCATGATGTGGTACATAAATATGTATGTGTGCTATTACTTCATTCTGTATTATGGCTAATTAATAAAATATTAGTTGAAAAGACTATATTTCAACTCACGCTATCAGTTTTCTATGAATCCAAACACAATCCATATCCATTACTATAAGTGCATAATTGTAATAAAGATATGATTCAGATAAGTCTTAAAATATTATGAATTAGATTTTAGTACCAATTATTGACATTTGCAATTAAAAAAATTGTCTTCTTAAATTTACTTAATCCTCCGATGAGTGAGAAGGTCCGTAGGGACCTTTTTGCCTTTTCAAACTGAAATTACTCCTACTTCGGCCACTACAACCCCCCCACAAAGTTACTCTGTATTCCAAGAGTATTTTGTTGTGCATCTTTTGGAAAACAATCAAGCCGATCGGATCATGACTTTAGGAGTTATTGAGGTTTTAGTGAGAATAGTACGCGGACGTGTGAATAGGTCCGTATGGACCTTGTACTGAATTTCACTAATAAATGCATGTTTTTGGGCATCATTATAATTTTTTTATTGTTTCAACACATAATATACTTGTTCTGAACACAAAGACCTAAACTCAAAGACATTTGGGATGATGATAAAAACAAAAAACAACAACGGGAGATAAACCAAGGGCAGGATCTCGTGGAAAAATATTTAGATGCTGGCCGTACTATATACGCGGATAATTTCTTTACCACTCTTGAGGTGGCGCGTATTTTGATGAGGAGGAAGACCGCATATGTTGGTACGGTGCGCTACAACAAAACATTCATTCCACAGGAGTTCAAGAAGATCCCGAAGCGCATCAATAGTACATTATTTGGGTTCAACGAAGGGGATATAGCGTTATGCTCATAAGTGCCGAAAAAAAAAATAAAGTGGTGAACGTGCTCTCCACAATGCACTACACCTGCCGCGTTGACGAGCAAACCGAGAAGCGGAAGCCCTATGCCATATTAGATTACAATGCCAACAAATGCGGCGTTGATACCATGGATCAAATGCTAGGCACTTACAGCTGCAAAAGAGCAACACAACGATGGCCGTTGGCCATGTTTTATAATATGCTGGACGTCGCTGCATTGGCTGCTTTTACGATTTACAACGAAATGAAGCCTATAAAAGGGAGTGACAGACGGCGGTCGTTCTTGTTACTGCTAACGAAACAATTGGCCACACCAAATATCGAAGAACGTGCCTTGAACAACCATATAACCTCATATCCAAGGATACGCAATGCGATGGAAGCATTCGATGTCAGGGTAAGAAAAACATCTTCAAATTCAAGAATAGAATGTATATTTATTTGTTTTTTATTTTTCTTTTCATTTCAGGTATTACCAAGACCGATGGAAGGCAATGCACCGTCGTTTGCGGCTAGGACAAGTAGACCGTCATGTCGCCTTTGCCGTTCTGAGTACGGGCGGCAGCGGAAAACGCGGGCATACTGCTTCGACTGCGGCAACGCTGTTTGCGGAGAACATAGCACACTTTTACATCGCTGCAACACTTGCGCACAGGGCGGGGGACAAGAAGTACACGCTCAACAACAATAATTTTTAAACTTTTTTATAATAGTCTTGAGAAAATTCAAGCAAAAAAAAAATTAAAAAAATTTTAAAAATTATTTTTGTATGTAGAATTTAGTTATAAACAATAAAAATAAAAATAAAAAAAATAAAAAAAATCAAAAAAAAAATTTTTATATGAAAAAAACATGATTTACAAAAAAGGTCCGTAGGGACCTTTTCACACGGCCGTAAAGTTCAGAACTGTCACTCATCGGAGGGTTAACTCTTTTTTATCGGTTGTTGCAACTAACCACTGGTTAATTTTATAATCATTCATACACCTAACCGATTAAGTGGTTCGCACTACCAATTATTTATTATTATAAAAAAAACTTGTTTTTCAATAAGAATTCTATGGTAGTTGGTGCAACAAATTCGGTTGTCTCAACACATTTGTTTTCTTTGTGTAGCACAGAAGTGGCTTATTCGTAGCACTATACAACACAAAACAAAAAATAACAAATTCCTATTTACTGATTCTGACAGTGGATACAAAATAAAAATTCAAGTGTATCGGAGCACAATGGTTCCTATTGAAAAAAAAATGGTTGTTAATCTGTATCATTCAAACTTGCATTGCGATAACAAAATTATGTACGTAAACATAATAGATGAGGACATAAGCTCTAAGAAAATTTAGCTCTTGACCACCCTGTTTAAATATATGGTGGGCTACAGGATGTCAAATTTGACTACCATTCAAAACTTTATTCGTCTTATACATTTTACATACATTATCCGATTTTAATGAGTTTTAATGTTTTTTCTATACGCTAGAGGGTAAAAAGCTTTTTCACAATACAATCACAAATTTTGAGTAAGATTGTAATAACGCGGTGTGAGCTGTGTATGAGTGTATTAGAGTAATCATACGGTCAACAAGAAGTACAGAGAAACTTAACAGCTGCATAGAAATACGCTAACACCATCTAGTGCGCAATAGTAGTAGTAGTTTCATCATTCATGGGTTAACGAGATTCCTTCTGTCCATATCTACTCCCCCCGGGGGGTATGGTTCATGCATCTTGGTGATTACTCACACCTTGGTGATGTGCTTCCTGGGAATAGGGTAATTTGGTTTTTGCTGACATTAGGCCAATTACCCATAAAACTTATGTGATACTACCCAATCTCTTGCAGCGGAGTAACGGGCGTGCAAATATTTATATAAGGAAAGGCTTGCCTACGCTAGTCAGTAAGGAGGTTTACAGGCACCTAGGGTCTCTCTCAAGACCAAAGTCGATAGAAAGTTAACCTCTAGGGGTTTTCTTTCGAGGCTTGACCAGTAACATAAACTGGTACCACGGGAACCAGTTGCCCCACAGATGACTAGCCTTCCAGAGGGTTAAAGAGATGATGCTCGCCGTTAAGCGACATTATCTGGGATGATGTCGCTGGCGGACTTCGTCTTACCCTCTGCAGGAAGGATGATTCTGTGTCTGGTTGCTTGGTGAGGTTTCCTTCGGGAGCTAATCACGTGGTGTATGTGGTTGCTACCAAAATCGCTGGGAGAGGTTTGGTTAAAGGACTGATGTTCGACCAGTGCTAGTCTACCACATGTCCCTCTTTGTAAAATCTATTAGTAAAATCTATAGGTAAGATTTTCGGAAGTGATTTTCAAGTTTCATTCGCAATTTTTGTTGCTATCGGTAGCTTGGACTGTCCTCTTTTAGAGGTGATAAAAACTTTTCAAATCGGGTAGCGGATTCCTGTGATATTGTGCGATTGTATTTTGGGATAGATTTTGAACTTTCGTGTGGATATAGACATTCATTTTATATACACAGTGCGTATGTGTGTTTATAGTGTGTTTAATTTTTTGAGACTCCGCTGGCAAAGGGAGTCTCAAGGTCAAACTCCGGCAGTGCGGTCATACGTTTGTTGGTTGGTGCTGTGTTGCCGTGTGTTTGAATTGAGTGAGTATTTCGGCGTTGCCGCTTTTGATTTTTGCCGGGAACTTCTGGGATTTAGGTGATTTTGGGTCCAGTTTTTCGGGATTCAGACCTGGTTCGTCTCGGAACCGGGTTTTCGGTTTTACCGAATTTGTTGCTGAACTTGGTGCGATATTTGGCTGACGGTTTATTGACTGCGTTTGTCTTTGACTGTTGGTTATTTTGCTGTTTAACTGCGGTAATTCCAAATATTTTGTACGGGTATATTATTTTTTGCTGCTGGATAAATAACACTATTAGTTTTGTCTGCGGGGAAGCGGAAGGGCGATATGCCTGGTGGGAGTGAGTCAGAGGTGTTTGATGAGAAGCTTATCGGTTTGAGCGATTTGTCGGTTGTGGAGGAAGGTACGAAGGTGAAAAAGAAGATGATGAAGCCCGGTTCGCCGAAGTTGAAATGGTTGAATGATGAGAAGAATGTTTCGGTAGAAGGTGAAATGTTTCATTACTAGATGCTTACACATCTCCCCTGTGATCGGACTCACAACATTTTTTTTTGTAAATTGAGGAAGAAATGTAGTTTATTTCGTTAAGATATTTTAAAGATATTTGGCGTTTAATTTTGAAATTTCTGTTTTTGTCCTGGGATTTATTTTGTTTTTTGTAAATACCTCCGCTAATAGTATTGCGAACATTAAAAAAAAATTAATGAGATAAAAGTTGATTCAGTAGCTTTTAACTAATATATATATATAAATTTTTATCTCTTGTACCTTCTTTATCCCAAACCATGTTTTTCAAGTATTTTTTTTTATATAAACTAACGAGTTCACACTAAGATGCATTTGTCATTCCCATTATTTACATGCCAGTGCAAACATATCTTGAACATTTTTTAGCGGTTGAGAATTAATATTTCTTAAAAAAAGTGGTAGAGAATAAAGAAAAATACACAAAAAAAATAACATATAAATCATTAGTTACAACATTGATGAACTGAGGTCAAAGTAGTTCCATTTCTGGTGAAATATCAACGAATTTAACACGGAGTGTCATAGAACGGAAGTGGTCCAAAGAACTGAATGGCATGCGGTTAAAAGCTTGTCTAGAACAATTTTTGATATAAACAACAGCCTTAGTATATTAAATTCAGTATCTGTAATGATTTGTATGCAATGAAAATAGTAAACCTTTGGAACAACTTCTGACTTTTTTTTGCTGCGTAAGTTAGTTAGTTTCGATGACCTAATCATACTTCATGTCTTAAAAAAAAACAGCTGAACTGTTGAAAATTTTAGTTTAACAACAAGAGATACTTGGGTGGTCCTCATTCAAAACGTACACTATTTTTTTGTTTGCTTACTAATGTGACCAACAGAAATATGAGAAGGTAGGATTGATATTATAGTTTTCGCCTCTTTCAATGGATCCTGTAGTAAAATTATATTTTTCGTTTGTTGTTGTATTTGTGTATTGAGCGTTACTTTTAGTTTCATGGTTGTTCTGGGAATGATTTTTGCGAAAAAAATACACCACAAATATGAGTATAGGATTTGAAGGCAATATACATCTACCCCCATATTCATAGAATTTAAAATGAGTTTGAAATGTATTTTATGTCAAATTTTTCAAACAAAATTTTCTTAAAATAGATTTCAATTACATTTTATTTATTTATGAATATGGGGGCTACTCTTTAAAACAAAAAAAATATAATAACCACAAGACGAAATTAAAAGTTATGACCACTTTTTCCATTTTGACTTGCTTTCACATAGAAAAATAAATAGTTTCTATCTTTAAAAATAATTCTTTACAAATATTTATGCATTAGCGAAAAGTAGAGTAACTCTTGTTTTAAATTAGACTAATTTTAATGAAATCAACTAAGAATGTTAAAGGTTATGTCAATTTAAAAAAGTTATTCGTATCAAAATACGACGTGCCTAATATAAATTCTTCGAAAATATAACAACCCACAGTGCGGTAGAAGAAAAATATTTTCAAATCAAATCAGAAATTTCTAAACGGATAATTTTCTCTATATCGTTTCTAGTCTTCCGCTGGTGTTAAATATTTTTTGCAGTCCTAAAATTTATAGATACATTTTCTATTTAAGAATATTGTTAACGTAACGCTCAATACATTTTTGTAAAAATTTAATATGTTTTTCGGAACAAACACAAGTTTGTATAATCTGGGATGCATGTTATTCACAAAAAAAATAAATTTAATTTTAACAAAATATTGCTAATACTCAATACATTTTTTTGGATATAAACAATGATTGATTGCACAGAAATAAAGTTTCGTTTTTGATAACAAAAATCCCGGTATTCAATTTTTTTTTTCAAATTTCCTATGATAAAGAGTTCCGTTATATTGATAACAAAATTATTTAAAAAGAAAAAAATATATATATATATTAAAAAAAATTACGACATGTCTAATATGACATGTACGAAACTGGGCTTCCCGGACGTAATGCATACTCTCTACCTCTGAGCCATATCCCAGTTTTTTTTTCTTGGGAGATACAACTTGTTTTAGGTACTTATGTATGAAAACAAAAGTAATAACGGGAATGGGAAAGAAATACATACAACGAAATATTGTATTAAGTTAATGACAAATGTTATTGAAATTCATATTTTTTTCAATAACATGGTTTTATTGAACATAATTCTTGTCTATTTTTTTGTGTGATAAAACGTTCTGCAATGTAATACTATTTAGCAAAGTTCACAAAACTTTTAATCCTATGCTCTTATTTTAGTGTATGTTGTTAATGCAATTTCAACAATGAAGCTAATTAATAAAGTATACTAAAAAAGCGTAACGCTCAATACACAAGACTGCGGATAACAACAATTTGAAAAATTAATTATGATATCCAATATTTTTTAAAAATTGTGTGTGTATGAAATAGGAGAATCAAATGCAAATATTCTAAGCCTGTTATAAATTCAGTCTTGTTTTTGGAAAAAATTCATATTTTCTCAATATTGAAAATCAACAATAGGAATTACGGACACGACATTTTGTATGAAGAGAGTATAAATAGTAATTTACACATTTACTTATAATCTATTAGATCGTGCTAAAGTAGTTTTCATTTTCAAATTATGCATTTATTTTATGAAATATTTTACTATATTTTCAGCAAAAAAAAAAACAAAAACATTTGAAATGAGAATCTCCCACATATAATTGAATCTGAAACATATTAAAAATTTTAAATTGTAAATAAATTGCTTATTTATTATAATCGTACGTTCTTTAGTAAACAAACTTTTAGTTTAGATCTTTCTTGTACTCGTAGTAATTGAAATGCATTATTTTATAGTTGGTAATTTCGACAACAATGTTTAAGCAACTTGTCATTATGCTTAAATTCTTTTGAAAATGTGCACACTCATCTTGAAGTACAATTTAAAATTATTTTAAAATTTATAATACTGCAATTTGCCAGTTTAAATTAAACGCTTGAACATTTTAGGAATAAAATCAACAACAAAATTATCTTAATTATGTTTTTATAGCCTGATAGAATTCTGTCATACAGTTTGTTTTTTTCTGGTCGCTTGCGACCCCGTGAAGTAGTATATACATTTAAAAAGAACGCGCAGTGTCATGGGAGACCGGGTTGGAACGAAGCTCCTGTCGCCTTCGAGCTACCCACTGCCGGCTTGGGCCAGCCATGTTCGGCCTCCTACTTTCGGCCTTATGCTATCGGCAGGCCAGCTTTGGTCGACCTCGTTCGGTCGCTATGTCAGAAGGCCTATCATATTTATCGCCCTTCGGCCATGAATGCCGCCAAAAATAAAAATTTATAATTTAAAAATTTTAATTCCACCTACCTTGATGGCACCTAGTAAATGAAGATAGTAATTTCAACCCCTAGATGGAAAATGAAGAGAATTCGTCAACAAAAAGGAACTATCGCCTAGAGGGTACTTAGTCGATACTTCTCAAGAATTAAGTCGAGCTCCAGGTGTTTAGCCGATATACCTTCACTTAGCAAGGAAACCATCCTTAGCCAAGCCACAAGGAATCCCAAAGACTATAATAAAAATCTCCCAAAAATCTGAGAAGTTCCCCAGATTGCAAAAAAACTAGGACACAAATATAGCGAAAATACGAAAAGTTCCCTGCATTCCAAAAAACTAGGACTAAAATATACCCAAAATCCCAGAACTTCCCCGGGAAATAACGGCAGCATCGAAAACCTAAAAATACGGAAGCGGCAATACTGGGTTTTTAAAGAATTTAACCTTCACGCCGGTTTGGTGCCTTCGTTTTTAATTGTCGTTACACGTATTTCTTCATTTAAAAGATTTTTCCTGGATCTCTTATTCGATTTTTATAGCCGAAGATATGTAGGCCTTTTTTTCCTATCTTCAATTCAATGAGTAAAACAATTTTTTCATGTATTTTTGTGCAAGCAATTTGTCTTTATGTTTGATAGTGATTTGTGACTTGTCTCCTCTATACCCACTCATTCATTTATTTATTCATTCACTAGCATCTTTCTATGCAGCGTCTGACTGTGTGCTTATCAGACCAAAAACCAAAAAAAAAACCTTTGTGTTAATTTGTTGATTTGATTTGATTTGATTTGATTCAATTCAGTTCAATTTAGTTCTGCTAAGTTCAGAAACAACGAACGAATGACTTAAAGAAAATATTTAAAGAATGAATAAAATTTGTTACAACATCATTCGTGTTTTTGTTATTGTTATTTGATATTTTAGAATAAACTTTTTTCCCTCTTCAAAAATGTATATATATTTTTTTTCTTTGTGCGAATTGCAAGGCCAACAAAGAAAGCTTTCTTTTTGTTTTATATTTTTTTTGCACAAGCAAGTTTCAATATTGTGTGCAGGAGCATTGGAGATCATCAGATTAAAATGATTTACATTAAATTATTACGCTGTTTGTTGCTTTTCAATGCAATATTATCATTTAATTTATTACGTTTCCTTTAACTCTTATAGTTAATTTCTCTTAATTCAGATATATTTGTGTGTACATTAGTGTGGTCGTAAAAAATAATATTTGGATTTCTTCAAGTCTCATACCCCAAATCGATGGGTATTTATAAAAAAAACTATCCAACAAATTTTTTTAGGTCAATAAGATTAAGATTAAAGTGCGTCGCAAGCCAATCGAAGTTTGAGCAAATGCGCCTTTTCTGATTTATATCTCTGTTTGTTTAGTTATTGTGGCCACTGAACACGAATGTGCACTCCATTTTTTAAACAGCTCTAGTTTTCGAGTTTATGTCCAAATTGAATATTGGCATAATTTAATTTTCATGTTAAAACTGTTTTGATATCTCTGAAACTAATAGCCAGTTTTGAAAGCAATGTTTGCTCGGTTTAAAGATAAATTCAATAGCTTGTTTTTCATTTCCTGTGATAAAGAATTCCGCTATATTGATAACAAAATTATTTCAAAAGAAACAAATATAAAAATTCCAAAAAATGTTGACATGCCTGGGGTACGCACCCGGGCTTCCCGGACGTAAAGCATGCTCTCTACAGCCGAGCCAAGTTCCAGTTATTTTATTAAGAGATAAAACTTGTTTTAAGTACTTATGTATGAAAAGAAGAGAAATAACCGGCTTGGGAAAGAAGTACATACAACAAAGTATTGTATTAAGTTAATGACAAATGTTATTGAAATTCATATATTTGTTTCAATAACATGGTGTTATTGATCATATTATTTTTGTTCTATTTGTTGTATGTGTTTGTTGCCAAACTCGTTTTTACTTTTTTACTGAATAGAGTAAGCCTTTCCCCAGTTATGCTAATATGTATATGTCATGGAAGTGCCTAGCAGTATATCACGAAAACTAGAGCTGATAGAAAAAATTCACTTTCAGCGGCCCAAATAACTAAAGGAACAACTATCATATTTAGGGAACGAAAAAGTTTACTGAAGTTTTTATATAATAGGGGTTTTTTTGAACTTTAATAGTTATTTATTATCTCGATAATTTGTTGTTTATTTAGATAAATATGTGATTTAGATAAAAGTCGGTAAGGCAAAAACTTTTGGAAACTTCACAGACAAAAAATGTATGGAAATTTTTTTCGTAAATATGTACATATTATGTATATTAAGCTATGAGATATAAAACACAGAAAATAACATTGCTCAACTTCGGTGGGTGTGCGAGGACGTGCCTTAATCTTAACTGATTGACGTTAAATATTTTTTAGGATAGTTTTTTATAAATACCAATCGATGTAGGGTATGAGAGTTGAAGAAATCTAAATTTAATGCTTTTACGACCACTCTAATGCACATATATACATGGGTGATTCTAATTTCAAGTGCTTTTTTCGTTTCCGTTTAAAGTATTGCAAAATATTTCATGAAATAAACGCATAAATTTTAAAATAAAACTGCTTTAGCACCATTTAAGAGATTATAATCAATGTACAGAAGTTTTTTTTGTGTAAGACTCGTCATTTTGTGCTAAAAACGAAGAACGAAAATACTGTACTCTTTTCATACAAAATGTCGTGTCCGTAATGCATGCTATTGATTTTCCAAATTTGCATTTCCTTCTCTTAGTTTACACATCAAGTTTTAAAAAATATTAGAAAGTATAATTTTTTTTGAAATTGTTGTTGTCCGCAGTCATACACCAAAATAACAGCGTAGGTTTTTACTTCTAAATGCTTAAGAGTTTTATGAACTTTGTTAAATATTAATATATTGCAAAACGTTTCATCAATAAATCACGGTTTGTATAAAAAAAATTTATTGAGTGTTATCAATATTTTTAAAAAATTTAATTTTAAGCAATTTTAATGAACAACTAAGGAGTTTATATTAAAATACATTGAAGTTGTGCATCGGAATTGTTTTAACTTCAATATATAGTGTGTGTTCTGAAAACAATATTAAAGTCGTATAAAAATGTATTCAGTGTTACGTAACCATTTTTTTAAATATAATTTATCTATAAATTTTAGGGAGTTAAAAAAATTTTACAGCCGCTGAAGGGTAGAAACGATATAAACAACATTATCTGCACAGAAAAAACTATAATTCGTATTCTATTACTAATAAATTCATAAGTTCAAATATTTATTTTACGGAAATGGGACCTATCACAAAATTCGTAAAATTAAAAACTAAAATTCGTAAATATTTAATAAGAAAAAAATCGAATTTTTTTCTATCAAAATTTTGTTTTGGAATATTTAAGAACCAAAGAAAAAAATAATAAAATTAAAAACAAATTCAAACACATGTGTGTTAAAATAAAAACCTATGATAATTTTTTCTGTGTGTTTACAAATTTCGAATATCCTTTGAAAAAAGTTTGCTTCTACCGCGCTGTAGTTTGTCATATTTTCGAAGAATGTATCAGGTAAGTCGTATTTTGCTACGAATAATTATTTGAAATTGACATAGCTTTTAACATTATCAGTCGATTTCATTAAAATTTGTCTTATTTGAAAGACGAAGAGTTAGCCTAAATGTTTGTAAAAAGTTATTTTTAAACATGAAAATTTATAATTTTTCCATGGGAACCCAAATCAAAATTGAAATAGTGGTCATAACTTTCAATTTCGTCCTGCAATTATTATATATTTTTTTTGTTTTTAGAGAGTAGATGTATAATGCTTTCAAACCCTATACTAATTTTTGGTGATGTATTTTTTCGCCAAAATCAATCCCAGAACAGCCGCGAAAGCAAATGTAACGCTCAATATACAAAAATGTTAAAAAATCGAAAAAAAATTATTTTATTTTATGATCCATTGAATGAGGCGAAAACTATAATATAAATATTACTTTCACATATATAATTTTTTTACATTGCACTGTGGTTCTTTGCCCAAAACTATTTTAGGGCGAAGTTCTTTATCGATTCTTATGAGACTTTTTAGAAACATTTCCTTCCTATGGCAGCGCAATATAGTGACGAAAAGATGGGCAGTGCCACGCCCATTCAACGTAAATATTATTTTTAAGCTCCTTCTACTTAACCGAATCTTATGAAACTTGGCATGCACATTAAACTCCGCTGTAAATGCAATACTGTAATTAGAAAAGTGGGCAGTGTCACGCCCATTCGAAGCAAATATATTTTAAAACTACTGCTGCTTAACCGAATCTAATGAAACTTGGCACGTACATTGAGCTCCGCTATGAATGCAAGATTGTAATTAGAAAAGTGGGCAGTGCCAACGTCCATTCTAAATTTTTCAGCTATTTTTACTCAGCCGAATCTTATTAAACTGGACAAAAACATTAAGATCAGCTGAAAGTCCAATAGTATGACAAGAAAAGTAGGCAGTGCCACGCACATTCAAAGTAGTCCTTCCATCCTTACTATTTCTTTTTCTTCCGTAATAAATTAATCTAATTTTCTTTAACAAGAACAGTATACAGTAGGCATATAACTTTTTAAAAAAAATTTCAAATAGGAGTAATGTCATAATCAGATAGGGCATAAAAAAGTAAAAACACCTATAATGTCTTTTTTTTCGAAGTCATAAAAAAATCCGCACCAAACGCAATTACTTTTTTATTCCAATTTTTGAAAAATACCTTCTTCATAAAACTAGTTCATGGTACAAGTGCTAACTGACCCCAGCAAAAACTTTTATAGTTTTTATAATCGGAAGAACCTTATTAATAGGCTACAAAGTAATGAGTGGTACTTATTTATCTTACTACTATGCTTAAAATTAGAATTACTACTTAGTTTTTAATAAAATTAGTACGTCTTTATTATTATCTGAAAGTAGTTACAATTTGTTGATATTTATTAAAAAATAAGTATACAACCACTTTTTGAGTCAACATGTGTTTGTATATGAAAACTAATTTTTGTCGCCTAACTTATAAGTCAACAATAGCTGAGTGGGTAAAGTTCTTTTCTTCATATCTGAACGAGCACAGGTTCGTATCCCAGCTGAGTCAAAAAATATACATAAAAAATAAATTAAAATTTAAAAAAATATAAATAAAACATAATGCGTATACATTTTTTTAAATTTCAATTTGCTTATTTGAGTACTTATTTTTTAGCTTCAAGTAAGCTAAATAGTAACTAGTTAATTACTGTGAAAATGTACATACATTTGTGAGGGGTACCCCTTATTTTTTGGACTTCTTAAACAAAAATAAGTAGCTATCGAGTCAAATTGTAAGTAGTTACGACTTAAATCCTCATACTCTTTTTTGCCTACCAGTAAGCAAAGCTTTTGCTGGGGACCTAATGTTCCAAAAAACTTTGGTGTATCAGTTGCGTATGAGCCCAAACACTTTTCACAAAACGCAACAGAAATATGTAAGATATTTACAGACTTTTCGTATGGGTGGTGAGGATAATATTTTTTCATCCCTGGATCTGGGCATGGCTGTTATATATAAACGAAATTACTCAGAATTGCTCTCTTGGTAGATTATTGCTATATATTACTTGAAAAACTTTTATTTTGATGTTTTAGTTATTCCTTGAAACATGTTTTAGAGGAACGATAATTTTTAAAAAAGTTTTATTTTCTCGAAAATCGCAAAAACGCGCTTAAAACGAAAACTGAATTATAAAATCCCAATACTCCAATTCAAAAACTTCTGGAAGTCTTATGGTGGAAACTCGTGGCAAGTTTTTTAAAAGCTTATGTACATTAAAAATAAAACAGCGATTTTATAGGATATTTGAAACACTAAGAATTTTGGATATCACAAAAATTTTTTGGATCCTGTTTTCGCTTATGTTAATCTAAACACCATTATATTTCTTTTTTATGATAATATTTTTTTTTAATTATGTACTTGCTTAGCTAAAAACTGCAGGTAAAAGCTTAAAAAAATCTTATTTTCTAATTACAATTATAACTTTTTAGAAAAAGTCAAACTTTGATGTCTTATAATTAAACGGTTAATTAATGTTAACAAAAACAAAATGCATTTAAACTGCATCACAAGGGAGCAACAAAAAATAGTTTTGACCAAAGAAAATGGTGGTCTACACCATAGTGCATTGGTAAAAATAGAATAAAAAGTAACAAAAAAATAATAAAACAATTTACGTTTAGAATGAGAATCAGCCACATTTGTAGTTTTGTTGAGTTGATCTAATAATGGGTGATTTTATAAGAACTATCGGAAAGTAAAAAAAAAAAAACACATAAAATTCAGAAAAATGCATGAAATATTTATTTGGATCGATAGTTGGGTCGATATAATTTAATGTTTGAAGATTATTTCATGCAAATGTTGGCCGCGGCTGCGCCTCAAATGGTCCATCCGCTTAGTCCAATTTTGGCATACTCTTTCCAACATTTCGGCCGGTATCTCACGAATAATGTTGGCAATGTTGGCTTCCAGTGCGTCAATCGAAGCGGGCTTGTCGCTATAGACATTAGCCTTAACATAGCCCCACAAAAAATAGTCTAGAGGCGTTAAATCGCACGATCTGGGCGGCCAATTGACTGGTCCCAAGCGTGAAATAAACTGTTCACCGAACTTGCCTCTCAATTGGTCCATTGTTTCGCGTGCTGTATGGCATGTGGCACCGTCTTGTTGAAACCACATGTCATGCAAGTCAAGCTCTTCCATTTTGGGCAGAAAAAAGTTTGTTATCATCGCACGGTAGCGCTCACCATTCACAGTAACGTTGTGATTCGCATCATCTTTGAAGAAATACGGCCCAATGATGCCGCCAGCCCATAATCCGCACCAAACGGTTGTTTTTTGTGGATGCATTGGTAGCTCTTAATGTCCAACAATGTAAATTTGGTGGGAAATTTTTTTACAATAGCCCGAATAGAAGCCTCAGTAGGTCGATTAAACTGACCATAAAATGGAAGAAGCGCGCGATGAACTTTCTTAACAGAGCACGCATTTTGGTAATAAAATTCAATAATTTGCAAGCGTTGTTCGTTTGTAAGACGATTCATGATTAAATTATAGACCAAACTGAAGATGTTTGACAGTGACACAAGATACAAAACGTGCGTGAGCTGTCAAAACTAGTGTTGCCAAAAAGATAATAGCAAAAAAATCACTCGTTATAAGCATTTCAATACTTGACGGACAAAATGTAAAGTGGTAGTCGGTTTGTGAAAAATAATCAACAAATAAGTGTTTGCAACTTTTAAATTTGCATGATCTTCCAATAAAGACTTCATTTCACCATGTGGCTATTCCTAAAAACGGTCCTGGAAAATTTTAAATCCTAAATATTGAATTTAAAAAATTTAATATTCAATATTTTGGCGTACTGTAATTTTCACTGTATTTGTCATTACTTTCATTTCTAGCAGTGATAGTGGATTGGGGTGGTTTTCTTTAAGAGACCTACTAAGCCACTAAACTAAATAAATACTCGTACATTTACTGTGTTGCCTGCTAAACATGTGTATTTAGTGTGAAAGAAACCGGTACACTTCGACAGCGACGTCCAACAGGTGATTTTGGAGAACAATTTTCCAACAATAACAAAGAGAAAGTGCCAGCAAAGTAGAGTATTTGAGGAAAAGCTTTCTTTTACTCTCAATTAATGCGTGGAGTTGATTTTCAGCTTGTAAAATGAACTTTTAATATTCAATAAAAAAATATATTGGTATAAGTGGTTAAAGAAAAGGAAACAAAAAAAAGCACTACAACAAATTGTTGCATACATTTTGGTGTTCAATATTAAATAAGTTGTCTATAAAAAGAAAACAAAACTTTGGAGAACAGTGATTATTAAGATTTATATTCGTTCGTAGTAAACAAAGCAACAGCTTTTATATGTGCGTGTGTAAAAATGTTAACAGTAAAATCACATTGTTACCGTTATATTTAGAAGTATGCGAATATGGATGTGTGTGTGTATTTTTAATGTTGTCAATTGTGCGCTATAATCGTAACTGGCAACTTAAAAATAACATCAACATCGTGTTTGATGTTTTGTGAATCGTATACATGAATATTTATATCTGTATGTGAGTAGGATTTACTGAGAATTTGTGCCAGTGGGGCTTCGTTCATTGTATGCTTGTGTTTGTATAAGGTAAGCATAGTAAGCAAGCTGCTGCATGCTTAGTCAACATTAAGCTTTCATCTCGTACGGTTTTAAAATCAAATTCACTAAAGGAATGTTAAAATGGATAAATATAAATAACGGATAAATATAAATTTAATATAAAGAAAACTTAAAAATTAAAAAAAAGAAAATTGTCAAACTAAAAGAACAATGAAAATAATAAATAAATGTGTACTTGCAAAATAAAAAGAAAAAAAAAGATTTAATAATAAAAATATTTGTTCTCCTAAAAAAAATGAATAAAGCATTCTTAACCTAAAAGTATGCCAAGTTATATTTCCCAAAGCCGTCGGTATTAAACCAAAGTAATGTGTGTTGTGTTGAAAAAAATTCTTTAAAGCAAATATTATTTTATTGCATTTTTTTATTACATACTTTAACAAAAGTGACCGACAATAACAGTCCTGAGACAAAAAAAAATAACACAATTGTATTTTCAGTTTTCAATCATGCCACTTTGGCTGCATATATCCTTTTTAGTTTTGCGTGACAACGCCATGTAATTTTAGCTTCATAAAAAGTTGATTTTTTTACTTAGTTTCTCTTTGAAGTACTTGTATTGTGGATATAATCTTTTTTGTGTGTGTCTTGTGTTTTCTCCATAAATGTACTTTTTTTCAAATTGACATAAAAAAATATTGCATGCAAAATATTCTTTCGGCTTTTATTACTAAAGGTAAATAAAAACATTATTGGCTTAAGCATATTCATATATGTATATATGTGTGTATTTACACACATCTACATATTTTTTTATAATCACTCCTTAACTCATGCAATGCGATAAAGTGTTAATTACTGTTATTTGGAATAATGCAATGAGAATGAGAAGTTTATTGCGAAAACTATAAACTTTTGGTTTTTAAATTATGAGGTGCAATTTGAAAAGTAAATGAAACCTTTAATATAAAAAGCTATCATTAAATTAAATGTGTGAACAAGAGTTTTTTTTGTAACGAAAAGTTGTTACACTGTGCTTCAAAATTAAATAACTAATCAAGTGAATTTATGCAGAATTAACAAAATACCCTGAGCAGCTTTATTAAATTTTGAGAAGATGTCTCAAAGAAAATTGTTATTTATATACATACATATGGAAATGATACCATAAGTCCTATTAAAGCCAGGGCTTTATATGTATAGTTTATAACAACAAAAGTCTAAAAGTTTGGGTCAAATTTTAGACTAAGGGAAACGATATTTGTTTCTTTGGTCTGCAAAACAGTTATTTCGCACCTTTAAATAAGAATATGTGGAATATACAAACTTTAATGCGCTTAATTCAAATCCGTTTTCAGTTTTTTCTATCACAAACATTTTTTAATGGTCATGACTAATATTGCTTTTACCGTTTTGTCTAATTTAAATAAATAAATCACCTAAAGATGTAGTATAAAATTACCTTAAGTCGTGCAAATAGTACTTTCTTATATGTTCAACTGTTTCGGAGTTATTGAGATACCTATTAGCGGAAATTTTCTTTTTGCAAAAATAAACAGTTTTTTTCAAAAACTCATAAAAAAATTAAAACTGCAAAATTTTAAATTTTTATCTAAAGTCTGAAAGCTATACGCAAAGAAAATATATGGTTATTGTATGGTTGCGTCAACAATGTCATGTTTCCCGATATAGCGTATGGTTGTTGCAAATAAGTTATTATTGCTTTCAACAATTGTGAACCTTAATTGGTTTACGAAAAAAAAACTCATGCTTATATTTAATCATTACATTATTAGCACTCATATTAACAGCAACATGGTTGAATTTAACTATATTATTATTAAAAAAATTCGTGCTACTGTCATGGTATATTTAAAAATTCAACAACAGTATGGTTCTATAACAATAAAATATGGTTCTTGTCGATACTATTTTAAAACAGTTTACTTGCAATCAAGCTTTGGTTACAAAAGAGACATGGCTCTCTGCTTCCAAAAAAGTTTTGGTTCTATTCCTTGATTGAATGCTTTTTTGTCAGTTTTTTGTTTTACTTCAGAGCTGTTGGTTTGTTTTTGTGTGTCGCTCAAGCAAAACAAAAAACTAATAAAAAAGCATTCAATCAAAGGATAGAATACAAACTTTTTCGGAAGCAAAGAGCCATGTCTCCTTTGTAACCATAGTTTGATTGCAAACAAACTGCCTTAAAATAGTATAGACAAGAGCCATATTTTATTGTTATGAAACCATACTGTAATTGAATTTTCAAATATACCATGATTGTAGCTAGAATTTTTTAGCAATAAAATCAACCATATGACTGCTAATAATGTCATGATTAAATGTAACAAACTGCTTTAAAATAGTATGGACAAGAGTCATATTTTATTGAATTTTCAAATATACCATGATTGTAGTTAGAATTTTTTTAACAATACAATCAACCATATAATTGCTAATAATGTCATGATTAAATGTAAGTATAAGTTTTGTTGTTGTAAACTAATTAAGGTTCACAAATATTGAAAATAATAATATCTTATTTGCCACAACCATATTGGGAAACATGGCGTCGTTGACGCAACCATGCCACAACCATATCTTTTCTTCGCGTGTATATAACAATGTAAATTTATTTATTTAAAAACTCGATACAATATACATGTAACATTTAAATTTTGAAATTTTCTTTTTTATTTTACAATAAAAAATATTTCTAAGCACTAATTTGCTTTACATATTTTGTTATATTGTCAACACTATTTTTGTTTTATAGCCAACAAAACTATAATTTAGTTTAGTTTGACTACACGACAAAGTAGCATGGACAACAACCTGTAGTCGTGTAGCCGTGTAGTCGTGAAAATAATCATTTTCGTATACACGCGTGTATTCTATTTTGGATATTTTGTAGTCGGTAGCCTGCTGTGGTGAATGTGTTTAATGCATTAATTTTAGTATATCTGCAGAACCACAATAGTGAGTCTCTCTAAATTTGATACGTGTGTGTAACTTGTTCTAAACAAAGAAAAAATAAAAATATTGTAGGTATTTTTATATCTTCAAGGGGGGAGGCGGGTACTCCTTGTACAAAGTAATTGTAAATTTACCTATATCTATAGAACTACAATAGTTAGGTTTTTTAAATTTAATCTAGGTAGCTGCAATTTCTTGCAAAATATTGCTGGCATAGTAGGAAGAGACGGCTATCACCATACAATTATTAATTTTCCTATATCTGAAGGTTTACCAAAGCAAGACTATACATTTTTGTAGGTTAAACTGAGAACAAACTGCACTTTGTAACAAAAGCCTGGTGTTATAAGAGAAAGGGAGAGTTACACCCCCCATGCAAAGTGATTTGTAATTATCCTAGCCTCAAACGGTGTGTTTCGCTACACTCATGCTATGAAGATATAGCAAAATTAATACATAATTATTTGTTACCCCTGTATCCTTTCTCCAATGCCACCAGGACTTAGTTTAAATTGTTATCAGTGTAACCTAAACCGAATTAATTCACTGTTTTCATTAGTTAGTATTTTGAGTAGAAGATACGCAAAAAAAGAATTGCGTTTTTAATCGACTTCAAAAAAGAAGGAGGTTATCAATTCGTGTGTATTTCTATTTTTGCACAGGCACTACTCTGTCATTTGTCAACCGCTTTTCAAAATTCTTTTTTTTTTTTTTGGTTTGAAAGAGTTTGCTTGCAGTTTGGTCCCATAATATTTTTTCGAAAATCGGAAGGGGGAAATTTGCTCCCCCCGCCATGCATAACTTTGTCATTTGTCAACCAATTTTAAGATTTTGTTTGTTTTTTTTTTTGTTTGAAAGAGCTTCCCTGCAGTTTATTCCCATAATTTTTTATCCAAAATTGGAGAGCGGAAATTTGCCATCCATTACTCTGTCATTTGTCGACCGATTTAAAATTTTTTTTGTCTGCAGTTTGGTAAGATAATTTTTTTTCAAAAATCGGTGACGAGATTTAGAGAGCACCACCCATTAATTATCGCCATTTGTTGAACGATTTTCAAAATATTTTATTTGAAAGGATATGAAAGTTTTGGTACTATGAAAAATTGCGGACACCCCATTTGTAGACTAACACACAATTTAAACTAACGCAAAATTGCATCCGTTTTGTAATCTGTTCAATAATATCTTTGAATTGAAGTCGCTTTGTTTGGAAGAATTATTTCAATGTACATTTCTTTAATTTATTTTACTGCGATGGGTGTGCCGAAGCTCACCGGGCCGGCTAGTATAATATATTAGTTAATTAACAAATTAAAATAAATTTTAAGTAAACGAAATTTTATGTGAAAGAATTTCTTAACAGCCAATACTTTCATATCTCTTCTCTAAATTAAAATTCTTTTCAACACTCAAATGATTATCAATTGAGTTTGTAAAATAAATTATTTGCTTAAACTTTCGGGGGACAAATATTTGTTGGTGAACATTTCAAGTTTTTATAGCAAAATATAAATGTACAAAGTTGTTAAAAGATTGCAAATATTGTGGACATTTACATCTTTATTTGACGAAAAAAATGTAACAAAAATTTTTGTTTAAATATGGCTGCTTATACAAACATAAAATGTCATTCATATTACAGGACAAATAAATAACCAAATTTTCCAAGGCAACAATTTTCTTTTAATATTCAGTGCTTGTGGGCAGGCACTTCAGACACATTCTATGAGCAAACTTTTAATGTTGAGTAAATAAAGAATCATAAAAATATTTTATAACCCAAAATTTAACAAGCAATATGAGAATTAAACATATCAAGGTCTCTTTAAAATTTAATATACTTTTTATATATAAATAAATACTTTTTAGTTATGGTCTATTTAATTTTCACTTAAGACTATTTAAAAATTATTTCTTGATTTGCATAAAGTTTTCTTTAATCCTTTTGGCGTTTAACCCGAAAATATGCCACACATTTTGCTGCAGGCAGTCTCCTCCAAATCTTTGTTTGACATAATTTTAAAAAAGATTTTCATAAAACTTAATGGAGGTTTTAACTTTAATGTATTTTTTTAATTTTATTTTGTAACTTTTTAACATGTTATTTTGTTTAAATGTCACTAAAAGCAGAAACCACAACTGTGCTTAAAAAAAGTTTCTATTTAGTTTTTGTTTCAACAAAACCCCATCAAAACAGTTTCGTTTTTCAGTGAATTAAAATTAAAAATTAAAGAAGAAACTCTTTTGCGGTTTCATAAAATTTAAATACATCTCTTAAGTACTTGTGATTTAATGATTGAAAAATATTTTAATGGCGCTATTGATCGTCAAGACCGCAGGCGGAGAACAAAATATGGTTGGATTATTTCGTTGTAGATGTTTATTAAGCAGCTTGGGGAAAATAAAATGAAAAGCCTGTTTAGCAAACTTGGATGCAATGTAACAGGGAAAAATTAGAGGGGAACATTAAAGTAGACGAAAGGCTACAAAAGAAAACACTGTACAACAATTTTTTTTCAATAACAAGGCTCCAACGCACATTGGCTTAAAAGCTCTTCTTTTTGTGGAAATAATTTGGTATCTCGTGAACCGTTAAAGATATCGTTCTGAAATTTCATACAATCAGAGTAGAGGTGTTTTAAATTTTTCGTGCGAAGGCATGGTTTCCTGGCACAAAGAGGGGCTCATGGGCGAAGCCCTCAAGTAGTCTACCTCGGACAGTCAGTTTTTTAAAAAAATCGCCTAAAGTTAATTTTTAGCCCGATTGTTAAAATTTCTACATATAGACAGTACTAGAGAATGCCTACAAAAATCATGCTGACATGTTTGGAATATCTCGTTTAGTTTCCGAGATAATTGCTTTCGAAATTTTTATTTTTTAACCGACCTTAATTTGTTTTTTTTTTTTTGATGTGGTAGACTAACCTAATGCCCGATAATAAAAAAAACAGCAATATTTGCGATAAAGTTTAGAGCAAAAGCCAGAAAATTTCATGCCGATATCTTGCTTCGTTAAAAAGTTACACGCATCTGAACAGGAAACATGTAGAAAATGCTAAAATTTTGGGGGTTTTCCCCAAAAACGTGGTATTGCTTTTTAAGGTCATATAAAAGAAATTTCCTCTAGAGTATACAAAACTTTTGGCAGTTTTTGGAAGAATACCTATAAGAATTTATGGTAGAAGAAATTTGGGTCAAAGGAGGTAATGGTTCTCCCTCAAGCTCTATACAAAGTTGACCGATTTTTAAAGAAAATTTATAGTTTCTTTAAAAATTCCTCAGAGTGCAAAGCAACGATCGCCACAAAACTACAAATCTTCTACGGCAGGCGCGGATGCAGCGTGAGCTTTGGTGGGGGGACTTCTAGCTGAAACATATTGTTTTGCAAATTTTTTTTAGAAACTCAATTGAAATTGGATATATTTTACTCATTTTAAGGGGGGGTACCACGTTCCCCTTTTATCCGCGCCTGTCTAAGGCCTTAGTTGTTGGCTAAATATACTGAAAGTTATTTAGATATTACTCACTAAATAACGACTTTTTGTAAAAAGAAGAAACATATATATTTTATTTATTATTTTTTAAGAGAAGTAACACAATCAGGCAATTACTGCCTACCAGTTAATTAATTAATGTGTTACCTTCTTTGGGAAAGGAGAGAACAGGCGGTGAAGTGGGAGAGAGATAGAAAGCGTGCTATTTCACTTTTTTTGTAGAGCAGTGTTGCAAGCCCCTCTGGTGTATAGTGGAGGCATTGAACTGTTTAAGCTGTGTAGCCCGTTTATTAGTTCTTTTACTTCGCCGACGGTTCCGCTATAATACCGACGAAGGAGGGTGCTGTGAAGTGCATTAGGATATGTTAGTACTACTCGCTGCCGGTACTACCAAAGTGATCAGTGCTATGCCTTCATCACTTTAACAGTCCAACAATAACCAACACAATAACACACTTGTGCACATGAGAAAAATGTATGATATTTTTGGCTTGCCTGAAACTAGTCTTGAACTCAAGACCTCAGGGTTTGTAGTCCAACGCGCAACTATTCAGCCATATTTAAATAGGAAAAATGGATAATATTGTCTATAAGTAAACTATTTCGTCCATACAAGATCAAAATCTTGTCCGCAAGATCAATCTCTGTCCGCTCAAATTTCATGTGAATTCGAATATTATACTATTTTCCAAAGGGGTTTTCGCAATAGTTTAAGCAATCAAAATTCTAAAAAAAATATTTGATATTGTGTAAGATTTTTCTTAATAGCTCATAAACTATTGCGAGTCCCCCCATTGGTGAAAGTATATATAGATAAGTTGTTACTAATCAACATGTATTTTTGTAAAAAATTTAAAAATAATAATTCTCAAGAAAATCGATTTTAAAATAAAATTATAACTTATGTGATCTTAAAGGATAATATGTACCCTTTAATATGACACCTCAGTGGAACATCTAGTGTAACTAGTTTTCAAGATATACATAATTTTGTAAAGTTAGTTTATGATATTTTGGTTGAACTTTCGGTAGCATAAATTAACTACCAAATGAAATAAGTCCCAATGAATAAGTCCCAATGAATTAACTGCCAAACGAAATAGCTCCCAGCAAAAATGAAATAATGCCCAACGGCAAAAAATGAAATAACTCATAAAGTGCTAAATGAAATAACTTCCAATTTTTGCAGGAATTAAAGCAAAAAATGGAATAAATCCCAATGAAAAAAGCAAAGGGAAATGAAATAACTCCAAATGAAATAAGTCCCCGAAGTAATGTAATAGCTCCCAGTGAAATAAGGCCCAATATAGATGAATTACTTTCAAATTAATATTTTTTTGTAGATATTATGCCGAGCTAGAGTGTTCTTTAATGTTTATGGGCTGGGATTAAAGATGTTCTCCTTTAAGGCATGTTCATGGGCTGTAGTCAAGACTTTCTCCTCTCAGATATGTCCAAAACTGGCTTCGCTTACATAAGCTTTTTAGTATTACGTGCCTTCGGTCGGACGCAACCATTTCCTCCTCTGTGGTGTATCCCAAAATGGCTTCGCTTACTTAAGCTGTTCTGCAATGTCGGCTTTTAGCCGGTCGCATCCACTTTATCCTCTCGGGAATGTCCAAAACCGGATTCGTTAACTTAAACTTTCCAGCATTGCCGGCCTTCGGAGGGAGGCATCTATATTTTCCTCTCTGGTATGTCCAAAAATGGATTTGCTTACTTAAACTTTTCTGTAGTGCCGTTAGCCACAGGCTGGCAATGCTGAAACACTTAAGTAAGCGAAGCCAGTTTTGAAGAATTGATAACTTCCAAAGAATTGAAAAACCTTAAAATGAAATAACTTCCTTATATTGATCTTATATTTAGCTATAAGTTTAATATTAAATAAATAAATAAATAAGTAAATTAAATAACTCCAAATAAAATACACAAAATGAGTCTGTACGAAATAACGCTCCAAGAAATAACTCCGAAATAAAAAATGAGAAAAGTACCAAAATATTTCCGCACATTTTTGGAGTTATTGCATTATGCAATAATTACTAAATTTCGGGATTTATTTAATTTTATTTTGAAAGGTTGCTTTTTTGGTATACGTGGCTGCCAACTGCACGCAACCAATCAAGTAGAATCAATAAGATTCCGTTTTGACAGACAGTCAGTGGGTTTGAACCCAGATCTCGGATCCGGTTGTAGGTACTAGATCCAACCCGTCGCATTGAGATACCTAATCAGGTCACCTAGACCGATTTCTGCTAGCTCTGATGGATCGTCTAGCATATTGCTGCCCAAGAATTTGTGTCTCGAGAGGTGCAAGGCCGGGCACTCTCAAAGAAAGAGAAAACTGTTTCTTCTTTACTTCGATCCCTGCAGACATGGCAGAACGCATTGTAGGAAAGGCCGATCCTGCTAGCGTATCTGCCGATCGCCCAGTGCCCCGTCACTACTGCGACGAGCCTCGAGATATTCCTACGTTTTCCGTTAGTTAGTTGTGTTGTGCGCTTATCGTTGTAGCAAGGCCACATCTTCCTAGCCACCTTACACGTGCTCAACTTCGGGCCACCTGTCTTCAGTTTTCTGCCGATAATGTTTGAAAATATCGTTTCTAATAGTGCCAAACGGCATGGCTACCGATTCAGCAGTGGAGGCGTCCATAGCACAGGCAGCCCTGGCCAGCTCATCCGCCTGCTCATTAGCAAGAAAGTTACTATGTGCAGGGACCCAGATGAGGGTGACGTCTGCCTGAACACCTAATCCGGATAGCATATTCTTGCACTGGCTAACTAGAGTAGAAGAAGTAGTGTGTGACCTTAGGGACAGAAGTGCTGCCTGACTGTCGACGAAGATGCCTACTCTCCCCTGAACACTCCGGTCAATTAACACCCTGCCTGCGTCCGTAATAGCCAGGATCTCAGCCTGAATACACTGGCTTCATTGGGAAGTCGGAAGGAGAGTCTTACACCAAGGTCATTCGAAGAGACTCCGGAGCCTACACCGCAGATCATTCTTCATCCATCAGTATACACCATGAAGTTGAAGTTGGTTGGTCGGTTTTATATATTTTAACCCTATATAACCCCAAATTTGCTTAATATCCTACGATAGATTGCAAAAAACAAATAAAAAAGAAAAAAACCAACTTCCGAGATTTAGTAGTTTTTCATAACAATTGATGCAAAAAAATACATATTTTAAATTGTACATCCTTAAAAAATTTAAAACCATTTAAAAACAACAACGAACGATGAGAGGGGAAGACACAGTACACAAATATAATACAAAAAGTTGTTTTTGTCGTTCAATAATATGATTTGACTACAACCATACAATTAAATTACAACAGCTGCTGCGACTTAAGAAGTAATTCCGTGTCGATTAAAGTTGTAAAGGTTATGTATAATTCTTATTGAATTCAGCAATAATCAGTACCAACGTTTGAATTGTATGAAAGTAAGACAAAAGCAAAGAAAACGTTTTATTAACAAAGTAAATTAATTAGTTGTCTTTACTGCCACTGATTAGAAATATATTTATTTTCTCGTACGTGACATGACTGTAGCAAAGACTGAATTGTAATAAGAAGAAACAAACCTTTAACTTTTATTAGAGTTTTTTTTTTAGTCATTGTAATCTTTAAAAATTCTTTTACTACCTCGTGTTTATACCGGATTAAACTATATTTTCCGCATTAAAAAAACACTTCAATAAATCAAATATTTTATTAATAAACTAGGGAAACTATATTTACTTTATATTTTCTTTTTTTTTATCATACATTCTTTTTCAAAAACGGTGCAGCATGAAATTTCTAAAATTGTTTTCACATTTAACTTCATTTTTCATTACAGTTCTGCAAAAAAAAACACAACAGCAGCAAAGAGAATTTGTCGGTCAACAGGAAGTTAAATATGAAACAAAAAAATAAAAAATAAAAAAAATAAACTAAACAAAACGAAATGTGAATAAACTAAATAAATGTGCAATATTGCATGACAGAAATAACTGAAATTTACAAGCAAAATATTGAACAAAAAAAAAAAAAGGAAATAGTCAAAACACTAAACGAAACAAATAAAAAAATTTCGTAAATAAAAATGTGAACGAAAAAAGCACACATACAAAAATATAAAATGAATGGAAAATAAAATGCTTGTGAAACCCGTTAAAATTTGCAATTTCCGTTTCTGATAAAAACAAAAATGCAACAGAAAGTATGGAAAAAACTTTTAACCAAAAAACTATTTTTTTAAATTTCCGTTTAATTAGAAATGAAAAATCTTATAAAACAAAAGTAATTTAAATATAAAAAACCAAATAGAATAAATACGAAAAAAATGTGAAGAAGTAAAAAATGTGAAAACATGCTAAGAAGCAAAACCAAATAGCTTTGTTAAGAAGAGGTTAACCCCTTTTATTAAAAATTACCATAACTTAACCTTTTTAAATAAAATTGCAATTTGTAATCCTTTTTTTTAAGTGCCAATAAATTTAAAGCGCCATTTATCTTTCGTTTTTCCTGTCCTGTCTCTTTTGTTTTCTTAAAACATTTTGTGGTCTGGAAATTTATTTACCTGAAAACTATAAAGCAATTATTTTGCAATTAAAATTCCTGCAGCTCTAAAGTCCTGCAGCTCTAAAGCAATTACTTTCAACTGCTGCTAGAATCTTTGTTAACCATTTAACCTAGTGCTATAAATTAAATCACTTCCTAAGTTTTATACAATACAAAAATCAGAAAAAAGTAAAACGAAAACAACTATTAAAGTGTAAAGTGAAAAGTTGAAATAAATTAAAACAAAAGAAACAAACAACAAAGCAAGAAATAGAAAAATGACCAGCACAAACTTTTATGCAACAACCAGCAGTTCAACATTGGCCGCTTTAGCTTCAATGGCTGCCACAACATTAAAAGTAGTGGCGACTTTAAATAATTCAGTAACAACGGCTGCTGCTTTAGCAGTAGCAGGAACAACAGGTGCTCTAGCCACTTACATGGCTGAGTACAGCCAACATTCTTCCACATATGCGCATCCCTATCATAGTAGTTATACAGCTGGAAATGACACCGCCATGGTCAACACCAATATTAACACAATATTATATCATAATGCCAATAACAGCAACAGCAACAACAACAACAATAATAATATCACTAATAATAACGACCTAAATGGCAGCAATAATAATATTTCCTCCTCCCTACATCTCCTAGCGCCCGCTCTCAATATGAGTCACAGCCATATCGTTGCAAACCTGCTTAGTGCGCACAGCAATTTTAGTGGAGGTAATAGCAAAATCAACACGAACAACAATTCACTGGTCGATGGTTTAATAGTCGATCATTTGCCCCTGCAATTAATTACTTCGACAGCCAGCTCAAAAGTAAATCTTGATATAGAAATCGATATACAATTGTTAACCAGCGATTATGAAGGGAGTACGGTAAGTAAGCGAAATATTTTTATATATCATTTGTTATAAAATTAGTTAGGATTCTTCAACCTAATAGATTTTTAAATAGAAGAATAACCTAGAAATTTATCGATACGCTTTTTCGCCGATACTCAATATAAAATTGAAGATAAAATGCAAAAGGGATGCAAAAGGAATTTGTATTCATGGACACTATTTCTTTTTAAAACTGAAAATAATATTCATTAAAATTCAGAAATAATGTCCACGGACTCTTTGAGATTAAAATAATATCCATTCCTGTTTTCCTCTGGGTACATAACATAATGGATTCGCTGCTTGCCTGACCTGCATACAATGAATCAACAATTCAAGAGAATATTTCATTCTTTCAACGAATTTTTTATTAATATTGATCTAAAGTGCTAGTAAGTTAAATTAATGAACTAGTTTATTAATTTTGTTAAAGAACAACAACAATGGCTGCTTTCAATGTACAATTTTACATTGAACTTCAATGAATATTTGCATTGAAACAACGTATGCGCGCATTGAATCAGGGCATTTTTGCAAAAATTAATAAATCTAGTTCAATAAATGTCCTTCGTTGCATTTATGTAAAGTAATTGTTTCACTATACGTCGCATAGAAGCTTCAGCGATGCCATTTTTAGCCATTTTTACGATATGACAAAAAACGATATGACATACTGTGTGGTCATATCATAAGTTTTTTACGATACGAAAAAAAACTCCGATAAGACAACACCGTGTATCATAGCTGCCAGAAATTCCGATTTTTTACGATATGACAATAAACGATATGATATACTGTGTTGTCATATCGTAAGTTTTTTACGATATGACAACACCGAAAATGTCATACACGCTGTATTGCTTTCTCAGTGTTGTCATATCGTAAAAAACTTAAGATACGACAACACAGTATATTATATCGTTTTTTGTTATATCGTAAAAATCGGCATTTCTGGCGGCTATGCCGTGTATGTATATCTTAGTGTAGGTGTGATATCGTAAAAAACTTACGATATGACAACACAGTATGTCATATCGTTTTTTGTCATATCGTAAAAAAGGCTAAAAATGGCATCGCTGATTCTAAGTGACTCAGCATAGGAAATCTTGTTAGCTTTACGTTTCAGGTATAAGATAAATTCAGCACTTTTATGTAAAGCACCACGAGAAACATTTTTGTCGAACTCCCCTCATCGTGTTATGGATGTCTTTCTTGAAATTGCGCAGGCGGGTAACAATTAAAAGCCAGTTTAATTATGTTAAATATATCTGATATAATTTGGAAAGAATTTCGTAGAGAAATTCGCTATTTTGGTCTAATGCTAGATGTGGCGTGCATATTTTAAACTATTTAAAATTTCAACTGTAATCATTTTTGAAGTATATTCTTTTGAAATATTGAAAAAGAAAATTTTTGGCTCTGAAAATTTTTTGAAAAAATGTCCCACATTAAGCTCTATTTTTTTCAAAATTTTTTTATTTTTTACCCTCATTTCAAAGTCTCGACTCTGATTTTGTCACGGCTACATGAATTGAGATAACTGAAAAAAACATTTTTTTTTGCATATTACGAAGGATTCTGATTAAAATCATAGAAAATATTTCTTTAAATTTTGGCTATGTTTTTACCGGAGATATTTACGAAATCAGGAAGAAAGTCGGGGCCAAAAACCAAAATTTTAAATTTCAACGCCAAATCTCTCTGAAAATATTAAGAATATCTTTATCAAACAAAAAGTGTTTTCTTTTTCTCTTAATAAGCTTTACAGCAAGTTTATTAAAATCGGTTAATGTTTGTAAGACTTATGAGGTCAACAAAGTTTATTAAGTCCGAGATATTAAATTTTAACAAACTGTAGAGCACCTGGTGTTCATTCTTAAAGCTTAGGTCCTCCTCTATAATTTTGACATACATCGTTTTGTAAACGGATCGCAAATTTCAAAGATACAGATTTATTACCATTTTTTCAATAGGAACTACTGTGTGGCTGCTGTCAAGTCGTGTAAAGTCAAGAGTTTACTAAGTCTCCTTCGTCTATAAATACTTAACAAGGGCTACACACTTTCATACTTTCGCCTCTTTAGGGCAATACCTGACCATAAATATTTTTTTAACCTCACACTTCGCCACTTTGCTATGCAAAGAAATTTATTGTAAAAAGCGAAAAGAAAATGAGGGGGTTTCCTTTTATATTTCTTCAATTTATTTTATTAAAGTTTATTTATTCAATTTAGTAAAGAAAAGAAACATGAAGAAAGTAGTGTTAGTTTTATTGGTTCCTTTTTTACATTATTAAATTGTAGATAAGGGGTCACAATTTAAATTATTAAATTTGATTGTTTGAAAAAAAATAAGGAAAATTTAAATCGCATTACTAAAATTAAATTTATTTTAAGATTATTATTAAATAAAATGACGTTTATGTTTGTATGTACTACATATATGCAAGGATAAGTGAATGGTTAAATAGAAATAAATTTTTTACAAGAATCGATAGAAGCATTTTTGTAAAATAGTTAATTTTATAAAACCAAATTCTTTATAGAAAGTAATCGTGAAGCAACTAAATTTTCTAACCAACTTCGTTTGTGTTTTCTTTTTTATTGTTATGTAGAAAAAGCTCCTGCACATTTTTATCAAACAATTTAGCCACCTAACTCCCCGTTGTATAGGTCTTTTTGTACCTTTTTTAAAAAATGAGCAAAGAAACTCCTCTTCAGCGGTGATATAGCGGGCTGAAATATTTTCCATAAAGTTCTACTATAAGTTTTAAGAGGCACCCAAGCATCAGATTCAACTTAAACGCCAGAAATCATTCAAAACTTAAAACGTGTTTAGCACTCAGTTGTGTACTATTTACAAATGTAAATATTAATATATTAAAACAGCTATAACTTATATATTTACGGTCCTATATGGATATGGTTTGGACGCAGTGACTAATTTTTTATGTTTTTCGTATGAATGGAAAAAATTTCTGGGGGAACTAGAGCGATTCTTAATGGGTTTGAGGGACAAATCCCCGCCAAAAAAATGGGATATCTACGCCAATGCTTACACTATGTATATATTTATACTACAATATCAAAAGCTTTACTCGAAGAATATATAAAAGTATGTATATGTATTTACAAATGTAAATAGTGCGCGGATTCGAAGAAAAAGATTGGTGCCGAAGCTAGGAATAAGGACTAATTTGGGACTTATTCAGAGTTAGTACTCGGCATAGGAAATATATTACATATTACGGAGGGGGGTTTTGCAATGGTCCAAAATTGTAGAGATTTGTTGTTACTGTTTTTACTTTAAACTAAAATTTTCTTCTGTCAATTTAGATATTTTAATAGTTTCTAAAAGTTGATTTAACTTCTGTTTTCTCCAGCTCCTGGCAACACTGCAATTAACGTTTACCAATTGCGTATAAGTAACATTTCTTGCAAAGTGAAGAAATATCACGCATACGCATTTAACTTTCCTCTCTTCACAATAAAAAGCTTTTAACCGACTTCCAAAAAGTAAGAAGAGGTTTTCTATCATTTTTTTAAATTATTTGCTACATGTTGTCCTCCTGTCCGCCTATTTGTTTGTCTCTTTCTCTGGTTTGACCATTTTTAACAAGAACTATTTTTTTATTTATCTCCGTGAGTTGGAAGAGCACGTTCACATGTACATTCTAATCCGTTGTAGCAAATTGCGTTTGAGTTTGTGATAACAATAAATAAATACATATATTGATATATTAAATATATTTTGCATCTTTTGATTATATGAAGAATTGGAGATCAAAAAACTTGCTGGTTATATAAAAAGAGATTTTGATATGAATTCGGTATGGCGGCTATGGATTTGTTATCACCAAGAAATTTTTTTCTCATTCTTTTTTTCTCTGAATCTTTTTGCTCTCATTTTCTCATTTTATTTAAAAATATTTAAAAATTATACTTTTTTTAGCACCTCAGCAAAAAATAAATGAACGCGTTCAAAATCAAATAGCGTTTCACGATTTCTTGAGCACTTGTTTGTTCGAATGGATTCTGAATGCCATCGCAAATCGTAACTATGTTTCGGCTATGTGTTATCTTCAGTGGTCTGCTTAATATTCTTTAAAAAACGACAACATATGTATGTATTAACTTTTTAGTCGAAGGTATAAATAAAAATGAATTAAATAAATTGATATTACTCACTATTTATCCATTCCACATTTATCTGCAAATATGGAAAGGATATAAAAATATTTGTGGCAAAAAGGAATAAGTACTTATGTCGACTTACGAAAAGTAGTTTTTCCGAAAGTTTGTATGCTATTGCTAAGAGATTTATAGGATTATATGATATATTTTTTGTGTGACCCTTCCTAGCTTAGATATGATTTTAACCACTGCATCCTTCAGCTGAATGCGGTAATATTTACGGAATAAAACAATGTTAAATCAAAATTTGCTTAAGTCGACTTAAACACTTATTCCTTATTGTGTCATATATAAGGGAAATCAAAGAGAGCTATACTATTTGTTTCGATTTGCTGAATTCATCTAATTCATGCTGCTACAATTTAGAAATGAGTAATAGTTTGTAAGCAAGAAGTATATTCTAAATAATCCTTTTATATTCAGATCTCAACAACTTACAGTCATTTATGTGTCTTTTGAAATTAAACATTAACATTAATTGCTAAGTTTACCTACCTATGTGATGATCCTGATAAAAAGGCGCCATATCTTCCCAGCAAGAATTTTTAGTAGAGCCAAAGTAACTGATCCCCCACTTTACAAGTGGAATTTTCCCTAAATTGACCCCCGAAAAGACTTAGAAAAAGAGAAGGGAACCTTTACTTTTCTCATTTGAAATGCATTGAGGAAGTTAGCATCTGTTTTCCAAAATTATATTTTTATACACAATATTTTATGCTTTACTTTAGTTTTTCACTCGTAAAAATAACGAAAAATGCCATTCCTTTAAAAATTTTATCTAGTGTTAGGAAATTTAGCTAAGCTCCTATTTCATCAGGATCATAACGTATAAGTACTTAGTGCAAGTTCACTTCAATGTGCTTTTTTTTGTTGATTATTGATTTTGAGTGAAAAATATAATATAAATATAATAAAAAAATATAATATACAAATTTATGAAAAAAGTAAAATTTTTCTTGAAAATTAGTACAATTTGTAAAATCTCATTTTGCATCCCTGATGGAAATATTTCGAAAACAATATTTTTTTTTTTTGGTTTTTGGCGTTTTTTAGTTTTTCGGCGATCTTTTTAGTTTTGGGGAATTTTTGCGTTTTAGCGATTTTTTTTTTTAATTTTGGTGCTTTGTCGCCAATCGAGTTTTTAAAATTTCTTTACAAATTATATTAGATATATTTAATATAATTAATCTAAATTGTTATCCGGCCACTAAAAAATGTGGCCAGCTGCTGTTCTAAATATAGCAAATTTTCAAAAGCATTTTATTTACCTGCCACACTGCTATTAATTAAAAAAAAAACATAGAACAAATTTTAGTTATGAAAAGACTTCACTCTTATTTCAAAGTCTTGATTTTGCTTATTTTTCATGACCTAAAAAATGTTTTTGCATATTATCAAAGATTGTGTTGGTTAACGTGGCTGCCTGTTTCGCGCCAGCATTGAAGTAAAATCAATAGGATTCCATTTAAATAAAGATTTTGTTAAAAATTATAAAATATTTTTCTTTAAATGTTGCCTATGCCATTACCGGAAATATTTACAAAACATGGAACAAAGACGAGGTCATAACCGAAAATTAAAAAATTCAAGGCCAAATGTCTGTAAAAATATCATAGATATCCTAATAAAATAAGATGTGTTGTTTATATCTATTCATAAGCTTTACAACTTACAAGTTTAAATTCACTAAAATTGGATAATATTTGTAAAATTTATGAGGCCAACAAGGTTTTTCATACTCGAGATAGTTAGCTTTGATACCCTGTAGCTCAACGTGTGTTTTAACATTGTGGTTTAATTTGCAGTATTCTTAAAATGTAGGTCCTCCTTTATGATTTTTACATACTTAGGTTTCGTAAATTTTAAAAGATACAGATTTGTTATGTATTTTTCCAATTTGAATCACTGTGCAGTATAAGTAATTAAGGGCATGACAGCACACACTTAAACTTCATCACCTTTCATTCAAGGACAGCGATAAATATCTTTAGTCGTGGTCTCGCAGCGACATTGGCCGTGGTTTTCAAATCTGCATATTATATTTTTTAGCACGTTTGAATTCAACTCATCTTTGTTTGTGATAAGTAATGAACACAATCACACTAGCTTTCTGCTTAATCTACAAATCTGTTCTCATCTACAAAAAATAACACTTAGATTAACCTGTCTAAAAGTATAAATACTGAAAGAAGCTGCTTAAGTTGTAAAGCTTCCTACATACTACCACACGTATATATTTTTATTCTTAAATATTTTACGCATACTAGTATAAAACACAATTGTGGAATATAAGATATAATATTCCTTGGAATATTCATCATGCCCAATTCTTTCTGAATTAAACGTCACGTAGCTTAACCTAATAATCAATTTGGATTTTCAAGCAAATACGTTCGAAATAATCATATTAGTAAAGATATAAAAAGTTTCTTAAAAGGTATTTGTTGATTCTAATGAGGTAATTAAAAATTGCTTTTGAATTAATTATATACATAGGAACATACTTACGAATTATTTAAGGAAATTTTAAAGTAATATTTAAAATAATCTTTTGAAGAATATCATTGTTGTGTAAAAAATAAAGTATTTAGTGTTATCGTTATCTTGCTTGGCAATCGACAACAAATTTAATCTTTATTATATTTGACAAAAGTAAATTCTTTTCTTTTAAATATTTTGTAATCTCAACTATACTAATCTTACATCTTTTACATGAGTAGTAAGTAAAATATTTCAAGGTCCTTAGAATAAACTCAATAATTACATTAATGAAAACGAGAACTCTCAACATATATTTGTTGGTTTTTCAAAAGATTTCTATTGTTCTTTTAACATGTACATATTGTGTAAAAACTTGAACTACTTAACTACTTATGAGCTGATACTAAAGAAAAATTGCGTTAAATGCTTAATTTATCACTTAAATTCTGGGTGTTGTAAAGCAATAAAACGTATAATAAAAACTTGGAAGATAATTAAGAACATACACAGAAAAAACTAAATTTCATTTCCTGTAAAGGAATTCAATGAAATAGTAAATATTTGGTCTAGGAACGGACCTATAAGCAAATTTGTAAATATAGACAAAAATATCTTAACAACTTCATTGAAAAAACGTCTTTTTCAGTGCACAAATTGCTTAAATCTATTAAAATAATTTGTCTAAAAATATTTAAAAGAAACAATTTACTAAATCCAACAAAAAGATTTACTGGATATTCTTAAAAATATCAAACAATACTTTTGTCTCAACTTATAAAACAATTAGTCGAAAAATATTAACAAATATTAAACAAAATAGTTTACTTAATCAGACAAAAATATTTACTGGATTTTTTGTAATATATCAAGCAAAATTTTTTCTGGATCATATTCATCATCATCATCCATTAAGCATTTATGAAATTTCACTTTGTGAAATGTGCTTAAGTCTGAATGTTTATCTAAATATTCTAAAAGAATTAATGAGAATTGACGCAAGGACATTAACGAATTGATTCACTAAAAAATCTTTAGTAAACAAACTTGGTACAATTGCATTCCTCTTGCTATAATTGTTGCTGTTGTTATTTGTGTGTATGTCGTCATAGGGGTGGTTTTTTACGACACAGTTTTTATTGTTGTTTTTGGTGTTTGCGTTCTAAATAAAAGTCAAACAAACAATTCATAGATTATGGACAGAACATTTACTGAAAATTTAATTTATTTTTAGACAAACTTTTGTTTAAAAAAATTTTTTCATAATTTTTTGTATGATGTTATTTATACAGGCAGTATTTCTAAGATTAAAAAATATACTTAGTTGTTTTCAAATTTAAAGCAAATTAATTTATTTCAAGACTGTACAACAAATCAATTCTCGTAGAAGGCACAAGAAAAAGACGTTTTGCAAGTTTACGTCTAGGACTCATTTTACGGGGAGTAAGTTTCCCGTCCTTTTTTACATGATTATTGTGACTCGGCATATGAAATCAGGTCAGCCTTACGTTTAAGGTATAAGATGTGCTTAGGAATTTCATGGAAAACATAACGAGTAAAATTTTATTTGGAACATTTTATCTCTCTAACTCCTCGCTATATGGGTCTTTTTGTCCCTTTGGCGAAGCAGCAGGCCATTCTATTATAAGTCTTCTAAGATACTAAAGATTAAAACTCAATTGTAAGATCGGAAATCATTAAAAACTTATAATGTGTTTAAGTGATGATTTCGTAAAATTCAGCCAAAAAAATGTACTGAAAGAGAAATTTAAAGATTAAAATTTTTAATTTAAAAAATTTTGTGGTTCCATACTAACTCAGGCATTACTATACTTCAACAGATGTACTATGACACAAAAGCTCTGCTTATTTCATTTATAAATATAAAAAACATTTCTGTATAATTTAAAACTTCGTCGTGGAGGTCCTTCCGCAGCAATATAGAGGGAGCCTCTGAGACTAGCTGCATTTGCAAAATCTTGGATACTCTTCCAATTGCTCCCATCTTCATGAAGAAATCAGGTGGCAGTTGGACTACTAGTAGTCAGGAGACGTTAGAGGTACTGATGGAGATTCACTTGCACGGCTGCGCTCCCTACACGGGAGAACTTGCAACCATACAATCATTAGGTTCTAACACGGCTACAATTACCATAAATAGGGAAAAAATAATGTGGGCCATCAAAAGCTTTGACCCGTTCAAATCACCGGGTCTAGACGGCATTACTCCAGCTGACCTACAGCGTAATGCAGACGTAATCACTCCACGGCTCATTCGGATATACTTGGCCTGCCTAAATTGGTCATATATTCCGATAGCATGTACCAAATGCTGCGTGGTCTTTATTTACAAGGGGGTAAGACCACACACGTAAACCTATTAGCATATCATATTTTCTTCTAAAAAACTGGAACGTTTAATTGATCTAGACCTTAGATCAATAATTTCTCCGAACCTTCTATCAACCTCCCAACATGACTATAGAGGATGCCTTTAAAAATGTAACATTGATCGGTCAACAATTAGCTTCATCCGAGGACTCCTGACGAATAGGGTCATTTCCTCTACGATGGGGCAAACGACTATTCAAGAAACGGCTAGGCTAGGACTTAAAATTTTATGGTACACCAACGTTTAAGCTAGAGCATCCAAGGCTGTTATTGCTCTATACACTTGCAAAAGGGCAATCGGCAATAGATGGGGCGTAAATCCCTCAAACGTCACTTGGAGTTTTGAAATGGTGGTAAAGCCCATACTATTGAATGGGGCTGTGGTCTGGTGGACTTCCTTAAATAAAGTCACATACTCTAAAATAATTGAAAATGTTCTTCGAACGTATGCTTTATTGATTACGGGTGCGCCTCGCACAACACCATCCAAAGCACTGTTCACCATACTGCATTATCTTTCTGCCGACCTCATGATCAAATAACTGGCCATAAACTCGGCGGTTAGACTAAATGCCTCAGGTGCATGGAAACGGGGTAACTTAGGCTATGTGACGATATTAGGGCAAATCTTAGATCTTCCCGATCACACTGACTATTGCTCAAAATTAAAGACTAAAATTCGTAAATATTTAATAAGAAAAAAATCGCATTTTTTTCTATTAAAATTAAAAAAAAATATTAATATTAAAAAAATAATAAAATTTAAAAACAATTCAAACACATGCGTGTTAAAATAAAAAGCTATGATAATTTTTTTCTGTGTAGATGCTCTATCTGATCTTTACACAACACCGGAATTGGTTAAAGAATGCCCGACATCCCTGAATGAGATAGCGAGACATTCTAACCTATGGCTCTTCTGGGTACCGGGCCACGCGGGTGTGGACGAGATAGCCAAGGATGACGCCAGCATGCAGGAAAAGGGCATCGACTGGTTAGTAGGTGTCGCACTAAAAAGCTGCAAAATACAAATTCAGCACCAACTATTTAGAAAATCTCAAACCAAATGGACAATTAAAATCACTTGTGAGGTTTGCAGATCCATCTGGTCCCAGTATAACTTTGCAAGATCTGCAACCATACTGCTGTTTCCTCGTCAACAGCTGCGTATACTTGAAGCGGTCATGGGTGTTCATGCCTGAAGATTAAATGTTCCATATAACGAATTGTACAGGAGTTGTAAGAACGTGGAGGAGGAAGATACTGTTAAGCACCTCCTCTGTCGATGTCCAGCACTATCTAGGAATAGGGCGTCATATTTTGGGAAATCCGTCACTACCCGAACTAGCAGACCTGGGGAATGCGACATTAGGGGAATAAATTCATTCATACGCTACTCGTGTTGGCTTAACACCGACCCAACCTCTAGGATAGGCAAGGACTTTCTGGAATTTCCTTCCTATCCATTCCAGGCATTACAAACGGACCAAAGGACCCAAGTGGGCCGGTTGAATACAAATGTTCTCTTTGTTGTTCATGACCTTTCGGCCACAAACAATTAATATTTCCTTTAAAATAAAATTAAAGTAATTGCAGCTGATATTGCAGAGCTCAGTAGATGATAGTATATATTTTTTGAAGTTTTCCATATAAAAAAGAACATTACACAAAAACAAATATTGAAATTATTACCATTAGTCCTTTGTTAAATAATTAATAATATTGTTGCAGTTTTTCCATTTATGGAAAATAAAAACAGCATAAATATTTTAAGTATTTTCAATTTATTAAATAAATAGTTGACTGCTGCTATCGCATGCTTCTGTCTGTCATATTTTATTTTGCTCATTCCGGCAAATTAAAATCAATTTAAAACCACATTTAAATAAAAAATAATAAAGACATTATTCTACTATTATCATTTGTTCTGAAATCTCATGATGAATGCACAGGCGATTATTTGTGTGTTTTTTTTTTGTTAAATTTAAATTGTGGCAAAATGTTTTATAATTGAGTTTATAATTTTTTTACGCATATTTTTCATGAAAATAATCAATCTGCAGCAAAAAAAAAACTGCTGACATTACAACAATATCAGGAGTAAATTCTATGGAAACGTTAAAAATAATTTAAATAACAGAGAAACTATTTATAGCATTTAGGCGGTATTTAGTTAAGGATTTTAAAGTATTGGGGAAAAAACTATATTACTGTTGTGGCGAGAAAACAACAGTATTTAAAATGAATTAATGCAAAAAAATAGCAATTATGAAAAAAAACAATAAAATATTTGAGGTGTGAAAAATTATTTGAAAACCGTGGCAAAAAATAGTATTATTTTTTATAATACATAATTATACAATTCCACAACAAAAACTGTATATTTTTAAATTAGTATGTATAAATATCGAACAATATGCAACAAAATCAAACTTTTATCGTGACCTTGGGTCACCAATATATATTTTTGATGTGTTAGGGTTAGGGGCAAATTGCCCGACCGATTTTCGGAGAAAAAATTATGCTAGCAAAACCATTCGAACAATAAAAGAATTCTGAAAATCGGTGCATAAATGGAGGACTTATGCGATAATCAATATTTTGCGTTGAAAAATTTGGCCGAGTGTTTTAATCGGAAAAGAATTCTAATGAGATTAGTGGGAGCTATCGAAACATGTCAGTTCAACCCTCTGTGCAGTCAAATTTTTCTTTGTCTACATGCTTCATATTTATCTCTAAACAAAAATATAATTTAATTGAAAAACTAAATTAAAACCGAACTCAAGCCAAAATAATTAAATTTCTTTGAATATATTTAACAAATATTTTGGTTTATTCTATTTATCAAACTAAATACCCGGATCTGTAACTGATGCTTTTCCAATTTTCTCGGAAGATGTTTATTTCTGTGTTGTACATTTTTATATTTACGTTAATCCATTATATGCCAACTACTTTAATACTTTTATACAACTTTCCTTAATCTGATGTAGATAAGTTTATTGCTTTCTATCTCCAACAGGTATAAAAACAATTTTTTATCTTCCCTGTTTAAGTTTATACTAATGCAAAAATGAAACAAAATAAATGCACAAGTACAATGCAACTGCATGTTGTGTGCAATTGAAATAAATTTCAATTGACATACCGGTGATACAAATAGTAAAAAGAACACCGACAAATACCACTACAAATACAATATTTCAAATGCATGCAACCGTTTCAAGGCCTCAAGGAAATTGAAAGAAAAAAGGAATTACAAAAAACTAATAAAATTCGAAAGATTTATGGTTGTATTAGTAAAAGAACAAAGCAATAAAATACTTATACTCACGAGAGATAGAAATTAAATTTAAATGAAGTTTTCGAAAACCAAAAGAATCAAAAGCATTTGGAAGAGAACACAAAGTTAATCCATGATTAGATTGAAAACTACTACCACTTTTCTTGCTTAGGGATGATCCAAACATCATGACAAGCTTAAAGAAGTAAAAGTGTTCTACTCAGTCATGTAGAATCTAATCTACGAGTATCCTTCACCACATGAAGTATGTATTTATTAGGTTCCCAGGAAAACATTTTTAGAGAAGTACTGTTCATATGTTTCGCTTTAATAACACTGTGAAGCACAAGCAAAAAAAAAAAACCCGTGATGATAACCACTGATTCTGGCAGTGGGCACCAAAAATATATATATGCATGTATCGGATTTTTGAAAGTTTACAATTTCTTCCCATTTTTCACATAGTCATAGCGACTCTCCGCAAAGTAAATTTTGTAAGTTTTCCGTTTAAGTTATAAGATGTATTCAGCACTTTTATGTAAAACACCACTAAAAACATTTTTCTGGAACACTTTAACCCTCTATCTCTTCGTTGTATGGATCTTTTTGTGCCTTTCTTAAAAAAGGGTCAAAAAACTCCCATTTCTGCAGCAACATAGGTGGCTGAATTGTTTTAAAACAAATATTTGGCAAAAAATTCTTCTATAAGTCTTCAAAGACACCTAAACTCCATGCTCAACTTGAACGCCAGAAATCATTCAAAACTTAAAATGTTTTTTTTTTCTCGGTTGTATTTTTTTATTGTGTCTTCAATAAAATTGAACTGACAATAAGTAATTAAATCTTAACTCTAAAATTTTAATTTTTTAAGTCCAGCCAATGCCCGACAAAAATATTTGTTTCAGCGGTTGGATTTTTGGTTGTCTACGCCTCTCGTGTTCGGCTGAGAGCAAGAGTGTCCCTCCTTCTCAGCCGAGTGTGGCCTCTAAAGTTAATGATGTTTCGAGCTAGGGGATTTGGGTGCAACTCAAGTTTTTTAATGTATCTTGTCACGTGCTTAGAAAACACTGTCTTAAAATGTTTTTAAGAGCTAATTTCGTACTTCTTCACAATTAACACACCCCGAGGAACATTTTTGTGGCACACTTTAACCCAGAACTCTTCGTTTTATATGTCTTTTTGTCCCTTTCTTAAAAAATGAGAAAAACTTCCCTCTAACGATGATATAGCTGGCTAAAATGTTCTACAAAAATATTTGCCTTAAAATTCTCTATTAGTACTCGAAGACAATAAATCTCCAGACTCAACTCTCCGTTGTTTGGGCTCCTTTGGCAAAAAGGACCGTGGGTTCAGACTCAATGCGTCGAAATACATGTCGATTGGTTGGTCTAGCCAAATGTACACGCCGCACAGTAGCTCCAATTAGAAAAAAGTGTAGTAAATGTTTATTTTTGAAACTTTCGATCCGATAACAAAACGAAGTATGTAAAAATCATAGAAGACGACCTAAGCTTTAAGAATATATAAATTTGGACCATCCTGTTGAAAAACACGGTGACAAAACTGGCTACCTCTTACACTAAAAATTTTGTTGGGGTCATAACTTTTACAAATATTATTCGATTTTAATGAATTTAGTACATACATCACATTGCTTATACACAGAGAGAAAACAGATTCGTTGAGACAAGCGAATTTGTTGCCAATCGAGTTTTGGCAGTTGCACCAACTATCATAGAATTCTTATTTTATTCTCTTACTTTATTCTTATTTTATTTTGGAATGCTTTTCCGTCATCCCACACTGAAGATAACACACAGCCGAAACCGGTCTGTTTATTTGACGTGGGATGACCGAAAATAATTCGAAATTCAAACAAACCCCGTCGGAAGAAAAACACAACACTCAAGTTATTTTACAATAACAAATAATTGCTAATGCGAACCGATTAATCGGTTAGGCGTATCAATGATAATAAAATTAACCAGTAGCTGGTTGCAACAGCCGATAAAAAGTAAAGTAATTTTAAAAAGAAATTTTTTTTAGTTGCAAATACCAATAATTGATACTAAAATCTAATTCATAATATGTTATTCGGTTGTGCTAATCATATTCGGTACTTAGTCCTGACAAAAGCATACGATCGATTGATCTAATCAATTTAAGAATTGTCAGAATTATATCTTTATTGCAATTATGCTCTTATGTTAATCAACATTGATTGTTTCTTGAATTCATAGAAAATTGATAGCTTGAGCTGAAATATGTTCTATTCAACTAATATTTTATCGGCTTAACCATTTTCCAACCAATCTTTTTTTCTGTGTACACGTACACAATTTTGCCCTAAAAAATTGGAAATTCGCATTTTCTTCGTATTTTTTCACTTTTTTTGTTTGTTGAAAATTCGTAAAAGAATTCATAGTTAAAACATGAATGTATACTGTTCCAAAAAACCTGGGCAAAATAAACATTAAACAAAAATCCCAGCATTGAAAATATTGATGATATTTTACGCTGGTAAGACAGAAATCAAAAAGCTTAAAATAGTTGACTATGGTAAAGAAAAAGCAGTTAGTGAAGTTCCGAACCTTTACAAAATAGTTCATTAATAGGTGCGATTCGACCACGAGATGGCGACACATCTGTTAATTGGGCTTACGAAAGTAATAGGATTTTCTCTAGGTGGTTGTTGCTGCCGTCGCTGGCAGTGTAGGTAAAAGAGCGGTGATGAGAAGGCTGTGTTGGTCTCGAAACATCTGTGGTGCAATTCACAAACTTATTTTAACGCTAAACAAGGCGTTTAAAGAAGTTAACACCAAAATTATTGTGTTTACTATTCGTTAAACTTTTAAGCACTACTAGCTGCGTTAACTAAACGGCAATAATTTTGTGGTGTTATTGAATAGACAACAGTCAGCTGTTCAGTTAAAGCACGTCGTATTTTGGCAAAACTCAAATAATTATTCGACAACAATATTCAGACATATAAAATCTGTTATATATAAATAACAATATTTATATTGTTTAAACAATAAGTTTAACTATTATTTCTCAAAATTAAAGAAATTCATGAAAATATGTTCGTGTACAAGCATAAATTCATTTGTTTTTTCTCTATTCCTCTTTGTGCTTTTCGTTTATTTTAATAGTGTTGGAAATTGATATAAAATTTTAACAAATGCCTTAACACGAAGTTAACGAATCAAATAAGCGTTAATTCAAACAGTAATTATTGGAGACAAAATTACCTTTTATTTAAGCGTTAAAAGTTAGTGAATTTCACTACTGATGTCAGTTCAACCTTCCGTACAGCCAAATTTTTCTTTCAATGTTCAATATTTACATGCTTTAGAATTTTTTTCTTAAATAAAAAATAATTTAATCGAAAGATTAAATTGAAAATGAACTTAAGCCAAACTAATTAACTAACTTTGGATAGCCGTTTTTTTAAATCGGCTAATATCTGTAAAAGTTGTGAGTCCAACAAAATTTTTCTTGTCTGAGGTAGTCAATTTTGACACCCTGTGGCTCACCATGCATTTCAACAGGGTGGTCCAAATTTCAGTATTCTTAAAGCTTAGTACCTGCTATATGATTTTTACACACTTCGTTTTGTCATAGGATCACTGGTTTCAAATATACAGGTTTATTACTATTTTTCCAATTCGAACCACTGTGCGCCACTTCTTTTTTTTGCGCCAGTGTAATTACTAATTGTGCTCGTTGAACGTTTTAACTCTTTGATTTTGTAAATACATTTTCTATTTAATTCTGTCATTCCTAGAATATTACTTGAATAAACCTTTAATAGGAATTAGAATAGGTCCAAAGTTTCATATAAAAAAAAAATAAAGTAGTTTTTTACACGTTTAGAAACTTAAAATATAATTACAAAAATAGCGATATAATATCCATGATTATTTCTTAAAGACACAGTCTATATTATTTATTTATAAATCCCAGTCCTTTAATAAAAGCAAAAAGCTAAAACCAACTTTTATGCTCTTCACTTAATTTGTAACAAATTAAATTAATCTGTAATATGTGCGTTAAATACTTGTGTTGCGGTGAGACACCAGTATTTATTTAGTTAAGTGTTTGTTTGTAAGTGTATTTATTTAAGGATATTATTTGCCAGTCACTACCAATAAAGTCAAACAAACTACACAATAAATTTTGTGTTTGCACAACGCAGAAACCGAATATACGAAAAGAAGCGAATAAAATACAAGTTTTTAAAAATAGAAATAAATACTTTTATACATGCAACTGGAAAAAAGAGGAAAATTTCAAAAATAAAAAAATAAGGAATAGTATATTTATTTATTTTTCTGGCAAACAAAACATATGGATGAATGAATAGACAGACTGTTAAGTACACATATGTACACATACTAGTATATGTATCTATGTATTTATTTATACATACAAACATATTTACATATAAAACATGCATACGAGTCACTAAGTACATGAAAACCTTGTAAAAGGATGCTCAAAGGCTCAAGTAAAGTAAAAATAAATTACTTTACACACATACAAGCAAGGGAATGTTTCCCATGTATGTTCGTATTTATGCAAACTCTCACTTGCATGTAAATTTTGTTTAAGACCTAAAGAAAAACAGTAAAAGGAATATGTGCAATTGTGCCGTACCTTACATACTTCATTTATACTTTAACATAAAAGCTTAGTTTTGAACAAATTTTGGAGCTGATTTTTGAAGATTCCTAGACCCAAGCAACACAAGCAATATTTTCTTTCTACAAAACTTTTTTGTGAAATTAATATTTTTGAAGTTATGAGGCTAGAAAGCAAAATTTTATGGTTTTTCTAAATTTGAGTGGGTTGGCGGCACGTTTTATCCCCAACCAGGCGCAGATCCAGCTTATTCTTTTGGGAGGTGAACTTTTAAATGAAACGTATCCTTTTGCAAAATTTCTTTTAGGAGCTCCACATTAATGAGGTATATTTTATTCGTTTTGAAGGAGGAAATATTTCTTTTTTTCCTCCCCTTGATCCGCGCCTGACCCCAACCGATTGATCTGAAAAGTTGACAGGATAATTTTCTTCATCAATTCTTATCAAACTGGAGGTGAGACTGAGGGAAATCGATTTTTTTCAAAGTAAGGATCACCCTACTGTACATATCGCTCCTTTACTTCAATAGTGTCAAACTCAAAAAACGTGATTTTTGAGTTAATAATGCAAAATTAAACATCATATTGTTCTTTACATTTGTGTAAAAATTTCGTAAAAATTTCTGGTGTACTCACCTCTTGAGAAAAAAATGTAGGGGAGTTCAGTAAATCGCTCGGTTTGAAATCGTGCGATTTCCAAAAACAAAAAACAGTGTTCTGTTGATCGGACGATTTAGTGCATTCGAAGTTAAATTCATATAAAATACCTTTAACATCTAAAGCATTAAAACCAATTAAAAAGCTTCAATAAATCACCTTTTTAATTGAGCTCTTTCCTGGAAATTAGGCAATTTCAGACGAGCGATTTACAGAACACCCCCGTACTTTATTTTTCCATTAAGTTGTATGTAAAATGAAAACTCTAAAGTCGTTTTCTGAAAAACTGATTTTTTGAGTTATGACACTATTGAAGCAGGCGCGGATACAAATGTCCCGTTCCCCCTCAAAACGAATAAAATATACCCAATTTCCATTGAGTTTCTAAAAAAAGTTCTTCAAAATAGTATGTTTCAGTTAGAAGAAGTTCATCCTTAAAAGCTCAAGCTGGATCCGCGCCTGGTTGAAATAAATGTTCATAAAGAAAAAAAAATTTATAGAGAAAAGGACAAAAATTTAAAAAAAAAAATTTTTTAATTTTCAAATTGAAAATTTTATATTTTCCACCTCAGAACGAATATTACAATCAAAACTTTTGTTATACAATTTTAACGGCCCTTCTCACAATGTACGATTAAAAGTTAAAACTTCCCGTTAAAGTCAATGTTAACTCTTAATCATACATTGTGAAAAGGCCTGTAAATTTTGTTGTTTAGCTAACAAAGAACAATTGTGGCAATACGTTGTTATTTTTATCGGATATCTATAAAATACTGGACCAAGGTTTTGAAAACTTGAGAAATTTTAATTTTCAAATGTGTATGCCTCTACAGGACATTTGGCTCAATAAAGAGGACAATATTTTTATAAATAAATAAATTAAAAAAAACACATTTGGCAATCAAAATAAGTGATGCCGTGTTATTTGACATAACAACGACTGGCCTTCCAACAATGCAGAAGCTTCGATGTAAGATTGAATTATACGATGAAATATTTTATGAAATTAGTTGCGTTAAATTTTGTTTTGTTGGCAAGAGGTGTAAATAATCTAAAGGGTTAGGAAAAATGTCATGAATTTAATTTCTTGATATTTTTATGAAATATTCGTATTGAATAATTGTCGAAAACATAAACATTTCAGAGTATAAACAGACGATGAAATACGTACACTAAAAAAAACCATGCAACATATGAACGAAATCGTTCGTATATTTTACGAAAATTTTATATATAATACGAAAGAGTTTCGTAGAAAAGAGAAACAAGTTTTACATTTTACGAAATATTTTCATAGTTTAAGGTAATATTTAGAGAATATTACTAAATATTTTTTGTGCTTTACGAAAAAATTAAACAACTTTTTTACATTTTTCTCAGAACTTCCATTTTTGTGCCCATTTTATTATCAAAATCCCCTTTTTGTACCCCTTTTTGAAAATTTTCAACGGTAACGCTGTCTACAACTTATATGTATACGGGTCACTTAGCGCCCAATTTTATATGATTCAATAATTTTAAGAACAACTTTTATAGTCCATAATTGATTTCGTAATATGTACGAAATTTTAGTATATTTTACGAAAAAACGTACTAGTAAATGTGTTCGTTACTTTCGTAAAGCTATAAAATTCTGGTGTAAAAATTTATTCCGTAATATATACGACAGTTTTGTATATTTTACAAAAAGAAATAACTACGAAAAGTTTTCGTTACTTTCGTTAAATAATAAAATTCTGGACTCAACCTAATTCGTAATATGTACGAAAGTTTCGTACATTCTACGAAAAAAGTAAATACGAATGGTTTTCGCTACTTTCGTAAAATAATAAAATTCTAGACTAAAACTTTTTTCGTGGAATGTACGAAAATTTTGTAAATAATACGAAAAAAGTAACTAAGAAAGTTTTTTGTCGTAAAATGTTGCATTGATTATTTTCAGTGTAGGAACTTTAATAGAGAATAAAAAAAATTAATGAACAAATTTAGGGAAGTATGGATAGAAGCTATCCGTATTTAAAATCAATGGTGCATACTCATAGTCCTAAACAAAGGTTAATTTAAAAATTTAGAGCCAGAATTGCCATACAAAATATTGGTTGTAAACTCTTAAAGTATACTTTATTTTGACTATGATTATGCACCAATATGAATACAATTTTTGTTTGAAAAACAAACCATTATTAAATTTTTCAAAGTAAAACGATTTCATAAGTCTGTTTGGACAAGTCCTGCAGTAGAAGATGACCTTTCAGATGTGACAGAACTCACTTAAAAACTAAAGCGCGGCTGACAATTCGTTTCTAGTTTATTTGATTTGTGTTTTTTAATTTGTATTTTTTTATCGTATGCATGCAAAAAACGGGATAAAATCATCGAGTTTTCATGGGTCATAAGCACGCTATTGCGCCAGAAAATAAGCGGATGTGTATCTAACTAAGATGTACTAGAATTTCTTAGATATCTTTCCACTTCATCTTTAGAAGAATTACAGCTTAGTCTGGACAATGTCTCCAAAGCCCACTTTATGTAGACTTAACAGAACTTCTACGAAGTGTAAGCGTGACTGCGTTAGCAATACTTAGTTGTAGAATATAAAGCTACATTAAGGTCAACTAACTCAATAAGATGAATTTTTGATATAGAAGTAGTAGACTGCAATTGAAATACTCGTTCTTTTTTTTATCGAGGATCAAGTATTGTGGATAAACATAATGTTTCAGTACCAAACACTCAAATCTTTCATTAAGAACCAATACCCACTAGATCACTTATTTTTGCAATTTCGATCTATGCTCCCTTTTGGGTAGTTTTGTTAAATGACTTTGTAGTCTTCAGTTTTAATTTCTACTTTACATTTTATACGAAGTAGATAACCTGGTGCTGTAAATCGCTGTTATAGAAGTAGGACCACCTCGGACGCCCTAAAAAAGAAGATGGTGTCTGGGGAAAAGAGGACGGATGGCAACCCTAGCTTAATAAACATGGTTTTTTTAGAAGAGCTATAAGGATACAAAAAAATTTTTGGAATCGGTCGAGAAATAAAAAAAATAATTACAAGCATTGAAAAATTTTTATATGACCGCACTGCTGCACTACTTTGGGAATTCACAGGTCCGATTGTGAGTAATGTGAAAAGCTCAGGTTGAATAGAAATGCTTCTCTGTAGTATATATGGAAAATTGTATGCTGATTGGATAATATTTATATGCTCCACTGGGCAAACTTGAATTAAAATTTTTAATGCTTACATTTTAATTTTATTTCTTTTACTTACTTCTTTGAATTTATTTAATTTTTATTATACTGTTTATTTTTTTAATATTTCAATCTTGAGTATTATTCGTACTTAGTTTTTTTTTTTTGAGCGCGATTCATACTAAAAGTAAGAAGAAACTTAAAATCTAGTACGAATGTAGTATTTAAAAATATATATAGCCATTATTTTTGATATCGCTCCCCTTTTTGGTCATAAAAAGAGCAACATATTGCTTGACCATGTCGCTGTCATTAACAACCCGATTTTATAAACTTCTAATAAGAAAAATCTACGGAAAATATCTTAAAGATATCAAATATTACAAACGAAATGACAAACCTATTCAGCAGTACCATCTATTGTGAAGTGTGCAAACATGTAAAAACACACTCATAGAATATTATTGTTAAATCTATAGAGAGTCATGTATACAAATACGTAAAAAACATAACGCAGAAAAGTTTACATTGCAAACAGAGGCTAAGTCCTTGAAACAGCGCTGTGTTTCGGATAATTCAAAGGTTCCTTTTTTTCAAGAGCGATGCTTTAAATTCGTCTAAAAAACCGAACAATTAAAAAACGATATTCGCCATATCATAATATATCGGTACAAAAACAAAAACCTCGGAAATCAAGGGTTATCTGTACACACATAAATAGGTCTGGTGCATTCTAAAATTAGATTATGCTCTCTACCATCTAAAATGTAATGCTTAGTAGCAACATTTGCGGCCGTCATATTTTACAATACTCTGCTGTAGCAAATCATACACTGTACTGTGGTGGCATTCAACTGGAATGATTGAAAACTTAACAAAAAGCCAGTAAAGCGTACATTCCGAAAAAAGCACACACAGACTTGAATGCTGAACGGAGCAGCATATTGTGGAGAAAAACGTTTAAGCAGCAGCATAGTAAAATAGAAATCCAATCCATCCATATTCATTTAAGCACAAAATTTTTTATTGATTTTGTTAAAACAACATTTAAATTTTCTGTTTGTGCTGCTGTCGTTGTAATATTTTTTTTACATTTATTTTTGGAAATTTAAGAAACTTCCATTAAAAGTATTTAAACTTTTAACACAAAGAGAAAAGTTTTTTTTTAACATTTCGTTTTTGTTCGAGAGTATTTTTGTTTGTTAACTAGATTTTCATTGTGATGAAGCTTCAAAAGAATAAAATGAATTGTTTTTCTTAAAAATAGACAGACACTTTGTTAAGTGCGGCGATAAATTGAAATTTTTTTATGAAGTTTTATATATAAAAAATTTTTAGTTTTTAATGTACTTGATGTTTTTCTAAAATACATTTAATTTTAGCTCTGTTAGCCTTAGTACTTTTTTCTGGATATTGTCCCTAGCATGTGTAATTAAACTATGCTATAAGAAAATTTCCAAGGCGTACCACTATATATATTTCTTATGGTTCTCAAACTACAAAAACAGTAGAAATTTTAATATATTTTTTAATATCTTTTTTTTGAATTTGGGATTCTTGAAGGGGCTGCTCCACTCATTTTATCATAACTTGCAAAGGAGTTTTCCGATTTTTTTACAAAAACCACTAGGAAATTAGGAAAAGAAAATATATTTAAGCTGTTATAATATAGTTTTTTCATGATTTTGGAATTATTCAAAGCGCAATAATGCGAAATATATATTTTTATTAAAAATTTAAAAATTTTTGTATATTAAAAATTTATAAAAAATCAACGATGGTGTAATGTTAAAATTTTTGTTTCTTGATTATAAAGTTATATATACTAGAAATAAAATAAGCTTTATTTCATGACAAGCGATTGATAAATATTGATTTTATTCACAATAAAGTGAAATTAGTTGATTTTTGAAAAAATCGATTTTTGAAAAAATCGATTTTTGAAGAGGCTGCTCCATCAATATCATCATAACTTGGGAATGGGATGTCAAATGTTATTACAAAAACAACTAAAAGACTTTAAACAAAACTACCTTTAAGCTGCTTGAATATAATTGTTTTAAAACCCAGTAGTTTTGGGATTATTCAGACCGCAATGAATCATGTTGAACCAAAGTTATTTTAATTTGCAACAATATGAATTTGATACTAAAATAGCACGAAGAATCCTATTGAATAAAAGTTATTTAAAATTGAACCAAAATGAATTCAATGTAGCCATTTTATTATATATTTTACCAAGGAGAGCGCTGTGATGTGTATTAGCATGGGAATCAGAAAAATTTGTTTTGTAGTTGGCTGGCCCCAGTAAAGATTTTTTTTAAGAGAAGTAATACAATCAGGTAAATAATTAATGTGTTACCTTTTTTGGGAAAGGGATAGTGTAGAGAGAACAGGTGGTGTAGTGGGAGATCGATAGAAAGCGTAATTCATTTGCAACTGTAATTGCGCGTAGAGCAGTGTTGCAGCCCCTCTGGTGTCAGATAAACATAATGTTTCAGTACCAAACACTCAAATCTTTCATTAAGAAATAATACCCACTAGATCACTAATTTTTGCAATTTCGATCTATGCTCTCTTTTGGGTAGTTTTGTTAAATGACTTTGTAGTCTTCAGTTTTAATTTCTACTTTACATTTTATACGAAGTAGATAACCTGGTGCTTTAAATCGTTGTTATATAAAATTCCTCTCAGTTGTTATTAAGCGGAAAAATAAGCATTGAAAATATTTAAGCAGCTTAAAAAACGTAAGTGTAAAAAGTAGGACCTCAAAAATTGATTTTACTATTAACAATATTGTTTTCACCGTGAAAAATATTAAATGGATGAGAGTTAAGGTCAGATTTCTAATTTTTTTTTGTCTAAAATTCATATGAAACAGTGGTAATTTTAAACAAAGTCTGTACTTTTGCAGAAATTTCATTTGATTTTCAATTAACGTTGCGACATGTTGACTTTACATTGGTATTTTTTTCTATGTGTGAGGACTATATATCGAATAGTTGCTTTGCTGAAATAGCCGAAGTATAATAAGTATGTTAAGTTAAACATACTTCAATATATCTTAAGCTATGGAACATCTTTCGCTAACACAGGAAAAATAAACCATAAAAACTTTTTTGCTTCACCTTGATTTAAGCCACCTGTAGCGAGGAGTATAAAATAGCAGGGCGTACAGAACAGCAAAAGGTATAACTTTTAACAAAAGTTATATGCAAATGAAATTATGTATCTTTTTCATTGAATGAGATTTCACGTTGACAATGATATTATTGTTATAGTTTATTTTTATGAAGACATATGTACTTGTATTAAAATTGGAGATGGGCAGCACTCACATGATTGCCGTGATTCCAATGTGATTACATATCGTTGTAACTAACTTTTGACTATAACGCCTAAAAAGATACGCCATCTTTTGCGCTCACATTCTTAGGCGTTATAGACAAAAGTTACTTACAACGATATATAATCAAAATATGTTTTTGTAAAAGAGCTCACACACAAAAAAAAAATGGTTGAGGCAACCATAATCGAAGAGTAACAGGCTATCATTGATTGTATGGCTAAGAAATATGTTTTACATATAATATGGCTAAAAACAACCATATATTATGGTCCAAAACTATTATATTTATGGTTCAAAATTACAATATATGGTTTAAAATAACTATATACATACGTTTCAAGACAACCATATATATGGTTCAAAATTACAATATATGTCCGGTGACCATTAATTCCATTTAAAAATAGAGGTTAATATAGTGTAATGTGCACTATAATAGTGTACGGGTGGTCACAGTAAACATATAGTTTGAAATAACCATATATATGGTTAAAAACAACCATATATATGGTTAGAACTATATTTTTCTTAGCTAATCTGTGTTTGAATCTAAAATAAAATGAATTATCTATTCTCACATAGATATATACATACATTTTTGCTGACTCATATTTTATTTTCAATCGGCCACGTTCTGAAAACTATTTCGTTTTGAAATATTGCAGCTTTTGAGTTAATTTTTATGTTTTAGATGTTTTATCCGAACTAAGCTACGAGTGCACCAGATTGTCCGATTAAAAGAATACTGTTTTTCGTTTTCAAATGGTTTTCACAACATTGCCGAATATGAATTGCTAGAATTTATCAGTTTTTGTTATTTGTAATTTATATTTTTATTTTTTCAAACCAAGCGACACACACAAAACAAAACAACAGCTCTCAAGTAAAACAAAGAAACTGACAAAAAAAGCATTCAACCAAAGGATAGATTGAACCAAAACTTTTTTGGAAGCAGAGAGCCATGTCCGTTTTGTAACCAAAGCTTGATTGCAAGTAAACTGTTTTAAAATAGTATGGACAAGAACCATATTTTATTGTTATAGAACCATACTGTTGTTGAATTTTTCAATATTTTTAACAATAATATTGTTAAATTCAACCATGTTGCTGTTAAGTGATAATGAGTAATGAGTGCTAATAATGTGATGATTAAATGTTAGCATGAGTTTTTGTCGTAAACTAATGAAGGTTCGCAATTGCTTAAAACAATAATAACTTGTTTGCTACAACCATAAGCTATACCACAAACATATCTTTTCTTTGCGTGCATGACAATAAGTGAAGAGATAGACATCCTTAATCGAAAATGCTCTTCGAAAATAACTATTTTTCAAATCAAGTTCTTAAATGTCAGTCAGAAAAAAATTTTGTATTTTTAAGTCATTGTGTGGGCGGGCATCAATGGTTAAACTACAAAACTGAAATAAAAATAAAGTTCTCATACATATATTACAAGAGTGTATTTTTTACGATAACATAAAAAAACAAACAAAAGTTTTCCTCGTAAAGTTTACCTCAATCTCATAAACTTTCTGATTTGAAAGATGTTAGTGCACTTACATTCATACCTACAAAGGGAAAGAATCTTAAATTAGGAATAACATTTTTTATTCAAATAAGATTTATTAACAAATATAAACTCAAGGATTTAATTTAGTTCAACATATTTAGAAATACTTTCTACATTCTTATAACAAGTAAGAAGTTTAAAATGATTTACGTCAATATGATTTACGTCAATATTTATTAAGAAATTTATACTAAAAAGCTTTCTTACTTATCAAGCCTTAACCGCATGAAAATCGTAGTCATTAAAACGTAAATTTTGCAGAAGTATTTTTTTAATTATCTTAACTTTAAATCGCAATAGACATTTAATATAGACTAAATGTTAATAGTTTTAATAATTTTCCTATAAAACTGCGCATATTTGTGTGGATTACAATTGTTCAATTCACAAGCTCGTATTAACGACGTATGTGTTGTGAAATCATCTAATTATACAGTATTGTATATTTCTTGTTGGTAATTTTCATACAAAAGTGCGTTATAATTTTATATGTTCTTCAAATAGTTGTATTGATGCCAGGTCTGGGAATATTCTGTTTCTTAGATTAATTTGTTAAAATCTTTTGTATATGTATAAGTAACACATTCTTCTTAATGATAAATATATACTTGATTAATTTCAATATAATTTTAAAACTATTTTGATCAAAATTGCTTGTAGCGAAAAAAGTTATTCTATTTCACATCAAATTAAAACTCCCACACATGGCTGGTTTCATTTCATGGTATCAAATCAAGGTGAATTAATACCAGGTGGCCTCGAGAGATTAGGTAACTACGAAATGTTTACTATGTTTGAACTGTCAAATGTGTTAATATATCAGCTTTTTCGATAGCCCAAATATAAATTTGACAGTTCAAGTATGGAAACATTTTCTTAGTTAACTGATCTCTTGAGGCCACGTGGTATTAATTCGCCGTGCCTTGGTATTAAATAAATTGACATTTAAAATACGACAAAATAATGATATAACAAATTTGTCTGTTCACAAGCACATAAACAAATATCGTGTTTTTTTTTAACGATAAGACATACGACTGAGCTTGCGAATTGAACAAATATTTTTGGTGTCATGAAAAATCACTTAATATAAAAAAATAATGTAAAGCATTAATTACACCATTTCACAAAAAACTAACCCAAAAAAGAGATTATCTTTGGGGTTGCTGTTTTTCTCAAGAAGCTTTTTCAAGATATTCGCGGAAAAGATGGTTTTTGCATGTTTTTTTTAGCTGTTTCCAAAAATCTTGAGAACTGTTCATTTGAATTATACAAATTTTAAATTTTTGCATAAATATAAGCTTTCTCTTCTAGCCAATATATAAACTGTAATTCATTAAGTTACAGGCCTTAAGATATGAAAACTTTTTTGATGTTTTTTCAAGGCCTTTTGCAATTAACCATTTTAGTCGCTCCATTAGAGAAAACTTTGTTCCAAACGTATTAAGTGTAAAACTGTTAGCATTGGACAAAAAATCCAGAAATGTTACAAAATATTTAGTGAAAACATCTGAATTTAATTTTTATAAAAAATTCTAAAATAAAATTGTAAGATAAAATTGCTTTTGCTGTAGTTCCTTAAATGTACTTGAGATGACTTTGAAACTTTGTCAGATAGTCCAAATGATCAAAAATAATTGGTTTGCGGCAAAAACCGAAATTCAAAAATTATGTTGGCTACGATGCTCTTGCGGTTAAGGAGCGATATGTATGTATATTTCAATAACATTTTAATTTCTTAATTCAGTCTCTTATTAATGTCATGAATTTATGATTCGCTACCTAGAACTGCATAAATAAATAACATGTTTGCATCACGTCATAGTTAATAGTAAAACCCACCTTTCACTTTTATCCTCTTAAAAACAATCTTTATTTTTTGCTATTTGTGCAATAGCTACTTATAGAAAATTTACTCATATGAAAATTTTTTTATTATAGCATCTTTATTCATAATGATAATGATTCATATTTAACTTAAAAAATATTCACATCATCTAAAACAATAAATTTTTAATTTCATTATAAAATTGTTCTTTTAATTTTTTGCTAGCAAAAAATATAATAATTTTCAGACACATATATTTTACCGCAATCTATCGTAAGCACATCAGCGATAAATGTGAATACAAATCACCACTCAAACACATAAAAATACAAACTTAAATAAGCTGTATTTGATCATTCATCATTCAAAATTTTAATATCCTACAATATTTTTATTAGTTGTTTTAAAAATATAATTTATATACATTAACAAGATAAAAAAAATGTATGTTTATACACGGAAAAAAATTACCAATGTAAAATCAACATGTCGTAAATTTGATTTGAAATCATATTCAATCTCTGCAAAAGTAGAGACTTAATTTAAAATTACATGTAAGTTGTAAACGAAATGTTAAACAAATATAAACTTTTCCTTATGTTAAATCGCGTTGATGATTTAACATTTTTCACTGTTATAACAAAATTGTTCAATATTGAATCCACAAATTCCTGTTTTATAGTAAAATGAGTTTTTATCACGTTATATTAAAGCTGGATTTACTTTAGTGAATCTATGAGAAATCAACGTTACATTTCATCTAAAATCAACATGACTATAACTTCAATTTCAAATAAATTTTATCTTACATCATCAATTAAATCACGTTAAATTTAAATAATATTCATGTTACTTATGATGCACAGAAAAAACTAAATTCCATTTTTATTAAAGAAATTCAATGAATTAGTAAATATTTTGTCTAGAAACGGACCTAAAACCAAATTTCTAAATACAGACAAAAATATCTCAACAATTTCCTTAAAAATTAGTACTTTTTTCAGTAAACAAATTGTCCAAATCTATAAAATAATTTATCTCAAATATTTAAATTGTTATATTACTGAATTTTTTGTAATATAACAAACAATATGTTTGTCTGAATTTATAAAACAATTTGTCTCAAAAATAGTTGCAAATTCTAAACAAAATACTTTACTGAATCAAACAAATATAAACTTTTCTTTATGTTAAATCGCGTTGATGATTTAACATTTTTCATTGTTATAACAAAATTGTTCAATATTGAATCCACAAATTCCTGTTTTATAGTAAAATAAGTTTTTATCACGTTATATTAAAGCTGGATTTACTTTAGTGAATCTATGAAAAATCAACGTCACATTTCATCTAAAATCAACATGACTATAGCTTCAATTTCAAATAAGTTTTATCTTACATCATCAATTAAATCACGTTGAATTTAAATAATATTCATTTTACTTATGATGCACAGAAAAAACTAAATTCCATTTTCATTAAAGAAATTCAATGAAGTAGTAAATATTTTGTCTAGAAACGGATATAAAAACAAATTTCTAAATACAGACAAAAATATCTCAACAATTTCCTTAAAAATTAGTACTTTTTTCAGTAAACAAATTGTCCAAATCTATAAAATAATTTATCTCAAATATTTAAATTGTTATATTACTGAATTTTTTGTAATATAACAAACAATATGTTTGTCTGAATTTATAAAACAATTTGTCTCAAAAATAGTTGCAAATTCTAAACAAAATACTTTACTGAATCAAACAAAAATATTTACTGGATTTGCTGTTATATATCAAATTAACTTTTTTTCTGAGTAAGTAAAATTGTTTTTAAATATTTTCCGTTTTAAATAATAACAAAATTATCCATTAAGCGTTTATGAAATTTCACTTTGCTTACTGTGTTCAACTCTGTATGTAACGAATTGATTTACTTAAAAATCTTCGGTAAACAAACTTGTTAAAATTTACGTTTGATACTAATTGTATGAATTCCCACATCGCATTCCTGTGGCTATCATTGATGTTGTTGTTGACATGGGAATTGCTTCTCAACGACACAGTAAACTGGTTGTTGTAGTTGTTTTTGCTATTTGCGTCCTAAATAAAAATCAAACAAAAATTCACTGATTCAGTAAAGAACATTTACTGAAAATAAAATATTATTTTAGACAAACTCTTGTTTGAAAATATTTTCATTATAATTTTTCCTGTGTAGTACTCAATAAAAAATACAGCTTACATATAAGTAGCGTTGTAATGGAGAGAAGCAATATGTCTGCTTACAAACCTATTTGCAACAGGTGTGATTTTTACATGGGGAATTCCCACTTGGAAGCACTATAACTTTACAAATAAATATTTTGTTAGTGATTCGAAAATCTTTGCTTCCCTGTAATCTAGAGTGGTAAGCACGAAAATCAACAAACGGCTTGCACAAGCAGTTTCGTTTGTCACATGCTTCGAAAAACCTAACAATATTATAATAGCGTATTTATATTACTGTATATCTAAAGTATATTTGAGGCTGTTGTGGCTGCAGTGGTTAGAGCGTTGACTGCCGAGCAAGTAATGATAGATGAGCCCGAATTCAAATCTTGGCTAGGGCAGCCAACTACAACACACATTTTTTGATGCCTATACTAGTAAAATAACTGATAAAATGGCTACATTAAATTCATGTTGTTTAAACTTTAAATAACTTTGATTCAACATGATTCTTCATGTCACTTCAACACCAAATTCGCGTTGTTTCGATTTGAAAAAAACCTTTGAATAAACGTTACGTTGTTTAAACTTAAAATAACTTTTATTTAATTTGATTCCTCGTATTATTTCAGTATCAACTTTATTTGACTCTAACTGTACTTGAACATATAATCAACTTGAAATATAATTATTTAAATCATGTTGCATTAACATGAAATACCCATGAATCAAAATGAATACCGCAAAATGTAACATTAACCTTTTTTTCGACGATTTGAGCATAAAACTTTTCTGTGTATTGCAGCCCGCATAAAATGCGCTATGTGCTTTTTATTATTAAATACATTGTTCGAAAAATCTGAAAAGCGAAAAGCTTTGATATCATGAAAAAAATAGACGGGATATAAAAATATTATTCAAAAATTGTGCTAATGTTTTATTAAGGTTTATAGAAATATCACCACAGACCGATCAATTTATGAAATTTGATGTATGAATTTCCTGAGCTGCCATCAGAATTGTGCCAGAAATGTTATAACAAATGTTATCAATAAAGCGAAAATTATCATCAATCTGATGACAAATGTCCATCCAGATGTCTGAAATTTAATATTTCGGCTTTTTAGTTTAATATAAATGTAAATTCAGAGTGTTGGAATATTCAAATCAGATTAGCAGAACGGATCAGTACTACTGATTTCGACAGGCCGCTACACTGTCTTGTTCACTTTTACCACTTATTAAGGTGGATGCGTTTTACAAGGAAACATCAGCTATTTAAGTAATTTTTGTCGCGAAATAGAATACAAGACTTTTTCACGTAAACTCTTGCATATTCATTTTTATTGTGACTCATCTTAGTTAGCCAAAATTTCTCCTTTTGATTTAATAATCCAACACTCGCAAGCTCCTATTATTTTTTGTTTTCGCTTTTGATGGGCATTTTTATCAATACCTGCAATCAAAGCTGTTTGTTGTGTTTGTTTTATGCATGCTTAAACTTTTTTCAGTTATTTTGTCTGTATTTAGGTCCAGACAGCGGACCGAGAAGTAAACATGCATATAACTTTTTTGCACGACCTGTTGCAGATGTTTGTCACATTTGAAGTTTAATTTATGTTATGACTGTGACGACATCAGTTTGATATTATATTACACTGTAGAATAAAATCAAAATTAGATATTTAAGATAGAAAAATTCCAATGACTGGTGCTCTTAGAGGGGACCCAAGAAAAGTATATGTGCATCGACGTTGTGAAAGTTTACACCTGAGACAAATTTTGTCCCCCCTATTAGAATCAGTCGTTAGAACTTTTTAATATTTTTTTCGGAAATTGTCTATGGATTAATGGAAAAATCTAATGAAATTGTATCATGGTTTCATGAATCAAAATTATTTCAGTGTACATATGCAGAGTATATCTGTCTGTTCCCTTATAGTTTTTTTTTTGTTTGAAAGCTGAGTTCATCGAGAATGTTCTTAGCTATGTTTGAAGAAAATCGGTCCAGCTATTTAGAAGTTTGAATGTTTTATTTTTATTTATAAAGCCACTTAACATTACCCAGTAAAAAATTGCATGTTTTTTGAAGCACTAAAGAAATAAGCGCTCACAACAATGCAGGTTTTGAAGCGAGAAAAGTATTTGCTTTTTACTTATACAAAAGCTTCGTACACAAGCTATACAAAAAAGCTGATTTTATAGTGCTGATTCAAAGCAGGTTTTTAAGCGAGAATGAAGAGTAAGTTTATTTGAGTTTCTTGGTGCCGTTTTGCAACAGTGTATGGTACGTTGATTGGTACGTTGGACTTCAAACCTGAAGGTTCTTAGTTCGATACTAGTTGAAATTAAAATAACAAACATTCAGTAAAAATATGAAATTAATAAAAATAAATAAAGAAAAGAAATAAGAAAAATTCAAAATGCCGTTAACGACGCCAATCCACATCGAACCATTTTTTTCAGTTCTAGTGCTGAAAATGTTGATGATTTTCAGCGCTTCGAAAGCGCTTTTGCGAGCAAAAATGTAGTACTCCAATCCGGGAACTCGCCATACAAAAATCAGCAGCGATATCAGCAGGTTTGTCAGCTCTACTTTTATTCCATAATAGTAGAAACCTGCTTTATTGGAAGCAACTTTTTTACTGGGTAGCAGAATGGAACTAACAATAAAAACGTTCAGTTCAAGAGAGTGATTAATATGAAAGATTTTCTAGTGATATTCCTTTAGTTACACACTAAACTTCTGCTAGACCACAGCTGTTCTATATATAATAAAGTAAATATAATATTTCGGTAAGAAACTTTTTTTCATAACGCAATAGTTTTGTTCTGCTTCATAAAACATTTTTTAATAACTTTCCAAAAATCTGTGACATTTATTATTTGCCATACCGGACCGTTTGTTTAAGAGAAATTGTATCAGTACGTATTTGTGTCAGTCGGCGGTTAACACGAGTTTTTTGTTTGTTCTATTTTAAACTCATTATTTACATCCGATTGAAACTTAAGCATGTGAATAATATTTCAAACATGTTTTTTATGCAAACAAGCTCTCAAACATACAGACATGGTTAATATATAAAAACATTTTCATATGTATCATCATTGTAGCAACATAAATGAAACTGAAACTTACCACATTGTAGACCCAAATATACACATCCTCACACACATACACGCACACACACACACACACACACACACAATGAAACAAAAGTTCATAGGGGGTATCACTTTTCAATAAAAAATTTCTGCGGTTTTATTTAATAAGATAAAAAAAAATTAAAAAGGACATGCATACGTTTCGGACATGTTGTCATTAGTTTTTTTCTTCTTTGTGGTGCCTTTTGTGAAGAATTTTAATTTTTTTTGAGATTGAGGAGAGCCATTTGTGTAATAAAAGGTTAAAAAATCATATTTATAGAGAATTTAAATTATAAAAATTTTAATTAAATTTTTAACAACAAGTTTGCTTAATATCCTTCTGGGCACAAATTGTTATTAGCAACGATTTTGTAAAAATTAAGGAAAAGATTATATATAATGGAATCTTAAGGACTTATAATTATAAAAAGGTTCATTGGAACTTATTAAAGTTATTCTTGGCCGGATAATGAAAGTGTACAAGAAAGCAAAGCGTGGTGCGATAAAAAAAAAGAGACTCATCCTAAACTTTTACTCTATCCACAAAATCAAAGAGACAAAACATGATTTTTGTCAAAATTTTCATCTAGAAAAAATAAAGAACTGTTCCGATGAATTGTTTTAGGGTTATTCATAAGAATATGAACAGTAATATAGTTGAAAAATTACACTGGTCGGCAAAAAGAATTTTTTTCCGGTCCGTTATATAAAAATATTATTTCATCACGTATAGATTAGTTTTAATTAGCAGAACTAATCTTACTCCCGAAATATGGCGCTTACGTTATCGTAACTACAAAACTTTTCGTCCGATTTGGTTCAAACACTTTTAATATAATTTCTTGATTTCATTGACGCTTTCGTTTATTTACTTACATATTTACAATTATAGCCCAATTTTGCACGTTTTCCGACTAATTTCTGTTTGACTTCTTTGTTTTGTATTCGCTAAATAGTTTAAAACATATTTAGGTCGTTCTCTTTGAAAATGAAAAATTATTGCGTCCAATAAAATAATTATTTGAATTGCCACATTGGAATAATTATAAGTTGAGCAAAAAATACAGGCCAACTAATTGCTTAAACTATTATGGTTTTTGATTTTGCAGTAGCTTATTTGCAATTTCTTGTAGCCAAGACGGGAACCTCGAAACTCAAACGAAAAAATAATAACGATTTACTGAAATGCATTAGTGAGTGATTTCCGTCTATAGACGTTACATTTTATCGATATACTGAATTGGGCTATTAGTATCGAAAAAATGCTATATCTAGTTTTGCAAATTTATTTCTGCTCATACTGTGGTCGACAAAAGTATGCACACGATCTTCATTCTTAAATCGATAATGAAAACATGCACTATTTCAGTACGATATAGGAAGGCCCCATTCGCCTTCATGATAGACGACAGTTATGCATGACAGCAATGAAATAACTTATTATATGAAGTTATAATGGTAGTAGCTTTGGATTCTTTAAATGTATTTATAGCAAAGAGAAGCAGTCACAAGAAAAAACAAGTGACTGGTGCCCAAGTAGTAGCAACTGGTTCTACTTCTGGATCTTTATATGAGACCCATCATTTTTACAGGGCGTTGTCATTGGTGGGCTCAATTTTGTGTGTGTTTATTTGTATTTACTGCATCTTCAATAAATTTAACTAACAATCAGTAATCAAATATTAACTGTAGATTTTGAAATTGTAAGTCCAGCCAATGCCAGACAAAAATATTTGTTTCTGCGTTTGCTTATTAGGTTGTCTTTTACGTCGTCTCTCTTTTTTGAAAAAATTATATGTTATTGATAAAGTGTTTTAGTGATCCAAATATTGCGATTATTAATTAAAAAACTGATAGTTTTAGTACAATTTTTATCAATATATGGGAATTCTTTATCACAGGAAATTTGAAAAAAAATCAATTGAATGCCGGGATTTTTGTTATCAAAAACGAAACTTATTTTATTCTGTGGGGCAAATCAGAGGCATATATAAGATATAATATAGGATCGAGGATGATGCCTTGAGCAACTCCGGTTTCAATCGGCAGAAGAAGTTTGCGTTCAATTAAGTAGCTTTCTAAAAGCTTAAGGATACTTGCGGGTATATTTTGCTGTAGTTTATGTGTTAAGCCTTTCACCTCAATGGGAAACATTTTTCACAAATTCAAATGGATGATAATATTATCTTATTTACTCTTAAAGGCCGTGTCAGATACAACTTTGTCGCTTTGCGTGACGTTTCTAACTTTGATGGAAAAGTTTAAAGCAAAAGGTGTATGACACAATGAAAACTTTGACAACACTCGCGCATTGCTCGTTTACCAAAAAAGTAGTTGATAATTTTGCTATTTATTTTTTTTGTTATAAAAATAAAAGTCAATTATGTTGTTTTACGATTTATTATAAATAGTATGTAATAAACATACATATTTACCTCTTATTAAACCAGATTCAAACGCACGATATGTTTCGTTTGGCAATATAGTAAAAGAAAATTTTTTCAGCTGATTATCAAAGCAAGCAAAAAGATGAGAGTTGTCGAACTTTTCGCTTCACGCTGCGTTAAAAGTGCTTTATGTAGCATGTTTCGTATAAGTATGTACATTTCATCTTAGATGTCAAAGCGAATCTGTAACGCAACGCGAAGCAAAAGTTTTATCTGACATGGCCTTAATAATTAATCTGACATCTAAATGGTATGAAGCAAAGTAAATTTATGGTAGATGAAAGCTAAGAGTTCACAACATTGAAAATATATCGAGCCATAACTGCAAAAACAGCTTAATTGACATAATTTTCAAAATTCGTTTTTTGACGAAAACTAATAGCTACGATCGTAAACAATCGATTTATCGATATTAGATACTAATATATAAGAGCGTTTTCTTACTGCCGTGAAAGGGTTAAACCTTCGTACCATATTTTATCAAATGCCTGAGAAACATCGATGAAGAGCGTTGAACAATATTGCTTTTCTAACCACGTTCCTATGGCTGAGTGGTAGCGATGCTAGGCTGTCACTCCAGAGATCGTGGGTTCGATTTCCACCATAGATCATGATCTTTGCCTGGCTTAGGTATCATAGTAATCAATGAAACATTTCATTCTGCGGTATAGTATTCGAGGCGCAAAATACCATTAAAAATAAATAGAATTATCATTTTATTATATCACGAATATTGAACGTCAAGAGGACATCTGGTACAGCGAGTACTGGGTGCAGCCCAAAACTCTATCATCAGATGTATTTAGAGTAAATACTTTTGCAAGTGTTTAACGAACAGAGTATCGTTTTCAGCACTAGTTCATGCCCAGTCTCCATTGGAACTTTGCAATTGGTACAAAATTTCCCACTTGGAAGTTATTGATGTCGACTTTTATCGATCACTGTAAATCCAGTTTATAGTTTCAAATATACTGCAATGTTTTTGCGGTTTACAAACAATTATTAAGAACTAACATTTTATAGTTTTGGCATTTAAAAGTTTTTGTTTTGTTAAAAAAAGTCGAAAAAATACTTTGTACGTTCATGTACACATTTTCATTAAGTATAATTAGTAACCATTTAAAATATTTACACATAGAAAACATCAAAAACTAAAAATAATAGAATTTATTTGACTAACAAATATTTACTCATAACACATATGAGCAAACAGAAAAATAGAAACTTTAGTTACAGTAAATAAAGTTCAAAATATAAACAAATTATTTTCAGTAGATGCAAAAATTGTGAAACAAAATAAGAGAAAAAATAAAAATATCTCCGCTTAACAGTTGATATTTTTAACAACTGACAGCTACCTAAAAATGGGAACAAAAACAAGTAGATGAAGACTGATGAGAGGGAGTTGTGAGCTTCGAATTAGTAACTGTTACGTTCTGTATCAATGGTGGCAAAATTAATCAGTTGTCCAAGTAATCCTTTCTTAATAAAGATAGTTTAATTTAATAATTTGATTTGACAAATTCAAGCCTGCTTTAATAGCTTTCAATAAAAAAGTAGTTATCTTGATTTGTTCCTTCTGTAAGATTGACGTCACTTAAGCCCAGATCCCACTATCGGCGCAACGCACCGATTTTCGTCGGCCCACTGCAATAGATCCATAGATAATAAAGCCAAATAGCTTTATTTCTTAACTAATTCAGAAGCAATGGCGTAATTGCACTACACTGCAGTGGTAATAAAGCCATACGGCCTTATTTTGCAATTAATTGAGAAATAAGGCGATTTTGCTTTCTTACCTGTGGCATCATTGCAGTGAGCCAACGAAAATCGGTGCATTGCGACGACAGTGGGATCCTAGCTTTAGGCTAAAGATTTTTAATCTTTATTTTTAGCCGTGCAAGAGTACAACATATCTAATTAGTTACTTAGTTAGTTAATATTCACGAATTGAGCCGCTGTGCGGCCTCCTTTATACAACCTTATCTTAGTTGGCTTATTTACGTTGAAAATAAGATATAAATAAACCAGTATTTTTTTCCATGCTCCTAGCAAGTTTACAACATCTCGTCTTGTATTTATTTAGCTCCATTCTCAAACTTTGACAAATATTTTGAGTTTTTTGTTTTGGTATTGTTTTAAGACTTTTTATTGTTTTATTTTTAATAATATTTTTGTTTTATTGTTATTATTTTTAATATACGAATGCTTACAGCTGGGGGCTAATAAATAAATTGTGATTTGTGGCAGTTTTGCGTTTTACGAAGAGAAACTTAACTCACCACAAAAAATAGAAACTTTGTCAAACAAAGCAACTTAGTTGAAGTAAAAGTTTTTTAAAGGTTTTACAATTCTTTAGAGAAGAGCGACTGACTATTCAGCTGAAAATTGCTATATTGAAAGTTAAGCTAAAAATAAATGTCTTTTATCACAGCAAGTAGACAATTTTTGAAAGCCTTAATACCTATCCGCTGTCTTTTTTATATGTATTTATATTCTTAATAGAAAATGTTATAGTTTGGAATTTATTTTTATTTCTTGTATTGACGATTTATGTGAAAGCTTGTATTGCACGCACAGAAAATATATGGTTGAGTCATATTTCCCGAAATAGCTTATAGTTGTATCAAATAAGCTATTATTGTTTTAAACAATTGTGAGCCTTAATTAGTTTACGGCAAAAAACGCATGCTTAAATTTAATTTTGAGCATTTCAACAACAACATTTTAGAATGCAGATAAGTTCTAAGAGTTTTGGCAAAAACTGAAGAATGCTTGTTCATAGTTATGGAAATACGCTCGGATTTTCTGAAAAAAGTCAAAATTTAGAGAAAATAAAGTTTCGTACCCTAAAATATAATTTAACATAATTTTATTTTCTTAAATTCACATTTTTTTTACTTTTATATGAATCTGTTTTCTACACCTGAAAAATTTATGCGAATATCTTTTACTGATCTGGAGATATACCTCGAGAAAGAAGTTAATTTTGCATGCAAAATCACTTTTTTCGATAGTAATATTGCCAACGCTTAGTATCACCGATGTATAGGATCGCCGATGTATCGGTATCGGATGTATCCCTGTTGAAAAGCTTTTATTTACCTATCTATGTACTCGTATATCTATATATATTTTATGTACATAAAATCGTTTGTGTGTTTGTTAGTAATGCATGATCTTTGAGCTGAAATTTTCAACACAGGTTCACGCCAATCCACGTTAGGTTGTTATTGTTTTGTTTCTGACTCCTTAGGTGGCCATTGGGTGGAGTTATTTAAAAAAAATATATATATATATCTGAAGTTAAAAAGGGATACATTTGGAGCTAAGACAAAGTTTGCAGGCCTCAGCTAGCTATTTTGTACCTTTATTACAAAAATGCATATGTACATGTTTAGAATATCCTACACAGAAAAAATTATTGCCTAATTTTTTTCAATTAACTGTTTGCGCAGTAAAAAATTAGTTTTTAAATAACTATTTAGTTATATCAATGTTTTCTTTTGTTGATTTTGCTGTAATTTGAAAAAAGTAGTGGAGTGATTCCACGTAAAATGGCCCTATGCAAGGAAAAAATAGTTTTTTCATTTTTAATAAAAATATGTCAATTGATGTTTTTTTAGAGAATGACAATTAGAGCAAAATGAAAAAATACACTATTTAATATGTTTTAATCAATTTGAGGCACTTTTGTATGATCATGCAAGAAACATTTTGCTCTCCCTTTTTGTATGTTTAATATTTATTTCAGATTTTCTTTTATTCCCTTTCTCATTATTAAAAAAAGCGGTTATCTGGGAAAAGAATATACTTTTTTTGCTTTTTATTGAATTTAAAATAATACTCAGCTAGAGTATTCTGCTGTCATAATAGAACGGGTAGCAATAGTTTTTAATATGTTACTATTTTCTTATGATTTATTTTTATATTATTTATATTAATGAAATCAATAAAAAGTTTTGGTTCTTCGAATTTTTTAAATTTTCCTAATAGGCCACACCCGTCGGTCGCACCCGTCGGTCTCACCCGTCGGTCACACCCGTCACATGTTAAAAATAGTTTTTTGTTAAGAAAAGTAAATACGTAATACAGCTAAAAACACTTTGAACAGACAGTTATACCAAAATTATTGTCTAAGTTATAGTAAAAATTTTACAGAATTTATGCTGAAAGTCATAATTCTTTAAAACTAAGATTTGTAGGATCACACCCGTCGCAGCTTTTTGACGACCATTCTGAGCAGGAATCCTGTTCTTTCAGTGTCTACCCGTTATTCAACGACTTTAAGCTTAATGTCCTTGCAAAGTTTTTTTAAGTAAAAAATTTTATATTCTTGATTTATAACAAAAAATGTGTGTAAAATGGTCACACCTGGCTAAATGGAATTACTCAGTGCCAACACATTTGAAAACCAAATAGCAAAAATTATTATATATTAAATGCACGTAAAATTTAGTAGATTTTGTTTTATGTCTGGAAAACCTTAAGGTACCTTAAGTACGCAGCACTTGTGTTGCGAAAAATTATTTCAATTAAAATACTTGAGAATTTTTTATTATTTATAAATTTTTTATTGGTAAAATGGAGCATTTTTTAATTAAATCAAGTATTTTTTTTTGTTAAGAGAAGTAACACAATCAGGCAATTAATGCCTACCAGTTAATTATATAATCTGTTACCTTCTTTGCGAAAGGAATAGTGTAGAGAGAACAGGTGGTGAAGTGGGAGAGAGATAGAAAGCTTAATTCATTTACAACCCTGCTATTGCGAGTTTTTTGTAGAACAGTGTTGCAAGCCCCTCTGGTGTCAAGTAGATGCAGTGAGTTGTTTAAGCTGTGTAGCCATTTTATTAGTTCTTTTACTTCGCCAACGGCTCTACAATACCGACGAAGGAGGGTGCTGTAAAGTGCATTAAGATATGTTAGCATTAATCGCTGTCGGTGCTGCCAAAGTGATTAGCGCTATGCCTTCATCACTTTAACAGTCCAACAACAACAAACACAATAACACACAAATGCACATGAAAAAAATGCAGGATGTTGTTGGCTTGCCTGAAACTAATCTTGAACTCAAGACCTCAGGCAACAGCCCCTTTTAATTGGAGTGATTGTAAAGCGAGAAAAAATAGATCTTTCTGCTTTTATTTTCTTGCTAACAAACACAACTGCATACATAGGTAAATACTTGGCAACAAGCTTTCGATCAAGGCACAAGCATAACAACTGGGCTCGCCAGTACGACACACAGTGGTATTTCCGTGGTAAAAAAGCCATATTTCGTCTATCACTTTTCAAAAATTTAATGATGCAGTTCGATAGAGAACTGTTTCACTAAGAAAAGTCCATAATTGCTTTTTGTAAAAAGCCTCATTCAGTGCTAGAAAAAAATCTAGTGAAGTTACTAAAATATTTTACCATGAAAACTGATGAACATTTTCATGGAACTCAGTGGCTTATGGGTGTAAGATATTTTCACTGCTAACATTTTAATGCCGTTTTTATTGAAATAATGCACCTTCTTTTTAAATAAATTATTTAGATTGCATATGTAGTTTAGTAGATATGAGCGAATTTAAATGGCTTTATAAAATTCTGCGTTTGCAGTTTTTCTTAAAAAAAAAAGCTAGTTCCGTCTACCTTCGTCTTCTCACTAGATCCAAATGAAAGGTGAGATTGTAATCTTTGAATTAACGAAAAAAAATCCTGCGCATTTCTGCGATCGCTGATCAAACTCATAAATTTTCTGAAAAAGGTCACGAATATTCCAGTGCAAGTTTGTAATAAAATTTGTTGCATATGTTTAGGCTCAAACTTTACAAATACTGCGTCAGCAGCCGGATGTTACTTTTGTAATGCAAAACCTTCCTAAATGAACAATTTGGACACAATTTCATATAAAAGCATTTATAATGAGGCTTATAAATTGGGGCTTTCGTCATTACATGCTCTAATTAATAATGGAATAAATTTAATGGAATCTATTAGCTTATAATATGGCTTTCGAAAAGTGGTTTGCGATCGATGAAAAAATAAGATTTTAAAACAAGAAACCAAGCATCGAAGTCAGGTGACATTTAGAGAAAGAATGAGCTTGCAAGTTGATTCTGTACAACAAGGGTCTGGGTCTTCGAACGATGGCAATACCTCAAGACGTTTCCTTTCCAACCCTGCACTTATTGCCGATGTAACAGATGTTAATGAAGAACTTATAGATCGCTTTCGAATTATTCTTCAGATAAGAACATGTGGCCACAAAATGTATAGTGTGAAGTTTAAAAAAATTGCGCGGGATACGGCTGAACTATTTGTTCAAAAATATAACTGGTACTTCATGCTTATTACTGTCAATAAAATACTAATACTTGGAAATGACATAATTGATGCAGCAGTACTCCCTATTCGTATGCTCTCCGAGGAAGCAGAAAAAAGCATGTAATAAAGATTACAGGAAATACAGATTATTGTATTCTACCAGACGCAATAGACTTTCAACAAATTCTGATGTTTTGCAGCGTTTGCTTGCATCATCTGATCCGTATATAAGTAACATCTTTTAGAACTAGCTAATGTAGTTAAAAAAATGATAGCTGATGAATAAAATGTTTGATTATTGTGATGAAACTTTGTATGCATATTTTTTTGTTTGGATAGGAAATATTTTATGCGAAAAATTTATTTGGATTGTATTGGAGGTGGACGATGGGCATGGCAGATGTTGATGAAACTTGGCATGCATCTTTTGTTTATTTTAGAAAGTGTACGCACCAAATTTAAAGACTTTGGTATGGAGAGGAAAAATTTTATGCGAAAAAACTGATTTGGATTGTATGGGAGGTGGGCGATGGGCGTGGCTGAAATTAATGAAACTTGGTATGCATCTTTTGTTTACTCTAGAAACTGTATGTGTAAAAATTGAAGGCTTTTGCTTCGATATTAAAAATTTTATGAGAAAAAATCGATTTGGTAGGCTATGGGCGTGGCTGATTTTGATTAAATAATTTTTTCTTAATTTAGTGAATTTAATGCTCGGTGCAAACTTTCAATGATCTAGGACAACTCCTTATATTTTTTGCACAAAAATGTATGAAGCCATATCTCTGCGATATCCAGAAATAACACAAGCATTTTGTTTTTGAAATATCATTGTACGATGTCAAAGCAAAGCGTCGGTATTGTAGCACAACCATCGGCGAAGTAAAACAACTAATAAAATGTCTACACAGCTTAAACAAATCAGAGGGGCTTGCAACACTGCTCTACAAAAAAAAACGCGCAATAGCAGAGTTGTAAATTAATTAAGCTTTCTATCTCTCTCCCACTTCACCACCTGTTCTCTCCACACTATCCCTTTCCCAAAAAAGGTAACACATTAATTAATTAACTGGTAGGCATTAATTGCCTGATTGTGTTACTTCTCTTTAAAAAAAAATAAATAATTAAAAAATAAATAAATAAACATGAAAAATATAAAAAAAAGAAAGTTAACTTCATTTGTTACGGATGGGCCTTGCATTCAATTATATAAATTTATGTATATGTAAAGCTGACTGCAAACCACCGACTTGAATCATGACTGCAAACCACAGACTTTGGTCTAGTGGACTAAGCAGTAAAGAGCTCTGATGAGATTAGCGGGAGCTATCGAAACGTCCCTTCAAGCCTCCGCGCAGTTACAAAATTTTTTTTGTCTATATGCTTCACATTTATCTCTAAATAATAATATAATTTAATTGAAAAATTAAACTAAAACCGAACCCAAGACAAAAACAATTAAATTTCTTTGGATATAAATTTATTGTTTAATATCCTATTATGTATATTAATTGACAATTAAAAAAAAAAGTTCAATTAATTTCGTTTACTTAGACTTAGTAATTTTTTCAATAGGTTGTAATCTAAACATTTTTTTACTCAATTCTTCAGATTTTTTAATTAAAGCGCATTTAAATTTTTTTCTGTGTACACTTGAGCCAAAGTGTGAAAATTTATGGAAAAATATTACTCGTATAAATATTTAGTTAAGTAAGAGGTTTCTAAAAATTTATATTTATAGTAATATTTTCAACATGAAGCCACTAAATATTTTCAAGAGAATATAACTGCAGTTTTTTTTCTGTTGTTTTCACAAAATTCTTCTATACTTGGATATTGATATGCAAATGTTGTGGTATAACGATAGGCGTAATGAACGTTACCAGGCAATAACAATGATAATGGCACGAACATTAACAGGCGCAAAACGGCATGTTAAATAGAATGTCTGCAAATGATGGAATGGATTTGTTATTTTTGTCTCTTTTTTTATACATTGAATGAGGCAGTAAATATTATTACCACCAAACGAATTGTGCTTGTTGTATAGGAAGTGAAAAAAGCTTATGTTATCAATAAAATAGCTACATTAAACTATATTAAACATTTATCAACACATCTTTTGTGTTTAAACAAAGATGTATACATGCATGAATACATGATACACACACAACAAGATTTCATCCGTGTGAGCTTTCTATTGAATTATAAGTACAACCCTGCAGATAACGCGACTAGTCCATACTCACATGTAGATTGTAGTATATAGAGGACTAGTGCAAAGGTAACCCAAATATATGAAGAAAACATGGTCGATTTGACATTACGATGTCATAGCGCTTTGCATTACATCCGCGTAGTCTCAAAACTAGTGTATGTCGATACTTCATTGAGCACTTAAGTGTTTGTATTCCAACAACTGCATATCGTCACAGAAAATGCAAAAAGCCCTATCTAACATTTAAAAAGTTTAACAACAGGAGAGCATAAAATTGGTTTTAATTAAAAAATATATTGACAATTAGTGCAACATTTTACAAGAAATATATAAATGTGTGGGCCTTATTTTACTTGTATTGAACGATTTTGCACTAATTGTCAATATATTTTTCATATAAACAAGTTTTATGCATCTCCTGTAAAACTTTTTTTAAATTTTAGATATGGCTTTTTGCATTTCCTGTGACGATATACTACTTGCAATAGTTAAAACGCGAAGACTTTTCGCTTAACTACAAACTTCTGTTTGCAAATGATATGGTCTATGGCTGCATTACATCGGAGTTGTCTTAAAACTAGTCCATGTCACTATTCTATAGACCACTATATGTAGTCGTTAATAGCCGAACACTTCTCGGCTAACTACAAGCTCTTGTTTGCAACATGATCCATGACTGCATTACATAGGAGCATGCTGTAACTAGTCCATTTTAGTTAAAATGGAACACGTAGCCCCATATTGTCTGCAGGGAATGGCAAAAAAGACAAATGTACATACTCGTACATATGTACATACATATTTGTAAGTATGAATTTATGTATACAAATAAATTTCGTTTTCATTCAAATACTCTTGCATACTCACACACATATCTGTGGTCGCAACCCTTAATCGCCTAAGTCGAGGTAGGACAAAATAAAATTTTTGGCGTTATGGACTCCATTCGTGTATAAATCAAATGGTTACCAGTTTTTTAAGTATGTAACTTTTTTAAAACGACAATTATTTATAAATAAGTTAATGAAACGCAAACTGACGGCTGAAAAAAACTTTTTAAACGATTAAGGCTTGTGACCACAGATATATCGTTAGCTGAAATGAAAAACCACCTAACTAAAAAAAATCGCTTTTTTTATTAGTTAGTTAGTTTTAATTCGTATTATATTGAAACACACTTCCTTACAAAATTTTCAAAACTTTATCATAAGAACTCAGCCAAACTAAAAACGAAAATAAAAAGACTTTACTTCAGCCACTTTTTTCTTTAGTTATTTTCTCTCGTATAAAGTTTAAACAAGTGTAGTTATGTTTATTTTGTTTTTCACTCAACGATATAATAAATAGTTTCTAATCTCTAGGCTAACAAATAGGATACATATATACCATTATCCACACAATTATTAAAGTATTTGTGATTTAATCAGTTTTCTAGCACATAAATGACAACTCACTTGTACATTATCACACAGCCAGTACAAATCAGAATACAAAGAAAACAAATTATATATCGAATGCGTTTTTTAGCGTGGATACACTGAAATTCGAAGGACCATAAATTCTAATGTAAACTTAAACTTCCCTTATTATCTCTGTTTCTCGGAAAAAAATCAGGGTTTTGTGTCATATATTGTGCTTTTAACTTGAACTTAGATATATAACTTTCTATCAAAAAATATTTATTGATTACTTTTGCTTTAATTTCAGTTCATTTGCAAAGCATTTAATTCATTATGAATGTATGTACAATGTACATATGTAGTTGAAGTAAATATTTAAAGTAAATTCATTTGATATGACTTTCTTTGCACAAATATTTGTGTGAGTTTATAAGTTAAATCCTATTTAAAACTTTTAAAGTTCATTTTTAAGCAGCTTTAAGCAACCACATTTAAATTGCAGTAAGCTTTTATTATTTTCTCTTTGCAAAATATAAAATGGCAGAAAGTATTCTTGCATTATAGCACATGATGATGATAATGTTATTTATCTTAATACGTGTGTTGTAAGTAATTCTGGTTCATCTGATAATGCTTGAAAAATACAGCTTCTTTGAAAAAATAGACTTTCGAAACAATGAACATGAATTTGCACTTTTCTTTTGCTAAAGGCAGAAAAAAAACTAAGAAAATTGTAAGAGCAAATAGATGTGTTCATAAAATTTCCCAGCAGAAAAGCAGGAGCTTAAAGTAGAAGTGAGTCTTCTAAATATTAAATAAATTCAGTAAAGTGCGACTTTGGCTCGCTTTGGCTCTTTTTTCATTTTGGCAATTTTTCCGTTTTGATTTTTTGTTTAATTTTAGTTTTAGTATTTTGTAAAAATTTCATTTTTTTTGTTGTTTTGGCAATTTTTTTGGTTTTTTAGTTGTGGCGATTTTTTGGTTGCTTTTTGATGATATTTTTGGTATTGGCGATTTATTTAAGTTTTGGCGCTTTTTCCGGTTTTGAAGATTTTTTCGGCTTTTTGGTGATTTTTTTTAGTTTTAGGATTTTTTTTGTTTTGACACTTTTTTTCGTTTTGGCGATTTTTTCGGCGTTTGGTGATTTTTTTTTAGTTTTTAGGTTTTTTTCTCGCTTTTTTCTTTTTGATGATTTTTTTCCATTTTTTGCGATATTTTTTTTCGTTTTTGATGATATTTTTAGTTTTAGCGATTTTTTTAGGTTTAAGTGTTTTTTTTTCGTTAGGATGATTTTTTCGGTTTTTGGGAGCTTTTTGTGTTTTGGTGATTTTTTTAGTTTTAATGATTTTCCCCGACGCCTCGGGCTGCTTATAAGCAAATTTTGTAAGGCACAGAATCAAAGCTTCCGCTTAAAAACCAGCTTGCTAAAGTTATAATTTATATATTTATATTTATTATTTTTTCTATCGATGGTCATACGTTGACAACACGCAATTGATTTTTACAACTTTTCAGTTGAAGATATTACATTATAAATAGGCTGAAAGGCGCTACTAGCAACGTGATAAAATAAATGCATGCTATTTAATAGATACTATGAACTAGTTTCGGTTTTTCTTATTTTGAGGATAGGAAACTTTTTTAGCGATTTATATGAAGTTTTATGCGCTTTGTGAAAAATAATATAAAAAAATCAGGTACGTGTTGTCAACGTATGCCCATCGATATATTAATTATATATAATTAAGGAAAGACAGTTAGTGAAGTTACGAACCTTTACAAAAAAGTACATTCATAGGTACGACTTGCCGCGAGGTGGCGACAAAATCTGTTGACTTACTAAAGTAAGTAGGATTTCCGTTAAGGTGTTGTTGTTACCGTCGCTGGCAGTATAGGTAATAGGGCTCTCATGAGAAGACTGTGGTGCTCTCGAAACACCTAATGTCAGTTCAATCTTCCGTACATCCAAATTTTTCTTTGAATATGCAATATTTACATGCTTTAGAATTTCTTTCTTAAATAAAAAAAATAGTTTAATCGAAAGATTAAATTAAAAACGAACCTAAGCCAAACTAATTAAATTTCTGATTTGCCTTGAAAAATTTTATTTCTACTGCACTGTGGGTTGTTATATTTTTGAAGAATGTATTAGGTGGGTCGTATTTTGCTACGAATAATTATAATTGACAAAACGTTTAACATTGTTGGTCGAATTTATGTAAAAATGTTTGTAAAAATTATTTTAAAATAATTTTTTTTATTTTTCCAGTTAAAATTCAAAAAGTGGTCATAACTTTTAATTTAGTCTTGCGATTAATATATTTTTTATGGTTGTTGGAGAGTAAATGTAAAGTGCTTTCAAGCACTATACTCATTTTTGTAGTGTATTGGTTTCGCAAAAATCATTCGCAGAACAACTGCGAATTTTGTCAATGGACCCTGAATTGAATGAGGCGAGAACTATAATACGAATCCTACCTTCTATTTCTATTAGTTACATTGGTAACAACAAAAAAACAGACTCACACACACACAAAATGAACATTTAAATTGTGAATGGCCAACTTGCACTTACCCTGCAGCTAAATGTACAACTAGTTACGTTTTGGGACAGTTATATTACTAGTTGTAACGTTACTAGTCAACAAAGAACTGTCATCTTACTAGTTGTAATGAGGCTAGTAACGATAGTAGTCAAACAACAACGTTTTGGAACAGTCATACAACTAGTTGTAATGAAACTAGTAATTTAAATTATTTTTTATAAATCGACATATTTTCAGGTGTAAATACATAAAACGAAATTTTAGCTCCAAATATAATAAGTAGAAAGTGGTTCAGTGGATAGAGTACTTGCCTTGAAATATGAGGACTGTGTGTTCATACCCCGGTCGAGCCAAATGTTTTTTAATATTTAAAAAACTATACATAAAGAAACTAGTAAGCGCACTAGTCTATAATAATTAGTATTTGAACTAGCATATAACTATGTACAAATTAACTAGTTGGGCTCCTATGACAACCTAATATTAAAATCGATAGTTCGATATATGGAAAAAGGACAGTTAGGCAACTAGTCTGAATAAAAAAGCAACTAGTATATTTCTAACCACATACTAGTCATTTTGTCTGCAGGATACTGAGAAACCCATTGCATGTATATCTTATGCAGTCATAAAGATAATGAAGTGAAAGACAAACAAAATAACTTTTCTCTCTTATGCAAATTTGGTTGATTGAAGATTTATAAGTCTTTTTGCAACCATAATAATATTTTTCAATAAACTCTAAGACCAGCCAGTGCCACAATTCTCATTTGTTCAAATTTCTCATGATGAAAATAATAAATTTAAGCAAAAATGCGTATTTTATTAAAATCATTTCGTTTTTATTTCACAAATATTTTATTATGATTTTTCAGAGCATTTATAATTATGTGCAGGTATATAATTACTTTCGTAATTAAATATTGGAGAATGGTCTTAATATCAAAATTAGGAAAATGTTGAAGTTTAAGGATAATAATTGCAAAAACCTGCCTAAATTTTATACATCCTGGTGGCAAATTATGGCATTCGATATCGAACGAAATTTTCATTTAATTACTATTGGAATTTCGTTCGATTTCGATCGAATGCCGTAATTTGTCCCCTAAATTTTAGTAAACAAATTTTAAATAATGATCAGTGTTTATAAAAATGTTTTAAATATGTATTTTCAAAAGTTATGCTGTTAAGCTTCAAGTTTATTTATTTACTATTCTGCACATGCCTCCTTTGTGTAATGTAAATACGTAGATTTTAATTGCAAGTAGTTGCCATTTTCTGCTCTGATTCGGTTATTTTTTTCCTACTTTCTAATTAAAGACTCTAGATAGTTTTTTGCAACTACTTGTCATGTCTGCGGATAAATTGCAATGATTGTAAGTTTTTAAATTACAACAAAAACTCATTAAACTTGAAATCATTTCAGCTCAAGACACTCTGATTGCGATTCAAAAAACAATTATTGTTCGTTTATTTTGCTGCCAAGCGTTTAATAAAAACTCTGCCTTTATTTCGAATTTATATTCTTCAAGTGTAATCAGAGTTGCATTATCAGCATCATCGTCTTTAAGAATTCGTATCTGCCATCTGTACAAGTTGCACTTAACGTACTGACTTTACTTTATTGTCTGCTTGCTGGCATCTTCACCTGTAGTTGTGCACTTCGAATTTTATGCATTCGTAATATGAATGCCCGCAGCAACTACACCTTCTTTCTGTTTGTTTCTTTTCACCACTTCATTTTCTTAAATAATCGTAGTTTGTGTATTTGTGTCTCTATAATGTATGTGTATCATCTTGTAAGTTTGTTGCAACTTAACATAAAATCCTTGTAACTTTCTTCATTTTATATAGTTTGGAGATTGTTGTATATTATTTGTTATTATGGCTTCAGTTTAATTTTTATCTGCACTTTTGGCTATTTTTGTTTTCTTAAAAATAACTAATGAATGATTAGTTTAATCAAGCTTGAGTTTGTTTCGTAAATATTTGTTATCAAGAAACTATATTTTTGTTAATGAACTCTAGCTTAAATTTAATAATTATAGTTAGAAATTAATATTCTTCTGAAAAACTATTTGTTTGCAATTAAAAAGCTTTTCTCATTATTAGAATGTTCGACTATTCCAAGATAATTACCAGGGAAACCGCAAATATACAGTTGCATGTTTTTGTCTGAGCGATGTCCTTAATCACAAACAGGCGCGGATCCAGCTTGAGCTTTTTGAGGGGAGAACTTCTAAGTGAAACATGCTATTTTGCAAAACTTCTTTTAGAAACTATACAAACTTATTCGTTTGGGGGGAGGGGGGGATATCCCCCCCCCCTTTGGTACGTTCCAGAACTTGTGAATAGTTTTGGTATTGATTTGTTAATTCATATTTTTGCATATTTTAGCCTTTACATCATGTTTTTGCATATTTTAGACTTAGCCGCATATTTAGGGCATTTTTCTAGTTTTGGTTACATATTTGGCTCTTTTTCTGCATATTTTGGTCTTCTTAATGTTAATATGCATATTTATACAAACAACAAAATCTATTTTGTAATTAAAAAATTAAAATTTGTTCTTCAATATTTCGCCACTCCTTTGTGTGGCATCATCAGGAAAAAATGTAAATAAGTTCTTTAACAAATGTGTTTGTTAACGATAATAAAATATTTGAAAAAAAATTAGTTTAAGATATTTTTTATTTTTAGGTTTTTTTTTGGTGATTTAGGGATTTTTTTTATTTTAACGCTTTTTTCATTTTTTTATAATTCTTTCGTTTTTTGACGATTTTTTCTTTTGCAATTTTTTTGCCGATTTTTTTGTTTTGGCGACTTTTTTTGCTTTTGGCGTTTTTTTTTTGTTTTAACACTTTTTGACGATATATTTAGTTTTAGCGATTTATTTTAGTTTTGGGGTTTTTTCAGTTTTGGTGCATTATTCGGTTTCTTGGGACTTTTTTCGGTTTTTGGTAATTTGTTAGTTAGAGATTTTTTTTTGGCATTGACACTTTTTCGTTTGGGCGATTTTTTTCGGTTCTTGGTGTTTTTTTTTGTTTTGGCGCTTTTTTTCGTTTTGGTTACTTTTTTAATTTTTGGCGGTTTTTTTTTTGTTTTTTGACGATGTTTTTAGTTAGCGATTTTTTCAGGTTTAGAGTTATTTCGGTTTCTAGCCTTTTTTTTAGTTTTTTGCCGATCTTTTTAGTTTTGGTGATTTTGTGCGTCTTACGGTTTTTTAATTTTGGTGTTTTTTCCTTTAAGCGCTTTTTTCATTTTGGCGATTTTTCGTTTTGACATTTTTTAATTTTGCCTCTTACGGTTTCCAAGATGCAGCAAATTGTCTAAATTACATAGTAAAAATTACATTTTTAAGAATACCCTTTAATTTTTATAGTTTTAAATATAGCACTACACCAATTAACACTAACTTTGTAAATTTCAAGTGTCCATATATACATAAGTGTTTCATTATTATATCAACATGTTTCGTTGCTAGCTTTAGAACATCCTTTAAGTTTTAATTGTCATATATTTGTTGTTTTAGTGGCTAAAGTTTTACATATTCTGTGAAAATTTCAGGTACGTACCTCTTACCGTTCCCGAGAAAACAGCCTGTGACAGACAGACAGACGGACAGCGTAGCGAAAATAATAGGGTTTCTTTACACTTTTTACACAACGAAATTATTACGTTTGTATACCTTTTTAAGAGCATATTTCGTAAAGTTTTTAGAGCATATTTTTATGTTTTTGTGCATATATAATGCGCATAAAACACATTTTTAGGGCATATTTTAGGTTTCCCTGGTTATTACGTTGTAAATTCCCAGCAAAAACTTTTGTGTTTTTTGTAGTAGGTAGTACTTTAATAATGGGTTACAGAGTAATGAGTGGTACTTATTTATCTTATTAGTATGCTTCAAATTAGAACTACTACCTACTTCTTAATGTATGTAATTAGTACGTATTTTTCTCATTATCTGAAAGTAGTTACAACTTGTTGATGTGTATTAATAAAATATGTAGACAACCACTTTTTAAGTCAACATGTATTTGTATATGAAATCTAATTTTTGTTGCTTAAACTTACAAGTCAGCAATAGGTGAGTGGGTAAAATTCTTGTCTTCAAATCTGAACGAGCATAGGTTCGTATCCCAGCTGGGTCAAAAAAATAAAAATGTTTAAAAATATAATTTTAATTTGTTTATTTGACTACTTATTTTTTAGCTTCGAGTAAGCCAAATAATAACTAGTTAATTGCTTTGACAATGTAAAAATATATGTAAGGGCTACCCCATATTTTTTGGACTTTTCTAACAAAAATAAGTAGTTATCGAGTCAAATTGTAAGTAGTTACGACTTAAATCCTCATATACTTTTTTGCCTACCAGTAAGCAAAGTTTTTGCTGTGTTGTTATGGAATTTTTGATTTAGTAATTTGATATTTTTTTCCTTACAAAAAACTTTTCTATTTTTATTAAAAATAAACTAAACTGGCAACCTTTTTATTATTATTTATTTTTAATATTTCAGTTTATTTTTCATTAAAAAGCTTATTATTCTTTCTAATCGCAGCATATGAAATGTTACTTTTCTTTCTCATTTCTTATATCCTGTTAATGCTTGTTGCTATTTTTACTGCATATTTTTATAAATAGAAAAATTGACCTTATTTCGAGTATATTTAATATGCACTTTGTAAACACTATTTTATTTGTGTGTTGCTTTTTTTCTAAACTGTTTTATTTCTCTTTTATTTGTTTTCATTTTTCTAAAGTAAAACTAAATTCAGTAGTTTGCAGCATATCCAAAATGGCAGTTGAAAGGAAAAAAAACTCAATGAAATGCGGATGCAAATAAGAGCGATGCAAAGTTAAATAGCGAATGGTAGAAAAATGATGCTTGAAAAACTGTTGTTGCTAGCTTTTGTATAACGTTAACGTTTTCATATATAAACCCTACAGACATTTTCTATGGTGGAAATCACTATGAAGTTACTGTTTTTTTAGTTACAGTTTTTAGTGAAAGTGGTATCCAGGCGACTCGAAAATAACATCTATATTCCTTTTAACTGCCAAAAAATACTATGATGCTGCTTAGAACCAGCCATTTATGATCAAAATATGATCCCGTACAATTATCATGTAATTCAACGATATAATATGAGAGTTTAATTCGTACATTAACTGTTATTCAAGTGGTAGCAAACTTAAACTACATTATATAGATATATATATATATATATATATATATATATATATATATATATATATATATATATATATATATATATATATATATATATATATATATATATATATATATATATATATATATATATATATAATAGCGTGATCTTGAAAGATACGTTAAAACAAATTGTCAATACCAAATTTTACTATAGCACACCTAAAGTCCACACCAATTTTTTACGAATACTGCAGTAAATACTTCCATACTTATGCATATAAAATATGGCATTTAATCGTTAATCACCTAACACATTAAGTTTTGCTATATTCGATTAATTCGGCTAATTTTTGTCGATGAATCGCTAATCGCTAAACCGATTAAATATATACACCAAAAAATATACACGTGTATCAGTGTTTTCTAAATTTAGATCTTGGATTAATTGTATTGAGCGTTGAAGTTCCCTTTCCCCCGTCTAAACGTACATAGTCATGGCTGTAACGTGCCGTTAGAACCATTACATTATATATAAAAGTTACATGTATCATGACTGAGGGGTGCATGCCGTCTCACACCAATATAGGGTCCAATTCAAATCTATTAATGAATACACATTTGGATGTACTTCTCGTTTGGTTGTTGAATAATATTGGATAAGTATTCAAGTTTTGCACACACGCAGGGAGCAAGTCACTACACCGTACGAACGGTGGTTGCAAGTAGGCCACTTGAACTATCGTCCGAGAGCTTTGCGGATTCTTGCACAGTAGTATTTATGTGTATGCGCTATTATATAAAAATAAGTAGCTATTTGAATACCCGATCTTCCGCATTTTTCCTGTAGTCGTATTTATTTATCAGAGTCGTTAGCTGAACCCCCGCATTTTTCGTGTGTTCGCACAGTATTTAAGTAGACGCGTACAAGTAGTTAGCCGAATACCCGATCTGCCGCGTACTTCGTGTATTCGTGTTTATTTAGCCAAATAGTTAGCTGAACATCCGATCCACCGGTTTTTTTCGTAAGATCGTAAAGTATTTACTTAGCTGAGTATACGTAGTTAGCCAAACACCCCATCTCCCGAATTTTTCGGTTGTTCGAAATTTATAAACTATTTAGCCCTAATAACGATAACCGACGATTTACTCATCCTCTCGCTTCTGTTTACTTATGAGAGCCCAGTCGCTAATAACTTTAAGCCAGGAGTCAACTAAAACTGGTAAGCACACAACAACAAAAAACCATGAGAGGAAGGCATCCACCGAGTATGATATATATAATTCTATATATCCAGCGAGTATGATATATATAGTTCTATATATTGTGTATAGTAGTTAAGTAAAGTTTAGTTTCATAAATAAATTACACAGTATTCACTGAAGATTTAAAACACCAAACATCTTCGGGTTTTTTTTACAAAGGAGGCAGAGCTTTATTAAGATGCTGGACAGGCTGACGAATACCTCAGCTGGTAAAAATAAACTGCATTACATAGAGACTCGGCATAGGAAATCTTGTTAGGCTTACGTTTAAGGTAGAAGATGTGTTTGATACTTAAAATTAAATTTGTAAAATTAAGGGATTATTTGAAGGAAATATTTCTTTGCACCGATTGATAAGAAATTTGTCACAAAACTCAAATGTACGATTCTAGAAACAATATTAGAATTTATCTACAAACGCTTCACATACCTGAGAAAACACTGTGCAGCAACTGATTTTTAATCTAAAAAAAGGAACTCTTTAGTGACTTTTACAAAAGAAAATATTGACTGGGTACATACAAATACTTAGATTTACTTTCCTTTTGGGTTTGGGTGTGAACAAAACTATTGTTTTCATATGAGTTTACAAAAGTGCTTATATTGTTTGATCATGTCTTGGTTGTAATTTTAAAAGAATTGTTCATACTGCTGCAAGTGCAAAACTATAAGCACACATCCTTATAAATAAAGTTTATCCCAAGAGTCCTCATAAATACCAGCTACTCCGCATTCGTTTGCTTATGAATCAAGGATTTGCTATTTAAAGTTCAAATAAGTTTTTGTTTACTACTTGGTTTGGGAAAGTATACGTTTTTCTTTTGACAAAGATGACATAATTTATTGAATTAATTCAGATTTTAGCGTATAAATGTTGTTATCAAACTTTTTAACAGTGTTGGTGCCTTTTCAGCAATATTATATATTAATGTAAACGAAAATATTCTAATATGTGTAAAGATACATTTTAGGAAGGGCTTGTCCCGCGATGTCGACAAGTCGATGTCGTTCTCTTATTTATATTGAGAACAAAAACAAATTTATGGTTCGATTATGGATGGCAACCGAACTTCAGTTGCGGCAACTGAAAATTTGTAGTTGCCGGAAAAGCACTAAAAAGCAACTGAAAGTGACAGCTATCAGTTGTCAGTTGTCTTCCGTAATATGCTTTTTGGCAACTGGCAACCCAACTGAAGTTCGGTTGCCATCGATAATCGACCTATTAAATTTTTTATTATTGTTTTCAATATAAATAAACGACATCGACTTGTATACATTGTGGGACAGGCCCTAAAAAAGCAAAGACGCAAACAAAAATGTTTACCCAACACAATTTTGCAGCTCACAAAACACTTAACCAGTCGTAGCAAAATTTGATGAAATTAATTTAGGAGGCGAAATCGAGGAATTAGGAAAATATGGTTCAAGTGATGCTTGATGAAATTATAATAATAGGGTACCCTAAAAATTTTAAATGAAATACTTAAAATTAATAAAAACAAAATGTTTTCTTGAAAATATTGGTGGCCATTATGAAAAAATTGTGATGTGTAGGAATATCCCACTATATACAAATGGTGCTCCAGGTAGTGCTCTAATTTGCAGAAAAGGTGTAATTTCTGAAATAATTTTGGAACTTTTGAAAAATTAGTTTTAAAATTTTAATTCAAGCAAAAGTTCTTGAGAAGTTTAGTGAACATTATGGAAACATGGTGATGCGTAGTAAGGTGGAGCGTCAGACTTTGTTTGGGAATTTCACTTTAACCCTTTCGACCCGGATGGTACATATGTGTACCACCTAAAGTTTAAACATCCCTAAAATCTTCAAATTCAATGTTGGTAAGTTGTAAAATGTACCTTATCGTCTTTAAATTCTCCTGAATTTATTCTAATATGCTTCATCATATTTTGTTGTTGTTTGTATTGTATATTGGTCTTTTTTATGTGTTACAACGTAGGCAAAGTGAAGTGGTTATTTGATTTTTGTTTGATATTGTTTATTTTACTGGACTGCTGGTACTTATTTGTACCACATAACATCCCGAATGGTACAAGGGTGTACCATCACCCCGAGCTCCCCTTTCAATGTTTTTCAGATTTTCTTTCACCGATAAGTTACACCTTACCTATATAACCTACTGTCATCAAAAATTTTATTTCAACATTGCTATTCGAATGTCGGGTCGAAAGGGTTAAAATTTCACAAAAACGTTGCATTTTAATTTGAGATACACTCAAAAAATATTTCGACCTACTCTTAGCCTTCCACCGCAACATCAAGATTTTGCAAATGTGATCAAATCGACCAATTTGTAAAACATCATACGGTGCAGCATTAAATATATCTTATAGTTGTTGTAACTCATTACATTCAAAATATCCACTATTTTTATACATAAAAGGTCAGATTTCAGACAAATTTAATATGAAGTTAAGAGACCAATTTTTAATTCCTAACTCTTTGTCATATCTAAAATATAAAAAAAACCTTTTCTGAGCATATTTGAGGCCGCTGAGCGCGAATATGAAATTCATTTATTTTTCTTAAGGCGAATTTTCGAGATATTCGCGAAAAATAAGTATGTATTTTATTTATTTTTTATTATTTCAGCTTTTTTTTCTTTATTGCCGAAAATTCCGAGAACGGTTCATTTGAATAAAATAAATGGTACTCTATTCTTTCAGCCAATACACTATGGCGGCAAATCGCAAAGTTGCGGCTGTGTCCCATAGACAAAAATAGAAAATTAAATTTTAGTCTTCTTTTTGGATGAAATATATATTTTTGCAACAACAACAAACTAGCTTAATTGTACAAAAAAATTTGCTTCAGAAAAAACTCTCTATATCGTCACGAGATGTCGCTAAAGTCATAAAAAAACAATATTTTTTTTGGATCAAAAAAAAAATTTGTTAAAAATCCAGTTTTAGAGATATCTTTTAGATATTTTCGCCAAAATAACTTTAATATATGTGCGATAAAACAAAGTATCAGTTTTGTATAAAATACTGAATGAAATAAACATTTACAGTAGAGCATTGAAAAACCTACTTTTTTTGTTCGCAATTAAAAAATACCAATAGCTTAATAGAGTAGTAAAAAAATATGTTAATTGATTATAATAACTTTCAATTATTTTTGAAGCTACCATACCTGTCTATAATATCATGCAGAGAAAATAAATAACCAACTTTTTTCGTTTAAGCTAAAAATATGACTTTTTGTGTAGTCCAAAAAACAAATTTTTACACTTTATACTTTTATCGCTTATGTGGTTATGTCTGTAACTTTCTTAATATTCAGTGAAATGTTTGCATTTTTTAGTGGGTGACTAAAAACACATCTAGTTCTAAATTATGGAAGATAAATATGTAGTAAATATTTAAGTGATTTATTAATGAAGCCTGAAATTTCACTTATTTTTTATTAAAATTTTAAAAAATACCAAATTTTGATCTAGTATATTTAAAAAATATGTTAATCGATTTTAATTTATTGTCATTTATTTTGAAGATTGGATCTTTATTTATATTAGCCATTGCTAGTCATCTTAAGATATCCATATTTTCTCGGAAGATGCTTTTCTCGCGAGTCATTTGCTTTGCAAAGTAAATATTATTGCAACTTTTATTCGATATTTGTTGAAAACTTCTATGGCTTGTTCTTTTGAAAACCTTTCCTGAATATGAGCACTCGTCGAATGGGGATGGGAAGCTGATCATACCTTCTCAATCAATTTCAACATATATTTAAAAAAAAACTTTTTAAAACTTTGTATGTATTTGAAGATATTAATTTATAAATAGTTCGACTCACGATAAATTCAATAAGAAAAGTTGTTTAAATTTAAAATTTGCTTGTAAAAGTTTTTCTGAATTTTTTTAAGATTTTTAAAAGAAGAATATTCTAGATCATCCTTTATTACTTAACCAATATGAAACAAATTTAAACCAGCTGTTAGCATCACATATATATTACCGCTCCTATAATGGTTTTCCAATCTGGCGCTTGTAATAGTTATTAAAGACTTTTTAAGAAAAAGGGTATATGACAGCATATCAAGTCCTTGCAGTGTTTAAGCTGAAAATTGGTACAATTAATAATAGTGCTATTGCTGATAGACACAGTATTTTTCAACTGGTTCCATTAGGGAATGTATCTTTAATTTAATTTTGACGGTTTAGGTTATGTAGGAGCTATAAGCGTCCTTGCACCGATTTTTTTAAAACTTCGTATTTTTTTAAATACTTTAATTTATAACAATGTACCGAATTTTATTTGCATAGGATAACTCCTTCTATTTTTGTCCCATCGTTATATGGCAACAACGTACTGTGCATCGGCGTTCCACACTAATGATGGCGCGGATCCAGGAGAGCGGAAAAAGATATATTTCCCATTTAAAAACGAATATATGTACTTCATTTCTATTAAGTTTCTAAATGGGATTTTTTTTTAAATGTTATGTTTCATTCAAAAGTTCCCCTCCCAAAAGCTTAAGCTGGATCCGCGCCTTTGTAGGGATATCCTGCTATATACAAATGCTGCTCCAGGTAGTGCCCTAACTTTCAAAAAAGGTGGCATTTTTGAAATAATTTTGGACATATTGACTCCAGCTTATTATTATACTGCCCAAAAGCTTTCTATGAGTGTGAAGCAGGGCAGAGCAGGTCTTCTAGATGTGCCCCTTTTACCAGATTTATTATTTTAAATTGCAAATTTTCCAGACCGTGCCGCGCAGGCCTTCTTCTAGAAGTATCCCTTTTATTAATTTCCGCATTTTCTATATCTCTGTCAGATTCAACCCTATAGCACCTCCCATGAGAAACAATAGGGCATACCGGCTCCAGTTTATTGTTGTACTGCCCAAGAGATTTTTATAGAAGGTCTTATAGAAGTGTCCCTTGTATCGGATTTATTATTTTAAATTGCGCATGTTCTATGTATCTCTCAGATTCTACCACCTATTGTGCCTTCTCTAAGAAACAATTAAAAATACCGACTCCAGTTGATTACACTATGCAACAAAATTAAACTTTTGTCATGACCTTTGATTACCACTATATTTTGTTGATGTGTTTTGGTTCGTTAACTACAAAAACAGTAAAAATTTTAAATTCTATGGATACGATTTTTTAAATTTTTTTCTAAACTTTTGGAATTTTTTATGAGTCTGCTGCACCTCGAAACGGGTTATCAAATTTCTTTACAAGAAACACTGAAAATTTGGAATAAAATTACTTTTAAGCCATTCTAACATTATTTTTTTACATACTAAATGGTTTCAGAGTTATTCAGATCGCAATGATGAAATATATATTTTTTTTATGCAAAATTGGAAAGTTCTTATTATTAAAAAATTTATAAAAAAAAAATCTAAAAAAGCAAAAACTTACCAATTTTATTAACTGACCATAAAGCCACATATATTACAAATAAAATAAGCCTTATGTCATGAAAATCGATGGATAAATATTGATTTTATTCATAATAAGGTGAAATCACTTGATTTTTGTTAAAATTGCGAATTTTGACACTGTACAAAAAAAACCAAGTTTTTTTAAATAACAATTTTCTTACAACTCATTCTGGTAGAAGTCACCAAAATAATACTTACGTGTATCGGTGTTTTGAAAATTGACATCTAGGACTTATTTTAGGGGGAGTTAAATTCACGTTCATGTTTTTCACCATTGCGTTCTGGATAATCCAGAAGCCATAGAGTATATGAAAATATAATGTTAAAAGGCTCTAAAGATAATTTTATTTAAAGTTCTTTAGTGATTTTTGTAATAAAATTGGGCCACACCTTCATAAGTTATGATAAAATCAGTGGAGCAGACCAGCCTCTTCAAAAATCCCAAATTGAAAAAAATTAATAAGAAAATGTGTCCATAGACTTTAAAATTTCTACTGTTTTTGTAGTTAACTTCAAAAAATACAGTGGTACTCCCCGACATTTTTCTTGTTGCATAGTGCTATTGTAATGCCCAAGAGCTTTCTATGGGTGTGGAGCAGTACCATGCAGGTCTTATGGAAGTGCCCCTTTTGCCAGATATTGGTGTTGAAATGGAATTTGTTTCCTCTTTTTGAATTTGAGGGTAAAGATTAAAAACAAATTATATTTTTAGGATGTTTAAGATGAAAGTGCTGAACACCGCTTATACCTTAAATAAAAGGCTTACAAGATTTCCCATGCACAGTTAGCGTAACTAAGTGCAAAAGGAGGGGGGACTTTAACTCCCGCTAAAATGAGTCGCAGATGTAAACTTTCTAAACTCCAATACAGTTATATATTGTTTTAATGCCGTCTACCAGAATCAGTCGCCAGAACCATGTTCATTTTTCTTGTGTCGTACAGTGTAATTTTATAAAAGAAAGAAACTGCATTTTTCTTCAAACTATATTCAACTATTTGATAAACGCGATAAAATTTAAATACATATTTCTATTTTAAGTAACATGGCTAGTATGAGCAATATTCTTAGCAATTCTACAAATTGATTCAGCAAAAGTGGGGCACATGTGTGTTTTTTATTTTCTGATTCTTTTCAGAACATAAAAAAAATTATTTCATGTGTGAAACAAAACGTACGATTTTGTAGAACATTGATTTATGACTTTAAAATATTTCTATTTTTAACACATTTTTTGCAAGTAGACATTTATTTTGTTGATTATTTTGTGCTAAATGTGTAAAACCAATTACATAAAATAAAGAAGAAAAATATCATCACTCTGCTTAATTAGATTTCTAATATAAAAAAGTATTTTGGGTGTTTGTGTGTGGGTGTGTGTGTGAAAAATTTCAACTCCTTAGAGTTTAGAAAGTATAAATAAGCATTGCTAAGGTGTGTTTAAAAAGTTTTTTTTTTTAATTCGTTGTTGCATTTTTAACAAGACATTTACGAAACCCAAATAGCTTAAATTCAAATTCTTCTTAAACATTTATACACTGAAAAAATTGCATGCAAAATATGCAGGAAATATTTCGCATATTTTGCAAAATATTGATCTATTTTACGAAATATTTCGCATCGCGAAACTTTTTCTTAATATACACAGAAAAAAATATTATCAAACAGCCACTAACAAATCCAAGTCATTAATTTTTAATTTAAATTGTAAAATATATTTAATTAATATAACAAATTAGGATGTTGATACAACAAACACAGAAAATTTTTTCAACAAACTGAGTTAATTAAATTTTTGGTTATGTATGGCGCAAAAATCCAACAGTTTTTGTAAATATTTTTGATAAAAAAAACTTGTTAAAAATTCAACAATCATCATTGTTGATATTACAAATTAAAATTTTTCTAATCAATTAAATTACTTAATAAAATGGTTTGTTAAATTATATGATAACGGAATGCACACAAGTATATATAGAAGATATATGTATAAGAAACCACGTTTTGTTTGAATTTATTATTTGCTTATTTATTAACGAGTTTATGTGTAGCTGAGAAGTAAGTACGCGATTCTATTGGTCCAGAGGTCGCCGGTTCGATTGCAGCCAAAGACATTTGGTGCTTTCGCAGATATAACAATTATGTATGATAATAAATAATAAAATTTTACTCAAAAATTTAACAAATCACATTGTTAATATAACAATAATTTTAACTGATATAATTTTAAAATCTAACAAAACAATTAAAAAGAATTCTTTTTTTAGCTTTTTTGCCGAAATGCACTTAGCAGGAATCGAACCTGTAACCTTCCGGATAATAGCCTGGCACACTAGCCAGTATACTACGGGAGTCAAAAAATTATTTGTTGATATATTTAATTGAAGATATTTTTTGTAAAACATGACGTTTTTTGAGAACCCAATTTATTAGAAATATTTTTTTTGTTAACACCTCAATTGTGAATAACACAATAATTTTAATTTGAAATAATCGAGTTGATTTTATTTTCTAATGTCACAAATGCCGTGTTTGTATTTACAAAAACCGTTGTAGGTGCCATTTTAAAAAAAGTTTTAATTGTATTTACAAAAAAATTAATTGCATTTACAAATCTTTTTTTTTTCCTGTGTATACAAAATATACAAAAAACTTGATTATGTATTAAATGCATAAAAAATAGTTTTATCTGAACTGGATGGAGTACGTTCTTCGGATTTAGAGACAAGTACTCTACACAACAAGCAATTGTCAACTTATTGTTTAAAAACAAAAATTATTTTTAACAAAGAAAAAAATAAAAAATAAAATCTATCGTAAAACTTATTTCGTAATAAGTACAAACGTTTTGTATCTACTACGACATATTTAACTAAAAAGTTTCTTCGTAAAATGTGGCATGGATTGTTTTCAGTGTAAAACAAAATAAAACTGAACTACACTCGTTAAATCAAATATTTATAGCTTTTCCTGTAATTCTATGTGTAAATAATAAATGTGTCCATGTTTCCTATTCTTTGGCTTCTCTTCTTCATTGAGCAAAAACCTTTTAGTAATATTTTTAAATAATTTATAAAAAGAAATTCATATTTTTGAGGTTAAAGTTGGGTAAGAGAAGTAACTTAAAAATATTGTTTAATAAGTAAACGAAAAATTATTTGAAAGAGGGGTTGAAGAATATAATTCTCTTTTAATAGAACTCAGTTTTCTTTCTATTAGAAATATGACAGGAACCCTTATTCAAATAAGATAAACTAAAATATTCACACCCACTAAAGTGTTGTTTTATAATTCTAATGAAAGTCCAATGAATTTCAAATATATTTTAATATTTAAATAAATTAATATGTAAAAAGTTTTATTTTAAAAAGTTTTTGTTGTTTTTATGTCTTAGAAAAAATATTTTGGTTTATTCATTTTTATTGAGTATGATTTTAATTCCAATACTTATAGTAAAACTCTTAAGGTACTTAGCTAAATATGAATTTATACTGTTCAAAAAAGTTGGGCAGAAATTAAAATTAAAAAAAAACACAGCATTTGAAAATATCGATGATATTTCATGCTGGTAATAACAGAAATTAAAGCTTAAGAATGTTCATCATGTTAAGAAAAACATAGTGAAGTTTCAAACCTTTGTTTCCGATGATAGTCACGAGATTGAGACTAATCTGTTAATTGGTACAAAGCATTAATATTTTCGCTCCTTGGCGGTTGCTGCATTCACTGGCAGTGTTGTCTAGGTCGAAAAGAACTCTGATGAGATGACGTGGTAGTCTCGAAACATCTGATGTCAGTTCAACCTTCCGTACAGCCAAATTTTTCTTTGAATGATCAATATTTACATGCTTTAGAATTTCTTTCTAAATTAAATAATTAAAATTTTAGCAATCTTTTAGAAATGTTACTACTATTTTTTCTATGCGTAAAGAAAAAAGTTTTATTTGTTGTGGGTTAAGCATGTATGTATTATGCCTGCATTACATTGGTGCTTTACCAAGTCATCAGTTGGCTTCATTCATACTTCTGAAAAGCTTCTTATCTTATGCATAGAGGTTTGAAACTTTTAAAAAGCATGGTTGAAGTCTACTGATGATTTGGTAAAGCACCAATGAAATGCAAGCATATAAGCATACTTAACCCGCAATAAATAAAGTTTTTTTTAAATAAAATTGGGAGAATATCTGAAATAATAAATTTAAAAAAACTTTTTTTATTAAACTGAAAATTTTGCAAATTTTACGGGTACCCACATAGTTTAGTAGATAGTGTGCTAGACTATTAACCGGGAGGTCGCAGGTTTGATTCCTGCCAAGATCGTGAGCAGAAAAGCTAAAAAGAGGCTTAAAAATCAGCAAATATCAAAAATGGAAAAATATTACCTTTTTTACCATAAAGTGAAGTTAGCTGATTTTTGAAAAATTTGCGAATATTTACAATGTGAAAAAATATAAACTCAAAATTATAACGACCTAATGACTGATTCTGATAGAGGGGATAAAAAATATATACGTGTATCGGTGTTTTCATCTGGGACTCTTTTTAGGGGGAGCTAAATCGCCCCTTTTTTACATAGTTATACTAACTCGGCATAGGATATCCTGTAGGCCTTACGCTTACAGTATAAGGCGTGTTCAGCGCTTTTATGTAAAGCAATACGGTCTGAATAATTCGGAAACCATTGGACATATACAAAAATATTACTAGAACTGCTTAAATGTAATTTTGCTTCCAGCTTCTTCTAGTTTCTGTAATAAAATTTGACAACCCTGTCCCAAGTTATGATAAAATCGATGGAGCAGCCTCTTCAAAAATCCTAAATTTTACAAAAAAAAAATTAATTAAAAATAGAAAATATGTCCATAGAATTTTGCCTGTTTTTGTAGTTAGAGGACTATAACACATCAAAAAAAAGTATAATGGTACTTCTGGGCATTTTTTTTTGTTGCATAGCGTTATTTTTGAATTCTTACGGCCACAGACGACCACTTTTTTTCATAGTTGCCAGGTATATACTCGGTTAAAGATCGACAGGTTGTTAAAGCAGCAATAAAACTTCCAAGTAATCGTTGTTTAAAATAATCACTGCTCTTCATTTTTGAGATAATTGGAAAAGAAATTTGTTTCTAATCAATTTTAATTTTCTTTAAATACCAAAACATATTTTCATGCTCATATTAAATATATTTTATGTAATCATAAAATGTACTTGACTCGTGGGTGGAGGCTTATTTTATATCCTTTTTATTGTTTTCTTCAAGCCTAAACGCTTTACTTTCCCCCAAAAACATATACATAATAATAAAAAACAAGGAATTTCTTAGAAACATTCTAACAACAGTTAACCATCTGTTGTTGTTATGTTACATAAAAAGTCATAGAAAAATCAATTTACAAAAGAAGTAAAGATACTAATAACTATAAAAATAAACATTTAAATTCAAAAGATTTCCCAAGAATTTTTTTCTTATGTTGTTTTTATTTAAATACCTCTTAGCAGTCCTTATACGAGTAAATGCAAAGCCTAGTTATCTTCATCAAATGTTCATTAAAGAAAATCGTTTAGTAATTATGTCTAATAAAAAAAAATCAATTTGTTAGGAAAAATATAAATAGAAATGAATTAACATTATACTGGTATTACAAGTAACTTTTACTTCCATTATATAAGAAAAGTATCAAAACAAAAATATTATTCCATTTTGATGAAATCAATTTTATCGCTAAAGATAAAGTTACAGTTATAGTTTTACAGCCTCTTTTTCTTATTATGATTTCAGAGGAAAAAGGATAATAAGAAATTGTTATTGGAATAAAGAGTACACTTGAAATAGTATGATAGCTTCATAGAAAGCCTAATAATATGGTTAGTAGGAATTCTTAAATAACTTTAGATTAAATAGTTTGCAGTTTAAAGAGTCCCCTATTTATGTATTCGCAGTAGTCGTTTTAGTGGATCAGCAGATCATCTTATTCGCGTGGTCACAATCCTTAGCCGCTTAAGTAGTTTTAACAATTTTTCGAAATAGCAGATTAAAGTCTCAAGAGCTCACTCAAAATTAGGCATCGGCTTATTTTTCTTTAAAACTTATATAGATAATTGCCATCTTAAAAATGTTACAAACAAGAACAATATATATCAAGTAGATTTATACACGTATGGTCATGATCGCTCAAAGAACTCAACTTTATCCTAACTCGACTTGAGCGTTTAAGGCTCATGACCACAGATTCTGCTTCAATCTCATACATGTGATATAAAGAATAGTCGGCCATACCGGCATCAGTTTGAAGAACATTAATCGGCGTCTTGTATACATACAGCCGAATGAAAACAAAAATACTCACCAAAGTGTAACAAATAAACAAGAACATTCATTCAGTTGTGTGAAAGCTTATTGTTTTTCTACGTTGTTTTTTTAATAGTCACATTGTGCTCATAAGCACTACTACTAAACGAAAGCGGCCCACCCACTTGCAATATGTGAAATTTTTCGTATTGTACAATGATATCGCAAATGTGAATGTTATATTCGATGTTGGCACAGTATATTCAGAAAATTCAAAAGATTTTGATTTTTATTGTACAATAGTGAAAATGGTGTGATGTGGTGGCAACATTGTTTTGTCTTATGTTTACTTTTTCACTGTCAGGAAAATTGGGGAATATTTTCTTTGAAAATATTCTACCATTTATTGCATAGTATAAGTCTAAACGACAATAATATTGACAACACTAAAATTTATTTTAATTTTTTTTGCTATTGAAATTAATAGTTGTTGTTGCACGTATGATTGTTGTACTTATATAAATATTGCGTATACGCATCGAGACAAGTCACACGATTTTCATATAGAACAAAAAAGTATGCAATAGTTTTTGTAAGTTTTATAGCAGCGCTGGCAATCGAGAGAAATAAGTTTTTAAGCGGCCTATCCATTATACAATATTATTGCATGTATTTAATTTTTATATGAAAATTACCAACAACACTATTGTATTTAATACTATAATACAATCGATACAAAGAGACAAAGAGACAAGAGGTTTTGTGAAATAAGCAAATGTGATATTAATAATGGCATTTGTTTGATAATACTGGTTCACAAATTTTCGACTTTTTACCATCACCTCAAAAATTAGATCTTTTCTAAGCTAATTTGGGGTCGCTGAGCACGAATATTCATTCATTCATTTATATTTCTCAAGAAGCATTTTTAAGATACTCGCGAAAAAATATGTATTTATGCAGTTTATAAAGCTATTTCCAAAAATCTTGAGAACTGCTAATTTGAATTACCAAAATTTTGTACTGTTGCATAGATATGTTTTTCCTCTTTCAGCCCATGTTCAAAATGTGTTGATCGGATACGTCCTTAGATTTGAAAAAAAAAAATTTTTTCTACGTTTTTTCAAAATTTGTCATTTTAAGTCTCTCTAGTAAGCAAAATAAAATTTTTTAAATTTATTTTAGACCCACATCTTAAATAAAATTTTGCTCCAAATATAGCAAGCGTAAAATCAGTTACATCGGACAAAATGTATGAAAGTTATGCCATATTTAGTGAACACATCCAAATTTTAATTTTCATTCGTTGGTCCTCAGATCAGTACGAGTATAATAATTATATGATCCTTAAGAAAAAAATCTTTATAGAGAAAACAATTATAGTGATTTTTGGGCAAAAATTGTCATACACAGAAAAAAAATATGCAAGAATTATATTCAATAAAACCATGTTATTAAAAAGAATATGAATTTCAATAACATTTATCTTTAACATAATAAAATATTTCGTTGTAAGTATTTCTTTTCCATGCCGGTTATTTCTTTTCTTTTTATACATAAGTACTTAAAACAAGTTGTATCCCATAAAAAAATAAATGGGATATGGCTCAGCTATAGAGAGTATGCTTTACGTCCGAAAAGCCCGGGTTCGTATTCCAGCTATGTCAACATTTTTTTAATTTATATATATATTTTTATTTTGAAATAATTTTGTTATCAATATAGGGAAATTCTTTATCCAGGAAATTTGAAAAAAAAATTATTGATTACCGGGATTTTTGTTATCAAAAACGAAACTTATTTTTTTCTGTGTACATTAAACATTTTTCAATTTTCAAATTAAAAATTTTATATTTTCCAACTTTGAAAGAATTGTTCCATCAACTTTTTTTAACTATTCGAAATTTTGTCGTGTAACTAACACATACACAATTGTGGCAGTCGGCTGTTATTTAGATCCGATATGTTAAAAATACTAAACCAAGGATTTGTAAAATTTACAAATTTTAATATTAAAATGAATATATCGCACTAACTATACAAAGACTTTTCTTAGAACTTCATAAGGACACCCGAAATTTTCGGAATCGAGTGAGAAACAGAAAAATGACAAGCGTTGAAAAATTTTACATGAACGAAGTGCACTACTTTGCACTTCGCCTCTGCTTCTGAACAATATGGGAAGCTCATCTTTCTAAATTCAATAAGAAGACTTCTCTGATATCTCCATGTGAAATTTAATACTGATCGGACTGTAGAGTTAGAAATGGTTAAAATATTTCCAAAATATTTAATTTTGTCCCACTGGCATTTAAAATTCAAATTCGCATGTTTTCACTAAATCTATTGTAACTTTCTTACTTTTTGCGCGATGTTAACAATTTTACTTTTTTATGCTGATAATTAAATTTTATTTAAGATATGATATTCCTGTTCAGCAATGCCAGTTTAGCTTAAAAAACATCTAATTTTTGAGGTGCTTTTTTGTGCCATAGTCTAACAATTTGATTGGACTACAACCACTCATTATGTGTTGCTTGTAAATTATAGCCACGCCAAGCGTGTTTTTTCTTTCCGTAAAGATTGACAACCTCTGTTCGTGTGAATAAAATTTTTCTCTCTTGCCGTAATTTTATATACTTTATAGGATAATTACGTTACTCTTAATTTGATTAAAAGAATCATATTGCTAACTTTTTACCATTTTATAAATTTTTATATTCAGCTTATTAAAAAGTTTCTTCACTTAATACATACGTAAAAACATTAATAGACATATACTTCCTTTCTTATCGTATGTTTTCACAACTTCGTTCTCATGTAAACTTTTCTTTATTGTTGTTTTTACGCAAAAAAAAGTTATCGTTGAAGCAAAGTAAAAAAGTTTTTCTCATCCATTTTAATTTCTAACTTTAAAATTGACATAAATAACTTTAAGAGTAAACAACTTTCGTTTTTTTTGTTATTACCTCAAAAAAAGAAAAAGGAAATTAATTTATATGACGAATTGAGAATTTCAGAACGAAACTATGATAAATACTTAAATAAAGAAGAAAAATCAGCAATAAATAAGAAAACATAAAGAAAAATATTAAAGGATTTTTTATAATATTTTTAATTGAAAATTAAAAAATCAAAGTTTTGAAATATAATTAGGAAGATGAAAACTGTTCAACATGCGGTAAAAAGTAAAAGGAATAATGATAAACAATATAAAAGTAATAATTAAAGCTTAATAAATACACTTTTCAACAACGAAAATTAGTAAATGACTCCTATTCTAAATAAAATCTCCCCGAGAAAATTTTGGCTCCATGAAAAATCGCCCAAAAATAAAAATGAAAAATCGCCCAAAATTTTTCCATACAAATTTTAGGTGATTTTTCATATGAAAATTCGCCCCAAAATTTTGGAAAATTTGTCATTTTTTTTGGGTAATTTTTTTCATTTTGAAATTTTGGGCGATTTTTCATATTAAAAATGTTTCCATGAAAAATAGCCCAAAACTAAATCGCCCAAAAATAAAAATGAAAAATCGCCCAAAAATTTTTCCATACAAATTTAAAGTTATTTTTCATATGAAAAATCGCCCAAAATTTTACAGCCAAAAATTCTGGTTATCATCAAAATCGAATATAGAATTTAAAATATTATATTATATTAAATAATAGAAAGTTTCTCCAATGTGTTCCATCTCCATCATTATTTGACTTCTATAGCAGTAAAAGTTTAAAATCCTTCCACGGAAAGTCGTTGAAAGCACGTACCAAATTAAGTATTCCGAAGGTTGTTAATATTGAAAATTGTCGTAAGCGAAGCCGAGATTTAACATACCATAGAGTTTGAAAGACCTTTCGCCCGGCCGAAGGCCGGCTATACGGAAAATCGTTGAAAGCGTTTCTCAAGTTAAACATTCCAAGGTTCACTAATAAAAAAATTTTCAAAAACGAAGCGGATATTTGACATACCATAGAGTTTAAAATCCTCGTGCAGGTGGAATCAAGTCTTTGCTTCGCTTACGACAATAAAATGTAAACACTAAACAGCTGATCCCGATTTTTGCCTCTCCCTTATTTGTTTATTCCCCTGCTTTTTAGAATATGAGGACTTTTCCCCGGGAATAAATGAATGGGAAGAGAAAAAACTCCCCGGGAAAATTAATAATTGGGCCATATATCGGAGGTGTGAAAAATTCAAACCCTTGTTTTCATGTCGAAAATTTTCGTTTTTATCCAATACAAAAAAAACCCCAAAAATAAGAAGAAAGAATCGCCAAAAAGGCTAAAGGAATATATACATATCGTGAACTCATTATTGGTTTAGCCCATATGCCAAAAAGTCGGCATGGAGAAAAAAAGCAAAGAAGATTTACATAAAGTTTTCTCAAAATATATCCAATAGAACTTTTTTCTATTCTCACCATTGCTTCCGGCATATGTTTGGAAGAAAAATTTACATTTTTGTGAACTTTAATCAATCCGATTAGAAATTAATATCTTTTTACTGAAAGTAAAATATCTTGTTATGTGCTCCAGTAGCCGCTTTTTTTTATTTTATTTGTAAAAAGTAGCTTTTGTTGCTCCATGTGTATACTAACTGCTGTGTATGGAGTAACTTGTTATTGAGATAAAATTTTCTACTTTTTATTGAAAATAAGCGTCTAAATGTTATTAGAAAAGATATTTTCATGGAATAAAAAGTTAATATTGATGAAAGTTGGTATTTTACTTGATTTCTGATTTTTATTATCTTATTTAAAAAAAAATTTTTTGTAAAAAATTTATCAAAATTTATGATATCGAGCGCAATGAATGCTTTATATCTCAGAAATCAGGAACAATTCCCCGAAACAGTTTTGGAGTCTGAAAGAGGATATTCAAAATATATATACTCTATACTTAACTCAATTTTTTTTAAATGGTCGGTGGGCCAAAACAGGACTGAGGTCGCGATATATGTATGTATGGTATTCGTAAGGAACCCTCGTGTGCGAGTCAACGTCGCACTCTACTGACTTTATTATTATCAGAAAGTAAAAAAACTTACAAATTATAAAAAGCTTCACCTCCGTATCATTTTTATTATATACATGATCTTTTTGTTTGTTATTACCGTCTGATAGGTAAACAAAATTTTCAAGTTTTATGTGTACGTATAAGTATGTATAAGTATATAGTATGTATGTACAATAAAAAGAAGAGAAAATATGTTTATTTATTTATCTTATTGTAAGTTTTGTTTTTTTTTACATATATCTTTTTGAAAAATTACCTTTTTCACCAATTAACAAATGTCTATTTATGTGTGTATGTATCTGTAATGTTTTTTCCTCTAACAAAAGCTATGGCAACTGACAATGAGACTTAACTTGTATTTTATTTTTATTTCTGTTTTTTGCTTATTAAAACATGCTGTATGAAAAAAAAAACGAAAATTGTGTGAAGCTAATCATCCTTCCCCTCAAATTAAAAATAAATTTAAAACTTCCTAGACACCAAAGATTTGTTATATCACCATTTAAATTATTTTCAAAGAAGCTAAACTATGTTGTATACTGCCGATTGTGATGGTGGAAGAAATTTTTTTCAAAAAAATTTTTAAATAAGTTTCACAAGAGGCATTTTAAGTTGATATGGTAATGGTACTGACAAATATTTTTCTTGACCTTACAAGAGTAGTGGGCATGAGGCCATATAATGCTATTTACTAGCGCGTCGTCGATACACGTACATATTATGTGTCAACTTCGTAGCCTTTAGTATAGCGCATTTTTTATCACTTTTTTATTTAAATTTACTTTATTTATCAAATCATACAGTCGTAATCTAGCCATCTTCAAGATTAATATATCAGTTTTGCAAAAACCAGCCAAAGCTTGGTGCTGAGCAAGCATTATGCAAGCAGTAAGTAGTAAGCTACACACATACATACATATTTTTACATAGAACGACTCTATTGTCTCAGTTGTTGGTGTATTTAATAACGAAATTGGTCAAGTCATTCTCAAGTTATGATAAACTTTTGTTAAAACAAATTAAAAAAAAATTCATCAAAATATATTAAATTAATTTTGAAGTGTCTTCCAATTAAAAAACTCATCCACAGCGTTTTGAATCTCTACTCTTTTTTTTTGGTTAGAGTATGGTAGTTAGCCTTGATACTTTTCTTAAAGCATAGTGTAATATCACTTTAATCTTTCACATAAATATTTTAAAAGAATTTACACAATTCTTTTTACAAAAGAAATGTTTCAGCTAATACCAGCCAGTAGAAACTTAGTTCATATATGCGGCTTGATAATATTCTACACCGCTTATTTGTAACAACTTCAGTTCTTTTTCAACAAACAATTTTTGTGTTTTATAAAGAAGACTCATAAAATTAATAACGCGTACATAAGTATATGACTTTTCTTAACAACATGAAGTATGTTAAATTGAACTTAGCCAAATTTAATGGTTTATAAAATGTGATTATAAATTACATTTTTATTGTTCTTTCCTAAACCTTAAAAATGTTTTAATTCAACAAAAATTAATCATAATTTGCAAGGAGTTGGATCAAACTTAAATTATGATATATTTCTTTTTATTGTGTTTTATAAGCAACTCCAACCATTTTCATTTGCGTGTGTTGAAGCTTACTTCAATTTTAGGGTGATAATTGTGGTATGTGATAACAAGTAAAAAATTCCATTAAATTTCTATAGAAATTGAGACGACAGCGGCGATGCTGTAGTTTGCTCGTAAAATAAATAAGTTTAAAGTTAGGTTAAATTTCTGCCACATATCTATTTCTCACATTTCTATTTATGTGCGTGCTTCACAGCTAAATATGTAAATACCCAGCGGGTAAAGATGCAATATAGAGGCCTTATAGAACGAATGTTTACAAACTCCTTTTGAATGCACAAGTAAAGTACGCTCAAAATTCATACTCATATCTGGCTAACAGATGGTATCATTGCGGGGAAGGTCTTATGATTTTTCTTTTGGAAAGGCTTTCCACTGCATGCATAACAAAAGACCTTATAATAAAGGCTATTTATAAGGTTTCTAAGGAGCAAGGTCCAACATATGATATCTCTTGTACGTAAATTTCAGTCTTCTATAGGATAGACTCAAAACACATTAATATTTTTTGTCTCATCAGTTTTTAATATTGGTGCCTATTCTGGAAAATGCGTCGATCTAGTGAAAACTTACATAAAAAAAAAATTTCAAAAATGGTTTTTGTTTTCCACACATTTCTAAAACCAAATAAACGTGACAATTTTAGCACGTATCTCTCTCTCTCTCTCTCTCTATTTCTCTTTTAAAAATGGTAAATTTCGTATGATAAACAAAAATAAATTTTTGAAATCTATGCAGCTTTTTTTCCATGTAACTTTCATTTCGCCGACACGTTTTCTAGAATATCCACCATTATTTCGCCAAGAATATTGGATAAAAACTATAAAAACTTTTACTGTAGCAATATACTTACTTTCCAATAAATACATTATCATCTTTTACGAAAGAAAGTAAGTTTTTTCTCTGTTTGCAAAATGATATCTCCCTCTTATATCATCCATATTTTTTTATCTCCTCTTTAAGATTTAGTTTTACGAATAGTATTATTTACAAAAGCAGAAAACAATTGCAAAAATAAATAACTGTAGTAAAAGTAAACATATCAGTTTCGTTTCATATTCCCACAAACTAGATCAAAACAAAAAGAAAATGCTTTGTTTTTATTTGAAAAGTATGTCTACAAGTTATTTGTCATTTGTGGTTTTTCTTTTTGATTATAAATATTATTATGAAATAAATCAATAAAATGATGAGGCGTACATGGAAATTCAAACTCTATGCGTAATAATTTCAGTGCAAAAGAGGTATTAAAACCATTGAAAAACTTTTAGCATAAACTTCATTAATATGCTAAAAACTCGTCATTCGTTACTTGAATATTTATTCCTAAAATTCAAGCGACTGTTGAATCAAACAAACTGTTTTCATTCGCAATAATTTAAATCGTAAATAATTTAATTATGTTAAGCCATTTGCTTAAAATTTTATTGTGAAGAAAAACAAACATGTAAAGAATTGTAATTCGTGACTTTTCTAATTATATGCATTAATTGTGGTAGTTTCTTATATCTGGTTTCGGTTTTTTATTGTTTTGGGCTTTAAAAGAGAAAAAACTAAATTAACCCGAACAGAGAACCAAAAATCGTTAAAATTAGACGAAAAACGGTTTGCAGAAACAGACAAGAAAAAGCAAAAGATAGGTAAATATACTTTTAAAAAAACTTATTTTATTTATTAATTCTTTGGCTTCGATTCAAAAGAGTTCTAAGCAATTAAAGCGAGGTGAGGTAACGAATGACAAAAATATTAAGGTAAAACAAAAAAAAAGTGTTCACAATCTACGACAATTGCTGATTTATTACATATTTTAAAATAATAAATTTTATATATAAATTTTTTTCTTTTTTTATGATATTAAATTGATTTTACCCATATATGTATGTTGAGACCAGCTAAATAAGATCCTACAATAAAGGGACAACGCCAACTTAACAATAAAAACTCCTCATATTATTTCAATAATTTTCAATTTAAAAGAAAAAATTTATTGAAATGCACTAAATCAATAATTTTCAACTTTGAATATATATGATTCAATATTGAAATAAAAACTTTCAACATGGCTAGACTTTCGTTAATGTTTTTTATTGAATCAACATGGTTTTTATTGCTTTTTTTTCTCTGGGTATAGTGCACATTACCGCGCTCTAAACAAATATTGGTATGTCACCACAAAAAAAGTAATTGACGATAGATTCTGGTAGGCAAATTGCAAAGATACCAGATAGATCATAGTTGACACCGCGGAAGGTAAAGCATTCCGTGTCGCCACGCAGGTTTAAACATCATATCAACTAGTTCGCACAAATATCATTCACACTCACTCTCTCTATCTCGCTCTCGAACAGTGTAATATTTGTAAGCCCATAAAACATGCTTTTTGATTGTTACATCTATCTATTATCTATATATCTATATTAATAAAAGAGTAACGTTATTGAGTGACTGACTGACTGAATGACTGATTCATCATCGCCCAGCCCAAACCACTAAAGCTAGAAAGTTGAAATTTCGCTTTGGGAAATTCAAACGCTAAGGGGGTAAAAACGGGTAAAAAGGGGTAAATTAGGTAACCTCATATCTCGGGATCTAACTACGGTAGACATAAAATTCCAAAAACAGCATAATATGATAAAAAAAATAAGCGAACGGAAAAAGGGTAAAAAATATAATTTTAGTACTTTTTTGTTAACCGTTTATCTCCTAAAGAAATGAAGATAGAAATTAAATTTAAAATGCATTCTTCTATCCTTACAAAGCCTTCAAACATGTTTTGGTACTTTTTTGTAATTCGAATATATAAAGGGTAAAATTGGTTACTTTTTTTGGTACTCTTTTCCATACAACTATTTATTATGCAAATTGATATACATAGTGAATGGATATGTTTGTATATTTTCACTAAGAAAGGATTTTTGAAAATTTCAATTTTAAGTTGATTAAAAGGGGTAAAACGGGTAAAATCGGTAACCTTATGTCTTCGAATATAAGTAAGGTAGACATACAATTCTCAAAGCATCATAATAAGATAGAAAAATGAGCGGACAGGTGTCTGAAACTTTTTTAAAATCTGTACATTTAGGGGTCGAAAAGGGTGAAAATATAATTTTGGTACTTTTTTTGCTAACAGTTTATCTCCTAAAGTAATAAAGTTAGAAACTAAACTTGAAATTCATTCTTCTCTCTTTAAAAAGCCCTTAAAAACAGTTTTGAATATTTTCAAATTTGAATATATAATGGGTAAAATTGGTAGCCCTCTTTGGTACTTTTTTCCATACAACTATTTTTTATGCACATTGATACACATACTGAATGCATATGTTTTTATATATTCTCTAAGAACGAATTTTTGAAAACTTAAATTCCAACGGGATTAAAAGGGGTAAAAACGGGTAAACTCGGTGTTCTTATATCTCCGAATCTAAGTAAGGTAGACATAAAATTCCAAAAGCGTCATAATAAGAAAGAAAAATAAGTGGATAGGAGTTTCGTACTTTTTTTGAAATTTGTACATTTCGGAGTCGAAAAAGGGTAAAAATATAATTTTGGTACTTTTTTTGTTAACCGTTTATATTTTAAAGTAAAGGATTTTTTTCGAAAACCTACTTTTTTGAAAATGTAGTTTTAAGAAATGGTACTTTTAAAAATGTTTTTTGGAAAGAGTACTTTTTGAAAATGGTACTCTTTTGAAAATAGTTACTTTTTGAAAAGTTACTTTTTGGAAAAGGTTCTTTTTAGGGCTCTGTACACCAAAAGTGTAAATTAATCTTATTGTTTTCGATACGCTGTCCGTCAGTCCATCTGTCTGTCTGTCTGTCTGTCTGTCTGTCACAGGCTGTTTTCTCGGGAGCCGTAAGAACTACGGGCTAAAGATTAAAGGGTGTTCTAAAGCGAGCAACGAAACATGTTGAAATACTAATGTAATATACAGACACTTTTATATAGACTCTCCAAAGTTTCAAAGTTAGTGTTAATTGGTGTAGTCTGTAGTATATTTAACTCAACAAAAATTAAAGGGTGTTCTGAAAGTAAATGTAATTTTGACTATCTAGCTTAAACAGTTTGCTGTATCTTGGAAACCGTAAGAGGCAAACTCTTGAAATTTAAAAAAAACTCTAAAACTAAAAAATTCCAGAATTAAAAAAGTCAAAACGAAAAATCGCCAAAATGAAAAATCGCTAAGACGCAAAAATTCGCCAAAAGATCGCCAAAGATCGCCAAAAAACTAACCAATTTTATGGCTATTTTTAAATGAGTTAATTAATTGTTCTATATCTGCACAACAATGGGGTAGCGAAGCACGCCGGGTATAGCTAGTCTATTATAAAATTAAAAAGAAATTATAAATTTAAGATACCTAGTTAAAAAAAAAACAAATAAATTGAAATCTATAGAATTTGCAATTACACAAATTATTTGCAATTTCATTACGTCATCATCAGAACACATGTCACACACACACACACACACACACACGTCAATGCTTCATACTTTTTTTTAGTCATTTGTTTACTGAAGCGGTTTCGGAAAAACTAATTAAATTTATTCAAGCATGTCGAGTGGTTTTTTGCACACAAAAATACACATACAAATACCCAGTGGTAAAAGTCAACAGGCCTACAAATTTCAAGCCTTCTTGAAGGCCTTCCTTTTTATTACAACTACAATTGTTTTCCTTCTTTTACATTTTTCGTTCGATACAGATGAAAAACTGCCTTCTTGTAGACGGGAAAGTGGAAGTAGTATTTTATTTTTTTGGTTTTTCGTTCGATACAAATTCCCCACGCCCTTCTTTAAGCAGCGAAGATGTAAGGAGAGTGTTGTGTTTTTAGATTAACAAATAAAAACAGTGATTTGGAAATAATATTCTCGTATTCTTTTTTCGCCTGTAATTTGTATATATGACTGAAATTTACCTACAGAGACATTACACATGCTGCTATTATGTCGGAGTTGATTAACTTATCATTGATCCGCCCGAACTACATCATGTCCAATTCAATGTATAAAAAATTACTTTGGATGAAAAGAAATATTCCAAATTAAATATCAGATTAATCAAATATAAAGAAGCCGCTATAAAAATACTGAAATACAAAAATACTGAAAACATGTACTTCCATTTGCTTGCCAGAAGAGGCCTACAAGAATCCCTAAATTTGGAAGCGACTGTCGAAGGCCTAAGCCGCAATGACAGCATGAGTAAAAATTAAATAAGTATGGAATGCGGATTGCAAGACCGTATGTGTGCTAAACAGGCCTTCTAGAAGACCTTTTTACTCCTGCATTTTACCGCTGGGTATCTGAACATAAATATGTTTTAGTGAGGTTTTGGTTTAACCGTTGGTTCAATTTGTAGAATATAAAGTCAACAAATTTTTAAGCAGTCATCAAAAAACCGACAAAAAGCGCCTGCCAAAGAAAGAAAAAAAATGGAAAGCCGCAAATGGCAAACCTTAATTGTCTAGTAGAAGATTAAAATAATTGTATATATTTTTGTTTTGTTTATTCCCTTGTTTTGTATATTTTATTTTTTGAGATTTTGCTTACAAGATACGACACGTCGAAATGTCCTTAATTTAGCTGGCAGTTATTAATAGTTTTAAAAGATTTAAATTACAAAAGAGTAAGCTATTTACATAATTTAAGAAACTTAATAGTAATATTTTGTCACAAATAAATACGAAATTATTATCAATGAATGTGTGTAAAAATTTTTTCGGTTATTTTTATTTATTGTATCTTCAATAAAAATCAACTAACAATAAGTAATCAAATCGTAACTCTAAAATTATAGTTTTTAAGTCCAGCCAATACCAGACAAAAATATTTGTTTCAGCGGTTGGTTCTTAGGTTGTCTTACGTATCTCGTGTTCGGCTGAGAGCAAAAGTATCCCTAATTCTCAGCCGAGTGTGGCCTCTAAAGTTAATGATGTTGCGGGCTAGGGGATTTGGGTATAACTCAATTTTTCTATGTATCATGTCGCATGTTTTGAAAACACAGTCTTAAGCACGGGGACATCTAAATCTTTATGAATTCGTTTATTTCTAACATACCACGGGGCTGATGTAATCGTACGGAGTATTTTATTTTTTCACCTTTGAATTTTCTCTACTTTTGATGCGGATGCAGTGCCCCATAACTGGATACCAAAGGACCATATTGGTTTTAGAAGAGAGAGAGTTAGAAGAAGCTTATAATCTAGGCTTAGAGTAGAGTTCCTTCCAATGAGTCAATTCATTTGAAATGCTTATAATTTAATTCGGGTCACTTTTGCATTTATGTGGTACTTCCATGTTAGACTACGATCAAGGTGTACACCGAGATATTGTACTTCAGTGTGTTGAGGTAAATTTGGTTTTTTATTTGTATAGGTGGGCAGGTTTCTCTGCATAATGTATAAGTAATGTGTAGAAATTTTTGCTCGTTAATTTTTATTCGCCATTGTTTTAGCCACTGTTCCAACAGGATTATATACTCATGCAGTTTGCGCGAAGCTTCTTGATGGTTTTTGTGAACACTTACAAAAAGCTGTATCATCAGCGAATGTTGATATGTGTATGTTACTGCTTAGCGGCAAGTCAGAGGCATATATCAGATATAATACAGGGCCGAGGATGCTGCCTTGAGGAACTCCGGCTTCAATCAGTTGCGGAGGGCTTAGAAAATGACCTTCCTTAGCAGCAAATTTGCGCTCAGTTAAGTAGCTTTCTAAAAGCTGAAGAGTGTACGCGGGTAGGTTTTGCTTTAGTTTATGCATTAAACCTTCGTGCCATACTTTATCAAATGCCTGAGAAACATCGATGAAGTGCGCAGAGCAATATTTCTTTTCCTCGAAAGTTTTTCTAACCACGTTCACGAGACTATCGTGCTATATTGTCTCCTTAAACTGAATTAGTGATCTGGAATGCATCTAGTAACATTCACTATGGGTGTTACCTTAGTCATAAGTAACTTTACAAATAGGTTTGACATATTAGACAGTACACTGAAAAAAAACCATGCAACATATGAACGATCGTTCGTATATTTTACGAAATATTTTTTAATTTCGCACCACGAAATTCTTTCGTAAAATGTACGAAACGAACGAAATTTTTGTGTTTATTTTACGAAGCATGTTTTGTGTTTTAAGAAATAATTTTTTGTATAATACGAAAGTGTTTCGTAGAAAAGAGAAAAAAGGCTTACATTTTACGAAATACTTTCATAGTTTAAGGTAATATTTAGAGAGTATTACTAAATATTTTTAGTGTTTTACGAAAAAATTAAACAACTTTTTTCACATTTTTCTTGTTATTAAAGTTGCCCCTTCTTTTCTCAGAAATCCCATTTTTGTGTCCCTTTTGTTATCAAAATCCCCCTTTTGTGCCCCTTTTTGAAAATTTTCAACGGTAACGCTGTCTTCAACTTATATATATACGGGTCACTTAGCGCCCAATTTTATATGATTCAATAATTTTAAGAACAGCTTATACAGTCCGTAATTGTTTTCGTAATATATACGAAATTTTAGTATATTTTACGAAAAAACGTACTAGTAAATGCTTACGTTACTTTCGTAAAACTATAAAATTCCGGTGTAAAAGTTTCGTATATATAAAAAAATAACTACGAAAAGTTTTCGCTACTTTCGTCAAATAATAAAATTCTGGACTCAATGTAATTCGTAATATGTACAAAAGTTTCGTACATTCTACGAAAAAAGGAAATACGAATGGGGTTCGTTACTTTCGTAAAATAATAAAATTCTAGACTAAAAATTTTTTCGTGGAATGTACGAAAGTTTCGTATGTAATACGAAAAAAGTAACTACGAAAGTTTTTTTCGTAAAATGTTGCATGGACTATTTTCAGTGTAGGCTTACACTGAAAAAATTCCATGCAACATATGCACGAAAACGCTCGTACATATTATGAAATATTTCGTAATTTCGCACCACGAAATTCTTTCGTAAAATATACAAAATATACGAAAATAATCAAAAAATAAAAGTAAAAAAAAGTATGGCTCAACCTGGGCACGAACTCGCAATCTTCATATTTCAAGTCATGTGCTCTACGCACTGAGCCACTTTCTACTTATTTTATTAGAGCTAAAAATTAGTTTTATTTACTTACATCTGAAAAATACGTTAAGTTATAAAAATATATTTTAATTTATTTTTTTTATTTCAAATATATTTTTTAGCAACGAAAAATGTTTATGAAAGGTATTCGTTACTTTCGTAAATCTAAAAAAATATTGCCTAAATGTGTTTTCGTAATATATACGAAAGTTTCGTATATTTTACGAAAAAAAGTCACTACGAAAATTTTTTTCGTAAAATGTTGCATGGATTATTTTCAGTGTATAGTCCTATAGGATTCCACCTTTTTATGATTTTTGCCTGGCTTATGTATCATGGTAATCAACGAATTCGAATTCAAACCCGCAATACATTGTTCAATCTCACGAATATTGAACCTCAAGGTAAACTCAGCTACAGCGAGTACTGGTGGCGGCTCAACTATATAATCAGACGTATTTCGATTAAATACTCTCTGCAAGTGGCTTACAAACAGAGTGTCTTTTTGAGCGTCAGTTCTTGCCCAGTCTCCATTTGAATCTCGAAATGGAGGCTTATATATCACTGATCTTTTGAGGCCTCAGGCTGCTCTCCATAGCGAATAGTCTGTTTGAGGTGTTGCGTCGACCCCATTCAGAAATTTTTGAAGAGAAGCGGTTTTTTGATATTCTATTAGAGTTTTCAGCTGTTTAGCACATTCCTTCAGCCTAGATTTTACCTGAGGGGATATGTAGCGTTGCCATTCTCTACGACATATTCTTTTTTCCGATAAAAGCCGTGCTACATCTGTAAAATTGATTTTATTATATCTCACCTGAAGATTTGTAGTAGTAGCGTTTAGAGCAGCTTGCTTAAGGTTTACCTCAAGCATTCTAATAGAATCATCTATGTCAGCAGGCCCTTTTAATGGAATATATTCTGTGCAATGAGAACTCAAATATGTTTTTGTATTTCAACCAATTAATACTTGTGGTGGTCATCGTTAAATCATAAGTAGGTGATAAAGTTGTCAGAATGAGTCGTGAGTGGTCTGAAGACAAATCTAAAGATGCTTTAACTTGGATCATTTTGCTGTGAACACCTTTTGCCACTCCAAAATCAATAAATTCATATATTTTTCGCTGATCTGTTGGGCAGTAAGTTGGCTGCCCACTTCAAACAACATTCAAACGCATTTTAAAAATTGTGTCAAACAAAAAGTGACCCTTTGGTGTGATGGGACGAGATCCCCAGAACGTGCGCTTAGAGTTGTAGTCAACGCCGGCCAGAAAGCGTGGGCCTAGTGAATTAAAAAATGTACTTTAAATACTTTCTGTAATAGAATACCTGGGAGAGTAAATTGATGAAATCATTCGGTTAGTTGCTTGAAGATAGTCTTCACAATGATCACCCATTAACTTGAGTTTTAATTGCGATTTTTTTACTATAGCTGAGGGATGTGCTCTTAATGAAGAACGTGTGGTTCGGAGCAAAGTGCGGGTTTCGAGAACAAGTTCCCTGATTTCATCAGAACACATTCCATTGTAGTAACGATAAAACAACGAAATACATCCCAAATTGCGTCGATGCTCCAGCGAATCAATAGAGTTGAGTTGGCTACCCTACTCTCGCCGATGAGATTCTTCGCCCTCTCATGCACGCGGTCGAGTAACTTCAAAACAGACTTTGAAGCACCGGCCCATACATGAGAGTTGTATTTCATTATCGGTCGGATATAGGTGGTATAAATACTGAGGAGATCAGATGGAGCGAAATATCTTTTACACCGCCTTATAAAACTGAGGCACTTGAATGTTTCTTTTAAAACTTGAAAAATATGATCAGTCCATCGAACGTCACACCGAATCTTCATGCCAAGAACATCAAGAGCATCTGATTCCCCAATATTTACACCATTCATAATTACAGATGGAGCAGCAAGTTTAATCATGCGTCTGTGCGTAAACAAACAGCATTGCGTCTTATGGGGACTGAAATCGAAACGGTGATTGAATTCGCACGACCCAATTTTGAGATTGCTATAAGATCATGATTAAGTGTTTCATTCATGGTTTGCCTCATCGCGCCAATCTCCGACAGGCTTGGTCTAGCTTTTGCCTTATAAATACTTTTATTGTTATCCAATGGATTTCTAATTGTATAAAGGTGTTGACAAATAAAATAGATTCATATCGAATAAAAATTATTTGCTGGGCTTTGTATAGTTTTCAAAGCCTACTATCATTATTTTTGAAAATCATTTACATATTCTTAAATTGTCAAATGGTTTGTAACTGTTCAAAATTGTGTTTGAAGTCTACTGACGATTTGCTAAAGCACCAATGAAATGCTGCATATAGACAATGCTTAAACAGCAGCAAATAAATTTCATTTAGGGCCTTATTTTCTATATCCCTACGCCTCACTTCACATAGAATTTGTTAAATTGATATTTTCGTCAGCACTTTACAATGGCAGGTGATTGCTAGCGTTGAACACCTGATTGTTACGTTATTTTTTTTAATTAATATATAAAAAAACTTATGTTATAAAACGTTTCAATAGCTCGCGATAAAAGCGACAAAAGTTGCTTTTATCGCGAACTTTTCAGAAATTCGCGAGAAGTTGCTAAATATTAAACAAACCATAATATTGATTAAAAATAGCTCGACCTGTGCTCAGTGCAAAAAATTGGCAAAAATATCGAAAATGGCGAAAATACGCAAAAACTCACTGACAGCGGGATGACAACAAAGTCTAATATTGTTTAAAAATCGGCAAAACTATTGGGAAGCTGAAAACATGTAAAAAGTCGCTTTTATCGCGAACTTTGCAAAAATTCTCGATTCACGATTAATTTTCACGTTTACATGAATTGAGATAAACAAAACAAAAAAGCATGAAATATATTGTTGAGAATTTTCGCAATGCTACTGGCAAAGATGTTTACGAAATGAAGAATAAAGCCGAGTCAAAACAGAAATTCGAAAATTCACCGCCAAATATCTTCGAAAATATTAAAAATATCTTAATGAACATTTTCTTTAGATACTTATAAACTTTACAACAGTTTGAAATTTATTATCAATCATTTTTTGAACGCATGGACCTGAATTCACTTTACAAAACTAACATTCGAATTCCCTAAAATTCTCGGAGAAAATATTCAATAATTAAAGAAAAACTATTATCGGGAGCTGCCCGCATGAAAACTCTACACAGAAAAAATTATCACCAAAAAATTTTCAAACAAAAGTTTGTCTAAAAATAAATTTAATTTTCAGTAAATGTTCTGTCCATAATCTATGAATTGTTTGTTTGACTTTTATTTAGAACGCAAACACTAAAAACAACAATAAAAACTGTGTCGTAAAAAACCACCCCAATAACGACATTCGCACAAATAACAACAACAACAATCATAGCAAGAGGAATGAGATTGTTTGTTTACAAAACATTTTGAGTGAATCGATTAGGTAATGTGGTTGCTTTAATTCTCATTAATTTTTTTGGAGTATTTAGATAAACATTCAGACTTGAACACATATAACAAAGTGAAATCTCCTAAATGCTTAATGGATGATGATGATGACACAGACAAAAAATTTGTTTGTATTTTTGTTTGATTAAGTAAATTATTTTGCTTAATAATTGTTAGCATTTTTAGACTAATTGCTTATTAAATTCAGATAGAAATATTGTTTGATATTTTTCAGAAAATCCAGTTAATATTATTGTTTGATTTAGTAAATTTTTTTGTCTACAATTTGTAAATATTTTTACACAAATTGTTTTATAGATTTAAACAATTTCTTCACTAAAAAAAACACGTTTTTTTAATGAAATTTTTGAGGTATTCGTTTGTAGGTTCGTTCATAGACAAAATATTTAATATTTCACTGAATTCCTTTACAGAAAATGAAATTTAGCTTTTTCTGTGTACATTTAAACCAAACCCATGCTTTCCTTCATAGATAAATGCAAAGTTCCAAAAATAGCAAAAAAAAAGCTAACCACTAATTTTGGAATATTTATTTTATTATTTTATTTTTTGTTAATCTCTTGCACATGTAAAAAAGTTTCTTACATCATTTTCTTTTCCCTAGGCAACAAAACCATTATCATCATTATTCGGGCTTAACACAATAATAAAATCAGCAAAACTTTACGAAAATACTTTTCTTCTGCTAAGGTTAAAAAAGAAGGAAAAAAACTTATTTTTCATAAAGCCTTTTTGCAACAACATTAATGCTCTTTTTTTAACGTCTTTATTGTCTATATATCAGTTTTCAAGATTTGTTGTTGTTTATCCTATTTTGCATGTTTTTATCTGCGCCTTTTTCATGTGAGTTTTTCTTGAATATGCAACAATATGCAAACAGTGCAACAACATGCCAACAGCAGCAACAACTACATTATAAAATTATTATTACACCCTTGTTGTTTGCTGAACAAAAAAAACAAACAAGTGTTGCTAGTGCTCAAATGAAATTACTACATGTGTGTGCGTAATAATAACTACACATGTTTGTATGTGTTACGCTATGGAATTATGTGAATATGCAATATTTGAGTGCGTACATTAGAATGCGTGCCCTTTAGCAATGAAATTCATTAGTTCAGTTTAGCGTAACATATTACGAAAAGTTTCCATGTTTTTTTCCGTATTCCTTCCTTTAACTAGACACTTGAAAAAGTTTTTACTGCACTTCTTTGCAAAGGACCATATAAACTGCTCAAGGTTGGATTTAGTGCAGGCTTTAAATTTAAATAAAAAACGTAGAAAAAAAATGTATTCTTTAAACTGCATATTTTAGTACTACAAGTAATTATAATGACATTTTTATTTAAAACGATCTCAACTTTAGAATAATAGCATTACCTGGTTCTAACGCCTGATTTTGGTAGAGAACACTGTATCGGCGCTTTGAAAGTTTACATCTGGGATTTATTTTAGGGGAAGTTAAATTTTCCTCCCATGTTGCATATGCATACGTAGTTGTAGTCACTTGGCATAGGAAATTTTGTAAACTTTACGTTTCAACTTTAGCACTTTTATGAAAAACACCACGAGGAATATTTTTGTGGATCTTTTTAAACGACTAATTCTTTATTGTATGGATGTTTTTGACCCCTTCAGCGGGGATATACTGGGATGCAATGCTTAAGACTTAAGCAGTATGTGTGTTCGTTTTTTTTTTTCATTTTAAGGGCAGTCAAAGCTCCTCTCGTTTACACATTGCTATATTAAATCGGCATAAGAAATATTGTACGCCTTACGTTTAAGGTGTAAGATGTGCTTAGCTTTTTTATGTCAAACATCAGGAGAAACATTTATGTAGAAGACTTTAATCCTCCAATGCTTCTTTGTATGGATGTTTTTTGGGACCCTTTCTTAAAAATGGGCAAACAACTCTCCTTCAACGGCGATGTATCAAGCTGAAATGTTTTACAAAAATATTTGTCAATTAATTATTATAATAAAATTTTACGTCTTAAAAGACATTAAAGCTTTAAAATGAACTGGAACATGTGTTCAAGTTGAGTTTGGAGTTTTAGTGTGTCTGAAGAATTACAGTAGCATTTTATTACAAATATTTTTTAGGACGTTTCAGCCCGCTATATGCAGATAATTAGTAGAAAAGCAAGAAAATATGTTTAATTCCTTTATAATTTTAAAAAATACTCGCCATGATTTTTAAAAAATCGATTTTTTAAAGGACATTTATCAACTAATATTCTTCTAAATAACTTTATAGCTTAATTATTAATAGACTTCTAAGTTTATATTTATTCAGTTAAATTTACATGAAAATACAGTTCTGATTTTAAATTCGCATAAAAAAATTGTGAAAATAGGTAATTTTTTATCCTTTTGCCTTGAGGAAAAATCGTTATAGAATACCGAAAAAGAAATTTGTCCTAGCATCGCTTCCACCGAATTGGTAATCGAAAAACAGAACTTCTTGCAATGGCAAGGATATGTAAAACTAATCAGAAATTATCCAAATTTACAATACTTCCAGATCGCGAATTCTACATTTTCATGACTTCTTTGGAGTATCTTTTTTTTTGCTGGAATAAGATTTATAAAACAACGACTTGAACTTGAATTCATGGTAAAATTAACAAAAAATTAATAATTTTTTTACAAAATAACAGCATAAAATATTATTAATTTTTAAAATTGATGTTAATAAGATCTAAAAAATAACGAAGTGGTAAAATATGACAAAAAAAAATTATTTGTTAAAAAAAAGCTCTGAAAAAATTTTTAAAAGTATCTTCGTATCGACTGTAAAATATCGCCGATACCGATGTATCGGAAAATCTGAAGTATCGCCGATGTATCGGTATCGGTATCGGTATTCGTTACATCCCTAATTTACATAAAGGTGCTTAACATAACTTATACCTTAAACGTAACGATTACAAATTTTCATCTGCTGATTCACCATAACAATGTGCAAAATGTGACGCGGTGGGGAATTTAGCTCCTCCTAAAATGAATCCCATATGTAAAGTTTCAAGATGCCAATATACGTATACATATAATTTTTGGCGCTCTCTACCGGAATCAGTCGTTAGAACCATGTTATTTTAGTTTTTGTTGTACAGTGTCATCTAGTTTTCTGGGCTTAAGTTTGCTACTTAACTTAAGGTACGGTCACACTTGCCAAATATTTGCCGAAAAAAAACGTAACCAACAGACAAGCTAAAATTGTAGTTCCATTAATTCCAATATATTTTTAAACATGGGTTCGCATTTATTAAAAATAATATAGGAACAGTTTTTAGCAGCATAATTACTTTATTTTGTAATATAAAAATCAAGTTATATCACACTAACTCTGAGCAAAAGTAGTGGTTACGTTTTTTTGGGCAAATATTTGCCAAGTGTAACTGTACCTTTAGTGGAAAACACATTTTGGAAATATTATATTCATAAAAGAAAGTTTCTTATTCTACGATTATATTTACGAGGAACAAAACCATTACTAATCACTAATCACATGTTTTATATATTAATTATAAATTTCTTTTTGGGCCACACTAATTTTAATATTTTTTTTCTAATTAATTTATCATATTCTGATGGCTCGTTTTTTCACTCTATTTGTAGATAACGACATATTTTAATGAAACATCATGGATTAATCCGTCAGAAACTGATACCATAGTGGGTGAGGATCCCGAAGTGGAGTCACTTTTATCATTAATTGTTGTTGGTAAAGTAAATGTCGTTGAATGTTTCTATCTTTAAAAAAAAATCTTTAGCACATACTTTCACATAAAAGAAAAACACACACTCATATACAATCCATTTCTCATATTCAATCCATTTCTCATATACAATCCACAGCCCTTAAAGTATTTAAAAGCATATTTTATCCCCAGCATGTGCACCATATTGCATGTTTCATTACGAAAAGCATTAGAAGAAAAAAACTTTATTTCTTTTAAAAATATTGCTCTATAAAGTGTTGCATCGAAATGGAAATTCTACGTGTCTTTGAAAATGTTTTTGAATTTAACATGAATCTTGGCACTCAGCCACCCGAGTCATTCAATCAATCTTTCACTCATACACTGAATGACTGCCTGAATATTCATTTATCTCTGGATGTTTGTCTGTCTGTTTGTTTTTCTTAGTATGTAACTGTCTGTTTTATCGCTAAAAATCATAAATATTCCCTGCCTTACTTTCTTTTTGTCTTTTTTTTTTTGCTTTGTTAATCAAAATTCTTTTTTCTCCTTTTTCCCTTCCTTAATTTCATGTTGTATTATGTTTTTTTCTATTTCTACTCTATTTTTCAGGCGTTTTTCTTTCTGTACTAATATTTTTGTCAATTGCCGGAAATATACTCGTCTGCCTTGCAATTTATACAGAACGCAGTTTGCGCCGTATTGGGAATCTATTTCTAGCATCATTAGCAATTGCGGATTTATTTGTGGCCTCATTGGTGATGACATTCGCTGGAGTTAATGATTTGTTGGGTAAGTGCTTCTTACACTATTTCAATTTTCGTTTTATATATCTGCAATTTGCGTGTTTTTTGTTTTACTTCTTTTTTTTAAGCGCAAAAATATTTCCAAGATTGTCAACATTTTGAATGAGGGGTTTTCTCATAAATAATAGAGGAAAACGTGCTTGTAAACAATTTTATATATTTTTCCAATCAATTGATATTGCTGATATTTGTTTGTTGGTTGTGCTTCGATTTTTCGTACGTGGTTGCTACAAAAACCAACTAATGTTCGTTACCATGCAAACATTACATAGAAAAAATATCATTAGCTTGGATGGAACAAATTAAATTGTTTATAATTATATATTCCAAATTTACGAAAGTATGTAGTTAAAACACTTCCAGTCCAGTTGCGGATATAAAAGATAACATTAAAGTAAAAATTTTAAAAACCTTCGAAGAAAATAGCTGATAGCTTCAGAACAGCTGGACCAATATTTTTAAAATGTAAGTTAGAATAATTTAGATCAAGCCCGATTTTTAACCAAAAGAAAGTAAATTAAAACCGATTGAGCCGCTTGGGAGCTACCGTGCCATAGACAAATAGATCCAAGAGGATGGAGCCAGAAAAGAGGTGGTAACTTCTAAACGCCTGGACCGATTTTTTCAAACATAGCTAAGAAGACTCTCGATCAAGTTACCTTTTAAACAAAGAAAACTAAATCAAAATGGGCCAGCCGTTTAGGCTCGAAAAGGAAACAGACAGACAGACACACACAGATACACACTACAAACTTATAACACCCCTCTTTTTTGGTCGGAGGTTACACAAAAAAAAATAAATTTCGTTTTTTATAAGAAAAATCCCGGTATTCAATAACTTTTTTTTTAAATTTCCTGTGATAATGAATTCCGCTATATTGATAATAAAATTATTTCAAAAGAAAAAATTTTATAAATTAAAAAAAATGTTGACATGGCTGGAACCCGGGCGTCCTGGACGTAAAGCATACTCTCTACCGCCGAGCCATATCCCAGTTATATTTTTATGAGATAAAACTTGTTTTAAATACTTATGTATGGAAAGAAAAGAAACAAGTGGCATCTGAAAGAAATACATACAATGAAAAATTGTATTAAACTAGCTACACCCGGCGTGCTTCGCTACCCCATTGTTGTGCAGATATAAGAAAATTAGTTAACTCATTTAAAAATAACCATAAAATTGGTTAATTTTTTGGCGATCTTTTTAGTTTTGGCGAATTTTTTCGTTTTATCGATTTTTCGTTTTGACTTTTTTAATTCTGGAATTTTTTAGCTTTCAATTTCAAGAGTTTGCTTCTTATGGTTTCCAAGATACATCAAACTGTTTAAACTACATAGTCAAAATTACATTGACTTTAAGAACACCTTTTAATTTTTGTTGTGTTAGATATTCTACAGACTACACCAATTAACACTAACTTTGAAAATTTCGAGAGTCTATATAAAAGTGTCTGTATATTACATTGGTATTTCAACATGTTTCGTTGCTCGCTTTAGAACACCCTTTAATCTTTAGCCCCTAGTTCTTACGGCTCTCGAGAAAACAGACTCTGACATACAGAAAACCAGACGGAATGACGGGCAGCGTATCGAAAACAATAAGATTAATTTACACTTTTGGTGTACAGAGCCCTAAAAAGAACCTATTCCAAAAAGTAACTTTTCAAAAAGTAACCATTTTCAAAAGAGTACCATTTTCAAAAAGCACCCTTTCCAAAATACATTTTCAAAAAGTACCATTTCTTAAAACTACATTTTCAAAAAGTAGGTTTTCGAAAAAGTACCTCCACTTTAAAATATAAACGGTTAACAAAAAAAGTACCAAAATTGTATTTTCACCCTTTTTCGGCCCCTAAATGTAAAAATTAAAAAAAAAGTACAAAATACCTATCCAGTCATTTTTCTATCTTATAATGACGCTTTTGGAATTTTATGTCTACCTTACTTAGATTCGGAGATATAAGAACACCGAGTTTAGCCGTTTTTACCCCTTTTAATCCCGTTAGAATTTAAGTTTTCAAAAATTGGCTCTTAGAGAATATATACAAACATATGCATTCAGTATGTGTATAAATGTGCATTAAAAATAGTTGTATGGAAAAAAGTACCAAAAAGGGCTAATAAATTTTACCTATTATATATTCAAATTTGAAAAAATACAAGTTTTTGAGGGCTTTTTAAGGAGAGAAGAATGAATTTCAAGTTTATTTTATAACTTTATTACTTTAGGAGATAAACTATTAACAAAAAAGTACCAAAATTATATTTTGACCCTTTTTCGGTCCCTAAATGTACAGATTTTACAAAAGTTTCAGACACTTGTCCGCTCATTTTTCTATCTTATTATGATGCTTTAAGAATTTTATGTCTACCTTACTTAGATTCGTAGATATTAGGTTACCGATTTTACCCGCTTTTATTCCTTTGAATCCCCTTAGAATTAAAAATTTCAAAAATCCTTTCTTAGCGAAACATATTCATTCACTATGTATAGCAATTTGCATAAAAAATAGTTGTATGGAAAAAGTACCAAAAAAAGCAACAAATTTTACCCTTTATATATTCGAATCACAAAAAAGTACCAAAACATGTTTGAGGGCTTCGTAAGGATAGAAGAATGGATTTTAAATTTAATTTCTATCTTTATTACTTTAGTAGATATACGGCCCCTAAATGTAAAAATTCAAAAAAGTACCAAACACCCGTCCGCTTATTTTTTGATCTTATTATGCTGTTTTTGGAATTTTATATCTACCTTAGTTAGATCCGGATATATAAGGTTACCGAATTTACCCGTTTTAACCCGATTTTACCCCTTAGCGTTTGAATTTCCCAAAACCCCGTCTTATTGGATCTATACATTCTGAGGGGAGCCCACATACGAAATTTCTACTTTCTAGCTTTAGTGGTTTGGGCTGGGCGATGATGAATCAGTCAGTCGGTCAGTCAGTCAGTCAGTCACTCAATAACGTTACTCTTTTATTTATATAGATTAATGACAAATGTTATTGAAATTTATATTTTTTTCCAATAAAATGGTTTTATTGAACATAATTTTGTATATTTTTTTCTGTGTAATAAGCATATATATATTGTTGATTTTGCCTTAAATTTTAATCTAACCAACTTTTTTGTAGAAATGATTGATAGCATTGATAGCATTACACAAAAGTATAAAATACGGTTGAGCTTGCAGGGGTCATCAATGAAACTTCCTGCTAATTTCAAGCGCAAAAAATCTTCTAACCTGATTTAGATCAAATTTGAAGGAGTTTGAAAACCTAAAAATCTACTAAATACATTGGCTCGATTGGACTAAAAATTTTAAATAATTACTTAATAATATTAAAGAGAGCACTGAAGATTACACATTTTCAAACTTTTCTTTTAACTCTGCAAAAAAATGCTTCGTTCCTTTAAATAAAAATTTGTGGAATAAGGAGTTTAATGGGAAAAATTAAAACCCGTTTTAAATTTTTTTCTATCACTCTCAGATTAATATTTCCACTACACTCAAAATAATATTGGAGGTAAATTATATTTAAAAAAAATTTTTTCAACATATCTTTTAACCCTCTATCACGGCTGGAAGTTAAAGTAATTCTATGAATTTTATTTTAAGTTACTTCATTAATATGGAAAATTTTTTTATAATTTCTTTTAAAAAACAATTTTGAGCCTCATGAAAGAAACTTAAAATCGACGAGATCTGCCAAAAATTAAGAAAGGTATACGCCGTTAAATGAAAAGAGCTGATTTTATTTCCCATACAAAATTGTTTTTAATCAAACATTTTTTTTTAATACAAACTACTCAGAAAAAACATGGTATACAGAAAAAAATAAGTTTCGTTTTTGATAACAAAAATCCCGGTATTCAATAATTTTTTTTCAAATTTCCTGTGATAAAGAATTCCCCTATATTGATAACAAAATTATTTCAAAATAAAAATATATATATATATATTAAAAAAATGTTGACATGGCTGGAATACGAACCCGGGCTTTCCGGACGTAAAGCATACTCTCTATAGCTGAGCCGTATCCCATTTATTTTTTTATGGGATACAACTTCTTTTAAGTACTTATTTATAAAAAGAAAAGAAATAACCGGCATGGAAAAGAAATACTTACAACGAAATATTTTATTATGTTAAAGATAAATGTTATTGAAATTCATATTTTTTTTAATAACATGGTTTTATTGAATATAATTCTTGTCTATTTTTTTCTGTGTAAAGTGTTTTTTTATTATCAAAGAACTTTCTTTTCACCACTACATAGCGGCCGTATTACTTTACAGTACTTAAATCAACTACTTCCTACCCTACGGTAAATGGAACTGACACAAAACAAGTCACGTGACCGATCCCCAGGTGATAGGGACCAGTCCGAGTTCTAACACTTCCTGTGAAGCGGACCAGCCACTTTTACATAGGGATGGCCTAGGATGGGGTTAATTGATACTTGTTATGCACCTTGTAACTTGTCTCTGAACTATCTTATGGAGTCCTAATTAGTGTAGAATAATATAAATTAAATATAAATATTATTCCGAAATTCAGCTGTAATTATCGATTAATTTATTTTTTTATTGTTACATATCCAAGTATAAATTTTATTTTATGACAGGCTAGTACACTACCCACTCCACCACAGGGGAACTTATATTTCAATGTTATAAATACCAGTTAAGCTGTAGTTAATATCTGAATATAGTTACGGAACAGGTTCCTGAGTGGCATAGCAGTCTCATTGAAGGGAGACAATTAATATTATATAGATACTATGTTTACTACAATACTAGCCGGACTACCAACTATATTTACACAATTGTCTTTTTTCACCATTCACTACTCCTTATTTTTTGTACCAGTCTCATTTCCTCAAGTCATAGGACGAGTACTTTTGGATCATTTGTCACCAAATTTTCCGCAGGGTAGTAAGTAAACAATCGTACATGTACAAATACGTCTCACATTGCCCATGTTTGTTTACAACAGCTGTTACACAGATATCCAAGTCCGATTCCGATTGCAAAATAGCTTGCTGCCGCCATAAAATATTTTTGTCCATATTTGAATTTTTTTATTCTCTAAGTTCGATGATGTTGAGTTTGCACTAAATAACGATACGTGTCTTATATACACAGAAAATAAAGATTTGTAAATAGAATTAATTTTTTAGTAAACACAATTAAAGCTTTCACTAGAAATGAGCCTATAACGATTTTTGTATATGCAAACACGGTATTTGTAATTTCAGAAAAAATTTTCAACTCAGTTATTTTCAATTAAATTTACCGTTTTTCTGGCAAATTTTATTGCCAATTTCAACAAATATTTTCAACAAACTTGTTTGCTAACATTTGTTGCGCTTTCTAAATGGAAAATTTTTTTTCAATTTATTTTTTGTTTGATCACAAAGCTGTTTCAATTAAAGCTATTGTTATGTTAACAATGTAAATTTTTGAATTTCTGGACAATTCTGATTGTCACAATTGTTATATTAAATATTTTTCTTATACGCAATCACAAGTCTTGAAACGACTTTTTGCTTGTCTGCGAAAAACACTGCATGTCTTTGAGCGGAATCGAACCGGCGACCTCTGGAGTAATAGACTAACGTACTTACCTCTCAGCTACAGAGCAATTCGTTATTAAATTTGCAAATATTGAATACACATAAAACTTGACTTCTTATGTTTCTTCTAAATGTCCGCATTCCGTTATGATATAATTTAAAAAAATAATTTTATTGAGTAACTTAATTGACTAGACAAATTTAAATATGTTATACAAAAAATGATGATTGTTAATTTTTTCACAAGTTTCCCCAAAAACTTTAGTTGACATTTTTAATCAAAAAAATATTAAGAAATTTATGAGTTTTTGCGTCATGCTTAACAAAAAATTTGGGTGGTTCAGTTTATTGATAACAAATTCTGTGATAGTCGTATAAACAACTTAATTGGTTATGTTAACTAAACATATTTTTAAATTTAAATTAAACATTTACAATTCGAACTTTTAGTTGTAGTTTGATGATATTTTTTTCTGTGTAGCTGGTATTAAATAGACAAAACTAAATAAAACCATATGCATATATTGCTCTTGTAAAAAATTTCCTGCAGCCGGGTAATGCTACCGCCATTAGGGCATAGATATCTGGCAATAACCAAACACAGCTAATGTCAGAAGGTTTGTCAGATGAAAATAGAGCAAGCTCTAATGCAAATTTTGTCAGATGATTTTGCACATGAGTTTTACAGAAGCAATGCTTTAAAGGTACCACACGACATGTACATGTTTTATAGTGGGAAATTTGACAAGTCAGATGTAAAAAACATGTCGTCTACGCGGAGCATTATTGGCAGAGTAGTAGTATCTATGTTTATCATGCAGATGATAGCAGCTCAAAAGCTGGTGAAGAAAAATTATTTTTTTTTAATGTCTGCATGTTTGTCAAGACAAGTTGTAAGCCCTTAACAAAATTTTTGTGCAGTAGGCCAGTGAGCAAAACACTTGACATAAAATACAACAATAACTGAAATCAGCTAAGTTCAATACTTAGCAGAGACATTTAATTTTTATTGTGTTTTGAAATTTTTAATTTGTTATTTGAGTAGTCCACTTGCAAACACCGCTATGTTAAAATATCGAAATTTCTAGAAAATCGATTAAAACTTCCAACAACAAATAAGATGGCGGCTTTTAGCGAATTTTTATTATTTTCGACTTAGCGGTGTTTGCAAGTGGACTACTCATTTGTTGGCATCGCCCTGTTAACATAATTGGTTAAAATGCCAAAGTAGAAGTAATGAAAGGTATGTTTAATCGCATTTTAACTCGATACTTTGCCATCAAAATGTTTCTTACGTTTAACGTATAATAGTGCTAGGTACTATTATACATTAAACGCAAGGCTTACGAAATTTCTTAAGCCGAGTACTAATTGTAAATAAGTACAAAATTAACTCTTAAACACATTTTAATTTTTCAAGTTGTGTCTGGAGCTTAGGCATCTTTGCAGAATTATAGTAGAGTTTTATGGCAAATATTTTTGTCGAACATTTCATTCCGCTATATATCCACTGAAGGGACGTTTTTGTCCATTTTTAAGAAAGGGACAAAAACACCCATATAACGAAGAGTTAATACAGATTTTTAATCGCATGTTTTATTCATTTTTGATAGTGGCGATTGTTGCTAACTTTTATCCCTTGATTTATAATCAATATTAAAGTTTGATATATTTTCGATTTGGGCAAGCTTTTGCAAGTTTTCGATATTTCCCCACAGGAAACCTACCGGGTCCCAAACACCTTTTTGCGTTACGTCCCAATTTGAAGCCCAACTGAAGGCAGTTTCTTTAGTTATTTGGGCCACTGAACGCGACTCTGCACTCTAAATTTTTTTATCAGCTCTAGTTTTCGAGATATGCCGTTATAACAAAAATGAAGGCAGTTGCACGACATATACTAGCATAACTGGAGAAGAATTTGCCCTATTCAGTGAAAAAGAAAAACTAAATTCTAAAACGATTTTTTAAATTGTTAAATTTAATTTTGTGTAAAATTATATTTAAATACAATTGGCAGGTACACACTTCAACATCCGCTTGCCACGATATCTTGTCGTTTTAAAAGCATGAACATTAAAAAAAACTTATTTCAAAACTCAAAAGAAAAATATGTTTATAAAAAATGTAAAACTAAATAAGTTTAAAAATAAATATGTAACTTAATTTTCTTTCATACACTTCAAACATAATAGACATCCGTGTTAGTAAGAAAATCCTTTTCTTATCGATTCTCGCATACTCGAGATAATTTTGTATTGAAGAAATTCTTCTTTAACAGGTAGATAGAAGAAAGAAATTTATAAGAACCTGTTGATGGAATAAAGTATCAAACTCTTACCATCAATTACACTTAAACATACATACGAGCACATGAACATGAAGTCCTGCTATTATCAACACAAACATGCCCCGTTGGCCATGTCTTTCAGACATCTTGCAAGACCGATTCATGACAATGTTAAAGCGTCGATGACCTGTTGGTAACAGCTCAAACAGATCAGTGAGGACATTTTCGAACAAATGGCCGCTAAGTTCATACATGACAACAAGAGCGACAATGTCACCTATCTTTTCATTGATGAACATGTGCATGACAACACCCTCAGAAATGTCTCCATTACATTTGTACATTTGTTTCTTTTTTAGTCATGTTCTACAATAACAATTTGAAGAATTTGTCGCGCAGAGAGTATTTAATACAAGAAGTTTTAATAGACATTGTAACAGAAATTTTATAAATTTTTACACATTCTTTGATTACGGTTTCTGTTAGATTGCTTTAAAAGAAACTGTAGTCGACAAATATCGTACATGAAAAATGTCGAAATTTCCTTAAGTAGTCGTTGATGAAAATGTATCTACGACGAGTTGGCCAGCCGGGTGTGTACTGTTGTGCACATGTACCTGCATGTCTATGTGTATGTCTAATATATATATATATATCCTCTACAAAACTTAAAGGAAATAAGGTTTATTGACAATAACAAAAAGAAATCGAATGAAGCATAAGCGGACAAAGATAACAAGAAAATAAATTTCAACTTTTTCTCCACAATTCTCGTGCCACAAAATTCAATTTACACCAAAGTATTAAACAGTGGTACAGAATCAAAATATTTTATAAATCCCTATACCAGTTATGATACAAAATAGGCTTTCCAAAAGAGCACTTAAATTTATAGCTGGTAAAACTTCACTATCCAGGGATGACAACTTATCGGGCTAGATTTAGGCCGTTTTTAGTTACACACGACACGAAACAAAATTTCTAGCACCAAACCAAACAACGCGCAAGTCTATCACTTTTTACAATTATCTTTTAGCCCCTTTAGTCCCTTTTTTTACAAATTATATTGAATATATATCTATGCTCTTTCGACCATTTTTAAATTCTAATGTTGTTTTTATAGAAATTATTTCTACTCAGGCTTCTAAGATCATTAAATATTGAAAATTTAAGATGTTGGAAAATCCCAACGAAACGTCGGATATAAATAAATTAAATACAATTGTCTTTTATTTGCATTTTAATAAAAATTTAATGACCTTATAAGCCTGAGTAAAAATAATTTATATTAGATATAATATCTTGCCTAGTTTCTTCTAGCTCGAGGTCTGAAGAAATTAGGCAAGATATTAATATATAAAGGTGGAAAAACTTAGGAGTAATTTTTATAATATATTAGATATATTTAATATAATTAATCTGGCTTTTAATTGTTACCCGCCCGCTCAAAAATGTGGCCAGGAAAGCAAATTTTCTAAAAAAAAAAAGTAAAAGTTTTAGAAGCATTTATTTACCTGCATGAAAATATTACTAAACCTAATTTTTTTAATATTATTTCTTTACTATTTATTAAAAAACATGGCAATGCTCTTATGTTCAATAAAGTTTAACGATATAAGTATGCCAGTTATTTGTATGAAATTTTAATTTAAAAAAAATATGTGTAGAAAATGTAAATTTCCAATTTTCGAAGACAAAATTGTATATGTATGAGTAATCTGATAATAAGATCTTATAAGTCTGAGCTGTTTCAATTCAAAAACTTTAAATCATATGCTTCCCTCCTCTGTCTTTATAAAATTCTCTTCCATTCAGACTAGAAGCTTAGAAACTGCCGATTTATATTCAAAATATTATATTTCTGGCCCACTGTTTATTGTACATAAAGCAAAATTATTATTAAAAAGGCCTAAGTGTTTGTATATGTATGATATCCATGAGAGGAATATCAGGATGTTCTGTTTGTAAGTTTGCTGTGCATGTATATATGTGAATATATAATATACACTTGGCACAAATCTTATTTTTACATGAGGACTAACATAAATCAAACTAATACTTTGTTAAAACTTTGAAAATCTCCTTTATAAGGAAAACTTTTTTAATCGAGGAATATTACAAATGATAAGTACAACTTTTGTTATATAAACTTTAAAGTTATTTATTTATTATTATTTTTGAGAAAATTTAATTTGATAATGGTTTAATGCCCATGATTTTACACTAAAAGAATTTTACTTCATAAAACCAATGAACCAATTTTATTAGATTTAATGAAAATTTGAATAAAAATTTAACCAACGAAATTTTTTCGCAATATTAATGAAATTTTCATTGGATTTGTGAAACTGTCATTGAATTAATGAATAAAAAATCGAATGAAATTGTTTCCTTGGTTTTATGAAGCAAAATTCTTTTAGTGGCATGATTGTGTCTTCTGTTGGCTATACTAATTGCTAAATAATGTTTCACGTTTAATCAAGTAACAATGTTGCTTCTCCAGTAAATGGAAAGGGAAAAGGAGCACGGTAGGAGCTAGTATATCGCTAGCACTCACCCGAGATTGGAGGATTAAATGTCCTCTTTTCAGCATAACCTCAGTTTATTACAAAGTTTCCTTATATGCTCCCTAATTTTGTCTTTAAACCAATAATTACTCTACACTACAATGGGCCAGTATAATCACCAGGAACAGGGGTTTCATGCAAATGCATGTTTTTCCCCCCTTAAGACGGATTGTGGCAAAATTCAAATATCTTTAGGAAACAATGAATTTGCTTATTTGTGCATATTTTTGAATATTTTGATGAAAATGTATATTTTTACATATATATGCTATAAATGCATATTTTTGTGTCATATTTGTGATACTATTCAAACTTTAACAAAATAATTGTTTTTCACAAATATTTTTTTCTCAAATCAAGAAAGAAAAATATTCTGATCTACATCTAAAAGGCTTTCTAAAGGGCCCCATACACTACACCAGTATGCACGCGCAATCACCTGTTGGCGCCAGTGGTTGGGTCGTGTATGGGCATTTGGTGTGATTGTACGATTTGTGTAGCGATGTCAAACAGAGTATGATATTTTGCTGATGGTACCAGTTTGTGGTATTGTGTATGGTGAAATTAGCTCAGTTGAGAGAAGTTGTCAAAGAGTAAACATCGGGGTAAACACATTTACTTGAACAAATCACTCATAAATTAAGAAAAAAAAAGAACAAAATATATACTGTAAAGTCTTTCTAAAATAAAACAAGTAATTTCTAAAAATTTTTTTTATAAAAAGACATGAACTTTGCTTCATTTTTAAAACAATATCAGTAGTGAATGCGGTGCGCACTAGGTACAACAACTCATTAGTACACAATTTTTAAGAAAATCAATATTGCACCAGTATGCTTGTATGGTATGTGCTTCGAGCACGATTCAACATCACTTGTTTGTGCCAGTATACTGGAGTGATGTATGCCTTGCTTAAGACAAAACAAATTGAACTTTATAGTTGATAATATGAAGCAAATTTTACTTTATATTTAAAATAGTTCTTGCAAAAAAATCCGACTACAAAATAGGCGTGGCACCGCTCCATATTTTATCATCATGTACTTTTACAAGAACTAATTGTGTGTGCGACGTTTCATAAAAATCGCATAAGTAGAAGTAATTGAAATGAATATTTACTTTTCATGGGCGTGGCACTGCCCACTTTTCTAACCAAAATGTTGTATTGTTACGATAACTAAATGTGTATGCAAAGTTTCATAAGAATCGGCTAAGTAGAAGTAGTTAAAATACTTATTAAATTTTCATGGGCGTGGCACTGCCCACTTTCCTAACCATATTGTTGTATTGGAAATATAGCTAAAGGTGTATGCAAAGTTTCATAAGAATCGGTTTAGTAGAACTTGTTTAAAAAGGATATTTACTTTGCATGGGCGTGGCACAGCCCACTTTTTTGATCCTGATGTAGTATTTAAGCAGAAGCTTAATGTGTGTGTGTAAAGTTTCAAAAGAATTGGTTGAGTAGAAGAAGTTGAAAACGAATGTGTACTTACTTTGTATGGGCGTGACCCCACCCACTTTTCAACGGGACCAATCTGGAAGTACATTCTTTTGAATAGAGAAAAAAATCCGAAAGCGTTTCATAAATGGCGGAGTTTTGAGAGAACATACAAAAAAATACATGACGAATTGATAACCTTTCTCCTTTTTTTTTGTCGATTAAAAAATTAAGAATATTTTTTAATATCTATTTATATTCTATTTTTACATACTGTACAGTGTACATGTAAAAAATAAGTGCATATTTTATTGTTTTAGTGCATATTAGATGCCAAAAATACCTTTTTTGAATGCATGATAATTACTGTAAAAATATATAAGCAAACGAGCACCACTGTAATTGTGTATGAGAAATGATTATACATAAAATTCATTGATCTAGCTGCCGGTAATAAAGATAGTGTATAAAATATGTTTGGTGGGAACATTCGCTTTCAAACGCTCCCTGCCGTGACTCTGGTGGTGGAAAATAATTTACCCAAAATGCATGACCAAATATCAGTTTCGTGAACTGCAATCATTGACATTAGTCCTTCTCAATTGGTGTGTATGTAACCAAAACAAAAAACATAAATCTACCCAATGAATTTTATTTAATATCATCTCATCCCAGCTAATCTAATTTTTCATGTGAACATTTCGCTTTTTTATCATGTCATTTTCTTTACCTTTATGGCCGTAAGTTCAGGTATAAAGCTCACATATATACATACTCGTATAATGTAATCAAACATACAATAAATACATGCGTTCTCATGTACCCAACATTTTATTTTATAATGATCCATAAAAAAGTTAGCTGCTTTTCTTCAACTTCTCTTCATACACAGAGCAAAAAAAAAATACATATATATAGTTAAGGAACTTTTTCATAAATAATAAGAATCTAACATGACTTTTTTCGACAAACATTTCCCATTCAAGTGGAGAACTTTGTCATAAATATTATAAACTTAACATTTTTAAAAACTGTTTAAAAATATAGCTTGGCATTGCAACGCACAGTGGTATCAATTAGAAAAAAGGAGTAATAAATTCATATCTTTGAAACGATGTATGTAGAAATCATAAAGGAGGACCAACGTTTTAAGAATGTTGAAATTAAGAACACCTTGTTGTAACACATGATAAGCCAGAGGGTGTCAAAGCTGACTACATCCGGCATGAAAAATCTTGCTTGCCTCATAACTTTTACAAATAGCATACGATTTTAATGAATTTAAACTTATTTTAAAGTTTATGGATAAATATAGATAACCCACTTTGTTAGGATATCTTTAACATTTGAAAAGATATTTTGCTTTGAATTTTAAGATTTTGGTTTTTGACCTCCACTTTGTTCCCTATTCGCAAATATCTCCGGTAAAAGCATTGGCAAAATTTAAAAAATAACTATCTTATGCTTGATAATATGTTCGATAATATACAGATTGTTTAAATATAAAAGAATTGCTATGTTTTTTAATAAATAGCAAAGAAATGAAAATTCAAAAATGAAGTTTAGTATTATTTTCGTGCGGGTAAATAAAATGCTTCTGAAAATTTTACTATTTTTAGAAAATATGCTCTCCTGGCCACATTTTTGAGCGGACAGATAACAATTAAAAGCCGTATTAAATGTATTTAGATTAATATATATAATATATTTTGTAAAGAAATTTGAAACATTCGACGGGTGTCTATTTTTTCTTAACCGATGAATTTAGAATTCCGTAAAAATTCAACATTTTCGTTCAATTCTGGAGGTATCTTTCATGCTTTAATCGATTTAAAATTTCAACTGCTGCCATTTTTGAAGTCCATTCTTTTGAAATATTTAAAAGCAAAAAATTTAAATTTTGAAATTTTTTTTTAGAAAAACGTCGAAGAATTACCAAGTCTAAAAATTGCTTCAAATAAAGCAGCTTTTTACTATGAGAAAATAAAAGTAGTGCTTACAAACCTGTTGATATCGCTGCTGATTTTTGTATGGCGAGTTTTTGTTTGGGGTACTACATTTTTGATACAAAAAGCGCTTTTTGAAGCGCTGAAAATCATCACCATTTTTAGCACTAAAACTGTAAGTATATGCAACTTTTCTCGCTTAAAAATCTGCATAGTATCAGCAGTGAAAAAACTGCTTTTTTGTATAGTTTCTTTCATATACATTCACTGCTCTGCAATAGGCTCTTCTTTTAAAGCGTATTATTATGCAATTTATTGCCTTAGTGCTTCAAAAAACATGAAACTTTTTTACTGGGTGAGCTCTAATTTTGGCAAAAACTAGCCATTTTTCACTCTCGTTTTAAAGTTGTGAATTTAATTATTTTTCACGAATACATATATGAAAAGTGATAAGTAAAAAATATTTTCTGCCTATTGTTTAGGATTGTGTTGAAAATCATAAAATATTTTTTTTTTAAATTTTGCTTATGCTATAACTGGAGATATTTGCGAAATAGAGAACAAAGTCGATGAAAAGACTTTTAAAAATCAAAATCAATGATATAAAGTGGGTTGTGTTTATATTTTCAAAAACTTTAGAACAAGTTTAAATTCATTAAAATCGGATAATATTTGTAAAAGTTATGAGGCCAAAAAAGTATATCAGGCCCGAGATAGTCAACTTTTACTCCCTGTAGCTCACCGTGTGTTTCAACAGGCTGGCCCAAATTTCAATATTCTTAAACCTTAAGTCCTCTTCTATGATTTTTGCATACATCGTTTCGTAATCGGATTGCAATTTTCAAAGATACGCACATATTACCCTTCTTTTCTAATTGGAGCCACGGCGTAACGTTTCACAACTTTAACATCTCCATTAAAATAGTTCTTGTAAATAAAATCGACTACAAAATATGCTTGGTACAGCCCACATTTTTCAACATAATGCTGTACTTTCACGTGAACTAATTGGTTGTATACCTGTGTTGCAGCGCATTAAAATGCAACGAAATATTATTTGTCATTTATATCCGCAATTATTGTCTATATTTGTTTTAATTTTTTTTTTAGGTCATTCCCATAATATGTAAATTTTTCAATTAAAACTCATACTCAAACATATGTCCTCATATAAAAAAAAACTTCATATTAATTCAAATGTCATCCTCTTCCTATTCGTTTAAGCATCCATCTGATTCTTCTGTGTTTATTAATTTGCAGATGGATCATTTGCTTAACGAAAGCTTCTGTTGAGGTGTGCGGTAATATTTTAATATGAATATGTAAATGTGATTGTACTAAATGTGCAACATGAGTAATCTAAGTAATAAAATAGAATAAATACAAAACATTTCAATATATATATATAGCGACTTATGTATATACAATGGAAACCATGAACCGGCCAAACTGAACCACTGGTAACCAACAATTTACATATGTCAGTTACCAGCTGTCGTTTTCCAACGACATGGCTTGAAAACCAATTTGTTGACGAGAATATTAAATATAAATGATAAAAACATATGTAGAAAATGTGAATGTACATGTGTACACACACACACACACACACACACACTTTCATGTGTATTAACTAATACAAATGTAAGTTTGTGGCTATGCCAGCCAAGAGGAAATAAACTATGGTTTTCATACAAACATGTGCATGTGTATATTTTACCATCATTCTTGTGTGTGTTAACAAATTTGTATTTATATTTACCATAAATATTCATATTAAGTAGGAAAAGTAAAGAACAACAATTTATTTCATACAAAAGTACTTATTAGTTATATCTATTTGCATTAGGGATATGACATTTTTGCAACAATATTGTTCTGATAATAAAAATATTTTTTTATAAAGTTTTTTTTTGTTTATATCGTATATGAATTGTGGGCTACATGCGCGTATAATGAATAACATCAACAGTTTTTTAGATGAAATTTCCATAAGGAATATCCTGCACCAGTTTTCTAACTCGTTTAGTGCAAGAGGCTACAATGTTGCACAATGGAGCTAAGGACAAAAAGATTTTAGTAAATTTATTTTTTACTAGATGTGCCTGCCCACTTCGCGCACTTAAAGTTCGCTTTATTTAAAATATAGTAATATAAATTTCTTGCTATACATATTGTTTAAAGTTCCCGTTATACAAAATAAACAGTTGTACCAACCCAGCAAAAATGTCTGTCTACCGGAAGCAGGTTTGTAAGGGAGAGATTTCGGTACTCTCCCTTACCAACCTGCGTCGGTATTACATGATTTTTATATGGGATATCCCACTTGGTAGGCCTCAAGGTATCAGCTTGCTTCTGCTCATCCTAGATGCATTAACCTCACGTCTTTTTATATGAAAATAATTTAAAAAAATTTTATTTGCCGTTATTTTATTCAGTTTATATATATTTATTTACATAAATAAATATAAAAACAGAATAAAATACATATGTATTAAATAGCACAAATACAATTGGAAACTAAATTACATTACAATTTATTTTTATTAAATACTTTTTGTTCGCGTATTGAATCAGGAATCGATCCCACGATCTCCGCATGGTATGCTAGAACACTAACCACTAAGCTACCGAGGCACATTTATTTTCGTGCACAATTCAATGGAAGAGTAAAAAATCAAATTACGAAATAAAAATAACACTTGCATCCATATTTGTATTCACGTAAGCGAGAGAGGATGCACTATAAAAAGTTTGAGTTGAATAAAAAAAACTTGAGGATTAAAAACATGAAAAAATATAAATAGCCTTCCTCGTGTGACCGGTAAATTTCTTCGTTCGCTTAAGTTATTGCGTCCTCGTAAGGCAGGGGGATGCACTGTGTATTTAAGCGCATCCGCGAAGCCCCTCTATTTAATCTTACTGCTTCCTTGTACCAAATATATTTTTGCTGGGAACAAACAAAATCGTCTTTCTAATTTCCAACTAAAAATATAAAATTTCGTATATATTCGCCTTTTTTATTTTAACTTAAAAATTAGATATCTTATCGCGGTAAAGAGTACCCTGAGATGGAACCAGGACTCTAGAGTACCTCCGTACCAAATTTCATAACAATTCGTTCAGCGATTTTTGCGTGATGCGTGTTCGGACACACAGACAGACAAAAAATCCAAAAGTTGGTGTTTTGTGTTCTACATCGATTACTGTTTACTCCACCATAAAAATTTTCAAAAAATATTTCATGTACATACACGCCCCTTTTACAGTTTTATTATATGTATAGATGATAATCGATTCGATTATATGCCTGGTAGATTATATGTATAGTTTCACAGATATTTAGAAAGTTGCTAAAAATACTTTTACGCAAAATTTTAAAAATTTTGTTGATTTTATTTTTTTGTTTATTAGTGAAAAAAAAACTTGTAAATATTTTTTAATAACCAACTAGCCCTGTGTGCTTTCATAGACATTCAAGGAAAAGGAGTTAGTTCCAAACACTGTTAAAAATTGAACTTTAGAAATGTTATCAGCCAGGGTCGTCGAGTTAAAACTGGGTGAAGCATCGAGGATCATAAGGGCAACTAGATGCTGTTCGCAAGTTGGCGTTCTACCCCCTCTACTGTGGACGTTGATCATCGATGAGTTACTTGAACAACTCAACTACCTAGCATATCGACTCCTTTTCGCCACATGATCGTAAGCGACAAAAATTAAATTTCTCAGGAGAATGGCTTTTTATTGTATTTAAACCAGGCACAGGCGATGTGCAGCTGTGAGCCACGACGTTTGCCGACTACTTTTCGGCTATTTTTAAATTTTACATGTACACAGCCGACAATTTACACGTACACAACACAAACAATCAAAATAAACAACAACAAGAGCACAAAAGTCATTTGTACCTATCAATGATGCAATTAAATTTCAGCACACTTAAACAAAAATTTTTTATTATTTATTTAGTTTTCTCTTTGCCTGGATCTGATTTAAAACCTTTGACTATCAGCAGAGAAGGCGTATACTTTATGTCGATGCTCAAACGTTGGCAACATCTAACTGATTCTTAAAACTTTTCACATAAAGAAATTATACTAGAATTTCGAAAAAAACGGCATGAAACACCAAATAAAAAACTTTACAACTATTTAGTAGGCACTAGGGTATTCATTCGGTTAACCGTTAATCGGTTAACCGGCTAATTACTACCCGATTAACTGACCGGTTAATTAAAAATTGGCTATTTTCGATTAACGGTTAAACCGATTAATTTCAATCGATTAACCGACTAACCGACGTAACAAATTTTTTCGTATTTGTAGTATTATAACGTATTTTTTGTGTGTTTAATTATTTGCTTCATCTCATATACAAAATGTATGTGCTTAGAAATTATTTTTTATACAAACCAATAAGTGTATTCAGTGATTTTAACTTAAGTAAAACATTAAAATCTTTCGACGTGGCTATAAAAGAATTTAGTAAAGACTCCTACTCTAATTGAACTTGAGGGAGCTATGTATTAAATTTTTGTTTAATAGTTTTATAAAATCCAATAATACTGTTGTCAACGATTTAATTAAAAATCTAAGGATTAGATTTAATGAGAGACGAATTCAATTATTTTATCGATAAACGAAAGGATTTTTTCAAGCCAAGTTTCATCAAAACTATAGAAATTATTTTTTTCAAAGATTGTTTAAGAAGATCTCCTTAAAATATTGAAATAACTGATATAATTATCTCACAAACTTGTTAATTTTTTAATGAATACATATTTATGATTTTTTTTTGATTGATTAAGTTGGAGAATTGTTATGTTTGTCATATTATTGTTTTTTTATTAATAAATTCAAAATAATAGATAATTTATGCAATTTTATTTGTTAAAATTACTTGATTTATGAAAAAACTTCATTAATCGGTTAGCCGGTTAATACCGCAATCAACCGATTATTAACCGGTTAAGTCAAAACCTCGATTAATTAATCGAACGATTAACCGATTAAAGCAGAAACCTGGTTAAATGACAGTGCCTAGTAGGCACTGTTAGATATACAGAAAAAAAGATTTGTAAATACTTTCATTTTTTGATTTGTAAATAGATTTGTAGTAGATTTGTAAATACAATAAATTGTTTAGTAAATACAATTAAAACTTTCACTGAATATGAGCCTATAAAAATTTTTGTAAATAGAAACACGGTATTTGTAATTTTAGAAAAAATTTCCAACTCATTTATTTTCAATCAAATATACTGTTTTTCTGACAATTTTATTGGAAATTCCAATAAATATTTCCAATAAACTTGTTTGTTAATATTTGTTGCTTTCCAAAAAAAAAAATTATTTTTTTTCATTTTTTTGTTAGATTACAAAGTCATTTCAATTTAAGTTATTGTTTATTAAAATGTGAATTTTTAAATTTCCGCACAAATTTTGATTATCATAATTGTTATATTTACAATTTTTTTATACGCAATCACAAACAACCCTTGAAACGACTTATTGCTTGCCTGCGAAAAACACTAAATGTCTTTGGGCGGAATCGAACCGGCGATCTCTGGACTAATAGACTAGCGTACTTACCTCGCAGCTACATAGCAATTCGTTATTAAATACGCATATAATGAATACACACAAAACTAAATTTCTTATGTTTCTTCTATATGGGCGCATTGCTTTATTATATAATTAACAAGTAATTTTGTTGAGTAATTTAACTGACTAGAAACATTTTAATTTGTTATCTCAACAATTATGATTGTAAATTTTTTCACACGTTTCAACACAAACTTTAGTTGATATTTTTAATTAAAAAAAATATTTAAAAATTTTTGAGTTTTTACGCCATGCATAACAAAAAATTTACTTAGTTCAGTTTGTTGAAAAAAATATTCTGTTTTTGTCGTATCAACAACATAATTTGTTATATTAACTAAATATATTTTTGAATTTAAATGAAATATTAACAATGCGAATTGTTATTTGCAGTTTGATATCTTTTTTTGTAGTTTTTTTTTTTTGGAAAATTGGTTGGAAATGGATAGGCTGATAAAATATTAGTTGAATAGATTATATTTCAACTCACGCTATCAAGTTTCTATGAATCCAAAAACAGTTCACGTTCATTGTTATAAAAGCATAACTGTAATAAATATATGATTCTGACAATTCTTAAATCGTATACTTTTGTCATGACTAATTAACTAATATGATGAGCACAACCGAATAAAATGTTATGAATTGGATTTTAGTATTAATTATTGGTATTTGCAACTAAAAAAATTGTCTTTCTAAATTTACTTTACTTTCTCGGTTGTTGCAACTAACTAGTGGCTAATTTTATTATCATCGATACACTTAACTGGCTCAAACATTCGCAGTAGCAATTATTTATTATTGTAAAATAACCTCTTTTTGAATGAAAATTCTATGATAGTTGGTGCAACTGCCAAAATTCGATTGGGAAAAATGCGTTTGTCACAAGGCATCCCTTTTGTCTGTGTAGGGATGTTTTTAGTGATATGTGCTATTATAGCGGATTGCTGGAAATTAATAACAAATCAGTTATATGTCGTCAAACTTTGAACATCAGTATACAATAGGGGCAGTTCATATACTATTTAACGCCATTTTTATTGGTTTTAAAATTTTTGATATTTTTCGCGACTACATACATGAATTGAAAAAATCGTTTAAGAATTTATTTTGAAATTTATTGAAAATAAGTATAGAGAATAAAGTACTCCTTTAATGTGTTTTTGTTTAGATATTATATACCAATCGTTGTTTCGATTTGCTACTAAATACCTATTGTAGCATTTATGCAATATGCGCAAAAATTGCTAAATGTCATTTCCCTAATACTCAATCATTTTTACAAAAACGCACATAGTTGAAATGTACTTACTTCCGTTCGATTTCAGCTTATTCATGTCTATGCAAGATGCAAATAGGTAGAAAATAAGTTAATATTTAAATTTTTCATGTTTGCATTGACATTTCTTTAAGTTGTAATATGTCATTATGTATTTGGATTATTTTCCATCAGTAGAACTAGTCATCCTCATCATTAAGTTATGAAAATGAAAATATGTATAAAACTTGCGCAAGTATTTACATTGTACATATACTTGCAACTAATTTATTGCTTATACTAACAAGGCCAATTGTAACAATGCACTGTGGAGCCGCCAATAGCAATATAAAAGGTTATAAATACGCTTGAACCATACTGTATTAAAAATTATTTTTACTATTATTATTTTTTTTACAAAATTTTTTATTTGAGATATTCTCCCAATTTTATTTCAAAAAAATTTATTTGTTGAGGGTTAAGCATGTCCTATATGCATTTTATTTGTGCTTTACCAAATCATCAGTAGACTTCAACCATACTTTTGAAAACTTTCAAACCTCTTATATTATTCAAATGTGATTTTCAAAAAATCATTCATTAATTTTCAAATTGTGTTTGACAGTCTGGGCATAAGATAAGAGATTAAAACTTTTCAAAAGTGATGATTTGGTAAACTACGAATTAAATGCATATAGACATACTTAACCTTCAACAAATACATCTTTTTTTATTCAAACCTTAGAAATGACTTTCTTTACTTGAAATAGAACTTTTAAAGTTCTTCAAATTTCTGCTGAATATATTTAAACTTTTTAGAAAATTTACAAAATAAAATTTTGAAAAATTCACTTAGGTATTGTAGCTTAAGAGCTTATGGCCGGCGCCCTATATTTTATCTTACTATCTTACACTCAAAATAAAATATTGGTAATTCTAACCAATTTTATAGATTAGAATTGTGCCAACCCATAAAATACAGTAAAAAGCACACAATGGAATTGTAGTTTAGTTGATAGTGTATAAAACTACTAACAGGAAGGTCGCAGGTTCGATGCTTGCAAAGACTTAAGCAGTAAGTGTGTTTGTTAAAAAAATGATTTTTCTTTTGTTTGTAATCTTTTGGTCTTGAACTTAGGTGCTCACAAGTTTACTCATATTTATAAACCGGACGCATTTACCATCCCAGCTAAGCCATCTTGTTAAATAACGATAGCAAAAAGTATACATAGACATGTGGTAACTTGCTTGTTTTTGTAAAACAACTATTTTCATTGTTATTATTTAAATTGGTAATTTTAACCATTAAAATTTTTTTTTAATTAAATTAGTAATTTTAATCATCAAAAATAATTTTGATTTTTAAAGGTAGATTTTCCCAAATGTATATATTACAATTCAGTAAAATTAAATTTTTTTGGTCTTGAACTTAGCTTCTCATGTTTGTGAACCGGTCACCTTTACCATCTCAGTTAAGTCATCTTGTTGAATAACGATAACATAAAGTAACCATAGAAATGAAGTGACTTACAATTTTAAAAGGTTATTTTAACCAATTAAAATTGTTATTTCCTAGAAAATGCAAAAAATAATTTACATTAATAGTAGGTTAACTGTTTTTAACTATCATTTTATTTTAACAATGTTCTAGCAACTGTTTCTGGCAGAGGGCACCTTAGAAATATATACGTGTATCGGCGTTTTGAAAGCTTTCATCTGAGACTCGCCTTCGTCTGGGTTATAAAAGAAAAATAATTCGCATTACTCGTGTTCAGTCAAAATACGTCTGAATGTTTAAACAATCACGTGCTCTTATTATACTAGAATAAAATACTAAAATCAACTTGTTCAAATGATCAAGAAAAGATCGTTGCACGAATTTGGAAATTCTATGAACGTATGGAAAGAGAGATAAAAGTCTAAAAACCACATGACACTCAGGCCTTCAAACTTAAAACACTGTAATCATTTCTTGACGTTCTCATTCCCTGAGTAAATCCATTTAGCTGGGTGTGACCATTTTACACACAGTTTTTGTTATAAATCAAGAATATAAAATTGTTTACTATAAAAAAGGTTGCGACTCGCTAGGACATTAAGCTTAAAGTCGTTGAATAACGGCTAGGCATTGAAAGAACACTATTTCTACTCAGAATGGGCGTCAAAAAGCTGCGACAGGTGTGACCTTACAAATCTTAGTTTTAAAGAATTATGACTTTCAGTATAAATTCTGTAAAATTTTTACTATAACGTACACAATAATTTTGGTATAGCTATTTGTTTAAAGTGCTTTTAATTGTATTATGCATTTATTGTTTGACATATCAATCATTTCTCTTTAAAAAACTATATTTAAAATAGGACGGGTGTGACCGACGGGTGTGACCGACGGGTGTGACATATTACGAAAAATTAATATATTCTAAGAAAAATTTTTTTTATTGATTTCATTAATATAAATAATGCAAAGATAAACTCATAAGAAAATAATGAGACATTAAATTATTTGCTATCCGATCTATTATAGACAGCAGAACACTTTAGCTAAGTCTTTTTTAAATTCAATAAAAAGCAAAAAAAGAGTATTGTTTTCAGAGATAACGGTTTTTATTAATAATAAGAAAGGGAATAAAAGAAAATATGAAATAAATATTAAACATACAAACAGGGAGAGCAAAATGTTTCGTGCATAATCATTTAAAAGTGCCTCAAATTGATTAAAAAATAATAAATATTGTATATATTTTGGTTTTCTATAATTGTCATTCTCTAAAAACATCAATTGAGAGATTTTTATTAAAAATAAGAAAATTATTTTTTCCTTGCATAGAGCCGTTTTACGTGGAATCACTTCCCTTCGTTTATACAAGAATTTTAGGCTTAAGGATTTGGTGATTTCACTAAGAATAACTCATTTGTTGTTGAATTTTGTATCAATTAAAAAAACACCGTACAAGTTTTAGGCCGTTCTAAGCTTCAATTTATATATGTGCATTAGGGTGGCAATGAAATATTTATTTGTTAATTTAAACAAACCCTGTTTGGATTACTGTGGCATCTGGTACAAAACTCAAGTGGTGAAAATTTTAGCCAAATCGGATAATTTCCAGGCGTGCCCCATTGAATTTAAAGTTAAGATTTTGTGAAATTTACCAAAATGAAGCATAAAAAAGGACGCCTTAGAGTTATCCAATTTATCGCAAATTTTGACCCCCATCCAATCAAGGATTATTGTTTGGAAATTATGCTTCATTTATGTAAATTTCACAACATTTGAACTTTGACCACTAGAGGTCGCACGTTATAGTTATTTGAATCGGGCCAAAATTTTTATTTACGCTTAATGAAAGATGACTATATATAAATTGAGTTCAACTTTGGCAAATTTTGGAAAACTTAAAATTTTACCTCAATGTGGCACGCCCGAGAGTTATCCTATTTGACCAAAATTTTCGCAACGTGTATTTTAGACAAAGTACTTTAATAATCAGCACAGCTGTTTTATGTTTTTCCATTGTCAGCCTAATGTATATGCGTATAATACATGTGCACATGTGCAAAATGTACATTAGGGTGACAATGAAAAAATAAGCTGTGCGGATTATTATGATACTTGGGCTATAAGACACGTGGTAGAAAATTTAGCCAAATTGGGTAGCTCTCAGGCGTGCCGCACTTAGGTAAAATTTTAAGTTTTCCAAAATTTGCCAATGTTAAACTCAATTTAAATATAGTGATCTTTCATTAAGCGTAGATAAAAATTTTGGCCCGATTCGAATAACTATAACGTGCGACCTCTAGTGGTCAAAGTTCAAATTTTGTGATATGTTAAAAAATTAAGCATAATTTGCAAACAATAATCTTTGATTGGGTGGAGGTAAAGATTTGAGCCGAATTGGAGAACCCTAAGGTGTCCCTTTTTTTGATTAATTTTGGTAGATTTCACAAGATTTTAACGTAGAAGCACTCCTGAAAGTTATCCTATTTGGCTAAAATATTCACCACGTGAGTTTTATACCAAATGCTACAATAATCGGTTTGGATTTTGCTGCAAATAACAAATCAAAAATATTTCATTGCCACCCTAATGTGCATACATATTAGAGTGATACTACAAATACTTATATGAATTATTTATTGCATATAAATTAAACTATGTATGTAATTTTTCCTAAAATCTTTATAACCGAATTAAACTGACAAAATAAATCCCTTTTATAGATAAAAATAATAAATTTTAAATCGCTAAACCACAATTCTAAACAACTTAGATGAATATGCTTTGGCATTATATAAACTTTTATAATCATAAAAATTTAATTAAATATGCGCTTAGTCAGACATATTAAAGTACGTATCGTATATCAAATATTTGAAAAAAAAAGTATAAAATTAATAACGATTTAAATAACTTCTTTTATTCCCATTTTGTTTGAATTTTGTCTTTTTTAGGTTATTGGATTTTTGGTGCACAATTTTGTGATACATGGGTTGCCTTTGATGTGATGTGCTCAACGGCGTCCATATTAAATTTATGTGCAATATCCTTAGACCGTTACATCCACATAAAAGATCCACTGAGGTAAGTCTGTCTGTTTGTCTGTCATAATCCCTGCATTCAAATACATGCATGATTTTAATAAAGTTTTATATATTTTTATTTGAACTCATGCACAATAACTAACATTGCTGTATATTATGTACAATATTAACAAAAACAAAAAAAATCATTAAATCTCTAAAAATATATACAGTAGAATACACTATATATATACGAAAATATTTATAAAAACACGGGTAATATTAAGGACACTGTCAACGATGAGTTGTGGATAGTGATGTTGATAATAATGATGTTGGTCGATAAAATCCTGGTCATTCACTGAAACTATGTGCTATTTTTGAGCTAAACATTAGTTTGTTTTGTGGTATATCGTCCTTATTTTGTTTTAATAATTGTGTCATCTGCATACGGTCGTGCTAATAAATGGGGGGCGGGACTGTTGTTTATACATACATAAATTATTTTATATATTTACCATATATGTAGCTCATTCTCATTTCAAATGCTTTTTTCGTGTCCGTTGAAAGTATAGTAAAATATTTCATTAAATAAACGCATTAATTTTAAAGTGTAAACTGCTTTAGCATGATTTAATAGATTAGAAATTAATGTATATAAGTTTTTTTTTGTGACATTGATTTCAGTTTTCTTACACCTAATATGTTACGTGTAAAAAAGCAAAAAAATCAGAACGATCCGGAAACATTTATTTTATACCAGTTGTCTTTCTAGATTGGTCATACGTCACAATATGCATTGTGGTGATTGTTTCCTCAATTTTGGTAAATTCTTCTGTTTGAAAAATATTTATTTGTTTTAGTTATTTTTATCGTAGATCTTTGCCTATATCTCAGTAATTAATAAACCGATTTTCTCAAGTTCCAATAGCTTAATTCTTCGGATATATTCCAGCATATTAGTCCATAATTTAACTTCGTATGTCGTACAGAAAAAATCATCACCTAAAAAATTTGCAAACAAAAGTTTGTCCAAAAATAAATTTATTATTCAGTAAATGTTCTTTACTGAAACAATTAATTTTTTTTGTCTTTTATTAAGGACACAAACACCGAAAACAGCAACAAAAGCTCATTTTCTTTGTCGTAAAAAAAACAACCCCAATGACGACATACACACAAATAACAACAATGATAACCAAAGGAATGCGATTGTATCAAGTTGGTTTTCTGAAGATTTTTGTGTGAAATAATTCGTTTATATATGTTGCTGTGTTAAATCACATTCATTTTTTTAGAGTCTTTAGATAAACATTGAGAGTTAAACACATTTAACAACGTGAACTTCCATAAATGCTTAATGGATGATAATGATGACTCAGACAAAAGTTTCTTTGATATATTATAAAAAATCCAGTAAATATTTTTGTTTGATTCAGTAAACTATTTTTTTAGTATATGTAAGTATTTTTAGACAAATGTTTTTATAAATTCAGACGAAAGTATTGTTTGATATGTAACAGAAAATCCAGTATATATTTTTGTTTGATTCAATAAACTATTTTATTTAGAATTTGTAAATATATTTAGACAAATTATTTTATAGATTTATATAATTTGTTTACTGAAAAAAATGCTTTGTTTCATTGAAGTTTCTAGACAAAATATTTACTAATTCATTGAATATTTCTACTGAACATGAGATTTAGTTTTTTCTATGTATCTAGGGCCTTCATGAAATGTATTTCATAATCGGACAGACGGACGGTCAGATGGTCATCGTGTTTTCGACTTCCCATTTCTAAGGACCCAAAATATGTTTACTTCGTAGGGTCACAAAGAAATATTATGGAAATTACAAACGGAATGACAAACCTATGTACGCATGTATGCCCTTTCCATTTCCGGTGAAGGGTATTATAATGAAAATCAAGTTTGCAGGATGCTTGAAAGAAGATTTTTTATTTTATAATTTAAGCAAATTGGCACAAACCGCTCAAGAGCTGTTTATATATTTAAGTCCTGCAACGCCCTTATTTTTTATGTCGATACCTAGACTTAATTCAAATAATGTTATTTTTAGAGTGTTAACTAAATTAACGTCGGAATTGACTAATAAATATCGTAATAATTTCCATGCAACAAAATCTATGCTGTCCTGTGTTACTGATGTGTTTGTGTCATAAACTGTTAAGGATATAATAAATCTCTTTTGATGCCATTTTTGAAGTCTTATTTAGACTAGAAAACACATGCTACTAAATAAATTACAAAAAGCTTCTCTCACACATTAGCCGTATACACTAACAAACTTATAAATATTCTATTGATGCTATACAGACACAATTACACACTTACCAACATTGGCCAACTGTGTGTTGGGAGAAAAAAATCACCAGTGATGAGATTTTAAACTAACAAATTGTAGCAAATAGTTTGAAATTGAATTATTGAATGAAACCATAGTGAATAAGTTCTTATGATTTTTAACCATATGAACAATTTCGATGAAATATTGCAGCAATATTAATAGATTTTTCAATAATTTTTTTTTATATTTTATTTTATTTTTTTAACCATTTGAACAATTTTGATGAAGTATCGCAGCAATATTAATAGATTTTTCAATATTGACTACTGCGAGCCAGGAAGTAGTTCAGCGGTAAAATGCGTACCAAACCTAAGCACAAACAAGCAACTTCTCTTAAGTATGATCAACGTACTTGTGCTATGACTGGTGAAAATGGGCGAGATATAATAAGTTCCCGAGTCGTGAGCGGTGAAAACATAACTAATCACTTAACTCACACAAAAACTTTAACAAAATACTCTCACTGTACAAAAACATTTTTTTCCATATCAAAAATATTTGTTTAAAGTACAGTAATTTGACTGGTATTAAAAAGAAACTATCACAGGACAAATACCTTAAATTTGCATCTAGAGCCTATCACGCAGTGTCTTAATTTGTATATTTAATACCGCCAATGATAATTCCATGTTAAAGAGACAGATCCGTCTCATATAAAGATTCAGAACACGAACCAGATCCTAGTTCTTGAAAATGAGTCACGTGACTTGTCGTGTGACATGTCGTCTTCCCTCCCAGGATAAAAAAGCAAATAAACAGTAAAGGTTAGTAAAAACTAGTAAAGACATCAAATAAAAATAAATAATGACAACAACAGTAAAAATGTAAATCTTACCAAAATAATAGTGGAGTATGTAGTAGAAAAAAAAACAATTTTATAATTTGAAGCATCAAATTGATTTAGGACCCTTTTAAACACATTTCTTGTTACATAGAAAAAACATTTAATACCATGAAAAAAGGTAAAGGTAAACACAATAAAATTCCTTTTTATGTTCACCTGAATAAACACAATTTATTTATAATATCCAAGATTTTGATACGGAAAGTTTTGTCATAAAATCTATTGCTATTATTTTTTTCGATTGACAATAGAAACATCAGGTGTTAAAACGCAGGTAAAAAAAAATATTTCAACATAAATTCAAACTAATAAACTCACCTCCATTTCGAATTCAATCAATAAAGTTTATTAGTATAGGTATTAGATATTTTTAGGGCAGCAATAAAAAATCAATTCATATTTATTTAAGCAACACGCTATAAAATATATAAAAAGGCCTTCAATTTAATTTTCTTTATTTTTAAATTATTGCTTTTACATGCGAGTACATAGACATAAAAGTTTACAGCCATATTATTGGCAAATTTAGATTCTATTTTAGTAATAACATAATATCTTTTCTCACTTCTGTTATTTAGAAAAAGGTTGAAATTGAATTTATTACTTTTTTATTATTAAACTGACTGACTACTCCTTATGAAAATATAAAATCTAATTTATTTTCAAAATAAGTAAGTAATATAGCAGTGCAGTGCATACAAAGCTATCAAGCTCCCAGTTCAAAGCAATTCCATTTCTGCCTTAAAGCAAGCGTGGCTGTCTTATAACATTAAGAATTTAGCGCTGGACAAAACCGTTTTTGAATCAAGCGTTCTATACATGATTTAAGAAAATCTGTGTCTACCGTAATTTTTTAATACTAAATCGTAACTATCTAAAGAAATCAAAATTGTCAATCTATCGCTCAAATTTATAATCGATTATTTAAAATTAATTTCTCAGCTTTTAGACAGCTCAGCAAAATACTGTCATTATTTTCATATTTTAAATATCTAAATAAATAAGAATATCTTTATTTATGTCTTATAAGTTAAACATTCTAAACGGATGACACAAACCAAGAAATTATGGTAAAAGACAGCAAAAAAAGCATTACAGCATGTTTCTTTGCAACCATAATAAATGTCAAAAATGTCACTATAAAAGTGATGTGTCTGCAAATAAAATAAAATAAAAAAATGCAAAATTTAAACAACATATCGTAAGGGTTTTAACAAATGGAAAATATTTTAATATGGATTAAAAAGAAAGATAAATTTGTCTTCTTTTACTGCTAAATTAAAGTAACGATATAACACAAATACTTTGTAGCAAAAAAACAAAGAATATAATCTTGGCTGCCTTAATATTAAATTTAGCGTGAAGAGATCGTAATAATATTTTTTTAAATTGTTATATTTCAGAAGCTGTCAAAGCTACACCAATGCTATACAGCTGTCAAAATATTTAGCAAAGATTTCCATTTCATTGCAGAAGCCTTAGAGTGAGTCTATCTATACCTGATAAATTTTTATCATGATAAATGTCAAATCGTTGTCAAGATGAAAATTTATCAGGTATATACTGCATTTATTAGTGTTATTGCAGGATCTTGACAATTCTGTCAGAGCTCAAGTTCAGACAAAATTGTCTTGATAAAAAACGTAAACAAACTGTTTGACGTTTCAATTTATGTTCAAAAACTAAAATTTTTACAACATTTTTACAAAAAAAAAAATTAACGAATAAAGCAAAATATGAATGCTTTAATTAAATAAAAGCAGTTTAATGAAAAAATAAGTGAAATAGTGCATGAATAGTGACAAACTACCTTTACGACGCCAAACAAATTGTGATTTATCATAACAAAAAAACAACAACGTATTCGCATGTATACTAACAATAACAAAAAACTGGCATCTGTTCTGCCGACGTTTTGTTAGTTGTCATGATAAAAATATATCTGGTATAGACGTAGGGTTAGGTTTAAGGTGTAACATATGTTAAACACTTTTATGCAAAACACCAAGAGCAACATTTTTGTTGAACATTTAAAACCTTTATCTTTTCGTTGTATGGGTCTTTTTGTCTCGTTCTTAAAAAAAGGGGCAAAAAACTCCCCTTCAGCGGCAAAAATACTTGCCTTAAAATTCTAGAAAGAAAAAGTTATGATAGGCTTTTTTTAAACAAACATCTTTTAGAAACTGCTTTAAAATCTTTATTCTTTGGGCAATTCAAAGCAAGCTTGCATATTGTTCTATCCCGTATTTTGTATTTAAATATTACCTGATACTTTAAACAGCTTATATCTCTTAACGGTTATAATTTCTTGAATTTTTCCCGAAAAGTTCATTTTAAAATCGGCACGTAATAATTTGCGATGTTTTTTACACTTTTATTTTTCACAAACACTTTTGTAAAATGTTATAATTTTTTTTGTGATTTTAAGTAAAATTTTATGCATATATAAAATAATATGAAATATTAGAAATAGGACCGATATGGCATCAATTTGAATTGCCCATTTGTCTCTATTTTGTTTGATAAATAATTTTGTTTCACTTATTATTTTATTTCATTTTTGCTATCGCCAATCAGGGTTGTCAATTTATTTTAACCTTTATCGCTAAATTCAATACCGAAAATCACCAAAAATCGCCAAATTGGGGTTTCCTTAGTTTTTGCCAATAATATATAATATTTTTGAATTCTAAAAATATTTTTTATATATAATAAAAATAAATAAATTTTTGTCCAAATTGCTAAAATTCGCCAAAAATACCAAAAAAAAAAAAAAGTCGCCAAAATATGTATTTTATTTAATTCTTATTTAAAACAAAGCAAAAATGATAAGTGAACCCAAAAAATATTTATAGTTTACTTAAGCAGTACAAAATTGAGCATGTCAGCTCCGACGCACGACTGGAGTTTACGCATTTCTTGTAATACTATAAGAATGTACAGATATGTGCACCCCATTCTCGAGGATTGGCGAGAGAAATTTCAATATCAGATGATCAGATATTTATTGGGGAAATTTCCGATAATAAGCACCACCTTGTGGGAGGGTTGGAGCGGGAAATTTTCCGATTTCAAAATTTTTACGTATTTAGTGTGCACCATACATACTGCATTTCATTCATCTAAGACTTTGGGATGTACGCTTTTTATATAATAATTTTACAGCTATGCATCCTTTTTACTTATCTAGTATGCAATTTGAAGCCTATAAACCAAATATCTGACATTAAACAGGCGGCGCTGATTTGGAATCCACAATTGATCCGACGTAGGGGCAGACCAACGATGACTTGGAGAAGAACAATTATCAATGAAACTGGGAAATCGTTTAATGAGTTAAGACAAATAGCAAACAATAGAACTAGTTGGAAATCATTTGTTGTACCCTTAACCTCCTAATAGAGTATGGAATAATTAAATAATAAATAAACCAAATATCAGTCTCAAGAGGAAAGTTTCAGCTTTTTTAATTTTTCCGTGGCTTATATTCAATTTCTCCCCTATTTATGAAGTACCTCAGAATTTTGATTATATTTTTAATTTTTTAATTCTTGATTAATATAAAATCGATTCTTAAGGACTAAACTCCAAGAAATTTGGATATAGTTAGATATCTAGAATAATATAAACTTCATCATCAAGACACTCATCATTGTCTTCTTTTTTAAAAACATTATAGGGTAATTAAATTGATTCACCATTTCTCGAGAAGGTATAGAAGAAGTGCAACAAAGTGGTATTTGCATTCATATAATTTACAGCTCTTAATAATGCGACCAGAAGTTCATATTGCATTCTACTTCGCAGATCAGTTATGTATTGAAAATATTTAGAATGACAATGCTATTTTTCATATTGACTTTAAGTTTCTAAAAAAAAATCATAGCTCATCAAAAATAGCCAACAAAATCGCCAACTACTTTATAAATCGCCAAAAAGCAAACATCGCTATTTCGCCAAATCGAAAATTAACGCGCCAAACAAGTTTTACGATGGCCACATTTGGCGAGAAATCGCCAAATCTGGCAACCCTGTCGCCAATGCTGGCAACCTGATAAAATTAACAAATTGTTTGATTTTTTTAATTTCTGTAAAACATTTTCTGATTGAAAAAAATTTTTTATTGACAAAATGTTATTTTTTTATTTTTCAAACAAATTTCTTTGTAGCTGCTTTATACTAGATTGTCAAATTATTTTTAGCAAACATAAAATACATTTTCTGAAATAAATAGTTTTCAAAAATATTTTTTTATTTTATTTGAGTATAAATTCGGATAACGTTCAATTAATTTATAATAGCTTCGCTATCTGGTAATTGTTCTCTTCAAATAAAATGCAAATAGACGTAACTACACTTTTATTTTTTTTTTACAGGAGAAACAAAAAACTAAAACTAAAAAAAGTGGTGGAATTTTTCATATTGCACAATAATATTGCCAATGTGTATTTCATATTAGAAGGCTGCACAATATATTGGCTAAAATCAAAAGGCTTTTAATTTTGGTTGCACAATCAAGAAAATTGTGTAATTTGTTTGTTGGTAACATTGTTAAGTTTCGTTTTTCACTGTCAGAAAAATTTAGTATTATTTTGTTAGAAATTATTGTGCTATTTATTGCATAGTATAGCTCAAAACAACAATAATATGTTTAATAATATATTCAATAATATCGCCGAAGAAAGCCAGGGGCCAAGTGTCTCCAAGTCACCACTTTTGTCTACAAGTTTGATGACTTTTTGGTGACGTGTTGTCAACGAATCGTCTACACTTTTTATTTTAGCTTTAATGAGAAGAGAAGTTTTTAATAGCTAGAAAACTATTTTTTATGGTCTCATTTTGATGTATTGAAAATATATGCGGCTGAACAGAAAACTAAAAATTTTCATAAAAAATCTAATCTATTTGTCTTAGCTGGTAAAAAGTTTCATATGTGTTGACTAGAATCATTAAAATGCGCTAGTGAATCTCTGGTAGCAGTGCCTCCATATGGTCCCATAAGAACCACCTGGTCTATAGTAAGTCAACAGTTCCGATGTCAGCAGTGGAAGCTCAATGACAAGCACATGTTAAATGTCTATAACACAGAACATTGTCTGGGTACAATTAGTCAGTAGTACTGGTGACAATCTCAATAGTGATTCAGTACAATTTTATTATCGACATTTCCTGCAGGGATTGTATAATGAATGGAACGCTTTTAAGAGTTTAAGGGCTAGTTAATCTTGGGTACATGTAAAATTTTTCGTACGAAATAATCAATGATATGCTCAACATCTTTCACTAATTTGAACTGCACTAGGCTTAATGTATATTGTAGTTGGCCTCTAAATAAACGTGTGGATGATGTTGTGCTTTGAAAAAAGTGAAAGTGCAGTTCTTTAAAACTGCTTATACTTTTTAAGTTTCACATTTGAAAAATGTTAAAAAAATAATATATTCGTTCCCAACTTGAGAAAACATTTTCTCTTCCTCTGCAGAAAGGTACCCAAGTATATTCGCAACTATTCTCAAGTCGTTCTCAAACGTTTCAAAGTAAGTTAAATATGAAACCCGCTTTGTACATGGTCCTTATATGTGTGTGAATTTTTTTATTATTTTTTATCATTTAAATTGTTTATAACTCCCAAGATATTGAACGGATTTTAGAATTTCTTATATACTCCAATTCTGTGAAATAACATTATCCATCAGTATACTTTTAATAAAAATTTGCAACATATTTTACGCGTAAAAATTGTACAAAAATTTTACTTAAATATAATTATAAAATTTTTAAATCTAAACATTTTATTTATATTCTTTTGTTCGGTTTTGTTAACCCTTTTATACCGACTTCTTTTTATATACAGATATGTTAATTTCAGCATTTTTCCTCTGCCATCTTCAACATCAAGAAAATTAGCTTATATATACATATTAGCAATATTTTGGTCAACCATTTATCTTCTATGGTAACAAAGTTTGTTAAACAGACATAGATTTTACATTTAAATTGTATGCTTCTCTTCTTAAGAAACCCTCAAGTACGTATTGGTACTTTTTGGTAATTATATTATATATAATGTCTTTCAACAATTTGTATAGAATTTTGTATTTTTATTGGTAATATTAACATGTATATAGTATACACTGTATACTATGGTGCACAGGGGTAATGAAAGGGCTAATCATATTTCTTTATTTTCTTCTTTGTATAGTTTTTGACAATTCAGTAGAAAATAATGCCTGTTGTTTTTGTTGTTGCAGATGTGAGCGTACTTGCATTAATACACTTTGGTAGGACCTAAATAAAACAAATTTACATTTGATTCGAGGAATTGGGTGTTTGAATTGAAAAATACATTTTTTCTGTGTACACACAAAAGTGACCTGTGCATATAACTGGCGCCTCAAAATTTAGAGTAAATTGCGAAAAACCGACAAACATAACTTTTTCCCAATTTACTCGAAATTTTGAGGACGTACGAGCCAAACGGCAGGTGGGTCTGGCCAAATGTATAGCCCAATATTGTTTTCTTGTGTGCGGGTGTTATCTTACCACAGTCTTTAGTTACCTAAAATGCATTAAGCATTGATATTTGTGTGAAAATCCTTAGTTAAATCATCGCCGCGGCGTTAGTTACTCATAGACTGTGAATTTGTCCCTTATAGAAATGTTTTGGATGCGAGCAATACCAAACCATTCCAAACACTTTTGGTCTGCTATTTTAAGAAACTTTTCTTTCGGCTTACCTCTATGATACCTGATTTTCATAGAGCTCCTAGTGTATCTTTATACTTGGAAATTTTCCCGGCTTAAATTTTCTAAACGTTGTTAGATAACTTTTTTAGCCAACTAAAATTATATTTTCGCTAAACTGTCCGCTTGCGGGAGCTCTTTTTTTAAACTTAATGATAATTTTGTGTCCGCTACCGGTCATGTTTGTTAGTCATAATAATGGTTCCAAGTGTAAGTAAAATGGTCCGCACAAGGGAGATATAGGCTTATAGTAGCATTCCGCGAGTAGAGCTTTCGTAGTGCTTATAGTGACTCGGCATAGGCCCATTCTCTTAAAAGGGGCAAAAAGTCCCCTTCAAAGGCGATATAGCGGCCTAAAAATAAGGCTTACAAGTCACCTTGCCGAGTTACTATAACTATATACAAGAGAGCAGGGCGGACTTTAACCCTTTCTAAAATGAATCCCAGATGTAAGCTTTCAAAACGCCAATACACTTGTGTATTTTTTGGTGCCACCTGCAAAAATCAATTGTCAGAATCATAGTATATTTTTGTTGTACAGTATTGTTTGGCAATTGATATGAAATAGAAATGCAATATGGAACCTTAAAAAGATTAAGTGCATAATTGTAAATAACTTCCTCAAAACTGGAAAATGTTATACGCCTTTAAGTTTCATAGGTTTTTGTAAAGTAGCTTAAATAAAGTCACTTTTACTATTGATTTTTTTTTGCATTGATTTAACAAAATACTTGTAAAAGAACTGCATTTAATTAAGTCAAGCTATAAACTTAATGTCACAACATTTTATTTTCTGCTAAAACAATTTGAATTTCATTACCAACCGCTCTGTTAAAATATTCAATTTCTATTTAAATTTTAATATATTCAACGTCATAACATTTTTATGAATTTTAGCCATTTGAATTTGACAAATTTAATTTATTTGCTTGTCGAACATTCTGTAGCGTTTTGCTAAAAAAAATTGAAATTAAATTTGTTTTACACAATTTGTACCTTTCCTTGAACAGAATAAAAAATTAATAAAGTTGAATAAATTTATAACTATTTTTTTTTTTAATATTTAAACCCAAAACACTAATGCCAGGTTAGTTGCAGAGAGAGTTAGAGAGAGAGAGAGAGAGAGAGAGAGAGAAAAGTTGAATAAACTACGGTTGTAAAACCATATAATTTTCTTTGGTCCTTTTTGAATGCTGATCCTGCTTGTGGCTGTTACAGCAGTATAAAATAATTATTTTCTTATTTTGGCCATTAAATTAAAGACTCCTTTAATTTTTAAATGCTTTCTTCTTTTGCTGCCTGAGCTACTGCTGTTATTGTTTATGTTCTTATGTAAAGAAATCCTTTTGTTTTAATCATCTAACCTCTCTAAAAAAATTAAGGATGCGAAAAAGTACCTTTATAAATATTTTATGTAATTTGATGCTGTCAAATATATTTTTATGGCATTAAGTTAATTTTAAATGCCTTGTAATATGATCTCATAAAAACTGTGTCAAAATTTATGCATGTAATAAAACTGAAAAGGAGATTAAATTAAAATTTTTGTCAGCTAAAATTAAAATACATGTCGTATTTTATTTGCTAATATGTACTCGTACATGTTAAATTTTATTAGTTTTTATTTCGTTTAATTTTTCACTAAAGTATTTTGTTTGTTAAACTGCACACATGAGTCTATTTTGTATCGTTTTTATTAGATTTTTTTTTATTTGTGTTTTTTGTTTGCTCTTTGTGTCACTTAATGTGCATAATTTACACAAAAAATATAAATTTTAAACAGTCATTGCAGCAGAAATGAATGCGAATAAAAGTGAAATACATGTGTGAGTGATTATGGCATGTGGGCAATTCCATTGTAAAAGTGTTATTTTATAGTAAATAAAAAAAGATATATTTTTAGCTTTTTATTAAACACATGTATAGTGCGGTGACCAAACGTTTCTTATGGCAGTGAACAGTACATTATTTTACCTTCTTGTAATCTTTATATTTTTATGCATGCAGTTAAAAATATTTTTTTACCAATATGCATGCATATTTTACTTTAATGTCATAAATTTTCCAAAATTGTCGTATGCGCAATATTGTTGCTAATTTCGTAAAATATCAATTATACGTACATGGGCCGATTTCTCAAAACTACATGCCACATATTTACTAGTGCACAGTGGAAGAGTTATAAAAAAATTGTAAATATATCTACAGTCTATAAAAGAGCCGTCAGATTTTTATAAAATTGGAATTGAGCATCATACAAATTTTAAAGGAAAACATCATCACAAGGCCCCATAGTGACACACCTTCGTTCGCATTAGGGCAATCATTTTAATCGACTTTCCCGTTGTTCGATTAACCAATTAATTGAAATTGAGGTTTTTAAGTGAACATATAGGATCAGGAAATATTTAATAATATTTTACACCTATTCTGTATTCAATGCGAAATAAAGATAATCAAAAGATTGCAAACTTATTATTGGGATAAGGTTCGTAACGTTATATTCAGAAAGATTAATATTTCAAAATTAACATCAACGTAATTTTTCAACGTACAAAACAGAAGAGAGTAGCGCCATTTTCGGAAGCAGCTACACTTCCCTCGTCAGTAAAAATTGTCTTGTGGTGTTGTACATAAAGGTGCTAAATACACATTATATCTTAAACGTAAGACTTACAAGATTTCCAATGCCGAGTACTAATTGTGAATAAGTATGAAGTTAACCCTTAAACATAGTTTAAGTTTTCAGTAATTTCTGGATTACAAGTTGAGTCTGGTGCTTTGTCGTCTTTAAAGACCAATTGTAGAATTTTATTATCAACATTTTCGTAGAACATTTCATCCCCGCACTCCGCATTTCTTAAGTTGTTTTTTACGATTTGTTAGAAAAGAGCCGAAAATCATCGTTATTGCGGGCACTCAGATATAAAAAACGCATAGTTCCATGCACCGATATGATGCATCAGGCCAAAAGTTGGAAAACTTTAACCCCCCTAAAATAAATTTCCGATGTGATCTAGCGAAATGCCGACACACGTATATTTTTTGGTATTCTCTACCAAAATCGGTTTACAGAACACCGTAATTTAAAAAAAGTTCGAAATTGTTGTATAACACTGCGCACCCAAAACGGGTGAAAATATTTGCAAATCGGAATTAAAAGGAAAAACTTGATTTAGATATTTAACTGTTACACTAAAATATGTGCCTTAAGAACCCACATTTAAAACTTTAAAATGTTAAGCAGTTTTCTTAAGTCAACTTAAGCTCAAAAGTCCACAGATATAATAACAAAAGAAACTCAGTCCACAAGCTCAGAAATAATTTAAATTAGCACAAAATATTGCTACAACTTTGTTTATTTAACAACAAATATATGAAAATAAATATCATATAAAAAATAATATAACAATACTTAAATTCACGTTGCCTATATATCTTGGGGACAATATATATTAGTTGGTTGAGTAAAGAACAGAATATTGCCATTTAATTTGCCAAGAACATAACTGAATTAGGAAAAAGATTAAAGAAATATGTAATAGAAAAAATTTCAATTTAATTAGTAACATGCTATTTCTAAAAAAAAAATGTAACACGTTTGGGAAATAGCACGTTACGTACTTAGATTATAATATGTAAAAGTTTTGTATTGCAGAAAAACATTTTCATTTTTCCTTTAAATAATTTTCCATTTCGGTAATTAAAGCAATTTCTATTATAAAATATCAGTACAAATTTGTATATGGAAAATGCCTGAATAATAAATGAAAGTAACTACACACACACACACACGTTTCAAGTTACATACAAATAAATTAACCAAAATAAGCAAATAAAAAACAAAACAAGATTGACGAGAGTCATAAAATGTTACAACAACTCATAAACAAAGAAACAGGAAAAAGTTTTGTCATGAAAAAGAGAAGAAAACAAAATATTAATTTAAAATGCTCACACGTCCAAGTATGTGTGTTAACATAACAACCAACACACGAGTATTACAATCACAGATAGAGGCACATACAGTATTGGGAAAAATTAAAAATACTACCATTTTAAAGTTTTTTATTAGTCTTACAAGCCTTAAAGGTGCTTCTTCTTTTGGATTTCATCTTATAATGCAAACTTCTGCTCATTCTTAAAACATTCTTAAAACATGTCTTGTTGTTACGGGACTTAATATGCGCACTGATTTAAAGGCGTAAAAATAAAACTGGAAGCCCTCCGCTTTGTTAGTTCTCAATTGAACAAAGTACGCATATGCATATGAATATTCAAGCTTACTTCAGAAACCAAGGTCCTATACAACAAATGCGATGTTTGTTCCGAAGAAATTAAGATTTCAATACGACTCACAGAGGGAAAAAAGGCCAATCTAGCCAATTTAAACACAGCATCAATGTGGAGAAATCAGTTTATTGAAAACTCAAGCTTATGTATCACTATGTTACCTGGTTCGGAAAATACAGCTTTTGAAATACTGAGAAAAGTTGGGTTGTAATTAGGGTATTCACTCGAATAATGCTTGCTCGATTAATCGAATAATTAAAGTCAAATAATGTTCGATCAAACAAAAAAATTTCAATTTCGATTAAAAATTTATTCGAGTAATTTAGGTCGATTAATCCAATAACTCGATTAAAAATTTTTATGTAAATTTTCTTTTTTTTAATGAGCTTTGTAGATTTCTTAATGAAAATTGGAAAAAATTTTAATTTATATGAAATTCGCCATTCAATTTGAACGTTATTTCATACTTATAGTCCGCGTGATCAAAAAATTAAGTAAATAATGTAGTTACAATAATAGAGAGAAAGAAACCAACTTCAAATGTCTTTCAAAAAAATTCGGATATATAAACATCATACAAAAATTATTTGAAATAAAGAAGATATTTCGAGAGCAACTAGTTAAATAGATGTTTCGTATTAAAATATCGAATGTAATGTTCGGAATTATAAAATCCTTAAGGTACGGTCACGCTTGGCATATACTTGCCGAAAAAAACGTAGCCTACAGACAGTTAAAATTGCACTTCCTTTAATTACAATATTTTTTTAAAACACTGGTTTGCATTTATTAAAAATAATATAAAAATAGCTTTTTACAGCATAATTAACCTTATTTTGTGATATAAAAAACAAGTTAAATCAAACTAAGTCTGAGCAAAAGTAGTGGTTACGTTTTTTTGAGCAAATATTTCCTAAGTGCAACAGTTTCTTTATTGTTACAAGTTAATATTTATAACAACAATAATGCCATGCCAATTCCGACTATTTTTATTCTGCATTGAATACAGGACAGGTCGGAATGTTATTGAATATTTCCTGGCGCAAAGTTTTCTCAAAGCGCAACATTTGAATAGTGAAGAATAAACTATTTTAAAGGATCAGTTTATGATCTAATTTGTGTAGAAATGTTGTGTTTTATTTTGTTTATATTTTTAAAATATATAAAAACGCGAAAAAACTTGTTTGGTTTTATTTTTGTCCACAAAATGTATAAATAACCGATTAAATTCAAACATTTTCCGACTAACTCGAATAATTTTTAGCAGTAAAGCTTACTCGAATAACTCGAACGAAATAAAAGTTTTACTCGATTACTCGAGTAATTTAAAAACCTCAATTTCGTTTAATTGATTAATCGAAAAATTGAAAAGTCGATTAAAATGAATACCCTAGTTGTAATACTTCATTGATTTTTTATATCAAATTTGTTGGCGTATTGAATTGCTAATGATGGACGTTTTCGGACATAGTTACTTTTTTCATTAAGTGTTATATCTAAATCTTTGTAGAGATACAGTATACCAGAGAGTCCCTGAAAATTTAGTAGAAACTTAATGTAGATATTATAGAGTAATATTGTTCTAAAAATTAGCTTTAAAATAGGTCATATATAGCAACACATCCCGACTAGAAATTTTTATGCAAACACATTTGGAATCTAACTGGGATCCCAATTCCGATGTAACGCAGAAAAGCATTTGGGATCCGATTGGTTTCCTGTGGGGAAATATCAAAATCTTGCAAAAATTTGCTCAAATCGGGAAAATATCAAACGCTAATATTGAATTAAAATTGCTGAAGCTATCCAAGGGACAAAAGTATGTAACAATCACCTCTGTTGAAGATGAGCAAAATATACGACTAAAAATCTTTGTCAGATTTTCCCAACAAGTTCCCAATAGTTTCCCACTTGGAAAGAACTTATGTTAAGTCACTAATTTGTAGATGGGCTATCCCAACAAGTTCCCGATCAAATCACAATCGGGATAACCCTTCTGGGTGCGCCACATGCATTCCCAATCGGGGCCCAATATGAGCATTGGGAAAATTTCTAGTCGGGATGGCGCCCACTACGTTAAAAATCGCTAATTTATTTACAGAATTTATAGCCTACAGCATTTCCAGGCATACGTTTTTTGTGGACCAGACTATTAGTTTGGAAGATAAAAGCTTTCCGACAACTAAAGAGTTTTATTGGTCAAATTGGTCCTACAGTGTTAAAAGTAGCTGGTACACAGTGTTAAAATTATCTGTCTAATATTTACAGAATTTATTGCCCATAGTACCTATCTAAACATTTTTGTGGATCAAATTATAAGTTTGGAAGATATGGGATTTTCAACTAAAGAGTTTTAGCGATAAAATTGGTCTTACATAACAACATTGTGTTAAAAATGGCTACCTACCTTTTAACACAGCTTGTTTCCTACATCCTTCGCTATAATTCATCTACACATTTTTTGTGGATCAGACTATTCGTTTGCCAGATATGACTTTTTCCGCCGCTAGATTGGCCTTTTTCCCCAGTGTGCGACTGTTCGATGTCTACAAGAATTACACTGTGTGTAATTTTTTAAGTCATGGAAATATAACCATATACGGGCACTACTACCTGATAAAAAACCAAAAACAAAAGACCCGTGTCTTTCAGTTTTGCCCCAAGTCATGCACTTTTTTTTATGGGCGCCCAAAGAGTTGAGGCTTCGCTGTCATTTTTGCAAAAAGCTGATGATTTTCTCAGGCTCATATCTTGCAAACCGTTCGATTTACTCTCTGAGGCAAAGTTGTAGCCCTTGTCATAAAGAACAAAAATTGTGAACATATAAAATAAAAAAAAACTTCATCTTCAAGATAAAATCGCAAAAAGACTTTAAAAAATTAGTTTTTTTTACCTATTTTCCCCTGTTCAGGTCCATAGGTAGCAAACTGTTCAAAATTCAAGGAAATAATCAACTACAAAAATTTACCTAAGATCTCAGTTAACAACTTTCTAGAACATATTAGCTTCCTAGGAATGATTCTTAATACCGTTTAGGTAGCGCTTAGGTAGCCGCAAAAGTAAAAAAAAATCGAATTTTTTCCATATTTCAAAAGAATCGACGTCAAAAATGACTGCAGTAGAAATTTTGAATCGATTAAATCATGTAGCTACGTCCAGCGTACGAGCACGTCATGCACGCTACGTCCAGTAAATTTTTCTACATAATTCTAAATGAATCGCTTAAGAAAAAAACGGCTATCGACGTTTTTAAATTTCTTTACAAATACATTTAATAATACATTTAATATAATTAATATGGCATTTAGTTGTTACCCGCTCACTCTAAAGTGTGCCCAGGAGACCAGGTTTTCTAAAAAGAAATTTTCAGAAGCATTTGATTTACCTACATTTCTATATTTCTGTACGCTTTATTAAAAAACATAAGCATTAATTTTCGACGCAAAAAGAAGGGCTTGGATTTTTATCCTCTCCGATTTTAATAAAAATCGACATATATCTTCTACTCTTGTGTACACGTTTTTATAGGACTCTTAACTTTGGCATCTCGCCAATTTTTGAGAAAAGTTCGTTATATTGAAGATTGAATAACTTTAGAACGAGTCATCTAATATACATAAGTTCGATATCATTAGAAAGGTTTCAGTCTCCTCTTGACGAGTATTGCTTAAAAAGGGCATAGCTTCCTGCTACGAATTCCTTTAAAATACCAGGGCATCCTTTATCCTTAAATATCCTTTAGAATGACATCGATTTTATTTATATTCGATGGCGTGTTCTAAAGTTCAATATGACGAACTTTTCTCAAAATAGCCGAGATGGCCGTGCTTAGACTGCTATAAAATGGAAACCATAAGAGGTATCGAACTAATTTTTTCGCCAGGTGATGCACACACAATATATGGTGAATTTTATTAAAATCGCAGATTATAAAAATTCAGACCGTGTCGAAAATTTTCGATTTTACTTCTATATTAGACGGGAAGTATTTATGAATTTTCAAATCCAAAAAAAAAAAATAGCTGACCATAATCCGAAAAGTAAACTCTCCTGTATAGACTCTTTAAATTGGAAATGACCCTGGTCAGTAGTTTGATGGACATGAACATGTGCTTATTATGCGGTCAGCTCCACTGTGCAAATGCATTTAAAATTACACTACTTAACCTAACATCAGAATATTTCATTCACTTGAGAATGAAATAATACACAGTAACAAATGTGCAACCGCACATACACGTACAAATGTGACAATTTAAAATTTGTCAAGTGTCAGCACTTTCGTGTTGCACAAAAACCACATACACACTACATATTCGAAATTCTTAAAAGTGAATGTACGTACACAAACACACATTTAAATGAGTTTATATTTGTTACCATTTTGTTTACCGAGTAGAAGAAAGGCAAATAACTGATGGTACTCGTATATTTTCACATTATTTCGTTTATTTGTCTCCACACTTACACAACTTAGGAAAGGCTCTTTTCTTTTTAAATGGTTTCTATTACAACAGTGCAAGAATTAATAGAATTGTAGCTTTTTTCATTTTTGTTGTGTTTCTTATTCTCAGTTTTCTTTTTTTGATAGAGTTATTAAGCGTGTGCATATGAATGTTTGTTAGTGGGAGTATTTTCTGAAAAGAACGAACAATTTAATTAAACGGGCAACCTTATTTTTGATGATTCATTCTTTTAAACGATTTCCTTAAGTTGAAATTAATTGGTCAATATGAAGGCTTATTTTTTAAGTGGGTGCTATCAATACATATCAATACTCCTCTTCAATATATCTGTTTGTGTGAGTTTGTTTGCAAAAAAAGCTACAAATACACGTAGGAGAAATATTGAAGAATATCAAAATGCTTTTGATTTTCACAACAAACGCACACAAACATATTATATTGAAGGTGAATATTGATTCGTCTAGCACCCGCTTTACGTTAGATTAAAATCAATACATTAAAGATTTTTAATACAAGAAATGTTTTGATTTTTGATGAATACTATTTATTTCACGTATGTTGGGCATGTTCTGAAAATCGCGGTGATTTCAAAAGTAAACTGTTAATAGCTGATTTGTTGGCGGGTTTTATTGTATTTCAAGTTCTTGTCATTTATAATAGAACATTTTATTTGAGCTTCCAACGTTATAAATCGTGCAATTTGCGAAAGCAATAGATTAACCTTTATTAATTTTTTTAAATCACCGTGATTTGACATCTCGTGATTTCCAGAACAGGGCCCATTATTTCATTAATTTCATTAATGGCAGTTTCAGTCAAAGCAAAACTACAAAACGGGTTATGAACAATTGCGCAGCACTTTCAACAGCCGACGATTTGAAGAGTTTGAATTGCTTTAGCTTTTCGTTAGTATTGCAAGCAGAAGAAGCCTATATACTTTTGCAAGTCACAAACAGTCGAAGAAGTAAAAACTCTTGAATTTGGATGTTGTAAGCAATCACAGTCAAGTGAATTTGGTTTTTGTCTTGTCGTACGTGCAAAAACAACAACAAAAACAAAAAATAATGGACTGAACATGCAGAAAACTTCTAAAAACAGATATTGAGAGTGCTGCGCTATTGTTCATAAATCATTTTTTGCTTAGCATTAGCAAAAGCATTGGTTCATTTTAAACAGTTGGAAAAAGCCAAAGCAGTAAGTTATTTCATCCATTAAGAAGCTTTTACTCCTTACGAAAGTACTTACGGTTTCTTCCACAATTTTTTAGCAAAATTGCGAAGACTTATATACATATCGTCATACAAAAACCAAAAAGGCGTAAGATACAAAAATTAAAAATCTAATTTTTGATAGATTATGATGCACCGTATCAACTTTATACAACTTCAAAAGTCTATTCAAAAAATTCTAAAAGCCATAAGTGCAAGTACAAACTGTTTATAAAGCAAATAAGTTGGTAAGTTACGCCTTCCGAGAAGAAATAAATATCAAACACAAACGTGACATCAAAACATCGAAAAGCTCCCTTGCCTCAGATTTTGTTTAAACTTTGTGTTTCATTTTTCATTTTAATCAGTCTCTTGCTTCTCCTGTAAAATTTTTTAAATGCAAATTATGCCATTTTTGATTTCATATGACGATATGTACGTGTGCATCATATAGGCAACTCAGTGTAAAAAATCAAAATAGTTTGGATTTTTTAAATTAAGACATTGAATTAAAAGCTGTTTCAAAATAGCATGTTGTTTTTACTCGTGTAAAACGACTTATTGAGGCTTTTAGGTCTAGTTGAGTAGATCATTTTGCCATTTTAAAAACTTCAATACACGCACAAAATCAGAAATCATCGATAAAAAGCCATTTTTTTTACTTTACGAACAAAAAAATGTCGCAGCATTTTTTCTACACCGATTTTAAATTTTTTAGCGGTGTCGAATAGAGGAGGAATTAAACATTTTATTTTGACTTAAAAGAAAAATTATATTTTTTCTGAGTTTTTAAAATTTTGCGTATTTTTTGCAACACTTTGCTTGACTACATACTAATTTCTTTATTATCTTAAAGTCTATCTTATTACGATTACAATAAGCCCTAAATTATTCTGTTGGGAATTGGAAAAGTGAAAATGTTCTTAAACAAAATTGCAATGAAAAACAGTACTTGCAACACATTCCCAGTGCATTGTGGAGGGAGGGGCTATATTTGCAAACTATAGTTTGCAAAATTTTTCAGGATGTGAATTAACGGTTCTACAGTGGGCTAAAACTATATGCATTGCATATGAAAAACATAGAAGTCTAGCAACTTTCGCAAATTTCAACCAATTTTAGAACTTTATACTTTTGTTCAGTTAAAAAATACGAAGAAAAAGCTCGAACATTATACTCTGCTACCTTTTATATTATAAGAGATATTTGAGTGCAAAAATTTATATTCCACATTTAGCCATAATTTTTTCGCGTTTTTAGAATATAATTGTTTCAGTATAAAATTACAAGACTTTTAAAGTTTTCCACATGCGATGCGTTTCGTTTTAGCCCACTGTAGAGTCGTTAGTACATACTCTTCAAATTTTCGCAAGCTATAATTTAGGACTTAATGTAATCGATTTTAGATACACTTTTTAAGAAAAAAATTTGTATTTTCTCAAGCAAAGTATTGCAAAAAATACGCAAAATTTAAAAAAAATCCGGAGAATATGAAAAATGTTATTTTTATTTTGATGATATTTCTATGAAATATTAGTCAAAACAAAAGCTTTGAAATATACACGGAAAGTTTAAGTCCTCCTCTATTCGACATCGCTTAGAAATTTTTTTGTCCGTGAAGTCCCAAAAATTTGTTTTTTATCGATAACTTCCGATTTTGAGAGTGAATTGAAATTTTTTTTAAATGCCAAAATTATCTACTCAACTATACCTTCACGCCTCACTAAGTCATTTTTCACGAGTATTTTCATTATGACAGCCTGTTATTAAATGAGTTTATTTACTTTTTTTTATAATTTATGAAATATTTTAGTATGCAGAAAACTAAAATATGAAAACTATCTAAATAAAGTAAAATGATAACTGATGAGCAAATATGAAGTATTTATCGTTACACGCTTTTTGAAATCTTATTTATTTCATACGTGAGCATACTTTCAAGTGAATAAATGCTCTTAGAAAAACGTTAAAAATGAATGATAAATATTTAATTCTTATCTTGCTCTTCAATAGTTCTACTCTAGTTTTATTCACTTGGTAACATCTTGAAATGTACTGTGATTCCGGATTACCTACTCCAATCCATATAATTTATCTTCTATTTAATTCTTCTTCTCAACGTGACTTATAGTTTGTCGATTACACTTCTGTTCAGTTTTATTTATAACTCTACTCAGCAAATACATTCACATATTTCTGCGACTCAGCAAATACATTCACATATTTCTAAGTAGCAACCCGTAGTTTTGCCAGTTACTTGCTTTTTCTATATTCATATGTCAGCATTAGTGCGAATGTATATGACTATTTATTTTCTAACTACTTCCGGTTGAAATTTAATTAAATGTCTAAGCATTTTCTTACATGTCTTATTCCATTTTATTCAACAAACATTTCCTGTTGTTTGTTTTTCCCCATTATTTCACAGAAACACACACACACACACATACATGCACACAATTACTTCAAAGTTGAAAGAGGAAAAACAAATTTAATGGAAATATAATAAACTTGTAAAATTCCACTCAAAATTGATCGACATTATTGGGTTGTAAAAGTTATTGGTAGACATTTACTGCAAGGACTCAGTATGTTGAAGAGCAGTAAGTAAGTAATTATTCATGTGGGAGTAATTGAAGGCAGCATTGTGTATAAAATTGGCTAAAATGTTAAAATCAGTTAAATCATGTTTAGTGAATTTATTTTGAACATTAAAAATTCTATAAAATTTTCTTTTTTCCAAATATGTATTGAAATCAAGCGAATAAACTTTTTTGTACCAATAACTAAGTTAAAAGGGTCAGAGAAAATAATTAAATGTTGTTAAATGGAAGCCCTATAGACATATTATATTTTTATTAATAACACAACGCAGCAAAATGGATGCTTTTTGGAGTTGTTTAACAAAATAGGTGATCCTTATGTATTTCTATCTGCTGATTACGATGACATCATTAGCTTTTCCCTGCCAGTTCTAGTTGTAAAGATATAGAACATTTAATATTTGCATAATTTACATCATAGACATGTGTACACTATATTTTATATCAAAATTTACAAAATTACGTTTTTGTAGACTTTTTTCAAAACAAATGGAAAAATAGTGAATTTTTGCATTAATATAAGAATCATCACAATACTCAAGCATCAATACTCAAGCAGCTGAAATGTAGTTTTATTTAGCTTTTTAGTGGTTTTTGTAATAAAACTTGACACCCCTTGACACCAAAGTTTTGATAATATAGTTTTAGAGCAGCTTCTTCAAAACTCGATTTTTTTTTGCAAAAGTCAAGAGAAGTTACTCTTTATTGTGAATAAAATCAACGTTTATCGATTGCATAAAAATATATCAATCAATTTCGCATAAAAAAATTTATTTTTCATCATTGCGGTCTGAATAATTTCGAAATCATTGAGTATATAAAAAAATTAGTGGTTTTTGTAATAAAATTGGACAACTCCTTTGCAAGTTATGATAAAATCAGTAGAGCAGCCTCATCGAAAATCCGAAATTAAAAAAAAATTTGGCAAGTTTTTTGTTTTGTGTGCAAATGAAATTTACTACCAGATGGCAAGTTTAAACGTCCAAGAAGCATGGTTTGTTTTAATGCGGTAATATTTTAAATAGAGAATTTGTGTGTCGTTTAAGTGTATTGCTTTTTCTTTGACATGTTGATAGGTACCAAGCGCTATCGTGCTTGTGTTGTTGTTTTGTTTGTTGTGCATCTTGAGTTCGTGTTCTATACATGTAAATAGTGAGAAATATTCGGCAAACTTCGTCGTTACTTTTATTACTTTAATATGCTGTGCTTTGTTTGTGTTGTTGCTCGCAATGATATTTTAACGTGCAACTATATTGCTATTTTCAAATTTTAACATACACATTGTGAATCCCTAATAGTGATACACCTTGGCATTTTTCTTGTCGCTTGGCTTTGATTTAGGCTGAACCTACACCAAATACGACAATACTGCTTTTTGTGACTTATATGACAACGGAACATTAGTTCTTATGCACAGTGTAAGATTTAGCAATTCTAGGGAGACAAAATTAAATATTTTGGAAAAAAATTAAGCTAGACTTATGAATTTTGGTACAAGGTGCTACTAGGCCAATATGTACCACTGTCATGGGCGAAATTGGACCACTGCCACGCCCACCTCCCATACAACTGCAAAAATTTATATCTGATATTATTCGCGTTGGATAATCAAAAAGTAAGAAAGCGGCGGGTATGCATGAGAATGATTAAAATATATAATAAAGAGGTAGAAGTAACAATAAGTGTTTAATTTTTCTTCATTAATTTTTATTAATTTTAAAATAAGAATATATTTCATATGTACATAAAAAATAAAGTAGGAATATATACACATTTTTTATAAAACTTTGTAATTGCTCATAATCAATACACACAGAAAAATTTCCATGTAAAATCGTCGGAAACCAGGTTTCATAGGTGTTTCATGTTAAATCAACATGATTTACAATAATCTTGAAGGAAAATTTTTCATTTGAATTACTATATTTCATGTTGATTTAATATTCCAGTACAGTTATATCAAAATGAAGTTGATACTGAAATAATACGAAAAATCATATTGAATCAAAGTAATTTCGAGTTGAAACAACGTGAATTTGATATTGGAAAAATACGAAGAATCATGTTGAAGAAGTTGAAACAACGTGAATTTGATATTGGAACAACAAGAAGAATTCTGTTAAATTAGAGTTATATCAAGCTGAAACAACATGACTCTAATGTAGCTATTCTATTAATTATTTTACTTACGTGATAGTCATCAGAAAACTTTGCGTTGTAGCTGACTGCCCGAGCCAAGATTTCAACTCGTGCCACCTACATGATAGTCCGTCCACGCTCTAACCACTGCAGCCACAACAGCTTCAAACTTTTCTTTACTTATACTCTAAATAAATACCATCGTATGCAAAATGCATTTCAATTTAATTCAACATGATTTAAAAGATTATTTAACATAAAACTTATTTGAAATTAAAGCTATAGTCATGTCGATTGAAAATAAAACTTAACGTTTATAGCAAAATTGTTTTAACGGTGATTTAAGGTTAGATTAATAATTTTCCGTTTAAAATTAATATGAAACAATGGTCATTTTAAGGCGGCAGCAGTAGTTCGTTTTTTTTCGCTGGTAGTCGTTTTTTGTCGTCTACATAGACGACACATGTAAGAATAAACAACAACGAGACACACAACTAAGCAGAACAGTGAATTGTAGCAATGAACAAAGCAAATAAGCACCAACACACTCAAACGACAAATTATTTCTTGTAAATTTAATATGATTTCCAATCAAAACTGCGGCATGTGGATTTTACTTCCTTTTTTTCTGTGTGCATGAGAATTAGAACTATTGCTTATTTTTCCACAAATATGGTTTACGGAACGGTCAAGCCTCTCATTTCGTGGTATGTGGTATTATCGTTTATCTTTTTTTATTCGTTTATCTTTTTTTTAATCGGCAAATCTCGGCAGATAATTTTATATGTGCATTAAATTAGGTACTTCAGACGTTCATTTAAAACTGATTTGGTGTTGAAGCGGTATGAAGAAAAAATTCTATCGATTATAGAATTTCGTTTTTTTTTAGCTTAACGAAAAGAGTAATTGTTAATATGAAATAGCACTAAAAGAATTTTCCAAGTTCTAAAAATGAATTCTCATGACATTAACAGCGAGTAAGTTGAGCTTCAAAACAAAAAATAAGAATCGATAAAAAATGTCATTTCAATAAAAAGTTACACGCTTTTAAAAATGAGCAATTTAATGTAATGTGTTGTTTCCACAATGCAAACGACCACTGCTTGTATAAAATTTATATGAAAAGCACTCAGTTTTTTGAGTGATTTCCATACAAATTTTTTACTCAAGTCGCTTGTTTGCATTATGGAAACAGCACGTAAGTGTTTTTATTGTTTTTAATTCACTCAAAAATATTCAAGTTTAAAGCACCGTTATATTTTTATTGTTGACAAATTAGGCAAAGTTTTTGCATTTTCTTATTTTATAACAAGTGCTCTTTCATATTTAATAAAAATATTTACTCAAATTGAAACTAAAAAAACGACTTTTGTCCAGCTGCGATGTAAAATAATATAGATATCATATCGTCCTAAAGTGAGGCAACGAATTACAAAACAATTATGCGTTGATATGTTAAAGCAAAATAAACATAAAATACATATTTTTTTAGGAGACTTTTATATTTCCACAATCTATAGACAATTGCTCATTCATTACATATTTCAAAATTTTAAAATAACAAAGTTGATGTCTAAAAAAGTTTTTCTTCCTTTTTATACGATGAATAAAAATAATATTTGCAAAACTTAAATAAAGTTTGAAGATGGACTTTTATTTTCTTGTGCCCGTTTGGCTGAAAAATGAAAAAGCGAATTTGCAGCAATCTGTTTGCAGGAAAATAATCAAAATTTTAACTCAAATTGTTGGCTCCTTGAAAAATGGCCCCAAACCGAAAAATGAAAAATGGCCCCAAAATAGGAAAAATGGTTTGCAATAGAAAATATTTGGGGCCATTTTTCATTATTAAGTTTGGGGCCATTTGTCATTGGGGCCATTTTTCCTCAAGTAGGAAAAATGGCCCCAATGAAAAATGTCCCCAAACTAAAAAATGAAAAATTTTTTCATTCAAAACAACAACAAAATTTGTTGGGGCCATTTTTTCTATTTTGGGGCAATTTTTCATTTTTTAGTTTAGGCACCATTTTTCTTATTTTTGGAAAATTTTTCGCAAAACGAGCTTAAGAAATATTTCTGCATAGTCGGCCTTTGTCGGGGCTTAAGGGTTTATTCCTCTAGGTATATCGAAAAGATGATTCGATGAGTAAGGATTTTTGCATAGCCACTTTTCGATATACTGAGAGAGAAAAACTCTTAAGCCCGGCCGAAGACCAGCTATGCAAAAATCTTTACTCAGCGAATCCACCTTTCGATATACCTAGAGGAAAACCCCTTAAGACCGGCCGAAGGCCGGCTATTTAACTATCTTTATTCAGTGGATCCGGTCTTCGAGCGGATATAAGCCTCCGTCAAGACGGGTTGAAGGCAAATTATAATGGCAATAGCTAATAAAATTTGGCTGTATTTCCCGTACGTCCTCTTGTGCGTATGGCGTTTTGGCCAATAGCATTGAGAAGCATATGGCATATGCCATTATGGCACTGCACCGAAAAATTACCCCAAATTTTCTATTGAAAACAACAACAAACAATTTTTGATTTTCATTTTTTATTTATTAAATTGGGGCCATTTTTCCTATATTTTGGGGCCATTTTTCATATTTAAGTTTGGGGCCATTTTTCATTTTTGGTTTGGGGCCATTTTTCATTGGGGCCATTTTTCAAGGAGCCCAAATTGTTTACTATCGAGGCTTTGAAGTGTTGATGATATTCATATGGTTTTTCTATTTCTAAATCCGATGGCGAATAATAAGAGTCTTCTGGGCCACCATCGTAAATATTCGTAAAATTTTCCATAGTGTGTTGCCAATGTGAAACAAGTAAATTGTTTTTCCGAGCAGTGTTTTCAATATCGATTCAAAAGTGTAGCAAATGTCTTTCCTTCAACATATCAAAAAGCTTCTCTCTTTCCTATTTATAAATTTTCACAATACTAATATTTATTTTATATTTCTTCCTGCTTTTATTGCCAATAAGCTGTATTAATTTATTTTATTTAGTATTATTTTCTTTTTAGCACACAGCCGCTAATGCAAGTAATTGTACGTGTGACAAAACGTCCTCTTTACATCACTTCGCTTCCGTTTCCTTAACACATGTCCTTTGTATTTATTATACTTGTGCCATCCGCATTATTTCTTGTAAAATTCAATTTATAAATTGTTGTTTTATTTTGGAATATTTATAAATGATTGAGAACGAGTGAGTGACTCTTAGTGAGTGCTAAACACGTGTTAATGACTTATTTTTCATACAACATTTTACTTGACATGTTTTATAATTTCTTGAACGTGTGAAGTATAGAATGTTTGGGAGACGACATTGGCACTAGATTTCTTGCACAGCTTAATAAATTTTCCAAAATTTTTTTATGATCTTAAGCGCATATTAAATTTTTCATTTTATACTCGTGCATATTTGTTTTTTTTTTCCTACTAAATGTTATAATTTTGTTTTCTCATATTTGTTTGTTTTAATGTTCTGTTTGTTTTCCCGTTAGCTGAATCTTGAAATTTTTTTCTTGTTATGCTTTTAACGAAATCATAATTTTATTTCATCTCATGAAATAATATTATTATTCAAACATAATATGCCTGTATAAGGAGTATTTTATAATAAAATATGTTTTGTACTATAAAGATAAAATAATACATGGACTATTAGATTTTATTGTCTATAATCAGCAAAATATAGAAGAAAAATGATACGTGAATGTGGTAAGAAGAAGGAAATATTTAAATTGTTAGTTATAGGAAATGGCATTCCTTTAATAAATGTATAACTTCCTGTATTATTGGCGTTGTTTTTTGCTTTGTGCATTATTGTATATTTCTTTATTAATGTAAAATTATGTATGTATGTTAGTAGGTCATTATGTTTAATGAATTATTATGTTATTCATGAGATACTACATGATACATTAATCTTTGGAAAAATACTCAATAAATCAAAGTTGCAAAACTATTTTTTATTGACTTGACTTAAAATGTCTGGAAATGATTCTATTTTTCTGATTTATTGCAGGCATATTAATTTATTTTATTACTTTTGTTAACTTGAATCGTTTCTCTTTTGGGCATTCGAATATCATTGGTTTCAGCTTCGTTCGAATAAAAATTAATCTATTATTCAAAAACCAATTTTGTCCTTCATTGAATGGAAAAGCTTTTCTACCCAAAGTAAAATATATTTGCTTTTTAGGAAAATACTTCTATTTCATATTTACACGTTGTTAAAAAAACAAGTTTTTTTTTGCTCGTAAAAAACGACTTAGTGTGGCATGCTGTTGATTTTCTACATTAAGAAACTAAGAACTTTTCCATAAACGAAATTAAATTTATAACGGTTTTAGAATATTTGCATTTGGTTCTCTTATTTCACACAGGAAAAATATTAGAAAATATATATTAGTTTTTTTAAATTGTTGGTGTCCGCAGTCCTTTGTATGGAACGTTATGAGTTTTTAATACGCTTCATTACTCAGTTTAATTATTAAAATTGCATTAACAACATACACTAAAATAACAGCGTAGGTTTGTACTTCGAAGTACTTAAAATTTTGTGATTTTTGTTAAATAGTAATATATTGCAAAACGTTTCATCAATCATCGTTTGTATCCAAAAAACTGTTTTTAGTGTTATCCGTTTTTTTTTAAATATAATTGAAATTTTTTGTGAATACCTGGGAGCTTATGTTAAAATACATCGAAGATTATACATCTGAATTGTATTGAAAGCAAAATACATAGTGTGTTCTGAAAAAATATTCAATTCGTATAAAAATGTATTGAACGTTACGTGAAAAAAATTTTTAAATATAATTTATCTAGAAATTTTAGGACGTTAAAAAAGTTAACATCAGCTGAAGGGTAGAATCGATATAAAGAGCCTTATGTGTTAACAAATTTTCTGGTTTACTTAAAAAAGTTTTGCTTCTACCGCACTGTGGGTTGTTCTATTTCCGAAGAACGTGTTAGGTAGGTCGTGTTTTGCTACAAAAAAATTATTTGAAATTGATATAACTTTTGACGTTTTTGGTAAATTTTATTACAATTAGTCTTATTTGAAAGAAGAGTTAGCCTTATTTTCGCTTAAGTATAAAGAAATTTTAAAACATAGAATCTTTTTATTATTCCATATGAACCCAAGTAAAAATTGAAAAATTGGTGATAGCTTTTAAGTTCGTCCTGTGATTGTTATAATTTTTTGTTTTTCGAGAGTAGATGTACAGTCCTTTGAAACCCTATACTCATATTGTTAGGTGTATTTTTTTCGCAAAAATCATTCCTGGAACAACCGCGTAAGCAAATGTAACGCTCAAGAGACAAAAATGTTATAAAAGCGAAAAATATAATTTTATTCCAGACACCATTGAATGAGCCGCAAACTATAATAAAAATCCTATATTTTCATATGCTATAGCCCAATTCACAACCTTGGGCAAATGCTCTTGCATCGTAGCACTAGCAAAATGTTATTGCATATTGATAATCACCACTTAACAATTGTTAGTGGTGAGTATAAATATACTATACCATTTTGCAAATGCTCCGATGCAAGACCAATTGCACAAGATTGTGAATTGGGCTTATGTATATACTAGTTACATTGGTAAACAAAGAAGAAATACAAAATGTACGTTTAGAATGAGAATCAGCCATGTCCGTTTAAAAATTGAAAATCGGTGCAGAAATAATGCAGTGAAACCTGGTTTTGTCTGTGAAGATCCAAAAAAATCGATTTTATCGATAATTTCCGATTTTGAAGGTGTATTGCAATATTTTAAAATGGCTAAATGATCTACTCAACTAGACCTACAAGCTTCAATTAGTCGTCGAGTATTTTCTCTGTTCCAGCGTGTTATCGTATGTTTTTCGAGCGGTACACTTTTGATGAGACAAAAACTAATCATCATAAAAAAATCGTCTTCCTGTTGCAGAGGAACACTGTACAAAATTACAAGGATCTAATGACTGATTTTGGTAGATTATTCAAAACTATGTACGTATATCGGCATTTTTAAAGTTAACATCTGAGATTTATTATAGACTAAAAGGTTCTACAAAAGTCTTCACAGACACCAAAACTCCAATATATATACGTGTGTCGGTGTTTCGAAAGTTTACATCTGGACTCATTTTAGGCGATGTTACATTTCCCCCTTTTTTGGATAAAGTTATAGTGACTCGGCATAGGAAATCTTTTAAGCCTAACGTTTATGGTATAAGATACCATGAAGAACACTTTTGTGGGACATTTTAACCCTCTAACTCTTTGCTGTAATACTCTGTTTGTACCTTTCTTATAGCGGGCAGAAATTTTTCACAAAAATAATTCTCAGGATGTTTTACATAAAAGTGTTGAACACATTTTATACTTTACTGGTAAGATTTACAAAATTTCCTATGACAGGTAATGATTAAGACAGAAACACATTTTAAATTTTGAATGATTTCTGGCGTTCAAGTATTTTTTTTTTTATAAACAAACACAACCCTGGAAGCGATTAGCTTGTCAGCGGAAAACATCCAGGGTCTATGGCGGGAATCGAACCCACGACCTCTGGACTGACCGGCTATCATCGCTTCCACTCAGTCACAGGGGCACCCATGATTCTAAAGCTTTGTTGTCTTTGAAGACGTGTAGAAAAATTTTATGGCGAATATTTTTGTAAAACATTTTGTCCCCGAAAAGGGTTTTTTTTATCTTTTTATAAGAAAGGAACAAAACGATGCATAGAAAAAAGAGGTAGAGTGTTAAAATGTTAAAATGTTCCACAAAAACTTTTCTCATGGTTTTTATATAAAAGTGCTGAACACATCTTATACATTAAAAATAATACTTATAGGATTTCCTATGCCGAGCTGTAATTGTGAATTAGTATGAAATTAACACTCAAACACACTTTAAGTTTTCAATGATTTCTGGGGTTCAAGTTGAGTTTAAAACTTTGGTGTCTTTGAAGTATTACAGTAGAATTTAATAGTAAATATTTTTGTAGAACATTTCAGTACCCTTTATCGCCATTGAAGGGTAGTTTATTGCCCCTTTTATAAGAAAGGGATAAAAATCAATACAACGAAGACTTATAGGGTTTCAAGTCGAGCTTGGAACTGTGGTGTCTTTGAAGTTTCTTAGTAGAATTTAATGGCAAATATTTTTATAACAGCCCGCTATATAGCCGGTGAAAATGATTTTTTTTTTCGTTTGCCCCTTTTTGAAAATCAACGAAAATTCAGAGGGTTAAAATGTTCTATAAAAATGGTTATCGTGGTTTTGTATAGGAAAGAGCTGGACACCTCTTATACGTTAAAAGTAAGACTTACAAGATTTCCTAAGCCTTGTCACTATAACCACGTGGAAGTGAGGAGTGCTTTAACTCCTGCATAAATAAATCCCAAATGTAAACTTTAAAAACGCCGATACAAAAACACGTTTTCTAGAATCAGTTGTTAATATCAATTTATTTTTTTTATGTACAGTGTAATCAGCGCAATTTGCATTATATGTTTTTGAGTTCCGTATTGAACTTCAAACAAATAAAAAATGTTCTACTAACCAACCCACATCATTTTCATTACCGTAACTATTTGCTGCTTGCTGCTCAAATTAAATCCCATTCTTGGTTTTAATTTCTAATCATTATTTTTCCTTTCTCTCATTTTCTACAGATACGGTAGATGGGTGACAAGACGCGTAGCTGTTACCACAATCGCTGCCATTTGGCTATTAGCCGCCTTTGTGTCATTTGTGCCGATATCATTGGGATTGCATCGACCTGATCAACCGTTAATTGTGGAAGATAATGGCAAAAAATATCCAACATGTGCATTGGATTTAACGCCAACGTATGCAGTTGTATCGAGTTGTATCAGCTTTTATTTTCCATGTCTTGTGATGATTGGCATTTATTGTCGGTAAGTGTTAAAAAAAAAAGTTAAAATATAATTTAAAGGAAGAAGTAAATTTCGTAAGGACTGAAACAACCAACAATTAAAAAATGTTGGCTTTAATAATAAAAGTTATAAATATCTTTGCCATTTTACGCGTTAAATTTTTTTTAATTTTAATCATTGCTTAATTTCACATTCCACTTTTATTTACACTCAACTTTTGATTGCATTGTTGAAATGCTTTCCACAAGTATTTTCAAATTGCTACCTTTACCTTTAAAGTCTAAAGTTTACACATAAATTGAATAATGTATGAGCGAGCGAAACGACCTCAATTTAGTGGTTGTACTTGAATTTGTGCCTAAACAAATATTAGTTCAACCACATACAACATTTTTTAAATCTTATATGTTTTAAGTGAATGTCCTTTTTTAACCTTAACTTTTATTTTGTTGTTTTTTTTTTTACATGGTTAGTGTTGAAATAAAATAAATAAAAATAAGTCTGTAGATAATGGCAAATAATTTTATAAACATTTCGAATTGAAACTTAAATACATGAATAGAAAACGGCTGTTAATTCAATGCTCGTATAATAATGCCATTCAACAATGGACAGCAGAGTTAAACAGCAATCAAGTCAAAAAGTTAAAGTTTGCGAAATATGAAGATTTTATGCATATTAAAATAAAAAAAACTAACCCTTTATCATCCTTTTAAGTTTTTATTATATCAATTGACATTAAAAAGCTCAATATTTTCCATTTTAGCAGGTTTTCTCTGCTAATGCTCAGTGGGACAGAATACATATATTTTTAGAAATAAATGATCAATTTCTACACAGAACAAAAAAATAAGTTTCGTTTCTGATAACAAAAATCCCGGTATTTAATAATTTTTTTTTTAAATTTCCTGTGATAAAGACTTCTGCTATATTGATAACAAAATTATTGCAAAGGTGTTTCCCGGACGTAAAGCATACTCTACAGCTGAGCCATATCCCAGTTATTTTTTTATGAGATAAAACTTCTCAGGAAACACTTTTGGCCGACATGTCTAATATCTGAAAAAGTCTGAGACTTTACCAGACAATCAGCCGAGTTGTATAAAATTCCCTCAGATATTTGGCGGAACAGTAGACAGTTTTCTGGTACGACGTTTCTGCCCATTGTCTGAAATATTGTCCGATTAATATCAGAATAGTCTGCACATTATCCGAAGGCAATTGAATTTCCTTTAAGACATTTAACAGAGTACTCTGCAAATTTTTGATCTACGTCTTACGACTTTAAGCAGTCACTTCTGCACATTGTCTGATTTTAGTTTTCGTTACAATTCTCATTTATCTCTTGAGTTTATACGCACAAATATTTGAGTGTTTAAACTTATAAAATATGGGTAAATGTTTTCTGGTGAGCTGCCATAAGTAGCACAACAATGTATGGAGAATTTTAAATGACATTTCTGATAAATTTCTAATTTTAGGTCCGACTTTTCTCTGATATTAATACGCCAGGACGTAAAACGTATCAGATAAATCGGAAAATTTTCTGATGTTTTGTCAGACATTTTTCCGAAATTTATAAGACATATCGAAAATTCCTTAAGAACTTCCCTAGGAAATTCATCGGAACTCGTACAGAATTCTGTTAGACCTTTCAGTATAGTTTTTAGAATTTCCTCAGACAAAGAGATCCGGTTTCTTGTCAACCACTCATATGATTTTCGGTACGTTTTCTGACCAACATCCGATACGAATTCGGCATCTTTTGCAGACTTTCTGACCGACTTCGGACCGAAATCGACAAAAATTGTTTGCTGGGTTGTTTTAAGTGCTTATGTATGAAAATAAAATAAATAGCCGGCATATGAAAGAAATACATACAAGGAAATATTGTATTAAGTTAATGACAAATGTTATTAAAATTCATATATTTTTCAATATCATTTTTTATTGAACATAATTCTTGTCTGCTTTCAGTATAAAATATAACATGGGCATAGGAGTATTACTACTTAGGTAAAGAAGATGAGCTTCCTACATTGCTCAATAACGGAGCTGTGAAGTCTCAAAGTAGGGCACTTTGGGAATGTAAAATTTTACAACTCTTATCTTTATTTTATTTTTTGTTTCTCCTCCTTTGTTAAAAGTTGTTTGTTTCCTTATAGCCCTTATAAAGATCTAAAAAAATCATGTTTGGTACACCACTTACCTTTTATAGTTGGTTAGGTACACACAGAAAAATGTCATAAAAAATCTTCGGAAACCAGGTTAATCTAAAAATTTGTTTGGTAGTGATTTACATATATGCTTTATATGTGTTTCGTGTTAATTCAACATGATTTGTAATAGCATTGAAGGACAATTTCTCCTTTTGAAATAAAGATATTTCATGTTGATTTAATATTCCAGAACAGTTAAATCAAAATGAAGTTGATACTGAAATAATATGGAGAATCATGTTGAATCAAAGTTATTTCAAATTGAAACAACGTGAATTTGATATTGATACAACAAGAAGAATCGTGATGTAATAAAGTTATATCAAGTTGAAACAACAGGACTTTAATTATAGCTATTTAATTAATTATTTCATTTACGGGATGTGTACTAGGGGCCATTCACATATTACGTAACGCTCCAGGAGGGTGGGTTAAAGATTTGTTGCGGACTAGATACTTTATACTGAAAATTTTGTAAAAAGCTTTACGAAGGGGGGGTTATAAAACCTGCGAAAATGGCGTTAATTAATATGTGAATAGGCCCTTAGTATTAGTGTTTTTCATTTGTGATATCCCGGGAGTATTTTCCCGCGGATTTCCGTAAACGAGGGAAATACTGAAGTACAGGCCTACACACAGAAAAATGTCAATATAAAATCGTCGAAAAGCAGGTTAATTTAACATTTTTCGGTTGGGATTTTGCTTTATGGCCGTTTCATGTTAATTCAACGTTATTTGCAATAATCTTGAAGGAAGATTTATCCTTTTGAATTAACAATATTTATTGTTGATTTAATACTGCAGTACAATTAAATCAAAATGAAGCTGATACTGAAATAATACGAAAAATCATGTTAAATCAAAGTTATTTCGATTTCAAAAAAATTGAATTTGTTATTGGAACATTACGAAGAATCATATTAGATCAAAGTAATTTCATATTAAAACAACGTCAATTTGATATTAAAACAACACTAAGAATTATGTTGAATTATAGTTATATCAAGCTGAAACAGCATGACTTTAATGAAGCTATTTCATTAATTATTGATGGCTATTAGCATAGACAATAGAAAACTTTGTGTTGTAGTTGGCTGCCCCAGCCAAGATTTGAGCTCGTGTTACTTCCATGATAGTCCGCGCGCTAACCACTGCAGGCACAACAGCTTCAAACTTTACTTTAGCTATACACTAACCACCGTATGCAAAAAATAATAAAGTGTGTTTGAAATGTATGTTAAAACAAAACTTCCATAGAAAGGTTTTACTGTATATTTCAAACACACTTTATTTTTCTTGCATATGGGGGTCACGATGGGAGTCATCGTATGTAAAATGAATTTAACTTTAATTATACATGATTAAAATGATTGTTTAACATAAAACTGATTTGAAATTAAAGTTATAGTCATATTGATTTAAAATGAAATGGAACGATTATAACAAAGTTATTTTAACAATGAACAATTTTAAATCAAAGAGATTTAAGGTAAGATTAATAATTTTTTTATATAAAACTTATATGAGACAATGCTAATTTTAAAACAGCAGCAGCAAATTTTCGCTGGTAATTCGTTTTTTGTCGTCTACATAGCCGAGACATGTAAGTATAAGCAACAACTAGTCACACAACTAAGCAGAACAGTGAATTGTAGCAATGAACATAGCAAATAAACACTAACACACTTAAACGACAAACTATTTCTTGTAAATTTAATATGATTTCAAATCAGAATTGCGTCATATTGATTTTAAATTTCCTTTATTTTTCTGTGTGTATATTTTCTGCAAATATCGGATTTTTATACCCACATGCGTTTTTGAAGCTCAAAATTGTGTATTTTCCAAAAATTTTAAGTTCTCCATCTTTTTTCGTATAACATATTATTTTAAGACAATGAAAGTTATGTCATGATACCTGAGGGGTTCCTTCTGTACACAGAGTTCAATTGAAAATCGATGAAACGAAAAAAGTTTGTAATTTGCAGGCCACTTAATTATTTCAGTTCATTTCAGTTTTGCTTAGCAATATGAAATGCTCATTACTGGGCGACAAAATAAAGCATAGATCAATTCAATATCTTTTCTGCTTAAAGCAATTATAAACAAGTCTGAAATTGATATTTGTTGAATTCACTTAGAATTACTCTGTAAGGAACTGATATTATATTTTTTAACCAATTTTTAATACATTAATAAACCTATTTGATAGATCTCATGAATTGATATTTGTTTTTTGTTAAAATAAAATAAATTAAATGCTACATTGTATAGTTTTGTATTGGGCGGGAGCTCCCGGGAATTCCTGGAAAATGGAAAAATCAATCCCGCTTTCCCGGGAAATGAAAAAGTCCGGGAAAAGAAACACTCTAATTATCATAGGCATCAGAAAAATTTGTGTTGTAGTTGGCTGCCCCATATGAGACGAAAAAAAAATAATTAAACACACAAAACAATACGATATAATACTACAAAAAATGAAAAAATTTGTTACGTCGGTTAATCGGTTAATCCACTGAAATTAACTGGGCTAACCGTTAATCGAAAATAGCCAATTTTAATCGGGTAGTAATTAACCAGTTAACCGATTAACGATTAACCGATTGATGGTTAACCGAATGATTACCCTAATAGGATTTTACCAGTTTTCTGTTGGCTTACGCGCATTGACTATAAAGTAATTCACACTAAGTTTGTAGGCCCTCACTGACATAGTATTCTAAATATGCGATTAATTAATGATCACTTTGATGGGTGGCAGCCCCTGATACTACATCACCATTTTTAAACTGAAATACGCGCATGGAATATAGAGGAATTCACATCAAGTTTGACTAAAATTCCAGTTATGCGATAATTAATAATTTCCTTGTATGGGTGGTACTCCTCAGCCCCCACGTTAAGAAGCAATACCGCTCCTCTATGCTCATATGAAATTGAATACTGATCGAATTATGCGCTTAGAAATGGCTGATTTATTTCCAAAATATTTTGGTTCTGCCTCACTCTTAATGTTTCCTAGGACGTTCTGCGTTTCAACTGACGATATGCGGACACATGCAATTTAAGCTGACATAATTTATTATTTATTCACGTATTAAAAGGCCATTATAATAAAAATAACATTATGAAGGACACAACAAAATAGAAAAATTTTTAATTTATTTTCTCTCTTGAATCGTCAACGTCAAGTGTTATAAATTGATTAGCTGGAAAAAGTTCATCCACAGTTTGCAATTAAATTACATACACCAAGAAAAAAGTAAATAAACTTTCTTTTTCTTGCCGCCCGATACTAAATATTTACACAATTTTTCAATGCCCCAAAGAGTAATCGTAAGAAAAAACTTTTCTTATATCTTTTTTTTTCATCTGCAAAGTATTAAAGTTTTCTTTTTTTATCTTCTTTTTTATCTTTGGCAACCAACCTGAACGTACGAGTATAACCGGCAATATATCATAGATTACAGTGATAATTTAAACGATGATTATTTGTATCATCATTCATTTTGTAAATTGATCCCTGCTAAAAAAAATAATAAAATATGTAACAAAACAACAATTTACAAACTCATGTGTGCACGTAATATGTCTGCTACTTAATAAGCCTTAAATAATTTATTGGTCACATAGAGAAAATGTCTCAAATATATAATTTATTTTCTTATTTTTTATAATATTTACCGCTTGAAAGAATTTAATAAAATACTACCAGACAGTGCCTCTAGACACTAATCTATCGTGTTGCTTATGTCGTACGAGACAATTCATTTATAATAATATGCCATTGAGTGGGAATTTTAACACTTGTTCAATTGTATGGGAAATAAATCTATTAGGCTGTAATGAATATTAGATATCCCTGTCATAGCAAAAGTGTTGGTATCTTAATAGTTTCTTGAAATATATCATGTGTATTTCTAACAGAAAAATTTTTTTTATTTTAATACTGCAGAAAATTGTATTAAAAATTTAGTTTTTATTAGCAACCAACTAATACATGACAAAAGGAACTTATGTAAAACTAGTAATGCTATTACCCCGCCTAGGTAGGCTGCCTGCTTTTGGTTCTTACACTTTCAAAGAAGCTGATGTGTAACTCTGAGCAAAAGTCGTTATTGTAAAAGTCCATTACGATAGGTCAAGGAACTGAAAATCTTCATTACTGGCTAAACATCTACCTGGTTGCAAAACTATAAGAAATAATTTACGGAAAATAGTTCTTGATAGGAAGAATAAAAATGTAAGTGAAATGTTAATAATGAAGTTAAACAAGAAGTTGTAATTGGCAATTGCTCGTGTTGTATAAGTTTGGCAGTGCCAAAGCTGAGTTTATGAACTATAACACCATACAACACAAAAAATAATAATATGGTTCTAATGAGGGCACCAAAAAATTTGCGGCTGATTCTTATTTCAAATGCTTTTTCGTGTCCGTTGAAAGTATAGTAAAATCCCCATTATTCTGTAAATATTTGTCGATGTCACGTCAAGACAGTATCAAAAATAGGACACTTGCGCACTCGTCGACAACAATTGACAATTCTAGGCCTTAGAGAATAGTAAGAGGCTGTCAGCGGTAGTCAATCGCTATCCACAACGAGTACGCAAGCGTCCTATTTTTGATATTGTCTTGACGTGACGTCGATGAATAGTTACAGAATAAGGGGAATATTTCATAAAATAAACGCATAAATTTTAAAATGAAAACTGCTTTAGTATGATTGAATATATTATTTATATAAGATTTTTTTGAGTACGACTGTTTATTATTTGTTAAAAACAAAGAACGAAAATACTTTTTATACTCTCTTCATACAAAATGGCGTGTCCGTAATGCATGCTGTTGATTTTCCACTTAAAGAAACTGTGATTTTTTTTAAACAAGATTAATTTTATAACGGTTTTAGAATATTTGCATTTGCTTCCCTTATTTTACACATCAAACTTTTGAAAAATATTAGAAATTATCAGGTATGTGATGGAAATCGATTTTGAAAACGAAGCACTTTTAAAAGTCCCTTTTAGCGCACTTTTCATCAAATATTTATAATTTTTGTAATACAACTCTTTTGTAATAAAGAGATATTGTTATAATATTTGTGATAAAATTGTTTTTAATAAAGAAATATTATTAAAAAACACCTTTCAAAACTGCTTTGTTTTCGGAATCGATTTCCATCACATTGACCTGTATAACTTTTTTTTAATTGTTGCTGGCCGCAGTCTTGTATATTAAGCTTTATGCTTTTTTTAGTACGCTTCACTAAGCTTAGTTATTAAAATTGCATTAACAACATACACTAAAATAAGAGCGTAGATTTATACTTTTAAATATTTAAAAGTTTTTTGTACTTCTTTAAATAATATTATATTGCAAAACGTTTAATCAATCAACTATCATTTGTATCCAAAAACAAATTATATTGAATTCAAGATAAAGTGTGTATTCTGAAAAGAATATTGAATTCTTATAAAAATTTATTGAGCGTTACGTAAAAATTTTTTTTAAATATAATTTGTCTATAAATTTTAGGTCTATGAATTTTAGAAAGAAAAGTTAACAGCAGCTGAAGGGTACAAACGATATAAACAGCATTATGTGTTTACTAAATTTCTGGTTTTCTTTAAAAAAAAAGTTCGCTTCAACCGCACTGTGGGTTGTTATATATTCGAAGAATGTTAGAAGTCGTATTTTGCTACGACAAATTATTTGAAATTGACATAACTTTTAACATTGTTGGTCAACTTTATTAAAATTAATGTTATTTTTTTGTAAAATATTATTTTAAATGATACAAAAATTGTATTCTAGATGTATAGTGCTTTCAAACCCGACACTCATATTTTGTGGTGTATTTTTTTCGCAAAAATCATTTTCAAAACAACTGCGAAAACAACAAATGGAACCCTATATATCTGTGGCTTGGTGCTAAAAGGGCCAATGTCAAAATATTCACATCTGAGAAAAAGGCAATTTAAGTTTAAATTTTCTTATGAGTTCATAGTAACATTGGCTGGTAAAAGCCTTATGAATCTGTTCTGGATTACATTAGACATTGGCTGTTTCAGCAAAATAAAAGAGAGTAAATAAGAAACCCTAACGCATTGATTAACTCAAAACAGCAAAATATTGACATTGACCCTTTTAGCACCAAGCCACAAATACACAATAAACAAAAATGGTCAAAAATCGAAAAATATAATTTTATTTCAGGATCCATTGAAGGAGATGAAAACTATACTATGAATCCTACCTTCTCATATTTTATTTAGTTACATTGGTAAACAGAAAAACACAAAATGTACGCTTAGAATGAAAATCACGCATGAATAAATTGGCATTTTTCAACTTGACATATGGGACTCATTTCATGGGAAGTTAAGTTTCGCCCCCTTTTTGTGCACAGTTATAGTGATTAGTAACAGTACATTTTATAAGTCTTAACTTTAAGCTAAAACATGTACTCAGTTTTTATGCAAAACACCACGAGGCCTGCATATGGGCATTTTTTCCCCTCTCTTTTTAAAAGGGGCAAAAAACTCCACTTCAGCGGTGATATAGCGAGCTTAAACGTTTTATAAAAATATTTTCCATAAAATTCTCCTGTAGACAATCAAGCTTCAGATTCAACTTGAACGCTAGAAATCATTCAAAACTTAAAATGTGTTTAAGGTTTATTTTTGTACACTCTCGATCAGAACTACTTAAAGTTCTGTTTTTAGTAGGTCATATCTTTTTAAATTTTTTTGTCAACAGCCAAAATTGTATTACCATTAAGATTAGAAAAATAGCCACAACAACATTAAAGTCTACGCCAACAGTAGGTTAAAAGTGTTGTTCAAGAAAAAAATAAAAAAAATGTTTTTGGTTCATATGATTAGAATCACATTGCATTTTTAAAAGTTTTGATTTATAGATTTAACTATTTGTAGAAGAAAAATATTACCCTGTAACAACAAGCATTAGTTAAAAATCTGCAAAAAAAAAGTATTTTAAACATAGCGTAAAGAGCCAAAATCGATGTTTATCGTTTGCAAGTATATTCCTATCGGGCCATTGTGCGGAAAATCAGGCGAAGTCACAAAACTGTGATGGGATACTTAATAGATATTGAAAACTATGGAAATGATTACAAAGGGAAGATTTTAACCACTTTAACTCCAAGCGAAAAGAGAATTGCATCAAACGCTAATCTTTCAGTACCAAAAATCATGTCTCCAGCTGGTATCCAGTAACCTGAAATAAAATAAACTGAAGAAAAAACTGCCGTTGAATAATGTACGCAAAGAAAATCGACTAAAACTTGCTAGAGAGTGCATGACATGGGACATTCAAGTAAGAGGTCATGTTAATGATTTGCTTACTATAGTTTTTGTGACGAAAATAAATTAAATTTGGATGGTCCAGATGGCTACAATTATTATTTTGATGATACGAGAAATAAATTTATTAAAGTGCGACTTTGGCTCGCAAACGAAGGGTTCCGTACAAATACTCGTACACCCCTTTTTTACCTTTTAAGTTTTTTTTTTTGGCGACTTTTTATTTTTATCGCTTTATTCATTTTGGTGATTTTTCCGTTTTTTTGCGATTTTTTTATTTTTTGTTTTTATTTGCCTATTTTTTTAGTTTTGGTGCTTTTTACGTTTTTTTTTCGTTATTTGCCGATATATTTTAGTTTTGGCGCTTATTTTCAATCTTGGCGCTTTTTCTTCGTTTTGGCGATTTTTTCCGTTTTGATGTTTTTTTTTTGTTTTAGCGATTTTTTTAACTTTGGCGCCTTTTTCGTTTTGACGATTTTTTCCGTTTTTTGGCAACTTCGTTTAGTTTTGGCGGTTTTTTAGTTTTGGCGCTTTTTTTTTTGCTTTGGCGCCTTTTTCATTTTGTTGTTTTTTATCTTTGGTGAATGTTTTTTTTTTCGTTGTTTGACGATATTTTTAGTTTTAGCGATTTTTTTAAGTTTTAGTTCTTTTTTTCGCTTTGACGGTTTTTTCGGTTTTTGCGATTTTTTTTTTTAGTTTCTTGACACTCTTTTTAGTTTTGGTGATTTTTTGCTTTTAAGCGATCTTTTTACCTCAGGTGGTTTTTTTCCTTTAAGCACTTTTTTCATTTTTGCGATTTTTCGTTTTGACATTTTTTGAATTTTTAGTTTTAGCGTTTATTAAAACTTCAAAAGTTTGCCTCTTAGGCTGAACCCATACCAACAGAAAACAAAACGTTTTTGTCTTTCAAGTGAAAACACTTGTTTGATGCTAACCCACACCGAAAAAAATACGTCTTTTCAAGTTTTTGTCTTAAAAGACAAGCGGTACTCAGACAGCAATGCGACTATGTTTTTTGTATTTTTCCGTTTTTTTGACTTGTCTTAATTGGTATGGGTTACAGCATAAGAAAGTACGCAATTGTGTGCCACGAGGCTCGTTTCAGTCTGTTTGGTCTTACTCTGTGTGGGTATGTTGTATCAAACCACATGTAGTTTCTTCAACCAGTGCTTTGCGAAGTAAGTCAAAGACACAATATTGCGGTTGTGTTGTTTGGTATGGTTTGTCTCATAAAAACCAATGTTCAGTTGTTGTATAAGGCACAAAAAGCTGTTCTCTCTCGCTTGGTGTGAGTTCAGCAAATTGTCTAAAGTACATAGTACATTAGCTGATAGAATACACTTTAGCTTTTATTATTTTAAATAGCATTGTTCATTAGTGTAGTCTGTATAATAAATAATACACTAACTTTGTAAATTTGAAGTGTCTATATAAGTGTATGTCTGTATATTACATTAGTATTTGAATACCCTTTAATTTTTAACTATCATATATTTGTAGTTGTGGCCAGGGCTTTACATATTCTGCGAAAATTTCAGACCCGTAGCTCTTACGGTTCTCGAGAAAACAGCCTGTGACAGACAGACGGACAGCGTAGCGAAAAGAATGGTGTTCCTTTACACTTTTGCTGTACGGAACCCTAAAAATGAGTTATATATAAATCTTATGGTCGGGGATGCGTATTACGGCACAATCGATTCGGAGTTTCAAAGTATGAATGGAGAAATTTACAAGACTCTGTTACAATCACCTTTCCCTTAAGTTAATGACATTTTTTGACCGATTTCAATGATACTGTAATAAGATAATGCTCCTATTCATAATGCCAGGGTTGCTAAAGAATTTATTCAATACAAAATGTTCGTCTTCTTAAGCGGCCCGACCTAAACATAATTGAAAATAATTACATATTTTCGCTTGTTGCTTGAAAATGAAATGAGTACCACATATAAAGTAAATTTCATAATAATGCCTCAATATTCGTTTTTATCCAAAAAACAAATAAAGTTTTCCTACAACATTTAATGGCCTATTATAATATCAAGATATATATTTTCTTATCGCCTTAGTTCATGCCAGTCTACTGTTAAACATGACATAATTTCATTGCTTTGTATTTTATAAATGACTCAATTTCACTTAATCCTGCCACATTTCAATTAACTTCTTCTTTCCTCTAGCCAAATAACAATCACAATAGTTGTAGATTTTTTGTTATTAAATATTTTTTATTATCGTATTGCCAAGTCATGCTTTTAGTACTATAATTCTACTTAAATATTAAATTTACAAATAATTCACAAATGCTCCCCAGTGTATCATTCGAAATAAATATTGAGGTCATTTGATGTGAAAAAGTTTTCTTCTTTTTTTACTTTATTTCCTTTTATTTTTGCTTATTTGGATCTGTTACTAACAATATTTATTCGGTCAACAACATGTGAATGTATGTGTATGTAGACAATAATTCTATTTGCTTTACTTGACTCCTCTTAATCATTGTGTTTCTCATTCTATGATGTAAAAAATATGTCAAGGTAATTTCATATGTACATATGTATACAATAAGGAAGAACCCTGTAGTTATAAAAGTTGCAAATACCCAGCAAAAACTTTGCTTATTGGTAGATAAAAAAGTATATGAGGATTTAAGTCGTAACTAGTTACAACTTGACTCGATAACTACTTATTTTTGTTTGAGAAGTCAAAAAAATAAGAGGTACCCCTTACAAATGTATTTACATTGTCACAGCAATTAAATAGTTATTATTTGGATTATTTGAAGCTAAAAAATAAGTAGTCAATAAACAAATTAAAATTAAAAAAAATTTATGTTTTGTTTATATTTTTTCAATTTTATTTTATTTTTTGACACAGCTGGGATACGAACCTGTGCTCGTTCAGATATGAAGAGAAGAACTTTACCCACTCAGCTATTGTTGACTTGTAAGTTTAAGCGATAAAAATTAGTTTTCATATACAAACACATGTTGACTCAAAAAATGGTTGTCTACTTCTTTTACTAATACATATCGACAAATTGTAACTACTTTCAGATAATGATAAAAATACGTACTAATTTTATAAAAAACTAAGTAGTAGTTCTAATTTGAAGCATAGTAATAAGATAAATAAGCACCATTCATTACTTTGTAACCCAGTAAAAAATTTTCATGGGTTTTGAAGCACTAAGACAATAAAGCGCATAATAATACGCCTTAAAAGAATAGCTTATTGCAGAGCAGTGAATGTATATGAAAGAAACTGTAGAAAAAAAACAGATTTTTTACTGCTGATACAATACAGGTTTTTAAGCGCGAAAGTTCCATATACTTACAGTTTTAGTGCTGAAAATGGTGATGATTTTCAGCGCTTCAAAAAGCGCTTTTTGTACCAAAAATGTATTACTTCAAACCGGGAACTCGCCATACGAAAATCAGCAGCGATATCAGCAGGCTAGTGAGCACTACTTTTATTCCCTCATGGTAAAAACCTGCTTTATTTGAAGCAATTTTTTACTGGGAAAGTACTACCGATTACAAAAATGTCAAAACTTTTTGCTGTGTACTAAGCCACGCTACTTTTATATCATTTTATAAGGCGGCATGAAATATCTTCTCAAAACGGACTTATTTCATTAATGAATTGAGTCCCCAAAATCCATTGAAAGTTGAGAGGAAACTGCTTTGGCTCTCGGTGCTTAGAAAAGATGCGTTACGGAATTGCTGGGCACATAAGCATCCACACGCGTATGACATTTGTTTTTGTGTACGCTTTATTTCTTCAATTTTGAATGTTTGTGGTAAATACATGAGAAATATATCATTTCCATTTGCAAAGACTGAGAAAGTTGTGCAATATGTGGTTTGCAAACACTAAATATTTATACGAGTTAAACCACCTTAAATCAACCAATAAGTGGATCACATCATCTTCAATATTGGTAAAACTTTGTGTGGAATATTCTTAGTATGTATAATAAAGTAATGGATATCAAATTTTGGATTTCTAACTCCTTAGGTTATATCTATAAAAGTTGAGTTTACTTAAAAAATTTTTCAATATCTACAAAAGTGCTTAAGTTGCAGATCTCAGCAATATATTGTTTACATGGTTATAAAACCTTATCCATGATGGTGTTAACCAAAAATTTCTCGGAACATAGAAATATGTCTAAAAAATGTTATGCTCCCTAAATTTAAAATCACCATATCTTAAAAAACTTCAATGGTAAAATTTTCCAAAAAAAAACATGTTTTGGCTCACTTTCATGTCAACCGAGACTATGTAACCCCAAGGTGGTAAAGTTGTTATATCTAAAGTTATAGACAAAAATGTAGAAAAATTTAGAGAAATTAATTTAAGTAGTTTTCATTAAAACTGAAGCTTAAAGTAGAAGAGGTTTCTACGCTAATTATGGATCGCAGCACCCGAAACTGAAATTCGTTTATTTTTCTTACGAATCACTTTCGAGATAACCGCGAAAAACGTGATTAATTGAAAAAAGTAACATTAATTTTAATTTTTAACGTGCTTTTTCGCAAATTAATATTTTACTTTTTAAGTAATATATTAAATTTTTATTAAAATACATTGAAATTGTGGAGGGGTATTAGCTAGTTCCTATGGCCATTTCATTGGGGGTAGTGCAAATCGGAACTAGCTAATACCCCTCCATAATCAATTTCAATGTATTTTAATAAAAATTTAATATTTTACTTAAAAAGTAAAATATTAATTTGCGAAAAAGCACGTTAAAAATTAAAATTAATGTAATTTAATAATTCCCAAAAAAAGAACTTTTTAAAATTAAAAAAGTAACGTTTTTCACGGATGTCTCGTAATCGGTTCGTAGGAAAAGTAAATGAGTTTAAGTTTCGGGCTCAGCCATCCACAGTTAGCTTATAAACCACTTTTATTGTAATTTTCATTTGTATTGAAGATTCTGTTAATTTTTCTAACTTTTTCTACAATTTTGTATATAAGTTTTTATATAATAATTTTACCACTTTGGAGATAAATAGTATCGGTAGACATGAAAGTGTACCAAAACATATATTTCTGAAATTTAAAAAATTTACGTTTTTTAGGATATTGCTATTCTAATTTTGATAATTTGGTTAATTTTTCTAATTTTTGTCTACAACTTTGGTGATAAAAATTTTACCACTTTGGCCCAAAGCAGTCTATGTAGCCATGAAAATAAACAAACATATTTGGAAAATGATAAAATTATCCTTCTTTGAGAAATAGCGATTTTTATTATGAAAATTCTGTCAGTTTTTATCTATAACTTCGGATATAACAATTTTACCACCCTCGGATTTAAAGCTCTATGTAGATATAAAGGTGAAGAAAATCATATATAATTTTTGAAACTTTAAAATTGAAGAATTTTGCAATTTCCTTGCGATTTTAATTGTCTTATATATACAACTTTTTGAAAATTTCTAATTTGACCTGAAAGGGTCTTATTGCCTTTCAAACGATATATTACCGATCTCTGTAACTCAAACACTTCTTAAGATATTTGTAATTATATAATTAAAGTAAAATTTGTTAGATTTATTTTTTAAAACTAGATGACGTCACATCTCCATAACTAGACGACCCAGGAGCCTAACATTTTATGTCCGTGTTTTTGTTATATTAGGGAAAGTCCCTACCGAGTTTCATTAAAATCTGCGTGGATGAGGTCCATTTCATTCTTTTTTTTTAGTTCATTTGAGGTGGATTAACTCATAATCTAAGCGTTGGTTTTTTATGACGTTGACATTATCCTTTAAGTATTTTTGTATTTATGTCTACAGACATATTCCAAAACAAAAATATTTGTTTAACATTAATTTGACTAGTATTAAAGAAACAACCACAGAACGAGAACCATAAATTTGGATCTAGACCGTATCACTGACTATCTTAGTTAAGTACATTTTCTTATGTCAGATTTTCAAATTTGTTATGAAATTTTTAATTTTAAGGCTTAAACCTTAACTATATTTTCGAAACTAATGGGCAGACTTAGAAACAATGTTCTATCGATGGGCTTAAAGATAATTTTGTTTTGTGATGTTTTTCTCGATTATTATAATTTTTTTTATTTTTAGAGAGTAGATATGTAGTGCTTTCCAACCCTATACTAATTTTTAGTGGTGTATTGTTTTCGCAAAAATCATTCCCGGAATAACTGCGAAAGCAAATGTAACTCTCAATACACAAATATGCTAAAAACTCAAAATATATAATTTTATTTCAGGATGCATTGAATGAGGCGAAAACTATAATATGAACTCTACTTTCTCATATTCCATTTAGTTACATTGGTAAACAAAAAAAAAATATGACAAAAAAAACAAAATGTAGGCTTAGAATGAGAATCAGCCATATAGGTGCATTTGCATTTTGAAAGTTTACATTTGGTATTCCTTTTAGCGAAAACTCCTTTGACATCGGCGAACAGGCAGTATGTCTTGTGTTAAGCTTTTTGTTTCTCTTTTAAGCTTAATACAAGACATACGGAATAAAATAGTTAATATCAATAACTTTAAAATGCAGAGCTTGAAAAACAACTCTAAGAGTGACTCAGCATGAATTGATTCAAAGTGAATGATGTTCAACTAGTTGACTACAAACTACCGACATTGGTCGTGTGGCCTAAGCGGTAAAAAGCTCTGATGAATAGACCAGCTGGTCTCGAAATATTTGAATTCAACCTTCCGCGCAGTTACTTTGTCTATATGCTTAATAATTTTATCTAAATAAATATTTGTAACAGAAAAATTAAATTAATAAAAATTTTAATTTTACGATTATTAAAATATGATATAAATTGATACACCATATGGACATAATTTATGTATCTTAACAAATTTTTCTGTCTTCAATTAAAGGAAATGTATTTCCCAGCTCTTTTCTAACAAATTCAACAACACGTACTATGATTTTTTTTTCCTTTCTATATTCAACAACACGTATTGACAATTTCTCCCTTAAAACATCATGATTAAATGTATAAAACCATACACATTTGCTTTTTCACCCACGTAAACTCACACGTACATGAACTAGAATTTATTTTTGTTCTTATTTTTGCATCTTATTGCAACCACACAAGTAATTTAGACTATTTAAACAGCGGAAATCTATTTCATTCCATTTTACCTGTATTCCAAGAAAAATGCATTTTCTTTAGAAGAGCATATATTTTAAGTCATTAATAATGCTTGTTATATATTCTTACTAGCGCTTTGCTGTAACATTAAATATTATTTATTACTAAGAAAAAAAAGTAATTTTTTTGGTAAGTTTTTCATGTATTTTTTGCCTTTTACTTTCCTTCTTGCAGACTTTACTGTTATGCTCAAAAGCACGTCAAATCCATCAAGGCTGTAACAAAACCAGGTGAGGTGGCGGAAAAACAACGCTACAAAAGTATACGAAGGTCAAAACCTCCAGAGAAGAAAAAGTTTAAAGTACGCAACTTGCATCATAGTTCACCATACCATGTATCGGATCACAAAGCAGCCGTAACGGTGGGTGTCATAATGGGTGTATTCCTTATCTGTTGGGTACCCTTTTTCTGTGTAAATATTGTGGCTGCCTTCTGTAAGACGTGCATAGGTGGACAAACATTTAAAATACTCTCATGGTTGGGCTATTCAAATTCTGCCTTTAATCCAATTATCTATTCTATATTCAATAAAGAATTTCGTGATGCTTTCAAACGAATTCTGACAACACGTAATCCCTGGTGTTGTAAACAAGATATTGGCAACATACATCCACGTAACAGTGATCGTTTTGTTACAGATTATGCCTCAAAGCATGTGGTGACCATGAATTCAGGTCGCTCGTCAGCTGAATTGGAACAGGTTTCTGCAATTTGACCAACAAAACGAACCGGCGATTATGCTTCAACTTTGGTATGTTGTGTTTCCGGCTCAGCAGATGCAACTTCATTGACAATTACACCGTATGGTCCCTGAGATTCGGTAACAGCTGCTTCTACGACAATTGTTGTAGAATCACTGGACAGTGCAAATAGAACGAGTGATAGCAAACAAATGGAGACAGTATTAGTTTAGAATAATTACAACAAAAAGAACAAAAAAGAAAACTAAAAGCAAACAGCAGCAACAACAAAAACACCGACTTTTGTAAAACTGAAAAGAAAAACTACTACATACTAACAAATGTATATACAACTAGTTTAAAAACAAGCCGCCATTTTTACTACAACTACTATTACAACTATAAGTTTTCGCAACATCTTACACAAGCAGGCAAATATACATACATTCTGACATATTGTCTAAATATGAGCAACTGGATTACAGGGTGAGCGTTAAACAAATCATTCCTTTTATTTAAAGTAAATATGTAAATTTAAGTAGTTAAATTAACTAAAACTCAAACAAATATTACTAAACTAAATTAAAGCAATTAAGATTAAAACAAAGTCAAACAACAAATTTCAACTATTTTTAATCCCAGTCATATCCTTAACAATGAATTTACTTGTTGCTTATTGGTTTCGTTATTAATCTTGTTTTAAATAATTAATTTCTGACAGAAAATCTGTTGTTTTAAAAAGAGGAATATATTTTAAGATACTACAAACTAATTATAAACTACATAGCATTATTTAAAGCAGAAAAGAGAAAAACTAAAATACGTACGACCTTATTTATAACAAATAGTTATGCTTTTTAAAAGGTCTATTAAACTGTTTGTTTTTTTTTTTTTTTGGAAATTTTTGTAAATCTTTTATAAACCTTTGAAAATTTGTTATGAAGAGGGTAACTAATATCTGAACTTTAAGCTACACAAGCTTATTAAGAGATGAAAATTGGATGAAAAGGAATCTTAACTTCCCAGCAAGAATTTTCAGAAGAGCCAAAATTAGCTGTTTATGTACATAGTTTCGATTTTGAGATTATGCTTGGTATCACTGCTCAAACATGTTCCCCCATCTTTTCAAGTGGAAATATCGCTGTATTTACCTCCAAAATTACTTAAAAAGAGTTTTTCCGAATCTCTTGCGTGATATCTTCCACCATATTGCAAAACTTTAAAGCAGGCGTGCCCAAAAGTTTCTTATGGAGGAGGAAATACCAACACATTTAAAGGAAAGCTAATTTTTATTCAATATTTTTTGTTGTAAAAACCAATGCATACAAAGAAAAGAAATATTTCATGTATTTATTTGTTGTTGCTTTGCACTTGCCTGTATGTATACAGTGAAGAACGACAAAAAAACTAATAAGACAAAGTTGTTTGTGTATTTCGTATTGCTAGTGCTGAGTGCTGTACGTGTGTATTAAAGCACACAGCCAAACACACGTATTGCTAATGCTGATTGCAATGTGTGTATTAAAACACACAGCCTATAGCTAAGTGCTTTTACAAAAACAAATGAGCACCAAGCGCATAGGGCTTGGGCAACGCTGCTTTAAAGCTATTTTATATAAAACTATACTTTTACATTTATAATATTCAAAACTTCATACCTCGGCAAATGCTTTTAATTTTGCAGAGAAAAATGGCATTCTTTGCAGAATTGTATCTAGCCTTCCGAAATATAACTAACTCAATTCCAGCCCCGGAAGATAAGGTCCCATTTAATCAGGACCATCATATATGTATGCATGTGTATATAAGATACATACACATTTTTTTCATACCTCTAGGAACTATAATTTTATTTTATTTTAAAAACAATTTATTGCTCTTTATATTATTTTTAATAATTTTACAATCAAATGTTCTCTTTAATATTTAGAACAAGTTTATGAGCAACATCCACAAAACTATAAATCGTAGTACTTGTACTATTTTCACCATAACAGATTTTTTTGTTCAAATTATTATTTAATAACTAATTTTGTGATTCGAGATAACGATTTTCAAAAACTTAAATTTATAACATAAAAAATTGGTTAGTAAGTATACCAAGCGGCGTACAGTGCATTTCCATAAACGCAAAAATAACTCATTTATGGGATACTAAACTCAAGCAATTTACAGTATAAAAATGTGTCTTTCAAAGAAATAAATAAATTCGGTAAAGTGCGACTTTGGCTCGCAAACGAAGGGTTCCGTACACATACACTCTAAAACATTACTTCAAATTTACGATCATATATCGTCTAAATTTGTGTTGGAAATTTCTCCTTGTCTAAAATTACATCGATTTTGTAGTTATTTTATTAAAGAAAAATCCTTTCAAATTAAACATATTTAGTCCAAGTGGAAAAAATGTAACATAAAGTATAATACGGCTATAGCTGAAAGGTAGATACGCCAGACTATCAGTCAGGAGGTCGCGGTTCAAACCTGCACGCAGCCAATAGCTTTTTTTTAGTAAAAATATTTTGTTGCAAAATAACGCGTGTGTAATGTTGCCGACTATTATCGACCTAATTTTCAATAAAAGTGTTATAGAGTGTATATCCCTTTTCGTTTTTGCCCTTTTTTTATTCTGGCAAATTTTTCGTTTTGCTTTTTTGTTTAATCAATTTTCAAAAACTTAAATTTATAACATAAAAAATTGGGTAATTAGCATGAAAAATGAAAACCCCAGGGCCAAATGCATAGTCTGTAGTTAACTATCGCTGGTAGTTTAACTAACGATTTTTCGTGTAGATATCATTGGTTAAATCATCCTCATTAGTTAACTAAAGACTATGAATTGGAGCGTTAAAATTTGAACTTAATAGCACTTTGCACATGTCAGAAGTGTTAGTATGTATACCAAGCGGCATACAGTGCGTTTCCATAAACGCAAAAATAACACTCATTTATGGGATACTAAACTCAAGCAATTTACAGTATAAAAATATGTCTTTCAAACAAAAAGTAGAAGTTTATTGTTCGCAGAAGAAATAAATTCGGTAAAGTGCGACTTTGGCTCGCAAACGAAGGGTTCCGTGCGAATACACATACACTCTAAAACATTACTTCAAATTTACGATCATACATCGTCTAAATTTGTGTTGAAAATTTCTCCTTGTCTAAAATTACATCGATTTTGTAGTTATTTTATTAAAGGAAAAACCTTTCAAATTAAACATATTTAGTCCAAGTGGAATAAATGTAACATAAAATATAATACGGCTATGGCTCGGCTCAATGGTAGATACGTCAGACTATCAGTCAGGAGCTCGCGGTTCAAAGCTGCACGCAGCCAATCGCTTTTTTTTTTGTAAAAACATTTTGCTGCAAAATAATGCGTGTGTAATTTTAGGTCGATAATAATCTGTAAAGTGTTGCCGACTATTATCGACCTAATTTTCAACAAAAGTGTTTTAGAGTGTATATCCCTTTTTGTTTTTGCCCTTTTTTATATTGGCAAAGTTGTCGTTTTGGTTTTTTGTTTATTTTGATTTATTTTTTTTTGCGATTTTTTGTTTGTTGCCGATTTTTTTTTGTTTTGGCGATTTTTTGGTTTTGGCATTTTTTTGTTTTAACGTTTTTTTACGATATTTTTAGTTTTAGCGATTTATTTTTGTTGTGGCGTTTTTATCAGTTTTTGTGCTTTTTCGGTTTGCGGGATTGTTGTTGGTGTATTTCGTACGACATTTTTTTCGTTTTCGAAATTTTTTTTAGTTTTAGCGCTTTTTTGGCGATTTTTTCTTTTTGGTGATTTTTTCCAGTTTAGCGATTTTTTTCATTTTTTAATATATTTTTAATTTTAGCGTTTTTTTAGGTTTTAGTGCTCTTTTTCGTTTTGACGACTTTTTTCGGTTTTTGGTGATTTTGGTAGTTTTTTGGAGATTTTTTTCGTTTTCAAAATTTTTTTATATTTGGCGCTTTTTTCTTTTTGGTGATTTTTTCCATTTTTGCGATTTTTTTTTTCGTTTTTTTAATATATTTTTAATTTTAGCGTTTTTTTAGGTTTTAGTGCTCTTTTTCGTTTTGACGACTTTTTTCGGTTTTTCGTGCTTTTGGTAGTTTTTTTGGAGATATTTTTAATATCAAGAGTTTTCCTCTTATGGTTTCCAAGATACACAAATTGCGTATATTGATTTGTAAAAATTACATTAACTAATAGAACACCCTTTAATTTTTAATATTTTAAATATCAGTATTAATTTGTGTAGTCTATTCTACAGAGTACAAATTAACACTATATTTGAAAATTATATAAGTGTCTGTATATTATATTAGTATTTCAACATGTTTCGTTGATCGCTTTAGAAAACCCTTTAATTTTTAACCGCCACTTATTTGTTATTGTAGCGGCCAAAGTTTTGCATTTTCTATGAAGATTTCAGGTTCATAGCTCTTACGGTTCCCGAGAAAATTGCCTGTGGCAGACAGACAGTTGTCCAGCTTAGCGAAAACAATAGGGTCCTTTACAATTTTGGAACCCTAAAAACTAAATTTCATTTTCAGTAAAGAAATTTATTGAATTAGTAAATATTTTGTCTAGAAACGGGCCTAAAAACAAATTTGTAAATACACATAAAAATGTCTCTACAATTTCGTTGAAAAAAAAACGTTTTTTAAAGTAAACAAATTGTCCAAATCTATAAAACAGTTTGTCTAAAGATATCCACAAATTCTAAAAAAAATAATTAACTGAATGAAACAAAAATATTTACTAGATTTTCTGTAAATATCAAACAACAATTTTGTCAGAATTTATAAAGCAATTTGTCCAAAAATACTTGCAAAATATAAACAAAATAGTTTACTGAATTAAACAAAAATATTAACTGGAATTTTTGTAATATATCAAACAAACTTTTTGTCTGAGTCAGTAAAAAATTTTTGTTAGATATTTTTAAGTATTAAATAATAGCATACATCATCCATTTATGAGATTTAACTTTGTTAAATATGTTCAACTCAAACTTGCTATAGTCGCACTCCTTTTGCTATCTTTGTTGTTGTTATTATTTAGGTGTATGTCGTCATCGGGATTGTTTTTACGACACAGGAAACTGGTTTTTGTCCAAACAAAAAACTCACTGATTCAGTAAAGAACATTACCTGAAAATGAAATTTTATTTTAGACAAACTTTTGTTTGAAATTTTTTTGGTGATAATTTTGCCTGTGTATATTGGAGAGCTATGGCAGTGAGAGTCATCCAACTCGGTGTGGCTTCCTTTAATAATCCTTTTGTCAAAAAACCTTACAGGCTCAATAGCCTCAAATTCTTGCTGCAATTATAGCTTAAACTCAGTTTACTATATTAAAGATGTGTAATTTGTTAGAATGTAATTACACCGATTTTCCTAAAACTTCAAGCAGCTCTCCTCGATTTTGCTAATACGCTATATGGGAACACAGCCAAAAATACAAATATTAAAACTCATTTAAATAAATAAATAAATAAATAAAATCTCTTAGATAATTAAATGTGTCAAATATTGAATTTACTCTATGAATTCTTTGAGGTTGCTTAAATTGTTATGTATATTTGCTAGATTTAAGGAAAGTGGCATTCTTAATTCGTATTATTTACTACTGAACACAAAAAACAAAGACACAAACGTTATACCACCTGTACAAAGTATTTTATCCGTTATTTATTTCTATTTTATTTGGATTTAAAATAAATTATTTTGTTAAATGTTTAATTAAACTTTTCGCTTTTTCTATGTGCATGTACTCTTTCTGTGAGTTGATTGTCAATTCAATTTACACAACGTGGGCACAGTTAAATAAGATGATATAAGCAGTTGAAAGGATAAGGATAAATGGCATTTAAAAATTTTCCTATGCGTTATATTAAGCAAAGACATTTCTCAGGTAAAAGAGACCACCAAAATTATACAGATAATTTAGCTTTATTTTTGAAAACTGGTCTGGTTTAAAGGCATTAGAATCAATTCAATTGAAGTCAATTTAATTAAACTTTCGTTGTTGTCATGTTGTACAAAATGAAATAAATATTTTAAGCGAACAAGTTTTGAAATGTTAATGCAAAATGTCAAAGTTTTAGCTGACAAGGTGTATGCCAGAACAAATTAAACTTGAAATCTTAGCAAGACTTAAGACTCTTATAAAATTAAAGTAATTAAATTTGCAAAAAGAAAATAAGAGAAAATCTTTTCATTTTGATGTACTGAATCTTATAAATAAAGATAATGTAGGATTATTTTTAGTGAAAATGGGAACCAATATATTTTTTAAAGACTTTATGATATTTGCTCACTCACACTGCTAGCGGATCTTGTGATAGCAGATATATACTACTCTTTGGAGAAGCCAATTTCTTTAAGGTGTCCTAAACTGTCAACACATTTTTCTAATTATGGCAAACAAAACACACATATTTCATAAAAATTCTGTTTTCCTTTAAATTTGGCTCAGTGTACTTACAACCAATAATATACTATCTATGCATTTATTTCACACTGTTTATTATTTAATTAGAAATAAAGCAATCCTTTGAAGCATAAAGTACTTTATCTACAATTAAAGCGCGCTAGTTAAGCAAGAATTTCCTAAATTTAATAATAAATTCGAAAAATTTACATACACTTTAATTAATCATTTATGATTAATACTACGAACCTAATTTATGATAAAATCAGCAGGATGTAAAAATATTATCAATTGCACGATTTATAATATACGAACAAATAAAATTCACTGAAACTCCATCACAAAAGATTTAATTATTTAATTACATATTTATGATGTTATTTATATGACGTAAACTCAAACAAAAACAAGATGGTTTTTAAAATAATTGCTCTAATTCAAATCATGTAATAAAAGGGACTTACATACAAAGAATGAATAAATTAATTTTTATTTCCACAGAAAATCTATTTTAGTTGTCTGTAAAATAAAATTAAAAAAATTGTTTCTTAGAATAAATTTACTTTAAACATTTACAATTATATTGATGGCAGCACTATGCTCCCAACAGTTCAACACACATGCTTTAACTACAGGACAAGGATATTTTTGAGGTACCATCTTGATAAGATAAAAATCTTGCAATATGATGATTGTAGACTGTGCATGGAAGATGCTGAAATAACTGCGGGCATTGTGTGTGAATCTTTAGCTTTGCTAGCATTAGGCTGAGAACCACTGCCCGAAAAATATTATATGCGAATGCGATGGAGGAAGTCACCCTAAGATAAATGCTAGGACTTACTAAGGACCCAGTGGTGGGGACGGAAGTCGATAATTTCCAGTCCATCGCTGAAACGACTAAAGTCCAGAGCAAAACTGCGTTGTCGAGAGCTTTTTCCTGAAATTATTATACTTTTTAAAACTAGTATTAAGGAAGTGTGTCCTCTGGTAGAAGTTTGAGCTAAACTAACCCTGCCGCCTGAATAGGATGTGGGCCTATTAGGGCAGTTTAACAGATGCGCAGTACCGTGGGGGTGCTGTAGACAATCTGGACACCTGTTTATGGCATCTGGAACTATTCGTTCCTGGTAGTAGTTTAAAATTTCGCTTCATTCGCCTCTTAACTGTGCCAGGATTGAGCGAGATTGGCAGAAGTCGCGTATTGAAACCACTGTTACATCTATAACTATTTACAGTTTCATTGACTGACTGTTGACGCAACATTTTCATGGCGCTTGCTACAGAAATCGGATTGACGTCGGGCGGAATGACGCTTTTGGTGTCCTCATTATATCGCCGAAAATCTATTCGAATGTATTTTTAAAAAGGGCCCTGCATCAGAATTTGATGATTGGCAGTTGACATGCCATCAGGAATTGCTTTGTTAGCAGTACATTATGCTGCCTCACAGGTAGCATTAATGAAAGTCATTTAGGGGTCATTTAGGAGGAAGCGACTTTTCGCCTTGTATGTCGCTACTAAGAGCTTTTGCATGCCCCATGAGGTGCCTGAGAGAGCTTTCGGCATTTAATTTTTTGGTCTATATAGGTGGCGTGTGATGAGAGGAGAATAAGGCTGTCAAAGACCACACCTAACATTTTTCCTTCGACGGAGATGTCTAATTGCATTCAATTATCTTTTAAGTCCAAAATGTGGAGAGTGCGATCGACGGTTTTGAGGGTGATAGCTTCAAGATCCGTCTGTAATTGTGGCCGTCTGATATGATGGTTCAGTCATCTGCCTATGATACCAGCGAGACTTCATGTGATGGGGTGGGGATTTCGGTAAGATAAATATAGGCGGCAGTACCCCGTCTTTTGGCATAACCATTTTTATCTTGCGGTAACCTAACTTTTGGCTTCTGAGGGAGGAGCTCATGACGTCTTTAGTCAATAGCGAGCGATTAGCCTTGTATAGGTGCAATGCCATTACTATTGTGAGTTGACACGGCATATGCTGATTAAGGACATTAGCGATCTTAGTAGGTATCAAATTGAAAACCATCGTGGTTCCCTGAAACCATCTTGGTGTGTGGCGAGCAGGAAATGCTTCTTCAGGAATGGCAGCAGTAGGGCTTCTAAAACGTTTGCTACGGATAATAGGAGGAAATTTCGATGATAAGAGTCCCCTTGGGAGTAGTATTGTCAGGTTTCAGAATAAGGATGATTCTTGTAACATTATAGATATCTGAAATCACCAGTTGGTAAATACAGAGCTCTAGAAGTCATGTAAGGAGCTCCAATGCTACTTTGGTAAGTTTTTTCAACATTAACATTGAGATGGCTTCATATAGAATATTTAGATTTGCAGATTATGTTGTCAACTTCACTGGGGGGTGAAGGAGAAGAACTCAGAGTCGCGTTTGAACCTGTTGCGTCTCCGCACTATAGCTCCTTTGGCCTGGTTTGGTGAGATGATTGCCGTCAGAACAGAGTTGCACACTTATTTGCATCTCTCTGGTGTGTGTTGTTGAAGCAGATAGCTCTGAGATTCTATATCCAAATAGATTTTTGCTTGTTGATCATAGCTTGTTAGAGGCAATGGAGCTTTGGTTGAGGTGGGCTAACCATTTCATACGGTGATGTTGATTCACGAGGTTTCTGATTTGAGTCTTAAGCAGCTCCATTCGCTCATCTGCCGTGTTGCATCGAAGTGGTTTTTTTTTTTTGCCAATCGAAAGAAGCAATCAATATAATCAACATTTACTAGTTTTCTCTTCTACAAAATTTGCAATACGTATAATAATTTTTCGAGGAAGTGAACTTATTGAAAATTATTGCATCATCACTTACGAAAGTAAATTTTGGCCTTAAAGAAATGCTAAATTTTGATTTTTTTAATAAAAAGTAAAAATATTTTAAATTTTTATAGAAAATAAAATGGCATAATAATTAACGAAATATGTTTTTTACTATGGAACGAAAACTAAGTTGCTCTGGTGCTTCCACTCCATCACTGATATAGTATTTTCATTTCAAAAGTTCAATTCTATAAATATATATCTATCACACAGTGATATAAGAGCTTGAAGGTAGGCACTTTTTGCATATTTTCAAGTATGGTTGACATTAGGGATGGGCAAGTGAAAAAAATATATCGATATATATATCGATATCGATATATTTTTAAGTATCGATCGGCATCGATATATATCGAATAAAAAATATCGATATATCGAAATATCGATATTTTTTCAACAATGATAATTCATCCGTAGCCCCAAATATATTTAAAAATAAAAGAAAAAAAGCTACCTTTCTTATAAATAATTAAGCTGGAAAGAGTCCAGTTCCAAGATCCTTACTGTTCCACCAATATTTCATGGAACATACATCAACAAAATTACACTCAAAGAATGAAAATTTTTCGAATAGACAAAATATTATAAATATAACAAAAGATTTTGTTAGTAATATTCTATTCGAAGAAGACTGTGCCGAAATGTTTTAAAAATTGCACGAAAAACAAAACCAAAGCTAAAGAAATATCGAATTTGATAATGTCGATATATTTGAATATATCGAAATTAAAAATATCCATATATATTTAAGAAAATATTGATATATCAATATATCGATATTTTTTGCCTATCCCTAGTTGACATCATGATTGGTACTCGGTCGTATGATTAATAAATAATCAACTTTAAAACATACGCAGCTGTGACTCCAAAGCACTCAGTTAAAATTGACGAAGCGGCCCACACACCTTCAATAAAATCGTGTAATTTTTCTTATTGTACATTAATATCGCCGATGTGTATCGAAGGTGGAACAATATACTGGCAAAAATCAAAAGGCTTTTGAATTTTATTGTACAATATGAAAGTTGTGTAGTGTGGTGGCAACATTGTTTGGTCTTATGTTTACTTTTTGCATGTCAGGAAAATTGGGCAAAATTTTTTTGAAAATATGATTGCGTAGTATAGGTTTAAACGACAATAATATGTACAATAACATATGCAATAATATGGTGTAATGGCTGGGCCATTTAATAAAGTGCCTACCTTCAAGCTGTCAAAACAGGCAAACCTGCAGCTACATCGATGCGTTTTTTTTTTCACTGCAAGACAGCTAAACAGTCATAAAATAACAATTTTGAAACGAGAAGACTATATCAATTACGAACATGTAGCAGCAGAGCAACTTACTGCCTGGTTCACGATGTCGATTGATATGTTAAGCGAGCGTCATGAAGTCACTCATTATCGTTCTTTTAAGCGCCTCACTAATTATCGACTTGTCGGTCGTCAGGTGTTACGTTTCTAACGTAATCATTTTACTAATTGTCAAATTACTATATTGCCATACCAACTATTCCATAAATTAAACGCGTTTGAAAATAAAACTTTTTCTGTTTTTGATATTTAGGAAACATTTTACACTAACAAAATGCCTGTTAGTTTTTATTGTTGTAGGGACAGTTCTACATGTTTTTATTGTATCATGATCAAAGGGAAACGTACAAAATTTAGAGTTTTCTCAAATGCAGCGACATATTTTTTTAAATTATTTATATATTTAAATTCAAATTTGAAATCACAATTGGTTTTGTCGCAATTTAATCTAGTTTAAATATGATTGAAAATTGAAAACATTTTTCAGTTTTCTTTTGAAAAAATTTTAAATAAATGTTTGTCAGTTTCCATGAACAAACAGTGTGAGGAGAAAAACTGACAAATACCAATGTTTGTCAGTTTTCATGTATGTCATACATGTATGCGAGTTTATTGGACCCTTTAAGCGATAAATGAGGAACTTATAATATAGTTAGGATGCAAATGAGGTCTAATACGATTTTTTTTTTAATATTTCAATTAGAAACCAACTCATCTTGTCGATATTACCATCCATCCCATCTCCTATATGTACATATGTCATACCATTTCTCCAACAACTAAAATTCTTGTGTATCCCATTTTATTTGTTTTATGTAATAGTGCTGAAGTTATGGAACGTTCCCGTAATAAAATGCATATTCGAATTGCTAATATTATGATTGGACTAACAGCTATCGGTTGTGCTATTATGATTTACAGTGGCAAACAAGCGGCCAAACAGGGCGATAGTGTAACTAAACAAAATCTTGAATGGCACAAAAGATACAATGAACTCAATGCGACCAAGGATCCTAAGCAATAAATAATGCACCACTCATACATACTGTTTAACTGTTTATATATATCAGAAATTCCTGCATTTTTTTTCCTTTTATTATTATTTATAGCTGCAGCTGCTGCAAAGTAGACTTTTTTATGCTGAAAAATTATTTTGGCGATTACTAAAGATGTTTTTGCTGTGTAATAATATTATTTATATACTTACGACTTGTTTTCCATTATAAAATATATAAAATAATTCACTTTTTGCTTTTCAATGTATTGTTTTTTATTTTCTTATGCCTCTGTCGACAACCACAACACAAGTGACTGATTTTGACATTTGTGCTCGCATGATATTTTATAGTGAGGCGCAAAAATGTATGAAAATCATTACGTTATTGTTCGCATTCATTATCGATCGACTTGACGTGCTGATAATTAAAAAGGCATGCGACCGATAGCGGTCGACATCGTGAACCAGGCAGTTAGTTTTCGTTCCGTAGTAAAAAAAACCCATTTGTCAATATATATCGATAAGTATTAAAAAATCAACACACATACTGCTTAAGCCCTTTTGACTTTTCTGCAGAAACATCCAGGATGTTGGCAGAAATCGAACCTGCGACCCACCGGTTAATAATCTAGCACACTAGCCGTTACACTACGGTGGTACCCATTAGTTTTCTAAAAAAAATTACAAATAGCAAATGTTGATTACATTGATTCAAGCAAAATAATTTGCCTTTACGTCTTCCTAAGTTTTTTTTTTTATAGAGCAACCTTTAATTCAAAAGTTCGATAGCGTTTCGTTAGTAATGGACTCACAAAAAATATATGAAATGGAACGAGTAGTGCTTTTGCTTGGATCACTTATTTTAGTAGGTATCTACACTTATTCCTACCGTTATGTATAGAAGTAGTAACTACTAACTCTTTGCGCTGGCCGGTGCTTCAGAATCAAAATATTATTTTCCAATTATTACATTGAGCCTTTGCTGCAATAGAGTCATAACTCAAAAAAAACTTGTGTATTAGCTTGTGTGTTTGTCGACAAACTAATTTTAAATCTTTCTTAGGTAATTAATCCAGGGGAAGGGAGATGGTAGATTAACTGCTGGGAATCTATATTAGATATATTACAATTGCTCGTAAAGAATTATAATCAAGTTCAAATGAAAGAAAAGAAATAGGATGAGTAATTTCCTTTCTTCGATTTGGAGATAAATTTGAGATGTTCACCTTTCTTAGGTTGTTTCTTAAACAAATCAAAGACTAGATGCGATTCGACTTTAATGGTAATTTTATTACAATTTTTGATTTGATAAAAAGTAAAGGGTTTAAATTCAGAAGGGTTTAAATTTACAGAATTCACGTAACTTTAAGTATCGAACTGATATGTTCAAGAGTTGGATAATAAGTAAGTAAAATGATTTGCAATTTCGATTTTAAGTAAGTTCGGTTATAAGAAAATCCGAAATCAGATAAATTGACAATTGGAAACTTTGTACTAAAAACAGTGTTACAATTCAATCAAGTTTTTCCAAGTGTAAATTTATCTGTTTTACAATAAAAATTAAGTTATTAAAATAAACGTTACAAATAAGAATATAAAAAGATACTTTAAATATATAACCGTTTTGGCGGTTATATGTTTACAAATTGTTCAAACTTTGTTTTATACAAAAGGAGTTTAAAGTGTTGGATTTTCTAACAACTTGATAGTAAAGGAAATATTATTATTTTCTCAAGAGTTGAGTATACAAAATATTTATATGCAATTTTTACAAAATATGAAGAACGATATTGCGATTAATTCTCTGTTATAAACTCAAACATTGCCTTTTTTGAGTTATGACAGTCTGCAACGCAAGTTAATTAAAATCAAAAAAAAATGGAGTATGAAAAATATTAGATCATATATTAAAAACCCTTTTTAAATCAACAAAATAAATGAAAGTAACAATGAATGCGAGTATAAACTCAAAGTTCATGACATCATTATTATTATTAATTCTGTTGTGATACTTCCTGTCATCTTTTTTTTTTCTTATTTAAATTAATTAAACAAACCTTTTTAACAATGACATTAATACTGATTATACATTACAAATATATGAGTTGGAAAGTGTATACGTAAAATTGCTTTAACAGATATTTAAACATTATTTATTATAGTATTCTCTCTCTCCCTTTTATTGTTTAATAGTTACCCAACATACCAAATGGCTTGAGAAAAATATTATAATAAGCTTACTAACATAAGCCTTAAGCTTGAAAAAGTATTGAAAATAAATTGAAAAAAGCTATCGTAACAATTGTAGAAAAATCAAAACGGAAGCCTCTTGAAAATAATATAAGTGCGTGCTTACTATAAGCTTATTCTTGCAATTGTAGAATAAGCTTATGAAAATAATATTATATTAACTTTTGTATAGAAAACTTAATTTGACTTAATATGTTTATAAGCTTTGAAGAATAAAATTGACAAATATTTTTTAATGTTGAATAATAAAAAATCTTATTATTTACTTCAAATTCATTCGATATGATTTATTTATTATATACATATTTATGTTTTTTATGTTGTAATTTACAAAATTACACGTGCACCCAATTTGCAATTTAAAACTAGATGTAAATGCCGCTGTAGAATGTATTGAAAAAAATAATCTTTTTCAATCGTTATACTGTTCTCTTGAATATATGTATGACGTTTATAAGCATACTTTAGAAACAGTTGTGTATAATAATAGTTTCTCAAGCATTTTTAAAAACTGCTTGTGAAATCACATTTTATAAACGTTATTATAAGCGAAGTTGAGAAAAGCTTAAGGCTCACTATTTATATAAGCTTATTCTCAAGTTGTATTGGATTTTGATTACTGTATGGTATGTTGGGTAGGTATAATATCTGTATGTGTGAGGTAAACTACACCAAGTCACATTTTTTTTTTTAAATACGTTTTTTGAACTGTTGGAATCAGCATTTGTTTCCTCTATCGATAGGTGAAACCAAATAAGTCTTATGTTTTAAGGGACAGTAATACTGTTAAAAACCATCTCCGAGGTGAACAACATTAAGGCCATTTTAATAAGCAACGTCATATTGTATGACGTAATTTTATTACAAATATTATAAATTTAACAAAATAATATTAGAGTTATACAAAATATTTGAGATAAGTCAAATTGTTAATCCTACAGAGATAGAGTCATTGGGGATTTTAAACATGTTTTTGCGGTCTCCTTTAACATTTTCAAAATGTGACTTGGTGTAGTTTACCTCACACACACAGATATATAAATGCATGAACAGTTTTCCACTACTCGTAGTTCTGATTTCAACGAAACTTTATAGCAAAATTCTTTTACTTATGTTAATTGGCCGGATATAATTTGTCTAATATTGGGTCAACACATGCTTGAACGGTTTTTGAAGTGCAAACGCAAACACATTAGTTCCCTAAACCTATTCAAGTTTTTTAAGTCAGTTTTTTAAAGAGAACTAATTTTACAAACTATGTTTCCTCCTGCTAAAACAATTTTTCTCTAGTTGGATTACAGTCGCTGAAACTACAGTATCCTAAACACATAATGGGCCACAGCTTCGCAAGTATACTTTTCAGTACAAAATTTATGTGCGTGTGTGTTAATGAGTATACATAGTTAATGAGTATACATAGTATATGTATTTGCCGAAGAAAGACACCCTTCAGAGTTAATAGTCGTTATATTTATTTTATTAATGCTGTTCTTTTTTAATAAAGTGTCAATTTTCATAAATAAATTTAAAAGTCCTATTTGCTTTTAGATAGCTTTTGGTTTAATTATTTATACACAAAAAGCTGTAAAGAATAATATATAATGTGATTTGCTTAAAGCTATTTTTAATCCTCTTTTAAAGGTATTTTTAGAACAAAATTTCCTTAGAAACTTATTCTTAAAATAAAAGCAAGTTAACTCTGTTCCAGAATTGCAAGAGAAATAATAAGTTACACAGGGATTACAATTTATTTCGGGCGTCAGGAGTCCTTATACTAATAGTTTGTATAACATGCAAACTATTTTTATATTTAAAACTATTTTAATTACTATAAGCAATCGACAACAAACAATCAATATTAAAGTAAAAAAAAGTATGTACATTGTCCACTTGAGTTAGTGCTATCACAAGACCACACACATCAAATAATGAAAATGACAGAAAATCAATATAAATGGTATTTAAAGAGAAAAAGAAAATTTTTCTTTAACAAAAAAACTGCATTTTCACATACAAATACTGAACGTCCTTCAGTATTAAAATGTAAACATAATGTGATGCATTTTAAAATTTAATATGTCCTTGTGACAGATTAAAACCATTCATATAACACCTTACACTCAATGCGAATACAATGATGATGCGATTATGGTTCGAACAATGAAAGGCACAACATGATGTTTTCGGAGGCCGCAATACGTTCTCATCAGCATTCATGATTTTGTTTATTAAAATTTTTTAAGAAATATCAAGTATCTAACCGAAGTAATTAGGGTTTCTTGTACTTCTTTCTCAATAAAAAAAAATCATATGAATTACACAGTGATACATAAAAGAAATGCCTGGGAATTGAAATTATATTTTTGTTAAGTATTGTCGAGTACAACAAGAACCTATTTTTTTTATCTGCCAAATACCTCCAAAATCTTAAGTGAGGGTAAAAAACTGTGTTTGGTACCTTTATGCACTTATGCACAAATGTTGCTCTCAAGGCAAAATTTTTGGCGAAGACTGTTGTACTAATTTTTTTATTATGCGCCGATTTCTGTTTATAAAACTGTGCCTGCATCATGGTAGAAACTTCACTAAATTGAAAGCGCATACACAGAAAAACATAGACAAGAATTATTTTCAATAACACCATGCTATTGAAAAAAATATATGAATTTCAATAACATTTGTCATTAACTTAATACAATATTTCGTTGTATGTATTTCCTTCCCATGCCGGTTATTTCTTTACTTTTCATACATAATTACTTAAAACAAGTTTTATCCCGTAAAAAAAACTAACTGGGACATGGGTTCGTATCCCAGGCATGTAAAAATTTTTTTATTTTTTATTTATATATTTTTTTTTTCTTTTGAAGTAGTTTTGTTATCAATGTAGCGGAATTCTTTATCACAGGAAATTTGAAAAAAAATTCTTGAATGCCGCGATTTTTGTTATCAAAAACGAAACTTATTTGTTTTTGTGTACCCAAAAAAAATTATGATTAAAAAGTTTTTTGCGAGTTATTATATTACATTAATTTTAATTTTTTAACGTGCTTTTTCCCAAATTAATATTTTACTTTTCAAGTAGTTCCTATGCGAATTTCATTGGGGCTAATGCAAATCGTCTGGGAATCTTTACCCAAAAATCTAATAGAAAAACTTAAGATACGGATGAGAAGTTTATAATATCAAAGTTAAAACATGAGCTACATAATCAATAAAATTTTTTTTTATTTTCTTTACTTGTGTACTACAACCGGTTAGTGTTTTTCCAACTCTAAATTATAGTTGTAAAGGCAATTGAAAATAAATAAAAGCAACAACAGCTACAAACTGTTTTCGCAATGAGATGTGATGCCAACATGTATTTTTGCGTAGGCAATCGCATATATATAATTAAAAGTACATGTTGGCAGCACAGCTCATTGTGAAATCAGTTTGTAGCTTTAGTTTTGCTATGAGACTGTAATATTTTACTTAAAAAGTAAAATATTGATAGTAAAAAAAATTATTACTAAAAAATGTCCAAACAAAAGTTTGTATAAAATAAAATTTCATTTTCAGTAAATGCTCTTTACTGATTAAGCGAATTTTTGTTTGACTTTTATTTGGGACGCAAACACCACAAACAATAACAAAAACAGATTTTAGTGTCGTAAAAAACAACCCCCACCCTCATGATGACACACACATAAATAACAACAATGATAGTAAAAGGAATGCGATGCCAGAGTTCATACAATTAGTATCAAACGCAAAGTGTAACAAGTTTGTTTACTGAAGATTTCTGAGTGAATCAATTCGTTTATGTTGTTGCGTTAATGCACATTCATATTTGTAGAGTCCTGAGATAAACATAAAAAGCTGAACATGTTTCACAAAGCCAAATTTAATAAATGCTTAAGCCTTTATGACACTACATTTTCTTTGCGTTGTTTTGCTATAGGATTGAAAGAAAGAAATTGCAAATAATAGAAAGAAACAAGTATATAAAATGTAAACAAAACGTAATGTTTTCCTTAAGTGTTGCCTACTTTTTATTTATAATAAAACGCCAACAGAAAAAAAGTTGAAAAAAGAAGCGCTTATTCGCTAATTTTGCAACATTTCAATGTTTCAAGCTAGAAACGTCAATATTAAGTTGAACATTTGTACATTTTCTTTTTACATACTCTCATTTTTATCGATAACATTAGTAAAAGCTTTGACAATTTTGTATTTATATTAATATAGCTGAACTCTTTGCAGCTGGCAAAATTTCTTATTATATTATATTTGCACTGTTCTCCCAAACTTAAAAAATTAAGAAAAAATATAGTGTCATAAGGGGCTTAATGGATGATGATGATGTTATTGTTTAAAACTTAAAAATATTTTCAAAAAAAAAGTTTGTACTAACTCAGACAAGAAGTTTGTTTGATATATTCGAAAAATCCAGTAAATATTTTGATATGATTCACTAAACTATTTTATTTAGAATTTATAAATATTTTTAAACAAATTGTTTTATAGATTTGCACAATTTGCCTACTCGGTTTTTTCAATCAAATTGTTGCGACATTTTTGTCTGTATTTACAAATTTGCTTGTAAATTTGTAAAAAAAACACAACCCATTTTTGTAAAAATGTTGTTTAATATAAAGTTTAACAGTTCTAGTCAATTTCCAACGGATTTTTGAAAACAAAGTTTCGTTTTATTCATAAGTAAACCTTCTTTTTAAATAAGTTCGTATATACATACTATGGTTTCTTTATCACACACTGCGTAAGAACATCTCTAAATTCGTAAAATTGCGAAAAAGAAAATTTTAAAAAAATTTTCTCGCTGGCGAAATATACACAAATTTTTCAAGGTATCTTAAAAAATATTTACAACATTCGACAGGTCTGAGATTTTTCTTATTAGGCCCGCTGAGGAATTTTAATTCTGTTGATATTCCACTAAGTTACTGGCTTATAAGCAGAGTACGAAAAAACGCAGCGCAGCGCCGCTCTTTTTGCTCCTTTTTGCGCTTTACGCAAAGAGCGGAGCCAATTTATTATTGCGCTTGCGCGGCGCCAATATTTTCGCGCTGCGCATAAAAGGAGCAAGCGCAAAAAGGAGCATTTTCCTTTGCGCTTTTTGTCTGCGCAATGCGCAAAAAGAGCCAAAAGAGCATGAAATGCGCATTGCGCATTTACAGTAGTATACAATTTTAAAAAAGCACTGGGAGATATTTCCATGGATGTTGTCACATGCCATCGTATTTTTGTAGATCACCGTATGGCGCTTCCGGTTTAGGGGCTGGACCGGGAATTGGGTCGGTAGTGCAGTTCATATTTCCGGTTCCGGTCTGGACCGGAAATTGGGTCGGTAGTGCAGTTCACATTTCCGGTTTAGGGACTAGACCGGATGTTGGGTCGGGAGTGCAGTTCATATTTCCGGTTCCGGTCTAGACCGGAAGTTGGGTCGGTAAGGCAGTTCACACTTTCTGTTTAGGTGATGGACCGAAAGTTGGGTCGGTATTGCGGTTCATATTTCCGGTTCCGGTCTGGTAGTTTGATCCATCTAAGGGCACCAGATTTGTATGGGATCAAGAATATAAATGAAAGAAGAACGATATAATGCTACAAATCCAAATTTCGTAAAATTACGTCACTACGAAAGATGTATGTTTTTTGCATCACTGAATAAACTCAAACTAACCACTGTTGGCATAAAAAAGAGCAAGCGCAATGCGCCGCTCAATATGCGCAATGCGCTGCGTAAAGCGCTAGACAAAAATAATAAATGCGCATTGCGCAAAGAGCGGCGCTAATAAATCGAATGCGCTTGCGCTGCGCTAACCAATTGCTTCTTTTTTTCGCTCCGCTCCTTGCGCTTGTGTACATTTTTAATACGCTTGTAAGAAATGCGCAATGCGTAAGGAGCAAAAGCAGTGCGCAAATCCGAACTCTGTTTATAAGTGCTTAAAGGTACACAAAACCAGTTTTTTACCCGTATCTCAAGATTTTGGAGGTGTTTGGTAAATTTCAAACGTGGATTCTTGTTGTACTCGACAATACCTACGAGAAATATAGTATCACTTCCCCGGTATTTTTTTTCTGTCGAAGGATGTTATTAATCTGAATTACCAGACGCAACCCTAATTTAATAACTATCAGTTTAATAATAGCATAAACTCAAAATGGCACTCCGTTTGAACACAACTAAAATCGATTTAATCAGTTTGTATTCTCAGTTTTTTTTTTCTACTACTACTTCGAGATTTTTTTATGTGTGTATTTCATATTTCCACTAGGTACACCAGCATATTTTATCATAATTGAAGAACAGTATGTACGATTTCGACCAACAAAACACCAGCAGGTGCACGATAAAATTACATTCAAACTTCAAACTACCTCTGCGTATTCAAGTAGTTTCTTAGTTAATCACAAATTAGTATCGAAAAATAAGGCATTTTAATAGAAAATGAACTTTTTTTTCTAAAAGCTCTTGTAAAATTTAAAATTGCAAAAAGTTTAACTTTTATGTATTATATTTAAGGATAGATGTCTTATGAACAAAATAAGCCATTAATGATGGAAATCGAAGAACAAACGTGGATTTTATTTACAATTAAGTGAAAAAAGCCAGTAGACAAAAGTTGCTATTTTCGTAATGCATACACAACCGCACATATTAAACTTTTTCTGTTGTATGGAATTTGTGATTTTGAATCAATTGAAGCAATCGAGGTTATTCACTTTATTGTGAATAAAATCAGTATTTGCCATAGATTTTGATATATTATGTCTTATTTTGTTTTTAAGGCACCTGTCCTGTGATGACACAATTTTTAGCGCATCAAACTGATTAGAAAAATGTTAGTTTTGCTCAAAACTGAAAGAAAAACTACCAATTTATAAGTCTGTGTAATTAAGTTTCTTTTAAAAAACTTGAAGACAAATTATCAGCGTTTGGGTTGCTCATTCACCACTAAATTAAAAGTGTACAAACATTTAAATGTTTTAAGGATACAGGCAAATGTTGACAACAGCAAAAAAGAGCAATAAATTGTAGCCCGAAAGAACTCAATATTTAAATGTAAACGAACTGTTTTTTATTTACAAAATATTTTCTACCTTCAACATATTACGTAAAAACTCTATGCTCATTCACTATATAACAACCTGTGAATTGATCCTATCATTAATTTTAAGCAATACTGAGTACATATTTAGTTTTATTTTTCCATTTCAGTTTACCTGATGGGCTTAAAACGTCATTTAAATATTTTAACGCTACAGTGAAAATAGTGCAAGAGTAATTTTTTTTAACAATTTATTGCAAACATTATATTTTACTATTCAAAAGTTGAAAGGAAACAAAAATTGCAACTGCTACACGAAAGCTTAAAATATGAGCCCTGATGGAAGAAGAAAAAAAAAGAAGCATAAAAAGCTATCGACTTCCATTTTATTTTGGTCATTATTTTATATTTTCAACGGATCATATGCCATAAAAGTTTGTGCTTCATATATAGCTGACCTTGTTGTGTGAGTTCATTTTAAAAATTGTTTAAAAAATAAATGTTTGTACTTGTTCAACCTTTTTTTTTTTGCTGTTTTGTTGGAAATTATAAATTTTGTATGTTATTGCTGAAATATTGACCAATATTTATTTACGACCCTCTTTCAGCTTAAAGGCTTGACAATCTTTTAAAAGTTATTCAGCACAAAAATGAAGGATTGATATGCTAGTGTAGCATATGTCAAAAGAATTTTAATAATTTGGTATGTAAAGGTTATATTTTATAATATTAATCATTATTTATTGCTCAACAATTTTAAGGTCAATGTTATCTTTTTTGCTATTTTTTTTTTCAAACAAATTGCTTGGTTTACATAACTTTAAAATAAAGCCACTTGTACACAATTTATGATATATACGACTATGTATATCAAAAGATTAAAAGCCAAAGTATTAGTATTTGCTTTCTTAGGTTCAATTTATTCTTTGGCTTAAGATAGTTTCCATAGCTTTTGTCGACTTAGTATTAAATGCATACCATGGATGAAGTAGTAATTATGTTTCAGAAAATGCTTTTAAAGCTTCTGGAAGATTTTTTTAAATAAATTTCAAATTTTTTTGGGTTGTAGGACTTTGTTATATTTGAGTAATTTGTGTATAAAGAAATTCGTAAGGGTGTACTAACTGTTGCAGTTTGTTGTATCTCCTAAGTTTTATAATACATATTTGGGGGACTCACAAGGTAGTCATAAAGTCATATGTCTTAAAATAATAACACGAAAAAATATGACTGCTGTGAACAACACCACATAAGTTGTGTACTATTTCATATTTCAGTCAGCTGATGAAAAAAAAACAATTATAAATGGTTGAAATCAAAATGCCAAGAACAAGCGAAGAACTCAAATAATAGCTAGTTTGTTGTTAATTTAGTTCATCTTGTTAATAAATTAAATAAGATCATACCTAAATAACTTTTAAGCACTTAATTTTTAGTTAAAGTAAAATAATATTTTCTTCGCACATAGAATATGAAATTGTTCATATACATAAACATAAACGAAACCAGCTGTTGCCGGTGACTAAGCCGCCTAATTTTCGGGACGGCTGCTAGTGAAAAAACGTTCGGTGGCTGCCAGCCAGCTTAAGATTACAAACTAATTTTCTCACTTGCATATTTTTAAATTAATCCATTTTTTTATTTTTACTCATTTAAAAGATATAAAAATGCATTTAAATGTGAAGTTATAAAACTTTAAACAATTCTAAGGCACACTTAAAAGCATAATACATTCATATACATTAGGGATGGGAATATATCGATATTTTCTTAAAAATATATCGATATATATTGTCGATATTTTTAATTTCCATTTATCGATATATCGATATTTTTTCCAAATATATCGACAGTATCAAATTGGATATTTTTTTAGCTTTGGTTTTGTTTTTCGTGAAATTTTTGAAAATATTTCGGCACAGTCTTCATCAAATAGAATATTACTAACAAAATCTTTTGTGTTATTTATAATATTTTGTCTATTCGAAAAATAATCATTCTTTGAGTGTAATTTTGTTGATGTATATTCCATGAAATATTGGTGGAACAGTAAGGATCTTGGAAATTAACTCTTTCCAGCTTAATTAGTTGTAATAAAGGTACTTTTTTTGTTTTATAAAAAAAAAAATTTGGGGACTACGTGTGAATTATCATTGTTGAAAAAATATCGATATTTCGATATATCGATATTTTTTATTCGATATATATCGATGCCGATCGATATTTAAAAATGTATCGATATCGATATATATCGATATATTTTTTCACTTGCCTATCCCTAATATGCATATCAATTGCGGCGCCCTCGAACTATCATCGGCTCGACTAAAGAGGTTCAGTTGTTCGGCTCAGATTTGTACTGCGTAGTTATGACAAACAATAAACACAGCACAGAAAGTCTTATTATCTTAGGACTTTTTTGTTTGAAGCAGAACAATAATAATTTTAAACTATTGTAAAATATTAGGGTATTATGACATTATGTTTATAGCACACCGTTTGAATCCCCCAATTATTGTTTGTATTTGTGGCAGAGAACGCTGAAGATGGTGCATAGCCAAAACTTAACCTAACTAACGACTGATTCTGCTAGAGAGCAACAAAAATATATATACATACATAGGTATGTCGGAGTTGATAATGTTTACATCTGGGATTCATTATAGGGGGATTTGATTTACGTGGCTGCCTGTAGAATCAATTGACAAGTGGGATTTAATCACATATCTTTTGAATTATAATAGATAGTATGGTTCGTGTTTTTAAGCAGTATTAAAACATATAAACACTTTAAAAATCATCTGATATTTGTTGAAGTTCCGGCACTTCTAAAATATTTATCATGTGCTGGTTTAAGTTTTCACCCACTGTAGCGTCGCACAGTGGTTTCAATTAGAATAATAAGAGTAATAAGTCTGTATCTTTGAAACTTGCGATCCGATTACAAAACGATGTATGTAAAAATAATAGGGGAGCACCCAAGCTTTAAGAATGTTGCAATTTGGACTAACCTGTTGAAACATACGGTGAGCTAAAGAGTGTCTAAGTTGACTACCTCGGGCATAAAAAATTTTGTTGGCCTCATAACTTTTACAACGATCATCCGATTTTAATGAATTTAAACTTATTGTAAATCTAAAATATAGACAAAGAAAATAAATTTTATTTCAGTAAGATATCTCTAATGTTTTCAGAGACAGTTTGCTTTGAATTTGAAATTTTCGGTTTTTGGCCTATGCTTTATTCCCGATTTCTTAAATATCTCCGGTAATAACATATCAAAATTGTTCAAAATAAATGTTATATAATTTTTATGGATGGTTGATAATATGGATGGTATGTACCAGAGAAAGCCAATCAGCACAAAAAAACTTGAGTGGTCTAGCACATATCGAGCATACTTATACGCAATCATTCCCCTGTGCACTTTATTTCATACTTGTATGTATCGATACACATCTTGCTTATACCCTGGCTTACCTGCGCATACCTATCGATATAGCAATGCCTTGAAACACGTTTTCTTTTTCAACTTTTTTTTGACAAGTCTTGCCAGAAAAATTTGTTTGTAGTTGTTGAAGTACTAACCTTTTTTTCAAACTATTTTTATGCAAAATTCAAATAATTTGCTTTATCCATAATTTGAATAAAAAGCAACTGACGTTCGGGAAGTCAGCCTATTTTTGTAATTCATTATAGGCTTAGCTATTATTCCGATGTTATCAAGTTATTTCAGTTTTTTTTTCGCAATTTCGTCTTTTTTGCGATGTATTGACCAAATAAATAAATTAATTAATTAATTGCACTTTTTTCTGCTCCGCTCTTTCCGTTTGAAAGTGATGTTACGTTATTTCACATTTTAGGTGACGATATGTATATTAGTTTAATAAAGAACAGTGATCTGTAAGATTTTAGAAATTGCACAAGTATTGAAAATGATCAATATGTGCTAGAGTATGAAAAAAAATTTTTTTAGATTCATTGTCTTTCTCTGGTGTGGGTGGACTTTGCTTGATTTATATACAATGAATATTTTTATATAAATACCATAATTAATTTTCCTGAGTGCTGGTCCAACAAAAAAAAACACACATATTTGGTAACATTGTTCTTATACTCATACTTGTCAATACATGCTTATGCACATGCTTGCTCATACCAACACCTCCCGCATATTTGTTTGATCGAACTAGCACATATCGATATGCGCACTTATTTGTGTCAATACTGATAGGTATGCATGCCTGTATATAATCATGCTTGTTGGCGCGCATATGCTTTAACACTCATACTCGTATATGCATGGATAAGTTGCGAGTATTAAAAAAGTAACTTTTTGGCTTTCTCTGGTATGTACTATCATATAACTCATACGTCTACAATTTTGATTTAGGAAATTCGAAAAAAATTTCCGTTCATTATGTCGTAAAAATATTTAAAACATAAGGGATTGCTATGTTTTTGTTAATAAATAGTAAAGAAATAAAAATTAAAAATTGAAGTTTGTTACTATTCTCATCCAGGTAAATAAAATACTTCTAATGGTTTTTTTTTCTTAATCAATTAATTTAGAATTTAGTAGAATGCATGCTTTAATTAATTTAAAATTTCAGCTGCAGTCTTTTGAAGTCTATTCTTGTGAAATATGGAAAAGAAAATTTTAAGCTTTGAAAATTTTTTGAGAAAAATGTGTAACAATTAAGTTCCATTTCTTTCAAAATTTAGCCATTTATCACCGTTATTTCAAAGTCTTGACTTAGATTTTTTCACAGCTACATGAAGTGAGATAACTTAAAAACTTCTTCTGCATATTATCAAAGATTTTGTTAGAAATCATAAAATATTTTGTTTAAAAGTTTTGGCTATGCTATATTACCGGAGATATCTACGAAATCGGAAACAAAGTTGAGGCCAAAAACGAAAATTTTTAAAATTTAAGCCCAAATATCTCTGCAAATATTGAAAATTTCTTAATTTAATAAAATCTAATTCCTTTTGCCATTTATAAGCTTTACACAAGCTTAAATTCATTAAGATCGGGCAATATTTGTAAAAGTTATGAGGCCAACAAAGTTGTTCATTCCTAAAGTAGGCAACGTTGACACCCTGTAACTTACCGGGTGTTTTAACAGGCTGGTCCAAGTTTCAACATTCTTAAAGCTTAGGGCCTCTTCTATGATTTTCATACACGTCGTTTTAGCATCGGATTGCAAGTTTCAATGATGCATATTCATAACCCTTTTTTTTCCAATTGGAGCCACCGTGCATCGTTAGCTTCTAACCTGCATATCCTTGCAAACTATATTGTGCAAATATGTACATGTAGCTTCTCGTCTATTAATATGCCAAGTTTCAAATAATTAAAACGTTTTTTTGCATGGATATTAAATACCAAACCAAAATTTCTTATCTCGCTTTCAAATTAGTGTTTAAATTGATTCCAAATTACTTCTGATATCAATAGAGTAATTAAATGTTTTTAATAATATTATATATATTAAAAAATTGTAGGAAAATTAAATAGACTTACATCGAATATAACTCGGATGTTGTGTTGTTTATATAACTTATTATGTTTGTGGCTTAGTAATTCTCATTTGTTCTTTGGGAGATTTTATATAAATATATGAGAAGCCGAAATTGTTTCGAATATATGTTTGAAGACTTACAGATGATGCAGGCAACAAATAAAAATATTTGCAAAATAGTTATTTAATTAGTTTGGCTTAAGTTCATTTTTAATTTAATCTTTCGATCAAATAATTTTTCATTTAAGAAAGAAATTCTAAAGCATGTAAATATTAGAATGTACGGAAGGTTGCACTGACAGCTGTTTCGAGACTACCAAGTCTACTCATCAGAGTCCTTTACCTACACTACCAGTGACAGTAGCAACAACACTGTAGCGAAAATCCTACTAATTTTAGTAAGCTCAATTAACAGACTGTCGCCATCTCTTACCAGCGTGAGAATATCGATGATATTCCACGATGGTAAGACCGAAATAAAAAAATCTTAAAATAGTTGAAAATGCTAAGAAAAGACAGTTAGTGAAGTTCCGAACATTTAGAAAAAAGGTCATTAATAGGTGCGACTCGCCGCGAGATGGCTACAGTCTGGTAATTGAGCTTACTAAAACTAGTAAGATTTTCGCTACAGTGTTGTTGCTACCGCCACTGGTAGTGTAGGTAAAGGACTCTGATGAGTAGACTTGGTAGTCTCGAAACAGCTGTCAGTGCAACCTTCCGTACATTCTAATATTTCTTTGAATGTTCAATATTTACATGCTTTAGAATTTCTTTCTTAAATGAAAAATAGTTTGATCGAAAGATTAAACTCAAAATGAACTTAAGCCAAACTAATTAAATAACTTTGGATAAAAACCATACAGTTCGACTAAAAGTTCATGACTCAATTATTTGCGAAATTAATAGAGAGAATATTGGAAACAATTTAAATAAATAATTATATATTAAATTTAAAAAAAGAAATAGATTTTCTGTAGCACGCTTAAAACAGTAGACGAATAAAATGAAACAGAAACATAAAAGAAGACGAAAATTTCTTAATTTTAAGCTAAACAGCCAGCGCTGCATTTACTACAGACATAATTGTTAAACAAAGCATTTCTTCAATTGTAATGAATTTTCTTATTGCTGCTCGTAAAACAAACATTGTTTTTACGACTCGTTTGACTGACTCACTGTTGAAACGCTTATTTACTTTATTTCACTTTTTGCTTATTTTCCCAGATTTATATTTTTGTTTCTTTTTATTTCATTTCCATGTGTATTACTTTTGTTTTATTTTTTCCAAAACAAACCAGCGGAAACGATAATTTTATCGATGAAAAAAATTATTTGTTTTTTTTTCCAAAGTTCCCAGTCCTTTTTCTAAAAACATTTTAAAACGAAAATGTTTTATTATCCACTTGTTAGAGTCAAATGGTTAAATTACTCAATTATTGTATTTGTTGCTTTTTATAGCCATCATATTGGTAACAGTGATGAGAATTGAAGTTTATGATTTCGGGCCGAGTTTGACTCGAAAGAGTGCCAAAATGACTTAAATAGGGCCAAAATTACATTTGATATATATGCATAAAATGTTAAGCCATTTAATTTCTATGATGAAATCTCAGTTTTCACTTCACGATATCACAAATGCTCCCATTAAAACTCTGCTCACCCATCTAAGCTTATGGCGTTGCAACTTCGGGCAATGTCAGGTATTATCGTCGGCTTTCTTCTTAAACCACGTCAGCGCCATTTTTTCGAAATTGACTTTTTTGGTTTTTATGGTAGAAAATAACATTTGCCACCCGATTGCATTCTTATCTTTTCAACTTTGTATGAAAAAAAAAAGAAATTAAAGCCATTTCGAAAACTTCGTAAGCGCCATACAAAATGACATTTGCATGCAAAATAGAATTATTTTTATATTTAAAGCTGGAAATGTTTAAGTCTCTCTCACCCACCAAATTTTTTGTTTTTGAGATAAAAAAAATCTGGAAAGTTTCAGGCCAATCGGAGCATTCTTGGTGCGGCGTCAGGCTGTCAAAGTCAGTAGCTTTGGTAAAACCGATACTTCTCTTCGAGTAACTCAAAAACTATATATATATATATATATAACGAGTGATTTTTTTGCTATTATCTTTTTGGCAACACTAGTTTTGACAGCTCACGCACGTTTTGTATCTTGTGTCACTGTCAAACATCTTCAATTTGGTCTATAATTTAATCATGAATCGTCTTACAAACGAACAACGCTTGCAAATTATTGAATTTTATTACCAAAATGCGTGCTCTGTTAAGAAAGTTCATCGAGCGCTTTCTGGTTGAATTTCTGGTTGAATTTCTGGTTGAATGGATACGTGAACAAGCAAAACTGCCGTATTTGGAGTGAAGAGCAGCCAGAAGCATTGCAAGAGCTACCAATGCATCCACAAAAAACAACCGTTTGGTGCGGATTATGGGCTGGCGGCATCATTGGGCCGTACTTCTTCAAAGATGATGCGAATCACAACGTTACTGTGAATGGTGAGCGCTACCGTGCGATGATAACAAACTTTTTTCTGCCCAAAATGGAAGAGCTTGACTTGCATGACATGTGGTTTCAACAAGACGGTGCCAGATGCCACACAGCACGCGAAACAATGGACCAATTGAGAGGCGAGTTCGGTGAACAGTTTATTTCACGCTTGGGACCAGTCAATTGGCCGCCCAGATCGTGCGATTTAACGCCTCTAGACTATTTTTTGTGGGGCTATGTTAAGGCTAATGTCTATAGCGACAAGCCCGCTTCGATTATTCGTGAGATACCGGCCGAAATGTTGGAAAGAGTATGCCAAAATTGGAATAAGCGGATGGACATGAAATTGATAGAATTTGAGCTATTATATTTTTAGGCAATATAATGAACATGACATGTTATACAAATTGAATTTTGAAAATAATTTCTTTTGTCTCCCCATAACAAAAATTATGTTGGTCTAAATTTAACGTTGCCTTCACTTTACAAAAGCTCCATTGGCATTAAAAAGGAAAATATGAAGATTTGATAAATTTGAAAAAAGTAATGACGGCAAATAGTTGACCATTTTTTTCAACAACTCGTTATTAATAATAAATAATAAGATTTAATCGATAGTAATCGGCCCTTTTCATAATGTACGATTAAAAGTTAACGTGGACTTTAACGCCACGTTCGAAATACAAAACTTGTCGCTGAAGTCCACGTTAAGTCATTGTATAAAGTGCCGTAAGAAAACTTTCTTACGGCATGTTCTTTTTTTGATATTATATCTTCGGTTTGTTTGTTACATTTTTTCAGCGTCACAATATTTTGAATTTTTAGCGTGAGCTTAAGAGTGAAATAAATAATATGTAATAGCTTTCTTTGCAATCATTTTATATAACATCTTTCGTTACTTTTCTTTTTAAGAGAATAAACATTTTCTTTGAAAAATATAAGAATAAATGTTAATTTACACACAGAAATTTTTGTTTTTTAGTTTTACAAAACTTGCGAATTGTTGTTTGTAAAAAAAAAAAAAATTATAAAACACTTATTTAAAAAGTTATTAAGTTTATTTCGTTTTCTAAAAAACGAGTTGTTGGCGCTTACGTGGTTTAAGAAGAAAGGCGACGATATGTTCAATCGTTTCTGGCTCCTCTTCATACTACAGAAATCCCCAAACGCTGCTTCTCGCTCTGACCAAGCAGTGACCACTCAACGCCTCTATCAAGACTCCAAGCACCTTCCTATTTATACCCAGTAGTAATTCAGATCTTCCAAGTTTTGGCCAAATAGAACTCGAAACTCTACAATGCTCTGTACTCCCCCATGAACGGTTAGTCCTGTCCAACACCCAATCACTGAGTACTCAATAATGTAATGTAATAACCCATTGGTAACTTAACCGATCTGTAACACATTTCCTCATCTAATGCCGACCCTCTTCTTGCTAAGCTCTTTGGCAGTTTAATATCTCGCAACATTGCAGTGAGCAGTAACCCAACTTGAGGAATATCCTACAGTCACTAACTAGTTTCGATTTGGCACTGTGTCTCTTCGAAGCTTTTAGCCCCGCCTGACAGCTACATTTCAGCTTGGAAAACGGAAAGATCCAATAATTACCTATTTACAAAATAGTTTTCATTACAATGTACAAAAAGGGCCCACAAAAGAGCGAATGTGCCACAGTGCCAGGCAGTATCCAATAGTGTCAAAAATGGCGCAATTGTACCACAATTCCCATCACTGATTGGTAACAGGGGAAACTGTAATTGCTCTCTTTCCTTTTTTTACTTATTTTGTGTTTGTATGAGATGAAACACATACAAATATATATGTGTATACTTGTGCACTTTTAGGAGTTTATAAATATCATACATCACTTTTTTATTATCCCATACATTCGCAGATTGTCTTGTTACATTTATGACCTTCAAACCAATAAACCGATTAGTTGGAGGAGCAGCTTAATATATGTAAAGCGCTTCTATCTAAAATTTGTATTCCCTTTTAATGCCTGAAAAGACATTAAACCCTTTAATGTCCTTTCAGGCAATTTATTACATAAAAACAGTTGTGGACAAAATTATTGTTATATCTGTGGAATCTTTTTTTTTTTGGGCACGTAAAATGTTAAAATATCTCAAGACATTTTTCACAGAGTTCAATCTTTAAGCTATTTTTCTTAGAAGAGACGGCGATATAGTGGGCTGAAATGTTCTATAAGAATATTTGCCATGAAATTCCTGCTACTGTAGGTTTGAAAAGACCTCCAAGCTTCTTACTCAACTTAAACGCCAGATATCATTGAAAAATTAAAGCCTTAACGTAAAGGCTTACAAGATTTCCTATGCGGAGTCACTATAACTGTATGCAAAATAGAGGAAATTTAACTCCCTCTAAAACGAGTCTCAGATGTAGTCCTTCAAAACGCCGATGCACATATTTATTTATTGGTACCTTTTACTAGAATCTGTTTTTTTTTTTTTGTTGTATGTATACTGTATACAGTGTCATTTAGCCATTGAACTCTGTTGTAGATACAAAATTAATTGAAAAGAAATTTAATATTTTCTAAACCATTTTTTGTTAAAATTTCATGAGGAATAATTTCTTCTGTGGAAGTCTTGTAAAAAAATCAAATTGTAAATTACATTCAATTATCGCTTACAATATAATATTTCTTTTAATTTATTGCTTATCCTTTCTGCCAAAGAATCTACAGGAATAATTATTTAGTTACTTCTATATTAAAAACTTTACAAAATTTATATCAAATCTCTCTCGAGTATATTTCCCCTGCTAGCAACAACTGCTTTTGTTATGAATATTCATAAAATTCAAATTATTTTAGGTTCTTTTTATAACTTGATTTTTAGCTGCAGCAGCTTTAAGCAACAATTCGTTATTGCATTTATACAAAATCTAGTTGCAAAAAAATTTTCTTCTCTAAACTATATTTTTTGAATATGTTCCTTTTGTTAAAATAACCAAAATTTCTTTTTTTTTAATGAAAATAAAACTTTATCATAACATTTTGCAGTTACACTTCATACAGTTTTAAGTTTTCTCAACTTGAACAGCTTTTTTCTTAACAAAGACTTGAAGCTATAGTACTTGCAGTATCAAGTGCTGCAACAAAAGTTAAGGAGAGTATTAGTGATTTTATTTCATCCAAGTCGAATTGTGATAAACTCTACGATGATCAGCTCAAACTTTGATGTTTATTATATAAGTTGTATTTATAATACCAGTAATTAATCAATTCAATACTAAAATTTTACACTGGCGTATACATAATATCAAGTAATGGGGCATACTTATGAAAAATAACACTGCTAAACAAAATCAAATTTGTTAAGAATGACAAAGTTCCTACGGCTGATTCCGGTAGCTGGCACCAAAAAGTAAAATATTCGTGTATCAGCGTTTTGAAAGTTTACATCTGGGACTAATTTTAGGAGTCATTTAAGCTTCCACTCCTCTGCATATTGTTATAGGAAATATTAATTCAAAAAGTGGCAGGTAATTTTGGCACAATCCCCATGACGCCGGCTTAATACGTGTTACCAAATTTTGCAAAAACGTAGCTTGCCAACCATCATCGCATGCAAACTTTTATTATATTTACCCAATTTTTTCACCCGAAAGTTTTGCTGTATATTTCTTTTGTCCACTGATGTCATTGTTGCTGTACATAGCACTTCCCAGCAAACCATGACATGTAAAAGAAAAAGATAAAGCACGGGTCGTACTGATACCACATTGGTTCGAATTCGGTTGAAAAGCGCTTGATTTTAACATTAGCGTGTCACTGAAGGTAATGCGTTCACATTTAAATAAATTTTTAAATGAGTGCTTATGATCAATTATAACAAAAATTAAAAATTTAAAAATCCCCCATGCAGTTGACACTGTATCAAAAGCTTAAGAACACTCTCGATCAAGTCACCTTTCAAACAAAATTTACTAAATTAAAATCGATCTAGCCGTTTGGGAGTTACAGTGTCAAAAACACACAGATTCAACAGGATACATCTAGAAAAGATGTGATATCTTCTAAATGGCTGGACCAATTTTATTCAAACATAGCTAAGAACACTCGATCAAGTCAGCTTTTAAACAGAAAAAACTAAATCAAAATCGGTCTAGCCGTTTGGCCTGTACGAGGGGGTTCGTACATCCACACAGATACACAGACACACACTACAAACTTATAACACCCCTTTTAAGACATGCTCTCTACAACTGAGCCATTTGCTAACTACAACAGCTTACGAAACAAATGAACCTAAAAAATGTTTTCCAAGTTTATGTAGGAGGTGCTGAACACGAATATGACATTAATTTTTATATAATTTTATTTCAACTAAATTTGTTTAGGTTGAAAGTTATTTATTCGGCTTAAATTCATTATTTGAATTAATGTAAATTCAAATTAAGTTATGAGTTTAGTCGAACTGTATGGGTCTATATCCAAAGAATTTTTATTATTTTGGCTTGAGATCGGTTTCAATTTAATTTCTCAATTAAATTATATTTTTATTTAGAGATAAATCTGAAGCATGTAGACATTAAGGTGGTTCCAAGAAAAAAGTTGAAAAAAATTCCAAAAAAATTTTAAGTTTTTAACGCTGCGTCGCCATTTGTAGTCCGATCACTACATAATGCATATCGTTGTTCATAAATTGATTATGGCTACATTTTTGCTTTGGTAAATTTTTACTCCGACATCAAATTCATGGCGCCACTTAAGATATCTCGAATCCTTCCCCTAAATCTAAAATTTTTTGCACGTGGCTGGAAAGTTCTCCTGAAACTTAGTATGTCTATATTAAAAATATTCTCACTTTTATGCCACGCCCCAAAAATAAGCCCCTTTTTCCTAATAAAATAAAAAATTACATCTTAAAATGAAAGTAAGACTGCAAAAAAAATGTTTTTACTACGCCCCAAATTATAGCAATTTTTGTGTTTTGCATATGGCGCCGCATTTAAAGTCCGATCTTATCATGTCTCGTATCGTTGTTTATAGCTTAACTGTCACTTACTTTTTGACTCAGGTGACTTTTTAATCCGACATCGAGTTCTAGGCACCACTCATTACATCTCGGACTCTTCCCTTCTTATATTCACTTTTTTGCACGTGGCAAGAAAGCCCTTCTAAAACTTTGTATGTCTACCTTTTAACATACTTAGTTTTATGCCACGCCCCAGAATTAAGTTAATGTTTACTCTACTCATATATATTACATCGCCTGCCGTATATAAAAGACAAGCAAGTGCTGTATTTTGGAGCGTGACAAAAAAAAATTTGTACAGTTCTAGAAACGTTATTGATATACTTTTTATTCTAAGGGGTGAGTGGTGCAAAATTTTTTTCTTTTATATATTGATCGACCTGGCTTAAATACAATATATATGGGAAAATAAAAAAGGGGCTTACTATTAGGGCATGGCATAAAAATGTGTATATTAAAATTTAAATATACTAAGTTTTAGAAGGGCTTTCTTTCCACGTTCAAAAAAATGGAGAATTTTATGTCGGATTAAAAAGTCATCACTGGCAAAAATGTAGCCATTGTCAAGACATGAATAACGACATGCAGTATGTTATGATCGGACCATAAATTGCAACGCAGTGTACAAAAAACTAAAAGGGAAGTATGCAGGGGCGTGGTAAAAAATTAAAGAAAATATTTTTGGAATTTTTTTCCAACTTATATTTGATCCAAAAGGGTGACACAACTTTTTTATTTTATATAGAGGCCGAACCACTTTAGTAGACATGTAGGGGCGATTTGTCTAAGCAGAACACAACTCTGCAGAGATTAGCGTGAGCTATCGAAACGTCAGTTCAACCCTTCGTGCAGTCAAAATTTTCTTTGTCACAGTTATCTCTAAATAAATATATAATTTAATTAAGAAATTAAATTAAAGCCGATCACAAGCCAAAATAATTAAATTTCTTTTGATATAGAGCCATACAGTTCGACGATAATTCATACTAGAACAGAGAAACAAGTTTGTGTTATGTAAAATCAATATCTCAAAACGTTTTATCATAAATTAATATGTCAGCTCCATGGGATTGGCTAACCAATTAATCTGTTATTACTTATTTCAAACCTTTATCACATCGCACCTGTTCATCAAAAGTAACACAACTCAAAAAATTCTATTTTTTGAAGGAAACAGTGTATGATTACCATATCTAACCACTGTAAAAATTTTGGTATTGTATTATTTTATTGAAATATTATTGAGTTTCCTTTACAACGGTATATTTGTTTATACCAATAATTCCATTATATTGGCGCAATTAGTTTTTTGCCTCTACTGAAAACTTGTAAATTTTGAGTTGTGTTACTTTTGATGAACAGGTGCGATATGTTAGTTTGATATTACCAAATGCATAGGCAATTAATTACAGTTGCCATTTGAGTTTAAAAATGTCAGTTCCGTGCATGTCAGTTCCATGTTAAATATTATAAAAATATGCTCATATATAAAAAAAAAGTATTTTTTATCAATAAGGCCAGTATACATAGACAGTGTGACCATTGTAAAATAAAAAAAAATGGTCCAAAAAGGGTTTTTTTAGAAAATGGTACCTTTTTTTAAAATGAAATTAGAAATTTGCCCATCATACGCGAAACTTTACAGCTGTAGCAAAATGGAATTTGAAACTTGATATCATTCGCGAAATTTTATAGTTGTGGCAAAATCCTCTTGCACTTTAATTTTTACTATAAAATGGAATAATAGTTTGCTAAAACTAAATAAAAATGTTCTGTTTTAGAATTGAAAATTGTTTATAAGAAACAAAAAAATAAACAAATTATTAATGCAGAGTCAAAATATTTCAGAATGAAATCAGCTTTTTTTAAGCAGATAATGTGACTAATATGAAGTTTCACATAAACATAGCAGAAAAGTATTCCTATTTAGGTAACGATGATGAGCTTCCTAATTTTTTTGTTTTCGCTCTTATAAGGCTCTCAAATAATCCTCTTTGGCTAAGCAATTATCTTGCAACTAAAAAAACTGTATTTTCTAGGTATCGGATGGTCACAATTGTTTCTTTTTTAGTTAGACAATGAAATCTATAAAAAAAAATATTTCATGAAAATATTCCTTCTGAGTTGGAAAATATTCTCAATTTGAAAATTGAAAAATAGTGAATTTCTTGAAATTTTCGCTCTAACAAGCACCATCATTCTTTTCTCTATATATGATTAGTATATACATAGGGTTTTAAGATACATACATAGGCTTATAAGATATCTCTACACACATACTTTAGAAAAAATTTATTCCAATTAACAGTTTTTGGTGGCTTTGGACCCCTTCCAATTCGACCTATTTTTTTAGCAAAGTTTTAACTTTATCCCATAAGTTTTGAAATCCCAAAGCATCGATTCAAAAACAAATACCACTTACAGAAACTTTTATTTGTATCCATTTATTTTCCAAAACATTTTAAAGGCCTTGGACTAAATGTGGATTTTATAGGCAAAACTATAAAAAATTAAAATTTTGGGATTTATTGAAACTTTCTTAGGAATTCTGGGCTTTTCAGAAGCAAATCTTAGTTTTATTTGCTGGCTTGGTATATAGATAACTGCGAGTTTTCATTCGAAAATATCAATAATCAATGATTTTATAGCATTAAGAAACAATTTTATATGCACAAGACCATTTGTTTTGCAGAAAGTTTAAAAAACTATTTAATTGTTAAAATCTTGACATACTGTTGAAAATATACATAATTTTGCAAATATTGCTCTAGTTTTCTTTTTTACTGTCCTTTCACAATGTACGATTAAAAGTTAAATTGGACTTTAAGGGCAAATTCGGCACACAAATCTTTTTTGGTAAGGTTCACGTTAGCTTTTAGTCGTACATTGTAAATGTATAAAATTAATGAACTTATAACTAAAAACTCAAAAACTCGTACTGATCTGAGGACCAACGATTGCAAATTCAAATTCTGATGTATTCACAAAATATGTTATAACTTTCTCATATTTTGTCCGATATTATAAATTTTTCGCTTAATACGTTTGGAACAATATTTTCTTTAAGACTTGGGTTAAAAAAAAGATTTTTGAATATATTTTTTTTTTTTGCTAATGCTAATACTTTTTTATTTTGAACTTGCTTATCTATTCTTTTGCTGGGTACAGTATTCTATTGTTATATTTAGTTTGCATCATAGTAAAAGTTCCCTTTTAAGACCAATACAGCAAAAATGAAAAAAAGTAATAAAAAAAGAACGAAACAAAAGTTTGCAAGGGTATTTAATTAATATGTCTACAGGGTGTACAATTATATTGCATTGTTTTATTTTTTTGTAGCTTTTATATCAGTCTTGTTTTTTTTAGCAATTTATTATTTAATTTTTTTTTTCTTAAACTCTCAAGGGAAGTTTTTGTATGCCATTCTGTTGGCTTTAAAAAAGATTAATCATAAATAAATATGTAAAATTTATTAAAATTAATAAATACATATTTTGAAATTGGTTTTGGCATGTAAATAATATAACTTAAAAAATCGTTTTTTATACCAAAGTTTATATTCTCATTCTCAAACGTGCACGTTCCATTCTCATAAAAGTTTTGTACTGTTTAAAAATTTATGAAATTCCCATAAAATATTCATTGAATGTGTGTGAAATTTTCATATTTATTTTCCTTTTGGCATACTAATAAGTATGTGGATTATACTCTTATATTAAACAGTATACTTTGTTGCATAAACTGTACTCATCTTAAAGCCTGACAACAAAAATGTTTTTTTTGTGTGTGTTAAAATTTCAAGTAAAAAGAAAACTAATTTAATACGAGTGGTTAAAATATAAACAGTTTGTTTTATAAAATTATGGATTTCAATTTAATGGAAAATGTTAAGATAGATCTTTGCGTATCATAAATAATCTTCAATTCGCCTTCAATAGTCCTTGTTTAGATTTATGAGAAGAACAGTAATATATGTTCAATATGTAAAAATATACAGCGGCGTTATGATTAACTTGGCATTTGTAGCTTTTAAAAGCATTTTTGTCGTAGTGCGACTCTGGGGGAAGGCACACCTCAATCGCATCGTTTTAGTTATTTCTTAATTGCGCCCAGGCATTTTTTGTTATTTTGTCTTCAAAAGTTTAGGACTCAATCGCATTGTTTGATGGATTGTTTTGATTAAATGCGCACAAATACTTTTTTCTGTGGAGTTCCATTGATCACATGCTTTCGATTTTTTTTTTTGTTATACATAGATGCATATTAGGGTATCCCTATATATTAAAAATATGTCCGACTATAATTCTCACCTTCTGGAAATATTTGAATAATGTAAAATCTAATATGTACGAATTTTTAGACTGATTGAGAAATGTTTAGAGAAAATAGAAATTTGTTAAAATTTTTTTTCATTTTGCTCAGCCATATGTACCTATATAATTGTATCCCAAATTTCTTAAAACTTTCTTTCTTAAACTAGGCTAAAAATCATAGATATCAGCCTCTTAATGCCACTTATATGTTTATATTAGCAGCTTCATACCTGAGTGTGTTTTTCATCTTCAAAGCCACATATTTTGAGTACCACTTATTAGATCATACCAACATTTTGAAACTTTCTCTAGAATTGTGTTTTCTATAATAATGTAAAAAAATATTTGCTGTTATTTGTTAAACCAAATTTATGTGAATTTTTCGCTTTGTTCCTTATAGAGGTGGTTAAATTTTAAGGCCCGATGTTGATTTTGAATAAAACACAAATTATTCAGGAAATTATTGGCATTTCCTTTTATTATGATAATATGGTATGGTTCAATTATGTATGGAACAAAATATCGGCCAAATAGCCGCAGCGACCTCGGCGGCACACCTCCATCCGATGGTCCAAATTTTCGATGACTTTGAGGCATAATTGAGGTTCTATGCCATTAATGTGCCGAATTATCTCATCCTTTAGTTCTTGAATTGTTGCTGGCTTATCGACGTACACCTTTTATTTCAAATAACCCCAAAGAAAGAAGTCCAACGGTGTCAAGTCACATGATCTTGGCGGCGGCCAATTGACATCGCCACCACGTGAGATAACAAGGCCATTGAATTTGTCGCGCAAAAGAGCCATTGTTTCGTTAACTGTGTAGCAAGTAGCACCGTTCTGTTGAAACCACATATCATCCACATCCATATCTTCCAATTCGGGCCATAAAAAGTTCGTTATAATCTCACGATAGCGAACACCATTCACAGTAACTGCCTGACCGGCCTCATTTTGGAAAAAAAAATATGGCCCGATGATGCCGCCAGCCCATAAACCGCATCAAACAGTCACTCTTTGTGGGTGCATTGGTTTTTCGACAATCACTCTTGGATTATCATTCGCCCAAATGCGGCAATTCTGCTTATTGACGAATCCACTGAGGTGAAAATGTGCCTCATCACTGAAGATGATTTTCTTCGAAAATTGATCATCCACTGTTGCCATTTCTTGCCACCATTCTGACCATTGACGACGTTTGGAATGGTCAAGAGGCTTTAGTTCTTGAGCCAATTCCACCTTGTAAGCGTGTAAATGCAAGTCTTTATGCATAATGTTCATCAACGACGAGCGTGAGAGGTGCAATTGTTGGGCACGACGAAGAGTTGAGGTGGAGGGCTCTTCAGCCACTTTATCGCGAACAGCAGCAATATTTTCTGCAGTATGAGCTGTACGAGCATGTACTGGTGTTTTCATATCTCCTACAGGTTTCTCCCGGTTGCTCCCGGTTTGTTCAAATTTTGCACGATTTTTCCGATTGCACGCACATCTGGACGATTAAATTGACCGAAAAAATCACGAAGTGCACGATATGCATTTTGATTTGAACGCCCATTTTCATAATAAGCCTGAATAACTTTAACGCATGTGTCTTTCCATGGTACAAATTGAGTTAGTCTGAAATTGAGAAATGTCAAATGAAATGCAGAAAATAACTTGACGTTTAGGTGTAGCTCACATTCAACATCGGCCCTTAAAATTTAACCACCCTTTATTTTGTTTTTTGTTATTTTTTTTAGCACAACCCGCGAAGCGATTAGCTTGTCTGCGGAAAACATCCAACATCTATGGCGGGAATCGAAACCACAACCTCTGGACTGACAGGCTTGCATCGCTACCACTCCAGCCACAGCTAGGCTTTGGGAATCGGGAATTACCGGATGGAAATTCCCGGGAAAAGTCTACTTTTAATTTCCCGCTTTCCCGGGGAAAAAGTACACGTTACTGCAAAATATATGGTTTTTTGACAGACATATTTATAAAATGGCCTAAGTACCGCCAAATTTATTTTGATTCATATAAGAAATTTGTATTATAATCCTGTTTTCTTTAATATCAAATGTTTTAATTTTTTTTTAATATTACGAAAGTTCGTTTGACTGACTGTACGACTAAATTTACATGACGAAATTGTTTAAGTTCTATTTTAAAGATGTTATGTTTTTCATCGTCTGTTTATATACTAATACCCTATTTATCGATGTCGAAGGACATTTTTCATTCTTACAATTTGATTGGAAACAAAAAAAGAATCGAAAACTTTGTCCTAGTGTCAAATATAACTGTAAGAAAGAAAGAAAGAAAGAAAGAACTCTATCGACATCGATAAACAGACGGTCCGAAAACGTACCGAAAATCACATGAGTGGTTGACAAGAAAATTAACCTCTTTGTCTGAGTAAATTCTAAAACATTTGCCGAAATATCTGAGAGAAATCTCTAAGAATTCTGAAGAATCTTCTAGGGAAAATCTAAAGTAGTTTTCGACATGTCAACAACATTGTTGGGAAAAAGTCTGACAAATAATCAGAAAATTTTCGGATTGAACTCATAGCTTTTTTACATCCTTTCGTATTAATGTTGGAGAAAAGTCGGATCTAAAATTAGAAATTTATTAGAAATGTCGTAAAAAATTCGAAAATGAAATCAAAATTCTGTAAGACAAAATAGGAAATTTTTTTCAGCAAGATACGAAATGTAATTTCGTAAGTGCATGAAAATTGTAGTTTTAAAATCACGCACGGTGCTTAATTGTAAATCACACTTACGCACTATTGCGTTATTATTTTTTAATTTAATCACGATCACGCGTGAATCACGCCTGACACGAAAAATTCACAATATTTTCGCATCTCTAGTTTCAATCTCACACCATTTTACGCAACACCATCGATAAGCTCTGCACATCAAAATACTTACATTTAAGAATACATATTTAAAAAATTCATAGTCGTTCTCGTATGTAAGTACAAAAGTCATCAGTACTAAAGCTTCTAGAATTTTTAATTATAAAAGTATATTTTACAAAAACTCGTTAACAACATGTTTGCTTTCGCCTTTGTATACGATTACTTAAACATGCCACTTCTATAATTCTCCTTTCGAACGAACTCAAAGCTGCATGTAAAACCAAATTTATAACTTCCCTTTACTTCAGCTGCATCCTTAAAACATTTTATAGTTTATATGCAGTTTTTTTTATATATATATTTAACACTCACTATTGTGCAATAAGCTTGTTTGTCTGGTTGACCGTATTGAAAGAAATAAACGAAATTAAAATTAATTTTTAATTAAAATTCATTATAATCATGATAAACAACTACTGAAACATTACAATGCACTCAAAGAAAAATACCAACATTCGAGTGCATATTATTATGTTCATTATCGTTTATTCTTATGGCGTGCGTTATTTCTTTATTATAACAATAACTATTGATTTTTATTAGTTTTTTTTCAATAATATGTAAAGAAATATTTAATAGAAAAAATTACATAAAGAGAAAAATTAAAGGAAATTGCAGTGCATTAAAATTACAAAGTTTTAAAGTTTATTGACAAATTAAATCAAACAAAGAGAAACAACTAGGAAAGGATCTTTCAACTTCGCTAAGATTTTAAATAAAAAGCTATATTATTCCCTTAGTCTCTGTCACTTGCTTTGAAACCTCATATAATTGATTTTAAAATTAATTTAAGTTCTTTACACTTTTAAGATGATTTTACAATGAAATTTTCGCTTGAAAGTTTGTGCTATTGACAGCTGTCATTGCTTATTAGCGCTTCTCCCTTTTTGTGTTTTGTTTTAAATATTGAATGAAAGTCTTTGTAATGTTATTTAACACTTTCTATTATGATGTTATGAGATTTTTTATTTTTTTTTTGCTCCAAAAAACAGAACGCCAAAATAAGACGACTGACTTTATGTGTACGTGCTTTTAATAAACGCGCAAGTACTTTATAAATATTTCAAATTGTTTTTATTGACATGATTTTGTTTATTTTTCACTTCACGTCTGAAAATCTTTTATTAAGTTTTATAATACAAATTTGTGAAATCTGTTGTTGCTAGATTTTCTAGGGAAGACAATTAAAGGAAATTGGTGATTTTGTTAAAGGAATATAATTAGCTTTTGTGTTGACTAGTAGCGGAAAATTTCGACATGTTGTTATTTAACTATTAATTTATTGAAAGTTTAGACAGAGATTTTCATGATATGTGACTAATTTTAGGTTTGACTTCATTTTAGATTTCTTAAGAATTTCTTAAAAATTTCTTGCTAAGATTAGTTTCAAGTAATTTCGTACACACAGAAAATTTTCAATTTAAAACCGTCGAAAACCAGGTTAATTAAAAATTTTTCGGTAGCGATTTTACTTCATTTTTTAACATTTTTCCTTTTGAAATAAATATATTTCATGTTGATCTAATATTCTAGTACAGTTTAATCAAAATGAAGTTGATACTGAAATAATACAATGAATCATTTAGAATCAAAGTTAATTCGAGTTGAAACAACGTGAATTTGATATTGGAAGAACACGAAGAATCATGTTGAACCAAAGTTATTTTAAGTTTAAACAACATCAATTTGATATTGAAACAATACGAAAAATCATATTGAATTAAAGTTATATCAAGTTGAAACAACATGACTTTAATGTAGCTATTTTATTTATTATTTTACTTACGTGATGTGTATTTTTTTTAATTAGATTGTAAATAAATACCATCGTATGTTAAATAAATTTCATTTTAATTCAGCATGATTTAATTGATAATACAAGTTAAGACGATTTCTAAGGCCCGTGTTTTCTCAGTCAATTTTCGTACATTTGATAAAAACTAGAAAAAAACTAAAGGCAAAGACAAATAAAACTTCTAAAGTGTTTCCTTGCTAGTTTTCTTTTAGCAAAAAAAAACAAAAATATTACACTTTTACTTAAAATATCCGCAGGTCGGAATTTTATTTTTTTTTAAGGCAAAGTGACACATTGAAATGGTAAAAAACAAGAAAAAGTAAATAATTATCCTTAATGTTATTTATTGTTGTTCCTTTGTTACTGAATCTGAGCATGAAATTTTCTTTTAAATGCCAAAAACCCCATGGTACTTCTAATTTTCCTCACTGTCTTTATGTATTCTATCTGATTCATCTGGCTTAAGACAGAAATAAGTTTAAACATCACAAATCCATTTATATGTAGTACGCACGTATATGTCTAAATACCAAAAACGGAATAAAGTACAAACTTTTCTTCTGTTAATGAAAAATTATGTTTAACTTTATAATAAAGTTTAAGTAGAAGGACACAGAAACACTTGCTTTCACTACTTTACCACAGCTCTGTAAGTATAAATATTTTAGCAGGTTAACCTGTTAAATTAGCGGCATGAATATCATCAGAGCGTAAAATAATCAGGTAAATGTTTTCGCAATAGCCTTTATTGTTGGAAATTAATTAGTTATTTTGGTTTGATGCTATTTTCATTAATTGTTGATAACAGGTGTGTAAAAATATTTTCATTATCTCGACAGCTATTTTAAGTAAGTTGTAAAGTTTGCTTTAAACTACTCAACAATTACTTGCATTGATTTATCTAGATGTACGTACTTTCTTATTTGCAGGGGAACTTTTCTTTCGAATTTTAATAATGGAAAGTGATTTAGAATATGGTCTAATATTTTCATAATATGTAAATATAAAAAAACTTAAGTGGTTTGAATTTTATTTATAGAACTTTTTGCTCAAGCTTATTTTAAATAATTACTTTATTCTCTACTCCTTTTTAGTTTTTTTAAGAAGATTATTTTGCAATTTTACTTAAACTCCAAACGAATGAATCAAAACCTGCGAAAAAATTAATTAAAGCTTAATTTTTTTTATATATATGTTTTAGGTTTTCAAAAAATTTACATTACAGTCGAGACTTTTTATACGTATTTTACCATTATGTATTAGAAACAGACATAAAATAAAGCTTTATTAGTTTAATAACTAAGTTATGAGTTAAGTCGAACTGTATAGGTTTATATCCAAAGAAATTTAATTATTTTTGGCTTGAGTTCGGCTTTAATTTAATTTTTCAATTAAATTATGTTTTTATTTAGAGATAAATGTGAAGCATGTAGACAAAAAAAATTTGACTGCGCGGAGGATTGAACTGACGTTTCAGCAGCTTCCGCTAATCTCATCATAGTTCTTTACCGCTTTAGCTTAATTTTTTTTTATTTATTAAATTTTGCATTCTTTTAAACCAAGCACTTTCTGACCCTAATGTACTTCAGTTCAAGATGACTATTTCATCAAATTTTAAGGAAATTAAAAAAGGATGACGCTCACGATAATATGCGGGGACAAATTTGAAGAAATAACTTCAATAGTTTAAAATCAGCTATCATATGTATCCAGTTTACTTTGTTTTAAAGTTTTTTTTATGTTGTTTATGAAAATGTGTTGCAGGGGACAAGTTTTTTTGTATGCAACGAGTATGAAGCAGCAATTAAATACTGGTTTCAATCATTATGGAAAAAATATTGAATTCTGAGAAAGTTTTTCTTATGACATATTCTTCAATGATTACTCTACTATTTTTTTTTTTTTACCCAAAACAGAGTTCAAACCGCAGGTACAAAAAATATCATTTACTTTGCAATTGACCCATATACATCCTGTAATTGTGCTGTGATGGTTTTTAAAATAGCTCATTTGATACTAGGTATATAACCAAAAGCAAGCTTCAAGGGATACTTTTGTATATTGAAGATGAAATAATAAAAAAATCGCCCTAAAGAAAGTTAAAGCAACACGAAAATACATGTACAGGGATGAAAGGATGTCAAAGAGAAAATGTTGTTAAAATTTTACTTGCAGAGACATACATACATACATTCTTCTTCTGTGTGTGTGTGTGTGTAATAGTAATTTATCACCATTATTGTCATCATTATTGTACTAGTTTGTGCAAAACTCCCCAACAAACACAAGCTCAAATGTTATCTGATAAATTGATTTCAAAATTAATGCAATTTTCGATGAAACTATTAACAACTGCAGTTTTCTGAATTTGATAAAAAAAATATTATTTTCAAATTATAGCAGTACATAATTTGATGCAATGTAACATTTTTAATCATAAAATCAATTCAATATTATTTGTGCGCTTTTGCATTTCAAGTCTTCAATCTGATATAAAAAAAGTTGCTCTCTTTTTGTCGAAAACGCTATATATTTTCAAAATTTAAATATTTTGGAATAAATTTTATATCGAATCCGAATGCTTGTTGGGCTGTAACGTAACAGTAATTACTTGTTATGCTGTTACTGTTCCTTTTTTTTTGTGTTACAAGAAGATATTTTATTCCTGGAGAAACAAGTTTTGTTTGCACTTGACTGATTTCGAAATCGGACACTCACACACATACACACTCAAATCGGTTAATACATACAATAAGAAAAACAATGTAAACAGTCAAAAGAATACAATGGATATATTTTTACTTTGGTAACGTTTACACACTGTAAGCTACTTAAATAAGGAATTCAATATTTCGAGGTCAGAACTGGATATAATAGGATTACAAATTTTAGTAAAACTTAAAATTGTTTAGTAAAAATTTGCTTCTATTCGGAAAGACAGAAAGTGAACAAAAGTCTTATTTTTGGCGTAATATAGAACTAAAGTTGTAATTTCTGTGTTCAAACTTAAATTAATCAGTAGAGGTAAAACAAAATTTTCTTTGAAATAATGTCCCAGATATGAAATTTTTTAAACTTTTCTTTTAACACTTTCGTATATAGCAATATCTCAAAAACAATTTTTCGCGAAAAATAACTTTTTTATTGTTGACAATGATTCTGTGTGCCCTCGAAAACAATATTTGTTCTATGACTTTTTTTATCTTCCAGCTATCCAAAAATGTACCGTTATTTTTCAGTTACTCATGAAAATAGATAATTTGACCCCCAAAAATCAAAATATGATATTATAAAGGTTTATAATTTTATTAAGGAAGAGCTATTATATTAGAATATTTTAACATCGAAAAAGTTCATCTTATGGTAAATTTGTACCATTTTCTAACAAATAGTCTATTAGCGCCACCTTGCGGCATCTTTTTGAAACATGTAGACAAGAAAAGTTTTAAAATGTGCAAAAGTATAGAAGTAAAATGTTTATTTTCATCTCATCATGCGTATACGCAAAGAAAAAACATGGTTAATCGAAGAGCCACATACTATGATTGAAAATAACCATATATATAATTCAAAACAACCATATACCACATACAATGATATACATGGGTCAAAATTACAATAAATAGTTTGATATAACCATATATATGGTTAAAAACAACCATATTCATGGCTTAAGCAACCATGTATATGATTCAAAATAACCATATATATTGCTCACAATTACAAAATATGGTCGGAAATAACCATATATATGGTTAAAACTAACCATTTAAATGGTTCTAAATAACCATATATATTCTTCTGTATAATCATATATTTATTGTTTTCTTAACCATAAGTTGATTAAAAATTGATAAGAGCTAAAAAATTTTATTATTTCAATTTAAATCAAAAACAAAATTTTTCAACTGGTCAGTGTGTTGAATCTGAAATAAAAATTATTATCTATTTTCACATAGATACAGACATATTTGTTGACACATGTTATATGTACAATCGGGCATATTCTGAAAAGCATTTCGTTGTCAAATCGGCAACTTTCAAGATAGAATCCAACTAAAAAGCTCAGTTATTGGAGGTTTTCAGCTGGTTTTTGTGCTTCAGATATTTCACATATTTTATCAGAACAAAGCTACGAATGCACTAAATGGTCCGATTAAAGAACACTTTTCTTCGCTTTTGAAGTTTTGCTATTTCAAAACTAAATGGTCTTCAGAACATGGCCGAACATTAATTGCCGGAATATATCACTTTTTGTTGTTTTAATTTTTATTTTTTTTCACACCAACCGCTCACAAAAATAAACCAAACGCTGTCAAGTAAAACACAAAACTAACAAAAAGCATTCAACAAAGGGATAGAACAAAAACTTTTTTGGAAGCAGAGAGCCATGTCTGTTTTATAACCATAGCTTTATTGCAAACAAAATAGTATAGATAAGAACGATATTTTATTATTATAGAACCATTCTGTTGTTGAATTTTTAAATAAACTAAATCACTAACTTTATAATAATTAATTATTATTAAGTTATTAAATAAATAAATAATAAATAAATAAATTAAATAAACCATGACTGTAGTCAGAATTTTTTCAACAATATATGTTGTTCAAGCCAACCATGTGTCAATTTTCATGAAATCTAATAATTTCATGATTAAATGTAAACGTTAGTTTTTTTGCCTTAAACTAATTAAGGTTTACAGTAATTTAATACAATAATAAGTTATTTGCCACATTCAAAGACCGTGTCAGGAAACATGTCATTGCTGACGCAACAATGCTACAACCATATCTTTTCTTCATTACAATATACAGTAGGGAGCTTCGCAAAATAAATGGTAATAAATCGGGAACTTCTAAGCTGCTGATTGGTTTTGCCTGAACTAAAGACATCTTTAGAGGAGAAGACACGCTTAATAAACCGTGTTTTAATGGTATTGTAGCTCGGATTGAAAAAAATCTGAAGCTTGTAACTTTCTTAAATGTCAACAATTTAAAGCGCGTTGAGTTTTGCTACAAAATTAAGATGTTTCACTTTACAAATAAAAAAAATATTTTTTCTTGACTTTTTAGGTTTTTGCTATAACTTTTTAGTTTATAGTTCAATTTTAACTTTAAATTGACCATTCGATTTTTGATAAAATTCTAAGTAAAACTGGAGAAAAATGTTTCTTATTATCTGCATTGCTTAAAATGTCAAACTGGCATACGTGGCATTTTTGATCCGCCAATAAATTGTGGAAAAAATCTAACTTTGTACATCGATTTCGATCAAATAAGGCAATCTTCATTTGTAACATATCTAACTTTATTCGTATAGAATAAGAACACCACTTTTGTCGCTTCAGATTTGTACTAAATATTTAAAGATAAAAAATTGTATACAAAATAATTTTTTTTTCCAAAATTTCATTAATATCTCCGAAACTCTGGAGCCAATTGAATAATGAGTACTAAAACTTAGAAGTATTTTATATTGAAAATTTCTAATTTTTTCCATTTCATTGTGTCATCATGATTTCATGCATTGCGAAGGAATAGCAAAACCTGCCCAAAATTTGCTCTTTTGTTTTGCACATGGCACAAACATGGCTTAAAATTTGTTGACGAAATTTTGCATACTTGTTTACGACATAAAAAACTAAAGTTTTGTTATACCGCTTTATGATGGAATGCTTAGTTTCCGAATTATATAAAAGAAATTTGTTTAAATGCAAATTTTGGAATTTTCCCCGTTTTTTAAGTTTTTCTCAGTTTGTGGACGAACCAAACATTCTATCGCCAAGCGTTATATTAATAGTGTAAATGTGAATATTTTTTACTAGTATGTGAAATTTGGCAGCCAAATACTTAGCCGTTTTGTGCCATTTTAAAGATAATATAAGAAATGTTTCATTTTTAGGTTATTCGTATTACAATTTGTTTTCTCTAAGTTAACTGATCAGTTTTTAATATATAATCGAAGATAACAAGTCCAATTATCTATCAGAAATAAAAAAGGGTATATTATTAACTATTAAAAAAAACTACAGCGCAAAATACGTATTCGATTGAAAACAGTACGATAGAAAAAACATCCTGTATTCCACATACCGGGAAAATCAAGGCCACTGCATAAGGCACTTTTAGGCACTTGTGCTACCCCAATATATTCCCCAAGTAATAAAACTACTTTGGTATGTAAATATTGAAGTTGAAATAACCTCCTTTTTTGGAACATTGCTAAATATGTGTATAAAAATTTCAAACATAATAACCAGGGATCGGACTTTCATGCATGTTTTTAGTGGCGATAGATAAAGAGGTATTGACTAATTATCTATGCGAATCATAAAATTGTAAGTCGTTTGGTGTTAAGTGCATATGTTTGCACATTTTGGTAATAAAAGCATATGTTAGAGTCATAAAAATTTTTTTTACTGCATATTTCTCAATGTTTGAAAAAATAATAATAGGCTGATTATGGATGGCAACCGAGCATCAGTTGGGTTGCCAGTTGGTGAAAATGATACAACAATTTCAGTTGCTATTTAGTAAATTTCTGGCAACCATTAATTTTCAATTGCCGACTGGCAACGCAACTAAAGCTCGGTTGTATTAAATAATAGACCAAATTATGTTTGTTTAATGTTTTTCCTCTAATAATAATACAAAACTAACAAAAAATATTTTCATACTATTTTAGTTTTGGTACTTTGTTCGTAGGTAAATGCGTATTTCGGCCCATACATATTTTTAATTTTTAGGTGCATTTGTTAAGCGCTTAAAATCAATTTTTAGTTGCATGAAAATCCGAGCCCTGATATTAACTAAAGAATGCGATTCTGGCTAAGAATCTTAAAGCCGCTTATATCGACATAAGTGACATTTACTAAGTAAAAAATTGTTCAAATAATCAGAGTGTATATCTGCTTGTATTTTTAAATAGTTCACTATCATGTATATTAAACTTAACTTTATACTCGTATAGACTACATCAATTTAAGATTTGTTGAATACTTAGTTAAGTCGTTATTGCTAAAAATTTATGAATAATATATAGAAGTTAGATTGTTTTGCGTATAAGAAAATCGAGACCAGTTTATAATATTCCGAAAAACTTTATTATCATGCAAAAAGCGTTCAAAATAGAGCTATTTAGCATTAATAACTCAAAGTCAAGTTAAGTCAACTTACACTGTTATTCAAGAAAACCTCAGATTTACGTTGAGGTAATTTTCAAAAGCTTAGATTACTAATGAAAGAATTCTATAATTATGCGGTCCATAACTACTGTTTGTTCAAAACTAAAAAAATAACATTCCCTATTGGAATGACTCGCAGTGTACTAACATGCATACATACATACACATATATAAGATCCCGGTTGGCCAACTCGTCGTAGAGGACATTTTCATCAACGACTACTTAAGGAAATTTTTACATTTTTCATGCACGATATTTGTCGATTACAGTTTTTTTAAGACAATCTAATAGAAACCTTACTCAAGGAATGGTTAAAAGAAAAACTACTCAACTGGTCATGTCAATTAGTTGCTATATATTGTCCACCGCAAGCTAGCCTTATAACTGTAGTGTGTGTACACTTATACTCACCATAAGCATTTCAATGCTCAAATAATGCGGCAGAAGTGCTCAGCAAATACTAAAAATATAGAAACATATACACATAAACACTTGATAGCGTTCAATTTAAAATTTGTATATTTTCGTTACAACAAAATGCACTAATCTTCGAATAACACCAAGTGAACTTCTTGTGGAGATTGTCGCTCAGTTTATCACCAGCTTTAATCAATTTGATACATTCCTGCTTGCTAAAATTGAGCGAAATTGAGCTGATGAAAAGTTCTGTTACAATGGATATTAAAACTTCTTGTATTAAATACGCTCTGAGCGACAAATTCCTCAAATTGTTATTGTAGAGTACGTGTAAAAAAGAAACAAACGAAAAAGTGTAATGGAACATTTCTGAGGATGTTTTCATTTACATGGTCATTAATGAAAATATGGGTGACAATGTCGCTCTTGTTGTAATGTATAAACTTAGCGGCCATTTGTTCGAAAATATCCTCACCTGCTGTCACCAACAGGTCATCGACGCCTTAACTTGTTATGCATCGGTCTTGCAAGATGTCTGAAAGACATGGCCAACCGGGATATAGTAATAATTATTTACACATACATACATATATAGATGTAAGTATATGTTTCTATCGGGCACGGATCCAGCTTAGGCTTTTGGGAAGCGAAATCTGAAATGAAACACATCATTTTTTAAAAAAGTTCTTCAAGAAACTCAATATAAATTTTCTTAGTTTTGGGAGGGAAGATATCCCTTTTCATCCCCCATCTCGATCCGCACCTGTTTATATACTTTTCTGTTTCGATATGGGTTTGACTTTGCCGAAGTTTTATCGATACAGTTCGGTGTTATTTGTAGGGAAATATTTGCTATTAACAAAGCTTCCGCTTGTTGCTTTTCTGTATTTTGAACAAAGAAAAAGTAAATGGTCAAATGTATTTTATTTGATTGCTATAGAAAAAATATTTTATTGATTTTTATACTTAAAGTAGATAGTCCCGGAAGTAAACAAGAAATATTTGTGTAATGACACAATTGTTAAAATAAAAATCCTAACTAGAGCTTTAACAAATCAAAAGCTTAACCTAAAGAAATTTTACCTGTTTTGCACACTTATAAAAGTCGTTCATTTATAATTTTTTTAGCCAAATTCTTAATTTATTTTATTTTTCCGTTTAATATAGATAAGGATGGCAGCCATAATCGCATCAGACTCACTTGATTTTTTTTTGTCCAATGGCATACTTATCACCAAAATATAATTTTAGTACTTAACTCTAAATATTTTTAGCCTAACCCATATTTAGAATTGTACTTTCCAAAAGTTTTAATCCTTTAAAATATTTACAAAATGGATAGAAAACTTTGTATTTGCTTAAAGCGTATGGGTAATATTAATTGAAACTATTCAATACTAATACGCTGCAGCAAAATTTGCATCGTATGTATAATATCGATGGCTTAATATGGAAAAGGCGTATCCCGAATTCTCTTTATTTTACAAGAAAAGAAAAATATCAATAACAGTAAAACCCTAAACCACAAACTACGAGATAATGGTAAAAACGATAAATTAGATCGAGGCCTTTTCTTTATTAAGCCATCACTACAATACATTAGGAAACCAAAAAAAAGGTAACATAAAATTGGTTAATGGTATAGTTGAATCTTCTGAACTACACATATATAAAAGTCATTGTCGTGGACTTAAAGTTTTAGAAAATTATACTCTTGACCATCCTGTTGAAAGACACGATGAGTCGTCGGGTCTAAATTTGTTTCATATATAGAAGTTATTTTTTTCGTTTATTTTTGTTTATTGTATCGTTAATAAAATTAAACTAACAATAACACTATACAATACAAAAAAGTACATGGCTCTAATAACTGATTCTGATAGACAGCTTTAAAAAAATATATACGTGTGTCGGCGTTTTAAAAAATAGCATCTGGGACACCCAGGCACTTAATACCTACCAGTTAATTCATTAATGTGTTACCTTCTTTGGGAAAGTGATAGATTAGAGCAAACAGATAGTGAAACGAAATAGATAGCTTAATTCTTTTATAACCCTGTTATTGCACGTTTAATTCATTTTATAGCAGTATGGCACCGTCTTTGGTATTAAGTAGACGCATTAAGCTTCTTAAGTTTTATGTAGCCATTTTATTAAATGTTTTAAATAGCCGACAATTTTGCTAAAATTAACGACAAATAAAGGATCTACGATGTACATTAGCATAGATCAGTATGAACTCCTGCCGGTACTACTTAGTGGTCAGTGATTTGCCTTCATCACTTAAAGAGTCTAACAACAACTAACACAATACCACACTAATGCGCATCAGAAAAATGTACGACGTTGATGTCTTGCCTGGCACTGTTATCGACCTCAGCATTATTTGCTTTGTAGTCAACGCGCTAACTATTCCAGCCAACAACACTGGCAGTTAAATTTCTACCGCTTTTACGCATAGTTATAGTGGCTCGGCATAGGAAACTTGTAAGCCTTACTTTTAGCGTATAACATGTGCTCAGCATTTTTATGTAAAATACCACAACAAAAAATGTTGTGAAACATTTTCTCCCTCTATCTCTTGGTTGTGTGGGTCTTTTGTCTATTTCTAAAAAAAGTACTGCCTTTCAGCGTCTATATAGCTTGCAGAAATGTTCTACAAAAATGTTCGCCGTGGTGCTTTGTATAAAAAAGTTAAACGTAGGTTAGGTTAGCTTAGGTTGCGAGGGCAGTCACTACTCAAGAAGTGATTCACTCTGGGTCCGTTAATTCGGTTTCTTTGTGAAACCCTAGAGCAGACAGGGCGTACTTAATAATTACGATTGTCCTGGCGCCGTGTCAAACCATTCCGATTGAACTAAGTATGAGGATAGCCTGACTTGCCGTACATCAGACTGTCTATGTCTGGAAGTATGGTAGCGCTCGAAATTCAAATTTCAGGAGGCTTTGCCCCTTTTCCTTATAATATGCAAGGAAGAGTTAGAGGTTTAAAATGTTCAAAAAAATAAATTTGTCGTGGTGTTTTACATAGAAGTGCGTAACACACCTTAAACGTAAGACTTGCAAGATTTTTTATGCCGAGTCATTATAGCTCTCTGGAAAATGGGGGCACTTCAACTCCCCCTAAAATGAGTTCCAGCTGTAAACTTTGAAAACGCCAATACATGTGTATTTTTAATTTTTTTGTGGCTTCTACAAGAATCAATCTCTTACGATTGATTCTTGCAGAAGCCACCATATAATTTGTGATAGCGACATGTGAATTCACATTTGAAATAATAATTTTTACTAAATTATTGTTCTGGGTGCATATCAATTCTACTTACTGTAACTAAGTTATAATTGACAAGAAATTTTATTATTTTTTTTTTGGTGTTGGCTTAGATTTTTTAGTTTTGAATTTTTTTATGTTGAAAATTTTTATTTGGAAATAAGTTTTCATTGAAGTCGGTTGTTTGGATATTTTAAATAAAGATTTTGGAACAATAGTTTGAGGCTTACAAGGGATTTCAATTGGTGTATAATTCTGAAAAGGTAAGAGAATCTTTAGGAAGGTCATCTGTAGAATATTTGATTATTTTAACTATGTATATTTTATTTCTAGGATATTTTTTGCGAGTTTACTTTGATCAGTTAAGAATCGCCTGGGAAGGATCAGCTAATAGGCTATTTAAGCTAATTTCTATTCGGCAATTGTTTTTTTTAAGATTGCAGGTTGACCTTAAGTTAAGTTCACTGGGAAAATCCACACGGGGTTTCTGAAAGGACGATCTTATTGAGCTAATTTGTAGGAGCAATCTCTCCCGTGGCAAAATTTTATGAAGTGTTCACCTTCGGTCACAAAGTACTATTTGTGTTATTCATTTTGAAGAATACTAACAAATCCAGCATCCTGGCTTTCAGACTTAGCAAAATATAAGAGATTTTATTATTGTGGGCGCTGTTAAGTCACTAGTAACATCATCATTGAAACGAGAAATCATTAATCATTCACTACCACATCTATTAACTATTCTGCTGTCGAACCAAATTTCACTTTCACTAATAATATTTGGCATATAAGTTTTCTTTAAGGAACATACTATTTTTATTTATTATTATTTTTTTTTTTTTTGCATTCAATAACCTTACCTAAATAAATAATCCTTTCATACCATCATTAGTGTGGATTCTGTTATTGAGAGGAATTAAATTCTTTTAATAACACAATTCACACACCAAAGTAACGCAAACACACAAACACAAACACACACAGCCAAAAAAACAAATTTACCTACTAATATGCACATTCTCAAGTAAACTATCAAAATTAAAACAATTCTGCTCTAAATAAATAAATTATAAATATGCAACAATAAGTCTACGGTTATCCGGCGCCTGGTGACTACGTTGGACCTAATAAATAATGTAAGTTGTAATTTTATTATACTTATCTAAAAACAATCATTTACACTTACGAACATAATATGATTTATATTTAATTTTTTTTATTAATATTGAACAATAATTTCTTAATATTGAGTAAAAGAATTGGGAAATAATCTATTTGCATGCAAAATAATTTAGTTGAAATAAAAAAAAGAGGAAAAAAAATACAATTTTTTTTTAATCATATTATGTTTACAAACTATACTTTAAAATTTTGGAAAAATTGATACGAAACATTCTTTTAACGCCACTTTTTTTTCAATTCTCTCGTATTATCTTAAATGTCATTTACTATTACATATTTGTTATTAGTTCTTGAGTGATGTTAGTTTGTTGTTTCTTTGTGACATTTGGCTACACTGTCCATACAATAAAAATAAATATACTATGATTGTTATAACGTTAAACATGAAACTATAAATTTTTATTATATAATTATGAAAGGTGAAGTTAGAAATATGGGGTAGGAGTATATAAGTTTGAATTTAGAATTGGGCTAACATTAGACTTTGATTTACGTTAGCAAGGAGGGAGGGCTTAAGACGTGGGTAGTTAACTTCATCAAAGACTACTCAACATTCCATCAACTGTTTTTTTTTTTTGTTTATTTATACTTATATATGATTGGTCTAATTTTGCTACCTAAAGTATAAAATCATTTGTAACTGAATCATAACATTCAACTTTATGTATATGGGAATATTCCACCCCCCCAACGACGAGCATGGCCGTGATTATTAGGTAGCCTAGATCCCATACAAATTATACATTTTTACTACGATTGGTTACAGAGATTTTTGGCGCCCAACGTGGGGCCTCAGTAGTCGTAAACTTTTAGAAAATTAACTTGTGCGATTTCATCTAGATGCTGAGGGCCTTTGAATCTTTCGTGTGTGACCACTTATCATATAGTTTATTTTTCCTTCATTTTATTTCTTTTCCTCTTTTCTAATATTATTTGTTAATTTGGACATAATAGTTAATTGTTTCTATGATATACTATTCCAAAATTAATATTTAATATCAGGGGTTGGGTTCGAGCTTGAGAGGTTGTTTCTGGATAAGTTTCGGTTCAATTCTTGTTAGACTCTACTCTATATTTATATTTTAATTTACTCGACTTGGTTGTTCTTTTGTTTTGGATTAAAGTATTTTTTTGCGTTAAGCGATTTCTTTCCAGCAAACGATAATCGAGATATTTGATTTATTTGACTCAATTTTGGTTGGAGAAATACATTTTTCTTTTTATTTTTGGGAAGATGTCCATCAATTATGAGTAGAAAATTTCTTTTCTTGGCAGTTGGTGGTTGTTCGAATTCTATTTTTTTTATGATTTATGCTTTTGTTTGTTTAGATTTTTAATTTATTCTACCCATATTGAGATGCTTCACTGAGTAGTAATTATATATATTTTTTTTTTGTGACATTACTGTAGATTTTTTTTAAATAATTTTTTTTAACTCTTGTGCATTGGGGAATTCGACTTCGAATTTTGTGATTAATTCTGATTATTTATTATTCTTTGAATAGAATTGTTCATTGATTCCTGACGATTTTTTGTTTGTTCGTTTATTTTCTATTTTATTAGGTTTTGCTTAATTATTGTTGGTTTGATTAGACTGGTACTTTAATTTCTTTATATAGAAACTATTTTTTTTTTGGTTTCATAAATTTTTTATTTATTATATATAGCTTATTTCATTTATAATGCCGTTGGTTCGAAGTAGCTGTGATATTCCGTTTCTTGTAGAACAAGAAGCAAACCTGATAGAAGATCAGGCAGCTGGTGGTGATGCTTCTACTCCGGCTAATCGAGTAGGTAGGCCTAGAACTAGGTTACAGACTCGCAGAGAAGGAACGGAACAGGGAAGTGTGGATGATATTCGTGTTAGACGCATTGTGGATGATTCTTTGAGTGGTTTTAGGGATCAAATAGGTAATATGATTGCGGACGCATTTCAGAATATGAATTTACATAACCGAGATCTTAATATGCAAGACAGGCAACAACATCATAATAATCCGGAAGAGAGTGATGCTCATGGTATAGCCTCTCCAAATAGAGGGATTGACGATGAAAATCATAGATTTAGTCGCACTCATGATTTTAGGGATAAAAACTCAGAACACGTTTTGAACATAATACGTAATTGGAAGATGCGCTTCACAGGTGAAGTTTCGGATTTATCGGTTGAAGAGTTTATTTATCGAGTGAATACTCTTACGAGTTCCAATTTGCGAGGAGATTTTTCTTTACTTTGTGAACATGCACACATTCTGTTTGAGGGGAAAGCTTTAAAATGGTACTGGAGATTTCATCGTACTTGTGATAACATGAATTGGATCAACTTATGTAATGCATTGAAACATCAATATAAAGAATACAAAACTGATTTTGACATTAGGAATGAAATTTTTGGGAGGAAACAAAGACTGGATGAGACTTTCGATGAATTCTACGAAGTACTTGTTGTCCTCAGTGATAAATTACGTACATCTTTATCCGATATTGAGTTATGCGAGATTTTGCAACGGAATTTAACACCGGAATTACGACACGAGCTTCTTCATCTGGAAATTACGCAGGTAGCTGATTTACGGCGTGCTGTACGTAGACACGAAAAATTTGTAAAAGATATGGCTGCGTCTAATTTTTCTAAACGTTCACATCAAAAGGGACAGGTATCTGAAGTATCTAGTGAGAATAATTTGTTGGAATCAGATGAAAATTTGAATGATAGCTGTGAAGTATGTTTAATGGTTCAGACACGAAATTGTTGGAATTGTGGGAAGTTCGGTCATAGTTTCATAGACTGTATGGAGCCTCGAACAGTATTTTGCTACGATTGCGGAGAGAAAAATGTGTACAAGCCCCAATGTTCAAAGTGTTTGAAAAAGCGGGGAAACTGGCCGAAGGATGTTCGTATGAAACAGGACGGGCATCCAAAACAGAACTAGAGATATTTAAAAATATAGTTCCCTGTTTGAGCACTAAGCTTGAAACGCCAATACCTGACGTAACTCATAAACCTGATATGACAAGACCATACCACATACGCTTAGAAGAGTATAATCGTGCTAGAAACAGGATTTTTAGTAACACAGAATTAAAGAAAAAGCCCAATAGATCCTCAAGAAGAATTCGTGACTACTTCAGACGAAGAAATTTGTTGAAGAAATTTGTTATATCGTCCTTAGTTAGCAAGGTGAATGATAACAGACCGTATATTTTACTGAATTTTCAGGGTGATAAGCGTTTTGCCTTGTTAGACAGTGGGGCAAATGTTAGTGTTGTGGGTGGAAACTTATGCATGGATATTATTGATGCTAAAAATTATAGACGTAGGATGGGTAATATTAAAACTGCTGACGGGCAGTATCAACGTGTTCAAGGTTCGGTTACACTTGATGTCGACTATAATGGTCAGATAAAATCAATCGAATTTTTACTAATACCGTCAATTGTACAAGATGTCATTTGTGGAATGGACTTTTGGGAGCAGTTTGGCATACAGATTGCAGCGATAAATACGGTTAACGAAATCACTTCAGAGGAAGACCCAAATAAAATTCCCTTGACTAATTTGCAAAAACAAGAACTTCAGAAAGTCATTGATTATTTCCCGAATTCGGTACGCGATGGTCTTGGTGGTACTTCATTTATTGAACATAAAATTGATACTGGTAATAATGCTCCGGTAAAACAGAGATTTTACCCTATTTCCCCAGCGAGAGAAAAACTATTATGTAGCGAAATTGACCGTATGTTGAGTTTAGGAGTTATTGAAGAGTGTCCAATATCACCATGGTCATCTCCTGGAGTTTTAATTGTAAAACCTGGCAAAGTGCGGTTCTGTTTGGACAGCCGGAAATTAAATTCTGTGACGACCAAAGACGCTTACCCTATACCTAACATAGACGGACTCATTTCGAGACTTCCTCCAATTTTTTATATCTCAAAGGTAGATTTGAAAGATGCATTTTGGCAAATAAAATTGGACAAAGCCTCAAGACCTAAGACAGCATTCACAATCCCTAATCGGCCTTTGTATCAATTTACAAGAATGCCGTTTGGATTGTGTAATGCTCCACAAACAATGTGTAGACTGATGGATCTAGTCATTCCGTACAATTTAAAGGCGAACGTATTTGTTTACTTAGACGACCTACTTATAATTTCGAAAGACTATGGCGATCACTTACGACACTTACAGGAAGTGGCCAATCAACTTCGTAAAGCTGGATTGACTATCAATATTAAGAAAAGTAGTTTTGCCATTAAACAGGTTCAATATTTAGGATACATAGTAGGAGGAGGGTGCCTAAAAGTGGATCCTGATAAGGTGAAAGCCATTTCAGAATTTCCTTTCCCTAAATCAATACGACAGCTTCGTCAATTTCTTGGTATGGCTGGTTGGTATCGTAGATTTATTGACGACTATGCCAGCGCAACTTTTTCTTTGACGGAATTGCTATCTAAAAGAAAAACTTTCTCGTGGAATGAAGATGCTCAAAAGTCCTTTGAAAATATTAAGGAAAAGTTAACATCTGCACCTGTGTTAGTCCATGCGAATTTCGACATGCCATTTATTGTTCAATGTGATGCAAGTATGTATGGAATAGGCGGTGTTTTAGCTCAGCTTGATGGCGAAGGATATGAAAGGCCAATAGCCTTCATGTCTCAAAAGTTAAATAAAGCCCAGAGGAATTATTCCATTACAGAACTAGAATGCTTAGCGGTTATTTTGGCGATAAAGAAATTTAGAGCTTATATAGAGGGGCAGGAATTTAAGGTCATAACAGACCACGCAAGCCTCAAATGGCTTATGCGGCAAAAAGATTTGTCAGGGCGATTGGCCAGATGGGCCCTGAAGTTACAAGGGTTTGACTTTACGATAGAACACCGTAAAGGTAGGGATAATGTTGTGCCTGATGCCTTGTCTCGAAGTTTTGAGGATATGGGGACTGTAGAAGAACTAGAGCTGCAAGTATTGGCATCAATTGATCTTAATTCAACTGCATTTGAAAGTTTTGAATACCAGAAATTAAAACAGGAGTTTATGAAGTCTGAATTACCCGATTACAAAGTTTTAGATAAGTATATTTACAAAAGAACCCAATTTTCTTCTGGTAATGAAGATGAATCTGATTCATGGAAACTATTTGTACCACAGGAATTGCGTAAAGATGTCATCTACGTTGCACATGATGTACCTAGTGCTTCACACGGTGGGATAAACAAGACCTTACATCGTGTGAGAGAGTTCTTCTTTTGGCCAAAAATGGTCGTAGATATCAAGAATTATGTGTTGAATTGTGAATTATGCAAAACCTCTAAAGTTCCGAATATTTCACTCAAACCACACATGGGCAAAATGGTCGAGACCGAAAGGCCTTTCCAGCGGCTGTATGTAGATTTTATAGGACCATTTCCCCGTACGAAAAGTGGTAATATAGGCATTTTTATTATATTAGATCATTTCACTAAATTTACGTTTCTTAAACCTTTAAAAAAATTCATAACGAGACCTATTGCGGAATATTTAAGAAACGAAGTTTTTACATGTTTTGGCGTACCAGAAATTATTATTTCGGACAATGGAAGTCAGTTCAAATCAAAAGAATTTAAAAATTTAATGGAGAAATTTGGCATTAAACATCAATTTACAGCAATACATAGTCCACAGTCCAACGCATGTGAAAGGGTCAATCGATCAATTAATGAGGCGCTACGAACTTTTGTACGTAACGATCAACGTCAATGGGATACTTATTTGCCTAGCATTAATTGCGCAATCCGTAGCAGTGTGCATCAATCAACAGGAAAAACTCCTTATGAACTTTTATTCGGCCAAATGATGGTAAACCATGGAAGCAATTATAAAATTTTACACAATTTGAAACTTTTGGCTGAAACGGATTCTAGTGTAGAAAGGATGGACAGTTTTACTATATTACGGGACTCCATTCAGACAAAGATCAGAAATGCTTATGAACGAAACTTGAAATCTTATAACCTCAGGGCTCGTAATCGGGAATTTAATATTGGTCAGGTTGTTTTTCGTCGTAATTTCAATCAAAGCTCATTAGCATGCAGTTATAATGCAAAACTTGCACCAACCGCGCTTAAAGCCGTAGTGAGAAGAAAAATTGGAAATGTCAGCTACGAGTTGGAAGATGTCAATAGTCGTTATACAGGTGTGTACCACATCAAGGATATTTGGTCTTGATTTTGTTTTAGATGATCACTTTCATGTTATGTCGTGTCGCTTTTTCTCAGATTATATTCTGCAGCAACCTTTGAATTTATTCTGCTTTGTGATAGCGACATGTGAATTCACATTTGAAATAATAATTTTTACTAAATTATTGTTCTGGGTGCATATCAATTCTACTTACTGTAACTAAGTTATAATTGACAAGAAATTTTATTTTTTTTTTTTTTTGGTGTTGGCTTAGATTTTTTAGTTTTGAATTTTTTTATGTTGAAAATTTTTATTTGGAAATAAGTTTTCATTGAAGTCGGTTGTTTGGATATTTTAAATAAAGATTTTGGAACAATAGTTTGAGGCTTACAAGGGATTTCAATTGGTGTATAATTCTGAAAAGGTAAGAGAATCTTTAGGAAGGTCATCTGTAGAATATTTGATTATTTTAACTATGTATATTTTATTTCTAGGATATTTTTTGCGAGTTTACTTTGATCAGTTAAGAATCGCCTGGGAAGGATCAGCTAATAGGCTATTTAAGCTAATTTCTATTCGGCAATTGTTTTTTTTTAAGATTGCAGGTTGACCTTAAGTTAAGTTCACTGGGAAAATCCACACGGGGTTTCTGAAAGGACGATCTTATTGAGCTAATTTGTAGGAGCAATCTCTCCCGTGGCAAAATTTTATGAAGTGTTCACCTTCGGTCACAAAGTACTATTTGTGTTATTCATTTTGAAGAATACTAACAAATCCAGCATCCTGGCTTTCAGACTTAGCAAAATATAAGAGATTTTATTATTGTGGGCGCTGTTAAGTCACTAGTAACATCATCATTGAAACGAGAAATCATTAATCATTCACTACCACATCTATTAACTATTCTGCTGTCGAACCAAATTTCACTTTCACTAATAATATTTGGCATATAAGTTTTCTTTAAGGAACATACTATTTTTATTTATTATTATTTTTTTTTTTTTTGCATTCAATAACCTTACCTAAATAAATAATCCTTTCATACCATCATTAGTGTGGATTCTGTTATTGAGAGGAATTAAATTCTTTTAATAACACAATTCACACACCAAAGTAACGCAAACACACAAACACAAACACACACAGCCAAAAAAACAAATTTACCTACTAATATGCACATTCTCAAGTAAACTATCAAAATTAAAACAATTCTGCTCTAAATAAATAAATTATAAATATGCAACAATAAGTCTACGGTTATCCGGCGCCTGGTGACTACGTTGGACCTAATAAATAATGTAAGTTGTAATTTTATTATACTTATCTAAAAACAATCATTTACACTTACGAACATAATATGATTTATATTTAATTTTTTTTATTAATATTGAACAATAATTTCTTAATATTGAGTAAAAGAATTGGGAAATAATCTATTTGCATGCAAAATAATTTAGTTGAAATAAAAAAAAGAGGAAAAAAAATACAATTTTTTTTTAATCATATTATGTTTACAAACTATACTTTAAAATTTTGGAAAAATTGATACGAAACATTCTTTTAACGCCACTTTTTTTTCAATTCTCTCGTATTATCTTAAATGTCATTTACTATTACATATTTGTTATTAGTTCTTGAGTGATGTTAGTTTGTTGTTTCTTTGTGACATTTGGCTACACTGTCCATACAATAAAAATAAATATACTATGATTGTTATAACGTTAAACATGAAACTATAAATTTTTATTATATAATTATGAAAGGTGAAGTTAGAAATATGGGGTAGGAGTATATAAGTTTGAATTTAGAATTGGGCTAACATTAGACTTTGATTTACGTTAGCAAGGAGGGAGGGCTTAAGACGTGGGTAGTTAACTTCATCAAAGACTACTCAACATTCCATCAACTGTTTTTTTTTTTTTGTTTATTTATACTTATATATGATTGGTCTAATTTTGCTACCTAAAGTATAAAATCATTTGTAACTGAATCATAACATTCAACTTTATGTATATGGGAATATTCCACCCCCCCCAACGACGAGCATGGCCGTGATTATTAGGTAGCCTAGATCCCATACAAATTATACATTTTTACTACGATTCGTTACAAATTAAAAAAAAATATTTTGTTGTACAGTGTAATTTTTCAAATATTAACTCTAAAATTTTCCATTATATGCTAAACGAAAAATTTTTTGTTTCTGTAGTTGCTTCTGAGATTGTCTCTTATGTTCTCATGTTCAGCTGAGACCAAGATTGTCTCAACTTCTCAGCCGAGTGTGGCCTGTATGATGTAGAATGTTGTGGACTAGTGTGTTTGAAAGCAAATCAATATATTTTGTCACGTGGTTGTCATAGTGTAGTATTGAAACAGGATTAATTTTCGGGGTGCTGTTGACTGAGTAGTTAGCGCGTTTGACTACAAACCCTGAGGTCTTGAGTTCAAGATTAATTTCAGGCAAGCGAACAACATCATGGACTTTTCTCATGAGCATTGGTGCGTTATTGTACTGGTTGTTGTTGGACTGTTAAAGTGATAAAGGCATAGCACTGATCACTTTGGCAGTACCGACAGCGATTAATACTAACATATCCCAATGCACTTCACAGCACCCTTCTTCGTCGGTATTGTAGCAGAACCGTCGGCGAAGTGAAAGAACTAATAAAATGAGTGTTGTGTTTTTCTTCCGACGGGTTTTTTTTTTAATTTGGAACGATTTTTCGTCATCCCACGTCAAATTTGGTTTGTAAAAAGACCGGTTTCGGCTATGTGCCATATGCAGTGTTCTATTGAATACTGAATTCAATAGAACACTGAAGATGGCACATAGCCGAAACCGGTCTGTTTACAAACCAAATTTGACGTGGGATGACGGAAAATCGTTCCAAACTAATAAAATGGCTACACAGCTTAAACAACTCAATTCCTCTACTTGACACTAGAGGGGCTTGCACACTGCTCTACAAAAAACGCGCAGTAGCAGGTTTGTAAATGAATTAAGCTTTCTATCTCTCTCCCACTTCAGCACCTGTTCTCTCTACACTATCCCTTTCTCAAAGAAGGTAACACATTAACTAATTAACTGGTAGGCATTAATTGCCTGATTATGTTAGTTCTCGTTATAAAAAAAAACAAAGAAAAAAATGTGAAATCGGTTTATAAATGGCGGAGTTCTGAGGGAACACACATCGAAAAAATACAGGACGAATTGATAATCATCTCCTTTTTTGAAATTGGTTAAAAAACAAACGTTTATTTGAAAATTTTGTGCGAAAATTTGTTTTCTATGTAAGTAGCATATACATGCATATCGGCATATAAAATGCAAAAGGGCCTATCATAATTTTTAAAAATGTTCAGAAGCGATTAAAAAAACCTGATGAAAAGCAAACTGTTGTACTTACAAAAATGGTTTTTTCAGCATAGTATCATTGATTCATACTTTATTAATGATAATGATTATTAATGATTCCTCCTTTATTAATGCTAATAATAATCACAGTAATTTGCTTTTTAGTAAGTTTCTTATCTCTCCTTAAAAAGTTTTAAAAAGTATGATAAGCCATTTAGCATTTTATATGACCATATGTGTCTAGCACGTGGCTGTTCATGTATAATGCTTAGAATTCTGTGCAAGCAAAGAGAATTGATATCGTCAGACGTCATTTGTAATTCACATATAATAGCTTTTGACATGTTGGAAAAAGTTCAAAAGTTAAGAAGCTCGTGTGAAGTAATTTATTTAGTAGATGGCCGCTAATTACGAAAAGCGTGTGTTTCGTTTTAATTAAACAAAAACTTCGCATTGACACATACTCTCATGCATTTGATTAGTGATATACCACCAAAATATCCTTGTGTAAACTTGCCATTATAATGAGTTCTATAATTCATAAACTAAACAAACGTAAGATACATGACTTGAACAAAAAAATAAAAAATCAAGTACCTAAAAATACACAAAAATGTATCCAAACAACTAATAAAAAAAATTTTTGTCTTCTAACGAAACCTAATAACGAAGTTGGATTTTCGCTAAATAATACAAAAGCTACATATAATTGGAATATACATATGTATATGTGTGTGTAGTACGCAAATCTCTCAAAAACAGCCTTAATGTTGTTAAGTGGCTTAAAGACTTAACACAAAAACACTTTCCCTGAAGAAAAACGTAAATTCATTTTTCCCTTCTGCTATTTTCTCGTAGTGCTGTTAATTTTATAGAGATGATCCCTGGAGGGAAACGTCATATTCTTGTTTCATAAAAACAGAATTTAAGCATTCTTATGGAAAAAACAAACACAAATCTCAGTTGTGTACGCCTAAAGGCATGCCACAAAACAATTTATATGCACAACAGTAAAATTCTGTTATAAATATAATACTTTGATAACAAAAACAATACAAATTCTATACCCTTCAAAATGGTTTTAATTTATATCCAAGTACAAATGTATATTTTGTATACAGATTCCAAAAATAACATGATAAATTACGACTAATTTGAAATTAAAATAATATTGTTTATTTATGTATCAACTTAGTTTTATTTATGTTAAGCTGTAGTATTTATGTTTTTAATAGTTGTGATTAACAATTTGTCTTTTGTTTTAATGTCGACTTGTGTTTCTGTTATTACTAAATCATTAAATACGTATAACTTTGTATTTAATGTACAGCATACATATGGGCTTTTAATCTCTCTACTTCTATTAATAAGTAGCACACTTAAAGACATTGCTGGAATTGATATGTTTTTTATTCTTGTTGGCAAGTAAACACCCACAAAATATAAAAACCATTTACATTTGGACTACGAAGGCTGTGATTTATATTGCGAACCTAGACAATTTGATACTTTTTAAGAATTAGGTGTATGCTTTGGAGTTGTCTCTAAGGAAATAAAAAGAGAATATTTTTAATCTTAAGCTTATTCTATAAAATTAGCCATTACGTAATCGATGATGTAAGCAATACTTAGTAGCTGCTAGCGGGACGCTTTGGCTTATTTTCTCACTTAGATTTAACATAAGCGTGTCATAGGCTGTTTAATATGTGAGATCTCGTTTAAAATGTAAGCTACGATGTCAGTACCTGTCGCTACTGTACGCTTACAGCATAAGTCTAACTGTAAGCGAGCTTTTTTTTATATATAGCCCAAAAGTAGGCCACAATTTTTTACTTTGTACATAAAAGGGATAAATTTCATGAAATACAACGAAATTCTCACATACACAATGCAAAATAATCGAAGCTATTATTAGTAAATGACATATTAGATTACACGTACATTACAATCAAAGTACTTAGATTGCTCGCTTAGAACGTCATCCTGACATCATCGATTATTATCTAGGTACTTCGTTTCATTTACCACTGGGTAGTTCCCCTCGTATTATTCTCTGAAACTTTGACGAAAATAAATCTTTCACTTTTAAGTACAGTTTATTTTACTGTCAGAAAAGCAATGTATTATGCTAAAATAAATGGATTTTAAAGCTTGAGGTAAATATTAGGGTTTTTGAAACATGAATAAAAATTGTATTTCCTTTAAAGTTTTTTAATAAAACTTGAAAAAAAAATGCTTTAAGATCTATCAGATTTTGCAAAACAGTAAAGAGAAAGAAAAAACAAAAGGTTTATCGAAATAAAGTGCTACGAAATTGCAAGATAACTTTTTTAAATTTTTAAAGCAATCTGTATACAAGAACATCAGTATTGGTATCCGTGTTGAGAACTGCTTTCTACTCTTTGGTAGTTTAAAGTAACGCAACCTAATCTATTAAATGCTAAAACGGATTTTTGTAAAATTTTCATATGGCCTTTAAACTTTAATTTATTTTGTATTATTTTGAAAACGATTGAATTAAGAAATCAGCCATAGAAGAAACTAAAATGTAAATTCAATTACGAAAATACACACCCATATTCAAATACTGTTGTTGCAAAGTCTAAACAGCGATGAAAACTTTATATTCAATTAATAAGATATACTTTTTCAATTACTTAGAATTTTTCAATTCAACAAAAAAAATTTTTATCCCAAAAGTAATTGCGTGATCTATACAATTAATTAAAGGTAATTTTTAATGTCTGATAAATGAATTTTTTGAGGAATAATTACACTGTACAACAAAATAAATTTTTTTTCAAAATAACATGATTGTAATGACTGATTACACAGTGCAACAGTGCAAACACAAGGACTTGACAGTATAGGCTCGATTCTACAATCAAAGGGTAGTAAAACCCTATAGTCAGTTTGGCAAATTTCGTGACCAATTTTTTTTTATGGGCCCTCAAAAAAAGGTGTCATCAGTTTTTGCACAACAGGTAATTCAAACTTGGTGATACCGCTTAACTACATATAGCAATAATGTAGCTAAGAGTCCGCTAAATATATTTTACTCACATTTTATGCCAAAAAAATTATTTTTTTGCACTTTTTTATTAAGGAAAAAAATTTTTTCACATTTTTCAGAATAACTCGTAATTTTTTACTAACAATATTTGGCAAAACTGGATCTACGGTAGCGCGGAACAACTTTTGTGAACATATCAATACAATCTGAACGTATCTATCCTTCCTAAATAGCCCAAAAAATGTGTTTCTTAAAAATTTTCGTTTTTTACCAGTTAGGCTATATTTTTATTGCATTTTGTTATTTTCATTGTTATTTTTCCACTTCTTATGTTGCTGCTTTTAATTATTTACTATTTTTATTGTTGTATTGTCAAATATTTTTAGTGAAAAATTTGGAGTCGCAGAAAGTTATGCTGAAAAAAGTGAATAACATTATTGCTTCCTACATTTTTTCAAGAAAAAGTGCAGGAAAAAATTGTTTTTTGTAGCACAAAATGCTAATGAAACACAACATAACACAACAGAGATGTATGCACTAGAATATACTATTTTCAAAACAAATGTTTTTTTTAGCATCAAAAAATAGTGAAAAACTAAGATTTTTTAAATAAAAAGTGATCTGTGTGAGCTATTAGTGTGTGTAGACACGTTCAGATTGTAATGCTATGTTCACAAAAGCTCTTCAGCTCTACCTTAACTACAAGTTTGTAAAATTTTGTTAGTAAAAAACAGTTATTCTGAAAAAAGTGAAAAAAAATTTAATTATATCAACAAAAAGTTCACGAAAAAATTGTTTTGGCATAAAATGTTAAAAAAAATTGTTTAAGCAGACTCTTAGCTACATTATATACATATATAGTTAAGCGGTATCATTAAATTTGATCTAGCTATTGGCCGAATACTGATTGATGACACCGTTTTTTGAGGCCCCACTGATTTTGAGAAACTTTGGAGGTCCATAACTGAGTATAGGGTTTTACTACCCCGTGGTAGTATAATCGAACCGATACTGTCCAGTCCTTGTGTTTTTCAAAAAGTTTTCTTTTGTCGCATGGTGCTATTAGGTGTCCATTATTTCTTAAAGTAGAAATATATTATGTTTCACCTCCAAAAAGTTGAGGCTTGAAAAATATTACATCATGAAAAGTTTTCTTCTAAAAAGATGTTGTTTGTGAAGTTTCCAACAGCTTTTGCTTTATCGACTTTTATCTAAATCGCATAATTAACAAAATAAACAGCAAAATATCAAAAAATTCCATAATTATTAGAAATAACAAAAAATCCCATAAGTTTTCGAATTTCGTTAAACTTTTTCGCTCCCTTGAAATTAAGTTGTTTCTACAGTTGTTTGGGCCGCTGAACGTGAAGCTGCACTCAAATTTTTTTTATCAGCTCTAGTTTTCGAGAACCACCGTTATTTCAAAAATGAAGGCACTTGCACGACATATATTAGCAGAAGAATATATTGGAGAAGATTTTGCCTTATTCAGTAAAAAAGAAAAACCAAAATTCGGCAAGAAAATTATATTTATCCCGTGCGAACATTATTTCTAAGTCTGTCCATTAGTTTCGGAGGTATCGTAAAAGTTTGAGCCTAAAAATTAAAAATTTCATTAAAGATTTTAAAAGTTCTCTTACTAAATTGTGAATAAAATCAAAAGTTTGCAGCAATTTCAATGAAAAGTACTCATTTAAAATAACGGACCACCTAGTATAAGATGTGGTCACCTTTTTTATGTAAAAAATTACGAAAAACTATTTTGTGGAACATTTTAATCCTCTAACTCTCCTTCTTAAAAAAGTAACAAAAAACTTCGCTTCAACGGCAATAAAGCGGGATCAAATGTGCTACAAAAATATGTGCCATAAAATTCTACTTTGTCCTCAAAGACACTCAAGCTCCAGAATCAACCGGAACACCAGAAGTCATTCAAAACTTTAAATGTGTTTAAAAGTTAATTTCGTATTTATTCACAATTACTGTTCGGCGCAGGAAATATTGTAAGCCTTACGTTTAAGGTACAAGATGTGTTCAGCACTTCTATGTAAAACGCCACGATAAATATTTCTGTTGAATATTTTAACCCTCTAACTCTTCGTTGGGTGAATCTTTTTGTCCCTTTCTTAAAAAAAAGCCCAAAACCTCCCCTTAGCGGCACTATAGCGGGCTAAAATGTTCTACAAAAATATTTGCCATAAAATTCTATTTCAGATCATCAGAGACTGCTAAGCTCTAGACTCAACTTAAACGCCAGAAAACATTCAAAACTTAAAATGCAGTTAGTACTTGAGATAAAAAATAAATTGTATGCCTTACATTTAAGGTGAAAGATGATTTTAGCACTTTTATGCAAAACACCACCTGGAACATTTTTATAGAATATTTCAGCCCCACACAAAGAAGAGTTACAAGGTTAAAATTTTCAACACATCTTATACACAGAAAAAAACATTTCATTTTCTGTAAAGGAATTCAATGAAATAGTAAATATTTTATCTAGGAACGGAGCTACAAACAAATTTGTAAATATAGACAAAAATATCTCAACAATTTCATTGAAAAAAAAAATCCGGTTTTTTTTTGCAGTGAACAAATTGTTTAAATCTATAAAACAATTTGTCTAAAAATATTTACAAATTGCAAACAAACCCATTTACTAAATCAAACAAAAATAATAAATGGATTTTCTGGAAAATATCAAACAATATTTTTGTTTGAATTTATAAACAGAAACAGCAAATGATGGAAAGAAATAACTATAGAAAATGTAAACAAAACGTTATGTTTCCTTTAAAATTTGCCTACTTTTTATTCATAATAAAACGTCAACAGAAAAAAAAGTTGAAAAAGAGGCGCTAAATCGCTAAATCGTAATAACCCGCTAATTTGGCAACAATTTAGTGTTTCAAGCTTGAAACGTCAATCTTAAGTTGAACATTTTTAAATTTTTTCTTGACAGACTCCCATTTTTTATCGATAACATTATTAAAAGCCTTTGGTATTTATCTTAATGTGGTATTTATCTTAATATAGCTGAACTCTTTGCATCTGGTAAAATTTTCTATTATATTATATTTGCACTGTCCTCCAAAACTAGAAAAATGAAGAAAAATGTAGTGTCATAAGGATTTTTCCAATTGTGAATAACTAAATAATGAACAATGAAACACATTTAAGCCTTGGAAGATCTGTAGTTGCATTTTATGGCGAATAATTTTGCCACTGAAGCGGAGTTTTTCTCAACTTTTTTTAGAAAGGGATAAAAATACCCATACGACGAAGAGCTAGAGGCTTAAAACTTTCGACAAAAATCTTCCTCATGGTGTTTAACATAAAATGCTGAACACATCTTAAACCTTAGACGAAATGCTTACAACATTTGCTATGCCATGGCACTATAACTATGTGCAAAAAAGGGGATTCAACTCCCCCTAAAATAAGTCTGAGATTTAAACTTCCAAATCGCCGATATTGTTGGTGCACGCAAAGAAAAAACATGGTTGAGGCAACCATAATCAAAGAGCAACATACTATGATTTCAGTCAAACCATACTATTTTGAAAATAAATTTGTTTTAAACATTATAATGTTGTCTAAGTTAACAATCACACTGTAATATAAGCATGCATATGGGTCCACTTAACCACACATATGGTTTAATTAGCCATACATATGGCTCCATTTAATCATGCATATAGTTCTATTTAACCATACATATTGTTCCTTTAAACATATATATGATTCCATTTAACCATACATATGGTTCCATTTAGCAATATATATATAGTTCCATTTAACCATACATATGGTTCCATTAAGCATACATATTAATCTATTAACCATACATATGGTTCCATTAATCATACATATGGTTCCATTAACCATGCAATGGTTCCAATTAAGCACACATATGGTTCCAATTAACCACAGATATGGCTACACTAACCATACATATTAATCTATTAACCATACATATGGTTACATTTAACCATACATATGGTTCCCGTTAGCCATACATATGCTTCCCTTTAATTATGCATATGGTGTCATTAACCATACCAATGTTGCAAAGTTCCAATTCAATGCGACAGTTATACAATACAACGATTGAAATGTGTAGAAAAAGTTCATGAAACTGAAGTAATGCCAGTTTCCTGACCCGTTTGCCTCTACGGAATCTGGAAGTACAATCATACATGATTATGTATATTATACATGATTATCTATGTTATGTGTTGACAAAATCATTAAATTTCCAACAGAAAATTTTCAAATATAACACTTTAATTATATGGAAGTTACCTTTTTATTTTATTTATTAAATTTCTATATCTGTTTTTTACAAAAAGCTAACATAAATGAACCGACCGCTTGAAATTTAAATACAGAACTGATAGAAAAGCATACAACTAAAGTTAAGAACAAAAACTGTTTTAAAAACAAACAGCCATGTCTGTTTTATAACCATAGTTTCATTGAAAATAAACTGACTTAAGATAGTATGGTTCTTGTGATATTTTACTTTTGTAGAATCATACTAAAGTGGCATTTTTAAATAAACCATGATTGTAGTCAACACTTTTTTAACAATGTACATTATTAAATGCAACCATGTTGCAATTTCTATAATGTGATGATTGAATGTAAATATGAGTTTATTTCTCGTAAACTAATTAAGGGTCACAATTATTTAAAACAATAATAACTTATGTACCAGAACCATAAAATGTATTGGGAAACATGACATTACTGCCGCAACCATGCCACAATCATATCTTTTCTTTGCGTGTGCCCTCTACCAGAATCTGCCGTTAGAGCCATGCAATTTTTATTTATTTTTTTTTTTTGCTGTGCAGTGTAATTTGAATTAATATTAATTCAAATATTGAAACTTAAATCATTAAACCAATTTGTTTTAGAAATTAATTAAAAGCAAATTCTCAATTTCTGATAAATATTTCTATAAAATTTTTTTTTAATATTTTTTTTTTAACTAAAATTTTTGTTTGTTCTTTTCTCATTTATTTTTACTTAAATATTCAGTGAATCGTAGTTCTTATACTTGTTTTTACAGGCTGGTCCTGTAATCAAAACTGAATGATGTTTGATTTTTGTGGGGTTTTTTATTTATATTTTTAATTTTCTTTTGTCAGTTTTGCTTATGCTATACAAATTTCATTTTGGTCGAGAGGAAAAAAAAGTAAAAATTGTTGTCATTACATTTTCGTTATATTTTTCTGCGTTTTTTTATAATTGTTTCTATAAAACTTTGTACATAATAAAGAGACAAAGTTTTATGCAGGCAGCTGCTGGCCGGCTCCTCTGCGTTTAATATTCTGTTTTGTTTTCATGTTTCAACTTTTTTTTTAATATTTCAATTTATTTTGTTAAGTTTACTTTGGGATAAAATTTTGGGTTTAGAAAAGCTTTAAAATATGTAAATATTTTAAATTTTTTGTTTCCCTGTAAAGTATGCTTAAGTTATATATAATAAAATTCGGCTGTATGGTTGATTACATTTAATATATTATAAGTTACTTATGTAATCAAAGGTTCGAAACACCTAATTCCGTAATTCGCATTTTTAAGAAAAACAAACTCAATCTTATGGGATTTCCAACCATGTACAAGGACTCAATTCGTTTAGAGGCAATACTCCCTCTTAGTTGAAAACTTTGACAACTTCATCTATTTAACATAAATAAGATTACTTATAAATCATTTCATTCCGTTAAAGTGAAATAATAAAAATAAAGTATTCAATAATAAACTTCGGATCATATACAAGGAATTTTTGCTGATTAAAAAACTTTAAACAATTATGTTGTAACAACTGATTGTGGTAGAGGAAACCAAAAGCAATATAAATAAATGTAACGCATTATCATACGACTATTTTCCACCGAAAAGAAAAATTCTTTCGTAAACAAAGAACGACTTTGGCTAACTGGATTGTACAGCAAAAACTAAATCCCATATTATGTTTTAAGGTTATAATTTAAAATAACAAGCCTACAACTGGAAATATCTGTTTCAAAGCAAAAAACACAAACATACATTATGTCAACAGGCCCATAAAATGTCTTCACCATAAAATAAAAACTTTCTGATGTTGCAGAACGTTTTCGTTGTTTAAAAATTTATGTGTAAATTACTGCTCAATTGTTGTTTTACGATCGATTTCGTTTACATGTCATTTTTCATTTATACCCAGCAAAAACTTTTGTCATTCTTGTAATCGGTAGTACTTTACTAGTAGGTAACAAAGTAATGAGTGGTACTTATGTATCTTATTACTATTCTTCAAATTAGAACTACTACTTAGTTTTTAATAAAAATTAGTACGTATTTTTATAATTATTTGAAAGTAGTTACAATTTGTTGATATTTTAGAATTAATAGAATTAAAAGAATAAGTAGACAACCACTTTTTAGAACGACATATGTTTGTATATGAAAACTAATATAGGGTGCCCCTGGGGCTGAGTGGTAGTGATGCTAGCCTATCCGTCAGCAGGTCGTGGGTGCGATTCGCGCCATAAACCCTGGGTGTTTTCCGCAGAAAAGCTAATCGCTTCGCGGGTTGTGTTTGTTAAAAAATAAAAATAAAATCCGTTGTATGGTTAAAAAAAAAAAAAAAATAATAATAGACGTTGTGTGTATTTAGTCGAACTATATGGGTTTTATCCAAAGAAATTTATTATTCAGCCTTAAGTTCGTTCAATTTAATTTTTACAATTAAATAATTTTTATTGAGAAATAATTTTTCAAAGCATGTGGCAATTGAAAAGTACAAATACCAATTTCTTGACTTTTGTAAAGGTCGAACTGAACATCGATGTTTTCAGGATTAACCACAATCCCATTGTCAGAGCTCTCTATACTCTAGGCTACTCAGCCCCAAAAGTCAAGCGGTAAATATCTGGCATTAAACCAATTGCATTAAAGCAATTATTTCTCAATAAAAAAATATTTAATTGTAAAAATTTAATTGAACGAACTTGAGCCTGAATAATAAATTTCTTTGGATAAAAGTAATAATAATTAAAAAAAATAAAAATTCTTGTCGATTAAACTTACTTTCTAAAGTCAACAATAGCTGAGCGGGTAAAGTACTTGTCTTCTTATCTGAACGAGCACAGACAGGTTCGTATCCCAGCTGGGTCAAAAAAATAAAATGAAATTGAAAAAATATAAATAAAATAATAATAAAATTATGTGTACAAAATATTTGTTTAATTTTAATTTGTTTATTTGACTACTTATTTTTTAGCTTCAAGTAAGCCAAATAATAACTAGTTAATTGCTGTGACAATGTAAACAGATTTGTAAGGAGTACCCCTTATTTTTTGGACTTCTCAAACAAAAATAAGTAGTAATCGAGTCAAATTGTAAGTAATTACAACTTAAAAACCTCATATACTTTTTTACCTACCAGTAAGCAAATTTTTTGCTAGGTAACATTATAAGAAAAAAACCGCTCAGGTTTTGCCAATTTTATTATTCATGAACAATTTTATGAAACGTTTTCCCATCAAAATCATAAAATCACAAAATATAAATACAATACAGTAAAGTCACAAAAATATGATTAAATCTGTTCAAATGTTTTTAAAATTTTAAAGTATAAAATAAATGTTTAAATTATGTATTATTATGAAATTGCTCTAAAAACCAATAAAGCACAAAAAAAGAAATAAATAAAAATCAGACTGTTATTGTATAAATTTGAGTGCCAAACGGGCATATTAAAGAAATTTTTTATTTAGCGTAAAACCATCTATAAAAAATAAACTTTGTAACTTAATAACAAATATTAACATTTAATGCATTCAAAATTGCTCAAAATAAAACATAAATTTTTAGACTCATTTTGCATCAAAGAACATTAAAATTAAATTCATTTATGTTTGCCAAGAAACGTAGAGGAAAAAGAACCTGTCCTAAGCCAAGTCATACCAAAGACGAACTTTATGTGAGAGGACATGTTACTTTTACATAGCGTGCGGTCTACTGACATAATTAAGATTCTCTGTCAGAGATAGCTACTAGATACAAACTTAAGCTACTTGTCCTGTAGTGGTTTCTTAAAAACTACTGTTAATAAAAATTTTTTATATGTAAAATCTGCTTGTACAGTTTGTTTTCCGCTCACGCCAGTTTCCCCAGTCAAAGGACTTCTTCACAAATTTAATTTAATCTAAAAATTCAATTAACGAACTTGAGCATGATTTAAATTTCTTAGACTTGAATGAATGTTGCTTCTTAAATCCAGTGAAACGATGTTGTTAGAATTTTTTCACAATTCTAATGATATATTTCACTATACACACATATATGTGAATTTTTATCAATATTGGAAAGAATTTCATTGGAATTGCCTCAATAGCTTTCATTGTTTCATTCGAAAATTTCATTCGATTTATGACGACAATATATTTGTCATTTTATGGAAACTAATTTAAGTTTTGACAAAATGTTTTAGTAGATATTTAAGATGCAAAAAATACAAAAATAATTTTATTCTAATGAGCAAATAGTTTCACCAAATTAATGATATATTTTCATTAAATTAGCGAAATTATTGCATTGTATCAATGAAATTATTTCATATATTTCCTCACATTGCCGTTAAAATAATTTTAGCAAAACTTGTTTTATTAATCCGACGAAGAGTGACATTCATTGGGATTTAATGAAGTTATTCATGGGATTAATGTAGAAATTCACAGAACTTGTGAACAAAATTACATCAGTGTAAACCTACAATTCGTTGGCGCTTACGCCATTTTTTCAGTAAACCTTGAACCATACAGGAAAACTCTTAGAGAACCTATGAGAAATACTAGAAATATAGTAATTTTTTAAAAATTTATTGGGAGAATCTCTCATATATTACCAACTCATCAAGAGATTTTCAACTATTCTGTTTGATACGATTTCATTTTCGTCTGCTTATATAAAAATTCTCAAAGAACATATGAGAATTACTAAAAATACAAACATAATCAGAGTATTCACAATGAGTAGCTTAAAATTTGAAAATATCAATATCGTGACACGTTAAAATTTGATTGTGAGCAACGATACAGGGCTCAGTATATTAAAATAATAAAACAAACGATGCAGTTTGTCAGCTATTTGTCGCTATTTATAACACGAACATCAAAATAAACAACAACAAGAGCACAACAGTGCCTTTTACTTATCAACAAAGCAAAGAAACATTAGCACATTTAAACAAAAGATAAATTCTTTATTTGAAATACTGCCGCATTGAAAAAAAATATGCTTTTTAAGGCCTAAGTATAATATTCATGCCTTGGCTTAAGCTTAGCTTAAACAACTGTGCGAATGCATACAAACTGAATGTGGTAAACTACAATGTACTTAAAAAAAAGTTTCGTCAAGTTTCGTCAGTTGTTACTTACTTAAGCAAAGAGTGAAATTGAACGCACATCCGTACGGAATCAGCTGTTTGTACATATTATTCATACATACAGTGTTGCCACGACCAAAAAATTTTATTAACCAAAATTTAAAAAAAATTTGAAGTGTACATTAAAACAAAATTTCCATAGAAAATCCAGTTTTAATGTACACTTCAAGCACACTTTTTTTGCATATGGGGGTAAAATATTAATTTGGTAAAAATCTCGTTACAAAATTAAATTTATTTGTAAGTCAACAATTCCAAAAAAAAAACTTTTTTATTAATAACTAGCTATACCCGGCGTGCTTCGCTACCACATTGTTGTTCAGATATAGAAAAATTAATTAACTCATTTAAAAATAACCATAAAATTGGTTAGGTTTTTTTTGGTTTGCCTCTTACGGTTTCCAAGATACAGCAGACTGTTTAAACTACATAGTCAAAATTACATTAACTTTTAGAACACCCTTTTGTTTTTGTTGTGTTAAATATTCTACAGACTACACCAATTAACACTAACTTTGAAAATTTCGAGAGTATATAAAATTGTCTGTATAAAAGTGTCATGTTTCGTTGCTCGCTTTAGAACACTCTTTAATCTTTAGCCCCTAGTTCTTACGGCTCTCGAGAAAACATCCTGTGACAGACAGAAAGAGAGACGGACTGATGGACAACGTATCGAAAACAATAAGATTAATTGCCACTTTGGTGTACAGAGCCCTAAAAAGAACCTTTTCCAAAAAGTAACTTTTCAAAAAGTAACCATTTTCAAAAGAGTACCATTTTCAAAAAGTACCCTTTCCAAAAAACATTTTTCAAAAAGTACCATTTCTTAAAACTATATTTTCAAAAAAGTAGGTTTTCGAAAAAGTACCTTTACTTTAAAACATTAACGTTTAACAAAAAAGTACCAAAATTATATTTTTCCCTTTTTCGGCCACTAAATGTAAAAAATTTTAAAAAAGTACAAAACACCTATCCACTCAGTTTTCTATCTTATTATGACGCTTTTGTAATTTTATGTCAACCTTACTTAGATTCGAAGATATAAGAACACCGAGTTTACCCGGTTTTACCCCTTTTAATCCCGTTAGAATTTAAGTTTTCAAAAATTCGTTCTTAGAGAATATATACCAACATATGCATTTAGTATGTGTATCAATGTGCATAAAAATAGTTGTATTGAAAAAAGTACCAAAATTGGGGTCCAATTTTACCCATTATATATTCAAATTTGAAAAAATAAAAAACTGTTTTTGAGGGCTTTTTAAGGAGAGAAGAATGAATTTCAAGTTTAGTTTCAAACTTTATTACTTTAGGAGTTAAACTGTTAACAAAAAAAGTACCAAAATTATATTTTCACCCTTTTTCGGCCTCTAAATGTACAGATTTTAAAAAAGTTTCAGACACCTGTCCGGTCATTTTTCTATCTTATTATGATGCTTTTAGAATTTTAGGTCTACCTTACTTAGATTAGAAGGTTACCGATTTTAGCCGTTTTTACCCCTTTTAATCCCCTTAGAATTAAAATTTTCAAAAACCCTTCCTTAGTGAAAATATACAAACATTTCACTATGTATATCAATTTGCATAAGAGATAGTTGTATGGAAAAAAGTAACAAAAAGAGCAACCAATTTTGCCCTTTATGTATTCGAACTACAAAAAAGTACCAAAACATATTTGAGGGCTTCGTAAGGATAGAAGAATGCATTTTAAATTTAAATTCCGTCTTCATTACTTTAGGAGATAAACGGTTAACAAAAAAAGTACCAAAATTATATTTTTACCCTTTTTCGGCCCCTAAATATAAAAATTTCATAAAAGTACCAAACACCCGTCCGCTTATTTTTTGACCTTATTATGCTGTTTTTGGATTTTTATGTTTACTATAGTTAGATCCGGAGATAAAAGGTTACCGAATTCGCCCGTTTTTACCCCCTTAGCGTTTGAGTTTCCAAAAGCCCCGTCTTAGTGGATCTATACATCCTGAGAGGAGCCCACATACGAAATTTCAACATTCTAACTTTAGTGGTTTGGCCTAGGCGATGATGAATCAGTCAGTCAGTCAGTCAGTCAGTCAGTCACTCAATAACGTTACTCTTTTATTTATATAGATGAGAAAAAATATTGTCGAGCGTAAAATGCATAACAGAAATTTCTCTTGCCTCTTAATTATATAAGTAGATCTGATCAAAAGTTTAGATGTTATATCATGAATATTTTAGAGTTTTTCCAACTGTTGAATGGTTTATTAAATCGTCTTAGGTTTTATTTTAGAATACTCTTGTAAAAGTTTAAGAAAAATTTGCTGACTCAAGTGATATTTGTGTAACAAACCGCCACTTTCTGCATCACAATGCAAATAAATAGTTAAAAAATTTTATGTAAACTTTTCTTATAAAGAATTATTAAAATTCAAATTCTATTTGGAAGGGATGTCATATTTTTTTATATTGTTTTTGAAGAACAGTAACATGCATATTATGTTCATATGCATAAAAATATTAAATTATAGTACACAAAACGAAAAACTTATTAAAATTTAAATCTATTCAGCAAATGCACACACTTTCAGAATGTTTGCAAATATTAGCTTTCATATACATGCATGTAATTGTTGTACATAAAATGTGTCTAAAAAACATGAACTCATGCATACAAATGCTAAAATGAAAAAGGAATTTTCATAGAAAGTCTTTATAACCTTTGAACCCTAGTTTTGCACAGCCAAATACTAAATGTCTTCGAGATACGAAATGTGAAGCACTTTACCTAATTTTTTTGTTGTTATACTACAATAAAAATGGCAAATTCGTGAAGAAAATTTTAAAGTACTTGAAAACCTAAAATAGCGAAGGATAGAGCAATTGGATGGCTGGCAAATATGTTGGGGCTTCAAATAGAAAATAATAATGACTAAAATATGACACATGTTAACGAACCTGTCTTGCTTACATACTATAGTTTGGTTGTTTAAACTTATTTTGTATGCAACATACTGTCAACTGCCAAGGTTTTTTTTAACAATTGGATATTGTAGCTGCAACAAAACTATAAATATTTTATAAGAAAATATTCTTATTCAAATAAGGAATAACAAAGCAAACAGCAAACGACCACTCTTACAACATCACTTTCAAAAGTCAAATGTGCTGCAGTAGAGAATTATTTTAATGAAAACTAAAAGAAAATTTTTGTAAATTTAATAATTTCTCAAAAAGAAAAAAACGATACTATTACTTTTAAAGTTTTATTGTAATAATTACACCCGCACACAAAAATAAAAATAGAAGTAGTCTGTACATTTAACCAGACCCACCTTGCTGAATACAAATTTGGTGTCCGTTTTGTTCGTATACCCTCAAAATTTCCAGTAAATTGCGAAAAAGCTGCAGTTATTTTCTAGATTTTTAGCAGCTGTGCATATGAATTTAATTTTTTGTTAATGCTATAAAATGGAGAATTATTGATATTTTCGAATGAAATTTTGCACTTATGAAAACTATGATTTGCATCTGAAAACCTCCTAATTCCAAGTTCCAAGAAATCCTAAAAAATGGAATTTTTATGGATTTGCCTATAAAGTCCACATTTGATCCAAGGTCCAGAAAACGCTTTGTCAAACAAATGGATACACTAGGGTGATCGACTGGGTTTTTTAACCTCTTTTTAACCGTTTTTTTCACAATATAGTTGTCGGTTTTTTTCAAAATGTTGATTTTTCGAGTGTCCAATAGTCCGGTTTTTTTTAATTGAAAAAAAACCGTCCCAGTTGAATAATTTTCGATTCGTATACTTTATTAGTTTTTACTATAATAAAACTTGACGAACTTTTACTGTTGATTTTTCTAAGTATTTCTGTTCAAAAGCATTTTCTGAAGCATGCAATTAAGGTGATTTAATTTTATAAGGTGTTAGCACGGGCGAATTAAGTTGGCCTTGTGATGTAGAATGTATGTCAAACTTCATATTTTATATGGAGTTTGACATCCAGCATAGGCAAAAATTGCTTGTTGCGTGAATGTCAAAAAATAAACAAAAAAAAAGAAAAAATGTAGATCGACGAGTGTGACCTAATACGAAAATCTAAAAAAATTCGAAGAAATAAAGCTATTTATTGATATTATTAATATAAATAATATAAAAATAAATCATAAGAAAATAATAACACATTAAATTATATACAGACAGACGTTCTATTATAGACAGCAGAATACAAACATACAAAGAGGGAGAGCAAAATGTTCCGTGGATGATCATTTAAAAGTGCCTCAAATTGCTTAAAAAATATTAAATAATGTATTTATTTTATTTTTTCTGTAATTGTCATGCTCTAAAAAACAACAATTGAGAGATTTTTATTAAAAATAAGAAAATTATTTTTTCCTTGCATAGGCCCGTTTTATGTGGAATCACTCATATCCCTTTATTCGTTTTGCTGATTTTTGTTAGTTTTTTAGGGTTTTTTTAAGAACTTTTTTATTTTTTGGCGATTTTTTTTGTACTTTTTTTGTCGTTTAACAATTTTTTTTTTATTTTGGATTTTCTTTATTTTGACGCGCTTTTCATTTTGGCGATTTATTTCGTTTTTTACGATCTTTTTAGTTTCATTGATTTTTTTTCTTTTGAGCTTTTTCTCATTTTTGCAATTTTTTCGTTTTATCTATTTTTTAATTTTGATTTTTTTTCATTTGGCAATTTTTTCGTTTTGAAAATATTTTTACTTTTATGTAGTTTTGCGTGTTTTTATCGGTTTTTTTGCAGCTTTTTATTTTTTGGCGATTACTTTTCGTCTTGTTCCTTGCATTACTTGAAGGGATACCCTTTAGTTATTAATTTGTACTTTAATGATTTTTTTTTATTTCAAGTGTAATTATTAGGTTTCATAAAATTTCTAAATTACATTACCTGATAGAACACCCTTTAATTTTTAGTTTGTTTGTTTTTTAGCATTCATTACTGTTGACTTTAAAATGCTACTCTAGCTGTGAAAGAGTTTGTCTCTTACGGCTTTCTAGATGCATCTAATTGTTAAAATTACATGGTCAAAATTACATTAACTGATAAAACACCCTTTAATTTTTATTTCGTATAAATATCAGTATATATTTGTGTAGTCTAACTTTAAAAATGTCAAGTGTCTATATACATATCAAGTGTCTGTATTACAATCGGATTTCAACATATTTCGTTGCGGGCTTTAGGACACCCTTTGATTTTTAACTTACATAAACTTTTAGTATTTGTTGTTATAGCGGCCACAGTTACACATATTCTGTGAAAAAATCACGTCCGTACTTCTTTCCGTTCCCGTGATAGAAGCCTGTGACAGACGGACAGACAGACAGGCACACAGATAAGAAAAAATAGTGACAATCGGTTGTTTTTTGCGTCCGATATCTTGAAAATACTGGACCAAAGTTTTGGAAAATCGAGAAATTTTAATTTTCAAATGACTATACCTCACAAAGTATAAAAGATAACTACTCCTTAATCAAACATGATTTTTTTAAGACTCTAAAAGAGATATAAGGACATAAAAATTATTTTAAATCGGGCAAGAAACAGAAAAAATTTTACATATCCGAAGTGTCTTAACTTGGGACTTCAATTTTCCGCTTCTGAGCACTGAGCACAATTTCGCGCTAATCGGATTATCCGTTTACAAATGGATGATTTATTTCCAAAATATTTTGATTCTGCTCCACTGTGTATCCCTAAAGTCTGCTTTGAAATTTTCACAAATAAAAAGAAAATTATAAACGTAAAAATTACGTATTCAGCCATGTCACAGATTCCGTTCGAATTGGTTTTGATTCCGTAGTTGTCATTCCGAAAAAGTAAATTTTTGGTGCTTTAGATTCCGTTTATTTTGGATTTCGTTTTTACAATGATAAAGTTTTTATACCTTGAGGCGTTTGCTTACTCTTGTTTTTAGATGCAAAGCTCACATTAAGCTTCTTATTAACATGGAAAGCTCATGACCAAATATTTTTTGATGTTCCTAAAAGTATGCACGTTTTTTAATATTTACTGCAAATGAAGTCTGTAAAAAAGTGTTTTTCAATTCCACTTTAAAATTTAAAGGTGGTTTGATTACGAAGAAACTTTTCGTTTTCTGAAGAAGCAACTTACGGAATTGAAACCACTTCCGATCGGAATGATACTCTGTGACATGGCTGATTGTTCTATTTTTGCATTTTTAGCGTCCTATAATATTTCTCGATAAAGAACATTGCTTTAACTGGGGGTCTACACTACAGGGATGCAAAATGAAATTTTACAAATTGTTTTAATTTTAATGACTAATTGCATTTTTCTCAGTCTGGTTGTACTAAATTCTTATTCTATTATTTGGAAATATATTTTACTCAAAATCAACAATCAACAAAAAAGGCACATTGAAGTGCACATGCACTAAGTAGTTAAACGTGATGATCCAGATGAAATGAGACCTTATCTTACGAAGACCAAAATTGAGTTAGCTAAATTTCATAAAAATAGATAAAATTTTGAAAGGAATGCCGTTGTTCTTTGTTTTTTTTTCGCGAGTGAAAAGCTGAAGGAAAGAATAAAATCTTGTGTATAAAAATTTAATTTCAGAAAAGAGGGAAGTTAAGGTTCCTTTCTATCGAAATGTAGAGTTTAGGAAAAATTTCTTTTTAATTCAAATTGGGAGTCAATTTAGGGACAATTCCTCTTGTAAAGTGTAGAAATAGCTATTTTGGCTCTACTGAAAATTCTTGCTAGGAAGATAAGGCCACTTTTCATCAGGATCATCATATGTAGATAAGCTTAACAATTAATGTTTAATTTCAAAAGGAACGCAAAATACTTTAAGTTGTTGAGATCTGTATATAAAAGGACTATTAAGGATACACTTCTTGCTAACAAACTCTTAGTCAGTTCTAAATTCTAACAGCACGAATCAGATGACCTAATCAAATAGTTTATTTGCTTAGATTGGAGATAATCGAAACAAACAATATAACTTTCTTTGCCTTTCATAATATTTTGATATCCTTTCCATATTTGCAGATATGAATGAATATTCATTTTTCATTTATACCTTTAACCAAAACGTACATATGTTGTCGCTTTTTATGGACTTAATAATTCGGAACCATTTTCCTTCTTCTTGAATATTTAAGAGACCACTGAAGATGACACATAGCCGAAACCAATCTGATTATCAACCAAATTTCACGTGGGATGAAGAAAAATTATCCTAAATTCAAACAAACCCCGCCACTCTCAAAAATTTTTTAATAGTGCTAAAATAGTCACTGGGGTGCTATTGTACTTTTGACTTTCAAATAGTGCTAAGAAAAGTACAATTGTACAAACTTTTGCATCCCTGCTACACTAGCCATGAACTTGGTATGAACATCATGTCGGACATCGCATATGGCTTATGTAGATGGCTCATGTCCATTTTTCGTGCATGCTCTGACATCGATACCCGAACATATGGCTGAGCATCAATGTTCGCCATCAGACTCGCCGTCAACAACCATTTTCAATAGAAAGAATAGAGACAGAGCAAAATTGATCAATATTCTACTTCTATTGCACTACTACCGTTGTCATATCGTACACGTTTTTACGATATGATAAAACGGAAATAGTCATACAGCGTCGTCATATAGTAAGTTTTTTACGATATGACAACACTGAGATATCTGTAACGGTGTATAGATATCTCAGTGTTGTTACATCGTAAAAAACTTACGATATGACGACGTTGTATGACTATTTCCGTTTTATCATATCGTAAAAACGCGTACGATATGACAACGATAATAAGGCAGAATATGGGCATCGGACGTATATACCACACAAAGAAATTTATGATTTTTTTACAGTTGCTCTGCCGGCGTCATGTTAATGTCATGTGCAAGTCGATGGCTCGTGAAACTTTTCAAATACAATACGAAACCGAGTTTTTCGAAAATTCGTTTTTCTTAATACCCTGCATAAAATTAATAAACCTGTAAAACCACGAAAATTTACAAAAAATATTTTTGTCTTGTTTTGTAAGGCTACGTCTGTACATAACTGTTTTTTCCTATATGGAATTTGACATTCATCATGATAAAAATATATCAGGTATCGACGTAGGGTAATAACTTATCCACATTTGAGTATGAGGGGCAGTGAACCACCATCGCATGCTTTTAATTTTGACAACTAAAAACATGATTATTATTTATTTTGTTATTTACAAAACTTATAGTAAAAACTAATTTCTAAAAATATTATCCACACCCTTAACTCAATAAATCATCAATATTGCTATTTATTCTCTTATTGCTATTCTATTTTATTCGTTTCCAATGAATAGTTTTTATCTGTTTGTAGATTTCGTTTTTTACAATTTTTGTTTCAGCAAAGTTTCATTCCACTGTCAATACCGGAAAGCAGTCAGTATCTTTTTCTGACAGCCCAAAATGAAAGAACATTTTATTGGATAAAATGAAAAATATGTTGCTAAGCATTTCATAAAACTTTCAATTTCATTTTGTATTTATTTAATTTATTTTATAGTTTTTGTCAATAAATAACTTCTAAATAGAAATTGCATTATTTGTCACCATTAAGAAGTAGAAAGACACAAAGTTTGGCATTTAACTAAAATAGTTCTATTTAGATAAATAAAAAGTATTAAAAGATTATGTTTGGATTTATATCATGTGTTGCTTAAAAGTTTTTAGAAACTATTAGAACAATTTTAAATGCTATTAATGGATCTAAATTATTAATGTCAGCTTAAAACCGATAATGTGGGATTTCGTAATATTTAAAAAATAACATAATAATAAAATATTTGTTTAAAAACATAAAGAGGAAATTAAAATTTTCTATTTAAAATAATGGAATAATTGTGACAAATCGAGTGCCATTCGAAATATTTTATAAACAGGCAGAGTTAGGTTTAATTAAGATGGCCGTGAAGGGGCAGTATCCGAAAATGAAATTTTGTAGTGTCTTTTAAAAGCTTTTAAAATGAACAAAGTATGTATTAACCATTTTTTTTCAAAAGTGATCCACAGTGATATATCTGGAGGCATGTAACATTTAAATTCGTCGCATTCTCAGTTTTTTAAGACCAAGTAAGTAAATGGAGCTGAAAAGAACTTTTGAAGTATTAAAATTAATGAATTAATCAATTGATTCTAAGAAATATGCACAATCGATGTTGTTTTTTGAGCTTAAGAGAGTTTTAGATATGGAATTCGATCGGTATCGCTTAAAATTTACTTTAAAAAACTATTTTTTGAAAACTTTATTTTTGAAAATTCTCAAAGTCTACCGAACGGAATCGGTTCATTATCTCATTAAGTTTACATTAGACCAATAAGTTACATAAATTCAAGGAAAATATTAATTGTTTCAACGAATTAATATTGACCAAATGTACAAGTACGTTAAATCAATTGATTGATTTTGCTGAAGAATAACAATAATGCTTTCAATGAAACGTTTTACATTGAATTTCAATTAATATTTTCATTGCAACAACGTATGCGTACATTTAATGAACGTATTTTTGAAATAATGGATCTAAGTCAATTAATGTCATTCATTGCAATTATGTAAAATAATATTTATTTTATTTTTAAGTGAAGTCAATGTGTTCAGAATGTTGTAAATTTAAATAGCACACACACACACACACACATACATATATACATACGAACCTCATCGTAAAAGTAGTCAGAATAGATTCTTACCGAAAATCGGCTAGAAATCAGTAACTTTCTATTTTGATAGCAGGAAGCTAAAAATTAATAGACCTGTAAACAAAAAGATATATTTCATATTCTAAAGCAGAAACTGGCAAAGCATATCACATGGGACTTTTTACGTATGTACTCAGCCGCAGCGTTACCGTTGGTGCTACTAAAGTAGCAATTTGCCACTTTTTCGACTGCTTGGATACTATTTTGCTCTACTTTTACAAAATGCACCCAAATGTGATACTTTTTGTAATTCTTGCCACTTTTTTGATACTTTTTACTGAATGAAGAGATACTTTAGACAATTTTCTTTACGCAGTGAACTAAGTGGTGTTTTTTTTTTTGCAAATTAAATCTTTAAATTACACTAAAAAAGTTTCTAGTGCATTTTTAGGGTGATTAAGATATGTTTAACACGAGAAAAGCAAAAACAAGTTGTTAATTTTTGCCATTTCCAGATAACGGTACATTTGTGTTTTTTCGATTTATACTTCCCAGAGGCAAAAGCTGGTTCGATTAAAGTGATCTATATATTATTTGAAAAGCTTCAAAGTTACGCATCGTATAGTGGATAATTGGCTTTGATCAGATAAAAAAAGACTAAGTTATTGGTGGTCAAATTTAACAAAATTTCTTGTTGTCTCTTCGGAAGCTGTATCACAAATAATAGCAAAATCAATAGTTGTAAGCTTCTATTGAGTAGTCTATTCGATTAAAAACAAAATTAAGCCATAATGAACCGAAATTGGATAAAAACTGAAAATGGTATAATAAAAAAACAAAACACAAACTTTTAAATTTACTCAAAAATGCTCTATGCAGTAAAAATCAAAATAAGATAAAACTATTAAATAAAATATTTGCTAGTAAATTGAAATGCTATTGTTTCCGTTTTTTTCTTGTAGCATTTTTAATTTTTATCCGATTTCGGTCCATTATTGCTTAAAATTTTTAAAATCGAATAGACTATTTATTCAATAAAGGTATTTAGCTAGGAGTTTTTTTATTTCTGGTACAAAACAGCTTTCGAATAGACAACACTTGGTGAAAAACGATAAATATTAAAAAAAATTAAATTTGATCCCCTATAACTAAATGATTTTTTAACGGGAAGTATACATTGAAAACGCAAACGTACCATTATATAGACAATGGCCGAAATTAAAAAAATTTTATTTTATTTTTCTCGTGTTTAGCATATCATAGTTACCTTAAAATAAAAATTTGTAAAGCTTGCTACAGTCGACAAACTACATAGCTTTAGTACCAAATTTTTCTTTATTTTCGCTGCTTTCTTTCAGGTGCTGAGTAGTCTCCTTTCATGTTCTTTCCATAGTTAGTTTCATTGAATGCCAGTTTTTGTAAAATAAAACGAAAATTTCGTGTGAGAATTTATGTTGAAAACAACAATAATATACTATAGTTTGTTTTTGTTGGCAATCTAATTTCTCACAAAAAAATTTTGTTTTATTTTACAAAAATTAGTCACACAATTTTGAATTTCATTAGTTCTTTTTTCCAATTTGATCATGAGTAAGACCTTCTCATGACTCATTTAAATTTGAAATTGTTTTATCGGCTTAGAAAGATCAGAAATTTATTAAAAAACTAACAATTCGCGTGGAAGTTATACTGTAAACTATTCTGATTAGGCACTGCTCTTGTAAAAATTTTGTTTTGCAACAATTATGTGATAATGGTACAATATTTCCGTTAAATTTTTTGCACAGATTTCTCGCAATGCATATTATTTATTAATAAGTCCAATTTTGTTAGTAGTTTGAGTAATAGTTTTTGATAGAACTGCAAAAAAGTATTGATAAAATGTAAAACCTAATCAGATGAGCGGCAGTTTATGTTTGCTAACCTTTATTTTGAAAAATTAAATAACTTTTTTTTCATATATTTCTTGTTATTAAAGTTGCCCCCTTTTTTCTCAGAAATCCCCTTTTTGTGCCCCTTTTATTTTCAAAATCCCCTTTTTGAGCTCCTTTTTGAAAATGTTCAACGGTAACGCTGCTCAGCCGTATTAACTAAAAGTAATGCATTAAACACATTCGCCACAGCAGGCTACCGACTACAACCTGTCAAAAATAGAATACATGTGTATATATGAAAATGATTATTTTCACGACTGCACGGCTACACGACTGCAGGTTGTCGTCCATGCTACTTCTGTGGTGTAGTCAAATTAAACTAATTTCTATTTTTGTTGCTACAAAACAAAAACAGTGTTAACAATATATTAAAATATGTAAAGCAAATTAGTGATTAGAAATATTTTTTATTGTAAAATAAAAAAGAAAATTAAAAAATTTAAATGTTATAATATATATGCATCAAGAATTTTTAAATAAATAAATTTATTTGTTTTGTTGTTATATATTGAATATTGACTTAAGTCAGAAATACCAACATTATTGAAAATTAAAAAAATCACAGGGTAATAGCCCTTTTTAACCTAAAACTTTTAGTGTCATTTTTTCGGCGCTCTCTTGATTCCGGAGTTACGGGGTTCGAAACTTTGATATATTATTGATCATAAGTCCTACAATAGAGAACGGATATAAACGATATATACTACGTTTATACGCACGGGTTATTTGCAAATAAAACTGTAAATTGTTGCCATATAATTGTTTTATTGCGACTTATTAACTCACGAAAACTATTCACGATTAACGCACTATTTGCAAATGAAATGTTTGGTGCTGCCACGGTTTGTTAATAAAAAAAAACAATAAATAGAAAAACATTAATAGAAGAAAATTATGACAATTAAAACAAATAATTAATTGTTCTTTTATACATTTAAATTTTTTTTGTTTAAACACAAAAGTCTTCTATATAAGTGCTACCAAGTTTTTGTATTTTGCTATGCCATATAAACAATGTATTAACTTATTTTCAAAATGCTCTAAAATACCTTTGTACTGGTATATACAATTTTGAAATCCATTAACCCATTGCGAGCTAAATGGAATTTAAATCATTTTTTATATGACTTCTCACGTAAAACCACCGTTATCTTAAAAAATGGCCTTTGCTATGGTACTTCAACATGTATTCAGTTTAATAGAGAACATTTCAAGCTTTCATTTGATGTTTACTTGAAAGCTATCATCGATGAAATTCGTAAGTTATGGCACTTTGAAAATGAGATTTATTGCCAGGCCCACTATGTCGACACGTTTCTTTCATTCGCACAATTACATTGAAAACAAAAACAAATTAAAAAATTTTGTTTTTGCTTTAAATGTAATTGTAAGAAAGAAAGAATCATGTCGACATAGTGGGCCTGGCAGTTAGTAATTAAACTAATTCATTTACCTCTTAAACTCATCTTTAAAGTACTATAACTTACGTATTTCATAGGTGACAGCTTTCAAGTATACACCAAATAAAAGCATGGCAAGTTCTCTATAAAACTATACACATGCATATGTACCATTGTATCGACCAGTTTTTAAGATAACAGAGTTTCTGCGTGAAAAGTCAGATAAAAACATTTTAAAATTGCATTTCACTCGGAATGGATTAATTGTTTTAAAAAATTTGTACACTAGTAGAAAGGTATTTTAGAGCAGTTTGAAGTGATATCCATATCGTTATATCCGTTCTATATTCTAGGAGTTATGGCTAATAAAAAATAAAAGTTTTGAACCAACTCAAAACCAACTCCGGAGCCAAAAGAGATAAAAAAATTACACTAAAATTATAAGGTTAAAAAAGCTACTGCATCATGAGTTTTTTTTTAATTTTCAACCTTGGTATTATTGACTTAAGTCAATATTCTATTTTATTAAACAGAAAAAACATCAAAAAATTTAAGTATTAAAATTGCCATAACAATCAATAGGTTTTACAGAAATAAATTGACTTGTGTTTACATTTTGGGAGATGTAAAAACATTTTGAATAAGCGATTTTTTATACAAGTAAAACTTTTGAAAGTGGCACCACTGAAATATATACTGCAACAACAAAATGTCAGCTGGTTACGATGTAGCTGCCGTGTTCAAAATAATTAAGTAGCTGACTACACGATGACGATTGCTGCCAACATCATTTGTAGTCGTGTAGCCGTGTAGCCTGCTGTGGCGAATGTGTTTATAGCATAAATAAAATAAATCAGTTTGGCATGAACATTCAAACAAGCAGGTCGTGTTATCGCTTGTTTCTTGCTATTTGCTTAATATACACTAACAAAAATTTTGTAAGAGCGAGAGTTGCAAAATAAAGCCAATGCAAGCATAATGTATTACTATGTGTTTGCCGGCTCCTGTTCTAAAGTCTTCTATTAAAATTCATTATGGATGATTCTCATTTCAAATGCGTTTTTCGTGTCCATTGCAAATATAGTAAAATATTCCATAAAATAAACGTACACATTTTAAAATGAAAACTGCTTTAGCATGATTTAAATAAATGTACATAAGTTATTTTGTGTAAAATCTCTCCATTATGTATTAAAAACGAAGAACGAAAATACTGTTTATACTCTCTTCATACAAAATGGCGTGTCCGTAATGCATGCTGTTGATTTTCCACAAGAAGAAAGTATGACTTTTTCCAAAAACGAGATTAAATTTATAATGGTTTTAGAATACATATCTGCATTTGCTTTTCTTATTTCACATTTAAAACTTTTGAAAAATATTGGAAATTATAATTGAATTATATTTGGTTGGAAATTATAATTTTTTTTAAATTATCACAATCCTCAGTCTTGTGTATTAAGCGTTACGTTTTTTTAGTACGCTTCATTATTCACTTTAATTACTAAAATTGCATTAAAAACATACACTCATAATATTCTGTACGTAAAATTAGCTGAAATTGTAATACAAAATAAATTAAAATTTAATTAAACCTCAGTCTACTTATTTTTCATTTAAGTTTAACAAAAAGTTTATTAAACTTTAACGGCCTTTTTCACAATGTACGATTAAGAGTTAACATGGACTTTAACGGAAACTTCGCCATACAAAACTTGCCGTTAAAGTCCATGTTAACTCTAAATCATACATTGTAAAAAGGAGGCTAAATGTTAAAAAAACTAACAGACATAAAACCGTAAAAAACGAACCACAAGTTCATTAAAAATAATTGACTTTTGCTTTATTTTTAAATGTTAAAGGCATATTATTTCATTTCTTTAACTATTATTTTAATAATTTTATATTTTAACTCACTGTTTGTTATTTTAATTTCCACTGGGTAATATTTGATATTGATTAAAAATATTGTGCCATTTATTGCATAGTATAAGTCTAAACGATAATAATATGTACAATAGCATATGCAATTAATTGTTCAAAGTTGTTCCTTAACATTTTTTCACAAACTTATATTTTTTCTTTTTAATATTTAAAAAAATAGGCTTCAAAAATGACTGCATTTGATGAGAGCATGCACGATACATCCTGCATTGGACGAATATTGTAATTTGTTCTACGGAACTCTAAATTAATCGCCTAAGAAAAAAACGGCCATAGAGTTTTTCAAAGTTCTTTACAAATTATAATTGCAGGTTTTCTAAAAATAGTCAAATTTTCAGAAGCTATTTATTTAGCACCGTGAAAATTGCACTAAACTTTATTTTTTCATTTTCATATCTTTGCTATTTATCAAAAAAACATAACAGTCTTCTTAAGTTAAAAAAATTGAAATTTTCAAGGAATTTTTTTGTTCCAAAAAAAAATATGTTAAGAAAATACGAACACAGATTTGTTAGTCTTGTTTCCAATTGGAACCACTGTGTGTAGACTTGTTATAAAAATTTGTGTATTTTGCTTTGAGATCTTACAATATTTTTCATTTGCACCTGCGCAACATCATCTGCGTCAAACACTGAGCTCCGCTACGTAAATTTAATTTTGGCAAAAGGTAATTTGGTTGTATTTCACTTAAATCTTTTTGATTTGCTTTAAGTTAGAATACTTAAGACAGCTAAACTAATCTATGGATTTTTTGTCAATTTGACTGTGTTGTGCTTTGATCTCGGAAACTGTTACGCAAAAAATGTAGGTGGACACTGTTACTGAGATTTCCATGTGCTGAATCCGAAAATGACCGAAATTTTGATACGACCAAGATCTCATAAAAAGCCGATATTTTCACGCTCGTGTCTTAAGTCTTTTGTTTTGGCAGCAACACAGACTTTTCGCTTTTTTGGCAATTCATGCAGTTAATCAGTCATTTGCTACATTTTTGTTTATCTGTACAAGTATTTCATTATTATTTTATTGTGAAAACCAAACTACAGTCTGTGATCTTGTGGTAAACTTATAAGGATTGCTTCATCGGATCCCAAATACGTTTTTGCGTTACATCCATTTTCGGAAAAAATTGGGAACGCAATTGAATTTGATATTCGAGTTTGTATAATTACAAAAATTGGTTTGCAAAGTGTTTAAGATTATAGAAATTAAAGCTTAAAGTTGAAGCTAAAACTCTTTAAGGCTTTTTTGAAAAATCAGCATAACTTTTTTTCGCGAGTACCAGGCAACACTCTTGCCTCAATAATTCCTGAAACTATTTTACTATTTACGAAGTTAGTTTAAGGAAACTGTTCTATAGAGATTTTTAGCAATTAAACTCTGTTGAAATAAATTATAAAATAAATAAAGAAAAGAAACTCCATATCTTACAAATGTAAAAGAAAAAATTAAATAAATACCTTGGAAATGTAAAAAAACAATACATGACATATTCAGCCGTGTCACAGATTCCGTTCGGATTGGTTTTGATTCATTCATTTTTGATGTCATTCTGAAAAAGTACATTTTTGGTGCTTTAGATTCCGTTTATTTTGCATTTCGCTTTTACAATGATAAAGTTTTTATACTCTTGTTTCTAGATACAAAGCTTACATTAAGCTTTAAGCATGGAGAGCTCATAACCAAATATTTATTTGACGCTCCTAAAAGTATGCACAATTTTTAATATTTACTGCAAATGAAGTCTGTAGAAATTTGTTTTTTAATTCCACTTTGAAATTTAAAAGTGGTTTGATTACGAAAAAATTTTCGTTTTATGTTTTCTGAAGAAGCAACTTACGGAATTGAAACCACTTCCGATCGGAATGGTATTCCGTGACATGTCTGTTTATGTTATAAAGTCAAAGTTTTAAATTATCAAGAGTAATTTTGATTAAATAAATTAACTAAGAAATAATATTAAAAATAAGAAATGTTTTTGTACCTTCCATAGCAGCTTCAAACTGAAAGAAAGCCTACAAAATCGAATTTTCCTGAAACAGAAAAAATATCTAGGATAATTAATAAGAAGATAATTAAATTATAAATAAAATAGACTAAAAATCGTTCGTAGAAAACACTGTTTAAAAAATGTACAGTAAAATTTAAGATTTCAAATAAAAACTCTGTAAAATGTATAGAAACCGATAAAATTTATTTATTATATGAAATTAACAAGAAATAAAAATTAAAAATGTGAACAAGTAGCCGTAAATAAGTCAATGTAATTTCTGTTGGTGATTATTCCTTAAGATAAAAATTAGGATAATTTCTAAGCACGTCTAGTTTTAAATAAAATTAATTTAAATGTAAAAAGAATATGAAAATATAACTTCTATTAGATGAATGTTTGTAACAATATTGTTAAATAAGTAACTTAATTGAAAATTACATAAAATATGTTTTAACTTTAAGTCTACGTCTCTTAAATGTGATTAATTTTTTACTTAACCAAAAACAAAAAACCAAAAAAAATATGGAAACTAAATTATAAAAAGAATACTTCCCATAAATGTGTAGTTTTTAGAAAGAACTTGTAAAATTTTTTTTAAAATTGTGTTGAATTTAACTAGCAATAAATAAATCCCTATTCATACATATTGGCCATAAGCACATACATATGTTGTTATTAGTTCTATTAAATAAACTTAAGCTGAATAATAAAAAATAAAACTAAACCAAAGATTAAGAAACAAGAATACTGAAAAAATTATTAGGAGCTAAAGAATGAAATGGATACTCAATAAAAGTAATTAAGAAAAAAATAAACAATTACAAAAACTTAGTTTTTATTTTATTATTATATAAATGGCAAAGAGAAAAGTAAGTTATAAGATAATAATGACATTGTATAACGCAAAAAAATAACAGGGTTCTAGCGACTAATTATAGTCTACTATAATAATAATTATATAGTCTACTATAAATATAATTTGGTGCCCCTCTAGGGCACCAAAAAAGAAATAAACCTGTACCGGAACTAATGGTGCAAAAGTACTAAGTAGTGGGTACCGAGTATCGACTACTTACCCTTATTTATTTTATTTAGTTATTTATTTATTTATTTATTTATTTATTTATTTATTTATTTATTTATTTATTTATGAGACTGGCCGACTTCCTAAATGCCGAAATGCATTGCTATGATGCAAAGTCGTATGTCCTTTGTTGTTTTAAAAAATGTAAGTTCGCGTCACTGCAATGCATTTTAACGTTTAGGAAGTCGGCCATTCTTATTTCAGAGTACTCAATACCAAAAAGTAGTTACTCAATATTTTCGCTGTTGTGTTTTCATGGGCGAACAATCCTTAAAATTTAAAGGGCAAAATAAACTCTGTTTAAAAGGATACGTTTTTTTAGCGCTGCAAGTATCGTATAAGTATTGAGTACCTAAGTGAAAAATATTGAGTAATTAAAAGTAACAGAAATTGCCAGCACTAACCAGCACACAGTGGTGCAAAAATTATGGTTATAAATCTGTAGCTCTAAAACTTGCCATTCGTTTACAAAACGACTTATCCAAAAATCTTAGGGGAAGACATAATCTTAAAAAATAAAACACCGGATCACCCGGTTGGAAGATATTGTGTCAAAGTTAACTACCTCGTGTATCAACAACTTTGTTGCTCTCTTAACCGATTTTAATGAGTTACTATTTTCCGAAAAGTCTATAAGTAGATGAAGAAAACACAGTTTAACTCATTAAGTAACCTTTCAAAGATATTTGGAATTTTGAAGTTTCTGATTTGGTCTTCGACTTTATTCTCTATTTGGTAAATATCTCCGGCAAAATCATTGCGAAAACTTAAAAAAATTATTTTATGATTTTAAATACAATTCCGATGATATGCAAAAAAAATTTTAATTATCTCAAATCATGTAGTTGTCAAAAAAATCAAAAGCAAGACTTTAAAATGAGAGAAAAAATAGCCAAATTTTGACAAAAATGGAACTTAATTGTTTGTAATTTTTCGCAAAAATTTTTTAAAACTAAAATGTATCTGTTTTAATATTGCAAAATAATAGGCTTCAAAAAATAGCTGCTGATGAAATTATAAGTCGATTAAAGCACGCACGCTACATCCACGCTTTAGAAAGAAAATAGAGAATTTTTCCACATCAAGTTTTTAAATTTTTTTTTTACAAATTATATTAGATATATTTAATAATAACTGATCTGGTCTTTAATTGTCTACCGCCCACTCAAAAACGTGGCGAAAAGAGCAGGTTTTATAAAAATTATAAAATTTTCAGAAACATTTTATTTTAACTTTCATGAAAAAATACATAGCGCCCTCTTTAAGTTTAAAAAGTCTTAACGATATATAATAAACGGCCATTTTTAGTGAGTTTTTAATTCCAAAAAAAAAGTCCAGAAGATAAGAATAAGAATTTTTTTAGTAAAATCCCTTATTTTCTTTAGAGGAGGCCTAAGTTCACACAAAATATAATAATTCTTCCAAAAAAAACTGACTTTAATGCAAAGATCTTATGGAATAGATTACAAAACGGACGTAATTTAGCGTTAGATCGAAGGGTGTTTTTCTCTACAAATGTTATGTCCGTTCACAATTTGTCATAGTACGAATCCTCTGATGTCTATTCAATTATAATATTTTAAAAATTGGTCAAGAAATGGCAGAGGTATGTAATAAGTATTCCACCTTATTCCGTAACTATTTGTCGACGTCACGTCCAGACAATACAAAAAAATTGCGACTTGTCTACTCGCTGTCGACAAAAATTTACTACTATTAACAGCCTCTTACCATTTTCAATGCCTTAGGGAATAGTAAGTGGCTGTCACTAATAGTAAATTGTTGTCGATGAAGAGTAGAAATGTGCCAATTTTTTGGTATTGTGTTGACGTGACATCGACAAATAGTTACGGAATAAGGGGGAATATATCGGGCTACCACTTTGAAAATATCCCGCAGAAAAATTTATGGGACCAAACTGCAAGAAACCCCTTTCAAACAAAAATAATCATTTTGAAAATCATCAAATTTCCCCACCGATTTTCGAAAAAAAAAATTGTGGAAAAAAAGAATTTTGGAAATCGGTTGACAAATGACAGAGTTATGCATTGAGGTGGCAAATTTTCCCCTGCGATTTTCAAAAAAAAAAAATATATACGGGATCCAATTACAGGCAAACCCATTCAAACAAAAAATAATAATTTTGAAAATCGGTTCACAAATGCCAGAGTTATGCATGGTGGAGCAAATTTCCCCTCCGATTTTCGAAAAAAAACTATGGGACCAAATCGTTAGCAAACCCTTTGGAACGAATTTTGAAAATCGGACAGAGTTATGCCTTTACAAACATAAAAAAATACACACGAATTGATGATAACCTCCTTCTTTTACAGTTACACTTATTTATCTATATATGTATGGCTATATATGTAGGGCTGATTCTCATTTCAAATGATTTTTTGTGTGTCAATTTTAAACAGAACTTTTTAAGCATTTTTTTGGCAAATTATTATTCCATTTTATCTTACATATAAATTAAAGTACAAGAGGATTTCGCTACAACTATAAAATTTCGCGACTGCTGATCAAATTTCAAATATCATTTTGCATATTCAATGTTTTTCCCTTCTTTTGCAAATTATTACTCCATTTTATAGTAAAAACTATACTGCAAGAGGATTTACAGCAACTGTAAAATTTCGCGCATGATGATCAAATTTCAAACTCAATTTTTAATGGTGCCTTTTTCTAAAAAACCTTCTTTGTAACATTTTTTTAGTTTTCCAATAGTCACACTGGGTATAATATATTGTATACTAAGGTGGTTCGAAAGAAAAAGTTGAGCCGGTCACCGCCTAGAATTAAAAATTAGTTGAAAGCAATTCCAAAATAATTTTTTTTTATTTTTTGCCTCGATCCTGGATACCGTCCTTTCAATTTTTTTTTTGTACGCTGCGTCGCCATTTGTAGTGCGATCATTACATAATGCATATCGTTCTTCATGGCTTGACTATGGCTACATTTTTGCTTTGGTAAAATTTTAATCGGATATTAAATTCAGGGCACCACTTATGACATCTCGAATTTTGAACTTGTTGCAGAAAGGAAGCAATGAGATGATTAAAATTTGAATAATTAATTTTTTTAAATACTTTTTTGTTAAAATATAAATAAAACTACTAATAGTTTAAGAGATAGTAGGTGTGTTTGTGAACTTTTCCAGTAATAATTACCAAGTAACTTTAAGATTAATACGGATGAGTAATATTATAGTATATACCATCATAATACTTATACGTATACTATTTTGGTCCGAAAAATTGGAAACTCGCATTTTCTTTACATGTTTTTTTTTAATCAGAAATTCATAAAAAAGTTCCCGTTCAATATACCGCTAAAAATATATATAAGAGGATTGCTATGCTTTTTAATAAATAGTAACGAAATAAAAATTTAAAAATGAAGCTTAGTACAATTTTCATGCAGGTAAATAATATGCTTCTGAAAAGGTTACTCTTCTTAGAAATTCTGCTCTCCTAGCTACACTTTTCAGGGGAAGGGTAACAACTAATAGCCCGATTAGTTATAATAACTGTTTCTAATATAATTTGTAGAGAAATTTAAAAAACTCGATAGGCGTTCTTTTTTCCTAAGCGACTAATTTAGACTTTCATAGAAAAGTTCACAAAATTTGTCTAATGCTGGATGAATTTAGTGAATTTAAATTTTCGCAATCATTTTTGAAGTATATTCTTTTGAAATATGAAAAAAGAAAATTAATAGTTCTGAAATTTTTTTGAGAAAAACGTACAACAATTAAGTTCCATTTATTGAAAAATTTAGCCATTTTTCATCCTCATTTCAAAGTTTTGACTTTGACTTTTTTACGGCCACATAATATGAGATAAGTTAAAAATTTCTAATGCATATTATACAGGACTTTGTTAAAGATCATAAATTGTTTTTTTTTTAATTTTTGGGCATGCTATAACTGGAGATATTTATGAAATCTGGAACAAAGTAAAGGGTAAAAACCAAAGTGTTAAAATTCAAAGGCATACACCTCTGAAAATCTTAAAGACATCTTAATGGTTAAACTGTATTTTCTTTGTATATTTATAAGCTTCGAATTCATTAAAATCGGTTAATATTTTCAAAAGTCATGAGGTCAACAAGGTTTTTCATGCCCGAGGTAGTTAACTTCGACTACCTGTGGTTCACCGTCTACTTGAACAGTGTGATCCAAGTTTCCACATTCTTGAATTCCTCTTCAATGGGTTTTTTCACCGTTTTGTAATCGGATCACAAGTTTCGAAGATACACATTTATTACGCTTTTTTGCGTTTTTTTTAAGGTTTTTGCACTTTTTGACGATATTTTTAGATTCAGCGATTTATTTTAGTTGTGGCGATTTTTCCGGTTTTGGCAATTTCTTTTCGGTTTTTGGTGATTTTTTACTTTTAGCGATTTTTTGGATATGACACTTTTTTTCGTTCTGGCGATTTTTTTAATTTTTTGCCGATTTTTGGTTTTCTTTTTTTTTGTGTCGTTTTTTAGTTTTAACGTCTTTTTGGCTTTGGCTTTTTTTTTTGTTTTAACGTTTTTTTTCGCTTTTTGCGGTATTTTTAGTTTTAGTGATTTATTTTAGCTTTACCGCTTTTTTAACTTTGGCGCTTTTTCGGTTTTGGGATTTTTTCAATTTTTTGTGATTTTCTTAGTGTTACCGACTTTTTTTTTGTTTTGATACTTTATTTTCGCTTTGGTTATTGGCACTTTTTTTAGTTTTGGCTCTTTTGGTGATTTTTTTTATTGTTGGCAATTTTTTTTTTATATTTTTAGCTAGCGATTTTTTTATGTTGTAGTATATTTTTCGTTTTGACGACTTTTTTCGGTTTTTGGCGTTTTTTTTAGTTTTTTGGCGATCTTTTTATTTTTGGTGATATTTTGCGTTTTAGCGATTTTTTTTTATTTTGGTGCTTTTTTCCTTTAATCGCTTTTTTGGCGATTTTTCATTTTGGCATTTCTTTTTAAATTTGGAATTTTTAGTTTTAGCGTTTTTGAAAATTTCAAGAGCTTACCTCTTACGGTTTCCAAGATAGAATATTGTCCAAAGTACATATTAAAATTACATTAACTGATAGAACACCCTTTAATTTTTGTTGTTTCAAATATCAGTGTTAATTGGTGTAGTCTATTCTACAGACTACACCAATTAACACTAACTTTGAAAATTTAAAGTGTCTATATATAAGTGTCTGTATACTACATTAGTATTTAACATGTTTCTTTGCTCGCTTTAGAACACCCTTTAATTTTTAACTGTCATACATTTGTTGTTGTAGCGGCAAAAGTTTTACATATTCTGTGAAAATTTCAGGTCCGTAGCTCTTATGGTTCCCGCGAAAACAACCTGTGACAGACAGACAGACAGACGGACAGCTAGAAAAAACAATAGGGTTCCTTTACACTTTTGGTGTACAGAACCCTAAGAACTTGCTTTGAATATATTGAAAATAACGGTAATATGTTTTTCATATTTAAAGCTAGCTACTTAGGTCTTTTTGCATTAATAAACCATCACTCTTGTAGATAGGGACTTATTTTATTATGTTACTAAAACCACTATTTATGGTCAAAAGAGTCTGAAACTTGGCATGGAGATGTATTTGAACTTAATATACGAGAATCAATAAAAATATCGATTTTGAATCTTTTGTTTGATAAGGCGGTTTCCATTTTGGGTGACAATATACATAATTGATTTTAAATAATTTATTTTAAATAAAATTGCCACATAACAGATATCTCTGGTAATATTGGCCCAAAGTGTATTATTTCCAAGTGAATTTACTCCAGTACGCAATATGCATAGCATACATATTACGTATACGTAATAAGTGTTTTTAGTATATGCAATATGTATACTATATATATTACGTATACGTAATGTATGCGGCTAAGCCGTATGAAGGTTAGTTAAGCCGTAATATTTGGTCTAAACTATGCGGTTATTTAAAATTTCTAATTTATAAGACAATTTCCGAATCAAAATACAGTTAATCATATTAGTATTACAATTGCCTTTAATGGCATCTTCAGAGTTTTAAGTATAGAAATCTAGTATCTAAGCTTTTGTCGATATACTTCATGTCAAATAGCAGATAATAAATCTTATTTGCTAAAAGGAGTAATCGCTTTAGAAATTAGAACAAATAATCATTTACAAAACGCTACAACTGCTTCTGATCAGAATTGAAACCGAAGGAAAAAACTTCATTCAACACAAATAAGGAAAGTAAACAAAAAAGACATACAAAAATAAACAAAAAATGAAACGAGATTTCAGTTGAATTGCCAAGAAGTAAAAGTTTTTCGTTAATTCAAGTGAATTTACACTGCCAGCAGACATACGCATTTTAAATAGTCACAGCAATCATTTTTCACTGTTGAACCAACAGAACGAGAAGTATACACAAAAAGTATACAACAGCATATAAAAAAAAATCGTTAAATGGAATCGTGTCATGTAGTTTTTCTTTCCCATTTTTTGGTTTTAGTTCACATTTTTGCACTTAACTGATGATAGAGTATGTGTCAGCATTTTGTCAGTTTTCATTAGATAAGAAGAAAAAAATTATCTATGTAAGTAAGTCATTCAAGAAATTCAACTGTAGATGATGAAAAGGCTTAATACTCTCATTCAGTCCAGGGAAGAGAAAATATGGCATTTAAAGTTTAAATATTTTTTATTATAAATAGATATTTTAAATTAGAGTGCAAACTACAATCGTGACAATGCAATGAAATAGGCATATTTATAAATTATAATATCAAAGTCTTATAGTCTCATGTCGTGCGTGGCCAACTAAGTAATCTATATAATTAATAGGCAATCCGCTTCTTTGTGAAGGAGTTTATGCTCACATTATACAGTCGATTTTAATAAAAAACGTATACTATTTTAAACATATTTATTCACAGATGTGTACAATTCATAGTTTGTTAAAATCGGTTCAGTATTTTGGGAGCTATAAGAATTCAAAATTTCTACTAATACATACACACGTAGTTATTACTCATGCATGTAAGTTGAATAAAAGAAACAAAAAACAACAAAAACAAAAGAAACATGTATGTGTTGTTTTCCAAGTGGTTTTGCAAAGAAAGTAACAACAATAAGACATTTGTTTCTATTATGTTTTGATGTGGGAGAATTTTAGGAATGGCATAGGAACAAAATGGCTTTAAATCATTGGAAGATGTTTTGTTTTTATATGACCGCTATTTTTAAGGTTCCGTACAACAAAGGTGACTATGAACCATATTTTTTACGCTACGCTGTTTGTCTGTCTGGAGAACCGTAGAAGGTGCAGAACTGAAATTGTCACAAAATATGTGAAACTTTGGCCGATACAACAACAACTACTAAAAGTTCATGAAAGTTATAAATTAAAGGTTGATCTAAAGCGAGCAACGAAACGTCCTAAAGTCCTAATGTAATACATAGACACTTGACATGTTATACAGAATACACCAAATAGTACAAAAATTTAAATAATATAAAATTTAAAGGCTCTTCTATCAGTTAATGTAATTTGGACGATGTAATTTTGTCAATGAGCTATATCTGGGAAACCGTTAGAGGCAAACTTTTTAAATTTTCACAGTTTGTGCAATATTTTAAAGGCAACAGTAACGAATGCTAAACAACAAACTAAAAATTTAAGGGTATTCTATTAGTACGTAATTACTATTACGTATTACTGAAAATATGTATAAGTCGGAAGCTATTATTATTCGGCTTAAGTTCACAATAATTGAATTAATGTAAATTCAAATTATTTTTAAGAGTGGAATATTGGAATAACTAATCAGACTAGCAGAACGGATTACTACTACTAATTGCGACAGTCGCTGTAATCATCAGCTTCCTTTGTTCGCTTTTACCACGTTTGATCGCGGATACCAGTATTAATGAAACATCAGCTATTTAACCAAATTTTATGAGGAAATAGAATATGACTTCTATTAGGTAATGTGATTTTGAAATTAAGGTGCAGCTTATAGACAATTGAAACAAGCAAAATTAATAATGTAATTAATTAAGTAATGAAACGAACAAAACGAAAAAAATAATCGCGTAAGCTAAAAAAATCGCCAAACAAAAAAAAACGCTAAAACTAAAAAATTGCGAAAACAAAATATTAGACGAAAGAAAAAACACCAAAATCTAAATACTAGACAACTTAAAAAAAATCGCTAAAGCGCTACAACAAAAAAAAGCACCAAAAAGTAAAAAAAACACCAAAGCAAAAAAATCGCTATATTAAAAAAATTCTCCAAAACGGAATTAAATCGCCAAAACAAAAAAAAAAGTTGCCAAACACTAAAAATATCTCAAGAAATTAAAAAGATCGCCGTGGCAATATATCACCTAAAAGGGAAAAAACACCAATCTATGAAAGCAGGCACAATTAAAAAATTTGCCATAATGAAAAAAGCGCTAAAACAAAAAAAGAACCAAAATTAAAAAACCACAAAATTCCCAAAAATTAAAAAGATGCCTAAAACAAAAGAGCACCTCAACGAAAACAGAACAAAAAAGCCAGCAGAATGAAAAAAGCGCTAAGACAAAAACACCAAAACAAACAAAAGGCTTGATTATTATAATTACTATTTTATTTCGACCTTTTTTATGTTTAAAGTTTATTATTATTGAATATTAAGCACTAGGTCAGTTTTTTTATATAAAAAGTTATTTAATTAATCCAATATTTCGTTACACTTTGTGTAACTTCTTCAGGGATAAATTATTATTATGGTCAAAACTAAAAAAATTTCAAAAACAAAAAACCACCATATATAAAAAATTGCCAAACCAAAAAAGAAGTGGAATAAGCGAAGAAGCGGATGTATAACAAAAATCACAAAAAAATCGCCAAATTAAAAAACCAAAACTAAAAATCGCCAAAATGGAAAAATTGCTCTAATGAAAAAAAACACTAAAATGTAAAAAAAACTGCTAAAACTTAAAAATCACATAAATTAAAAAAAAATCCAAAAAACGAAAAAAGAATCGTCAAAAGAAGAAATCGGTGAACTAATTATACATAGTTTAATTTTATATTGTGGGGCTATTTTTAAAGAGATTTTTATGACGTTTAATAAATTTTCTGTGAACCTTAATTAAAATTATTTATATCTAGAAGATGAACGATTGTGGGTCATACTAGTACCAATTAAGATAGAAACTCAATGGTGCGAGCAAAGTTGTTCAGCTGTTTAAAGCTGATACCGATGAAATGAGTTATGCCTGGTTCAATCCCTGTGGAAAAATTTGTGTCAGTTGTCCTGAACGTACTCGTCCCATTTCGCTTCATAAATTTAAAGAAACGATTTCTTTAATGATATATTTCACAATATGTACATATATAAAAATTTTTAAAATATTGAAATACAATCTCAAACTTTAAAATTTTAATTTTTTAGTGTCATAATAAGTTCAATGAAATATATTTCGTAGTTTTGATGAAAATTTTTATTGAATTTATATAGCTGAACTTATATACTGTCTGTCTCGGCAGCATGAAATTGTGAATAAATTAAAAGAGTCAATACAACAGTTTAAGTTAATGAATAATGTAAAAATTGCATTAAAACAATGAAAGAATTTATTAAAGTAATAATATGTACTCGTATTAAACTAATTCATTTTTGGTTGATCCACCTTTATTTTACAACCAATTGCATTGTGGCCTTGCTTTTGATTTTACAACTTAAATACTTACTTAGTCGTTTTTTTATTTCTTTTTTTATAAAAACTAGTTTTGCACTATAGTCGTTTTTTTATTTCTTTTTTTATAAAAACTAGTTTTGCACTATAGTATCTATTTGAGAGCAACTATTATTCAAAGGTTTTTCACAAAAGTGATGTATATTTTTTCATCTACATATATATCTAAATAATTGAACACAAATAGAAACAAACGAGCATATAGTTCGATAAAATGTTTCATCATGTTCATACATTCAAATGTTTATAAGTAATCTCCATAAAAATTCTGCCACTACATTTGCAATTGTAATATTGACAAGATTTTATGGAGAAATAACAAAAAGCTAATAGAAAGAAAGGAAAAACTGTTAACAAGAAAACCACAAAACTGAAACAAGAAATCAAGGAATCAAGGAATCAAGGCAATAACAAAAAAAAAACGTAAGTAAATAAAAGCAATGCCAATCAACTATCGTAATAAAAAACTTTGATTATACGAGTACCATATTTAACATTAAAGTTGCACAAAAATTTAATTTGTATACGTTTCGAAATAAATTTGAGATGATGTTGCATTTAAGCGGATGTTAATATCCTTTTTTGACTACTTCATCTTAACCGAGTTTTATGAAATTTTTATCAATTTAAAACAACACTGTTTTGAAAACAGTACGTAGCGCCACGCCCATTTGAAATAAATACTATTTTCGAAATACTTTTACGTCACCAAATTTGGTTAATTTTTGCTAACAGATTCAGTTACCGTGACAATAACATATTATGATTAGAAAAGTAACTAGGCAGCCCACGCAGAAATTGCAAAAATAAGGGTAACACATCTGTATCTTTGAAACTTTCGATCCTATTATCAAACGATGTATGCAAAAATCCTAAAAAAGAGAACCTAAGCTTGAAGAATGCTGAAATTCAGACTACTCAGTTGAAACACCCGTTGAGCTAAATGGTGTCAAAGTTGACTACCTCCAGCATGAATATTCTTGTCGTCTTTAATCCGATTTTAATGAATTTAAACTTGATGTAAAGTTTACAATTAGATAAAGAAAATAAAGATTACTTTTTAAAAATATCTTTAACATTTTCAAAGACATTTTTCTTTGAAGTTTAAAATGCTGGTTTTTGGCGTCGAATTTGTTTTCTATTTCGTCAATATCTCCGGAAATAGCATATCCAAAGTTTTCAAAAAAATATATTTTATGACTTTTAACACAATCTTTGATAACCGAAAATATGTAATATGTTGCTGGAAGAAGTTTTTGTTTTGTTTTTTAACGTTGATAGCACTGTTTATTTTGTATAAAGGGAGCTTTAAACAATACGTAAAGGTTTTTATATGCCTGATTCCCCTTCTAAACGACCATTTTTTGTTTTTTTGTTTTTTTTTTCTTACCAAAGTAACTAAAATATATATTAGAATGTAGGATTTATATCACAGTATTCGCCTCATTCAATGGAACCTGAAATAAAATTATATTTTTCGATTTTGTTTAAATTTTTCTGGCTTTATCACTACATTTGCTTTCGCAGTTGTTCTGAATATGATTTCTAAGAAAACGATACACCACAAAAATTTTGTCTAGGGTTTGAAAGCTTCATACATCTACTATCTAAAAACAAAAAACTATAATAATCGCAGGAGGAAAAAGAAGAAATTTGTATGTTTTTAAATAATTATTTATAAAAATTTAAACAGAAAAAACTAAATTTCATTTTCTGTAAAGGAATTTAATGAAATAGTAAATATTTTGCCTAAGAACAGACAGACCTACAAACAAATTTGTAAATATAGACAAAAATATCTCAACAATTTCATTGAAAAAGAACGTATTTTTGCAGTGAACAAATTGTTTAAATTTATAAAATAATTTGCCGGTACATATTTACAAATTGTAAACAAAACAATTTACTACGTCAAACAAAAAGATTTACTGGATTTTCTGAAAAATTTCAAACAATTTTTTTGTCTGAATTTATAAAACAATTAGTCTAAAAATACTAACAAATAATTAACAAAATAGTTTACTTAATAACAGAAAAATATTTACTGAATTTGTTGTAATATATCGAATAAAGTTCTTGTCTGGGTCATCATCATCATCCATTAAGCATTTATGAAATTTCATTATGTTAAATGTGTTCAAGTCTGAATGTTTATCTAAAGAATTTAAAAAAAATAATGAGAATTAACGCAATGACATTACCGAATTGATTCATTGATTATGAAAAGAACATTTACTGAAAATAAAATTTATTTTTAGCCAAACTTTTGTTTGAAAATTTTTTGGTGATAATTTTTTCTATGTATACGTAAGCAAAAAGTAGGCAAACTCTTCTTTCAAATAAGGCTTATGTTAATAAAATCGACCAACAATGTCAAACGGTATGTCACTTTGAAACTTTTATTTTTTTGTAGCAAAATACATTTTGCGAAAATATAACATCCCACGTTCGAAAGAAGCAAATTTTTTCCAAGAAGCCCAGAAATTTGTAAGCAGGTAATATTCTTTTTATCGTTTATAGCCTTCAGCTGCTGTTAATTTTTACTTTTAACGTCCTAAAATTTATAGATAAATTATATCTAAAAAAAACTTTTACCTAACGCTCAGTACATGTAGAGTATCTACCGTAGTCGACCTTAGCTGACGGACTAGTAAGACGAACACAAGACGAAGTACTAACCAACAAAGTAGAAATAGAACGATGACAATAGAAGAGGCGTTTTACAAAGACAAGACTTACGAAAGAGGACAGTTGTTGATGAGAGTTTGTATATAAAAGTTGTTAGAAGTAGTCGATCAGAAAAGACGACGCATTGAATTAAACATGTACTAGTTTTAAGATCATTGGAATAAACCATATTCTAGTTATAAGCATTAAAAGTGACGTGTGTTTTATTTCTGGATTGGAAATATCAAAGTAGGATAAGCAACCACCCTTTTTTATCATACATACATTTTTATACGAATTCAATATATTTTTCAGAACATACACTTTATTTTGAATTTAATACAATTCAGATGAATAATCTTGTATGTATAACCATCTTAGGTTCATTCAAAAATTTCAATTATATTAAAAAGATTTGGATAACACTCAATACATTTTTTTTATACAAACAATGATTAATTGATGAAACGTTATACAATATAATACTATTTAACAAAGTTCACAAAACTTTTATATATTTAGAAGTATAAACTTTCACTTTAATTTTAGCGTATGTTGTTAATGCAATTTTAATAGTTAAACCACAGTCTAACCAGTCACGTCAACTTTGACAGTTGAAAATTGCCCAAATCAGGTTTTTATGCCGGCTAGTTGAGAAAGGGACAACAATTACGTGTTGGTGTTTCATTTTATCCAGTTAAAAGTATTAACCATTTTACAAATGTATGCGTAAAACAAAACAAAAGGAAACACTAATACTTTCTTATTTCTCTTTTGTGATGCTGGCCACTTCGGCTGAGATGGCAATATCTTCCGGCTCGTGTCCCATCTGGTTAGACTGTGGTTAAACTGAAGCGTTCTAAAAAAGCATAACGCTCAATACACAAGACTGCGGACAACAACAATTTAAGAAAAAAATCATAATTTATAATATTTAGCAAAAAGTTTATGTGTGTAATAAGAGAAGCAAATGCAAATATTCTAAAACCGTTATAAATTCCCAGTAAAAAAAAATGGAAGTCCTTTTTGAGGAACTACATTTTCATTGCTTCCAAAGAATCGATATTCAAAAATGCAGATAATTAGTAGAAAAGCAAGTCAAAATTTATTTTAGTCACACAAAAATTTTTAATTTCTTTATACTTTAAAAAAATTCCCACCATGCTTTTTAAAAATTAGATTTTTTTAAAGAAATTTATGAACTAATTTGCGTCTAAAAATTAACAGTTATTTACTGAAATTTACATAAAAACACCGTTTTGCGTTTAAGTTCGTATAAAAAGAAACAAGTTGCGAAAATGTGTAACTTTGTACTCTTTTTCCTAGAGAAAAATATTAATATAGAACGCCAAAAAGGATATATTTCTTAGCTTCGCTTCCAATTCGGTGATTAGGAATCGAAAAAGAGAACTTCTTACAATGACAACCCTATGTAAAAATCATTACAAATGATCCAAATTTGCACTACTTCCGGATCGCAAACTCTACATTTTCATGACTTCTTTGTAGTGTCTTTTTTACTGGGTTTAATTTTGATTGTAGAAAAATGCACAGTTTCGTAATGTGGGGAAATCAACAGCATGTATTACGGACACGTCATTTTGTATGAAGAGAGTAAATACAGTATATTCTTTCTTGGTTTTTAACACATAATGGACAGGCCTACACAAAAGAAAGCATTTTTACTTTTATTTATAATCCATTAAAACATGCTAAAGCAGTTTTCATTTCAAAATTTATGCGTTTATTTTACGAATTATTTTACTATACTTTCAATGGACACGAAAAAAGCATTTGAAATAAGAACCAGCTATATTAATATAATCGAAGGACACGTTATAGCCATAAAATGAATTTTAAGTACGCGAAGCTATAGACAGGCACCTCTAGTCATTGATATCTGGCACATATGTTGCATGAATTTTTTTGAGTGTATTGAAATTTTTCTAAATTGTACTACTAATCAAATAAATAAAATTTAACTGAAAGATTAAAACAAACAATGCATAAATACATGTCTAAGCAAGTTGATTTACATACTTTCGTAGTACGTGCTATTTTTTATCATTTCAAACTAGTGGTAACATTTCCCTCTTTCTAGATAATCGTCTGTCTGTAATTCTAACATTTGCTCATTTTATCAAATGAAATTTTGCAAATGTTCAAGCTGGTTACACGAGTATTTTCTTTTCATTTTATGAAAATATAACAAGTCATCATATACGAATGTTAAAGGGCATATTTATCCAAACAACACAGCGTATGTACTCGTATGTATGATAATGTAGGTGTATGATACACATGTTTAAGATTTCACTAATTCAAATGACATAGTTAAAAATAAGTTCTAGGAAAACAATCTGTAGTTTTTCATGTTCGTCATGTAATTTTGAATGTAAGTAAACAAAAAATTTTGCAATTCATAACAAAAGGACAAAAGGAACATCTTTAGGCATAATAAAATATAAGGCAAAATTGTACCTTTTCAATCTAAAATGTTGCTTCAAATGAACACGTGTAGTTAGTTTAGAAAACTTTTACTATCTCAATCAAAGGATGTTTGTTCATAACAAATTAATTCCTTAGACTTTAAATATGAACATCTGTCTATCATTTGCTGGCATTAGAAGTCACATTAAAGTGATTTAATTCAAAACATGAGTCTTACGAAAGGTTTTTTTTATTTCAATGAAAAAATAAAACAAATACGTATTTGCTCGTATTAAAAGCAGAAATTCTACGCAACAATTTATTGAAGAGTTACCATGTAATTAAAAAAAATTTTTTATACTTTTGGGCTAAAACATGTTTGCTTAACAACTATGGTTGCTGGTCATATAACAACTATTTACATAGTCAAAGTTTTTCTTCTAGATTTTGAGGAATAAATTTTTTTACATTAATAAAAAAAAATATTTGACCAACTTTAGTCATATATTCGAATATTCGACTATTTTTTTAAAAGTACAAAAATATACCAGCCTCAAAAAGCTGTAAGATAAAGCTAATATAAGAAAAAGATGAGAAAGCAAATGAAGGTCGCATGATTCATTCATTTACACCCTAAAAGGAAAACATTTGCAATAAATGAAAAGTCATTGGGTTTAATTGGACTTTAATAAAACATTGCTTTTAAACAAACTACATTAAGTGTTAAAGGCGAAAATATATACTCTTATAAATAAAATCATTACACAGAAAAATTTCGTAGTAGGCTGAACTTTAGCAACGGGGAAAACACTGTACAACAAAATAAATTTTTTTAATTACAAGGCTCTAACAACTAGTTCTACTACAGGACAGCAGAAAAATTTTTTTTCGTGTCCGTTGAAATTATAGTCAAATATATCATAAAATTACTGCATAAATTTGAAAATGAAAACTACCTTAGGATGATTTAACTAATTATAATTTCTTTTTGTATAATCTAAATTGATTATTAGGCTAAGGTTCGTAACGTTATATTCAGAAAGAATTGGGTATGATTAATATTCCAAGGAACAATGGAAAAATTAACATCAACTTAATTTTTCAACGTACACAGCAGAACAGAGTAGCGCCACTTTCGGAAGCCGCTACACTTCCATCGTCAGTGCTCACGTGTATTTGCTATCACCACTTGTCAGGTGGCTCTGTTGAATGTGATTTTAATTCTTATATACACAACTTTTTCGCGAAAATTGAATACGAGAATTAAATCACTCTCAAGCTGATATTAAAGTGCACTTTCCCAGCGTTGCCATCGGTTTATTTTTCTTCATTCCCATTTTTCTGATTTTTGTTCTACTCAAGACAAACTTTTTTGGTTTGATTTTATACTTAAGTATATATGAACATGTAAACATGTGAAAAGCTCAAGCCAGTAGCTAATTGTTTTATTAATATGATTATTTCGAACGTATTTGCTTTGTGAATCTAAATTGATTATTAGGCTAAGGTTCGTAACGTTATATTCAGAAAGAATTGGGTATGATTAATATTCCAAGGAACAATGGAAAAATTAACATCAACTTAATTTTTCAACGTACACAGCAGAACAGAGTAGCGCCACTTTCGGAAGCCGCTACAATTCCATCGTCAGTGCTCACGTGTATTTGCTATCACCACTTGTCAGGTGGCTCTGTTGAATGTGACAAGTGGTGATAGCAAATACACGTGAGCACTGACGATGGAAGTGTAGCGGCTTCCGAAAGTGGCGCTACTCTGTTCTGCTGTGTACGTTGAAAAATTAAGTTGATGTTAATTTTTCCATTGTTCCTTGGAATATTAATCATACCCAATTCTTTCTGAATATAACGTTACGAACCTTAGCCTAATAATCAATTTAGATTCTAAAAGAGTTTCTTTCTTTTCAGAAAAATACAGTTTTATTTGTACAATTCAGGTAAGTATGTATGTCTGTTATTAAAAAAGAGAGTGTGTTAGGCTCAATAATGTTAATGTCAAAGAGGATGAAATTTGCCCCTACCTCCCCTCATGATCCTATTCAAAAAAAATATAGCCTAGTGAAATTTCATGTATGTTAAATGGCTGACGATGTTGTTATTTGAAACTTAAAACTATTTAAAAAGAGTTTTGGCTAACACGGGCAAGAAGTTTGTTTGATATATTACAAAAATCCAGTAAATAATTTTGTTTGATTCAGTAAACTATTTTGTTTAGAATTTGTAAGTATTTTCAGACAAATTGTTTTATAAATTCAGACAAAAATATTGTTTGATATATTATATAAAAGTCAGTAAATATTTTTGTTTGTTTCAGTAACTTATTTTACTTAGGCTGATCCCACACCAACAAAAGACAAAACGTTTTTGTCTTTCAAGTCAAATACACTTGTTTGATGCTAACCCACACCAAAAAATACGTCTTATCAAGTGTTTGTCTTAAAAGACAACCTTTAATCAGACAGCAATACGACTATGCTTTTTGTACTTTTTCGACTTGTCTTAATTGGTGTGGGCTACATCGTAAGAAAGCATGCAATTGTGTGCAATGAGGTTCGTTTTGTCTTTTTTGTCTTACCATGTGTGGATATGTTGTATCAAACCACATGTATTTTCTGCAACCAATGTTTTTGCGCAGTAAGGCTGAACCCACACCGAATTAGAAAAACTGTTTTTCGTGACTTACACGACAACAGTACAAATTTTTTTTGGTGTGCGTTATAATCATACACAGAAAAAATTATCACCAAAAATTTTTCAAACAAAAGTTTTTCCTTTTTTTTCTACTGGTAAAGCACCAACGAAATGCTGCATATAGACAATTGCTTATACCCCAGCAAATAAATTTCATTTAAAACAAAAGTTTTTCTATAAATAAATTTCATTTTCAGTAAATGTTCTTTACATAATCAATGAATTGTTTGTTTGACTCTTATTTAGGACGCAAATACAAAAAACAACAAGAAAAACTATGTCTTAAAAAATCAACCCCGATAACAAATAACAACAACAACAATGATAGCAAAAGGAATGCGATTGTAGCAAGTTTGTTTACTAAAGATTTTTGAGTCAATCAATTCGTTAATGTTTTTGCATTAATTCTCATTCATTTTTTTCAAGTCTTTAGATAAACAGTCCGACTTGAGCACGTTTAACACAGTGAAATTTCATAAATGCTTAATGGATGATGATGACCCAGACAAAAATTTTGTTTAATATTACAAAAAATCCAGTAAATATTTTGTTTAATATTTGTTAGTGTTTTTAGAATAATTCTTTTATAAATTCATACAAATATATTGTTTGATATTTTTCAAAAAATCCAGTTAATCTTTTTGTTTGATTTAGTAAATTGTTTTGTTTACAATTTGTAACTATTTTTAGACAAATTCTTGTATAGATTTAAGCAATTTTTTCACTGAAAAAAACACGATTTTTTTTCAATGAAATTGTTGAGATATTTTTGTCGATATTTACAAATTTGTTTGTAGATCCGTTCCTATACAAAATATTTACTATTTCATTGAATTCCTTTACAGAAAATGAAATTTAGTTCTTTTGTGTACGAGTGAGTTTGACTTAAAAGACAAAACCATTTTGTCTTATGTTGGGGTGGGTTCAGCCTAAGTCAAAGAGACAGTATTGCAGTTTTTTTGTTTGGTGTGAGTTTTCCCATCACTTTTGTCTTATGAGAATCCAAATTGATTAATTTGGATTCTCATAAGGTCCGTAACGTTATATTTAGAAAGAATTGGGCATGATTATTATCCAAGGAACAAGGGAAAAATTAACATTAAGTTAATTTTTCAACGTACACAGCAGAACAGAGTAGCGCCACTTTCGAAAGCCGCTACACTTCCATCGTCAGTGCTCACGTATTTTGTTTTATGTTGGCGTGGCTTCAGCCTTAAAATTTATAAATATTTTTAGATATATTGTCTTAAAGATTTGGACAGTTAGTTTACCGAAGAAAACTAATTTATTTTTCAATGAAATTGTTGAGATATTTTTGTCTGTATTTACAAATTTGCTTGTGTGTCTGCTTCTAAACTAAATACTTACTAATTCATTGAATCTATTTACCGAAAATTAAATTTAGTTTATATTTTGTGTAGTATTCACCGTTACAAGTGGTAAAAATTATCAACGCTAATGATATTGTGTAGCGGCCTCGAAATCGGCACTGATATTTACGTTCTGCTAGTCTGAATTAATATCCTAATATTCCTTTCTTAATAATAACACAGGCACATAGAAAAATAAAACTTGTCTGTACATTTGGCCAGACTAACGTACTTACATGTATTACATCTACATATATTTATTTAAAGTTCTTAAAAATCATAAACTTTCAAAACTCCCTTACATTTCATTCTTTAATAAACAAGGTAATAATAGTACATTTAGTATTAGTACCTGTTGTATATATTATTTATATTAGTTCACTAACATGTTTTAATACAACTCAACGCTCTTTTTTCCACTTCATTGTATTTTATACAATTTTATTACAGCAGTCAGTTCAGATTCTTTTTCTTATTTCCTTTTAGCTTTTGTATTTGTACTTTTTATATTTACTTCACAATTCAGTTTCCAGGCTCTCCCATCATCATCATCATCATCATTATTTATATGAACATTCAAGTAGAGTCCTCTAAAAATATTGGTTATTACAACTTTTTTTTATTTATTTTATTTTATGGTTAATATTTCTTTATTTCTTATTTGCCCATTAAAATATTAAAATTTTCTTTTTCTGTGCTTTTTTCAAGATATTCTTTAGAAATTTTACATTATGAGCATTTATTTACTGGTTCACAACTGCAAGATGTTTCTATTTTACACTTGAATACATTTTCAGTTTTAAAAAATACTTGCAGTAATTAAAGTATCAATGGTTTTTGTTCATTAGTTATTTCAAGGACCAATTTTTATTAGTGGTTGTTAAAGGAAATTATTTAAGAGTTTCTTTATGTTATTGGTTTTATTTGAAATAAAATTTTTATTATTTTAAAAAGTATCAAAATTTATCTTGACTGGATAGACCGGTCAAAATAAACAAAATATAGTGGTAAGTTTATAATAACCAGTAAAGGGCTCAAATTATTACAGTTATACAATAACAAATAATATATAAAAAACCCCCACTGATTCTATCACCACTAAAAATAATATTCCAACTCAAAATTCTGTGGTTTTCCTCAATAAGCGCGGATGTCCACTTTTGTCGATTTTGAGTTATTGATGCAAAATTACGTTATTTTATATTCTCTTTTATATGGACCAAAAATTTCGCCAATAACATGGACCCTTTCAGCAATTTTTTTTCTAAAAGCAAAGTAACTTCTTAATTGATTCAAAAATTGTTCACTAAATCGACTTACAATTACGTACTGGCAATTTATTGCCGTTGAAAAAACACATAGCCACATGCGTTGTTACGTAAGCCACACGCTATGCGACCGTTGGTACAACACAGCTAGTAATCAAGTTGTATGTTTGTCGAACAAAAAAAAAATTTTGTGTGCGATCTTATGCACAACTTCATTTTGCAATCAACTTGTGAGCAAGTAAAGATCTCTCATTTTATGTTGTCAGCAAATAATACTCACATTCAATATTTACTGCAAGGTGGCCACAACAAGAATAAACAAGTATACTACATAAAATAGTATGCGACAGGCACACAAACGTTGCGACAGTGTTGTACAACCTGGCAGAAAATCAAAACTTTTTAAGCTTTCGTACAACCAAGACACAACTTAATACAATTAGCCCACAAGCGTTGCAATTTGGTGTACAACCTACTCAAGTTGTACCAACTGTTGTAACGTGTATGACTTGCATTACTTTTAAACACATTTCCGAAATATTTTTTCGTTATTGTTCAGTTAATAAAGATTTATAGTGACTTGTGTGCAAGCAGTTTTCATGTAAAAAAATTCTTGTGTGCTTGAATTAGTTGAATATAAACAACTGTTATGGACATAAGTTTTTTTCTGAACACACTTTTAGTGTTCTTGACAAATCGTTTTTTAATTATTCTCTAGGATCTTACCCTTAGGGAATTTTTGCCTGAAATTTTTACACAAACTTCTTACCACATATGTTTACATGACTGTACAAAAAAAAAAGTTTGATAAAAATCACACAGAGTCCGTAGTATTAAAAATAGAGTATTTCGGCTCTCCTAAAAATTATTCAAAAAAAATTTGTTCTATCCATGATTTTGATTAAAAAAGAAGTTATTATTAAAAACCAGTTTCTTTCTTAAAATGACTAATTCTTGAGCGCATTTTAGAAAAGTATATAATTTTGCTGTATTAAAAATTTACTTAAGATTTTCTGTTCGTTTTTCCTAACGCACATGCTAAGTTGTAGGGGAAAAAATATTAAGCAAAAGAAATAAGAATTAAATTTACTTGACATGTTTTAAAAACATTTACGCTTCAATAAATGTTGTCATTACGTTTGTGGTCATGGTTGTGCCACAGTGTCATGGGATTTTAACTTTTCTTAATTCCATTTTCAATTGATATTTTCTTATTATACTCGTCTGGACGCTTTAAGACCATGTTTGTAGATTATTAAGGATACGAACAGATATTGACAAATTTAATATGACACAAATTGCTAGCACTAACAAAGTTTTAAATTCAAACAGAAGCGCAATTTAAAAAATTGATACCAAATCACTACAACAATAAAATAGTTTGAAAATTCGGATAAAAGACGTTTAAAAGTTCGCAAAAAACTGATACGCATCGAAAAAAAACTTCTGATATGATTTCCAAATCATTATATCTGTGAAATTTCGCAAAAAAGAAATGGAAATGGCTCATGAACATGACTTTTCCACACCTTTGACACTTTTTATCATATTTAGCGACTTTGAAATAATTTTAAAAATTTTTATGATTTTTGCACATTTCCGTCGTTTAAGCGTAAGAGATCACTCGAGCTTTGCATCTAAAAACTGCAATTTTACTGATATTTAATTTTGAAGCATTTTCCAATTTTTGGAAATTTTTTCCATTCCAGTTGTACTTTGAAATATTTTGAAAAATGAATTTATTCGAGATATTCTCAAGAATTTATGTGCAAAAAAAGTTAAATTGATTTGTTGTGGTTGGCTAATCTATGTGTATGCCGGCATTTCGTTGGTTGCTAATGCCAACTCATCAGTAGATCTTTAAACAAAAATCGGTTCCACATTTGCTGTTCTCCAATGGAGGAACTATCAAATGCTGAACCGATGAAGCAAATTTGAAAAGTTTTCAAAATGCCGGCATATAGATTAGCTAACCACAACAAATCAATTTAACTTTTTTTGCACATAAATTCTTGAGAGTATGTCGAATAAATACATTTTTCAAAATATTTAAAAAATTTATTATTTGACATATTCAGGTCTGGCACAGAACTTGTACGAAAGTGAAAGTATTCACATTTTTAAATTCGTAACGTTTTGGTTTTGCTTCTTCAGCTTTCACATTTCTTCATAACAAAGTTCAAACACAAAAAAATTACATACCTTAAGGCGCCACTATAAACATACAAAACTTGCGGAGCTAATACTAATTTGTTTCTCCTAAAAGTATGCAAAACGATTTTTTTTAATTCTGCTTTTGTTAGTGTATTTTCAACATATTCAGCCATGTCACAGATACCGTTCGAATTGGTTTTGATTCCGTAGTTGTCATTCCGAAAAAGTACATTTTTAGTGCTTTAGATGCCATTTATTTTGTATTTTGTTTTTAAAAGGATAAAGTTTTTATACAGGGTGTTTTTTTTAGAGGTATAGAACTTCGAATTGAAATAAAACACAAGAAAATCGTTTTAATGTCCATCAATTTGGCTTTATTGGAAGGATATATTTATGCCATTAATGTTTAAATATGATTTCGGGCATGGGGCCGCCGTGGCTGCCTCGAATAAAGCCAATTCTACAGGTCCAATTTTCAACCACTTTTTCGAGCATATGGGGCCGTATCTGGGCAATAACGCCACGAATGTTGGCTTCCAAGTCCCCTAACGTTTCTGGTTTGTTGGCGTAGACGAGCGACTTCACATATCCCCAAAGAAAATAGTCCAATGGTGTCAAATCACACGATCTTGGTGGCCAATTGACAGGTCCATTCCGCGAAATTATGCGCTCATCGAATGTTTCCTTCAATAAATCGATTGTGACGTGCGCTGTGTGGCATGTAGCGCCGTCTTGTTGGAACCACAACTCATCCACATTCATGCCATCCAATTCGGGAACAAAATAGTCGGTTATCATGGCTCTATACCGGTCTCCATTAACGGTAACTGACTCTCCAGCATTATTTCGGAAGAAGTATGGCCCAATGACTCCACCAGCCCATAGAGCACACCAAACAGTCAGTTTTTGTGGATGTAATGGCGTCTCAAGGGTCTCATGTGGATTCTCTTCACTCCAAATGCGGCAATTTTGCTTGTTGACGTAGCCATTCAACCAAAAATGAGCCTCATCACTGAACAAAATTTTGCGATTTTGCTTGCGGTAAACTTCGCGAACTGAACCATTATTTTCGAAATAAATTTGCACGATTTGCAAGCGTTGTTCTTTTGTCAACCTGTTCATGATGAAATGGCAAACCAAACTAAATATTAAGCACTTGACAGCTGACAAAATGGCCGCCAGTTAAAAAAGTGATGCCAACTTAAAGTTCTATACCTCAATAAAAAACACCCAATACCTTGAGGTGTTTGTTTACTCTAGTTTTTAGATGCAAAGCCCACATTAAGCTATTTATTCACATGGAAAGCTCATGACCAAATATTTATTTGACGCTCCTAAAAGTATGCACGTTTTTTAGTATTTACTGTAAATGAAGTCAGTAGAAAAGTGTTTTTCAATTCCACTTTGAAATTTAAAAGTGGTTTGATTACTAACAAAATTTTCGTTTTCTGAAGAATCAACTTACGGCATTGAAACCACTACCGATCGGAATGGTATTTTGTGACATGGCTGATGATTTCAACTTTTTTATTGTAGAGTGGAATTAAAAACGCAAATTTTTTTTAATTTTTTCGTTTTCTACAGAATCTAAACTTATTTTCGTTTTCACTTTCGTAACAGTTTTGTTTCTGTGACATAACTGATTGTCGTAATTTTATTTTTGAAGATCATTTATTTGTAAGTTCTCAAATGGTCTCTGAAAGTCTGGTAAAGCACCAATGAAATGCATATAGACAATGCTTAACCATCAGCAAATAAATTTCATTTAAAAATTAATTAGAATAAATAAATTTATAAAAGAGATAATACTAAATTTGTTCGATATTGGCTCACTTTTGATGAGCGACAGGTAAACTTTTTTCGATTCATTTTGGATTGTCATTCTCGATAGTTTTACACGATAAATGTTCGAGATATATTCGAAATCTAATGAAAGTTTTGGTCAAGTGGGAACCCACTTGACCCGAGGCTCGATATAAACGAATTCTCACGAAAGATAGCCTGGTGTATGTGTGTTAATCTTTTAGCGTGGAGGTACGTGCTCAAATCTGATGGACTACAGCGTAAGTTAAACAATTATAAAACAAATAAATTAAAAAATAAAAACTATAATCTAAAAAAATTGCTTTTGCTTCTGGCTTTTTGCTGGGTATGCAGCAAACACGAAGTCAAACCTAAATAAGATGACTTTATCACTTGATATCAAGTACAATTCTCAAAACTTTTTAAAAGCCTTCTGTTTACCACTTGAATTCAAATTGATAATGATTTGAATAGAAACATTTAACAATCAGTGTTTTTTAGGGTTCCGATACACCAAAAGTGTAAAGGAACCCTATTGTTTTCGCTACGCTGTCCGCCCGTCTGTCCGTCTGTCTGTCTGTCTGTCTGTCTGTCTGTCTGTCTGTCTGTCTGTCTGTCTGTCTGTCACAGGCTGTTTTCTCGGGAACCGTAAGAGCTACGGACCTGAAATTTTCACAGGATATGTAAAGCTTTTGCCACTACAACAACAAATATATGACAGTTAAAAGCTAAAGGGTGTTCTAAAAATGTTGAAATACAAAAAAAAACCCCAAAAAACAACGAATAATACTTAAAAAATAAAAACTAAAATTAAACAAGAAAGCACAACGCAAAAACTGCCAAAATGACAAACGGGGCAAAAACAAAAAGGGATGTGTATTCGTACGGAACCCTTCGTGTGCGAGCCAAACTCGCACTTTACTTAATTTATTGTTAATTTGATGTGATGTTATAGTTAAGTGATAAATCAATGTGGAAATACTTTTTAAAGCGAAACATAAATTGGAGGAAACGTTTCAACAACATGACGATCAAACTAAGTTCTTTATTACAACTACAAAAAAATTATATAATTACTGTTTGCTGGTTTGTGATCAAAAATTAATTATCATTAGTAACAACCTGAATAAGAAAAAATTTAAAATATGAACTTCCAAAAAAATTTATTTCATTGATGTTTCACATTATATTACAATTCACATTTGAAAACCTTTGAGAAAAACTTTTGAAAGTGAGTTGATAATAAATAAATTTCTCGATTGGAAAATAATTGCCCCTTTTTGCTGAGAAGGCTATGTTTTTCAAAATATTTTCAAATCATTTTCAAACCTTTTATCGTTTGAGAAAAGGTTTGATTTGAAATCATTCTTAATTTGAAATCAAGCCTGCGTGTTTGTTGGGTAAAAATTATCTATATTGATCTCCCAGGCATTCAAAATTGTTGCGTAGTGTAATTAAATAAATATCAAAATTTTTCCTCTCAACCTTGACGTTTCTATTGTCCTGAAAATGAAGGTATTTACATCAACTCAAGAGCTAATTTTTATTTTGTTTTAATTTTTCTCGCAATTACTAAAATATTTCAAATACTTACAGCGATGGTATAAAAACGTAAAACAAAAAATCTATATTAAGATGTGCTGGCGAACTAAAATTTTTATGGCGTTGTAAAATAACAAAAAAAAAAGTACATATTTTAATTTCTAATTTTCAGGTCAAGTGGAGCAGAAGTGTGGCACAATGAAAGAATACTTCATTTCGATGTACATGTGAATGCAGGCCTGTAATATTTAACTCTTTTTTTTAATCAAGTGACTTTTATTATTTTTACCCTCATATTTATTATATTTCTTCATTATTCTTTTTAAAACAGCGCTAGCTGTTTTGTTGCATTGCCCATTTGCTAATAAATATTTCTAGCACATTTTAAGAATCATTTAAAGCATCATTTAAAACAATATTAAAATTAAACAAATAATATAAAATTAATTTATTTTTATACGAAAGTTTATTTAACTTCATTGAATTGTACGAGAAACTATATTGTCTGTTTAATGTATTATTGCACTTGTTTTAGTCAAATACATGACACGTTTGACCACACCTTAAGTTACAATTAAATTTAGCAAGATAAATAACTATGTGGTAAAAAAATTCATTACGGAATCGCTGATGTAAGTAATATTTATTAGCAGCTAGTGGTGACGCTTCAGTTTATTTTATTACTTAGATTTAATATAATCGTGTTAATCGCTGCGCTCTCGCTTAAAAAGTAATCTACGATATCAGTCCGTGTCGCTACTGTGCGTTTACATCATAAGTGGAACTGTAAGCGAGCTTGTTGATTCGCCTAAAAAGCCAAGCAAATTAGAATGTAATGTATGTAGATTACAGTCCAATTTACACTTGTAAGGTAAATTTAAGATGTGGTACCACTAATCTCACTGACTTTGTAATTGAAAGAATAATGCATGCTTATTGCCTATATAGCCCAAAAGTAGGGCACAACTTTTTATTTTGTACATATATACCAAGCGGTAAAACTTACGACGCATTCACTAAACAGGCCTTTTGCAGGCCTTCCAAGACCTGAATTTAAGATCCAAAACTAGTTATTTTCTGCCTTCTAAGGATAGTCCTTCTAGAAGGCCTCTACACTGGTTTCTTTTGGAAGGAGTATTTTATTTTTAGATATTTCGTTTTGTTTAAAAAAATGTTGTTTAGAAATAACAAACATTCTTGTATTCTTTTTTCGCAAATACATTGTATATAAGACTGAATCTTACGTACAACAGGCATCATACATATTGCTATTATGTCGTTTATGTTGCAGCTACTACATCATGTTCAATTCGTTCCTAATAAATACGCGAAATATAGCCTCCCTCATATGTATAAAAAAATTACTTTGGGTGAAAAGAAGCAGTTCGAAATAAAAAATCACTATAATTCAAAGTATAGAAGCCGCTACAAAAATACCTAGATAAAAAAATTTACCTCCATTTGTTTTTTAACAGGCCTTGCCAGACCAGGCCTTCTATCACGCATGCCACGTATGACCTGCAAATAGGCCTGCTAAAGAATGCCTTCAATTAGGTCTGCTGAGTAATGGGTCGCGGAAGGCTTTGGTCCGCAATGACATCGCGTGTAAGAAAGATATGAGTATACAATGGGAGAGGAAGTACTATAGACTGCTAAGTAATTTCTTATAGATGGCCGCTTTACTCCTTCCATTTACCGCTGGGTACATTTATGGGATAAAGCCTATGAAATACAACGAAATTCTCACATACACAATGCGAAATAATAGAACTTAATATTAGTATATTACATATTAAGATATCACGTACATTACAATCTAAGTAGATACTTAGATTGCTCGCTTAGCACATCACCCTGACATCATTGATTATTATCTAGGTACATCGTTTCATTTACCACTGGGTAGCTATTAAAAAATGTTTCTTAAATGATACAAACATAAATACCACGCGAAAATATTGGTAGTCATTTTTATCGAACTGCTTTTTAGCAGGTTTCAAAGTATCAATAAGTAAGTATTTTCGAAATTTCATGAAGTATTTAGGAATAATATCTAGATATTTAATAAAAATTTTATTCTACTTTCGCAGTTCTCTCTGCCAAGAGATTTGCACTCTCAGCAACTCCCAACGCTATTACAAGTATTTGTTAACTTCATGAAATTGTTAAACCAATTTAAATTGTTAATCTTTCTAATGGCCGCATACTTAATATGATATTGCATATGGGCATTTCCACAAAAATCCCGCCATTTTGCCACATTACGTCACCAAGCACTTAAGTTTGTATTTTAGAGCGATTCTGTTCGATTTGTTCCCCTCTTTAATTAAATGTAGAGCTAATTACGCTTTATACCAAAATACAACAAATTAAATTTAAAATAAGTTTTTCTTTGAGAATCAAGCTTAACTGCTTGTTGACGTAACGTGACGAAAAGTGGAATTTTCTATGGAAGTGCACATGCATATTGTATTTATAATTTAAGGCTGGATAACAACATCATTTTAAATTTTGTCGCTTACGATATTTTTGTTGTAAAAACTCAATATATTTCCAATTTAGGTGTCGCTATGATATAGTAAAGCGGCTATTTTTCAAGTGGCATTGCTACAGCCAAAATCAGATTAAAATGTTGTACGTGAAAAAACGTGCCTTGCTACAGCTTTTGATGATTAACTGAATACCAAAAGAAAATTATTTTGCTCCATAGCAGCCGCAAAAATATATTGATAGGCAGCACAAATAAAGCGATTGTAACTTTCTGGGCTAAACTAAAAAATAACAATCATCCAAAAAGGTAACTAAAGTACCAAATAGCACCAACAATTATGTTGAATAAAAATGTTGCACACTATGGACATAAGCAGACTTTTTAATATTTTTGTAGATTTTTATATTTTTAAATAATTTTTTATTTCATTTGGATTGAAACAAAAAGTCTGTTTGATATATTGGAAAAAAAACTGCAAGGATTATTATTAGCTTCAGTTAATGTCAATGGTTGAAACTCAAAATATTTCCAAACAAATATATTTATGGAATGCCAGTTTGTTTGATAAATTAAAATAAATTTAGCAAATATTTTTCTTTGGTTCAGAAAATTTTTTTGTTTGATATTTCTAAATATTCTTAAACAAATTGTTTTACAGATTAAGACAAAAATGTTGTTTTATAAATCGAAAAAATGTGAAAAGACTGTATTTGTTTTTGTTAAATAGCTTGCTTCAAATTTCTTAATCGTTAAAAAAAATTTTCTCAATTAAATATAGACATATTTTTGCTTGAATGTGTAAATTTTTTATAGGCTCGTTTTTCTAACTCATTAAATTTCTTTACTGAAAATGGAATAAAATTTTGTGATGAGTAAAATATTTTATGCATGCAGCTAGTTAACGAAAAAGCATCTTATAGAGACACTTTGATGTTGGTCGCATTAAGCATATCATTTACTTATTTTTTTTATAAAATCTTAGGTAGCCATGGCTTACTGGAAATACACATAATTGGTGTTCATGTTGTTATTTCAATTTTTTTTTTCTTAACAAGAATTTCAAGAATGTTATTTACTTACATACATAGTACATTCATCCTTACACTTATTATTATTTTGTTTTTTTTTTAGCCAACGATAATTACGTTTAACAACTTTAAGTGATATGTGATAAGTGGGAGTAAAGTCATATTTTATTATAATAAATATTCAATAAAAATTGTGAACACAAAAATATGAATAATATGTTTTTAGTTAAAATTTGCTAATATGCCCAAAATATACTATTCAACTTGGCTTACCAACATAATTTTAATATTTTGTTTTCTAACGAAAATCGACTATTTAGGAATTACAGCAAAACAATTTTATCTGAAACACGGGACCAAAGATTTCTAGATATGCTAATTGTCGTCTTCTTCAGCAACCACCCCTCCCTCAGCAGCATTCCAAAGCCAAGAGGATATGGATATACCTTTGTAAGTCTGCTACAGCACGGATTAGAAAGGAAAAAAAATAATAAAAATATCTATTACTTCTTTAGAGTAGTTTTAAAAAGGTTTGTTTTCACATAAAATGTTTCTATTTCTCCCTATAGCTTCCAAAAAGCGTAAACTGGATCTCCTTGCGAAAACAATGTGTAACTGTTGTTGTTTTTTACATTAATTTGAAATCGCCTTTACAACAACATTAAGGGTTGGAAAAACGCCAGCCAATTGTAATGGATAGTAAAGAAAATAATACACATGATTGATTATGGAGCACGTGCTTAAGGTTTGATATTTCTTTGAACTTCTTATTCAAATTATTTGAAGTTTAACATAATATCTCTAGTTTTTCTATGACATTTTGGGTAAATTTTCCCAGATGATTTGCACTAGCCGCAATGAAATACGCATAGGATCTAGGTAATACCCCTACATAATTAATTTCAATATATTGTAATAAAACTTTAATATTTACTGAATAGTAAAATATTCTTTTGGAAAAAGTTATTTGGGAAAGTGATAAATGGGCCTTGGATCAAAAGCTGACACTTTGGGCAAAATTGCACAAAATTGCATATCTTGGATTTCTCACAACTTTCTTAAGAAATATGAGATTCTCAGAAAAAAATCTTTATTTTTTAACAATTTTGTCCATAGCGTCCACACTTGATCTAAGGAGAATTTAACACTTTGCCAAATAGCTACGTAAACATAAGGGTTTTCAGAAGTGCCCAGGTCCAATTTTATTAACAAATTCAATTGAATTTTTGCAGTCGGTTCACTTTTGCTATATGTTCCCAAAGCGTTTTTATATATATATATATATATATATATATATATATATATATATATATATATATATATATATATATATATATTTTATATATATATATATATATATATATATATATATATATATATATATATATATATATATATATATATATATATATATATATATATATATATATATATATATATATAAAAGAGTAATAGTGCTTTTTTTAGAAAAAATTTTCGAAAATTCAAAATTTTTTCAAAATTTATATTTAAAAGTTGAATATTTTTCAACTCAGACGACATAATTTCATGAAATTTTTTTTAACTCTTTGAAATATTGTTCCTTAACTAACGAAGAAAAAAAGGTTATAAATTGGTTGATATTTGGATCCGATATCTGAAAAATAGTGAACCAAAGCTTGGAAATAATGAGAAATTTCATTTTTCAAATGAAATTACTAACTGTAGGAGCGAAGTATACAAACAAACATTTATCTCTTAGATATTATTAAGGGCTATAATACAACAACAAAAATTTTTAAATGGCAAGCAGTAAAAATTTTACATGAGCTGCTCCATACTTGCTCTTGAGCAAGTAAGAGAGCTGATATATAAAACATAAATAGAAATACTCCTCTGTGAAATTGTATTCCTATAGAACTATCCGCTTAGAAATGCCTGATTTATGTTCCAAATATTTTGATGCTGCCCCACTGTGCAATATTAAAACTATTATATTTTTTTCTGTTTCAACAGTGTTGAGTTAATACTACAAACTTAGTTATAGGCTGATATCTGATTATTTTTATATCACATCAAAAGTTTTTGTAATTTAATGTTGGCAGAAACATAAAATTTCAAAACGAAAAATCGTCAAAATGAAAAAAAACGCTTAAAGGAAAAAAGCACCAATATATTAAAAAAATCGATAAAACACCACCAAACCTAAAAAGATTGCCAAAAAAACGAAAAAACGCGAAAAACAGAAAAAAAGTCGTCAAAACGAAAAGTGCACTACAACATAAAAAAATCGCTAAAACTAAAAATGCCATAAAAAAACAAAAAAAATCGCCATAAATGAAAAAAGTCACCAAAACGAAAAAAAGCGCCAAACCAAAAAAGCGCCAAAACCAAAAAAGCGCCAAAACAAAAAATCGCAAAAAACCTAAAAATCGCCAAAACGAAAAAGTGTCAAAATAAAAAAATCTCTTAAACTAAACAAATCAAAAAAAAAATCGAAAAAATCCCCAGAACCGAAAAAAGCGCAAAAAATTCAAATAAATCGCTAAACTAAAAATATCGTTAAAAAGCGAAAAAAACGTTCAAATGCCAAAACTAAAAAGTTCGACAAAAAAAAACAAAAATAAAATGCAAAAAACCAAAAATCGCCAAAAACGTAAAAAAATCCAGAACGAAAACAAGCGCCATAGCCAAAAAAATCGCTAAAACTAAAAAAATCACCAAAAACCGAAAAAAATCCCCTAAGCCGAAAAAAGCGGAAAAACTGAAAAAAATCGCCACAACTAAAATAAATCGCTAAAACTAGAAATATCGTCAAAAAATAAAAAAAGCTGAAAAACGAAAAGGGATATACATACATATGTGTATTCGTACGGAACCTTTCGTGTGGGAGCCAAAGTCGCACTTTACTTAATATATTCCTTCTTCTTCTTTATTTGCAATTCCAATATTGGTACACAGAAAAAAACTAAATATTTAAGAACGGTAATTTTCGAAAATTGCATGAAATTCAATAAAACCTCTATTTGATTCAAATATAATATTTGTTGATAGAAATTTTTTTTAAAAAACCATTACGGAAAAATAAAAATATTTTCAAAAAATTTTTTCATCAATTATAGGAAAAATTTTCATCACAGAAAATTCAAAAAAAATTTTCTTGATCTTTATCACAAAAAATTTAACAATTGTTTCAATGATTTGGTAATTAAACCCATTTTTCAGTTTTTTCTGAGTTTTTTCAACTTCTAAATAAACGCTCCCTAAAAACTAAGTAGCTTATGCTTGAAATGGAACCACTTACATGTTTTTCCTCTATTCCTTCTACTGTAAGATAACGAATATTCGAGATACCCTTTTTTTCTGTATTAAGCAATCGATTTGTATTTAATGTAAACGCTTGATCCAAGCGTTTTCTCCCAACTGATCCGAGGAGTTGACCTAATTGCAGCAGCAAGTGTAATTCATGCAGGCCTCTTGTGCACTACATGCTAATAGACAAGCGAAAATTTAGTGTGTTTATCAAAAACTAAAATTGCAGCTTAAGCTTCTATCGTTTCACAAATATTTTCTTACATGCATAGAAAGCACATACGACATTTTTTTTCCATTGTGTCCTTAGTATGACGTTTCGACGACATCTTGATGTTCAACACTAAACCCAAGAGCTTAGCGTCTTTGCAGCCCCTGCTCCAATGTATGGCTACAGTAATGATAGTCTTTCTGTTATAAGCCCAGGAGGATTACAAGCCTTCGAAGCCTAATGTAGACATTTGGTGCTTAAATATAATATTCATATTTTACCATTTAATTTTGAATGAACCATTAATCAACAATTTAAATGATACTTTTGACATCAAATGAGTTTCAAAAATCAGCATTACAATTTTAAAATAAATGTAAAACAAAAATTTGTTTAATGTTATTTGAACTTGGTGAAAAAAACAATGAAATTGTATTACGTTGCATCTTAAAATTAAGTAAATGAAGTTAAATCCAATATATTTAGCTTTTTCTTAATGACTTGTTGTAGATTACTTTTATATAAAAGTCTGTGTTATTAAATTTACATTTTACCACCAAAAAATATATAAAAATATCTTATTTATAAATGAAATCTTTCTTAAGTTTTTCAATAAATTTCTATACAAGAAATACACATCAAAGACAACAAGATAGCTTACAAACTTTATTCTTTCTATCGAATATTTTTTGTCTCAATTTATACTAAAATAACACAAAATCAAAGTAACCAAGTAATAAAGAAAAATAAATACATGTACCAAAACTTTTACATTTTATTTGAATTGAAAGAAAAAGCTAACAATTTTAAAGTGAGATAAAAGTGAAAGTGTGTTATATCAAGAAAATTGTAGAACACATTATTTTGCACTTTTCTTCACTTTTCACAACGAAAATAGCAAATGAAGGATTATTGTGTGTTGTTTCGCTAATGGTTTTTGTGAATTTTGCACCAACTGAGTTAAACAAAGAAAAATTTTTTAAAATATGTATACACATATTTATTATTTCGTCATTGAGCCTAAAATATATTTTAAATTAATACATTTATCTGACTGTTGTTTGAAGGGTTTTGCTCTTAAAGTATATAAATTTCTTAATGCCAATGTTGTGGTTGAACGATTTTTCTTAATTTTTTGTTCATCATTTATCAAACCCTAAATGCTAGTAATTCTACTATTTTGCTTCATTGCTGCTCTTCTGGAACGCAGTTATTAATGGCAGCAAATAAAGACATTTATCTACATTTTTAAGATGACACGACTGATGATACTGCTGACAATTTGCTACGTATGAGTAATATCAACTCTAAACGCTAACTTTAGATGCGTATGAGTAATATCAAATTGTTGAAATTAATTAGGTATGAGTAATATTAATTCGGAATATTTATAACGATTAAGAGCCATTATTACAACTCCGCAGTAAAGTAGATGATAGTTACTTGCACGATTAGCAAAAGTGATCGATAAACTGACCTGCAACAATTTTAACTTGCCTGTAAAATAAAAGTTATCTTTTTCAAAGTATGGCTATTCCAGAGCATTTAAATAGCATAGTGGCAACGTCATACATATGTATTTACCATGGCACAGATAACAGGTACACACAAGTATACAACAAGAATAAATTTGTTGTAGAAACCACACTACAATTGTCAAAAAACGTTGAAAGATGGCCGGAATTATCAGCGCAGGTAGCTCTATAAAGGAATATTCAATACCGTAAAGCTCTATATAGTGATGATATTACGATAATTTCATCACTCCACTAGGTTTGCCGAGTAAGGTCTTATGTTCTAGTGAGTTCAAATGTTAAATACGTCTTGGTGTTTACTTGATAAAGAAGCAAGTATTGCAGCCAATTACAATGTGTGCCGTTAAAAGTTATAGGAAGAATGAACTTGCCAGTAAGTTATGCCACCTTTTTAGGTTAAAGTAAAGTTGTAATAATGAAAAACTGTTTATCCGTCCGATAAAATGCTAACTATAACTAAAGACGAGTTGTAATAATGCCCCGAATTATTATATCGTAAAATTATTAGTTTTATTACTATAGGCTATAAACATATGAGCACAATTTTTTAGCTGCACAATTTTTGTTCTCTTCGAAACACACGGGATGAATATTTGTCTGGCATAAGTCCCACTAAAAAAGTTGCATGTTTTTGAAGCACTAAGGCAATAAAGGGCATAATAATACGCTTTAAAAGAAGAGCTTATTGCAGAGCAGTGAATGTATATGAAAGAAACTATACAAAAAAGCTGATTTTTCACTGCTGACACAATGCAGGTTTTTAAGCGGAAAGTTTCATATACTTACAGTTTTAGTGCTGAAAATGGTGATGATTTTCAGCGCTTCGAAAAGCGCTTTTTGTATCAAAAATGTAGTACTCCAAACCGGGAACTCGCCATACAAAAATCAGCGATATCAGCAGATTTGTAAGCACTACTTTTATTCGCTCATAGTAAAAACCTGCTTCATTTGAAGTAATTTTTTTACTGGAATGTTACGTACACTCCAAAACACTTTTGTTATAAATTAGATCGATAATAGTAGGCAAAAAAACTTTACTCATTATTATCGACATAAAATTAAACACGCATTCTTTTTGTTGTTTTTGAACAAAATATGTTTACTTAAACAAATAAAAAATTAGCGGCGAAGCGGTTGGCTGCCTCCAGCATCGAACCGCAACTTCTTGGCTGATAGTCTGGCGTATCTATCTATCAGCCATAGGCATATTACACTTTTTCTGCCATTTTATCCAATTGAACGAAATATGTGTGTTTAGTTTCTGAAGTCAAATTAGACAAAATATGTTTGTTTATTGTAAATGCCTACAAAATCGATGCAATTTTAGACAATAAGAAATTTTCAACACAAATTATACACAATATAAGATCCTAAATTTTAAGTAATGTTTTAGAGTGTACACACAGTTTTGTGTGTATTAGTTTCTTTTGTATTCATTTGTACCCAGTTGGCCATACTGCCTTACGCGACATTGTCATCTATGATTCTTGTACGAATTGTTGTCTGCCGATTAGGTTTTCTAATCAACAATTAAAGTGAATCGTCGTTCACGAGAATCTGAGCGAAAAACTCTTGCATGTAGTCCTCTATTAAACACTTTTGACGACAATATGAGCGACAATGGCTTTAGTTTTGTCCTCAATCCAACTTTGTTGAGGACACTATGAAAGAAAATGTTTTAGCTGCTGTCCTCAATCGAACTTTGTTCAGGACAATATGAGAGACAATGTCTTAGATTTTGTCTTTAATCAAGCAAATGATTATTTTGGCCATTTGTTGTCGATGTTTTAAGTGCTGTAGTAGCAGGGTGGCAGTCGCAAAAATTTATAAACGTGCTGCCTCAGCTCGAATCCCAGCTAAGTCAGTCAATAATTTAAATGAAACGGAAACAGCAGTAAGCAAAAAGTTGGATTTGTGTGTTAAAGATTTTAATCAAAGTCCATTCCAGTTATGACATTGCCGCTATGTAATCGTTGGCGACAAGATCAACGACATTGTAGCCCACATAATATGGAACATTGTCGCTTTTTTAATCATTGACGATAAGACAAGCGACATTTTCACTTATATAATTATTGACGACAATCTGAGCTACATTGACGCTCATTGAATCTTACACGATTTTCGCGACACTTGTTCGAAAACTTTATTGATGATTTGTTCCGGCTGTCCGACATTTGTTGTCGAGGATTTAACATTGTCGTGCACCCGTTAAAGACGTAGCCAACTGGGTTTTTCCAAAGTGTGCATGTATTTGTTTTATGCTGCTAATGCGGGGTTGTAGCCGGTTGAAACTTTAAGCCACCAAAAACCATTCTCTCCTCCTCTCCTGCCTATAAGCTATCATTTTATGCCAGCACAATTGTTCTCATGTGTTTATGGCATGACCTGAAATCTCTCAGACGAACACAAGAGAAGTCAATGTCAATTATAATATCAACGATGGAAATATGTTGAACGGCGGTTAAGCATTTTTCTTAAATCGCTGTAGGATAGCCACAACAGTAAAATTAAATAAATAATCCACCCACCACTAACGCAATCAGTCTAATTTAATCAAATATCAACTTTTTAAAAAGAGATGAAATGAAAGCAAACGCACACACGTACAATTCATGACATTTAAAGCGTTAACTTTTTCACTCTAAACTTTTCTTCGAAACTTTCTATCAAAAACCAACAACAAAATTGTTTATGTTTCTTTAAGCTAGTTTTTCTTCTTCTTCTTCTCAGTAATTCTTGTTTATCTTGAGCTTAAGACGACCACTGCATGAAAGGTGAAAAATATTTTATGATGACAAAATTAATAGAAAGAAATCTTCAAATGTTGCTTGACTTTCCACAAAGTTATGGCAGGTATTGGGACGTGTTAAAGTTATGTGGCAAGTAAAAGAAATGAAAACTTTAAGAAAATTCAAAGAACAATTGCTAAAAATTAAGACCAAGTACAGTGGGGGCCACTAACAAAATTTATTTGAAGCTTGGCACACCAAAAGAGGAAGAGGTTGTTGTCTGATAAATAACACAAGATAACAAATTTTAAACTTTTTGCCATAACCTCAAAAAATAGATTTTTTTCTAAGCTTATTTTGTCGCTCAATATGAATATGGCAATCATTTATTTTTCTTAAGCTAATGCTAGACAGGTCAATATTTAGGCTTCAATATATGTGTTTGTGTTCGTTTGTTATGAAAATCAAAAGCATTTCGATATTCATCAATATTTCCCCTCCGTATAAGTGTACATATCTTTTGTAAACAAACGCACACATTCACATATATTGAAGCTCAATATTGACCTGTGTGGCATTTGCTTAAGCCCTTATGACACTTGCTTTTTTCCGTCTTTTATTAATCTAAGATTGAAAGAGTGAAATAGAAATAAAAGAAAGAGAAGAATATACGAAATATAAGTTTTTGTTTACTACTTTTTTGTTGTTTAACTTCAATGGTGCCTCATTTTATTCTGCAAAAAACAGCTAATTTCGAAAAATTAGCGCTAAAATCACTATATTTGGTTTTAAACCTAATGAATCAATAGCACTGTAACGTTTAAGGGTAAAAATGTCAACATTAAGTTTAAAATTTTTAGAGTTTTCTTGACGGCTTAGACTTTTTTTATCGATAACACATATACAAATTCTGACGTTAAGGGATTTTTTTATTATAGCGAAACTCTTTGCTCTTGATAAAATTTTAATTTACAATATATTTGTACTGCTTTCTAAAATCTTAAAAAGACAAAAAAGCAAGTGTCATTAAGGCATTTAAAAGGTTTTTGGAGATATTCGCAAAAAACGTATTTTTCGGTAGTTTTTTTACTTATTTCCAAATATCTTGAGAGCTGTTCGTCTGAATTATATAAATAAATCACTATTGCCTAGATATGTCTTTCCCCTTTCAGCCAATATATAAACTGTGTTAATCGGATCAAAATTCATCGAGTTGGAGACCTAAAGATTTGAAAAAATTTCAAAAATATATATAATTTTTTTTACTATATCTTAAAGAGAATTTTGTTCCAAACATACATATTACAATATATTTAGTGAAAAGATTCGAATTGGACCTTTCACCCGTTGGTTGGTTGATCAGTACGAGTTTTTAAAAAGTAAAAAAGAAAGGTAAGCATTTGACATATCAAAATTTCCAAAGGTATATGTAGTTTGCAACAGTGTATTCAGTTGATTATAAATATTTTCTAATGAAATTTTGCAGTTATATAGGAATTTACGAACCAAATACCAAGACGATAAGGAAAATTATGATGTCATTCTGAGATGCATAAAAATTCCTAAGAAAATTCTAACAAATTCCAAAATTGGAGTTTTCTTAAGTTTATTCCAAAAAGTTCACATTTGGTACACGGCCCATAAAACTCTTTGACAAATAAATATATACACATAAGAATTTCTGTAAGCGATATTTGTTTTTAAATCCAAACTTTAGAATTTTAGAATATATGGGTCAAAATTTGGCTGCAAAATAGGTCGGATTCGAAAAAGTGCAGCACCACTAAAAATAGTAGGTTTGATTAACTTTTTTCTAAAGACATGTCTTTGCAAATACATTTTAGATATATTTTGTATACATATAATAATTAAACGATCTTTAAGAAATATTTTTTATGGAGAAAGAAATGATGGAGAACAAAATTTATCAAAAACTCAAAGATCTTTTTTTAATTTTCAAATTAAAAATTGTATATTTTCCAACTCAGAAGGAATATTTCCATATTTTTTTGCAAGCAACTTAAAATTTTGTTTTATAACCAAAAAAAAAAAAAAATACAAGCTAAATTGCTTGCCGGCGTGACGTTACTATAAGTGGACTTTTCCTTGAAAGTGCCCATATGTACTTAACCAAACATCATTTTTTTAGAACCTTATAAGGTCTATACGGAGAATTGTGTGAGAAACAAAAAATTACAAGCGCTCAAGCTCGAAGTTCCCTACTTCAGAAGCTCAAAGCTATGTTCCTGCAATAAGGGAACATCATTTTCTTACAGCAATACTCCTCAGCTATGTCACTGAGATCGTATTATCCAAAATATGTTGATACCGCCCCACTGTGCAATGTGAGCTTTTAGAAATAACTAAATCACACGTAAACTTAAAGATTGCTGCTAATACTTATTAAATCTCTATTTCTTTTTGTGGCTTTCAAATGACAAATTAGTACAAGAACGTTTTTTAAGGTAAGACTTTTATAGTTTGTTAAAAATTTACAGAAAATTATATATTTCTTTGAAATTTCTGTAGAAAAAAGTTAACAATTTAAATACACAAAACAATTCCACAAGGAGCTCTCAATTTATTTTCAAGACGCTGGTGTTTTAAGAGCATTATTTAGTTTCCTTTATGGCGGACTTCTGAACCTTTATACTCCCATTATGTCTCAATAAAAGGAGGAGGAACGGCGAGTAGTCTTAAGTTAAAAATGTCAAGTTAGTTTTGGTCACAAATCTTTTTGGCTTATAAGTGGCCTAAAATTTTACATAAGTAAAAGGATTTATAAGCCAACTATATTTGTATATATGTTAATAGCTATATCAAAACGTTCAAGAGTTTTTGTTAGCACAAAGACGAAGACACACATACAAACTCATCTTTTAACTAATATATGCTTATGTTCATACACATCAATACAATTTATCGATAAGTAAGTGTCATTATGTTGGCCAATAGTAGAACTTTATGTTGAAAGCTAAAATTTCATTTCTAAAGAGCATTTCAAAGTAGCAAAATATTACAAATCTATTAGTTATTGTTATTGTTATAGATCAATTATAATTTGTAGCAATATACAAAAGGACACGTTACAATATTCATTCTAATTGTATGTATGTATGTATTCATACTATACATTGTATAGAGTGTATAATCCATCCATATATTATATAAAAATGAGGTGTATGTATGCTTGTTTGTTTGCAGACTTTTTTACGGCATCACGCCTAAGTGGCTCAACCGATTTAAAAGAAATTTGGTACACAGATATTTGGCCAAAATTGGTCAAAACCTCCCCCTATGCGTAACACTGTTATATGTCAACCTATTTTTAAAATTCTTTATTAGTTTGAAAGGGTTTTCTTGCAGTTAGGTCCCGTAATTTTTTTCTAAAATCGGTGGGGTTATTAGACCCCCCCCCCCAAAAAAATGCCTAACTCTGTAATTTATGAAGCGATTTTCCAAATTCCTTTTTGTTTGAAAGGTTTCGCTTGCAGCTTGGTCCCATAATTTTTTCCAAAAATTTGTGGGGGGCGAAGTTTGGTCCCGTATGCATAACTCTGTCATTTGTCAACCGATTTTTAAAATTCTTTTTTGGTTTGAAAGGGTTTGCTTCCTGTTTGGTACCATATATTTTTTCCACTGTAAAATTCCAAAAAAACTAAATTTAATTTTCTGTAAAGCAAATAAACAAATATATCTCAACAATTTCATTGAAAAAAATGTGTTTTTTTCTGTGAACAAATTATTTAAATCTATAAAACAATTTGTTTAAAAATATTTACAAATTGTAAACAAAACAATTTGCTAAATCAAACAAAAAGATTTACTGGACTTTCTGAAAAATATCAAACAATATTTTTGTCTGAATTTATAAAACAATAAGTCTAAAAATGCTAACAAATATTAAACAAAATAGTTTACTTAATCAAACAAAAACAAAACTGGATTTTTTGTAATATATCAACCAAAAATTTTGTCTAGGTCATCATCATCATCCAATCATCCATTAAGCATTTATGAAATTTCACTTTGTTAAATGAGCTTAAGTCTGAATGTTTATCTAAAGACTCTAAAAAAATTAATGAGAATTAACACAACGACATTAACGAATTGATTAACTCAAAAATCTATAGTAAACAAACTTGGTACATGGGCATTTCTTTTGCTATCATTGTTGTTGCTGTTGTTATTTGTGTGTATGTCGTCATCGGAGTAGTTTTTTTACGACACTGTTTTTCTTGTTGTTTTTGGTTTGTTTTCTTGTTGTTTGTGTCCTAAATAAGAGTCAAACAAACAATTCATTCATTATGTAAAGAAAATATACTGAATATGAAATTTATTTTTAGACAAACTTTTGTTTGAAAATTTTATGGTGATAATTTTTTCTGTTTAGTTAAATGATTTTCCATTTAAGTTTTCGTTACAACGATATCTAGATATCTATTACATATAACTTTTACGCTGAATAATGCAAACACGTGCAATCAAACGCTTATGTAGGTGTACTTAATATGTTTGTGTGGTGATATTATTGGTCTTCAAATGAAAGCATAACAATTAATATAAAACCAAATAATTATTGCTAATATTGCAAGGAAATCAATTAACTTTGATACAAATTGCTTAAAGAAGAGGAAATGTAATGGAGGCAATTACTGCTTGGGATTCATAGCATATTATATCATAAATTTTCCTAGAAATGTGTTAATAACTTTATGGAGAATTTGTTTAGCTTAATAATGAATTAAAAGCAAACAAATTATAGCTATTAACGAAAGTTGGGCTCTCACTGAAACCTAATTTTCTTAAGAAGTAGGCGTAAGAAAATATAATCACGTCCATGTACAAATAATGACAGTGGGTTTTTATTATTAAATACATATAATAAAGTAAAAACATCAATTGAAAATAATGCTCAACTTTTCTTTTGACCTTTAATAAGATTCAAACATAACAAGAAAACTACTACAGAAACATCTTATGAAATGTACGTTACTTTTAAGAAATTTATTTCGAAATTGATTTTTCCAAAAAGTACATTTGATAAATAATCAGGAGAAAAGTCTACATAATTTATCGTACGGCTTTGAGTCCGTTAATTCGAATTATAAATTGAAATTATATATATAAGAAAGAAATTAAAAATTCGTAAGAAAATGCCCGTTCAATATGTTCAATGTTCAATGTTTTAAATATAAGAGGATTGCTATGTTTTGTTAATAAAAAGTAAAGAAATAAAAATTAAAAATTAAGTTTGGTACTATTTCCATGAAGGTAAATAAAATGCTTCTGAAAGTTTTACTATTTTTAGAATATCTGGTCTCCTGGCCACATTTTTAAGTGGGCGGGTAACAATTAAAAGCCAGATTAATAATATTAAATATATCTTATATAATTTGTAAAAAAATATTTGAAAACTCGATGGACATTATTTTTTCTTAAGCGATAAATTTTTTTTAAAAATTCACTATTTTCGTCCAATGATGGAGGTGGCAGCGTACATGCTTTAATCAATTTAAAATTTACAATGCAGCCATTTTTGAAGTCTATTCTTTTGAAATATTGAAAAGAAAAATTTTGAAAAACTTTCGACAAAAACGTCACACAATTAATTTCTATTTTTTACAAAATCTTGCCATTTTTCTCTCTCATTCCAAAGTTTTGACTTTGGTTATTTTGCTCGACTACATGAATTAATATAACTAAAAAAAATTTTCTACATATTATCAAGGATTGTGTTTGAAACTATAAAATATTTTTTGAAAAAATTAGCCATGCTATTACTAAAGATATTTACGAAATAGAGAACAAAGTTGAGGCCAAAAACCAAAATTTTAAAATTGAAAGTTAAACAGCTTTGAAAATATTACAGATGACCTAATGAAATAAAGTTTGTTATCTTTATTTATTTATAAACTTTACATTAAGTTTAAATTCATTAAAATCGGATAATATTTGCAAAAGTTATAAGGCCAACAAAGTTTTTCATGTCCGAGATAGTAAATTTTGACACCCTGTAGTTCACCATGTGTTTCCAATTTTCAATATTCTGAAAGCTTATGTCCTCCTCTACGATTTTTACACAGTTCGTTTTGTCAGCGGATCGCAAGTTTCAAAGATACAGATTTATTACCCTCTTTGCAATTGGAACCACTATGCGTCGGCGTAGTAAAATAATTAACGAAATTGCTATACAGATTTATTTTATTAATGTCCCTACTGGAGACCAGAGGCGCTGCAGTAGTGCTCTAAATAATTAGCAAAACGCGCAAGTGCGGAGTTGCAAAAGAATTAAACTTTCAATCTCTCTCACTTCACCATCTGTTCTCTCTACACTATCCCTTTCCCGAAGAAGGCAACACATTAATTCCCAGCAAACACGAATTCAAACCTTTGAAATACGATGACTTTATCATTTGATATCAAACACAATTCTCAAACCTTTTTCAAAGCAAAGCAGAAGTTTGAATTCAACATTTGAATTAAAGTTGATAATGATTTGAATATAAACATTTGGCAAACGCTATTTTATCAATTTGTTATCAAGTAATATTCTCAACTTATAAATAAACGTGGCACACTATATAAAGCTAAAAGTAAATTGTAAACATTTTAGCAATTTGGCGATCAAGTCAATTGTTTATTACTTACTACTGAGAAAAATTACATATTTACTGTTTGATTGTGAAAAACTGTACATACATACATATAAGTATATTGCTTATGATTAAAAAGTTCATTTATGCTCCACGTCATATTATAATCCCCATTTAAGAAACATTTGAGAATAAGTTGGAAATAAATGAGTTTTTCAATTTGAGAATAATTTCCCCTTTTTTTGAGAATGCTATGATTTTCAAGTTATTTTCAAATCTTCATCAAATGTTTGTCGTTTGATTTCAAGTCATTCTCTATTTGAAATCAAACTTACGAGTTTGCTTGGTTAATCTACTTGGCTGGCATTAATTGCCTTAGTATGTTACGTGTCTTTAAAAATAAATATAACAAATTTTTTGAATTCGGAGATCACGCACTCCATAGGTTTTTGTTTACATATACAAATGTTGCTTACTATGAAATTTAATTTATATACAACGTTTTTAAATCGGACTTTGTACAAAAATATGTCAGGGGATGTCGTCAACAATGTTTCAGTCCTAAATAAAAGTCAGACAAACAATTGACTGGTACTGTAAAAATCAATTACTGAAACTAAATTTTACTTCAAACATTTTGTGGAAAAACATTTTCCACAAGTACCTTTTAAAAAAAGTTTTCATGTAAGGGCGTGACGAACGCTATATTCTTACGCGTTTTCAGAATATATTATAAGCATAGTTTTGTCTTTCAAAAAAGATACCTTCATTTAATTGTACTTTCGAATTGCATAAAACATAACTTTTTAACAGCTATTTCTTACGAAATAATTGATCACTAAGTTTTCTTACGCACGCTACATACAGAGGATGTAACTTTGACAATTGGACTGTGTTTTCGTATTTTTTAGCGAATTTTGCATAATAATGCACACAAAATCTAATTCATAAAAGAAAGAGGAATATAAGAGAATTCTAAATTAATTTATTTGCAGTCAAAAAATGCTGCCGTTTTTTATCAAAAGCCGCGAATCCTTTGTGACGCACGGTACTGATGAACGCTACATTTTTTCTTAATAGCTATAACTTTTTAGTTGTACAATTCACAACAAAAATGTGCTTAGTGTAGTTGTAGATAATATTATTATATAGAAGAAAACTTTTAACGAAATTTTATTATACCTTATAACTCTTTATTATAACATAACTCCAACTTACATACAATTTCCAACTTACACACAATTTTTGTATTCTTCTCAGCATTTGTTTAATTAGTGCGCAGAGTTTTTCTATTGGGCGCAATTCAGTTGCAGTCCTTTTACTGTTTTATGAAAATCGTGATTATATCAATTGAATTCTCTCACTTAATTGCGAATAAAATCCAAAGTTGACGATCGATTTTAATGAAATATGACACGTTTTGCTTGGAACATATCAATGCAAATACCTGTAAAAAATCACGGAAGTTTTGCTGTTTTTTTTTTTTTTTAACCGACTTCAAAAAAAGAGAAAGGTTATCAATTCGTCATGTATTTTTTTATGTATGTTCCCTCAAAACTCCGCCATTTCTGAACCAATTTCGGATTTTTTTTCTCTATTCAAAAGGATGTGCTTCCCGGTTGGTCCCGATGAAAAGTGGGTGGGATCATGCCCATACAAAGTAAATACACATTCGTTTTTAACTACTTCTACTCAACTGATTCTTATGAAACTTTGCACATCAGGATAAAAAAAAAGTGGGCTTGCAAAGTAAATATTATTTTTCCACAAATTCTACTAAACCGATCCTTACGAAACTTTGCATGCACCTTAAGTTATCGTTACAATACAACATTACGTTTAAAAAAGTGGGTAGTCGAACGCCCACGAAAAGTAAAAACTTTGCATACACATTTAGTTATCGTTACAATACAAGATTGTGGTTAGAAAAGTGCCCATATACAAACAAAAAGGTTGGGCCAAAAACTCCCTTCAAATGTTGCCTCATGTATGTGCAGCTTAAAACTAGAAACAAAAGCATTTAACTTAATTTACGAAAACTATTAATACATAAATGTCTGTAAATCCTTTTCTTAAACTTAAGAAAATATTCCATAAACTATATTTCTAAATAATAAATTAATAACTTTATTGTCCCTAGAAATAGACAAAACTGAAAGGAAAATAATTTGTCATCTTATTGCATAGACAATATACTCTTCAATATTATTTTCACAAATTAATTAATAAATTTCCCAAGGACTTTGTTTAATTAGAATAAAAACAAAAATATTTTAATATTATTTGTATATGAAAAGATCATAATAAAAGGAAATGCTTAAAAAGCCTTTTAACCCACAGCAAATATACATAAATATAATCTTACAAATATTTGCCAAGCAAGACATTTTCTAGTTAATTCTCAAATACTTTTAAAGGATTTCAAACAGTTGTTCAACAATGCAACACTTCAACTTGTTCATCTTTCAAATGTAAATGATAATTGCTAAAACAAAGGAACAATAATAAACTAATATTATTATAGTATTTATTCTAATGCTTATAACTGTGGGCCACAAAATTTTGAATTTAAAATTACACATATTGTTTTTTCTCTTAGAAATGATATGCCATAGTTTATTAAATAGTTAAATTTTAATAAATATAATTACAGCCGTATGCATAACAAGGCTAGCAGTTGAAAAATATTTCCTCATAAAAAACTCTCAATATTTTTTTCACATAACGTAACAGTCACTATATTCGACAATCGCTACAAGCTCTGACGAGTGTCTCTGTGTTTTGCCTTTTTTTTTTTTTTTTGTTTGATGGCTTTCAAATGTTAAGAATATCAACCGAATTATTTAATAATTCATATTAAGTCTTTATTAATTTTTGGGTTTAATCAAATTAGGCCGAATTAATAAATGTTTTTTGATCTCATAATGCCATTTCCCAAAAACTAATATACAAAAGATGTATAAAAATGAATACATATTCATTTATAACACGTTTTAATAACTTAAACCTTTTAATAATTCATGTGTATTTAACACTTTACAAAAGGAACAAATATTTGAAATTTCCTTAAAATAAATTGTTATGGCGTTCAAGCATTAAAAAATATTTTATCTGTTTAAACACATTTTCACTGCAGTGAGTTTATTGGCAGCAAAAAAACGAAACGAAATATACATTTGGATAACAATGTGAGACTGAATTTATGCAAGTACAAATACATATCTACATTAGGGATATCCCATTTTCTAGTCTTAAAACAGCACACGATTGTTCCAATTTTAAAAGAAAAGGTAATAGATGTGTATTTTTGAAACTTGTGATCCGACTACAAAGCGATGTATGTAAAAAGCATAAAGGAGGAACTGATCTTTGAGAATGCGGAAACTTTGATCAACCTGTTGAAATAAACTGACTACATCGGGCATGAAAAGCCTTGTTAGCCTCATAACTTTTACAAATATTATCCGATTTTAATGAATTTGAGCTTGTTCTAAAGCTTATAAACAAAGAAAAACTCTATCAATTCATTAAGGTAAATTCATTCAATATTTTCAGAGATATTTGGTTTTGAATTCTAAAATTTTGGTTTTTGGCTTCGACTTTGTTCCCGATTTCGTAAATATCTGCGGTAATAGCATAGCCAAAATTTTAAAAAAAATATTTTTCGATTTATAGCAATTATCTAATATAGTTTGCAAAGAAATTTGAAAAACTCGATAGTAATTTTTTTTTTCTTAAACGATTAATTTAGAATTTCGTAGAAAAAATCACCATAATCGTCCAATGCTGGATGTAGCGTGCATGCTTTAATCGATTTAAAATTTCAGCTGCAGTAATTTTTGAAGACAATTCTTTTGAAATATTGAAAATAAAAAATTTTAGTTTTGAAAATTTTGTGAGAAAAACTTGGAACAATTAAGTTCTATTTTTGTGAAAATTTAGCCATTTTAACCCTCATATCAAAGTCTTAACTTTGAATTCAAATAACTTGAAATTTTCTGCTGCATACTATAATATGGTGGACCACATTTTAACATTCTTAAAGCTTATGTCCTCCTGTATGATTTTACATACAACGTTTTGTAAACGGATCGCAATTTTTCCCAATTGAAATCACTGCGCATCTTCGGCCTGCTAGTTTCGGCGTTATGTCATCGGGCGGCCACTTTCGGCCTTATGCCATAGGCAGGCAACCTTCTGCCGTCCACGTTCGATTGCTATGTCAAACGCTCCTTCATCTTTATTACCTTTCGACCACCAAAAATAAAAGTAATATATAATTTAGAAACTAAAATTTCACCTACCTTGATGACACCAAGTAAACTTAGATAGTAACTTCCACCTCTAGATGGAAGCTAGTTCGTCAACAAAAAGAAGACAGTTCGTCAACAAAAAACAACTATCGCCTGGAAGATACTTAGGCGATACTTAGGCGACACTTCTCAAAAATTTAGCCGAGATACCTGATTCTTAGCCGAGACACCTTCATTTAGCAAATACACCAACCATGAGAAAAAACACAGACCTGTCCTCCTGTTCTGTAACTCGCTAAAGCTAAATCTTTATTGCTAAAAATCTATAAAGTCGATTTATCAATTTTTGGCTACGAATTCAATTTTGCAACGTGTATTGCTAAATTTTGGAATGTCTTGAAAATTTAATCCTCCGAAATTTTAGCGTTTCATGTCATCGCCAAACATTTTTAATTTTATATTTGCTCAGCATTTTAGCGATCGAGCTTTAGCTTCAGCGAATTACGGAATAGGGCGGCTGTAGTGCGATTCTCTATTCAATTTTTAACAATATTTGCTGTTTAATTACTCGTAACAACAATAATTTTTATGTTGTTAATGAGTAGAACAACGAGTCAGCTGCTCAGCTGTAGCACGTACTTTATGCCAACAATTAAAGCTAATTTTCTACAAAAATATAGAAATATATAAAGCACTTACGTTTAAATAACTATATTAATTAAACATTTAATTTAACAATTATTTCACACAAATAGCAAAGTTAATGAAAACAAAATTCTATACACTGTTTGGCAATTACAAAGTCATTTGTTTTTGTTATATTTCTCTTTGCAACTTTTCGTTTATTTTAACAGAGATGCCACATGATGTCAGATTTAAACAATGTTGTTAACAAGAAGTCACAGAATCGTAAAATCGTTAGTGCAAACAACTTAAGAAGTTGGCAATATTACAAATGTTGTTATTGTTAAAAGTTACAGAATCTCAAAAACTTGGAAAGTATCTTCCCAAAATCTCAGAATTTCCGCGGATTCCCAAAAACTAGGACAAAAATCTCAGAACTTCCACTCAGTTTTTTAGGGTTTTGACCTTCGCACCGGCCTGTTGCTACATTACGCGTATTGTCGTTAACAGTATTTGTTACACGTATTTTTTCATTTAAAAAATTTTTTATCCACCATCATAGAATACATTTATATGCTGCATATCATATGCACAACATGCCGTAAGGAACTTCGGTCCAATATATGAGCAAAACAAACATTCATACAGTAATTTTCAAACATACTACATAGAATAGAGAGGAGCAAAAAAGCTTAATACAAGACATAAAGAATTGATATAAAGAACATGATATTTAACTATTTGAATTCAAACTACCGTCATTGCTAATGTGGTATAAGTGGTAAAGTGCTCTAATGTGAAGATCGGGTGGTCTCGAAACATGTAAGTTCAACCTTCCATGCAGTCAAAGTTTTCTTTGTCTACATGCTTAATAATTTTCTCTCTAAATAAAAATATTAAATTAAATTAAAATTAAATTAGAAACGAACTTAAGACAAAATGATTAAATTTCTTTATTTTATGTATCATTATAATGTAATCCGATGATATACGATATTTTTCGCATTTGCGAAAATTGCAAAAACGGATGTCCCTAATGTAGTAATGTGTAAATGGGAACTCAAATAAAAATAAATAAACAAGTGGACAAATACTTCTTAGAATACATGTCTTACAAAAATACAAACAGAGACAGTAAAGGTCGTACTGTTGGTACAATAAATTTTTGGCATTCTACACAGACACCCTACAGCTTTATATAAAAATAATTCTTTTTTTTCGCTTTAGGCAAGCATATAAATATTCAATATTGGATTATCTACATATAAAATATGAACGACACAAAACCAAGATACTAATAATATCTGTGTATGAATAACTGAAATGGTTTGCTATTAATTATAAAAACAAACCTGGGGGCTAATTACGGCATTCGATATCGATCAAAATTTGTATTTCAAATGAATTGAAATTTCCATCGATATCGAATGCCGTAATTTGTCCCCTATCCTCTCATTATCATGTTTGATTTTATTAAAGTCTTAATAAAATTTTAATGAAATAAAAAATTCAAATTGACTAAAATTTTAATTGAAGTGATCTTTAGATGCTACTCAAACTGTTTTCTTTGCTATTTGTTTTCTTACCATATTCCATTTCAAAACAATAATGTCTGGCCTAACTAAGCCTTACAAAAAGTCACACAAGAAATGTCAAGTTCAAGTTTAATTTTTTTGTGCCAAGAAAATGGAGATTTAGAACATCCCAACAACGCCACACGCGTACAACATTTAAATCTTTGAAATGTGTTAGACCTTGACTTTTATTGTATTGAAACAAAAAAATATATTTTTAGTCAAATATTTTTGCATACATTTTGTTAATATTTTATTAAAATTATTAGTGATTGTTTTTCATAATTTGGTTATTTCTTAATTGTGTCAAATAATAATTGATCAAATTACTGTACTGGGCTTTCTGTTTCGAAGAAATAAATTCTAGTGGTATTAAAATTTCTTTTCTATAGTAGAAATTATTTATTAGTAAAATATAAAGGAAAATAAAAAGTTTGCTAAAATATCATATACATATAATTATTTAATTTTACAGAAAACTAAAGACATATCGATATAAATGAATTTATCATTCATATCATCATTTAATTAAATTAAATAAAAATTTAATTCGTAAAAGGATAAAATTACAAAATGGTTTGAATATTTTTCATTCGTTAATTTAAAGCTGCAATTAGTGTAATGATTGTCTGAGTTTTCGTCTGATTTTCTAATATAACACTTTTAATTTTTATGAGTTTTAAATGTCATATTCTTAAAGTTGGCTATTGAAATCAGACAAAAACACAGACAGTGTGAAGACGGCTTAATTAATTTGAAACTATTTTACTATTATTTAAAATTTAAATACATCTCACGAAATCATCATATACCAAATACCAAGGACTTAAACTTCGTATTGTATTTCATATAAAATTTATATTTTCTTTTCCTTTTTTATATCTTATTCAGATCTCTCAATGTTTATATTAAATATCTTCGTATTCTTTTCCTAGTAAATCTAAGTAAATGTTTGTAATAACATATAGCATATTTGAACATTGCAAATACATCGTGTAAGTTTGATTTTAAAATAAATTATATATTTTTACTTACATGTGCATAGTGAGTGGCAGACTTTCCAAAAAAAAAAGTTCAAAACTATTCACAAATTTCTAAATTAATATTTGAGGTAGTAAATTTATTTATAATGCTATAAAATCGTTGATTATTAATATTTTCGAATGAAATTTTGCAGTTATATAGACATTTCTATATTAATACTAAGCAAGGAAAGAACACTAACATTTGTTTCTGGAAACGCAGAATTCCCATGAAAGTTTCAATAAGCCCCAAAACTGGAATTGTTTATGGTTTTGTCCATAAAGATCAAATTTGGTCGAAGGCCCATAAAATGCTTTGGCAAACATATTAATGCACATAAGAGTTTACGCAAATGATGTTTGTTGTCAAAACTTTGCTGCAAAATAGGTTGGAATTAAAAGGTCAAGGGCCAACAAAAATGAAAAGTTTCATATATTTTTTTTAATTATGCCTGTGAAGATAGCTTTTAGATATACATAAGAATATTGGCATTTGCTTCTCTTATTCCACACATAAAATTTTTTAAATATATTAGAAATTAAGTTATGAGTTTAGTCGAACTGTATGAGTTTATATCCAATGAAATTTCACTATTTTGGCTTGAGTTCGGTTTTAATTTAATTTTTCCATTAAACTATATTTTTATTTAAAGATAAATGTGAAGCATATAGACAAAGAAAATGTTTGACTGCACGGCGGGTTGAACTGACGTTTCGATAGCTCCCGCTAAATAAATTATATTTTTGATGTGTAAACATCTATACGCTAGGGGGTAAAAATCTTTTTCACAATACAAACACAAATTTTGAGTAAGATTAATCTTACTATAACGCGGTGTGAGCTGTGTATGAGTGTATTAGTGTAATCATACGGACAACAAGAAGTACAGAGAAACTTAACAGGTGCATAGAAATACACTAACACTGGCAAAGGAGTCTCAAGGTCAAACTCCTGCAGTAAGGTCGTAAGTTTGTTGGTTGGTGCTGTGTTGCCGTGTTTTTGAATTGAGTGAGTATTTTGGCATTGCCTTTTTTGATTTTTGCCGGGAACTTATGGGATTTAGGGGATTTTGTGTCCAGTTTTTCGGGATTCAGATCCGGTTCGTATCGGTTTTTGAAAAAAGCGGTTTTTCGGTTTTACCGAATTTGTTGCTGAGCTTGGTGCGATATTTGGCTGACGGCTTATTGACTGCGTTTGTCTTTGACTGTTGGTTATTTTGCTGTTTAACTCCGGTAATTCCAACTATTTTGTACGGGTATATTATTTTTTGTTGGTGGATAAATAATACTATTATTTATGTCTGCGGGGAAGCGGAAGGGCGATGTGCCTGGTGGGAGTGAGTCAGAGGTGTCTGATGCGAAGCTTATCGGTTTGAGCGATTTGTCGGGTGTGGAGGAAGGTACGAGGGTGAAAAAGAAGCGGATGAAGCCCGGTTCGCCGAAGTTGAAACGGGTGAATGGTGAGAAGAATGTTTCGGTAGAAGGTGAAATGTTTCATTTCTAGATGTTTACACATCTCCCCTGCGATCAGACTCACATTATTCTTTTTTAATTATTGTTGTCCGCCGTCAAGTGTTACGCTTTTTTAGTACGCTTCCTTACTCAGTTTAAGTATTAAAATAACAGCGTATGTTTGTACTTCTAAATATTTTAAAGTTTTGTGAGTTTTGTTAAATAGTATTATATTGTAAAACGTTTCATCAATTAATCATGGTTTGTATCTAAAAAAAAATTTATTGAGTTTTTTTTACAGTCACATGTAGTTAAATATATTCCAAATTAATTAAGACCTTTTTCATTGAAATTGGTACACAACTTATGATATTACTCAGAGTTCAGTGGGAAAACTGAATGGAAAAAAAATGAAATTTCAATACGACAGTAGCCAGCACGAATACAAAGTCTAAACTTGCTATTGTATGAAAATTTCATATTTTTTTCAATCAATTATCGCACTAAATTGTGAATAAAATCAAAAGTTTTGCACCAGTTTCAATTAAAAAAAGGCCTCATTTCTTTAGTAATATATTTAGCTACATCCTGCTGGACAAAAAACTCGCTCGTTGTTGTATTTTTAATTTTTATAGAGTTTTAAAAACAAAAATGTTAAAAAATTGTATCAAATTTTATTTTTTGGCTCTAACTTTTACGAGAAACAATGTTTGTACATCTTAAAGACAATTCTGTTGTCGAGTTTTGAATTTTTTATTTTATTAAATAGGACGAACGCGACCCAAGTTATGCTAATATATGTCGCACATGTACCTTAATTTTTTTCCATATCGCTATATCGCGAAAACTAGAGCTGATAAAAATATCGGAGGGCAGATTCGCTTTCAGCGTCCAAAATAACTGCAGAAACAACTTTCAGCTCTAGAGAACGGAAAAGTTTATTGAAATAACATGTGTAATGTTTTTAGATCGAAAATGGTCAGAAATTCAAAAATGTTTAAATTTTCGAATTAAAAATTGTATATTTTCCAAATCAGAAGGAATATTTCCATAAAGTCTTTTTTATCAATTTGAAATTGTATTGCTTAGCTAACAAATAATAAATTTTTACAATCGGTTGTTATCTAAATCCGATATCTTGAAAACACTAAACCATGGCTTAGAAAAATAAAGAAATTTTAATATTCAAATGATTATATCTCCTTAACTATAAAAGATAAGTGCTTAGAACTTTATAAGGGCTATAACGAAAAAAAAATTTTTTTTGAATCGGCTGAGAAACAAAATAATGACAACCCAGTAAAAAATTGCTTCCAATAAAGCAGGTTTCTACTATTATGGAGTTAAAGTAGCGCTGACAAACCTGCTCAGATCGATGCTGATTTTTGTATACAGAGAAAAAACAAAAAATTTTCAAACAAAAGTTTGTCTAAAAATAAATTAAATTTTCAGTAAATGTTCTGTCCATAATCTATGAATTGTTTGTTTGATTTATATTTAGAACGCAAACACCAAAAACAACAATAAAAAATGTGTCGTAAAAACCACCCCGATGACGACATACACACAAATAACAACAACAACAACAGTCATAGCAAGAGGAATGCAATTGTACCAAGTTTGTTTACAAAAGATTTTTGAGTGAATCGATTAGTTAATGTCGTTGTTTTAATTCTCATTAATTTTTCATTTTTAGAGTATTAAGATAAACATTCAGACTTGAACGCATTTAACAAAGTGAAATCTCATAAATGCTTAATTGATGATAATGATGACACAGACAAAAATTTTGTTTTTTCTTTGTTTGATTAAGTAAATTATTTTGCTTAATAATTGTTAGCATTTTTAGACTAATTGTTTATTAAATGCAGACAGAAATATTGTTTGATATTTTTCAGAAAATGCAGTAAATATTTTTGTTTGATTTAGTAAATTGCTTTGTCTACAATTTGTAAATATTTTTAGACAAATTGTCTTATAGATTTAAACAATTTGTTCACTGAAATTGTTTTCGATGAAATTGTTGAGGTATTGTTGTCTATATTTACAAATTCGTTTGTAGGTCCGTTCATAGACAAAATATTTACTATTTCATTGAATTCCTTTATAGAAAATGAAATTTAGTTTTTTCTGTGTACCAAGTTCCCGGTTTGAAGTACTACATTTTTGCTCATAAAAGTGCTTTTGCAAGCGCTGAAAATCGTCAACATTTTCAGCACTAAAACTGAAAATATATGAAAAAATGGCTCGATGTGGGTTGGCGGCGTTAACGACATTTTGAATTTTTATTATTTCGTAACGTTATTTATTTCTATAAATTTTATATTTTTACTCACTGTTTGATGCTTTAACTTCAACTAGTATCGAGCTAAGATCCTTCAGGCTTAAAGTCCAATGTAACAACCACTCGCCCAAAAATAAAGCTTTTTTATATAACTGTGTATGAAGCTTTTATATAAGTAAAAAGCAAATACTTTCTTTTATTCATACTACCCATTGGATGTGAATACATTTGCTAACTTTTTCGCTTTAAAACCTGCATTGTTGGGGCGCTATGAAATCAGCTTCTGAAAAAGCTCATATTTTAAAGCGAATTATGATGCACTTCAAAAAACATTAAAATTTTTTACTGGGAAGCATTGAATTACGGCCGTTTTCACAATTTACGATTAAAATTTAACGTGGACTTTAACGACAAGCTTTGTGTGCCGAAGTTGCCGTTAAAGTCCACGTTAGCTTCTAATCATACATTGTGAAATGGGCCCGTTAGAGAGAGCTAAATAAGGTATCAAATGTTGTAAAATTCACAAGTAACCTTTTCTTCTTACAAAATTTTTTTGTGAAATTACTATTTTTAAAGTTATGATGCAAGAAAACTAAATTTTATGGTTTTTATCCAAAGTTATTTAATTAGTTTGGCTTCAGTTAATTTTCAATTTAATCTTTCGATCACACTAACTTTTATTTAAGAAAGAAATTCTAAAACATGTAAATATTGAACATTCAAAGAAAAATTTCGATGTACTTAAGGTTGAACTGACAGCTGTTTCGAGACTACCACAGTCTACTCATCAGAGCCCTTTACCTACACTGCCAGCGACAGTAGCAACAACACTGTAGCGAAAATCATACTAATTTTAGTAAGCTCAATTAACAGACTGTCGCCATCTAGCAGCGAGTCGCACCTATTAATGAGCTTTTCCTAAATGTTCGGAACTTCACTAACTGTATTTTCTTAACATGTTCAACTATTTTAAGCTTTTTTCATTTAGGTCTTACCAACGTGGAATATCATCGATAGTCTCAATGCTGGGATTTTTTTAATGTTTATTTTGTCCAAGTTTTTGGAACAGTACACATTCAAGTTTTAGCTAAGTGCCTTTAGATTTTTAATAATTGAGCTATGATTTTTTAGTCGAACTGTATGGTTTTTATGTTTTTTAAATTTATAATCGCACTATTTCCCAAAATTAATATTTTAGTTATTCAGTAGAATATTAATTGTTTATAAAAACACATTGACATTGATTACTAATGCTGACTTTAGACGACATGTTTTTTACATATGGCTTGTTAGGTGTGTGAGACATATGTATCTTCGCATGTTTATCAAATTTGTCAATTTACAGACGGTTTATAATATTTGCTTTCACACGTACATGTGCAATTACATCTGACATAACCTCTGAGTGTTCACAACAGCTGAGTTTTTGCACAATTTTCGTAAATATATAAAGCGCTCTTTGCTTTTTAATGTTTTTTCAGCCAAACCACACTTTTGATAATTTAATACAGCTGATGTCAGATGCCTTGTCAGATGAAAATAGAACACGCTCTAATTGAAAATTTTTCATCTGACTTTGCTTCTGTAAATGTCATCTGACAATGTTTCATATGTTTCACACGGCATGTATCACTTTTGCAGTGGGAAATTTGACAAGTCAGATGTAAAATACATGTCGTCTAAAGTCAGCATAAGGGATATTAGCTAGTTCCTATGCGCATTTCACTGCGGCTAAATGCAAATCCTGCTCTAATTGCAGATGTAAGACGGTATGTAGAAAAAATAAATGTAATAACAACAACAACTATACATTTAATACTCGTATAGTGTGATGTCAAACAAGTGTTTTTTGCTGGGTGCTGCCATGTTTTAAATTAGTGATTTTTTTGGGAATTGCTTTGCATGCAAATTGGTTTTTATCCAAAGTTATTTAATTAGTTTTTTATGTTTTTTCCCAACTTTAACCTCAATGTGGCACATGTTATCATCGTTAGATCGGACTGAAACTTTGTAAATCATTTGCTAGTCTCTTGGCATATTTTAAGGTGTTGCACCGGCGGAAAATCTAAAATACGATTTCTTGGAACCTGCCTAATGTACATTCATACATATTTATTTGAAATTAATTCCAAGTTCAAATTCAAATTATAAAACATTTTAAGTTTTATGCAAGTAAACATCCAACATTAATATTAGTTCGTAAAAAAAATCCTTTGCATTTATTTAAACCCAAAGAGTTAAAAGTGTGCGGGTTTTAAAATTAGTTACTTTCAAATATGGCTAAATAAGAAATAAAGCCTTTGAATGAGGAGCATCAATCTAAATCGGAAGACTAATCTTAAATAAATTTCCTATATACGCAACAAATTTTTTCTTGTAAAAAGAATTTGATATTTTTAGTTATACTATATGGAATTCATGTATAATGGAATTCAAAACAAATTTGAATTATGGTTTCATTATTATTCTTAAAGTACATATTAAGCAGAAATTGTGAAAATTGATAACTTACAACTTCTTTTACTTTCCCAAGAATTTAATAAATGCTGAACTTGTTTACAAAATTTCTCTTAAAGCTATCAAAAGCAGGAAGACATTGTCAACCAGACCCCAACAAAGTATAACTTCCTTCTTTCTTTACATCGTGTTGTTAAAAGTTATAGTTAAAATAATGGTTAGAACTTGATGCTTACACAGGACACATAACGAGACTCATAAAAACGAAGAGAAAAAAAGTATGACAAGAAAGCTGTTGATAATGATGACAATGATTACATCAATAATAAAAATGATGCGAAGTACTTAAAACACTTTCTATTTAAATATAATTTTAATAACTTAATTTAAATAAAAATACTCGTTGTCAAAACAGCGTTAATAATAACTGAAATGACAGATGGAAATAAAAGACACAAAAATATATGTAAAAGGAACAACAGACACATCTTTATACACGAATACTAAAAGCAAATAAGAACCAGAAACACCAGCAAATAAAAATCGAAATTTATGATAAAAGTTAAGTCCTATTTGGAAAAAAATATATATAATGAAATGAAAATCCACGGAAAATAGGATCATTTTACTTACCATCTACTTCAACCAGAATATACCAAGAAGAAAAATAAAGGAAAGGAAAATATTATTTAAAAAACACATGTTAACAAGAATACAAGTACAAGAGAGGAGAATTCAATAGAACATTGAAGATGGCACATAGCCGAAACCGGTCTGTTTATCAACCAAATTTGACGTGGGATGACGGAAAATGCAAGAGAGGACTTCACAAGGCTGCACAATCAAAATATTTAGCATTTCTAAACGCATAGTTCTATCGGAATAAAATTTCACATGGACATATGTAGCTGTTTATATTTCAACGAAACCCAGGACACCTGAATGCTGACGAAGTGCGTAGCGCCACAGAAGATACGTATTCCATTCTGCTGGTGTAGACCTATAGTCCACAAACTCTGCTTTGGTACCGCCGAACAGAGGCAACAATTGCAATTACCGATTGCAAATTGTTTATGGTCCTTCGATCCGGATTCTGTTTACAGTCGTTACCGACACTGTAAGCAGAAGAGATGGTTGCTGGCGTACACAACGCTGCTACCACAACAGCCTCAGCTTTGACGACGCTAAGCTGCCTCAATCGCCCCAAATTCCTGGTCCTGCCAATTGACCTTCTACAAATTGCACCAGTGCAAGGCGGGCGCCATGTTTAGGTTTCAACGAAACCCAAGACACCTGAATGCTGACGAAGTGCGTTGCGGCACAGAAAATACGTATTCCATTCTGCTGGTGTAGACCTATTGTCCACAAACTCTGCTTTGGTACCGCCAAACAGAGACAACAATTGCAATTACCGATTGCAACTTGTTTATGTTTTGATCCTTCGAGCGGTTGTCCTGGTTGTGGGCATAATGGAAGATATTGCTGTGGTTGTTGGCACCAAATTCTAAGTAGTTCAAAGGTCCATAAACAAATCTCCAATCGTTGATTGCGTTTTTTGGTAAAACAACCAAAATAAAAAGGAACACAGTTAATTTTAATATAGAGTTAAAGATATTTTTATTTTGATTTTTGAATACAAATGTTTGATGGGAGGTTTGTCTTATTGCAAATATTTAATTCTTGTTGTTGTTGGTTTCTGTTGATACTGTTTTTCTACTTTATTTTTGTTCGTGTAATTTGTAGCTTTACTGTTTATGCAAATCAATGCCCTTTTGATTTATATTAAACTCTGTGTTTCTTCCATTTGTGTTCTTTACTTGCAAGTTTATAAATTAGTATTTGTAGTTGTATCATATTTTTCTACTTATTATTTTGGTTATTTTAATGTTTGTTTTGTGCACCTTTTTTGTACAATTTGGAATGCGTTTGGTTAAATATTTCACATTACTGTTTCTTATTTGCCCCAAGTATTTTATTTTTTGTAGCCGAAGCTGTTGGCCGATTATACACTGTCACTGGAGTTGTGGCCGATGCTGTGCTGCTGGGGATCGGACAAGGGTTACCTGACCGATCTTCAACATAGCAGAAGAGCATATCTATTTACGTTTTAAATATCAGCTCTCTTACTTGCTTGAGAAGCGGACCTATGAAGTCTCAAAATATGGCACTTCGGCCATGTACAATTTTTTACTGCTTGCCATTTTTTTTTTTGTTTCTCATCCGATTTCAAAACTATTTTTCTGTATTATAGCCCTTAATATAATATAAAAGACACATGTTTGGTTGCACACTTATCTCTTATAGTTAGTGATATCGGATCCATATATCCGATTTATAAAATTTTTTCTTATTTTATTTTGAAACTTCATAGCTCCGCTCCTCAGCAAGTAAGAGAGCTCCTCTGCTATGTCCATGTAAACTGTTATTCCTATAGAGCTCTCCGTTTAGAAATGCCTGATTTATGTTCCAAATATTTTGATTCTGTTCCACTGTTGGCTGTAATAAACGTTTCACAGTGGTTCCAATTGAAAAACGGGTAATAAATCTGTATCTTTGAAACTTGAAATCCAATTACAAAACGATGTATGTACAAATCATAGAGGAGGACCTAAGCTTTAATAATATTGAAATTTGGACCACCCTGTTGCAACACACGTTGAGCTGCAGGGTGTCAAATTTAACTGCCTCGGGCATGAAAAATCTTGTCGGCCTCATAACTTTTACAAATATTATCCGATTTACATTTGGTGTAAACTTCGTAATAAGGTAAAGAAAATACAGTTTATTATATTACGATATCTTTAATATATTTGGCCTCAACTTTGCTCTCTATTTCGCCAATATCTTCGATAATAGCATAGCCAAAATGTTCAAAAAAATATTTCATGATTTTATATACAATTCCTGATAACATATAGAAGCTTTTTATTTATATCAATTCATGTAGTAGTGAAAAAGAATTAAAATCAAGACTTTGAAATGAGGGTAAAATATTGATAAATTTTGACAAAAATTAGCTTAATTGTTTGCCGTTTTTCTCAAAAAAAATTTTAACTAAATTTTTTTATTTTCAGTTCAAAATTTCTAAATTTTCTAAAAATAGTCAAGTTATCAGAAGCATTTTATTTATTCACCAGCATAAAAAGTCTACTAAACTTAATTTTTTAATTTCTATTTCTTTAATATTTATTAAAAATATAGCAATCCTCTTATGTTTAAAAATTTTTACGAAATATTAAAAAAAATATATATGTGAAGAAAATGGGGTTATCCATTATTTATAATGTAGCGTATGAGTAATATAATTGTAGCATCATATTACTCATACGTAACCTTTCGCCATAAAAATATTGGATATTCACATTTTCTTCATATATTCACCTGGATATGACAAAGTAAACATATATGTAATTAGCGGGTGCCTTCGCACTTCATAATTAATATTTATGTATAGTTTCTTTGAACTAAATAGGTCTAAGTTGAAAGTCATTATTTCGGCTTAAGTTCAATATTTGAATTGAATTAAATTAAATTCATTAAAGCTAACAATATTTGACATATTTTACCTCCCAGGACCTCTGTCGCAGAAACGATAAACAAAAGGGATCCAAACTATAGAAATACTTTAAAGATTTAGCAATGAATGTATTACAAAGCTGCGTAAGCTTCACAATCTAGTGATGCGTATTAAAAGCCAATTATTGTGGAACTCAATTTGAATCTTCAAAAGCCAATCGAAATCCGTCAATTCGAGAAATTTAAATGGCATCAGCAATCCTGACATATTTCATTCTTAACATACATATAAATATGTAAACATATTATTTTTCATTTTTTTTTTTTTGTTAAAACAGTTTCCCCTTTACAAAAGACAAATCTATTGGTCAATTCACAACCTGTTGTATGTGTTGTGGATCGTATAAATGTTGGTGGTAATTGCTACGCAAACATTTCACGTTGGTACAGAACTAAAAACTGAGCGGTACAAAAGTCCGAAAATCGAAGTTGTAGTCCAGATGTAATATATGGCTTAAACAGTTGCCAACTAACCATTGATATCGAAAATGTACTGTTTTGAAGGTTCCATGCACCTTGATGACCAGGCAAGGACCAAATTTGATTATTTTTCCAATACCTGCATGAAGGCTAATTTTGGACTATTTTCAGTAGATGTGTGTTACATGGAGGCTATGTTTTTTGGTATTTGTAAATTTTATTCATTTATTTTGTGTTACAAGAGCCACCAAATTATTTATTAGGTTAATTACATTTACATAAGATTGCTAGTTAAAGTGCATTGAAAGACATTTACTAAAAAATATTTATTTATTTTATTTTTTGGACCAGCAAAAATAAGGGCCATTTTGTAATTAGTAGCTGGTGTCGAAAAGTAAAACACACAAATTTAATGTGTGGCCAGTTAATGTGTGGCCAGATTGTTGGCGGCGCTGGCATGCTGGCGTATGCTCCGGCTGAAACACTCGCCGTATTGGGGGGATCTTGCCAACCTGTCTGGTTACGATAGCCACTTACAAAAACTCATGCCAGCTGACACGCGGATGTAACGCGAGCAAAAATGTTTTATAAAACGAAGGTCGAAAGTGAGTTGCTGAAAAGAAAAATTAAAAACACTAACACCGTACTTACTTCTAGTTTCCTTACCCAAGATTTAGCTTTTGGGCAAGCTGGTCTTATACTAACTTTTGGCACTGGCCCACCCTATTAAATCCCTTTGGGGATACAACCATTGGTAACGTGTTGCCAAATATGCCCGTTTCCCGCTAACGTAATCCTGACCCTTTTGTCCGGCACGTGATTTGCATTTCTGAATAATTTGGAACCTTTTGCTGAAGAAAAATTTTTTTCTAACTTATTCATTTATTAACCAACTTCAAAAAAGAATGAGGTATATTTTTTAACTCTGTCATTCGTCAACTGATTTGCAAATTCTGTGTTTGCTTAAAAGTTTTTGCTTGCACTTTGGCCCAAAACTTTTTTTGAAAATCGGAGGGGAAATTCGCTATGCCGCCCACCACCCCCCAGGAATAACTCTGTCATTTGTGAACCGATTTTCAAAATAAAATTTTTGTTTAAAAGGTTTTGCTTGCAATTTTCCCCACAATTCTTTTTAAGCGGTAGGAAAATTTGATCCTAACCGCCCCCCCCTTTTCCGTAAATATTGATTATCACATAACTCCTCCATTTATGAACCGATTTTCAAAATTCTTTTTTTGTTTCAATGGGTTTGCTTGAAGTTTTCATTGAAGTAAAAATCGCGCGGACAGAATGGTAGCCCGATATATTAATTATCGCATAACTCTGCAATTTCTGACCGATTTGCAAAACATTTTATTTGAAAGGACATGAAAGTTTTGGTAGTATGAAAAATTGTGAACACCCACGCTCTTTTCTCCCGTCGGTTGTTCGCTGATGTACTGATCGAAAAAATAATACCAAAAACATATAAAACGATACCCATTACGTTTTTGTGTTTAATTTTACTCCCCTAAGCCCAACCCCCACCGGGCCCCCAGCCTATCTTTGCCCGTTAGCCAAAATAAAACCAGGAATCAATTCAGCACCATCAAAAACTCCCCAAGTGCTGATTTTCGCACGCCTAAAATCAAACACTACGACGCTATGAAATTTGTATGGGAAAATGTACAGTTTTTTCTCCTGTGTGCTGTTTTCTCCCGTGTGCTGTTCGCCGATGTCCTGATCGAAAAAGTAATACCAAAAATTAAATCGGAGTACCAAAAAACAAATAAAACGATACCCATTACGTTCTTGTGTTTACTTTCAATGCCCGTTGGCCAAAATATAATGGCAGAAATCAACTCAGCACCCTCCAAAACCCCACGGATGCTGATTTTGGCATACCTAAAGTAAAAAACAGCGACGTTATTAATATTGTCCGCTCATTTGCTTAGAAACATGTTTATGTGGATATTACCAACAACATTTACACCATATACAACACATACAACAGGTTGTGAATTGAACATATATGTATGTGTAAAGATTTAGCGTATTTCCTTCCGTTTATCAACAAACTCATTCAATTTACACATAGTAATCGAAAAATGTTCAACCTTCAAAATTGCAGAAACCAAACATTTTCGTAATAAAATTGAAAATCCTTAAAATGAGGTTTTTTATTATGTGCCGTCTGTTTTTTTAGATTTTTAGTTTTTTCTTTCACTCACTTTGATAAGGATTTACATATATTATGCCTTAGAATGACTTATAAAAAAACAAATGCATTAGAAAAGGACAAATAAGTAAGTAAGAAAGGCACCGAAAAGGGAAATGCCTTTGTAAAAAATAAAAACAACAACGACAATTTAAGAACAAAATGAAATGAAAAAGAAGCATTGAAAAACATTTAATATGGAAATTGCTGTGGAAAAACTGAACATTTTGGCTTAAGAGTCAGTCGACGAACATAAGAACATGGATTTTTTTTTTGTAAGTTTTCAAGGGGCTTACTAACTAAACAACAATTTTAAAAACATAATCCCAGATGTCCTAAACATGTTAACGGTCGGTCACATACTGCGAGAGAAATAAACTGTTACGTTTACAAGGTTTTTAGGGTATGTACTATCCATATATACTTATGTACACATATGTATGTCTTTCTACATACGTACAAAAAAAGTGTTTTATATGTTTTATGAAAATTAAATATTTAGTTTAGATGTTCCACTTTAATATACAAATTTGTATTGGATTTGTTTCAAATTTTCCCCTTCATTTTCTCGGTGGCAAAAAAAGACTTTCTGCACTTAGGAGATATTTCTTAAACTATTTTTTTAAGTACAAGAGTGAAGTGATACTTTCGTAGAAAAATGCATGTCTGTGGACTTTTGACATAATATTTTCAGTATAATTTTGAAAATTTTTGGGAGATCATAAATACTTTGAAAGTGTTATATGTTTAAAGAAAACTCAAAATTAAACATAATTAAGACCCTAATTGTGTAAATCACGTCACCAAAGTGAAATTTATACAGAGAACAAAAACAAAATTTCAAATATTTTATAAATTTGTTTTATTTTTCATAGAAATTTTAAAATCTTTAAAAGGTAAAGCAACGCTTATAGAAATTCAAGCGTTGCTTTACCTTTGTTTGATGAAAAATTTTTGTGGAAAACAAAAAGAAATTTTTAAAATTCTTTCAAATTTCTTTTTGCTTTAATATAAATTTTCCTTCGGTGATGTGATTTACACAATTAGGGCCTAAGTGATTTTGATTAGAATTTCAGATACGTTATTTTGTTTTTCGATAGAAATATTTGAAATTCTTTGTTGTTCAGTCGCAAATTAAGAGAGATCTTGATAAGATAGATTTTCAAAACATCAATAATAATAATGTCACTAATTACACTATACAACAAAATCAAATAACAAGGATCGAACGACTGATTCTGGTAGATGACACAAAAAACATATATAACTTATATCGGCATTTTGAAAGTTTATATCCAAGGTTTATTTTCGGAGGAGCTAAATTCCCATTGCCCATTTTTAAGAAAGGGGAGAAAAAAGACCAATACAACAAGATGGTTGAAATCTTCCACAAAAATATTTCTCGCAGTGTTTACATAAAATATCTCATACCTTAAACGTAAGGAATTTATCTCCCCCAAAATGAATCGCAGTGTAAACTTTCAAAACACCGATACACATGCATATGCATATATTTGTTGGGCCCTCTGCTAGAATCGTTATAATAATGTAATTTAAAAAAATTGATTTTGTTGTACAGTGTAAATATTCGCAATTGTTTCAAAAAGCAGGTAACTTTACTTTACTACGAATTAAATCGTCATTTATCGATAGATTTTTGAATACAACATAACTTATTTATTTGAGGTACACGTAGCTTTATTTATGATCCAGTCATAAGAGTATAAAAATGAAAATTGTTTAGTTTCTAGGGTTCCGTACACCAAAAGTGTAAAGGAACCCTATTGTTTTCGCCACGCCGTCCGTATGTCTGCCTGTCTGTTCGTTTGTCTGTCTGTCAGAATACGTAAAACTTTGGCCGCTACACCAACAAATATATGACAGTTAAAAATTAGAGGGTGTTCTAAAGCGAGCAACGAAACATGTTGAAATACTAACGTAATATACAGACACTTATATATAGACACTTTAAATTTTCAAAGTAAGTGTTAATTGGTGTAGTCTGTAGAATAATATTTAATATTTAAAACAATATAAATTAAAGGGTGTTCTATCAGTTAATGTAACTTTGATTATGTTAATTAGACAATTTGCTGTACATTGAAAACCGTAAGAGGCAAACTCTTGAAATTTAAAAAAACGCTAACACTAAAAAATTCCAAAACTAAAAAAATGTCAAATCGAAAAATCGCCAAAATTAAAAAAGCTCTTAAAGGAAAAAAGCACCAAAATCAGAAAAACGATTAAACGCAAGAAATCACCAAAACTAAGAAGATCGCCAAAAAACTTAAAAAAAAACCCCAAAACCGAAAAAAGTCGTCAAAACGAAAAAAGCACTACAACATTAAAAAATCGCTAACACTAAAAATATCAGCAAAAAACGAAAACATCGCCAAAAATGGAAAAAATCACCAAAACGAAAAAATCACCAAAACGAAAAAACGACAAAACTAGAATAAAGCGCTAAAACTAAAAATATCGTCAAAAACCGAAAAAAGTCCCCAAAACCGAAAAAAGCGCCAAAGCTGAAAAAGCGCCAAAGCTAAAATAGATCGCTAAAACTAAAAACATCGTCAAAAGCGCAAAAAGCGATAAAACAAAAAAACGCCATAACTAAAAAAATCGGCAAAAACAAAAAAAAATTCAGAAAACGAAAAATCGCCAAAAGACGAAAAAATCGCCAGAACGAAAAAAAGTGTCACAACCAAAACAATCGCTAAAACTAAAAAAAATCACCAAAAACCGAAAAAAAATCCCCAAAACCGAAAAAATCGCCAGAACTGAAAAAAATCGCCACAACTAAAATAAATCGCTAGAACTAAATATATCGTCAAAAAGTGAAAAAAAACGTTAAAAAACGTCAAAACCAAAATATCGCTAAAACTAAAAAAGAAATAAAAGTTTATTCGTCTAAAAATTATAAAACAAGAAAAAATTGCATCTACATTAGAGATGAGCGATATTTCTGTACCTGCGATTTAATCACTGTTGCCGAAAAATCACGAGTCACAGTTGCGACAAAATTAATCAAGTAACTGCTACTTGCGAAGTCGTTCTATTCTATTTGTTACATACACAAATTATAATATTGCGCTGGTTGTGTATGTAATAACGTTTTGTTTTTTCGTACAATAATAAACGAATAATGTTGCTATTTCTTGTGTTCTCTTCTTCCTTATTAGTATTTCTTTTTAAAATTCAAAGTATATTTTAAGGCGTATTTAAATCTGCTATAACAGAACAGAAAACAGTGATCACAGTCACAGTTTTAAGTAACAGTGACTATTAAATCACGTTCACTGTTCACGATGCTCTTTAAAAATCACGATCCCTCAATCTACATATAACATTTTTTGCTCAGCAGTTATTTAATAATTTAAATCATTACCTCTTTACTCATAATACTTATCAAAGGTTCACGAAACTAATTTTGTATGGAAATCTGTTGCATAAACCTTTTATAAACATTTGATTTATTATGAATATGGCCCTTAGCATATAAAAATCAATCATATTTCATAAAGTGAAGTAAAAAAAATTTGTAACACAAAAATATTTAAATATTTATTTCCGTTGGAAAACTCTCTTAAAATTGTGAAAAGCTTTTGCTGAATAAAGAGAAATACTATTTTAACAACGGCAAAACAAACTCTCTTTAAAGGATTAGTAATACATACTTTTAGAAAGTCAGTGTATTGATTATAAAATAAAAAACATAAAAACATTCTGGTACCTGTTGTTTTTGTTTTGAACCCAAGATCTTCATATAATTTTTTTTGATTAAGCTACACACAAATTGACCATTTTATTGCTCATTTTAGCCAAAATGTTGTAAAATCTTGTAAATGCTTTTTAAACTAAGAATTCCTTGTCTTAGCAACAGAAAGTAATTGTGGTTTATCACATAATTTTGAAAACGATGATGATGACGATGGAATATAACATTTTTATAAATATTGACAGAGCACACAAATGTTCAAAACTATTTTTACTCTATATTATCCCAGTCTAGTTTTTTTTTAATAATAAGGCTTGTATGTTTTTCAGTTATTCATTCAATAACTTTTTCGCTTTTTCGTTTAATTTTTCCAAGCTGGACTTAAAGTTAAAGAAACGTTTTCAGATTACACTAGTTAACAATATAAAGGAATCTCGAAAATTTCCAGATGCTAAACACGAATATGAAAAACTCACTTGTTTTTTTTAAAGAAATATTTGCAAGACATTTGCAAAAGAATTGGTTTCCTTTTTTTCTTTTGGTATTGTACAAAATATCGGGGGCAACACTTCTTGTCTTGTTGGAGTAAGTTGAATTTCGTGTAAAGGTTTGATAACGCAATAAAAAAATTTACAAAATTATCAGCGGATTCATGATTTTGAGGTCACAATTGAATGGCTTTTGTGTTCTCCTGAAAAGTACCGATTTTCACATTCGCTACATCGTAGGGACGATATGTAAGACTAAATGTTGAAAAAACGCAATGCTCGATAGCAGTATGTATGTTATATTTTGGAAGTTCTGTTCAAAAAATTCGTTAAAATGTTAGTGGCTTATGAACGAGTACATATCCTACTTTGTTAAGCTGTTTTTAGAATATTATTCAAGCTGTTCGACTTCTGCACAAAATGCAACCCTGACATAATGTGCAGTTATTGTTTTTTTAACTCTTTCCATAAACTCATTAGATCAGGCTTACATTTTCTACAGAAGTCAAACGGCTTGTGAGATAGTGTAAAACAGGCATTACTGGCACACTTGATTCAAAGGTTAATGTCTGATGCTTTTTTATTCGGCCAGCTCATATTAGTTCCAAGTATTGCTTTCAGTAAAGTTAATTGGTTGCATTTTCTTTTCTTTTTTTAACTGTTTAGTTGAGTTAAATTTATATTATTTCTTTTTTAACATTTTAGGCTTTCTTGTTGAATGTGTATTAAAAGTTGAACGAACATTTATTTTCGTTAAAATAAATCGTTAGACTCATCAATTATGTTCCTTTTTTACAAGGATTCACACAAAAAATAAATCAAATAACGAAGAGTTTTAGTAAATTCTGCAACAATTTCATTCAAATTTTGCTTGTTTTTTTTCATCTTTCAGCCAAAATATTTTGTGGCAAAATTTAGACTTATTTTCGATGATTAATGTTAATGGCAAAGTTGCTAATAAATTTCAAGAAATAAAACATTTATTTATGTTTAATAAAATTAAATAATAAATGAAAATAAAATAAACGAAATATATTAAGATATTGATAAAAAAAAGAATCTAATTTGTTAATATAACACTGTACAACATAACAAATTCATTTTAGGGGATTTTAAATCTCCCCTCTTCTGCACATTGTTATACTGAATCGGTATAGGAGTTCTTGTAATATTTATATTTTAGATATAAGGTGTGTTTAGCACTTTTATGTAAAACACTTTACAGAAAAAATTATCACCATTGTTCAAACAAAAGTTTGTCTAAAATAAAAATTTATTTTCAGTTAATGCTCTTTAGAGAAACAATGAATTTTTTGTTTGCCTTTCATTTAGGACGTAAACACCAAAACAACAACAAAAATTAGTTTTCTGCTGAGCAACAACAACAATGATAGCAAAATGAATGAGATTGTAACAAGTTTGTTTACTGAAGAGTTCTAAGTGAATTAATTCGTTAATGTTGTTGCATTAATTCTCACTAATTTTTTTAGAGTCTTTATATAAACATAAAAAGTTGAACACATTTAGCAAAGTGAAATTTCATAACTGCTTAATGGATGATGATGTTATTATTTAAAACTTTAAAACATTTTCATAAAAATATTTTACAGACTCAGACAAAAAGTTTGTGTGATATATTACAAAATATCAAGTAAATATTTTTGTTTGATTCAGTAAACTTTTTATTTAGAATTTGTAAGTAATTTTATACAAATTATTTTAATAATTCAAACAATTATATTGTTTGATATATTACATAACCTCCAGTAAATATTTTCGTTTGATTCAGTAAATTATTTTGTTTAGAATTTGTAAATATTTTTAACCGACTTCAAAAAAGAAGGAGGTTATCAATTCGTGTGTATGTTCTTTTTTACTTTTTTATGTTTGTACCCGCATAACTCTGTCATTTCTGACCCGATTTTAAAAATTATTTTTTTGATGGAAAGGGTTTGCCTCCAGTTTGGTTCCATAATTTTTTCGAAAACCGGAGGGGGGAAATCCCCCAAAAAAAAATTTTTTTTTTGAAGGGTTTGACTACAGTTTGGTCCCATAATTTTTTCGAAAACCGGAGGGGGGAAATCCCCCAAAAAAAAATTTTTTTTTTTGAAGGGTTTGACTACACTTTTGTTCCATAGTTTTTTTCGAAAATCAGTTGGGAAATTTGCTGCAAACCCCCCTTGCAGGTTGATATCATAATTTTTTCCCCTTCCCCGAAATATTGATTATCGCATAGCTCCTCCATTTATGGGCCGACTTTCAAAATTCTTTTTTTGTTTAGAATGGTTTGCTTAGAGTTTGGTCGCATAATTTTTCTACGAAAATCGGTGGTGCAAGTCTTCCACGCCTCCACCCAATATATTTATTAGAGCACAACTCCATTTGCATACCGATTTTCAAAATTGTTTATGTGAAAGGCCATCAAGTATATTGTTCTTTGTACTGAAGTCGGTTTTTTTTTTTTGCCAGAATTATTTAATAAATTGTTTTATCGATTTGGACAATTTGCTTGCTGGAAAACAAGTTTTTTCATTGAAATTGTTGAGACATTTTTGTCTATAATTACAGATTTGTTTGTAGGTCCATTTTTCGATAAAATATTCACTTATTCGTTCAATTTCTTTACTGAAAATAAAATTGAAAAAAAGTTTTTAACAATTTTTTTTGTTCTGTATATGAAAACATTTTTATGGAACAATAATAATAATTAATAACAATTAATAACAATTAATAATTACATCCTGAGTGTCGAAAATACATACTTATCGATACTTTGGAAGCAGCTAAAAAGTGGTTCCTTAAAATTGACTTCCAATATATTTTACTGGGAAGTGTTATTTTGTAATTAAATGTAGTCAACTCGATCATTTATCCTCAATCGTTTTTCTGAACTTTAAAAACCGCGTCGAATGAAATTTTTTCTAAATCGGTTAAGTGATCCAAGATAACGCATAGTGGCTACAATTGGAAAAAAGGGTAATAAATCTGTATCTTTGAAACTTGCGATCCGCTTTCATAATGCTGTATGTACAAATCATAAAGTAGGACCTAAGCTTTAAAAATTAGGACCACCCTGTTAAAAAGCACGTTTAGCTACAGGGTGTCAGAGTTGACCACATCGGGGATAAAAACTTTGTCGGCCTCATAACTTCTACAAATACTATCCGATTTTAATAAATTTAAGCTTTGTTGAAAGTTGGTAATCAGAAAAAGAAAATATAGCTTATTTTATTCCGATGTCTTCAATATTTTCAAAAATATTAGGCTTCAAATTTTAAAATTATGGCTTCGACTTTGTTTTAAATGACGAACAATTAAGCTCTATTTATATAAAAATTTAGCAATTTTTCCCTCTCATTTCAGGACTACATGAATTCAGATAACTGTTATCAAGGATTGTATTAAAAATTACCGGAGATATTCATGAATTAGAGAAAAAAGTCCAAGAAAATATTAAAGATATCTTAATTATTTGCTTTATCTATCGAAAACTTTACACAAGCTAAAATTTATTAAAATCGGATAATATTTGTAAATGGTATGAGTTCGACAGATTTTTAATGCCCGAGGTAGTCAAGTTTAACACCCTGTAGCTTAGCGTGTGTTTTAACAGGATGGTCCAAACTGCAACATTTATAAAGCATGTGCTCTCCTCTATGATTTTTGCATACATCGTTTTACAATCGGATCACAGGTTTCAAAGTTACAGATTTAATACCCTTTTTTCCAATTGTAACCATATTTTAAATTTCTCCAAACGTCTATGGTTTTTCAAGATATCTATACAAAATTCGTTTCATAAACCTCTCATAAGACTTTCATAAATATTATGAATAAGACAGAAAGTCTTTACAGATTTTCTAACATTTTAAAAAATTTGTTTTCCTTTCTTGAAATATAAATGTTGAAATGAATTACAATTCTCGGTACCGCTCGTAATTTCATTTGAGTTTGACTAGGGTCAATACTGAATGTTGAATGCCCTCAGATTATATTTTTTGGCACATTCCGTACTTTTGGTTATTAAGGATAACAATTGAAGTCACAAATCGAGCTACGATTTACATTTACGACCACTTGTTTTATATCAAGCCTCTGTGTGTTGTTACGTGCCAACATAAACTGATATTATTGCTGTTGTTATTTCTGTTGTTAACTTTCATGTTGTCAATTATTAATCAAAGTTTGTTAGGGCTTTAACACCTGTGTCAGGTTAAAAAGTGCGTAAATTAATGTTTTCTCTTTTTCTTTCTCAGTGATGAAAATCACACCGGATAAATGTATGGCTGACTGACTGGCATTGTTTGCAAACACCATCAAATCCAATTCAAAATGAGTAAATAAGCTTCTTAACAATTCTTGACGACTTAGTTGGTTTTTCTTTGACATTTTTTATTTGATACTTAAATTATAAAGGGACACAGAACTTTTATCGAAATAAATATTACGAGTATTTTTATGTTATAGTCTTATTGATTTTATTTTAGAAATAAAAATAAATAAATGGTTGTTTGGCAAGAAGAAATGTGTTTTGAAATAAGAAATAGATATTATGTACAACGAAATCAGGAAGATAATTGTGATCAAAAAACATTACACAAATTACACTAGTTTACAAAATAAATGAACGTTAAAAAAGATTTTTTTTGCTAATTTACGGTCGCTGAATACGCATATGGCATGGCATTCATTCATTTATTTTTCTTAAAAAGCGTATTCAAAAAATTCTTCAAAACGTGTTTTTGCACTTTTTAGGGTTCCGTACACCAAAAGTGTAAAGGAGCCCTATTTTTTCGCTACGCTGTCCGTCTGTCTGTCTGTCTGTCTGTCTGTCACAGGCTATATTCTCGGGAACCGTAACGGCTACGAACCTGAAATTTTCACAGAATATGTAGAACTTTAGCCGCTACAACAACAAATATATGGCAGCTAAAAATTAGAGGGTGTTCTAAAGCGATCAACGAAAAATGTTAAAATACAAATGTAATATGGAGACACTTATATATAGACACTTTATATTTTCAAAGTAAGTGTTAATTGGTGTAGTCTGTAGAATAGACTATACCAATCAACACCGATATTTAAAATAATATAAATTAAAGAGTGTTCTATCAGTTAATGTAATTTTACTATGTAATTTAGACAATCTGCTGTATTTTCAGAACCGTAAGAGCTACGGACCTAAAATTTTCACAGAATACGTAATACTTTGGCCTCTACAACAACAAATATGTATATGACAGCTAAAAATTAAAGGGTGCTCTAAAGCGAGGAACGAAAAATGTTGAAATACTAATTTAATGTTTTCTCGGGAACTGTAAGAGCTACGGAACCGAAATTTTCACGGAATATATAAAACTTTGGCCGCTACAACAGCAAATATATTACAGTTAAAAGTTAAAGGGTTTTCTAAAGCAAGCAACGAAACATGTTGAAATACTAATATAATATACAGACACTTATATATAGACACTTATAATTTTCAAAGTTAGTGTTAATTGGTGTAGTCTGTAGAATAGACTACACTAATTAACACCGATATTTAAAACAATAAAAATTAAAGGGTATTCTATCAGTATATGTAATTTTCACTATGTAATTTAGACAATATGCTGCATCTTGGAAACCGTAAGAGGTAAAATCTTGAAATTTTAAAAAAGGCTAAGGCTAAAAAATTAGAAATTAAAAAAATATCAAAACGAAAAAAACGCTAAAATGAAAAAGCGCTTAAAGGAAAAATCACCAAAATTAAAAAAACGCTAAAACGCAAAATATCATCAAAACTAAAAAGATTGTTAAAAAACTAAAAAACGCCAAAAACCGAAAAAAGTCGTCAAAACGAAAAAAAGCACTATAAAAAAGCAACATAAATAGATCGCTAAAACTAAATATATCATCAAAAAACGAAAAAATCGCAAAAAATTAAAAAATCACCAAAACGAAAAAAAAAGCGCAAGAACCAATAATAAGCGGCAAAACTAAGAAAATCGCCAAAAAACCAACAAAATCGCTATATATAAAAAAATCACAAAAAACCAAAAAACCCAAAATCGAAATAAGCGGCAAAGCTAAAATAAATCCCTAAAAGTAAAATATCGTCAAAAATTTAAAAACAAAAAAAAACAAAAACCAAAAAAAACGCAAAAACTAGAAAAATCGCCAAAAAAAACAACAAAAAATTGCAAAAGAGCAAAAATCGCCCAAAAGCGAAAAAACCGGCAGAACGAATGTAAAGAGTCATACCCAAAATAAACGCTAAAACTAAAAAATAATCACCAAAAACCGAAAAAAAATCCCCAAAACCGAAAAAAGCGCCAAAATTAAAAAAATCACCACAACTAAAATAAATGGCTACAACTAAAAATATTGTCAAAAAGTGAAAAAAACGTTTAAAAAAACGTCAAATCAAAAAAACCGCTAGAAAAAAATTTTTAAAAAATCACGAAAATTAAAAAAGCCCCAAAACCAAAAAAAGAACCTTAAAAACAACGAAAAGTACTTAAAAAATAAAAAATTAAATTAAACCAAAAAAAGCAAAACGAAAAAACTGCCAAAATGAAAAAAGGGGCAAAAACGGACAGGGATATATATACATATGTGTATTCGTACGCGAGCCAAAGTCGCACTTTACTTAATTTATTTTTTTTGTTTGCTGATTTCCAAAGATCTTGAGAGCTGTGCATTTGAATTATACAAATTTACTGCTGGAGAGATATGTTTTTTCCATTTCAACCAATATATTATGCTGTAATTAATAATTGCATAAAAATTCATTAATTTGCTGGCCTTAAGATTTGAAAAAATTTTAATTTCTGAAATTTTTTTCAAAACTCACCATTTGAACTCGGTCCCCCAACAAAAATTCGGTTACCAACCAAATCACCAAAAAAATAATTAGAAAAAATTTTAAAAACCCATTACATTTCTACTAGAAAAAGTACTTATTTTTATTCTTGATGTCACAAAACGAACCCATGGATGTTTACATCAAAAAAATAAGTACTTTTATTTTTATTTAAAAATGCCTTCAAATAATTATATTTTTTATTGGCTTTCTGAAAAATAGATGATTGTACATATTGATTGATGGTCACAACATACATTCATATATCATCTTATTTCATCCGCGGCTGATCCTTCTGAAGTTGTTTTTTTCTAATTTTAAGTGCTTATACATTTGTAAGTATGCACAAAACTTCCATGCATACACAACAGGAAAATGTTGCTTTCAGTACCGCAATAGAAATTGGAATTTTAGTTATCATGGAGGGGAAATCTCTTTTTTCGCTTCTTCTGAATCCGCGCCTTGCACTAAGAATTGAATTGATTTAAAAAAATCTCTTAAAAAGTTGTCTAACAAATAAATTTTATTTTAATTTATTTTTGTCATGTTTGAAGTCTTTAATAAAGTTTTCTAACTTAAACGCTTGACACATTTTACTAATTCATTGAATTAATTTACTGATAATGAAATTCAGTATTTTTATTTTTTACATGCTTCACACTTATAACATCGACCTTTTTTGGTCGGAATTTAAAAGCCTTTTAGAAAAAAATTTCAAAACCTCCTGAACTATTAAAATTTTGTTGCTTACTATAATTAGGTGCTAAAGAGTCCATATTATTCTTATTATTGTTAGAATGGTTTCATTAAATTATTCACTTGTTAATCGGATTATTAAATTTTTGGTTTCTTAATAAACATTGATGTAAAACTTATTTTTTTTTTAAATTTTATCAAGTTCTTAGTTTCATTTTAAAATCCGTTGAAATCTCTTTTTAAGCTTCAACTTTTTTTATTTCATTTGGCTTTTATATTATTTGCTGTCATTTTACTCCAGTATGTGTTGGAGAAGATGCAGATTTTAACACGCGAAACACTGGCAGATGGCTTTGAAATGATGATGGGCTTGCCGATTTTTTCAATACAACATATTTTCTTTGAACGCTGCAGTCAGAAAAATTTTAGTTGTTTTTTAAACTTCAATAGCAGCATCCATTATATATAATTTGAGTAGACTTTTTTCCTAGTTTTGCTAATGGATAGTAGCCTATTAATAGCTTACAAAGTAAGGAGTGATAGTTACTAAAACAAAATTGTTCCAAAACCATTACTAAAGTATTGTATTTTTTTAAAGCTTTTATTTAATTTCACTTGTGTCAGTCTGGGGCTTGATTTTGCTATACCGGTTCTTATGGAACTTTGCAAACTCTTTGAGTCCCCATCACACTACAGCATTAATATGAGTAAAGTGGAAAGTACCATTTCCGATTCTTGGCTTTCACCACCAGAAGATCGCTTATTTTTCTGGCATACATTTTCTGAGTGTACTTTTCGATTTTATCAGCTCCACAGCATATTTTAAAAATGTTCATCAGTTGGCTAAATTTTTTCCATTTTTCCATTAAGCAATCGCTATTTTAGTTCAAGATTTTCTTCTACAGTATTCAAATTGTAATACTCTCATATGGAATACAATGCACAAATTTGAATACTGATAGTAAAATAATACTGGAATGGTAACTAGAGATTCATTCAAATATACATTTATACAAACGCATGCATTCATGAATACATACAACATAAATGCACATATTTTTTGAAATCATTTATATAATCCAGTAAACATTTTTTGCCGACATGTCTGAAGTCTGAGACTTTACCAGAAAATTAACCGAATTGCTTAAAATTCCCTCAGACATTTAACAAAATAGCCAGCAGTTTTCTCGTATGACGTTTCTCCAAATTTTATTATATTATCCGACTAATATTAGAATAGTCTGCACATTATCTGGAGGCAATTTAATTTTCATTAGGACATTTAACATATTTTTTAATATATGAATTAAAACTTTTAGTAGTCACTTCTGCATATTGCTAGATTTTAGTTTTCGTAATAATTCTCATTTAGCTCTGGTGAATTTTCCGAAATCGTGCAGACATATCGAAAATTCCTTTAGAATTTCGCTGGAAAGCTCTACAGAATTCGTACAGATTGCTCTTGAACAGTGAAAGTTCTTTGAATTTCCTCAGATTTCCTCGGACAAAAAGGTCCGCTTTCTTATCAACCGCTCATATGATTTTCGGTACGCTTTTGTACTGACTCCGGCATCTTGTGCAGACTCTCTGTCCGACATCAGACCGAAATGGGCAAAAAATGTTTGCGAGGTAAGAGTGAGTATAAAAGTTTTATTATATTTGAAATTGCAGAGGTTTTGCTATTTTGTTTGCTTCTATACCAAAAGGCAGGAATCTGCACATGCCAATGAGTCCATGTATTTTTCAAATTATTTAAACAATTGTTTAACTTATTTGCTGCGTTAATTCGCATAATTGATACTTTCGATATATTGAATTTAAGCCCATAAAGAAAGTGGATTTTCATATTCGTCTCTAGCTTTTATTGTGTTTTGCGTTGTAGTTATTACTTTAAAGTTGTTATCGAATCCATCTATCATATTCTATCACTTTTTAGGAATTGAAAAACAGCGTCGCTGTCGAAAATTTTGAAAAAAAAATTTAACTACCCCAAAAATCTATGGATTTTCTGACGCTTTGAACTTGATATTAGCGTAAAGTTCCAGCGATAGCGTGCCAGGTCAATCGTATCTCATATATTTTTTCGACGAAACACTCGGTATACTTTTGGAAATTAACTAAGAACAAAAAATTTTTAATTTATTCAATATACGCTGCAAAGAAAAAATTATCTAAAAAAAGTTTTCAAACAAAATTTTGTTTAAAATAAAATTTAGTTTTTAGTAAATGTTCTTTACTAAATCAATGAATTTTTTGTTTGACTTTTATTTGGCACGCAAACACCAAAAACAACAAATAATACCAGTTTTCTGTGTCGTAAACAAACCACCCCGATGAAGACATGCATATAAATAGCAACAACAACAACAATCATAGCAAAATGAAGGCGATTGTAACAAATTGTTTTCCTGAAGGTGGCTGATTGAATCAATTAGTTATTAATGTTGCGTTAATTCTTCTTCAATTGCTTAGAGTCTGTAGATAAACATACAGGGCTAAACACCTTTAACAAAGTGAAATTTTATAAATGCTTAATGGATGATGATGTTATTATTTACGACTTTTTTCAGACAAAAAGTTTGTTTGAGATATTACAAAAACTCCAGTAAATCTTTTTTTTTTTTTTTGATTCAGTAAACTATTTTGTTCCGAATTTGTAAGTATTTTTACATAAGTTGCTTTATAAAGTCAGACAAAAAAATTTTTTGATATATTATAGAAAATACAGTAAATATTTTTGTTTCATTCTGTAAATTATATTGTTTAGAATTTGTAAATATTTTTAGAATTGTTTCCTGGACTTAAACAATTTGTTTACTGTAAAAAATCCGTTTTTTTTCAATGAAATTATTGAGACATTTTGGTCTGTATTCCAAAATTTATTTGTAGGTCCGTTTTGTAGACAAAATATTAACTAATTCATTGAATTTATTTACTGAAAATAAAATTTCAGCCCAATTATGAATAACAATTCCCCGGTAGTTTTTTTCCTATTCCATGTTCCCCTATTCTAAATTAAATCTTCCCGGGAAATTTTCCCTTTTCCAAATCCTCCTATTCTAAATTACAATTTCCCCGGGGAAAAACTCCCAGGGAAAAAAGTAAGTATTCTAAATATTAGGGAGAAGGAGAAATTCTTGCGAGTTTTTTCTCCAAACATTTGGAAGGGAACTAATGCAAAAATTTTTAATTCAAATTAAAGAATGTTGTGAAACAATTGTGTAAGCATTTATTTAGGACAACAAGTTTAAGTAAACACCGGAATGTTATATTTCTCTCTTGTTTTATCCACGCCGTGCGAACATGCTCTTCGAAAACATGAGCTACTTTTGCCTTCGGAATAGTTTTAAAAAACACTCTATTTTGCACGCATCCTTTAAGTTCACATAATAGGTAAATGGAAGATTTGTTGCGGCTTAAAAAATTTAGAATTTCCTTTACATACATTCATTGCATCTGGCCCTGGCCCAGTTTTCGCTTCACTTCCTCAGCATAAAGTTCTTCCGAGAGCTTTTGAGTGACTGCACTGTACATTTTACTTTATATTTAAGCAAAAACAAATATTTATATTAACACACAATCTTATTATCAATGAAAACATAAAACTTTTATTAATTTCTATTACTGAACTCTTGCGTTAGTGCAGAATAAAATGTAAAGACTAAACAGCTGATCCAGATTTTTCCCTCTCCCTTATTTGCTTATTCCCCGACTTTTTAGAATAGGAGGATTTTTCTTCGGGAACAAATGAATGGGAAGAGAAAAAACTCCCCGGGAAAATTCATAACTGGGCTGTTTAATTTTTTTCTTTGTGAAGAGTTCATGTCTTTCCATGATATCATTGAATTAAAAATGTCATAACATTCATTGCGTATAGTAACTAGGGATGTAACGAATACCGATACCGATACCGATATATCGGCGATATTTCAGATTTTCCGATACATTGGTATCGGCGATATTTTACTGCCGATACGACGATACTTTTAAACATTTCTTCAGAGTTTTTTTTAACAAATAATTTATGTTTGTTCGATTTTACCATGAATTAAATACACTTCGTTATTTTTTAAATCTTATTAATACCAATTTTAAAAATTAATTATATTTTATGCTGTTATTTTGTAAAAAAAATTATTTATTTTTTGTTAATTTTACCATGAATTCAAATTCAAGCCGTTGTTTTTTAAATCTTATTCCCGCAAAAAAGAGATACTCCAAAGAAGTCACGAAAATGTAGAATTCGCGATCTGGAAGTATTGCAAATTTGGATAATTTCTAATTAGTTTTACATATCCTTGCCCTTGCAAGAAGTTCTGTTTTTCGATTACCAATCACCGAATTGGAAGCAATGCTAGGACAAATTTCTTTTTCGGTATTCTATAATGATTTTTCCTTAAGGAAAAAGGATAAAAAAGCACCCATTTTCACAATTTTTTATGCAAATTTAAGTGAATAAATATAAACTTAGAAGTCTTTTAATAATTAAGCTATTAAGTTATTTAGATGAATATTAGTTGATAAATGTCCTTTAAAAAAATCGATTTTTTAAAAAGCATGGCGAGTATTTTTTAAATTATAAAGGAATTAAACAAATTTTCTTGCTTTTCTACTAATTATCTGCATATTTTTAATATAGATTTGTTGGAAGCAAAGAAAATGTAGCTCCTTAAAAATTATTTCCAATTTTTTATACTGGGTTAAAATCAATTTTAAATATTCTCTCTTACAATGTAATTTTGTATAATAAAAAAATTGCAGTTGAGTTTTGTTGAAGTAAACTTGAACTCAATTTCAATATTCGTATCGGTATCGGAATCGGTATCGGCGATATTTATTTTTAAATATCGGTATCGGTATCGGATCGGCAAAACGGCGTATCGTTACATCCCTAATAGTAACCTTTATTATTTCGACCAAATTTTGTTCAAGTCGTAGCAAGGATGCGCTTTGCTCGCAAATGTCTTTAAATAGGTACCAGACATTATTTTTATTTAAGTTTAGCTTAAAATAATGTAACGCAAAATTAGGAGAAAAAAAATATTTGTGTTAAGACGCTCAGTAGTAAGAAGAATTGAAGAAGTTTATTTGAATGACGAATCAACTAATTGCTATTTGTTTGATACAAACCGAAGTTACTCTGCCATAGTGCTCTTTAATAAAAGGCGTCGAAACAGAAAATTGTGAAATAAAAATTCGTGTCTTAAGATGTTATTTGCCAGTCTTTCTTTTTTTATGTGCACATATTTAAGTTGAAGTTATGTTGCCATAAACGAATAAGAATACTAACGACTACAGCAGCAACAACTACAAAGTGTTGGCCAAGTTGTTGCTTAAATATGTAATTAAATTGTATAAATAACTGACACCACCGTATGTTTGCAAAAGCACATGTAATACATATACATGAGAGTGAGGACATTCCACGCCAAATCTGACGATTTGAAAAAGAATTTTGATTTCCCCATTTTGCCAGCGATGGCAAATGTACAGATTTATCTGCATTTTTCAGTTTTTCTAAGCATTGAACGGTTTTGAAATTTGTCGCTAAAAAATTAGTTTTCCTGTAAATTATGCAGACTTTGCTGTTTTTTAATTTTAATTTTTTAATACCAAATTTGTTGTTTTATTTCTCATTTCTGAAGCCATCATTTTACCACACTTACTTAATATAACAGTGGAAAGATTTACCCATACTTTTTGTCAAAACGGAATCTTATTGATTCTACTTGATTGGTTGCGTGCAGTAGGCAGCCACGTATACCCATACTTTTTCAATTCGACAAATTAAGGTCCTTTTGGGCGGTTCGCACTTAAACGATTTTTCATACACCCGAACGAGTCATCAAAAAAAACCACCAAAACTTACCAGGAAGCCCCTTTGGAGGGGTACTACAATATATCACAAAATTGGGGAAATGAAAGAAAATTTAAACCGTCCGATTTGACCTGAAATGCCCCATATGTATAAGTAAAAACAAAATATCAAATAAAGAAAAATGTAAAAAAGAGGGTCAGGTCAGTCTGTAATACGTTAAGTGCTTAACCATCAACATACTACGATAACAAAACAATGGAAGGAATTAAATTATACATACACATACAGACATATATTTTTCCATTAATATGGATGTATGTGAAATGTACATGCATATAATTATGGGAATTTCCGTGATATGTGTATCTGTGTGTTAACGCGTGCATAAGAACGTATTCTGTAGGTATACACTTGTAGTTAACGTAAAGAGAATTTATTTAGCCAAGTTTGAAAGCCAACTTTTTAATTATTGTAATTAATACAAACGAACTGTGTTTCAGCAACAGAGACGTATAGTTAAACATAATTAAATATTTTAACTATGTAATATCCTTTTTATCAAATATTTCCACGACTCTGATTTTATAGAAACTATTTAATTGCAAGATAATTTTAAATGGACATTTAAGTTTTGTTAAAATGCAGGCTAATGTGGGTGTTTAAGAATTGAGTTTAAATGAATATGATTAAGTATTTTGTAAGTTAAATTACATATACATATTTACATACTTACCCGCAAGCATTTGCACATCTCATTTACTCTTGGCACAAAAGAAAACCTCAAACACATTTTAATTCACTTAAAGCAAACGAAAGCATACCTAAAATAAAATTGAAATAAATGCTTACATTATTATATATGAAGGGCTTAGTGCAACAACTCGGTAAGCCACATGAAATTACAAATTTATTTTATGTACTCATTCCCTTGAGATATTTTTGGATAAATTCTAGTATTTTGCAAATAATTATGCTGCGTATTTACAGTGGAAAATTCCAAAACCCATAAAATTTTAAATTTTGTTTAAAGTTCAAAGTCGATTTATTCGATATTTTTCTTTTGTGGCTTACCGAGTTACTGCACTAAGCCTCTCATATGTAGATATTTAGTGATATTTATATACAAAAGAAGTTACAAAAGGCCTCATGTTGCTTAATAGGTAATTCAGTATGTTTTCACAGGGAATTAAAAAGGTCCTTTCTTAGCATAAGCTTTCTAAAGGTGAGATTGAAAATCAGTGTATTTTTAGTAGAAATATAAAAAAATCGATACTCAAAATTTTATTATTTATTTATGTTGTCCACATACAGATACATGTATCCGCATACGTATACGTATTATTAATATACATAAATGTGTATAGATAAAGTATACTCCCCTCTAGCTAGCTAGTATTATACCGTATTGAAAATGTACTTCAAGGTGTAATTTTCAATTACACCTTAAAATATGCTGCACAACCAAAAACAAGAAAATTCGCAAACCAGGACTTCACTTATTTTTGTACAAAAGCAAGTGAGAGGTTTATCTATTGCATCCTTCAAATTCCTAACGTCCTTACCAACTTAAGGTAACAGGGTATTCCAATAGGGACAGGTAAATATCCAGCCTAATATATAACCAGTTTCGTGTGACATATCGTCGCTTTTTAACTCACCGACGTAGCAAATATTTTAGAAAATTTTACAGGAGAGCACTTTAATTGTTTTCTTAAATGTATTCATTTCCAATCCAAAATACGCATAAAATTGGCTTCCTGCTTTTTTAAATGATTTTATTTCAGGACCGAAAATAACAGCTATTATCAAAATTTCAGTTCAAAAAGTCAGACAGAAAGAATTTGTCTATACGATATTTGAGTAAAGCATTGTGATGGGCGTGAGCTAAGGAATAAACACCTAAAAATACTTTTATTTTTTTTTTTTACTTTTTTCAAAAAAGTCAAAATATAACTGTTAGTTTTTGACTGATACTTTTTCGGTCAAAAATAAAACTTAAAATTTTACCGATATTTTTTTGGTCAAAAATAAAAGCTAAAATTTGATTTAAAATGAAATTTATTTGCTGGTGTTGAAGCATTGTCTATATGCAGCATTTCATTGGTGCTTTACCAAATCGTCAGTAGACTTCAAATACAATTTTGAACAGTTATAAACCGTTTCAAAAACCATTAGAGAATTCACAAATATGTAAATGATTTTCAAAAATAAGCAAAGTATGCTTTGAAAATTATACAAAACCCAGCAAGTAATTTTTATTCGATATGAATCTATTTTATTTTTCTACACCTACTTTGCTTATTTTTGAAAATCATTTACATATTTGTGAATTTTAAAATGGGGTTTGAAAGTCTGTACATAAGATAAAGGGTTTGTAACTATTCAAAATTGTGTTTGAAGTCTACTGACGATTTGGTAAAGCACCAATGAAATGCTGCATATAGACAATGCTTAAGCACCACCAAATAAATTTCATTTAAAATAAATTATGGCAATATGTCAAATAAATTTCATATTTTTTTGTTCAAAAATAAAAGTTAAAATTTAAACTGATCTAGAAGTCATTATCCCAGCATTCTTTGTTTATTTTAACCACTTGTCATGCTTGACATTAGTGAGCAGGAGCATCAACTATTTAACCAATTTATTTAAGGAAATTCAATATAAGAGCTATTGCTGCTTCTTATATTCACTTACAAGTTCAATCGATATTGATTAGTGTGATATTCACCATGTCAGATTATTTGCTCCAAATATTACTTGCTCTTTTTTGAATTTTTAACTTTTATTTTTGACCGAAAAAATATCGTTCAAATTTTAACTTTTATTTCTGACCAATATTCATTTGTTCACTTTTGTGTTTTTGAGCCCATTTTATTTGCCTCGTATTTTATGTTTATAACAATTGGTGAAAAACGTTAAAACTTTCATAAAATTTTAATTTTTATCCACTATAACTCGGTCATTTTTTATCTAATCAAAGCCTATTATCTTCTATTTGACACATAATTGAGCCTTTCAAACAATCACCCTTATCGGGAATAAAAGTTCACGTGAAATTTTGTTCCCTTTCCTTAAAATTGTGATCGCCAAATTCGCGTTGTTCTTGTGTTACTGTATTATTTTGCTCGTTTTGTTACCAATTTTTTGTTCATGGGAAATATTTCACGTGAAAAAAATTTTCGCTTCTTATTCCCGGTAAGGGTAAATATATAATAGACTTTAATGGAACCAGCCGTTGACTCAAGATAACGCTTTAAAGAGAAGTAAGTATACATCGAAAACACAAATGTATCGTTATCTGGACAATTGTCGAAGCAAATTTCACTATATTCGCCCAATGTAATCGCTTTAAAATTTCAACTGCAGTCATTTTTGAAGTCTATTCTTTTGAAATATTAAAAAAGAAAATTTAGTTTTGCAAAATGTTTAAGAAAAATGTGGAAGCTCTATTTTGGTCAAAATCTAACCATTTGACGCTCTCATTTCAAAATATTGACTTTGATCGTTTTTCACGACTTCATGAATTGAGATGACTAAAAAATTTCTGCATATTATCACAAATATTTTTCATGGTATTTTACATAAAATCTCTGAGCATATATTATACCTTAAACGTAAGACTTACTATTATGTTTTGTATTTCATCAAGATCATTCATTCAACGAATCAAGTTTTATATAAAAAATATTTAAGTAACATTATTAAAAAAACAAAAGCTGACACAGAACAATATAAAAGCTCATAATCTAAAGTCGCTGCTAGACGGATCAATATTTTAACTTCAATATATGTGCTTGTGTGCGTTTGTTATGAAAATCAAAAGCATTTTGATATTCTTCAATATTTCCCCTCCGTATATGTGTACATATTTTTTGTAAGTAAACGCACACAAACACATATATTCCCTACAGCTAAATGTACAACTAGTTACGTTTTGGGACAGTCATTATACTAGTTGTAACGTTACTAGTCAACAAAGGACTGTCATCTTACTAGTTGTAATAAAGCTAATAACGATACTAGTCAAACAACAACGTTTTGGAACAGTCATACAACTAGTTGTAATGATACTAGTAATTTAAATTATTTTTTAAAAATTTACATATTTTCAAGTGTAAATACATAAAACAAAGTTTTAGCTCTAAATATAATAAGTAGAAAGTGGCTCAGTTGATAGAGTACATGCCTTGAAAGATGAGAACTGTGTGTTCATACCCCGGTTGAGCCAAAAGGTTTTTAATATTTAAAAAATATATAAATATTTTTTTTGCCATTTCGATATCATATCGGTCATGATCTGTAAAGATCTACCCATCTCTATGGGTAAACCCAATAGCAGAGCAAGTGAGTGAACGACGGACTTGTGAATTAACATACATATGTAAAGAAAACACGTGTATGTATATGTAAGCTGTGTATTTAAAATATTCTATTGGATGCAAGCACTATGGGACTATATGCACTCTAAAACACTTTTGTTCAAAACTAGGTCGATAATAGTCGGCAACACTTTAACGATTATTATCGACCTAAAATTACACACGAATTATTTTTGAACAAACTATTTTTATTAAAAAAGAGATTGGCTGCGTGCAGGTTTGAACCTCGACCTCGTGACTGATAGTCTGACGTATCTACCATTCGGCCATAGCCGTATTATACTTTATGCAAAATTGTTTCCACTTGGGCTAAATATGTTTAATTTGAAAGGTTTTTTTCTTTAATAAAATAACTACAAAATCGATGTAATTTTAGACAAGGAGAAATTTTCAACACAAATTTAGACAATATATGATCGTAAATTTGAAGTAATGTTTTAGAGTGTGGCTTAGAAGTTCATTTACAGACGTAAAGCAGCTCTGGGCGAGTTAACATTACACGTCGTTGAAAATTATTTCGCAAATGCAATCAGATCACTGTCATGTATTAGCCTTCGAGAGTTTTGCATCTCACTCTGGCATGTGATTAATGGTTGTAACAGCTCTGCTGCTGTTGCCGGAAGTTCCTTCCTGATAATATTGAGAGTTGTATGGGATTAGTATTATGGGGGTGTGTCATCGGTTGGAGTTACCTCAGTAGGTTTTAGCCATAGGTCAATAGGTTGAAGAGACTATTTGGACAATTAAACAAATGCGCAGTGTCGTGGGGGCTTTGAAAGCAATCTGGGCACCGGTTAGGGCACCTGGAACTATTCGTTCCTGGTAGCAGTTCAGAATACTGCTCCATCCGCTCCTTAGCTGTGCCAGGGTTGAGCGAGACTGTCTAGGCAGCCGGCGCTACCTGTCTGAAATCGCAGGGGGTCAGGTATTGAGAACTCTGTTGCATCTATAGCTATTCACAGTTTCGTTGACCGACTGTTGATGCAACATTTTCATGGAGCTCGCTACAGGTACCGAGTTGACGTCGGGTGGAATGACGTTTGTGATGTCATCGCGATATCGCCGAAAATCTGATCGGATGCATCTTGGGAGAGGGTCCTGCATCAGAATTTGATGATTTGGGTGGGTTGCCAGGTCACAAGCCATCAGGAACTGCTTTGTTAACAGTAAATTATGCTGCCTCACGGGTAGCATTAATGCCTCCTCATGCAGACGGTCTATGTTAGTCATTTTTACACATTCTGTTGCGATTCTGAGTGCATTGTTTTCTGTTGTTTGCAGCACTCGCCATTGGGTATCACTAAGGAACGAGGTCTATATTGGAGGGGCATAGTTTAGGTGGGAGCGACCCATCGCCTTACATCTTGCTACTATAACCTCCTTGTTCATGCCCCAAGATATTCCTGAAAGTGCTTCTAGGACCTTATTTCGGGATTTCACTTTTTGGTTTATATAGGTGGCATGTGATGAGAAGTGTAGGAGGCTATCAAAGACTACACCTAGGATTTTGGGATTTGTGACCGTAGGTATAAGTCTGCCTTCGATAAAGATGTCAAGTTGCATCCTTACTTCTTTCGTCCAAGAAGTGAAAAGTGACACCGACGATTTTGAGGGTGATAGCTTCAAGTTGCGTTTTTTGAGGAAGTCTGTGATGGTGGTCAGGTATTGCGTTATTTTGCCACTTATGTCGGGAATGTTTACGCCGGATGACATGATTGTGCAGTCATCAGCGTATGACACCAGCGTGACTACCTGCGGTGGGGTGGGAATTTTGGCAAGATAGATTTTGAAGAGTATAGGTGATAGTACTCCTCCTTGTGGAACACCCATTTTTATCTTGTGGCAACTTGATTTTTGGCCTCTAAGCTCCATAAACGCTTGCCTACCACTGAGATAGTTGGCAATTCAGCGTTTGATGTCGTTGGGAAGGGTGGAGCTCAAGATATCTTTAATCAACATTGAGTGATCGAACGTGTCGAAAGCCTTGGAGAGATCCAATGCCGTCACTATTGTGCGTTGATACGGTCTATGTTGATTGAGGCCATTAGCGATCTGGTTAGCTATCAAATTCAAAGCCGTTGTGGTGCTATGGGCTTCCCTGAAACCATGTTGGTGTGTGGTGAGCGGGAAATGCTTGTGAGCATGTGATTAGTGGTAGGCGTCGGTTAACGGTACCGATTGCAATATCCCGTAAATGCCAAAAATAAACTATAAGAAATTAATATTGATAAATGGTTGGAGAACCAAACAAAAACTCACTTGGAAACAAATAAGGAGAGGATTGTGGGAGTTCCGGCTTCATATACGACGTTATAAGTCGTTTGGAATTTTCTCGGAGGAGGCTGCTTAACACTGAAATTGTTGATGGTGTTATAACCTTTTGGCTCTGCCAAGCAAAACTCTCATTTCTTGTTATAACAAGAGAGCACGAAGTAACTCCAAAGAAACAAAGAAGTTCTTTTACTATTGTTTATTATTTCTGTGGACTTATGTAATAATACAAAAGCATGCCCAATTCTTTCTGAATATAACATTACGAACCTTAGCCTAATAATCAATATGGATTCACAAAGCAAATACGTTCGAAATAATCATATTAATAAGCAATTAGCTTCTGGCCTGAGCTTTTCACATGTTTACATGTTCATATATACTTATGTATAAAATCAAACCAAAAAAGTTTGTCTTGAGTAGAACAAAAATCAGAAAATTGGGAATGAAGAAAAATAAACCGACAACAGAGCCACCTGACAAGTGGTGATAAGCAAATACACGTGAGCACTGACGATGGAAGTGTAGCGGTTGCAGAAAGTGGCGCTACTCTGTTCTGCAGTGTATGTTGAAAAAATAAGTTAATGTTAATTTTTCCCCTGTTCCTTGGAATATTAATCATGTCCAATTCTTTCTGAATATAACGTTACGAACCTTAGCCTAATAATCAATTTGGATTCACAAAAGCATGCAATTCGACTTAAGAATAATTTTAAAATTTATTATCTATAAATATAATAATATATTATGTACATTTGGGCAATTCAAAGCAGTGTCATATCAGTTCTATTATTCATATATCATATTATTTTATAAAATTTTTTTTTAATTTTCAAACAAAAAATGCATAAAATTTTACGCATGAATTGCATGTGTTTTAAAAAGTTGTATTTCATATTTTATAATTTTCTTTCAAATTTTCATGTTTAAAATAAAATAAATTAAATCGAAATGTATAAAATAAATATAGAAAAATTTTTGTGAAAAATAAATGTGTTAAAGAAATACATCACAGTTTCATACGGGACGATTTTAAAATGAACTTTTCGGGAAAAATAAAAAAAAAATTATAACCGTAATGAGACATAAGCTGTTCAAAGTATCAAGTAGTATTTAAACACAAAATACGGTATCGAACAATACGCAAGCTCGCTTTGAATTGCCCAATTATATTTAATTTTCATTTACCTTTAAGTGCATACACAAACAGTTTTATTCAGCACTTTAATAATATATTTGCTTTCCTGAAAATTTTGAAAATTATACTGACGAAACAACGTCAAAAGAGCAAAGATTTATTTTATAATTGACCCATAGTATCATTTTAAAAAGTAAATGCACGTGAACAAAATAACTACACTATGAATTTATGTATGTATGTATGTATATAGTTCATTGTGCGAAAGCTTCCTAGGTAGTTTTGTTTGCATGTTGTAGTTACTCTTACAGCCATTTTCAATTAATCGAGTTTACTTCCTTTTAGCAAAATACATATTTTTTATTATTTTTCAGCTTTCTATAGAATATTTTCCAGAAGTTATTATTAAGTTCGTGCACAAGTAGTTGTATATATACCCTGCAGATATTATTTGATTAGGTAGTATATTTTAGCTGAACTAGCTAGTTACTACATGGTCCTATGTAATGCAGTCGTCGACCATGTCATTTACAAACAGTGCTGCCACTACCAAGAAAATTTTGTAACCGAAATTTAAGAAATAAAATAAGTAAAAAAAATTTTTAAGTTAAATGGTTTTATTGTAATGATACATAATAATGATGCAGATAATGCACTAAAAGCTAAAAAATAATTATGAAGTACCAGGTGCCAGCTGCCACACCACTCTCCTCAGCAACATAGGGCATTGATCAGACTAAAATAAAGCCGTGGTGCATTGTTGACTATAGATAACCGAAAGTCGATGTGCCCCACGGTTTTATTTTAGTCTGATCAATGCCGAAGCATGATTGCAATCGAAGCGTGATTGCAATCGAAGCGTGATTGCAATCGAAGCGTGATTGCAATCGGTTGTCGAAGCGTGATTGCAATCGGTTGTCGAAGCGTGATTGCAATCGGTTGTGTTTATAGTAGTGCTCTACAAAACAAACAGAAAAACTCCTAAAAGTCGTAATTATATTGAACAAAATATATCAAAAAATATAGAAAGTGCTACAGAATATGGATGTGAAATAATAGAAAGTCTATAATCAATCTTCTATCTATTAAAATAAAAAATTTATAAAAAAATTAAAAATAAATCAAAATAATATCAAAAAAATTTAAGAAAGTTTCAGAACCAAAGCTGACTCGTATGGGCGAGGACTATTCAAATTTGAAATACTATACAAATGTTTTATTTTTGTATTGAAAAAAAGTAAGCAAAATAGAAAAAAAGTACACAAGTAAACATTGGAAAAAAGTAACCAATTTTGGTTAAAAGTAACCGAAACGGCAGCCCTGTTTACAAACAACATCTTCTAGTTAGCCAACAAGCATTTGCGTTTTAACGACTACAATCGTTAAGACACGAACACTTGAGTGCTCCATCGAATGGTGGCAGAGAGTAGTTTTAAGACTACTCCCATGTAATGCAGGCATGGACCATGCCTGCATTTTTTAGTTAATCGATAAGTACTCGCATTTTAGCGATTGCAATTACATAGAGTAGTTTTGAGACTACTCCGATGTAAATTGAAGCATACATTTGGGCTATCTTTGGACTAGTGTTAGTCCCCTTTGGAGTATACTATACATACGTGTATGCACTAGTCGCGTTATCTGCAGGGTATACATATGACTGGGTGTTTGTATGTGTGGAAGTACATACATACATAAAAGATGGTAAGAAAGAAGAAATCATATACATATATAGTTTACTTGGCGGTTATTAACCTGTATTTTTCTAATACTAACGTAATCTACTTCTAGGCTTTTACAACGATGTTAATAGAAACTAAATAGAATATAACAAGAGTATATCGGTACCTAAAATGCGAAATGTGCTAACTAGCAAAAAAATCGAAATGAACTTTATTATAAATTCTGACATATTTCATTAACATACATCACTACAAAAAAATAAGACTTCACCGATATAAGTTTATTTTTTGATAAAATCGTAGTTTTTCAAAATAGCTGTTATAGTAAACGAATTTGAGAAAATGTCATAATCAATTTTGTAGGAAAATAGGCTTCCTATGATATTTTCATAAAGTTCATATTTATGGAAATATTTTCAATAACAAATTTATCAGCTCTATATAGTCAACAATTAAAGATCTATACAAGTTATTTTTCCTCAATAAAAAAAATAAACTTATATCGGCTTGCGGTACGGCACGTGTTCTTTTTCTAAAAAAAAGTATTACATTATTTTTTCATCCAAAAGGAAAGAACCTTTGGGGCGTCCAAAAAAATATAATTTTTAACGACCAACCTAGGAGACCCTTAAAATTTTAACAGGGTGTGTAGATATTATTATGGCTGCTAGAACAGAATAAAAGAAAGATAAAAATTAAATGGTAATTAGACAAATAATGCAACTGGTCAGGTATATTTCCTTTTTAATTATTTTTTTTTTAATAAAATCGGTATTTTTGTTCGGTGAAGTCTGAAAAATTTTTTTCATCAAAATGAAGGATTTTGGGGAATTCGAAAAAAAATTATTTTTAACCACCACCCTAACCACTACCTATTACGGCTCACAAAACATAGCCCAAAGTTAAAATTACATTTAGCATGTTTTTGACTTCTCCTGTATAATACTAAAGCTAGGGCGTTTTGCGTTGCAGGTAACGATATACAATGTTAGAAAAGAAAAAAAATCATAAAAGGACAAGGTGTTTGCACAAACACTGAATAGCAATCAAGCAAAAGAATTTTAGCAAAAAGTGCACCATGTAGCTAAAGCTACCGAAAAGCAAACTAACTAAATTGTACTTTAGTTTACTTTATGTGGGTGTGTACGGGCGGAAGTCGTTAATCATTTTTCTGTAAACAAATTTTTTATAAAGTATGTCGACATACATACATACATTCATGCATATATATGTATATAAATTATTTTTTTTTAGAAACAGTGGCTTCGCTTAGGTTTTGTATTTTTTAATTTAAATAAATTTTTGCTTATGGATATGAAAGTGACATAAGTCACTTCATCAAAAACATCATGTCAGTCATTTACATGTCAACCATGTCCCATTATCGAATATGCATAATTCGAGCAATGGTTATGACACGCCTGGATAAAATCGTACCACTAGTACGCTGTAAACAAATCAGCACGATATTTGCTCTATATGAGAGGCGCCATCCGCACTTGTTCAATTCTGAAATGTTTTCCAGATACGATGCACAATAACAACAGAGTTATCCCTAAAAAATTTCAAAGTTTTTCGTATATTAGTTTTCAAGATATCTCAAAATAAATATTTGCTCTTTATGGGAGGTGCAACACCTACATGTCTAATGCGGACTTTTTTTAGGTAAACGCCCATTATAAAGCCATTACTCATACAAAATTTCAAGTTTCTTGATGCATTAGCTCCAAAGATTTAACAAAACTAAATACGTTTTGTATGGGAGGTGCCACGCCCACTTATTTTATTCTGACTATTTTCTTTAGAACAATTCATAATTTCAATGGATCAACTGCTACAAAATCTCAGGTGTTTTACCGTATTAGTTCCCAAGATATTTAAAAATAAATATTTGCTATATATGGGAGGTGTCACACCTACTTGTCCACTCCTTAATGCTATCTCTTTAAATACATTATTAAAAGAGTTAGTCGCACAAAATTTCAAGTCCTTAGCTGCACTAGATTCACAAATATTATAAAATAAAAATTTCTGCTGTATGGGAAGTGCCACGCCCAGTTGGAATATTTTAAAATATATTTCCTATTGTTTCTGCCTGACCATTAGTAATATACTCTGAAATTTTGAGCAAGATTGGTTCACTGGCTTAGGAGTCCATAGCTTTCAAACATACAAACAAACAGACAAACAGATTACAAAGAGTTTACAAAATCTATTAAAATTATTTGAGATTTTTTAGAAATTAATTACACAAGCTTGCACTGGGCAAGTTGTTTTAATGTTATTTGGGACGCTGTGCAAAGTCTCCCTTTAAAGGTGGATTCACCTCACCCATTGTTTCCGAACAAAATTTTTGTCCGGACAAAATTTATTTTACTGAGAGTGTTTTGCAACCATTTCGAACAATTTGTCTGGAAACTCAAAGCTACCATATGTTATATGTAAATAACAAATCAACATCTCCGACAAAACTGTGTAGCAATTGGATGAAAAACTAGTGTTTATGTTATTAACTATTAAACTAAATACTATGATATTACTTGTAGGGCACATTTATAGAAATAAAACAAAAAATGAAAGAATCGCTATAAAAACTTTCTTTGATGTGGCAACTCAGTTCCACTTTGTACGGACAAAAATTAAAATTAAACCAATTCAAGCTGAGAGTGTTCCGAACAAAATTATTTCTCTTCTTTTTTCTCTCTCTCTCTCTCTCACAAAGAGAGACGTCAAACTACATGTAAAAAAATTTTTGTCCGGACAAAAATTTTGTTCGGAAACAATGGAAACAGCTTAATGCATTAAACACATTCGCCACAGCAGGCTACCGACTACAACCTGTCAAAAATAGAATACATGTGTGTATATGAAAATGATTATTTTCACGACTGCACGGCTACACGACTGCAGGTTGTTGTCCATGCTACTTCTGTGGTGTAGTCAAATTAAACTAATTTCTATTTTTGTTGGCTACAAAACAAAAACAGTGTTAACAATATATCAAAATATGTAAAGCAAATTAGTGATTAGAAATATTTTTTATTGTAAAATAAAAAAGAAAATTAAAAAATTTAAATGTTATAATATACATATATGCATCAAGAATTTTTAAATAAATAAATTTATTTGTTTTGTTGTTATATAGAATATTGACTTAAGTCAGAAATACCAACATTATTGAAAATTAAAAATATCACAGGGTAATAGCCCTTTTTAACCTAAAACTTTTAGTGTAAGTTTTTTCGGCGCTCTCTTGATTCCGGAGTTACGGGGTTCGAAACTTTAATATATTATTGATCATAAGTCCTACAATAGAGAACGGATATAAACGATATATACTACGTTTATACACACGGGCTATTTGCAAATAAAACTGTAAATTGCTGCCATATAATTGTTTTATTGCGACTTATTAACTCACGAAAACTATTCACGATTAACGCACTATTTGCAAATGAAATGTTTGGTGCTGCCACGCTTTGTTAATAAAAAACAATAAATAGAAAAACATTAATAGAAGAAAATTATGTTAATTAAAACAAATAATTAATTGTTCTTTTATACATTTCAACTTTTTTTTATATACAAAAGTCTTCTATAGAAGTGCGACCAAGTTTTTGTATTTTGCTATGCCATATAAACAATGAATTAACTTATTTGCGAATAGTCCTCGTGTAAACGTAGTAATAGTTATCATTTCAAAATGCTCTAAAATACCTTTGTACTGGTATATACAATTTTGAAATCCATTAACCCATTGCGAGCAAAATGGAATTTAAATCATTTTTTATATGACTTCTCACGTAAAACCACCGTTATCTTAAAAAATGGCCGTTGCTATGGTACTTAAACATGTATTTAGTTTAATAGAGAACATTTCAAGCTTTCATTCGATGTATACTTGAAAGCTATCATCGATGAAATTCGTAAGTTATGGCACTTTGAAAATGAGATTTCGTAATTAAATTAATTCATTTACCTCTTAAACTCATCTTTAAAGTACTATAACTTACGTATTTCATAGGTGACAGCTTTCAAGTATACACCAAATAAAAGCATGGCAAGTTCTCTTTAAAACTATACACATGCATATGTACCGTTGTATCGACCAGTTTTTAAGATAACGGAGTTTCTGCGTGAAAAGTCAGATAAAAAAATTTTAAAATTGCATTTTACTCGGAATGGGTTAATTGTTTTAAAAAATTTGTATACTAGTAGAAAGGTATTTTAGAGCAGTTTGAAGTGATATCCATATCGTTATATCCGTTCTATATTCTAGGAGTTATGGCTAATAAAAAATAAAAGTTTTGAACCAACTCAAAACCAACTCCGGAGCCAAAAGAGATAAAAAAATTACACTAAAATTATAAGGTTAAAAAAGCTACTGCATCATGAGTTTTTTTTTTAATTTTCAACGATGTTGGTATTATTGACTTAAGTCAATATTCTATTTTATTAAACAGAAAAAGCATCAAAAAATTTATGTATTAAAAGTGCCATAACAATCAATAGGTTTTAAAGAAATAAATTGACTTGTTTTTACATTTTGCGAGATGTAAAAACATTTTGAATAAGCGATTTTTTATACAAGTAAAACTTTTGAAAGTGGCACCACTGAAATATATACTGCAACAACAAAATGTCAGCTGGTTAGGATGTAGCTGCCGTGTTTAAAATAATTAAGTAGCTGACTACACGATGACGATTGCTGCCAACAGCATTTGTAGTCGTGTAGGCGTGTAGCCTGCTGTGGCGAATGTGTTTATAGCATAACTCGCTCTAAAATTAATCCCTGTCGTAAACTTTTAAAACGCAGAAGCGCGTGTATTTGTTGGTTCCCTCTACATAAGGCGCTATTCACATATTACGTAACGCTATTTTTGGAGTTTTTAATCAAACGACATACTTTTCAACTAAAAACTGCATACCGTCTGAATTACTTTACAGTAGTTGAAAATTTACATACTAGTAATTAAACAAGCCATTTATTCTCTTATTGACAGAGTACTAGAGTATCTGTTTATCATACAGACGATAAACAGTTCAATACGTGGGGAAGCAAAATATATTTTTTTAATTGTGTTCATGTTTGTGAAAACAAGTTTTAACTCCGTTACAAAATAGTTGTGCAGTAAGTAGCCCAGTGAGTAAAACACTTGGCATAAAATGACACAATAACTGAAAAGGGTATGAGTTCAATGCTTAACAGAGACATTCTAAATATTGATATATATAACTTGTTATTTGTAATCAAATAGGGTAAGTACTTGCCTCCAATGACATCGCCATGTTATTGGTTAAAATGCAAAAGTAGAAGTAGTGAAGGTTATGTTTTTTAGCATTTTAACTTATTATCTTGCCATCAAAATTTTTCTTGGGAACGTATAATTTTTCAATAAACTTTATTTCAAATTTAAGTAAGTTTTCTTTTAAAAATTTATTTAAAATTTACTTAAAAGAAAATACGATGATTTGCATAAGCCCCAATGAAATGCGCGTAGGAACTAGCTAATGCCCCACCATAATCAATTTCAATGTATTTTAATAAAAATTTAATATTTTGCTTAAAAAAGTAAAATATTAATTTGGGAAAAAGCACGTTAAAAAATTAAAATTAATGTAATTTAATAATTCCCAATAAAAAATAACTTTTTAATCATAAATATGCGAGTGCACGAGCTAAAAAATACATGTTGGCATCACAGCTCATTGCGCAAACAATTTGTAGCTGTTGTTGCTTTTATTTATTTTCAATTGCCTTTACAACTATTTACAATTTAGAGTTGGAAAAAAACCAACCTGTTGTAGCACGCAAGTAAAGAAAATAAAAAACACGATTGATTATGGAGCTCATGTTTCAACTTTGATATTATAAACTTCTTATGATTAGGAGTTTAATATAAAAAAAAATTTAGTTTTACTAACTAGCTAATACCCCTTCATAATCAATTTCAATGTATTTTAATAAAAATTTAATAATATTTTGCTTAAAAAAGTTAGAGTTGGTTTATTCATTTCTTGCTCTTGGAATTTTACTGGATCCTAAGTTAACTTTTCTTTCGCACATTACCTTGGCTGTAAATAAAGCTAAAGGTGTGCTTGCTTTTATAAAGCGGTGGGCTAAAGACTTTTCTGACTCTTACATTACGAAGACGCTGTACGTGTCTCTAGTTAGACCTATTTTAGAATACGGATCAATCTTATGGGATCCATACTACAACATTCATAATATTTCTATTGAATCTGTGCAAAAACAATTCTTGTTACATATTCTGTTTACGTGGCCTTCGATGGAATTCCTCAACAATTTTGCTTTCCTATACTAGTAGATTAGCATTAATAAAACTGCCTACTCTCAAAAATCGTCGTACAATATTAAATGTGTCTTTTATGATAAGCCTTATCAATGGTAGTATTTGCTCTGAATTTCTTTTAAATTCTGTTAAATTTAGTATACCTCGTCGTAGAACTCGTCATTATAACCCTCTTGTCATTAACTTTTGTAGATCTAATTATGCTATGGCTGACCCTTTTACAAGGTTATGCCGTCAATATAACTATTTGTCTACATTTGTTGACTTTTCTTTATTTTTATTTTTCTAAATTCGTAAATTCTATATAATTATAAGTATCTTGTTATTAGTCTGTAAGGTTTATATTCCATTGACTAAATTTAAATAAATAAAAAAAATCTAAATAAGTTTTTTTCTCTCTAAAATATTGTATTTTTTTTCAAATAATTTTCTCTTTAACTTGCACTGATTTATATTAAAAAAGTTTTGCGGAATGTACAAAACTCATGAGATTGCATACTTATAGACATAGATGTAATGGTAAAAGGAATAATAGATGACAAACCCAAATAAAATTACACTTAAAAAAAGGTTCCATTGTTGAACTGTGAAGAAATAACTGATGCTGCCCTAAGCCAGCCAAACCCGTTAGAGGGTTAAATAACTTCGAAATCCAGTTCATATTTCGTTTTCACTGCTTACTCTTGTGATTTTTCATTATTAGCTAATGTTGAAAAAAAGCCTTAAACTAAATGCTAAAACTGATTTCAATACAAAACACTGTACAAAAATTTTTTTAAAAATAACATTAAAGCTGGCATGAAAAAAAACATAGAACTAATAAGAATTTAACAGATTATGAAGGCGAGCAAGTAATTTATTTATTATTACCAGGGCTCAGACTTTCGTGCTACTAAAAATTGATTTTAAGGGCTTAACAAATGCACCTAAAAATGAAAAATATGCATTTACCTACGAACAAAGTACCAAAACTAAAATAATATGAAAATATGTTTTTAATTTTTTATTATTATTAGAAAAAAAAACATAATTTGGTCTATTATTTAATTCAACCGAACTTTAGTTGCGTTGCCAATCAGCATCTGAAAATTAATGGTTGTCAAAAAGGTACTGAACTTGACAGCTCTCAGTTGCCATCAGTAGTAACATTTTCAGCAGCTCAATTAAAATTAAATTGTCTCAATTAAAAATCCATGTCTGAACAGGGTATATAACAATCTACCAGTCATTTGAAGTATTTTATTTAGTTATAAAATTTAAGAAAGTGTAGTAACGTGATTTTGCATTTCAGCTAACCAAACATAAGATCTCAATGAGATTTTGTGAGTGTGTATGTTTGGCTCCAGATTGAGAGATAGGATAGTTTTGGAACCAATAGCTGGCGCTGTTATCGCGATATAACATTTTATAGCCATTTTGAAGTACTTTTTTTCATGTATGTACTGAAAGCTGTTTCTTTAGTTATTTGGGCTGCTGAATGTGAATCCGCATTTGATTTTTTATCAGCTCCAATTTTCCAGATATACTGTTACATAAAAATTGAAAGCACTTGCACGACATATACATATGAGCATAACTGGAGAAGGGTTTGGCCTATTCAGAAAAATGAAGAACCAAAATTGAGGGAGGAAAATTATTTTTAAGCCGAGCGAACATTGTTTCTAAATCACTCCATTAGTTTCAGAGATATCGTGAAAGTTTGGGCTTAAAAATTAAAAATTTCACGAAAAAACTTAGAAAGTTCCTTCACTAAATTGTGAATGAAATCAAAAGTTATTCATGAATTTCAAAGAGAAATCGCTCATTATTTTTCCAAATGTATTAAGATACATGATGCTGGAAAAAAATTGATTTTTATTATTTTATGACTTTTTAAACACAAAAGTTTTTAAATTTTTTATGAAATTTCTAATTTTTAAGCTCCAACTTTTACGATATCTCTGAAACTAATGGGCAGATTTAGGAACAAATTTCGCTTGACTTAAAGATAGTTTTGACGTCGAGCTTGGTTTTTATTTTTTACTGAATAGGAAAAACCCTTATCCAGTTATGCTAATATATGTCGTGCAAGTGCCTTCATTTTTTACATAACGCTATATCTCGAAAACTACAGCTGATAAAAAAAATTTTAGTGCAGATTTGCGTTCAGCGGCGCAAATAGCTAAAGCAGTTCTAGGGAACGAAAAAGTTTACCGGAAATGGTAAATTTATGGGCTTCTTTTATATTAATAGTTATGGGCAATTCGATATTTTGCTGATTATTAAATTAAATTTGCGATTTAGATAAAAGTCGGTAAGGCAAAAGCTGTTGGAAACTTTACAGACAACAACTTTTTAGAATAAATTTTTTTCTAAATACTATATTTATTAGGTTATGAGACATCAAATAAGAAAAAGAGCAATTGCTCACACTTTGGTGGGCGTGTCGCACCCTTAATATCAACTGATTGGCCTGAGTGTTTTTAGAATAGTTTTTTATAAATACCCATCGATTTGTGGCATAACACTTGAAGAAATCTAATGTATGCATATTGTTGGGTGCAGCTTGAAATCCATAATATTTCTGAGCTCCATAGGTGGCGCCGTTGTTAAGAAACGGAAAATGTCGAGGGTAAATTAGATAGGCGCCCTCACGGAGAATTTGCTTCGTTGATATCCACAATGATACTGAATAAGTATTTATTTATTTTATTACGCTCATTTCTTGGCATGTTGTTTTTTTATTTCTGCAAACTTCATTAGTTTCCAGAATTTGAAAGAGAAATTGTTTTAATTACTCCGAAAATTCAAATGTCAAATTGATTTTCTATATTTACTAAATCGTTAGGACTGCTTCGAATGTCGATCATAAATCGTTTAATTGGTTCGAGAGATATCGTTATCGAAAATTTAAAAAAAGTGTTTACATTCCACTTAGTCCAAAACTCTATAGATTTTCGAGAACTTTGCGCTTAAAATTAGTGGGAAGCTTATACGTTTTTCATAGTCTTTTTCTATTTCTAGTGTTAAAGGCCACATACACTCTAAAACATTACTTCAAATTTACGATCATATATTGTCTAAATTTGTGTTGAAAATTTCTCCTTGTCTAAAATTACATCAATTTTTTAGTTATTTTATTAAAGAAAAAACCTTTCAAATTAAACATATTTGGTCCAAGTGGAAAAAATGTAACATAACGTATAATACGGCTATAGCTGAATGGTAGATACGTCAGACTATCAGTCAGGAGGTCGCGGCTCAAACCTGCACGCAGCCAATAATGCGTGTGTAATTTTAGGTCGATAATAATCGGTAAAGGTGTTGCCGACTATTATCGACCTAATTTTCAACAAACGTGTTTTAGAGTGTAGTTATTGAAAACTTTGAATGAAAAATCAATATATGTACATATGTGTGTCTGTCTGGTAAGTACATTTAAAACAATTTTGTTGAATGTTTAAATTTGCACTCTCAATAAACTATTCTTCTTTTTTACTATCGACAAATATTCATTTGTTGTTCTATTTGTATTGAGTTCACACGTAAATCAAGGCAAAAATAACTGGAATCTTAAACGAAATTTTTGTAAATAAAATAAAAACAAACTCAATTAAATATGCAAATTTTGTGTTTAATTTATCAAAAATTTAATAATTGAAATAAGTACTTAAGAAAAGTAAATAAACTAAAAAAAGAATACTTGTAAGAAGTTGCGACAACGAACAAATAATAATTTTAAAAATTAATACATTCAAGAAATATACATACAGATAGTTGTATGTATGTATGTATATTTGCATATTTGTCAAATGTAAATAAATATATGTATAACGAAAAATTAAATTATAAATTCGAATAAAGATCATTAAAATCACTGAAGAGTGCGAGAAAAAAATGTTTATTAAGTCAAATTTGAATGCTTTAAGTTACACTGTACAACAAAATCAAATATCTTTTGTGATGACTTGTAATGTATGTAATTTTGCGCAAGACATATTTTTAATGCAAAATCTGATTGTGTTAGATATTTTAGCACTAATTGTGAATAAGTACTAAATTAAGCATTAAAAAATTTTAAATTTTGACTTATTTCAGGCGTTCAAGCTCAATTTCGAAATTTGGTGTCCTTGAAGACTTAAATATTAAGGACAAATATTCTTGAAAGGTATTTCAATTGGCTATATGATTGTTTAAGAGGAGGTTTTCGTCTGTTTTTTCAGGAAAAGGACATAACGAACCATGTGGCAAAAAATTAGAGCTTTACATAAAAGTGCTTTATCTAAAATACTAGAATTAAAAATTGTCTTATGCCGATTCACTATAAAAAAAGCGAAAAAGGGGGAAATTTATCTCCTCCTCATGGCTATTCTGGGAGTGCATTTTACGAAAATAATACCCCGCGAAAAGTGAGTACAGACAATGGAGTATCTACTTGTTCTTGGGGAGGTAATCCAGCCCAATTTATTAGAGTAATTTTGATAATATAAGCATATTTTTATATATATGGTGCATATTTTATGGGCATAAAACACATTTTCTAGGGCATACAGCACCAAAATAAAAAAATCGCTATAACGTAAAAAATCACAAAAACTAAAAAGATCGCCAAAAAACTAAAAAAAACTCCAAAAACCGAAAAAGTCGTCAAAACGAAAAATAGCACTAAAACCTAAAAAAATCGCTAATCCCAAAAATATCATCAAAAAACATGGAAAAAAATCACAAAAACAAAAAAAGCTCCAAAACTAAAAAAGACTCCAAAAACTGAAAAAAACCGTTAAAATGAAAAAAAGAGTTAAGACAAAAAAAATCGCTAAAATTTAAAAATCACCAAAAACCGGGAAAAATCTCCAAACCGAAAAAAGCGCCAAAACTGAAAAAAGTACTAAAGCTTAAATAAATTGCTAAAAGAAAAAATACCCAGCAAAAACTTTTGTAGTTTTGTAATCGGTAGTACTTTATTAATTCAAATTAGAACTACTACTTACTTTTTAATAAAATTAGTACGTATTTCATCATTATCTGAAAGTAACTACAATTTGTTGATATGTATTAATAAAATAAGTAGACAACGACTTTTTAAGTCAACATATGTATGAATATGAAAACTAATTTTTGTCGCTTAAGCGTATAAGTCAACAATAGCTGAGTGGGTAAAGTACTTATCTTCATATCTGAACGAGCACAGGTTCGTATCTCAGCTGGGTCAAAAAAATAAAATAAAATAATATTGAAAAATATAAATAAAACATTAATATGTATAACATTTTTTTAAATTTTAAATTGCTTATTTTACTACTTATTTTTTAGCTTCAAGTAAGCCAAATAATAAATAGTTAATTTCTGTGAGAATGTAAACACATTTGTAAGGTGTACCCCTTATTTTTTGGACTTCTTAAACAAAAATAGGTAGTTATCGAGTCAAATTGTCAGTAGTTACGACTTAAATCCTCATATCCTTTTTTGCCTACCAGCAAGCAAAGTATCGTCAAAGGTTATCGTCAAAAAGCGACAAAACGTTAAAACAAAAAAAAAAACACGTCGAAACAGAAAAAATCGGCAAAAAAACTATCTCAAAAAACGAAAAAAAGCGCCAAAGCCAAAAAAATCGCCAAAACAACAAAAAAAAGTTAAAAAATAAAAAAAATAAAAAATTAAATAAAAAAGCAAAACGAAAAAATTGCCAAAATGAAAAAAAGGGCAAAAACGAAAAGGGATATACACATGTGTATTCTTACGGAACCCTTCGTGTGCGAGCCAAAATCGCACTTTACTGATTTTTTTTGTTGTACAGTGTTATTTCTGTGGTCACAACCCTTAACCGCTTAAGTCGAGTTAGGAAAAAATTTTGTTTTTGGCGCAATCGACTCTCTATTCGTGTCTAAATCAACTTGCTACCAATTTTTTAAGTTTGTAACTTTTTTATGACGACACTTATCTATAAATAAATTAAAGAAAAACAAACTGACGACTGATTGCAAGCGAGTTTTTGACACTTTAAACAGCTCTCCCGAACAATTTTGAAAATGACTTAAGCGGTTAAGGCTTCTGACCACAGATTTATTTGATTGGCTTTTTTGTACTTTTTCTTATATTTACTTCTCATGGAAACTAAGAAACCTAAAACATCGTTTTTAATAGTGAAGACAAATTTACTTAGTTTTTAACACTGAAAATCTGTATTAGATTCTTTTACGCTATCGTTCTGAGTGGCACAATATATCGAAAGCTCAAATAAAGTGCAAATAAATGTATAATATAACACTGTGATAGTCGAAAATTTGGCCAAATGTTCTTATATAATTTTGGGCCAAGGAATCGAATCGCGTTCACGGTTTTGTTCCAGTTTTCGAGTTATTGGTATTTTAATATTTTTCTTTGGATACACTATTATTCATTAAGAAGCGATCTTATATGAAAATTATGTGAAGAGAAGGTTATATTCTTAATATACAACAAAATAATCAAAAAAATTATTACATCAGCGTTGCATTTTCTACAGAAGCCGAAAGGCTTGTGAGATAGTGTTACAAAGTTATTAGCAATATCCAAAGTCGTAAGTAATATTTGTCAAGTAAGAAATTAAGAGGCAATTTGTGAATAAATTCTATCGGAAAAGAGAAATTTGCCTTGGGTGATGAAACAAGTTGAGGACGCCAGTCACGTAAATGTCATAAATATGATGCTCAGTTCGGTGCATAATTAAGAATTTTAGGCACGAGCGATTGATTTTGGTGTTTAGAGCTCAATAATTGAAACAATAGAAACAGCAATAAATTTTTAACAATTCTTTTCTCTTCAAATTTGTTTTATACATTGTATATTGTATGTAGTATGTACATTAGGGGGAACCTTTGCTATATGGCAATTTTTTTCAACTTTCTTTTACTCTCACTAGGGTGAAAAAAGTTTAAAAATATATCGATATATATCACTATCGATATTGAAATATCGAATAAAAAATATCGATATTTCGATATATATATCGATATATTTCAAGCATTATTATTCATACATAAATTTTTTCAAAATAAAACACGAAAAGTACTCTTCTTATATATATGTAAGTAAGCTGAAAAGAGTTAACTTCCAACATCTTTACTGTTTCACCAATATTTCATGGAACGTACATCAACAAAATTATACTCAAAGAAAGATAATTTTTCGAATACACAAAATTTTATAAACAAAATAAAAGAATAAACCAAAGCTTAAAAAATATCTGTCGATATATTTTGAAAAAAAATATCGATATATTGCAATTAAAATTATTAACGATATATATAAATATATTTTTGAGAAAATATCGATATATCGATATTTTTGCTAATCGCTAACGCTCACCCTACAGTTTGGTGAATATTATTGTCGCCACCAGCTCGCTCAAATTTTGAAAAACTATAAAATTTAAGCTTCAAAAATATTAATTGAACAAAAAAATGTTGTAGGATGAAATTGTTGCTTGTGAAGTTTACAACATTTTCTGCCCTAACAACTTTTCTCTAAATCTCATAGTTAACTAAATAAATAAAAAATCAGTTGTTTATTTTAATGCTTCGTTCGCCGTCCCAGCTCATGACTGTTGCATGAACAACATCGTGACTTTTATATCTTGCTTTAACCCACTTAATTGTGAATAAAATCAAAAGTTGTGAATCGATTTTAATGAAGTAAGCCTAGTTTTGTTTGAAGCACCTTTGCCTATAATAGAGAAATAACAGATTTTTTTCTTACCTTATTTATTTTTTATGAATGTCTTGTAATCTCTTGTAATTTTTAATTTTTTATTTTTTATTTTTTTTTGCACAAATTCTACGATATCTCTGAAACTACCGAACTCCCAAATTACATTTAAAAAAACAAGTTTCAGGTGCTCGTGTAAACTTGTGTTTTTAGTTCACAGAAAAAAATAAGTTTTGTTTTTTGATAACAAAAATCTCGGTATTCAATTAATTTTTTTTCAAATTTCTGTTATAAAGAATAAAGCGGAAGTTGATAACAAAATTGTAAAAAAAAATATCAATATTTTAATTAATAACCGAAATATTTGAATGAATAAAATATTTTATTAATATTTTCATATTTTTATATATTATTTTCAATAAACTTTATTTCAAATTTAAGTAAGTTTTTTATTAAAACTTATGAGAACTTTGATAAAAAAATGTTTCTAAAATTTACTTTAAAAAAATATATATATATATAAAATTTTGGTATGGTTGGTATACGAACCCGGGCTCTTCCGACATAAAGCATAGCATGCACTTTACAGCTGAGCCATATCCCAGTTATTTTTTAATGAGATAAAACTTGTACTTACTCCTGGAAAGCATGTCAATCTATATATTTCGAATTAAGTATATATGTATTTGATTTAACGGCTGTGTTTATTAAATATTTGCAATTGTTCTATTACTTTTTATCGAACTATTTTTAATGTGAGATTTTCAAAATGCGCGGTATTGATAAATGTTGTATTAATTTAATGTGAAATGTTACTGAAATTTGTCTTTTTTCACCAACATTATTTTATTGAACATAATTCGTATCTATTTTTTTCCAGTGTTGTCAAGAGCTGGGAGGACAAAAGAAGCATTGCAATTAAGAACTGATGTTTGTAAATCTTATATTTATTTTATTAACTAGGAGATTTGGAGAAAAAAAAGAAACAAATATTACAAACTTTGCAAGCAACATTTTTCTCTTACAAAAACTTTTTTGTGAAATTAATATTTTTAAAGAAAATTAAATTTTATGATTTTTCACAGATTTGAGCGGGCTGGCGTGGCGCCACGTCTTATCTCCAACCAGCCTTTCTGAAAATTTGGCACTATAATTTTTTTATCAATATTCACCAAACTAGTGGCAAAGGCTGGGAGAAATCTAGCTTTTAATATTAAGGGTAACCCTAATGTATATAATTATTTGAAACTTCTTTTCTTTTTTTGCATTTTTAAGAAACAAAAATAGTTTCCAAATTGATTATTAGGCTAATGTTCGTAACATTATATTCAGAAAGAAAGTATAAAATCAAACCAAAAAAGTTTGTCATGAGTAGAACAAAAATCAGAAAAATAGGAATAAAGAAAAATAAACCGATGGCAACGCTGGGGAAGTGCACTTTAATATCAGTTTGAGAGTGATTTAATTCTCGTATTCAATTTTCACGAAAAAGTTGTATATATAAGAATTAAAATCACATTCAACAGAGCCACCTGACAAGTGGTGATAAGCAAATACACGTGAGCATGGACGAAGGAAGCGTAGAGGCTTCCGAAAGTGACAATACTCTGTTCTGCTGTGTACGTTGAAAAATTAAGTTGATGTTAATTTTTCCCTTGTTCCTTGGAATATTAATCATGCCCAATTCCTTCTGAATATAACGTTACGAACCTTAGCCTAATAATCAATTTGGATTCACAAAGCAAATACGTTCGAAATAATCATGTTAATAAAAATAGTTTCCATTAATTTTGAGGTCAAGTAATTCAAGTGAGTGTGTAAACTGCTTTAGTTTAGAAAAACTACTGACAATTTTGGTATATAATTTTTATAATTCTTAAAAAATTGTCTTGTTATCCCTAACTTAGATTTTGTCAAATTCTAAAGTCAAATGTCCCACCAGTCACAATATAATCCCCCATATAGCAAAAAAATTGTAGCAAATAATATATATAAAAATGTGTTAAACATTTTTCTGCAATTCTTTCTTAAATCAATATGCATTTCTGTATAAATTATTATTGTAAATAAAATAATTTTCTTTACACAATTCATTTATTAAACTTTTTTTGTGTAAGAATTACAAAATTTATAGAATTATGACATCATATTTTTAAACGCTTCAAAAATGTTAGTGAACTAATAAGAGCAAAACACAAATGTATTCTGCATATTATAAAGTTTACATGTCCAATGTCATAATGTCATTGCTCATTATGACACACAAAAAAGAGTCTTACTACCTGTCCATGGACAGAGTGTGTTCAACCAACGTTAACGGCAGTACCTGGTATGCGGTCTAACCTGACGGTCCTCTTAACCCCGAGTGAAGTTGAGTGTTTACTACCACCCCTAAGTTTTCCCGAAGGCAACAGCGTGACTCGCAAGGAACACAAAGGTAGCCTAAGCACCATACATGACCACCTTGTTAGAATGTTTGAGCTAAATATCTAACCTTTTACTACATCAGCAGCTAATATGATGAGCCGAGTTCAACCAAGGAGTAACCAGCAAGCTAGAAGTCTAACACTAAGGCAGATGACAACTATATAGGCCTTCCCCAGCACCCAAACACCAAAGCACAGGAGCTCCTGTTGACTTAGCAACAACATAAGGGGCTTATTTGGCCTGCCACTAGCACCGGCCGAACATCAGTTATTAAACCAACACCACTTCTAGCGATTTTGGCAGAAACCACAGTCACCACATGGACTCATAATATCATTTTTGAGGATGTTGTCATATACGTGGTCATTAATGAAAATATGGGTGAAAGTGTCGCTCTTGTTGTCACGTATGAACTTAGCGGCCATTTGTACGAAAATGTCCTCACTGATCTCTTTGAGCTGTCTCCAACAGGTCATCGACGCTTTAACATTGTGAATCGGTCTTGCAAGATGTCTAAAAGACATGGCCAACCGGGTAATTTTGCATATATATATATATTACTAAAGCTGTTTTTAGACTATTATACAAGCTGTGCGACTTCTGCACAAAATGCAACCCTGATATAATGTGTTATTGCTTTTTTAAAACTTCCCATGAACTCATTACATCAGGGTTGCTTTTTCTACAGAAGTCGAACGGCTTGTGAGATAGTCTAAAACAGGCTTAATGCCTTGTGAGATAGTGTAACATATACACAAAAAAAGATCTTCTCAAGGTCAATTATTTAACTAAAAAAATAAATAAATTACAACGAATTAGGAAAATGTAAAGCAAATTAGTTCGTAATTCTTTTGAATTTAATTGCTCAAAGGAATTAATAATGACTGTAAAATGGCAAAAAGAAAAAATCTTGATAAATTTAAATTGACCTTAATATTAAACATTTTAAATGCGACTTTATTTTTATTGATTTAAATTTTTAATATCATTTCTTTTCTTTTTAATTGGTATTTCCATTTTCTTGCAGTTTTTAAATTTTATTCTTCTTTTATTTATTTTATATTTTTAATTAACAATTTATTTAAACATTTGGTAACTTACTATCTGTTAATACATACTTAGCTTTAAATACCCTGCAGTCCCAGTTGTTACTGACGACATTTTCATCGATGATGTCTGCAAGACAATCAATGAGTAACAACTGCATCGAAGTTGTCGTGCATCCATTTATGTACATTAAAGAGTTGAAGTTGCCCACAAAACGTGTTTTTGTACAAAGTTTTTTAAATACATCGGTGGGCTAGTAGGTAGCGTGCTATCCTATCAGTGCGGAGGTTGTGGGTTCGATTCGATTATTACATTTTTAAATTTTATTAGCATTCGTTGACGACAACTTTAGCAGCATGTTACCAACGTTGTCGTCAACGATACTTGTGCCCTTTGTTCGAAAATGTCGTCTATAGTTGGCTTGGACTGTCGTCAATTCGTCGTCGGTTATAAGTACTTGTTTCGAAAATGCATAGATGATGTCTCGAAGAAATGGCCTACGGGGTATATGTGTGTGTGAGCTTGTGTTTGCTTAAATTGTTGTTTGATTGTGGTCAAAATATGAATACAAACGTTGCATGAAATTATCTTGTGAGTTTTTACGCAGAATCAGTTGTTTTATAGCCATTGAGTGGCTCGTTCGTTATTTGGTTAAAATAAGGAAATAGACAGTAAAAAGAAGTATTTTGATAAAAATGGTAATTAAAAATAATAGCTAACTTTAAATATAAGTTTGGTATTTCGAAGATTGCTGTGATCCTATGATGCAAAAAATAAATCTAAATAACATCATAACTTATTCAAAAAAAAAAAAAAACTTCTAAAACTTTTGTGTGTTCCAGAGGAAATTTGTTTAATACGACCAAAACAACAGTACAGCACTTTTGAAAAAAAAACCAAAAATGTTGCGTATTTTACGTGTTCCATGTTCATGCGTGTAACTTTCGAACGAAAAGAGATATCGGCATGATATTTTCTGCGTTTTATTCCAGATTTTATCATAAATATTGCTGTTTTTTGAAAAAAATTATCGGGGTTTAGGTTAGTCAACCACATAAAAAAAACTTAATTAAAGTCGGCCAAAAATTAAACGAGATATTTTACACATAAAAGCGTGTTTTTTGTAGACATTACCAAGACTATCTATATGTAAAAACTATTAACATTCAGACTATAAATTAACTTTTGGCGAATTTAAAAAAAAAACCGTCGGATATAGCCAAATTTTAGGCCTCGTCCACAACCCCCCTTACTGCTACAAGACTAAGTTGGGAAAAAATTCATTTAAATTTATTTAAACGTAATCTTTAGTGGAATTACAAACTTATCTGTCAGCTGTTAAAAACGGGGCGATCCACTTTTTCATAACTTGTGTTTTGTTTTCGTCAAATAATAACTAGTATTCCCAGCAGATAAAGTTACAACTAGTAACGCTTTGGGACAGTCATATTACTAGTTGTAATGGTAGTAGTGAAAAAACGACAGTCATATTACTAGTTGTAACAAGACTAGTAACGTAACTGGTCAAAAAAGAACAATCATATTGTTAGTTGTATCGAGACTAGTAACGATACTAGTAAAAAAAGTATTATCATATTACTAGTTGTATCGAGACTAGTAACGATACTAGTCAAAAAGGGTCAAAATTTTCAGGTATACGATTTTATATAAAAGCTATTTTTAGCTATTAAAAAAATAAGTAGTATGTGGCTCAGTGGGTAGAGTACTTGCCTTAAAGTATGAGGAAAGTGTGTTCCTACCCCGGTAGAGCCAAAGTTTTTTTAAGAGTTACAAAACTCTTAATAAAAAAAATTAGTAAACGCACTAGTTTACAATAACTAGGATTCCAACTGGGATATAAGTGTATACAAATGAACTAGTTGGTCTCCTATGACAACCTAATGTTAAAATCGATAGTTCGATGTATGAAAAAAGGATAGATAGGCAACTAGTCTGAAGCATAAAGCAACTAGTATAGTTCCAACTACATACCAGTTACTTTGTCTGCAGGGTTATTACAGGGTTGGCAAGACATTTTATACATGCTCCTTTCGACAAAGTGACATTTTTTGTGTAGAAAAGAAAACACCATTAGTTTTGTGCTTGGCTACGCATACTGAGTTCCAATTAACTCAGACCAAGCCTAAAGACTGTCACTAATATAGTTCTGCAGATACACGATAATTAGCAATTACTTTGTGTGTGAAGTGCGCTTCTCTCAGCTCCTACCCCACCAATGTTTTGTTGGATTACGTGCATTAACTATGAAGGAATTCATATCAAATTTGTAGACGCTGACTGTTATAATATTTAATATATGCAAGAATTTATTAGTACTTTGTATGGAAGGAAGACTTACAACCTGCTCTTACACCGCCAGTTTTCTCTCATTAACCATAAAGTAATTCACTCCAAGATTGCAAATGCTCACTGATATAACTAGTATTCCAAATATGCAATAATTAATAGTTACTTTTTACGGGAGGGAGGCCTTCCCCTACTCTTACGCGCATTAACTATAAAGGAGCTCACACCAAGTTTGTGGACATTCACCGTTATAGTATTCCAAATATGAAATAATTAATATTACTTTGTATGAGAGGGAGCCTTTCCCCTGCTCTTACACCACCACTTTTCTGCTGGATAGCGCGCATTAGCTACAAAGTAATTCGCACCAAGTTTGTAGACGCTCACTGATAGTGTATTCCAAATATGGAATAATTAATAATTACTTTTTATGGGAGGGAGCTCTTCCCCTGCTCTAGAATTTTTATCAAAAACATCGCTTTTCATTTATTTTAATAAACATTCACACATGCACACTAATTTATTTTCATGTACGGGTATTTTTTGACAGTTCATCTTATAAGATCGTTGTTATAAAATTTCTTATAACAACGCTCTCATAAATATTCTTTATAACATTGAGATAGCACTAATTTGTAGTCTACAAGTAACATAGGATTTAGTATTCAATAGAACACTGAAGATGGCACATAGCCGAAACCGGTCTGTTTACAAACCAAATTTGACGTGGGATGACGGAAAATCGTTCCAAATAACATAGTTCTCTCTGCGATTGAATTGGACAATCTCATTTTACATATTATGTTACGTGTAGACTTCAAGTCACAAAAAAGTAAAAATCGGTGAATATAGAAAAAAATACAAAAATGACACAGTTTTATTTCATACCTTATCCCCACTTTTCGATTTTTCATCCCCGAAATTCCCCAAAATATTTGTTTTCTCATCTCCAAAAATCCCCGCAGTACCTTCAAAATAAAACCATATTATTTTAAAGAAAAAATATGCATGCGTACATTTATTTATTTAATTAAATCCATTTATACTGAATATTAATGAATTAAATATTTTTCAAGTTGTCATAAAAAATAAAAACATAATTATTGCGATTTCCAGGGTCATTTTGCACATAAACTTGTTTTATAATTAAAAAATAATTTAGTTCTTCTTTCATATTTTAGTCAAGACCGAGGCTAATTTCTGAAATATTGTGCAAATTAAAATACGTTAAAGAAAACAGTAATCGATACTACTATTTTATAATTAAAAAACTATTTCTAAATTTTATACGCTGTCAGCTTTAATGAAAAATAAAAATTAAATATAAATAAAATTGTATTTGTTGTTAGTTAAGCCAGCTCAACAGTATAACGTCAGCCATACATTTAAAAAGCCTTAAATCTATATGTTTATATAAAAATTCTGAAAGAGCAAATGAGAATTACTAAAACGCAAATACTAGGCTAAATATTTTATACAAACAGCAAATCAATCAATATGCTTTCAATTTACCGCAATCAAAAGTTGAAATTTTCTGATTTTCGAAATAGAGTTTTCAGGTTCGTATTGATGTACACATGTGTGTGTGTTTGTGTATGTGTGTGTGTGTGTGTGTGTGTGTGTGTGTGTGTGTATGTGTGTGTGTGTGTGTGTGTGTGTGTGTGTGTGTGTGTGTGTGTGTGTGTGTTAGCAAGTGTGTAAACCTCTCATAACTTTTGAACGGCTTAATTTATCGTTAAAAACTTTTCGTTGTTCTCAATATTTTGGCTTAACTTAGATATTGTGAAAATGTAAACCGATTCGACTTGGGTAGATTTCGCGAATTTTCGAAAATAAAGTTATCAAAAACATTTTTCTTTTTAATAAATTTTAAGCCATCGAATTAAAATCTAATTAGCGCTTAATCTTAAATAAACTATGTAGATTGCTAAAAATTTCCTCAAAATTGATTCATTCGTTCGAGAGATTTTTAAGAAGTTGTCAATATTGCATGAATCGCAAATAATAGTTAAACAAAAAATTTACTGAAGCATTAAAAAAAATTTATTTAAAGCAAACTCTTCATTCTTTTATACAAATTCTTTTCTTTTACACCCATGAAAAATGCACTTTGAATTAAACACCAATTTTGTTTTCCAGATTTCACATATCCTCATATTATTTATAAGTGGACATATCACTTCAGCTGCTGTACTACCAACCTCCACCACATCTATGGAACTACAAGATGGCAAGGCAATGTATCCGTCAAAACCAACTGAAATTTTGCCAATACAACCAATTTTAATATATCCTACAGGAAAACAAAGTCCCTCTCAAGGCAGAGCCCTCTTCAAAGATAATGAAATAATTTACATAAAATTGTTGAAACATAAAAATTATCGTCCGAAGAAAGTAATTAATCAAATCGATGGAAAACTTTATTCGAAAGATATCCAGATGAAGAATATTTTCTATGTCAAAGCCTTGGCTAATGGACAGTTTAGTCACAATCGCCTCAAATTGTATCGTTTGCCAGAGTTTTATGCAATAACTGTCTATAAAAAGCAACACTTCAAAGATTAATTATTTCTTTTTTCAATTCGTGTGATTTTCAGGATAGTAATTTTTTAATTAATTTTTAAGTATTTAGCTATTTTATTGGTTGTATATTATTAATTATTTTGTAAATAACTATATGTATATTCATATTTAATTTAGAGCTAATAAGACATAAAACCGAAATTTAATGCATCTTTTAAACAAACTGATCAATATTGGATAATTTTATTTCCAATAATAAAGATTCAACTTCCAATATGTTATTGTTTAAATTGTCCTTTTCATTTATGAAAATAATGGCCCTTATTACGGTTGTCGTAGTCGTAGTCGAAATTTACATATAGGAAGCGTTGCCATATTTTATCGATTTCGTCACTACTACGACAACCATAATAAGGGTGAATACTTTAATTCATCAGATATACCCAGCAGCTAAAGTTGCAACTAGTAACGCTTTAGGACAGTCATATTACTAGTTGTAATGTTAGTAGTAAAAAAACAACAGTCATCATACTAGTTGTAACAAGACTAGTAACGTTACTGGTAAAAAACAGATACTAGTCAAAAAGGGACAAAATTTTCAGGTGTACGATTTTTTATAAAACCTATTTTTAGCTATTAAAAAAATAATTAGAATGTGGCTCAGTGGGTAGAGTGCTTGCCTTAAAGTATGAGGAATGTGTGTTCGTACCCCGGTTGAGCCAAAGTTTTTTTAAGAGTTACAAAACTCTTAATAAAAAAAAATAGTAAGCGCACTAGTTTACAATAACTAGGATTCCAACTGGGATATAACTGTATACAAATGAACCAGTTGGTCTCCTATGACAACCTAATGTTAAAATCGATAGTTTGATATATGAAAAAAGGATAGATAGGCAACTAGTCTGAAGCAAAAAGCAACTAGTATAGTTCCAACTACATACCAGTTACTTTGTCTGCAGGGTACATACATAACAAATATATGTACACGTAAACTCACAGTCGTGAATAACAAATATATGTACATGTAAACTCAGAGGCATGAACTTTCAACCAACATCATGTTTTTTATCTTTAAGGCGATTATTCCGAGCTGTTTATCAAAAAATAATTACAAAAATTGTTTATTTTGCAACCATATTTAAACTAGATAAAAGCTCATGAGATTGGATGTGAAATGGAGTCGGGCGACATGTTTTGGGAATTCCAAAAAGCAGAAAAGCATGGTGACGGCAGCTCTGGTTAGAAATGGGGTAATTTTTGGGGATTTTTAGTTTTAGGTGTTGATCTGAATTCGAAAAATTTAAAATTTTGTAAATAATCAAAATTTTATATATGGCTTATTCTCACTTCAAATGCTTTTTTCATGTCCGTTGAAAGAATAGTCAAATATTTCATAAAATAATAAAATAAAAATGACAATTGCTTTAGCATGATTTAATAGAGTAGAGTAGGTCGTATTTTGCTACAAAAAAATTATTTGAAATACACATAACTTTTGACATTGTTGGTCGATTTTATTAAAATAAGTCTTATTTGAAAGAAGAGTTAGCCTCCGTTTTGATTATGTACAAATGTTTGTAAAGAATTATTTTAAAATATACAAACTTTTTATTCTTCCATGTAAACCAAAGTCAAAATTGAAGAAGTGGTCATAACTTTTAATTTCGTCCTGCGATTATTATAAATTTTTGTTTTTAGAAAGTAGATGTATAGTGCTTTCAAATCCTATACCCATATTTTATGGTGTATTTTTTCGCAAAAATCATTCCTAGAACAACCGCAAAAGCAAATGTAACGCTCGACACAAAAATGTTAAAAAATCGAAAAATATAATATTAGCTGTTAACTTTGTATCTCAATATGCAAGCTATATTGTATATGTGTTTTTAATAACACTATGGGATAAATAAAGACAATAACACCATGCGACAAATGAAAACTTTTGGAAAAACACAAGAGCTGTTAATAAAATCTGTTTAGCGAACTCTTAGCTACATTATTGTCATATATAGTTAAGCGGTATCACCAAGTTTGTATAAGCTATACGCCAAAAACTGAAGACACCTTTTTTGAGGACCCATAAAAAATGTGTCACCAAATTCAGCAAACTAAGTATAGGGTTTTACTACCCCGTGGTAGTACAATCGAATCTATACTGTCAAGTGCGTGTGTTTTTTGGACTGTTGCACTGTGTAATGTAACATCTTCATAGAACTGCATCCAAGCCGTTTTAATTGGATTCTAAAACGATTTTATGGATACAAGGAGAATTAATTTTACTAGGCATAATTTATGTACGGTCACTGTCAAACTCCATATAAAATATAAGGAAAAATAAGCATCGATTTTTATGTATGGACCTTGACAGCCAGCGTGTACCAAAATTAGAATCAGCAGCCGCTATGCTACCACTTGTGAAGTTAGTTCGCTTTTTATATTGTTACGAAACTAAAAATGCTGATTCAAATTTAACGAAATAAAATGACAGCTCTGATGATAATCTGAATTTGCTAACACTAAATGAAACACTGCGTATAAAATTTCAAAATATGTATTGGCTGTACTGGTCAATAGCTGTTAGAATTCAAAATAACGGAAACGGAACTTTCTGGAAGCAGTGCCGGGAACATACCAGATTATTCGAGAATGTTAAGACAATGTGTATAGCAACAAAATAAACTTAACAAATCTCATCTGTAAGAAATGTGACAGGTTAGCTGCGTAATTTGTTTAAGTAGCATAATAATCTTGTAAACATTAGTATATGTGTGTATGCAACCATAAACATTCACAAGAAAAATATTATATAGAGACGAGTGAATATCGCCAAGAATAGTTAGTGCTTACATCGCGTTTAGTTTAGTGCCCCATCCACTTGCAATATAATTGCGCAATTTTTCATATTTTACAATAATATCGCCAAAGTGTATGTCATATGAGAAGGTTGCACAAAAAATTTATTTTAAAACCCAAAATTCTTAGTTTAATATTCAATAATATCCAGAATTTTGCGTTTTAAAACGAATTTTTATGTAAAATCTAAAATTAAAAACCTAGTATTAACATTTATTAAATACTTTTTCTTACGGTGTATTTATTCAACTATGCCATTTATACACTACTTGCCCCTTTTGACTTGGCAGCATTGGTTTTCACAACTCGGTGGTTCCAGGCAACGAGGCCGATACTTATTCGTCGGCGGTTAACCAGAAATGTCATTCGCGGCGGCTAAGAATCGACTTGCGCGAAGAAAAATATAACCGTCGGATAGTATATGTCTACTAGTGTCAACAAAAAAAGGTATTTAAAAATAGCGGGTAAGCCGGAACCGAAATAAGGCCGCATAAGTCGGCGGCGGCTGAGGTTTTCAAAAATTGCCTGCGTCGGCTGTTTGCCGACTTACACCCCATCGGCTTCGCTCACTGTTGTGGGTTTCTTAAATTTTTTTTTCTGGCATATGATTTGTGAAATTAAAAAATAGATAAATCATAGAGCAGAAAAATATAAAATTTTTGCTAAATATATTGTTTAGCAAACAGCCAACAAAATGATGTACGACAATGAAGAAGGTAAATATAAACTAAAAGTAACATGCTTCTCCAAATAACTAAGCAAATCGACAAAGAAGGAAAAACATGGCACGGGTGCTCCAGATCTCCCTTTAAACAAAATTAATGGTTTAATTTTCTAGAATTGTACGAGGAGGAGAATGCCGAGGAAATCTCTCATGAGTTGTGGCAGGAGGCTTGCTGGATTGTCATCAACGCCTATTTCGACGAAAAAGGTTTGGTACGTCAGCAGTTGGACAGTTTTGATGAATTCATTCAAATGTCTGTACAACGTATAGTGGAAGACTCCCCTGCAATAGATTTGCAGGCTGAGGCTCAACACACTTCAGGGGAGATTGAAACACCGGTAAGAATTGTAAATAGGACTTCCTTTGTCAAAAATACATATACTTGTTTTCCTCCAGCCTCGTTTTCTCTTGAAATTTGAACAAATTTATTTGTCAAAACCTACACATTGGGAAAAAGACGGTTCGCCAAGTCCCATGATGCCTAATGAAGCACGCTTGCGTAACTTAACATATTCCGCACCTCTTTACGTTGACATAACGAAAACCAAAATTGTTGAGGGCCAGGCCCCGGTCGAGACTCAACATCAAAAGACCTTTATTGGAAAAATTCCCATTATGTTACGTTCTACTTACTGTTTGCTATCACAACTAACTGATCGTGATTTAACAGAGTTAAACGAGTGTCCTCTGGATCCAGGTGGTTATTTTATTATCAACGGTTCCGAAAAGGTGTTAATTGCCCAAGAGAAAATGGCCACTAACACTGTTTATGTGTTCAGCATGAAGGATGGCAAATATGCCTATAAATCCGAAATTAGATCTTGCTTGGAACATAGTTCCCGCCCCACTTCAACTCTTTGGGTCAATATGATGGCCAGAGGTTCACAGAATATTAAGAAATCGGCAATTGGTCAACGGATCATAGCTATTTTGCCCTATATCAAACAGGAAATTCCCATTATGATTGTATTTCGTGCTTTGGGTTTCGTAGCTGACCGTGATATTTTGGAGCATATTATTTACGACTTTGATGATCCAGAAATGATGGAAATGGTTAAACCTTCTTTAGATGAAGCTTTCGTAGTGCAAGAACAAAATGTGGCTTTAAATTTTATTGGTACTCGAGGTGCCAGACCTGGTGTCACAAAGGACAAACGTATCAAATATGCTAAGGAAATCTTACAAAAGGAAATGTTGCCACATGTGGGAGTATCCGATTTTTGTGAAACTAAAAAGGCCTACTTTCTGGGTTACATGGTGCACCGATTGCTGTTGGCTTCATTAGGTCGGCGTGAATTAGACGATCGGGATCATTACGGTAAATATTTTTAATTTTTAATAAATAAGTTATAAAACTATTGATTGCTGTTAATTTTTTAAGGTAATAAACGTTTGGATTTGGCCGGTCCTTTATTGGCCTTTTTATTCCGTGGTCTATTCAAAAATCTAATGAAAGAAGTTAGAATGTATACACAAAAGTTTATTGATCGTGGAAAGGACTTCAATTTGGAGTTGGCTATTAAAACAAATATAATCACCGATGGTTTACGTTACTCTTTGGCTACTGGTAACTGGGGTGATCAGAAAAAGGCTCATCAAGCCAGAGCCGGGGTATCACAGGTAATATTTTTATAGAGATAAAAATAAAAATGTTGCTAAAATTTTTAGTGTTTCAGGTATTGAATCGCTTGACTTTCGCCTCCACCTTATCCCATTTGAGACGTGTGAACTCACCTATTGGTCGTGATGGTAAATTGGCTAAACCTCGTCAGTTGCACAATACTCTGTGGGGTATGTTGTGTCCAGCCGAAACTCCCGAGGGTGCTGCTGTAGGTTTGGTCAAAAATTTGGCTTTAATGGCTTATATTTCCGTTGGATCTCAACCTTCACCTATTTTGGAGTTCTTGGAAGAGTGGTCTATGGAGAACTTGGAAGAAATAGCTCCTTCTGCTATTGCTGATGCCACTAAGATATTCGTTAACGGTTGTTGGGTTGGAATACATCGTGATCCCGAGCAATTGATGGCTACTTTACGCAAATTGAGAAGACAGATGGATATTATTGTCTCCGAAGTGTCAATGATTCGTGACATTCGTGATCGTGAAATTCGTATTTACACAGACGCTGGTCGCATTTGTCGCCCTCTGTTGATTGTTGAGAATGGTTCATTGCTGTTGAAAAAAACTCACGTTGAAATGTTAAAAGAACGTGATTATAACAACTACAGTTGGCAAGTTCTGGTTGCTTCGGGTGTAGTAGAATATATTGATACACTTGAGGAAGAAACTGTAATGATTGCTATGTCACCATATGATTTGAAACAAGATAAAGATTATGCCTACTGTACAACTTACACACATTGTGAAATTCATCCTGCTATGATATTGGGTGTATGTGCTTCTATTATTCCCTTTCCTGATCACAATCAGTCTCCTCGTAATACCTACCAAAGCGCTATGGGTAAACAAGCTATGGGTGTTTATATAACCAATTTCCATGTACGGATGGACACTTTAGCCCATGTTCTGTACTATCCCATGAAACCTTTAGTGACCACACGATCTATGGAGTATTTACGTTTCAGAGAACTGCCAGCCGGTATTAATTCCATTGTTGCCATTCTGTGTTACACTGGTTATAATCAAGAAGATTCTGTAATTTTAAATGCTTCTGCAGTAGAAAGAGGTTATTTCCGTTCTGTGTTTTACCGTTCTTACAAGGATTCGGAAAATAAACGCATCGGCGATCAAGAAGAGAATTTTGAAAAGCCCGTTCGACAAACTTGTCAAGGCATGCGTAATGCACATTATGACAAATTAGACGACGATGGTATTATAGCACCCGGTATTCGTGTGTCTGGTGACGATGTAGTTATCGGTAAAACAATTACTCTACCCGAAAATGATGATGAACTGGAAGGCACAACTAAACGTTTCACAAAGAGGGATGCTTCAACATTTTTGCGTAACTCTGAAACTGGTATTGTGGATCAAGTCATGTTGACTCTTAACAGTGAAGGTTACAAGTTTTGTAAAATTCGAGTGCGATCAGTCCGTATACCGCAAATTGGCGACAAATTCGCCTCCCGTCACGGCCAAAAGGGTACTTGTGGTATTCAATATCGACAGGAAGATATGGCATTTACTTGTGAAGGCTTAGCTCCAGATATTATTATTAATCCTCACGCTATTCCATCTCGTATGACAATTGGCCATTTAATTGAATGTCTGCAGGGAAAACTCGGCTCGAACAAGGGAGAAATTGGCGATGCCACTCCATTCAATGATGCTGTTAACGTGCAAAAGATTTCAACTTTCCTGCAAGAATACGGCTATCATTTGCGTGGCAATGAAGTCATGTATAATGGACATACCGGACGTAAAATTAATGCCCAGGTTTTCTTAGGGCCCACATATTATCAGCGTCTTAAGCATATGGTAGATGACAAAATTCACAGCAGAGCTCGTGGTCCAGTACAGATTTTGGTGCGACAACCTATGGAAGGTAGGGCTCGTGATGGTGGCTTGCGTTTTGGTGAAATGGAACGTGATTGTCAGATATCGCACGGTGCTGCACAATTCTTACGTGAACGTCTCTTTGAAGTTTCTGATCCCTACCGTATACATGTTTGCAATTTCTGTGGTTTGATTGCAATTGCTAATCTGCGAAATAATACGTTTGAATGTAAAGGCTGCAAGAATAAGACACAAATCTCACAAGTTCGTTTACCATATGCAGCTAAACTGTTGTTCCAAGAACTGATGTCTATGAATATTGCACCACGTTTAATGGTGGTCTAAAATTTTTTGTGAGTTATTTAATAGACCTCATTTAATATTCATTATTAAATTATACGATTAATAACTAGGATTTTTATTTAAAAGAAAATGTGTGACTAAAGTCTATATAAAACTTTATTAAATAACACAACGATGTCTTTGAATTTATTTCGTGAGTCCGGTATTGAAAGGGATTTTTCAAAAATTTCAAATAGTTGAACCGATTTTACGGATATGGTTCCAAGAATGCTGCTGCGGAATTTAGCCATAAATCCGCACGTTTCAATGTTTTTTTTCGAATTGATTTTAAGATGAGTGCGGCCTATGGATAAGGTTTCAAAATCATAAATTTAGATTGAAAACTCAGGAACGTGGGTTTCTAAATTGGTCGTGTGGCGGCCACAAAATAAATACCTGAAATGCGTCTTAACGATTTTTTGGTCAGTTGAGAATTTATCCCGAGGGCTAAATATCCCTCGAATGAACTAATCGATTATCAAGTTTAAAAAATAACCGAAAGAAAACTTTGACAAACGACATCTTTCGAACTGGGCAACTTAATTTGATAAAATTTGCAACATTTGATGATGAATTATATTAATAAGCAACTAGCTACTGGCTTGATCTTTTCACATGTTACATGTTCATATATACTCTTGAAAGTGATTTAATTCTCGTATTCAATTTTCACGAAAAACTTGTATATATAAGAATTACAACCACATTCAACAACAGAGCCACCTGACAAGTGATAAAGATGGTTTTATACTATCTGTGCTTTACACTTGTCAAATTACCCACTGCAAAAGCTATACATGCCGTGTGAACCTTTTAAAACATGTCATCTAAAATGTACAGAACCAAAGTCAGTTGACAAAATTTTCAATTAGAGCGTGTTCTATTTTCATCTGACATCAGCTGTTTTGAATTAACAAGTATGTGTTGGCATCACTTAGAGTTTGTCATATGTAAAAATCGTCTGAAATGTACAATTTTGACAGACACGCAAAGTTACATGTGGGTGGCAAATCTGGAAAGTCAGATGTAAAACACAGATAGTCTAAAACCACCTTAAGCAAAATACACGTGAGCACTGACGATGGATGTGTAGCGGCTTCCGAAAGTGGCGATACTCCGTTCTGCTGTGTACGTTGAAAAATGAAGTTTATCTTAATTTTTCCCTTGCTCAACTAAAGCTCATTATTTAAAAAAAAAATTACGCTTTTTTTGTTCTCTGAAATCTCTCTTCTTTTATTATAACAGTAAATTTTCATTATTTCGTCATGATATAATTTTTCGTGTAACTTTGACAAATTTATACACTGAACAAAAAAATAGTGGTTAGATAATTTTTTATATAAATAATGAACTTTAGTTTTAGGTTGTGTTTTCAAAACATTTATCCAAATATGTACTAAAATATTTATGTATGTATATAAATTTAAAGATAAGAAGCCAACCATTCAGAAAATTTTACTTTTGAGGAGCAGTCATTATTATTATTTTTTAATCCTGCATGTTTTGTAAATCAAGTCGATTTAAAAGCGCTCGATTTAGAAAAATTAAATCTAATAGCAAAATTTTTTCAGCCTTTTTAGCAGTTTAAAATTTTTTAAAGCTTAAAATAGCATATCTGAAATTAGTTTACTATATACGATTTAAAATACATCAATGGGGGCGTTATTTATTTTTGGAAAACGAGAAATTTTCTCGGACTCGGTTTAGAAGAACAGGGTCGAATATGTTGTTTTGAATGTTGATTTTTAAAAAAATTTTTGGTGTACGAATTAATAGTGGTTAGGGCTCGTATATATATGTATGTGTATATTTTTCTACGTACGCAGCAGAGCAGGAAGTGGCGCTACTCTGTTCTGCTGTGTACTTTGAAAGATTAAGTTGATGTTCATTTTTACCTTGCTCCTTGGAATATTAAACCTGCCCAAATCTTTCTGAATACAACGTTACCAAGCTTAGCCCAATAATCAATTTGTATTCACAAACTTAATTATTATTTTCGGTCCCTGGTTTAAACTGAATAAATAAAGTTTTAATCACTAAACAAATCACTAAAATAAATGTTGTGTAAGTAATAGTAATAGCATTATACAAAAATAGAATCACATCTTCCTTGTAAACTTGTTTCTAACTATGGTCTTAACAACATTTATTTAAGATCAAATTGGAAAATTGCACTTGAATATTTTCAATAAAAATATGTAGTAGAAACATACTTACTTATGCATGTACATGTCGTCATCTGAAATGCAAAACATCCTAACTGACATTTTCATCATTTTACAGGAAAAGCAATAAATAGTTATTTAATTGGCCAGTTCATTTTCCATTTAGATTTTCTTAATATTATCGCTATCTTTGTTCGGGTAAGTCTGATTTTCATAGTAGCCGATTACAATTTTTTGTTAGATAAGGCTTTTTGCGTTTTATTTAACGATATGTATGTATCATTTGTCAAATATTTATAGTTTTCTATTGTTACAAATCTTTGTTGAAACAATTTAAAATTAAGCGTTTGTTAGCTAAGATAAGAAAAAAATTTATGTTTGTACTCTGATGACCAAAAAGGAATGGGAAGGTCAACGTCAAGTAAATCAGCTTTCATACACATTTAGGCATATTTTTCTTGCTTTAATTAGTGTTTTAATTTTAAAAAATCAACACACAATAAAAAATTTATTTTTAATTTTTTATTGAAATTGATTTGCTAAATACATAATTTTGATTTTAAAATACATAATAGCGAAAATATTAAAAAAGTATATAAAAGAAAATATAAAAATTGTTTATAAAAAAAATATTATTTTAATTTATGTTTTGATATATATAAAATTCTAAATACAAAGTTGTGTTTGTAATAAATCTATTAAAGATAAGGGAGCAGCTGAAAAATTATTATCAGATTTGTGATGGAAATTGTTTACAACGAATATTTTGAAAAAAAGTGATGAAACTTCGAATGATTTTGAGAATTTTTAACCAGTAACAAATCATTAATTTTCAAAAAGAAGACGCGAAGATAAGCTGCAAGCAATATAAAAGAATTTGGAAAAAAAGAACAGTATCAAAAAATATTGATAAAAGTATTAAAATGCATTTTAAAATATACCAAAAACGGAAATTAAGATCACATCACAATTTTTCCGTTTTATGTACTTTGCTCGTTTTCAAAATTTCCATCACATACCCAAATATTTTTTACATAAGAAGTACCAATTGTTGAGTAATTCCAATATTTTAATATGGCAGTGTTTTTATATATTTTTATTGCCTTAAGTTAATTACACTGGTCTGCAAAAATGAATTTTTTTCGCGCCTCTAAATAAAAAATAGGGGAATATACAAAGTTCAATGCGCTAAACTAAAATCCCTTTTCGGTTTTTTTCTATCATGCACAGATTTTTAATATGCATGACTAATATGAATATATTTTATTGTAACTCGATAACGGTTTGCTCCATTTAGATCAGTGGTGGCCATTCTTTCAATTTCTCGTACACTGTGTGTGAGACACAAAACCTATCTATTTACCCACTAAACCTGAGATTTAAAATAAAAGAAGGTTCGCTAAAACGAAGAATTTTTGATACAAATTTGTTCGATAAATGCTCGTGAGTCTAAAAAAAAAAATCGAATGTTCGCTGAAGCGAGCTTTTGTCGATAATGTCGGGATAATAAGCTCAATTGCCAAATTTCATAAAATGTGAATGTTCGCATCATCGAACTATGTCGCGATAATAAGCGCAATTGCCAAATTTCATAAAATGTGAATGTTCACAGTATGGAACTATTTTCGATAATTTCTCGAATTTGTAATTTACACTCATGTATGCAATAATTGAACTGAAAAAAATTTGCCACGATAGACTAGTGGATGTGTTCTAACCTGTTAGCCTGGAGGTACCGTGTTCGAATCTGATTGACTGCAGCGTAAGTTAAAATTTAAAATAAATAAATATTTCATTTACATTAAAATAGATAAATTAAAAAATAAAGATAACAATCTTGAAAAATTAATTTTTCTGCATATTTGTGGTATCGATGTTTCTTCGATATTGATTTGTTGATTTGTTGATTTGACAGCGAAACATTGAAATCGAAATATTTGTTGCCACAAACTGAGCACCGAGTGAGTTCTAGCATATCTTTCTCTTTCCGACATCGATAGCCGCTCTCGAGTGTTTTGTCCGAGATATGTGTACGCAACATTCGAATGCGATATTATTTTCGAATATTTTAGTTTGGTGGGTAGCCGTGAAGCACATACACAAAAAAAAAGAATAAGATAGTGTATGTATAGCCACCACTGATTTAGATATATAAAACACCAATATATGCGGAACAAAGTTAATATTAAGGGCGCGTTTTTTAATACGAGATTAGAGATAAAATTAAATTTAATATCTGTATTTACTCTTTGAGTTAACTTTTTTTTAATTTTTTTGCTAGTTTAGGATTAAACCACCAACATTAGCCGCTTAAACTAGCAAAAAAAAAACATTAAAAAAAGTCAACTCAGAGTAAATACAGATATTGAATTTAATTTAATCTCTAAACGCGCATTCAAAATAATGCCAATTATCAAGCAAAAAACTGCGGGACAGGAGTGGGGAGAATGGTATACCCCATAAAAAAATTTTTAGTTATCTTATATCTGGAGAGCTGTAATAGTTAAGAGTCCTGAAATTTGGTGTATGTTACTTTCAAAAAATTCAAATAGTGAAGCAAAAGACAGGCGGGATAGGAGTGGGGAAAATTTAGAGTATGTTACTTTAAAGAGAATGTACGTAGTCAAGCAGGAAATTGGCGGGACATACATATTTTTTTATTGTCCTATATTTGGAGAGCTGCAAATGTAACATAAAAGCTATTAACTACCTCATATCTGGAAAGCGCGTACAAAGTCGCGGGTAACAGCTCGACATTTGTTCATCGATTTTAATCATTTATGGCTTATTTTATTTCTAATATACCTAGCTTTCTGATATATGTTAAAAATATAAAATGCTTGCCCTCTTCATTTTTTTATGAGTTTTTGAAAACAAAAAAAGTTGAATTTTGCATGGAAAAAATAATTTCTGCAAAACTCGGAAACAGAAATCTAAAAAATATATATATAATGGTATCTTATGGTGGTTTATTCTTTCAAATCAAGCCGTTCTTGAGTTATCGTGAACTATACTGATGTACTTAGTTGAAATATTAGTCATGTCCATTAAAAAATATGTACGAGATTAAAAAAAACTGAAAACGGATTTGAATTTATCGCATTCAGTGTTGTACATCGAGGCCTTATATTCAAATAGTTCTATCTGCAAAGACCAAAATTGTTAAGCAGGGCGAAAAATCGTTTCGTTCTCGCATTACTAAAGTTTTGCACAATCAATCTACTTATAATAAAAACCCTTAAAATAAAAGCTGTCAATAATGTAAAATATTGATTGTGCCAAAACTTTAATAATCAGAGAACGAAACGAATTTTCGCCCTCATAAAAGAATCGTGTGTTTGCCGATAGCACTATTTGAATATAAGCCTTCGATATACCATGTATTTTTATTTAAAGACGATCTTTTCTGCAGACCAGGGCCCCGTTTCTCAAAACTACAAGTTACAAATCTACAAGTAAAATACACACAAAACAACAATAAAATGTGTATAAGTGTGGTTGTTGAGTGCGTATTTTACTTGTAGATTTGTAACTTGGAGTTTTGAGAAACCGGCCCCAGTGCTATATACATAATATGTCAGCTTATTATTGGTTTGCTGCTTTCTAATGCCTTTTCCTATGTTTATGGGTCAAACCAATAATAAAGTGACGATATAGCTAAGTATAGATTGTATGCATGCTTCAATTTCTAAATACATTAACTCCACTAAACAATATTTTTTATTGCTTTTAAGATACAATTATATTTAGGTAAAGTTTTCTGTCAGTCTGTTGCATATGTAGTATATCATGAGCACTATCAGAGACATTTTGGAATAAATAAGACCAAAAAATATGCTCTAATTAACAGATGAGTTAATTTTTTATATATGAAATATTGCGAATTATTCAGATTTTGATTAACTACCTAAACTCACAAATGTTTGAAAGTGAAAATAATCTATTTAATATAATACATATAAAATATAATATGTACATATAAAATATATTACATATATAATAGTACATATTAAATAATATGTATTTAATTAAAAAATAAAAAAATCATATTGTTTGTTGCTGTTTTTTTTAAGTTTCTTAGCATAAATTAGGTAATTCTCATTTGATTTATGAAAGTTATTGTGTAAGCATTTTGTATGGTACAAGATAAGATGCTTGAATATTTCTTAAGGTTTACTTATTTATGATTTCGCTTAAGCATAAATGAAATGCAGCCATATAGACTATCTTATCAGCAACAAATAATACATTTCATTAAATAAATTTTTATTTATTCATGATATTTTGTTATGCAAGCTTTTATTTCATAATTCGATTAAAAGCGAATCTTGATAAATATAAACAATTTTTTTCTTAAGAACTTTAAGGAAACAAAAAAAAATACTTTCAACTAATTTCATATCAGACCTGCGTGTTTTCTGGGATATTAAATGTTTTAAAATTGCGTGTTTTCTGGGATATTAAATGTTAAATTTCTTTTTTTCTTTCAGTCGGTCTATCCGTAATCGTCAAATTCAGATTCCAAGATTAACATCTATTTTGGAACGTTCGTTTCATTGCCTTAGATCATTTGAATTATCGCATTAAACATTTAAAACCAAGATTTTAATATATCTTGAACATATAATTTATAGTTATATTATTATTATTACACTTTGGACACAATTAGCAATTTGTTTTCTTTGATCTCTTCCTTTTTGTGCCCATTTATTACTATTTATAATTGTTATTCATTAATATATGTATATGTATGTAACTTTACGCTTAATATTTTATTCTACGTTTTGTTCATATGGAGCTCTTGTTAAGTAGACATTTATTAATTATTTATGGCCCACAGGGGTAAGTAATTTATAGGTGAATGAATAAATTGAATTTAAAAAAATGTGTAAAATAATATGCCTTAAATGCAGAACTATGTATGTATGTAATTGTGGTTTTTTTTTAATTTTACTAAAAAAAAAGATATACGACCCTGTTCTGTAAACCGAATCCGAGTAAATTTTCCGTATATAGTAAATTAATTTCAGATATGATATTTTAAGCTCAAAAATGTACGAAGCTACAAACAAATCTGAAAAAAGTTTGGTATTAGTGGATTTAATTTCTCTAAATCGAGCGTTTTCAAATCGACTCGATTTACAGAACAGGTAGGATAATAAAACAACTAAGTGTTATATTGATGCCAGATTAAAACATCGTTTATTCGACTTCCCTGTCTATGAGGATCCAGAATATACATATATTTTATGGGGTCGCAAATAAATATTGTGGAAATTACAAACCTTATGGATGTCGTCACCTTAAATGCAAACGGAGGCAACTACACAAAAATAAAAAATCGAGTTTATGACTGATTACACTACTTTAAAAATTTTTATTTGTTGAAGGTTAAAAATTGTCTAATGCATTTTTTGGCTGAACCCACACCAACATAAGAGAAAATGTGTTTTTGACTAATACGACAACAGTACATTAGTTCTTATGATACAACACACGCCAAATTTTTTTGTGTGCTTTATAATCATACGAGTGTGTTTGACTTAAAAGACAAAAACGTTTTGTCTTCTGCGGTGTGTGTTCAGTCTTACCGTACATAATTAGGACGCGCTAAACACGAAAAAAATAATCACTTCGGACATTGTCCAGATAACGGTGCATTTTTTTTAAATGTATAAATATGTATTTTTCTTTAAAGCGCCATCCAGAGTCAAAGGTTGGTTCGGTTTAAATGAATTATATCTTGTTAGAGAAGCTACTAAATTACTCGTCGAAAAGTGTCTAATTTAGGGATGTAACGAATACCGATACCGATACCGATATATCGGCGATACTTCAGATTTTCCGATACATCGGTATCGGCGATATTTTACTGTCGATACGACGATACTTAAAAAAAATTTTTCTGTTTTTTTAAACAAATTATTTATTTTTTTGTTAATTTTACCAAGAACTAAATTCATTTCGTTATTTTTTAAATCTTATTAATATCAATTTTAAAAATTAATAATATTTTACGCTGTTATTTTGCAAAAACAATAATTTATTTATTGTTAATTTTACCATGAACTCAAATTCAATTCGTTGTTTTTAAATCTTATTCCCAGCAAAAAAAGACATTATAAAGAAATCACGAAAATGTAGCAGTCGCGATCCGGAAATATTGCGAATTTGGATAATTTCTAATTAGTTTCACATTTGCTTGTCACTGCAAGAAGTTCTCTTTTTCCATTACCAATCACCGAATTTGAAGTGATGTTAGGACAAATTTCTTTTTCGGTGTTCTATAATGATTCCTCAAATAATTCTGGAAAAAAAGCCGACTTCAGTATAAAGAGTAATATACTTGATGGCCTTCCATATAAACAATTTTGAAAATCGGTAAGCCAATGGAGGAATTGTGCTCTAATAAATATTTTGGGTGGAGGCGTGGAAGACTTGCCCCACAGATTTTCGTAGAAAAATTATGCGACCAAACTCTAGGCAAACCATTCCAAATAAAAAATAAATTTTGGAATTCGGCCCATAAATGGAGGAGCTATGCGATAATCAATATTTCTGGGGGAAGGGGAAATCCCGCACAGATTTTGGAGAACAATTATGGTACCAACCTGAAGGGGGGTTTGCAGCAAATTTCACAACTGATTTTCGAAAAAAAAACTGTAGTCAAACCCTTTAAAAAAAAATAAAATTTTGATAATCGGTTCCCAATGACAAAGTTATACATGGTTCCCCCTCCCATTTTCGAAAAGAATTATGGGGCCAAACTACTAGCGAACCCTTGCAAACAACACAAGAATTTTGAAAAGCTGTTCACAAATGATATAGTTATGGATTGGTGGGGAGGGGGAGCAAACTTGCTTCCCCGATTTTCGACCAAAAAAATTGGGACCAGGATTTGTCAAACCCTTTCAAACAAAACAAGAATTTTGAAAATCAGTTCACAAATGACAGAGTTATGCGTGTACAAACATAAAAAAGTAAAAACAAACATACACACGAATTGATAACCTTCTTCTTTTTGGAAGTCGGTTAAAAAAGGATGAAAAATTACCCATTGTCAGAACTTGTTTCTTTTTATGCGAATTTAAACCTAAAACTGTGTTTTCATGTAAATTTAAGTGAATAAATATAAACTTTTAGCAGACTTTTAATAATTAAGCTAATAAGTTATTTAGAAGAATATTAGTTGATAAATGTCCTTTAAAAAAATCGATTTTTTAAAAAGCATGGCGAGTATTTTTTAAAATTATAAAGTAATTACAAATTTGTACTGGCTTTTCTACTGATTATCTGCATATTTTTAATATAGATTCTTTGAAAGCAATGAAAATGTAGTTCCTTAAAAATTACTTCCAATTTTATATCCTGTATTAATATCTATTTTAAATATTAATAATCTCTTACACTGTAATGTTGCATAATAAAAAAATTGCCCTTCTTGAGTTTTGTTAATCTAAACTTGAACTCAATTTCAATATTCGTATCGGAATCGGTATCGGCGATATTTATTTTTAAGTATCGGAATCGGTATCGGATCGGCAAAACGGCGTATCGTTACATCCCTAGTCTAATTGGCTCATGTCGGTTAAAAATTACCGTTATAGTTAAAATGTTGTGAAATTTTTATATCCAGCTATTTAATTATTTGTCTTAGTCTGAAAACACATCAAATAAGGCAGAACGGTTTTGTCTTTTTTTAAGTCAAACACACTCGCATGATCATAACGCACACCAAAAAAAAATTTGGTGTGTGTTGTCTCATAAGAACTAATGTTCAGTTGTCGTATAAGTCACAAAAAACAGTTTTGTCTTATTCGGTGTGGGTTCAGCCTTAAGTTCGTTCAATTTAATCTGCAAACAAAATTATTTTATTTTAGAAATAAATTTTTAAAGTTTTTCACCATTTGCTGCCATTTCGGAAGCTGTCTAGTACCATCTTATTTAATATCCCATTCGATTAAAAAAAATTTAAACCGCAATGGACCGAAATCGGATGAAAGCTAAAAATCCTATAATGAAAAAATGAAAACACTAGCATTTAAATTTAATACAAAAAGGCTTTGTTAACGTTGCTTTGAATTTGTTGTTTTTCGTGTATTTTTCTTTTCATTTACAAAATTCTACTGAGCTTAAAATTGTTGTTTTTCTTCTCCTGTAAAATAAAATAAGTGTAGTTACGTCCATTTGCATTTAAATTGACGGTTCACAATTACAACTTTTGGTGAAGGCTAGTAATCGAATTGGTTATGTATAGCTACGCTTTTTTGTTTAAACATTTATAACATAGCGTCTTTACGATCTATTGATTTGTCTTGACAAAAGTCAGAGCAGATATGAAAAAATAGCACTAAAATTTGTCTGTGCAAAAAAATATCGATGTATTGATATTTAGTCAAAAATATATCGATATATATCGTCGATATTTTTAACTGCAATATATCGATACTTTTTTCAGAAAATATCGACAGTATCAAATTCGATATTTTTAAGCTTTGGGGTTGTTTTTCATGCAGTTTTATTTAATTTCGACCCAATCTTCATTAAGTAGAATATTCACAACATAATCATTTGTTTTATTTATAATCTTTTGTGTATACGAAAAATCATCTTTTTTGAGTATAATTTGTACGTTCCATGAAATGTTGGTGAGACAGTAAGGAAGTTTGAAATTATCTCGTTTTAGATTAATTGTTTATAAGAAAAGTACTTTTTGTATTTTATTTAAAAAAATTTGGAATTATGTATGAATAATCGGGCTTGCAAAATATCGATATATATCGAAATATCGATATTTTTATTCGATATATATCGATGCCGATCGATATTTAAGAATATATCGATTTTGTGAACGACACCAAAAATGTTTACATTTTTGGAAAGGGTGTCACAAAGTCGACTTACGCCGTTATTCTTAAAAATCAAAGAATTAGCCAACTTAAGTTTAATGTTATACCTTAATTTAATTGATATTAAATGAAAGCCCTAACATAAAATGATAGTTATGAAGAAAATGCAATTAGTACCTATTAATTAAATAAATTAAGTAGGATTTACTTTTAAGCTTATTATTACAGTTTTACCTCAAATTTATTCGATGTGCTTGTATCTATCTAAAACTTATCACATTATTTTATTGCTCCCTTATTCTTTAACTCACCCAAGAAAAACATGTACAAAGATTTGTTCAACTTTTATACTCTACCAGCTGGAACTACAGGATTTTTATCATGAAAACGTAAAATACGTGTTAACATGGTAGTAATGCAAGGTATTTGCTTCTGTTGATGCATTTCCGGAGTGTCAGGAGTACAAGATTCAAAATCAACGGCAACACGTTGGCAAACAAATGTCAATAAAGTTAAGATATCATAACGTTTGCCATTAGCAGCTAATTCAGCACATAATGATTGCATAAACCAAGATCCACGAGTGGTATTGCGCCATGAGTAAAATCCAGGAATAGTAGAATAGGCAATTAAAAAATCGGCATGAACTGGTATTTTGTAGCTCATGGATGAGTCACCATCAGTCTGGGTTACCATGCGTTTCATTGTTACACCAGGATCCAGACGATCACCTTGGCAAGCCTGAATAAAGAATAACTTTGGTTTACCAGCCAAAGTGCGGCAGTGCTGGGCAGTAAAATAGTGCCATATACTGTCCAATTTATATTGCGTATCCTTGGCATAAATAAAACCCATTTCACCATGCGATAATATGGCTATCAATATACAGTCATTGTTGGTATGATCTTGACTACCAGCCCATTCTATTTGACGCTTAATTTCACCATATGTGTAGTCCTTGTATATTTTTACATCGAATTCTAGCTGTTTAAGACAGCGCGCTAAATTATCACAGTCCACATTAGTGCCCGATCGTGATTTTAATGTTGGTACCATAAAATGTTCATGATTAAAAATTAGCGCCAACCCACGATTTTTATGACGCATATTGTATTCTACAGCATGACGGTCAGTTGACATTATTGCTGTGTAATTGTTTGATGATGTATTGTATGATTTGTTTGCCAGCTGGGCTATTGCTCCTTGCTGTTGATAATGGGTAGATGAAGAGCTACTAGAATAATAGGTACTTGAACCACTATTTGAAGAGCCCAGAGAGCCAAATGCATCAGTAAGATCATCAGTGTTAGTAGAGCGTTCTACAAAGGTCCCAACTTGATCTTCGGATGCTGCAGCCATTTTTATAACACTTTCTTGATTAATGTCTTTGTTTATTATCAAATTCATGCACTTTTTTAAGTTAAATTTCTTTTATTTAACTTTTTCCGATTTTAGAGTTTTTGTTGTTGTCTTTTGTTCGTTTGATACGCGTCTGTTTATAAATTGCAATTGTGTTGAAATTACTTGTTGTTTGGCTTTGCTTTGTTAAACTTTTATCTTTGCACAGAGGACGAAGCCGGTCGGCGCATACCCGACTTAACAGCCGCCGAGCTTTGTTTTTAAATTGCGCCGCTGCCGATGTATGCGGCTGTGATCGGCGCACGACTCAGCCGACAAGTGACTATCAAATAATATAGGTTTGGTACAAATACAACAAAAAACTAGATAATGCTTGTCAATAATATATAAAATATATAAATTTTTTTCGCTAGATATACGTACTAAGTATGGTTGTCATATTCAAATAGTACACTAGCTTGACATATGATTAAAATCAGCTTGATTTTCAAAAGAGAACTTTATACACTAAAATGTGTAAAACAAACCAAAACAGACCAACACCAAAATATTTTCTGATGCAGAAGAACATTTTCTTGTAAGAAACCAAAGAGCTAACTCCTTCTTAACTGCTCCAAAGCTTGCTTTTATGACTGAAAGTGGCTTTGGTAAGAAAGCAGCGCAACAATAATCTGAATAGCGGATAATGATCCTAAGCACAAACCACACAACGTAAGCTCATTCATGGCTGCTACGTAATATGACTCATACCATGGAAATTCTATGAACAATTGATGGTATTATTTCTATAAAAATTACCAGGAGCACATGGTTTTCCGCAAATCTGAGCCAAAAAAGGTCATATTAGAAGAATGAAAAAAATAGCAAGTGGTGACTATGAAAAATTAGTCGTATATATTCCCAAGAAACATTGTTTTAAGTTGTAAACAATTTTGGTACTTGTACACTGAGATATTTGTTCATAAAAATTTTGAAGTTATTTCTTTTTAGCTATGTATAAGCATTATTAAATCAAATATACAACTTCAGCTTGACAAGTTATATTTGAGCTTGTAACTTGACAGCACCTAAAATATCTTGACAATCAATCTAATTCAAGCCCGTCTGGCAAGCCTAAGGGACAAATAAACTACGCAAGCTGCTTGCCAAACCTGACAGAAATTTTCGTTTGTACAAGCCTGTTGTGTAATATATGGCAGCGTTTTTACGTTTGCCAAGCGGTTTTGCAAGCTGTTTGCAGAAAAATCAAAAAATTTTGATATTTTGACTGTCATGTTGATTTTGTGGTAAATTGATTGTATAGACTATTGTAAAATTAGCTCATTTGCGACAAAATTTCCATTGAGTGTGGTTGTCGTGGAAAATTACAATTTAAATTAGTGAGTAATGTGAAAATTCTTTGCTTGTACGAGCTAGTATTGTGTAGTCAGTGTGCGAATTAAAAAAGTATGTTTGCCAAGCCGCTTGCGTAGTTTATTTGGCGCTTAATACTAAGTGGCTTGTCACACTATGCCTTTCTACCCTGTTTTTTTTTGAAATTTTTCTTTTAAATCCACTACGAAAAGTCACACACATTTACAATACAGACTTTTTATCCATGCTTTTTTGTCGATTCTACACATGCTGAAACTACGAAAATGACAAAGAGAAATACCAAAAAACCCCTCAAATTTCAATTTGTGCCTTTTTACTTGCGCCGCTAGCTTCTCACCTCCTCTTTCTGTCTCTCAACCTAAAAAGCCTCCCTTTAAAGCCAGGCGAAAAAGGCACAATGTAAGTTGCGTGTAAGTGAGCAGGTCGACACTTGTGATTCTTCCGCCGCCGAGGAATATTATCGGCTTACAGCCGGCGCTAAGCCACCAATGGCTACTTTTAATATCGGCACCGTGCTCTGTTTTTCCATTTATTTTCGTTTCATTTTCACCACTGCTGCCAAGTCTATTCAGTTTTTAACGGATAGTAGGAGCAGTGCTGCCTAAAAAACAGTTTTTGTAACCAAAATTTAAGAAAAAAGTAACCAAATGTAAATAAAAAAACCAAAATTTTTATGAATTTAAAATATATAAGTATTATCATTATTTCCCCTGAAGAAGACACCCAAAGGCGTGTCGAGATATCGAGTTAAATATAATATTGCTAATTTTTATAAAATTACCTAAAGCTTAATAAATTAGTTACTAAAAACTATTAAGGGTTAAAGAAAAAGTTTTAAAATCATTATTATTGCAAATTTAAAATACTATAAAAAATTTTTATTTTTGTATTGAAAAAAAGTAACCAAGATAGAAAAAAGTACACAAGTACACATTGGAAAAATATTACCAATTTTGGTTAAAAGTAACCAAAACGGCGGCCCTGTTTACAAATAAGATGTTCTAGTTAACCAACAAGCGTTTGCGTTTGCAGAGAGTAGTTTTAAGACTACTCCGATTTAATGCAGGCATGGACCATGTCATTTGCAAACAAGAGTTTGTAGTTAATCGACAAGTAATCGCATTTTAATCGTAAAAACACGAACGGTTGTGTACTCCGATGTAATGTAAAACATACATTTGGGTTATCTTTGAACTAGTCCTAGTCCCCTATGGAGTATACTTTACATACGTGTATGCACTAGTCGGTTTGCTCTGTGCATTGCGCATATTGAGCGGCGCAGTGCGCATGCTATTTTTTAACCCAACAGTCTTTAGTTTGAGTTTATGCAGTGCTGCAAAATACATCTTTCGTAATGACGACTTTAAGACATATGGATTTTTAGCACAATATCGTTCTTCTTTTTTTCTTTACTTCCAGACTGGAACCGGAAATATGAACCGCACTACCGACCCAATTTCCGGTACATCGCCTAAAACGGAAGTGCGAACTACACTATAGGGATGCACATTGGTCAAAAATACAGCTTATCGGTCACTTAGATCAAAGTATACCCATGATAACGAAAAACGAATTATCTGTCCGATAACATTTTGACTTTAGTTATTGGCAAGTTGTAATAATATAAAAAGTTCCCAAATCCCTCCCCACGAAAATCTGACCACACATAAAACTTAAAATCCCAAATTTGGGGACAAGTCCCCTCATATTTTTACACTGAGCGGAAATTAAACATAATCAATTGATTTTGATTAGAATTGTATTCAAAATTTTTTTTCGTCTTTCGACGATTACGAAAAATCTAGATAAGTTATATTTACAATCATTAGCTGTGTTCGCTTACTCGAAATTCTTAATACTTTTACTACAATTGGAAAAGTTTGTTTACATTTTGTATTGAAAACTTCGAACATTATGTCTGTTCGTTTACTTACTACAATTTACTATTTTTACTACAGCTGGAAGTTTTCAATACAAAAAGTAAACAAACTTTTCCAATTGTAGTAAAAGTAGTAAGAATTTCGGGTAAACGAACACAGCTATATTAATACATACATAGTTTTATAACTAATTATCAGGGTGATACCTATGCCGATTAAACGAAAAGACTTAAAAATCTAATATATGTACATATATACATATATACAAATATATATACATACAAATCTATATATGTACATATATGCATATGTAATTAATCATGCCTAAAAAAATTAACGCTCTTATTAAATAGTTATGCATATTCACAAAGTCATTCATAATCAAAATTTAACCCACTTCCTCTAGAATTCTTTACAATCCATTCATCGAAACGTTCCGACATTTCAGCAGATATGTAATTTTTCCAATCGCCTATTTGTCCTTTTCGTATAAATTTAGTTTCTGCTTTATCCATGGTCTCCTCCTTATTTCCGTTTGCATCAATTTGGCTCAATATTGGTTCCAAATTGACAGCTGGATTTGATTGCATCTTATCGAATTTTAAATGATCACAAATTCGTTTCATATCTTCTTCGTTTATCTGGTAGTTGAGTTTTAAAAAACTACCACATTTACGAATAACAGCTGGCAAATCCCTTTTCATATCTTCATATTTTAAAAATAGCACGTTGGGATCTGTTGAATGTTTCCAGAAAGGTAAAACATGTTTCCAATAGGATCCAATTGGTGTTTGCTCATTGATAAATAAATCCAGAAACTCGTCAAATGAGCCTTGAAGACCGTGCATTAATTTACAATAGTGATAAAATGACACACATAAATCTTTTGGATTGCGAGCGGTGTAAATTATCTGAAATTAATAAACATTAATATATGAACTTGTGAATTTTTTGTTAAGAGTTGCGATTTAATTTTGTGTACCTTTGCTTTGGATGTTTCGAGATCCCTAGGTAATAAATGCCATGGTAAATGTGATCTTGCAAAACGTGGACGTGACATATTTTTAACTGTTTCAACAGTATTTCCCAATGAATTTCTTTATAGTAAAATAAAATTAAAAATATATACATATATTTAAATAATTTCTATGTAGTTCTGTATGTATGAAACTTTAATATTTTCCATTATTCGTATAAAAAATAAGATTTTATAAAATTCAGGCTGTAAATTGACCCCCTTATTTATAATACTTATTAAAGGTTTATGAAAAGTTTATGAAACAAATTTTGTATGAAAATCTGTTTCATAATCCTTTTATGCCATTTGATAATTTATTATGAAATTATAGTACTTCCAGACTTAATATTTCTTGATTTTTCTACAAAAATATTTTTTATTGCAACTGAAATTTTTTATAGATTTGCTTCTGTATTTCGAAAAATTTTGTTTGAATTCTCAAAAAATAACAAAAGTTTATAAGGGTTTATTTTATTTTTTTCTCTAGTTTTCGAGATATACATACATTTATTTCAAAAATGAAGCAGCTGCACGACAAATGTTAACATAACTGGAGAACGGTTTGTCCTATTCAAAATCAAAGTTAGACACCAATATTATCTTTAAGCCATACCAACATAAAAACATAAAACATAAAAACTATTAATTACCCTATCGAGCTCTTAGAATAAAAGGGTTATAACTAACATTTTGGCCAAAATGCCGTTTTCAGTTAAAAATGATTCCAACTACGTTGTATCACAACTTTCGCGAAAAAGCAGTTCCATTTGCTTAACAATTAAGCAAATGAACTCAATTGATAAAAGTCACGATTTTTATATAACAATTTTTATTTGTGCGTTCTTTGTGTGGAAATCACAGTTATTGCCAATTGAGTTGCGTCACTTAATTGTAAATGAAGTCAAAAGTTGTAGATCAGCTTTAACGAAATGTGGCTACTTTTGTTTGGAACATATTTACTTATACTTATAGAGTAATATTAAATTAAACCTTTTAAAAACCCCGAAGAAAATGGATGATAACTTTAAAACGGCTGGTCCGATTTTCTTCCAACATATGTATGTAGGTTAGATCAAGCCATTTTTCAAATAAAAATAAGTCAATTAAGATCGATCCAGCCGTTTGGGATCTACAGTGCCACATACATTCATATTCAAGAGGATACAGCGAGAAAAGAGCTGATATCTTTTAAGTAGTTGGACCGTTTTTTTGAACACTCTCCATCATGTCAACTTTCAAAGAAAAAAAAACTAAATCAAAATCGGTCCAGCCGTTTGGGCGAGACATATACACAGGTACACAGATACACAAGCACACACTACAAACTTATAACACCCCTCTTTTTGGCTAGGGGATCAAATTGTGGAATTAAATTTTTTATGAATTTTTCATATGAAGAAATTCGGTTCGGTAGATTTAGGGAATTTTCGAAAAAATATTGTTATCAAATAAATTCTAAACTACTAAACCGATCGAATTCAAAATCTCATAAAACTACGTCGACTGCTGTAATTTTATTGAAACGGCCAAATGGATCGAGAGATATCGTTGACAAAAAATTTCGAAAAATGCGTTTTATTTTAACAACTGTAAAAGTTCGAGAGATATCGTAGTCGAAATTGTTGAAAAAAATATTTTTTTAATTAATCAAAAAAATCTATTGATTTGGCAGCGCTTTGAGGTCGAAATTAGCGGGAAGATCCAGGGATGGCCTTCAAGGTCAACCGTATTCCATATTTTTTTGGAAAAGTTTCACGATATCTTTGGAACTGCTGAGCAGATTAAAAAATAATGATGGCACAGCTTAACGATGGTATCGAAATCGAGTTTTAATAATAACATTAAATTAAAAATTTAAAAACCACAGAAGAAAACGGATGATAACTTCAAAACGGCTGGACCGATTTTTTTCAGATATAGGTTAGAAGACTTTAGACTAAGCCGTTTGGTAGCTACGGGGCCACAGGCACAGAGTCAAGAGGATACGACTGAAAAAATTAGTTGATAACTTCTAAACGGCTGGACAACCATATTCACCTTTAAAACAAAAAAACAATATCAAAATCGGTCCAGCCGTATGGCTCTACAAGGGACAGACAGACACACAGATACAAAGATACACATCCAAACACATTATTAATAAAAACCGTTATCTCTGAAAAGAATAAATATTTTTAGCTTTTTAGTGAATTAAAAAAAATACTCAGGCAGATTATTCTTTTTTTATTTATAAAGAGAAGTAACACAATCAGGCAATTAATGCCTACCAGTTAATTAATTAATGTGTTACCTTCTTTGGGAAAGGGATAGTGTAGAGAGAACAGGTGGTGAAGTGGGAGAGAGATAGAAAGCTTAATTCATTTACAACCCTGCTATTGCGCGTTTTTTTATGTAGAGCAGTGTTGCAAGCCACTCTGGTGTCAAGTAAAGCATCGAGTTGTTTAAGCTTTGTAGCCATTTTATTAGTTCTTTTACTTCGCCGACGGTTTTGCTACAATACCGACGAAGGAGGGTGCTGTGAAGTGCATTAAGATATGTTAGTACTACTCGCCGCCGGTACTGCCAAAGTGATCAGCCCTATGCCTTCATCACTTTAACAGTCCAACAACAACCAACACAATAACACACCAATGCACATGAGAAAAATTCATGATGTTGTTGGCTTGCCTGAAACTAGTCTCGAACTCAAGACCTCAGGGTTTGTAGTCAAACGCGCTAACTACTCAGCCAACAGCTGTTTACAGTACATCGCGTTCCGGAAAAATTTTATCCGTTATGGCCTATTCTATATATTACGTAACGCTATTTTCGGAGGTTTTATGCCCCCTTCCCCCCCACCCTTTCGTAACGCTTTTTACAAAATTTTCAGTATAAAGTATTTAATCCGTAACAAATATTTATTTGTATTTGTATTTTTAATGCATTCTTAAAAACAAAAATTCTAAATTTTTTATCAAATTTTTATTTTTTTTAACTTTTATGATATCTCTGAAAGTGCTGAGCAAATTTAGAACAATGTTTGCATGGCCTCAAGATTACTTTATTGCCGAATTTCGGTTTTTGTTCTTTACTGAATAGGAAACACCCTTCTCAAGCTATGCTACTATATGCGATGAAAGTGCCTTTATTTTTTACATAACGCTATATCAAGAAAACTAGAGCTAATGGAAAAAAATGGAGTGCAGATTCGCGTTCAGCGTTCCAAATAACTAAAGAAACAACTTTCATTTCTAGCGAACGAAAAAGTTTTTCGAAATTTGTAAACATGTGTAATAGAACGGATAGCAAATAACTTAATATCATATTATTTTCTTATGAGTTTATCTTTATATTATTTATATTAATGAAATCAATAAAAAGTCTTATTTCTTCCATTTTTTTTTAATTTTCGAACTAGGTCACACCCGTCGGTCACACCCGTCATATTTTAAAAATAGTTCTTTTTAAGAAAAATGATTTTTTTGTCAAACAATAAATACATAATACAATTATCAACACTTTGAACATATAGCTGATATACCCATGATATAATAAATAGAAGGTAGTTTCATTCTCTCTTTAGTTATTTTAATACGGATTTTTGAAGTTTGTTTTTAGGGTAAGGTTTTAAGCGTTGCCATATAATGGAAAAGGGATCTCAACTCCTAGAGCTATTTTGTACAAATGTGTAACTGTGGCTGCCGTCCTAAACGTCTGTATGCAACCTCAAAGCAGTGTTTAAATCAAGCGAGTATACTTTTTAACAGTGCAAATCAAATGCATTGTCAATAAAAAGCATTACCAATTTAAATAGTGCGCTAGTTGTGTTTATTTCCAGTTCAGCTGCAAAACAGATGACTTTAGGAATGCATTACTTTGTCAAAGTTTGCACGGTTGCGTTTGGGAATACGTGACATTGTTGAACTGCAAAGCAACATGCGTTTAGGAAGGCAGCCTATATTAAAAGGAAAGTAAGAAAAATTGTGCAATTTACTAGCTCCGCTTATATCGTTTATCTTAAGATTTTATTGAAATGCCCTTTTGTTGTTTTACTTGTGACGCATTCTAATTTTATCGATTATATTTATGTTCGAATTCGATAGCATCAAAAAAGTTCCTTGTAATGATGGGGTTTAATTACAACGTAAAAATTAAACAACAAAAACATTCATATTCACATTGCAATTTCCGCGATATTATCATATTAATTTTTACGATCTATATGATTTTCGGAAATTTTGTTATACTTCATTTTTGTTGTACTTTATAAAAAGCATAAATTGAGGGAACATATGTATATAACTAGTCTTGTCAGGTAGTGAATGTCAAGACAAATTGAGAGAATGGAACTACCTTCTATTTATTATATCATGGCTATACCAAAATTATTGTGTACGTTATAGTCAACATTTTACAGAATTTATACTGAAAGTCATAATTCTTTAAAACAAGATTTGTAAGGTCACACCCGTCGCAGCTTTCTGACGAGAATTCTGTTTTTAGTGTCTACCCATTATTCAACGACTTTAAGCTTAATCTCCTTGCGAGATGCAACCTATTTTAAGTAAAAAATTTTATATCCTTGATTTTCAACAAAAAATATGTGTAAAATGGTCACACCCGGTTAAATGGGAGTATTCCGGGGCTTACAAATATTTTGTCTGAATTTACAAATTTTTTTATTGGAATTCATCATAATGAAGTTTAATTTTTTCTCTGTATGTATATGATAATTATTTTTAAGTACTTACGCTACCCATTCATGATGATCTTCACTAAACAAAGCGGACAACTCAATCATGGGCGATCTCAGTTGTTGCATTTGCTTGGCACCTTCAAAATCCATTTGATTACCCAATAACCATATCATTTCTTGAGCCCATGTAGAACCAGTTCTGGGATATGATACTAGCCACACATCATCCGAATAAGTTACGAAATCTCTAATGGATTCTCCAATTTCCATAAACTTTCGTGGTAATATAACATTTCCCGGTAAAACTTCTACAAAACAATCCTTCTTAGGAAATAAAGCGTCAATTCTTTGCGAAATTTCTTTATCTAGCTCTTTAAAAGTTAACTCCATAATGTATGTCGGTGTACTTTAAATAATTCGCTCCAATTCACAATCTTATTTTTAATGGCTGAAGTATGTTGGGAAAAGTTTAGTAAAAACTGCAAAGCAAAAAACTTCCGTTCTCCTGAACGTTTGTTGGAAGACTGCAATAAAATGTATGCAATTTTGATAATAATCATCTTGGTTGCATTGTTTATACACCATATTTTCTCTCTTGTCTGTGGTCTAACGTATGGTGAACAATTTTACTTAAATGTAGTGAAAGTAAAATTATTTTTCCGTTCGTTATTGGCAAAAAAGAAAACTTGTATTTTCACTAATACCAATGCGATCTTGGCATTAGAGCAGTTCAGCCTTATAATGAAATATTAAAAACATTGATTATGATGATATCCAGTATAATCATTTATCAAATGACAGCTTCCTTTAAAATTTTCCGCACAGCTACTATTGGACAAAAGATGGGCACAGGTCACGTTATGACGTAACTCACGCGTAACCACGCATGATCATTAGTAAAAGTTCAGTCTGAGCTATACAGAAATTGTGATGACATGATGCTGTTGTGCATACGTTATTGATTGATAAAACAATTCCACTATGCAACAAAATTAAACTTTTGTTATGACCTTTGATAACCAATGTACTTTTGTCCATTAATGCAAAAACATTCCAAATTTAAAATTCCTTGGATAAATCTTTATTTTTTAATTGGTCGGATTAAAACCCATTGAGTTAAGGACATTTAAAATAGGGATGTAACGATACGCCGTTTTGCCGATCCGATACTGATACTCAAAAAAAAATATCGTCAATACCGATTCCGATATCGATACGCATATTAAAATTGAGTTCAAGTCTAGATTAACAAAACTCAAGCAGGGCAATTTTTTTATTATACAAAATTACATTCTAAGAGATTATTTATTAATTAACATTTAAAACTGAATTAACCCAGTATAAGAAATTGGAAGTAATTTTTAAGGAACTACATTGTTATTGCTTCAAAAGAATCTATTTAAAAATATGCAGATAATTAGTAGAAAAGCAAGTAAACGTTTATTTAGTTATATAAAAATTTGTTTTTCCTTTATAATTTTAAAAAATACTTGAAATGCTTTTTAAAAACTCGATTTTTTAAAGGACATTTAACAACTAATAGTCTTCTAAATAACTTAATAGCTTAATTGTTAAAATTCTTCTAAAAGTTTATATATGTTCACTTAAATTTACATGAAAACACATTTTTGCGTTTAAGTTCGCTTAAAAAGAAACAAGATGCAAAAATTTGTCATTTTTCATCCTTTTCCCTTGAGGAAAAGTCATTATAGAACACCGAAAAAAAATTCTTCCTAACATCGCTTCCAATTCGGTGATTGGTAATCGAAAAATAGAACGTTTTGCAATGACAAGGATATGTAAAATTAATTTGAAATTATCTAAATTTGCACTACTTCCGGATCGCGAATTCTACATTTTCATGAGTTCTTTGGAGTGTCTTTTTTTTCTGAGAATAAGATTTAAAAACAACGAATTGAATTCGAATTCATGGTAAAATTAACAAGAAATAAATTATGTTTTTTAAGGCAGATTTAAGGCTCTAGGCTCATTTAGCCGACCGTAACGTTGATGTAGTTGCTTGTGCTGATAGTTTCTGTCTCATAGCTTTTCAGAAACGATCAGCACATGCAACTACATCAACGTTACGGTCGGCTAAATCCACCTTAAATGAGCCTTAAATCTGCCTTTAGAAAATAAAAGCGTAAAATATTATTACACAGAAAAAAGTTTGAACATAAATAGTATGAAAAAAGTTCATAATCTCATATATTTTATTAATTTTTAAATAAAAAACAGGATTTATTTAAAAAACTAACACACATACTGCTTAAGCCTATTTCGGCTTTTCTGCAGAAACACCCAGGGTCTTGGCAGGAATCGAACCTGCGACCAGGGCTGTTAGACTTTTTTCCGAAAAATTGTCAAAAAATATTTTAAAAAATCGTCAAAATGACGGTTTCGAAAAAATTCGTCAAAAAATCGTTACGTTAAAAATATGTCTAAAATCTACTTTTAGATATAAAGAACAATAGTGTATACTTTGTAGAAAAGAAAATAAACTTTATTCTGTTAGATTAGCAGTTCTGTGGCTAAATTGAGATGATTTACACATCGTCAGCTTATTATATGTTTGGCCCACCGACCATTTTTGGAAAACATTAGCTAGTAGTGGATTATATATATTTTGGATGTCCTCTTTCCAAATCCAAGCCCCGTTTCCAGAAATTGTTAATGATTTCTGAGATATCGAACATCAACATCAACTGTAAGCAAAAAATCCATAAAAAAGCAAAATTAAATGAAAACTTTTTTTGCACAAGCAGAGAGCTAAGCAATAATAAAATTCGACAGCGGCGGTAAATCAATAGTGAACGTATTGCAATAGCAGGAACATTAAAATTTATATCAAATGAAAGGTTGAAAGGCCTTGATAAAATTGCATACATACAAAAGTAAAGTTAGGAAAAAATATAAACATTTCATTTGGCTCGGTATGGGTTAATGGATTTAAACAAATGAAGCGTACCGAAAAAAGAAATTTCACAATATGATCGAGTTATATAGGGCTATTACGCCATTATATTTTATTATTTAATGTTAAAAATTGTTTATATTGTAGATGTGTTTCCTTAACAACTCCTTTCCTTTTTCGATGTATAGTATGTATCGCAAAACACAAATGTACCGTTGTTATCTGGACAATACCTGAAATTATAATTTTTTCTTTATTTTTCGTATTTAGCACATCCTAAAAAAATTCATTATAAAATTTAATCTTAAAAAAAAAATTTTTTTTCAAGCAGTGATGTCAATCTTGCGACACAATCCGGAGACAACAAAACTTAAAATATATTAATAAAACTTAGATCCACCTCGCCATTTAGCACTATTTTATCGTTGAGCCCTATTAAAAATCTAGAAAAGCTATTTTTTGACCCAGCCTAATCAGGTAATACAAATGGTAAGTTTTTGCCATTTTAAATTTTTTATAAATTTTCAAAATACAAAAATTTTCCAAATTTTGAAAAAAGTATATTTTTCATCATCAGAATAATATTAGAACGGCTTAAAGGCAATTTTATTTCAAGTTTTTTTGTGTTTTTGGAGAACCCCTTCACAAGTTATGATTAAATCAGTGGAGCAGCCTCTTCAAGTCCCAAATTTTAGAAAAAAAACTATCCATAGAACTTTATATTTCGATGGTTTTTGTTTTTAAAAAATATATATAATGGTCATCATTTTGTTGCATAGTGTTATTTTCTTCTAACAACTTTTTTCGAAACACATTAATTTTTGCTTTGTTCTCTCATTATTAACATTTTGAACTACCAATTTTATACAATAACAAGATCTTATAGCATATGGGTTTATACGTATATATTTAAAATTGTATTTAGGTCACACTTAGTTGTTGTGCCAATCATTAAAATGTTGTTCCAAATTATTAGATTTCCAAAATTCTAATTAAAATTATTATTATTTACAACAAAAATCGAAAAGCTTATGTTAATACAATTAACTTGTGTGCAACAAAAGACGGTCTGTAATTAATTCTTTGTTTAAAACCCAATTTACTTGCTCATTTAACCAAAAATAAGTGTTTATAAATTTAACGAACTATCTTTTAATTAAGAATTTTGAAAAAAGAAAGTAGGTAGATTATGACGGTATCAAAAAGCCAACAACAACTTTGTGGACGTTTATCTATAAAAGAGAGGTAAATAGGTAGTATGAATATTTATTGTCGTAAAAGTAATATTTTCGAGAAAAATGCCATGCACAACAGCTGTTTACTTTACCTTGATATTTTTAATACACGCCAGGCTAAAATGATTCATGCAACATGTTTGGTCATACTAGCATTAATACATTAATTATACAGGTAAAAAAGATCAAACCCGGTTTGAGCTAAGAAATAGAATTGTAAAGAAATGTATGTGTAAAATTGTAAGCATGATCTAAGGTAAAGAAGAGTTACAATATTTTCAAGCCAAGCAGATAGAAGAAAGTTTTCATTCAAGTTGGATGTAGTGAACGGTGTTTCGTTTAACTTAGTGTATTTTCAACGGCAAAAAAAGAAGAAAAATCTAGATCACATATAAAATTCGCTATATTAACGGATGCAGCTACAACAGTGTAACAAAGAAATTTAATTGTGCAAAAATAAATTTGAAAAAAGATATAAATAATCACAAACCGTAAAATTGAAAATTTTAAAGTGATTGTGAAAGTTCCTTAATAGCTACCTATTTTAAATTATTTTAATTTATTCTATTGTTAAGAAATGTTAGTGAAAAAAAAATTATTTTTGTTGGCATTATTATGCGTCAATATATCTTTTGGACATTCCACACAACGTCCCTCGCGGTCAGGTGGTGACGATGATGACGCCGCTAATCCTTTATTGGATATGGCTTCGATGTTTATACAGGAAGCTTTAAATAATCAAAATAATAATGGTGGGCGTGGGGGTAGTGGAGGCGGGGCAGCTAGCCTAGCTGGGATAGCTTCGATTGTAGGTTCTTTCATGCAGTCCAATAACGGAGGACAAGCCAAAAGCTCTGGAGGCTCCGGTGCCATGCAAATCCTTTCAGGCATTGGAAGCTTATTAGCTACCGCTGGAAGCAATAATGGAGCTCGTAGTAATGGCGGTGGTGGTTTTGATCCTTCCATTATTGGAAATGTACTGGAAATGTTTACACAAACTGAAGACAGCGACGACAACGACGACGACAGTACCAATGGCCATCATCATCATCATCAAAGCAAGCGAGAATCTGATTCTGGCATCGATTTGGGCGCTATATTACAAATTGCTTCAGCTTTTATGGGTCCAAATAATGAAGCCACTTCTCATCATCACCACCAGCAAAAGCGCTCGGTCAACACAAATTCAGCTGCAACACAACCTCAAGAAGATAATGGTCTAATGGGTCTTTTACCGTTATTAATGCAAGCCGTCAGCTCATTTGCTGGTCCCGAAGGTAAACATACCCAAGAGAAACATAAAGATCATGCCTGGGTGTTGCCACCGTTCTTAGAACACTTACATGTTTTATGGGATCATTTTTCTAATTCTGATTTAGCTGATGCACTTTATGAAAAATCGGGCGTAAATAAAATTATGAAGGTGTGTGTAGGAAATCGGGAAGGAAAATTTCGATTTTATTTTCTACTAAAATATAAATATATTTTTCAGGGTTTCAAGGCTCGTGATGGCAAATTGGATTATGACAAATTGTTTGAGTCCCTAAATAATCAATCATTCCGTAGACGTTGGATTAAATCTGCTACTCTGTATTTAGCCGACTGGACTAGTTATTTGGCTAATCCCGAGGTTTATACCAAGTAAGTAGAACGCTGAAAGTTTCATTTAAAGAACTGTACTTCTTTCAAAATCGCTTGGTAAATCGCTTCCTCAAAATACGGATGTCGTAATAAAATTCGCACGCTCTTTCTAATGGTGTTATCAGTTTCTTTCCAAGCCTTATACTATCGCAGATGTGCAGTATGCATTACATCTAGGGTTTGGAAATCGGGAATTCCCGGGAAAAGACTAGGTAATATTCCCGGGAAATTTTTCAGATTTTCGCGGGAAAACAGGATATTAAAAGTATAAAATATTACATAGATATATGGACTATATTTCACATATCTATAAAATGTCACAAGTGACAGCGTATTTTTATTTTGATTCATATAAGAAATTTCTATTATAATCCTGTTTTTGTTTAATATCAATAAAATTTTCAGCGTTTATTTAAAATATTAAACATTTTCGTTCGACAGATTATACGACTAAATTTACACGATGAAATTGTTTAAGTTGTCTTATCAAATTTCAACGTATTTCATTGTCTTTTAAGCACTAAAATTTACATAAACTTTTTTTTAATTTGTACAATATAAAAATGTGAACGGTTTAAACTGAAACTGAACATAAAAATTCCATAAATTCCATGATTCGAAAACTAAATGCAAGGTGAATTTAATAGAGAGTGTCGTTTAATCACTATATCAGAGCAAGGTGGAATACATTGTATAAGTATCAATGATTGCAGTACTCTAATCGTTTCCTAAAGTAAATAATTCTATCTTAAACGAACTTTGAATGATTTTCCACAGAAATAACGAAGACATTTTGGAAAGTTTAGTGGAAGATTTAAGCTCATAGAAGCTGTAAGAACTTTAAATTAAATTTATTATAAGTCGACGCTATTATTGAAACTATGAGTTAAATGTTTTAAGAGAACTAAAATGAAAAATCAAAGACATTTTAAAAGAATGTTTCCATTAATAGAACAATGAAAATTTCGCCAATTTTCATTTATAAATCTACTTAATTTAGAAAGTCAGCCTTTCCCGGGAATTCCCGGGAACGCGATTTTTCTATTCCCGTTTCCCGGGAAGTGCAAAAGTCCGAGAAACCCCAAACCCTAATTACATCATACATACTTTACAAAATTATGCATATTATTTTTTTAAATGTATTAATAAACGTTTTTAATAGATGTCCATTGGTTTCCATAAAGTGTTTTTAAGATCTTATCATAAAATTTCCAATTTTTACTTTAGCAGATTAAATGCTTCGAGTATGTTTTTTGTCGTGTGTTCAAGAAGAAATTTAGATGTTGCTAAAAAATGTGACATACGACAAATATATTCTGAAGCAAAAGGCTAATAAAGCATTTCTCATTATGATTATACATAGTAAATTTGACTCATGCTGAAGAAAACAAAAGACTTAGGTTATATTCACTACAAAACTGGAGTGAATCCTTTGGACCATTTTAAAGATATTTGATGTTAAACATTAAAAGCCGTATCTTGGAAAGTTGAGTTTTGCTACATACGACATCCGTATTTTGATGTAACGATATAGAACATGGCTGATAGTAAATTTAATAAATATCGAAATTTAATAGAATCGATGTCTTATATGTACTTATGTCTTAATATTGTATTTATTTAGACATATTTACTAGTATAAGTATAATTTTATTACAAAAGGTTTTTTTCTAATTATTTTTAATTGAAATCATTAAATTTCTAACACAAGTACATATACATATAAAGATTAGAGAAAGAGAGCCAACCACACAGACTGTGATTTACTATAGAAACTTTCTTTTGGCTGTCGTCGTTGTATGGCTGAGTAACTAACTGACTGTAATATCTTAAAATACATACTCGCATGCACATTTGTAAAACCGGTATCAATTAAAAAAAAACAAAAACAAATAAAAGAAAGAAGAAGGAACTTTCGTGACACACTTTTTATTTTACCTTGCGCTCCAACAAAATAAGAAAAATTAACTAACAATTCAAACCAGGCATGGAAAACTTGATACTATCGTATTGGATGTACATTAGGGTGATAACTTTTTCACACTTTTTGCGAGTATAGTATAGTCGTGTAGAACATTAAAAGTTATTAATAAAAAATATGATAATTTTTTTCGGATCGTTAAAAAAGTTCACGCAGGGATCGGGTTGAAGTTTGAAAACAACCATATAAATATATACACCTGATATTTATATATATTCCTATACGCATCACTTAAATGCTATTTTGGGATTTATCCACTGCTTTAGATTTAAAATTTTTCCTACGGTTTACAATTCAGCGCGGTTCAAAATTCATTATATGTAAAAACCTGAGTAAAATACCTTATTCTTATCTTTTAGAGACAGGTGTTTTCATTACTCAAACATTCTTGACCACTCCGTGGTACTATGCCAAAAATTTGGTTATGCCCTAATGTACATACTTCGCGAAATTTTATACGATTTTCTATGTGTTATCTCTTCCTTTAAAAAAATTGTTTGCTCATGAGTTTAAAAACTTTATCCACGCTCACAAATTACTTAAGGCTCCATTACTCATACGTAATGCTGATGTAGTTGCATGTTGCTGATCGTTTCTGTCACATTGAAAAGCTATGAGACAGAAACGATCAGCAGCATGCAACTACATTAACGTTACGTATGAGTAATAGAGCCTTTACGGAAAATGGATCAAATTGACTCACTATCGCCAAATTATCGTTAGCGACTAATTTGAAAATTTTCAGGAGATTTTTTATTATTTTTAAACATGTCTTATATGTCTGTAGGTGGGAGGTAAACTACACATCGCAAATGGTTACACCTCTGTTTAACAATCAATTAACAAATAATTAACTCTAACATTATTTTTTATCTCTAATATATAGGGAGATCGAACGGTTATTATTCGACCGGTTTTAACCGGTTTTTTAGCTTTGCCGAAGCCGGTTAATTTCAAATGTCCATTTTTCGAATATCGAATAAACAGCTTATTTTGGTATAATAAACCGGTTACTTTATGTACAATGTGTAATTTATATACATTTTCTTTAGCTTTGTTATAAATATACCTATAATTTAAGTATTTTTCTAATTGTAATATTGGGCTTCCTGTTTTAACGCATCTGGCAACCTTAAACGTTTCATGAAGAATGTAAAATTTTTTTAATTCAAAAACATAATGAACGGTGTAGATACTAATCGCTTATAAAAACGTTTGTTTGAGTTAAAAAAAACTAAACACAATTGAAAATATTGCAAAAAAAGTGTTGATTTAAAACAGGTAATAGTAATTTGCGGAGAGTATTCTAAATATGTATTTAATATATGTATTTTTATACAGATGCCCCCTGAAGTGTGGAGATATTTTAAACGTGATGAAAAATCACCTTAAATTAGTTTATGATCACCAAATAAAACTTGACTCCGTTCCAAGGCGATGGCAAATGATAATTTACGTCGCCTTTCACAATAGGGCGGATTAGCTCGTTGTGTTGCCGAGGACGAATGTCCGTTAAAGCTCTGAAAAAATCCAAAGTAGTTCTAGCATATCTTCATGCTAATAAGTACAACTTGCCAGCGGAATCAACGATATGGGAAAAAATGTGCCAAAAACTAAAAAATAGACTTGGAGAAATCAAACAAAGTCATGTAATTTTTTCAATTGTGGTCGATGGGTGGACAGATATTTCATACAAAAAATATGTTAATGTTACTATTCGTTTCTATGGTATACACGGCTGCCTACTGCACGCAAGCAATCAAGTAGAATCAATAAGATTCCGTTTTGACAATTTATATAATGCTAAAACAAAATCACTTGAAACATATAATCTTAGACTTGAAAGTAAAGTAAAGCGGCCCATCCATTATGCAGTATTTTTGCATATGTTATTGTACATATTATTGCCGTTTTGACCTATGGAATAAATGGCACAATACTTTCAAACAAAATATTGCCCAACTTTTCTGACAGTGAAAAAGTAAACATAGCACTGAACAATGTTGCCAGCACATTACACAAGTTTCTGGATGGTACTATAAAAATCAAAAGTCCTGATTTTTGCCAATATATTGTGTCACCTTCGAATATGATATACACATTGGCGATATTATTGTACAATACGAAAACTTGCACAATTATATTGCAAGTGGGCGAGCCGGGCCGCTTAAAGGCTACCGCAAATAATGCAGAAGAATTTGAATAAAACCAGCTAACCGGTTATATTTTAAATAATTAACCTAAACCCGGTTTTTTTTAAATAGCGACTATTTGGAATAACCGAATACTGGTTTTTGAAAAAAGTCGAATAATCGATCTCCCTACTAACAACTTCTTAATAAAATTACATTATATATCACCGTTACTTATTAAAAAGGACTTGTTGTTCTTTACTTCCCAGATGGTTTTGATCAGTACTCTTGAAACATAAGACTTACTGGATTTCCAACAATATACAAAAACGTAGGGCTTGTCCCACGATGTCGACAAATCGATGTCGTTCTCTTATTATATTGAAACAAAAACAAATTTAAAATTTTTATTGTTGTTTTTAATGTAAATAAGAGAACAACATCGACTTGTCGACATCGTAGGACGGTCCCGTATTTTGAAAAAATGTGACGTAGTTTATTCCCACCTACAAATATGTGAGGAGTCGCAGAACAAAACCTGCCTTTTTACACATTTCAAAATGTTGGAAACTCCAGGATTATTGTTTTCATGGCATGATTTAACTTTAGCATAACCGGAGAAGGGTTTGCCATATTGAGTAAAAATTATTTTTAAGCCAATCGAACATTGTTTCAGCGATATCGTAAAAGTTTCAGCGTAAAAATTAAAAATTTCATTAAGAATTTTAAAAGTTATCTCACTAAATTGTGAACAAAATCAAAAGTTATGCACCAATTTCAACGAAAAATGGCTTGGTGCTAAAAGGGCCAATGTCAATATTTCGCTGTTTTGAATTAATCATTTCATTAGGTTTCTGTTCTTACTATCTTTTATTTTGCTGAAACAGCCAATGTCTAATGTAACCCAGAACAGCTGTATGAGGGCTTTGGTAGCCAATGTCACTATGAACTCATATATAAAACAAACTTAAATTCTCAAAAGTGAATATTTTTACATTGGCCCTTTTAGCACCAAGCCACAGATATAATACTAGACAGTAAATGGCACCGTTGTAGATTTTGTTGCTTTTTTTTATGAATTTTTAAACCAGTGGTGGCCATTCTCTCAATTTCGAATGCTCGCGAGCATAACTGTTTTTTTTTTACCATCAAGACACGTAGACTGTGAGACTCACAGCCTATCTATTTAGCCGCAAAGAACATACACCAAGAATAAGATAGTGTATGTTTGGCCACCACGCACAGTGGGGTTTTCGATGCCAAAAGTGGGAATTAATTCGTGGTGACTCTCCCTACTTAAAGTTTTACATATTTTTGCTCAATATCATTAAAATAGAGCAAGCTTCAAAATTAGGCAAAAAATTGGCGGAATAGGACTGGGGGAAAGGGTAATCCCCATACAAAGTAATTAATAATAATCTACTATCTAGAAACCTATAATAGTAAGAGGCTTCAAGTTTGGTGTGAGGGATACGAACTGACGGGCTAGGTCACATTTCTAACAGATTACACTAAAATGTGACCGTTATTATTTTCGACTCAATGTTTTACCAGATTATGTAGAGCAGTTCTGCATCACAAAGCTAGTTTCGAGAAATATGTTCAAAAATGGGCAGTGGGCCAAATAAGTAATGAGGTGACAAAAAACCAGAGTACGAAAAAACGCAGCGCAGCGCTGCTCTTTTTGCTCTTTTTTGCGCTTTACACAAAGAGCGGAGTGAATTTATTATTGCGCTTGTGCCGCGCCAATATTTTCGCGCTGCGCATAAAAGGAGCAAGCGCAAAAAGGAGCATTATCCTTTGCGCTTTTTTGCGCTGCGCTTTTTGATTGCTCAATGCGCAAAAAGAGCCAAAAGAGCATGAAATGCGCATTGCGCATTTACAGTAGTAAAAAATTTTTAAAAAGCATTGCGCGTTATTTCCATGGATGTTATTATATGCCATCGTAGTTTTTTTAAAATCACCGTATGGCACTTTCGGTTTAGGGACTGGACCGGAAATAGGGTCGGTAGTGCAGTTCATACTCCCGGTTTAGAGACTGGACCGAAAATTAGGTCGGTAGTGCAATTCATATTTCCGGTTCCGGTCTGGATCGGACGTTGGGTCGGTAGTGCAGTTCACACTTCCGGTTTAGGGGATGGACCTCAATATGCGCAATGCGCACCGCAAAGCGCTAGATAAGAAAAATAAATGCGCATTGCGCAAAGAGCGGCGCTAATAAATCGAATGCGCTTGCGCTGCGCTAACCAATTGCTCCTTTTTTTCGCTCCTCTCCTTGCGCTTATGCGCATTTTGAATACGCTTTTAAGAAATGCGCAATGTGTAATGAGCAAAAGGAGTGCGCACATCCGAACTCTGCAAAAAGCACTCAATTTCTAAATATTTAGGACAAATGTTATCATTTAGACATGAAATTTACATCCAATAAGATACGATTTTTTTACTTATATTTTAGGGGGAGCAAAAGTAGTTCGGGGTTGGGTAATGTACCCCTACGAATGGCATTTCTATGCTATTGTTGCCATGCAGCTGAAAATGAAATGCAATATTGCAATGCTATTCAGTATTGAAAATGGGAAAATGTTTAACGCTCTACCCTAATATACATTCGTTATCTCAGCAGCTCTAAAAAATACAAAGGCAATAAAAAATGCATGGTATAATTTGGAATCAAGGACTGTGTTTTTATAAAAAAAATCAAGTATCCATCTCTGATCCAAACACACCTGTATGATTTCTTTATTGCTTACAGTTACTCACGTAGAAAATGTCTCACTTTAGCTAATAATTCTCTATTTGAAAGCGTGAATTCTGCAAATTCTACCAAAAATTTTTAATTTGTTGGAAACTAACTTTGAAGGTACTAAATAGACCGATTAAAAGAACACAGAAAACATTTTTAGAAATTTATTTTCAGACAAGCATTCGTTTGAAACTCGCTTCCAAATTAAATAAAAAGTTTATCTGATTCAGTAAATGTTTAATTTTAAGCTCTTATTTACACTAAAAACAATAACAAAAACCGGTTTTATTTTCAGTAAACAGCTGTATGAGGGCTTTGGTAGCCAATGTCACTATGAACTCATATATAAAACAAACTTAAATTCTCAAAAGTGAATATTTTTACATTGGCCCTTTTAGCACCAAGCCACAGATATAATACTAGACAGTAAATGGCACCGTTGTAGATTTTGTTGCTTTTTTTTATGAATTTTTAAACCAGTGGTGGCCATTCTCTCAATTTCGAATGCTCGCGAGCATAACTGTTTTTTTTTTACCATCAAGACACGTAGACTGTGAGACTCACAGCCTATCTATTTAGCCGCAAAGAACATACACCAAGAATAAGATAGTGTATGTTTGGCCACCACGCACAGTGGGGTTTTCGATGCCAAAAGTGGGAATTAATTCGTGGTGACTCTCCCTACTTAAAGTTTTACATATTTTTGCTCAATATCATTAAAATAGAGCAAGCTTCAAAATTAGGCAAAAAATTGGCGGAATAGGACTGGGGGAAAGGGTAATCCCCATACAAAGTAATTAATAATAATCTACTATCTAGAAACCTATAATAGTAAGAGGCTTCAAGTTTGGTGTGAGGGATACGAACTGACGGGCTAGGTCACATTTCTAACAGATTACACTAAAATGTGACCGTTATTATTTTCGACTCAATGTTTTACCAGATTATGTAGAGCAGTTCTGCATCACAAAGCTAGTTTCGAGAAATATGTTCAAAAATGGGCAGTGGGCCAAATAAGTAATGAGGTGACAAAAAACCAGAGTACGAAAAAACGCAGCGCAGCGCTGCTCTTTTTGCTCTTTTTTGCGCTTTACACAAAGAGCGGAGTGAATTTATTATTGCGCTTGTGCCGCGCCAATATTTTCGCGCTGCGCATAAAAGGAGCAAGCGCAAAAAGGAGCATTATCCTTTGCGCTTTTTTGCGCTGCGCTTTTTGATTGCTCAATGCGCAAAAAGAGCCAAAAGAGCATGAAATGCGCATTGCGCATTTACAGTAGTAAAAAATTTTTAAAAAGCATTGCGCGTTATTTCCATGGATGTTATTATATGCCATCGTAGTTTTTTTAAAATCACCGTATGGCACTTTCGGTTTAGGGACTGGACCGGAAATAGGGTCGGTAGTGCAGTTCATACTCCCGGTTTAGAGACTGGACCGAAAATTAGGTCGGTAGTGCAATTCATATTTCCGGTTCCGGTCTGGATCGGACGTTGGGTCGGTAGTGCAGTTCACACTTCCGGTTTAGGGGATGGACCTCAATATGCGCAATGCGCACCGCAAAGCGCTAGATAAGAAAAATAAATGCGCATTGCGCAAAGAGCGGCGCTAATAAATCGAATGCGCTTGCGCTGCGCTAACCAATTGCTCCTTTTTTTCGCTCCTCTCCTTGCGCTTATGCGCATTTTGAATACGCTTTTAAGAAATGCGCAATGTGTAATGAGCAAAAGGAGTGCGCACATCCGAACTCTGCAAAAAGCACTCAATTTCTAAATATTTAGGACAAATGTTATCATTTAGACATGAAATTTACATCCAATAAGATACGATTTTTTTACTTATATTTTAGGGGGAGCAAAAGTAGTTCGGGGTTGGGTAATGTACCACTACGAATGGCATTTCTATGCTATTGTTGCCATGCAGCTGAAAATGAAATGCAATATTGCAATGCTATTCAGTATTGAAAATGGGAAAATGTTTAACGCTCTACCCTAATATACATTCGTTATCTCAGCAGCTCTAAAAAATACAAAGGCAATAAAAAATGCATGGTATAATTTGGAATCAAGGACTGTGTTTTTATAAAAAAAAATCAAGTATCCATCTCTGATCCAAACACACCTGTATGATTTCTTTATTGCTTACAGTTACTCACGTAGAAAATGTCTCACTTTAGCTAATAATTCTCTATTTGAAAGCGTGAATTCTGCAAATTCTACCAAAAATTTTTAATTTGTTGGAAACTAACTTTGAAGGTACTAAATAGACCGATTAAAAGAACACAGAAAACATTTTTAGAAATTTATTTTCAGACAAGCATTCGTTTGAAACTCGCTTCCAAATTAAATAAAAAGTTTATCTGATTCAGTAAATGTTTAATTTTAAGCTCTTATTTACACTAAAAACAATAACAAAAACCGGTTTTATTTTCAGTAAACGTGTTGTTTGATTTTACAATAACATTAGATTAAAAATTTTAGAAACCCCCGAAAAAATGGATGATAACTTCAAAACGGCTATACCGATTTTTTGTTTAAATCGTTCAAACAAAAGAAACTAAATTAAAATCGATCTAGCCGTTTGGGAGCTACGGTGCCACAGACACACAGATTCAAAAGAATACCGCTAGAAAATATATGATAACTTCAAAACGGCTAGACCAATTTTCTTCAACCATAGCTAACACTCTCGATCAGGTCACCTTTCAAACACAAAAAACTAAATCAAAATTGGTATGGTCGTTTAGTTTCTACAAGGGAACAGATAGACACAGAGATAAGCCGATACGCAGACAAACACTACAAACTTATAACACCCCTTTTTTTAGTCGGTGGTTAAAAATATTTTAATGGTCCGTTTTCAGTAAAATTCTGAATTTACAAATTATTTTTGAAAAAAAACATTTTACCTGATTCAGGAAATGTATTTGTTTGAATTTGGTTTTTTGTTATGGAATACAACAAAAATTTTTCATATCTTTTTTAATGAGCGAAAAAATTTGTTAAGTTAGTAAACTGTTGTGTCTGAAATTACAAATTTTTCCACAAGTCGTATATTCTTGCAAAGAAAAAACATTGTTGAGGCAACCATTATCGAATATATGGTTAAAAAAACTGTTTTACATATAATATGGTTAAAAACAACCATATATATGGCTCAAAATTACAATATGTGGTTTGAAATAACCATATATATGGTTCAAAACAACCATATAACCATATATATGGTTCAAAACAACCATATATGGTTTGAAATAAACATATATATATGGTTCAAGACAACCATATATATGGTTCAAAATTACAATCAATGGTTTGAAATAACCATATATATAGTTCAAGACATCCAAATTTATGGTTAAAATTTTATTTGTTTAACTGGTCACTGTGTGGAATCTGAAATAAAAAGTATTATCTATTCTCACATAGATATATACAATCGGAAAAGCATTTCATTTTGAAATACTGCAGTTTTTCAGTTAATTTTCATGTTTCAGATGTTTGAGATATTTTATCCGAACTAAGCTACGAATGCACTAAATTGTCCGATTAAAAGAACATAGTTTTTCGTTTTCAAATGGTTTTCACAACATAGCCGAATATCAATTGCTAGCATTTATCAGTACTTGTTATTTGTAATCTATTTTTTTCAAACCAAGCGACACACAAAAACAAATCAACAGCTCTCAAGTAAAAAAACTATCAAAAAAGCATTCAAGCAAGGGATAGAACCAAAACTCTTTTGGAAGCAGAGAGCCATGTCTCTTTTGTAACCAAAGCTTGATTGATTGCAAGTAAACTGTTTTAAAATAGTATGGACAAGAACCATATTTTATTGTTATAGAACCATACTGTTATTGAATTTTCAAATATACCATAACTAGCTCGACTTTTTTTAATAATAATATTGTTAAGTTCAACCATGTTGCTGTTAATATGAGTGCTAATAATTTCATGATTAAATGTAAGCATTAGTTTTTTATCGTAAACTAATTAAGGTTAACAATTATTTAAAACAATAATAACTTATTTGCTATACCATAAGCTATATCAGGAAACATGACATGTTGACGCAACCATGCCACAACCATATCTTTTTTTTTGCGTGTTATTATTATCAATGAAGTTTAATTTTTTTCTGTGGACATTGGTTTTCGCTTTAAAATATGACTTTTCGGTTTAGGAAATTCAATTAAAATTTCGTTTAACATGCTTCTTCTTATGGTAAGACAAACATGATATGTATAAAACTTTTGTTATAGTTTTAAGCGTTGCTGGAATACAGTGCATAGTGTAAGATGTTGCTAATCTAGGTGGACAAAAGCAGTTTTTTAGTACCAATTTTAGCGTATATATTAATTAGAAATAAAAGCGAACATTCTGTTGAGTGGAAAAATGTAAAAAGTTTATGCAGTTTGCTAACAGTAGCATTATAACGGTACTTTCAAGTTGAGTAAGTTAAATATAGCAAAAACACTTACAATTTATTCGAGTAATCGACCCAATTATTCTATGAACACAGTATGAAATTAGACCTTTTAAAACACAAAACTGCCAAGGGGTTTGGCCAAGTTGGTTCAAAAAATAAAAGTTATGGCTACTTTTGTCATTTCTTTTTTGTTTTTTGGCTTCTACTGCTTAAAATAGACTATTTTGTGTTTTTTTTTACAAAATAGCACAATTGAATTTTTTGATTATACACTCAAAAAAATTTCATTAAAAAAATTAATAACAAAAACAAAATTTACAAAAAAGTTTAAGGTTATTACTTAAAGTTAAATTAAAATATTTACCACCATATTCATAAAATTTAAAATGAGTTTGAAATGTATTTTATTTAAAATTTTTTATAAAATATTTTTTTTTCTAATGGTACACTTTCATACTGTGTTCAAATTATTGAGGCAACCTCTTCCTGTTGCACTGTGTAATCAAAGCCCGCACTTTTTTTTAACAAACACAACACGCGAAGCAATTTAGATTGTCTGCGGAAAACACCCAGAGTCAATGGTGGGAGTCGAACTCATGACTTCTGGGCAGTTCTGGGAGGACCAATATTAAAGAACATACAAACGAATTGATAACTTCTCCTTCTTTAAGTCAGCTAAAATTTTTATCGAGCCTTAAAAAGTAAAATAACTACATATATCACAACAGCATTTCTACTGTATAATAATGTAGAAATCTACATTTTTTTATTGTTTGAATCAATATCATACCGACTTTCATGGAGAACCATTTTCATTTTGAGCAACTGTACATAAAAACATATTTAAATGTTAAGTGAGTTTGCTGGTCATCTTTAAGTTCGATCGCAAGTCGATCGCAACTTGTTTGTGTTCATGTGTTGTGAATGGCTTATTTTAAGCCGGTTGTCTTCTTAACTGAATTCTTACTAATATAAGTACGAGTATAAGTTCTAATATAGCAAAACGAAATGTTACAATTATGTTTTTTCTTTTATTTTTCTTTTGGATTGCTAATAAAATAAATGTTCTACATATATATGCTAAGGTGGTTCGAAAAAAAGTTGAGCCATTCACCCCTAGGATTAAAGATTAGTTGGAAAAAAATCCAAAAATATTTTTTTTTTTAATTTTTTGCCTCGCCATTTATAGTTCGATCATAACATAGTGCATTTCGATGTTCATGGCTTGACTATGGCTTCATTTTTGCTTTGGTAAATTCTCAATCCGACATCAAATTCAGGGCGCCACTTATGACATCTCGAATCCTTCCCCCGTCTCTATATTTTAATATTCTCACTTTTATGACACGCCCCAGAGGTAAGAACCTTTTTCTTTTTCACATACAGACTGCATTAAACCAGGAGGCCGTTTCTTAAAAATACAAGTCACAAAACTACATGTAAAATACACACAAAACAACAACACTTACAAAATTTATTGTTGTTTTTTGACTATTTTACTTGTAGATTTGTATCTAGTAATTTTCAGAAACGGGCCACAGGTCAAATTAAATAAAATAAAAAATTACATCGTAGAATGAAAAGTATATCAATGACGTTTCTAAAATTAAAAAAAATTTGCCCCGCCTCAAAATATAGCAATTTTTGCCTTTACCTACAAGCTAAAAGTGTCAAATATTTTTACACCTTAGGTAATTTTTCACGAAGAGATATCTATTTGATAAAATTACGGGCATTGGGGAGACAGCCACACGTATTGATAGGTTGAAATACAATAAATATCTGAGAGCCCATTGCACGGAAAAACATGCAGCTAAGATTGCCTGCCTGCTATTGCTTCCAGATTAAGCGTAGTATGCAGTAAAATAAAAAAAAACTGAAATTCAGGCTAGTAAATTTCTTAAAGAAATCTCCGTTTACTAGTACGCAGTTTTAAAAGGAAAGTACATGGAATTTTGACATTTATTGTCTATTACAGGCATATTATAACAATAAGGGAGAATTTTTTCCGTCAACTGAAACAAAAATTAATGTTTAGACAATTTTTGACACATCTAATTTTTCGTACATTGTAATTCGTTTTTAGTGTTTTTGTGTGTTGTAAATTAAAAAATATATAAATTTGTGTGTATGCAAACAAAATTCTGTATAGAATTCTACACGATTATTTTTCCGTGTAGAAATAAATGCAAAACTCCAAATCTGAATTTCAGTGAGAACTGCATACTACGCTTTAGATGTGAAACGGCTTTTGTCTGAAAAACGAAGAATTCGAAGAGAATGGCAACGTTATAGATCCCCTCAGCTGAAAATTAGGTTGAAGGAATGTTGGAAATAGCTTAACAAACTGTAACTCTGAACAAATTTCTGCGAGAACTTGACGCAACACCACAATTAGATTACCCGTCATAGCGAGCAATCAGAGGTCTTAAAAGACCGTTGATGCCGTAAAAGGGACTCTTTTTGTCAATCACTTGCAAAAACAATTCTCTCCAACACACAACTTATATGGCAGAGCTGCCACCATTTGTCGTTAAGCAGCCGTTCGCCTTAGATTTAATATTGGCGAGATTGATGATGCTATCGCAGGCTTAAACTCGAAGAAAGCCCCAGGTGCCGATAAAATCAGCAACAATATGCTCTTGGAGCTACCCTGTACAACGAAATCAATAATTCTTTTAATTTTTAATGCTATTTTGCGACTCGAATACTATACTGCGTATGGGAAGGTTTTGTTAGATACTAGTGTCCGACCGAACGCATTTTTTTCAGGCCGAACCCGAACTTCGGTTGAATTTTTAAAACCGAACCTGAACGCGAATCCGAACTTTTTAATTGAAGAGAAGAATTCCAACTTAACTTTTTTTAATTATAACTCATTTATTTAATAAATACAAAATGAAGAAATTCGTAGTACGTTGCTTTTTTCGATAATATTTTAAAGGACTGCATTTTTGTGTATGTTAGATGATTATAAATATGTATAGAAAAAAAAATTCTACAAAGTTCGGTGTTCGGTGAAAATTTTAACGAACGCCGAACATCAACCGAACACAGCTTTTTGCCGAACTCCGACACCGAGCCCGAACGTTCGGTCGGACACTATTAAATGCCGTGTTTCCTTTCTATCTCCGGAAAAGACCGCAGGAAAGTGGAATCGGATCGACCTATAAGCCTTTTATCATGTCAAAACTATTTGAAAAAAATATTTATTAGTAAGCTGACTCCTATAGTTAATGAGAGGGGATGTATTCCAGATCATCAATTTATTTTCAGGAGACAACACAGCACTACTGAAGAAACTCATAGACTTGTGAATGTGGTTAGAAGAACTTTCGTGTGTGGCTATTTCCGTTTTGTCATATAGTAAAAACAACGCTGATAACAAATTGAAAGTCTCGCATTCCAAAATTAATGCGATTATTATTTGTTAATATGTATTGAGAAATTAGGTCAATCATAAATGCGCTATTATTTTTTTTTTTACTTTTATTTAAAGAATTTTTGTTAAATTTGTTTATTCGTTTCGATTTTTGTTTTTTATTTATCATGATTCTCTTTGTGCTTTGACTGGAATTTTACGACTCTTTTTCATATTCGTTTTCACTTTTAAAATTTCACTTTAGTAATAATGGGATAGGTGTGTAATATTGATTTTTTTTTATTCTAAATATCTTTAGAAGAGTGCTTGCTATTCATTCATTCGTCATATTTCTCAAATTCATTCAACACAATAATAAGAAATCTAAAGAAACAGTTTATCAATCTGGTCAACATACCGGCCTTTACAACTAATTTGGCATATACCTACATATCGACTCCTTACCGCCAAATGATCGTAAGCGACAAAAATTTAAATTTTCAGGAGAAGGGTTTTTATTGTATTTAAACATTATATTCAGCAAGTGTCGCTTACGATCAAATGTTACAGCCTGTATTTCAAAAGTTATCAACAATTTTTACATTTTCTCGATTTTAAACTATGGCTCATCAAATTTTGATTTCAATAAAAAAATTAGTTTTTTACAAAATGTCGCTTACGATCATTTCGCGCAAAGGGATCGATATGTAGGTACATACAATAAAAAGTTTCTTTGTATTGATTTTATTCTTGACAGAGTTCAATTTTTATTGTCTTGTTCAACTAAGAATGGCTAACAATTTTATGTATGTACGTACATACATAAAAATAACGTTGTTTACAGAATTCTTTTTTCGATTTAAGTGGTTCTTTCCCTTCTTTTAAATTTTAAAGTATGTATATTTTTTATTTTTCAATACAACACTGAAGATGGCACATAGCCGAAACCGGTCTGTTTACACACCAAATTTGACGTGGGATGACGGAAAATCGTTCCAAATTCAAAAAAAAACCCCGTCGGAAGAAAAACAACACTATGTTTATTTTGTCGATTTTTTCCGGATTCTATTAGTTTTTGCATTATAATTGTGGCAAAAAAAGACGGACCGAAAACGGAGAGACAGACTTTTTTCAATGGGACCAATCTGGGATGATAGTCTTTTATAATTTATAACCTCCTCCTTTTTTAGAAGTCGCTTAAAAATGGATGTAATTTGTTTGTTTATAGTTTTATCCATTCTAAAGTTTTTTTTTTAATCTCCCGCTATCAAAAAAATTCAAGTAACTAATTTCACTCTAGTTTTCAAAAATCGAGTTTTCATCAGATCTCGACGTTTTAAGGTCTTACGAAGACATTCTGACTATTTTCGTGTTGATGTCCATATCCATATATACCCTGAAGGAAATGTCGATAGTAAAAGTGTGCTGATTCACTATTGGCTTTGTCATCAGTTCCACTGACTTATTATAGCCCAGGCAATATTCTGTGCTATAGACATTTAGCATATGCTTGTTTTTGAAATTCTACTCTTACTAATGTATTTTAATGATTCTAGTCAACACATATGAAACTTTTTACTAGATAAGGCAATTAAGTTAGATGTTTTAATGAAAATTTTTATTTTTGCGTGCAGCTGAATGTATTTTAAACGCAACAAAATGAGAAAATAAAAGATCGTTTTGTAGCGGTCAAAAATTTCTCTTCCCATTAAAGGCAAATTAAAAAGTGTAGACGATTCGTTGACAATATCACCAAAAAGTCACCAAACTTTTCGAAAAAAGTATCTGGCGTCCTCAACCAATCCTTGACAATGCATACAGAACGGTGAGTCGATCAGTCTAAAGCGGTATAGGTATTGATTAAAGGCCCCATTTCCACGAAGATATTGGATTGTGTAGTAACCCAGGTCTCCATGTTTTATTTCCATCTGCATTCTAAGGTCAGGAATCAACATATTAGTCCATCTTCCTTTCGCGATGGTTGACTATCTACTTTGATAGATTTCCATGGAATCCATTCTGGCTCCTAATTTACTAATGCTGCCCATATATACGGGTTCACATTCCCTCGCTAGTAGGTCTACTGGAATCATACCAGCTATGACGAACGCAGCCTCGTCCGATACTATTCTATATGCATAGAATAATCTGAGAGCTGTCAGCTTATATATAAACTGAGTTCAGTCTACCACAATACGACCTAAATTTCATCGATCCTGTCAACACTGGGGCAGCATACAAATAATACTCTTAACCAATCCTGTTAATACCAATCACTTATATTACTTAGGGCCTCCTGTCTTTGGCATAACCCTAGGGAGAAACGATATAGATTTGCTAGTCTTTTCCACGACGTAGTTTATGTGACTCTTAAATGATAAACGGCTATATATCATTACATCCAAATACTTCAATGAGTCCTTTGATGTGATGTCATAGCCTCCTACCCTTACAGTCATGTATTCCCTCATTCGTATGTATGTATGTAGTATGCATATTGAAAATTTTTCAGATTTTAACATCGACTAACAGTTTAAAATTATTCGATTATTCAAATATAAAAATCATGAATTTTTATTCGAAGAAATTTAAACAAACCTAGTACACGTCCTTTCCACAGGCGTGGATCCCCCAAACAAATAAATAATACACCGTCTCTAAAAAAATGGTATGTCTCTTTCAAATGTTCCCCTCCCTAAAGCTTAAGTTGGATCCGCGCTTGCCTTTCCACCTGTGCTGAACATGATATACAGATTTTTCATTTATTAAAAAGTTGCATCTTTAATGATTTTTTTACTCCTTTCAGATATTTTCAAACGGCCCATTTGATGTTCAATGGCTTCCTTAAATCTCAAGGTTATCCTAAAACTACTTTCTTCGATCCCAGCCGCCCTAGTGAAACGATTTCCAGTTTATTGGATCACATTGCCAAACATCATCTCAATGTTAAAATAGATTCACGTCAATATGTAAAACCAGCTGTAAATTATGCAAAGGATCTCATGAAATTGGGGCAAGCACGTGGGGTTTTGCAATTTAATGCCACCGACATAAGTGATAAACTAACAGACACATTAAATTTGGAGGCAAGTATCATCGACTTTGCACGTTACAAAAAAAATATTTATTTGTTGTGGGCTAGCTAATATGTATGCCTGCATTTCCTTGGGTGCTAATGGCAACTCATCAGTTTGACAAGTTTCAAACTCGTATGCTAATAGACAAACTCTCAATCAAGAAATGAGAATTACAAATACAAAATTATAATAGATTTAAAAATTTATACAAACAACACAAAAACCAATTTTTATACGATATGAAACAATTTTTCTTAAATCCTTTATACAATTAGTCACCTATTGGTGGACAATAAATGTATTTATAAGGTAAAACAAAAAATTAACCTCTTATTTACAAAATGTATTAATTTACTCGAGATATTCTCAAGAATTTATGTTTCAAAAATATGTACACACAGGAAATTTTCCATTTAAAATCGTCGAAAACCAGCTTAATTTAACATTTTTCGGTAGTGATTTTGCTTCATAGGCATCTCATGTTAAATCAACACGATTTACAATAATCTTGAGAGAAAATTTTTCCTTTTGAATTAACTATAGTTCATGTTGATTTAATATTCCAGTACAGTTAAATCGAAATGAAGTTGATACTAAAATAATACGAAAAATCATATTGAATCAAAGTAATTTCGAATTGAAACAACGTGGATTTGATATTGGAACAACACGAAGAATCATGTTGAATCGAAGTTATTTCAAGTTAAAACAACGTGAATTTGATATTGGAACAACACAAAGAATCATGTTAAATTAAAGTTATATCAAGCTGAAACAACATGACTTTAATGTAGCTATTTTATTAATTATTTTACTTACGTCATCAGAAAACTTTGCGTTGTTTGTAGCTGACTGCCCCAGCCAAGATTTGAACTCGTGCCACCTGCATGATAATCCACGCGCTAACCACTGCAGCCACAACTGCTTTAAACTTTTCTTTACTTATACACTAAATAAATACCATCGTATGTAAAATGCATTTCATTTTAATTCAACATGATTTAAATGATTATTTAACATAAAACTTATTTGAAATTAAAGTTATAGTCATGTCGATTGAAAATGAAGCTCAACGTTTATAACAAAATTGTTTTAACGGTGATTTAAGGTTAGATTAATAATTTTCCGTTTAAAATTAATATGAAACAATGATAATTTTAAACCAGCAGCAGTAAATTTTCGCTGGTAATTCGTTTTTTTTTTGTCGTCTACATAGACGACACATGTAGGAATAAACAACAACAACTCACACAACTAAGCAGATCAGTGAATTGTAGCAATGAACAAAGCAAATAAACACTAACACACTCAAACGACAAATTATTTCTTGTAAATTTAATATAATTTCCAATCAAAATTGCGGCATGTGGATTTTACATTCCTTCTTTTTTCTGTGTGTATATTTATTTGTTGTGGGCCAGCTGATCTATATGTCTGCATTAGGTTGGGTGCTAATGCCAACTCATCAGTAACCATCTCATTTATTGTTTGAGAGTTTGTCTATTATCATACGAATTTGAAAACTTTTCAAACATGATGGTTAAAGATCTACTGATGAGTTGGTACCCATTAGCACCCAACAAAATGCATGCATATATGTAGATTAACTAACCCACAACAAATAAATATATGTATGTATATACATATTTTTAAAAAATAAATTTTTGAGAATATCTCGAATAAATTAATACATTTGTACATATCGTTACCTTAATATAGAAACACCCTAACTCCTTTTCTCAAAACGAGTTTTTTGCATATTTCGATAAATGCAGTCCCTCCCTAATCTATCGAAATACGCAAAAAACTTTATTTGAAAAAAAATGAGAATTCGGCGCTTTCTATGTTAAGGTAACGATATTCAAATTGCCATTACTATTTAATATTACACATTTTGCGAGAATTTTTTCAAGTTTTTCTTTTGAGTAGTTGTTATAATTAGGGACGTAACCGATATCGGTATCGGCGATAGTTTACTATCGATACGACGATACTTCTTAATTTTTTTACAGTTTTTTTGAACAAATACTGTTCTGTAAACCGAGTCGATTTTAAAACGAGTTATTTTTTCAAAATCGAATAATTTTTAATTTGGTGCTCCGTAGATCGTTCTATTTACTTCTGTAGAATTTGAGTACAAATAAAAATATTAAATTTTAAAAATATTAAAAAGCAAAAGGAGCAAAAGATTCAAAAATAGAAATAATAAATAAAAATTTTTTGATTAGGTTTACATAATAGGGCCGATAATTTATTTTTTGTTAATGTTGCCACGAAGTCAAATTCAATTCGTTGTTTTTTAAATCTTATTAATATCCGCTATTCTCCAGCTGGAGAGCAAACGGTCTCAATTAATGACTTCCAATGACCTCTGCTGTGGGCTGTTCCTATTGCCTTGTCTTTCATTTTAGTTTTTTTTTTGCAAAAAACGAAAAATCGCAACAAAAAAAATCACCAAAATAAAAACAAGCGGCAAAACCAAAACAAAATCGCTAAATCAACAAAAAAGCTTAAAAATAAATAAAAAATAAAATTAAACGAAAAAATTGCCAAAATGAGGCAAAAACGAAAAAAATTGCCAAAATAAGGCAAAAACGAAAAGGGATATATGCAGCGTTGTCTACTTTTAGATTTTAAAAAGCACTGAAACAAGTAAAAAAATTCGTAATTCTTGGAAAAAAGCACAAAATTTTAATATTTTAGTTTTATTCAAACAAATTGTTATATCTTGCCAATTCTGTAAATCGAGCAGATTTAAAACGAATTAATTAAAAAAATTAAACCCACTAAAACAAAAATTTTTCAGACTTTTTGTAGTTTTCTATTTTTAGCCCCCGACCAAAAAAGGGGTTTTATAAGTTTGTAGTGTGGGTCTGTATATCTGTGTGTCTGTACGACTTTACGTACAGACCAAACGGCTGACCGATTTTGAGTTTGGTTTTTCTGTTTAAAAGGTGACTTGATCGATAGTGTTCTTAGCTATGTTTGAAGAACATCGGTCCAACGTTTAGAAGATATCACATCTTTTCTACATGTATCCTGTTGAATTTGTGTCTTTGATACCGTAGCTCCCAAACGGCTAGATCGATTTTTAATTTAGTAAATTTTGTATGAAGGGTGATTTGATCCAAAATCCTCTAACTTTTATGTTTAAAGAAAATTGGCCCAGCCGTTTTTAAGTTATCATCTATTTTCTTCGGCGGTTTTTAAAATTCTTAATTTAATGCTATTTAGAGCTTAATATGTCATATCCGATATTTCATTGAAATTATCGGGTTATCATAAAGAAAAAGCTGTAACTTTTGAATCTATTTTCATCCTTAATTAAAGACTTTGTACAATGAAGACCTTGCAGTTGTACTCTGTAACAAATAAAGAAAATTACAAATACCTTTTCCAGGATATTTTGGCATTTTAGAGGATCTTGTAGCGGGAAGCAATGTTCTTTTTAATCATTACTTATTAAGAGGAGACTGAAACCTTTCGAATGACACCAAATTTATTAATATCTGATGACGCGCTCTAAAGTTATTCAATCTTGAATATGACGAACATTTCTCAAAAAATGGCAGAGATGCCAAGTTTAGACGGCTATAAAACGAAACCATAAAAAGTATCGGAATAGTTCTTACGCCACGTGATGCGCACGTAAGAGTAAAATATACATATGTATATTAGGGTAATGACTGTTTTTTGGCGACATCCTCCAGTTCCAAAATCGTGTGTGAGATGGAAAATAAGTAAAAACAGAGATCTCACTTTTTCGCCATTGTGCAAAAAGTTCACGCACCAAAAAATGCATTGAAGTTTTGTAAACACAAGTTTTTCTTTTATCAAAAAAGTGATATTTTAATCGAAATAACACAATTTTTGTGTTTTTTTTATATAATCGTACTTACAAAATCGTTACCCGCCATTTTGAGTAAAAAAATAACTTTAAAATATGTCTTTAATAAAAAAAACGTATATACAAAACTTCAATGCGTTTGGTGCGTGAACTTTTTTCATGATCGCGAAAAAGTGTTATCGAAGTTCTTATTATTTTTCCGTGTCCTACACGATTTCGGAACTGGAGCTTGCAGATTTCCAACAAATCCAAAAAGTCATCCCCTAATGTATATGTATGTCAAATTTCGTTAAAAACAAACGAAATACGTACAATAATTCGTTTTTTATGGGTTTTGACGCTTTTAAAGGATAAAATATGAAGCACCACTAATTGCTTGAATCCACTTTTTTCATTTTTCTGCATGAATGCAATACATGTTCAAGAAATAGTTGCATTAACAAAGAATTTTATACTCGAAAAAAATTTTTAGATAAAGAAATTAATTTTTTAATTTTAGGTTTAGTGCCACCGTCACAAAATAAAAGCACCAAAAATTAGATTTAAAAAGCACCGAGCACTAACTCCATAATTTTTCGCGTCGAAGAGTTGAAAAAGCACTAAAAACGGTGCGAAAAGCACTGAGTTGACAACGCTGAATATATGTGTATTCGTACGGAACCTTTCGTGTGCGAGCTAAAGTCGCACTTTACTTAATTTATTTAACTTGAATTCAATCAAATTCAATATGCGTATCGGTATCGCCAATATTTCTTTTTGAGTATCGGTATCGTATCGGCACATAAATTCTTTTATTTTTTATTATTTATTATTTTGTTATTTATTTCTTGTTTTGCCTTATAAATTTCATTTATTGTCCACCAAAGGTTGAATAATTGTATAAAGGTTGTAAGAAAAATAAACAGATTCATATCGAATAAAAATTCTGTGCCCACAAGGAATAACAGCTATACTCGTTTTAGGCAAATTTTCAGGAGAGCATATTTAAGTTTGAAATCGTTGCCTGAAATCAGGGAATCGATGTTAACAATTGTATAATATTTTAAATTGTAATTTAATTTATAATGAAAAAGCATTTAACTTGAGAGATAGAAACAAAACAAGCAGTTTAGTTCTATTTCCTTTTCGTTGTTTTTAAATTTCTAGATCCTATCTCTACTTAAGCTGTTATTCCAATCATAATCAAGTGACTCTAACTTCAAAAATAACTCTATAATGGGTAGTATGAAAAAAAGTATTTACTTTTCACTTAAAATTTGTTTTAAAACCAAAAAATTTTTAATTTTCTATTGAATAATTTCCGGAATTTTGTGCTTTCAAAAATGTTTTAAGTAAAAAGCAAACATGTACTTTTTTATTCATACTACCCAATGACTAAACTCGAGTTTAGCAAGCAAACCCAATTAAAAAAAGATCAATTTATCAAACGGAATAATAGCTAAACTCGAGTTAGGCTGAATTTTCACGTATGAATACACTCACGGCATCGTTTGGAATAACATCCTATTTCGACTTAAGAGACTATTTAAGAAAACTTGTTTGAATAAACTTGAGATAGGCTGCGATTACGACCAACAAAGCATCAACAGATGCATGATAAAATTACCTTCAAACTTTCTTAACACAATTAGGCTGAACCCACACCGAATAAGACAAGACTGTTTTTTGTGAATTATGCGGCAACAGAACATTACCCAGCGGCGAAAAGAAGTAGTAAGAAGGCCTTCTGGAAGCCTTCTGGCAGACACAAGGCCTTATTACCCCATTCCATACTCATACATTTTTTACACACGATGTCCTAGCCAGCCAAGGCCTTCTGCGTTCCCTTCTCCAACGGGCCTGGTATAAGGCCTTCTTCTTTTCACTTTTTACATTTGTATTTAAGGTTTTTGTATTTGTTGTCTTTTTTGTAACGGTTTATGAGTTTAGTTGCTACAAACGTAGTACGTGTACAAAACGTGTATGTATACATACATACATATAATAAATAACAACCTCTGTAGAAGGGAGTAGGTACTCCTTCCATAAGGCCTTCCTGAGAAAAAAAAAGGTCTAGGAAGGTCTTACAGAAGGCCTTATAATTGAAGGTCTGCAAAAGTTTGCCGCTGGGTAGTTCTTATGAGACAACACACGCCAAAATTTTTTTGGTGTGCGTTATAATCATACGAGTGTTTGACTTAAAAGACAGACCTGTGTGTTTTCAGGCTTCGTATCGAAAAAAGTGTTTTTTATGAAAAATTAAAAAATTTGTTTATTCGAATAAATTTAAAACTGTAAAAACTAAAATTTTTAAATATTCATACATATACATATCGCGATCTCAGTCTTGTTTTGGTCCACCGACCATTTTAAAAAAATTGAGTTAAGTATGGATTATATATATTTTGAATACCCTCTTTCAGAATCCAAAAACGGTTTCGCGAAATTGTTCCTGGTTTCTGAGATATCAAGCATTCATTGTGCTCGATATCATAATTTTTGATAAATTTTTTGTAAAAAAATTTTTTTTAAATAAAAAAATAAAAATCAGATATCAAGTAAAATACCAAGTTTCATCAATATTATTTTTTAACCGACTTCAAAAAAGAAGGAGGTTATCAATTCGTGTGTATGTTCTTTTTTTCCTTTTTTATGTTTGTACACGCATAACTCTGTCATTTGTCAACCGATTTTTAAAATTCTTTTTTTGTTAGAAAAGGTTTGCCTGCATTTTGGTCTCATAATTTTTTTTCGAAAATCGGAGGGGGAAATTCGCTCCCCCCATGCATAACTCTGTCATTTGTGAACCGATTTTCAAAATTGTTTTTTTGTTTGAAACGGTTTGACTACAGTTTTGTTCCATAGTTTTTTTTTCGAAAATCAGTTGGCAAATTTGCTGCAAACCCCCCTTGCAGGTTGGTACCATAACTTTTTCCCCTTCCCTCGAAATATTGATTATCGCATAGCCCCTCCATTTATTTTTGTTTTGGATGGTTTGCTTATAGTTTGCTCGCATAATTTTTCTATGAAAATCGATGGGGCAAGTCTTCCACCACAGTCTAACCAGACGCGACACGAGCCGGAAGATATTGCCGTCTCAGCCGAAGTGGTCGGCATCACAAAAGAGAGATAAGAAAGTATTAGTGTTTCATTTTTTTTTTTTGTTTTACGCATACATTTGTAAAATGTGCAACATTTTTAATTGGATAGAATGAAACACCAACACGTAATTGCTGTCTCTTTCTCAACTAGCCGGCATAAAACCTGATTTGGGCAATTTTAAACTGTCAAAGTTGACGTGTCTGGTTAGACTGTGCTTCCACCCAAAATATTTATTAGAGCACAATTCCTCCATTTGCATACCGATTTTCAAAATTGTTTATATGAAAATATAAAAAGTATATTGCTCTTTGTACTGAAGTCGGTTTTTTTGCCAGAATTATTTTATTCCATGTAAATATCTTTTCTAATAACATTTATACGCTTATTTTCAATAAAAAGTAGAAAATTTCATCTCAATAAAAAGTTACTCAATACACAGCAATTAGTATACACATGGAGCAACAGAAGCTACTTTTTACAAATAAAATAAAAAAAGCGGCTACTGGAGCACAAAACAAGATATTTTACTTTCAGTAAAATGATGTTAATTTCTAATCGGATTGATGAAAGTTCACAAAAATTTTAATTTTTCTTACAAACATATGGCGGAAGCAGTGGTGAGAATACAAAAAAATTGTATCGGATATATTTTGAGAAAACTTTATGTAAATCTTCTTTGTTGTTTTTCTCCATTCCGACTTTTTAGCATATGCGTTAAAGCAATACTGAGGTCGCGATATGTATGTTCTAAGAACCGGTGTCTTAAAAACAAAATAAAACAAAGAAATATGAAAATCGATGGTCAAACATTGATTTTATTCACAATTAAGTGAAGGAACTCAATTGACAAAAATCACAATTTCCATACAACAGAAACTTTTAATTTGTGCGGATGTGTTTATGTGTTGTATGAAAATCGCAATTTTTGTCTATTGCTTCCTTCACTTAATTGTGAATAAAATCAACAGTTGTCCATCCATTTTCATGATTTATCGCTTATTTTGTTCGTAAGACATCTGGCCTCAAATACGTTGCATAAAAATTCAAGTTTTTGCAGTTTTAAATTCTAAAATAGTTTTTAGAAAAAAATAGTTTGAAGGTAATTTTATCGTGTTTTGTTGGTCGAAATCGGGTAATATATATTGGTGTACCTAGTGAAAATATTATATACGCCCATAAAAAAAATTTCGAAGGTATAGGAAAAAACTGAGGACACGGTATATTTTAGCGCATAAAACTAGTTTAAAAAATGTTTGTTTTATGAATTTTTCATTAGTCAATTATGTGGGTATGTATATTTCGGGTATTCAAATTTGATTTCCCAGAAACAAACGTCATTGTTTTATTGTTAGGACCCTTTTCGAAATCACGAAATTTTATGTTGTCTCTCATTGCAATCAGTGATTTAAAATCAATTATTATGTATATATATATTTTATATTCTCCAGGTTATTGAGCCCGTTTTAAAAGTTCATCGTGCCTATAGATATGCTGCGAAACAACCACACTGTGATCGTTACGTATTGTGTCAATTAAATGATCCCGAGCAGTATTCAGCTGAAGAATCTCGTGGCCTAATTTCAAATGTAAGCCCAAAAATTGTTAAAGTTGGCAGTATGGGTGCTGCTTTCTTCATTAGCACTGAAACTGGAACACCTTTCTGGACATTGTTTAATGTCATTACTTCAGCATCAAATTGTGCGGTAAGTAAAGTTTAACTGTACTTTGAATCAAATGTGTACATAAACGTGTTTTTTTTTTGCTTCTTTATTTATTTGTGTATTTGTTAAATTAGAGCAAATTAACAAGTTTATAATACATATGTATAAGCAGTTAGTTAGCAGGTTACCATTTGAGTTGTTAGATCTGTGCAGATCGAATCTCATTGCAATTAGAAATTTCGATAGAAATGAAATTGAACAAACATTCCTTGTTAATGTTTCGTTAACTAACTAGCTCTTCAAAATATTTATGTATGTGCATATGTATACTTTACTTCATTAAATTTTTCTAGGTTAAATATCCTGTTGACTGTAGTGGTTTCCATGAAGGCGAAGCTAAAGTGACCACAGAATATGTACACAATGAATTGTAATTGCCTGAGAACGTGTGCAATTAGGTTTTTGGTAATATATTCACAGCTTATTCTTAGCATTAATCATTGATCTTAATTAGTATATTAAATAAGAATTAATCAAACTGAAATGAAATTATCACAAATTATAGATAGGTGTTAAACATTTTAGTTAGATTCTTTACGATCATATACATATACATAAGTATTTACAATGTACATATGTACATATACATATATGTATAAGTACATTGTACATACATACATAGATACATACATATGTAGATCTTTTAGTTAAAATATTGTATTCTAATTTTACGTTGTCTTTTTAAAATTGTGAATTTCTTTTTACCAAATGTAAATATCTTTAGTTGTATCTCATAATTTGAAAGCATTTTAATCTAAATAAAGATGTATTTAAGTAAAACATAAATATTGTTTGATGTTATAATTTTTTTCGAACTAAATTGGTTTTTAATCCAAAGTGATTATTAAATTATGAGACAATATTCCAAAGGAACAAGGGAAAAGTTAACGCTGATTTATTTCAAAATAAACGGCAGAAAACCCTATCATCAGTGCCCATGTGTATTTTCATGTATTCGCCACTTTTCAAGTGGCTTTGTTGATGTTTGAATTTTTCAAAGTTCTTCGCTCGCAAACAAACACTTGGGAATACTCTTATTCGTCCAAAAATTTTTAATACAAACACTTGACAGTGCTGCTGCAACAACGGCAGCATTTTTATTACTGTTGCAACAGTTTGCACAAATTTACTGCATTTACGAATTCACCCTTTATTTAATTTTGAAAATTTTAAAGGAGACCGCAAAAACATATTGAAAATCCCAAATGATTCCATCTCTGCAGTATTAACAACTTGACTTATTCCGAATATTTTATATAAATTTAATTTAAATTTAATATCCTTAATAAAATTACGTCATATACTGTGAAATATATCATTACTCATTGAAATGGACTTGGTGTTCTTTACCTCCGAGATAGTTTTGAGCAGTAGTACGTCCCTGGAAACATATGGGAATTTAGCCATCAATTTCGTTGATTCAAATAGTTTTAAAAAACGTGACTTTTTGTAGTCTACTCGTACCTCCCACCTACAGATTTATACAAATAATTTCCGAAAATTGCATACGAGAATTATCTATTATGCTTTTAGCAAACACAACTTCACCACGATTGATATTTAATTGCCTTATGCCAACTCTTTCGGACTAAAAATGTTACATCCGTAACATACGGGCCCTATCTGAATATAGTAATCACTTTGGACTACATATTGTTGTTTTTCAATTCTTGACTGAAAAAATAATTCAATATCAGCCCAAGAACACACTATGTAGTCAATATTAAAGCTCTACTTTTATTTAAGGTAAGTGTAATTAAAAAATAGTTATCCTGTAAAAGCTACTTTTGATGGTTACAATTTCCTTGCGGTTTACTATTTGGTAGTGGATGGGATATGAAAGATGTAAGCAGCGATGCCATTTTTAACGATATGACAAAAAACGATGACATACTGTGTTGTCATATCGTAATGGTTTTTTTCTAAAACAAAAGTGTACCATAAGTCCATGTCCATATGAAGCAGCTTTTGCTTCTGCATCTTTCTTAAATTTTCTTTTGAAGTTGCATTCGTGTCCATATAATGAAATTCTTGCTGCGCAGCTTTTGTTTTCTTTTTTACATAGAATTTGTTGTTGCTTAATATTACGAAGAAAACAAAAGAGAGTTGCATGTACATGAAACAGTGTACCCCTTCGCTATCTTCTCACCTCTCTCTCCCATAAACTCAAAAGTTGCGCAGCAAAAGTAGACTCTTATGGACATAGACTAAGTGTTACATGTAATTGTGCAACATTTTTAAATACTGTCCAGAATTTTAAGTTGCATATTTGACGTTTACTAAAGCTGTTTTTAGACTATTATACAAGCTGTTCGACTTCTACACAAAATGCTACCCAGATATGTTTTGTTATTGTTCTTTTTTTTAACTTTCCATAAACTCACTAGATCAGGGTTGCATTTTCTACAGAAGTCGAATGGCTTGTGAGATAGTGTAAAACAGTATCATATCTGAAATTAATTTACTATATACGATTTAAAATACATAAATTTATTTATTTTTGGAAAACGAGAAATTTACTCGGATTCGGTTTAAATGTATTTGATAAAAATCCAAAATCATTTTTTCATATTTTTGCATACCCAGTCCATACCCTCCTAAATAAAAAAACGTTTAATTAAATTTTAATTTGAAAACAACAACGTACTTAAAAACAATTAATTACTCACTTTAATACCTGTACCCTCAACAGCACAGCAAGCCTTAATTTGCCAGGTTCGCTCTTCTAAGCGCACCAAACCAATAGCTTCAGCAACTTCAGATGATGACATTGCATTTGGTAAATCTTGTTTATTGGCAAATATCAAAAGAGGAACTTGCTTAAGCCGATTATCCATCAACATTTCAAATAGTTCATTGCCAGTTTCAGGTAAACGTTCACGATCCGTACAGTCAATTACATAAATCTAGAAAAAGCACACAATTCCATGTAAAACCCAAAACAACTAAACTAATGTAACAACAGCCAAACAAGAAAAAGAAATATTAAAATGCTACCAACCAATACATCCGTGTTTGCAAAGTAGTTTTTCCAGTATGGGCGGATTTTCCATTGTCCACCAATATCCCAAACGTTCAATTTAAAACCATCAGCTGCAACCGACTTAATATTAAAACCTGCCGTCGGCGTTACCTACAAATAAATTATGCTTATTAAATTTACTGTTTTAAATGAGTGGAATTTAAAAATATTTTATTTTGTACCGTTGTTATTTCTTCATTCGCTAATTGTTTCAATATTGTTGTTTTTCCGGCATTATCTAAGCCAAGTAATAATATTCTCGCTTCCTTCTCTGGATTTGGTCTTAGTTTGCGCAGTAATGATAACAAACCCTATTAAAAAACGAGTTAATATTTAAAACTAAATTTAACTTTAAAAAGCAACGGCTATTCCTATGGGTTCTTGTCTTTGATTGTATTGTGAGTTTTATGAAATTATGCCAAGGTAGATTTACTTACCAGGTACTCTTGATTCCACAGCTGTTTACTCTTTTCTTTATTTGTGGCTGTCAATTTTGTGTCGAAGTATACAACTACCTGGTAAATAAATCTGCCTTGAAATTATACCTTGCATTTCCAGTAATGCTAACTTACTTTTCAGTTTATTCACATATTACCTAATACTTTCGGAGTTTTCACTTATTTTATATTTTTCATTTGTTGTTTATTTTTCAAACAGCTGATTGTTTTGCACTATACACAATCTGCCCGATGAAAAAGTACGGGCTGTTTCGTGCAAGAAGAAGAATAACGTTATTCTCTCAAACTCATTCTCATTTACCCAATCTTGCAGTACGGGAGCAGTTTTCGTGCAAATTGGGGTCCCGCGGGATCCTAATGTTGAGTACGGGATCGCACTTAGTCAGGGATGTTCTGAAAATCACATGGTATTAAATCACATGTGATTTTAAAATCAATAATGGTCATGCAGATATTTTTTTCACTTCATTTTTCTATTGTATAGAGCATCAAATATCATTTCTGAAAGAAAATTATCGTATATGATTTTAAAAACGTCTGCAGGACCATTATTGATATTAAAATCGCATTTGATTTAAGGCCATGTGATTTTCAGAACATGCCTGAGTATATAATTCTTTTTAAACGAACCAGCCGTTGGCGGTTGTGACGATAAGCGAAAAGTACTGTAATTTTAGAATAGTGGTGGTCATTCTCTCAATTTCCTATGCTCGCGAGTATAGGCTGTTTTTTCTATCAACAACACACGTATACTGTGTGTAAGACACACAGCCCTGCAGCTAAATTCATAACTAGTTACGTTTTGGGGCAGTCATATTACTAGTTGTAACGTTACTAGTCAACAAAGGACTGTCATCTTACTAGTTGTAATGAGGCTAGTAACGATACTAGTCAAAAAACAACGTTTTGGAACAGTCATACAACTAGTTGTAATGACACTAGTAATTTAAATTATTTCTTATAAATTGACATATTTTCAGGTATAAATACGGGTGAGTTCTAAAACATCAAAAAACATTGTAGTGATGCGCCTTTACTTTGTTTACAAAAACAAAGCAACTAAGAATTTGCATCACGACAATGTATTTTGATGCTTTTGGAACTCAACCTGTATAAAACAAAATTTTAGCTCTAAATATAATAAGTAGAAAGTGGCTAAGTGGATAGAGTACATGCCTTGAAGTATGAGGACTGTGTGTTCATACCCCGGTTGAGCCATATGTTTTTTAATATTTAAAAAACTACAAGTAAAAAAACTACTAAGCGCACTAGTCTACAATAACTAGTATTTCAACTAGCATATAACTATGTACAAATGAACTAGTTGGGCTCCTAATGTTAAAATAGATAGTTCAATATATGGAAAAATTACAGTTAGGTAACTAGTCTGAATAAAAAAACAACTAGTATATTTCTAACCACATAATAGTAATTTTGTCTGCAGAGAGCCTATCTATTTAGCCGCGAAGCACATACACAAACAAAGAATAATATAGTGTATGTTTGGCCACCACTGTATAAGTCCGCCTTGATAATCGCGGTCAGAGTTACAAGCCGATTGGCTCCAAATCGGTGACTAACCGCCGCCGGTACTTTTCTCCAATATTAAAATCTTTTAGCTAAAAAAAATTTTGTTTTCAATTTTTTTTATTTTAAAAAATTTATTCAGTATATTTTCGCTCAAGCCGACATATAAGCCGCCGCCGGGTCATCGTTTTAAACGCCGCCACCGCCGACCAATATTATCCGTGCCGCCGATGAATAGGCCTCGGCTTGGAACTCTGATCGCGGTTGCCATGGTAAATATTCATAAAATAAACAAAGAAGGTATAAAAAAGTGTAAAAGCTAAATAATATTTTGCTTAAATTAATAAAAAAGAGAATTTCTTACCATAATTGCAAATCTCTATGATTTAATTTAAAAACCACTTTTGATGCACTAGCTTTTTTTAATTCTACTTCTAGTCCAAATACTCAACTGTTTTACGCCAGCTAAATTTTAACAAACAGGGTAGTAGTAAAGTTTAATACGCACTGAGAGTTGTAGACTATGAAATTGTGAATTAGTTCCATTCGTGGGTTAATTTGTATGGTATTATGGAAGAGGGTGGCGAAATAGGGCAATGTTACAACGAATATAATAAAGATCACTTAGCAACCGTTGAAGTATCGTCAAAAGCAAGAGAGCAAAGCAACAAAGAATGGTTAGCATGCGGCTACAATGGATTTCGGCAATTAAAATTTGAAAATAACCGGAAATTGCTACAGTTTGAAGGTAACTGAATTTTTCAATATTCGTTATTTTTTTAATGGTGCCAAAATATCATAAATTTATTATGTCAACATGATACATATAAAAAACACTATACTTATACCATGAGTTTTAACGTATATAGGTATTTGTGATTCATTTGTGAGATGTGAATTAATTGAAATACAGATATAAAATACAAAAACCATTTTAATTTTCTATTTGAAATACTTTGCCTCAAGAGTATTTTATATTTTATTTGAAACATTTCAAAATACATATTTTACATCTGTAAAATAAAAAATTCTTTTTTATGTGGTGCGAAGAAAAATAACAAAGTGAAAAGTGATAGTAAAGTACTAGTAAACAATAGAACAACCAATTTTGAATCTCAGCTTTGTCTTCTTGCACAGTCTTTTGATTATTTTGCAAAAATGACTAAAATTCCGCAAATATAGCATAAATCGATGTCAAGTACTGAAATTTATTAAAAGTCGCTCCAGCTGTATAAAGAAAAATTAATATAAAAAAATAACGCCTATTGCGGAAGTGGCAAAAATTTGCAAAAAAAAATGCTAAATTAGAAAGAAGCCTTAAAACTGAATAAAGCTCGCTAAAACTGTAAGGAATGCAAAAAAACCTGGACAAAATAGAGAAAATTACGAAAATTTGCTAAATCTTGCTAAAATTGGTAAGATTTCATATCCCTAAAATTTTAATATAGCCAAAAACCTTGGAAAAAATACTTCTGTCGCGGAAATGGCGAAAATTTGCAAAAAATTGCAAAATTTTAAAAAAGCCGTTATATTGATAAAAAAAATTGCTAAATCTGTACGAAATGCCAAATGTTCGATAAAAAACTCGAAAATGGTATAAATTCGCGAAATCTGGCTAACAGCGTCATGATAGCAAAATCTAATATTCTGCCTGTTCACAGGATCCGATACGGAACTGGATTGGAAACGTAATTCCAATCCAATTCTAATTGTGAATGCGTTCATGATAACGTAACGAAATTTCTTTGTTCATAAAGTGTTTATTTTCGTTCAAAATTCAAAATATCGTTTACAAAGTTGCTTATTTAGTAATTAGAGGCTAGGAAATATTTGTTCTACCTGATAAATGCATAAATTAAAAGGCTCCTGAACTCCGATTCATGAACAATTAATTCCGTTTCTCAACGGAAATTTCGCAAATCCAAGTACAAACGGAATTCATGAACGCAATCAACCGGTTTTGTAGAGAAATCGATACAAAACCAATCTCTATTGGATTCTGTGAACAGGCTGATTGATGATAAATCGCTAAACCTGTAAAGACGATGAAAAATTGGAAAAAATTGCTTCTACCGCAAACATTGCAAAAAATCGCGAGAAATTGCAAAATTGGAAACAAACTCTAAAATTGATTAGCGATCACAACATATATTGTATTAAATTCAACAAATATTTTAAAGAATTATAAAAGAAAATGTATTTTGAAAATATGTATTTTGTATTTTCTATTTCAAATACTTGTTTAAAAACTATTTTGTATTTTTAATTTGAAATAGAAAAATAAACCATTTGTATTTTGAATTTATTTATTTCAAATAATTATTTTTTACAACTCTGAATAAAACATTAAAATTTTACTTTTTCAGAAGTTAAAATTCCATTTAATTTTAACAATGTTAATGTATTAGTGGCTTGCTCCTGGAACTGTTTAGCTGCCGCTAATGGATGTTTCTTGTATCTACAAGGCTTTATATCAAATTGCCGAAAAGCTTTCAAGTCAATACAGACAGAAGTTCCCATAAAAAGTTTAGACATATGTGATAAATTTTGCTTACTTCTGACAGAAGATGGTAAAGTTTATAAACTCGCTCTAGGATCTGCTGACGAATTAGCAGAAATAAAGTATCAAACCAGTCTCAATCCAATAATACCACAAAAAAGAAATATATTTGGGAATAAAAAGTCAACTGATTTGCAAATTGCTCATCTTGCTTGTGGCAATAACATAACAATAGCTGTTAGTACGACTAATTCTGTATTTAGTGGTACTATTCAGATTTATCAATTTCCTAAACATCAACGCACAAAACAATTGAAATGTGGTTTTGAACATGTTGTGTTATTAACATCAAATGGAGATATTTATGCTTGGGGTAATGGTTTGTATGTAAAATTATACTATATGGATTAATATGTGTGTATGTTAGTATCTTTATTAATAATTAATCATTTTTCTAAGGAGAGGACAATTGGGTCTGGAAGTTTTGCGCGTAGAGGAAACTCCAACTCTGATTGATGCTTTAGCTGGAATAAAAGTAAGCATTTTAATAATTCATAGAAATTAATTATCATAAGCAATGAGGTTAAAGAATAAAGGAAATATAATACAAAGCCTCAAAGGCCAAAATAATTATATATTACAAACTCGAAAAATAACACTAAGGAAGATTTAAAAGATTTTTTAATAAAGAAGAAATTTAGTCGAACGAGAAAACGTAAACGTAATAACTAGGGATGGGCAAAAAATATCGATATATCAATATTTTCTTAAAAATATATCGATATATCGTCGATATTTTTAATTAAATATATCGACAGTATCAATTTCGATATTTTTTTTAGCTTTGGTTTTGTTTTTCGTGCAATTTTTAAAAACATTTCGGCACAGTCTTCATCAAATAGAATATTACTAACAAAATCTTTTGTTTGATTTATAATATGTTGTCTATTCGAAAAATTATCATTCTTTGAGTGTAATGTTGTTGATGTCTGTTCCATGAAATATTGGTGGAAGAGTAAGGATCTTGGAAATTAACTCGTTCCAGCTTAATTATTTATAAGAAAGGTACTTTTTTGTTTTATTTTAAAAAAAAATTTGGGGACTACTTATGAATAATCATTGTTGAAAAATATCGATATTTCGGTATATCGATATTTTTATTCGGTATATATCGATGCCGATCGATATTTAAAAATATATCGATATCGATATATTTATTTCACTTGCCCATCCCTAGTAATATTTTTGTTAAATAAAACTAAAATTGCGAAACAAGAAATTTATCTAAAGTCAAACCTAGAAAACGTTGAAAGACAGACGAGAGAGATATGTTTTTTAACAGAGTGTGAAAACGAACAAAACTTTATGATCAATATTTCCAAGGAACAGAGGAAAACTCAACATCAATGTAGTTTTCATGTACACAGCAGAACATAACGCTGTTTTCGGAAGCCGCTACACTTCCATCATCAGTGCTCTTGTGTATCTTGCTATGTTGAATGCGATTACAATTCTTATATAGTATACTAGCTATACCCTTTTTAGTTTTGGCGACTTTTTGCGTTTTATCGATTTTTTCATTTTAGCGATTTTTCGTTTTAACTTTTTTAATTCTGGAATTTTTTAGTTTTAGAGGTTTTTAAAATTTCAAAAGTTTGCCGCTTACGGTTTCCAAGATACAGCAAACTGTTTAAACTACATAGTCAACATTACATTAACTTTCAGAACACCCTTTAATTTTGTTGTGTTAAATATTCTACAGACTACATCAATTAACACTAACTTTGAAAATTTCGAGAGTCTATATAAAAGTGTCTGTATATAACATTAGTATTTCAACATGTTTCGTTGCTCGCTTTAGAACACCCTTTAATTTTTAGTTCTTACGGCTCTCGAGAAAACGCCTGTGACAGGCAGAAGGACTGACGGACAGCGTATCGAAAACAATAAGATTAATTTACACTTTTGGTGTACAGAGCCCTAAAGAGAAACTTTTGCAAAAAGTAACTTTTCAAAAAGTACCCATTTTCAAAAGAGTACCATTTTCAAAAAGTACCCTTTCCAAAAAATATTTTTGAAAAAGTACCATTTCTTAAAACTACATTTTCAAAAAGGTAGGTTTTCGAAAAAGTACCTTTACTTTAAAATATAAAAGGTTAACAAAAAAAGTACCAAAATTATATTTACCCTTTTTCGGTCCCTAAATGTACAAATTTCAAAAAAAGTACAAAACACCTATCCCCTAATTTTGCTATCTTATTATGGCGCTTTTGGAATTTTATGTCTACCTTACTTAGATTCGGAGATATAAGAACACCGAGTTTACCCGTTTTTACGCCTTTTAATCCCGTTAGAATTTAAGTTTTCAAAAATTCGTTTTTAGAGAATATATACAAACATAAACATTCAGTATGTGTATCAATGTGCATAAAAAATAGTTGTATGGAAAAAAGTACCATAAAGGGCTACCAATTTTACCCATTATATATTCAAATTTGAAAAAATACAAAACTGTTTTTGAGGGCTTTTTAAGGAGAGAAGAATGAATTTCAAGTTCAGTTTCTAACTTTTTTACTTTAGGAGATAAACTGTTAACAAACAAAATTCCAAAATTATATTTTCAGCCTTTTTTGGCCCTAAATGTACAGATTTTAAAAAAGTTTCAGACACTTGTCCGCTCCTTTTTCTATCTTATTATGATGCTTTTAGAATTTTATGTCTACCTTAGCGTCTTAGCGGATCTATACATCCTGATGGGAGCCCACATACGAAATTTCAACTTTCTAGCTTTAGTGGTTTGGGCTGGGCGATGATGAATCAGTCAGTCAGTAACTCAATAACGTTACTATTTTATTTATATAGATAGATAGATAGATAGATAGATGTATACAACTTTTTCGTGAAAATTGCATGCGAGAACTAAATCAGTACGAAATTGAGATGTGCTTTCATCGAATTCCATTTAAATGCATACAATAATGATACAAATTCTAAACCATATAAGATTAGCATTTGATAATTGAGATCTTGTTCTCCACTCATTTAAATTTTTGCGTATTGGAAAAAATGCAAGAAAATAAAGTTAGAACTAATTTTTCGTTAGAAGTACAACGGCTTTTATTATTCGTAAAATCTATATTTTTTTCAGATTACCTACATAGCGGCTGGTGGGTGGCATAGCGCAGCCATATCAGCATTTGGAGACGTATATACTTGGGGATTCAATTCGAATGGTCAACTTGGCTTGCGTCTTTACAAAAGTGTTGCAGAAACCATCAAAGAACCTTCAATATATCCCCTACCACAGTTAATAGATGTACCGAAATGTCAATGTTGTAATAACTTAAATGAAATAGTAGATTTGTGCTGTCCTACAAAAATTGTTGCTGGTGGACGTCATACAGTATTGCAAATGAATTGTGGCTCAGTAAATGCTTGTGGATGGAACGCATATGGGCAACTGGGCTTAACAAAATCTCAACAATACTGCGATAATTTCGAATTTGTGCTCAAAATAGAAGATGAAAATGTCAACAATAAACAAATTATATGTGGTAATTGGTGTACTCTAATAATATAAATCTTGCCACAAAAACCGTCACCAAAACAGAGAAGGAAGGAATCGGTTTATAAATATCATTCTTAAACTTCTTAAGATATGCCTATGCTTATTTAATCTTTCATGAGATTTATTCAAACTTATTTTTTATCAAATCTAGCAACGGACAATAACGAAGAGCTCGGAAAAAGAAACAATGTCTGTTCAAAAGATGTAGTATTATAAATCACCCTACGTATACATTAGACATGAAATGCAGTTAAGACATGATGGTATGAAAGCATTAAGACAAAAAAAGTAAGGAAACATTAACATAAGCGGTGTACACTTAACATTAACATGATGTTAGGTGTTAATGTTATTAATTTTTTGTAAAAATTAAAATTTTTCGTGTGGTATAATTTGAAAACTTATTACTTAACTTATACGTTACCAATTTAGCGTTGGTTTTGATATATAAAGAACTTTAAAATCAACGATAATATTTTTATTTAATTCTGAAAGCTTATAAATATAAACATAAATAAAGTTTATAAATTGTGGCAATGAAATATTATTTTGTTAATTTAAACAAAACCTTTTTGGATTATTGTGGCATTTGGTATAAAGCTCACGTGGTGAAAACCGGATAATTTTCAGACATGCCCCATTGAGTTTAAAGTTAAGATTTAGTAAAATTACCAAAATGAAGCATAAAAAAGGGGACCCTTAGAGTTCTCCAATTTGGCGCAAATCTGTACCCCTACCCAATCAAAGATTATTGTTTGGAAATTATGCTTCATGATTGTAAATTTCACAAAATTTTAACTTTAACCACTAGAGGCCGTACGTTTTAGTTTATTCGAATCGGGTCAAAATGTTTACCTAGGCTTAATAAAACATCAGCATATGTAAATTGAATTTAACTTTGGCAACTTTTACAAAATTTTAAATTTGACTTAAATAGGACACTCCTGAGAGTTATCAGATTTGGTTAAAATTTTCACAACGTGAGTTTTAGACAAAGTGTTTTAATCATCTGCACGGCTAATTTATATTTTTTCATTATCAGCCTAATGTATATACATTAGGGAAGTAACGATACGAGTTTTTGCCGATACGATACCGATACTCAAAAAGAAATATCGGCCATACCGATACGCATATTGAAATTGAATTTAAGTTTAAATTAACAAAACTCAAGTAGGGCAATTTTTTATTATACAAAATTACAGTATAAAAAATTGGAAGCAATTTTTAAGGAACTACATTTTCATTGCTTCCAAAGAATCTATACTAAAAATATTCAGATAAAGAATTTATAATTTTAAAAAATAATCGCCATGCTTTTTAATAAATCGTTTTTAAAGGGCATTTATCAACTAATATTCTTCTAAATAACTTAATAGCTTAATTGTTAAAATTCGTCTAAAAGTTTATATTTATTCACTTAAAATTACATGAAAACACAGTTTTGCGTTTAAATTCGCGTAAAAAGAAACAAGTTGCAAAAATGGGAAAATGTTCATCTTTTTTCCTTGAGAAAAAATCATTTATAGAACGCCGAAAAAGAAAATTTTCTTAACATCGCTTCCAATTCGGTAACCGAAAAAGATAACTTTTGCAATGACAAGCATATGTAAAACTAATTAGAAATGATCCAAATTTGCACTACTTCCTTATCGCAAATGCTACATTTGCATGACTTTTTTGGAGTGTCTTTTTTGCTGGTAATAAAATTTAAAAAAACAACGTATTGAATTTGAATTCATGGTAAAATTAACAAAAAATAAATTATATTTTTACAAAATAACACCGTAAGATATTATAAATATCTTAAATTGATACTAATAAGATTTAAAAAACAACGAATTTAATATAATTCATTTTAAAATTAACAAAAAATAAATTATTTGTTAAAAAATGTAAAAAGTATCGTCGTATCGACAGTAAAATATCGCCGATACCGATGTATCGGAATATCTGAAGTATCGCCGATATATCGGAATCGGTTACACCCCTAATATACATATAATACATATCGTCATATGATTTCAAAAAAGCCCTAAGTTACAAAAAAAATTAAAAATCGACTTTTTGATTGATTATGATGCACCGTATCAAAATAAATGTTATTACGACTCTCTTCGTAAGCTTTACTCCTCTATTCGTCCATGTAAAATTATTATTATATTATATTCATGACCTGTTCATGGGTTAATATTTTATATTATGGAGTTGTTTGTCCTTCTCCTGTAAATTATTTCAATGTAACTTAAGGCCTTTATGAATTCATATGACGATATGTACATGTCCAAAATGTTCATTAGGGTGACAATGAAAAAAAACTGTGCGGAGTATTATGATACTTGGGCAAAAATTTTAGTAAAATCGGGTAATTCTCAGGCGTTCCCCATTGAGGTCAAATTTCAATTTTTCTATAATTTCCCAAAGTTAAGTTCAATTTACATAAAGTGGTATATATTTCATTTGCCGTAGGTACGACCTCTAGTGGTCAAAGTTAAATTTTTGTGAAATTTGCAAAAAAGAAGCACAATTGCCAAACAATAACCTTTGATTGGGAAGAGGTAGAGGCAGAGTTGGAGAACTCTAAAAAGAGGATTTTTGAGTGCCAGATTAGGGATTAAATTAAATTTAATATCTGTATTCACTAGGATATTCATTCGGTTAACCGTTAATCTGTTAACCGATTAATTACTACCCAATTAACTGATCGGTTAATTTAAAATTGGCTATTTTCGATTAACGGTTGGTTAAACCGGTTAAATTCAGTCGATTAACTAATTCACCGATGTAACAAAATTTTTAATTTTTTGTAGTATTATAGGATATTTTTTGTGTGTTTAATTGTTTGTTTTGTCTCATATACAAAACGTATGTTTTTATTATTAAGTAAAACTTTGAAACCTTTGGACGTTGCTATAAAAGAGCTTTGTAAAGACTCTGCCACTCTAATTATTAAGTTTTTGTTTAATAATTTAACAAAAACCTTATCAGGGCCTTTAGGGGCAAGCCTGAAAGTTATCCGATTTGGCTAAAATTTTGTACCACGTGAGTTTTATACCAAATGCTACAATAATCGGTTTGGGCTTTGTTGAAAATAACAAAACAAAAATATTTCATTGCCACCCTATCATACATGGACATAAATACATATAAATATAGTTACATATAACTAACGCTAATACAACATATTTTAAATATTTCTACGTACACACAATAAACACAAATAAAAATATATAAAAATAGATTCTTGTAAAAATTAATAAATTAAATCTCAGGAAAATAAACGAGTAAAAATTTTTTAAATTGCAAAAATACTAAATAAATTAGATAAAGTAAAATATTATATAATAAGTATACTCATACTGAAATAATTGCAGATGAAACTCGTTTGTCAAATCCAAAACTATTGCAAACAGAATGCTATGATTGTACACCCACTTTTTTTTAATAAAGAGAAGTAATACAATCAGGCAATTAATGCCTACCAGTTAATTAATTAATGTATTACCTTCTTTGGGAAAGGGATAGTGTAGAGAGAACAGGTGGTGAAGTGGGAGAGAGATAGAAAGCTTAATTCAACCCTACTATTGCGCGTTTTTTTTTTTTTTTTTGGGAGCAGAATTGTTTAAGCTGTGTAGCCATTTTATTAGTTCTTTTACTTCGCCGACGGTTCTGCTACAATACCGACGAAGGAGGGTGCTGTGAAGTGCATTAGGATATGTTATTATTACTCGCTGCAGGCACTGCCAAAGTGATCAGTGCTATGCCTTCATCCCTTTAACAGTCCAACAATAACCAACACAATAACACACCAATGCACATGAGAAAAATGCATGATGTTGTTGGCTTGCCTGAAACTAGTCTTGAACTCAAGACCTCAGGATTTGTAGTCAAACGCGGTAACTACTCAGCCAACATCACCCTCAAATAAAAATGACAAACTGAAAGTTTCCTTCGAGTTTCAACTACATACCTATATATGTTAATTTTCTAAGAATATACATGTCATGGAATGAATTTCTTATAAATAAAATAGATAAATAACTAAAAAATGCAAACCAATAAATCTTTAAAATGAAAAACTTTTTAGTGTTAAAAACTTTGTACGTACATTTTTAAAATTGCAAAACTAATAAAAAGTTTGCAATAGAAATGTACAGATTTTAAACGGCTATGATGCAGAATATGTAACTTAAAATAGTTTTATAAAAAGTTAAATATGTATATGTACATATAAGGAATTACTGATTAAAAACACTTAAAATTGGAACATTGTCTGTTGAAGTGAAACTACAATCATTGACACTTTGTTCAAAACTATTTTCACCACTAGTATTTGTAACACTAGTAAGACTCGATTCGTTGTTTGAGCTACGATTCTCTAAGAAACTTAAATTCGGTATGGAATCTTCATCATCCTCTAGGTCAACTTCGAGATCGTTATCTCGTTCATGTTCAATTCCATTATAGTCTTCTTCAATGGATTCTAGTTGATGCTTCGATGTATTTTGGTTATACTTTATATGTGCTACCGAGCAAGGTAGATTTAAATCATCATCACTTACTGCTCCCAAATCACAGCTGTACCTTCGTTGGGGCGTAAAATTAAAAGCAACAGAAGACATATTTTCAAAGTTATAACTTTGATGGTACTGCTGCAAATGTTGCACATCATCTCTTTCGCCATTTAGATTTAATGCACTTATAGCTGGCAAATCATGTGTCTCAGCATCATTACAAGAATTAGGATCTTTCTTACAGTCATATAATGGTTTACTTAAAACTACTATAGGTATACTATTCAAGTCTGGATGTTCATGGTCTTCAGCAACGATAGGTTTTGTATAAATCAATGATGGTGTACTATTTAAACTATCATCTTCGTTTTGTTCTTCATATGCATTAGATAATTTATCCGAAATATTATTGAGTGCGGACAAATTTGGTAATATGTTAGCGCTCACTGTCGGGCTATTCGTTCTCGTTGTTTCACTATTTGCAATATTCATTAGTGCTGATAGTTTTGGCATATTTTGTGTTGAAGATAAAGACAATCCCGGCATATTTTCCTGTTCTTTTGTATATTCCTCAACATTTTTACTGTTTATATTGTTTTTATTTGCAGTTTGGTGTAGTAATTGATTTATTTGTTGTTTCTGCTGCTGTTTTAATAATCTCGCTGATTTGAGTAACCTTGGTGGGGGTTTTGGAGCTGTTGTCATTATTGGTTCTTCTGTATTATCATTTATCGTTGGTATCTTTTTATCAACATTCTTATGATATTTGGTATAATAATCTTTATTTATATCAATGTTAACATTTTCCTGCAAATCTTCAGTGTTTGGATAAAATCGCGTATCATTCACTGTCTCTTGAATATCATTAAAAACATCTACTTCAAATTCAAATTCCGCAGCGGGCCCATTAGTAGGACGGGACGGTTTGGGTTCTAAAAAAATTAATCAAAACTAATTAATATCATCATATACAAAAAAAAACTTCCAAAACTGCATTTTTAATTTTGTTGTAAAAGTTCAACATGCGTCGAAGATTGTAGGTATGTACACATGCATATCGACCCATAACGGCCAAAAGGTTCTAACCGACAAAAAATTTATTAAAAAAATATATACAAAATTATACTAAAACGGTTACTTACGTCTTAGATTTTCAAATTCAAATTTAGCTAATTTGAATAAATATGAACAGCATTAAGATATTCTGTGACTTTTGCAAAATAAACATTTTTTTTTATGTTTTTCGAAAAAAATTTGTTTTCGAATTTGTTTTTTTGCAAAAAACTATTTTAAGCGAATAAAAATTACAGTACAAATTTGTTCTATGTAAATTGATCAAAACTTAGATGATTAAAACTCAAAATTTTTAAAGTTTACATTTTGCTAATATTTTTAAGAAAATAGTAGAGTTTTCACGAAAAAAAATCAAAGGGCCGGTCGCGTTATATTGTATTTATACAACTGTTTTAAAATTCGAAACTTTTTGCAAAAGTACAAAAATATCGTTTTCGTGGTACTTTGCCATATTAATTTTACGCGAAAACGAGAGCTTACTTCTAAAAACGGCTAGCACCATTGAAATCAGCGTACTCGAATTATATTTGCCAGTATGGTGGCCCGCTTGTTACATTTTGAGACTAGCATAGTAAAATTAAACAACGGAATTAATCTGGGGGTAAAATCCTTCCTTATAAAATAACAAAAAATAAAAATTTTCAAATCGTTTTATAAATGAGGGGGTGAAAAGCAAGTTCCAAAACTATAAAAATTGAGTTATATGCAGAAACTAATTCAATTATTCAATTCAAAGTATTCAATTTATGTTTTGACCAGTTATGTTTTCTTCGGCAAATTTTATAGAACGAATGAAAGCTTGGAAGGTTCTCTGCAAAATTATATACATGCTTAAGTATAGCTATATTCGTAATTTTTTGAGATAACGGTGTTTACGTAAAAAGTCGGGCTAAAAATTTTTAAAATAGTATTTGGTTCAGAATGGGTTAACGGATATCAAAAATGTATGTATATACCAGTAGAAAGGTATTTTAGATATACATATTGTTTATATCCGTGAAGAATTGTAGGAGTTATGGCCACTTCAAAATATGCATTTGAGCCCCGTAACTCCGGAACCAAAAGAGAACGCGAAAAAAAATCACAAAAATTGTTTGTCTAAAAAGGGCTATTACCTCATGATTTTGGCTTAAATAAGGTTCAGCTACTCTCAAAAATAAATGAAAATTATTCTATCCGATAGAAATTTAAAAAATAAGACAAAATTAAATAAAAAAAATGGAGGCGAGCCTTAGTTTCTGAGTTATGGGCTTCTGAAGTTCTAGTCCAAAATTGTGATTATATGATATATTTTCCATCGAGTGCGGTCAACATTGGTATAGTTTAAAAGGTTTTGATTATACCATTCAGGAGATGCTAATATTTATAATATATTTTTTGCCTAGGCAGAAAAACTTTACTCAGCGAAGCCACTATTCGACATACACAGATTAGAAACCTCTTAAGCCCGGCCGAAGGCCGGCTTGGCAGAAAATCTTTACTTAGCGAAGCCACTATTCGACATACATAGATGAGAAAACCCTTAAGCCCGACCGAAAGAAAACATTTGACCAAATTTCATAAAAATCGAAAGGGGTCGTGTCTTACTGTTAGTTGATTTGACATGGAATTTCCAATTTATAAAAAATTAAAATGCAAATAGATGACAATAACACAATATAAATACTTCCATTAAACTGGAAAAATATTTTAGTTTTTATAAAAAAAAACTGTACATCTAAACTAGGGATGTAACGATACGCCGATTTGCCGATCCGATACCGATACCGATATTTAAAAATAAATATCGCCGATACCGATTCCGATACCGATACGAATATTGAAATTGAGTTCAAGTTTAGATTAACAAAACTCAAGTGCAATTTTTTATTATACAAAATTACATTATAAGAGAGAATATTTAAAATTGATAAAACATTGGAAGTAATTTTTAAGGAGTTACATTTTCTTTGCTTCCAACAAATCTATATTAAAAATATGCAGATAATTAGTAGAAAAGCAAGAAAAATTGTTTAATTCCTTTATAATTTAAAAAAATACTCGCCATGCTTTTAAAAAAATCGATTTTTTTAAAGCACATTTATCAACTAATATTCATCTAAATAACTTAATAGCTTAATTATTAAAAGACTTCTAAGTTTATAATTTATTCACTTAAATTTACATGAAAATACAGTTCTGAGTTTAAATTCGCATAAAAATTTTGAAAATGGGTACTTTTTTATACTTTTTCCTCAAGGAAAAATCATTATAGAATACCGAAAAAGAAATTTGTCCTAGCATCGCTTCCAATTCGGTGATTGGTAATCGAAAAACAGAACTTCTTGCAAGGGCAAGGATATGTAAAACTAATTAGAAATTATCCAAATTTGCAATACTTCCAGATCGCGAATTTTACATTTTCATGACTTCTTTGGAGTATCTCTTTTTTGCTGGAATAAGATTTAAAAAACAACGGCTTGAATTTGAATTCATGGTAAAATTAACAAAAAATAAATAATTTTTTTACAAAATAACAGCATAAAATATTATTAATTTTTAAAATTGATATTAATAAGATTTAAAAAATAACGAAGTGTATTTAATTCATGGTAAAATCGAACAAAAATAAATTATTTGTTAAAAAAACTCTGAAAAAATTTTTAAAAGTATCGTCGTATCGGCAGTAAAATATCGCCGATACCGATGTATCGGAAAATCTGAAGTATCGCCGATATATCGGTATCGGTATCGGTATTCGTTACATCCCTAATCTAAACCGCACCCGATGGTGGAACTTGTCCAACCGGACCCTTTACTTCAATACCCAGTGAAAAAGTTGCTTCCAATAAAGAAAGTTTCTACTATTATGGAATAAAAGTAGCGCTGACAAACCTGCTGATTTTTGTATGGCGAGTTCTCTGATTGGAGTACTACATTTTTGCTCACAAAAGCGCTTTTGAAACGTTGAAAATCATCAACATTTTCAGCACTAGAACTGAAAATATATGAAAAAAATAGTTCGATGTGGATTGGCCTCGTTAACGCCATTTTGTATTTTTCTTATTTCATTTCTTTATTTATTTTTATTAATTTCATATTTTTACTCAATGTTTGTTCTTTTAACTTCAACTAGTATCGAACTAAGAACCTTCAGGTTTGAAGTTCAACGTACCAATCACTCGACCAAAACACTGTTGCACGGCATCAAGAGACTCAAATAAACTTTCTCTTCATTCTCGCTTAAAAACCTGCTTTGGATCAGCACTATAAAATCGGCTTTTTTGTATAGCTCGTGTACGAAGCTTTTGTATAAGTAAAAAGCAAATACTTTTCCCACTTCAAAACCTGCATTGTTGTGACGCTATGAAATCAGCTTCTGAACAAGCTCATATTTTAAAGCGAAGCGCTTAATTTCTTTAATGCTTCTAAAAACATGAACATTTTTTACTGTGTACTGTCATAACCACTTTTGCTGATTGGCAGGCTTCTCTGTATTTTGCTGATTTTTTACTGAAAAATTTATATAGTGAGATTTGCAGATTTTTTGTCCTTAAATTGTAGATTTTATACAACGTCATTTCGACAAGTAAAACTACTGGAAATTTGAATTTATATACATATATAATATGTATATTACAGCGACACCTCCCAGCAAAAAATTATCGAAATTTTGGAAGCTGTACAAATTTCTCATGTTACACAAATGCGCTTCACAGTAGCGACAAATGTATTGCCTGAATATAAACAATAATGTATGGCAAGAAATGCTAAAACTTCTTATATTTTTCTTTTTCGTCCACTTAAAAAACAAATTTTTGCACATTCACTTACAGTGGAGCATTCAAGGAAGCGATACTGTAAGGCAGAGATTATAAAAATATACATTTTACGAAGAATGACGATGAGTTACGAACCTAAAAAGACAAAACAATAGTATGATTTTATTATATACTCAATGCGCTGAAATAAGCGTTTAACAAGAAATGCTCCAAAGTGGGACATCGCGAACAAATATCATGCAATACGTAAGCATGTTTGTAAGCTACACTAACAAAACTCTCCTTTACAAACCTGCTTATCGCGAAGCACTAGTTTTTGCTGGGCTCATATGAAAACTGTTTTGTGACCTGCCCCAAAATTAAAAACTTTTTTATGACAAATCCCAAAACATTTTGGGGTTCTAGTGATGGTCGGTCATGGAATTCATTATTTGAAAATCTTTTCAAGACGTGTCCAATGCACAATTAACTGTTTTCGTTCATAGGACCAACAGTGAAATATTCCATAAAAATTACAATTTTAACGGTAGAAAAACAAACTCATTGTATATGATGTTAAAAAAGCGCATTTTTGTTTGGTTTGATTTGTTTTATGACGTTTTTCAAAATATATCAGGTTCACGAGCCGGTCCGTATATGAATTTATTTTTACATTTTCCGATTGCTCATAAGACAACTTATGTACTTTAGGATATCATTTGAAATGTCTTCCGAAGTCGCGTTTAGTGGTGTATATATTTCGTATAAATTCAAAAAAATAAGTGTTTTTGAGCAGTATTACAATACTGATGGCTCTGTTGGGCAAGTTTTATGGTATATTGAATGGGACTACAAAAATATACAATTTTTAGACACGGTCAAGCTCGCGAACAACCATCGCAAGAACTTCGAAATGTTTTGGAAATACTTATACACATGAAGGGCTTAGTGCAATAACTCGGTAAGCCACATGAAATCAAAAATTGGTTTTATGTGCTCATTGCTTTGCTAGGCACCATAGCTTTGCATCCTAGAGAAAGTTTTGGATAAATTCTAGTATTTTGGCACTAATTATGCTGCGTATTTAAAGTACAAAATTCCAAAAACAATAAACTTTTAAATTCTGTTTAAACTTAAAAGTCGATTTATTCCATATTTTCTTTTTGTGGCTTATCGACTTATTGCACTAAGCCTCTCATATGTATATTAAAATGATCTATAAAAGCAAAATTAAAGGAAACTAAAGAAAATTTTAATAACTGTGTAAACTCTTACACTGAGATTTGTGATAAAATTTTAAAAAGGTTTGATTTTAAAGAGCTATCTTTAAAAGGAATAAATCCAAAATGTTAAATCAATTTAGGAGCTCAATTATGAGCCATATTCATAACTATTTGACAAAGGTTTATAAAATAAATTAACATTGATATGTACTATGAATAAGGCAGTCTGAAATGAGATTAAATTAATTGATTTACGAATTTTGTTATTCGAAAGGAATCAGAGTGAAATTTATTGATTTTTTTCCATAAATTCTCTATTTTATAAAAAAATTGGCAAATGAAGCAAAAACCATCTTGTTTTTAGTTTATCAGATTTTTTGCAGATTTAAAAAGTATTATGCAAAGTATTATCTGCCCAATTTTGCAGATTTTAGAAGAAATATTTCTGGCAACAGTGGTCATAACTAAAAAAAGAAATCTAGTTTGGCAGAAAACATTTAAATTATTCATTATATCATATTATATGGAAATTTAAAAAATTTTGAAAATTTTTAAACTATTCTCCAGAGGTGAGTATACAAGATATGGGTGTAGATAATTAGTAAGGTGACCAGACTTCGAAGAAAAAAAAAGATGACCAACAAAAATAGTAAAAAATTTATTTGAATTCAATGTCTACATTTTTTACATATCGCGACCTTAGTATTGTTTTGGCCCACCCACCATTTTTAAAAAATTGAGTTAAGTATGGGGTATATATATTTTGAATACTCTCTTTCAGAATCCAAAAACTGTTTCGCGAAATTGTTCCTGGTTTCTGAGATATCAAGCATTCATTGTGCTCGATATCATCATTTTTTATACATTTTTTGTAAAAAAAAATTGTTTTTTATATAAAAAAATAAAAATCAGAAATCAAGTAAAATACCAAATTTCATCAATATTAACTTTTTATTCCAAGTAAATATCTTTTCTAATAACATTTATACGCTTATTTTCAATAAAAAGTAGAAAATTTCATCTCAATAACAAGTTACTCAATACACAGCAGTTAATATACATATGGAGCAAAAAAAGCTACTTTTTACAAATAAAATAAAAAGGGTGGTTACTGGAGCACAAAACAAGATATTTTACTTTCAGTAAAAAGATGTTAATTTCTAATCGGATTGATGAAAATTCACAAAAATGTACATTTTTCTTCCAAACATATGACGGAAGCAGTGCTGAGAATACAAAAAATTCTATCATATATATTTTGAGAAAACTTTATGTAAATGTTCTTTGTTGTTTTTCTCCATTCCGACTTTTTGGCATATGGGCTAAACCAATACTAAGGTCGCGATATGTTACAGAAAAAATTACACTCACATACATACATGAAGGTTAGGTTAGGAAGGGTAGTGCTATACCGCACATGCACTCGGAGACCCAATTGGATCCATTGTGATTCCCTTCTATTCGTATCCGTTATGATACATACTTACATGTAGGTTAGGTTGTACAGGTTGCCAGTTAAAAGATTTAAAAAAAAACATCCCACTTGGGTCCCTCTAGGTCCCGTTGTATACATGTATGTATGTAAAAAAATATAACAAATAGAAAATTTTACTTTAACTTATAAATATGTAAAAGTAGATTCGTAAAACAGCTCTGGGCGAGTCAACATCACGCGTCGTTGGCAATTACGTCGTAAATGCAACCAGGCCACTGTCGTTTATTGGCCTTCGAGAGTTTTGCGTCTCACACCGCATGTGATTAGTGGTTGGCGTCGGTTAACGGTAAACCGTGCAGTATCCCGTTGGTTTCCATTAACCACATGCAAAAAAAAACAATTATAAGGAAGAATATTAATAACTGGTTGGAGAACCAAACAAAACCTCACTGTTGGACAAAAATAAATATACATTGATAATTGGTTGGAGAACCAAACAAAAACTCAATTGCGAAGAAGCAATGAGTGGATTTTGGGAGTTCCAGCTTCGTGTGCGACGGTATACGTCGCTTGGAATTATCTTAGAAGAGACTCCTTTTAGAAATTTTTGATGTCGTTATAACCTAAGGTTCCGCCAAGTAAACCTCCCATTCCTTGTATAGCAAGGGGGCACGGAGAAATTCCAAATCATCGAAAAAATAATAATATGTAAAAGTAGCTAAAAGAAATAACAAAACTTAAAAATTCATTATTCAAAATTTCTTATTGCAGTATATAATATAATTAGCTTATAGTTTTACTTGTACTTTTCAGATTCGTGAACTTTCTTTAAAATAACATCTTTTGATTCATAGTATTTTGCAAATTCTTTAAGGCCGGGGCACATAGAATCCGTCGTACGTTAAACGTCGCCTTTTTCAACTGACATGGTTGACGGATATTAAAACAACAGTTTTTTCTTCGCATGTTTCTGCAACTAAATTTGATTTTATTTTATTTATTTGTTATTGTTTTATTAAATTTTTGGTGCCAAACAGCAGAAAAAATAAATCGAAATAAAGCAAAAAACCAACTGATAGCTGTCAAAGTACTTGACGTACGTTAAAAGTTGGCCAACTTTAGTACTTTGCGTTGACGGAAACGTACCGAATGTGACTAAGCTCATAAGAAAACATGTATATCAACTTAGTTGTCAGTTGAAAAAGGCGACGTATAACGTACGACGGATTCTATGTGCCCGGCCTTAACAGCTTTTATTCGTGTTGACCCTGATTGTTATTATTGCCTCCACACTATCAATCGATATATTAACTTTCTCGTAAAAAAAGTGCTACCATATATTTTTAAAAGCAAAATTTCAATAAAAACATTGAAAATTCTTTTAAAATTACAAAAGATGACTGATAATAAAAAAAAAGGTGGTAGATAGATAGATGACAGCGAGTTAAAATAGATGATCGTCAAGTATATTGTAAAAAACAATAGCAATAATTGCACATTGGGGAGCTATAATAATATTATTCGAAAAACTACAAATAACTAATTTTTTCTAAAGCATTTTTAATAAAATAATTTTTTGATTTAGAATATTTCTTAACACATAGCTATTTTGGTTTATAGAATATAATGAAATATTAAATTTCATCAGAAATAAAGTTTCTCTTGTTTGAATTTATACACATAACTCCTTTGTAGGAACATTCTTATATGGCTTTCATATAGCTACTTTTGTTAACTTCTAAGCTCACCAAGATATCCTTAAAAGCTTCGGTGGTTAGATGTATGACCAAAAAATGTTAATACTGCAATAAAAAAATTTCGAAAATTGTCACATAGCTGATTACGTCAGAGCAACGGCGATATGCAAATGTTTCACACAATAATAAGAACCATATGACGACTAATTCTGCGTTATTTTTAGATATGGCACCACAAAGCACGGGCAACAATTGCAATTACCAATTGCAACTTGTGTACGACATTATACCTTGGAGAATAATACATAGCACTCGACATAGTCGAATATAGCCCATTTGTTTATCTTAAAATTAACTACAATAGACTTACCATTTAAAAGTTCAGCAACAAAATCTGCACCACGATAAAGCTTTGAATGTACCAACAAATGCAAGAGCACACCTAAGGTGGGCCTTTCATGCTTCCGTCCAGATGAACCCCACTCGTCGAATAAAATTTGTGAACATAATCGCGATTCCCCAGGCCGACGTAAAGCGTTTTCTACAAGGCGAATATGATCATTACTGTATTTACGCTCATATGCTGCTCCTGAAGAAATTTTCTCTAAATCTTCTTTTGTACCAAACGTTTGATTGTTTATTTCCTGCGGAATTATTTCCATTAAAGTCTGCCAATAATTGTCATCGTCGAGGATAACAGCCAAGTTATACAAATCCTTAGTATGAACATTTCGCAATTCTGTATTGCGGTTATAAGACGAGGACATTATTTTAACACCAACTTTTGCACAGATATTCAGAACGTTATCAGCTTCAAAACAAATTATCTTTTCGGGGCAAGTCGTTCGTTTTGAAACAAATTTACTACTGATAAGAATAAAGCATTGTTTTTAAATGTATGTTTTTAAGATACTTGTTATAAATTACATATATTAAAAAAATCAACAAGTTTTTTATACAATTACTACACCCAAAACGAGCGGCTAGTTTTTCGGTACGTATTCCAGTGATGGAAAATACAGATCTTGAAGTAGTACTTAAGTTCAACTAAAAAAGTACTCTTGTCATCACGTATATCGAAATTTTTAAAAGCTGTACCAAGTCCGTTTTACATCGGTTGTTGAATCGACTAATAGGCTTTTCACACTCAACAACATCTACAATCAATTTGCGCTAATGTATGGGGTACAGAGGTGGCTATATGAGGGCAACAAATACAACAAACAATAGATTATGTTTGTCAAAAAAAAACGTGTTTGACGTAATTATACACAAAACTAACAGAGCAAAAAATAAGTAGCAGACGTAACGCTCCAACCTGTACACTTTGTTATGCCGCTTTTTAGTGATGACACTAAATCTATCGAATGATGGTGGTTGGAACAAATTGAGTAAGGAACATTTTATAATGATCAAGGTAGAATGAACAGGTACCACTACAATAACAGCTGTTTTAGTAAATTTAAGAATGGTGCGTCACACAGACAATAGATTTTGACACATGTCTGGGATTTTTCTATCAACAACGGACATGTGTTACTAAATTTGAGAGATCTTATGAATGTGTGCGACTCACAGATAATGGATTTGACATATTTCTGGGGTATTTCTACCAACAAAATACTTGTGTTTTTGGTGTTGTATTTGTTTTAGTTATGGTGGTACCTGTAATGAATATGCCTTGATAATGATGTTGAAATATGTTGGCGTCAAGGTACATTAAACAGGTATCACTACAAGAACAGCTGTTCTAGTAAATTTAAGAATGTGTGTATCACACAGAAAATAGATTTTGACATATTTCTGGTATGTTTCTAAAAACAAAATACGTGGTTTTTGGTGTTGTATTTGTTGTCGTCGTGGTGGTACCAGTATTATTGTATTATGGTTGGCGTCATGTTCATGTCATGTTCAAGACGATGGCTCTTGAAGACGTAGGGCAAGCGAGTACAACAACCAAGTCGATTTGACAACTGCAATAAGCCCTACAAGAACACTACCGGTTATATAACTAGTTATATAGCCGGTAGTGCTGACGGGTATATTGATTAAAGTTTCTATTAGTTTATTAAGAGCGAAATGAAAAAAATAACCGAAACTCTTGTATACGTGTGATTTTGCATCTTCCTCTAACTAATTAATTCCCCCGACTACATAACATATATCTGTACTGCTTACTCTCCTGCTTTTTATAAGTCAATGCTTACCTAAATATTGGTTAGCACTAACTAGTAACACCTAACTAAAATATTGGTTAACACTAACAAGTCACACCTAACCAAAATATTGGTTAGCACTAACTAGTCATAGATATAAGAAAACACAAAGTTTATTATTTGTTTACATTCTCTTTCTGTTCACATATATTATTCTTTAATACTCTTCCTAACGGCTTTTCCAAGCTTGAAGGCTCCTTGCTGCTAGAATATACTTAAATTTCTTTTAGATATATAAATAAGTATAATTGATATACATTGTATTAAAATATGTAAATACCTCGTCGTCCTATTAAATAACATGACCTCCACCTCCTTGGAACAAAACAAACACTTTATTTTGTTGTTTCATTTTTAGCACCAACATTTTTTTTTATATTTTTGATACACAAGCTTTAATTTTTTATACTAAAAAATCTATTTAAAGTTTTATAAACTTCTACATTCTTTTCAACACGAGAAATGCAGCCCTGCAATATACATTATTTGTTCTACTCTAACATATGTAACGTATGTGAACAAATCAAACTCCAACAAACCGTAACAGCTGTTTGTGTTTACATTTTTCCATTGTTTTCTTTTATTTGCTGTGGTGAGTTTTAAAAACAAAACAAAATCATGCAAAGACTTAAGAAACGTACAGTACAATTGTACAGTAAAGCTCGGCTATAATAAACACGCCGATATTTTAATACTTACTTGTTATTGATTAATTTCGTTACAATCAAAGTATATAAAATAATGACTGTGCACAAAACAAAGAAATACCAGTATACAGTTAAACTCCTTACAAAACGAACTGCGTTACACCCAAAAAGTATTTTTGCTGTAAAATCTAAAATAATTCTTGTGCAAGATTAAATCAAAAGCCAAAATCAAGCTTAGACCAATAGAAAACAAACTACGTACAGTTTTTTGGGTAAAAAATAAAACTATAGGGCGATAATCACCAACAAACTTTTCCATTCCGCAAAAAATGCTCAAAAACACCCAAAAAGTATTTTTGCTGTAAAATCTAAAATAATTCTTGTGCAAGATTAAAACAAAAGCCAAAATTAAGCTTAGACCAATAGAAAACAAACTGCGTACAGTTTTTTGGGTAAAAAATAAAACTATGGGGTGATAATCACCAACAAACTTTTCCATTCCCCAAAAAATGCTCAAACACACCCAAAAAGTATTTTTGCTGTAAAATCTAAAATAATTCTTGTGCAAGATTAAATCAAAAGCCAAAATCAAGCTTAAGCCAATAGAAAACAAACTGCGTACAGTTTTTTGGGTAAAAAATAAAACTATGGGGTGATAATCACCAACAAACTTTTCCATTCCGCAAAAAATGCTCAAAAACACCCAAAAAGTATTTTTGCTGTAAAATCTAAAATAATTCTTGTGCAAGATTAAGTCAAAAGCCAAAATCAAGCTTAGACCAATAGAAAACAAACTGCGTACAGTTTTTTGGGTAAAAAATAAAACTATGGGGTGATAATCACCAACAAACTTTTCCATTCCGCAAAAAATGCTCAAACACACCCAAAAAGTATTTTTGCTGTAAAATCTAAAATAATTCTTGTGCAAGATTAAATCAAAAGCCAAAATCAAGCTTAAGCCAATAGAAAACAAACTGCGTACAGTTTTTTGGGTAAAAAATAAAACTATGGGGTGATAATCACCAACAAACTTTTCCATTCCGCAAAAAATGCTCAAAAACACCCAAAAAGTATTTTTGCTGTAAAATCTAAAATAATTCTTGTGCAAGATTAAGTCAAAAGCCAAAATCAAGCTTAGACCAATAGAAAACAAACTGCGTACAGTTTTTTGGGTAAAAAATAAAACTATGGGGTGATAATCACCAACAAACTTTTCCATTCCGCAAAAAATGCTCAAAACACCCAAAAAGTATTTTTGCTGTAAAATCTAAAATATATCTTGTGCAAGATTAAGTCAAAAGCCAAAATCAAGCTTAGACCAATAGAAAACAAACTGCGTACAGTTTTTTGGGTAAAAAATAAAACTATGGGGTGATAATCACCAACAAACTTTTCCATTCCGCAAAAAATGCTCAAAAACACCCAAAAAGTATTTTTGCTGTAAAATCTAAAATAATTCTTGTGCAAGATTAAATCAAAAGCCAAAATCAAGCTTAGATCAATAGAAAACAAACTACGTACAGTTTTTTGGGTAAAAAATAAAACTATGGGGCGATAATCACCAACAAACTTTTCCATTCCGCAAAAAATGCTCAAAAACACCCAAAAAGTATTTTTGCTGTAAAATCTAAAATAATTCTTGTGCAAGATTAAATCAAAAGCCAAAATTAAGCTTAGACCAATAGAAAACAAACTGCGTACAGTTTTTTGGGTAAAAAATAAAACTATGGGGTGATAATCACCAACAAACTTTTCCATTCCGCAAAAAATGCTCAAACACACCCAAAAAGTATTTTTGCTGTAAAATCTAAAATAATTCTTGTGCAAAATTAAATCAAAAGCCAAAATCAAGCTTAAGCCAATAGAAAACAAACTGCGTACAGTTTTTTGGGTAAAAAATAAAACTATGGGGTGATAATCACCAACAAACTTTTCCATTCCGCAAAAAATGCTCAAAAACACCCAAAAAGTATTTTTGCTGTAAAATCTAAAATAATTCTTGTGCAAGATTAAGTCAAAAGCCAAAATCAAGCTTAGACCAATAGAAAACAAACTGCGTACAGTTTTTTGGGTAAAAAATAAAACTATGGGGTGATAATCACCAACAAACTTTTCCATTCCGCAAAAAATGCTCAAAACACCCAAAAAGTATTTTTGCTGTAAAATCTAAAATAATTCTTGTGCAAGATTAAATCAAAAGCCAAAATCAAGCTTAGACCAATAGAAAACAAACTACGTACAGTTTTTTGGGTAAAAAATAAAACTATGGGGCGATAATCACCAACAAACTTTTCCATTCCGCAAAAAATGCTCAAAAACACCCAAAAAGTATTTTTGCTGTAAAATCTAAAATAATTCTTGTGCAAGATTAAATCAAAAGCCAAAATTAAGCTTAGACCAATAGAAAACAAACTGCGTACAGTTTTTTGGGTAAAAAATAAAACTATGGGGTGATAATCACCAACAAACTTTTCCATTCCGCAAAAAATGCTCAAAAACACCCAAAAAGTATTTTTGCTGTAAAATCTAAAATAATTCTTGTGCAAGATTGAAACAAAAGCCAAAATCAAGCCTAGACCAATAGAAAACAAACTGCGTACAGTTTTTTGGGTAAAAAATAAAACTATGGGGTGATAATCACCAACAAACTTTTCCATTCCACAAAAAATGCTCAAAAACACCCAAAAAGTATTTTTGCTGTAAAATCTAAAATAATTCTTGTGCAAGATTAAATCAAAAACCAAAATCAAGCTTAGACCAATAGAAAACAAACTGCGTACAGTTTTTTGGGTAAAAAAACTATGGGGTGATAATCACCAACAAACTTTTCCATTCCACAAAAAATGCTCAAAAACACCCAAAAAGTATTTTTGCTGTAAAATCTAAAATAATTCTTGTGCAAGATTGAATCAAAAACGAAAATCAAGCTTAGAGCAATAGAAAACAAACTGCGTACAGCTTTTTGGGTAAAAATAAAACTATGGGGTGATAATTACGAACAAACTTTTCCATTCCACAAAAAATGCTCAAAAACACCCAAAAAGTATTTTTGCTGTAAAATCTAAAATAGTTCTTGTGCACGATTATATCAAAAGCCAAAATCAAGCTTAGACCAATAGAAAACAAACTGCGTACAGTTTTTTGGGTAAAAAATAAAACTATGGGGTGATAATCACCAACAAACTTTTCCATTCCACAAAAAATTCTCAAAAACACCCAAAAAGTATTTTTGCTGTAAAATCTAAAATAATTATTGTGCAAGATTAAATCAAAAACTCAAATCAAGCTTAGACCAATAGACAACAAACTGCGTACAGTTTTTTGGGTAAAAAAATAAAACTATGGGGTGATAATCACCAACAAACTTTTCCATTCCACAAAAAATGCTCAAAAACACCCAAAAAGTATTTTTGCTGTAAAATCTAAAATAATTCTTGTGCAAGATTAAATCAAAAACCAAAATCAAGCTTAGACCAATAAAAAACAAACTGCGTACAGTTTTTTGGGTAAAAAATAAAACTATGGGGTGATAATCACCAACAAACTTTTCCATTCCACAAAAAATGCTCAAAAACACCCAAAAAGTATTTTTGCTGTAAAATCTTAAATAATTCTTCTGCAAGATTGAAATAAAGGCCAAAATCAAGCTTAGACCAATAGAAAACAAACTGCGTACAGTTTTTTGGGTAAAAAATAAAACTATGGGGTGATAATCACCAACAAACTTTTCCATTCCACAAAAAATACTCAAAAACACCCAAAAAGTATTTTTGCTGTAAAATCTAAAATAATTCTTGTGCAAGATTGAATCAAAAACGAAAATCAAGCTTAGACCAATAGAAACAAACTGCGTAGAGTTTTTGGGTAAAAAATAAAACTATAAGGTGATAATCACCAACAAACTTTTCCATTCCACAAAAAATGCTCAAAAACACCCAAAAAGTATTTTTGCTGTAAAATCTAAAATAGTTCTTGTGCACGATTAAATCAAAAGCCAAAATCAAGCTTAGACCAATAGAAAACAAACTGCGTACAGTTCTTTGGGTAAAAAATAAAACTATGGGGTGATAATCACCAACAAACTTTTCCATTCCACAAAAAATGCTCAAAAACACCCAAAAAGTATTTTTGCTGTAAAATCTTAAATAATTCTTGTGCAAGATTAAATCAAAAACCAAAATCAAGCTTAGACCAATAAAAAACAAACTGCGTACAGTTTTTTGGGTAAAAAATAAAACTATGGGGTGATAATCACCAACAAACTTTTCCATTCCACAAAAAATGCTCAAAAACACCCAAAAAGTATTTTTGCTGTAAAATCTAAAATAATTCTTGTGCAAGATTAAATCAAAAGCCAAAATCAAGCTTAGACCAATAGAAAACAAACTGCGTACAGGTTTTTGGTTAAAAAATAAAACTATGGGGTGATAATCACCAACAAACTTTTCCATTCCACAAAAAATACTCAAAAACACCCAAAAAGTATTTTTGCTGTAAAATCTAAAATAATTCTTGTGCAAGATTGAATCAAAAACGAAAATCAAGCTTAGACCAATAGAAACAAACTGCGTAGAGTTTTTGGGTAAAAAATAAAACTATAAGGTGATAATCACCAACAAACTTTTCCATTCCACAAAAAATGCTCAAAAACACCCAAAAAGTATTTTTGCTGTAAAATCTAAAATAATTCTTGTGCAAGATTAAATCAAAAACCAAAATCAAGCTTAGACCAATAAAAAACAAACTGCGTACAGTTTTTTGGGTAAAAAATAAAACTATGGGGTGATAATCACCAACAAACTTTTCCATTCCACAAAAAATGCTCAAAAACACCCAAAAAGTATTTTTGCTGTAAAATCTTAAATAATTCTTCTGCAAGATTGAAATAAAGGCCAACATCAAGCTTAGACCAATAGAAAACAAACTGCGTACAGTTTTTTGGGTAAAAAATAAAACTATGGGGTGATAATCACCAACAAACTTTTCCATTCCACAAAAAATACTCAAAAACACCCAAAAAGTATTTTTGCTGTAAAATCTAAAATAATTCTTGTGCAAGATTGAATCAAAAACGAAAATCAAGCTTAGACCAATAGAAACAAACTGCGTAGAGTTTTTGGGTAAAAAATAAAACTATAAGGTGATAATCACCAACAAACTTTTCCATTCCACAAAAAATGCTCAAAAACACCCAAAAAGTATTTTTGCTGTAAAATCTAAAATAGTTCTTGTGCACGATTAAATCAAAAGCCAAAATCAAGCTTAGACCAATAGAAAACAAACTGCGTACAGTTCTTTGGGTAAAAAATAAAACTATGGGGTGATAATCACCAACAAACTTTTCCATTCCACAAAAAATGCTCAAAAACACCCAAAAAGTATTTTTGCTGTAAAATCTAAAATAATTATTGTGCAAGATTAAATCAAAAACTTAAATCAAGCTTAGACCAATAGACAACAAACTGCGTACAGTTTTTTGGGTAAAAAATAAAACTATGGGGTGATAATCACCAACAAACTTTTCCATTCCACAAAAAATGCTCAAAAACACCCAAAAAGTATTTTTGCTGTAAAATCTAAAATAATTCTTGTGCAAGATTAAGTCAAAAACCAAAATCAAGCTTAGACCAATAAAAAACAAACTGCGTACAGTTTTTTGGGTAAAAACTAAAACTATGGGGTGATAATCACCAACAAACTTTTCCATTCCACAAAAAATGCTCAAAAACACCCAAAAAGTATTTTTGCTGTAAAATCTTAAATAATTCTTGTGCAAGATTAAATCAAAAACCAAAATCAAGCTTAGACCAATAGAAAACAAACTGCGTACAGTTTTTTGGGTAAAAAATAAAACTATGGGGTGATAATCACCAACAAACTTTTCCATTCCACAAAAAATGCTCAAAAACACCCAAAAAGTATTTTTGCTGTAAAATCTAAAATAATTCTTGTGCAAGATTAAATCAAAAGCCAAAATCAAGCTTAGACCAAGAGAAAACAAACTGCGTACAGGTTTTTGGTTAAAAAATAAAACTATGGGGTGATAATCACCAACAAACTTTTCCATTCCGCAAAAAATGCTCAAAAACACCCAAAAAGTATTTTTGCTGTAAAATCTAAAATAATTCTTGTGCAAGATTAAATCAAAAGCCAAAATCAAGCTTAGGGTAATAGAAAACAAACTGCGTACAGTTTTTGGGTAAAAAATAAAACTATAGGGTAATAATCACCAACAAACTTTTACATTCCGGAAAAAATGCTCAAAGTTTGTTGGTGATTATCACCCCATAGTTTTATTTTTTACCCAAAAAACTGTACGCAGTTTGTTTTCTATTGGTCTAAAAAGTATTTTTGTTGTTAAATCTAAACTAATTCTTGGGTACGAAATAAAGAAATGTTTTAATATATCTAAGAGCCTTTTAAATTATTTATTTTATTATATTCATTGCTTACTGTATCTTTTCTCAGTTAAAATAATTCACCACTTATCAAATAATACAATAGCAACAACAGAAAGAACAGCGGACAGCTGTTACGGTTTGTTGTGGTGAGTTTGATTTGTTCACGCCTATACATATGTAAGCAATATGTAGCAATCAGCGTTGCAACTGACAACAATTTTTCCAATAACATTTTTATATTAGTAAAATTCCCCAAAAACCTCCAACCTTTTAAAACTAATTTAGTAAAAAGTTTGCTAGATCTATGAAGCGTCTTTGATTTATAGAACTCTTTACCATCTTATATGAAAATTTGTTAAACAGATACGTATTAACATAATCTCAAAATTAGACATGGCCTACTACAAAAAACTGGGAAAAATTCATCCAAATTTGGTAGGAAAAGCGCAACATTGACAACGTCGGTAGCATGAATTCAATATAAAACTGTTGCGAGTGTGTTAGTGCAAAAGTTTTTTATGTGTTAGTTTCGGTTATCTATTTCTTGTAGGGAGGTTTATTGGTAACGTTGCACTTTTTTTGCAAAACAAACATAATAAAAGAAAATATGCTAACGAGTGGAATTTGAGCAGCTGGTACTCGATTATACACTCTTTATCATATTTCGTAGTCCCAATATGAGGTAACTCGGGCCAGACTTTTCTTAAGGCCCCTTTCACAGTTGAGACATATCTTTACAAACATTTTTTAATTCTCTTTTGAACTGTCCTGAAGCTTACACACTTCATCAAGAAATGTCCGGACAAAAACATACGTGTGGTATTGTGTATGCAACGTAGTTATTTCACATATACACAACATTGACAGTTCGTACCATGAAAAAAGTAAATAAAAAAATTATCAGATGGCGTTCCAGAGCTACCTTGTATATTATTCTACCATGGAATTGGTTTAGTTTTAATTTTTGTCAGGACCAAGGTAGCTTAATTTACTAGGTAGTGTTGAAAGCACAAATGATTTCTGGAAACTTTTTCTACTTCTGTCAAAATTTGTACGTTTGTTTACTAAATTCTACCAAACTATGTGTATGTTTGTGTGGGAGAAAACAAGTGTGAAGAAAATCATACAATTTTGGACAGAAGCAGGAAAGAAACAACAATAAAAAGATATGTTGTTTTTGTATTCTTGTACTTGTTTTATTCTTGCCAGTACCTTGTAATAAATATATCTTGGTCCGGACAAAGTTGAACTGAGTTATCATATTAAAGAATGTTTTTATAAGAATTCCTTTATTTCTTGTTTTATTTTTATAAATGTGCCTTGCAAGTAATATCATAGTATTTATATTAATAGTTATTAACATAAACAGTTGTATTTTACCCAATGGCTAAAAAAAATTTGTCCGATTTGTTTATTTTTCATTTACATATGGTAGCTTTGACTTTCCAGACAAATTGTCGGAAATGAGCGAATCGTGTTACAAAAAACTATCAGTAAAACAAGTTTTGTCCGGCGGAAACAATGTGTGAATCCACCTTTACTTGACGTATGTGAATTTGTATTAGTATTGTGTCTTTGCTAGTATGAGGGATTGTCGCAATTAACAGAACTTGAAAGTTCTCTGTTTGCCATTGACTTGGGAATGGCCAGGAATGATTCTTTTGCTTAATTGCTAAATCAACTCACACCGCCAGCCTTAGGCTAAGTATTCCCCGGGCAATGTTTTCTGATACCCTTCAGAACTAGCTAACGTGAGAAGGCGTACAGTGTAGCATGATGGTCTAGATGACGTCTAGGTAGCAGCCCCATCATCAGAATAGGATATCTTGTGCCGATTCCGCATTATATTCGAAAACTCATAAACAATTCCCAAAAACTCAATAAGAAAAAAATAAGCAATGATATAGGACCTCGATTCGCTACATGGAACGTTAGAACAGCTATCAGTTTGTTTTTTGCTTTGTTTCGATTTAGTTGTTTCCACTGTTTGGCACCAAAAATTAAATAAAACAATGAAAACAAATAAAATAAATAAATAAATAAAATCAAATCAAATTTAGTTGCAGAAACATGCGAAGAAAAAACAGTTGTTTTAATATCCGTCAACAAAGTACTCATTGTGTTAACCTCCTCCGTCGTTACGTTAATGTCAGTTGAAAAAGGCGACGTATATCCTACGACTGATTCTATGTGCCCCGGCCTTTAGAGTGAGTCTATACCTGATAAATTTTTAGCATGATAAATGTCAAATCGTTATCAAGATAAAAATTTATCAGGTATAGACTGCATTTATTAGTGTTATTGCAGTGTCTTGACAATTTTGTCAGAGCTCAAGCTCAGACAAATTTGTCTAAAATTTTTACATTTTTACAAAAAAAAAATATACGAATAAAGCTACGATGAACGCTTTAACTAAATAAAAGCAGTTTAATGAAAAAATAAGTGAAATAGTGCATGAATAGTGATAAACTACCTTCACGACGCCAAACAAATTGTGACTTATCATAACAAAAAAACAACAACGTATTCGCAAGTATACTAACAAAATGAAAAAATTGACAATTGTTCTGCCGACGTTTTGTTAGTTGCCATGATAAAAATACATCAGGTATAGACGTAGTGTTACAAAATCAGGCCAAATAATATACCATAACTCTTTAATTTTTATACAGTTTAAACATTTTTAGCGTGTTATTTAGTCAGCAAAATTTTAATTTTGTTTTCGTTTTATTTATAGAGCTAGCTGCGCTGATAGTTCTACCCGTCATTCAATGTTTTTTGACAACTAGTAGAGTAGTTTCTACCACTAATTATCACTTGTTGTAGAATTGCGTATACCTGTGAGTTGTGCCATGCTCATTTATTTTAATTACTCGCTACTAGCATAGCTGCCAGATACATTAGGGGTAAAATCGTCAAATTTTGGAGAAAAAATCGTCAAACTGATTCATCGAAATCTTCAACAAATGGTCATAAAAATATCAATTTTTAAACAAATTTTAAACAAATAGTCAAAACAAGGTATACTTTAAAAGTTAAAAACCTTTTAATTTTTCTTATGTGGGTTAAGATAGCATAATGCCAGTTCATCGGTGGACTTTTAATCAACGTCTGATGGAAAAACTAAAATTTTTTGAATAAATTTGGACAAGGTAGGAAATAAAAGACTAGAATGACTAGAATATCTAATTTTCGTTTCTGATAGTTGTTTTCAAAAATTTTAAAGTTCCATATCATGCTTAGGAAAAACATAATAATCACCAAACGTTATTGGTATAAGCGAACATTTCTTTGTATGTGTGAAGCCGATGTTTCTGAATGAAAAATCAAAAAATTTTGACATGCGTGTATTGCATTTACTCTTCAAGAACGTTAACCTTCTTACCGGGATTTCAAAGATGCCAGTTGTTCAAGACGTTGGACAAAAAAAGAACGTTAAAATTTATTGAAGACGATAATGCATATTGCCAACATATATATGTTTAATTTCATTTCATTCCTTTATTTGTAATATAAAGCCTAATATGCTTTTTCCACTTACCAACATCTAACATCTACGCTAATGTACAGGTGGCTATATGAGGGCAACAAAAACTAGATTATATATATATATATATATATATATATATATATATATATATATATATATATATATATATATATATATATATATATATATATATATATATATATATATATATATATATATATATATATATATATATATATATATATATATATATATATATATATATATATATATATATATATATATATATATATATATATATATATATATATATATATATATATATATATATATATATATATATATATATATATATATATATATATATATATATATATATATATATATATATATATATATATATATATATATATATATATATATATATATATATATATATATATATATATATATATATATATATATATATATATATATATATATATATATATATATATATATATATATATATATATATATATATATTTATATATATATATATATATATATATATATATATATATATATATATATATATATATATATATATATATATATATATATTCGAACTTGCACCTGCACGTGTAAACGCTAAGTAAGTGGAAAAAGCCTTTGAAAGGGCATAAATCGTCAAAGTGCTATATTTAGGCCCAAAAATGGCCAAAATTACGATAAATCGTTGTCTGGCAGCTATGGCTACTAGTTAGTTTATTTCATTCTTCCTTTCCGATTGGAAGTTGCATTTTGTGTTGAAAGTGTTTCCTTTTTGTTGTGCTGCTAAGAAATATTATTTTAGTAGTTTATTTCTTTAAAAAAACAGAAATCGGTAATTTCGATAAAATATCTTATTAAATCATAAATTGAAAAATAGTTTATGCAAGAATTATAAATTTTCTTAAATAGTGTTTACATATTTTAATTAAGGTGTGGTTTGAGACAGGCTTACTAATAGACATTGTTATATAGAGACGACGCTGGCAGCGAAGCCGGCTGACGCATCCAACATTTGTTTACGTTTGGTTCGTTATGACAGCGTCGTGTCAATACAATTCTGTTTACTATTAAACTAAGGTGACCAAAGTATAATAATTATGGGTTGAAATTAAAAGTGAAGAATTTGTAGAACTCTTATTTACTAATTATTTTTATTAATTGACCACACCTTCGAGCCCCAATTAGCGCTACTGACTCCCTTGTTTTTTGTTAATTTTAATTTATTTTTCGTTTGAAAATTTTGCTACATACATACAGCTGCGGTCAAAATAATAGCAACAAGAAAAGATTACATATGTCTTTTCCATGGGTTCATCTGAAAAAAATTCAGTTAACATACTTAAAGAATATTATTTGATGTACGTATGTGGTTTATAACAAAACAAAAATAGTTTGTCAATGAACTTTGCATTTTATTACGAGTCAATTTCTTTCTGGATGACCGAAACGAGTGCATTGGGCCATACGGTAACATTACCTCTTCAAAGGTTTTTTTGATGTGCGGTTATATCAACAGTTGTTTTTATCTTGATATTTAAAATAGCACCAAAGCATTGTATTGTAGTATCCATATGTTAGAGCTAATTATTGAAATGGCACCATGTGATAATTTTCAGCTGGCACCTCTGACATAAAAGGATCCTCTCGTAATGGCAGAAAGAAGCGATTCAAAAAAACAGGTGACAAAAGTCCCTTCCAGCGACATGATTCTGCCTTTGTCCTATATTTGAAGGTATTTAAAGTATTTTGGATGATTCATTTTATACCGCCAAATTAGTTTTCTTACCTCATAAGACAACGTCAATAATTGAAATATAATTTTTTTTAATAAAAATTGGTTTCCGTGTCCCATAGCTTTAAAATGTAATGAAAATAATACTTAATTTTATAAAGCGTAAACATAAGTTATAGTTTCTTTCATTTTTTACATCTTTGTTGACAAAATAAGTAACATTAATTAAGAAATCCATGGAGTGCTATTATTAAGTGTGTTCGTTTACCCCAAAATTTGCAAAAATTTTAAAAATTTGTACTGGATTTTACTGAAATGTGTTCGTTTACACATGAATTTGCAAAAGAGAGCATCAATTGAGAGAGTAAAGCGACAGTTGTTTGACTGAGTCTGCAAATTTTTTCTGAACAAATTTGTGCCAGTAAAATCCAGTAGAAGAAAAAAAACATATGATTCAATAAAATAAACAAAGAAAAGTAATCAATCAAAATGTATACAATTTAAAAAAAATCGTTTAAAAGAAGAAAAGTTGAATTAAAAGTCAAACAAAAACAGAAAATACTTATTGTACATACATCCAAGCAAGTTTCTTTTCAACTTGTATGTTCCAGAAGAGCATACAACGCCAAGTTTTCTTTTCTTGGCACCCATGGCAAAAATTTTCCTCTAATTGGTTTATTTACATTAATGCTTTAGAAATGTAAAGCTAATATATATTTGAATACTTATTACTGCATGTTACTTGGGGTACCGAATATCAAAAATCAAGTAATAATGTATTTTCGTATGTTATTTAAGCAGAAACAAACTTAAAAGTCATGTACAAAATAAAAAAGTGTAAAAGCTTCTCCGAAGTTCTATTTAATAAATACATTTCGCTACGAATTTATAATTATAGAAATGCATTGTACCAAGTACCCAAAAATATATATGTGCTGAATAGTCCAAGCAACACATATTTTACAACCCTATCCATTTTAGTGATCAGCTGTTTTGCTAAACCTGTACATTTTTGCAATTTTCCGTTCGCGTACTTCTTTGTGCAAGAGCCATTCTTGTGAGTAAAACTCTCAAATTACCCGGAATTTACTCAACTACTGGATTTACTGGAAAAGTAAACAAACGGACCTATTTTGACTGCGATTATTCGACTTTTTCACAAAATATGATCATAACTAATAGACAGTATAAAAGTTTTACAGGGGATAACAATTCTCTGAAAGTACGCAAAATATATAACTATCTTTCATATTAATAAAAATAATAATAAATCTTTAAGTCCATTTTTGGCCCATGGAATAGAAGATATGTACGTAAAGCGGCCTTCAGACTATTAGATTTAGTATTAATACTTGTCAAAAACTCAAATCTTAAGTAAAAATCCAACAGTGTGAAAACAAATTGTTATGATTTGTCAAATAATACGTAAAGAAACTTGACAGTATTATGGTATTCGTCATTTTTAGGAAATTTTCTAAACAATCACATTTTTCACTTTATCAGGGTTATCTATTGCACAAACAAGCATAGGAATAATAAAAACAGTTGTGTATTTGTTTGCCGGTATAAATAAAGAAAAGGAAGAACGAAAAAAATGTGCTTTATTGCAAATTATTTATGTTACGTTTTATTTGGAATGTGATAGTGTAGAAACAAAATGTAATGAGAAAATTTTCTTCAAGATTTTTTGACAGTCAGAGTGATTTTGATTTGATTTTCGTCTTACAAAATCTAATAAAAATTTCAAAGCTTGTATTACAATGTGAAAGCGCCTTAATTGGTGCTATTATTTTAACCGGCATATCACGACCCCATTTCTAGTTTACCTCATATGCCAAAAAGTGGGAATGGAGAAAAACAACAATGAAGATTTATATGAAGTTTTCTCAAAATATACCCAATTTTTGTGAAGTTTCTTCAATCCGGTTAGAAATTAACATCTTTTTACTGAAAGTACAAAATCTTGTTTTGTGCTGCAGTAGCCATTTTTTTATTTTATTTGTAAAAAATAGTTTTTTGTGCAGCATGTGTATACTAACTGCTGTGTATTGAGTAACTTGTTATTGATATGAAATTTTCTGTTTTTTATTAAAAATAAGCGTATAAATGTTATTAGAAAAGTTATTTACATGGAATAAAAAGTCAATATTGATGAAACTTGGTATTTTCCTTGATTTCTGGTTTTTATTTTTTTATTTAAAAAAAAATTTATAAAAAATTTATCAAAATTTATGTATCGGTCACAATAAATGCTTGATATCTCAGAAACCAGAAAAAATTTCGCGAAACAAGTGTATTCAAAACATACATACATACATGCCCCATGCCTAACTCAATTTGTATAAAATGGTCGGTGGCAATAAGAATTCAATATTAAAAGTTTAACATTCTAAAAATTGAAAATTGTTACCTGTATACCATCATGGAATTTGCGCATTTTAGCCTTTTCTCTATTTTTCCACGAATTGTATAAAAATTTTTCAAATACTTTCATGATGCGTGCTTAAATTTAAATCTATATTAATATTAGAGTCCGACCGAAACCAGTTTTTTGAGGCCGAACCCGAACCGAACCTAAAATTCGGCAAAAAGGCCGAATATTCGGCCGAATCCGAAACTTTTTTAGCATTAACTGTTATTGACATTTTAAATTGAATATATTTCATTCCATCGAGCAAATATAAAACTTAAACATTTACGAGCACATGACTAATAAAAACTTGGCATGAAATTAGCTTAAATGATGAATAGAACTGGAATATTGGGTTCGGTAGACATACATTGAGGAGTGTTTTTCACTCTATTGATGACGTTACATGAGCACCAATCAAAAAGTTGAGTCGGAATAACTAAAAATTATAAAGTGGAATATTTATATATTTTTGACACTAAATTTATACGATTTCATTCATTTTTACTAAAGTGAAGTTTTTTTGTTTACGCCCGCGTTTCATCGATACACACAATAAAGATTTTTCTCGACGGTATTGAATTTATCGTGAAGATTGAAAATGAGCTTTCTTCATATTTTGAAATTATTAAAAAAAGTCTATTTAAAAAAACAAATAAAAAATCTACTTATTATAACATAAAATAGATTTTCGATTGAAATCGAAATCGAAATCGGTTTACCATTCCCTAGTTTATGCTATTTATTTTGGCAACAAACAGTTGAATACTTTATGTTACTAGGTATATATTTTGGTTGCGCTTTATATAACTAAGTAAAATGTTCATTAAATTTGAAAAGATATCGGACTCGAAAGATCAGATTCATGACGGTGACATATTTTAAATTTAGAAAATACTATTTCGATTAACTTCCTTATTTATAGAGAATAAAAAGTTTCGGTATTCGGCCAAAAAGTTGGCCTAAACCGAATATCAGCCGAAACCCCAATTTTGGCCGAACCCGAAACCGAATATTCGGTCGGACTCTAATGATTATACAGATGATTTGTCATGTTATTTTTTGCTGGGTATTACAGTATAATTCGTTTATAAGCCACACCGCTTATAGTAGAATTAGCGATATATTCCAAAATGTTAGTTTTTCTGTCATCTATAAGTAAAATACCTGCAAAATATATTTTATTTAGTCCATTAGTCCTAAAGATTTGGTTTGAAATATCTTAAATATATTTGGAACGATTTTCCGTCATCCCACGTCAAATTTGGTTTGTAAACAGACCGGTTTCGGCTATGTGCCATCTTCAGTGTTCTATTGAATACTTAAATCTTAAATATATGCAAGTTATGGAAGATATAATCCAAAATGCAAAAGTCGAAAATAATTTATTATGTAATCATAATTTTATGAAAATATTACTCATATTGAAGTAAAAATTGTTTTTAATTCAGCAATCTTAATTGCAAATTTTTGTGAATTGAGTAAATAAGGAAGTAGTTTCTTGACGTTAGTTTTATTTTTCTTTGTTAAAAGAAATAATTATATGTGGATTCACATATATGTAAGCCACAAATTGGATTGTATAAAAATCAAGCTATAGTCCAATTCGCGTTATATTCCACAAAAATGGTGCACATGAGGCAGTGGACTATAAGCGAATTTTACTGTAATATGTATGTACATTTTGCACTTATTACAAAAATCTACACGAATCCATATAAAATCAACCACTGATTTGACCCGACCCTTACGAATCGAACCAATCTTCGAATAACAGTAAGGCGATACACAACTAAGACTTTTCACAAAAAAGAATTATGATAAGTGTACATACATAAATATGTACCTACTTATATTTATTTGTGTATATTATACAAAAACATATTTCATTTAATTTTAGTGCATTTATTGGAATTGGAACTAGCGAATTTAACATTTAATAATGTGCCTTTAAATAACAATACATACTTTTTACAAAAAAAAAGAAGATAAATAAAACAAAATGTTAAAAAAAATATCAGCAACAAAAAGTTACTGTCGCGGTTTATTGTTATTTATAATAATAACCGATCATGTAATAAAAGCACAATTACCAAATGATCCACAAACATACCAACCACGTTATAATCCGCAATATACAAATACACAACAAAATCAACAAGTTGGTACTACGCAATATGACAACCCATTATTAACAAATACACAGGATCAGCAACAACTGTCCGGAAATACAAATGCCCTTAGCGGCAGTGGAGCTTTGGGGCAACAAAACTATAATAACTATTACGATTCTCAATCGAATGTAAACCGACAGCAGCTGTCAAGTAGTGTTGGTAATACATTAAGTGGTCAAAGCCCTGCTTATGACCCATTCAATCGCAATTTAAATATAAATACCTTTAATTCAGTTGGAAAAGGTTACTTGGACACATATAGTGATGAGCTAAATTACTGTCCAGAGCATTGGATATCTTTTAGACAAACTTGTTTTCGTTTTATTCGTTCTCCAAAACGTAATTGGATTGAAGCAAAAAAGATTTGCAAAGCCTACAATGCTGAATTACTGAACGTTGATAATGTAGAAAAGCATTCGTTTATTTTAAAACAATTAATATTGCAAAATCAGCGACAAAATCGCTTTTGGACATCAGCCCATCAGACGGGCCCAAATAATTGGAGCAACGATGACGGTTCACCATTCTTAATGATTGAAGATTCCTTTTCGTTTGATGAACAGCAGGCTATTGAAAATGAAGATTTGCATGACAATCGTTTCTTAGTGCATAATAGTATCAATGACTACAGTAATCGCAATAATCCAAATCAATATTACAATGCCATAGCTGGTTCCGCAAGCAATAATCAAAATCAAAATAGTTTACGTGGTTTTATTGGTAAGTATACATACATATGTGTGTATTATTAGAATTTAATCAAAAATATATGTATTAGGTCCGGGTCAATATAATGATAATGGCTACATACGTGATAGACTAGTATATTCCTTCTCGAAGAAACACGATCGTTGGATGTTTATGCCGGCATATGATATTGAATTGAATTTATTCATATGTGAATCCAAACAATTATACAATCCCGATAATATAAATATTAAATTAGAAAGTAAACGTCCTTTCCATTATGGGTTTGATATACGTGATTATGAAAAAATACCACGGGGTCCTTTCTTTGTAAAACAACCCAATGACACCACTTTTGATACAAGTAAAAATCGTTTAATTAATGATGTAACGCTAAGTTGTTTAGCTGGCGGTTATCCTACACCCACATATAGTTGGTATCGTGAAGTCTACGAAAATGATACTTTAGAATACAAAGCGATTGAACCTTTGAAACAAGATCGTTACACCGTGTCCGGTGGTAATCTTATTATTTATGATCCAAAACAAGCTTTAGATCAGGGAGCTTATCACTGTGTAGCTGAGAATAGATTTGGTCGTATACGTTCAGAAAGTGCTCATTTGAATTTTGGTTTTATAATGGAATTTAATTTAAAACGTTCAGCTGAAACGGGCGAAATGAATTGGGGCAAATCGATATTCTGTGATCCACCACAACATTACCCCGAAGTTAAATATTACTGGTCTAGAGATTATTTTCCTAATTTTGTTGAAGAAGATCAACGAGTGTTTGTGTCTCATGATGGAGCTTTGTATTTCTCATTTATTGAAACTGTAGATAGGGCAAATTATTCATGTACTGTACAAACGTTGGTGTCTGACACCGGACGAAATGGTCCATTTTTCCCTTTACGCGTAAAGCCAAACAGTAACTACCAAGCTCTTATATTCTCCAACTCATTTCCAAAGGTGAGTATATTCCGTTAAAAATTATATAAGAATGATGTTATTCGTATGTTGTCTGTATACTTGAAGGTGTTTCCAGAAGCTCCTAAAGCTGGCGATGAAATTCGTTTAGAATGTATGGCTTTTGGTTACCCAATACCATCATATAATTGGACTAGACAAGGCCAGCCTTTACAACGTAATGCTTACACCACAAATTATAATCGTGTATTAATCATACAGAATGCTACCATTAACGATAACGGTGAATACACTTGTACCATATCGAATCCACGGAAAACCTTGGAGAAAAAAGTATATATTAACATCCAAATGAAACCGCAATTCACTATTCCCTTGAAAGATCAAATAAAGGACCACAACAGTGATGTGACATTCATGTGTGAAGCTTTTGCTATACCAGATGTTAATTATACTTGGTACAAAAACGCCGAACGTTTAGATCCAGAAAGCATCAATAAAGATCGTTTTATAATACAAGATAATGTTTTAACTATAAAATATCTAGATCCTGATCGTGATGATGGAATGTATCAGTGCGGTGCTTCGAATCAATTAAAAGCCGCATTCTCTTCAGCACAATTGCGGGTATTATCTATGAAACCTTCTTTCAAAAAACACCCTCTAGAATCAGAAATTTATGCTGTTATTAATGGCAACACGACTATAGTATGCGATCCCGAGGCGGCGCCACGTCCTAAATTTCAGTGGAAAAAAGATAGTCAAGTTATTGGAGCTGGAGGTCATCGACGTATATTGCCAAGTGGTACTTTAATAATATCGCCCACTTCACGAGATGATGAAGGTTTTTATACATGTGTTGCTTCCAATACGGCTGGTTCAGATGAATCTCGATCCCGTGTCATTGTCTTACGTAAGTATTGTTTTTAATCATGTCACTTCTTTATATTTATGTATATCTATTTAACTTTCTAGAGGAACTACGTTTTATTCAAACGCCACCCGTGCGTATAACCACCCAAATCAATGACTTAATATTTTTACAATGCGAGGCTAGCTACGATGAACTCTTGGATATTGCTTACGTATGGAAACACAATGGCGAATTACTTCGTAATAATCATGATGGAACTGATAGAATTGTAGGTAGAACAAAAAGAAAATCAACTATGAATTCTTAAATTTGGTTTGATGAAGTAAATACATGATATATAAAATAAATTTTTAGGTTGTGAGATATGTTAAGTAAACCACCATTAAAATTTATGAATATATTTTTTCAAAAGTTAAATTTAAACGTATACGTTTATATCTATAGATACAAAAGGTCATAAATTAATTTTTTCTGGTAAAAAATTATATAAATGAAGAACAAAATTAACAATAATAAATATGAAACACGGTTGACCTTGAACTTTCCGCTATCTATAATAACTAAATAACACTTCATAATTTTTCGATAACGATACTCTTCGAACCACTTACCAATTTAATTCAAATTCACGGCCACCGGATCTATTAAAACCATCTGACAAAAATTTTAAGAGTTATTAAAAAAAGAATCCAAATTATTTGATAACGTATATCTGGAACGGATCAATAGATTTCAATGAACCTTGCGGCAATCGACATTGTACTTAAGTAGTTTATATATATTTAAATAATTCTTGCAAAAAAACGAATACAAAATAGGCGTGGCACTGCCCATAATTTGTATCATAATGCTGTTCTTTTATGAGAACTAGTTGTGTGCGAAGTTTCATAAGAATCGTTAAGTAGAAGTAGTTTAAATGAATATTTTCTTTTCAAAGGCGTGGCTCTGCCCACTTTTCTAACCATAATATGTATTGTAACAGTAACTAAATGTGTATGCAAAGTTTCATAAGAGTCCGTTTAGTAGAAGTTGTTGAAAAATAATATTTCCTTAGCATGTCCGTGGCACTGCCCACTTTTTTAATCATGATGTAGTATTCAAACAGAAGCTTAATGGCTGCACATTTTCATAGGAATTGGTTGAGTAGAAGTAGATGAAAAGGCATGCGTATTTACTTCGTATGGGCGTTGCTACGTCCACTTTTCAGCGGGACCAATCTGGAAGTACGTCCTTTTAAATAAAGAAAAAAATCCGAAATCGGTTTATAAATAGCAGACTTTTGAGGGAACATCAAAAAAAATTTATACACCTTTGTTCTTTTTTTTGAAGTCAGCTAAAAAAAAAATATTTTTTTCGAACAATCTGGACTATTAGCTAGCTATTACAAATCATCTGATCAAAACTGTGTTACAGGAAAAACAAACACTTTATTAATAATTTAGACACTTATTCATAATACATTATTAAATGTTTATAAAAGTTTTATGAAGCTGATTTCTATACAAAATTCGTTTCGTAAACGTCTCATAAACCTTTGATAAGTATTATGAATAAGGCAGTTAGTATACATGCTTCACATAAATAGAAATATAATTTTATTGAAAAATTAAATTAAAACTGAACTCAAGCCAAAATAATTAAAATTTCTTTGGATATAAACCCATACAATTCGCTAAACTCATAACTTAATATTTTTTTACTTTTAGATTATCGACTATAACCGCTTAACCGTTCATAATGTTACCTTATTAGATGGTGGAGACTACGAATGTGTCGTCAAGTCTTCTGTAAATGAAATTTCCGCCAAGACCAATGTGATTATTGAGGGAAAACCTGGTGCTCCAGGTGGAGTTCAGGTTATTGATGTTGGAAAAACAAAAGCAATTATTGAATGGGTTGATGGCGCTACAAATGGACGTTCCATACGGTACTATAATATATTGGGTCGTACCAATTGGAATCGTACATGGCTAAATGTATCAACACATGTGCAGGCACGCGAGGTTGATCGTTACACTGGTAGACAGCAAGCTGAAGTAACAAACTTAACACCATGGTCTTCGTATGAATTTAGTGTAGCGGCCGTAAATGATCTAGGTATTGGTATACCTTCAGCTCCCTCTCCTATATACAGCACACATGAGGACAGACCTTATATAGCACCACATAATGTTGGCGGCGGTGGTGGAAAAATAGGCGATCTTACCATAACATGGGATCCTTTATTGCCCGAGGAACAACACAGTCATGGTATACATTACAAAATATTCTACAGGTTGAAAGGTAAATTTGAATGGGCTACTGAAATTATAAAAAGACCAGATCATATTGGTATGGCAGTGGTAAATGTGCCAATAAATAACTATTACACGGAATACGAAGTTAAAGTGCAAGCCATAAATAACGTTGGAAAAGGGCCAGAAAGTGAGCCGGTTGTTATTTATTCTGCTGAAGATATGCCACAAGTGGCACCACAAAAACCCATAGCATTAGCATTTAATTCAACGGCTTTCAATGTTACTTGGCAACCAATTGATTTGACTAGAGAAAATATTAGAGGAAAGCTTATTGGTCACAGAGTAAGTTGTTTAGAAAATCAGTTTATTTCATTTTCTAAATAAAAACTTAAATAGATTAAATATTGGAAGACAACACATCAAGAAGAAGATTCTGTTTTTTATCTATCACGTACCGTACGAAATTGGGCTTTAATTGTAGGCCTTCAGCCTGATACCTATTATTTTGTTAAAGTAATGGCTTACAATGCTGCTGGCGAGGGTCCAGAAAGCGAACGATCAGAAGGTAATCTATTTTTAAAAATACATATGTATATAATTTTACGAGCGCATATGGTCTGGTTACCGGCGTCTTTTTGTATATATTTTATGAATTAATTTGTAAAATATATTTGTTCAATTCACAAGCTCGTATTAACGTCGTATGTGTTGTGTAATCGTCTAATTATACAATATTGTATTTTTGTTGTTAGCAATTTCCATACAAAACTGCGTTATAATTATACAATTGATTTTTATATGTTTTCCAAATGGTTGCATTGTCTGGAAATATTTTATTTGCTAGATTAATTTGTAAACAAATATAAAGTATAGAATGGGAACCAGCTATAATAGCTTGCAGAAGAGTTGTTCAAAAAACTTCGCAAAATTATGATTATTTGCAAAATCAAAAGTAAATAAATGCAAACATTGAATATCAAGGTTTGATATAGATTAAAAGTGACTCGACCTCTAAAAATGTCAAAAACTTGGAGTAAATCAAGCATATCGCGAAAATGTCGAAAATTCGCGAAAAATTGCAATATTTTAAACTAGCCCAAAAATTGTAAGGAAAGTCAAACACTCGGGGAAAAACGCGAAAATTATGAAAATTTCCAAAAACTTGCTAAAAATTTTAAAGATTACAAAGCGTAATATTGATTACTTTAAAAATGTAAGAAAGCCAAAAAATTGGGAAAATTACGCCTGTCGCGAAAAAAGCGAAAACAAGCAATAATTTTGATTAAAAATCGCTAAAACTGTGAGGAATGCAAAAAATTTGGTAAAAATCGCGTAAATAGCGAAAATTCGCAAAAACTTGCTAATAGCGGCATGATAACAACGTCTAATATTGCTTAAAAATCCGAAGCTGAAAACTTGCAAAAAGTCGATTTTATCGCGAAGTTTGCAAAAAATCGCGAGAAGTTGCAAAATCGGAAACAAGCCCTAAAATTGATTAGAAATTGCCAACACAGTATATAACGACAAAATTCGCAAAAATCACGAAAAAAATCGCAAATTAGCGAAAACTTGCTAATTGTATTAAAGAAATCTTTAAACCTGTGAATAATAACAAAATTCGTCTTTCGGCATAAATTATTTACTGAAAATGAACTGAGTACATTGAATTAACATATAAAATACGACAAAATAACGATACAACAAATTTGTCTGTTCACAAGCACATAAGCAAGTGTCGTCTTTTTTCAAACGATAAGACATACGACTGAGCTTGTGAATTGAACAATTATATATAAATAAATAAATATATAAATAAATATGTAGCTAAATTTTTAAATAAAACGTTAAAATTATTTCCTATAAATTTTAGAACGCACTTATCGAAAAGCACCACAAAAACCACCATCTTCTGTACATATTTTCGGTGTTAATCCATCTACTGTACGTGCCGTGTGGCGATATGTTTCACCAGCACAAGACGAAGAACCTATACTAGGATACAAGGTGCGTGTCTGGGAGTCAGATCAAAACATGATAACTGCTAATGATACAATAGTACCAGTGGGACAGAAACTTGAAGCATATATTACCAATCTAACACCCGGTAAAATGTATAACATGCGTATATTGGCCTTCAGTAACGGCGGTGATGGACGCATGTCCAGCCCTACTGTTCATTTCCAAATGGGTAAATAATTGATTTAAAACTGAAATACATATATTTAGTATGTTAACATTTTTAATTTTTTTAAGGAAAAACAACTCCAAATCGTGCTGACCGACGTTATAACTTTAGTGTAAATACTTTATTAATTGTTTCCATTTTAACATTCATATCTGCCTCATTATTTAACAACTAAATATTGATAGAATTTCACTTATTTATACGTTACAGCAAATCACGCACAATTGAAATCGAAAACACTTTTTTTAAATGTGAATTTGAATAACTGCAAACATTCCGTCCGTAAAATGCAGTCTTTTAAGCTTAGAATATACAATAGTATATAACACAACGTAGATTTTAAGAAAAAGAAATTTATTAATTCCATTTTTTTAATATTCTAAAGGTATTCATGTTATATGTAATAGTTTTTTATGACTAAATGTAACGCTCTTAAAGTGCCCTTATTATATAAATAAGTTTATATACTAATTAAATAAGATATTTTTACATAAAGAATAGAAACATTATATTTTGTTCATACCGTATATGTATTGCATGATATTACATAATATGTATGTTTACATTTTTAGTGAACTATATTAAACTGTAATTTTAAGTATCTTTTTATATAAATTTACCTCTTCTATAGTTATACATCGTATATCACTTCTTTAATGCAACATAGTAAAAAATCAAACAGCAAAATGCGATTAATGTTAAAATGTTAGTTTGTTTATCGAGCCTTAACCGCAAGAAAATCGTAAACAACATATTATGTTTGTTTTTTATGAAAATCGATTATTCGCCGCATTGTCTGACAAAGTTACGAAAATACAAAAAAAAAAGTTTAAATTGAATGCATTCTGACCATGGTACAATAAAGGTACAACGAATGCACATTGATGAGTGGAAAAACTGCAAGCACAAAAATGAAACATTTAAATAGCAGTTTGCTGTAGAAAATTATTGTTTTAAAATTATTTTATTTAACTGATTTGTCATGGCAGCAAAAATCTCAATCGATAAAAATGGATTATCTTATAGGTAATTTATAGTGTCCGATCAAACGCATTTTTCAGACCGAACCCGAACTTCGGTAAAATTTTTAGAACCGAAACCGAACCCAAACCCGTGAAGCCGAACTTTTTTTTATTAAAAAAATTTTGACTTAACTTTTTTTTAACTATTTATTTATTTAATAAATACAAAATTAACAAATTAATAGTTGTACTTCTTGATATTTTATAGGACTGCATTTTTGTGTATTTTTGATGATATCCATATAAATATAAAAAAAAATTTACAAAGTCGATGTTCGGTGAAAATTTTACCGAACGCCGAGCAACCGAACACATATTTTTGCCAAACTCCGACACTGAAGACGAACGTTCGGTCGGACTCTAGTAATTTATTAAAATTAATAATATAACATACATACATATGTACTATATATCAGTAAAAGCGAATTCTATGTAATCAATTGGCATGTTCTTTCTGTAAATCGCGCGTTTTTAAATCGCTTAATTTCCAGGAAAAAGATCAATTAAAAAGGAGACTTATTCCAGCTTTTTAGGGTTCCGTACACAAAAAGTGTAAAGGAACCCTATTGTTTTCGCTACGCTGTCTGTAAGTCTGTCACAGGCTCTTTTCGAGCTACGGACCTGAAATTTTCACAGAATATATAAAACTTTGGCCGCTACAACAACAAATATATGACAGTTAAAAATTAAAGGGTGTTCTAAAGCGAGCATCGAAACATGTTGAATAACTAATTTAATATATAGGCACTTATATATAGACACTTTAAATTTCCAAAGTTAGTGTTAATTAGTGTAGTCTGTAGAATAGACTACACCAATTAACACTGATATTTAAAACATTAAAAATTAAAGGGTATCAGTTAATGTAATTTTGACTGCAATTTAGACAATTTACTGTATCTTGGAAACCGTAAGAGACAAACTCATAATTTTCATTTTACAAAACGCTAAAAATAGAAAATTCCAAAATTAATAAAATGTCAAAACGAAAAATCGCCAAAATGAAAAAAGCGCTTAAAGGGAAAAAACACCAAAATTAAAAAATCGCTAAAACGCAAAAAATCACCAAAACCTAAAAAGATCGCCACAAAAGTAAAATAACCGGCAAAAACGGAAAAAGTCGTCAAAACGAAAAAAAGCACTAAAACTTAAAAAAATCGCTAAAACTAAAAACATCAATATCGAAAAAAATCGTCAAAAATGGGAAAAAAGTCACTAAAACGAAAAAAGTGCCAAAACTAAAAACAACGCCAAAACTTAAAAAATCGCCAAAAACGGAAAAAAAATTCAAAAACGAAAAGAAGCGTAAAAACAAAACAAAAAACGCTAAAGCAAAAAAAAAATCACCAAAAACCGAAAAAATACCCAAAACCGAAAACAGCGCCAAAACTGGAAAAAGCGCCAAAACTTAAATAAATCGCAAAAACTAAAAATATCGTCAAAAACCAAAAAAAAATCATTAAAATGAAAAAAGCTCCAAAACCAAAAAAAAAAATGGCCAAAACAACGAAAAAAAGTTAAAAAATAAAATTAAACAAAAAAGCTAAACCGAAAAATTGCCAAAATGAAAAAAGAGCAAAACGAAACGGGATATATGTGTATTCGTACGGAACTCTTCGTGTGCGAGCCAAAGTCGCACTTTACTTAATTTATTAATTGGTTTTAATGCTTTATATGTTTTAAGATATTTTTTCCGAACTTAACTTCGAATGCACTAAATCGTCCGATCAACAGAACAATTTTTCGAAATTTTTGAAAATCAAACGATTTCAAACCGCCCGATTTACAGAACACCTCCAAATATTAAAGCAGTATGTACTTTGATTTAAAGCAGGGATAACTCAAAAATAATTCTGTAAAATGTAAATTTTAAATTAATTAGTTTAATTTAATTTTTGCGTAATTTTCTTTGAACTGAGGTTTAAGGTGAAAGTTACGTTTTCAACTAGTTCTACTCAACCGATTCTTATGAAACCTTATACACACATTAAGGTTCTGTTTAAATACTACATCAGGATAAAAAAGTGGACTGTGCCACGCCCATGCAAAGCAAATATTCTTTTTTAACAACTTCTACTAAACCGATTCTTATGAAACTTTGCATACAGCTTTAGTTGTCGTTATAGTACAACATTATGTTTAGATAAGTGGGCAGGGCCACGCCCATGAAAAATAAATTAGCATTTTAGCTACTTCTACTTAGCCGATTCTTATGAAACTTTGCATACACATTTAGTTATCGTTACAATACAACATTGCGGTTAGAAAAGTGGGCAGTGCTACGCCCATTAAAAGTAAACATTCATTTTACCTACTTCTACTTATCCGATTCTTATGAAACTTCGCGCACACAATTAGTTCTCGTGAAAGTACATGATGATAAAATATGGGGGCGGTGCCACGCCTATTTTTTAGTCGATCTTTTTTTGCAAGAATTATTCATACAAATTTGTTGGTGAAAATTTTTAAAATATTTTCATATTTGTTTTTGCGTTAATATAAATTTCAATTCAGTAACGATATTTACGCAATTACTGCCTTAGTGTTAGCCGAAAGTCCATTTCAATACAAAGTTAGTTGGCAGTGCATAATCGACGACTAAAATTGATTATCGACTAAAATCGAGATGGATTTACCACTCACTAATTGGCAGTGGCGTCGGCATTACAGTAATAAATCAGCGGCACTCTTTTCGAAAAGTTAACACAGCTAAAATAATCTGTTTTTAAATCGGGCGGATCGCCCTTTTTTCAGCAAAATCCCTACACATACTTCTATGTCGTCATAATATTAGGACTACGGCCATCAACAAGGTGTACTCAAGGTATATTTACCGGTTTCCGTTTGTTTGCTTTTAAACAGAGTACGAAAATAAACTAACGAAACGTTTGCTTTCGTTTTGTTATGTAATTTTCAATGTGTATGATGATAGAATGATAGTCCCATTTAGTTTTGTATTGTTTGTGCTTGCGTACACTAAATGTACATTAACTTAAATGTACGCAGCCAGAAAAGAACAAGAACAAAATTGAAAAATTTTAAGAAAATACATTTGCAAACGTTTCCCGATTGATTTGCTCATCATAGTAGAGATGTGTTAGTGTATTTATGCTGAATACAATGAACCATTCAATACATTTTTTGTTTGTTTGCAATTGCACGATTGAAACGGGATATTCAGGCATGTTCTGAAATCACGGTGATTTCAAACCACAAACGATTTTGAAATCACGAGATTTTTAATTTTTAGTCGTGATTTTCATTGTTCTAAATCACGAGATTACAACTGATTTGCTTATTTGGCTACTAAAAAGGAAAAGTAAATCACGAAAAATTTAAACAAAACCAAATGAAGTTGCCACAAAAGATACAGTGTCATCCCAAATTAGAGATTTCAAATAGTTTGTTGCGCAGAACAACTTTTCGGTGATTTCGAATCACTTTACGATAAAGTGATATTCAGAACATGCCTGATTAAAGCAAGCAGGTGAGTGAAAAGCCAATTGTATTGTTTGCAATCTTTGTCATTGCAAAAGTATTTGTTTTGATTTTGCTAATGTACAAAAAGATTTAAAATATTTGAAAAGTTTGTGTCTTCGAATGAAATGTTTGCGGAAAGTTTCGATTCTTTTCACACTGCTTTTAAATACGAATATCGAAGTCGATTAATCAAATGCTTATTATAGTCAAATAATTTTAAGGGACATTATTACAAGTTGCCAATAGTTAAAGGCAGGTTTTTGTCGGACGAATAAAAGGTTTAGCTTTATTCAAACTTCACTTTAAATGCAAGTGAGCGATAAGTTAAAGTCAGGTGCATCCTACCTGGTAGGTTAAAGTAAATTTGTAATAATGATAAACTGTTTATCCGTCTGACAAAAGTCTGCTTTTAACTATTGTCAAGTTGTAATAATGCCCCTAAGTTTGATTATTCAAAATAATTAATCGTGATTTTGAATAATTTCTGTTTTTAATTTTCGTCTTTTCTTATTTTATGCTTTTGTTTTCTTAGTTTTTTGTATTAATCAGCATTTTGATTAATCAGGATTCTTTATTAATCAACTAATTGACTAATCAGAATTTTTTATTAAGCGACTAATCGTACTTCTCTACTATTTATCCAAAAGTTATTGGATTATTATTATCATAATAGGAAAAGTATGCAAACCCACTTAATAATTTGTTCATAAAATAAACCAAGGCATATTTATTTGTTTATTGAAAAATTAGTTGACAGCCTAAATTTAAAACTAAAAACTGTCAGCTGTGGAACCAACTTTACCTGTTAAACAAATATTATATCTACCTTGAAATAAACGAATCACCTTCAAAATAGTTTTAACCAAAAAAAAAAATATTTCTAATTGTTCCAATTATGACCTGCTGTGGACCAAAACCTGAACATGGAGAATACAAATTTAATGCAGATTATCGTACAAAAGCATTAGCAAATAAATTTTGGTCAAAACATGAAAGCTTTTTAAAAACAATTGATACTTCAAAAATCGTACATTATGAGAAAGAAATTGAAAAAAGGCGCAACTACGACGCTCGTTGTCATTCCAAAATGCCACGATATACCAGTCAAATATATGGATGGTTACCTGGATATAAAATAAAATTTCTTCAAATCTGTGACTCGCATGTTTGTCAAAATTTAGTAAATCAAAAAGTGGCTAAAGATTTGATGCAGCAACATTTAAAGGTTGAAAAATTATTGACTGATAATTGTGCCTGCAAAAAGTTATTAAAAGCTACAGATCGTTGGAAAATAGTTTGACTTGATGATACTTTAATTTTGGTTCAAAAACATTTTTGCATTTAAATATTCGAGTCATATGTATATTTGATTAAAATCAAATATTTCTTAAATTCTATAAAAAAAATAATAATAAATTTGCATTGATGAAAAAAATTGTACTTCGTTGAAATTGACCATTTACAGTAAGAATAATCATGAAAATACTAGGTCCATATATTAGATCCCTTAATTGGTTGATCCTTAAAACCACGTACAAAAATTTCTGCTTCCCACCAAGCTGATGTTGAATTTGTCAGGGTCCTGTCATTTTTTTCTTTAGCAATATCCCTTTTTCTTTCACTGCTGCAATTTAAATTCAAAGGTATGATATCTTGAAACACCTGAAGTTCTTTACAACATGCTAGCGCTTTATGATTGATAGTGTCACTCTGTTTGTGCAATAAATATATATGAATGTCTTTACAGCTGGCTGGCAATGAAAAGAAATCTTTTGGAAAAATTTCTGAATTTTGTATGGGTTTTTTACATTTTGTTTCTAAATTCTCATTCTCCATTAGTTCTAGTTCCAGATAAATGTTAGTTGGATTCAAATTATGGGAGAATACGCCATAAAGATCCTCACTCGTTAATAACGACCTGAAAAGAGTTGTAAAATTCATCACTGAACTTGAACCGGATTTATGCAGCTGCTAAATTTTCTTTTATGACGTAGCTTAGTGTTAACTTACAATAAAGTCTGATTAAGTTTGCCCGCTGATATTTTGTGGTGCTCATGAAAATGGTTTACTGCAATATTTTCAGTTGGTATGTGTACAGTGTATGCCTCTTTGGCGGTAAATATAGTAGAGCCAAACAAAAATCTTAAAGATTTTATAGGTTTATTGTCAAAGATGTTTTTAATAGTCTAAGAATTTATATATTTACTTGGTTTTTACATACAGAGGTACAATAAGCAAAAATGTCATACATACCTGTCTCATTGCACTTATTGCTTCTTTTGTGGCAGTTGCTTGCTGTTTTTTTCTTTGAACCTGAAAGCATTGCACGCCACAGAATTCGCTACTTACGCTTGCTTGCTTATCCTCTTGCCACTTGTTGACATAATACCGATAGGTTTTATAAACAAATGGTATTTGATTCCTTTGGTACAGGAGCGTTTCCAATATTGCATTGACGATTTCGGCAGTGGTTCCTGCAGTTAAGACATCGGCTTCTATATAAAGATCAAGCTGTTTTTTTTGCGCCATACTTATAGCTTGCTTCTATCAAATAGCTATTTAATATTTCCAAATGCTACTTCGTTATACAAGGATGAAATTAAATTGTATTTTGTGATTAAATGAACAAGTATAAACTTAAATTTTCAACATAATGTATGTTCATAGAGTTACCAAGTTTTTATTAGCGAATATAGATAATTTTAGCTGCACGTCTCCACCAAGATACATTTATTACAAGGTGGCAAGAGTAAAACAAGTACAACATTACAAAAACAACATTGCTTTTTATTGTTGTTTCTTTCCTGCTTCTGTCAAAAAAAGGTAAGTGTCTTAAAATTTTGGCATTTCAAAACTATTTTCATACAAAAAATCAATCTTAGCTGCATTTTTACTTAAGTGCACAAAATATTTGTTTTCTGTGATCATTTTTCAAAATACTTTTTTAAGTGCATTTTGTATACCTACTCATTTAACATATTTTCTGCAGCTTAAAATAATTTTCATATAAAAAATCAAAGTTAACAATAAATAATTGTGTTTACTTGCACATTAAGGCAGGTAAATGCATGGAAAATAACAGAAGTTTTGACTTATCTCCGCTAAAAATCGTGAAAAGTTGATTGTGCAGCTAAGTCATTGTGAACCCATTGTGAACCATATGCAATTAAAAAAAAATTAACCCGACTTTTTATATAAAAACACCGTTACCTCAAAAAGTGCTCTATATAACGGTACTTAACCATGTATATAAAATGATAGAATACCTTCCAAGCTTTCATTTGGTGTATACCTTAAATCTGTCACTTTTGAAATTCGGAAGTTATGCAACTTTAAAAATGTGTTTTTAGAAATACATAGTTTTTTAAGTAGCCTGTACAGCCGGCATTAGCCAAGTGCAAAGATACAACAAATTAATATAAAAAATTAATATAAAAATTGGCTGGGTCACTGTCGAATAGTGGTTTCGCTGAGTAAAGATTTTCTGAGTAGGACTTTCTCCTCTATGTATGTCAAAGGTTTTGTGACTAGCCGGCCTTCGTTCGGCTGGAGTTACGGATTTTCTCCTCTATGTATTTCGAATAGTGACTTCGCTGAGTAAAGGTTTTCTAACTAGTCGGCCTTTGGCTGGGATTAGGAATTTTCTCCTCTATGTATGTCGAACATTGGCTTCGCTGAGTAAAGGTTTTCTGACTAGCCGGCCTACGGCCGGACTTAAAGATTTTCTCCTCTATGTGTCTCGAATAGTAGCTTCGCTTAGTAAAGGTTTTCTAACTAGCCGGCCTCCGGGCGGGCTTAAGGATTCTCTCCTCTATGTATGTCGAATAGTGGCTATGCTGAGTAAAGGTTTTCTGACTAGCCGGCCTTCCGCTGGTCTTAAGGATTTTCTCCTCTATGTATATCGAATAGTGGCTTCGCTGAGTATAGATTTTTTGGCTAGCCGGCCTTCTATGTATGTCGAACAGTGGCTTTGCTGAGGAAAGATTTCTTGCCAGCAAAAAATCTGTTATAAATTTTAGCACCTCCTAAACTAAACAACAATTTTCATATATATACCAATGCACATATGGAGATTGTCTCAAAAAATTATATATTTTTCAACTCATTTTTGAAGTCCCATAACTTCCGTATTTCATTAGTGGCGGCTTTCAAGTATACACCAAATGAAAGCTTGGAAGGTTCTCTCTAAATTTATATACATGACTAAGTGTCGTTATATAGATCAGTTTTTGATATAACGATGTTTTTACATACAAAATCGGGCTAATTTTTTTTAATTTAATTTGGTTCACAATGGGTTAATGGATTTCAAAAATGTATGTACCAGTAGAAAGGTATATTATAGCATTTTAAAATGATATACATATCGTTTACATCCGTGCAGAATTGTAGGAGTTATGGCCGGTTCAAAATTAAAGTTTTGAGCCCCGTAACTGCGGAACCAAAAGAGAGCGCCGAAAAGATTCACAAAAATTATTTATATAAAAAGGGCTATCGCCTCATGATTTTTATTCTCATTTTCAACAGCGTTATCATTCTTGACTTAAGCCAAACGCACGTTTCTGATTTTTTGTATTAAATTTTAAAGCTAAAAACTCAAATTTAATACAAAATATAAGAATCATGCCCTTTAAAACGACCATGTGACCTGGCACTACAGTTCGAATAAAATTCACAACATTATAGCTGTTTTACAACATCTCACAAGCCGTTCGACTTTTGTAGAAAATGCAACCCTGATCTAATAAGTTTATGGAAAGTTTTAAAAAGGCAATAACAAAACATTATATCAGGGCTGCATTTTGCGCAGAAGTCTAACAGATTCAAGGCAAATTCATACCAGGTAATCTCATTAATAAAACAAGTACAACATGTAACAAAAACCACAAGTATTTTGTTTTTGTAAAATTATTCTTCGTACTCAAACTCACAAAGCAAATAGGGTATTTTGACATCCGACTATGAAGAAAATGCTAAAAAAAAGTTAACAGCTGTGTTTACAAGTTCACCTGTAGTGAATTCGGCTTGAACAGCTTGTATAATAGTCTAAAAAAAGCTATAATTATTATGTCGGCCATACACTACAGAAGTCTGGCATTGCACAGTGCGTTTGTGTAGTGTATGGCGGTGGTTGTGCTATTTTATATAGCCATAATTAAACCGCAACAATTTAAACTTTTTTTTTCAATTATATAAACTTACAAAATTTCTTCGATATCTGTGGTTAAAAATGTTGAGCAGACATATTCTGGTATTTTCAAACATAACTTCAATCATGCATGAAGACAATTATCTGACTTTTAATACGAACTTATCCAACTCTGTTCGCTGGGGTATTATCCAGGGCTGTCAGATTTGGTGATTTCTCGCCAAACGTGGTGATTTTTCAACTTGTTTGTCGTCTAAATTTTTGATTTGGCGACAGGAGATTTTTCTGGCGATAAATATATTAGTTGGCGATTTTTATGGCTATTTTTTAAACAAAATTGAAGTTAAAAATATTTATAATTTCGGAAAATTACTCCCACCAAAACTTGTCTGCAAGAAATTAAAACAATGTGGCGTTGATGGTTTTTCTTATATTAGTTATAGTTAATAATGGGCTTTTAGTTTGGATGAGAAAAATTTACAAGAAACAATTTTTGGCGATTATCTGCTAAATTTGTATACGATTATTTTATAAAAATTTATAAAAATAGCTATAAAAACGAATTTATTATCAAATATGTAGTAAGAATAACTACATAAAATTGATTTTGGCGACTTTTGGCGATTTTTAAAACCAATTTGGCAAAATAGGTCGGAAAAAATCTGACAGCTCTGGTATTATCTTTGTTGATTTTGATTCGCATCATTTCTTTTGTATTTTGTGATTTCTTTGCGTGCGTTTCGAAAAGATTGGATTAGCATTGTTAATTAAAAAGAAAAAAATATACAATAATAACAAGACTATGTCGGAAAAACCATCAGTTTTATTATTGGGAGGTATGTAATGTAGCATCCATAATAATGACAAATACTAAAAATGAGTAATAAGAAAAACCACCACTTGTTATGGATATACGTAGATATGTGTGGATATACTGTGTGTGTAAATAAATGTTCATATATATATGCATGCCCTGCAGCTAAATGTATAAATAGTTACGTTTTGGGATAGTCATTATACTAGTAACGTTACTAGTTAACAAATTACTGTCATCTTACTAGTTGTAATGAGGATAGTAACGATACTAGTCAAACAATGTTTTGGAACAGTCATACAACTAGTTGTAATGATACTAGTAATATAAATATTTTAAAAATTTACATGTATTCAGGTGTAAATACATAAAACAAAATATTAGCTCTAAATATAATAAGTAGAAAGTGCGTCAGTGGATAGAGTACATACCTTGAAAGATGAGAACTGTGTGTTCATACCCCGGTTGAGCCATATGTTTTTAATATTTAAAAAACTTCAAATAAAGAAACTAGTAAGCGCACTAGTCTATAATAACTAGTATTTCAACTAGCATATAACTATGTACAAATTAACTAGTTGGGCTCCTATGACAACCTAATGTTAAAATCGATAGTTCGATATATGGAAAAAGGATAGTTAGGCAAAGTAGTCTGAATAAAAAAGCAACTAGTATATTTCTAACCACACACTAGTCATTTGGTCTGCAGGGTGGCTACATACCCTGCAGACAAAGTAACTAGTATGTAGTGAGAACTATACTAGTTGCTTTCTACTTTAGACTAGTTGTCTATCAGTCCTTTTTTCATATATCGAACTATCGATTTTAACATTAGGTTGTCATAGGAGCCCAACTAGTTCATTTGTATACAGTTATATCCCAGTTGGAATCCTAGTTGTTGTAAACTAGGGCTCTTAGTAATTTTTTATTTAGATTCTGTAACTCTTAAAAAACTTTGGCTCAACCGAGGCACGAACACACATTCCTCATATTTCAAGGCATGTACTCTACCCACTGAGCCACTTTCTACTTAGTTTTTTAAGAGCTAAAAATATGATTTATATACTTGACATGTATCGTTACTTCTCGATACAACTAGTAATATGATTGCTCTTTTTTTAATAGTATCGTTACTAGTAGGGATGAAACGATACTACTAAGGTATCGATACTTTTAATTGGTACGGCATCGGCTCCAAAGTATCGATACCTACTCAGTATCGATTAAAAAGTATCGATACTTGTATCGGTCAAGATCTTCCTATGATTATAAGTAGGGATGTAACGATACGCCGTTTTGCCGATCCGATACCGATACCGATATTTAAAAATAAATATCGCCGATACCGATTCCGATACCGATACGAATATTGAAATTGAGTTCAAGTTTAGATTAACAAAACTCAAGTGCAATTTTTTTAAATTAATATTTAAAAATTATATTAAACCAGTATAAAAAATTGGAAGTAATTTTTAAGGAGCTACATTTTCTTTGCTTCCAAAATATCTGTATTAAAAATATGCAGATAATTAGTAGAAAAGCAAGAAAAAATTTTTAATTCCTTTATAATTTTAAAAAATACTCGCCATGCTTTTTAAAAAATCGATTTTTTTAAAGGACATTTATCAACTAATATTCTTCTAAATAACTTAATAGCTTAATTATTAAAATACTTCTAAGTTTATATTTATTCACTTAAATTTACATGAAAATACAGTTCTGAGTTTAAATTCGCATAAAAAATTGTGAAAATGTGTAATTTTTTATCCTTTTTCCTTGAGGAAAAACCATTATAGAACACGGAAAAGAAATTTGTCCTAGCATCGCTTCCAATTGGGTGATTGGTAATCGAAAAACAGAACTTCTTGCAATGGCAAGGATATGTAAAACTAATTAGAAATTGTCCAAATTCGTAAAACTTCCGGATAGCGAATTCCTACATTTTCATGATTTCTTTGGAGTGTGTTTTTTTTTTGCTGGAATAAGATTTAAAAAACAACGAATTGAATTTGAATTCATGGTAAAATCAACAGAAAATAAATAATTTCCGAATCGCGAATTCTACATTTTCATAACTTCTTTGGAGTGTCTTTTTTTGCTGGAATAATATTTAAAAAACAACGAATTGAATTTGAGTTCATAGTAAAATTAAAAAAATAAATCATTTTTTACAAAATAACAGCATAAAATATTATTAATTTTTAAAATTGATATTAATAAGATTTACAAAATAACGAAATGAATTAACTTCATGGTAAAATTAACAAAAGATAAATAATTTGTCTGAAAAAAACTCTGAATTTTTTTTTAAGTATCGTCGTATCGACAGTAAAATATCGCCGATACCGATGTATCGGAAAATCTGAAGTATCGCCGATATATCGGTATCGGTATCGGTATTCGTTACATCCCTAATTATAAGTAGTGAAAACAGAAGAAATACCATATTTATGTAAGTAGTCTGTATTTACATTCTCTATTTTAGTGCTATTATATATTTTAACTTTTAATTTGCGACCGTTACATTCACAATATTATTAAACATATTAAGCGGCCCATCCACTTGCAATATAATTGTGCAATTTTTCGTATTGTACAATAATATCGCCAATGTGTATGTCATATTCGAAGGTGGCACAATATATTGGCAAAAATCAAAAGATCTTTGATTTTTATTGTACAAAAAAGAAAATTGTGTAATGTGGTGGCAACATTGTTCAGTGTTATATATACTTTTAACCAAAATTGGCTACTTTTTTCCAATGTGAACTTGTATACTTTTTTTTCCATTTAGGTTACTTTTTTTCAATACAAATTTCAAATTTAATTGAAAAAATCTACCCTTTGCGTCAATAATAATAAATTGAGAAAAACTGTCGCAATACTATAGGTATTTAACATTATTATGACATTTCGATGGCTGAATTTCAAATTATTAACTTAGCACCTGAATGTCATTTTTTAAATTTTTGGTGGAAAGTAAATAAGAAAAAATACTAGCTTCTTCTACCTATAGGCAGGCAATATTTAGTGACACTACCAGCTAGTGTTCCGAGCGAGCGAATGTTTAGTGGTGCGTACTTATTAACACATCGCGTCGCAATAGTCTTGAAGGAGAAAAGCCTTAAAAACTTTTATTTTTGAAGTTCATTATTCCTCTACTGAGGTTTGATTATTACTTTAACGTGACTTATTAATTAATTTAACAGGACTTTACTTTTTATATACCATGTCGTTGTGAAAAACATATATTCGGGTATGTTCTGTATTCCATGCGGAATTAGCAAAGCATTGTTGTTGCAAATTATTATTTCTAACAACAATGCTTTGGTAATTCCGCACATTTTGATTCCGCATGGAATACAGAACATACCCGAATTTGTTTCATTTTTCTTTACTAAAAGAAGATTATTACTTTGCGTTAGAGACAAAGTGTTCTTTTAAGTAAAAATGATTAAAAATTAATATTTTTGTTTAATTTTCAGTATTTTTTATGTATTATTTTTTTGTAACGTATTCGCAAAATATTCGTGAAATATTCGCTTGAGTTTGGCGAATACGAATATCATGAAAGAGACCAATATTCGGTGATTCAAATACGAATATGAATGTTCGTAACATCACTAGTACATAATACCCACTTGACCTGAGATTTGATATAAGCGAAGAAATTTCGAAACCAAATTCTTCGATATATGTTCGCGAATCTAACAGAATTCGAATGATCGCTGTAGGGGTCTACAAACAGTGCCTTATTGAAGTTTATTTATAAAATAAATATTATTTATAAAATAAATATTATTCTTATTCCGGAATAATACGTATATACAATCGCTAAAGCGAACTCTCGATAATTTCTCGAATGTGTGACGATAGCCTAGTGGATGTGTGCTATTCTGTTAACCTAGAGGCACCGTGTTTGAACCTGATTGCCTGCAGCGTGAGTTAAAGAATTAAAATAACACATACATACATACATATCGCGACCTTAGTATTGTTTTGGCCCATATGCCAAAAAGTCGGAATGGAGAAAAACAACAAAGAATATTTACATAAAGTTTTCTCAAAATATATCCGATAGAACTTTTTTGCTTCCGGCATATGTTTGGAAGAAAAATGTACATTTTTGTGAACTTTCATCAATCCGATTAGAAATTAACATATTTTTACTGAAAGTAAAAAGTAGCTTTTGTTACGCTATATGTATACTAACTGCTGTGTATTGGGTAACTTGGTATTTAGATGAAATTTTATACTTTTTATTGAAAATAAGCGTATAAATGTTATTAGAAAAGATATTTACATGGTATAAAAAGTTAATATTGATGAAACTTGGTATTTTACTTGATTTCTGGGGCCGAATCGTCGCTTTCGATATCGAGCTGATTCGATCGAGTTTTCTTAGTTTGAGATTATAGCATTCGCTATCGAACAATATAAACACATTGTTCGATATCGAATGTCATAATCTCAAACTAAGAAAACTCGATCGAATTAACTCGATATCGAAAGCGACGATTCGGACCCTGATTTTTATTTTTTTAATTGAAGTTGTGTGTATTTATTTTTTTATTTAAAATTTTTTTTACAAAACATTTATATCGAGCACAATGAATGCTTGATATCTCAGAAACCAAGAACAATTTCGCGAAACAGTTTTTGGATTCTGAAAGAGGGTATTCAAAATATATATACCCCATACTTAACTCAATTTTTTTTAAATGGTCGGTGGGCCAAACAATACTAAGGTCGCGATATGTGCAATAATCCCTGCCGGAAACTAAGTTAACTTTAAATTAACTTTAAGTTAATTATTTCGCAACAGTGCTGACTGACACTTGGATTACTCTCCAGTGGAAACAGCTAACTATTGCGATGTCCTAGGCCGTAGTCAATTGTCCCACTCTACACTACTTTTCAACTAACTTAAAGTTAGCTTTATTGAGTCACCTGGTAGCTAGAACATTTGCAAAAAGATGTTGCTGGGGTTCGAACTATGTATCACACGTTTTTAAGTCAACCACACAGCTAAGGTACCATTTAAAATAATAACAGCAAAAAGTTAATATAAACCTGAAATGAGTTTCAAAGTGGCTGAGAGCAAAGTTGTTGGCTCTTACCAAATCTTTTTATATACTCAACTTAAGAATTGATTTTGGGTCAGTCCTGGATTGCATTGTAGTTAGCTTTTAATTAATCTAAGAAAAGTTAACTATAAGTTGATTATTTTTGTAGTCGACTAGGGATTTTTCGACAGGGATTGATCAGAAAAAATTTCCCACGATAGCCTAGTGGATGTGTGTTAGTCTGTTAGTCTGGAGGTACCGTGTTCAAATCTGATTGACTGAAGCGTAAGTTAAAGACTTAAATAACATTAAATTAAAAATTTTAAAAACACCCAAAGAATATAGATGATAACTTCAAAACGGCTGGACCAATTTTCTTTATCTTTGGAAGATTTTGTATCAAGTCACCTTTCAAACAAAATTTACTAAATTAAAATCGAGTTAGCCGTTTGGGAGCTACGATGTCAAAGACACACAGATTCAACAGGATACATCTAGAAAATATGTGATATCTTCTAAACGGCTAGACCAATTTTATTCAAACATAGTTAAGATCATGTCACCTTTCAAACAGAAAAAACTAAATCAAAATCGGTCCTGCCGTTTGGTCTGTACGAGGGTTCGTAAAATAAATAAATTAAAAAATAAAGATAATATTAAAAAATTACTTTTTCTCCTGCCTTTTTGCGATATAGAAATTTGTTCGATATTGGCTCACTTTTGATATTGCTAACGAACCTTCGAAATCGAATGTTTTTTGAAACAAAACTAACAGCGACGGCTAAACTTTTTTCGATTAATTCTCGATAGTTTCACACGATAAATGTTCAAGATATATTCGAAATCGATATCATTAACGAAAGTCTTGGCCAAGTGGGTATATATATACATATATACACTATCTCTAAATATGCATTTGATCATGATCAAATTGTTTAAAGTAGTGGGGATGGAGTAAACTATGCACTTATTTAAATACATTACGATTTAAACAATAATATGATTATCTATTGAATTAGTTAACAAAAATAATTTGCTATTTATAGGTTGCGGTTTTATTGGACGCAATTTGCTAACATATTTGGTAGAGAATGATTTGTCACAGGAAATACGTGTTGTTGATAAAACGCCTCCACAGATGGCCTGGCTAAATGCAAAGCAATCAATAGCCTTTGACAACAAAAAAGTAGAATTTTGCAGCGCAAATCTGATAAATCCAAGTAAGTAGGCTTCCAATTTCTTCGTTTATTTAATATTTTTTATCGGCCAATGTGGGCTGTTTTATAAATAATCTGTACATAAAGAAGTACAATAAGGTTCATTTTATTTAATTTTCTTATCATATATTTTACTTGTAGATTCCTGCAAAAATGCTTTTGTACCACACCCAATAACTGGTCGATCGTGGGATTTGGTATTTAATTGTGCTGCTGAAACTCGTCCTAATCAAACTGAGGCAGTCTACAAGGAGGGAATACAAAAATTGAGCTTGAACTGTGCAAATGAAGCACTATTCATTAAGGCACAACGTTACATCGAATTTAGTTCCGGTTGTGTTAACAGCTCGGAAAAGCATCCTTTAAAAGAAGATTGCAAACATGATCCCTGGACAGCGGTTGCTAAATATAAATTAAAAGTAGAAAAAGAAATGCATTCAATGGAGCATTTCAACTACACTGTTGTGCGCTTGCCGGTAGTTTATGGTTATGGTGATAAACGCTATTTGAGTAAGTCGGTAATATCAAAAGTAGATACATAGGTATATATATATTTTTAATTTTGAACAACTCCTGGAAAGCTTTGATATGGAAAATACACAACGAAGAAACTAAAATCGGCTTTCAACTATAAAAGCTGTATGAAAACTGTACCTTAATTCACAAAAGGCGTATATAACTTTTAGAAAAATATAAGAAATTGAAAGCACTATTACAGTGGAGTTCGTTTATAATGGACTCCGCGGGACCAGGCAATTCTGTTCGATATAAGCAAAGTTCATTGTAACCGGAGTAAATAATTTTTATTCGCAGAAAAAGAAAACAATGTTAAAGGAGAATTTAGTACATCAACTAAAAACATGCATAGTGGTTCTAAATTGTTACCAAATTGTGATAAAATATACCTCGTTTTATTAAAAAAAAATGAAGAAAGAGTAGCGATATAAACTAGTTCGTTATAAGCGGAAATTCGTTATAACCGGACTAATTTCTATGAAATAGCGGAATAATTTCTATGAAATATTAAAGCAAAACTGTTGGACTGGAGAACTAGTTCATTGTACGCGATAATTCGTTATAACCGATGTTTGTTATAACCGTACTCCACTATATATACATATCTGTATATTCTACATATACATAAAACCGGGCTTCGAATAATTCGAAAAAGCATAATTTTCAAAAACCGGTTTTCGGTTTTTTCATTAAAAACCGGTTCAAATAATCGGTTTTTAGTCTTTTTGTATAATTTCAGAAATGAGGTATAAAAAGTCTCAATTTGTTTTCTTACTAGCTAAAGTATATATACATGGTGTCCCATTAATCAACGTCAAGCCGAAAGCGGATGATAGGGCAAGTAGTGACTGCTCCAAAAAAGTTATAAAAAAATCTATGTCACTTATTTTAAACGGTGATGTCAGTTAAAAAAAATCACCCTGTAATGATTTTTCTATTGCTGTGACTACAAATCTTCACTTTTCCTATTTTTTTCCTATATCATTGTCAGATATCCTTCTGTAAATGGCAATTAAAAATTCATACTGCAGTGGCCTGATTTTCAAAGAAAATCTTACATTTTGCCAAACGACGTACTTAAATTTATAACTACTCCCAACATTAACCAGCCGTGATAGGTATTTTTGTTGGAAAAAACATTTTTTTTCGCAGTTAGAAAAACAAATCGACCAAGTATTATACCATTTTGGAATTCGTGCTAACCGCGCCAACTTTTGATGTCACTTGCCAAAAGTACCTAGTACATTTTTTTCAACACGGCCGGTTAAAGTTGGGAGTAGTAATATATTTAAGTACGTCGTTTGGCAAAATGTAAGATTTTCTTTGAAAATCAGGCCACTACGGTATGAATTTTTAACTGCAATTTGCAGAAGGATATCTGACAATGATATAGGAGAAAAAAAATAAGAAAAGTGAAGATTTGTAGTCACAGCAATAGAAAGATCATTACAGGGTGATTGTTTTTAAACTGGCAACATCTTTTAAAATAAGTGACATGAACATAGAGTCTATAGTCCTTCCGTCCACCAAAAGCGCGTTTCAAATTAAATATTCCAAAGGCAAGTAATCGAAAAAATTGTCGTAAGCCAAGCGGAGATTTGATATACTATAGAGTTTAAAATTCTTCCGTTCGGCCGAAGTCTGGCTACGCAGAAAGTCGTCGAAAGCACTTCCCAAATTAAACATTCCGAAGGCTTATAATATTAAAAATTGTCGTAAGGGAAGCCGAATTTTGACATACCATAGAGTTTGAAATCCTTCCGCCCGGCCGAGGGCCGTCTACACGGAAAGTCGTGGAAAGCGTATCTCAAGTTAAAGATTTCAAGATTCACTAATATAGAAAATTATTTTAAACGAAGGTGTGGTTTGACATACCATACCATCAATTATTGGCTTCGACGACTTTGCGTAATGACGGCCTTCGGCCGGGCGGAAGAATTTTAAACGACAATTTTCTAAACTACTTTTACTGTTATAGAAGCCAAATAATGGTGCAGATGGAACACATTGGAGAAACTTTCAATATAATATACGGCTCCATGAAAAATCGCCCAAAACCAAATCGCCCAAAAATAAAAATGAAAAATCGCCCAAAATTTTTCCATACAAATTTTGGGTGATTTTTAATTTTTTTTTTTGGTGATTTTTCATTTTGAAATTTTGGGCGATTTTTCATATTACAAATGTTTCCATGAAAAATCGCCCAAAAATAAAAATGAAAAATCGCCCAAAAAATTTTCCATACAAATTTAAAGTTATTTTTCATATGAAAAATCGCCCAAAATTTTACACCCAAAAATTCTGGTAATCATCACAATCGAATATAGAATTTAAAATATTATGTTATATTAAATAATTGAAAGTTTCTTCAATGTGTTCCATCTCCATCATTGTTAGGCTTCTATAACAGTAAAAGCTTAAAATCCTTCCACACGGCCAAAGGCCGGCTACACGGAGAGTCGTTGAAAGCACGTACCAAATTAAGCATTCCGAATGCTGTTAATATTGAAAATTGTCGTAAGCGAAGCCGAGATTTAACATACCATAGAGTTGAAAATTGTTCCGCCCGGCCTAAGGCCGGCTATACGGAAAATCGTCATTATTGCATTTCAGTAAGAAACGAAGACTATTTATGCTTTTCTACAAGTTTTCTTTTTTTTCAATATAAAAATTAAATTACTATAATTTTTAATGTTTTTCTGTTTTTTTTTACTTTGGGCGATATTTAATTTTTCTGAGCGATTTTTAATTTTTTTGGGTGATTTTTCATTTTTAAATTTTGGGCGATTTTTCATTTTGAAATTTTGGACAATTTTTCATTTCTATTTTTGGGGCGATTTGGTTTTGAACGATTTTTCATGGAGCCATAATATACGAGTATTATATTTTAAATTCTATATCCGATTTTGATGATTGCTAGAATTTTTGGCTGTATTTTTTCCCTTTGTTTTTAAATGTAAAAAAAAAATTTTGAGCGATTTTTCATGTGAAAAATAACTTAAAATTTGTATGAAAAATATTTGGGCGATTTTTCATGGTTTTGGGTGATTTTCATGGAAACATTTTTCATATGAAAAATCGCCCAAAATTTCAAAATTAAAATTCTAAAAAATTTAAAATTGCCCAAAAGTTTCATATGAAAAATCACCCAAAATTTGTATGAAAAAATTTTTCGGCATATTTTTTTTTCATTTTTATTTTTAGGCGACAACACTGTAAATACAAAATTAAGACTCTTTCTAAAGTTTTGTGCGGAACACAATACAATATAAAAAATAGCACGGATAGCAAATAATTTATATATACCTGATATATTTTTATCATGACTAAAGTCAAACTTTATATTGAAAAATAATCTGTTTTATGTTAGCGGTTTTTCCTATATGGTATTTCACATTTGTCATGATAAAAATATATCAGGTATAGACGTAGGGTTAATGAAATCAATAAAATGTTTTGTTTCTTCGAATTTTAAAAATTTTCGTACTGGGTCACACCTGCCGGTTACACCCGTCTTACTTTGAAAATGTGTGTTTTTTTAAATAAATTAATTTTTGTAAAACAGTAAATACATAATACAATCAAAAACACGTTGATCAATTAGCTACGCCAAAATTATTGTGTACGTTATAGTAAAAATTTTACAGACTTTATCCTGAAAGCCATAATTCTTGAAAATTAAGGTTTGTTAGGTCACACTCGTCGCAGCTTTGTGACAACCATTCTGAGTAGAAATCGAGTTCTATCGTGTCTACGCGTTATTTAACTACTTTAAGCTTGACGTCCTTGTGAGTCGCTGCCTTTTTTTAAGTAACAAATTTTATATAAATTTAAAGTGACCGAAAAGAAGACAACAAATTTATATTTCAATCAAATTTCTTCGATTTTGTTAAATAAAATACGGACGTGGAAAGTATTTAAATTCAAATTATGTATTCTTTTAGTGCCCCGCATAGTTATTGCTGCCATTTACAAACATTTAAATGAAACTATGAAACTCTTATGGAACGATACTATGAGATTGTCAACTGTACACGTTGATGATGTTTGTGCTGCCACATGGGAACTAGCCACCTGTCCAAAGGCAAATAAAGAGATATATAATATTGTTGACGATGCCGAATCTACTCAAGGAACAATAAGCGACATCTTAGCTGAAATATTTGCTATAAATATTGACTACTTTGGCATTGTAATGTCAAATCTGACCAAGGTATCTACAATTTTTGAATTGATATTTTTTATAAGTTATCATACAATAGTTAGTTACATACATGCAAATATTTAAATTTTCCAGCTTAGTCTTTCCGATACTGTAAGCGAAATTAACGATAAACATTTGTCACCATGGGCAGAAATATGTCAACAAAATGGTTTAACCAATACACCGCTGACTCCCTACTTGGATGAAGAGCAATTGTATCATAAACACTTAAATTTGGATAACACAAAGCTTAAAGAGTTTGGCTATCAGTTGAAGCATCCTAAAGTAACTACAGAGCTTGTAAAGGCAATGGTAGATGATTATATTGAACAAAAATTATTTCCTAAATCGTTGGTCTTTTAAAGACGAAAAATTCAACTTTTATATATTAGTTGGGCGCTTATTATTATTAAGAGTGCTGTGCTAAAATCTATAGACTGCACCTCATTTTATGTGGGTTAAAATTTTTATAAAAATTTTTTGAAAGACATTAATATTATATTTAGTACATACATACGCTTCAAAAAAGATATGTTCTACTAAACTAACTCAAAACTTTTTTAAATGCATACATAAAAAACACTAAATATTTTTGTAGTGTCACATTCTCTAACACTTCCCCGACCAATTCCCTCCCCCTAAAGTGTACTTATAGTATTATTGTATTCATGTAATTGATATTCATTGACAATTCTATATTATATGTATTGTAACGAAAGCAAATGCCGCCAGTCAATTGATATTAGACATTATTTTTGTATCATTAACTTTTACTTGAAGATAATTAAATTTATTTTTTATATTATTTTATTTAACAACAAACTTTTATTGCACATAAAAAACACAAAAAAAGAGCCAATAAATATTTTTCAATGTGTTGAAAAATTGTCATATTTGTGTGCCAAAATAAATTAAAATTAACACATAAATTGCCGTTTTACTAGTTTAAATGTAACATAATAAGAAAAATAATAAGAACTAATTGGTATTTTTGCCAACCACGATTCCAGTTTATAAAAATTCAGTAAAGTAAAGGGGTTCGTACGAATAACATATACATACATACATATCGTTACCTTAATATAGAAAAGCGCTAACTCGTTTTTTTTTCAAATCGAGTTTTTTTGCATTTTTCGATAAATGAACTTATAATCAATCGAAATACGCAAAAAACTCGATTTGAAAAAAGGTCCTTTCTATATTGAGGTAACGATATATTCCATTTGCCTTTTTGGCGACTGTTTTTTAGTTTTAGTCCTTTTTTCTTTTTTGTGATTTTTCGGTTTTTGGCGATTTTTTTCGTTTTTGGCAACTTTTTATTTTTGGACAAGCTGTAAACATTTCAAGAGTTTACCTCTTAAGGTTTCCAAGATACTGCTAATTGTCAAAATTGCATATCGAAATTACATCAACTGGTAGAATACCCTTTAATTTTTATTTTGTTTAAATTTGTGTGTTGGTTGGTGTAGTCTGTCTATTAATACACTAACTTTGAAAAGTTCAAGTGTCTAATATAAAGTGTCTGTATATTACATTAGGATTTCAATATATTTCGTTGCTCGCTTTAGAACGCCCTTTAATTTTTAACTGTTATATTATTTGTTGTTGTAGCGGCCATATTTGTACATATTCTGTTGAAATTTTAGTTCCGTATCTCTTACGGTTCTCGAGAAAACTGCCTGTGACAGACAGACAGACGGGCGGAAAGTGTAGCGAAAACAATTGGGTTCGTTTGTACTTTTGGTGTACGGAACCCTAAAAACGCCTTTCTACGTGAGTACATCAACCATTATCTGTTAAAGTGTCATGGATCACAATAATTAAAGCCAGTTTAATCAAATTTTTTATAATTTTTATTTTATTTTTTATATTTTCATAATTATGAATATTTGTTTAAGTTTAAAATGCATCTATTTGCTTATTGGACTGACTTTAAAGAACTTAAATTCAATGAAAAATTAAACAGCAACAATTAGAGTAATAATAAAAAATAAATTAAGGAAAGAGGTAAACAAATGAAACAGTATTGTAACATAATAATACATTGATTGAAATACGAAAGGAGGAAAATCAACCCGTCTCTGCATTGTAAGATGACAATAAAATTGATTACTTAATTATTTCAAAACATTTTTTTGTATGTATAATGATGAAATAATATAGGTGGCATTACTACGCCAGATGACAATTTTTTGCTCTAGCATTGTTTGTCGAGATCTTTGTCAAAGTCTTGTTTATCTTTATAAAAAGTCCACGTGTTGTGTTCTTTGTTGAAATTGTGATTACTTTATTTTACTAAAGTTTTTAATAATTTTAATTTAAATATTATAAGAAATAACTCCGACGGTAAACGCGTATGTGTCTGTGTGTTTTTTAATTCAATAATTTATGTAATTCATCACTTGCAGCGCGTCCTTTTGATTTTTGTTTTCAATAATTTTTGACATACGACGACATTACACAAACAAAAATTCTTTTTTTTTTGTTGTAATGTTGTATTTGTTGCACTAGTAATGCCACCTATATTATTTCATCATGGTATGTATAATTTTTTGTGACAATTGGCAGGACTAACTAATCTTTTTTTAATATATATTGCTTGAAAATAATGTTTGTTTTAACTACTTGATTTGTAAACATTTATTGAATAAAGTTTTAGCTTAAGAGTTGTTGAATTGTTTGTTTCGTTAAACTCGTGTTTCACATTATAATTACTTCTGTTAAGGCTTAAAAATTATTTAAAATATGTATAAGTTGCAAGTATCTGTTTAAGTATGCACCATCATAGAGGAGGATTGACATATTAATTAGTTTTATTTATACACTTTAGAAAGCCAAACCAGCATCGCGGTAAGTAGTGAAGATCTTTTCAATGGAGTTGACGTAGGCAGCGGTTCTCAAGTCAAGACCCAGATTGTATTTCATGGCGGTCTTCATAATAGCACGAGCAGAACGTTCCATAGTATAATCCAAACCTGAATGGACAATATCCTTTTCAGAAGCACCAGAGATGCGTTTCTGAAAAGCTTCAGAGGGTGTAACGGGAATGTGACCACCAACGCGACCAAAACGACGTTCCAAAGATTCTTGAACAGATTCTAAAGATAAACATTTTGTAGAGAAAAATATGTATTGTTAATTATATTAAATATTAAAATATTAACAACATTAAACAAAGTATGTGTACATAAATTAAAGCGAAATTCATGTCATAACAAAAAACAAGAATAATAAACATACTAGATTTTGTGTTTAGATTGCAAAAATTAGTGGAATGCATTTATGATTTCAGTTAATTAATAATTAGTGCAATTATATACATATCGCAAACTAAATCATAAAGTCACAACTCAATTTTTTTCAACATCGTTTTTATTACACAAATCAATTCACAGAACTAATCTCTAACGACTACGAAAATTTCTTTTCCATGACAATCTTCTTTCAGTGGAAAAATATCGTTATGCCTGTTTTTATGTTACTTGCTTCGCTTCTACATCATCAACTAAATAGTACTATTTTTAGTTATGATAGCTTATGAGCAATTAGTAGTTTTCTTTCACCTAAACAGTATTGTTTCGAGTTGTGACGCTATTGATGGAAAAAGTGTTAGGTTTTGAGCTGTATCATTTAGAGTTGTGTCTCCTTAACTGAAAAAAGAGATTATAATCGCCTGAGTAGTAAGTGACTTTCATGATTATTTCATGAAATAAAATTTCAACTATAGAGTTACAACTCAAAATTACCCCTATTTTCAAAACTACAAGACAATTTAATTATAAAACTATAACCATGTTTCTAGAAATAGTTTTTTCCCTCTCCTAAACATTAGCGATTTTTTGCTTTGTGACTGTTTACGATTTAGTGTGCGATATGTATTTAGTAACTATTTTCGTACGGAGTTGTTAAAATTACAAAGGTTTTCTAAGTAAAACATTTCGGAAGAATAACTGTTTTTTAGTTAAAGTTTAATGTAATGAATAACGTAGGTTTCTGTGTAATTAGATCTTGCATAATCTATTGCATTGCTACATAGAAGGTCAAATTTAAAAAAAAAAAAAGTATAAGAATGTAAAAAGCTCAAGATCCAAAACTAAAAAACATTAGGGGTTTTCACGATGCTGATTCTGCAAATTTTCATTTTGCAAATTTGCTGTGCATATTATAGTAGATCGTGAACGACTTTTTTAATTCTGTTGCATTTTAGTTTTAAACAACTAATTTACTAAAAATAATAGTCTGGGGGGACGAGAAACTGCTAATTCGCAGTAATAAATCTGGCAGCATTGACCTTTGTTGTCAAAAGTTATATTTTTGTTTTTGAGTATATTAACATACAAACCACTAATTAATTATTAAATTATAGGTAAAACAATTATTAAATGCAAATTACTAAATAAAGTTTAAAAATCATTGTATAAATACATAGTTTTTCCATTAAAAAAACAATATGGCGGCTGATGTTATTTGCAACTAATGCACAACCATTTTTGCTCAAGGTTTTTTTTTGTTAGTGCAAATGAAGTAAAATGAAGCAAATTGCAAATACGTATATTTTGTTGTTGTGTTGTGCAAATGTGTGCATTTTTACACACATTTGCATTAAATTTTTTATAGTGATTTTGCACCAATTTTGAATTTTCGAAATTTTTTGCAATTTAAGTTTTTTTTCTCAAAATTTCGATCTTTACATTTTATCAAAATTTTAGAGCTTCCTCCAAAGTTAAATTTTTTAAATTATATAATACGTTGCCTAATTAATACGTTGCCTAATTTTTTTTTAATTTTTAATTATAAAATTTATATGTTGACGTGATTTAGACAATTAGATCTTAAATCTTTTTCGGGATAGAAGGTATTTTATTGATGACAGCTAATAAGGTCAATGGAAATAATGTCAATTGACTTTATTTCCCACCAAACAGGGAAATATTCAATTGACCTTATTGCGTTTTCGAAAACGAAATAAAGTAAATTGACTTTATTGCAGTTTCAAACATTTCCATTTGCATAGCATCGCGATACTTCCTAATGAATAATAATCTGAATGTACCAAGTCAATATTGCTATCAATTAAAAGCCATATTTTATTAGTTTTTTCCATTATAATAAAAATTTTAAGAAAAGCTATTTTTATTACTAAGATGCTCTTCGTAGCCAGCCTTCGGCCGGGCTTAAGGGATTTTTCATCTCAGTATATCGAAAAGCGGCTTCGCTGAGCTAAGATTTTCTCCCTAGCCAGGCTTCACTAGCGGGAGATATTTAAAAACTTTACTAAGCGGAGCCGCTTTTCGATATACCGTTAGGAAAAAACAATAAAGCCCAGCCGAAAGTCGGCTATGCAAAAATCTCTACTCAGCGAACCATACTTCAGTATACCAAGAGGAAAAACCCCTAAAGTCCGGCCAAAGACCGGCTATGCACAAAATCTTTAATCAGCAAAGTCGCTTTTCGATATACTAAGAGGAAAAAATCTTAAGTCCGTCATACTTTAAGCATTGTTGACGTTATTTCTATTTGAATAGGGAAATTAAGTCAATTAATTTATTTCCAAATTTTTGTTGACTTTATTTCACTTTTAAAAACGCAATAAGGTCAATTGACTGTATTTCCCACCAATGGTGGTTTTGTTTATCCTTTTCATCAAAGTTTTCCATTACATCACGTCAAATCTGGTTTAGAACCGGTTTGACTATGCGCCATCTTCAGTGTTCTCTTGATTAAAACCCGTTTTCTATTATCCGTTGTCCTTGGATAGTTTTTAGGTTGTCTTTTCTAAAGTTTTCGTTTGTGTTTCAGTATATTTCTTCCTACCTGCAATACCATGTTCGTAATTACTATTCTAATATGTGGGCGTGTAATTACTAAGTCTATATGTCTAATAATCTGTATTCGTCATGTTTCAAGTTTCATTTATTAATTGTCTAATTCCTGCGTTCTTGTCTTGTTGTTGTAACAGTTCTGCTGTTGCCGGGAGTTCTTTTATATTTTTTTTTTAAAAATTAGTATTAAGAGTCATCATGTGGAGTTTCAAGCTAGAGAAACCTGAATCCTGTTTCATTTGAGAATCCTTTTTCATTTATAACCATTTACAGTTCCATTGGCCAACTCTTGATGCAACATTTTTATAGCGTTCGCTACAGACATCCAGTGAAATGACGTTTGTGATGTCCTCGCGTGTTTACGCTCTCTAGTTTTGTGGTTTTGGCTATTGTCTGCTTGCTTTCTGGGTCCAAAATATCTTTCAGTATTATTTTTAGGTATTGCGATAGTTTGTAGCTCGAGCAGATATGTAACTAATTATAACGTTTTAGAAATATTGAAGCTTTTGATTATAACTTTTATCTATTTAAGAAAAGTTATAAAATCTAAACATACTGCTATTTCTTTTTAGTTTCTTCGAAATAATAAGGGGGTTTTTTCCCAATTAGCTAACCATGAAAAAAATAATCTAAACAAAACATACAAATACATAACAAAATGGAAAAAGGGATACACTAAAAACTAAATGGCAGCATTTATAATTTTTATTTGAGAAGTTATAAAACAAATACAAATAGACGTAAATAAAAATAAAAATTAAAAACTGTACCGTCAAAAACAAATCTTTCGATAGACTGTTGTACTGAGGCTAAATGGATTTAAGAAGAAATAGAAAACGAAAAAGTACAAATTACTATAGCGAAAATGCCATCAATCACATATGTATGTGCAATACAAAGCTAATGTATAAATATGTGTACATGTAAGTGCTACTAAGTTTTGATATGTAATATAAAAAATGATTTTGAAAATAAGAAAAAAAAAATGAAACTTAAAAGAGTATACCAAAGAAAATATAGAGTTAAAAGCCAAACGAAATTAATTGCTTAAAAATAAAGCATAAGACAAAAAAAACTATGGGAGTTTAATTAAGCTTAATTTTTGCTTGATATTTTGCAAAATATTTAAAATCTTAAGCCAAAAAACGCTTTTGAAAGAAAACAAAATATAAGATAATATAAGCTTCGTTTAATAAATTACAATATCAAGTAATGGACTTACCCAATAAGTGGTAGTTGGATTCACGTTCATATTTAAAAGTAAGACGTCCATAAGATACATGGTTCAAGTTCTTCAACCATTCGAAGAAGGAAACTGTTACACCACCAGCGTTAATATACAAGTCGGGAATAACCAATATGTTGCGATCAATTAAGATTTTGTCGGCGGCAGGTGTAGTTGGACCGTTGGCAGCTTCGGCAATAATCTATTTATTGAAAAGATTACAATATACAAATTTCATAGACGAGTCTTTAAAATAATGAAATTAATATTACCTTAGCTTGGATTTTGTGAGCATTTTCACTATTAATAACCTTTTCAACAGCAGCAGGGATGAAGATATCACATGGCTCGAACATCAAATTTTCGCCTTCATAAGGTTTGGCATGGGGATACCCAACAATCGTACCGTGTTCGTTTTTGTAGTCTTCCAAAGCCTAAAACAATTAATGTTATTAATAGAATTACATATGTATAAGTATATCGATGGTCATACGTTGACAAAACACAGAAAACGTTATATGTATAAATTGCTAAGAAACGTTCATACCCTCAAAATAAGAAAAACCGAAATTAGTTGAGAGTATCTAAACAATAATTTTATGTTATTATATTTCGTGGCTAGTAACACTTTCAGCATATTTGTAATGTAACTTCTTCAACTAAAAAGTAGTAAATATCAGTTAGGGGCTATTCACATATTACGTAACGCTATTTCCTATGGTCAGCGCTTTTACTAAAATGAAAAACGGCTAGGTTTATTTATAGAGAAAAATAAACTGGAGATGAATTTGTAGCCCAATACACATTTTTTCACATGTCTAACGTCAGTTAACATCTGAGACTTTACCAGACAATCAACCAAGTTGTATAAAATTCCCTCAGGCATTTGGCACATTAGTCAGCAGTTGTCTGGCACGATGTTTCTGCAAATTTTCTGATATATTATCCGATTAATATCCTTTACGACATTTAACAGAACAGTCTGCACATTTTCTGATCTACGTCTTACGAGTTTTAGCAGCCACTTCTGCATATTGTCTGATTTTAGTTTTTGTAATAGTTATCATTTATCTCTTTAGAGTTTGCGCATAAATGTTTGAATTTTTAAACTTATAAAATATAGGTAAATGTTTTCTGATGAGCTGCCATTGGCAGCAGAAAAATGTATACCAGAAGAAGAGTCAAATTGGTCTTACAATATTTTGATTCTATTTGAGAATTTTATACGACATTTCTGATAAATTTAAAATTTTATCAGATATTTTCTGATGTTTTGTCAGACATTTTTCCGACATCGTTCAGACATATCGAAAATTCCTTTTGAATTTCCGCAGAAAATTCTTCAGAGTTTCTACAGAATAAAAATATGGTTTATATTGTTTAAAATGGGTATTTTGAATTTGCCGAATTTTTGCCGATATTTGCAAAATATGCCGATTTTTGTCAAAATCATCTGGCAGCACTGTACACAATATCTATACGTGTAGAGAGTTGTCAATTTTTTATTGACGGGCCGAGAGCAGGGCTGATTTTTCGGCATTTTGTTGATTTTTCCATCAAAAAATTACCAAATGCCGATTTTAGGTGAAAAAATGCCGATTTTTATCAAACCAATAGCCAACACGCTAACTTCGATTTCAAACCACATTTTTGTGATTTAGCAATAACAATATTTTATAATTTTATAAAAAAGGATATATTTAAAAAATAGTGAAATTCATTTCATAGATATCGGATTCAAAAAGTTATTTTTGCCTATGATATTAAAGTCTAAATTAATCAAATCTGAAATTCTAAACATAATGAATAATTTTTATAATGTAAATTTTTATATAGAAATGCTCACCCTCATGCAAAAACTGTTTGATTTTGAAGGTAACTTCAAATCACTAAGTTTAATAAATCCAAATATCATAATGAAGAAAAAAAATTCGCACTATTTTTGATATTCTTAGGAATTTCAGAATTTTATAGATTGCAATTTCTTACATTTGAACAATTATCCAAAAAGACTGAACTAAACTTTTTGACAAACAATTTCTGAAATAAAGCGAAGCGATACCACAAAGACTTATCCAGTTTTAGCAGAATTTGTGAAACAAATTATGGTTCTGATCCATTCGTCTTGCGGACAAGTATTTGTTGCCGTCAATTTAACAAACACACATACTTATTAAGCCTTTTTTGATATTTTCTGTGGAAACATCCAGAATCTTGGCAGGAATCGAACCTGCGTCCTATCGGTAAAAAGCCTAGCACACTCTTCATTACACTACGGGGGTAACTAAACTAAGTATCGATGTTCCCTAGAAAATGAAACTGTAGATGGAATTCTTTATTCTAAATATTATTTGAAACTCTTAAAACCAATTCGGAAATGTATTCATTCTATAATTCATTTATATTCCACGGTATGTATTTAAGCATTGAAAATCATTTTTATGTTATCAATTCATGTTTATAAACCACATGAAATTACTAGCGATTGATATTTTTTATTTTCTTATTAATAAAAATTATTAAAAAACACGAAAAATGCTTAGTTTTATTTATGCCGATTTTTAGAATTGAAGTGACGAAATGTCGATTTTTTCTCAAAGAGTGCAGATTTTTTATCAAAATTATTTGGCAGGCCTGGCCGAGAGTTGGAAATCTACGTATTTATCTATGGCCGCAAGAGTGAGGTTCTATTTCTACTCTACAATGCTATAAATTTATTTTGTAATACATTTTTTATTTTTTTTTTCAAAATTAAAGGTTTCAGATCTCAAAACACAACACCTGCGCAATATGAAAAGCTGGCGAATTCAATGGCAACGCAGGATCATATTGCGTCTGGATATCATAAGCGTCCCAAGGAAGAAGAGCAGTGTTTATTTAAAAAATGTTTTCACAGTATAGAAGTTTTGGTCCCTATTATGATTCACAACTCAACTTGGTTGAGTTGTCAATAGTGTCCGACCGAATGCACTTTTTTCAAACCGAACTTCGGTAGAATTTTTAGAACCGAAGCCGAACCCAAACCGAGCTTTTTTATTGAAGAGAAAAATGTTACTCAACTTTTTTAACTATGGCTTATTTATTTAATAAATACAAAATGAACAAATTCATAGTACGTTGCACTTTTCGTTAATATTTTATAGGACTGCAATTTTGTGTATCTTTGTTTTTTTTACAAGAATTTGTTTAATTCAAATTTAGTTTATATGTTAGACGACTTATCAGTTAAGATTTGTTTCAACGATTGGTGTAGCTTTGATGATATATAGATATATAAAAAAATTTTACAAAGTCGGTAAAATTTTTACCGAACGCCGAACATCAACCGAACATACCTTTTTGCCAAATTCCGACACCGAACCCGAACGTTCGGTCGGACACTAGTTGTCAATGTTACGACCCAACTCAACAATTTTTTGTATTATGATTCACAACTAATTTTAGTTGTCTTGAAATAAATTTCGAAAAAAAGGTTCTTATCTAAACTCTCTGTTTTTTGAAACCACAGTAGCCATCACAAAATATTTTTAGTTTTGGCCTTACTTTTTTTTTTTGAGATTTTATGTTTTATGGATATGGCAACAATATTGGTTGACAAATGGGATAAATTCGCGGCTAAAATCACCATTTTAAAAATAAGTCTGCTTTTACACACATCAGTTTTTCTTGAAGCAACTTTTATTTTCTTGTGAGAAAGAGCGAGAGAGGAATACATGAAATATATTCATCTCGCTTTTTCTCACAAGAAAATAAAAGTTGCTTCAAGAAAATCTGATGTGTGTAAAAGCAGAAAAACAGTTGTCTCACTTTTAAGAAAGTAGTAATCCATAATAAGAATTTGACAACTACGACTCAACTATCAATTTAGATGTGAATCATAATAGGGGCCTCCGCCGCGACTGCATTCCTCACTCTGTAATAGTTTAACCACAAATACTGCTTACTTGTATTCTGGCTTTTTTTTTCTTTCCTTTTGCACTTAACTGATGTGCTTATTTAATTAAAGTTATCACAATATTTAGTTTTTATATATTTATCACTGTTTTTTCACTAAATTTAACTTTTTACAATTTGACTATTATGTCTTATTATCGCTTATTTTTTCTGTTTCGATTTCACACGTTTCATAGCAAAGCAAATGGTTTAAACATACTCTTCTTTTTTTTCTTTCGATTAGGTTTTTTTTGGAATACCAGAATAGGGGTGAATGTAGAATAAACCGTAAAAATTATATAGAAATTTCATACAAATATCTTCTATACTCAACTCATGCAAGTATAATTAAATTATCTTTTTTCTATTAAGTTGTGTGTGATAATTGAAAATATTAAATTCGTTTTCTGTAAAACTAGTTTTGTTTTTGAGTTGCGACGTTGTTTAAGCAAATGAGCGATATGGTTAACACGGTCGAATTTTAAACAAAAGCCTAATCGTATTTCGAATACAAAAAAAACCCCGGAAAAGGGAACTATCCATGTATATTTATAGCTTCTTTACCTTAGGATCAATACCCTCTGGGTTGAAAATAGAACCGTCGTGCTCAATAATACCAATACAGGCGGCACCAGCGCGGGTTAAATAGCGGGTAGAGTGAAGACCGACGTTGCCAAAACCTTGAACAATGAAAGTTTTGCCTCCCCAGCCTGGGGTAGTACCAATCATGCTCATGTAGTTAGCTTCATTGATAAAGTTTTCCAGACCGTGGAAAACACCACGACCTGTAGCAGAAACACGACCATGAATACCACCTTGGTTGATTGGTTTGCCAGTCACGCAAGCATGAGCATTAATATCCAAGTGACCAATGGTTTTGGCATAAGTGTCGGCAATCCAGGACATTTCACGTTCACCAGTACCCATGTCAGGGGCAGGTACATCAACGCCTGGTCCAATGAAGCCCTTCTTGGCCAATTCAAGAGTAAAACGTCGAGTGATCTTTTCCAATTCATGTTCAGAGTATTCTTTGGGATTGATTTTCAAACCAGCTTTAGCCCCACCAAAGGGTACATCAACACAAGCACACTTGAATGTCATTAAAGCAGACAAGGCCTTCACTTCATCACGGCAAACATCCATAGAAAAGCGGATACCTGAAAAGGCGTTACAAAATAATAACCATTAGTCATGTAAAATAAATCAATTTCGATCAATTGCAAAAGTATTTTAAATATATCAGGCATGTTCTGAGAATCACATGGTTTTAAATCACATGTGATTTAAAAATCAATGATGGTCCTGCAGACGTTTTTAAAATCATACACGATAACTTTCTTTCAGAAATGATATTTCATACTCTATACAATAGAAAATTAAAAAAAAAATTGTGAAAGATTATCTGCATGACCATTATTGATTTTGAAATCACATGTGATTTAAGGCCAATAGATTTTCAGGACATGCCTGTATAAGTTTAAAAAATACATATCGCGACCACAGTCCTGTTTTTTTATTTTTTTTAAAGAGAAGTAACACAATCAGGCAATTTATGCCTACCAGTTAATTAATTAATGTGTTACCTTGTTTGGGAAAGGGATAGTGTAGAGAGAGCCGGTGGTGAAGTAGGAGAGAGAGAGAAAGTTTAATTAATTTACAACTCTGTTTTTTTTTTTGTAGAGCAGTGTTGCAAGCCCCACTGGTGTCAAGGAGCGGCATTGAGCTGTGTAAGCTGTGTAGTCGTTTTATTAGTTCTTTTACTTCGCCGACGGTTTTGCTACAATACCGACGAAGGAGGGTGCCTGTGAAGTGCATTAGGATATGTTAGTATTACTCGCTGCCGGTACTGCCAAAGTGATCAGTGTTATGCCTTCATCACTTTAACAGTCCAACAACAACCAACACAATAACACACCAATGCACATGAGAAAAATGCATGATGTTGTTGGCTTGCCTGAAACTAGTCTCGAGCTCAAGACCTCAGGGTTTGTAGTCAAACGCGTTAACTACTCAGCCACCGACCATTTAAAAAAATTGAGTTAGGTATGAGGTATATATATTTTGAGTACCCTATTTCAGAATCCAAAAACTGTTTTGCGAAATTGTTCCTGGTTTCTGAGATATCAAGCATTCATGGTGCTTGATATTATCAATTTTAATAAAAATTTTTGTAAAAAAATTTTTTTTAAATAAAAAAATAAAAATCAGAAATCAAGTAAAGTACCAAGTTTCATCAATATTAAATTTCTTCTCAATAGCAAGTTACTCAATACACAGCAGTTAGTATACACATGGAGCAACAAATGCTACTTTTTACAAATAAAAACAGTGGCTACTGGAGCACAAAACAAGATTTTTTACTTTCAGTAAAATTATGTTAATTTCTAACCGGGTTGATTAAAGTTCACAAAAATGTACATTTTACTTCCAAATATATGCCAGAGGCAGTGGTGAGAATACAAAAAAATTCTATCGGATATATTTTGAGAATACTTTATGTAAATCTTTTTTGTTGTTTTTCTCCATTCCGACTTTTTGGCATATGGGCTAAACCAATAATGAGGTCGCGATATGTATGTATATGCAATTACATGTGTTTACTCTACAATTATACTTCCTGGCCTTAAGCCAACTAAAATTCTTTTTTGTTTCGTTTAAATTTAATTTTAGACAACGTCTGCTTTTATTCTCGACTATTTGAGTTATAAATATTATTTCAGAAAAACTGAAAATTTTTAGCCGCTGATGAGTCTGTTGAATTAATCGACCCCATTTGTTAATTGTTTTAACACCTGATTTTTTTGGCAAGAAGTCGGTTGCAACATTTCAATGCACTTGTGCCTCCTATTTTGAAAACAGACACAAAAACGTTTGAAGCATGTGATATCTATTTAAAAACGTGATACACATTGGTTTCAACAATTTGATTTCAATTTTTTATAATTAAAAAATTGTAAGGGGTTTAAGTATTATGTTCGATTTGGGAAACCACATCTTTCTCTCCAATCAAGATAATATTCGCTTTTACAACTTTTTACTTTTTATATGTTTATTTTTATTTGATAAGATAACACATTTTATCATTGTTATCTTGAGAAAACGTAAGGTTTCTTTGTATGCTGCCGTATTTAACCAGAAAATATGTTATGCCAGTAAGTACAGTAAAATCCGAACTACTACTAGGTATGAATAGGAAGATTCTAAGGGTGTTCATAGGTGCTTTACTTTGTCACTATTCGATCAGAGCGAAAGCCCGCATTTTGGAAACTGGCACTACCGAAAGCCATATTCTTAAATACTTGGGAAGACGTTACCATGAGAGCTCTCACCAATATCGATATCACCAATTCTAGAACTGGTGATATCGCGAAGTGTAAACAAAAACGTATACTTATACGTATACTTAACATGGGTATTCCGCAGAAGCTTATCACAATGGATCCAATTGAAATTGTGTCTCACACTACCCTTCCTAACCACAAAATTTCCTGCGAACAATCACTATTCAAGTTCTGATCAAAAAGAATTGTTTAATGATCTCAAAATATTTTCCCCTGTTTTTCTCACTATAAATTGTACTATAACTTTGTAATATAACATTAAAAATTCAATATAAACTCATACGTATCTACATATATAAATTTATGGATGTGATAATCGTTACTTTAAGATAAATTTATAGACATTTTTAATGTGTTCAAAAGCTAGTGTATCCAATTAGTTTCGAGGTATTTAGTGTTTCTTTTTGTTGTTTCTTTTTTGCAAAATAATAATAATAATAACCAGTTCATACTACATACGAAAAGTTCTGGTATAAAAAATACACGTCTACGAATTTTTGATTAGATCACCAAAAATAAACAAGCAATACGAAAGAAAATTTTGTTTAAAATGAAAACTGTACGAAATATTGTACTAAATTAAAAATGCTTTTAAAATAAATATAAACAGCAGTACAAAGTAAACGCGAAATGTATGATAGATTCGATATAAGAAAATTTGAATACATGTATGTACTCATGTACATACACTATCGATCAGATGATTAGAACCACTTAAATTTCTGTTTTTAGTACGCCATGTCTTTTTAAATTTTTGGTTGACAGCTACAGTTTTATTACCATTGGGAAAGGGTATTTTCTTAAGAATAGAAAAATAACAACAGCAACATTAAACTTTAACGCAGCAGTAGTTTAAATGTCCTTTTCCAAAACAGACAAAAAGTAAATATTTTCCGTTGATATGATTAATACCATTTCACTAGTTTTAATTAAAAATGCATTATACTATAATTTAATAATAAAAACCATTAATACTAAGATTTTTGGTAATATCTTAGACATTTTATTAGTGGGTTCTAGTTCCCTTGTTTAAAATAACTTCAAATATACGGTTTTTATTGAATCACAAAGTGACATCAAATACTCTAAAGAAATCTGACTTGCATTAGTGATTCCTTATCGTCAAATTGTATTCTCCTTACCAATCCACACCATTACTCTACCATATCTGCTGCGATGGCGATTTAAAAATAGATCCTCTTTCCTCGTATCCTTAAAATAATAATTCTAGCCATCTGGGTCCTCCCAATTAAATTTCTTTTCGTCACTAAAACCACAATACGCCAAGCATTGCCATGATCTCTGACTCGAATGTCCCATGTCATATGCTCTCTAGCAATTTGTAGTCGATTTTCTTTGCGTAGATTATCAGCGGCGGTTTTTTCTTCAGTTTATTTAATTTCAGGTATGCACAACTTGCAAAGGCTCTTTTTACCATTTAAACCTGCTTTTTGGTGTTGAAAAAGAAGAGTTTCACGATATTTTCCATATTGTTCTCTCTTTGCTTGGAATCCTCGCTTTGTAATTCTTTCCATGGTTTTCAATATCTTTTAAATATCCAAAGCCCACACTTTTTTTTGCTTTTCTGCAGAAACATCCAGGGTCTTGGCAGGAATCGAACCTGCGAACTCCCGGCTAATAGTCTAGCACACTATCCACTACACTTTCTAGGCAGAAAATCTTAGCTCAGCGAAGCCGCTTCTTGATATACTGAGTACAAAAAGCCCTTAATCCAGGCCATAGGCCGGCTATGCAAAAATCTTTAGTCAGCGAATCCATTTTTCGATATACTGAGGAAAAATCCCTTAAGCCCGACCGAAGGCCGGCTACGTAGAAAGTCGTTAGTAATAAAAATAAAATTTCCTAAAACTTTTAATTATAATGGAAAAAAACTTATCAAATTTGGCTTTATTTGAAAGTGCAATAAGTCAATAATTGACTTTATTTCGTTTTCGAAAACGCAATAAAGTCAATTGACTTTATTTCCCTTTATGGTGGGAAATAAAGTCAATTGACATTATTTCCATTGACCTTATTACCTGGCACCTGTTAGATACCTTTACTGAGTGTTGCCGTGTTGGTATTTTCGCGGCTTTCAGTGCTGCCGTTGTTTTCCGGGGAACTCCTGGGATTTTGGGGAGATTTATACAAAATTTTGGAAATGTGGGGAATTAGGGGAGATTTTTACAAGTTTTTGGGAATCCGGAGAACTTATGGGATTTTGAGGAGATTTTTTAAAGTTGTTGACAATCCAGGTTCTTATGGGATTTTGGAGATTTTTTAAAAACTTTTTTGAAATCCGGGATTTTTGGGAGATTTTTGTAAAAGGTTTTGGGAGCCCGGGGAACTTCTGGGATTTGGGGGAGATTTTTGTCCCAATTTTGAAGAATTTTGTGTCTAAGGGTGGTGTCCTTGCTTAGTGAAGGTATCTCGGCTAAACACCAGGTGTCTCGGCTAAGTTCTTGAGAAGTATCACCTAAGTATCGTCCAGGCAATATTTAAAAAAGTAGTTATGAATTACTGTGAATTGAAATTCAAATGGCTTGTTGCGTATGACTAATAAATACATCACCAAAATAACAATTAAAACCTAAAATAATGATTATTCTTAAGCAAACAATAAAAATCCAGAAATAATCGTTACTTTCCAGCAAAAAAAATTAAAATTGAAAATAATTATTTTTGAGCTAAAAAGGAAAACTCAAAAATAAGAACTACTTTGCGATCAAAAATAAAACTCAATTATAATTCCAAATTCAATTACAATTCTTATTAATTGATTTTTTTAGTAAAAATTGAAAATAAAAGTTTATTGCATAAATGGAAAGCATGTCAAAAAATAGCAATTTTATTGTACAACAACATGTTACTAATATTTTGGGATCATTATGATTTTTTTGGTAAAAAATTTGTGCAAGAATTATTATTTTCGGTCCCTGGTATTTTCACATTATGTGGCTTCGATTTCGGGAACATAAATTATTATTATTATAAAATGTTGAAAAGTAAGAAAATGACAAAAGGCTAATTAAGAATCTAAAAAAGGTTAAAAAACCACGAAACTAAGACATAAATTTCGAGGCTAAAAGCCGAAAAAAGAGAATAAGTCAAGCCTCAAGAAGGTTAAACTTGCAACGCTGATTTTCATAAACACAAATATGATTTATTTCTTGGTGACGAATATTCGCGGCCAAAAAATCGTCATTCGTCCCAGTTGTGTTTCTAGCATTAACATTGAATTGATAAAAATTTCCCTTACAGTTTGTAGTTGAAATTTTTCCAGCAACAAAATGTATGGGACATTTTACCAATTTAACAACTAAGCACTTACCGAATGAAGTATGATGTTAGCTATTGTTAGAGTTTTATTCCTATGCTCTTTAATATGATACCTATCATAATAAGTTGTGATGATTAAGTTTCTGACCTCCGAGTTTTATTATAAAACTTATATACATACATAACGATCCTTCATTGCAACGTAGTCATACTTTAAATAAAAATAATTTTACATATCGACCTTTATTGCAACGTAGTCATACTTCAAATAAAAAATTTTAATTTACTGAAGAAAGTTTTCACTAATACCTTCTGTGAAAAACTTATCAGAAACATATTTTTATCTAAAGAAACCGAAGTTATAGCCACTAAAAACCTAAGACCCGGTCATATATTGTTAATATTTTTAAAACTAAACGCATTTTGTCAAGTTTTAATTTTTTGAGATATGACTACGTTGCAATAAATAATAGTGAATATACATCAGATAATGAAGAGGCAAAAGAAGTGTATATTATATGTATGTATACCAAAAATTGTTCCGATCTGGCCATATTTAGAGGTCGCTATAATTTTCGAATTTCATATAAAATTCATTTTTAGTTTCGAGTTGAACATGAAAAAATTATTAAATCAACCTTTTTGACTGAATTTTTAAATAAGAATTTTTTGGAAATTATAGAGACCTCCAAGTATACATTATGTACATATATTTGTATTATTTGACGTTTGGAAAGCAACCGAGCACTAAAATTTTTCAAGAATTAATGAAAAGGGAATTCATAGCTCAGATCAAATATTCGACTATGTATTTTGAAAATAAAGCTGTGAAAATCCTACAAAATTAGAAAAGCAAGCTAATACAGTAAGCAATTAATATTAAAATTTTTACTATTCTATAATGCTTTCGAAGATAAAATCTTATGGAGTATATAAAAACTAATATATATATATTACTTATATAAACTTAACAACATATGTATGTAGTTTAAATCATGTTTGATTTATAAGAAAACAATTAATTGGCGGCAAATAAAAAATTTAAATTGGTCACATATATGTAGTTAAATATACTGTACGCAAACGAAACAAAGCAAAATCAATGCGCAATCAATTTATGTTTTAATTTTTTATGTCTACGTTGTCAGCAAGAATCACGTGATAAGCAAAAATACTTTAAGCTAAAAGAGATCTCATAATCATATATTTAATTTTTTTTATTTGGCGATGTGGTGTATACGTAGTCGATAGCAAATTCTAACACTACCACTAACATAAGTTAGAAATTAAATAAGTTCGCCAATACTATAGCATTGAAAAGAGAAAAAATACTTAGCCACAAAATTGAAATGGGGGCTCGTTCGTTTATATGCACATTTGTTTACCTCGCCCCCATCGTTTATAAATTTATTTTATTTATAAATATATATACATTAGGGTGGGTCGATTGTTTTTTTCAACAGGCGTCTAGCAAAATCAAAATTCTAAGAAAATTACCCTAAGATACGAAGGGTCTAAAATCAAAACCTAGCTCCCGCCGAGAGACATCAAAATTAAAGTTTTTCATTGGGTAAAAACATTTAAAAATAAACAAAAAAAGTAAAATGCTGGACTTTTCCCAGTCCGATTTTGCTGAAATCTTGTACGAATTATGCCTCTTGCATAACTACCGTTAATGCGAGATGTTGACTCACTATAATTTCTGGTTCGCGAAATATAGCGACTTGCAAATCAGAAAATTCAACAGAAATGTACTCAAGTCGCTGTATTTCGCGAACCAGAATGTATAGTTAGTCAAGATTTTGCATTAATGGTAGTTATGCCAGGGGTATCATTCGTTCAAAATTTTACCAAAATCGGAAGGGGTAAAGACCAAAATTTTACGTTTGTTGTTTGGCTATAAATGTTTTTACGCAATGAAAAAGTTGTGGCCGAATGAATCGTCGCTTTCGATATTGAGCTGATTCGATCGAGTTTTCTTAGTTTGAGATTATGACATTCGATATCGTACAATGTGCTTATATTGTTCGATAGCGAATGCCATAATCTCAAACTAAGAAAACTCGATCGAATCAGCTCGATATCGAAAGCGACGATTCGGCCCCTGAGTTTTGATGTCTCTCGGCAGGAGGTAGGCTTTAATTTTAGACCCTTAGTTTCTTAGGGTAATTTTCTTAGAATTTCGCGTAGAGTTCGTTTTTGCTAGATGCTTTTCGCGCTTTTTCTCACTCGAACAAATTGACCCACCCTAATGTACCTATGTACTTACGAATACATACATACAACGCACAGTGTAAGATTTGGGCAATCTAGCTAGACAAAATTTAATATCTCAGTAAGTACTCAAGCAAGAGGTATGTATTTTGGTGCAAGGGGTTACTAGATCAACATACACGACTGGTAAAAATTTGGTTGAAATTGGGCATCTGCCACGCCCCACCTATCATATAAATATACATTTTTCGTCGAAGGAAAAAAAATCGCATATATCATAAATTTTAACTGCGCATTGGAATTATATAAAAAAATTATTTATGGGATGGAAAAGAAAAATTTATTTAAAAATTTTTAAAAAGGATAGTACGTATTTATTTAGCACACTGGACCGAAGTGGACCCAAAAAGTACTCTCTTAGGACTTTTTTTTATTAAACGTAAGAAATTACATTTTAATTGAATGTTGCTAAAATAATTTTAGCCTTCTAGAAACAAAATTTATGTATATTTTATGAGGGCAAGTTATACGTAAAAATAAAAAATTATAAAAAAAAGACGTTTCCAATAAAAAGTGACACGTGTTTAAATATTAGTAATTTTTTTTAAGTCTTTTTGCTATATTTAACTTAGTCAAATTCAAAGTACCGCTATATTGCTACAGTTAGCAAATTGGATGAACTTTTTACACTTTTCTACTAAATAGAATGTTCTCTTATATTTAATAAATATATATGCTAAAAGTTGTACTAAAAAAACGATTTTTGCCCAACTTGATTAGTAAAATCTTACACTGTGCCGCGTTTTCAAACAAAAACAACTATTAAGCTACTAGAACCAGTTAGGTAAAAGTGAAAAATCAAATATTGTTGTTAGGTGATTTAGCAAGAAAAATCAATATAAAAATATTAATACGTATGTACATATATGTATAAATAGCTTGTAAAAACAAATATATACATACAAATTTTAAAGGATTTGTATATCTTTTTAAAATTTAAAATATGTTTTCAATCCAGTTCTGCAAATCGAGTCGATTTAAATCGTCCCGATTTTAGAAAACTATTTCTGCTAATATGTAGCAAAATTGTTTGGATCTTTTGTATTTTTTCTATTATTTACAGCCTCTAAGACCACATCTGAAAAAATATGCAATAACCGCTTAAGTCGAGTTAAGAAAATTAAACTTTCTGAAAGTTTTGACACTATTGGGATAGTTGTATAGGCTTATATGATTCTACTTTTGTGTGATACTTTCTTCGTTAGGTAGTTTAGCGCCACAAGTTTCAACAGCATGGGATAATATTTAAGGCATAAATCAGCTTGAATTCTAAAATCCGCTTAAGTCGTTATTAAGCGGTTATTGCATATTGGCACAGAAATTTACATATCAGCTCTAAAAAAAGTCAAGCTAAAAATTCTTTGTATAAAATCCGTATTAGTAACACTTAAATGATTCATCACAAAGGGACCAAAGGACAAAAGTGGGCCGGTGTGTTTTAGAAACCGACTGCCTGTTCAACCTAAGGACTTAAATGTGATTAATTTTTAAAGCCATTACTTTACTGGTAAAATTAATTAGTAAAATCCAGATGTGACATAACGTGCTTTAATATTGCATTACGAATTGTGTTTTATATGCAGAGATGTGAATTATTTGAAATACTTTTATTTGAAATACAAATATAAAATACAAAATACCATTTTTATTTTCTATTTGATATACTTTGCCTCAAGAGTATTTTATATTTTATTTGAAACATTTCAAAATACAAAAATAAATTATATGTTATATACATGCATAAGTACGTAAAGTTTAATTCATAAATCAATCGTATATTTAAATGTTGCACCATTTGTCATCAATTACACTACAGTCAACCAATTGTCGCAGAACACAACACATAGGGTATTCATTTTAATCGACTTGTCAATTGTTCGATTAATCCAATAGCAATCGATTTTTTTAATTATTCGAACAATCGAGTAAAGCTTTTGAATTGAATCATTCATTCATCCCTGTTCTCTAAAGCGAATCCGTGTAAGTTTCTCGTTTTCTAAAAATAATGCATACACAAAAAGTTTCATTCTGCTCTTTAATAAAAATTTTGAAAGTTATACTTAGGTGTTTTATCAGAAGTCCACAGATATATGTATATATGCAAAAATTACTGTGAAAAACATGAAACTTGCATAAAACATTTCACTCTGTGTAAGTTACTTGAATACATTTTCACTCGAAATTGGACAATTTTATTTCATCGAATCATCCAAATAAGGAACGATTTTCCGTCATCCCAAGTCAAATTTGGTTTGTAAACAGACCGGTTTCGGCTATGTGCCATCTTCAGTGTTCTATTGAATACTAAATCGTTTTTCTGTTGTACGTTGTTTCTTTTATAATTCGTTTGTATACCTAACTTTCTTCCTTGATCCCTTTTTTGTATTATGCTCCCTATTTCTCTCTCTCCCGCTCTTTCTCTCTCTCTCTCTCTCGCCTCTATATGCTTTTGTGTGTCTCTACCTGCTGCCTGTTTCTATTACTATTATGTGTGTGTTTAATTAATTTGGCTTAGATTTTTCGAGCAAATCGAGCTAACACATTATTCGTGTGAATATAACAACCAGTGATGCCGTTTGGTTACATTTGTTACATTTTTTGTAACTTCTGAAGGCCCAACGTAACATGTATAATTTTGTTATATTTGACCAAATTTTCGTAACTTTTTGTGCATGGCAATGAACGAACCAATATTTTTGTAAAAGTACTTGATTCATTAATTAAGGAAAGAACTGTCCGTTCGGGTTGAATACCATAACAATCATACACTTGCATACGACGTTAAATGAACTTTGTTGTCACATTTCATACGAAAAAATAGTTAACTATGAAGATGAAAAGGAAAACTAAAAAGCATTTATTAAATTTATTATTTGAGATATATAGATTCATATCAAATATAAATTGTTGGTTGGGTTTTGTATAAGTTTCTAAGCCTGCAACGCTTATTTTATTCTCGTAATTTTGAAAAAAAAAAAACTATTTGTAAATTCCCAAATGGGCTTTGAACGCCTGTGCAAAAGATAAGATGTTTGCAGCTTTTCAAAAGTATGGTTGAAGTCTGCTGATGATTTTGTAAAGCATCAATGAAATGCATATAGACATTGCTTATCCCTCCACAAATAAATCTTTATTTGGAAACTAAAAAGTTTATCAATTTTTATTTTAAGTTATGTGTTTGTTCAATAAATGAATTAGTTGTTTTGTTATTCTGGTATGTGATGGAAATCAATAAATTTCAAATCGCGCGGTTTGAAAAACATATTCTGCTGAGGGATAATTAATGCTTTTTTTATATTTTTTTTTTGGCTTATATTACTTTATTCGAACTTAGATTCGTTTCCACTGTATCGTGCAATTTAAGGAACATCTGTTTGGTGAAATCGCGCGATTTCCGTCACATACTAGATTATCACTGAAATATAGAATACAAATATTTATTTTATATAAATCACATAAATTTGCCATTTATTCAGTGAATATTTCAAAATGTTACTTTTGACGAAAAGCGTAACTTTTCTGCAAAAAAGACGTAACTATTGTTAATATTCCCGTGGCAACACTGATCCCAACCCAACATCTCATGACCAGTTCACTACAATATAAACATGTCATTCGTATCATAATTAATATTTTTCGATTGTTTTATCTTTGTTCATACATACTACATTTTTGTGTACGTATGTGTTTTTCAAATAATAATTCACTTTTACTTCGGTTACATATTGAAATAAACATGGGAACATTATTGAATGTTAGACAAACTAATTAAACGTAACACTAGTACACTTAACAATAACAGAAATCAAGCACAAGCTAACAACTATAATCAATTATTAAATATACATTCATACATATCAATGGTCTCTTGTAACAAAACATCTTCATATAAATTTTAAAAATTTTCAAAAGAGCTAAAATGCTATTAAAGTTCTAATGTAACATTTTGTTTAAGCGTCTATTCTGTATTCCGAGCGGATTGTCATATCATTTTTGTTAATGGCCCAATAAACTCGCATACATGAATGACATACATGAAAACTGGCAAACATTGGTATATCGCGACCTTAGTATTGTTTTGGCCCACCGACCATTTTCAAAAAAATTGAGTTGACTATGAGGTATATTTTGAATACCCTCTTTCAGAATCCAAAAACTGTTTCGCGAAATTGTTCCTGGTTTCTGAGATATCAAGAATTCATTGTGCTCGATATCATCATTTTTGATAAATTTTTTGTAAAAAAAATTTTTTTTTAAATAAAAAAATAAGAATCAGAAATCAAGTAAAATACCAAGTTTCATCAATATTAACTTTTTATTCCATATAAATATCTTTCCTAATAACATTTATACGCTTATTTTCAATAAAAAGTAGAAAATTTCATCTCAATAACAAGTTAATCAATACACAGCAGTTAGTATACATATGGAGCAACAAAAGCTACCTTTTACAAATAAAATAAAAAAAGTGGTTACTGGAGCACAAAACAAGATATTTTACTTTCAGTAAAAATATGATAATTTCTAATCGGATTGATGAAAGTTCAGAAAAATTTACATTTTTCTTCCAAACATATGACGGAAGCAGTGGTGAGAATACAAAAAATTCTATCGGATAAATTTTGAGAAAACTTTATGTAAATCTTCTTTGTTGTTTTTCTCCATTCCGACTTTTTGGCATATGGGCTAAACCAATACTAAGGTAGCGATATGTCAGTTTTTCTCCTCACACTGTTCATGGAAACTGACAAACATTTATTTACAATTTTTTCAAAAGAAAACTGAAAAATATTTAAAATGTTCAATCATATTTAAACTAGATAAAATTGCGACAGTGGAAACAACCACGTTGTTTTTTCAGTAAAAAAAAGCGCTATCTGGAATAAATTTGGCCAATGCAGCGCCTATTTTGCCCCTAGACGGGTAAAATGACCCCAGTTAATTTTTCTTTCATAACATACTTAACCAATATATCTATTCCTTAAGTGGGCTCCCATGCAAAATGTAAATTTTTTGTATGGGAGTCCGCTAAGGGATGGTGATAAGTAGCAAGTATGTTTTGAGAAAATGTTCTAAATAAAAAGCCAATGGAGGTCAGTCATACATTTAACACCCGTAGAGGGAACTCCTAACCAGTTATGGGACTTTTTCTTCTATCTATTTGTAGTCTGTATATTGATATTGATGAGTTATTAAATTTACTTTTCAATAGCGACTAACTGATGAAAAATAATAATTTTCGGATAATTGTTTTCAATATTGAAGGAGAAAGTATGACAATTTTTTAAATCCTCGATATGTAAAGGCAATATTACGAGGTTAGCCTACAATAAGATAAAATGAGGTAGATAGATACCTATTTCATAATTTAGCACAGAAATTTTAACAATTTTACTATGCATATAGTCCAAGATTTCGCTATTGAGTTTGATTATTATGACGGGATGCAGCATATAGTCCCAAATGCTAAAAACCTGCTGCAAAATAATGTCAAATTGGTACGTTTCGCCAACTAGGAAGCTTCTATTTAAACCTCATCGGCAACATCTAGGACAATATGGGTCTCCAGATTAATACATCTTTGAATTAAAGGAAATGAAAATCTTTGAGATGCACATGGGACATTTTGCATAAAATTATGACAAATTACACAGGAATGTAGTAAAATAGCTGTGATTTATAAACTGTAAAGATAATTTTGTATATATTTACGTTTTACACATACTTCATTGTTAAATTAGATATTTATACAATATAACTATAGGTATTTTTGTTATCTTAGTCTGTAAGGATTTTTTGTTATCCAAAGACTGAAATAAATAAATAAATTTTATTCCGAATTGACTAACGGACGTAAGGGATGCAAAATGCCATAAATAAAGTAATTAAAACTTTTGCTTCCGTATACAAGTTTTTCCTTTAGTTGAAGTGTACAAGTTTTTTTTTGCATTAGAAATTGATGTTTTTAGTTTCTGTGAATTACTAAATCTTTTCCAAGAGAGTGTTCAAAAAGTTGTTTGTGGCTTCAAGCTCTACAGAGTTTATCCTTCAATTTGTCGGGTTTTGTTTCATATTGATTCTATAAGAAATCTAATTATTTCAATGAAGAAAATGTACAAGTTTTTTTTGTTCACTATATTTGATTTAAAATACATCAATGGTGGCATTATTTATTTTTGCAAAACGAGAAATTGATTTGGATTCAGATACAGAACCGGCCCGAGTGATTTCTTTAATCAGTTTAAGGGCTTGGTTCATATTTTGTAGAATGTTTACCATTTACTATGATCTTTATGTTTTTATTTTTTATAAACAAATTCCCAAAAATTTAGTATTATTTTCTTCTTAATAGATCATAAGACCATCTTTCTTTTTTAGATGTGACAGATAATCACTGATCTTCCTGAACTTTGTATACATATGTATTATATGTAGAAATGTTCTTTAAGTCCAGTTTATTTAGAATTAGAAAACGTTTATCAGATAAGGTGATTTCATAACAATACATAATTAAATTGAAATTAAAATGAATTTTTTCAGTTGGAAAGTTTTCTATTGCAGTGAAAAAATAACTTAATTTAATAAGACTTGCAAAATCTTGAATTTAGAAAAGAAAATTACATTTGTATTCTTATTATGTATTAATAAAATGAATTAGAAAATAATGTACAATGTAGTGTAATAAAATCATAGAAAAAAATGTACATAATATGTTCACTGCAAATCACTTAACTCCATTGCGAGATTTATAAAATTATAAGCTATTCTATATATGTACCAGCATTTCGCCGGGTCTAACGCTTCTATTATGTGCATCTATTTTCAGAGATTTACTTGGAATAAAATAATAAAAATTAAATGTATAAAAATTAAGTTAATAGAGAAAACCATGATACAAAAATACACTATTATTGTATCATGGAGAAAGCTAAACAACAATGACAATAAATCCTTTTAATAATAAAATATATAAAATAATTCTTGTAAAAAAAACCTACTACAAAACAGGCGAGGCACTGCCTACCTTTGTGCACAGAGTTTCTAAAGTATATTTACTTTGCATGGGCGTGGCTCTGCACACTTATTTAATCATGAAGCGAAGCTACATGTTTGTGCGAAGTTTCATAAGAATCGATTGAGTAGAAGTAGCTGAAAACGAGTGTGTATTTACTTTGTATGATCGTGCCCTTGCCCACTTTTCAAGGGGACAAATCTGGAAGTACTACATCGTTTAAAGTAAAGAAAGAAATCCGAAGTTGGTTTATAAATGTCAAAGTTTTGAGGGAGCTTACATAAAAAATAGATAACGAATTGATAACCTTTCTCCTTTTTTTTTTGAAGTCGGTTAAAAACAGATTACAGTGGACGTCCAATAGTACGAATTATATAATGTCAGGCCTTTTCGTAATGTTGGAAAATTCGTATTATTGGACTACAAATTTTCCTCCTTTTACATAAAAAATTAGCTTCTTTTTGAATTTTTTACTTTAACGCAGAAAAAAAACAAGTAAAGAACTTCAAAGCAAAACTAAAATTTCATTTATATATATAAAAACGTACATGTTCTTTCAAAAAATACATTTATTCGTATTATCGAATAGCAAAAAACTCTTTTTATTCGTACTATAGAACAGCCAATGCAAAAAATTAGCCTTTTGTACCTTTCGTACTATTGGAAATTCGTGGGAACGGAAGTACGTACTATTGGACGACCACTGTAATACATTCTGAAATAAAAAAAAATGTAATTATTTGTTAGGGAATTCATTTAATCGGGCTTCTGCTTTAATCGGTTAACCGCTCGATTAGTTAACCGATCTTTTGGTTTAATCGCTTAATAATAGGTAAATTTCGTTATTAATCGGTTAACCGATTAATAAAGTTTTTTCATAAATTAAGAAATTTCTATAAATAAAAATGACTAAATTATTTATTATTTTGAGTTTATTCGTAATAGAAAACAATACATAGCAACCATAAAAAAATTTTTTATTTAAATGTTTGGGATTTAAGCGATTCTTTATTTTAGGTTTGATAAAACTTGACTTGGAAAAAATCCTTTCACATATGGCAGATTTTGTAGAAAGCGAAAGCAATCCATAATACACAATATCTAATTTCTCAGTTATTTTCCTGGATTTGTCTAAGCAAGATCAATTAGAGTAGCAGAGTCTTTACTAAGCTCTTTTATAACCACATCCAGAGGTTTTAAAGTTTAAGATCACTGACGACACTTCTTAGTTTGTATGAACAAATTATTTAAAATACCATATACCTTTTGTATATAAGACGAAACAAATAACTAATTACATCAAGAAATATGTTATAATACTACAAGAAAAGAAAAATTTTAATCCTTAATCGAAAATTAACAATTTTATATTAACAGATCAGTTAAAATACTTACGATAATTTGAATAAAATGAGCTGTAATTCGTTCGCTGCCTGTATTTAAAAGAAACTTGTTTTAGGACAGAGCGTGAAAGTTCAATACCTCAAGCAAAAAACGTTCGGAAATCTGTAATCTTTTGATTGATTAACAACTTTTCGAAATTTTTCTACTTCGAAATCTCTTGAAATAATAAAACGATTTAGAGGAAATTTGTGGTACAATTTTTAAGTCCAAAAGTAATCGAATCTGGAGAATAGACTTTTAGAAGTGCTTAAAAATCTCATTTTTGACAATTTGTTTCGCATTTGCAATTCGGGAAGTATGTAATAAAAAAATAAATGAAGAACACTTTTCGAAAATGTTCCACAACGATATCTCTTGACCGGATCAAACGATTTGTAGAGCTGATTAAACGATGTTAAGAGCTGATTAAATTTTGGAGTCGACCGGTACAGATGTTAAAAATTAAAAGAAATCTTTCTCCCAATATGTGGAATAAAGTCTTTTAAAATCCCGTAAACTTTTTTCGAATCGTAATTTTCTATTAGCAGTTTTCAAAGTTTTGCGGGAAGTTAAGAAATGTATAAGGTTTATAATGTTGAACTTGATTTTTCTGCTTTTTCCTTTTTTCATATCGAGAGCTTATGTTCAATTCGTGCTATCTGCAAACACAGTCTAATTTAAAAGTTATTTAAATATCTCTCACTTTTACAAAAATTTTTGGATTTGAGAGTAAGCATTTGTTTAATTACGTAAGTACATATCGTCACATAAAATGCAAAGGGGCCTACTATCATTTTTTTTTTAAATTTCAGGAGATATAAAAAAACTCAATAAAAAGCAAAAAAAAATTTATCGTGGTAATAAAAACTGTTAATTCAGACTTTATTAATGATATTAACCAGAAAAAAGCGTTCTTATAATCACAATTGTTTGCTTTTTATTAAGTTTTTTATCACACCTCAAAAATTTTTTAAAATTACTTGAATTGTTAAATACACCGCATCATATGTTTTTATATTTCTAGGTTTGCGTTTAGCCCTGTTGCCAAGCCCCTTATAATTTTTGATAACATGTTGATAACATGTTTGTACGAACTAACTAATGCCAGAATAAAGGCTTTACTATAATACAATGACCGAATTGAAATTTTTTGCTAATTGATTTCTAAATAAATTTTATTTTTTATTGACCAACTTCTTGATTGTTGTAGCGCTAAGTGTAAAAATAATTAATTCAAATTCAATGTTTTGTTCAAAATAAAAATGTTATGTGTACATACATATGCACATTAGGGTGTCCGTTATTTCCAAGTTCGTTTTTTCTTTCGTATCACCCCCCAAATTTTTAGTTTTTCCTTCAAAAATAAATATCCAGCTGAAAAAAAAATTTTAATTTTAAAATTAAACCATGCCTTAATCAGGTAACATTTCCCATAAAAAAAGACATAGAAATTTCCGACTTTTTGTATTTAATTGTTTTTGCCAATATGTATTATAGAGAATTTAACGCTCTACAAAAAAGGTATTTTTTGATATTTCACTCCTTCAAAATTTATTTAGGATTAAATATTTGACCATAGTATTAAGGGTTTTAATGATGGTGATTGTGCAAATTTGCTGTCCGTAAATGCTTTGTACATAAGAATTTTTTAGTTAAAATATCTGTAAACGATTGAAATAAAGTTAATTTCAATGTAATTGTGGATTTTTTTTGTATCAATTTACTTCAATTTGTCATTTGCAGAAACTTGTCACGTTTTTTTTTTATATTTGACTCACATAATATTTCGAGGGTAACCTTTATGATTTAGGTGGACAATTTTCTGCCACCTAATTCAAGCATTTTAAACTCTTCTAACGGCCACTGCTGCAGTCAAATTATAGACAAATATCTAATCTTACCGTATTTAATATTTTTAACTTCTTAAAAATTAATAATTTCTAAATAATTCATTAAATTAGAAAAAGTAAATTTTTCCATGAATTTTTCAATCATTTATTTTGTAAACAAAAAATCTAAACAGCTGTTTGGCTAATTCCTGCTAGTAAAAATTTTACTAGCAAAAACTTGCAACAAATTTTTTTTCTCAACTTTTTATGCTCTTTTTTCACTCTCTCGTTGCTAGTTCTTCGAGTACGTGAACATTTTCCAGTAACAACTAGTAACAATTAGTAACAAATTTCAGTTATTGAACAGACCTAATGTTAGCAGTTTTATATATATATATATATATATATATATATATATATATATATATATATATATATATATATATATATATATATATATATATATATATATATATATATATATATATATATATATATATATATATATATATATATATATATATATATATATATATATATATATATATATATATATATATATATATATATATATATATATATATATATATATATATATATATATATATATATATATATATATATATATATATATATATATATATATATATATATATATATATATATATATATATATATATATATATATATATATATATATATATATATATATATATATATATATATATATATACATGCATACATTAGTTGCGTACATATTAGTATTATTAAACTTTTATATCGTGATAGAAAATGCTAAAACACAGTCCTTTATAACATTTTAAAAGTTTTACAGGAGAAGCATAAACTTGTTTAAATGAAAAATATATTTACAATTAGAATAAAATTTTACAATAAATATATAAATTTGTTGGTCGTTTTTTACTTCTAAAATTTCCACTAATTGTCAATATATTTTTCATTTAAACAAGTTTTATGTTTCTCCTGTAAAACTTTTAAAATGTTAGAAAGGGGGTTTTTTGCATTTTCTGTGACGATAATACTGCTTGTCATAACTATGGCACCACTCTAATTTTTGCCAATATATGACTTATTTCAACAAAATAGTCGGAAAACGCATATTGTGGCATTTCGAAGTGGTATATATTAACCATTTTTGCGTTTATAGTATTTAACGTAGCAACAATAGTACAAACACAATTAGTATCTATTTATAAAATAGTTTTCATTACAATGTGCAAAAAGGGGGAAAAAGTTAACGAGTATGCCACAGTGCCAAGCAGTATCCAATAGTGCCAAAAATGGCACAATTGTGTCCCATCACTGATACAAACCATCAATTAACTATTAAATTGTGAGTAAAAAAATTATTAAATGCAAATTACTAAATAAAGTTTAAAAATCTTTGTATAAATACATACTTTTTCCATTGAAAACAAAAAATAATATGGTGCTGATGTTATTTGCAACTAAGCAAATATGCACAACCATGTTTGCTCACGGTTTTTTTTAGTGCAAACGAAGTAAAATTAAGCAAATTGCAAGTACGAATATTCTGTTGTTGTATTGTACAAATGTGTGCATTTTTACACACCTTTGCATCGTTTGCACACAGCACTACCCATCGTGAAAACCCTTATCGTTTATAAACATTTTCTATAGGCATATAGCAAACTATGTTCGAAGCAAAACAAACCCTACTTCAATAAAATTGATCCATAACTTTTGATTTTATTCGCAATGAAGTGAGGAAACTCAATTGATACAGATAATGATTTTCATACAACAGAAACATATTAATTGTGTATGTGTATGTGTATTGTATTTTGTTTGGAACATATATAGCTATATGCCTATAGAAAACAGACGGACTTTTTACTTTTGAAAAACAAAATATTTTATAGACAATACATAATATCCGGGGGGCGGCACGAAAGAAAAAAACAACTTGGGAAATAACGGACACCCTAACGTACATATACATACATATATAGCTAATATTATTTCTAAATAAAAAATAAAATCTATCTACTTCGTAAAGAATGTTAAATAAACTTGTTGAGTTTGTATATTATTAAATGGTTATTAATTTATATTTAAAATAAAGCACAAGCCGCTTTGTTGGATACCGTGTTTAGCACATTAGACCAGAAATTTAATGACTATTTCATATCGGTTTTTATGTGCGCGCGCTCTCTCTCTCTCTCTCTCTCTCTCTCTCTCTCTGTCTCTCTTAATAATAAAATTCTGAATATATTTATTGCCTTGTTTTTGTTTGTTAATGGTTAATACTTACATATAAATAAATATAATAAAGTGAAAGTAGTGAAATAATCACGAAAACAACTATGGTGTTCAGTAATTTTTAGTTTTCAGTATTCTGAAGATTTTGGATAAACTTAGGCATTACGTGAATATGAACCGGTTCGAATTTACAGATTTCGAGAATTTTCGAAAATAAAATGATTAAAAATGTTTTTTTTAATAAATTTTTAAGCCATCCATGCAATCGAATCCAAATGCTAATCAACTAACAAACTACTTCGATTGCTGAAAAATTTATTAAAATCGAATGATTCGTTCGAGAGATATCGTCGTCGAAAAATTAGAAAAAAGTGTTATTATGTAATTATACCAAAATTGTTGCAAATTGATATTTTGTGTTCAATAGCTTTTTAGAAAAATAATTATTTTTTAATTATGCACTACAAAAATTTATCAATTGGCGAATCTAATTTTTTTATTTAGATGAGATTTCAAGAGTTTTAAAATTCGAAAGCTTATGAGCAGCGAAACCAATAATCGGGCATGTCACACTAAAGTGGTCGTAAAAAATTGAAATGAGGATTTCTTCCGATCTCATGCCATAAGTCCATGGGTATTTATTAAAAACTACACTAAAAAAACTTCAGGTCAATCAGTTGAGACTAAGGCGAGCCCATCAAAGTTTGAGCAAATACTCGTTTTCTGCTTGTATGTCCCATAACTTGATAAATATAGTATTTACAAAAGAATTTTCTTCAAAAAAATTTGTTTTTTGTGAAGTTTCCAATAGCTTTTGCCTTACCTTAACAAAAGAAACAGCAAAATATCGAAAAAGTCCATAACTATTTAAAAAAAACCCATAATAGTGCGTTTCCATATACATAATTTCGACCAAATATTTTGTTTGCCCAAATGAGGTAATTTGCGACATGATTTCCCATATATTTTTCATATTAGCAAATTATATCAAATGACTTAATGTGCTCCAAATTATGTCGAAAATACTCTATACAACCCTGCGTTGCTTTTAAAATTACAAACTTCATCCCTGGGTCATCCATCAATTGTGATTGACGATTTCAAAAAAAACGACATTAAAGAATATTTTAATAATTTTAAATGTCAAACTATATATGAAAAAAATTCAATTACAGCTGCTGCGTACACCTTATAAAGTAAGTGCATTATTTGACTACGAAAATTCGAACACCAAATCACGCACAAGCTTAGTGGAAAGAAACACTTCGAAGTAATTTCCCAAATCTACGTAATTTGCTCATAATGGAAACGTACTATATATTACAAATGTCGGTAAACTTTTTCGTTCCCCAGAAGTTGCTTCTTTAGTTATTTGGGCCGCTGAACCCGAGTCTGCACCCAATGTTTTTTATCATTATAATTAAAATAAAAGCATTGGCATTTATTGGTAGTTGAAACTTTTTCATTATAACTACGTAAAATAATGCCAATGAAAATTCAATGCCAATGAAAGTCAGATGTATGTACATTAGGGGCATAACTTTTTTGGACTAAAGATTTCCCAGGCACTACGCTATGGGGAATATTACACTGATAATAAAAACCGATATGTTAGGTCGGTTTGAAACAAAAACCTTCCGCACTAAATGCGATTTCTAAACCTTCCAAGATTTTTTATATATTTGTTTAACAATTTTAAAACAACATAACAATATTAATAAAAGAAAAGTACAAGCTAGGTGTTACAAGAAATAAACTTTAATTTTAGTGTAAGTTAAATATGAAAAGTTATTTGAAATAATGCCATCAAAAAAGTACAAATTCCAAACTTCATCGCATTTGGTGCGGAACATTTTTTAACGATCGCGAAAAAGTATAAACGCAATTATTCATATTTTTCTATGAGCTATTCAGCCTTGTCAGCCAAAAATTTTTATATTTGCAAAAAATTCCAAAAATACATACATACGTATGTAACAAATGCTAACAAAAAGTGCATGGCAATTAGAGTGATAATAAGAGAGGCTAGCTATGCTAGTAGGGGGTGTGGCTAAGCCACCACGAAGCGCTCTAGCCCACCATAGAAATTCAAAATATTACAGTAATTTTGATAATATAAGAGAACTGATGGGACTAATGTGGGCATTAGCCCCCCAGAAAATTTTCTAGCCGCCCTAATGCAATAATTAGATACAACAACATATTGTTCTACCACTTTAAGTCAAGCAACGTAAATAATGTTAACACTTGAAAGGGTTGGTAAATCGATGTTTTCTTGTGGTCTAGATTTATCCAAAGAAAAACTAATAACCCGTGCTATAAATCGGGTGATTTTCTACGAATTCATATCTAACTTTTTAGATTTTTTAGGTTTTTCGTTTTTAGACGTAATTCAATTTGATATCAGCAGTCAGTATGTACGTATGTATATAGTATATTATGTATTCCATAAAAACTGTATGAAAACTGTGAACACAGCAATTTATATAAATTCATAATATGAATTTCATGGATACACACATATGAATGTATGTACATAAATATTTTTGGTTGGCTTATTGAAATTAAAACTCAAAATTTCTTTTCTGCAAATACTTATGTATGTAGATATGTAGTACATGTTCATGGGCTAGTTTTTTCATCACAAAGTGGTTATCGTATAAAGAACATTTTAGCACACACATCCAAGAAAAAAGTATAACAATGCGTCAACAACAAAACGTTGAAAAGAAGAGAGAATAAACAAGAATAATTGTTACATAATGCAATAAGAAATTTTCTTTAGAAAAAGTGTTGACATTCCAGACAGGATCTACATATCTTTAAATTTTGCACTAATAAACATTTTCTTCATGATTTTTTTACCATTAAGCAAAAAAGAGAAATATTAATAAATCTTTTTATAAAATAGTTAAACTTACCGCCCTTAGTTGGCACACGATGGGTAGAGTGTTGGGCTCGGTAGCCGGTAATTAATTCAAAGTCACCAGAATCACGACGCAATGGGAAGGCAATTTCTATAATGTGGTCACATGGTTGCATAAGCATTAAAATACCCTTAACCTTCTTTTTCTTGTCTTCCATTGACAATTTGCCTTTCATATCGTCCAACAAACGACCTTCGGCAATTTGACAACCACGGTGGAAGAAGTATTCTACCATATCGAAGAAGCGGGGGTCCTTGGCAGTAGGCACATCCTTAAGACGATCAGGAATTAGGTAATCAGCATAACCACGTGCTTGAAAAACAGCCGTGGGTAAAACCTTTACCAATGTGGCAACATCCTGGCGAGCGGCAGCCTGACGAGCTACACTTTTCAAATGGTACATTTTGTACTTTTATTTTTGTATGTACACACTAATTCAAAATAAACAAAACACCAACACGGTAAAACACTTTCGGTTGGTTTATTTTCTTTTTCGAACAATAAAGAATTATATCTTCAATGTTTTTGGAAAATAAATAATTAGCTGGAACTAAACACAACAGTTTGCAAACCGACAACTCAACTAACTGAATCAACCAACTTGTCTTTGAAATCATTTAAATTGGATTTTTCTGCTTTGTACCTTGATGCATAAACCTGCGGCGTTATTTTGTCCACGGCGACGGCTTGTGAGAAATTGTCGGCGGTGGCTCAAACTCGTCTGCAGCCGGCTGATAGGGGAAACTGCCTCATTCATATAAACGAAATGAAATATTTTATCCATCTCATATATTATAACTCTACGTCTCCACCTAACTTGAAATGCTGCGTAAAACAAATGCACTAACAATTATGTTATAGGTTGAAAAAAGCATTAACTTGAGCAGTCTACATTTAACATTAACGTGAATTTAATGCTAAAGTTAGTCATTTTATGTTAGATGTAGACCACAAATAAATAATGTTTAAAAGCAGAAATCGAAGGATGAAATAAAATTCAGACCAGAGGCAGATTTTAACGCTGTATACGTATTATCAACGAAAAATTATTCGAAATAGTCGAATCTCATGCAATTTGCTTTTCTGTTTACACATGCCATTGCAATGTAGAGTTACCGGGTTCATCATATAAGCACATTTTTGGGGAAAAGGTTAATGTTTATTATTATTAGTATTATTTTAATAATATTAATGCTCTTTAATTAACAAACTTGCTATTTTTTACGCTCATTTCAAGAAATACCTCATAATAATACATTAAACAAGTTAAAACTTTAATTACAATTTTACATTAATCCAGTAAATTTGCATTAAGTTTTTGGCAGGGTAATATTGTGTATCGTTTTAACATTTAGTGGCATGCAAGTGCCAAATTCTACTCGCATGCAAAATTAGATGCCAATGGAGCTGCCACTAGCAAAAATGTGGATGTATTAGTAAAAAAATCGTGAATTTATTGAGTTTTTCGAACTACCAGTGGCATGTGTAAGCGCTAAAGGCTCTGTTGCCAACCGTTGCTGTACCGCTACCGTACCGTGCCGTACTGTTAGCACGTTTGTCCACTTATAAACATTTAAAAATGTGCGTATGTTTTACTCTATTTTGTTGTTTTAATATGAAAAAGAAACAGCTGTTCACAAAACAGTGATGGGGATTAAAAATTTTCAAATAGTGAGTCTTACGAAGAAAAAGTACCTAAACGATGTAAATAGTATTAAAACCACAGCGTATTAATACCAAGTGGCCTTATTAGTGCAACAACAACTGGACTTTACCAATCTGTCATGTTAAATGCATATATAAAAAGTTGTTGTTTAGTTTTTTTACATAGAGTTTGACACTTTGGTAAAGTCAGCTGATGCTCATTTTTACTAATAGGGCCACCTGGTATCAATTCGCCTTGATTAAAACTGTATTTGGTATAGGTACATAAGAATATATCTATATTATATATATATATATATATATATATATATATATATATATATATATATATATGTATACATACATATCGTTAAATAAAATGCAAAAGGCCCTAACTAACAAAAAATTTATTCGGCTTTTTAAAAAATTCCGATGTATTCACCAACATAATACATAGCTAAGTACATATGTAAGAAATGCAACTATTTTTTATATGCGCATACACAAAAAATGGTTTGAAACCATTTTAATCCTTTTATTTATATCACATTTATATATAACGTGCATATATAGTCATATAAAATGCAAAAGGTCATATCGTACTCTTAAATAATTTTTCAGGATAGATAAAAAACTTAATAAAAAAAACTATTGTCTGAATTAATGATACTATGCTTAATTTTTTTTTGTAATCACAATAGTTTAATTTTTATTAAGTTTTTTATCTCTCCTGTAAAATTTAGAAAAACGATGATATGTCCTTTTGCATTTTATATGACGATATGTATATCTTTATTATATGCATACATCTATAATATGTATATTTATGTACAAACGTACATACATATATATTACTTTAAGTTGTTTCCCACACAGTTATTATTACTACCAAAAGTACCAAAAACAGAGCAAAAATACCCTCATTCCATTTTGCATACAAGCAACCCATCACTCGGTACGGCTCGATATTTCTACCTTAAGTAAGCGGGGCTTAAATTAGTACACTTTCGGCGGCGGATGTAAAACATTATCACCGTCTGGCTCAGCCGGCGTATGGGGTCAAGGCGCAGGGCTTTGGGCTCAGGTCTCTGGCACAAAATACATCTCTGGCTCGATGACACCTAATTAGAAAGATGTGTTAAAACAGTGATGGAAAATTCAGTACTATTGTACTATTTTCACGACAAAGTTGAACATGTTTTGATTTCTTTATATAATAGTACGTTTCCATTATGAGCAAAACAGGCCGTTTTGAGCAAAATATGTCGAAACGTTTCCATTATGCTGTAAGTGTTTTTAAGCTCGAATTTTCGTAATAAGTTTGAGGAATGTGAATAATTTCAATCAAATTCTATAAATAAAATATACTGTTTACGTGCACCCTGTTGTAAATTAAACAAAACCTTCTATATGCGCCATCTGTTGGTAAACACATAGGAGCATATATTATTTATTTTGACGTTTTTGTTTTAGGCACGTCATTCTAATCAGTTGGCACAATCAAAATACCGGCAATTGTGCAAAAGTATTCGCAAAACAAAGAAGAACGAAAATAATTCCAATTTAAAAGTAAATATGAAATATTTTAAAAGTGAGCCCACAAGCACAAATTAAACCACAAATATCACACCATCAGATCTTGCATTAATTTTGTTGCTAAAGGTATGTGGTTAAACAAGTTTTTTTTATATACTTTTTAGGTAGCTATCGGCTTTTCAATATTAAACTTTAACTTAATGTGTTCTCATTTGATAAAATTATTAAATTGAAGTTATTGGAAAATATATTCGGTCGGCATCGATCAGACACAACAACATCCACAGCTGAAGCTGAAAATACTGGAATTAAAGTAAATCCAATAAAAACTTTTCATACTAGAACCTCTACACAACGATAACATCGGGAAGGTTCTCATCATCATTCAAAGTTGCGGCCAACCACATACATATAAGGTTGGTGAAACATTTTTTGCAAACGGAGAAGGTATATTTTTTCAATAAAAAATTGTTAATTAGAAAGTAGAAGTATTACTTAAAAGAAAGGTATTTTTTTAAACAAAAAACAACTAATTTTTATACTTGGAATTTCTTGAGATGTTAAGTATGTATTAGTGATGTTACGAATATCAATTTTTAATATTCGCGAATACGAATACGAATATCTGAAACAATATTCGCCGATTTCGAATATTCAATTTAAATAGTTAGTATGTACCACTTACAGGCCTATTCTGACAGTAATAATAGTCACCATGGTTATAATTTGTCACTAAAGTTATAAAAATAGAAAATTGCTATTCTGATTATTTCTTATCGTAACAAAAGTCAATAAAACTATTACCTACAAAAAAGTATGCAACAAGAATTTATTTTAAACATTTTTCATTCAATTTGTTATTGAAGTTGGCGAAGAATTTGAAAGAAGCACCTAAATTCATTAAACATCGCTCAAATCATTTTTACCGCGAAAATAGCAAAAATTTGCGAGAAATTGCATAATTACAAACAGGCCCTAAATTTGCTTAAGAGTAGCTAAAATTGTGAATAATGGCAATAATTTGGGAAAAACCGCGAAAATGACGAAAACTCTCAAAAACTTGCTAAGATTAAAAATATGGTTGGATGTGGTTAAAAATGTAAATAATTATAAAACTGGCAAAAAGAAATCACTTACTGCGAAAGTTGTAAAAATTTTTTCCGAGCTTTTTGGCATTTAAAAGTTTAGCTACCCAGCAAAATATAAATGAATGCGTTCAAAATGAAATAGTGTTTCATGGTTTCTTGAGCACTTGTTTCTTCGAATGAATTCTGAATGCCATCGTAAATCGTAAATAAAGCTATAGTTTTTGAACTCATTAAAAACGCATGCGATTTCACTAGGTAATATATTGTATAAAATATCCACTGAAAAAGGCATGCAAAAACAAGTCTTAGCTACAGCAAAAAATAGGATGGCAATAGCTCAGTGGTGGAGAGCATGTCTTAATAGTCAGAAGTCAGAAGAGCATGGTTCGTATCCCAGTTACGGCAATATTTGTTTTATTTTAATCTTTTTATATTTACATGAAAAAACGTCATCGAATCAAGGAACTTGCATGGGTTCAATTCATTCATTTTAATGGAGATCAATTTATTTAAATTGTCATGTAAACACATGATCTCCAATGTCACGCCTGTGTTAAAATCATGCATGTTTTACCTAAATCGAACCACTTCGTCGTCATTTAAACACATGATCCCAGCAAAATCTTCCGTGACAAGAAAGTAGTTTAATCATGTGTTTGAATAACGACGAAGTGGTTCGATTTAGGTGAAATATGCATGATTTTAACACAGGCGTGACATTGGAGATCATGTGTTTACATGACAATTTAAATAAATTGATCTCCATTAAAATGAATGAATTGAACCCATGCAAGTTCCTTGATTCGATGACGTTTTTTCATGTAAATATAAAAAGATTAAAATAAAACAAATATTGCCGCAACTGGGATACGAACCATGCTCTTCTGACTGTTAAGACATGCTCTCTACCACTGAGCTATTATCTTCTTATTTTTTGCTAGAGCTAGAGACTTGTTTTATGAAAATGTGCCAATGCAATGATTTAATTCCGTTTTTGCATGCCTTTTTCAGTGGATATTTTATGCAATATATTACATAGTGAAATCGCATGCGTTTTTAATGAGTTCAAAAACTATAGCTTTATTTACGATTTACGATGGCATTCAGAATGTATTCGAAGAAACAAGTGCTCAAGAAACCATGAAACACTATTTGATTTTGAACGCATTCATTTATATTTTGCTGGGATTAAACTAATTTCTTGTCACGGAAGATTTTGCTGGGTATTGTTAAGCAATTTAGAGTTTGTTTTCAATTTTACAATTTTTCGCATTTTTTCGCTATTTTCGCAATGAAAGTGATTTTTAGCTAATTCTTGGCTTTTTTATAGTTCTACCGAATTTTAATCACTATCAGAATTTTCTATCTTTTTAATATCAGCAAGTTTTTGCGAATTATCGTCATCTTTTTTCCGAGTTTTTTGCATTCCTTATAATTTTGGCTATTTTAAAATAATATTAAGGTTTGTTTGCAATTTTGCAATTTTTCGCAAATTTTCGCTATTTTTACGGTAAACGTGATTGTTTTGCTAGTTCTTGGTATTTTTTTATAGTTTTGCCGATTTTTAAACACTATCACTCATTCTGTTTAAAGTTAGGAAAATTTTTCGGAATTTGGCATAATCAGTAATGATTCAAAAATATGGACGATTACTCATTTTTCATCTAAGATTATTGTACCCAAAGCTTTTGTGTGACTTGCAACAATTTTTATTTTGCAATATGAATAAAATCTCAAAGAAATTAGGAGCTTTTGGTGATTTTCTCTTGGGCGATTGTTCGTGTAGAAGCTAAAATTTTCATAAATTTACTTTTTGGCATTCCACAATCTATTTTTATGTAAAAAAATAATTTAAAATAATTAAATTTTATTACAAATATGTGCACATTTTTTTCACCACATTTGTTGAATTATTTTTTTATTACAACATTGCCGGAATACCGGAACAAATAATAGTTACAATAAGGTAACAAAAATTCGGTGTCAAATTTATTATTACCAAATTGACAGAATAAGGCAGTTAATATTTCAAATTTAATTGAACAAAAAAAATCTACCCTTTGCGTCAATAACAATAAATAACAATAAATTGAGAAAAACAATAAATCTAGAAAAACTGTCACAATACTATAGGTATTTAACATTATTATGATATTCCGATGACGGAACTTGAAATTATTAACTTAGCACCTGAATGCCACTTTTTTAAATTTTTGGTGGAAAGTAAACAAGGGAAAATACGAGCTTCTTTTACCTATACACAGGCAATATTTAGTGACACCGGCGGCTAGTGTTCCGTGGGAGAATGTTTAGTGGTGCGAAGCTTATTTACACACCGCGCAATAGGCTTGATGGAGAGAAAAGACTTCAAAACTTTTAGTTTTGAAGTTCAACATTCCTCTACTGAGCTTTGAGTATTACTTTAACATGATTAATAAATTAATTTAACAGGACTTTACTTTTGAAATACCATGTCGTTGTGAAATACATTTTGTTTCTTTTTTCTTTACTAAAAGAAGATTATTGTTTTGCGTTACAGACACATTTTTTTTAGTAGAAATTAATACTTTTTGTTAAATTTTCAGTATTTTTTATGTATTATTTTTTGAAACGTATTCACAAAATATTCGTGAAATATTCGCTTGAATTTGGCGAATACGAATATCATGAAAGAGGCGAATATTCGGCGATTCGAATACGAATACGAATATTCGTAACATCACTAGTATGTATGTATTTAAAAATTAAAAAAAATGACGTACCATATTGTGGGCTGTGTGCATTAATATCTTCCAAAAATAAATTCATATTTATAAAATTTTTTTCCGAAATAAAGTTTATTTATGTGAATTATTTATTAATTAACGCCTCATATTTCGCTTTCTTTCAGAATAGTCAAAGAATCATTTCGTTGTAGTGTTGAACGAAAAAATATCGGTAAATTTTTTAACTGTTACTTTTTTTACTGTAATAGTATATTTACATCTACGCCATAAACAGCTTATAATTGTTTTTTTATTATCAATAAACAGGTTTATTTTCTTGTTTATAATCTGTTTTCCCATACATATTATAAACTAGTTTGTAGCCTGTTTATCAGATAAACCAGTTGTTACAATCAGTTTTTGTGAATTATCCTATTCACAAACTAGGTTTTTCACATTTGACTGGCAATACTAAAAAAAAAAATAAATACATTTTCATATTGAGTTTGACATAACATTCTATGAACTCATAAAATATTGTCAACGATAAACGTGTAGTATATGGGGTACAGTAAGAAAATAAAAAAACATCATTGACTACTTTGTTCATGTTTAAGCTTTGATATTGTTTAAGCTTTGATATTGTTTAAGCTTCTTATTGATTTAAATAAAAGTTTGCTACAACATCTTTAGCTTTTCTATGAAATTTTTGGGTAAAGGTTCCCTGATGATCTGCATTTAGCCCCAGTGAAATGCGCATAGGAACTAGCTAATACTGAATAAGTAAAACAATTAACATTCTACTGAATAAGAAAAATATTAATTTTGGAAAATTGTGCGATTATAAATTAAAGAAAGATAAACGTAATAATTGTCAAAAATGCCAATGTAAATGGTATAGTTTTTGAAAACCGCTTAAAGCTTTAAACCGACCGGTTTCAGCATTGCTGATGTATATGTACTATAAATAACTAAATTAATAAATAGAATTTTAACTTAAGAAAAGGTAAAAAAATTACTAAAAATAAAACTAAAATGTAAAAATCTGCATTATGCATTTGGTTAGTATAGCTTGGCTTTGGCAGTACTATTTTTTCTTGAAAATATGTTTTAAGGATATTGCAATAATATTGGTTGACAAATAGAATAAGTTGGTGTCTGAAATAGCGATGCGTATTTAAAAATCAGCATTTTAAAAGTAAGCAAAAGTAACACTATCGGGTATGTTCTGTATTCCATGCGGAATTAAAATGTGCGGAATTATCGAAGCATTGTTGTTATAAATATTAATTTACAACAACAATGCTTTGATGATTCCGCACATTTTAGTTCCACATGAAATACAGAACATGCCCTTATATTCGAAATAAAAACCAAAAGACAACTGATAAAAAGCAGTTGTCTCACTTTGATGAAAGTTCAAAATAAAATACTCCGTACGATTGCAGCAGCCCCATGGTATGTCAGAAACAAGCGAATTCATAAAGACCTAGATGTGCCGCTGGGTAAGACAGTGTTTTCTAAACACGTGACAAGCCACATAAAAAAACTCGAGTTGCACCCAAATCCCCTAGCCCGTAACATCATTAACTTCAGAGGCCACACTCGACTGAGAAGGAGGGACACACTTGCTCTCAGCCGAACACGAGAGACGTAAACAACCAAACAACCAACCGCTGAAACAAATATTTTTGTCTGGCACTGGCTGGAATTAAAAATTAAAATTTTTGAGTTAACATTTGATTACTTATTGTTAGTTCAATTTTATTGAAGATACAATAAATAAATATAACCGGAAAAAAATGCGGCTTTGGCGGTTTCTAATCAATGTTAGGGCTTGTTTTCGATTTTGCAAATTCTCGCGAATTTTCGCAATGTTCGGAATAGGAGCGACTTTTTGCCAGTTGTTAGGCTGTTTACAGTTTACACGATTTTTAAACCATATTAGACTTTGCTATCATGCCGCTGTTAGCAACTTTTCGCGAAAAAGCGATTTTTCGCAATTTTTTTTCTTCAAAATTTTGTCATTCCTTACAGTTTTAGCAATTTTTAATGAAAATTATGGCTGGTTTAAAGTTTTGCAAATTTTTCGCGAATTCACACTATTTTCGCGATAGGCGAAAAATTTTCAAAGCTTATGACTTTTTACATTTTTGGAGCTTTTAATCATTTGTAACATTATAATCTGCCTGAATTTTCGCGATTTTTCCCGAGTCTAGTAATTTTTTAATTTGGGCGTTAATTAATCTTGTGCTCTCCTTGTATTAATTGATTCAGAACGTGTTCTAAATGTGCACATAAACATTTTATTATTTTACGGTTTTCCTTATATGATTTCTTCTTACAACACATTTTTAATATAGTTACATATAAACTTTTTTCATCCGATAAAAAAGTTGAAAATATCAAATAACCGATTTTTATTTTATTTTCTTTCGAAAAGAAAAGAAAATAAAAATGCATAAATTAATATTTTAATCACAAGTGTTTGTTTTTTGATACGAAAAAACAAGAAATATGGTCTTAAAAGTATTAAAATACGGTCTCTGAAAATTAACTTTAATATTTTGATCTCGATTAATTAATATAAATTGTTAAATTTCGTTAAACGAAGTATTTGATAAAATAATAGTACACGAAAATTCTTCGATTATTCAAACAACGATTAATCGATTGATTACATTATCTAATAATTACTTAGTACATACAAACTTATTTATACGTAAATATGTACATATGTATTAACTTCCTAAGATAAGATAGAAAATGACTTCGATATGCATGCCATGAAATACAATCTGTTTTAAATAAAATTTAATAAAGATTAAAATGAAACACTTTGCTAATTGTTGATAAGATTCATGAAGCCAAAATTCGGTTTTATATTTAAATATTCAAGACATGTTGAAGAGAAAGAAACAAGAACCTGTAGGTTTATTTTTATTTAATTCTTAAAAACAACAATTATAATTATTTAAATTTCTTTTATAATTCAGACCATGATACAATGATTTAGACTATAATTTCATTTATTTTTCCTTGCAGATGGCCATCAATTTGAAGTTTAATGCTTCGCTAACTTCAAGTGATCCGCATTTCAAACCTGTTTTGATAATTGGCCAATTGAAACATTTGAATTTACTGAAATTTTCCGATGTCTCATGTAAATTGGAACCTCGTGTTAATGAGGATACGTTTAATAAGGCTATTGCTTGCTTGCATCCATCACCTACGGATAAAATTTCTTTATATTTAGATGTAGCTACAGTAGCTGCTGTACCCCTTAAATGTTCACGTCACAATACACCCTCTCGCGCTCATGCCATAACACGTTTGGTTAAAAACAACATCCTTAATGTTAACGAGGAGAGTGTTGTCGTAGTATGTGAGCGTTCGGACTTATTTGCTAGTGCCTGTGGTGTAGTACGTGCATTTCCTCTATATTCACGTAAAACTTCTGGATCTTTTGGAAACTCTTCAGTCAATACTGTGGCCGCTTGTGATGAGGATAGTCCTATGAAAAATGCTGGCGAAGATAGCAACCAATGTACCGTGCATTTAGAATTCATTATTATTGATAAGAATGGTTCAGTATCAGACACACCTCTAGATAAAATCGAAATTGAATGTTTGGAACATGCTGCCAAAGGCATACGTCTAGCTGCCCGTATTGTTGATACACCTTGTAATGAAATGAATGTAAGCACATTCATTGAGGAAGCTGAACGTATTGGTGCTGAGTTGAAAATTAAACCTTTGGTGATACGTGGTGAAGAATTGCGTGAGCGCGGATTTGGAGGCATTTATGGCGTGGGCAAAGCTGCCGCTGTGCCACCAGCCTTAGTAGTTATGTCGTATGAACCAAAAGGAGCACAAGACACTATTGCTTTGGTTGGCAAAGGTATTGTTTACGATACTGGTGGCCTTAGCATTAAGGGAAAAACTGCAATGCCTGGCATGAAGAGAGATTGTGGCGGTGCTGCTGCTATTTTGGGAGCTTTTTATGCAGCTGTTAAGTGCGGTTTCAAGGAAAATCTACATGCAATTTTCTGTATGGCTGAGAACTCGGTTGGTCCAAATGCCACAAGGTAAGTTGAATTTAAAATATTATTAAACAATATGTAAGTTATTAAGGAATATGTAAGAAGTTACATACATATAATGTTGCCACATTTATGGTTAGAAGTTATTTCAAAGGATTTTATTTAAACTTAAGTTTACTTAACTTTTAAGCTGCAACATCTAAGGAAATTATTTTTCGAAAATCATAGAATTTTTATAATTCTATGTATCATTAGCAAAACAGTGAGATAAATACAATTCGATGTTTTTCTACAATTCCATTTATGAAAATAAAATTTCCTTAGAAAATACATTTGATACAACAAAAATAATAAAATCTCAAATGGAAGATGTCATTGCGAGTCCTTTCCACAAAACCCCAAATATTGAAAGAAACATATATGAGATCAAAGGACATTTAAAAGATCGACATTTCAAAATACTTGTCGTTTTTTTATAAGCTCCGTTTTTACAAAACTCCGTTATTTATAAAACAGTTTAGGATTTTTTCTTTATTTAAAAGTAAGTACTTCCAGATTGTTCCCGTTAAGAAGTGGACACGGTCACGCCCACACGAACTAAATACAAATGGCTTTTCAACTACTTCTACGCAACATACTCCTATGAAACTTTGCACCTACATATATCTTCTGTTCGAATACTACATCATGATAAAAAAAAGTGGGTAGTGCTAAGGCCATGCAAAATAAATATTATTTTTCAACAACTTCTACTAAACCGATTCTTATGAAACTTTGCATACACATTTAGTTATCGTTACAATACAACAGTATGGTTAGAAAAGTGGGTAGTGCCATGCCCATGCAAAGTAAATATTCATTTCAACTACTTCTACTTAACCGATTCTAATAAAACTTCGAACACAATTACTTCTCGTGAAAGTACATTATGATCAAAACTATGGGAAGTGCCACAAATTCGAGTTTGATCACTTTTAGACTTGGAAAATTGCGTCGAATGCTGAAATTTAGAGTTAATAAGTTCAGTGCCTCGAGAAAAATCGTCGAAAATTTTTAGAAAATTGTTTCTTTAATTACTTTAAAAATCTATAGATATGCAAGCGCTTTAAACTTTAAGTTGAAGGAATGGCCTACAGCGTCAATTCCTTAACATATTTTTATATCAGTATTATTTATTAGCGGTTAGAAATCTATGCTAATATAGATGAAGCGGCTTAAGATACGAATTTAACATTTTGGTGTGGACCTGGACCAGCGTTGCCATTTGTCAAGTTTTCCCTTTTTTTGCAAGTTGTTTCAGCTGCCAAAAAGTTTGAATTTTATATAAAGTTTTTTCAAGTTTTTTTATAAATATGTACATAATATAAAATTTGCAGATGAAAATATTAAGTGATTGTTTATGCAATGATACGATCTAATATTTTCGCACTCCATTATTACTGCAACAGTGTTTAATTGTGTTTACTCCCTCTACAAATATGCCCTGTTTATACATTCCTTAAAATGAATTCCAAATACATTTTTTTGTGTTTTCTTTTAAAGTTTTGACACTTTTGTTAAAAAAAAACCTTTTTTTGGGAAAAAAAGTTATTTTTTTTAGAAATAAGAAGATTTTTACCAAAAAAATATATGGTAACGCTGACCTGGACGTACGTAAATACCCAGCAAACATATTTTGCCGATTTCAGTCCGAAATCGGTTAGAAAGTCTGCACAAGATGCCGAATTCGTATCCGAAGTCGGTCAGAAAAGGTACCGAAAATCATATGAGTGGTTGACAAATTACTGGACCTCTTTGTCTGAGGAAATTCTAAAAACTATGCCGAAATGTCTAAGAGAACTTGGCACGAATTCGGACGAATTTTCGAGGGAAATTCTAAAGGAATTTTCGACATATCTGAATAATGTGGCAAAATTTCTGACAAAATATCAGAAAACGTTCCGATTTAACTGATACTTTTTACAATCCAAATTGATTGTTAGGCTAAGGTTCGTAACATTATATTCAGAATGAATTGGGCATGATTAATATTCCAAGGAATAAGGGAAAAATTAACATCAACTTAATTTTTCAACGTACACAGCAGAACAGAGTAGCGCCACTTTCGGAAGCCGCTACACTTCCATCGTAAGTGCTCACGTGCATTTTGCTTATCACCACTGGTCAGGTGGACCTTAGCCTAATAATCAATTTGGATTCACAGAGCAAATACGTTCGAAATAATTATATTAATAAACAATTAGCTACTGGCTAATTAACACAACGGGACCAATAAGGACCCAAGTGAGCTGGTTTTAATCTTTAATCTGGCAACCTGTACAACCTACTGGCTTGAGCTTTTAACATGTTTACATGTTCATAACGAGTGATTTTTTTGCTATTATCTTTTTGGCAACACTAGTTTTGACAGCTCACGCACGTTTTGTATCTTGTGTCACTGTCAAACATCTTCAGTTTGTTCTATAATTTAATCATGAATCGTCTTACAAACGAACAACGCTTGCAAATTATTGAATTTTATTACCAAAATGCGTGCTCTGTTAAGAAAGTTCATCGCGCGCTTCTTCCATTTTATGGTCAGTTTAATCGACCTACTGAGGCTTCTATTCGGGCTATTGTAAAAAAGTTTCGCACCAAATTTACATTGTTGGACATTAAACCACCAACACGTTTACGTAGAGTGCGAACTGAAGAAAATATCGCAGCCGTATCGGCCAGTGTTGGTGATGACCGTGAATTATCGATTCGGCGCCGTTCGCAGCAATTGGGCCTCTGTTACTCCACTACGTGGAAAATTTTCCGGAAGGATTTGGGTGTGAAGCCTTATAAGATACAGCTGGTGCAAGAATTGAAGCCAAACGACCTACCACAACGCCAAATTTTTGGTGAATGGGCTCTTGAAAAGTTAGATGAAGATCCACTTTTTTATCGAAGAATTGTGTTCAGCGACGAGGCTCATTTCTGGTTGAATGGATACGTGAACAAGCAAAACTGCCGTATTTGGAGTGAAGAGCAGCCAGAAGCATTGCAAGAGCTATCAATGCATCCACAAAAAACAACCGTTTGGTGCGGATTATGGGCTGGCGGCATCATTGGGCCGTATTTCTTCAAAGATGATGCGAATCACAACGTTACTGTGAATGGTGAGTGCTACCGTGCGATGATAACAAACTTTTTTCTGCCCAAAATGGAAGAGCTTGACTTGCATGACATGTGGTTTCAACAAGACGGTGCCACATGCCACACAGCACGCGAAACAATGGACCAATTGAGAGGCGAGTTCGGTGAACAGTTTATTTCACGCTTGGGACCAGTCAATTGGCCGCCCAGATCGTGCGATTTAACGCCTCTATACTATTTTTTGTGGAGCTATGCTAAGGCTAATGTCTATAGCGACAAGCCCGCTTCGATTGACGCACTGGAAGCCAACATTGCCAACATTATTCGTGAGATACCGGCCGAAATGTTGGAAAGAGTATGCCAAAATTGGACTAAGCGGATGGACCATTTGAGGCGCAGCCGCGGCCAACATTTGCATGAAATAATCTTCAAACATTAAATTATATCGACCCAACTATCGATCCAAATAAATATTTCATGCATTTTTCTGAATTTTATGTTTTTTTTTTACTTTCCGATAGTTCTTATAAAATCACCCATTATATACTTAAGTATAAAATCAAACCAAAAAAGTTTGTCTTGAGTAGAACAAAAACTAGAAAAATGGGAATGAAGAAAAATAAAACGATGGCAACGCTGGGAAAGTGCAGTTAATATCAGCTTGAGAATTATTTAAGTCGCGAATTCAATTTTCACGAAAAAGTTGTATATAAGAATAAAAATCACATTCAACAGAGCCACCTGACAAGTGGTAATAAGCAAAATACACGTGAGCACTGACGATGCAACTGCAGAGGCTTCCGAAAGTGGCGCTATTCTGTTCTTCTCTGTACGTTGAAAAATTAAGTTGATGATAATTTTTCCCTTGTTCCTTGGAATATTAATCATGCCCAATTCTTTCCGCATATAATGTTACGAAACTTAGCCTAATAATCAATTTGAATTCACAAAGCAAATACGTTCGAAATAATCATATTAATGATACTTTTTACATTCTCCCGTATTAATGTCGGAGCAAAGTCGGATCAAAAATAAAACATTTTTCAGAAATGTCGTTTAAAATTCTCCATGCATTGTTTTGCTGCTTATGGCAGCTCATCAGAAAACATTGCGCATATAAACTCAAGAGATAAATGAGAATTTTAACAAAAACTAAACTCAGACAATGTGCAGAAGTGACTGCTAAAAGTCGTAACACTTAGACCAGAAAATGTGCAGACTATTCTGTTGTAAGTCTTAAAGGAAATTATATTGCCTTCGGAGGATAATGTCCAGACTAGTCTGATATTATCGGATGATATTAATGTGTATTGTCTAGTAAAGTCTCAGATATTTTCTGATGTTGGACATGTCGGCAATAAATGTTTCCCGGCTACATACATAAGTAAGGAGTCCTTACGAATGACATATGTACATATATGTGTAGTAGTCTTATGAAACAAGCCATTTGAATTTCAAATTCACAGTAATTCATAACACTAAACTCACTTTCACTATTGCTAAAACTCAAAGCAAAGCAAAACAAATGAAAAAAAAACAGTTCTTAGAGAATCAAATCATGCTATTTTCAGTGTAGTTTAAACATATTGTAAACCAAAAATAGAATTTTAAAACTTGCACTGATTTATTAGCCCTTATCATGTAAATTTCAAGTCAAATTAAAGCACGATTTGGAAAAACATAGTGTGTAGTAGAGATGAGCGATATTTCAGTACCTGTGATTTAATCACTGTTACTGAAAAATCACGATTCACAGTTGTGACAAAAGTTGTCAAGTAACTGCTACTTGCAAAGTTGTTCTTTTCTATTTGTTACATACAGAAAATTATGATATTTCACTGTTTGTGTGCGTAATAACCTTTTTTTATTTACGTACAATAACAACAAACGAAAAGTGCTGCTATCAGTGTTGCCAGTGAAATTTCGAGAAAGTTACATTTTAGTTTCCAAAAAGATAAATTTTTTCCCAAAGATACATTGTGAAAAAATTTTCAAAATCCGTTTTTAACGTTTAACATATCGACCCCTTACCGCCAAATGATCGTAAGCGACAAAAATTTAATTTTTCAGGAGGAGGGTTTTTTATTGTATTTAAACATGATTTATATTCATAAACTGTCGCTTACGATAAAATTTTATAGCCTATATTTCAAAAGTTATCAAAAATGTTGATATTTTTACGATTTTAAACTATGGGCATCCTCATAAAATTTTGATTTCAATAAAAAAAAAATTTTTTTTACAAAATGTCGCTTACGATCATTTCGCGCAAAGCGGTTGCTATATTAACATAAAATTTTTATTTCATATTTAATGAATATTGTAAAGAAAATTATATAATATAAATTCATTTTTATATTTATTTAAGTCATCAATATTAGGTATGTAATTTTTATAAATAGAATAAGCAAACTTTAAAATTAATTATATGTAACTATCTTTGGATGTTGTCAAAACAAATTAATTTTTGTAAAAATTAATATACGAGTAAAGGCGTTTTTTAGTATTCATAACGAAATGATAACTTTAAAAAACTTTGTTAGAGACGGAAAGTATAATATTTTATTTCTGTACATTTTGCGTACAGATTCAAAAGATACGAAAAATGTCAGGATTATACATGGTACCTAAAGTCATCAAAAGATACGAAAAATGTATCTTTCGTATCCTAATGGCATCACTGGTTGCTATTTCTTGTTTTATCTTCTTCCTTATTAGTATTTCTTCTTAAAATTCAAAGTATACTTTAAGGAGTATTTAATCTGCCTTGGTATATTAAAGAACAACGTTTTTGTTGTATAGATGCATGTGTGTTTTGATAATTACATTGCTATAAGGGCACTGAAAACAGTGATCACAGTCACAGTTTTAAGTAACAGTGATTTTTAAATCACGTTCACTGTTCACGATGTTCTTTAAAAATCACGGGATCGCTCATCTCTAGTGTGTAGTTATAGTTAGAAGAAGGGATTTATCCATTTGTTGTTGATTAGTTTTTAAAAAAATTTTAATTTTTTTTCCAAAGAACTTTTCTCCTAGGTTTTGTTTTCCGTATTTTTCACGTTAATTTGTTAAAACAAGACTTTTCAATTGAATGCGTCTGAATGTGACTTGTTGCACAGACACAAATATTTTCTAATTAAAAAACTTTAATAAAAACATGTACATATGAGTAGAATATGCACTCGGTTTTATATATTGTTTGAATTTCTTTTCTTTTCATATCGTTTTATTCCTATGTGTACACAAATGGTAACATCAACAACATCTATCCGATGGAAAATAATATGGAACAAAAATAATAAATATACTTGTTTGTTGTTCTCTGCTCATACATGAAAACTCCTTCCCATAAACGCTGAAAAAAACCAACAATAACCCAACCTAACCGACAAAAACAAACAATTAACACTGCAACAACAATAACAAATGAATAGACCCGATGATATTCATACATTGTATTCTGGACGTACCGTTGAAATTAATAACACTGATGCTGAGGGACGTTTGGTATTGGCGGATGGTGTTTGTTATGCCCACAAAGACTTGAAGGCAAACATAATATTGGATATGGCAACATTAACAGGTGCCCAGGTATGTTACTAAATGCTTATCCATGGGTGATTGTCATTTAAAATGCCTTTTTTCGTGTCCGCTGAAAGTATGTATAGTAAAATATTTCATAAAATGAACGCATAACTTTTAAAATGAAAACTGCTTTAGATTGATTTACTAGATTATAAATAAATACGCTTAAGTTTTTTTTATATATACACAGAAAAATTTTCATGTAAAATCGTCTAAAACCAGGTTAATTTAACATTTTTTGGTAGTGATTTTGCTTCATAGGTGTTTCATGTTAAATCAACATAATTTACAATAATCTTGAAAGAAAATTTATCATTTTGTATTAACTATATTTCATGTTGATTTAATATTCCAGTACAGTTAAATCAAAATGAAGTTGATACTGAAATAATACAAAAAAACCATATTGAATCAAACTAACTTGAGTTGAAACAACGCGAATTTGATATTGGAACAACACGAAGAATTGTGTTGAATCAAAGTTATTTCAAGTTGAAACAACGTCAATTTGATATTGGAACAACACGAAGAGTTTTGTTGAATTTAAGTTATATCAAGCTGAAAGAACATGATTTTAATGTAGCTATTCTATTAATTGTTTTACTTACGTGATAGTTATCAGAAAACTTTGTGTTGTATCTGGCTGCCCCAGCCAAGATTTGAACTCGTGCCTCCTGCATGATAGTCCACTTGCTAACCAATGCAACCACAACAGCTTCAAACTTTACTTTACTTATGCACTAAATAAATACCATCGAATGCAAAATGAATTTCATTTTAATTCAACACGATTTAAATGATTATTTAACATAAAAGTAGTTTGAAATTAAAGTTATAGTCATGTCGATTGAAAATGAAATGTAACGTTTATAACAAAAATTTGTTGACAGTGAAAATTTTTAAATCAAAGAGATTTAAGGCTAGATTAGCAAATAAACACTAACACACTTAAACGACAAATTATTTCTTGTAAATTTGATATGATTTCAAATCACAATTGCGTCATGTTGATTTTACATTCATTTTTTTCTGTGTGTAAGACTGTCCATTATGTGTTAAAAACGAAGAACGAAAATAATGGGTCTCATGCATAAAAACGAGTAAGTCGAGCTCGATCAAACAGCAACAGCGTTTGCTCAATTTCGTATGCATAAAAATGAGTCCAAACCAATTGCAATTACTTGAGCAAAGGGAGATCAAACGTCTAATTGTTATTGAAACATGTCGTCAAGTGAAAGTGAAGTAGAAGTATCGAAAATCTTTTGCTTCAATTGCCCAAAACACCGTTCTATAATGACACGTTCCCTTGTAAACACTTTGTTTAATGTTTTTTCTATGTCAGTTGTTGGGTTCCGGAATAGTGTCATTAGCCATGGGCATATTCCATAGCCCTCATTCCCGAGAAGTAATGCTCCGTTCGTTGTATTTTGCATTATTCTACTTACCTCGCTGTTTCGTAAGATCCGTGAGTCAACTGAACTAAACCAGGCCAAGATTTGACAACGCTTGTAAAAAGTTCTTTTCCATCACAAGTTGCCTGCACATTTATAGAGTGGAAGCCTTTTCTACAAATATACTCATCGCTTTGATTTCTGGGTTTTTTAATTTTTATATAAGTACAATCAATCACTCCAATTGCAAATGGAAAGCAATAATTTGCTTGCCATTTCATTTGAGCATCTTTTATTTCATCTGCATCTTTCGGGAATTTTATACACTCGCTTGCTTTGGCAGATATAAGTTTCGCAACTTCCGCAATAGTTCGCGACACAGTTGATTGATGGACTCCAATATCTGTGGCTATACCATTTTGGAATCCAGGATCTGCACAAACTCTTAAATACAGTCGAATTTTATCAATGTTACTGAGGGCACCACCACGTGTTTCTTCTGACTCCTCAAAAAAATAATTAGCCAACCAGCAGATGCTACTATCATCAAACCTATGTATTTATCATTTTATTATTAATTATATAGAAAAAATTAATAATTAAGAATACAAACTTGTATAATTTTTTATCCTCACTTGCTAAATTTGTTTTACACTGTTGATAACATTTTGTATTTCTTTTGTACGCGAGTCAGCTATAAGGCAGGCTCAACAAAAGTTGAGCAAGAGCTCTCAAAAGAAAGCAAAAGCTTTTTTTTATGCATATGAAAATGAGCACAAACTCATCTAACTTAGTTCAAACTGAGCAAGACGAGATCAAACGTGAGTAGTGGGTAAAAGCAAATACATCAAATTTTATTATGCATATGACAAGCACCTTTTACTCAAAAAATCGAGTCCGAGCTCAAGCTCAAGTTTTATGCATGAGACCCAATGCTTATACTCTCTTCATACAAAATGGCGTTTGTAAGAAACTATTATTTTTTCCAAAAACCATATTAAATTTATAACGGTTTTAGAATATTTGCATTTGCTTCTCTTATTTCACACATCAAATTTTTGAAAAATATTAGAAATTATATGTATGGCTGATTCTCATTCTAAACCACTGTTGCCAATTCAGCTAGTTTCTCGCCAAATCTAGCGATTTTCGAAAGCTTTTTGCGGGAAATTTAGCTATTAGCGGGAAATCTAGCGATTTTTCCCTTATAGATATTTTATTTTTTCAAAGCGCTTTTTAGGCAGAATATACCTACATACATATTTCTGCCACGATTATTTATGAGTTTTTACTTTGCAATTTTTAGTTATGTTAGTTGATTACCTCAAAATTATTTGAAATCAGTTTTGAAAGCTTAAAAAAAGGATACATTAAAGTATAGTACACATTGGCGAACTTGAGTAACATCAGTTTTGAAGGATACTTTTGACTGTCCAGACTATCGATCATGTTTGACACTCAAATCTTCATTCAAGAAAGAATTTTGCCACACACACATAGAAAATAACAAAACTTGATGCGCTTTATTGAGAACAAAAAGTTTTTATAATGAATTTTTTAAATTATTTAATTTCTCATAATTTAACAACCACTCGTACGATTTTGTATTAACATCTCACACAGACAACCTCACATTTCATAAGAATATATGCATTCATTAAAAAAATAATTTCCCGCGTCCAATTTATGAAGTTTATGCCACAAAATATATATTTTGTGTTTATGCTACAAAGAATAACTCTTGACTGACACTTTTAGATTTATACGATCAATCAAAAAGAAATATGGTCGCTGACTGTCACTCAACCGCAAAAATTTTTGTGCTTGACTGTTGACTGTTTTTTGAGGGAAATATAATTTTTCCCCGCTGAATTTTAAGAAGTTTTACGATAAATCGCAAAATTATTTCCTCTTTTAGTTATTTTGACTATTTTCTACAAATTTGTTGAGCAATTTTGAAATTAGAAATTTTATAGTAAAGTTTTTTTTTAGCGATTTATCGTTAAATTTTTTAAAATATTTTAAATTTTGCTATTTTCTAGCCATTTTCAACTCACTTTTAGCAATATTTATGGGGAAAAATTTGGCAACAGTGTTCTAAACGTACATTTTGTGTTTTATTTATTTTTTCTTTAACAATTTAAGTAATATAATTTTTCCCCGCTGAATTTTAAAAAGTTTTACGATAAATCGCAAAACTATTTCCTCTTTTAGTTATTTTGACTATTTTCTACCAATTTTTTGAGGAATTTTGAAATTAGAAATTTTATAGTAAAGTTTTTAGCGATTTATCGTTAAATTATTTAAAATATTCTAAATTTAGCTATTTTCTAGCCATTTTCAACTCACTTTTAGCAATATTTATGGGGAAAAAGTTGGCAACAGTGTTCTAAACGTACATTTTGTGTTTTATTTATTTTTTCTTTAACAATTTAAGTAATATATACATACTATGCATGAGAAAGTAGGATTCATATTATAGTTTTCGCCTTATTCAACGGATCCTGAAATACAATTATATATTTCGATTTTTTAACACTTGTGTATTGAGCGTTACATTTGGTTTCGCGGTTGTTTTGGGTGTGATTTTTGCGAAAAACACCACACCACACCACAAAAAATGAGTATAAGCTTTGAAAGGACTATACATCTACTCTCTAAAAACAAAAAATTATAATAGAGGCAGGACGAAATTAAAAGATCCACTTTTTCAATTCTGACTTGAATTCACATGGAAAAATAAAAAATTCATGTTTTAAAATAACTGTTAACAAACATTTATACATGAGCAAAAGCTAGGCCAACTCTTCTTTCAAATAAGACTTATTTTAATAAAATCGACCAGCAATGTCAAAAGTTATGGCAATTTCAAATTAAATTTTTTTTTGTAGAAAATACGACCTACCTAATACATTCTTCGAACATATAACAACCCACAGGCGAAAGAAGCAACATTTTTTCACAGAAAACCAGAAATGTGTAAACAGATAATGTTCTTCATATCGTTTCTACCCTTCAGCTGGAATCCTACCTTCCCATATTTCTATTAGTTACATTGGTAAGAATCCTACCTTCGCATATTTCTATTGGTTACATTGGTAAAAAAGACAAAATAAATGTACGTTTAGAATGAGAATCACCCACATACAATGTCCGTACTACATAAATATTTATGTTGCTTCGCATGTGCTATAGATACAACAAATTTTACATATTCATATTTAAGTAACACATCGCAAGATTTTTAAATTTTCATGAAATACCTATACCTATAGATATGGTTTCTTAATTCAAATACGCAGTTGTCTCTGTACATATATCAAATTCAGGATTTTAAAAATCAAAATCAGGATTATTTAAACAAAATTCAGTATTTAAATAATCAAAATCAGACCTTTCCGAATTAAATTCAGGATATATTATTGAGGATTTATTTTTCAAAAGGGCTTATTTCTTCTTACGACCTTGAATAAACCTAAGAATGCCATCGCCTTTGTTATGCTAAACTGTATCCTCTAGCTCAAAATCCATTGCAAAGAAGGTACATTTCCATGAAGGTACAGTTTCGTACAAAACGTACCTATCGCACGCTTTGGCCAACCTTATCAGCCAGGTGCAATAATCGCCCGCTTAAATGGACATATTTTCACATGTTTTGCACCAAAAGGGCACATTTCCAGTTGTTTTTTTAGTGGAAAGATAGCAAAGTTTAATATTGATTAAAAATCTATAAAACTCTTAAAAGCCAGCGACTGGCAAAAATCACTTTCTTTGCGAAAGTTCGCGAAAATTTGCAAAATTTGAAACATTCTCAAAACTTATTTAAAACCGCTAAAAATGTACGGAATGCCAAAAATTCTGAGCAAATTGCGAAAATGACGAAAATTGGCAAATGCTTGCTAAAATCGAAAAGATAACGAAATTCTGGCATTGATTAAAAATTGGTAAACTGTAAAACACTCAGCAACTGGCCAAAAATCACTTCTATCGCGAAAATGGCGAAATTGGCGAAATTGGCGAAAAAAATTTAAATTGATTAAAATTCGCTAAAATTGTAAGGAATAACAAAATGAAATAAATGTTGAAAATAAAATTCATGAGCAACGTAAAAAACTTTATTCCAATAATAACTATTATTAGGCAACGTAAATAAATAAACGTTGAAAATAACAGTTATGAGCAACGGAAAAAACTATTTTTCCATAATAACTGTTATCATGCAACGTAAAAAATATAAATTGAAAACAAAAGTTATGAGCAACAGAAAAAATTGCTTGTTAATTATAACAATTATAAACAGACGCAAATACATATTTGTTAAAAATAACAGTTATTTCAAGACGAAACAAATATTTCTCATATTTTAACAGTTATGTCTCAACGTTTTTGCATATTTCTTATAACGGTTAGGTCTCTGGGTTTAACAGTGAAACATATTAAATCAAAGTGATTTAATGTTAGATTAATAACTTTCCATTTAAAATTAATATGAAACAATTGTAATTTTAAACCAGCAGCAGTAAATTTTCGCTGGTAATTCGTTTTTTGTCGTCTACGTAGCCGACACATGTAACAATAAACAACAACAAGTCACACAACTAAGCACAACAGTGAAACATAGCAATGAACAAAGCAAATAAACACTAACACACTTAAACGACAAATTGTTTCTTGTAAATTTCATATGATTTGCAATCGAAATTGAGTCATGTTGATTTTACATTTCTTTTTCTTCTGTGTGTACATAATCCCAAAATTTATTAAATATAAAATGCAAGACGTACTTTTCTAACACATAATTAATCTGAAAAGAGTTAATTTCTAACATCCTTACTATTTATTTCACCAACATTTCATGGCACGTATGTACACCAACCAAATTAAACTCAAAGAAAGATAATTTTTCGAATGCAGAAAAGTTTATAAATAAAACAAAATATATTGTTGGTAATATTGTATTTTATGAAGATTGTTACGAATTTTATTTAAAACTTTACGAAAAACGAAATCCAAACTACAATGAATATCGAATTTGATACCTTCGCTATTTTTTGAAAAATATCGATATATCGATATATTGCAAATAAAAATATCGACGATATATTTTTGAGAAAATATCGATATATTGATATTTTTGCCCATCCCTGGACCCAGTTTGAAAGTACCGGGTTGCTTTAATTTAGCGTCGAGATTTTTCGATTTTTTATGCAATTTCATAGTTCACTGATTCATTACAATTTATTAAAAAAAAACGTAATTTTCAGCCAATTTAAACCAATTTAATAAATACATTTTTAATGAGCAATATGCTGTTTGGTACTATACATACGGCTTGTTAAATGAAAAAGAAAGTGGACCCCTACCGGTACCACTTTTTTAGAGAAGGACAAAATAGTAACATGTAGATATCCAATCCTATTATTAGATTAATAATAAAAATGGGAATGATTAAAAAATGCTCTGAAAAAAATTTACCACTGTAACTAATCAACAATGAAGTCGCGTTTAAATGCTGAAGTGTTTTTCTATTATTTAATTGAAAATATGAGACTCAACATCTTAAATACAGTACAAATTTCACTTCGTATATCATTGCCTGAATAAAAATTTTTTTAAATAGCTAGCTCACCAATGAGGCAGTTAAATCTATGAACAAAATATTACCTCTTGTAAGCTCATTAGTATCTATGTATGTAAATATGCAGTCTCAATATTTTTGTGCAACATTTTTCTATTTCATGTACTCGTGTGTTCCCAAATGTAATTGTTAAATTCTCCATTGGCTTGGCTTTTATTGTCTTGCCATGGTTACAAGGCAACGACGTCTGCCATTGTTGTTGTGTGTTCTAGTTTATATTTTGCTTTATGTCCCCATTGCCATCGTCACCATTTAACTTTTAAGCATTTAGGTTGGTTTCACACAATTTTCCTCTACGTTCTTACACAGTACACTGTCTTCTCTCTTAAACATGAAATGCAAATAATTCAAGATTTTTTTTTTTGCTTCATGATTTGGTTCCCTTGTTTTCCCCAATTGCATGAGTGTTTACAGTTAGCACTCGTGTGTGTGTGTGAGTTAACAGCGGCATTAAATTGACTTTTTCACTCTTCATTCAATATTTGACTTTGACTTAATTTTTGTTTTTTTGGTCTGTTTCATTTGTGTTTACAGGGTATTGCTACGGGCAAGTATCATGGTGCTATATTGACAAATTCTGAGGAATGGGAAGTCAAGTCAGTGGAAGCAGGACGCAAATCTGGAGATTTATTGGCTCCCATTATTTATTGCCCAGAATTGCATTTTTCTGAATTTGCATCAGCAATTGCTGATATGAAAAATTCTGTAGCGGTAAGTAGACAAAATACAAAATGTAACACAATCATACGCATACATACATACATACACATGATACTATTTTATACAAAATCTCATCCAACATATTGGAGTTGGGGTTTTTACTTATACCAGTACATACATAATAAAATATGGATTATTTTCCTTTATGTGTGATGAATGTATGTTTGTGATTGTTATTATTTTTTCCCCCTTAGAGTAAGAAATTTTTCATTTTTTTTTGACGTGCTACGATTGAAAGTGAAATCAATTGAGCAGCACATGCAAAGAGTTTGCATGATGGATAACATTTTATATTTAAAAGTCAATTTAATATGATGTTTAATTTATTTTTAATTCAGGACCTTAAAAATAAAATTTATTATTAAGTTGATAAAAAGTTGCTAGTTTAATTGAAATATTAAACTTCTTAAAATAATAATATTTATTATACATAAGGATGGATCGATTTGTAAGGATATAAAATAAATAAATAAAAATCGTAGGGGGAAATGATTGTACGAAGAATTCTAAGAAACTTTCCCCTAAACACCGAATAGAATAACAATTGGTATGGCGTATGAGTATCATTATATAATGCATTGATAAAATATTAAGTATACGCAAAACTGCTCAAGCACTTTTTGTAATTTTTCTTATAATTAAAGCGTCACACAGTGAGGATTTGTGAAAAAATGGAAATAAATCTTCAATAAACAGGCCGTCCGGTTCTTATAAAACTTTATACATCATTTGAGCTTGGATTTTATATCTTTAAAGGAGGCGGAGCCACAAGACCCCAAAGTGGGTCACCTCGGGCTCATGAAAAATTCAAACCCATGACAAGCTGATGTTTTTGATCTGATTAAAAAGGGATTTTGCAAGCAAGATGTAAAAAAAAATCTAGTACATTTATGGGTTCCGCTTACAGTTTAGGAGATATTCGACTAAAAAAATTAAAATTTTGACTTTTTTTCCCCACCTTGACTTGTTTTGCTAATGGGGAAGTCAAATTTTGTCCGATTTGGAAAAGAACAAAAATTTTAATATTTTGAAAAAAATTTGTTGAAAAAACACAACTTAGTAAAAAGTCATATGCAGTTTAAGTTAAAGTTTTAAAAATAGTAGATTTTTCCCCTTTTTTTTGCAGACAATAATGCGTTAATTATATCGTAATTTATAATAAAAAAATAAAAAAAAAAATACCTACACCATATTTATAACTACTTGAAAGGTAATAATACTATAAGTTATATTACAGCAAAATTTTTTTTCTCAAAATTTTCATTATATAAGGAACCAGATCGGTCTAAAATAGACCTATTTTTATTGTAAATATCAGTTTTAAGGCGTGTTTTCTCAAATCGAAAAGCTTCAATCAAAAAGTTTATCAAGTCACCTTGAGCATTAAAATGCTCTTAAGAATTTTCTAAAAAAATTATTTGCTACTGACGAATGATGACAAAAATATAGCGAAAATTCGGAAATTTCCATTTTTGAGATTTTCTGGAATTTATTTGGGAATTGCGGGGTTACCGGAAACAAATCTTGGTTTTTTTCTTGGTTGATTTTAGTACATAAATTCCTAAATAACTGCATTGGATAATATCAATAACCAACGATTAAGAAAATAAGTAATGTACATATATTATTTTGTAAGAATCGGACGGCCCGTTGAGAAACTGGACTTTTATTTCCATTTGTTTTTGAAATCCCCAACTGTGCGTCATAAAACATATTTTCGAATTTTGGCAAACTCGAAATCTATTTTAGACCCATGGCTTCTAGGGCAAAGTTGCTTAGAAATTTTCGTAGAAATATATCGCCCCAACGATTTTTTTTTTTGGAAAAATATTGACCCCCCTAATCTACATATAGTATGTGTTCAACATACGAAACAAGTTATAAATTTGACATTTTATACACTTTATCAAATTCGAATTTGACAAAGTGTGCTCCAGTTATTTTGGGATATGCTGCTACTAATGCAACCGTCAACGGTTACTTTATTAGTAAAACAAACAAAAAATACAGCGAAATAATATTCTTTGTATCTATCTGTATTCCTACAACATATGAATAATATTATATGGACCATTTTTTTGTGGTGGTCCCTTTATGGTGTTTGTGGGGAAAATTCTCTAAAACCAACTTCAATATTTTATTTTCCAATTTTTTTGTTCTGTGTTCTGAATAAACTCTTGTAATGTTTTGGAAGTTTTCTCATCACTGAAACCACTTATTTTATTTAGTTGCTTGTAGTCGATGTGCCAGTATCATCATTTAAAAAAAATGTTTAGTATTGGTGGTCGCACTGTTTGAAATTCACGTAATAAAGTGTATTTTGGTTTTTTTCTCTCCCATACAGAAATCAAAAACACTGTTCTAGGAAAAAAATAGAAAAACATACACTCTATCACAACCACTTAACCCATATCCCAAATGCATCACTATCATGACAATGATGGACGACTATTGAAGTCTAAACTTTTTGAATATTTTAGTTAATATGTGTGATATACGAGGATGAATAGGATGAAATATTTCTTACTGACGAAATGATGTTGCTGGATTACATAAAAAACGTCACCTATTGTAATAAGTGGTTTGCATATAGCAACAAATCGTCTGCAATAATTCGCTGGGTGCGATTTATTTTTCAGGCCAATTTTGATAGAACTGTAAATCTCACTTCCTTTGGTATATACCTCATGTACTGTTAGTCGATGACCCTATAGAACAGCTTAATTAACGCCAAATATCAAAGCTCTTTGCCTTTGTAAAAAATGTCTATCACTACTTCTGGATATGGCAATGGAAAGGCTCATCCATGTGCTGTTAACATTTCCATAACGCCTTTTCGCCAGCAAGTTTACAAACATGGGACTCCGTTTAGGGGGAGTTAAAGTAAAAATATGCCTTAAGTAAAATTTCACTATCAGGTGCCCGTTTCTCAAAACTTAAAGTTACAAATCTGCAAGTAAAACACACAAAACAACACTTTTTTAAATTTTATTGTTGTTTTGTGTGTATTTTACTTGTCGATTTATAACTTGTAGTTTTGAGAACGGGCCCAGCTCAAATATTCATTCCCCGGGAATGTCTTTCCCCACGGGAAACATTTTTCTCGAAAAAAATTCCTCCAATTATAAATTCCGCAGGAACAAAAAACCGAAACAGTGACATTATCGAATACCGGCACAGGATGAAGAGGAACCAACAGAAACCATTGAGCATATTATCTGCCATTGCCCGAGGTTGCAACGCTATAGGCTTAGATAGCTGAGCAGACGTTTTCATGAGAGCATTAGTGGTATCTATCCAATTTAAATAGTTAACATACTGTTAATGTAAGTTTTTGTTGCAATTTTTATGAAATAGCAATTTTCATTGGTTAAAATAACTTTTTAAAGTTGTAAGTCATTTCATGTCTATGGTTCCTTGTGCTATCGTTATTCAACAAGATGACGTTATTCAACAAGATTGCTAAGTTCAAGACAGAAATATCACATTTTCTTGAATTGTAAAATATAGGTTTGGGAAAAACGACGTTTGAAAATTAAAATTATTTTTGATGGTTAAAATTACTAATATAATTTAAAAACATTTTTATGGTTACCATTACCAATTTTTATGGTTAAAATTACCAATTTAAAATAATAACGAAAATAGTTATTTTACAAAAATGACTGTATTTAAGTCAAGGAAGTCACCACATGTCTATATATACTTACTCTGCGACCACACGACCAACATTTTGTGTCTTGATATGAGCAATAACGCCGGCAGAAACGCAGTGACAATTGCCAATGTTCTTGCTTTTATTTCTTGGTAGGGAACACGTACAAATCTTAAAACATTAAATTGACAATTTTTCTGCAGAAAGTTGTGTGTTATTTACACTTTGATCTTTTATGTATGTATGTAATTTATAATTACATAAATAATATTTTTCTACATTTTCCAGCGACGTTGTTTTATAAATTAAGCTTTATTGTTAATTTTTTTCACTTTTCACAAAAAAAAACTCAAATGGCAATGTAATTTGACAGCTTGTATTAAAAGATTATTGCTCAGCAATGTAGTATTTTAACATTTGTTGGTGAATATGTATTTGAACATATATACATACGGTCCATACGCAAATATCTTGTGTCGGCAGTCGAGTTTGACAGTTGCCACGGCAGTAATTGCCAAACTTTTTGCTCGTGTGGTCGTGTTGTTAATGCTATTGTCATTTAACAAGATGACTTAACTGAGATGGTAAAGGCGTCCGGTTTATAAGCATGAGTAAACTTGTGGGAACCTAAGTTCAAGACCAAAAAATTACAAAAATTTTTTTAATAACTAATAGCATTATTTCAATTTGGATTAAAAAAAAATTTGTATATATTTTTTTTAACAAGTAAGTGTACTGCTTTAACAAGTAAGTGTCTGTCATCGAACCTGCGACCTTCCGGTTAGTAGTTTTACACACTAGCAACTAAGCTACAATTCCATTGGTTGATTTTTACTGTATTTATTGGTTGGCGGAATTCTAACCTATGAAATTGTTTAGATTTACCATTATTTTATTTTGAGAGTATGACGTTGGTTTCAAATATTTTGCATTCTGGATAGACGTAAAATCATTAATCCCATACAGTTATCTTTTAAATCTTTTAAAATAAACTTCAAAGATATTAAAAAATTTTCCATGTTTTGTTTCAATTCTACTCTAAATTGTTTGCTTCCATAAAATCCTACCTTTTAAATCCAAAATGTTAGCTGGGATCGTACATCCTAAATAACACATAAAAAGCCAACACAATTTATTGCCACAAATACCTCAGATTACATTATCCCACTGTTGCTTTTTTTGTTCTTACTGTTAAATTACATACAATGTTGGCATGAATGTGTGAGTATTGTTGTTGCGGGTACGTGTATCCATTTACATATATTTGGGGGTCTACTCGAGAGTATATTTGTATGTGTCAGTGTTAACAATGAACAATTGTTCTTTAACATTTTTTATCTCCATTTTTTATTTCTTTTAATTTAGTTCTTATTGCATTGTATTTTTTTTGTTTGTTTGTTTATTTTTGTTCTCACATTTTGCCTCTTCTACATGGTGGTGCATTCTTTTGGTTAGTCCTTTAGTATCCTTCTTATTGTATTTGAGTTAATTTAAGTCTACATTGTTATATTTGTTGTAATTTTTGTTAATTTTACACATTTCTTTTTGTTGCCTTTCATTTTTTGTTATCGAGTATTCAAGGAATGTGTATAAAATCATTTAAATAACAAATGGGATTTGCATTGAGAAAAGTTAAAGTGCTGCTATTTGTGGTTAATTTTATTGGATCATTTTATTTGTATGTATGCAAGAGTAAGAAGTCTTAATGCTGTTTTATCCTCTTTGTTGAATGTTTATCTTATATTCTTGAGTATTTCTTATAATTACTTTAGAAATTAAAAACAACATAACAAGGTCTTAAGGGTACCCTATACTCACATATTTGTAAGACATACATGCCATGTTGGACAGATTCCCTGACTGTGTGTGTATGGTTACATTTTTAGTATGACATACATGTTGGACGAATATTAAAAAGTTTTAATAATTTCTTCTTTGCTCACACATTTCATATGGTGTAAGGGGAAGAGTGACATACTTGAATGTAAATATCAAAGGAAAACGTACAAAATTTAGATTTTTTTCATATGCAGCGACATATTTCTTTAAATTATTAATATTTTTAAATTCAAATTTGAAATCACAATTGGTTTTGTAGCAATTATTTCTAGTTTAAATATGACTGAAAATTGGAAAAAAATTTTAGTTTTTGAAAAAAATTTAAATAAATGTTTGTCAGTTTCCATGAACAGTGTGAGGAGAAAAACTGAAAAATACCAATGTTTGTCAGTTTTCAAGTATGTCATTCATGTATGTGAGTTTATTGGGCCCTTTATATTCAAGATAGTACTATCTATAAGTAAAAAATTTTTTTAAGATGAAAAAAAGAAACTTTTCGTTCTGCCATTAACATTGGTGTAGATAGGCCAGATAGGCACTACCAGAAATTCAAAATAGTAGATTAATTTTGATAATATATGGGGCTTATGTTTTCCACCCTACCCTTAGGTTATCAGGTTGCTGGTGAAAAGTATAAAGAAAGGGTTCCAGCCCACTTGGGTCCAATTCTTTATACTTTTCACCAGCAACCTGATAACCTAAGGGGTAGGGTGGAAAACATAAGCCTACCCCTTCCGCTCTTGAAAATTATTTTAGCAATTTCTAGCTACGCCAATACTCCTGAAGGCCGTTTCAGACTATAATATAAGTATTAATACTTTTCAAGAAAATGCCTCCCTGATCTAATTGTTGTTTGAAAATTAAAAAAAAAAAAACTATAACAAATTTATCATGTCAGTGCTTAATTTTCCGCAAAAGTATTAATACTTGTATTATAGTCTGAAGCGGCCTTTAACAAAGTTTTTAACAATGAATCATCTAATATGTAATACAAACTTTTATAGAATAATGATTGTCCAAAACTTTACTAATAAGAGAACGAACCGAATTTTCGTTCTTGAGTATAACACCCTCGATAAAAGAAAAAAAATCTTTAGAGTTTTTGGAATTTTTGTTTTAGATCACATTACATTTTAGCCGTTTTAAAAGTAGTATACTAAGAGCACAAAAAGTACCACACTTAAAAGGGCAAAAAACCAACGCGTTTCAACGCAGCTCAACACTACATGTTAGAAAAAATACTACTAGAACTAGTTAGGGCTTCCGAAAAGTATTTTAGAAGTTTCTAAACGTTTTTAATAGATATTGTTTGTAAAAGTAAAGAAAAGTTGTTCCTTTTGATTCTCGTTAATTTTTACAAAAATATTGGAATTAAAGGAAATAAAATTTTAGTTTGTTCATTGGTCACGTTCTTTTCATCAAATATTTGCCAAATGTGATCATAGCTTAAGTTTCTTTCCATCTTATCAGTTTTCTTTGTTAATTTTTACCACTAGTCACACAGAAAAAAATTTATGCCTAAAAAGTTTTCAATTAATACCCTTAATCAGGTCGCTCTGTAAGGTGGCTCTGTTGACCAATGGCAATACTGGGAAAGTGCTGTTTAATATCAACTTGAGTGATTCAATTCTCGTATTCAATTTTCACGAAAAAATTGTATATATAAGAATTGAAATCACACGCAACAGAGCCACCTGAAAGGTGGTGATAAGAAAATTACAAGTGAGCACTGATGATGGAAGTGCAGCGGCTTCCGAAAGTGCGCTGCTCTCTTCTGCTATGTACGTTGAAAAATTAAGTTGATGTTAATTTTTCCCTTGTTCCAATTCTTTCTGAATTAAAAGTAACGAACCTTAGCCTAATAATCAATTAGGAATCACAAGCAAATACGTTCGAAATAATAATATTGATTTTATCTTTTATTTTTGACAAAAAAAAATTTCGGCTAAATTTTAATCCAAAGTTATTTTTAAGAAATTTATTATTCGACGTATTGTCATAATTATATTTTAAATGAAATTTATTTGTTGATGGTTATTAAGCAATTGTCTATATGCATTTCATTGGCGCTTTTACCAAATCGTCAGTAGACTTCAACCACAACTTTGAACAGTTACAAACCTCCTATTTTATGCACAGACTTTCAAAAACCATTTAAGAATTTACAAACGATAATATTTTTGAAAATCACAAAAGAATAAAATAAGTGTAGTAGGCCTAGAAACTTATACAAAACCCAACAAATATCTTATATTCGACATGAATCTATTCTATTTTTCTACACCTGTATACAATTAGAAATCCATTGGATAACAATAAAAGTACTATGAGGCAAAATGAAAAATAAAAACCAAATTAAACCTTTAAGAAATTTATTATTCGACGTATTGTCATAATTATATTTTAAATGAAATTTATTTATTGATGGTTATTAAGCAATTGTCTATATGCATTTCATTGGCGCTTTTACCAAATCGTCAGTGGACTTCAACCACAACTTTGAACCCCCCTGTGGCTGAGTGGTAGCGATGCTAGCCTGTCAGTCCAGAGGTCGTGGGTTCGATTCCCGCCATAGACCCTGGGTGTTTTTCCGCTGACAAGCTGATCGCTTCGCGGGTTGTGTTTGTTCTTTGTAAAAAAAAAAAAAAAAAAAAAAACGATAATATTTTTGAAAATCGCAAAAGTTATTTAATTAGTTTGATTAATTTTAATCTTTCGTTTAATTTAATCTTTCGTTTAATTTAATCTTTTCAAATTATTTTTTATTTAAGAAAGAAATTCTAAAGCATGTAAATATTGAACATTCAAAGAAAAATTTGGATGTATGAAAGGTTGAACTGACATCAGATGTTTAGAGACCACCACAGTCTTCTCATCAGAGCCCTTTTACCTAATTACTTCAGTAAGCCCAATCAACAGATTTGTCGCCATCTCGCGGCGAGTCGTACCTATTAATGGACTTTTTGTAAAGGTTCGGAACTTCACTAACTGTTTTTTCTTTATCATGTTCAACTATTGCGAACTTAAGCCAAACTAATTAAATAACTTTGGATAAAAACCATACAGTTCGATTAAAATTCATAACTCAATTGTTAAATTTTAACTTATATTTTTGACCGAAGAATATCAGTCAAAAATATGGGTCAATTATAAATTTTTTTTAATTTAACTTTTTTGTTAAAACTCGTAACAGCTATATTCCCTGGTAAAAACTTTTTCATCGTAAAATTTAATGAAAAATAAACTGAATCTGAAGACTGCAGAACAATCGGAATGTAAGAACGGAATTCAAACGATTCCGACCGGAATGTGTGACATGTCAGTATATAAGAAATAGTTGAGAGATACAAGCTTTTTAACGTATTTTAACGTAAACAACATTTGTCTTCTGTAAGTTACGTCATTTTTGCGGTTCGAGCTCGATATTTTTAACTTATTATTGCATATTTAATGGGCCAGAAACACCGTTTTTAGAGAATATTTCTGGGGTTTCTGGTAATTACCAAAAATTTCAATATGAATCGACAAACATGTTGTTATCGTAATCAAAATATGGCTGAAATAATTTTTATTCTATCTAAATTTTTAAATTTACATACTGTAAAGTCGACAAAGAAATTTGTAAACAAATAAAACATAATTTGTTTGAAACAGCAATATATTTGTTTAAGAGAACAAGTCATAATTACTGTGATAATTTTGTTTCTCTGCGTGTGGGAAAAAGTATCCATATCAAAATAATTTGTCACTCCAAAATAAACTTTTGTTTGAGTAAGTGTCGAAATATATTCCTCGTTAATTGATTTACTTCTTATGCCAGGTTCTGGCTGTTATGGCTCCTGCAGTGGATGATACACTTCTAATTTATGACTTGGAGTTGAAATATTTAAACTTTTAGCGTTACGTTCGGTAAACATATACTCGTATATCGTTTGGTACACAGAAAACAATATGTTTCGTTTTTGATAACAAAAATCTCGGTATTCTATAATTTTTTTTTTAAATTTCCTGTGATAAGGAATTCCGATAACGAAATATTGATAACGAAAATTAAAAAAAAAACTATAAATTTATAATCGAAATATTTGAATGAATACACATTTTATCAATAACTTATATTTGTTTCAATAAACTTTATTTAAAATTTAAGTAAGTTTTTTTATTAAAAGTGGGGACGAATTTTGATAAAAAATTTATTTACAATTTATTTTAAAAGAAAAAAAAAAGTATAAATAAAAAAAAAGTTGACATGGATGGGATACGAACCCGGGCTTTTCGGACGTAAAGCAAACTCTACGGCTGAGCCGTAGTTTTAAGTATTTATATATGAAAAGAAAAGAAAAAACCGGCATGCGAAAGAAATACGTACAACGAATTAGGTGTTTGACTTAATGACTCTGTTTATTAAATATTTGAAATTTTTCAATAACTTTTTTATCAAAAACTTTTTATTGCGTGATATTTTAAATTCGTGTTTTTGATAAATACTGTATTAAATTAATGCCAAATGTTATTGAAATCCATATATTTTTCAATAACATTGTTTTATTGAACATAGTTCTTGTTTATTTTTTTCTGTCCATATTTTTTTTTCAATAACATTGTTTTATTGAACATAGTTCTTGTTTATTTTTTTCTGTGTAGCGCAAACCAAAAATAAAAACTTACAAAGCATTTTAATAAGCGGAACTTAAAAACACATTAAAACAATTTTTATGACTTTTGAAATAGTATTTTTTCGGTTTTATTTTGCTTCTGCTCTTAATGCATTTTTCGTTTAATATAAAACTCCTTATACATATTTCCATTTTTTGGCTGATAGTAAGAGCGAAAGACATTTTTACGACGTTTTATCAACGGTAATTTTATTTGTTGTTCTTATTTTATTATTTTCCTTGGGAATTTATATTTCAGCAAATTTATATTGGAATTTAATATTAAGATTACATATATTTAAGTTCTTCTTAAAGTTGCATAATCGTATATTTCCAATTTAGTCCTTAAGTAAATACTCTAAATCTCGCCATTCTATACATAAACGTTTTTAAAGAAAGATGCAACAACATTTTCCCCTAGTCAAACTTAACGATACAAATTGACAACACTGATTTAGTGTTTAGTTAGTAACGTGAGACAATGGGTAACATGAATAAAAAAAGTATTTGCTTTTTACTTAAAAATTTGTTTTAAAACAAAAAAAAAAATCTTAATTTTATATTGAAATATTTTCGGAATTTTGTGTTTTAAACAAATTTTAAAGTAAAAATCAAATACTTTTTTTTATTCATACTACCTAATGAGAGAAAATGCAAATCGAACTAAAGAAAAATATGAAAAATATTCGCCTATATAGACCAAAAATAATCTTTTAAAAAACATGGAAAAAATCATCGTATGAAATTTCATGATTTTGTCTCTAAATCAGAGCATTGAGCGTCGCATTAGCATCAGGGTACGAGTTTACTATAAATCCTGAAAAAAATTTTTTTTACCATTACGTGCTGCTAAAGAATTTTACATATTAATATGAAAAAAAGCAATCTTAAAATAATTAAGTTTTTAAAAAAGGACAAATGATGAGGAAATGAGAAAACCAAGTACGCAGTTTACATATGTTTAGTCTCTAGATTAATTGATATATATATAGTGGTTTTTATGCCAAGGATATGGAAGAAAAGTTGAAGAGCAACTGAACAAAAATTTAAAAGATGTCCTTGCAAAAATTTTTCTAATATTTCCTTCAAAATCTTTAATTGATTGTTTTGCAAAATATATAAAAATATATATTAACATTAAATAAACCCTAAAGTGTACATATATTTTACGTTTTTATCGGCTCAAAATTAGTGTTTTTTGATAACTTAATTTTCTACATACAATTTTAAGAGATATTAATTTTGTGTCGCGAAAAAAACAATAACAACTTTTGTACTAAGAGAGATAAAATCATAAAATTTCAAAGTCTTATAGAGTTAATTTAAGGCTACAACATATAATTTTTAAGGAAATTTTTAATAAAAACTTTTAAGGATGTAAAAGGATATATTTTTAAAAGGAAATTTTTTTAGTTTTAGGGGAACTGATGTAAATATTTTATAAAAGTCTACAGGGTCTTGCCTTTTATTTGGTACCGAGTTCGCAAAAAAAAAAATAATATTAGATACTAATTTAAAAAGAAAAATATATTTAAAATAAGCATTCTTAAAAAATGTTAAGTCCTCTAAAAAGGATAAAAGATGAGGAAATGAAAAAACAACTGCACAATTTGACTATATTTTGTCTCTAGATTAATGGCAATATAGTGGTGTTCCTGCCAAATAGAACAAATTAAAATTTGTCACGCGGTGTTATTGGCATTCTTTTAAAAAGCTTAAACGTAAACAGCTTAAACGTAACAATATTTTTAGACCACACATGAAAAGTTATAACACACCAATATTATGTATTTTCAATTAGAGATTTTTTTGGGAAATGCTAAAATATATGTTTTTTAGATTTATAATCTCACTATTTCCCAAAATTAATATTTTACTTATTCAGTAGAATATTAAATGTTTATAAAAATACATTGACATTGATTACTGAGGGGTATTAGCTAGTTCGTTTTCTCCTATTTCAGTTATTTTTAGCATGTAAATGCCTACTTTAAACCTAAAAACTCACAAAAGTTTGAAGATTCCAATTCGCTAAATAAACGAAAAGTACGAAGGTGACTGTTGTGAACGTTGACAACTCTGGCACTACACGACTTTTGGTGGGGGTTTTAATTTGAACATTAAAGATTTAGTCATCTTTAATCTTTATTTTCTGTTTTTAAGACGATAATTAACTGCCTTTATTGCCCAGCTTAAGCGGCCAACGTTGGTGGTTTAAGCTGCAAAAAATAAGTATGTCAACACACACATTCGATTGTACTTTTTTCAATATATATATTAAAAATATGATATAAATTATTTCTTAAATTTTTCTATTGTTTCTTTTTTATTTTATATTCTTCATTTTCTTTTATTTTCTGCAATTTGCAAAACCAGCTAGCTGATCAGAGATGCCATATTTTATTATTTAGTATGACAATTTTGTGAGGTTTAAGCTTCCACTTAAAAACGGCAAACAGAATTAGCACTCAATTAAATTTATTCTCAGATTAATTGATTATATGTAGTTTCAAACTAAGATTAAATGTTCACATTAAAAACTCGCCCTTAGAAGCCTGATTATATATCCATAAGAAAGAAAACTAATGCTTATTTAAATGCAAGGACAACATATTTTAAATTCAATTAAATTCTTTTACTCTTTCTTTGGTCATCTGCAAATTAATTAAACTTTTCGTCATTTAAAATTCCGTTTAAATGTGAACTAAAACACATTTAAAAAGTCTATCGAAGGACGTTTAAATTATTTCATTTCTATAACATTTTTCTTTTTCTCTTTTTATTATTTGTTCTATTTTCCATTTTGCAGTTGCTACTGGAGATAGTTTTTTTTACAATCTTCGTTATAATACTATAGTTCATGGACATATTTCCACACTTTTCAAATGCACTTTTATCAATAGCATCTTAACTCTTGTCCTTCTCTTTTTTTTGTAAGTTCAGAATAAATGTTTTGGAAAAACCATCGTCGTCACTATTGTAAATCCTGTAGTCTTCTCTTAAACACTTTAATGTGTGAGAGTGTACTTGAAACATATTATATTGAAATTGTAATAAAATAAATTTATTTGAATTCAATAGAATTCTGTTTTTCTCATCATTGTTGCTTTGCTAACTACACAAACATTTCGAAAAGAATTCTTACAATTTCTAGTTCAAACTATTTGAACTATATTTGATATGCGCACCGCTCACGTAATGTCCAGGAATCATGCATGATCACGCGTGAGCAGACGTTTTAATAAAATTTCTTTTTGTTTTTAAATCACCTTTTATTTGTTTTGTATTTTGGTTTAAACTGTAAAAGCGATTCATAAATTAAAACTTGTAGTTGGTTTGGTTTCCATTCAACAGTGTCCAAAGAAACTACAAAACAACAAAGAAATAAAAAAACAAAAAAAAAATTACAAGTATGACTGTATTGGGTAAATGAAAAAGATTGAGCAGAGTTTAACTTTCAGCCATTCAATTATTGAGTTTAACAACGCTCGACATCGAGTGTGCATTCAGTAGTTAAGGAGACATTAACGGTACATGAACACGTACAATATTGGTTTTCAATATCATTGATGACGTTCAATGGATGGTTAGTTGGTCGGTCATATGCTTGGACGGTTCTTGACTTTGTGCTCAATTCTTTTTTCATTCTCATTTTTACATGGAAGTTCTTTGTGGGAGGAGTATTACAAACAGTTCAATTCAACACACATAATGCTATTTTTCTTGGCGACCATCAGAAAAAATATCGACTTGTGTGCTTAATATGCTTCACAAATTGTGTACAGTTGCATTTATGTGTGTGTGTGTTGGTATTTTTGTTTTTTCAAAAGAATTTAATATGAAAATGTATTGTTAAAGTCAGGTATTCAAAGGAAAGTTCGTTTCATTTACATGCTAATTTCGTTTATAGAGATGTGTGGTAAGACTGATATATCGTGGTTCTACTACACTTAATTTTTGGTTATTTGTGGACTAAGAAAGTAGTTATAATAAATTCAGTAAAGTGCAACTTTAGCTCGCACACGAAGGGTTCCGCATGAATGAACATACATATATCAGTTTTCGTTTTTGTCCTTTTTTCATTTCGGAAATATTTTCGTTTTTCTCAATTTTAGTTTTTTTATTTTTTAAGTTTTTTTTGTTGATTTAGAGATTTTTTTGCTTTTGGCGCTTTTTTAATTTTGATGACTTTTTGGTTTTTTTCCGATTTTTCTTTTTCTGCACTTTTTGTTTGTTTTTTTGCCGATTTTTTAGTTTTGGCGATTTTATGGTTTTTGGCGATTTTTTAAATTTTTAAAGTTTTGTTTTGCTTTTTGACAGTATTTTTAGTTTTAGCGATTTATTTAAGTTTTGGCGCTTTTTTCGGATTTTGGAGATTTTTTTTGTTTTAGCGATTTTTTTCGTTTTGCGGATTCTTTTAGGTTTGGCGCTTCTTTTGTTTTGGAGCTTTTTTTCGTTTTGGTGATTTTTTTCATGTGTGGCTATTTTTTTCTTTTTTTTTTGGATATTTTTAGTTTTAGCGATTTTTTTATGATTTAGTGCTTTTTTTCGTTTTGACGACTTTTTTCAGTTTTTGGCGTTTTATTTTAGTTTTTTGGCGATCTTTTTAGTTTTAGTGATTTTTTGCTTTTTGGGATTTTTTTAATTATGGCGCTTTTTTACTCAAAGAGCTTTTTTCATTTTTGCGATTTTTCGTTTTGAAATTTTTTTAATTTTGGAATTGTTTAGTTTTAGCGTTTTTGAAAATTTCAGGAGTTTACCTCTTACAGTTTCCACATATGGTGTCTAAATTATACAGTAAAATTACATTAAGTGATAGAACACCCTTTGATTTTTATTGTTTTAAATATCAGTTTTAATTGGTGTAGTCTATTCTACAGACTACACCAATTAACACTAACTTTGAAAATTTAAAGTGTCTATATATAAGTGGCTGTATATTACATTAGTATTTTAACATGTTTCGTTGCTCGCTTTAGAACACCCTTTAATTCTTAACTGTCATATATTTGTTGTTGTAGTGGCGAAAGTTTTACATGTTCTGTGAAAAATTCAGGTCCGTAGCTCTTTCGGTTCTAGAGAAAACAGCCTGTGACAGACGGACGGACAGCGTAGCGAAAACAATAAGGCTCCTGTTTACTTTTGTTGTACGGAACCGTAAAACTGTCTCCCGCTAAAAACCATTAAACAAAAACGTCGCCAAAAATCTTAAAAATCGCAAAAAATGGGAAAAAATCACAAAAACGAAGAAAAAAGTGCAAAAAACAGATCCAAAACTAAAAAAATCCCAAACGCCGTAAAAATCGCCAAAACGAAAAAAGTGCTAAAACTAAAAAAATCGCTAAAACTAAAAAAAATCATAAAAACAGAAAGAAATTGTCAAAATGAAAAAAGCGTCAAAACTAAAATAAATCGCTAAAACTAAAAATATCGTAAAAAAACGAAAAAACTCGGTATAAAAAACGCCAAAACTAAAAAATTGGAAAACATTGCCAAAAATCGAAAAATCGCAAAAAACCAAAAACGACACCAAAATGAATAAAGCGTAAAAACTAAAAAAAACGCCACAAAACGAAAAAAAATAAGAAAACTAAAATCAAACGAAAAAGCAAAACGAAACAATATCCAAAATGAAAAACGGAGGGAGGGGGGAAATTTATACTTTCGTAACGCCGATACACGTACCACAGCTGTGAAAGTATGCAATCAATTTAATTGCTATCACATGATTTCATATTAATGACTGCAAGTTGTTGATTGCAATCAAAATCGTAAATTTGATTTCATGATTTCAATTTGAAATCATGAAATCATTTCAATAAAAATGATTGCAATCAATTTTTTGAAATTAATTTCTATGTTAATTCATCAAATCAAATTTGATTGCAATCAAATAATTGCAATCAAATCCATTGATTGCAATCAAAATTAAATCAGAATCAAAATCATCGTTCTCTTTAAATGATACTCATTCTTCTAGAAATAAAGCTTACTGTGATAATTAAAAAAACACCATGAAATGGCTAACAAACCTACGTTTGGGTATGTTTTTTATACTATTTTGTTGGACTTACACTATAGTAGTGATTTCTGGGAAATTGATTGAAATCACATGATTTCAACAAAATTTGATTGAAATCAAACTCATTGCAATTAAATTGATTGCAATCAATGATTTAAAAAAAATGATTTCAAAATGATTGCCATCACAAGAGATTGCAATCTTGACATGATTTCAATTTGAAATCATGTTGAAATCAATTTGGTTGAAATCATTTTGATTGCAATCAAAATTGATTGCAATTTCTTACAGCTCTGACACGTGCATATGTATATATATTTTTTTTGGTTCCTTCTACCAGAATCAGTCGTTAGAACATTGTTATTTTGGAAAAAAAATGATTTTGTTGCGCAGTGTTATTGATTCAACAATTATATTAATTTAGCAACTGGTGCAGAGTATCTTAAAATCGAGTTTGACCGGTTTACACACTTTGCTGTAGTTGCTTGTACATATTTTCAATACCTCTTGCAATTAACCCGAACCCAAATGAATATTTTGACCTTATAAACATTGGCACGAAAGTATGCTGTAAGAAATATTTTCACTAAAACATGTTATGTAAATGTGTATCAAAGAACAAAAAAAAAATTATTGTATTTTATTGTTATCTTTAATGCTGCAGCATATAAAACTTTTGGCGGCCGTTTATTGTTTTTATTATTAAACATGGAGCATACAGTGTAACTAATAGTCCTAAGAACAGAGGCAATATACTTTAGAATTCTATTACTTAATGTGTTTTCTATGCGAAGAACGTTAATTTAAGCTCTATTGCCAATCTCATATTTTCAATTATGTATTTAATTAATGTATTACGACTAACTTTGTATTCAACATATTTTGTTCTGCTGTTTATACATATTTTCATTTTCAATTGCGAGTTTTTTGTAGCTTTATGTTTTAATGCTCTTCATTGTATTTTGTTGTGTTTATAAAAATAAATATTTTATACAACAACTCCTTGTGCTGTTAAGGTACATAAATGAACCTCCTCCCATTGTTACATTCTTTATATTTTTCTCATAAAATATAATGATTGCAAAGTGGGAAAATATTTATGTATGGATGTAAGATTTTTTTTTTCAAAAGACTTAAGAAGGAGTGAAGTATGCTTTGTTTATGTGCTTTTGGTTTTCTATGTAGGAGTTTTTTAGTATACATATAATACTCCAAATGAATCGAAAGATTCTCAGTTACAAAACTAAATTCGCTACTAATGCTGGCACATCCTCTTTTCATTTCGATCTGCCATATTACAAGGTTTTCTTGCGGCATACATTTAAATGATGCAATATCCGCTGTATCATAATCTGTGGTAACCAAGTGTTTCTTGTACATGGAAAAAAATAAATTTAATTTTCAGTAAAGAAATTCAATGAATTAGTAAATATTTTGTCTAGTAGAGGACCTACAAATAAATGTGTAAATACAGACAAAAATGTCTCAACAATTTCATTGAAAAAAGTCAGGAAAAAAAGTCCAAATGTATAAAACAATTTGTCTAAAAATATTTAAAAATTTTAAACAAAATAAATTACTGATTCAAACAAAAATATTTACTGGTTTTTCTGTAATATGTGTATCCAACAATGTTTTTGTCTTAATTTATAAAACGATTTGTCTAAAAATATTTACAAATTATAAACTAAATAGTTTACCAATTATGTTATGAGTTTAGTCGAACTTTATGGGTTCATATCCAAAGAAATTTAATTATTTTGGCTTGAGTTCGGCTTTAATTTAATTTTTGAATTAAATTTTATTTTTATTTAGAGATAAATGTGAAGCATGGAGGCAAAGAAAATGTTGACTGCACGGAGGGTTGAACCGATGTTTCGATGGCTCCCGCTAATCTCTTCAGAGTTCTTTTTCCGCTTAAATCACTCGACCAAAGTCGGTGGCTTGCAGTCGAAAGATGAATATCATCTACTTTTAATCAATTCCTACTGTCACACTTAGAGATGTATTTCATTTGATAGTTATTGATATTCACTTTTTTTCTTTATGTCTTGTGTTAAGCTTCTTTTGTTATTTCTCTATTCTAGTATGAATTATCATTAATAATTACAAGTACTAGAGTACTTGACTGCAAACCACCGACCTTGGTCGAGTGGTCTAAGCGGAAAAAGAACTCTGAAGAGATTAGCGGGAGCTATTGAAACGCCAGTTCAACCCTCCGTGCAGTCAAAATTTTCTTTGTCTACATCATTTATCTCTCAATAAAAATATAATTTAATTGAAAAATTAAATAAAACCGAACTTAAGCCAAATTAATTAAATTTCTTTATTTTATTGGATCTGTTGTAATATATCAAACAAACTTTTTGTCTAAGTAAACACTTTTTTTTAAATATTTTTAAGTTTTAAATAATAACATCATCATCCATTAAGCATTTACGAAATTTCACTTTGTTAAATGTGTTTTTAGGGTCAGAGACCCTAAAAAAAAATTAATAAGAATTAACGTAACAACATTAACAAATTGATTCACTAAGAAATCCTCAGTAAACAAACTTTTTACAATCGTATTTCTTTTGCTATCATTGTTGTTGTTATTTACGTGTATGTCGGTCGACCTCGGGGTTGGTGTTTTACGATACAGAAAACTGGATTTTGTTGTTGTTTTTGGTGCTTGCGTTCTAATAAAACTCAAACAAAAAATCACTGATTCAATAAAGAACATTTACTGAAAATTTAATTTTAATTTAAACAACCTTTTGTTTGAAAATTGTTTGCTGATAATTTTTTCTGTGTATGTACATAGGCATATCCAGGGAAAATTCCACTTTTCGTAACGTAACGCCAACAAGAAATTAAGTTGTATATCAAGGAAAACGTATTTTTTTACTTCTCTATATAGTATTTGTTTAGGCCACAAGTAGCTCTACATGTAGTAAAAGTTTGGGAAAAATCGCTGGATATGCCCATATTTGAGTTTACTTTTACTCATTGGCATGTACATTATCGTAAATAATCGATTTCGCTGAAAATGCCCATATTTGAATGTACCTTTTAGTCATTGGAATGTACACGATCGTAAATAATCTATTTTCGCCAAAAAATGAATTTCGAAAATTATGGTGCTTTTTTGGCGCTATGGCACGACATGCTTAAACAGTAAATTTAGTTTTTATGGCTAGCAATGGGTTAATTAAACACATTTTTTTTCTTCTTCCTCTGAATGAAAACACAACTTTTCTTCATTCAAGCCTTTGAGTTACATTTCCATTTATTATAAATATTTTTGTTGTTGTTATTGTTGTAGTCTTTAAATGAACAGCACGAATGATGATTTTCAATACTTTTGTTATCTTTAATACACATTCATATACAAACAAACCTATTACATATTATTACGTGTTTAAGGAAATGAAAACGTTATAAGCCATTTTGAAAATTATTGTAAATATTTTACGCTCAACTTACAGACATTCAGCAATAATATATGTTGTAAGGATTTGAATCAGTCAAACCTTAGGCACAGGGTCGGCAGACTTAGTGTAGTAACTTCTAGTATTTTAGAAATTTGTGATCGCCTGCCAGTAAACTTAAAATACTTATACATATTAATTTTACTCTTAACCAAATGAGAATTAAATCATACAATGCTGCAGAAATTTAGAAATCTGTTTTTGCTAATAAAATTTCATAACAACTGGAAAATATGTAGTTATTGAGAGCAACATACTATGATTGTTGTTATTGTAACATCTCTGCTATTGTCGGGAGTTCTTTCCCTGGGAAAAAAACTTCCAATTTGTACGCTGTCGTTGGGTTCACAATTTTTGACCGAGTAAAACTCGGGTCGTTTCGTAGCGTACATCTAGTTGACGTTTACAGTTTATAACAATTTTTAAGTTATGAATTTTAAATTCATAACTAAATTGTTATCTTTATTTCTTCTCTCTTCCTATTGTGAGTTTTAACCAGCGCCAGCAATGCGACTTTTAGCCCTTTTTTGCGATATGACAAAAAACGATATGACATACTGTGTTGTCATATCGTAAGCTTTTTACGATATGACAACACTAAGATATGACAACACCGTGTATGGCTAGCTTAGTGTTGTTATATCGTAAAAAACTTACGATATGACAACACAGTATGTCATATCGTTTTTTGTCATATCGTAAAAAAGGCTAAAAATGGCATCGCTGGTTTCAACCTGGTTTCAACCAGCGATGCCATTTTTAGCCTTTTTTACGATATGACAAAAACCGATATGACATACTGTGTTGTCATATCGTAAGCTTTTTACGATATGACAATACTAAGATATGACAAGACCGCGTATGACTATCTTAGTGTTGTCATATCGTAAAAAACGTACGATATGACAACACAGTATGTCATATCGTTTTTTGTAATATCGTAAAAAGGCCAAAAATTGCATCGTTGTATCTTAGTGTTGTCATATCGTAAAAAGATTACGATATGACAACACAGTATGTTTGTCATATTGTTTTTTGTCATATCGTAAAAAAAGGCTAAAAATGGCATCGCTGGTTTCAACATACAAAATTTCTATAAAACACATGGAAAAATGTTATAAATTAGGTTGCCACTAATGCAGAAAACTCTTTTGCACTAGTTTCATGTATTTCAGTCCTTGTTACTAAATGGAATTCATGTATGTTCTTTTTATAATTTTTCTGCTTTATAGTGTGCACTTTCTACATCATTTTATTTGCGGTATAGACGCAACAGTCTACAAAATACAAACAAATGCACAAACATCCTTTTATGTGTAAATACAACAAATATTTACAGGATAAAAAATACAATTGCAAAAGATACAGCGAATAACAGCAAGGAGTCGCATGTAACGGTTGTGGCAGAGTTCCTTTTATAGAGCTTACAATAATCACACTTTACTTAAGCAATAGAACATATACAATACAAACATACATATGTACATTCACATTTATTAAATGAAAGCAAATATACATATTTATGTACATGTATATGCATACGTATGTATGTAGATATATATGTATATTCCTTAACTATGTAAGGTATTACATGCCGTTTTTCTTATTAAAACGGAAATGTTACAAGTACTTCTTCCTTTTAAATAAAATAAAATTTCCTAAAAAGGGCAAACAGGTAAAAAAATTATATGCAAAGAGGAAATTGTATTGTTCGATGTTGCTGTTGTTATTGTTTTTGTTGTCGCTTTTACTTCTTTGTAGGTTGTTTAGATTAATATTAAATAAAAATTTGAATTTGCCCTGTTACTTCCGATTGGCTTACTGTATTTCGCCTGTCATTTGCGTTTGTCTGAGAAATAATGTAATGTTCAATTTTATATAATTTAAGTTGTTGAGTTAATGTCGTATTTAAATATTTAATTTTACATTATGTTCAATTGTAATTGCCTGATAAAACTAAATAAAAGGCAGATAAGTAATAATTTTTATTTTTTGCGGAATTGAAATGCAACCTAATTTGAATTTTTAACTTGCTATTTGCAAATTTTAATATGTCATATTAAATGTTTTGTTAAAATATGTAGATTGAAATTGATTGAAGAGGCGTGAGATAGTTCATAAGCACATTTCGCAAGCCAGAACTTCAGGGGAAAAAATGTAGGAGCCATCCTAAGTGAAATTTACAAATTTGAGCTAATAAGTGTACCACATGGTTTTGGAAATTAATAAAAAAAAACGAGGATAGTATTTCAGGTTTTGTTATTATATAATTTCTAATTAGTTGAAGACTTGTGTCGAAGTCGTTCAGTAGCTTATTTTAGACACAAATGAATGATCACACCCATGTAATTTCAATGGGTTTGATCATAGGGTTGTGTGTAAAACGAGCTACAAAACGAGTTCGACACAGGTCTATTATTTAGACTTATATCAAAGTCGTTTAGTAGCTCATTTTAGACTAGACTTGGGTCGAACTCGTTCATTAGCTCGTTTTAGACACAAACCTATGATCAAATCCATTTAAGTTGCATTGATTTGATCATTGGTTTGTGTCTTCAGCAGCTTGTTTTAGACACAAACTTATGATCGAACCAGTGATGGAAAATTCAGTACTATTGTATTATGTAGCGGGGGTGCCGCAGTACCCCCGATACATCAAAAGTACTTTCTTCAATCTGTAACGTTTAAATATACTGACCAAAATTATAGTTAGATAAAATGTTAGCTTTCAACCTATTCTATTAAAAAGTCTATACGTATGTTCACAAAACGCTTGATTTCTTTATGTGAAGAAAACAAAGCTGTACATTTAAGTTACACTATGCCAAATGAACCCAAATAAAACTGAAAGCAGTTCAGTTGGCTGATGGGTAGAATTCTTCCCTGAGCGTTATTGTAAACTTCATTTTTTAAAACCAATATAGCGGGGCATATTCTGTGTTTCACTCGAAATCAATCAATCAGTGCATCCATTTCGCTCTTTTTTGACAATGTCCTTCATTTCGCTTATGTTGCTGTAATGTCTTCTTTGTTGTATCCGCAATTCATTTATCGCTGTCAGACCCGATCGTCCCCAGATCGTTTTCTGCTTCCTTGCAGGTAGAATGATAAAGCACGGTGGTTCATTTCAGACACTTCGTTTCAGATAGTCTTCCTCTTATATTTTGCGGATTAGTAAGCTCCAAAGTTTTTCGTTTGTAATGCGCCGAGGTCAGAAAATATGTATGTAGGATTCGTCTAAGACATCTATTAAAGGCTGTTTCAGGCAAGTATTAATACTTTTGAGGAAAATGCAACCCTGACATTATAAATTGTTATTGTGTTTTGAAATTTTTTCAAACAACAATTAGATTAGGGTGGCATTTTCTCCAAAAGTATTAAGACTTGTATTATAGTGTGAAGTGACCTTAACAAATACTTACTTTTTTCTGCTACTAACCAGATCTCGCTAGCGTAACAAGCGCTGACAGTACACATGTTATATAAATGCGAATTTTTGTTAGTGTGCTGTATTCTTTTGAAAACCATGCTCTGTTGAGACTAACCCGAGTTTCAAGAGCTGCCATTACATCTGTGGTCACAAGCCTTAACCGCCTAAGTATGTTTCCCAAGGTTTTCAGGAGAGCAGTTTAAAGTTTAAAACCCTTACTGCAAATCAGGAGGTGCTTTTTTGTTGTTTATTTATTTTACAGATTCCCAGGAAGCGTATTCTTTTAATCATCTCTTTAAAAAAATAGTTCTTTAGCGTTGCACTCAAAAGATAATAGCGAAAAAGACACTTAGGCTCTTATGGCTTATTGAGTACAAAAAATTCAAAATGCTAAAGTTGAGATAGGCTTCTGTGCCACAAGAAAAAACTAACTTTTAGTGCACTTAATTCAACTAAGTCTTTATTTTATGTCAACATTTGCATGATTTTATCTCTCATGTTGAGTTAAGTTCTTATTCCTTACTGATAATTTATAATTAGTCGGCTTATGTTATATTTTCACTTTGGATTCCTTGAACATAAACATTTTTTCTAAGATATTTAATTTAAAAAAACACAAGTTTTACAAAGATTTTTGTTTGTCGTAAGAGGTACGTGACATCAGTATATATTTTACAGATAAATAATATCCACTTACGTAACATACTCGTTCTTAAATGAAGATTAAATAAAAAAAATCTAAAAATACCAATAAACTAACTTTTATCCACTTACTTTTTTTCCCTTAGGACGTTCTTCCTGAAGCTTTTCTAATTCTATCTTTAATGCTCTGTCAGACATTTGGCATATAATTTTTTACAAAAATTGTTTACTTTTAAGTCAATGGTCTATCTCGACTTAGTGACTAATTTTTTTTAAAAATGTTCAATATTTATAGTTTGAAATAAAGACTAAAGTCTACTTAAACAACAATATTTCTTAAATTCAAATTTGGAATAAGAATTTAACTTGAAATAATATTTTCGTAAAGTGATTTTTTAGTTTGGAAAAAGAACTCAACTCAATTTATGCCTATCAAAAATCGATGTTGTAATTCGGAATAACAAAGCAACTCAACTTAGGAAAATAAAATGTTTACTTTCTATTGCGGAATAACGACATAAGTTTGATTTAGGCAATAATAAAAACTATATGTTTCTAATTATCATATCTTAAATGGATTTAGGCCATTATTCCAAAGTAAGAATATAGAATTATGAAAAACTTACTTTGAGTTAGGAAACTAACGTCGGTAAATTATGAGTTAAGCTGTTAATCCAAAACAATAATTAAAAAAAAATTACTTAAGCTATTAGGTCTTTTATGGATAGATGTTATATCAAAAAAGATACAATTACCAAAAATTGATAGCAAGTAGATTCATACATACCGAACACGATAGCACCCATAACTCAGTTTCGTCCTAACTCGACTTAGGCGGTTAAGGCTTGTGACCACAGACATATGGACAAAACCTAGTACATACATATGTATATAAGAACAAAAATATTCATATATATCAAAAATGTTTTTTTTTGTATGATAATTAAAAATAACTGAGGTTGAATTTTTTTAAATTTGAATAAAGTACCATTAAGGCGAAAAATATAATTTTTAAGTTACAGTTCAGTACCATCTGTATTTTCCATCATCATTTTACGAAAAAAAAACTTTCGTAGTTACTTTGTTCGTAGAATATACAAAACTTTCATACATATTACGAAAAAAATTAGGCAATATTTTTTTGAATTTCCGAAAGTAACGAAAGTAACTTTTCGTAAACATTTTTCCTTGTTAAAAATTATATTTGAAATAAAAATATAAATTAAAATATTTATTTATAAATTGTCATATTTCTTAGGTGTAAGTAAATAAAAAAAATTTTTAGCTCTTATAAAATAAGTAGAAAGTGGCTCAGTGGGTAGAGTACTTGCATTGAAAAATGAAGATGTGAGTTCGTGCCACGATTGAGCCAAACTTTTTTTTTACTTTTATTTTTAAATTATTTTCGTACGTTTCGTTTATTTTAGGGAAACAATTTCGTAATGCGTAGTTACGAAATTAAAAACTTTTTATAACTCCAAAAATATGCATTTATTGTCAAAATAAGCTAAAATATGCAACTACAAATCGATGCCAAACTACTTAAAATTTGATGATTCGCATAGATATCTAGTCAATACCTCTATCTATCACCACAATAAAAATTCATTTCCATGAAAGTCCGAGCCCTGGCTATAAATGAAAAACAAACTTGCTTTTTTTGAGTATGTATAAATGAAAATTTAAAGAATTAAATTTTCATATGTTTCAATATTACGATAAAACATTTTCCTACAGGTACAATAACGATTTGTTATTTTTATTACAACTATGACTATATTTTAAAATATCACTTGATAATTTGAAATAAAAATATATTTCTAGCTTAAATGTTTTGAAAACAATAAAATTGTGCATTCACATGAGTATAATATGAGTTGATGAGGATTTATACGAGTATTTGTTCAGTTAGAACAAACGTAAATAAATGTTAAAAAAAAAAACAAATGTCCATAAATTGTAATGTAAATAGCAGAAATTTTTCGTAAACACTCAAAATAGATAGATGGTTTTGCTATAGACGTATGGACACTGAGGACTGACTTCAGTCAATGTATTTGTTTCCATCCAGACCTGAAAAATTACAACTTCTACAGATTTGAAATACTTTAGTTGAAATATGAATATAAACATTAAAAAGATAAAAGCACATAATACTGCACCTTAATGATTGATCTGAGTTTTCAGAATCGTGTATGTATTTATATGTGTACTAGGGTATTCACTCGATAATGTTTGCTCGATTAATCGAATAATTGAAGTCAAATAATGTTTGACGAGGCAAAAAAAAAACTCAATTTCGAGTAAACATTTATTCGAGTAATTTATGTCGATTAATCGAATAACTCGACTAAAAAACTTAATGTATATTTTCTTCTTTTTCATTAAGTTTTTATAGATTTCTTAATAAATTTATTTGAAATAAAGAAAACATTTCAAGAGCAACTAGTCAACTAGGATTTTCGTATTAAGGCATCGAATGTATCTAACGGCGGAACTCAGTAACAAATTAAAAGCATTCGCAAAATCAAAGAGCAAAAAATTACATTTGTCATATAAAATATTACTTTATGCATCTAGAAAAAACAAAGAATTCATTGGATTAATTGGAAATGCTTTTTAGTTCACTTTTCTCAAATTCTCCAGCGTCTACGATTAGAGAAAGATCATTCTCATTGTAAAAGCTTTGCTGTTACAATTAAATATTTTTAGCAAAAATTGCTTGTGATTATTTTTATTTCACATTGAATACAGACCTGTTGTCTGAATATTATTAAATATTTCCTGATGCAAAATTTTCTCAAAACGAAACATTTGAATAGTGAAAAAACTATGTATTTCAAATGATCAGTTTATGATCTAATTTATGTAGAAATATCTTTTTCTTTTGTTTTCGTTATTAAAATATATAAAACGAGAAAAAATTTGATTTGCTTCATTTTTGTTCACAAAAATATGCTAAAAACCGAGTAAATTCAAAAAATTTCCGCTTAATTCGAATAATTTTGAGCTGTAAAGCTTACTCGAATAACTCGAACGAAATAAAAGTGTTACTCGATTGTTCGATTAATTTAAAAACCTCAATTTCGATTAATTGATTAATCGAGTAATGGAAAACTCGAGTGAAATGAATACCCAAATGCGTACTGTAAAATATATTGACCATATGAAAAATAAACACAGTTATAAAAAAAAAATGCAGACATGCAATTACAACAATTGCAATAAAATCAATGGCATATGGTCACAACTTTATGCTGCAGTACACATTCATAAGCAAAACCCAATTGACAAATCTGTGGTTACAAGCCATAACCGCTTAAGTCGTTCTAAACATTTTTCAGGAAATCAGTTTATATTTCTTTAACATTTTTATAGATAATAGCCATATTAAAAAAGTTAAGAAGAAGAAATATTGAAATAGCTGTTATAGTTTCTGACTACTGTAATGTGCTGTTGGCTGAGTAGTTAGCGCGTTTGACTACAAACCCTGAGGTCTTGCGTTCAAGACTAGTTTCAGGCAAGCCTACAACGTCATGCATTTTTCTCATGTGCATTCGTGTGTTATTGTGTTGATTGTTGTTGGACTGTTAAAGTGATGAAGGCATAGCACTGATCACTTTGGCAGTACCGGCAGCGAGTAGTACTAATATATCCTAATGCACTTCACAGCACCCTCCTTCGTCGGTATTGTAGCAGAACCGTCGGCGAAGTAAAAGAACTAATAAAATGGCTACACAGCTTAATCAACTCTCAATGCCTCTACTTGACACCAGAGGGGCTTGTAACACTGCTGTACAAAAGAAAACGCGCAATAGCAGGGTTGAATTAAGCTTTCTATCTCTCCCACTTCACCACCTGTTCTCTCTATATGGAGTAGCATACAAAGAACTTAGTTTCCATTTTCATATCTGTCTTTAGCTCCCACACCTACCATTAACGCTCTGACCTTTATTATTTTTGGGAACTTATGGACCAATGATTTCATCGGTCCTTAGAGCGCATCAAACGTTCGCTTTTTCGATTTAATCGTGTTTCGACAATGGGTTGTGGAACTTTATATATAATCAACTTCACCAGCTCTAATAATAAAAAAATACTATTAAATTTCTAGTTCTTATTTTCGCTAAAAATTGTCTACTGGATTTCATAGTTATACAAATACTTGCTCGATACTCATTTAAATACACATATAACAATTATGAAATGTTTCATATAAATCCTATTAAAACTATCTCCGATTACGCACTCACACTCATTTCCAAGGACTTCTCTTTCATATAATAAATGCAATTTTGCAATCGTAACCCAGCGAACACGTGGTTTTTAACTCAAATCGAGAATGGTTTGAAAGCAAACTGTTTCTCAAACGTAAAAGGAAATAAATTTTATTTTGGTCATTGTTGTCAAGTGCTTTAATGAAATATTGAATATAATTGAAGTTGATTTTTAACATTTTACGTATGTACGTTTATTCCCAAATGAATATTAATTTGAAAGGAAATATTAATCTCAAACCTCTGATTAGGTACGCAACAGGATTCAAAATAACTTTTTAAATCAAATGATAAAACGTTTAACCAACCTAGTGTTTGTTGGAAGACACACGATACATTCATGGATAAGTGTGTGTTTGTAATTAAATAAGCCAGCGGCAAAAGGAAATAGTAAGATGCCTTCTATGAGGCCTTTTTCCTATGACGCTTGTTGTGCCATTAACTTGTCTGTTACTTATGATAGCTCATCAGAGAAAATTTAACCATATCATATATCTTTGAAACCGTACACATATATGTAAGAACTCTAAAGAAATAAATGATCATTATTGTGAAACATAAAATTAGACAATGTGCAGACGTAACGGATAAAAGTCTTTCACACAAAATAAAATATTGGTAAATCTAACCAATTTCATAGGTTAGCATTGCACCAGCCCCTAAAATACAATAAAATAAACCAATGAAATTGCAGTTTACTCGATAGTGTGCTAAAGTATTAACCGGAAGGTTGCAGGTTCGATGCTTGCCAAGGCTTAAGCAGTAAGTGTGTTAGGTTTGTAATTTTTTGGTCTTGAGCTTAGGTTCTCACAATTTTTCGCATGTTTACAAACGAACACCTTTACCATCTTAACTAAGTCATATTGTTAAATAACGACATCACAAAGTAAACATAGACATGTCGTGACTTGCTTGATTTAACTACAGTAATTTTTGTAAAATGACTATTTTCGTTGTTATATTTTTAAATTGGTAATTTTAACCATAAAAATTAATCATTTTAACCACAAAAATTGTTAAATATTAAATTACTAATTTTGTCCATCAAAAATGGTTTTAATTTTGAAACGTGGTTTTTTCAAATTATATATTACAATTCAGTAAAATTTTTTGGTCTTGAACTTAGGTTCTTACAAGTCTTCGCATGTTTACAAACCGACACCTTTACCATATCAGCCAATTAAGCTTGTAAAATAACGGCAGCGCAAAGCAAACATAGACACGAAATGACTTAAATTTTTAAAAAGAATAAAAATAGTATATTGATAAAAATTGCAACAACAATTTACATTAACAGTAAGTTAGCTATTAAATTGGTTAGATTTACCTAAAATTTAATTTTGAGTGCAGTCAGAAAATGTGTAGACTATTTTGTTAAATGCCTTAAAATTAAATTAACTTCCGACAGTCCTCATTCACAATTAGTACTTGGGATAGGAAATCTTGTAACCCTTACATTTAAGGTGTAATATGTGTACAGCATTTTTATGTAACATACCATGAGGAATATTTTTGTAGAATATTTTAACCCTCCTAGGTGGAGCCTTTTTCTATCTTTCTTAAATAAGGGACAAAAAAAAACTCCTTCAGCTGTGATATAGCGGGCTAAAGTGCTCTACATAAATGTTCCATCGTGTTCGTTTACACAAAAGCTCTGAACACTTGTTATACCTTAAATGTAAGGATTACAAGATTTCCTATGCCGAGTACTAATTGTGAATAAGTACGTAGTTAGCCTTTACCCATATTTTAAGTCTTGAATGATTTCTGGCGTTCAGTTGATTCTGGACCTTGGGTGTCTTTGAGAACCTATAGTAGAATTGTATAGCAAAAAATTTTCTAGAACATTTCTGCCCATTGAAGGCTATTTTCCCCCTTTTTTCAAAAGGGAAAAAGAGACCCAATCAGCGAAGACTTAGAGGGTTAAAATGTCCCACAAAAATGTTCCTCGTAATGTTTTATATGAAAGTGCGTTAAACGTAAGCTTTACAAGATTTCTTATACCGAGTCATAAATAACTATGTGCAAGGCGGTGGGAACTTTAACTCCACCTAAAATGAATCCCAGTTATAAACTTTCAAAATGGCGATATACGTGTCATTAGCACAAAATAATACAGAAGTCACAATAGTGACAGGTAAAAAACACAGGAATCAGGTTTATTTAAAATGACTGTTAAAAAGAGACAAATACAGTGTATTTGTTATTATAAACGGCAGAAGCATGATACAATAATATAAAGGTAGAGCCACTCTCTTTTCGTCGCCATATTAATCTTCTGACGTATTAATCGGACAATTTTTGAAATTTCTCGGTTCTTACCACATTTTTGTGAACAAAAACAAAACAGATAAATTTTTTTTCCTTCATATATTTTAATAATGAAAACAAAAGAAAAAAATATTTTTACATAAATTAGATCATAAACTGATCATTTCAAATACATAGTTTTTGTTCACTATTCAAATGTTGCGTTTCAGAAAATTTTGCATCAGGAAATATTTAATAATATTCAGTAAATATTTAATAATATTCAATGCGAAATAAAAATAATTATAAGCATTTTTGTTATAAATATTAAATTGTAACAGCAAAGCTTTTACAATTCCGAACATTTTTATTTTGCATGGAGAACAGAACAGGATAATTCATTAAAGCGATCAAAATCAATACATTTAGTTCTAAAAAATATAATGGTAAATTTCTCATATTACTAAGAATGACCTTTCACTAATCGTAGACGCTAGAAAATTTGAGAAAGTGAATTAATATGACAAATGTAATTTTTTGCTCTTTGATTTTGTGAATGCTTTTAATTTTTTACTGAACTCCGCCATTAGATTACATTCGATACTTTAATACGAAAAATTTAATGAACTAGTAGGTCTTGAAATCTCTTCTTTATTTCAAATAATTTTTGCTTAATATTTCCGAATTTTTGTACAAGATATTTATTGCTACTGCATAATTGACTTAATTCTTTGATTATGCGGTCTATTAGTATGAAATAACGTTTAAATTGAATGGCAAATTTCACATAATTAAAAAAATTTTGACAGTTTTTATTAAGAAATCTACCATAACTTAATAAAAAAGGAAAATTTACACAAAATTTTTTAGTCGAGTTATTCGATTAATCGACCTAAATTAATCGAATAAATTTTTACTCGAAATTGAATCTTTTTGTTTCATCGAACATTATTTGACTACAATTATTCGATTAATCGAGCAAACATTATTCGAGTGAATACTCTACTTGCTAACACTTCGGAACAGGTCATGTGAATACTTTTGTGACCAATTCTCTTCTTAATTGTTTTTTATATTTTTACCTTATTTGTTTTTTGTGTGGAAAAGTTTAGCTGTTGTTGAACACTAAATATCAAAGATCCAATAACTGCATATTTCCCTTCGTATTTGTAGCCAATTCATTTGTAGCCAATTTAAAATGACTTTCGAAGCAATAAAAATATCTAAATGGGTTCTAAAAGGCCTGGTTGAAGGCCTTGAAATTTTTACCGCTGAAAAGCATTTACAATCTATGTATAGACAAGTTACAATAAAATTGCAAACATTTTGCTGCAATTGAATTTCGTATGAATGTATGTCAAGCTCATCAAATACATTCAATTGTTCTGCAAATAAATTGATGACCAAATGATGTTTTTAGACTCATATTCAGTTTCTATTATATTTTCTATTATATTTCTATTATTCTTATTATGCATACATTTGTATACATATAAAGGATGTTATGTATTCGATTTTAAATTTGATCGATTAAAATGCATTTTATTAATTTATCTTATTTTTATGAAACTTTTCTCTTCAAAAATGCGATTTCTTTTTTAGTTAGAAACTGATAAACTCTTTTTTTACTCCTCAAGATTTTTTCGTTCTTATTTATATGTGTATATCTTAATTGTTGTTTGCTTGTAACAATTTGGTCTCATGTAGAGAGAGAGACACTTTCAAATTAACAAACTAAAAATATATTAACATAAAAACAATTTAATTGAAAAGTTAAATTGAACGAACTTAAGCTTAAATAATTAAATATCTTTGGAGTAAACATCAATTCATTCTTTTAATTATTTCTTTGAAATCAAAAAATTCCCCTTTATCATTGACTACTTTTTTATTTGACTTTTTGCGTATCATTAACAAGTGCGGGTTCGGGTGTTTGTGCAAATATTAATGTTTCGAATGGCGAATGACACTGTTGTTGGACTGTATGTTTATATATGAGTTTTTCAAACTCTTGCATTTTTGCTCAAACTCTTTTTCTCATCTCTTTTTCTCATCAATTATGCTAAACTTTTGTTGACATATTGACTATTAAAATCATAAATTGATTGCCAAATAAACTTTGTTTTGATGTCTCGTAAATAAACCTATCTGGCTTATTAGCATTTACAACAACAACAAGAACTCCACAAATATCAACAATTCCACATGCATATTAGGGAGGAGTGAAAATAGCAAACTATTTATTTTCGTTTTTTTAATCTCCTGTATTGTTAATCGATGACCCTATAAAAAAGCTTAATTCAGGTCGAATATCAAAGATCTTCGACTTTATTTTGAGGTGGCTCACGAGGAGTGAAGTTTTTATAAAATGTATTATTAAAATATTTTTTTTTGGTTCCGAAATTTTTTTTATTTCTGATTCTTGATATACTGTATGTATGAAAAGCAATAACTATTTTGAGTGATTTCTGTACAAATTGTGGAGAACAGCACTTTAGTATAAACTCTCAGCTCCGTAAAAGGTTGAAACCCCCCTAGTACATTTTGTAATGTGCTCACATCCCAAAACTCGTAATTGAGGCTTCAATATCTGTCTGTGGAACAGAATAAAAATATTCTTACTTAAAAAAATTGCTTGATTTAAAACTTCGAGTCCTCTGCACCACCTCAAGAATTTAACCGAGGGAGCTAAATTTTTTTCAGTGTGTTTCAGACTATAGAGAGTGCATCGTTTTTTAATACAGGAAAATTAAAATTAAAGAAGTTTTTTCGCTCCACCCTAATGTACATATATGTTGCATACATGGGACTCAACAACTTTCAATGTATGTATGTACTTATAAACATTAGGATGTTCGGAAACATCTAATCAAACAACCAACCAAACCACCCACATTGTACATATGAGAGTACTTTAACTGAATGTGTTTCGATGTTGCATTTGCCTTCGAGTGTCTAAAATCAATTCAATATTGCTACTTAATTGTCAAACTTGAGGGCACTCGTAAAGACAATAACAAAATCCAATTTGCATAAGTTTATTGAAAATACATATTGTTATTATATTGTGTTTCAATATTTTGAAAATAAGTTTATGCTTTAACTAATTTTGGTATTGAAAACTAATTTAAGCATTAGATAAGGGTTACCAAAAATCATATGAAGGTTACAGTGTTTTCCATATTGCATTTCTGAACTAAAGTGCGTATATATATTTTGCTCAATATTTGTTAAGATTTTTGAAAACGCAGTGAGCTATAATTACACTGTAAACGACAAAAAAAGTAACATGGTTTTAACTAGGGATGTAACGATACGCCGTTTTGCCGATCCGATACCGATACCGACATTTAAAAATAAATATCGCCGATACCGATTCCGATACCGATACGAATATTGAAATTGAGTTCAATATTCGATCAACATATTTAGATAAACAAAACTCAAGTGCAATTTTTTTATTATACAAAATTACATTGTAAGAGAGAATAGTTAAAATTGGTTTTAACCCAGTATAAAAAATTGGAAGTAATTTTTAAGGAGCTACATTTTCTTTGCTTCCAAAAAATCTATATTAAAAATATGCAGATAATTAGTAGAAAAGCAAGAAAAAATTTTTAATTCCTTTGTAATTTTAAAAAATACTCGCCATGCTTTTTAAAAAATCGATTTTTTAAAGGACATTTATCAACTAATATTCTTCTAAATAACTTCATAGTTTAATTATTAAAAGTCTTTTAAGTTTATATTTATTCACCTAAATTTACATGAAAATAAAGTTTTGAGTTTAAATTCGAATAAAAAAATTGTGAAAATGGGTAATTTTTATCCTTTTTCCATGAGGAAAAATCATTATAGAACACCGAAAAAGAAATTTGTTCTAAAATCGCTTCCAATTCGGTGATTGGTAATCGAAAAACAGAACTTCTTGCAATGGCAAGGATATGTAAAACTAATTAGAAATTATCCGAATTTGTAATACTTCCGGATCGCATTTTCATGACTTCTTTGGAGTGTCTTTTTTGCTGAAATAAGATTTAAAAAACAACTACTTGAATTTGAATTCATGGTAAAATTAACAAAAAATAAATAATTTTTTTTTACAAAATAACAGCATAAAATATTAATAGTTTCTAAAATTGATATTAATAAGATTTGAAAAATAACGAAGTGAATTTAATTTAATTCATGGTAAAATTGAATAAAAATAAATTATTTGTTAAAAAAAAACTCTGAAAAAAATTTCAAGAGTATCGTCGTATCGACAGTAAAATATCGCCGATACCGATGTATCGGAAAATCTGAAGTATCGCCGATATATCGGTATCGGTATTCGTTACATCCCTAATTTTAACCCTCTATCTCTTTGTTGTATGTGTATTTTTGTCCCTTAAGAAATGGAAAAAAGGCCGATAGTCGGTATTTGGCATTAATTTGGCGGAATTTCGCCGTAAGCTGAACTTTTTTATGACAATTATTTGCAAGTGTTACAAAAATATGCAGAAATTATCAAGCGAAAAAATTGAATATAAATTAAATGAAGTCTATTTGCTGATAGTCTATATGCATTTCATTGGCGCTTTACCAACCCCATTATTCCGTAACTATTTGTCGATATCACGTCAAGACAATACCAACAAATTGGCACATTTCTAACCGTCATCGATAACAATTTACTTTTACTGACATCCACTTACTATTCTCTAGGGCATAGAAAATGGTAAGAGGCTGTTAATAGTAGTAAATATTTGTTGACAGCGAGTAGACAAGTGCCAAGTTTTTGGTATTGTCTTGACGCGACGTCGACAGATAGTTACGGAATAACGGGGAAAATCGTCAGTAGACTTAAACCACAACTTTGAAAAATCACAAAAACCATTTGAGAATTTACAAATTATAATATTTTCGAAAATCACAAAAGAATAAGATGAGCGTAGTAGGCTTAGAAGCTTATACAAAACCCATCTAATAATTTGTATTCGATATAAATATATTTTATTTTTCTACACCTTTGTACAATTAGAAATCCATTGGATACCAGTAAAAGTATTTATACGGCAAAATGAAAAATAAAATCCAAATTTAACCTTTAAGAAATTTATTATTTGACATATTGTCATAATTTTATTTTAAATGAAGTCTATTTCCTGATAGTTAAGGATTGTCTATATGCATTTCATTGACGCATTTCATATTTTTAATTTTTCGGTGCATTTTAAAGCGCTTAGAATAAATTTTTAGTTGCATGAAAGTCCGAGCCCTGATTATAAGGCAATGTTTTTAACACTAAATATCATATTTGACACCTGTAATTAAAATCGAAAGAAAATACGTTAGAATTGCAAAATAAATAACATACAAATTGGAACAGTTTTCGTTTCGCATCGAACTATACAGTGTTCCCCCTTTTTGTTTATAATATATTTATTAATAAATTCATAATCTGTTTGATTTATTAATTGTAAAATATTTTTGTTACTAATTTCAGGACCGTAGTAATGCCCAGTCTTCTTGCGCTGGTCTGTTCGTAGGCGCTCATCTTGGTTTTGATTATCCCGGAGTTTGGATGCATGTCGATATGGCAACACCAGTTCACTGTGTAAGTACAAATGAAATATCTAATCAAGTTTTTTTACTCTCACATTAAGTTCCTACCAGTGTTGCCAGTGAAATTTCGAGAAAGATACATTTTAGTTTCCAAAAAGATAAATTTTTTCCCAAAAAGATACATATTGAAAAAATTTGAAAATCCGTTTTTAACGTTTAACATATCGACCCCTTAGCGCCAAATGATCGTAAGCGACAAAAATGTAATTTCTCAGGAAGAGTGTTTTTTATTGCATTTAAATATGATATATATTCATAAACTGTCGCTTACGATAAAATTTTATAGCCTGTATTTCAAAAGTTATCAAAAATTTTGATATTTTTACGATTTTAAACTATGGGTATCCTCATAAAATTTTGATTTCAATAAAAAATTTGTTTTTTACAAAATGTCGCTTACGATCATTTCATATTTAATGAATATTGTAAGGAAAATGATATCATATAAATAAATTTTTATATATATTTAAGTTATAAATATTAGGTATGTAATTTTTAAAAATACAGTAAGCAAACTTTAAAATTAATTATATGTAACTATCTTTAGATGTTGTCAAAACAAATTAATTTTTGTAAAAATTAATATAAAAACTTTGTCAGAGACGGAAAGTTTTTATTATTTTATTTCTGTACATTTTGCGCACAGATTCAAAAGATACGAAAAATGTCAGGATTATACATGGTACCTAAAGTCATCAAAAGACACGAAAAATGTATCTTTCGTATCCTAATGGCATCACTGGTTCCTACGCACATCTGGTTGTTTAGAATATAATCTGATAGGCTATATTTGAGATATTTTTTGTAATGAAAAATTATAAATATTGAAAAGGAACAAAGGCGGCGTCAGTGTTGCCTGAATCGCAATTAAAAAAAATCCGAAAATAACGTTACGTATATGTGAATAGCACCTGAGAATAAACCAGTTGGACTACCACTGGGTTAAGTTGAATAAATTTTGGTCTGAGAGAAACACTTAAAATAACATTAAATTAAACATTTTAAAAACTCCCGAAGAAAATGAATGATAACTTCCATACGGCTGGAACGATTTTCTTTACGTACAAGCTAGAAGATTTTAGATTTTTAGATCAAGTCACCTTTCAAACGAAAACCAAAATTAAATCTAAAAACCAATTTAAAATCGGTCTAGCCATTACACTGTACATACAACATGAAAAATATCATGGTTCTAACGGCTGATTCAGGCAGATGACACCAAAAAAAAAAATATATATATATACGTGTATCGGAGTTTTGAAAGTTTACATCTGATATTCAATTTAGGAGGAGTTGAAGCTCGGCATAGGAAATGTTCTAATCCGTAATTTTAAGGTATAAGATGTGTTCAGCACTTTTATGTAAAACACCACGAGAAAAATTTTTGTGGAACACTTTAACCTTCTAAATCTTCGTTGTATGGGTCTTTCTGTCCCTTTCTTAAAAACTCGCTTTCAGCGGCGATTAAGCGAGCTGAAACGATCTACAAAAATATTAACCACACAATTTTACTATAGCTCTTTAAAGACATCCAACCTCCAGACTCAACTTGAACGCCGAAATCATTCAAAACTTCCAACGTGTTTAAGGGCTAATTTCGTACGTACCCGGCATAGAAAATCTTGTAAGCCTTACGTTTAAGGTATAATATATATGCTCAGCACACCTCTGAAAGGCATTATTTGTCTCTTTTTTGAGAAAGGGAATAACATTACACGCACAACGATGAGTTAGAGGCTTGAAATGTTCCAGAAAAATGCTCTTCATGGTGTTTTACGTAAAATTGCTACCTTTAACTCAAGGCTTACAATTGTTCAATTCACAACCTTGTAATTCCCACATAAACATGTTTCTAAATAAATATTTATTTGGAAAATACAAACAACATTTTAAAGATCTACAACACATACAAGAGGTTGTGAATTGGCCATATATTTCCAATATTTCCAGTAAGTAAGTCCATCTTCCCTTGTCAGTCGCTGTCCATCGTTCTTGCCACTTCCGTAGACACATATCAGTCACACCATTCGTACTGTCCGAAACGGCTTCTAGCTCGATGGGTATCATGCCGGCAATGACAAAGGCGGCCTCGTCCGATACAGTTCGGAATGCGCTACATACTCGCAGAGCGGCCAGCCTATACACAGGGGATATCAGATTCACATATGTAGAGTATTTCAGTGAGCCTGACCATATAGGGGATGCATATAAGATAATGCTTCTTACTACACTGGTTAGCAATCTCCTCTGCAGATATTTTGGACCTCTTGTATTCGGCATGATCCGGCATAGCGCTGAGCAGGTTTTTGATGCCTTAGAACCTATATACTTCAAGTGCTCATGAAAAGACAGACGAGTGTCAATCATGACTCCAAGGTATTTTAAACATTCCTTGGATTCTATGCTACACGTGCCAATATTTAGTCTAATGGTTTCCCTATTTTTCCGACTACTAATCAGAATCGCTTCTGTTTTATGGTCAGCTAGAGCTAGACCCATTGATCTCAACCAAGGCCTTACGATCTGAATACTGGCGTTTGCAATGGTTTCCGCCTCTAATAACTCTTTTGCTTCACATACTAACGCTATGTCGTCTGCGAATCCAACTATCTTTACCTTCTCCGGCAGGTTTAACCTCAATACTCCATCGTACATGACGTTCCACAGTAGTGGACCAAGTACTGATCCTTGAGGTACCCCACCAATGATCTTTCGTCTTCTAGTACCCTTATCAGTATCATAAACTAGCTCTCTATTTCGGAAATAGTCCTGTATAATTGCCAGTAGATATCCTGGGATGTCTAAACTGACTAAGGCATCAACAATATGTATGTATGTATGCATGTATGTATGTATGTATGTATGTATGTATGTATGTATGTATGTATGTATGTATGTATGTATGTATGTATGTATGTATGTATGTATGTATGTATGTATGTATGTATGTATGTATGTATGTATGTATGTATGTATGTATGTATGTATGTATGTATGTATGTATGTATGTATGTATGTATGTATGTATGTATGTATGTATGTATGTATGTATGTATGTATGTATGTATGTATGTATGTATGTATGTATGTATGTATGTATGTATGTATGTATGTATGTATGTATGTATGTATGTATGTATGTATGTATGTATGTATGTATGTATGTATGTATGTATGTATGTATGTATGTATGTATGTATGTATGTATGTATGTATGTATGTATGTATGTATGTATGTATGTATGTATGTATGTATGTATGTATGTATGTTGTATGTATGTATGTATGTATGTATGTATGTATGTATGTATGTATGTATGTATGTATGTATGTATGTATGTATGTATGTATGTATGTATGTATGTATGTATGTATGTATGTATGTATGTATGTATGTATGTATGTATGTATGTATGTATGTATGTATGTATGTATGTATGTATGTATGGATGTATGTATGTATGTATGTATGTATGTATGTATGTATGTATGTATGTATGTATGTATGTATGTATGTATGTATGTATGTATGTATGTATGTATGTATGTATGTATGTATGTATGTATGTATGTATGTATGTATGTATGTATGTATGTATGTATGTATGTATGTATGTATGTATGTATGTATGTGTGTTCCTTTGCGGCACTATATAAACCGAACGCGTAGACCGATTTTCACGATTCTTACGTCAATCGATTCGTCTTAATCCGGGGAGTGTCACTAAAGATATGACAGTAGTCAAAATTCAATATGGCGGCCAACAGACTCCATTTTGCTTATGCGAAAAAACTATATCAAAATGGATATCAATCGACAGGTATTTGAAAATCATCTTTAGGTTTCTCTTATGACTTTTAATTGCGAATGACTATTTAGGATCTGTGACGGTTTAAAGTTGTTTTCTTGTATTTTTCTTACGCAGTCGGGTTTTTTTGATTTTTTAAATTTATGTCTTGTTATATAATGAATTACATTACTTAAAAACTAAACGATTGCTTTTTAGTACAAGGTGCTGTTGGCTGAGTAGTTAACGCGTTTGACTACAAACAAACCCTGAGGTCTTGAGTTCAAAACTAGTTTCAGGCAAGCCAACAACATCATGCATTTTTCTAATGTGCATTGGTGTGTTATTGTGTTGGTTGTTGTTGGACTGATCAAAGTGATGAAGGCATATCACTGATCACCTTGGCAGTACCGGCATATCCTAATGCACTTCACAGCACCCTCCTTCGTCGGTATTGTTGCAGAAACCTCGGCGAAGTAAAAGAACTAATAAAATGGGTATAGAGCTTAAATAATTCAATGCCTCTACATGATACCAGAGGGTCTTCCAACACTGCTCTACAAAAAAAAAAAAAAATACGCGCAATAGCATGGTTGTAAATGAATTAAGCCTTCTATCTCTCTCCCACTTCACCACCTGTTCTTTCTACACTACCTCTTTCCCAAATAAGGTAACACACTAATTAATTAACTGGTAGGCATTAATTGCCTGATTGTGTTACTTCTCTTTATAAAAAAATTAAATTTCTAACTTCAGGTTAGAAATTTCTATTTCGGGTTAGAAGTTTCTAAAACTGTAACTTAAAATCTAGATACTAACTTGCTATTCGATCGCTAAACAAAAAGTTTCTCTTATCTTTTGCCTTATACTTATAAAAATTACTTACCATAAAATTGTAAAATCAATTATTTTTACCTAAACCTGTGGAAAAATGAAAAATAAAATACTAAACCTGAAGAAAACTTAAGCTAAACTTGTCTTATATAATTGGTTACCCTTTAAAAGGTCAGTTATTGAAGAAATCTTTACCCACCACAATAATTGAATAAGAGACTAATAGCCCTTTCTTATTTTATTCTAGTTTACCCCTAAATTATAACCACTTGTGGAGTGGTTATAATTAAAAATTCTCTCTCTTATTTCTTCTTTTATTTCCAACCCTATAAAAGGGAAATTCATTTATTACCATTTTGCTGTCCACCAGACACCGAAAAAGTACATGTATATTTTTTTTGGAGTCCTCTGCCATAATCAGCAGTTATAAGTTATTATTTTTTGTGTTGTAAATTGTTATTTTATTCAGTTGTTAGTTTATTTCATTGAAATTGGCAAAACTGAGTTTGATAAAAATTTAATACATACTTTTATTTGCAAAAAGTAGAACTAAAATATTTGAAGCGTAAAAAATTGCCAAGATATTCTGGTGGAAAACTCAAGAGGAGAGAAATACTAGATGGATCACGTAAATTGTTTGTTAAATTTCTAGACAATTTTATCCCATTTGAAAACTTCCGACTTCTGTAGATTATTTGCAACAAACACTGAACTCCTGTAATGTACTTATTGGCTTGAGAATACACATACTTTTTTTATATTATATGTAATCGATCCAAAATAATTGCTTTGCTTAGTTAATGAACTTAAATAAAACTTTATTTACTCGTAAAACCACAACTTTCTATTACATCTGCCCTGCCACTCTTTTTACATTCTATTCTAATTTATTATGTTCAATCTTGTAATTTTCATTTTCTTTTCATATTTTCTATGTTTGCAGGGCGAACGTGCCACTGGTTACGGAGTAGCATTATTGCTTACCTTGTTTGGTAACCATACCAACTGTAGCATGTTGCAATCAATGGCCAGTAATGATGTAGAACCACCAACAAAGCGTATTTGTCGTGATTAAGTTGAATTCTAAAGTAAATCCTTAGTATCCTTATCATATCGTCGTCATAAATAGCAGCAGCAGCATTCTTTTAATGAAGGTGGAACAGCTTTAACAATAAATAAATAATAAAAATGAAAAATTATTACAACAATAAAAAATATACTGAATTTTCTACTACTCCATATTAAATATTAAATTAATTGTGTTTTTTTTTCTTCTTTTACTTTTTCAATTAGTTGCTACAAACTTTTCTTCTTTTTTTTGTATTTAATTTTATTTTTCTTCAATTCATGATGTCTTTTTTTCATATTTCTTTATTACTTTTTACAAAATCGTTATGATTGTAAATAGTATTGGTTTTTCTACTTTTATTTAATTTCCAATTTTTTTATTTTGTCTGATATTTTTTTACGTTTTATGCTCTTGATTATGTTTTTCTTCGATCTCCAATACTTTTTTCATTTTATTTTGCATTATTTTGAGGTTTTTATGCTTGATAAAATTGATATTTTATGTTTTTAATGTGAAAAATGTATACAGATTTCAATATGGAATGAAATATGGAAGGAAGACAGCAGCAAGTTTTTTTGTGTTGCATATTCTTATATAAACATTGGGTGGGTGAGTTAGTTGTTGGTTTTGTACGAAAGCAATTATGCATTCTTGTTTTTTCTAAATTTTATTTTAACTCCCTGTTTGGCGAAGATTTCTATTGTTTTTATCATGTCTTTATATTTTTCTTTTATTTATTATATTTTTGTTGTTGTTGTGGTGTTTTGAGTTTTAATTATACTGCTGTTTTTAGTTTGTCTATTGTGTTTAAACTTTTTGTTGAAATTTACAAACCATTGTGGTTTTTCATAGTTTTTTCTTTGGTTTTCTTACCCAATCTCTATTATGGAACCGGCTAACATTAGAATTAGTTGTTGGGGGAGAATTGTGTTTTTATTTGAAGAAAAAAGTTGTTGTATTTCAACAAGCAATTACTTTTTAATGAATTAATAGCAAAAGAAATGATTTTTACCATAGTTTTTATAAGAAGACCAGCATTGTTTTTATTTCCTGTCATTTAACTTAATATAAATACAAGCATATCTTGAGGCGAACGATTTTCATTAAATATGAGAGAGTGGACAGACAGTCAGAATTGAATTGGGTAGTAGAGGTGGAATAGTGAGTAAGTAATATTATTATTGTAACAATTAATAAATAAATGAAAAATAAACATTTTAAATACATGTCGTCAGCCAAAAGTAAAAAGCACTTGATTATGTAAATGCAATATCCTTAACTCAAATACGGCCTTTCAATATTCCTTAATTAAATCAGTATTTTACGACGTGGTGTTGGATGTTAGTTTATATGTTATAGTCTTTTTTCAATTTTATGTGGCGATATACATATTTGTTTATAAGGTAGCGTGTCATTACAATTACATACATATTTGCATCTGTTACCAAATGATGTGTCATTTGCATAAAGAGATGAAGAGTAATAAATGAACTAATTGGAATGCAAAACATAAATACAATAACAATGTCACAATATGTGTAAATAATCCATAGATACATATCAATAGACAAGAAGTGAACATGTATATAAACTAAAACATAAAACTCACATTTGTACAAGTTCTAGCAGACAATTTAACTCATTTTAAGTGATTTTTGTTACAATTACATATAATAAACAAACAAATGTTTTGTATGTAACACACATACATAGATAAGTTCAATAATCAAAGGACGGAGCTCAAGCTCCTAAAGAAAATAATTAAGTATGCCTAAAATGCACATTAGAGTGATTCATTTCCAACAAAAAGTCTTTCAGCTACTTCAGCAGAATGTCAATCTACATCAGTGCTGTTAGGAATTTTCCCCCAAAAATCATAAAATTTGGGAAATAAAATCGTCAAAATCGTCATGATTTTCGAAAAATTTCGTCAAAAAATCGTCACACTAATAAAAATCAACTGTTTTATAAAAAACCAACAGTGTTTTATAAAAACAAAACAATAATTTCTATAGAAAATAACAAAGCAACGCTTGAAGTTCTATGCATTTGTTTGATGAAGAATCCAAAAATAGTTCGTTATAGCTATTGCTTCGCAAAGCCTTGATATAACGAAATTTTAAGAAATACGAAAAAAATTTGTTATAACTATAGTTTTTTTTTGCTTTAAATTTTATTCTTACTTCGTTGTATAGAGGCTTTTCTACGAGTACTTCGTTGTATAGAGGCGCTTGTAAATACTTTTAGACTTCGCTGTTTTTATAAAGGGACTTTACCATTCAGTACTTATTCTGATTTCGTTATATTGAGGCATTTGAATGAATATTTCGCTATATAGAGGCTTTTTTGCTCAGATTTTGTTCGTTATACCTACAGTGTATTTTTGTATGAAAAACTTTGCAATAACGAGGTTTTCTCAAGGGACTCAATAAAACATACGTTATATTGAGCTTTTCGCTATAACGAAGTTCGTTAAATCGAAGTTTCACTGTATATGTATGTACAATGTATGTATGTATATCAAACCCAAATAATATATATATATTTTTGCCAGATCTAACGTTTTATATGATATATTAACTGCCATACCTAAATAAGAGCGGCAAGCGTCGCGTTAGCAACAGGGTACGTATTTACAGTACATTCTGCAAAACAAATTTACTCTAAATGTTCCGTAAATACGTACCCTGCAACTAACGCGACGCTTGTCGCTCTTATTTAGGTAAGAAACAAGTAATGAACTCAACAAATCGTCAAAGTATATGGAATACTGAACAAAAAATCGTCAATCGTCATTTTGGTATATTTGATCTAAAAAACCGTAAAAATTACGAAAAATCGTCACGTTTAACACCACTGATCTACATCAGGAACCGGCAAAGCAGATCACATTGGGTTTTTACTCTTTTACTCTCACACGTATTAACTAAAAGTAAATAAAATCAATCAGTGTGGCATGAACATTCAAACAAGCAGATTATGTTATCGCTTGTTTCTTGCTATTGCTTGATATACACTAACAAAAATTGTGTAAGAGCGAGAGTAGCAAAATAAAACCCGTACAAGCCAAATATATTAGTATGTGTTTGCCGGTTCCTGATCTACATATAAAAACGTATACATATGTCTATAGAGAATCATTCATCGGGTCCAAAATATATAAAAACACAGTTTTATTCACTCTTGAGAAAATTCAATTTAACACCAAAGACAATTTGTTTGAATTAGGCTGCTTGCAATTTCTTGAGTACTCAAAGAGATTGGATGCATCTACTCGTAACTAACCTGGACAAACAATTCGATTTTGTTTCGAAAAGATAATCCCAGTTCATAGCACTGTATTTTTTTAATTTTAAACAAAAATTTCTTTAATTTTTTACATTCGCTAAGAATTGGTAGCGGAAAAAAATTTTCACGGGAACTTCACGATAGCAATTTTCCCTCGAAGGGAAATGAAAATTTCATGGCACCAAAAATTTCACTTTTTATTCGCCATAGGGGTGACTATAAGAGAACAATCTTCCACGTACGCTATGTAACGTACGCTATTAAATTTTGTTCACTATAAAATCATCCAAACGTTTTTTTTTATTTAAAATTTACGGATAATAAAGGAAAAATAATTGGCTTAGTGTACGAAAATTTAAAAAAGAAAAAAAAAACAACTTCGCATTTCGCAGAGTTTCGCATATATTTACATGCACCTTAACATCACTTCCGTTTTATGTCGCGTACGATATGCCCTTATATTCCTCCATATTTTTTGAACAACAATGTTCCAAATGTGATAAATTTTGTTTCAAACATAGTACCCTATAAATGGGACATAACGAAATTTTTTTTTCACATTTCTCCTATTTTTTACGCCACTTTGTAGGCGTACAAATGTCACGTACGCTGACATGGATATGCCCTTATATCGAGAATATTTTATAGAAAATTCTCGAAAATAATATTTTGTTTCAAATCGCTTCAAATTCGCACGATGTTTGCTAAATGTTTTATTTTTATTATTATTATTATTATATTATTTTTTTTTAAACTAAAAGTTTTATATATGTTTTTCATTAAGGAAAGTTTGAATAAAATTACTTTAAGTCCTAGACGTTATTGGACAGTCTAAAAAGCAAATTCTTTTATATTGGTTGCATAATTTTCCTGCATAGCTTTTATTTGAAGTATAGATAAAATTCTTATATTATATTTTATCGTCTAATAAATATTAAATTGAAATATGTACATGTACACTAAATTTATAAAACCTTTATTGTAAAATACGCTTTTGCAACGTTTTGGCATGAAAAAGATTTGCATATAAAATACATGAATTACATGTTTTTAAATTGAAAAACGTTTTAAATATATCGAAGTACATGAATGTTAATATTGAAAAATTACTTTGCTTTGAAAAAATTTGCAAGATAAATAAGCCAAGACAGCAAGTGCAAGAGTAAGACGAATTTTGAGTAACACTTTTCTGAAATGGATTTTTAAACACATAGAATTCAATCTGAATAAATGAGAAAATGTTAGAATGAGTAAGCAAAATAAGAATATAGTAAAAATAACGTATAACTGCATTAATTATTTTTTACATCCTCTTATTCTATTATAATCTTTGCTGTTATAATATAAAATATTCTATTTAAATTTGTTAATCTTGTTTTATACTATGCAACCACTTGACTTTAACAAACAAAATGATAAACCAATTATATTTCTAAAATATTTTAAATATTCAAAAAAAAAAAAACAACATGGAGGAATTTTTAGCAACAGAGAAGAGAAATCATGTTAATGTAAAATATACTTTTTCTTTTTTTAATTTTTTACAAACACATGTAAATTTTACAAAATACATACAACAAACTTGAACAATGTATTCATCCTTATGCAGGTGAAAACATACATACATGCATATATATCCGTACATGCCTCAACATGAGGTTAAAACCAAATAAGAAACAGATAAATGAACCAGAAACTTCAGGAAAAGAACGAAAATGCTGTTCAGATGTATAACATCAAGCTTTAGTAGCTGTAATGGCAGAAGTGTGTAGTTGAAGTAATAGAAAAAGTATAATATGATAAAGAACAAAATTTAATTTATATCCTTCTTTTTTTCAGATCGGGAGGGACAAAATTTGTGTATGATACCTGTAGGAACAACTTTAAATAGAGGTTTTTATAAATTTTAAGAATTACGATCTACATTTTGTGCATTTTCTTTTCAAAGAAATTGTAAAATATATACCAAGGCCAATATTTTATCTGTTAAGAAGAGCTAGAAAGAACTAACTGCCTGTTCGCCGATATCGAAGGAGTTCTTTCTTTCGTACAAATTACATTTAAAGCAAAAATAAATTCGAAAATTGTTTATTGTTTTAAATGTAATTGTGCGACAGAAAGAACTCCTTCGAAATCGGCGAACAGGCAGTAAATTTTAAATATTGATTTTGAGATAGAACACGCTTTTAGGAGACTTTGTCTTATATTTTACACTACACACAGAAACAAGGAATGTAAAATAAACATGACGCAATTGTGATTTAAAATCATATTAAATTTATAAGAAATAATTTGTCGTTTAAGTGTGTTAGTGTTTATTTGCTTTGTTGATTGCTACAGTTCACTGTTGTGCTTAGTTGTGTGACTTGTTGTTGTTTACCCACTTGACCTGAAATTCGATATAAACGAATGTTCGCTGAAGCGAAGAAATTTCGAAAAAAACTCTTCGATATTTCTTCGCGAATCTAAAAAAAATCGAATATTCGCTAAAGCGAACTTCTCTCGATATTTTTTCGAATGTGGACAATAGCCTATTGGATGTGCGTTAGTCTGTTAAGCAAGAGGTACCGTGTTCGAATCTGTCTGACTGCATCGTTGGTTAAAGATTTAAAATAACTCATACGTACATATGTGCAATAATTGAACAGAAAAAAATTTGCCACGATAGCCTAGTGGATGTGTGTTGAGTCTGTTAGCCTGGAGGTACCGTGTTCAAGTCTGATTTACTGGAGCGTAAGTTAGAGAATTAAAAGATACATAAAATAAATAAATTAAAAAATAAAGATAATAATCTTAAAAAATTGCTTTTACTCCTGCCTGCCAAATGTCGATATCGCATTTTATGCGATATCGACATTTATTCGATATTGGCTCACTTTAAATATTGCTAACGAACCTTCGAAATCGAATGTTTTTTGAAACAAAACTGAGCGACAGGTGAACTTTTTTCGATTCATTTTTGAGTATCATTCTCGATAGTTTTACACGATAAATGTTCGAGATATATTCGAAATTTATATCATTAACGAAAATCGTGGTCAAGTGAGTATTTTTACATGTGTCGGCGAATTAACGAATTAACAGTGAAAGTTTACTGCTGCTGGTTTGAAATTACCATTGGTTCATATTAATTTTAAATGAAAAATTATTAATCTAACCTTAAATCTCTTTGATTTTAAATTTTTCACTGGTAAAACAATTTTGTTGTAAACGTTACTTTTCATTTTAAATCAACATGACTATAACTTTAATTTCAAATAAGTTTTATGTTAAATACACATTTAAATCATGTTGAATTAAAATGAAATTCATTTTGCATACGATGGGTTATTTATCTAATGTATAGCTAAAGCAAAGTTTGAAGCTGTTGTGGCTGCAGTGGTTAGCGCGTGGAGTATCATTACGGTGACCAACCGTATACTATTATAGTGAATAGTACACTATTTTAGCCTCTTGTCCACTACAGCACCTTGTGTTACCATATGGGGTACTTGGATTAAGGCGGCAATATACTATTGTGATAATTTCAAAGAAATCTGTTACGTTTTAAATATGCTTAGTGAATATGAAGCGGAATATATACGAAATTCTAAATTAATAGTGCAAAAACCCGGAATAGAATCTGCCCTACTGGATATAAAAAGTAATTGTGAGTGTATATGTTCCAGCATTACGAAATTGCAAACCAAAGGTTTTTCCATAAATGAAAGCTTGGCACTTATTGATAATGTGAAAAAAACTACCCAAAATGCGACCAAAAAAATTTTTTTTTATAAGAAACATAAAATTTTAAATCGAAATAGAAACATTGACTAAAATAAAAATATTATATTTTTCAATAAAAACGACACGGATTCATAAATTAAAACTTTATCCACATCTGAATTAAAAGCATTTAAATTTGCTCCAGTAACATCTACTGATGTCGAAAGTGTCTTTTCTATATATTCAACTGTTTTATGTAACAATAGAAGATCATTCGTCTTTGGAAATATAAAAAAGCACGTGATTATAATGTGCAATCAAAATTTAATGAAAATAAATTGTATTTAAATATTTATTTTTGAGTTTTATTTTATGGTATTTTTTGCATTTTTAAAGTTTTTTTGCGATATTTTTTTTGCCATTTTTATTATTTTTTCGTGGCATTTTTGTGTCATTTTTAGCGCTTTTTCGTGCCATTTTGCATACCTTTTTAGCAAATTTTCGTGCCATTTTAAACTTGCCCTGGTAATCGTACATGCATATTACGTGACATTTTAGCATAGGAAAATATTCCAACAGACCTTGCATTCACTTATCTGTGCAAGAATAGTTATATTACTACAAACATACAAACAGTGAGCCCGCGAAAATATAAACACTCAAAACCTTGAGCTAATGGACACGTGAACTTTTAATATTTTTTTAGATTATTCTGAAAAGTGAAACAAGTTGGATGAAAGCTTAAATCGCGAACATTATTTTCGCAAATTATTTAATTTAGATTAAAGTCACTCGAGTAAAACAATTATTTTCTGCTACAGGAAAATTTTTATAATTTCATATTCTAGATGTAAATAATTTGGTCAATATAAAAAATTTGGAAAACTTTGTACAAACACGCTAAAAATACTTCAAAAATATCAACTTTAATTTATTAATTATATAAAGGAGTTTGCTTATAATTCAAACTCTTATTACTTTTAAAATATTGAACCGATTTCAACAAAATATAGATTGTGCGATTAAAATAGTTAATTATTTTTCTAAGTCTTTCGTATCATTTTAGTGTAAAAGGGATAACAAGAAATCTTCTTGCCTACTGCTTATATAAATTTTAGTGCCTTTTAAAAGTTAAATGCCTTAAATCTATGTATAGGATAAAGCTGAAATTCCAAGCCTATAGCATGTTTAACTTCAATAAGACAAGACAAGAGCTATGTGATTACTTTTGTTATCTTCTCAAACTTGAACACTGGAAAAAGTTAGTTCACATTATCGCGAGTTTACTGTTTATATAATAATACTATGTAGTAAAGTTGTGGCTACACATTCGAAGAATACTCTGTCTTTTTATTTTGAAATATACTAAAACCAAATTGAACTGAATTGAATGAATAAATGAGTGACTGAGTGGGTTGAATAAAGAATGCTTGAGGCTTATGTGATGAAATCTAGCACTTAACTCGAAAGAAAATACTGCACTACAAATACTGCACTATGCTCTATTTTGCTTACAAAAACACAAACTTAAGACGTTTAAATGTATAGAAGAAAATGTCTGCAACGAATTTTAGCCTAATTGAACTGAAATATAAAAGGCAGTCAAGCACTAATAATGTAGGCAGCGTTGCCAAAATGATGATATTATCATATGTTTGATGATTTTTAAACCAGAATATGATTTGATGATTTTTTTTCAAAGACAATGCAAAAAGCCCCATCTGACATTTGAAAAGTTTTACAGGAGATGGATGAAACTAGTTTAAATGAAAAATATATTGTCTGCTGGTGCAAAATTTTATAATATAAGTAAATAAATTCAGTAAAGTGCGACTTTGGCTCGCTCACGATGGGTTCCGTACGAATACACATACAAACATATCGCTCCTTTATTGCAACGTAGTCATATTTCAAAAAAACAAAATTTTTAAGTTCCTTAAGAAAAAGTCTTCATTAAGATCTTCTTTATATGTTAAAAAATTTTCAGAAACATATCCTAATCTAAACCGGAGGTTATATAACCACTAAAAACCTAATACACCGCCCATATACTTGCTAACAATTTTAAAACTTTAAACGCGATTTGCCAAGTTTAATTTCTTTGACATATGACTACGTTTAAATAAAGGAGCGATATATCCCTTTTCGTTTTTGCCCCTTTTTTCATTTTGGCAATTTTTTCCTTTTGCTTTTTCGTTTAATTTTAGTTTTTTATTTTTAAAGTTTTTTTTTAATATTGATTTAGGTTTTTTTTGGGGTTTTGGCGTTTCCTTCATTTTGGCGATTTTTTAGTTTTTAATATTGGTTGGCAAAAAGTAATAACTCTCATATCTAGAAGATTATATAATTTCTCTCATATCATGAAAGAAATTATATAATATTAAAGAACGCGTTTTTGTTCATTGTTCAGCTTTGGAATAAAAATTTGTGAAGATTTTTTATATCAAAACATGATTTTTATTTCGTCAAACGATGACTTTCTTCGAAAAGCTTCTGGCAACGCTGCATGTAGATCTGTACGTGTTATGTACATACATACGACTAGTGGTTTTAACATCAACTTCATGTAACTTCTTGCTCTCAAAACAAATATATTACAGTGTAAAATTGTAAGTTGTATTTTTGGATTTGATAATAAAGGGTGTGAAAATAATTAGAGTTATATACAGAAACCTTTAGGAATTTTATATTATAATAAGATGAAATTTCTAAGCGCGTATCCGTTTTTACTTTTTGCGCTTTATTTTATATGAAATATCGTTACACACAGAAAAAAAAGGAATGTAAAATCAAAATGACGCAATTGTGATTTGAAATCATATAAAAATTTACAAAAAATAATTTGTCGTTTAAGTGTGTTAACGTTTATATGCTTTGTTCACTGTTGTGCTTAGTTTTGTGACTTGTTGTGGTTTATTACTACATGTGTCGGCTATGTAGACGACAAAAAACGAATTACCAGTGAAAATTTACTGCTGCTGGCTTAAAACAGCCATTGTTTCATATTTTTTTTTAATGAAAAATTATTAATCTAACCTTAAATCTTTGATTTAAAATTTTTCACTGTTAAAACAACTTTGCTAAAAACGTTACTTTTCATTTTAAATCAACATGACTATAACTTTATTTTCAAATAAATTTTATGTTAAATAATCATTTAAATCATGGTGCTGTAAAGTGAAATTTTTTTAAATACGATGGGTATTTATTTACTGTATAGCTAAAGTAAAGTTTGAAGCTGTTGTGGCTGCAGTGGTTAGCCCGTGGACTATCATGCAAGTGGTACGAGTTCAAATCTTGGCTGGGGCAGCCAACAACTACAACACAAATTCAAATTTCAACTATGTTGGTACTCCTGTAGGGTCTCAAGAATCATTATTTTATGATCAATGGCGAGCGAAAGGTTGCGTGTAATATACACATTGGCCGGCACTTGGCCTGACGCACTACCGCGCCCCTAGATATTGTTATCGACTTTCTGATTTTCAATTTAACTGGATTAAATAAACCGTTCTTCCGTTATGTTAACATAAATGAGACAATTTTCCGTTGTTCTAGTTAAGAACATTGTATACTTGTGCTATTTGCCGTTAAATCATAAAATTTCATGATGGAATAATATTTTTTGAAAATAATCTAATATTTTAAAGATGTGTCAACGGAAGAGTTTACTAAAGCTGTGTTCTCACTATGTGTATTTGCCTTATGGAATGTCACTTTTTTATACACATGTGATTTCATGTGTATGTCAAAATTTGCGGTTTACATAAGGCTTATAATTTTTGTGTTCACCTGTTGGTATGTTACGTACATTTGACATAACCTATAAAGCAAAACAATCATAAAACAACCGAGTGGTTATACATATTTTATTGTTATATATACTTCTTTTATTTAATTTTACACTTATTTTATTTAATTTAATACTTTATTAATTTAATAATTATTTTATTTCATTTTCCCGTCCGCAAACAATTGCTTTATTAAAAACCAGCTGATGTCAGATGCTTTGTCACTTCAAAATAGAACTCGTTCTAAATCATGTGTACTGTACACAGAGAAATAACACAGGCTATTGTTTGACGGGGTTCAGACTATATGTACAAATTTACCATGTGAAAATGTGACATTCCATATGGCAAATACACATAGTGAGAACACAGCTTAATAGATAAAAAATAGTATTTACAACATTTGTAATATAAATATCGAAACTCCTAAAACTGGGAAAATTAAAAAAAAAACAATTTTTTTACAAAAATGGTCACCCTATCGTTATTTACCGTGTGGTATCTAAATAACTCGAAAAGTTATAGTTATGTTGCAATCGTTGCTTTGCACCACACTAGGGAACTTTTAGGAAAATTAAAAATTTCCTTTAAAAATCGGCTAAGTTCGAACGGTGCTGGAGGGAGAAAAAGAGATGACTCATTTGACCCAACCTATGACAGAAAAAAATTATCAGGAAAAAGTTTTCAAACAAAAGTTTGTCTAAAAATAAATTTCATTTTCAGTAAATGTTCTTTACATAATCAATGAATTGTTTGTTTGACTCTTATTTAGGACGCAAATACCAAAAACAACAAACTGCGTCTTAAAAAATCAACCCCGATGACGACACACACACAAATAACAACAACAACAATTATAGCAAAAGGAATGTTTACTGAAGATTTTTGAGTGAACCAATTCGTTAATGTCGTCGCGTTAATTCTCATTAATTTTTTTAAAGCCTTTGGATAAACGGTCAGACTTGAACACATTTAACAAAGTGAAATTTCATTAATGCTTAATGGATGAGGATGACCCAGACAAAAATTTTGTTTGATACTTATATAACAAAAAATCTAGTAAATATTTTGTTTAATATTTATTCGCATTTTTGTACTAATTCTTTTATAAATTCATACAAAAATATTGTTTGATGGGTAATTCCATGTCAAATCAACTAATAGTTAGACACGACCCCTTTCGATTTTGATGAAATTTGTTCAGATGTTTTCTTTAAGCCTATAACGAACTTATGCCAAAGGGAAAAAATTAAAAATGTTTATTTCAGAAGTTATGACATATCCAAAATATCACTATTTCGCCAAATTTACCGAAAGTATTGAGTGGAGTTTTTAAATATCTCGAAAACTAGTTTATATACAAGGTAAGTTTGTATGTCATTTTAAGCAGAATATTTGGGGCTACAAAATATGCATAGCGCAAATATTTTTTTGGAGAAATGACTTATCTGCAAAGTTTTAAAATTTTCAAAACTGATTAAATCAAAAACCTATATTTTTTTTGGTTGAATTTTTTTCATATAATATCTTTAAACGTCCTTAAGAAATTCTGAAATTTCTAAGGATGTGTTTTTTTTCTTTTTTGAGATATGACAAAAAATGTACCTTTTTAACACAAAATTTCCAACATAAAATTTCACCGGAAAAACAAATGCACAAATTTGTCAATGTTATTACTCTTTCCCCTTCAAAAACTTTAAATTAAATTAAATTTAATGCATATTGCTCAAAATTACAAATTTAAATTATTTTTGATACTATATTGTTGAAGGTTGCGAAAGAAAAAAATCATATATCAAAAAAGAAAAAAAAAAACACCTCCTTCAAATTTTCACGATTTATTAAGGACATTTCGAGGTATTATATAAAATAAATTCAGACAAAAAAAAAAAAGGTTTTTGATTTAGTCAATTTTGAAATTTTCAAAACTTTGCAGATAAGTCATTCTTCCAAAACAAATTTTTGTTCCATGTATATTTTGTTGCCTCAAATATCCTCTTTAAAATGGTATACAAAACATCCTTGTACACAAAATAGTTTTAGAGATAATTAAAAACTAAGCTCAACACATTTTGTATATTTGGCGAAACAATGAAATTTTGAATATGTCATAACTTTTGAAATAAACATTTTTAATTTTTTCCCTTTAACATAAATTCGTTATAGGATGAACGTCAACATCTGACCAAATTTCATCAAAATTGAAAGGAGTCGTGTCTAACTCTTACTTGATTTGACATGGAATTACCCTGATATTTTTCAGAAAATCCAATAAATCTTTTTGTTTGATTTTTAGACAAATTGTTTTATAGATTTAAACAATTTGTTCACTGCAAAAAAAACAGGATTCTTTTTCAATGAAATTGTTGAGATATTTTTGTCTATATTTACAAATTTGTTTGTAGGTCCGTTCCTAGACAATTTATTTACTATTTCATTGAATTCCATTACAGAAAATGAAATTTAGTTTTTTCTGTGTATCTTTTACATGCTTTACTGATAGCTTTTCTTTTGACAATTACTAGATTTTCTTAGATGCTCTAGAAAAATATATTTTATATGACCGAAAAAAAACAATACCACCTTTTTGGACAAAAATCGAAAAAATTGGGCGTTTTTTACATGTTCAATGTTCAGATGCGTGCAACTTTTAAACTAAAACAGACATCGGCATGATTTCAGCAATCAGACCCTAAATGAATTATTGGTGATATGTAAAAAAAGTTATATAGATCCACCAAATTTAAAAAATACTTTAACTATGTCATTTCAACAAAATAACATGAATAATTCACGAGCTACCGAATTATTTCCAAGCAAAAAGTGTTTAAATCACATTTGTTTAATATTCTCAGTGTCTTTTCTATTAGAGTTTTGTAGAAATCTTAAATAAACTTTTCTATTACAATTAAACTTTTAACAATGAAAAATATCTTAAAGTATTGCATTTTGAGAAATTATCTGCTGTTGTAAGACCCTTTTTAAATTTCATACATCCATGTTTGGCTGTGTTTAATGTTTTTAAGGTAATAATGTGCAATATAGAATTAGTAAAAGATGCATACATGACGAACATATAACCTCCTTCTTTTTTGAAGTCATTTAAAAAAGGAAAAAGGGACTTATTGAAGTAAATAAAAGAAAAAGTTTAAATAAAGAAACATTACTTTTCACTAAAAAAACCAAAACCGTAAGTATGTTTATTTTTATAGATAGTCCTTTAATATATGTAGAAAATGTATACTTTTTTAGACTTTGTATGAAAACCCTAGTTTAGTTATTTGAAATAGATTTATTTGTTCTGTTACTTAATAAAAAACTGAAAAAAGTGAAGAAAGCGTCTTATTATATTATGTAACTGCTACCTGTCCACATGACTCTTAAAATAAAAATATATTCATGTACATATATATATATACATATCGTCACAGAAATACATACATGGATTTTATGCATCATGTGCTCGTCACAAAATTATACGAAAAAAATATACTCAGTATATTTTTCATCCTAATGGAGCAATTTAAAATGATAGTTTTTGGGAATAGTTCTAAAAATATACTTTTTTAAACTTTTAAATGCCTGTAACTCTATACATTTTAATCCGATAGGCACAATCAGTGTATTGAATGAAAGAATAGAGAGATATCTAGATAATAGTGTACAATTTATTTTAATCAGCCGTTCTCGGAATTTTTGCCAATAAACGAAGAAACTAATAAATCGAAAAATTAAGAAAAATAAATGAATATCATTTTCATGTTCAGCGACCTCAAATTAGCGTAGAAAATGTTTTTTTTTCAAGATATGACGAAGACTTCGAAATTCAAAAATTTGCTTCATTATTTCATCTTAAGTTCACAGAGAAAATTATCACCAAAAAGTTTTCAAACAAAAGTTTGTCTAAAAATTAATTTTATTTTCAGTAAATGTTCTGTACATAGTCTATGAATTGTTTGTTTGATCTTATGATAGCAATAGACAATGATAGCAAAAAGGAATGCGACTGTACCAAATTTGTTTACTGACGATTTTTGAGTGATTCAGTTCGTTAATGTCGTTGCTTAATTATCATTCATTTTTTTAGAGTCTTTAGATAAACATTCAGACTTGAACACATTTAACAAAGTGAAATTTCATAAATGCTGAATATATGATGATGTGATGATGGTGACCCAGACAAACATTTTGTTTGATATATTACAAAAAATCCAGTAAATATTTTTGATTGATTAAGTAAACTATTTTGACCGAAATGAAAAAAAAGTTAAATAGTTGAACATGATAAGAAAAGACAGCTAGTGAAGCTCCGAACATGTACAAAAAAGTTCATTATAAGGTGCTACTCGCCACGAGATGGCGACAGTCTGTTAATTGAGCTTACTAAAATTAATGGGATTTTCGCTACAGTGTTTTTGCTACTGTCGCTGGTAGTGTAGGTAAAGTGCTCTGATGAGTAGACTTGATAGTCTCGAAACAGCTGTCAGTTCAACCTTCCGTACATCCAAATTTTTCTTTGAATGTTCAATATTTACATGCCTTAGAATTTCTTTCTTAAATAAAAAATAATTTGATCGAAAGATAGAATTAAAAATGAGTTTAAGCCAAACTAATTAAAGCCACACAGTCCGACTAACAATTTATAACTCAATTAGTAAACTATTTGGTTTAATATTTGTTAGTATTTTTAGACTAATTGTTTTATAAATTCAGACAAAAATATTGTTTGATATATTTTAGAAAATCCAGTAAATCTTTTTGTTTGATTTAGTAAATTGTTTTGCTTACAATTTTTAAATATTTTTAGAAACACTGAAAAAAACACGTTTTTTTCAATGAAATTGTTGAGATATTTTTGTCTATACTTACAAATTCGTTTGTAGGTCCATTCCAAGACAAAATATTTACTATATCATTGAATTCCCTCACAGAAAATGAAATTTTGTTTTTTCTGTGTTTGAATGAAATCTGACCTTGTATGTATAAAAAATAGTGGATATTTTGAGTGTAATGAGTTATAACAGCTACAAAGAATCTATAATGTTGCATCATATGATGTTTCACAAATTGATCGATTTGATCTCATTTTCAAAATCTTGATGCTGCGGTAGAGGGCTAAAAGTAGGTCCCAATATTTTTTTTTTCATTATTTTTCCCATGTATCTAAAAATAAAATGCACCGTTTTAGTGCTATTCGAAACTGAAATTCGAAAAAAAAACTCTCACGATCCACCTTAATACACATGTGTGTATATCTATGTTGGTATGTGCACGAGTAGTAATTCTTTTGAGACTTTCAAATGCTAGAATATTTCTACGAAGAACACTATTTCGATCTAGCCTTAAATGCAAGCTTTTATTTCTTTATAAATTTTTTACATTAAAAGAACAGATTATTATTTTTTATTTTGGTGCCCTCTATCAGAATCAGTCGTTGAACATAAACATATTGAAAAAAAATTTCATTTGCTGTACAGTGTAATCAAAGCTTTAACAGAACAGCAACAAATAGGTCAACTCAAACTTTACTGATATATAGAGTAAGCGAATAAAACAACACAATTAAGTTTTTCCCACTTTTACTTTAAATATCTAAAACGAATTAAAAAATCAATTGAATTAAGTAAAAAATGTATGTATTGCATTAAACAAAAAATTAAATGAATTAATTAAGAAAATATTTATGTCATTTAATCAAAGCCAATTTTCTTAAAATACTGTGGAATATGCAGAGAAACTATGTGATTTTCAAATGTGAAACATTTTACCATTTTATAGTATTTTGATTTAAGTACTGTTGACAGCACTTTTTGAAAAGAACAGTAAAATTAATTATAATAAACATTGATTTAATTAAAATTTTTATTAAAAAAAACTTTTGCTACAGAGTAAACAAACAATTATGTAATTGAGGAAAAAATTTTAGAGTAAATTTTTCTTATTTTCATGTAGAAGCAACTCGATGTCGCATTGTTTAGAAAATAGCCTTTGTACGATTTTAACCTTCGGAGGTATAACCAGGTCTGTGCAGACTTTTTGCATATAAAAGTGTGTATAACTTTTTTGTTATTCATGTTAGTAAAAAAAAGCCGCCCATGTAATCCTGCAGAAAAAGCCTCCGAACACAATGAGAAAAAAATCAGAGCGATTGGGGATCCGCGTTCGGAATAAGCCGGGTTTACAAATAATTGGCGCTAATTGCGTTTTAATTATTTGTTTTGTGGTTTTCCTAGCATACAACGCATTTATAGACACTTTTAGGACAACTGACTATGCATTTCCATACAAATCCCATACAGGTCTGCACAGACCTGGTTATACCATTTAGCGACAAAAAACCCTTATACCTCCGAAGGTTAAATGTAACGACATTAAAATATTCTTTCGACTTGCTTCTCGTTGTTTAGAAACAAACTATTTCTTTTCCATATCCAATAAGTTCTTTAAATAAAATGTTTATTCTTTGACATCTTTATTGAAAACTAAGGGACTTCATATAAATACTTAAAAAGTAAAATTTTTAGAATCCTTAACAAAAATACATTTGTTATGTTATTTGGTCTCGTGGTTCACTCTCTTGAACATGTTCGCCAAGTGAATGGTTTTAATATAAATTGAAATTTAAAAACATACTAACACCATTTTTAAGCAATGTGAAACGAAGGCAATGTCAGGTATGACAAATATTTGACGAAATATGCGTAAAACCATTTTTGTTACATTTTTATGTCATCATTACATACATGACATTTTTAAGAAGTAACATTTCAGTGCAGTTATGTCAATTAACATTTGTCGTGAAGTCCGATAATTTTTTAAATAAATATTTATCTCGAAAACTAGAAAAACAAAATCAACCCACAGCAGATTCGAATGCAGCATCCCAAGCAAACAACTTTCAGTTACTAAAGACAAAAGTTGACCCGGATTTGTAAACTTGCCATATGATGAAATATAGTAAACGTTATGTAGTGGATAGACAGACAAAAATAGGTTTCGTTTTTGATAACAAAAATCCTGGTATTCAATAATTTTGTTTTCAAATTTCCTGTTACAAAGACTTCCGCTATATTCATCACTAAATTATTTCAAAAGAAAAAAATATAAATTAAAAAAAGTGCTGACATGGCTGGGATACGAACACGGGCTTTCCGGATGTAAAGCATATTCTCTACAGCTGAGCCATATCCCAGACATTTATTTTTATGAGATAAAACTTGTTTTAAGTACTTATGTATTAAAAGAAAAGAAATAACAGGCATGGGAAAGAAATACATACAACAAAATATTGTATTAAGTTAGTGACAAATGTTATTGAAATACATATTTTTTCCAATAACATGGTTTTATTGAACATAATTCTTGTATATAATTTTTGTGTACGTTTTTTAATAAAATTTTTACTACGTCTGACCTCAGCTCACGAAAAATTGAATAGAAGTGATACATATTTTTTTAAATTCAAATGTACTCCTTTTCGTTATGCGACTTCTTGGTCACATTTTGGGTTACTGATGTTTTAAACAGCATGTTTGTGCCCCTGCAAATACAAGTAAAATTTACAATAACGACAAAAAAATAAGATACGATTTTATCACGTAAATCCCATTAGATATTTTTTTGTACACTTAAAATTATATGTATGTATGTGTTTGAGAGGATGACAAAAGAATAAACAAAAACGTTTGAGAATAGAATAGAAATTGATTCTTTTTTTATGTGAAGCAAGTGTTTGAACTTAAACAAAGCGAACAAAAAATTTCAACAATCCAAAAATAAACCAGCCATTCAGGGTAAAAGAACCAGGTGACAATTGACCGCAACATGATGTCGATTATATAGAAACAGATATGCAAGTATGAATGTATATGTGTTTATTTGCAACACATTTATATAAAAAAAACATACACCTACTTGTTCATTTCTGCACATACAATCATATGCTATAACTTTATTGTACATCTTATTTTGTTTTGTACGACAGCAGACTGAAAAGTGTATTCAAAACAAAAAAAAAAGTGTAAAACTTGATTTAAGCTAGTCTCTCTTTGAATTGCACTAATTGTAATTTTATAATCTTTTATGATCAGAGAAAAAAGTAATAAAAGTTTTTTTAAATTGTACCGGCTTTAAACAGTAAAAAGTAACCAGCGGCAGCTAAGCGCCGGCAGTAAGCCGATAATGTTTTTATAATATTTTATATATTTTTGACAAGTGCTATCTAGTTTTTTGTTATATTTGTACCAAACTTATATTATATGATAGTCACTAGTCGGCTGAGTCGTGCGCCAATCACAGCTGGATGCATCGGCGGCGAAGCAATTTAAAAACAAGATTTGGAGGTGGCTGTTAAGCAGGCTATGCGCCGAATGGCTTCGTGCTCTGGTTTTAAAAGAACTTTTCAATTTACCCTAGTACATGTGAAGGTGCTGTTTATTTATTTACGTGGCTTGTGATTCTAAATGCACGTATGCGTTTGTTTGTGTGATTGTGGTTCAAAAAGCAATGCTATCATTGTAACATGACCCCAAAGGATTGAAATTCGATACAATAACTTGTCTCAAACCAATAAATTTTCATGGCAAGGAAAATAGAAAACAAGGAAACCCAAAAGAATTTACAAAAAGAACAAACAGTTTATGAAATTTATCACAGTTAAAGTGAAAAGAAGACACGTTCAAAGCTAACACAGGCTAAGACAACAAAAACGTGCTATAGAAGTCCCATTGTGCATTAATGCTTATTTAGTATATCATGTCTTATTCTTAAGCCAAGGATGGGGTTTTGAGTTTTTACAGTTGGTGGCAAGCAATCATCAAATATCGTCAAATATAATACACTTTAAATTGCAAATTCAACTACAGTATCTTATCAAGTATTTCATGTATTCATGTGTTTTACTATTAAGAAAAATATGATTTCATTAAATCATGAGTTTTTTTCACAAGGAGAATTGTTGCCTACATTAAAACGTTTTTGATTACTACACAGAAAAAAATAGACAAGAATTATATTCAATAAAACCATGTTATTAAAAAAAATATGAATTTCAATAACATTTATCTTTAACATAATAAAATATTTCGTTGTAAGTATTTCTTTTCCATGCCGGTTATTTCTTTTCTTTTTATACATAAGTACTTAAAACAAGTTGTATCCCATAAAAAAATAAATGGGATATGGCTCAGCTATATAGAGTATGCTTTACGTCCGGAAAGCCCGGGTTCGTATTCCAACCATGTCAACATTTTTTTAATTTATATATATATATATATATTTATTTTGAAATAATTTTGTTATCAATATAGGGGAATTCTTTGTCACAGGAAATTTGAAAAAAAAATTATTGAATACCGGGATTTTTGTTATCAAAAACGAAACTTATTTTTTCCTGTATATTATCACTAGTCGTAAAAAAGTTGGATTTCTTCAAGTATCATACCCCAAATCAATGAATGTTTAATAAAGACTATTCTAAAAAATTTCAGTTCAATCAGCTAAGATTAACGCGTGTGGCACGGCATGCCCACCGAAGTTTGAGCAAATACTCTTTTCTGTGTTTTATAGCTTAATAAATATAGTATTCATAAACAAATTTTCTTCTAAAAAGTTGTTGTCTGTTAAGTTACCAATAGCTTTTGACTTAACGCATGTTATCTCATTCGCATATTTAACAAAATGAACAGCAATATCGAAAAAAAGTCCATAATTTTACAAATTTCGGCAAAGTTTTTCGTTCGCTAGCTATGCTAAATGTTTCTTAAGCCGCTGAAAGCTAATCTGTACTCAATTCTTTTATCAACTCCAGTTTTCGAGATATACACTGAAAGGAAAACGGTTCGTAATGGGAATGAAACCATTACGTTAACCCCTTACATTAATGCAACGAAAAATGTCATTAATGGCATGAAATATTACATATCAGCAATCAAAAATTATATAAACGGTATGAAACGTTTTTCAGGCACATTTTATACATTTTGTGCTGTCATTAATAATATCAAACTTTTTCATTCGGAAAATGGAAAAGAAAAAAATACTAAAAGTACTAATATCTGAAATGAACTTTTTCTATCGTATAATTTTCTTTTTCTTTTAAAGTGATTTTGTATTATTGATTTTAAATGGTGACATGGCTGAAGCAGTAAAGGTGTTGGCTTACAAACATGAGATCAAAAGTTCAAGACTAACAATTACAAATTTCTTAATAGGAAGTAAAATTAAAGTAAGCAATTTTCAAGTGTTAAAATATTTAATTAAGTCTGACGGGACTAAATAAATATATAGAAAGCCGCCTGATGGCGCTTGGTTATATACATATGTGAACGAAAAAGTTTCATTTTAATTATGACATTTTTGTAATTAATGAAGCAATTTTCATATCAGGAATGAAACGTTACGTTGGTTGAAAAAAAATGACAAAATCATTGCTGTAACGTAAAAAATCATTATATATATGAAGGTTTTCCTTTCAGTGTACCGTTATGTCAAAAATGAAGGCACTTACACGAAATATATTAGCATAACTGGAGAAAGTTTTATTCTATGCATTAAAAAAGAAAAAATTCGGCAACAAAATTGTCTTTTTTTAAGACAAGTAACACAATCAGGCAATTAATGCCTACCAGTTAATTAATTAATGTGTTACCTTCTTTGGGAAAGGGATAGTGTAGAGAGAACAGGTGGTGAAGTGGGAGAGAGATAGAAAGCTTAATTAATTTACAACTCTGCAAAACCTTTCAAACAAAAAACAGTTTTGAAAATTGTTTCACAAATGACATAGTTAAGCATGAGGGGAGCAAATTTTCCCATCGCTTTTGGAAAAAATATTACAGAATAAAATTGCAGCAAAGCCTTACAAACAAAAAAATTTCAAAAATTAGTTCATAGTTCCCACCGATTTTTGAAAAAAAAATTACGGAACCTAACTGCAAGAAAACCCTTTCAAACCAAAAAGAATTTAAAAAATCGGTTGATAAATGACAGAGTTATGCGTGGGGGACTAAAATTCCCCCTCTCCCCTCCCACGTTTTTCTAAAGAAGTTGACAGAGTTGAGGAAGGGGGGGGGAGCATATTTCCCACCAATTTTGGGCAAAAAATATGGAACCTAACTGCAAGCAAATCCTTTCAAACAAAAAAAAAAATAAAAATTTTAAAATTGGTTGACAAACGACAGAGTTATGCAAACCATTTCAAACAAAAAAAGAATTTTAATAATCGGTTGAAAAATTATAGAGTTATGCTTGGGGTCCGAGTCCCCCTAACCCACACTTCCCCTCATCAATTCCCGAACAAATTATGGGACCAAACTGAAGCAAAACCTTTCAAAGACAAAAAGAATTCAAAGAAATTTATTATTCAGGCTTAAGTTCGTTCAATTTTATTTTTACAATTGAGAAATAATTTAATAATTGAAGGGCTTAATGCAATAACTCGGTAAGCCACATGAAATCAAAAATTGGTCTTATGTGCTCATTTCCTTGCTAGGTACCATAGCTTTGCATCCTAGAGAAAGTTTTGGATAAATTCTATTGTTTTGCAATTAGTTATGCTACGTATTCAAAGTATAAAATTCCAAAAACCATACAATTTTAAATTTTGTTTAAACGTAAAAGTCGATTTATTCCATATTTTGTTTTTGTGGCTTATCGAGTTATTGCACTAAGCCTCTCAAATTAATTTATTTGATTAAATTGTAGAAATTAAATTGAACGAACTTAAGCCTGAATAATAAATATCTTTGGATAAAACCCATATAGTTCGACTAAAATATACACAATTTCAATTGAAAAAAACGAATTTTGAAAATCGGTTCACAACTGATACAGTTAAGCATTTGGGAGGGGCGTGGGGGATCGTCAAATAACCCCATCGATTTTGGAAAAATCAAACCAATAAAGAATTTTGAAAAACAGTTGCCAAATGACAGAGTTATGCGTGGGTGGAGGTTTTGATCCATTTTATCCCCTCCCGGTCTAAAATCTGGGAAACAAATACAGCCTTTATTAATTGTGGGGCAATTATCTATCTGTGTACCTAATTTCATTTAAATCGGCTCAGCCGTTTAGGCGTGATGCTGTAACAAAAATCTACAAACAAACAAACATACACCTCAGATTTATATAATACAAGATGTGCCCGCCCGCTTAAAGTTCGCTTTATGACTATAAGGTGTTTACAAAATATAATAATATGTATAGCGTTCTTTATATATTGTTTACAGTTCCCGTTATGCAAAATAAACGGTGCTATCAACGTTAAAAAAACAAAAACATCTTTCTAATTTCCAACAACAATTATATTAGTAAAATAGGGTATACTATCGTTTTTTTCTCTTTTAACTTAGAAATGAGATATTTTATCGCGGTAAAAAGTACATTAAGTTTGAATCAGGACTCTAAAGTACCTCCATACCAAATTTCATGAAAATCCGTTCAGTGGTTTATGCGTGAAGCGTGTTCGAACAGACAGGCAGATAGACAAAAAATTCCAAAATTTGTTGTTTTGTTCTCTACATTGATTACTGTTTACGCCACCATAAAAATTTTCAGAAAATATTTCATGTACAGACACGCCCCTTTTTCAGCTTTATTATATGTATAGATATGGATTTGATTTGACACAACTCAACTTATATCAGTATCCCAGCATAAATTTTGATGACAAAGTATTGAAAAAAATACTACTTCTACTTTGGTATTTTAAGAAGCTACTTTAACATGACGAGGACATTAGAGGTAAGTACTTACCACCTTGGCTAACAATATTTAGAAGTTATTGAATACATAAAACTTAATAAAAATTATATGTCACTGCTGTGCAATGAACTCATGCTATTTTAAGTTAATGTTATATTTTATGTGAAGTATTTTACTCACTGATCTTCTGCAAAACTATTTTGTGACGACCTTAAAACTTTTTGAACACGGAAACAATCAAAAAAATCTGCTTTGCTTCGCCAGGTCATCTCTATAATAAGCGTTGGCACTACGACTGTACCAATAAGGGCTTGTTTATTTAATGGCAAATAATTGATTTAACTGCTACAAAGTAATGCGGACGATATGTACAACAACTGCCAAGTTTTAAAAACCATTTTAAGTATATATTTAAAGTATATATTTAAATGGAAGTATATATTTAAATGTTTTTTTTTCTTAAAGAGAAGTAACACAATCAGGCAATTAATGCCTACCAGTTAATTAATTAATGTGTTACCTTCTTTGGGAAAGGGATAGAGTAGAGAGAACAGGTGGTGAAGTGGGAGAGAATATAGCAACTTATATAGTTCAATTATTTCTTAAGTCGACTTAGACGGTTATTGTTTGTGACCAAAGATGTAAACTTCTTCTTATATATAAATAGGCCACACAATTCTTTGTCGTACACTTTTAAGTATTTTATTGTCCCCCCCATATTGATCAGCCGTATATGGTTTGAAAGGTATTTTTCGCTAGATATGCAGAATATATTTCTTGCCTCAAAAAACCGGTTACAACACCGGTTACAACAAACACGGTTACGAATCATGTGGGCGAATTTCGATCACCGGGCAGCATTCTGGTATTATTTAAATTTGCCAAAGTATTAATTTGCATTTATTATTTACCCTAACGCATTGTTTTAATTAGAGCTTAAATAAGAGTCGTAAACGTTTCATCAATTAAAATATCATAACGAACATTCACAGTTACTATATCCTCTCAAAACTAAACAAACAAAAATTTTCCGGATGAAAATTTTACACTTAATTAAAATTCAAGGAAAGGTATCAACATGTCCTTTCAAAAAGGTTTCGTACCTATAAAATAAAAAACTAAATAAAATCAAATTATGCTATATGTGGTCATATCGAATCTTCTATATACACTACTTAAATATTCAAATATCTGTGTATTAGGGATGAGCAAAAATATATCGATATATCGTCGATAATTTTAATCGCAATATATCGATATTTTATTTTTTTCAAAATATATCGACAGTACCAAAATCGATGTTTTTTAGCTTTGGTTTTGTTTTCGTGCAGTTTTTTGAAAAGTTTCCACATAATATCCACCAAATAAAATATTACCACCAAATTTCTTTTATTTCTATTTATAATCTTTTGTGTATACAAAAAATTATCTCTCGTTGAGTCTAATTTTATTGATGTGAGTTCCATGAATTATTGGTAAAACGTAATGTTGGAAATTAGCTATTTTCTAATTACACTGTGTGACAGTGAAAATATACATTTGAGTAGATCATTTTGTTTAAACAATTGTAACTTTGCCAATTCCTAAGCGATTTTTATAATTTTTGGCTTACTTTAATCGGTATACGATGTACTTCTTAAGAAAAAAGCTTAGTAGGGTTTTAAGCAAAGTATTGGAAAAAATTACCTCAAAATTTATAAAAATCTGAAAAAATTTAATTTCTTTTGATAATATTTTCACGAAGTATTAATCAAAATAAAATATTTTAAAAACATACGGGAAGCTTAAGTCACCCTCTATTAGACACCATTTAAAAATTAAAAATCGGTGCAGAAATAAAGCCGTAAAGTCTCAAAAAATTGCATTTGATCGATAACTATAGATTTAGAGGGTGTAATCAAATTTCTAAAAATGCCAAAACTATCTACAGAATACAATAGGTCTTTTAAAAACTGTGTCCAATTTTCCGCTTTTGTCATACATATAGTGTTATTTATAAGAAAAAGTACTTTTTGTATTTTATTTTCAAAAGACTTGCTCGGGCCACATTACAAATTAAAAAATTTAATATATCCGAAAACTAAGATCGCTATATCTTAAAATAGGTAGATTTTACTATTTTAAAAAATTTATCTATATGTTTTTGTTGACTTTCGTCCGTTAGTGAGTGAGTGACTGGCGGATTTATAATTTTAGGAAATTTTAACGTTTAGGAAGTTAAAATATGTAAAATTAGTAACCTCATATCTCCAGAACTAATTATGATAAGCGGAGAGGTGTTTGGTACTTTTTGATATAAAAACTGAATTTTGGTACTTTTTAGTATTCAATTTATCTTTTGAAGTACTGACCATAAAAAAATTATTCTGTATTCTTCTCTTCTAAAAAAAAAGATTGAATATGCTGTGGTACTTTTTAGAGTTCCGTACACTAAAAGTCACAGGCTGTTTTATCGAGAACCGTAAGAGGTATGGATCTAAAATTTTCACGGAATGTGTTTAACTATGGCCACTACAAGAACAAATATATGACAGCTAAAAATTAAAGGGTGTTTAGAAGCGAGCACCGAAATATGTTGAAATCCTAATATAATATACAGGCACTTATATAGAGATACTTGCAATTTTCAAAGTTAGTGTATTAATACACAGACTACACCAACTAACACTGTAATTTAAACAAAATAAAAATTAAAGGATATTCTATCAGTTAATGTAATTTTGACTATGTAATTTTGACAATTAGCTGTATCTTGGAAATCGCAAGAGACAAACTCTTGATATGTTCATAGCTAGTGTAGCACTTTAAAAGCATAAATGGCGAATGCTAAAAACACAATAACAAAATTAAAGGGTATTCTATCAGGTTATGTAGTTTTGCAATTTAGCTATATCTTCTGAGCCATAATGTAATATACAGGCACTGGAAATCTTCACAGTTTACTATTATATAGACTACCAATTAATAATGAAATCTAAGCAACATAGAAATAAAAAAGTATTCTTCTTTCAGTTAACGTAATTTTGAAAATTAGCTGTGTCGGGGAAATGTAAGAGTTAAATTTTTGAAAGCCAAGAAATTGTGAAAAAAATCGCCAAAGAACTTAAAAATCGCCAAAAATAAAAAAAATCTCCAAAAACGAAAACAATTGTCAAAACGAAAAAAAACACTAAAACTAAAAAAATCTCCAAAGCGGAAAAAAGCGCCAAAACTAAAAAAAATCGTAAGCAACGAAAAAAATTGCCAAAATGGAAAATACACTAAAACTAAAAAAATCACTAAAGCGAAAAAAAGCGCCAGAAATAAAAATATCGTGAAAAACCGAAAAAACCGCTAAAACAAAGAAAAAATCCCAAAACCAAAAAAAAAGATCTCAAAAAATTGCTAATAAAAAATAAATAGCCAAAAAACGAACAAAATTTGTAAAATTAAAAAAATCGTCAAAAACCGAAGAAAATCGCTTAAAGGAATAAAATTACCAAAATTTAAAAAATCATTGAAACTAAAAAATCGTTAAAAAGAGGAAATTCTTATATAACAAAAAAAATCGTCAAAAACGAAAAAAATTGCTAAAATGAAAAAACGCGCCAGAAATATAAAAAAATACCAAAAAACAAAAGTATATGTGTGCATACGGCGTTTGTACGGAACCTTTTGGGTGCGAGTCAAAGTGCATATATGTTTAATCTGTATTGACATGTTTTATGGTTTTATTCAAGGGGGATAAAAAGTACCAAAAAAGGTAAACCAAAGAAATCCATTTTATTCAAAACTATTAGCGGCGATTTTTACAAAATTTGCATCACAGGTTCCTTTAGTTACATTAGCCACATAAAATTTAAATGATGTTGAACTGGAGTATGGGAATTAAAGTGTAATGTTTGGGATTTATTTGATACTTTTTGAATACATAATTTTTGAAAAAGCTACGTTTTTAAAAATGTACTTTTTGGGAAATATGTTTTTTTTGACAAGATACTTTTTTGAAATAGTTGGAGCAAAAGTTGTAATAAATATTGGAGCAAAAGTTGGATGAAAAGTTGGATGAATAATTGGATAAAAAGTCGAAACAAAAGTTGGATGAAAAGTTGGATAAAAAGTAGGAGCAAAAGTTGGATGAAAATTAGTATAAAAAGTTGGATGGAAAGTTGGAGCAAAAGTTGAATGAAAAATTGAACGAAAACTTAGGTAAAAGTTGGATGAAAAGCTAAATGAATATTTGAAGCAAAAGTTGGATCAAAAAATGGATAAAAAGTTGAATGGGAAGTTGGATGCATAATTGGATGAAAAGTTGGATGAAAATATGGAGCAAAAGTTTGATGAAAAGTTTGAGCAAGAGTTCGATAAAATGTTGAATAAAGAGTTGGATGAAAATTTAAAACAAAAGTTGATTAAAAAGTTGAATGAAAAGTTAGATGATATGTTTAATGAAAAGTAGGAGCAAGAGCTAGACGAAAAGTTGGATAAAACTTGAATGGAAAGTTCGATAAAATGTTTAATGAAAAGTCGAATAAAAAGTTGGATGAAAAGTTAAAGAAAAAGTTGGATAAAAACTTTAACCAAAAGTTGAATGAAAAGTTGGATGAAAAGTTGAAGCAAAAGTTGGATAAAAAGTTAGATGAAAAGTTAGAGCAAAAATTGTATACAATTTGGATGAAAAATTGTATGAAAAATTGCAAAAGTTGGATAAAAAATTGGTGCAAAAGTTGTATGAATAACTTTCATCCAACTTGTTCAAAAATTTTAATAAATTTTTATCCAACTTTTCGACCAACTTTTCACCAACATATATTATCTTGAAATGTTTGAAAATTCACCTTTTTTAAGACATAGCGATTTGAAACTTCTTGAATATAAACATTTTTTAAAAATATTTTTGGGTATCGAGAAAATTTAAGGTTACGTTATTGTGGAGGGGTTTTATAGGCTTTCAAACGGTATCTCCCTGTAACTTAAGCACTTTTGGAGATATAGAAAATTTTTTAAATAAACTCAATTTTAATAGATATATATTTTTAATTTTGATGACGTCATATCTCCACAACTGAAAGAGTTAGAATTTGAAAATTTGATATTCGTTACTTTAATATACAAAAAAATTACATACAGAGCGTTATCGAAATCAAAGATGGCGAGGTCCACCCATTGCTTGATTTGAGGTGGTTTAGCTCTATACTGAATTCTATTTCAATTCCAAAACTCGTAAGAGAAAATACATTTCAGAAATTAGAAGATTTTAAACACACTGCATTGGCACCTTGCACAATTATTTTTCATGTTAAACGTTTTGATTACAAATGGAACTAAGCTGGCTGGGGTGAGCACCTATTAGACTACTTGGTTGGACAACCGACTCACGAAAAAAGCGTAAAACTTTATACAGATGAGTTAAAAAGGCTTTGCAGTTTTATGTTTATTTAAGAAAATTTTATGGCAAAAACTAAATCTTAAGAATCACCATACGCCATGAAAATGTGCCTGTTACAAACTCTGTAAACAATTGACTCTGCCTCATTTATTTTATGATACACTAAACGACAACAATATTGTTGCTTTTATTGTTGTTGCTTTTATTGTTGTTACTTTTATTGTTGTTACCTTTATTGTTGTTTAATGTTGGCGTAAAAAAAACCAGGAAGTTTCTGCTCCAAAATCTTTATAAATTGTTTCCTAAGTTTTTTATGCTTTTGTTTGCAAAAATATTTGTTTAAACTTTATTCTTATTGTTCTTGTTGCCACTGTATTTTTTAATCTTTTTTTATGGTTTTGTTATTTTTAAACTTGGTTTAACATCACTTAACCCCAATACACTTTTTAATCTTTTAGCGGTATTTTTTTGTTGGTTACATAAAGAAAGGTATATGTATGTATGTGCGTGTGCTGATATGTGCATGTGTGTGTGTGTGTGTAAATGTAGTATCAGCTCCTCTGGTTCCTTTATGGTTTCATTTTATTATGTTATTTTGGCTTGGTAAACCATTTCTTTTTTTACCTTTTACACGATTTTTGTCATGTACTTTAACGCTGCTTAGCAAAACATAAGAACAATACACGAAAGAAACTCATTTATTATTACACGTAAGTGTGAAAAGTTAAACAAACAAACAAAAAAAAAACTGTGGACAAGTTATTTTAATGATTCATGATGCAGAAAAAATTTCAAAATTTGTTATAACTCACGTTTTAATTTATTTTGAACAAAATTTTATTTATGAAACACAAACTTGAATTTTAAATTTTCTTGTTGGTCTCTCAAGGCCATTTATTATTTTGACAGAAATTGGTTTCTATTTTTTATTACGCGAAAGAGCAAATAAAATACGTGTTCTTATCGCCTTAGATTCTTATAAAGAAGAGATAGTTAAATGGTTAAATAAACAAACAGTATATTTTTAACAGCCAAATGATAGATACGACCAGCTCTGCAAAGTTATTTTATGGTCTAAAGGCCGGCAGACTTAAGGTATTCTCTAAAATCCTATATTTTCTCCTCTTACTCTTTTATACTTATAATATACGAGATAGGAACTACTTTTTTCGGCCGCAGTTCCTTCCTATGCCATTAATTAGGCGCGAGATATGCAAAATTTTACTAAAATTTACGTTATTTTCTATAGACTGTCACATACATTTTATTGAAGACTTAAATGTTGTTACCTCAAATGGCAGACATCTAGGACAGTTCTATGGCCATGGCGAAAGCCTTTGAAAACGGTCTTCCTGTACATAGTAATAAATAAGTATAAATAAATAATAGCGAAAATAGCGTTAAGTAGTATGTGAATAGCACCTTAGCAGTAGGGTACGAGTTTACCATACAGTCTAACAGATTATTTTACCACTAAGTTTTGCTAAAAAAAAATTACAAAATGCAAAGTCCTTAAAAAGCGACAAAAGATGAGGAAATGAAAACACAAGTACGCAGTTTACCTATGTTTAGTCTCTAGATTAATTGATATATAGTGGTTTTTATGCTAAGGATATGGAAGAAAAGTTGAAAGACCACTTAACCAAAATTTAAAAGATGTCCTTGGAAAAAATTTTTCTAATATTTTCTTCAAAATATTTAATTGATTGCTTTGCAATATATACAAAAATATATATTAACATTAAATAAACTCTAAAATGCACACACATTTTACGTTTTTATCGCTCTCGGCTCAATATTAAGGGTTATTTTTTATAAATTAATTTTCTGCATACAATTTTTATAAAAATTAGTTTTGTACCGGAAAAAAGTCGCAGCTTTTGTACTAAGAGCGATAAAGTCATAAAGTTTCGAAGTCTTATAGAGTTAATTTAAGGCTACAACATATAATTTAAAAAAAAATTTTTTTAGTAAAATTTTTCAGGATATGGAAGGATATATTTTTAAAAGGTAATTTTTTATATTTTTGTTCAGAGGAACTGAAGTAAATATTTTTATAATATTCTACTTTCTATTTGGTACCGAGTTCGCTAAAAATACTAGATTACTAGAAATATTAAAAAAAAATTATATAAAAAAAGCATTCTTGAAAACTGTTAAGTCCTTTAAAAAGGGCAAAAGATGAGGAAATGAAAAACGAAGTACGCATTTTGACTATATATTATCTCTAGATTAATGGATATATAGTGGTGTTTCTGCTAAAAGGAAAAAAAAATTTATCACGCAATGTATTCGGTGAAGAAACTGCATAAGGCTAAGCTATTTTATCAATGAAGCCGCTTCAATAGCTAACTGAACGATGTTTCTCTTAGTATTGAAATGAAAGCATCAATTCCCATCACCGATTCTCCTTTAAAGAAATATAAGTTAGAAAAATTATTACACATACGCATACCTGTCTACATCTGTACAATAATTTTGAGGATGTGTTAAAATGTCGGGAACGAATGAAGTTCTGAAGAAAAATTATTAGACATTAATACATTAACAAGAAAATTTAATTCCTTAAATTCTCACATGAAATACTTTGAGAATCAGTTAGCAACAGAATCCTATGAACATGCTTTAAAATTTCATTAGAAACGTAAACCTATTGAATAACGCCAGAAAGGTAAGAGTATTCACTCTTATATAGCTGGATATGGTTTTATAGCGACATATAATCGTCTAGAGATAAAAGAAAAATATAACAAATAAAAACGTTTCAAAATAACGAAAATTGCTTTTTTAGTTTTATTAATAAATACAATATACAGTAAAACCTCTCCTAACGGACACCTCCCATAACCGGTCACCTTCCTTAACCGCACAACATTTTTAGAACCGAGATTTTCATCAGTTTTTCCATACAAAATGTAGTCCCATAACCGGACACTCTAATAACCGGGCGCGGACATTAAATTTTAGAAAATTGCGCTCAAAATATCTCTCATAAGCGCACAGAAAGAAGTGTTGAAATACACCAGGAATTAATTTTTTTTTTTCAACTATGATTAATATTTCTGTTAATACCAATGAAATTGGTAATTCCGACGTTGCCACAAATTGGCATATTGGAATAAATGTTCATTAGAGCGGGTGGCTCTGAAATAGAAAAAATTTACATTGATTGGTTCTTTAAGCAAAATTCTTTGAGCCACAATACACTAGTTCTCTATTGCTTTAATAATATATAATATTACAAAATAAACTATTCTAAATAATAAATGTGTTCCTCTCTCATAAGCGGACACCTCTCATAGCCGGACAAAAATATTGCGACGGTAAATGTCTGGTTATAGGAGGTTTCACTGTATCTACAAGTAAAAAGGGAATCTAAGAGGAAATCTAAGGGTTTGGAGTCCAATCATATATATGGTTCAAAATAACCATATGTGTAATTCTGAATAAGCATATATATGGTTAAAAAAGCCTATATATGGTTATAAATGACTATATATATGGTTATAAACAACCATATCTTGACTAAAAATTGATAGCAGCTAAAAAATTATATTTTTAGACTAAAATCAATAATTGATTTTTTTAACTGGGCAGTATGTTGAATCTGAAATAAAAGAGTTATATTTATTTTCAAATACATATATTTTGCAACATTGTTGGCATTTATATGATTTTGTTATTTTTACAAACTAACAGCTTGTAATTAAAGCACAAAACTGACAGAAAAGCCTTTAAACAAGAGTGAGAACAAACACTTTTTAGAAGCAGATAACCATACCTTGATTGCAATCAAATTTCTTTAATGTAGTATAGTTCTTATTAGATTCTAATGTTGTAGAATCATACTATTATTGCCTTTTTAAATATATTATGATTATAGTCAGATTCTTTATAACAATTTATAGTGTTAAATGCAACCATGTTCCAATTTTTATGAATGCTAATAGTGTCATGATTAAATGTAAACATAAGTTTGTTTGTTGTTAATAAAATAAGGTTGACAATCATTTGAAACAATAATAGCTTATTTGCCACAATCATAAACTATATCACAACCATGACACAACCATAGCTTCTCTCTGCATTTTCTTCTCTGCATTTTCTTTTATATGGCATACTGTAAAATTTTACGTGGAGAATATTTTTAATACAAAGTAGCCTCATAAAATCTGGTTTGTTTGATATTTCAGCGCTAATTTTGGATAAGTACACAATTAGCCCTTAAAAACATTTTAAGTTTTAGCTGATTTCTAGCGTTCAAGTTTAATTTGGAGCTCTGGTGTCTTTGGAGATTAAAAAAGATGATTTTGTTTTTTTTTATTTTTTTTATTTAGTTAGCACGTATAAGAAGAGTGCTACTCCAGAGAAGGAGCTTCTAGCGATACAAACATAAAAGAAAACTAGTTACATTGAATAAGTTTAACAATATAAGTAAAGAAAGAAAGAGAAGTTAGGAAAAGAAAATAGTTCTGATGGGTTTTTTGTTTATGGAAACGTGTTTACGAAGGCTTTCCATCTGCGTCTGTCTTGTGCCATATGGCGAATTTGTGGCCACGTGAATCCTCGTTGTCGGTGTTCTGCCTCTACGGACCTTCTCCATGTTATTCTTTGACGTCCAACATTCCGTTTTCCTTGAGGGTTCCACTGTAAGCTGGTCCTTGCTATGTTTGAGATGTCCTTACGTAGCGTGTGGCCAATACAAGTCCATTTTCGACGACGGATTTCATGGGCGATAGGAGCTTGATTGCTGACTGACCGGAGGTCGGCGTTTGTGATGCGGTTAGGCCAAAATATTTTGTTTATTTTGCGCAGACATTAATAACCATTATTAATTAGTTCGTGCTCTATTAAGAATACAGTACACTGAAATTTTTTTTTTTAATTCTAAGAATTTCAACATTAATCCAAAGAAAAACGTCATTAGAACTCTATCACGCTTCGTTGGATTAATGAAGCAAGCAAGTTTCGTTAAAATTATTTTGATGAAAATTTCATTAAATATATTAAATAATTTCATTGACCAATGTAATAATTTCGCTAAACCAATGAACATATATCATTATTTTGGTGAAATTCATCGTTTTAATGAAACTGTTTCTTTATTGTAATGAAATTATAGCATTTTATTGTTAAGAAATTAATTCATTGTTTTAATGAAGTTATTACATTGCTTAGTAGCCTCATTATTGATTATTTTAATTTATTGATAGTTACAAGATACAAATACTCTAATGCACACCAGAAGAATTTGTAATGTTATTGACTGTTCACAGTATCGAACTCTTACTCTTGATTCTCATAGTTTGCTTTATAAGTCTTAACTACTTCAACCAGCAGCACTGTGTCTATGAGTGTATGTATAATAATATGAAAGAGTACAACAACAACAAACATATAAAACTATTTTTGTTGTTCCCTTTTGGTTACCAACTGTTGAAATAAATAAAGGTATGTTTTTTAAAAAAGAAAATATATATGTGATTTATTTGATCTGCCTTTTGCAATGGACATTTTCATCAAAGCAATGATATATATTTCATTGAAATTTCGACTTTCAAGGACATCATTTTTTTTATTTTTATAATATTTACAATCTAATAATTGTTGTGAGTATTAATATACTATACTTTGCACAAGACTGTGAATTGGGCTAATATCCCAGCAAAAATATCCGTCTACCGGAAGCAGGTTTGTAAGGGAGAGATTTCGGTACTCTCCCTTACCAACCTGCTTCGGTATTATACGATTTTTGTATGGGAAGACCCACTTGGTGGGTCTGTAGGTATGTGCTTCTTTCTGCGCATCTTAACGTACGATCACACTTGGCAAATATTTGCCTAAAAAACGTAGCCACTACTTGTACTCAGGGTTAATGGGACTTAGCTTGGTTTTTATATCACAAAATAAAATTAGTTCTGCTACAAAAAACTATTTTTATATTATTTTTAATAAATGCTAGCCCATATCTAAAAAATATTGGAATTAAAGGAAATAAAATTTTAGCATGTGTATTGGTCACGTTTTTTACGGCAAATATTTGCCAAGTGTCTTTGTGTCTTTAGATGCACTAGCCTCATGTCTTTTTTTTTTTGTATGTATATAATTAAAAAAAATGTTTGCTCTTTTATATCACAATTTCACCTACAATTGGATAAGTTTATTTATTTGAAATTTATTTATTTGAAACACAATTGGAAACCATATTCCACTAAAATTTACTTTTATTAAATACTTTTTGCTTGCGTATTGAATCAGGAATCGATCCCACGATCTGCGCATGGTAGGCTAGAACACTAACCACTAAGATACCGAGGCAAATTTAATTTCATACACAATTTAATCGAAGAATAAAAAAAAATCAAATTACGAATTAAAAATAACACTCGTATCCATATTTGTATCAACGTAAGCGATAGAGAATGTACTATAAAAAAAGTTTGAGTTGAAAAAAAAACTTCGGGTTTAAAAACATGAAAAAAATCTAAATAGCCGACCACCTTCCCCGTGTGTGAGTTAAATTTCTTCATCCGCTTACGTTATTGCAACCTTGCCGCAGAGGGATGCACTGTGTGCTTTTGCTCTTCTCCGAAGCCCTTCTATTTAATCTTACTGCATCCTTCTACAAAATTTATTTTTGCTGGAATATATTTCAAGGATTTTAAGTATCGATTAAAACATTTTGTCAAAACTTAAAGGGGTTTCCATAAAATTACAAAATCTTGTAGTAATAAATCCAATGACATTTTCTAACGTTACTATAAAAGCTAATGAAGCAATTCAAATGATTCCCTCACAATATTCGAGAAATTTCATTAAAACTATAAAATATTTCATTAGAATTGTGAAGAAAATCTAACGAAATTGTGGAAGAATAGAAAAATTTCGTGACAAAAATTTAAGATATAAATAGAATAAACTTGTACGTAATATTTAACCAAAACAAAGTGTTTTCACATACGATACGTATTATTTTGTCAATATTCAGCACACAGTTAATGAAAACATATTGCAACAATATTTTGTATATACAAGTTAACAATAAACTATTTCTTATTGCGTTTTAATACGTTTAAGTTGACATCGTTTCATTAAGTTTTGTCCATAAATATTTAAAAGCTTAGAGACAGCAAATAAAGCTTAAAGCAAGAGCAAGAGGGGCATAAATATGACAGGTAATAAAAGATAAATTAAGGATTACTGTAAATGAAAATAATGTTTGAATAAGTGTCGCTTAAACAGACATAAACATGAGTATAAAATATAATGTATCTTGTATATAACTATATTTTGTATATACATACATTAGATTGTGCGCTTCGAGTTAATTACAACAATAGCCACAGATAAATTGATAATAAAATACAATTATGGAATGAACTGTCATATCCGCAAGATAGTTTACATATGCATAAATTGAATACAACAGTTGCTACGTAGAAAAAACTTAAATCTGATTTAAATTACGAAAACTGCATATTCAATTAAAGATCAACTTAAAAAGAAAACTTAAGTTCATAATTGAGTGGCTAAAAAGCATAAAATAAACTTCTGATTATTTAAGCTTCAAAGTTTTTCTGTTCCCATGCATTTCATATATAATATTTTTGATTTTTAATACATAGCGTCTTTTGAGGTCATCGTACAGGTCTAGAGTGATAGATATTGGTATTAAATTTTGATTCCTGCATATAACTCAATTTTTATAGTTTTGTCACTTTTACCCCTTTGCATTTCACTTCCTCAATTATTAAAATTTAAATTTTCACTTAAAAAATTTTGTGTTTGATCATATGAGTAATTGATTCAATTACGAAATTAATTGAAGCAAGTTCTAGTTTTTTAAAAATTAGCTATTGAGTTAAAAATTAGCTTTCGAGTTTCAAAACATACCATGTCGGAAGATTTAACTTCAAAGATTTAAAGCAACATTTTTGTTAATAACGATGTTTAATTAAATTTAAATATTTAAAAAAATTCAAATTCTAAGAATTTTGTTTCGAAACAGCTAGCAACCTGCTTTTATGAAAGAAGAGTGGTTTTGACTAGCAAATTAATATTGTAGAAATTGCAAACGGAATGACAAATTTGTATGTATCCTTTTTAATAACGCACCACTGCAGTGGAGCAGGAGAAAAAAATACACAATTTGCAATGTGGCTGGCTAGCCGTGTTGATAAAAGCCAATTTTCACAATGCCTGTCGTATTTTGTTCATTAATTTCATTTTTGTTTTTTTTTTAATTTTAAATACGATTTTCTTGTCAAAATTGCCACCATAAATAAACTTTATTTTGTCTTTAATATGACTTATGAACACAAATTAAACGTCAAAGCAACCATGGTGGCCATAGAATATTATTTTCTATCGTCGTTGTACTCTTCCATTCATTGTTCTTTCTCACGATGCCGTATAGTGTGATGATGTAGAAAATGAAAAACTTTCTGCAACATGAAAAAAAAATTAGAACTAAAGGGAATTTTTTAGTAAGTTTAAAAATGTTAACGAAATATTATGGGTAGCTTTCAGCTGCAAAACGATGACAATAAATGCAGTCTTGTCAAACTTGCGGTACAAAATCAATTGAATTGAGAAATAAATAGATTTGGAAAAATTGGCATAAACTGATGATGGAAATGTAGCGGTTTCCGAAAGTAGCGTTGCTATATTCTGCTCTGTATGCTGAAAAATTAAGTTGATGTTAGTTTTTTTCTTCTTCCTTGGAATATTAAGCATGCCTGATTCTTTCTGAATATAACGTTACGAACTTTAGCCTAATAATCAATTTGGATTCACTAGCAATAAGATCTTTAAAATTTATAATAGTAAAATCAAGGTGATTTTGGACCAACAGATTTTGATAATTATGTCAGTATGTCGTCCCTACCATGTCCAGCTATCTAGTGTGAAAATCCATGCTTTTCAGCAGAGCGTAAAAACTAGGGTGATCGATTGATTATTCGACATTTTCCTGAAACCAGTTTTCGAATAGTTCGACATTTTGAAATTTTTAAAAAACTGGTTACGGTTTTTAGAATTCAGAAAAATCCGGTTATCTGGTTTTTTTTACGAGAAAATTATTATAAAAAAGTTTTTAAGTCTGAAATTTGTATTATTTCGGCTTTTTAGTTCAATATTTGAATTAATGTAAATTCAAATTATTTTTATTAAGAGTGGAGTGTTGGAATATTTAAATCAGATTAGCAGAACGGATCAGTACTACTGACTTCCACAGGCCGCTACAATCATCAGCGTTCTTGTTCATTTTTGCCACCTATGAAGGTGGATGCTTAACTAATTTTTGCCAGCAAATAGAATACAAGACCTTTTTTTATCATGTAAATTCTTTGTCTGCATTGTTCAAATCAAATTATAATCAACCATATGTCAAACTGCATATAAAAATCTGTTTATGTACACAATTTGAAAGCTTTAAGTATGAAACACTACGATATGAATTTGCCTTGTTATTGTCTTTCTTTAGTACATGCACGATCTATTACGAATACACGTTCAAATACGAGCTTCATGCAAGCGAAAAATTCAAATATTTAGATTTTACTTAAAGCATCGTCGGTAGGACGCATACATGCAGAGAAAAAACATAGTTGAGGCAACCATAATCGAAGAGCAACATACTATGATTGAATATATGGTTGAAAACAACCATATATATAGTTCAAAACAACCATATACATGGTTCAAGCAATCATAGGTATGTTTCAAAGCAACGATGTATATATGGTTCAAAATTACAACAAATGGTTTGAAATAACCACATATATGGCTAAAAACAGCCATATGCATGGTTCAAGCAACCATGTCTATGGTTCAAAACAGCCATATATATTGTTCAAAATTACAAAATATGGTCTGAAATATTTATATATATGGTTAAATTAACCATATAAATGGTTCTAAATAACCATATATATTGTTCTATATAATCATATATTTATTGTTTACTTAACCATAGGTTGATTAAAAAATTGACAGGAGCTAAAAAATTTTATTATTTCAATTTGAATCAAAAACAACATTTTTCAACTGGTCAGTGTGTTGAATCTGAAAAATAAAAATTATTATCTATTTTCACATAAATACATACATATTTGTTGACACATGTTATATTTACAATCGGGAATGTTCTGAAAAAAAAATTGTGAAACCGGCAACTTTCAGGATCGAATCCAACTAAAAAGCTCACTTATTGAAGGTTTTCAGTTGGTTTTTGTGTATCAGATATTTCACATATTTTAAATTGTCCGATTAAAGAACACTTTTCTTCGCTTTTGAAATTTTGCTATTTCAAAACTAAATGGTCTTCAGAACATGGCCGAACAATAATTGCCGGAATATATCACTTTTTGTTATATTAATTTTAATTTTTTTATTTTTTCACACCAACCGCTCACAAAAATAAACCAAACGCTGCCAAGTAAAACACAAAACTAACAAAAGGCATTCAACAAAGGGATAGAACAAAAACTTTTTTAGAAGAAGAGAGCCATATCTGTTTTATAACCATAGTTTTATTGCAAACAAAATAGTATAGATAAGAACGATATTTTATTATTATAGAACCATTCTGTTGTTAAATTTTTAAATAAACCATGATTATACTCAGAATTTTTTCAAGAATATATATTGTTCAAGCCAACCATGTGTCAATTTTCATGAAATCTAATTATTTCATGATTAAAGTTAGTTTTATCGCCTTAAACTAATTAAGGCTCACAGTCATTTAATACAATAATAAGTTATTTGTCACATTCAAAAACTGTGTCGGGAAGCATGTCATTGCTGACGCAACCATGCCACAGCCACATCTTTTCTTTGCGTGTACAGCAAAATTTCACTAGTACTACTATAAAGAAGGTCATGAATTTTTACCGTGAATACTGCGCTTAAAATACATAAACAACAATACAAAACCACACAAGCATTTTTTTGTCTACGATGGATGTCACACTCCATATAAAATACGGAGTTTGACGTCCATTCTACATCACAAGGCCAATTTAATTTGCACCTTCTACCACCTTATAAAATTAATTCGCCTTAATTTCATGTTTCAGTACATGTTGTTGCAAAAAAATAATTAGGAAAATCAACAGTAAAAGTTCGTATAAATTTTAATATAGTAAAATCTAATAAAAAATACAATTCGAAAAGTATTCGACTTGGCCGGTTTTTTAATTAATAAAAAACCGAACTATTCGACATTCGAAAAATAAACATTGTGAAAAAACCGACAGCCGTGTGGGGAAAAACCCGTTTGAAACCATTTGAAAAACCGAGTCGATCATCCTAGTAAAAACCCGTCAATTGAGAACTCAAGATCGTCGCATTCCTAAAAGCACAAATAAAAAGTTTTTTTTATTGAGCTTTAAATAATTATTAAAAGTAGAACAAAATTGATGTTTTTTGTGTTGTTTGAATAAGAATAGCTGATCCTTATGTCTTTTTATACCCTGGCCCCGTATTCCTTAATTCGCTAAAGCTAAAGCTAAATCTCGATCGCTAAAATACTGAACAAATACAAAATTAAAAAATGTTGGCGATGACATAAAACACAAAAATTTCGGCGGATTAAATTTTCAAGACATTGCCTAATTCAGCAATACACGTTGTAAAATTTTATTCGTAGCCAAACAATGATAAATCCACTTTATAGATTTTTAGCGATAGAGATTTAGCTTTAGCGAGTTACAGAATAAGGGGGCTGATCTCCACTGTGTAATCTATGAAAAATTTAATAACTAATAGTAATACTCTTATAGTTATAATAAGTTAATATACCCAGGAAAAATTGTCATTACATTAATTCTGCTTTCGCATTTTAACAAATAACTTTAATATGGCGATGTCATATGAGACAAGTATGTACTTACCACCTTGACTTACAAATAACAACTTAAAAATGTCTATATTTAGAAGTCATTGAATACACAAAACATAATAAAAATTAAATATCTCTGCTGAGCATTGAACTCTTGCCATTTTATTGTTATGTTTTATGTCAAGCGTTATACACTTTGGTCTGGAGCACAACTTATTTTTTCGGGATTAAAACTAGTTTTTACGAACATGTACACAAAAAAAAAATCAATTTAGCTTCGCCAGGGGTTGAACTGCTGATGATCTGCATGATAAGCGCACGCACTACCACTGAGCAAATAAGAAAAAATATGGCATATTTATTTACTAGTTAGTATTTGATTTTATTGTTGCACAGTGGGCAGAATCAAAGTATTCTGGAAATAAATCAGCCATTTTTCTAAACGGGTAATTCGATCTTAATGCTATAAAGTCGTTGATTAAGAATATTTTCGAATGAAATTTTGCAGTTATATAAGAACTTAAGTATCAAATACATAGCGATCAAAGATAACTAAGATTGTCTTCTGAGAATCTCAGAATTCCGAAGAAAGTTGCAAGAAATCGTAAAAATGGATTTAATTATGGTTTTGCCTCTAAGGCTCATATTTGGTTCAAGGTCCATAAAATTCTTTGGCATATAAATGGATACACATAAGACTTTCTACAAGCGGTATTTGTTTTTGAGTCCAAGCTTAGAAATTTTAAAGTATATGGGCTAAAATTAAAACTTTTCTGCAAAATAGGTTGAATTCTGAAGGCACTAACTATAAACGATTCGTGCTTAACCAAACAGGATTTTTTAGTACCCTTTTTTTTTAATAGGATTACTCCTTCGTTAGGTTCATGTGAAATTTTTTACTAATCGAATTATCCGTTTAGAATTGACTGATTTATTTCCAAAATATTTTGACTCTGTCCCACTGTGTAGTATAAAGTAATGCAAACGGTAGGTATTTTGTATTGAAAAGAATGTTGTTTACTGGGTACTTATATTTACAATATTTAACTTTAAAAAATATCCACTTTGGCCCGAGGTTTGGCCACATGCTAGAGTTTTTGACTCCATCTTCTTATAGCTGCATCACAGTACGAGTCGCTACCCACTATTTGTATGGTGCATGCCTCGCGTTGTAATACGCAGACAATATTACATTTGTATGTAAATGTGTGCAAAATTGTTTGCGAATATATATATTTTGTTATATTTATGTACACAGCGTTTTACTTATTGCATGAGCGACTTTACTCAGTTGAAGAGTTCATTTTTTTTCTCCTGTTGTCCTTTTACTGTAAATCGTCCAGTCAAATTTTGGCTACTGATGTTGTGCGGTAGCAGCCATCATTGTTTTTTTTTAAATAAAAGCAAAAATATTCATGCCAGGGGGAGTCCGAACGAAACATAATTTTATTTTCTTATTTTAAAAAAAATTTAACATTTTTTAATCGCAACTCTCTGCTTGGCGTATTATTGAAGGACAATATTTGTTCAAAGTATAAATTGGCGCATAAAAACAAACGACGAACTGCTGGATGAAAATTATATAAAAAAGAAGACGAGGAAATTACACCCTTTGGTCATCTTTGTGTGTAAAAACAAAAGAAAACACAAAATTGAGCAGGGAAAAACTGCATGGCTGGGGAAAAACTGCAGTTATTTTCTTTACAAATTCTATGAAAGAAATAGAGGGAATATTTCAAAAAGTTAACTTGATTGTTTTGCTAACACTCTACATTCGGTGTTGGTATTTGTTAGAAATTTTGTGTATCTATTTGTCGTTGCACGACATAAGGAGAAATGAAATAAGATCTAATGAAAAAGGCCCAATTAGGAAAATGAATGAAGGCCCAATGAAATTGCAAAATTAATTAATTGGGTTTTCTTTCATTGCCGGCCTCTGGCGAGGTTGCGGATTTTCTCTTCTAGGTATGTGAAAAGTGGTTTCGCTGAGTATGTCTGGGTATGTCGAATAGTGCTTCACGGAGTAAAGATTTTCTGTATTGCTGGTCTCCGGCTGATCTTTAGGCTTTTCTCGTCTTGGAGTATCCCCAACACCGTCCAGAGACCGGCAATGTAGGAGAATCTGTACTCAGCGAAGCCACTTTCCGACATATATACTATAGAGGTGAAAATCCTTAAGCCGGGCCGGAGGCCAGCTATGCAGAAAATCTTAACTCAATGAAGCTATTATTCGACATACTCAGAGAAAAATAATCCTTTAGGGCGTTTTTTTGCGCGATTTTTCATGCAGCCGAAAAGAAATTTGTTACTACACTCTAAAACACTTTTGTTGAAAATTATGTCGATAATAGTCGGCAACACTTTACAGATTATTATCGACCTAAAATTACACACGCATTATTTTTGAACAAAATGTTTTTACTAAAAGAAAGCGATTGGCTACGTGCAGGTTTGAACCGCGACCTCCTAACTGATAGTCTGGCGTATCTACCATTAAGCCATAACCGTATTATACTTTATGCTACATTTTTTCCACTTGGACTAAATATGTTTAATTTGAAAGGTTTTTTCTTTAATAAAATAACTACAAAATCGATGTAATTTTAGACAAGGAGAAATGTTCAACACAAGTTTAGACAATATATGATCGTAAATTTGAAGTAATGTTTTAGAGTGTAGTTAATGTTGTAGTTTGGCTGTTATTTTATTTTTTAGACCTTATTTCATTGAGCCTTATTTAATAATTTTTCGCTACCTAGAACTTGAAGTTGTTTCTTTAGTTATTTGGGCCGCTCTAGTTTTTTATTAGCTCTGGTTTTCAAGATTACCGTTATTTAAAAAATGCAGGCACTTGCACGATATATACTAGCATAATAAAACTAGCATAATAAAACTAGCATAATAAAACTAGCTTTAATACCGAGGGAACATTGTTTCTAAATCTACTCATTACACAGAAAAAACTAAATTTAATTTTCTGTAAAGGAATTCAATGAAATAGTAAATATTTTGTCTAGGAACGGACCTACAAACAAATTTTGTAAATATAGATAAAAATATCTCCAATTGTTTAAATCTATAAAACAATTTGTCTAAAAATATTTACAAATTGTAAACAAAACAATTTACTAAATCAAACAAAAAGATTTTCTAGATTTTCTGATAAATATCAAACAATATTTTTGTCTGAATTTATAAAACAATACTAAACAAAACAGTTTAATTAATCAAACAAATATATTAAGTGGATTTTTTTAAATATTTCAATCAAAATTTTGTCATCATCATCATCATCGTGCATTAAGCATCTATGAAATTTCACTTTTAGAAATGTGTTCAAGTCTGACTATAAAATAATGAATGTGAATTAACGCAACGACATTAACGAATTGATTCACTCAAAAATCTTCAGCAAACAAACTTGGTACAATCGCACTCCTTTTGCTATCATTGTTGTTGTTGTTATGTGTGTGTATGTCGTCATCGGGGTTGATTTTTGTTACATCACAGTTTTTCTTGTTGTTTTTTTGTTTCCGTTCTAAATAAAAGTCAAACAAACAATTCATAGATTATGGACAGAACATTTACTGAAAATGAAATTTATTTTTAGAAAAACGTTTGTTTGATCATTTTTTCTGTGTTTCAGAGATATCCTTTGTAGTTTTTTCCGTGTGACTGAATTGGACAACCCCTTCTTCAGTTATGCTAATATATGTCGTGCAAGTGCATTCATTTTTGATATAACGGTATATCTCGAAAGCTAGAGGGAATAAAAAACTTGAAGTGGAGATTCGAGCTCAGCGGCCGAGTTCCAGGGAATAAAAAAGTTTACAGAAATTTGTAAATTTATGGGCTTTTTTGTTATTTTAATAGTTATGGGCTTTTTCGATAATTTGCTGTTTAAAAGTCCGTAAGGAAAAAGCTGTTGGAAACTTTACAGACAACAACATTTTATATGAAAATTTTCTATTATTTTATCATATTTTTCAACTTGTGGGGGTCATCATGCCGTATGATTATAATTGAATAAAATCTCAACCGTAAGTCGGCACGGGAAGTCGTGGTCCCAGGAGCGTGATATTTTCGGAGAGTCATTTTTGCATCAAGCCTCAACTTTCTTGGGGTGGAGAGACATGAACATTTTCATAAGAAAAAATTGACCATAGAAATAACGGACACGCTATGTACGTTTACACTTCAACTTCCGAAACACACACACACTATTCTTTTATTATTCAAAGCTAATTACCAAACTCGCAGGGTGACTTTTTGCAACCAATTTAACCATCAAATATTTTCCTTTTTTCTTCTTAACATTAAAAAAATAATGGGTTAGTTATATAGTTATTATATATTTTTCGTTTACATTTTATTATTTCATAAAACTACTAACGATATGCAAGAGATATAAGACTGTATGTAATTCATGAAATTTTCTTTGTATAAACCATTCAGTTTTTTGTTTTTTCGTCCACTAAAAATTTTGCTTAAGAAAATGTGTGCATGTTGAAAAAAATTATTGTTCTTTCTATTGTATTTAAAATGAAAGGCAATTTTAGTTTTGAGTTTAAAAAGTTTGTATACGCAGAAAAAATTGTCACCAAAAAATTTTCATACAAAAGTTTGTCTAAAAATAAATTTCATTTTCAGTAAATATTCTTTACATAATCAATGAATTGTTTGTTTGTCTTTTATTTAGGACGCAAACACCAAAAAGAACAAGAAAAAATGTGTCATAAAAAACAACCCCGATGACGAAAACACACAAGGAACAACAACAACAATGATTGCAAAAGGAATAGGATTATGCCAAGCTTGTTTACTGAATATTTTTGAGCGAATCACTTCGTTAATGTCGTTGAGTCAGTTCTCATTAATTTTTTTAGAATTTTTAGATAAACATTCAGACTTGAGTACATTTAACGAAGTGAAATTTCATAAATGCTTAACGGATGATGATGATGATGACAAAAATTTTGTTTAATATAAATATTACAAAAAATCCAGTAAATATTTTTGTTTGATTAAGTAAAATATTTTGTTTAATATTTGTTAGCATTTTTAGACTAATTATTTTATAAATTCAGACAAAAATATTGTTTGATATTTTTCATAAAATCCAGTAAATCTTTTTGTTTGATTTAGTAAATTGTGTTTTTTGCAATTTGTAAATATTTTTAGACAAATTGTTTTTTTAGATTTAAACAATTTGTTCACTGAAAAAAAAGTTTTTTTTTTCAATGAAATTACTGAGATATTTTTGTGTATATGTACATATTTATTTGCAGGTCCGTTCCTATACAAAATATTTACTATTTCATTGAATTCCTTTACAGAAAATGAAATTCAGTTTTTTCTGTGTTATTAGTAACCTGTCCAGACATCCCGCTTTAGGCGGGACTTTCCCGCTTTTGAGAGTTCGATCCCGCCTAGAATTTGCACCCTGCTTTCTCCCGCTTTTTCAAGTTTTAAAAATTATAGTTCTACTTCTTTAATTATGTATTGCCTAAAATTTGGAAACATTTTCAACTGAATAAAAAAATATCTTTCTTCTTTTTCAGCTATTACGCTAGTACAATTATATCTCATGCTTGTGTTATTTGTTTGCCTTGACTGAAAGCTTGTTGTTGTCACCATGAAGACAAAATGACTAGTATGTGGTTAGGAATATACTAGTTGCTTTTTAATTCAGTTGCGTATCTATCCTTTTTTCATATATCGAACTAACGATTTTAACATTAAGTTGTCATATTACTCCTATTAGTTCATTTGTATATAGTTATATGATAGTTGAAATACTAGTTATTGTAGACTAGTACGTTTACTATATTATTTATAGTTTTTTAAAGTATTTATGTATGTATGTATGTATGTAGTTGTGTTTGTTAAGCAAGAGAATAAAAACAGAAAATTCTCTATTTTTCTCCCGTTACAATGTAAAAATCACAACCAATTAAAAAACACTTGATTTAATTAAAACAATACTTTATTTTATTAAACACATACTCAATTATTTTAATTGAACTTATTTTTCTCAGTACAAGTTTTGCGCACTCTAAAAACCTTCAGGTTTTTCAGACATAAAATAAAATCTTGTCTTTTTTACATGCATTTAATGTATGTATAATCATTTTACTATTTGGTTTTCAAATGTGTGATAGTACTTTTTTTAAATAACAGCAAAATCAATTGAAGAAAACATTGATATAACTAAAAATTATTTAAAAAATTTTTTTTTGCTGAGCAAACAGTTAACTGAAAAAATTGGACAGAAAATTTTCCTGTGTAGCTAAAAATATATAAGTACAATTAAGCGATTATTTTAAAATAAAACTGCGTGAGCTTATCCAAATCAATTCGGTTGATTTTGAACATTTACTTTAATAACATCGTAAAAGCATCTCATATGAACATTGTGCAAAAATTTCTGGAAAGAATAGCTACGAATGCGATCCTAGCAAATTGGACCAAAACCGCTTATGTCGATATAGGTGACACTTACTACGAAAACAAAATCTGCTTAGGTTTTTATATAATTCATCTCTCACGAATACTTAGTACGTAGTTGGTGGAAAATATTGGAATCGATATACATATTGCAATCAATATATCTCGAAAATTTTTACGTTCATAGAAAGAGTGCATAAAATAGAGCTATTAAGCCTTAAAACTCAATGTTGGTGAAAGTTGACTTACGATGTTATTCATAAAAACTACACAATTAAGTTAAATTATGTAGACGTATTACATTATACGTGATACTACATTTTCCACTATATTTGCTACGAGTTACTACTACAAGTTTCTATATTTTTTTGTTTGCTTTTTAGTTTCATTAAGACATTGTTTACTGTTGTACATTTATTTATTACTGTTTCTAGTATGTGATTTTATTATTCTTGTATTTTTACCTGCTAGTTTGGATATAAATGTTGCTCATATATTTTTACCTCTCCTGGGGCTCATTATTTAAAAATAGTGTGGGGTCAGGCAATTTATTTTATTAAAAAGTTCAACCTTTATTAAAAATGTATTTAATGAAAGCAAATAGTTCACTAAAGATACAAAAGGAAAAAACAACATTAAGGTGATATGTATGAAACACATAAGAAAAATATGTTGAGCCCAAGATACTAATATTTAAGGGTATCTATTTCATTTACTTTAAAAGCCTAATAGCTTTGTAGGTTGAAAAAAGAAGATTGTTTTAAAAATTCTAATGTCTTTATCATATCAAACTCTGTGTAGTGTTATTACGTGCTACCATTTTATATCAGTGGTAACCAAACATACTGCTGTTTGTCTCGCACACAGTGTACATGTGTTGATGGTAAAATAAAACAGACTATAATCGCGAGTATAGGAAATTGAGAGAATGGCCACCACTGTTTTATATGAATAGAAAATCGCCTTAAAAAGCTGTAGTACATAAGTTATAGAAACCAAGTTCGTAAGAGCTTTCCAATCATTATGTATACGACGAGTTTCTTCCACGATAGTTATTTTAGTCGAGAGGAGTTTGACTTAAGCTTTCTATGTTATTATAGCCACATTTTTAGCAGAGACATCGTATTTTTCAATAGTTGCGCCTTTTGTAATAAAGTTCTCTGGCGTAGACTACCGTCCTGAAAGCTACCCTGTGGGAAATTTTGTACCAATTTTCTTCAACATACTTGCCGCATGACTGATAAAAATGGGACTGGTACAATATGTTCCCGAGTCGTGACCGGTGAAAAGAGAACACGTCATGTAATTGGAGCAAAAATGTTAGCAAAATACACCAACCGTGTAAAGGGCAAGTACCCAAAGTTTGGATCTAGAACCTAACTCTGAGTAACTTAATTATGTAAATTGAATACATGTAATACCAATGTTACGTCCCTCACATATAAAATTCCAGAACTCGAACCGGTTGCAAATGCTTGATAGCTAGTTACGTGACTTATCTTGTGACAGCTGCTCTTCACTTTATGGTAACAACTTTACCTACAGTGTTCTATCTCGAGAGCCGTTCACTTTTTTTTTCAATTATTACCATTTCCCGAAATAAATTTTAAAAAGGTATACCGATTTTAAAACACACCTTTTCCAAAAAAGTTACTCAAAAAGTATCATTGGTACAAATAACATCTTAATAAACGTTTTCAAAAAAGGACCTTTACGAAAAAGTAAAAATGCTAAAAAGTACATTTCAAAAAGTTACCTTTTGCAAAAAGTATCATTACGGAAAATCAAATTTCTTTTTAAAGTATCTCTTTCAATATTTATCATTTTCAAAAAAGTACATTTGAAAAAAGTTCCTTCTCCAAAAAGTACAATTGCCAAAAGCACAGTTTTCCTAAAAAGTACATTTTCCAAAGAGTACCATTTTCCAAGAGTACATTTTCAAAGAGAACATTTTCAAAAAGATACCTTTTCCAAAAGGTACCATTACCCAAAAGCACATTTTCCAAAAAGTAATTTTTCTAAAAAGTATCTTTTATAAAAAAACATTCCTTAAAATAAAACTTTCAAATAAGTGCATTTTCAAAAAAGTACCTTTTTTAAAAAGAACCTCTTCAAAAAAGTACCTTTTTCATAAAGTAAGATGTCTTAAAAGTATATTTTTAAAAAAGTACCTTTTCCAAAAGGTATCTATTCAATAAGTACCAATTAAATTCCCAAATGTTTTCCTTTAATACCCATGTCTTAAAATGTGCTACATCAGTTACGTTTAAAGTGGCTAAAGGAACAACCTGTATTGCTAATTTCATAAAAATTTACTCTTTTTGGTACATTTTTTACCCCCTTTTGTAGAATGTTTTTTTGTAAAGTCCGCTTCTGTTGTGTGTTATGGGTTCATATGAAATATCCAATACACATTAAAAATATGTGCATGTAAAAAGTACCAAGATGAGAAATGCTTTTTATCCCTTATATGTTCGTATTTTCTAAAAGTACCAAAAGTTGTTTTAAGACATCTTAAGGAGAGAAGAATATAATTAAAACTTTATTTCTATCTTTCTTATTTTAGAAGATAAATGGGTTACCAAAAAAGTACAAAAATTATATTTTTAGCACTTGTCGGCCCTAAATGTAAAAATGGCAAAAAAGTACCAATCATCTGCCCGCTTGTTATTTTATTTATTTGGTGACCCTGTGGCTGAGGGGTAGTGATGCCAGCCTGTCAGTCCAGAGGTCGTGGGTTCGATTCCCGCCATAGACCCTGGGTGTTTTCCGTAGACAAGCTAATCGCTTCGCGGGTTGTGTTTGTTAACAAATATATAAAAAAAATAAAATTTAATTATGATGTGTTTTGAATTTTACGTCTCTCTTAGTTAGATCTGTAGATTTAATGTTAAGGAGCTTACCCGTTTTTACCCCTTTGTAATTTCTTAGAATCTGAATTTCCAAAAATTCCTTCTAAGTGGATCTATACATCGGAAACGAAGCCTACATACAAAACCTCTTCTAATAATGTTCATACAAAATAGTTGCACCAAAAAAGTACCAAAAAGGCTATAAATTTTACCATTTATATAAATATTAGAGTTTCCAAAAAGTACCAAATCAGATTTGAGAAGAATGCAATTGAAAATTCATTTCTATCTTTATTATTTTAAGAGATAATGAGTTTACCAAAAAAGTACCAAAACAATATTTCAACCCTTTTTTACCTACCCCCAAAAAATGTACAAATTTCAAAAAGTACCAAATACCTATCTGCTTATTTTTTTTATCTAATTATAATCTTTTTAAAATTTAAATCCGAAGATATAATGTACCCTTTTTTATCCCTTTTTATTCCGTTAGCATTTGAATTTTCAAAAATCTCTTCATAATGGCTATTTACATCGGGAGAGGACTCCACATACAACATTTCAAGTTTCTAGATTTAGTGGTTTGGGTTGGGCGATGACAAATCAATCAGTCATTCAGTCACTCACTCAATCATGTTACTCTTTTGTATGTATAGATGATTATTTTGAACATATTTGCTTATGAATCCAAATTGGTTATTAGGTTAAGGTTCGTAGCGTTATATTCAGTAAAGCCCTTATGACACTACATTTTTTCTTCATTTTTCAAATTTTGGAGAACAGTGCAAATAGAATATAATAGAAAATTTTACCAGGTGCAAAGAGTTCAGCTATATTAAGATTAATACCAAATTGTCAAAGCTTTTACTAATGTTATCGATAAAAAATGGGGGCCTGTCAAAAAAAATGTAAAAATGTTCAACTTAAAATTGACATTTCAAGTTTGAAACATTAAAGTGTTGCCAAGTTAGCGGTTTATTTACGAATTCAGCGACTTAGCGCCTCTTTTTTTCAACTTTTTTTTCTTTTGTCGTTTTATTATAAATAAAAAGTAGGCAGCACTTAAAGGAGCCATTACGTTTTGTATACATTTTGTATAGTTGTTTCTTTCTATCATTTGCTATTTCTTTCTTTCAATCCTATAGCAAAACAATGCAAGAAAAATGTAGTGTCATAAGGGCTTAAGAACCAGGCATGATTAATATTCCAAGGAACAAGGGAAAAATTACCATCAATCTAATTTTCAACATGCACAGTAGAATATAACAATGGTGCTTTCTAAAGCCACTACACTTCCATTATCACTGTTCAGGTGTATTTTGTTTATCACCACATATGAGGTGGCCCTGTTGAATGTGATTGCTAATCTTATAAATATAAACTTTTCGTAAGCATTGAACTCGTGCCATTTTAAATAATTGTTGTGTTTTATGTCAAGTGTTTTACTCACTAGTCTAGTACAGAACCCTTTTGTTACTGGCTAAAACTTGTTATTATCAACATGCATACAATTAAAAAAATAAGCGCAGATACTTGTACCGTGCCAATCAGAGAATAAATAGCTTGTTTATACTCTAGTAAAAAATTAATTTAAAGAAAAGTAAAGCGTACGGTATGTAGTTTGTATTGAAAAATATATTGTTTTGTACCTACAACACATTACCTAGTTTTTGCAGAGTAGTTCATGAATTAAGATTTTAAGGATCAATCGAATAACAACAATATTGTCTTTATTATTAAATTAAATTAATAAGTTAATGTTAAAGTTTTCTGCAAATAAATTACCCTTAATTTAAAAAAATATTTTACAAAAAGTACATATAAAGGGTACCATTTTATGACAAGTTTCATTGCTTAATATTAAAAAATACAACAACTCTTTAATGACACTGTCACAACTCATTTTGTTTAAGTCTGTCTCCTTGGCATTTTACTTTTATGTACTTTAAGACATTTCCGTTATACTTTATTCTTTCAGTTTTAAGCAAGTGGGAGAGCTGTTCTTTTTTTTCTATCTTCTTTTGACTTGTCTACTGAAACATATTTTGCATTTAAAATATCCTCTTTTTATATTTTGCTGTTTCTGCAACGCAAAGGGAATAGTAAATTTGTTGCGTGCAATACTTAATGTTGCTGCTGTCGGTCGCATGCATAAAGAAAAAGTCGGAAAAAATCAAATAAAATAAGCAGCTCATACTGAATTACGCGTAACACACACTTGGGAGTTTTGTAAAAAACAAAGTGTAGGTTTGTATAAGTATGTCTTTCGCTTTTTATTTCTTCAATATAGAGCGAAAATCATGCACATACACACATGAAACTGGCACATTGGCCCATTAAAAACATTTGCCATCTTTATGTAAAAAAAAATATACATTTTCGTTATTTTTCCACTTTATTTTTCATATAATTCCAGGGATAATAATGAAAACTTATTTTTCACTTATGCTCCATACGCATAAAATTCATTCTCGTAGCAATCTAAAGGACAAAGTATACTTAAACATATTAAAATATTCTTATTTATATTTCTGCGTGTTTGTGTGTGGCATGCTTTATACTCTGATGGAACTGGGAATAAATTATATACTCAGTGGGTTATTATTTTTTTCTCTCTTACATTTTGCGATTATTAAAACATACATGCACTCACATGTCCGTTGCAGCAAGTAAGTGTGTAATATTCGGCTATGACAACTGTTATACATACTTTATCAAGGTATGCAATATACCTAGAGGGAAGAGAACATGTCACACAACTTATGGGCCGCTCACAAGTGGTAGTGACCGCTCTAAAGATTTTTATGAAAGCGATTTCTCATTTGTACACGGCGCACAAAGGAAAATTTAGCGAAAGGTAGCCAAAAGTCTTGAAAAAAAGTTTATATCACCGATTAAAAATTTTTGTTTATATAGTGCGTTTACATTTGAGTGAAATGTAGTCTAGTAAATACGAGATTTCGAGCAAAATCTAGTAGATTTTGAGTAGATTTCCTATAAAAACCTAACCTAACAAAAGCTCCTCAAAATCTAATGGTACTTAGGGATGTAACTGTGGCTTTTTTCCAAAAATAATACGGTGTGCAAAATTTTTTTCTTACCAGGTGTGTGAATAAGGTATGATCCACTTGTTTGGTTGTAGTTTTGGAAAAATGTTGGTCGATGGTGGTGGTTTTGGATTGGAGATCCTGATAAACGCCAAAAAGACTTGGGGTAAACAGTATAGATTTTGATAAAGATTTCAAATATTGCTTTCTCTCAGATGTAAATGCCCTATAAAAGTTAGCACTTGAGAACCTTGAAAGTCGAAAATTTAAGTTTCTGTTTTAATTTTTTTCCTACGATCACACACAGTGGTTCCAATTGGAATTAAAAAGATAAAAAATCTGTAGAAGAGGACGTAAGCTTGAAGCATGTTGAAGTAAGGAAAACCCTGTTGAAACACATGATGAGCTAAAGGATGTCAAATTTGACTACCTCGGTCATGAAAAGCTTTATTGAATATATAATTTTTACAAATATTATCCGATTTTAATGAATTAAAACCTGTTGCAAAGCTTATAATTAGATAAAGAAAAAATCTGTTTGTTTCATTAATATATCTTTAATATTTTGAAATATATTTGGCTTTGAGTTATAAAATTTTGGTTTCTGGCCTCGATTTTGTTCTCTATTTCGTAAATATCTGCCCTAATAGCAAAGCTAAAATGTCCAGAAAAATATTTTTAGCACATTCCTTGATAATGCCGGAGAGTATCATTATATATTTTTTGATGGGTTCCAGGCCCCTAAGTGCAACAATTTTAAATTCTATGGATACATTTTTTAAAATTAATTTTTTTCAAGTTTGGGATTTTTGAAGAGGCTGCTTCACTGATTTTATCATAACTTATGAAAGGGTTGTCCACTTTTATTACAAAAACCACTAAAAAACTTTAAATAAAATTATCTTTAAGCCGTAAAAAATTAAACTAAGAATGGCTTAAAGGTAATTTTACTCAAAAATTTTAAATGTTTTTGTAAGTAAATTAGATAACCGGTTTGGAAGTTATGTTGAAATTGGTGTAGAAAGAAGCCTTTTGAAAAATCCCAAATTTTAGAAAAAAATTTAAAAAAACGTGTGGGTAGAATTTTAAATTTCGACTGCTTTTGTAATTAGGGGACCATAACACTTCAAAAATTAGTGGTGATTAAAGCTGATGACAAAAGTTTCATTTTATTGCATAGTGTAATATGCATACAGATTTTTTAGTTGTCTCAATTCATGTAGTCGTAAAAAATCAAAGTCAAGACTTTGAAATGAGAATAAAAAATGGAAAAATTAAAAAAAAAACATATTCTTAACAAAATTTTTTTATTTTCAATATTTCAATAGAAAAGACTTCAAAAATTATTGCAGTTGAAATTTAAAGTTTATTAAGTCATGCACGCTAAATCCAGAAGTAGACGAAAATGGTAAATTTTTCTAGGAAATTCGAAATTAGTCGTTTAAGAAAAAAAAAATTTCTCTGCAAATTATATTAGATATATTTAATGTAATTAATCTGGCTTTTAAGGGGCAGGCCACACCGGCGTTCTTAAAACACGCGTTTCTGCTTTTTTATATTATAATTGAAAGTTCTAAATTTTTTAAAACTTTAAATTTAATACAAAAAAGCAGAAACGCGCGTTTTAAAAACGTCGGTGTGGCCTAACCAATCGTAACTGTTACCAGCCGCTTTAAAATGTGGTCAGGAGAGCAGATTTTCTAAAAATCAAGTCAAGTTTTCAGAAGCATATTATTTACCTGCATTAAAGCTGTAGTAAACTTAAGTTTTTTAGTTTTCATTTCTTTACTAGTTATTAAAAAACTAGGACAAAAATCTCTCCAAATTCCCTGAAGATCCCGGACTCCCAAAAATTCGGAGAACAGTCTCCCCGAAATCCCAGAAATTCCCCGAAAAACAAACGCAACACCGAAAACCGCAAAAGCACCAAAATTGCAACACTGAGTTTGTAAGGAACTTAACCGTCGCGCCCGCCTGTTGCATCGTATATTTTCATTAAAAAAATTTTTTATTTACCACCCCATAGAAAACGTGTATGTATACGCTGCGGAACGTGCCATATGGAGCTTCGTTCCAAAAATTGTCATACGATTTGATAACAACAAACCCACAGACAAAGAAAAGTGAAGCTGCATGAGAGTTTTTAAAATAATAAATGAAAGAATATGCCATAATAAAATTATCTAATATATGAAGAAAATTTTTATTAACCAATTTTAACAACAATTCCAAACTTTTCATTACCTTTAGTCTAAAGGTACGTTCACACTTGACAAATATTTGCCCAAAAAAAGATAGCCACTACTTTTGCTAAAGGTTAGTGTTATTTAACTTGGTTTTATATCACAAAATAAAGTTAATTGTGCTGCAAAAAGATATTTGTAAACTATTTTTAATAAATGCGAACCCATATTTAAGAAAATATTGAAATTAAAGGAAATACAATTTTATCTTGTCTGTTGGTCACGTTTTTTTCGGCAAATATTTGCCAAGTGTTAATGTACCTTAACTGATATAGAAAATAGATTTGTTTATATGCTCGTTGTACTTTTTTACTCGCAGCGTATAGTTGTTATTACATACTTCAAGCAAAACATTGCTCATACGCTGTGGTAAACAGCAAACATGTTGCATCCATTTGCAAATATTTCAAATATAATCCAATTATGTATTTTTATGACAATTTTTAATTAGGTACACTAAAGTTGAACTTAACAGCTACACCTTAGGATACTTCAAAATTTTAATTTTTATATTACAAGTAATCGTTACTGTAGAAACATTTACCAACCAATTTCAGTGTGAATTTGGTTCTTTTATATTTTATATTAAAACAAATGTCTTAATTTATTTTCGTATGGTTTTTGTTACATCTCAGTTATTCATTAACTTTAGTTAGTTGATTCACATGCACATTCTCTCAGGCTCACACATACTTTTTTCATTCATTCATTCATTCACATTTCAATGTGAAATGTACTTATTGTAATGAAAAATAAAATGAATGTATGAGAAAAAAATGTTATGGTAAGATCATGTCATAAAAAAAAGATGATTCAGTTATTTTTTTACATTTGCGTGTATATATTAAGAAAATTGCACAGTGGCAACTATTGAAATATTATTTGAGGGAAAAAGATAATGAAAAGTAAGGACTAATAAGTTTTGAAAAAGCAAATATTATCATATTTAGCTTAACCGGGCAATGAAACCCCGTAAAATATTGGCGGTATTCAGTGTTTGGTGCGAATGGTTTTGCGAAAGAGCAACTGCAAATAAGGAAGCTTTTTTGCAAAATCCAATAACAAAATACACAGAATTGCCGTTAGATTTCATAAAAAAGTTAAAATATTTTTCATTTGCTATTTCGCGAGACCATTTGCACCAAACACTGAAAGCCGCCATTGTGTTTTGCGAAGAAAAGTGGAAGTGATATTTTGAAAGGTTTAAATTAGAGCAACTTTATACACATGATTTTAAGGAAGCGAAGAAATAAATATTTTCGGCTTTATCTTTGTCTTTTATTATTTATTTTCCCATCTGAGATACGCCCAGTCAGTCCGCGTTCTCCAAAGGCATGCTTCCTTTATTATAGATAAGTGACCACTGTGCTGGCTTAGTTCTATATCACAATTTATAGCTAACAGACTGTTGCTAACAGAATAGCCGCCATTTGCTAAATAGCTTAAATAGGGAATAGTACGATCCGATGATTCGGCTCTCAGTCGGTTAAATACTGTTAAAGAAAACGTGTAATACGTCGAGATAAATTCTTCAGCTCTCGATTGCTTAATTAATGCTTCAGTTCATGAACGGCAAAATAGAGTTTGATGAAAAAGACATGCAATACCTCGAGCAAAATTCTTCAGCTCTAGATCATTTAACTACATCAAGAAACATTACACTCAAAATATACTGCACGTAAAATTAACTAGGAGTGTTATATAAAATAAATGAAACTTCAATTAAATATCACAAAAAGTTTATTAAATTATAAATGTTAAAAAATTAGCTGACTTAAAACCGTAAAAGCTGAATGATTCTTTCTTTTTTTGGATCGTTTGTTTCTGCTATTCTTAGTGTTAAATAATCAATCCCAAGTTTCGTAAACATAAATGACTTTTGCTTAATTTTTAAATGTCAAAGGCATATTATTTCGTATCTTTAATAATTATTTTATTAATTTTATAGTTCTACTCACTGTTTGTTATTTTAATTTCTACTGGGAATCGCACAAAGCTCCTTCAGGTTTAAAATCCAACACACCAGCCGCTCGGCTAAAGCATAGTATGTAAACCAGCAGCACGAAGCTAACATTAAAACCACACGCATTTTCTTGGCTGAAATTGAACATGTGACCTCCTGTTTAATAGTCTAGCACACTATCCACTACACTACTGATTTTAAATAAATATTTGAAATTACAATTTCAGCTAATTTTACGTACATAATATTTTCAGTATTTGTGTGTGTAAGTGTTATTTTTATTCATGTACATTTTTGGTACTTATAACGTAAGCAATGGGCAATATTGAAAGCAAGCGAAAATCCGTATTAGTGTGTACTTTGTTTTTAATTGAATGTTAGAATCAATAAGAAAATTGTTTATTAATTTAAAAATTACTGCACGGAATTCTTCCAGAATAAAGTACATTCCTTTACTGTCATTATATTGTGAGTATACGATTCGACAAGAGAAATGCTTCGGCTCTTGATCGGCTAAATATAGTTAGTGGAAAAACGTGCAATACGTCGAAATCAATTCTTCAGCTCTCGATCGTACAATTACAACAAGAAAATACTACGATAAATGCTTCGGCTCTTGATACAGATATTGATTTGTGGTCAATAGCTGCAGAAATAATCTTGACTTCAGCCGAAGGGAGCGTATAGCAGCTTCAGTTTTCCCGAATTCTCTCTCTCTCTCTCTGTTCGTTGTCAAATCTTGTCTTCTTGTCCTACTTGTTGCACTAACTGACTGAGAATTATTATTTGTTGATGTGTGTAAATGGGTTGTATGTATTAGGGTGACTCTGCAAGTTTTCTTAACGTCACGTTACAAGCTATTAACGAAAATATATGGGAGCTGTCGTCAGTATGATTTTTGGTAAAAATCTATATTGAAGACTTTTAGCATCAAAGTAGACAAGATGCAATCAGTAATTTTAATAGTTGTATCTGTTTGGTGGTACCAAAGCAAAGTTTAAGAACTATAATTAATTATAAACCGGCAGAATGGAAAGCGTATTTCTATGCCACAACACATTTCATCATCATTCAGGTGTCTCTAGAATTTCTTTGAAACCTAAATGCAGCTCTAACAAACAAATTAATGCAATATTATCTACTACTTTATTGTTTAATGAGCCTGACTTTTTGAAAAAGTTGCATTCTTACCATCCATCACGCTCTACTTTTAACCATTTGCGATAACTCATATTGATTCCACTGTAAATAGCCTGAATGTATGTAAAGATATGTTCAGTGTATTGTCATAGTACAAGCTGTTTAATGTAATGATAGCATCGTAACCCCCTAAAAATACATAAAAAAGGCATAATTACTGTCGTTACCACACATACAATGAATGAAAGCATGTTGTAAAATATCACAGAAATATATTCACTTCAATATACAAATGCTTACAAACATATTTCTGTTGATATTCAGATACAATATTAAGAGTTTCTTTTGTTACAAGTACACACACACTCTCTACACAACTCTCTCACACTGAAACGAATAAAATTACCAAGAAAGTCAGAAAATTTCCAAGCCTGCTTGCAGGCGCCAAATGATTCTTTACAGTTGTTTCATTTAAATTTATGTCTTTATATGGATGTATGTTTGTATATGTAATACGTTTTTATATGTGTTGTGTATATATGTAGTTTTAATGAACATTATGTTGGCAGTTTTCATTATTATCATTCCCAACATAATTAATTAAAAGTAAACAGTTGCTTTTGTGTCATTTTAATTTTGTACATTGTTTCGTTTATTGGACTCATGACTCTTTATGTGTTATTTTTCGAAAAAAATTTTATCCTTATTTTTGCCTTTTTTCTTAGTTGCATTGTATCCAACATTGCTTATTTTGCATATTTCATTTGCTTTAACTGGTTCTTTTCATTCTATTTTCTTATTATTTTTGGTTGTGTTGTTATTTTATCAGTTTATTTGCCTGAAGTAACTAACCATTATATTGAACTTTATTCGGTTGTATTACATCTTATATACCCTTCACCTAAACATAAAGTAAAAAAAAAATACAATGAAACACACTTCGAAATCAAAGCTTATTTTTTTCATATGATTTTTGAAAATAAGTTTGCTAAAATATAAAATTTTGATTAACGTTTTTCTAATTAATATAAATTAATTTGTATCTTTCGTTTTTATGCTATTCAAAACGATGTACTATTATTGCATAGTTACATATTATCCCTTACACTGTTTGCAATGACCAGCGTGAGTACACCTGCACAGTGGGGACTTTTGTAAAATAAAGGGTAATAAATCTGAAACTTCTAAGCTTCTACAGGCTATTCACATATTACGTAATGCTCCAGGGGGGGGGCTAAAGATTTGTTACGGACTAGATTATTTATACTGAAAATTTAGCAAAAAGCTTTACGAGGGGGGTGGGGGGAATTTAAAAACTCCGAAAATAGCGTTACGTAATATTAGAATAGCCCCTAATGGGATTTATCTAAAACTTCGAGCATCTATAGACTAGGAGTCTGGCTTTATAACGCGTGTTTTGGTGGTCTTCTGGTTTTAGCAAGTAATGACTTACAGTGGGCCAAATTTGATCACCTGGCATTAAAACAAATTCTTGTAACTTTTTTAAAGCGCTTTGAGTTAAGATAAAATTAAAATCCAAAGAAATAATGATCTTACATGTGTTTCGTATTTTTCATAGCTTATAAGATATTTGACTTAAATTTTTTTTAGAATTTCGCTTATAACTTATTAGTTTACAGTTGGATTTTTCGATTCTTGGCAAAATTCTTAGTAAAGCTGAAGAAATTTTTTTTATATCTGCATTCATGAAAATGGCTAAGAAATCCAAATTTTTAAATAGGCCTGAAAATAAAATTTTTTTCAAAGAAGTATCTTTTTTGAAAGGAGAGTGAACGTATAGCAAATAAATTCATTAAAGTGCGACTTTGGCTCGCACACGAAGGGTTCCGTACAAATACACATATATCGCAATTCGTTTTTGCCCTTTTTTTCTCATTTTGAAAATTTTTTCGTTTTGCTTTTTCATTTAATTATATTTTTTTATTTTTTAAGTTTTCTGTTGATATAGCGGTTTTTTGTGGTCTTGGCGCTTTTTTAATTTGTATGATTTTTTCGTTTTTTTTGCGATTTTTCGTTATTTGCAATTTTTTTTTGTTATTGCCGTTTTTTTAATTTTGGCGATTTTTTGGTTTTGAAATTTTTTGTTTTAACGCTTTTTTCGCTTTTTGACGATATTTTTAGTTTAGCGATTTGTTTTAGTTTTGGGTTTTCTTTTCAGTTTAGGCGCTTTTTTCGGTTCTTGGGATTTTTTTCGGTTTTCGGTGATTTTGTTAGTTTCAGCGATTTTCGTTTTTGCGATTTTTTTTAGTTCTACCGATTTTTTGATTTGGCACTTTTTTCGTTTTGGTGAGCTTTTTTTTAATTTTTAGCGATTTTTTTCGTTTTTTGACGATATTTTAAGTTTTAGCGATTTTTTAGGTTTTATTGTTTTTTTTCGTTTGGATGCCTTTTTCTATTTAGTTTTGGTAAATATTTGCGTTTTAGCGTTTTTTTTAATTTTGGTGCTTTTTTTCTATAATGCCTTTTTTCATTTTGGCAATTTTTCGTTTTTACATATTTTTAATTTTTGAATTTTTTAGTTTTAACGATTTTTAAAATTTCAAGAGTTTGCCTCTTGCGGTTTCGAAGATACAACAAATTGTCTAAATTACATAGTCAAAATTACATTAACTGATAGAACACCCTTTAATTTTTATTGTTTCAAATATCAGTGTTAATTGTTGTAGTCTATTCTACAGACTACACCATGTAACACTAACTTTGAAAATTTTGTCCATATATGTCCATATATAATTGTCCATATACGTATAATTGTATTTCAAAATTTTTCTTTGCTCGCTTTAGAACACCCTTTAATTTTTGTAGCGGCCAAGGTTTTACATGTTCTGTGAACATTTCAGGTCCGTAGCTCTTATGGTTCTCGAGAAAACAGCATGTGGCAGACGGATAGACAGACAGACGGACGGACAGACGGACAGACGGAAAAAATAATTCACAAATACAATTGAAAAATGCAACTTATATTCTCGAATAGTGTGGATCTTTGGCTACAATTTCCATATGGTCCAAAAGAGCTACAAGTAAAGATGTGTCCTAACATGGCCAAAATTTCTCAGAGATCGTAAGCAATTTACTTAAATTAAATTTTCAAAGTTTTGTAAAAAAATTCACAAATACAATTGGAAAATGTCACTTATATTCTCGAATAGTGTGGATCCTTGGCTACAATTTCCATATGGTCCAAATGAGCTACAAGTAAAAATCTCTCAGAGAAATGAAAAAAAAGCCACGAAGCTAAAACGCAAATTTCGAGGCTGATACCAAGTAAACGTCTAAATCTAGCCTTGAAAAGGCTAAACTGGCAACGTTGATCACATATCACAAAAGGCAATTCATTGACAAGGTGTTTAGCGCAACTATTTTGTATTTTGGGCATGTACCCTACATTCAGCAATGACCGAAAATCGTCAATTTTAGAAATATGTTTTGCGTTTAAGGACCTATAAAAAATTGTGACGAATGAGTTTGATATTTCAAACTATAAGGTTTTATAATCTAGATAATTCTAAGCATTTTAGCAAAAATTGAAGAGTGCCTGTTCAGAAATGTGGATATAAGCGCAGATTTTCTAAAAAAGTCAAAATTTAGGAAAAGTAAAGTTTTGTACCATAAAAACTAAATATTAAAATAATTCTATTTTCTTAAATTGACATTTCTGACTTCTGTATGAATTTCTTTAGTATAATAAAAGAAATATTTATCGTAATTATACAATCTGTTTTCCACGTAAGAGTAGTAATAACACTGGGCGGTCACGTTAATATATTTCATCATAACCTACGAACGGTTCGCTCGACTTTAATAAATGAACTACCAGAATATGTGGACTAAAATTAGCTTTAAGCCTTCTATATCAATTTTAGAAATATTATATCCAACTGTTTCGGAGCTATTCGGAAATTCGCGGCGAAAAATTGGTTTTTTCATTCAAAATTAAATCCATTTTCGTTTTTAAAACTCATAAAAAATGAACATGGTAAACATTTTTAATTATTATTATTTATTAGAAAGACATTTATATTAAGCTTAAAATAAGCTAACAATTATTATAATTGATTAGCAAATGTTGATTTTATTTTCAATTAAGTGAAGGAGCTAAATTCATAACAATCAGAACTTCCATACAACAGAAAATTTTTATTTTGTGCGTGTGTATGTTATATAAAAATTGCAGTTATCGTAAAGCCTGACTTTGCCTCTAAAGATGTTCGAAGTTTCACATAAATCCAATCAGTAGCTTAGAAGTTCCAGATTTATTAACATTTATTTTGCAAAAGTTCCCACTATGCCCTGTTACTAAAACATTCCTCAGTGTCCTTAATACTGTGAATAAATTCCTTAAATATATCACGATTTTAACAGCTTTTCGCATAAATTATTGTGCATACATTAAAATTTTTATTAACAACTCTTTTTCATTTGCTGTAAGTGAGATTATGAGTAAATGCATTGCTGGCTGGCGGTCTGCAGTTTTCATAAAAAATTATGTTAAATCTTATCGTATGTTTTTGTCTTCATTTATTATTTCTTGTGTTTGATTTTGTTGGACCGCTTCCGGCTAAAAGGCAAAAAAAGAAAGAAAATAAATCTCTTTTTTTGAGCTGAATGTGTTGTATTCATTGAATTTTTATATGAGTTAAATTATCGTCATCTTTTTGTGTGGCAATTCTCAGTTAATTGTGTATTTTGCAAATGTTTGCATTCATGTTTTATTCAACAGCATTTAATGTGAAGATAATCAGACATCTGATCTTTTATCTTTGCAAATTAATGCGGAGAAAATTGCGAGATACATATAAAATATGTTTGTTTAAGACTTTTTATGTTTATTTTTTTTTGTACTACATATGTATGTAGACAAAACCAACAGCTAAAACAGTTAAAGTCCCTCTTAGACGACAGTTTGTTTTATATGTGACTTGTTAAACTTCTTACTGCAAAATACATAGATGTCGTGTGCCACATGTAAAACTCATGTGCAAAATAATCTGACACAATTTCAATTAGAGCGTGTTCTATTTTGATTCGACAAACCATCTGATGTCAACCAAAAAGCTTCCTGGTAAATTTTGAGATTTTTTTGATGACTCGATCGAAAGATATTAGATTTTCAAAACAATAAATTTTTTTCTTAATAATAATTTTTTTTAACTGTGGTTTTAGTTTTTTTTTGGATTTGAAATTTCAAATCGTATTTTTGAAAATGAGTGTATTCTTTGATTTTTTTAATTTGTATTTTTAACATCTATTCCATAGCTACTACTTTTTAAGATTCTTAAAAATTTTACAAAAAAAATTTCTATAAAGCACAAAAAATCTTGTAAGTCTTTTGTTTGTGGTATACAATATGTTCAGCAATTTTCTACCACAAGTAACAATTTTCTTGGAATATTTTAATCCTCTTACTCTTGGCCGTATGGGTCATTTAGCCTGTTTCTTAAAAATGGTAAAAAAGCTCCACTTCAACGGCGATGTAGCGGTCTAAAATGGTCTACAAAAATATTTGCCTAGATATTTTACTATAAGCTTTCAAGGACACTCAAGCTCCAAATTCAACTGGAACGACAGAAATCATTTAAAACATAAAATCCCTGAAGGAAATGTCAATAGTAAAACTGTACTGATTTACTATTGACTGTGTCACCAATACTATAGACTAATTGTACCCCAGGCAATGTTCTGTGCAGTAGAAATTTAGCATGTGCTTGTCATTGAGATTCCACTAGTGACATCGGAACTATTGACTTACTATTGTCTAGGTAGTTCGTATGGGATCACATTGAGACGTTGGTACTACAGATTCAAAAATTTTAATGGTTCTAGTTAACATATATGAAACTTTTTACTAAATTCGATTTTTTATGAAAGTTTGTATTTTTGCGTGCAGCCGCATGTGTTCTCAAGTCAACAAAACGAGACAATAAAAAATCGCTTTGTAACTCCAAAAAACTTCTCTTCCCATTAAAAGCAATATAAAAATTATCGACGATTCGTTCACAATGTAACCAAAAAGTCACCACGCTTGTCGACAAAAGTGGTGACCTGGAGACACTTGGCCCCTGACTTCCTTCAGGGATGTGTTTAAGGGCTAAGTTTGTACTTATTCACAATTAGTACTCGGCAAGGGATCTCTTGGAAGCCTTACATGAGGGTCTTAAGGCTCAATCCGTACGTAAATAAAAAAAATAAAAACTTCAAATCGTTTTAGTAAAGCAAACACTTGCAGCATATTTTCTGAATAAGAAAAAGCAAAAAAAAAAAATTAAAAAAAAACTATCATACAGAATCAATCTGCCTAAAAGAGGATGAAGCGCTTATGCTATATGCGAATTATTGTATAGTTAAAAATTTATATTTTGGACGCTAAACTGAACTTGCAAGAAACAAATTTTTTTTTATTTGTTTGTAAAGTTTAAGATTATTTTTCATCTATAGTTTAGCAATAAAACCAATAAAAAGACTGTTTATCTATGTAATAAATTTTTCGTTTGTATATTTTTTGCAGTTTTTCCGTGCTATTCCTCTTGTATGACCAACCAAGTATGGCAAAATTTGTTTCTTTTGTCAAATTGTATGCAGAATTATTTCATGGAAATTTCTTTTTTTGACAACTTTAGTCGATTTTCTTTTTGTTTTCTTACAATTGTGATTTGATCTTTTTTGTTGGTAAAATGTTTGCGTTCTTTTCGTTGTATCATGCTTTCGGCAATATTGTTTGGAAAAGAATGAAAATGGAAAAATAGTTTATAGGAGAGAAAAGTTATAAGCAAGGCAGAATAGGAAAATTTTATGTTAAAAGGAAAAACTTTTGACAAGAGCTAAAAACCAATATTGTATGTACATTTTGTCATTTATATGCTCAATTTCAAATTTTCTATTTAACTATGTTGTTTGCATTGGCCATCATATTTTTTTCTTTTGTTCTATCAGTAAAATTTTAAGAGTTTTATTTGAACGGAGATTAGATGTTGTGTAAAAAGATGTTTTAGAAAGAAACTTAGAAAGTTAGAAAGCGATTAAAAATAAATAAATAACTACTTAGCTTTTCTAAGTTTACAATAATTGCCCAATTCACACACTACTGTAGGAGTTGTATGCATTGCACAGTTGTTGCAATTGGAAAAAAGTGTAATAAACCTGATTCTTTGAAACTTGCGATCCGACCACAAAACAAAGTATGTAAAAATTATAGAGGAAGACCTAAGCTTTAAGAATTTTGAAATTTTAACCACTCGCTTGAAACACAAAGTGAGCTACAGAGTGTCAAAGTTGAGTACCTCCGGTATGAAAAACTTTGTTGACCTCATAGCTTTTACAAATATTATCCGATTTTAATGAGCTTAAACTTGTTGTAAAGTTGATAAATAAATAAAGATAACACTTTTTAATAGAATATACTAATAATAGCATATGGGAATTTCCATGGAAATGACAACCACAGCTTGTTTTAAGATATGGTAAAGAGGAGAAAAATAATTAAATTATACTATATAGAAGTATTTATACCTCAAAATACCTTTAAATATCAAAAATATCTGTTTAAACTGAATATCTCTTTGACTAATTTTAAGACATTGCAATAAACTATTTTCGCTTTTCTAGCGACTAAATTCAGTTATTTGTAACATTGAAATTATACTTTAAAATTAATGTTCCAATTAAGTTATGAGTTTAGTCGAACTGTATGAGTTTATATCGAAAGAAATTTAATTATTTTGGCTTGAGCTCGGTTCTAATTTAATTTTTCAATTAAATTATATATTTATTTAGAGATATATATATATAAAGAATATAGACAAAGATAAATTTTGACTGCACGGAGGGTTGAACTGACGTTTCGACCCTGTGGTTAAGACAGTGTTTTCTAAACACGTGACAAGATACATAAAAAACTTGAGTTGCACCCAAATCCCCTAGCCCGAAACATCTCTAACTTTAAAAGCCACACTCGGCTGAGAAGGAGGGACCTCTAAAACAAATATTTTTGTCTGGCATTAGCTGGACTTAAAAATTAAAATTTTAAAGTTAAGATTTGATTACTTATTGTTAGTTAAATTTTATTGAAGATACAATAAATAAATATAACCGACAAAAAATCTATGTGCAAAGTTGCATAAGAGTCTCTTGCTTAGAAGCAGTTGAAAAGGAACTTACTTTATATGGACGAGATTCCGCCCATTTTTCAACGGGGAAGTACATAGGCTGTATGTAAAGAAAAAAAATCCGAGATCGGTTTATATATGGCGAAAATTTGAAGGAATGAATACACATAAATAAATTTAGTAAAGTGCGACTTTGGCTCGCACACGAAGGGTTTCGTACAAATACACTTATATCTCACTTCGTTTTTGCCCTTTTTTTCTCATTTTGAAAATTTTCCGTTTTGCTTTTTCGTTCAGTTTTAGTTTTTTTATATTTTAAGCTCTTTTTTGTTGATTTTGCGATTTTTTTTGGTTTTGGCGCTTTTTATAAATTGTTTTTTGTTTTTTTTTTTAAGATTTTTCGTTATTTGGAAGTTTTTTATTTTGGCGATTTTTTTGGTTTTGGCGTTTTTTTGTTTTAACGCTTTTTGACTATATTTTTAGTTTTGGCGATTTATTTTAGTTTTGGCGCTTTTTCGGTTTTCGGGATTTTTTCGGTTTTTTAGTTTTTAGTTTTAGTGTTACTTTTTCGGTTTTGACACTTTTTTCGTTTTGGCAATTTTTTCGGTTTTTTTAGTCCTAGCGCTTTTTTATTTTGGCAATTTGTTTGGTTTTTGGCAATTTTTAGTTTTGGTTTTTTTTTATTTTAGCGTTTTTTTTTTTCGTTTTGGTAATTTTTGTCATTTTTGGCGGATTTTTTCGTTTTTTGATGATATATTTAATCTTACCGATTTTTTTAGGTTCTAGTGCTTTTTTATTCGTTTCGATGCTATTTTTCGGTTTTTTTCGTTTATCGTTTTTCGTCGATCTTTTTAGTTTTGGTGACTTGTTGCATTTTAGCGTTTTTTTAATTTCGGTGCATTTTTCCTTTAAGCACTTTTTTCATTTTGACGATTTTTCGTTTAGAAATTTCTTTAGTTTCGCAATTTTTTAGTTTTAGCGTTTATTTTAAATTTTAAGATTTTACCTCTTACGGTTTCCAAGATACAGCAAATTGTCTAAATTACATAGTCAAAATTACATTAGCTGATAGAATACCCTTTAATTTTTATTGTTTCAAATATCAGTGTTAATTGCTGTAGTCTATTCTACAGACTACAGCAATTAACACTAACTTTGAAAATTTTAAGTGTCCATATAAAAAGTGTCTGTATATTACATTAGTATTTCAACATTTTTCGTTGCTCGCTTTAGAACACCCTTTAATTTGTAGCTGTCATGTTCTGTGGAAATTTCCGATCCGTAGCTCTTGTGGCTCTCGAGAAAACAGTCTGTGCCAGACGGACAAACAGAATGACAGACGGACAGCGTAGCGAAAACAATAGGGTTCCTTTACACTTTTGGTGTACGGAACCCTAAAAAGTACTTGACGAATTGATAATCTTTCTCCCTTTTTTTTGAAATCGGCTAAAAAATAAAAACGAATTTTAGGTTAGTGTCTTTACATTTCATACATTTTTATTAAATTTTTTTCAGACCGGTGTAGTTTTGCATTAAAGAACTAACTAGATTTTTTTTGCACAATTTGCTGCTAACCTATGCAATGATAATTTATATTACAATTTCTTTACAAATTCTTACAACAAATGTTAAAAAAGTTAAACTCTTATAAATGTCACCCAAAATATTTAAAATGTATTTATTAAGTGCAGCAATAAAACCGGAAACTTTAGTACGGGCTTAAGTTTCAATTACACTACTGCAACAAAATATTATGTACATACTTACAAAAAGTAAAGAAACATTAGCATTATGGAAAAAGTAAGAAGCTTTGAAAATTTATAATACTGTACTGAAAGCATCAATTTGAATAAGATATATTTCTTACGTTTTCAATATATGATAGTAAATAAATACAAAATATAAGAAGAATAATAATAACAACAATATTTTTTTGTCTGTATGACCGATGCACAGTGGTGTAAATTAAAAAAAAGTGGTAATAAATGTGGAACTGTTAAACTACTAAACGGCTTTGTCTAAATTAAATATAGTTACAGAGGAGAAGTCGAGCTTTTCGAATCTTGTATCCTGAAGTCGACAGCTGCACCCGGGGCGAAGCTACAGGGGATGAAAGTTTGCTACTTTGGTTGTGAAAAACTTTGTCCGGCCTATAACTTTGTTAAATACCGACCGACTTGTAAAGTTTTATGCTCGTTAGATTTTGCTAGACAAGACAAAGAATACATAATCTTGCAATTCGCTTTTGTATCTTTTATAGTTTAAGAAATTACAATGTTTCATTTTTTTGCCTCGATTTTTTTTCGGTTTTTTGGCTTTAACTTTTTTAATAAGCATCTGATTTAAATTTAAAGCAACCGATTAAATTTCTGATGAGATTCTAAGTAAACCCAAAAAGCAAAACTTTGAAATATCTCAATCAGTTAAGTCGTGAAAAAAGTCTGATTCAAAACTTTGAAATTAAAAAAAAACACTTAAATATTTTCATTTTTCATAATTTTTAAAATTGTAAAAAGACTGAGCTATGAATTTTTAGTAGAACTGTATGGCTTTTATCCAAAGTTATTTAATTAGTTTGGCTTAAGTTCATTTTCAATTTAATCTTTCGATCAAATTATTTTTGATTTAAGAAAGAAATTCTAAAGCATGGAACTATTGAACATTCAAAGAAAAATTTGGATGTACGGGAGGTTGAACTGACAGCTGTTTAGAGACTATCACAGTCTACTCATCAGAGCCCTTTACCTACACTACTAGCCACAGTAGCAACAACATTGTAGCGAAAATCGTACTAATTGTAGTAAGTTCAATTAGCAGACTGTCGTCACCTCGCGGCGAGTCGCACCTATTAACTAATTAAATAACTAATTAAATAACTAACTAACTAACAGTGTAGCCAGATGAGGCAATTTGTCCCAAAATTAGGGATTTAAACTTTTATTAGGGACATATTTTCGTGGGGAGGGATTTGGGGATATTTCATTATAAGCACTTTTAATAAAATTTATTTCTTTTTACTTGTAGTAGGTATTTCGATTGTTTTAAAATAGTGTTTCCGTTTGTTTGAATGCATCAATATATAAATTGAACTATGCTGAAATTGATGTCGGCATAGGATATTCAGAGGAATGAGAACTGTTATCACTTTTGGTTCAAAAAGAGTTTAAAGAAATTGGTTTGTATTATGTATTAAGCTGTCTTAGTAAAAGTAATGCTTAAAAGAATCGATGAAAATTCGAAAATTTGTTCATATCCTCCCTACCATGTCCAAGTATCTAATAAAAAAATACGCTTTTTAGATTCGTGACCGTGGTCCTCAAATCTGTACGACACGCTTCGCTGCGAATTGTTCTCATAGAGGATTGAAGCCTCAATAAAACTTGCACATTTGGGAAGGCGCTGATTATGTTCATACCTATGGATATTTTGCGCTCTTATGAATAGTACCGATTTGCATATTCGAGAGTTGGACATGGTAGGGACGATATGTTAGCATCACGTAACTGATTCTGTATTATTTTTCAGGAAACGCAGAATCGTCTTGCGAAAGTGTAAATGTAAAATATCGTAGCTTTTTTTCTGAAATCTAACAAATGCTTAAAATTTTTTTTAAAAAGCTACGATATTTAGCATTTGCATTTTCGCAAGACCATTTGTATCAAGCACCGATCTCCGCTATATAATTGTTAATCAAAACTTTTATACCAAAATATTAGTTTTTGTGTAAAATTAAGCCAACAAATATGATAAACAAAACAGTTTTCCAGAATCGCAATATTGTAATGGTTTCTTAAACAAATGCTTAATTTATTTTACTTCTCTGCAATTTTATTGTTACTTCTGGAAAAAATGTTTTCTTATCCTAGAGATATTAAAAATTGAATTAAAAATAACATTTCTGTAACTATTAAAAGTTGTCAGTTTTATATACAGCGGAATAAACTACTGACAATTTCGTTAAAATTACAAGTGAAAAATGTATGTAAATAGGTTCATATATGGCTGTAAAAAAACTGTAAGAAAACTGCACTGGTGCATTAAGTGAAGATATCGTAGCTATAAATGTCGCCGCTAAAAATTAGTAAAAAAAATTACAATTTCGGGAAGAAAGTTTGTATATTATAAAAAAATTAATACATTTTTTTTCTTAAATTTGTACTGTAAGTGTTTAGTATTAAAGTATTGAAAGTGTCTTAAATTGATTAAAAAAATATAAAAATTTTTATTTTTTTTCATTCTCTATACCTGCCATTCTCTTAAAGATATAAATTAAGAGATTTTTATTAAAAATACAATAAATACTTTTTCCTTCTGTAGGGTCGTTTTACATGGAATTGCCCACTTTTAAAGACTTTATATATAACAGAAATTTTGAAAGTGAAAGTGAAACTCCATTAATATATTAAATCATTTATCTCTTAATTTCGGTTAAATAAACAATTTCATACTTATGTGTCATAATTGTGGTTAAATATTTGCGAAATAAATACAAAGTTGTCGATAAACATCTTTTGTACTTCTTGATAATGGTTAACGTTTAAAATAAATATTTGTGTATGTATACAACCGCAAATGCGCAGGCTTTTAAGTGTGTATGCATTTGAACGCATTTAAATAAAAAGTAGACTATTTTATTAACTGATAATTGCTGAGTATTGCAACTGGCACACAATGGTTTCATTTTTGTGCTTGCAATGCTATGGCATACGATGTAGCCTCGTGTACATTAACATATCAACCGCAGTTGTGCATACATTTGCAAATGATGTGATACAATTGACAGAGTTCTTTATATTCTTTTGACATAAATAATAAGTCTTTAATTTCAACTTTAAGTGCAACGCGATAAAATACAAAAAAAAATCCAACTTTTTGGACATACAAATAAAAAACAAGCTCAGAAGCTCATTTTCTATTAATTCTAACTAAAGAGTGTTTAAAATTGTGAATAAACGTTTATTTTGCTTCTCGTATAAGCTTTGGCGACTCCAAACGTGCAAGTCACCCAAAAGAAATCTTCATGCCAGATATAGTCGATAAAATCTATGGAATGATATTGTTCGAAGAATGAAAATGCGTTAGGTGGCTGAGGCTGTAGGAGTCTAAGCCAACAGTTATCCGCGTGATGGATGCCGCGATTGCTGACACTCGACCAGAAGCGCAATCGTGGATCCATCACAACACACTACAGAACAAAGAATAGTCCAAACAGTGGATATAACAATAACAGTGCGTATAAAAAAGGCTAAGATGGGTCTTTCGCCCATCAATGTCAATTTGAGTTAAGCTAAGTCCACACTTGGCAAATATTTGACGAAGTAAACGTAACCACTAGTTTTGCTCAGGGTTGGTGTGATTGAACTTGGTTTCTATAGTACTAAATAGAATTAATTATATTTGCCAAGTGTGACCTGACCATACCTTTAACTTGTATAATTACAATAAATTCACACTAATATTCCGAACGAATACTCATATATAAATATCTTTTCGTTTTTGCCCTTTTTTTCATTTTGGCAATTTTCCGTTTTGCTTAATCGTTTAATTTTAGATTTTTTTAATTTTATAAGTTTTCTGGCAATTATATAAAGTTTTGGTGCTTTTTTTAAATTTTAATGATTTTTTTTATTTTTTTGTGGCAATTTTTCGTTTTTTTGGCGATTTATTTTTGTTTTTTGTCGATTTTTTTAATTTTAAGCGATTTTCTGGTTTTCCCTTTTTTGTTTTAACGTTTTTTCGCTTTTTGACGGTATTTTTAGTTTTAGCGATTTATTATAGATATGGCACTATTTTCAGTTTTGCCGCATTTTTTGGTTTGGACACTTTTTCGGTTTTTGGTTATTTTTTAATTTTACCAACTTTTCTTTTGTTTTGGCACTCTTTTGGCCTTGGCGTTTTTTAACTTTGGCGATTTTGTTAGTTTTGCCGCTTTTTTTTTTGTTTTGGCGCTTTCTTCCTTTTTGGTTATTTTACCCATATTTTGCGATTTTTTTAGTTTTTTGACAATATTTTTAGTCTAAGCGATTTTATTTTTAAGTTTTGGTGCTTTTTTCGTTTTGACGACTTTGGCGTTTTTTGGTGATCTTTTTAGTTTTGGTGATTTTTTGCGTTTTATCAACTTTTTTAACTTTTGGAGCTTTTTTCCCTTTAAGCCCTTCTTTCATTTTGGCGATTTTTCGTTTTCGAATATTTTTAATTTTGAAATTTTTTAGTTTTAGCGTTTTTTAAAATTTAAAGAGTTGGCATTCTACGGTTTCCAACATACAGCAAATTGTCTAAATTATATAGTCAAAATTACATTAGCTGAAAGAACACCCTTTAGATTTTATTGTTTTAAATATCACTGTTAATTGGTGTAGTCTATTCTAGAGACTACACCAATTATCACTAACATTGAAAATTTTAAGTGTCTATATCGTCACGGAAAATGCAAAAGGCACTATCTAACATTTTAAAAGTTTAACACGAGAAACAAACAACTTGCTTACATGACAAAGTATATTGACAGTTAGTGCAAAATTTTACAATAAATATATAAATTCGTGGGTCCTTTTTTACTTGTATTGCAAGATTTTGCTCTAATGGCCAATATGGTTTTCATTTAAACAAGTCTTATGCTTCTCCTGTAAGACTTTTAAAATATTAGATACAAAGTGTCTGTATATAACTGTTATATATTTGTTGTTGTAGCGGCCAAAGTTTTACATATTCTGTGACAATTTCAGGACCGTAGCTCTTACGGTTCTCTAGAAAACAGCCTGTGATAGACAGACAGACAGACAGACAGACAGACGGATGGACAGCGTAGCGAAAACAGTAGAGTTCCCTTACACTTTTGGTGTACGGAATCCTAAAAAGTAGTTTGTATCAGTACACGATGGCGTATGAGTATAATTATTTAAATTATTGATAAAATATTAAGTGTATGCCGGGCTACCAACAAACTGCCGCAAGCACTTTTTGAAAATTTTCCTATAGTAAAGGCATTAAAATTTAATTACCACTACACCATTTTTCATTGAAATTCAGAACATTACCGATAATATTGAGAAAATTCCAAATGAAATTGAGAATTTCAAGTTTAAATTGGGAAAATTCCAAATGAAATTACGAATTTCATGTTTAAATTGAGAAAATTCCAAATGAAATTGAGAATTTCAAGTCTAAATTGAGAAAATTCCAAATGAAATTGAGATATGCAATTTGATATTGAGAAAATTCCGAATGAAATTGAGAATTTCAAGTTTAAGTTGGGAATATTTCAGTTGAAAATGAGAAAATTCCAAATGAAATTGAGAAAACTCTAAATAATATTGAGACAATAAATTTTTTTTAATAAATAACAAAAATTAATTGGTGGACAAAATTTTTTATATGAATATTTTACAGCAATAAAATATATGGAACATTTTACCAATTTAACGAGTAAACAATTACCAAATGTTGTGTGAATTCCACCATTATGTATTTATGTACATAAGTATGAATTTCCTTAAGGAAAATAATTGAAACACATTTAGCCATGTCACCGATTCCGTTCGGATTGGTTTTGATACCGTAGTTGTAATTCCGAAAAAGTAAATTTTTGGTGCTTTAGATTCCGATGAAAAGTCTTTTTCAATTCCACTTTGAAATTTAAAAGTGGTTTGATTACGAAAAATTTTTCGTTTTTCGTTTTCTGTGACATGGCTGATTATATAGTTTTTGGGCAAGTAGACTTTTTAAGTAATGTCACAGGAAAGCATTAATTGCTTAATTTTTTACTGTTTTATTGCTTATTTAATTATTTGAGCGAGCAACATGGAATTAAAAGACAATTGTGGAATATGCTTAAGCAATATGGCGCGTGCTGAAATAACGCGACTTATTCCGTGTCGCCACTTATTTCATGAAAAATGTATAACCTCGGTTAGATCCAATTGTCCTATATGTAGAGGAACAATAGAAGGTGAGTATACATTTTGCAAATCACCAATGCGTTGTAATTCAGTAAAATATTACATACTATGTAAAAGGCTTAGAACGTGTTGTACGGAAGATATACAAAAGATACTCCAATACAAATCGGCATCGCATTATGGATGCAGCCAATAAAGGGATTGATTGGGTAGAATTGGAGGGATCCCTCAATATCTGTTACAAAACTGCCCATCGTTGGGTGACGCAAACAAATTTAATTCCATTAAAAAGAGGTGGAAAAAAGCCCCGGGCCCTGAGCGATGAAGAACTTAATATTATTTTGACTTGGGTAGAAGAAAGTCCAGAGGTAACACTCCGTGAAATCTCTGAGAAGATAAATACTCAATTTACCAAGCAAGTTTCCATCACAACTATAGGGAATGCTCTTCAAGGTACGATGTATTCCATAAAGTCCGTCCATATACAACCAACATCAATGAACGCTCAAATAAATAAAGAAAAACTTGCGACATATGTAAACAAAATTAACGTTTTTGTCAGAGCTGGAAAGCAAGTGGTATGGATAGATGAGACCAACTTTAATTTATTTTGTCGTAGGAAACATGGCTCGTCTCGTGTTGGGTCACATACAGTGCAATCGATACCTAATTCCCGTGGCCCCAACATACATTTGATAGGTGCATTGTTGAAATGAACAGTCGTAGAGGTTCGTTTACAGCCGAAAGCACAAAGGAATGGGTCAAAGCTCTTTGAGAAGTGGGAAGAGTTGGGGAATCAGTTATCCGAACTCGTCTTGGTATGCGACAACGCCCCTTGTCACAGTCGTTTACATCAAATTTTCGAGAATACCACAGCAAATCTTTTACGATTGAGTCCCTACTCACCAATGCTTAATCCCATTGAAATAATTTGGTCCAAAATCAAAAGTACTGTAAAATCCAAAATGAATGTACCAAACGTGAGTCCTCCTAATGTATGAGAGCAGAGGCTTACATTTCTTGAAGAAATAGTTAATACTTCAAAGTCCAGCATAACTGCTCAGCAATTGGATGATATGCCTGTTGGGCAGTAAAAGTATGCTTTTTGAAATCACATAACGATATATGCGTTGAAATTATTATTTGCATTTCTTTTATATGTTTTATTCCATTTGTGTTATTATGTTCTCTAATAATTTCTTTTCATTAGTATAATAAATTTTAATTATATATAATTTCTCAATTTCATTTATAATTTTCTTAATTTCATTTGGAATTTTCAAATTGAAAATCTAAATTTTATTAGGAATTTTCCCAATTTTAAATTGAATATCCCAATTTCATTTGGAATTTTCTCAATTTAAACTTGAAATTCTCAATTTAATTTGGAATTTTCTTAATTTCAAATTTAATATCTCAATTTCATTTGGAATTTCCTCAATTTAAACTTGAAATTCTCAATTTCATTTGGAATTTTCAAATTGAAATTCTCAATTTCATTTGGAATTTTCTCAATTTCAAATTGAAATTCTCAATTTCATTTGGAATTTTCTCAATTTCAATGAAAAATGGTGTAGAGCAGAAGGTCTGGTCAATCACCGCTGGGTGTTCTACGAACTAAGTTAAGTCACTTACGCGTCTTAAGAAAAATAAATGAAAAAAAAAATTATTTTAACATTCGTATTCAGCAATTTCAGACTAGGTTATAATATATCTTCATTTAAGTTATGGCATAAAGTTAAAAATTTCTAAACTGTTGTTATATTTTGATTTTAATTTTATCTGAAGACAACCTATCACAAGACAAGCAATTTGAAATAATTAAGATACGCAGTGATAAGTTCTAGATCCAAACCTTAGTTACTTGTCCTGTGGTGGTTTCCTTAATACGTATCAAGTCTAATAAAATTACAACTTGTACCTTTTCTTTGCGTTTTTAATAAAACTAAAATTTTTGTGATCAGTTTTATGCCCATCCATTATACAATATTATTGCATATGTACATATTATTGTCGTTTTGACCTATGCTATGCATTAAATGGTAGAATATTTTCAAAGAAAATATTGCCCAATTTTCCTGACAGTGAAAAAGTAAACATAAGATAAAACAATATTGCCACCACATCACATAATTTTCACTATTGTACAATAAAAATCAAAAGTCTTTTGATTTTTCCCAATATATTGTGCCAACATCGAATATAACATACACATTGGCGATATTATTGTACAATATATTGTACAATTATATTTAAAGTAGGTTGGCAGTTTAACAAAATTGTGTCCTCAAGTTTTTTCTATTACCTCGAGATTTTTTTATGGACGTATCTAATATATCCACTAGGTACAACAGTATATTTCACCTTAACTCGAGAACAGTATGTCCGATTTCAACCAACAAAGAATCAGCAAATCCATAAGAGAATTAGCTTTAAAGTATTTTAATACAATTGCGTAAACAAATAAGCGGTTTCTTAGTTATTCACAAATTAGTATCGAGGAATAGTGAGTTTTTATTACATATTATTTTTTTTTGAAAAGCTCTTAAAAAATTTAGAGCTTAAAAAAAATATTTTAATATACGCACAGAAATAACTAAATATCATTTTCCGTAAAAGATTTCAATGAAATAGTAAATATTTTGTCTATGAACGGAATTACAAACAAATTTGTAAATATAGACAAAAATACCCCAACAATTTCATTGAAAATAACGTGGTCTTTTCTTCAGTGAACAAATTGTTCAAATCTATAAAACAATTTGTCTAAAAATATTTACAAATTGTAGACAAATCAAGTTACTAAATCAAACAAAAATATTTACTGGATTTTCTGAAAAATATCAAACAATATTTCTATCTGAATTTAATAAACAATTAGTCTAAAAATGCTAACAATCATACAGACAAAATTTTTGTCAGTGTCATCATCATCTTCCATTAAGCATTTATGAGATTTCACTTTGTCAGATATGTCCAAGTCTGAATATTTATCTAAATACTCTAAAAAAATGAATGAGAATTTACGCAACGATATTAACTAATCGATTCACTCAAAAATCTTTTATAAACAAACTTGGTACAATTGCATTCCTCTTGCTATGATTGTTGTTGTTATTATATGTGTGTATGTCGTCATCGGGGTGGTTTTGTACGACATAGTTTTTCTTATTGTTTTTGGCGTTTGCGTCCTAAATAAGAGTAAAAAAACAATTTATTGATTATGTAAGGACATTTACTGAATATTAAATTTATTTTTAGACAAACTTTTGTTTGAAAAATTTTTGGTGATAGTTTTTTCTGTGCGTGATAAGGCAGCCGAGGATCCAAGAGAGGGGAAAAAGGCATACTTTTCTCTCCAAAATGAATAAAATTTTACTAATTTCTGTGGAGTTTCTAAAAGAAATTTTACAAAATAGTACATTTCATTTAAAAGTTCGCCGCCCAAACGCTTAAGCTGGATCAGCGCCTGGCTAAGGACAGGTGTCTTACAAACAAAATAAGAAGTTAATTATGAAAATCGATGCACAAATATTGATTTTATTCACAATTTAGTGAAAGAACTCAATTGATAAAATCATAATTTCCATACAACAGTAAATTTTTAATTTTTGTGGGTGTTCTTGTCTTGCATGTAAATTGTGATTTTTTTTATCAACTGAGTACCTTCACTTAATTGTGAATAAAAGCAACAGTTGTTCACCGATTTTCATGCTGTTTGACTTATTTTGATCGTATAATTTTTTATCCGGTGGTGTTTTATTGATCGAATTCGGATATACTGTTCTTGAGTTCGAATAAAATATACTGTTGCACCTAGTGAACATATTAATTACTCGTATAAAAACAAATCTCTAGGTATCAAGAAAAGCTTAGAAAACATTTTCTTTAGCGCATCAAACTGATTAGAAAAATTTTTGTTTTGTTCAAAACGGAACTTCATTGTAACTCTGTGTTAATGGCCACACAGAAAAAACCAAATTTCATTTTCTGTAAAGGAATTCAACGAATATTTTGTTTAGGAACGGACCTACAAAAGAGTTTGTAAATATATACAAAAATATATCAAAAATTTAATTGAAAAAAACGTGTTATATCCAGTCACCAAATTTTTTAAATCTATGAAACAATTTGTCCAAAAATATTTACAAATTGTAAACAAAACAATTTACTAAATCAAACAAAAAGATTTACTGGATTTTCTGAAAAATATCATATAATATTTTTTTCTGAATTTATGAAAATATTAGTCTAAAAATACTAAACAAAATAGTTTACTTAGTCAAACAAAAATATTTGGTGGATTTTTTTAATAAATCAATAAAAATTTTTGTCTGGGTCATCATCATCATCATCATGTATTAAGCATTTATGAAATATCACTTTGTTAAATGTGCTCAATTTTGAATGTTTATCTAAATACTCTAAAAGAATGAATGAAAATTAACGCAACGACATTAACGAATTGATTCACTCAAAAATCTTTAGTAAACAAACTTGGTACAATCGCATTAATTTTGCTATCATGGTTGTTGTTGTTATTAGTGTGTATGTCGTCATCGGGATTGTTTTTTTACAGCACAGTTTTTCTTGTTGTTTTCGGTGTTTGCGTCCTAAATAAGAGTCAAACAAACAATTCATAGATTATGGATAGAACATTTACTGAAAATTAAATTTATTTTCATTCAAACTTTTGTTTGAAAAGTTTTTGTTGATAGTTTTTTCTATGCATATCACACTGCTATTTAGCTGTTTCATTGTTATTCTTGATTTAATGGAACAATTTATCGTAACATACACTTTGTCGCTACAAAAAAAAACGTAAAAATTTAAAAATTTAATGTCAAAATGCACTTTCAATAAAATTTCTTTTCTATTTCCGTAACGGAATTCAACATGACTGTGAAACTTTGACAATTAGTCCAAACGATCGTTATAAATCGAGTCGAGTTTCGAAAAATATGCTGGTTACAATTTTCCTGCATTTAAATGTCGATATCTTTAATACTTTCGAATATATTTGACTTCGAACTTTAAAATTTTGGTTGTTTGCTTCGACTTTGTTCTCTATTTCGTAAATATCTCCGGTAATAGCATTGCCGAAATTTTCAAAAAAATTGTTCATACTTTTTAACACAATCCTTGACAATATGCAGAAAATATTTTTCGATTATCTTAAATCCTGTAGTCGTGAAAAATAATCAAAATCAAGTTTTTGAGATTAGAGCGAAATATGGCAAAATATGGACAAAAATAGAGTTTTATTCATTTTTTCCCTCCAAAACAGTTTTACAAGTTAAATAACGCCAGTAAAAACAACAAAATAAAATGCACTTACATATATTTAACCAACCAAAGAAAAACTTATAATATATACTGGAAAATTAAACAATACTCTTAAACCAAATGCAAAGCCGTTTTTGGTTTTTTGGACGGAAACTTTCTGCCTCCAAAATTCAAATTTAAGGTGGTAAAAAAAGACGTCTGCATGAGTGAATGAACTGATTAATATATAAAAATATAAAATTGTTCATTGTTGCTACTAAATTTGAGTATCTACTGATGTGAGCCTTTAAAAACTTCTGTGATACTCGCAATATTCAAAAAATACAATAAACTTTTAAGTCATGTAACCATTTCATGTTGGTACAATATTTGTTTATGAGCACATTTTGTTGACATTATCGTTGTTGGTGCTGTTTATTTATGTATGTGTTTATTTTATGACTATCAATGTATAGTTGTGTATGTATATGTGCGAGAAAGAGGATGGTGCTTGTAAGCTTTAATGTTTTTATTTGTATGTTTGTTTCATAAAATAAATGCCAATGTAGGCCATTGACTCATTGTCATCATCGGCCATCAACACTCAGTCAGTTGGTCGTTGTCGAAAACATCAACATGTTAAACAAACTGCCAGCAAACAATAACACCACTGTCATTATCATCAGAATCGATAAGAGTAATGTATAGGTCTTCGTTGTTGTTAGGTCCTATTTGTTGTTTGTATCCTTCGTCAGCATATTATGTATGTACGAATGCATATACGTGTTCTTATCAGCCGTTAATATGACTTTTGTTTGTGTTCATTTTATGTACAATGTAAGCAAAAACCAAAATTTTTGTTATTGTGCAATATTCGTTTTTTCCCTAGAAAAACAATGTCATGTTTCTATTCCGAACTTAAATTTGTTTAATTCTATTTGATGATATTCTTATTAATATTATTATTAGTGTAAAGAAATTTATATGCTTTAAAAACATTTGAAAAATGTATCATATAATATTGCATTCCTGGAACTTTCTTTCTAGAGATATTTAAAAAAAAATTATTTAAATTTTTGCTTTGGCTTGTGTATGTTTATAAATGCCCTATTATAGTGGTTACTGAATAAATCCTATTTTAAAGCACAAAAAAAATCTACAATAAAACCAGAAAGTGTTTGTTTGTATTTGGCTTCTTAATCTTCAAATAAATCATACGGCCTGTAGCACTACTTAAAAACGTAGACACACATTTGCAACACAAACACTTACTAACTAGTAAGAAGTCTATTGTTTTGAAGAAAACAACAAACATTAAGCAAATTTACGTTTTAATAATATTAAGTGTGTCAAATAGAAGCTAAAACAAAGAATGCAATGCTAAAAAGAAGTATTAAGGACGCCTTATAGAGCTCACTATGTAGCGGGCCCTATGACTTAAAAATCCAATAAATTTTCAAATCTATTTTTACAAAAGTTGTCATTGCGAAAGTGTCCATATTTTCTTGCTAGCAACCGACTTTATACATATTCTGTGAAAGTTTTAGTTTTGTGGAATAGCGAAAACAATAGTATTCCTTTAAGAAAATTACTTGAGAACATTTCCAACCTCTGTAAGTTTTTTTACATGCAGTTATTATGGGAACGTAAAATTCAGTCAATACCGGGCTTTACTTTTTGCTGTACTCGTACTTATTTCACAGTGTTGATTATACAAAAAGGAAAAAATAGTTTATTAAGAGAATTTTACGTTTACCGGCTTTATTGAATTCCAGGCCCATTTTATAATTTGGCTTAAGCCTAATGATCAACTAAGAGCTCGCCAGTTTTTAATGGTAGAGGTTTTGAAATATATACAAAATTTTACACCATCATATACTATTAAAAAAATTTCTTTTTGCGCTTGTGTTAGTTTGTTGAAAGTACCGGATATAGTTAGTGTGTCTCAATGGTTTTCACTATCTATGTATGTATGTTTGTATAACTTCGTTGGTCTTGTGCGTCTGCCAAAATATGTTTATGTGTGCCTTTCTCTCTGTAAGAAAAAAAAGTGAGTATATTTATGTAGACAAACAACAATAAGCAGGCAAAAAGTAAATAGACATTCCGACACGCGAATGTGTATTTGTTCTTTTCGCAATAAAATATAAGAGTACAAATTCAAACAAACATGTTCACCCATAGTTTTGTTTTCATGCGACACTAGCAGAGAATAAAAGCAAACAATACTCTCAATCACGTGCGAATTGAAAAAGAAAACCTGAAGACAATCGTGTACAGTGTGCTTAACAGTATGAAGCTTTTATACTATGATTACAGAAATTCTTGTTCTCTTTTTTCTTATCACTTGAATATAAAATTTAGTATAATAATAAAATAACTAAGAACAGTTAAACAAATTTTAAGTTTGATCTACAAAATAGGCGTGGCAGGGTCTACATTTTTGTTAATAATGTTGTACTTTCTCAAAAAGTAATTGTGTTTGCGAAGGTTTCATAAGAATCGGTTAAGTAGAAGTAGTTAAAATGAATAATTACTTTTCATGGGCAAGGCACTGCCCACTTTTCTAGCCATAATGTAGTATCGTAAACATAACTAAATGTTTATGCAAAGTTTCATAAGAATCGGTTTAGTAGAAGTTGTTGAAAAATGATATTTAATTTAAATGGGCGTGGCGCTGCCCACTTTTTTATTAATGATGTATTATTCAAACAGAAGTTTAATGTGTGTGCAAAGCTTCACTAGAATAGGTTGAGCAGAAGTAGTTCAAAAGGCATGTGTAATTACTTCATATGAGCGTGACCATGCCCTTTTTTCAACGGGACCAATTATATAAAGAAAAAACTCGTAAACCAGTTTATAAATGACGGAGTTTTGAGCGAACATAACAGAGAAAGACAATCAATACAATAAAATGTGAGTGCTCTAGCACACATATAGCATTTTTTATGCTTATGCATACTTGCATAGAAAAAATTATCACGAAAAAATTTTCAAACAAAAGTTTGTCTAAAAATAAATTTAGTTTTCAGTAAGTGTTCTGTCCATAATCTATGAATTGTTTGTTTGACTTTTATTTAGAATGCAAACACCAAAACGAAAAATAAAACTGTGTCGTAAAAAACCACCCCGATGACGACATACACACAAATAACAACAACAACAATCATAGCAAGAGGAATGCAATTGTACCAAGTTTGTTTACAAAAGATTTTTGAGTGAATCGATTAGTTAATGTCGTTGCATTAATTCTCATTCGTTTTTTTAGGGTATTTAGATAAACATTCAGACTTGAACACATTTAACGAAGTGAAATCTCATAAATGTTTAATGGATGATGATGATGACACAGACAAAAATTTTGTTTGTATTTTTGTTTGATTAAGTAAATTATTTTGCTTAATAATTGTTAGCATTTTTAGACTAATTGTTTATTAAATTCAGACAGAAATATTGTTTGATATTTTTCAGAAAATCCAGTAAATATTTTTGTTTGATTTAGTAAATTGTTTTGTCTAAAAGTTGTAAATATTTTTAGACAAATTACTGTATAGATTTAAACAATTTGTTCACTGAAAAAACTGGTTTTTTTTTCAATGAAATTGTTGAGGTATTTTTGCCTATATATACAAATTCGTTTGTAGGTCCGTTCATAGACAAAATATTTACTATTTCATTGAATTCCTTTACAGAAAATGATATTTAGTTTTTCTGTGTATACGCATTCTTTGTTATACTTGCATATACACCTGCTCACTTTATTTCATACTTTTATGCATCGATACACATCTTGTTTATACTCTAGCATAGCTACGCATACCTATCGATATATCAATGCCTTGCAAAACGTTTTATTTTAAATTTATTTATTTTTGACAAGTGTTGCCAGCAAAATTTGTATGTGGTTGTTTTTTTCAAACTATTTTTATATAAAATGCAATTAATTTGTTTTATCCATAATTCAAATAAAAAGCAACTGACGTTTGGAAATTGAAAATTTCAATTTGTAATAAAGAAATAAAGAAAATTCCAAATGAAATTGAGATTTTAAATTTGAAATTGAGATAATTTAAATGAAAATGGGAATTTTAAGTCTAAATTGAGAAAATTCCGAATTCTCCAATTTAAAACATTTTTGGATTCTGATAATAAATTTACTGAAAAGTGATGTTACGTTATTTTGCATTTTCGCTGACGATATGTATATTAATTTAATAAAAAATTTATCTGTGAGTATGTACAAATTGCACAAATATTGTAAATGTTCAATATGTGCTAGAGTATGACTTTGCTTAATTTATACTAGGGTGATCGATTATTCGACATTTTCCAGAAACCGGTATTCGAATAGTTTGACTATTTGCAATTTTAGAAAAACCGGTTACGGTTTTTAAGATTCTGAAAAAACTAGTCGACTGCATTTTTGTGAGAAAATTATTATAAAATTTTGATTTTAATATGCTTAAAAAAAAAGTTAACAGTTCAGGTAAATACTATCCGCATAAAAACATAACTGAAAATAAGGCCAAGTTACTATCCAAAACTTTCGGCCGTTAAAAGTGCTGAGGTCAAAATGACTTGGCAACATTTTCCGCATAATTATTCCAAATATTAGAAATGTAAGAAAAAATATTGCCAAATAGCAGGTTGCCTAAATATGAGATGGTATTGAACCTATCAAGAAATTGGTCCTCATTTTGATCTCAGTATTTTTAATGGCCGAAATTTTTGGGATAGGAAATTGGAATTATTTTCAAATTTTTTTGTGCGGATCTGACTTTTTTTTCTAAGTTTTTGTTTGGTACAACACTATAATTTCCAACGCTATAAATTCCCATAATTTCTTAGTTTCGCACCTTATATGCGGCTAAAAAGACCTTTCCAAGAGGATTTGCAATCAATAAGGGGAACCCTAGTGCACAGATTTAAATTTTTTCTTTTTCTCATTTTTTGTCTATGATGGATGTCGAACTCCATATAAAATATGAAGTTTGACATACATTCTAAATCACAAGGCCAATTTAATTCGCTCTTGCTTCCACCTTATAAAATTAATTCACCTTAATTGTATGCTTCAGTAATACTCTTGAATAAAACTACTTAGGAAAAACAAACTTAGTTTTAATATAGTAAAAGCTAGTAAAATATACGAATCGAAAAGTTTTCGGCTGGGCCGGTTTTTTAATTAAAAAACCCGGACTATTCGACATTCGAAAAATCAACATTTTGAAAAAACCGACAACCGTATTGCGGAAAACCGGTTTAAAAACCGAATCGATCACCGTAATTTATACACAACGAATTTTTTTTATATAAATAGCATAACTAATTTTCCTGAGTGCTGGTCCAACAAAAAAAAAAAATATTTGTTAGCATTGTGCTTATGCTCATACACGTCGATACATGCTTATGCACATTCTTCTGTATACCAACACCTCCCGCATATTTATTTGATCGAACCAGCAGCTATCGATATGCGCATTTATTTGTGTCGATATGCTGTTAGTGCGCATATGCTTTAATACTCATACCCATATGTGCATGGATAAGTTACGAGTATTAAAAAAGTAACTTTTTGGCTTTCTCTGGAACATACATAAGAAAAATGCGTGACGAATTGATAACCTTTCTCTTTGTTTTAAGTTATTTAAAGAATTAAATTATTTGTCGGGTTTTATATAAGTTTCTAAGCCTACTACGCTTATTCTCTTTTCATTTTCATAAAATTATTTGTAAATTCTCAAATGGTTTTTGAAAGTCTGTGCACAAGATAAGAGGTTTGAAACTTTTCAAAAGTATGACTGAAGTCAACTGATGATTTGGTAAAGCATCAATGAATTACATATAGACATTGCTTAAACTGCAACAAATACACAAATCTTTATTTCAAAAATTTGTAAAATATCAATAACTACAAAAACTGAAAATTTTATTATTTTATCAGATAGCCATATATACTACGATTAAGATAAGCTTTATGTCATGCAAATCGATGGATAAATTTTAATTTTATAAAGAATAAAGTGAAATTAGCGGATTTTTACAAAAATATTGAATTTTCAAGAGGCAGCTCTACACATTTTGTTATAGCTTGAGAAATACTTGTCCCGTTTTATTAAAAATTAATATAAATAAATTGAATTTTAGCCGTCTTTAAGATATTTTAAAATATTTTTTTTTGCGTAGGAGTTTCGGAGTTGTTCAGAACGTAATAATAAAAGATATATTTTTTTCTAAAGTGGGGAATAAATTTAAATTTTAGTTGATGGATCATGAAGCCAGGTGTACTTTTAAAATGAATTGTGGTTTATTCCACGAAAATCGATCGATAAATGATGATTTTTTTTCATAATAAAATGAAGTTACCTGATTTTTGCTAATATTGCGATTATTTACCTTTTACTGCAATCGGCAACTTCAAAATCCTAAATTTAAAATAAAAAAAATAAAAATAATGTGAGTCCGATCACAGGGGAGATGTGTAAACATCTAGTAATGAAACATTTTTTTTATGTTCAGAGTTATAATTTTTTTTGGTATTTTGTAAAATATTTTATTATTTTGTATTTGTTGCGGTCGACAAGCTATTAATCAGCTGTTTACAGAAATGTAGCGCATGTAGTTATTTTACAGCAATGATTTTCGAACTGTACAGCGCACAGACGGGTATTTGTCCATTTTAAGCGGCCAAAATTCGAATTTTCAAAACTCACTTTTTCTTTAACTACCCACCGTAGGGTGAAGAGAATAGAATGCTGGACTAGATCGCGTTATTTTTTTAATTCCTTTTTGCTTTCGTTCGCTCTCGCCACGCAGTCAAAGTTTCGTGTTGCTAATTGGGCATATGCTTTTTTGCTGTGTTTGAGACAAGTCAACGTGAAAAAAAACTTGAGTAAAAGCGTGTTTTCAGTTTATGAATTTTATTAAAATGGATAATTGTAATGCAGGTAAATATGATATAATTCACATAGTTTAATAGGAATATAATATATTCTGATACCGGCAGAGCTACATTGAAAATGATGGTATTTTTGTTAATTTTAATTGATTAAAAAAATTAACTATAGTCATAAAGTTGTATAACACCACTTAACATAACTGAGATTCTCGCTCGGGTGTGTTAATTGATATTTCATGGTTTGGAAAAAAAATTGGCTGCGGATATGTGCGGATGACTATTTTATGGCCCTTTGAAGTATGCTACTGCTGAAAAATGTACCAAAAATTCTGATGCTTTACTGTACATGCTGCTTTATTGCACACTTTTTTTTACTCATTTCATTTTAAAATTTAGCATTTACAATATTTTTTGTTTCCAAATCTAGGTCAAATTCATAATTCGTGAAGACGTTTTACGAATTTCCGAAATCTGCAATATTTCATCAATAATTGCTAATATAGCTGCTGCCGAAAAACATGAAATGCAATCCGGAAATTATTCTAAAGAAGATATAACTTTGTTAAAAAATAGTTTTGCGAAATTCAAAAGCGTTTTAGAAAAAAAGTGGGCTGAAACCCATAGAAAAGCCAGTGTTTTCATTAAAGCTAATCAGCCGTGGATAAAAGGGTCTTTTTCTATACCAAAAGTGGTTAATCATGCTGGGCGGCCTACCAAACTTTTCGACGAGTCCAGCGATAGAACCAAAAGACGTAAAACGGAAACCTTACGCAACTGCAGTGATACGGGAGAGTTGGCTGTAGCTACTCGAATTAAATTACGGTCAGCTGGAATGAGAGTCAATCCAACTCAAAATGTAACTAACTAACCAATTTGACTCGCGGGCAGTATGAGGTTGTTAGAATGAGCAACAAAAAGTTCTATCCGTGTTACACTTTGCTCCAAAAGGCTAAACGGGATTGTTATCCTCCAATGTCGGCATGTATAATCAGTGCTACCAGTGCCGAAATCAAATTACAAGATCTTTTGAACCATACATCTACTCGACTTCTAGAGTACCTTCAAGAAGTATTTGATTCCTTAGAAGAGGATGAGATTTCAAGCTTGCAGCTTATTTATAAATGGGGTTGTGATGTATCCAATCGATCTCAATATAAACAAAAGTTTGAAAACGAGGCTGATTCGGACTCAAACATATTTCAAAGTTCTATGGTCCCATTGCAGCTCATATCAAAAACAACGAAAAGAGTCATCTGGAAAAATCCTACACCGTCTTCACCACGCTACTGTCGACCGATGCGGATTCGATTTGTTAAGGAATCGGTAGATGTAACTAATGAGGAAGTCAATTATATTCAAAATGCCATTAGCACCTTGGTGGAAACGGAAGTTGACCTAAAAGGAATAAAAATTCGCGTTCAACATAAATTACTGCTTACTATGGTCGATGCTAAAGTATGCAACGCTGTGACTAATACCAGCTCCACCATGAAGTGCTATATTTGCAACAAATATCGTGAAAACTACGCCCGAAAATTTTCAAGAGAGTCCTGCAATAGAGATATAATTAATAGATTATTGCTAACTTCAGATCCTCTGTTAACGGGAGTAAGACCAAAGCCGAAAAAAACACAAAATCCTTTCTCAAAGGAATGCTTAGAAATGCTTGTCCCAACCGAAGACAACGAAGACAACATGTATGAATTAAATAAAGAAGATATTTTCAGCTCAGGCAATGAAGAAATGGCCGATTGATTTTATACTTATATTTAAGAAATGCCTTAAATTTCAAACTGATATATCACATTTTTATCTTTTCAATAAAAACAGAATTGTTTGCTAATTTTTCATACTGCATGACTTAGAATTTGTTTAAAAAGTATCCTCTTTTAATTGGTTTGGGGGAACAGCCTCTTAATACCCTACGTCTTTTTGCTTGTTTATATAAATTTACAATTTTAAATGCCACAACATGTCTTTTCTAAATAGTTTGCATACAAAATTCAATCAAAATAATTTTGGCCGCCTAGATTGGCCAAATACCCCTCTGTGCAGCGCTAGCACAATTATATGTTAGTGAAAATTAGTAGCTCCTATTGCGCCCTAGATGGTGTTTATATGCACCTGTTAAGTATGAATGACCATCTCAAAGACGAAGACTTTAAGTTTGACAAGTTTAGTTTTTTCTTTTCCTTATTTTGCTTTGTTTTAGTAAATTTCTTATTAAAAGTGCAAAAAATCTTTTTAAAAGTTATTAAAATTAAATGTTTTTGTAATCATTTTATTTATTTGTTTTTTATTTGCCTACGATAACATAATGTACGACAATTAGTGAAAATTAGTAGCTACTACTACTACTATTGCGCACTAGATGGTGTTAGTGTATTTCTATGCAGCTGTTAAGTTTCTCTGTACTTCTTGTTCTCCGTATGATTACACTAATACACTCATACACAGCTCACACCGCGTTATTACAATCTTACTCAAAATTTCCCCCTCCGGTTTTCGACAAACAAATTTTGGGACCAATCTTTGTCAAACCCTTTCCAACAACACAAGAATTTTGAAATTCGGTTCACAAATGACAGAGTCATTCATGGGGGGGGGGAGAAAATTTCCCCTCCGATTTGCGACAAAAAATGTTGGGACCAATTTTTGTCAAACCCTTTCAAATAAAACAAAAATTTTTAAAATCGGTTTACAAATGACAGAGTTATGCATGGGGGGAGCAAATTTTCCCATTCGATTTTCAAAAAAAAAATAATGGGACCAAACTGCAGGCAAACCCTAGCCAACAAAAAAAGAATTTTAAAAATCGGTTCACAAATGACAGAGTTATGCGTGTACAAACATAAAAAAGTAAAAAAAATAATAGTATACCCGTACAAAATAGTTGGAATTACCGCAGTTAAACAGCAAAATAACCAACAGTCAAAGGCAAACGCAGTCAATAAACCATCAGCCAAATATCGCATCAAGCTCAGCAACAAATTCGGTATAACCGAAAAACCCGGGTCTTAAATCCCAGAAGTTCCCGGCAAAAATCAAAAACGGCAACGCCGAAATACTCAGTCAATTCAAAAACACGGCAACACAGCACCAACCAACAAACGTACGACCTTACTGCAGGAGTTTGACTTTGAGACTCCCTTTGCCAGTGTTAGAGTATTTCTATGCAGCTGTAAGTTTCTCTGTACTTGTTGTAAGTATGATTACACTAATACACTCATACACAGCTCACACCGCGTTATAGTAAGATTAATCTTACTCAAAATTTTTGATTGTATTGTGAAAAAGATTTTTACCCCCTAGCGTATAGATGTTTACACATAAAAAGAATATTAATTTATCGACAGTTTTTGTAGTTAGGGGACTATAACACATCAAAAATATATAGTGGTACTCCTTGGGATTCTTCTTGGTGCATAGCGTATTTGATGGAACTTAATCAATTTTGAATAAACCGGTTCATATAAGCGTATACGTTAGATAAAATAATTATGCAAAATTCTGCGTAACCTATACGCATAGTTTTCTCCCTGCAACATTTTTCATGTCACTGTGCCTAAACTTCAGACAGAACTTGGATAGATGTTCCTAATAAAATTGTGCAAAGATTTTGTTGAGTAAACGATGGTACTCATATAACATATAACCAAACAGCTTCTAGCATTTAAGAAGCGTTTAAGTACCTTTAACGACGAAAGGGGTAAAGGGGGTGGGGCGTTATATCTAAATATGTATGTGTGTATATTTATTTATACTCAAATACATTGTTATAAAAAAACACTAATGGTATATTTGTACTAGATATTTTTTTGTTTCTTTGTGTAACATTTTAAAGTGTTTAAAGTGGTTTTTGTATTGTGTGTATTTACCAATATAGCTTATTTAGAATGTTTCAGTTTTGGGGCTATTTCTAAGGTAACACATGCCATAGTTTATTGTCTGTTATAAAGATTGACAAAGTGAGCTACAAAAGAAATATTTTATAAGGAACTATATTAAAAATCGGAAATAATAATATTAGCTATAAGGATAAAAGTAATACGCAACATCAGATAATAAGGAGCCATATAGTTAATTTAAAATAAATTTTTTATTTCATTTGTACTTCTTGTACAAGCTTAACACACACACACACACTCACACAACCTGAATTTAAAAAGCCTTGCCAACTAGTACAAATCTTAGTAAATTTTGGTCAGAATATTTATAATAATTATGCTGAATACAAAATTTTTTGCCAAGTTTTTATGATTAATGAGTTTTTGTTATTTTATAGAAATTATCTTCAACATAATTTTCAAATAATCAAAGTGAAAAATAAGAATTTTTAAATTATAAAGAAAAACCACTTGGCAGAAATCAACAAAACTTTTAAGATGATTATTTCAAAAATAAAAATGTTGGCTTTTATTTACAGGAAGAGTTGCATATTGTAATTGACATGTTCATTTTTAACTTGAATACATTTTGTGGGGTTTTAGTTGTTTAATCATTTGACTAGTTTTCTCTTGTCTGTGAGATGACATAAAACATTGAATTATTGTTTGGCTTAAACTAAATCTATTTGTTGGTTTTTATCATTATGTTTTATCATTTAATTTTGGGACAATTAATAATAAATCTGTGGTCACAAGCAAAAATAGCATTTGTCGAAAATTATAGTTATGAGAGGAATTATGCAATTCAGAACACTTGGGTATAATTTGTATTACACATATCTGGTCAATCATGCTAATCCTGTACTATAATTATAAGACTTTAAGTCTTGTTGTATAGGAATACAAATAAATAAATGAATAAAAAAATAATAATATTTTATATGGTGGCTATAGCTCTTAGAATTATGTTCTATATGGCACGATGGGGTTGAAGGACTACAAATGAAAGAGTGTAACAGAACCCAAAAAACGACAGTTTATCCATTCTAAAATTATAATTACATATTCCGAATACGTACACGCAAAGAAAATATATTGTTGTGGCATGGTTGCGTCAGCAATGCCATGTTTCCCGGCACAGTTTTTGAATGTGGCAAATAATTCTGACTACAATCATGGTTTATCTAAAAATTCAACAACAGAATGGTTCTATACTAAAAAAAATATCGTTCTTATCTATACTATTTTATTTGCAATAAGGCTATGGTTATAAAACAGACATGGCTCTCTGCTTCCAAAAACGTTTTTGTTCTATCCCTTTGTTGAATGCTTTTTGTTAGTTTTGTGTTTTATTTGACAGCGTTTGGTTTATTTTTGTGAGCGGTTGGTGTGAAAAAATAAGAAATAAAAATTAAAATAACAAAAAGTGATATATTCCGGCTAATTAATGTTCGGCAATGTTCTGAAGACCATTTAATTTTGAAACAGCGAAGAAAAGTGTTCTTTAATCGGATAATCTAGTGCATTCGTAGCTTTGCTCTATTAAAATATGTGCAATATCTGAAACACAAAAACCAATTGAAAACCTCCAATAAGTAAGCTTTTTATCCTGAAAGTGGCCGATTTCACAACGAAATGTTTTTCAGAACATGTCCGATTGTAAATATACCATGTGTCAACAAATATGTATGTATCTATGTGAAAATAGATAATAGTTTTTATTTCAGATTTAACACACTGATCAATTAAACAATTGTTTTTGATTTAATTTGACATAATAAAATTGTTTATCTCCTGTCAATTTTTTAATCAACTTATGGTTAAGAAAACAATAAATGTATGATTATATAGAATAATATATATGGTTATTTAGAACCCTTTATATGGTTAATTTTAACCATATATATGGTTATTTCAGACCATATTTTGTAATTTTGAACAATATATATGGTTGTTTTGAACCATATACGTGGTTGCTTGAACCATGCATATGGTTGTCTTTAACCTTATATATGCTTATTTCAAGCCATTTATTGTAATTTTAAACCATATATATCGTTGTTTTGACACATAAATATGGTTGCTTGAACTATGTATATGGCTGTTTTGAACTTTATATATGGTTCTTTTCAACCATATATTCAATCATAGTATGTTGCTCTTCGATTATGGTTGCCTCAACCTGGTTTTTTTGCGTGTGTAGTGTACAAACCTTAAACGTTTTATAATTTCATCAGCAGACATTTTCGAAGTCTATTCTTTTGAAATGTGCATTAATAAATAAAAATTAAAGTTTTGCAAAATTTTTGAGAAAAACTTCGAACCATGAAACTCTATTTTTGTCAATATTAAGCCATTTTTACTGTCATTTGAAAGTCGTTACTTCGATTTTTTTCACGACTAAATGAATTAAGATAAAAAATATTTTTTTTGCCGGCAATTTATTTGGAAATTTTTGTAATGCTATTACCGGAGATAGTAACGAAATAGAGAGTAAAGCCGAAGCCAAAAACCGAAATTTAAAAATTCAAAGCCAAATATCTTTGAAAATATTAAAGATATCTTTTCAAAAAAGCTCTATTTTCTTTACTTACTGAAAAGCTTTACAAATAATTTATAATCATTAAAATCGGATAGTATTTGTGAAAGTTATGAGTCCAACAAGCTTTTTCGTGCCCAAGATAGCCAACTTTGACATCGTTGATTATTTTTGCAATACCTGCATGGATGTTAATTTTAGATTATTTTCAGTAAATGTGTGTTACATGAAGTCTATGTTTTTGGTAGTTGTAAACTTTATTAATTTATTTCGTGTTACAAGAACCAAAAAAGAAAGATTGCTAGTTAAAGTGCAATGAAAAAAAATTTACTAAAAAACATATATATTTTTATTTTTTTGGACGCGCGATTTCTGGCGCGCGGTTTGCAGTTCTGAGCCATTTGGGCCCTAACCGAAGTCCCTCATTTTATTTCGTTACCCCTTATCAGCATTTGCTGAAGAAAACATTTTTTTAAACTTATTCATTTATTAACCTACTTCAAAAAAGAATGAGGTTATCAATTCGCATGTAGTTTTTAGCTCTGGCATTTGTCAACCGATTTTTAAATTCTTCTTTTGTTTGAATGGTTTTGCTTACATTTTGGCCCAATTTTTTTTAAATCGGTGGGGAAATTCGCTCCCCACACCCCCTGCGTAAACTCTATCATTTGTGAACCGATTTTTAAAATTATTTTTTTGTTTGAAAGGGTTTGCTTACATTTTGACCCCAGACTTTTTTTAAATCGGTGGGAAAATTTAATACCAAAAATACCAAACATGAAATCGCAGCTCCAAAAGCATATAAAACGATAACCCATACGTTTTTGTGTTTAATTTCATTCCCCTACCCCCACTTTTTGCCCTTTAGCCAAAATAATGCCAGAAATCAACTCAGTACCCTCCTAAGCCCCTACGTGCCAATGTTGGCACGCCTAAAGTCAAACACTACGACGTTATGAAATTTTTATGAGAAAAGGTACGCTCTTTTCTCCCGTGAGCTGTTCGCCGATGTCCTGATTAAAAAACTAATACCAAAAATGAAATCGGAGCACCAAAAAACATATAAAACGATACCCATTACCTTTTGTGTTTAGTTTTTTTTTAATTTTTTTAACCGAGCACAAACAAACCCAGTCACGTCACGCGACTACTCATGTTTTTTACGATTGACATGCAAAAATCTAATACACTAACGCACCTTTAAGAGCATCAAACTATTAATATTGGTACCGTTATTTCTATGCTCTTAGTGTTAGAGAAAAGCTGCTATACCACATTACCTACATACTCGTATAACACATTACTTGAACTTACTCTATAATTACACACACACAGAGACCCCAACACATTTGATCATATATTTTGGTACTACTACAATTTTACCATCACATAAATATTAGAAAAGTTGTTGCAGCATACTGTGTGGCACAAAACACTTATTGTTACACATTACATGAAAAATATTTTTCATTGCTGCAATGCGAGCAACGAGAAGCACTTTAATATGATTAAGCACGTATCCGTTTTTCTTTCGCTTTTATTGTTTGATATATTTTTTTATTCTTTGCTCAGCAGTTAAATAATAAATCAAGTGAAAACATTATATGTGTTTTTTAAAATTTTTCCGCTGCTTAATTTTTGTACTAAGGGAACATTTCTACTCCTGTTGGATGCATTAAAGAACATTAGTCGTATTATAAATACTAAGGGGAAAATATTTCTTTTATTATAAAATATGAGCGAAAAGTATTTATTTGCAGTAGCGACAATAACATTATAAGCAGACACACGGATGACAAAATCTAATAACTGAAAAAAAGTATGATTATATTAAACACACATACCATTCTCGTTGACAGAGCTGTAGATGAATGTAATACTAGTTTTGACTTTCTTATTTGAAGACAAGGAAATTTATTAGCGGAGGTAAGTGCAAAAATCGTAGCTTTTTTTAATGAACATTTTTAATTTGATTTCATAAAAAACTTCGATACTTTGCATTTGGGGCTATTCATCCAGCGGGTGGTGGTGTTAAAGATTTGTTACGGCTTACATAATTAATATTTTTATATAATTTACTGATTTTATAATTGAACTATTGATTCATATATATTTAAAATTATTTTTCTTAAATATTTATTCCTTACTTCAGGCTCAAGGTCATAAGATTTATTTAAATAAAACTCTTATATGTTTTATTAAATAATTTTTAATGTGTCTATTAATTGATTTATTTTTCCGATATTTCGAACACCTTCGGTGCTCTTCTTCAAAAAAATTTAACTAAAAATCAAAGTCTATTGAAGTCTACTATATAAGAGTTTTATTTAAGTAAATCTTATGACCTTTAAGCTGAAGTAAGTAATAAATATTTGCAAGTTCTAAGGTCGAAGAAATTAATTAAAATATTTTATTTTTCTTAATATCATATTCACAAAAAGAAATTATTCCTAAATTTTTCAATTAATACAGATAATCAAAAATTAAAACTAGATTCAATTAAATTCGTAATTGAACCAATTACTCGCGTTGTCAAAAATAAAATATTCTAGAAATTTTTAATTTAGAGTACATAATTGAAAATTCGAATTTTAGTAGTTGAATATAAAGTTTTCGTTATGCACAGAAAAACTTTTGCATAAGAAACTTCAAGTAAAAACTTAATTAAAAAATAAAATTAGTTTCAATTAATCATATCATCAAAAGCACAATTTTCAACAACGAAACTACTTGAATCTGCAGTTTTCGTAGCTGAAATCGTATTTTACTTTTTTCTGTGCACACAGAAAAAAATTATTCCTGATAAAATTTCAATTAATACAATTAATCAAATATTAAAATCAGGTTCAATTAATTTCGTAATTAAATCAATTACTCATGTGATCAAAAATTTAATTTTCTAAAAAAATAAATAAATTTCGAGTAATTGAAAATTTGAATTTCAATGATTTGATATACAGTTTTCGTCGTAGGTTGAGCTTCAACAACACAAATAATTGAATCTACAGTTTTCGTAATTGAAATGGTATTTCAGTTTATTCTGTATTTACAGAAAAAATTATTTCTAACAAAGTTTTAATTAATACACTTAATAAAAAATGAAACTAGTTTCAATTAATTTCATAATTGAATCAATTATTCATGTGATCAAAAACGAAATTTTCTAAGAAATTTTACAAATTTGGAGTAATTTAAGATTCAAATTTCAACGATTAAATATAATATTTTCGTCGTAGGTTGAACTTCAACAACACAATTAGTTGCATCTGCCGGTTTGGTAATTCAAATCGTATTTTAGTTTATTCTGTGTATTTACAGAGAAAACTATTCCTAAAAAAGTTTTAACTAATACATTTGATCAAAACTGAAACTAGTTTCAATTAATACAATAATTGTTGAACTTCAACAATAAATTGAAATCGTATCTTAGTATTTTCTGTGCTGCATGTTTTTGAAGATTAAATGAAAAATTTCGATTAAGAGTTTGTATTGAAACGAGTAAAAAATTAAAAATTTCCAAACATTTGTTTTTGGATGATTCTCATTTTAAATGATTTTTTTGTGTCCGTTAAAAGTATGGTAAAATATTTCATAAAATAAACGCATACATTTTAAAATGAAAACTGCTTTAGAATGATTTAATAGATTATAAATATATGTACATAAGTTTTTTTCTGTAAGACTGTATATGATGTGTTAAAAACGAAAAAATACTGTTTTTCCCCTCTTCGAACAAAATGGTGTGTTCCTAATTTATGCTGTTGGTTTTCTGCATTAAGATACTATGAATTTTCCCACAACCGAGATTATATTTATAACGGTTTTAGAATATTTGCATTTCCTTCTCTTATATCACACATCAAGTTTCTGTTTTTAAAAAAGTAATGTTGTCCGCAGTCTTGTGTATTGAGCGTTACGCTTTTCTAGTACGCTTCATTACTGAGTTTAATTATTAAAATTGCATTAACAACATGTACTAAAATAACACGTAGGTTTGTACTTCTAAATATTTAAAAGTATTTCAAATCGTTTCATCATCATGGTTTGTATCCAAAAAATGTATTGAGAGTATTCAATATATTTTTTTAATTTATTGAAATTTCTTAGTGAATAACTAAGGAGTTTATGTTAAAACACATTGAAGATTATATATATAAAATATTGAATTCGTAGAAAAATGTATTGACCGTTACATAAAAAATTTTTTTTATATAATTTATCTATAAATTTTAGGATGTTAAAAAAAATTAAGAGCAGCTGAAGGGTAGAAACGATATAAAGAACATTATTTGTTTACAAATTCTGGATTTTCTTTGAACAAATGTAGCTTTTACCGCATTGTGGGTTGTTGTTGTTGGTGTATTTTTTCGCAAAAATCACTCCCAGTACAACCGCGAAAGCAAATGCAACTCTCGATACAGAAAAATTTTAAAAACTCGAAAAATATATAATTTTATTTCAGGATCCATTGAAGGAGGCGAAAATTATAATATGAATATTATCTTCTGATATTTCATTTAGTTACATTGGTAAAACAAACACACACACACAAAATGTTCGCTTAGAATCACCCTTTTGTTTTATTTTCAATTACAGACAGTTAATGGCAAGCTGGTTAATTAATAATTAAGTTAACTAAAAAAATTATTTACTAAGCAATGGTTTTCGCATTTTTGCCTTGAACTTGTTTCTGTTAAAGATTTAAGTCCTTGAAATAATAAAGTAATCATGAATAATAAAGTAATTTAAGACACACAACATAAATTATATGTCGAAAAAAAACAGTGTCTCGCAAATAAAGTGTATATTGTGCTCGTACTTTTAAACTCTTGCGCACTCTATAATGAACGAAAATGTTTGAAAAAAAAACTAGTGAAATACGTTGCTTTAGTGCTACCATACATAAGTTTACAAGACATATTTGACACACACACACAAAAATCTTACAATTTTTAAATAAAAACTGGGGTCAACAAGATATTGCTTTAAGCTAAACACACATACGACAATGGCAACGAATACATTATAGTAAATTTACAAGAACAACAATTACAAAGTAACAAATGTTACATTGTTTCAACTAGAAAAAACCTTCGTATAAATATTTTTGCAAAACATACACAATTCCAACAGGATATTCGTTCATACGTTTACTGTAGCAGTTCGTTAGTCACAGCATGTGTTAGAGAGTTTATTTCTTTGGTAGTATGTGAGAACTAAAATAAAACAAAAAACGTACAGGTAACATATTTTAGTCAAGTTATAACATGTCATACGTTACTCTACCCTACAAAATTATCTCTTTTTCTTTTTCACACTATTTTCCCAAGTTTTTTTTCCTGAAGACAGTTTTTGCATTAAACCTAACAAAAAATTCAAAAGAGAACTATCAAGTTGGCATGCACAAAAAAGTAAACTCGCTTACTTGTGTATGTTAATGTTTCCCAGCAAACATAGTGATGCACATACGACTGACTATTTATGATAAAAACCCATACATAATTGAAAATCGCAAAGTTAATTTTATACCACAGAAAATTCATTTTTGTTAATCTGTGATAACCTGCTTATTAAAATCTAACTCCTGTCCAATGCCTGACCTAAACGAGTCAGTCGAAATACAGCCAATGTGTTAGCTACTTGTTTTTTGTTCTTGGCGTTGGCGTGTGGACTAATATAGTTTCTGTGCCAAAATATCTTCATGTGACGAACAGAAGCAAGAAAACGACTTAAACATGGAAGTGGAGGGTTATGAGGTAATGGGTGGAGGTATTGAAATTTCAGTTTATTTCTTATTTCGGATATATGCGATCACTACTAGAAGACCTTCTTTGAGACCAGATTTTTGTTGTAATAATATATTAGATATTTTAGTATTTTTGTTTATATGTATGTGGCGCTTTGTCGCCTTAGAGTTTTAATGCGAACATAAAATTTAGAGAGTTAACAAGTAGAAACCGGGGAAAAAACTTCTTCTAATGCACTCCAAAATGTTTTATGGGCCTGTCTAATATTTTCACAAGTACATCAATATATTTCACTCTAATTCCAGAAGTGTAGAGATTTTTCCAAACTTACTTAAGCTCTTATTTTTGTAGCTTGTATGGAGCTTAATGCAAATTGGTTTAAATTTGGATATTTCTCTGCTTGACTTTGGGGGCTATAGTATAATAAGAACTTTGATGATGAGATATAACGATTTTTCCGATTTTTTTGTTAGTGTTGGCTTTTTTTTTGTTTTTGCATTTTTTTTCGGTTTTTGGCGAAATTTTTAGTTATGGAGATTTCCTCGGTTTTTGAAGATTTTTGTTAATTTTGACGATTTTTTTCGTTTTGGCAATCTTTTTTTGGGTTTTGACAATTTTCTAGTTTTGCCGTTTTTTGTTAGTCTTGGCGTTTTTTTTAACCGACTTCAAAAAAGAAAGAGGTTATCAATTCGTGTGTATTTTTTTAATTGTTTGCATAGGTATAACTCTGTCATTTGTCAACCGATTTTCAAAATGATTTTTTTGTTTGAAAGGGTTTGCCTGCAGGTTGATTCTATATTTTTTCCCCAAAATCGCAGGGGGAAATTTGTTCCCCCCATGCATATCTTTTTCTTTTGTCAACCGATTTTCGAAATTCCTTTTTTGTTTGAAAGGGTTGTCCCATTGTCCCATTATTTTTTATTTTTTTTGAAAATCTGAGGAGGGAAATTTGCTCACTCCATGCATAACTGTCATTCGTCAACCGATTTTCAAAATTCTTTTTTGTTTAAAAGGTTTTGCCTGCAGTTTGGTTCCATAATTTTTTTTTCAAAAATTGCAGGGGGAAATTAGATCCCCCCATGCATATCTTTGTCATTTGTCAACCGATTTTCAAAATTCCTTTTTTGTTTGAAATGGTTTGCTCGTAGGGTGTTCCCATTTTTTTTTCAAAATTCAGAGGAGGGAAATTTGCTCACCCCATGCATAACTCTGTCATTTGTCAACCGATTTTCAAATTCGTTTTTTGTTGAAAGGGTTTGCCTGCAATTTGGTCGCATAATTTTTTTTCGAAAATCGGTTTAGAAATTTGAGGCTGTTCAATTTCAAGATTTTGTAGTCTGTTCAATAAGACCTTTGCATTGAAGTCGGTTTTTTTTTAGCAGAATTATTTAGTTTTTTAACGATATTTTTAGTTTTGGCGACTTTTTTTGTTTATGGCGATTTGTTTAGTTCTGGCAATTTCGGACTCGGATTTTTTTAACGGTTATATTTATTTATTGTATCTTCAATAAAATTGAACTAACAATAAGTAATCAAATCTTAGCTCTAAAATTTTAGTTTTTAAGTCCAGCCAATACCAGACAAAAATATTTGTGTCAGCGGTTGGTTTTGGTTGTCTACACTGAAAGAATTTTATTCATAAGTTCTATGACTATTTACATGAATCCAATTAAAAACTTCATTAAAACTCAACCAACGTCACGCTTTGTTGGATTAATGAAACAAGTTCCGTTAAAATTATTTAAATGAAAATTTCATTATATATATGAAATAATTTCACTGATCCATTGTAATAATTTCGCAAAGCTAATGAACATATTTCATTATTTTTGTGAAATTATTTCATCGTTTTAATGAAACTGTTTCATTATTTTAATGATACTATTTCATAATTTTAATGAAATTGTGTCATTATTTCAATGATATTTTGTAATTATTGTTATGAAATTATGTAATTTTTTTAATGAAATTATTACTTTAGCTAGTTCCTCATTAGCTTATCTATTATATTGACTATTCTAATTTATTAACAGTTCCATACTTACGCTAGACGCCAATGCACATCAGAAAATTTTTTAGTATTGATGACCGCTAACAGTATCGAACTCAGACTCTTGATTCTCATCATTCGCTTTATAGGCAACGTCTTAACTACTTCAGCCAACAGCACTGTTAAAACAATGTGTCTCTTAGTGTATAATAATAAGAAAGAGTACAAAAACAACAAACATGTAAAATGACAAAATGTTATTGTCATAAATCCAATGAAATTATCTAATGAAACTATGAAAGCTAATGAAGCAATTCCAATGAAATTTTTTCACAATATTCGTGAAATTTTATTAGAATTGTGAAATATTTCATTAGAGTTGAAACAAAAATCTAACGCAATTGTTTCATTGGACTTATGAAGCGAAATTCTTTCAGTGTACGTCTCTCGTGTTCGGCTAAGATCAAGAGTATCGCTCCTTCTCAGCCGAGTGTGGCCTCTAGATTTAATAATGTTTTGGGCTAGTAGATTTGGGTGCAACTCAAGTTTTTTATGTATCGTATCACGTGCTTAGAAAACACTGTCTTAACCAGCAGCATATCTAAATCTTTATGAATTCGCTTGTTTCTGACATACCATAGAGCTGCTGTAATCGTACGGTGTATTTTATTTTGTAGGCTTTGAATTTTTTCTACATGTGATGCCGAGGCAGTGCCACATAACTAGATACCGTAGGACCATATTGGTTTTAGAATCGAGTTGTATAGAAGAAGTTTACAATCAAGGCTTAGAGTAGAGCTGCTTTTGATTTCACTAGGGTCACCTTTGCATTTATGTGGGACTTTCATGTTAGACGACGATCAAAATGCACACCGAGATATTTTACTTCAGGGTGTTGAGGTGAGGTTATTTATTTCTATAGGTGGGCAACTTTCTCTGCACAATGTAAAAGTAATGTGTAGACATTTTTGTTCCTTAATTTTATCCGCCATTCGGATGTTTTTATCAAATATGTTTTAACTTTCTCCTTTTTTTGACATCAGATAACAATCTTTGAATTTTTTTTGCGACTTAAAATAAAGAATTTTGATAAAAGTAAAAAAATTCACATGTTTTCAAATCTTAAGGCCTGTAACTCAATGCATTTTTATCCGATCAACGCAGTATATTTATTTGTTGAAAGATGAAAGACATATTTATGCAACAGTGAAAATTTGTATAACTAAGAAGAACACTTCTAAAGATTTTTGGAATTAGTTAAAAACACTGAAGAGAAAAATGTTTTTCTCGAATATCTGTAAGCGCGTCAGCGACCCTACATCAGCTTAAAAACATATTATTTTTGTGGTTATAACAAAGAGTTGAAAATTTCTTAACTAGTATTATCAAAATACTAACAACAAATTTTATATTTAAAATTCTATATTTTCTTCAAGGGAATTTCCCAAACATGCAGGCAGACTGGCAAATGTCTTGATTATTTCCTAAAAAAACGGATTATCTACTGGCTCCATTTCTTACTGGGATATATTCTCCAATTGCTTGTTGGTTTTAAGTACACTTTTTTGTTTAGAAATTTCTAAAATAAAATAAAAAGTATAATATAGACAATATTACGTTTATAGCGTTAGTGTGTCCCGAATAGTAGTAAATCTTTCCTTGGCACTAACATTTGATTAAGTTCTTTTTTATTTCTCAGGTACTTGTAATTTACTACTACTTTTGTTGAATTTCTATTTTTGTTTTAAACTTAACATCCTGTAAGCTTGAATGAAAAAGGATACTTTTGTATTTAAAATTAAAGTGTACCCTCTTTGATTTTTCAGAGTTACATATTTTAGAATTAATTTTTTATTATTTAGAAGCGGTATAACAAATGTTGTCTCTATTCGGTGCAATGCAATTATAAACCAGCAGTGCGATTTTTTGGCATTCATGGAATGTTTCTTTATATTAACGAAGTTAACAGAATTCACTTGAAGTACTTCAGACTTATCTTTATGTAAAGAAAAATAATGGAGAAAGCTCACGGGATGAAAGGTTTATTCTTTTCATACACGATTTTCGTCATTGTGTAAATTTTTGGTAACCATAAAGTATCACTTAAAGTGTCATTGATTTATGTATTTTTCTTAACGTGCGTTTTCGTGACATTCGTAAAAAGTAATTATATGTTTTTCCACTTTTTCCAAAAATTCCGAGAACGGTTCACCTGAACAAAATAAATTTTGCACATTTGCATAGATATGTATATCCCTCGTCTTTCAGCCAATACGACGATTGTGTCGATCGGATAAAAGTGAATTACAAGACCTTCTGAACTCATGAAGTGAGTTACAGACCTTCAAAGTTTAAAAAAGTATAATATTAGATATTTTAAAAAAAATTATAATTTTAAATTGCTCCATTAAGATGAAAAAAAAATACATTGTGTAATTTTTTGTCTGTAGGTTTAAGATAGTATTGTGATGAAGCTATGAAACATAGAAACACTATATTCTGACAACAAATAAGAAAGTTTTAAGCCATTAATTGAAAAACGCCTACAGTATTTTTCATACTAAATTAATTTCTTTGAGTCAAAAAAATTTTGCAAGGGAAATAGAAAAGCGGGTTTTTTTTACTTAATGGCTTATAAATTTCTTAGCTTTTGTAGGATCTCCACAATTCTAAGCTTTGTCTATTCGCCACTAAATTGTCCATTACGTGTATGCTTAAAAGAAATTTTACATATTTTCCCATATTAATGAAGTAAAATGAAATTCATATAATTTTTCCAACTTCCGCCCGAGGTAGCCCTCTATGTCGAAAAATGATTAAAATAAAATATTTTTGTATATAATTTAAAATTTTGTAGGTATTCGAAATCGATTGGACCTTCATACACATATGTTTAACAAAAAAAAAAAGGATATCTCTTTAAAAAACTGTTCTTCATACATGAAAAAGTTTGATATTGTTCATATTTATTTGCACTGAAAAAAATTATTTTGATTAAAATATCTTTGCCAAAGCCAATATACTCTTTAATATTTTCCCGTTTGCATTAAAATTGGTTTCTGCTCAAGTTGTAAATTTCTTTTGAGTTTTTGCCAAGAAATAATATACAAAACATTTTATGGTTTAATGAAGTACAGATGTTTATGAATATTTCATTTTCCACTTCTTTTACTTCTCAAGAATTTTTTCGCTTTCCTACTTTTTTCTTAATATCAAATGTGCAAGTCAAATGTTGGTAATTTGTTTTCTATAACTTCGAAAGAAAGTCAAAAGTATGTAGGCTTGTAACGAAGTTGTTGTTAACTTAAACATTATATTTGTGTTTGGATTTACATAAATATTGCTGTTAACAGACATTTACATATTAAATGTATGTTAAACATTTTGTTGTGTTGTGTCGTGTTACATCCACAGAGATTAAAGAAAAAGCCAAGACATCTATAAATATTTATTGAAAATAAAATCTTCAATTAAATAAAATTTATCCCAGCTTAAGTATATAAAACTGTAGAAATTGTTCGAAATATGTGTATAACCCTATAATTAATATTTTATTGAATGATTAACATTGAAGAATAAGGGTATTTATGTTCGGGACTTCTTTTGTTCCCGAGAAAGTGGGATATAAAAAATTTTTCCCAATATCATTGCAATTCTCGTTGAATCATTATCATTATCATAAAAATTTTGTATTAAGAAAGTAAATGAAAATTTTGATAAGCTTTTGCTAGGTGGAAGGAGATATCCCATTAACTTTTACCTTTGGTGCACCCCGCACAAGCCGACATTTTACAAGAAGGCGACATTTTGAAAAAAATTAATGTCTACTACTTAATGTGTTATATTCTTTGGGAAATGGATAATGTAGAGAGAACAAATAGAAAAGTGGGAAAGAAAGTTCAATTCCTTTACAACTCTGCTATTGCGCGTTATGCTAATTTTTCGGGCAGCGTTGCAGCGCATCGTGTGTTAAGTAGGCGCAATAAATTTCTTAAGCTTTATGTACAGTAAAGCGGGTCGACCAACCTCCATGCAAAAAATAAAGGTGTTGACGGTCACCCCCTAGAATAAAAGATATGTTAATGAAATTTATAAAACCAATTTTTTTGACACGCCCCAAAATACAATACTTTTTGTTTTTTATATATTGCGCAGCCATTTAAAATCCGATCTCATTATATCGCACATCGTTGTTCATGGCTTGATTATAGATTCATTTTTGCTTCTGGTGAATTTTTAATCTGACATCTAATTCTGTGCGCCACTTACGACAACTTGGATTCTTCCCCCAATAATGCCCAATATTTTGCACGTGAAAAGAAAGTCGCTTTACACAAGTCCACCCCATATAAAGGTTTCGAAGGGCTCTTTTGCCACGTGCAAAAAATTGGACATTAGAAGGGAAGGAATCGAAATAGCAATTCTGGCGCCCAAAATTTTATGTCGGATTAAGAATCCAGCGAGTTGAAAATTAAGCCACAGTCAAACCATAAAGAATGACATGCGATATGATGAGATCGGATATATTTAAAAAAGTCACCTGAAGCGAAAAATAATCTACTCTAAAGTCATAAACAACGATATACGATATAATGAGATCGGACTTTAAATGGCGGCGCATTTTGAGGCGTGGCAAGAAATATGTTCTTACAGTTATAGAAAAGTCCTTGATATAATTTTTATTCTAAGGGGTGACTGGTGCAAAATTTTCTATTGTGTATTGGGATCTACCCAGTCCAAAGTAATTTGTATGTGAAAAAAAAAACGAGGCGTAGCTTTAAGGCGTGACATAAAAGTGAGTATATTAAAAGCCAGATACACAAAGCTTTAGAAGGGCTTTCTTGGCGTGTTCAAACAATTGAACATTAGGAGGGAAGGATCCGAAATGGTACAAGTGGCCCTAGAATTTGATGTCGTATTAAGAAGCCAGCGGAAGAAAAATGAAATCACAGTCAAGCCATGAAAAACGACATGCAATATGATGAGATCGAACTTTAAATGGCAGCGCTATATATAAAAAAACTAAAAATGCTGTATTTTGGGGCGTGGCAAAAATTAATTTTTTTTTTGGAAATAACATTGATATATCTTTCTTTCGGGTGGCGACAGGTGAACTTTTTTTCGGCCTGGCTTAATGTACAGCCATTTTATTAATTATATTACTTCGCCGACGTTTCTGCTAACATTACAGTTAAGGGATAGAGCTGCACAGTGGGCCAGAATTAAAGAACTTTGAAAATAAATCGGCCAATTCTAGAAGGACCATCCGAACAAAATAAAATTACATGGACAGAGCAGAGAAGTATTTCTATTTAACCTAAGAAGATAAGCTTCCCTCAGGATCTGTGCTGTGAAGTACCAAGGTATAGGACTTCGAACATGTAAAGCTTTTCAACTCTTGTTATTTTTTATTTCTCGTCCTATTACAAACAATTTTTATATCCTTATAGCTCTTATAGGGTTCTAAAAAACATTTATAGTTATATTTGGTGGGGTATACTAATTATATTTTCAAGATATCGGATCCATATAACAACCGATTGTCATAATTATTTCTTGGCTAGTTGAGTCACAAAATTTAAAACTTTCTGAAATAATTTAACGGAAATATTCCTTCGAAAAAATCTAATATATAAAATTTTTAAATTGAAATTTTTTTAAGTTTTTCTATATAAAACTCTTCTTCAGGAACATATAATTATTATATGGGTGATTCTTTTTTTAAGTTTTTCTATATAAAACTCTTCTTCAGGAACATATAATTATTATATGGGTGATTCTCATTCTAAACATACATTTTGTTTTTTTTTACCAATGTAACTAATAGAAATATGAAAAGGGATTTTTTAATATTTTTTGTGAGCGTTACATTTGCTTTCGCGGTTGTTCTGGGAATGATTTTTGCAAAAATAAAAAACACACTACAAAAAATGAGTATAGGATTTTAAAGCACTACACATCTACTCTCTAAAAGCAAAAAAATTTAATAATCGCAGGACGAAATTAAAAGTTATGACAACTTATGACAACAAAATAGAAAAATAAGCATAATATTAATAACATCGGCCTACAATGTTAAAAGTTATGTAAATTTTAATAATAATAATACATTCTTCGAAAATATAACAAACAACCAACTGTGGGGTAGAAGGAACATTTTTTGAAAACAAATCAGAAATTTCTAAGCGGATAATATTTTCCATATCGTTTCTATAGATAAATTCTATTTAAGAATATTGTTAACGTAACGCGCAATACATTTTTATACGAATTCAATATTTTTTTCAGAACACACGCTACATTTTGTATTTAAAATAATTTAGATGTATAACCTTCGATGTATTTTACCATAAACTCTTTAGTTATTGACTATAAAATTTGAATTATATTAAAAAAATATGTTTGCACTCAATATAAATTTGTTTAAATAGTAATATAATACTATTTAACAAAGTTCACAAAAGCTATAATTATTTAGAAGTACAAACCTACGCTGTTAGTTTAGTGAAAGCTGTTAATGCAATTTCGATAATTAAACTGAGTAATCAAGCGTACTAAAAAAGCTTAACGTTCAATACACAAGACTGCAGACAACAAAAATTAAAAAAAAACTATATTATTTTTAAAAAATTTGATGCTAAAGCAATTGTAAATTTAATCTCGCTTTTGGAAAAATTCATACTTTTTTAATGTGGTAAATTCGCAGCATGCATTACGGACGCGCCATTTTGTATGAAGAGAGTATAAACATTATTTCTATTTTCGTTTTTACTAGGGATGTAACGAATACCGATACCGATACCGATATATCGGCGATATTTCAGATTTTCCGATACATCGGTATCGGCGATATTTTACTGTCGATACAACGATACTTTAAAAAATTTTTTCAGAGTTTTTTTCTGACAAATTATTTATTTTTTTGTTAATTTTACCATGAACTAAACTCATTTCGTTATTTTTTAAATCTTAATATCAATTTTAAAAATTAATAATATTTTATACTATTATTTTGTAAAAAAATTATTTATTTTTTTGTAAATTTTACCATCAATTCAAATTCAATTCGTTGTTTTTTAAATCTTATTCCAGCAAAAAAAGACACTCCAAAGAAGTCATGAAAATGTAGAATTCGCGACCCGGAAGTATTGCAAATTTGGACCATTTCTAATTAGTTTTACATATCCTTGCCATTGCAAGAAGTTCTGTTTTTCGATTACCAATCACCGAATTGGAAGCGAAGCTCGGACAAATTTGTTTTTCGGTGTTCATAATGATTTTTCCTCAAGAAAAAAGGATAAAAAATTACCCGTTTTCACAATTTTTTTAATGCGAGTATGGCGAGAATTTTTTTTATATTATAAACGAATTAAAATTTTTTCTTGCTTTTCTACTAATTACACTTTGCGACAAATAAAGATTTTTGGAAAAACACAAGAACTGGACAGTACAGGGTCGATTGTCCTACAATGAGGTAGTAAGACCCTTTACTCAGTTTGGCGAATTTGGTTACCAATTTTTTTTATGGACGTCCAAAGTTTCTGAAAATCAGTGGGGCATCAAAAAACGGTGTCATCAGTATTTGGCCAACAGCTAATTCAAACTTTATAATACCGGTTAACTATATATGGCAATAATATAGCTAAAAGTCTGCTTAACAGATTTTTTTTAACATTTCATGCCAAAAATTTTTTCGTCAACTTTTTGTTGACAAAATTAAGGAAAAAATGTTTTTTCACTTTTTTCAGAATAACTTACAGGGACTTGTAATTTTTAACTAACAATATGGCAAACTTATAGCTACGGTAGAGCTGAACAACTTTTGTGAACATATCAATACAATCTGCACGTCTCTAGGCACTCTAATAGCTCACACAGACCACTTTTTACCTTAAAAATTGTAGTTTTTCACTATTTTTTTATGCTAAAAAATATTTTTTTTTTGAAAATAATATATTCAAGTGCATACTTCTTTGTAGTGTTTTACTAACATTTTGTGCCCAGAAAAATAATATGATCCTGTACTTTTTTTGAAAAAAAAAATAATTTTATTCACTTTTTTCAGTATAACTTGTAGGGACTCCAAATTTTTCATTACCATTATTTGGCAAAACAACAACAAACAATAAAAAATAGTAAATACTAAAATCAGCAACATAAGAAGTGGAACAATAACAAGGAAACCAAAAAAAAAAATGCAATAAAAATATAGCCTAACTCGTAAAAAACGAAAACTTTTAAGGTGGAAATTAGTTTTTCTGGGCTGTTTAGGGTGCCCAGATACATTCAGATTGTATTGACATGTTTACAAAAGTTGTTCAGCTTTACCGTAGCTATAACTTTGCCAAATATTGTTAATAAAAAATTACGAATCCCTGTAAGTTATTCTGGCAAAAGTGAAAAAAATTTTTTTCCTTTAATTTTTCAAAAAAGGTGCACAAAAAAATTTTTTGGCATAAAATGGTAATAAAATCTGTTTAGCGAACTCTTAGCTACATTATTACCATATATAGTTAAGCCGTATCATCGAGTTTGAATTTTCTGTTGGCCAAAAGTTGATGACACCTTTTTTTGAGGGCCCGCTGATTTTCCAAAACTTTGGAAGTCCATAAAACGAAATTGGTCTCCAAATTCGCCAAGCTAAGTATAGCGTTTTCCTACCCCGTTGTAGTACAATCGAATCTATACCGTCAAGTCCGTGTGTTTTTTGGACTGTTGCACTTTGTTATCTGCATATTTTTAATATAGATTTTTTGGAAGCAAAGAAAATGTAGCTCCTTAAAAAATACTTCCAATTTTTTATACTGGGGTAATATCAATTTTAAATATTAATAATCTCTTACACTGTAATTTTGTATAATAAAAAAATTGCACTTGAGTTTTGTTAATCTAAACTTTAAGTCAATTTCAATATTCGTATCGGTATCGGAATCGGTATCGGCGATATTTATTTTTAAGTATCGGTATCGGTATCGGTATCGGATCGGCAAAACGGCGTATCGTTACATTCCTAATAGAAACCATAAGAGGTATCGTAATACTTTTTCGCCATGTTACGCGCACGCAATAGTAGAATATATGTGCCGAATTTTATTAACATCGGAGAGGATAAAATTTTAGACCGTGTCGAAAAGTTTCGTTTTTACCCGTATACATAACACTCAAAAGATTTTTTGAAAAACAGGGGAAAAATTGTATTTTGTGAGCAATTAAAGAAAACTAAGATTTGTTTCTGATAATCTAAGACTTCTTAAGAAAGTTCCAAGAAATGCCAAAAATGGAATTATCTGAAATGAAGAAAAACCCTATTAATTATTCAAGCAACAATTCCAATAATCCGATTATGGTGCGTATACTTAATATTTGTGTTAAGTATAAATATATTCATAAGTCGTCTTACATAACAGTCTTAATTGTTTTATGTTAAGTTTATATATATGAGTGATTCTCATTCTAAACGTACATTTTTTGTTTGTTTGCTAATGTAAATAAATGAAAAAATGAGAAGGTAGGATTCATCTTATAGTTTTCGCCTCATTCAATGGATCCTGAAATGAATATATATTTTGAAATTTTTTTTACCATATTTGTGTATTGAGCGTTAAATTTGTTTTGCGGTTGTTCCGGGAGTGATTTTTGTGAACAAATACACCACAAAAGTGAGTATAGGGTTTAATAATCGAAGGACAAAATTAAAAGTTTTGACCACTTTTTCAATTTTCAAGATATCAATTATATTAACAAAATATGGATAACACTCATTAAAGTTTTTTTGGATACAAACTATGATTAATTGATGAATTGTTTTGCAATATAATACTATTTAACAAAGTACACAAAACTTTTAAATATTTAAAAGTACAAACCTACACTATTATTTTAATATATGTTATAAATGGAATTTTAATCATTAAAATGATTAACGAAGTATACTGAAAAAGCGTAACGCTCAATACATAAGACTGCGGGCAACAACAATTAAAAACAAGAATTAGAATTTGTAATATTTTAAAAAAATTTGATGTGTAAAATAAAAGAAAAGTTAATAGTTGCTTAATGTGGAAAATCAACGGCATGCATTACGGACACGCAATTTTGTAGGAAGGGAGTAAAAATAGTAATTTCGTTCTTTAATTTTAACAGATACTTTATAGTCTTACACAAAAAATCTTATGTACATTGATCTATATTCTGTTAAATCATGCTCAAGCAGTTTTTATTTTTAAATTGTTCAATTTATTTTATGAAATATTTTAGTATACTTTCAACGAACACAAAAAAGCATCTGAAATGAGAATCAACCATATACATAAATATAAAGATAAGGATGATCATCATATACATACTTATAATAATATAATTTTATCCTAAGAATGATATGTATATTTAATTAGTTTCTTGGTTGTTTGCATATTATGATTAACAAAATATAGACAAATTGATTATATTTGAATAATTTGAAATAAATTAATTTGTTAAAGGTTTTCAAGGCGGGTCGAGGTTGAATGGCAAAAATAATAATCTTATCCCTCAGAACTAGAAGTTAGGCAAAGAAAGAAAAAATGAAAAAAGGCATAGTTATCAAGCTTATAAAATAATAATCTGTATAAAAAAGTGATAATTTTGGTGTTTTTTTATACAGGTCAGTAATTGAAAATTTTCCGGACATTGTTTAAAATGAATCGAAGAATGCTGTTCATGGCATATAATGTTTGTTTTTACTAACGGCTTAAGCGTAGTATGCAGCTCTGAATGAAATTCAGGCTGGCAGAAGAAGTATGTGTAAAAAACAAACTGAAATTCAGGTTGGTAAATTTCTTAAAGAAATTTCCGTTTACTAGTACGCAGTTCCAAAAGAAAAGTACAAGGAATTTTGCCATTTATTGTCTATTACAGGCATGCTATAACAATAAGTGGAGAATTTTTTCCGTCAACTGAAACAAAAATTAATGTTCAGACAATTGTTTGGTCACGGAATTTTTGACATTTCTAGTTTTTCGTACATTATAATTAATTTTTAGTGTTTTTGTGTGTCGTAAAAAAATATATATATAAATTTGTGTGTATGCAAACAAAATTCTGTATAAAATTCTACACGATTATATTTCCGTGTAGAAATAAATGCAAAACTCCAAACCTGAATTTCAGTGAGAACTGCATACTACGATTTAAGTGTGCAAGTTATGCTAACACGTGCAATATTTCTTACAACATTTATACAATTAGCCAACCTCTGGCGGATAATAATTGAGTTGTAAGGTATTTTCTCGGTCAAAAAATAACGACTAATGGCTTATTTAAAAAAAAGTCTTACGGCCCTTTTAAGAAATTCTGAAATAATTTTAACTTTGTACAAAAATCAGATCATTTCGTTGTACGAGCTTTCACCCATGACTTCGTCAGCAAGCTGTTGAAATGCCAGAGCAAAAACAAATAAATAAAAAGTAGCAAGTTGCTTATATTTTAATTGGGGCCATATGTAATCCTTCTATTCAATTTCTCGTTAAAGTGGTTTTCGCGTTAGACTGGATCAATCATCCAAATATCCACACCCACAAATATACACACTTTCTCATATATAATATTAGTAGGAATCCAATATATGTTTACATGTATATGCTAGATATAAAATATCTTCATAAATGTCCTGTTCTTCAATATCTACAATAAATAAAAAATTCATCACCAACAGTTTGCCTTTTATTTTTAACTTACTGCTGTGCTGCGCACTTTGTTGCAATAATAGTACTACAAAATTGCAATGAGCATTAATTTTTAATTACAGTCTTTCGCCATTTGATATAAATTCAATTATTTGTCCTGCCATTTAAAATAGAAAAACTTTGTATCTGTAATTGCATTTGTTTTGCACATTTGTTTGCAGAAATAAAAAAAGTTTTACTTTTTTTTTCAAATTACATGGATCTGCCCTATGTTTTAAGTATCAACTCAGTAAGGAAATAACACTGTACTACAAAATAAATTTAATTTTTCAAAATAACATGGTTGTTACGACTGATGTACTCAAAAAAGATTTATGTACGTGTATTGTCACTTTAAAAGTTTAAGTGTTGGATTCATTTTAGGATGAGTTAAATTCCACCACCGCCTTTTGCAGATAGTTATAGTGACTCGGCGTAGGAAATCTTGTAAGCCTTACATTTAAAGGAATAGATGTGTTCAATACTTTTATGTGAAAAGCCAATAGAAACATTTCTTTAGAATATTTTAATCTTCTAACTCTTTGGTATATGGGTGTTTCGTCACTTTCTTAAAAAGGGACAAAAAATTCGCTTTCAGCGACGATATATATTTAATCCTCTATTTCCTAGGAGGAACATAGGGCCATAATAAACAAATTCCATTGAGCTCTATCTAAAGCTAGACGTGTACATTCGCTCCAACTTCTTCCGCAGTTTCTTAGGTTGGCAATAATCTGCCTATTCCAAGAGTTGCGTGGACATCCAGATCTTCTACTGCCTTGTGAGTTGAATTCGACGGCTTTCTTTGTGATGTCATCTGCCGGCTTTCCTATCTTATGGCCAAGCCATCTATATTTCCGGCACATGATGTCTTCGGCTATAGGCGCCTGTGCGGTTCGAAACCACAGGTCGCTATTAGATATTCTGGCAAAAATATGCGAAGAATGCGCCGGAGACAGCGGTTTATGAAAACCTGAAGGCTTTGTGAGTCGCTAGGGGAAAGGTTCCAGCTTTCACAGCCACACAACAGAGTTGACTTTACATTGGAATTAAACAGACGCATTTTCGTTCGAAGTGAAATATTCGTCGATCTCTAAATTTTTTTGAGTGTGCCAAATGCTTGTTTTGCTTTGGTAAATCTGTGTTGTATATCTTGATGGCTACCGCCTTTATTTGGTATGTAACTTCCCAGATAGCAAATGCTTTGAAGATCTTCTATGCTGGCGTCTTCTAATGAAAAATTAGTAGTGCAGGTGGCATTCAGGCGCATAGATTTGGTTTTGTTGATGTTTATCGAGAGATCCTTTTCACGTGCGTGCGATGCGATATTACGCAGCGACTCCTGCATCTGGCAGAAGGTATGCGACAACAGGCAAATCTCGTCCGCATAATCAAGATCACTAAGCTTACTTTGCAGACCAAATGTGATGCTTTGTTCTGCACTTACGGGTTCAGACATAACTACATCAAGGACTATATTAAAAAGCAATGGCGATAGGATTCAGCCTTGTCGAACGCCCGAATTGATTTTAATTTGCCCATTGATGCAGCCCTCGTGCAGCACATAGCAGTGCGCGTCGGAGTATAATTGCTTCACCAAGCTGATAAGTTTTCTTGGAATACCCTTACATTCTAAGCTGTTTCAAATGGCAGGGTGGAGGAGAGTGTCAAAGGCGCGTTTGAAATCGACAAAGATCAGGTTGGGGGAGCTCGCCACTCGCTTAATTGCTCAACGATATTTCGGAGGCTGCTGATATGGTCGATGTAAGACCGATGTGGCCTGAAGACGGTTTCATTAATCACTGAGTATAGCTTGGAAGTACGGGTGATTAGCCCATAGCATCCTAGACTGGCACTGGGGCTGCCAGTAGTAGCCACCAGTCTGGTCTTCAGATATACAAGTCTGAGATCGGCGGGCTTCTAAGGGAAGATTACTGAAGTTACTTTCTTGCCTACATCCCGGGACTTCCGGGAGACCAGCCGAATAATGTTTTGGATTGCTGTTAGCTTCAGATGCTCCTCATTGACCTTACCGGCAACGGAGGCCCTATCAGTAGCAAAGCTTACGCCGGCATCGCTCTCAGGATCGTTGCACTTACTAAGCCCTCTCACCACGACAAGGTCGCAATCCCCGAGAGGGAGCGATGATATAGCGGACAGATATATTCATTTAAAATGTCCCTCGTGGTATTTTAGATGAACAAACTGAACACGCCTCGAACGTAAGGCTTAACAGATTTATTATGCCTAAGTGTGAATAAATAGGAAATTAAATTTTAAATATATTTTAAATTTTGAAAGATTTTTAGCGTTTAAGTTAAGTCTTGAGCTTGGGTGTCTCTAAAGACGTATATAGTAGCATTTTATACAACATATTTTTGTAGAACTTTTCAGCCCGCTATATCACCGCTGAATAGGAGGTTTTTGCCCTTATCCTAAAAATGGGATAAAAGGTCACATACAACGAAAAGTTAAATGGAGTTGTGTTTTTCTTCCGACGGGGCTTTTTTGAATTTGGAACGATTTTCCGTCATCCCACGTATGTAAACAGACCGGTTTCGGCTATGTGCCATCTTCAGTGTTCTATTGAATACTAAATCGTTTTTTTGTTGTACGTTGTTTCTTTTATAATTCGTTTGTATACCTAACTTCCTTCCTTGATCCCTTTTGTATTCTGCTCCCTATTTCTCTCTCTCGCTCTTTCTCTCTCTCTCTCTCTCTCTCGCCTCTATATGCTTTTGTGTGTCTCTACCTGTTTCCTGTTTCTCTTACTATTATGTTTGTGTTTATTATGGAAAATCGTTCAAATTCAAAAGTTAAAGGCTTAAAATGTTCCACAAAAATGTTTTTCATGGTACCTTAGACGAAACATTTGAATATACTTATATCTTAAACGAAAGGCTTGCAATATTTCCTGTGCCGATTACTAATTGTGAATAAGTGCGAAATTAACCCTTAAACACATTGTAAGTTTTGAATGATTTCTGGCGTTTAAGTTCAATCTGAAGCTTAGGTGTCTTTGAAGACATATGAAAGAATTTTGTGGCTATATCGCCGCTGAAGCGGAACATACTTTCTGCCTTAATTTACCATCCCTAAAATAAATACCAGGTGTAAACTTTCAAAACGCCAATACATATATATTTTTTTGTGCCCTCTGTTAGGATCGGTCTTTAAAACCATGCTATATTTTTTTGTGTTGTACAGTGTAATTAGAAAAAAACATATTCGTTAGAGTCTACTGTAAATGACAGTTTCAATTGAATTTTACAAGATTTTATAAATTGTTTACTTATATTGAAATTGACTTGATTAAATAATTAAAAATTTTTTTTTTCAAAAATAAACTATTTTCCAAAACAGAAAAACAGCTAAAGTGCTTAAAATATATTTAAGCCGAATGGTCAAATTATGTAGTATTTTTTGGTAACGTTTAAAATAATTTAATTTTAAAATCAAATCAAATTTCAGTAAAATTTTTATGTACATCTATCTGTTTACCTCAAAATTGCTTTGCCATTTAAAAATGTAACCAAACAAATTTAATGCTCTGAAACATCCGTTTTTAAATTGAGGTTTTTTATAATTTATTTCAACTACTTATCATATAATGAGCATTTGTACGCATTTGCGCAGTTGCACACTAACGGAAAGCAATATACAATCAAATAATTTACATATGTATTCAAAACGGAGAATACTTGCATTTTATACTGGCTTTAATACAAACTTTTGCCAAGTGGTATCCACAATTTGTTAGCACACTGTCATATCTCAAAACTGACGATTATAAAAATAATAAGAATAAATTATGTTTTAATATCGTGTGGTCGTCATTGAAATCGTATATGTAAAAGTTATGAGATCAACAAAGTTTTGTTGAGGGTGGTCAAGAGATTAATTTTCGTATAGCTTAGGTCATCCTCTGTGCTTTTTACATACATCGTTTTGTAATCGGATCGCAAGCTTCAGAGATACATTTTTATTACCAAGTTTTTGCTGGTCTGATTTTACATTTCCCCTTTTTTTAAATATATATATTAAGTCATTCGTGGAGTTATGACAGTTTTTAAATAAAGATAATTTTTTTTTGTGTACTCACAAATATTCATTTAATCGAACGCATAACATTTGCTGCTCTAATATTAACAATTATTTATCTAAACAAAATTTTCTATCATTACCGACTATTGCATTGAAATTTTACCACAATAGATTAAAATGTTAATTTTTTGTTTTCATACTACACATTATTTGCTTTATATTCAAATTTTTTTATGGGCTGATTTTGTATAAAATTTCGTGTACAAACGTTTCAAATTTGTCTGAAAAATAACTGAAACTCGTTTCAAAGATAAATTTCTCAAGATAATTTCGAGCGCATAGAAACGTTTTCATTTAAGATATAAGGATCTTAATATCAAGCATTTTCAGTTATTATCAACAGCTTAAAAAAATATTTCAATGTCTACGAGTTTATAGAGATTTTGTTATCCTTAACAACAAACAACAAATTTGATCGTAGTATTATGGCATTAATATTTTTGTATCAATATGTTTTTTTTGAACTCCAAAAAACTGCACCTTTGCAACAATTCCAGCACGAACTCGACGCAACACCACAAACAGATTATTCGTTATGGCGAGCAGCCAGAGGACTTAAGGACCGGTGATGTGTAAGCCTCCATTACGAAGTTCGAATGGAGACTGGGCAAGAACTGACGCTTAAAAAGGTACGCTATTCGTTAACCACTTAAATAAATTAAGTAAAGGGCGCTTTTTTCATTTCGCTGATTTTTTCGTTTTTTTGCGATTTTTTAAGTTATGGCGATTTTTTGGCTTTGGCGTTTTTTTGTGTTAACGTTTTTTTTCACTTTTCGACGATATTTTTAGTTCTAGTGATTTATTTAAGTTTTGGCGCTTTTTTCAGCTTTGACGCTTTTTTCGGATTTGGGGGTTTTTCGGTTTTTGGTGATTTTTTAGTTTTAGCGTTTTTTTTTTGTTTTGACACTTTCATTTTGGCCAATTTTTCGGTTTTTGGCGATTTTTTTTAGTTTTAAAATTTTTTCTTGTCTGCCCCTTTTTTTTCGTTTTGGTGATTTATTTCCATTTTTGGGGATTTTTTTTTCGATTTTGATGATATTTTTAGTTTTAGCGATTTTTTAAGCATTAGTGCATCAATTGATAGAACACCCTTTAATTTTTATTGTTGTAAATATCAGTGTTAATTGGTGTAGTCTATTCTACAGACTAAACTAATTAACACTAACTTTGGAAATTTAAAGTGTCTGTATAGAAGTGTCTGTATATTACATTAGTAATTCAACATGTTTCGTTGCTGGCCTTAGAACACCCTTTTATTTTTAACTGTCATATATTTGTTGTTCTAGCGGCCAAAGTTTTACATATTCTGTAGCTCTTACGGTTTCCGAAAAAACAGCCTGTGACAGACAGACAGACAATTAGGCAGATAGATGGACAGACGGACAGACATACAGATGGACAGCATAGCGAAAACAATAGGTTCCTTTACACTTTTGCTGTACGGAACCTTAAAAGGGTATTTACTCCAAAACTCTTTCTTATATAGTTGAGCTACTACCAGTTGTCGCTGTAGCTGTCGTTCCTTTGAGATTTAACATTCGTGAAATTGAAAATGTTATCGCTGAATTAAGTTCGAAGAAAGCACCAAGTGCTGATAAAATCAGTAACAAAATGGTTATATAGCTACCCCATATAACGAAAAGGATAATTCTATTAATTTTTAATGCTGGCTTGCGAACAGGATACTATCCTACGGAATGGAAGATGTCATTGATCACTATGATACCTAAGCCCGGAAAAGATCATACTACATAAAATGGAATCTTATAGGCCTACAAGCCTATTGTCAAATATGTCAATACTATTTGAAAAACTGCTTATGAATAAGTCGACCCCCATACTAAATGAGAGTGGATGCATCCCAGATCATCAGTTTGGTTTCAAGAGACAACATAGCACTAGCGAACAAACGCATAGGCTTGTGAATGTGGTTAGATAAACATTCGAAGAAAAGAAATATTGTTCTGCTCTTTTCATTGATGTTTCTCAGGCTTTTGATAAAGTATGGCACGAAGGATTAATACAGAAATTAAAGCAAAATTTACCCTCTAAGACTCACAAGATATTAGAAAGCTATTTAAATTCGTTATCAGGAAAAGCAATTTTCTAAGCACACCTCAGATGATTTAAACCGGAGTACCTCAAGGTAAAATTTTGGGTCCTGTATTATACCTGATACATATACACCTCTGACATGCCTACAGGCTATGACATTCACACCTTAACATTTGCTGATGATACAGCTTTTCTAAGCGTAAACCCATACCCTCAAGAAGCATCCGAAAAAAGCATCTACAACACATACAACAGGTTGTGAATTGGCCAAATGTTAGTTGAATTTTAGAATTGAAGATTAAATAAATAAATTTAAAAGTTAAAAAAATATGTTTTCGAAGGCAAATCAATTTCTTTAAAGAAATTGTTGGCAAATATTTTGCAACAAATTTACTTGCTGATTTTCGCATTCAATTTTCCGAATACGAAAATCAGCAAATATTTAATTTACATTTTGACAAATTTATAAAATATTTACATATAAATTTGTAAAAATCTTGTTTAGATAATTGTAAAAAAAAACATTCTGCTGATATTTGGCAAAAAATTATGTACGAGTACATGCATACACTATTTTGTTTGAGATTATAAATAAAACTCCAAATTACTTTAGTGTGCATCTGTAAATGTATGCATGTATTAGGCTGTCAAGACGGGCTTGAATGAGCTTGATTTTCAAGATATTTTAAGTGTTGTCAGGTTACAAGCTTAAACATGATTTGTCAAGCTAAAATGATATTTTTGATTTAATAATGTTTATGCACATCCAAACAGAAATAACTTAAACAAGTTTATGAAAAAATATCTCAGCGTGCAAGTACCAAAACTGTTTACAACTTAAAACAATGTTCTTTAGATTAGTATTTTGTATGCAGTCTCTGGTTTTTCATAACTATTTTGAGCCGAAATTGTAGCCAAGGATCCACACTATTCGAGAATATAAGTCGAATTTTTCAATTGTATTTGTGAATTTTTTTACAAAACTTTGAAAATTTAATAGATGCGACTAATTTTTCATATAATCATGTGGATTTTTTTCCCATTCTTCTAATATGAACATTTTTTGTCCCAGATTTGTTAGAAATCATATGTTCCTGGTCTTTTTTATCGAGATAATACTAGAAATTGTTCATAGTGTTACCATGACATGGGGCATATTATGTAGCAGCCATGTATATGGTACATAAGCTTCTATTATTGTATGTATTTTGTGATTCCTACTATTTCCTAAAGCTTCTTACAAATTGAAGAACAAGTCAAATTTAAAGCGAAAAAAAAAACTACAATAAATAGGTAGAGACACCCATGACTGCAGAAATAAATTGTATTTTGCCTATAAAGAAAACCTAAATGTAGGACTTTCCTTGAATTAACCCTTCAAGCTTATGTTGAATAGCTTTATATGACTGCATAAAATAACTTTTGCTTTTGAACAATTTCCACATAACACTAATCGGTTGTCTGATAGACCGTAGCTGGTGCCAATAAACTTTTTCTTATTTGACAAAATTAATTTCTTTTTTTAATTTTAATAAAAAAATTTGTTCTATACTTTTTATATCCCAACAAAAACTATTGGAATTTTTGTAATCGGTAGGACTCTTTTAATGGGCTACCAATTAATGAGTGGTACTTATTTATCTTATTACTATGCTCCAAGTTAGAACTATTACTTAGTACTTGATAAAATTATTACGAATTTATCTTATTACCTGAAAGTATCTATAAGTTGTTGTTATGTTTTAATAATATGAGTAGACAAACACTTTTTAAGTTAGCATGCTTTTGTATACTTAAACTGATTTTTGGTGCTTAAATTTATAAACCAAAATTAGCTGAGTGAATAAAGTACTTTTCTGCAAATCTGAAAGAGCACGATTCGTATCCCAGCCAGGTAAAAACAGGATGCGAAAAATTATTTTTTTTTAAATTTTATTTTATTTATTTCACTACTTATTTTTTAGCTTCAAGTATGCTAAATAATAACCATTTAATTGCTGTGACTATGTAAATACATTTGTAAGGGGTATCCCTTATATTTTGGACTTCTCAAACAAAAATAAATAGTTATCTAGTCAAATTGTAAGTAGTTTCGACTTAAATCCTTATATGCTTTTTTGCCTACCAGTAATCAATGTTTTGCTGGGTAGATGAGTGCATAAAGTACTTGTCTTCAAATCTGAAAGGGCACGATTCATATCTTAGCCGTGTAAAAAACAGAATGTAAAAATATATATAAATAAAATATAATGTGTATAAATTCTTTTTTATTTTGTTATGTTTATTTGACTACTTGTTTTTTAGCTTCAAGTAAGCCAAATAATAACTAGTTTATTGCTGTGACAATGTAAGTACAGTTGTAAGGGTTATCCCTTATTTTTTGAACTTCTCAAACAAAAATAAGTAATTATAAAATCAAATTATAAGTAATAACGATCTATGTCCTCGAATACTTTTTTGCCTACCAGTAAGCAAACTTTTTGCTGGGATGCTGCCTTATACTTCAAAGACTATCAGCAAACTTTTAAGCAAAATAGCATCAATACAAAGTGACACTGCCGTATATAAACAAGCACACAACAAGTTTTTGAAAAGAAAGACAATGCTGAAAGAATAATGACTTAGCAATAGAAAAACTTTCTTTACAAAACTATTAAAATTTTTTTCTTTAAATAAATTTTTTTTCTTTATGCTGGTCTCGTTGACAGTTTCCAAGATGACAGTAAAATTTAAACAAAATTTATTTGCAAATATTTTTGTTTAAATACAAATATTTATAAAAAGTATTCCAATATTTATTATACTATTCAATTTTACTATTGCTGTGGTAAGTCCCTATAGGAATGAAAATGCAATGAAATTATGAAAAGGAATATTAAAATATGTAATCATCAGACTAGTAGAATGGATCGGTACTGATTTCGAGACATCAACACCATAGAGAAGCTTATTCTTCAACTCTGCTATTGTGTGTTTTGTTAATTTTTGTGTAAAGTATTAACTTTCTTAAGCTGTATGAGTAGCCATTTTATTTATCGTTTTTGCCGACGATTTTGCTAACATTACCGACGAAGGAGGGCACTGTCATGTACATTAGCATAGAATAGTATCAGCCGCTGCTGGTACTGCTGAGTGACCAATGCTATGCCTTCATCACTTAAACAGTCTAACAACAACTAACACAACACTACAATAATGAACATTAGAAAAATTTATGATGTTGATGGATTGCCTGGCACAGGGACTCGGTGTAAGTAATCTTGTAAGCCTTATGTTTAAGGTATAAGATGTGTTTAGCACTTTTATGTAAAACATCACGACATACATTTTAGTGGAATATTCTAGCCCCCTAGCTCTTCGGTTATTAGTATTTTTTTCCTCTTTCTTACAATAGAGACGAAAAACTCCCTTTCACCGGCAATGTAGTGGGATGAAATGTTCCACACAAATATTTGCCATAAAATTTTAATATAAGTTTTCAAAGCATTTTCATAGATGTTTGCATTAACATGAGACACCTATGAAGCAAAATCAATACCGAAAAATTTTAAATTAACTTTATTTCGACGATTTTAATATGAAATTTTCCTATGCGTAGACGAAAAACCTTATTCAAAATATAAGCGGAAAGCAAGGAAAAGGTAAACGGAATTACTCTTAAAACAAGTTTCACTTTTTTTGAGATATGAATCCGTTGAAATAAAGTATTGCAGAATTACTTTAATAAAATAGCTTACATATATTGCAGTTTACACAATCTTAAAAGAAAAAAAAAAAACACTCAGCGGCAAAGTAAACATGTAATAATCATTCATTCACTCAATCACTGTTGATAAGTGGAAATTCTAACAGGGCATCAAGTATTCGCTGTACAACAACGGGGCCATCAATCCAAAAAAGTATATTATCGTCAGTTTCAGCATATTCATTTATTTTATAAAATTAAATTGCCAACAAAAGAAAAGCTGCACGTGCTCTGCAATTTTATTGCCAAAAGCAAATAAAAAAAAGAAAAAAATGATGATGAGAACAGCAAAAAGAAAAAAAAAACAGGTGCAAGAGAAAGAAAAAAATTTAAACAAACTTATACGAAATGGCAACGAAAAAAAAAGAAGTTTAATCAAGTTTAACTTGAGGGCATTATGGGGTAACGATCAAAATAACATTGAACCATATTTGCAAACTCCTCACAATTTGATTGAGTGAAATAAAACACAGAATAAGAGCAACAGAAACTGAAATTCATTGACATGTTTTGGCAGTACTGCAACAAAGTGTAACGATTTCCGTTTTAGTTGAAGCTTATTAAACGATTCGTTTACTGTGATGTAGGAACTATGTAACAAAGATATATAAAATATAATACAATAAATAAATTGTATTAAAATAAAAGAATATAAAACTGTGTAACACATACATATTATTTAGTAATAACGCCATGTGATAACTGATTGCGATGTTATTTAACGTAAACCCTTTGTCAGTGTCTATTAAATATGCTGTATGACTACTTTATTATACTTTGTTCAGCATATGCAAATTTCTACGATATATATGGGTACTCCTACAAAATCCTTAACATACAGATATGTATAAAAATTCTTTACACATGTGTAGATATTTCTCTTAAGAAAAAAATAAAATTAAAATCAAGCATTCTTATACACACTCAACAATTTCACAACTTTAGCAAACAGGAAAAGGAAATTAATTCAATTTTAAAAATCTAACTCACAATGTCACTTATTTCTTTTGGGAATTGTCCCTAATGCCTTGAGCTCAAAAGACGAAAAGATAGCAAAAACAGCGGCATATGATGAAAACACTTGAAAGTGAATGTTAAAAAGAAAATTAATTTTACAATTGTTGAAGCGAAAAATTAATTTGAATATCGCTTGATTTGAATATTTCATTATAATTTAATTTGTCTAATAGGCAGTTGAAAATCAAAGTAAATAAATTTAGGCATATATATGAGTTCTATATTCAAATATGGATGACTCTTTTCTAATTGTATTTTTTTTATAAAAAATATACAATATTAAAACAGAGCTTTTATACATCTTTTTTTTGCAAATAATCATCAAATTTTACGGTAACAGTGCAAGATTATTTTGCTACAACTATAAAATTTTGCGAATGATAATCAAATTTCAAATTTTATTTTGCAAATTAAATTATTTTAAATTTTTTTGCAAAGTATTATTCCATTTTATAAAAAAAGAAGATTTTACTGCAACTGCAATGGTACCTTTTCCTAAAAAACATTTTTTAGACCATTTTTTTAAATTTTCCAATGGTCACACTGGCTATGACATATTGTAATACTCGCCTTATTTTTTATATATAAGTATATTTTTACAATATTTAACATGTAACTAACATACATGGAGCTGAAATTGTTTAACTTAAATGGCAAATGTAGTTAATTGGCTATGAATTTGGTAATATCCAACTAACATATGATAAAGTTTTCTAATAAGTCGTTATTTGTGATAAAAATAATAACAGGTTAATTAATTAACCCACATTGTCCGGGCGCACCCATATGGTAACTCAATAGACCGTTACATTAAAAGCTTCACAGCAATCCAAACGCAAAAAATTTTTACACAAAATCACTTGTATTGCATCATAGAGACACCTGTTAACATTTTCAAATTGTTTGTAGGACAGTTGCGTTTTGTGTTTCAAAGTTAGTGGGTCTTTTCAAAAAACTTGAAAAAAAGTTGAAAAATAGTGAAAAATGGAGTACATGCAAAAGTAAGATACCAATTCTTTTTACCTATGTTGTGCTTACGAAAAGTATTTTGTTATACAGATGAATAGTCATATTTAGTTTTGATATAAATCAATATATTACAAAATATATATCTCACTCATTTTTGACGCGTTACACTTTTCCATTACCATATGGGTGCATCAGGCACTATATGGAAAATTTTCTTGTAATACTTTAGTTTGTAGATATTCTGTGAAAGACATTTATTATTGATATGGAATGTTCTTCGTTTGCAAAACTTACGCCTAGTGAAGCCATTGGCTTAGATAAGCCTTTCTGCAAACGTTTCAATGCATCAGTATTTGTTGATGTTCTATTGCACTTTCTGGAAAACAATAATCTGTACTTCCTGTAATCTTTACTACATGCTTCTTCGGGCGTGTACTTACCAAATTTGAAGACTTTTGTTTGGATAGGAAAAATTTTATGAAAAACCAAAAAAAAAAAAATAAATAATGATTTGGATTGTTTGGGAGGTGGACGATGGACGTAGCTGATATAGATGAAATTTGGCACGCATCTTTTGTTTATTCTAGTAAGTGTATGTATAAAAATTTAAGGTTTTTTCTACGATAAGAAAAAATATATGAGAAAAGCTTCATTAGCATTGTGTGGAAGGTGGGCGACGAGCGTGGCCGATTTTGATGAAATTTAATTTGTTTTTTAAATTTAATCAATATAATGCTCGTTGCAAATTATCAATGCTCTGCAACTACTCCATATATTTTTTAGCACAAATATGTATGAAGAAGCCATCCCTCTGTGCGCTGTGATGGATAATACTTTACATCAGTATTAATCGCTGCCGCTAACCTTCAAAGACAAGTATTATGGCTTTGTTTCTTAAACAATGTAACAACAATTAGCACAATGACACACTAATGCACATCAGAAAAATACATGATTTTGATGAATTGCATGGCACAGCGATGGAACCCACGTTAACTGGCATCATTTGCTTTGTAGTCAACGCGCTAGCTACTTAAGCCAACAGTACGAGCAAAATAAGCCATATATCATGAAAGAGATGGACAAATTTTAATTTTCTGCACAAGTAAATGAGGGAGCTTAAAAGACAAAAATTTTCTTACAACATACATACACACATAAATTAAAATTTTACTGTTTTATGGAAATTAAGATTCTTCGCTTAATTGTGAACATTTGTCCATTCATTTTCGTGATTAATGGCTTATTTTGTTCGTAAAATATCTGCCCTTAAGCTTAATACTCTGTTCACATTGCGAAAAATGTTGATCAAAATTGGTTTTTTCATACGAAAATATGACATGTAACCAATCATACCTAACCCTTGAAAGTATGCTGCAATTGTGTACCGTTTAAAAAAAACCCAAATGTGTTTGTTGTAAATTCCACACGAAAAAATTGGTGCTCATATTATTCCGCATGAAGACTAAAAATGTTTAGATACATTTCATATGTTTTTCACAAAATAAATAGAGTACTACTTCTGCAGCAATTTACGTAAGCAATTCGTGTAAATTTTTTTATATGGACTTTTGACAGCACTTCGCACTAAATGATGAACAGAGTACCATGCTTTAAGAATAAATAATACTTATAAGCTGAAGCTTTCATAGTTTAAAATTTTTTATGAGTTAAGTTAAATACTCTGTTCAAATTTGCGAAAAATATTGATCAAAATTAGTTTTTCATACGAAATATATGACAAGTAACCAATTATAATAGCCCTTGAAAGTATGCTGCAATTGTGTACGCCTTTAAAAAACCCAAAGTGTTTGTTGTAAATTTCACACGAAAAAAGTGGTGCTTATATTATTTCGCATGAAGACTCAAAATGTAGATACATTTTATGTTTTTCACAAAATAAACAGAGTATTACTTCTGCAACAATTTTTAATGGGAAATTCGTGACAATTTTTTTATATGAACTTTAGACAGCAGTTCCCACGAACTGATGAACATAGTACCATGCTTTAAAAAAAAACTTTTTTAAGTTTTTATAAAAATAACTATTTTTTGATACTAATTTGTGAACAACAAAGAAAACTTGCGTAATTACATTAAGATAGTTTGAATGCAAATTTATTATGCATCCGTTGGTGTTTTGTTGGTCGAAATCGGACATACTGTTCTCGAGTTAATGTGAAATATACTAGTTTACCTAGTGGAAATATTAGATATGCCTAAAAAAATAGGTAAGTGATAGAACAAAACTGAAGACACAGTATTTTTAGTTTTGTTCAAAACGGAAGTCCACATTTAAGAACATTTGTTAACATATTAAAGTAAGTGATATGCATTTAAATGTTTTCCAACGAATGCGATAAATATCTTAATCCCTTTTACTTGAAAATGGAATTTAAATCACCACTTTTGTATTTAAAACACAATCTAAGGACATCTAAAAATCGATTCTTAAACATTTAATAGCAGTTGTCTTTAGTGCTATAATAATTTGTTCAGCCTCTTAAAAGGAAAACAAAAATGACAAACAATTACCAAAGAAAACAACTTAAAAAAGCACAAACTTACACAGTACATACAATCTAATGGTCGCATTGAATTGAAATACAACAGATAAAATAAAATAATAAAAGAAGAGAAAGAAAAGAAAAAAATTAAACAATTTATATAAATAATGCAGCTACAAGAGACAGATACAAACATCCAGAAGATACAAGTAAAGAAATAAAAGTAAACGGAAAAATAACAACAATTACGACTTTCAAACATTTTTTTTTTTAAAAATCCACTTAGACTGAATAGTAAGTATTTTTTTTATATTTGCACTTTTTATGGCGAATAAAAGATATAAATTTGTGTCCCAGTAATAAAGATATTTAAATAGCATCTCGTACTTAAATAAATTTTTATATGAAATTTTAAGATTGAAAAGGGTTCTTCAACTTGGGAAGTGACAAAATGATTCCTGTTGCAAATAGATTTTATGAAAACAAATTTGTTCCTTGCAGTTTTTTTGTATGGTAATTGAATATTAATTAGGTCTTCAGTATTTAGCTAATTCCTAATAACTAGTCTAATAATATTAAGCGCACAGTAGTGTGCTAGGCCAAGTTCATGCCTGTGCGCACAGTTCTTACACAAAACCATTCGGGCTGTTTTTACCGGCCTCATAACTTTGCTGCAGTTACTCATAAAATATTCAAACTTGAAACATAAAGATAGTCTATATATGCAACCTCATATAATAGGTGATATTTGAAAGTTTTACCATAAAAGCTTCCCAAAATATGAAGGTGTAAAAAAGACATATTTTAGTAACTAATTATTCACTGTAGAGATGAGCGATACTTTGATTTTTAAAGAACATCGTGAATAATGAAAGTGATTCAAAAATCACTATTACTTAAAACTGTGACTGTGATCACTGTCTTCCGTTCTCTTATAGCAATGTAATTATCAAGCCCACACATGTATCTCTACAACAAAAAACTTTGTTTTTTTTTTCTTTCTGAAGAAATATACCAAGGCAGATTTAAATACGCCTGAAAGCATACTTTGAATTTTAATAAGAATAAGGAAGACGAGAAAAGAAGAAATAGTAACATTATTCGTTTATTGTTATTGTACGAAAAAATAAAAGTTATTACCCACACAAACAGTGAAATATCACAGAAAATAACAGTAGCAGTTACTTGACAAATTTTGTCACAACTGTGATTCGTGATTTTTCAGTAAAAGTGATTAAGTCACAGGTACAGAAATATCGCTGGTTCTTCGATTCACTGAATCACTGAATCACTCATAAATATTATTACTAGGATCTCCATTATCTTTAACTTGAATAAGCGAGGCAGATCACGCAAAAACATAATTGTGAAAATAAATACTGAGATGAAAATGAAGACCAGGTTCCTGATTTTGCAATATTATTACCCTCTAATATGGTAAAGAGTTATTGGGAAAAAAACGTTGCCAAGTTAGCAGTCCTGCAATGTGGAATTTAGATATATTTCCTTCATTTATAATTTTTGCACCATTTAAATTGGTGGTTGCACACGAAATAAAAGTTCACGAAGAACACAGGGCGACAACAAACTCTCTCCACTTTACTTGGTTCCAAGTTATATTTCGAGATTTACATTCGCCTTTCGTCATTCTTGTCCAATTATTTCTAGGCGTCCCATGTTTTCTATGGCCCTGCGGATTCCAGTCTAGTGCATGTCTGGCAATTTCGGCTGATGGTCTTCTTAAGATTTGACCAATCCAGGTCCACTTGCGCCTCCAGATTTCGTTTTCAATCCGCTTACAGCTAGAAATGTGCAGTAGCTGTTCGTTAAATACGAAGTTCGGAAAAAAAATTGGCAAAATTTGATTTATACACTTATTGCAGAAGTATTGTAGTTTCCTGCGTGTTAGCTATGTTGTGCTCCAAGTAGTGCAACCATACAAAAGTACCGATTTGACATTGTAGTTAAAGAGTTTTAGCTTTGTGTTGGTGGATATACTGCTCTATGGAGATTTGGGCAGGGAATGGAATGTGGTTCGGACTTAGTTGATTCTGTCAGTGATATCGGCAGCAGAGCCTCCGTTTTTGCAAATTGCGCTGTCAAGGTATGAGATGGAACCTCATACCTCGGCATGATAATGAATTTATTTGATAATGTTAATGAAACCATGCCATTATTTTTATGAAATTATTTTATTGCTTTAATTAATTAATTTATTACATTATTAAATAAATTCATTAACTTAAACTGTATTACTTACTAAGTTAATTTCTTGATAATTTCGTGCTACAGGCACATCAGAAAAACTTGTATATTTGATAGTCGCTCACAGTACCGAGCTCATACTCGACATTTGCTTTATGGGCAACGTCTTAACTACTTGAGCCAACAGCGCTCTCAAAAGAATGTGTTCTACGATTTTTTAACAATAAGAAAGAGTACAACAACAATGATCATAAAATATTATTTTTGTTATTTGCTGTGAAGTAATTAAGGGTGTGTTTTTTTATGAAAGAAAATATACTTGGGATTTATTTCTTCAGATTTTCATAAAATCAATGAAATTTTTCATTAAAACTATGAAATACTTTTCATTGAAATTATGACATTCAATAACTTAAAAATTAATTTTTTAAGAGTCTATATTTCAAGGTTTTTAGATATCAAGCTTTTTAAATATCTATTTTGTCAAAACTTAATGAGGTTTTCATAAAATAACCAAATGTTGTTGTCATAAATCCAATGAAATTTTATAACGAAGCTATGAAAGGTAATGAAGCAGTTCCAATGAAATTTTTCTACAATACTCGTGAAATTTCACAAATATTGTGAAATATTTCATTACAATTGTGAAAACATTTAACGAAATCATTTCGTTGGATTTATAAAGTGCAATTATATCAGTATAGTTTGTATAGAAGGAAAAAGTGCTAAAAAAATACTTGGCAAAAATTTGTCTCACACATTGGAAGAATACTTTTATAAACTTAGATTAAATTAGATTTAATATCTCTTTGAGTAGATTTTTTGTAAATATTTATTGCTAAAATAGAAAAAAAAAATATAAAAAAGTCAACTTAAAGAGTAAATACAGATACTAAATTTTATTTAATCTCCAATCTCGTACTCAAAAACCCTCTCTTAACAATAAGATGCTTATGGCTGTCTGAAATAACGCCCAATGACATGGTAAATGCATTGTGCATAGCATCGTTATAATGGCTGACTATTACTGCTGTGGATAATTTTTTCTTTACATATTTTAGTTTTCCGTTTTTCTTGGATTTCTATTTTCAGTTTTGTTCTAAATGTACACTAGTGGTAAGTTTACATATAATAAATACTTAAGAAATAAATCGAAAGTCATTAGAAAGAAGACGTTGGTATTTTGTTCGAAAACTTTTTCTTATATTCATTCATTTCTTTAAGAAAATTCAATTAAATCTTTTATCCTAATTATTATGATTTTCTTAATATAAAAGCAAAAAAATTTTATGATGTAATCTTTTATTAAAGATTTGCGTAACTTACAGCCTCCATATTTATTTACGTGTCTCATTTTAATAGGTACTTAGAGCCCCTATAAAATATGCAAATATGTTTAAAAGTTTCCATTTATAATGGGAATATTGTTATTTAAACGTTTTAGGTAATAAAAAGAAAAAGAAGCAAGTACTCGGCAGAATTAATTGAATGTTTTTGTGTAGTCTTTTTTCTTAATAATTTAATTACAGTTTACCTAGATATTTTGTGTAAACTTATGGAATTTTTAAATAGCATTTACTGCTAAAGTTGAGGATATTTTTCAACAAAATAATTTTTTGTTTTACGACGGAACTTGCGGAGGACACTGAAGACGATTACGTAGCTGTGCCAGCCTATTGGTCTTAAGATCGCCGGTTTGATTCCGGAAAAAGGGCCTAGCAAAAGGGCGTAGAAGAAACAAAGAATCCTGGAACGTTGCACGGAAACTATGCACCGAACAGCGCATAGAATGGGCTAATGGTACCTTTCAACCGAACAAATCTCCAGGGGTGGATGATATCCTCACTATATATTTCTCCAGAAGGAGCTTATGCCCCACCTAATAAGTTAATTAGCAGCAGCATACCTCTAGGCAAGAGTGATCTTTATACCTTATATAGGCAGGAGGGATATCACACTTCAAAGGTCATTTCGACCCATGAGTTTAACCTCCTTCGTGCTGAAATTTGATGGAGAAAATTATTGATAACTATATCCGATCAACTATCTTGTAAGAGGAAGCCATTGCATCCGCGGGAGCATACATGGACACTGCGCTGTATCAACTGACGGACACAATACGTAGTTGTCTAGACTCTAAGGAATTTAGGGCTTGTGCATTTCTGCATATGGAAAGGGCCTTCAACAATACAGAGAACTCTGCCATTACGTCTACGCTTAGAAGGAAAGGAGTTCGACCATGCTTGAGAGTAGGATTGTAAAGATACAAGATGTCTCCAAGGCAGTGTACCGTCTTCACTTCTGTGGAGCCTAGTAGTGGATGAACTCCTGCGTAGACTAACATGCGATGGATTAGAATGTCAATGTTAATGCCGATGACATCGTTATCATTGCAAGAGAAAAATTTTAACAGCAAGGCTTTTACAATTCTGAACATTTTTATTATGCATGGAGAGCAGAACATTATTATTAAATAATCGAATTATTAAATAATCGAACAAATGTACTGGTTCATTTAGCTCTAAAAAATATCACGCTTTTTCTTTATTTCATAAATATATTTTTTGTTATTGAACATTTCTCACATTACTAAGAATGACCTTTCACTAATCGTAGACGTTAGAGAATTTGAGAAAAGTGAACTAAAAACCAATTCCAATTCATCCCATCAATTCTTTGTTTTTTTCTAGATGCATGAAGATACCTTAATTCAAAAAAATCTACTAAACTATAGTTGCACTTGAAATTTCTTCTTTATTTCAAATAATATTTGCTTGATATTTCCGAACTTTTGTACAAGATATTTATTGCTACTGCATAATTTACTTACTTCTTTGATCATGCGGTCTATTAATATGAAATAACTTTTGAATTGAATGGCATATTTCACCTAATTTTAAAAATGTTGCCAGTTTTGAAAAAATCTACAAAAACTTAATAAAAAAGGAAAGTTTCCATAAAATTTTTTTAGTCGAGTTATTCGATTAATCGACATAAATTACTCGAATAAATTTTTACTCGAAATTTAATTTTTTTTTTCATCGAACATTATTTGATATCAATTATCAAAAATTTTTCAAGTGAGTACATAGTAAACAAATGTCCCCTATACCTTTGCAACGGCTAGATGTATTGGACTACAGTTTTTAGAAATAATATATCATAAATCTATGAAAAACTTATCCTAAGTATTATTAAAATGCCTTTTTTTATACCTAAATGGCCTGGTTTTACATAAATAAAGGGGTTCCAAATAAAAAAATAAATAAAATGTTTAAATATAATATTAAAAAAATTCAAAAGTTCATATTTAGGCTTGAATTTTTCAACGACTGCTAAGCCAATTTTAATATAACTAAAAACTGCTAAAAGCTCTAGGAGTTATCTGTCTGTGGAAAAAAATATTAAAACAGCTCAACCTGTTGAAAAGGTACAGAGTTTTCACCAATGAAAGTCGAATATGCGCCACTGTGCGACTTTGATTTTGTTTCTCTCCAACTACTGGCAATACTGTCTCTTATTTCGCGTGCTGCTGACGGTAAAACCAAAATTGTGAGTTTGTTTTCAATTACAAATCTTAATATATGAGTTACATGTTGCATGTTACATGTTAATACACATGCCTACACATACTTTCTTAAATATTTGCAAAAACACATTCTGGTATGTAATATAAAATATTTTTCAGCTTGGTTTGTATTTAAACTTTTCATAAACATTTTTCATACAACAAGGGCGTTCATTTTAATCAAATTTTCAATTGCTTAAGCTTATAAGCTTTTGGACTGTGGCAACTAAAAGCTGTTTCGTACTTAATTTGGGGTGCAGTTGCACAACATATGTTAAAATAATTGGATTATGGGTTTATTATATTTAATTTACAAAGAAAACTTAAAATTCGACAATAATATTAATAATTAATTAATAAATATTATCTTTAACCCAAACTAAGATTGTTTTTTGGTCGGCTTAGATGTGGAGGTTGTTTCAATAACAACTTTGTTTGTAAATATTTTAGTTTTTAAAAAGTCCATAAAAATTAAAAACAAGAAGCAAAAGTTCTGGCATTTTTTTATTAGCATAAGCAATATTTTATTAAAATCGATCCACAACTTTTGATTTTATTCGCAGTTCAGTGAAGGAAATTTTTAACTTATGTGTGTGTATTTAGATTTATTGTAACAAATTTACTCTTAAATCTCACACGTATTAAAGCAAATTTCTTAACCCATTGTTAACTTATATATTACAAATACAAATCATTCTTCTTATTTTTATTGCTTTTTTTTCAAAAGTTTTTTAAAATATAAAGAATTGGTTGGTTGTTTCTTAAGCTTAAACACTAAATCTTTGAAACTCTGCTCTTAAAAAAATGACATAAAAGAAAATGATGAGGAGTGGAAATATCCATTTTTATTAGCCTCTTGGGAAACACATGGAAAAGGTTATAAAATCTCCACACTGTACATCATTTTATGTTACGCCATACAGTTCTTTTTTATGACTCGGACTTGAATTTGATTTAATTTTTTATGTTGACAAGAACACATTATGTATTATATGTTCCTCATTAATATTCCTACAACCTCCTTGTATAAGAGACAAAAATTTTGTTGTAATGTTTGTTTAGTGGAATATGCTTGTATATGTGTATATGGATGTATGTTTATATGTATGCATGGTTTAAATGGATGGTAGTGATTGCGAAGTAAAACTGGACAAGTCCATTCTTTTCATTTCAATCATTTTTACAGAATGTAATTTTTCTTTTCTTTATCATTTGTTTGTTTATCACCCTGACCAAGTGTCATTTTGTAAAAGCCTGTAAAAGCCTAAAGGATTAAGATAATAATGTGTACCATCATAACATTTTTAATGAAATGTATATAGTCTTTTGACAAATGATAAGAGAGTGTAGTTAAAAGAAATATATATAAAAATACATTTTAGTCTATTTAACACTCTTGGTTTATAATTAGATTAAAGCCGAAATTTACACTAGACAAAGTTTTATTTCTTGTATTTCAATTTTGCTGAATATGAAATAGAAGTACATATATATATATATATATATATATATATATATATATATATATATATATATATATATATATATATATATATATATATATATATATATATATATATATATATATATATATATATATATATATGTATATATATATATATATATGTATATATATATATATATATATGTATATATATATATATAAATATATATATATATATATATATATATATATATATATATATATATATATATATATATATATATATATATATATATATATATATATATATATATATATATATATATATATATATATATATATATATATATATATATATATATGTTCATGTGTTCAGTGAAGGGAATAAATATATAATATATATATGGATTTTTCATACTACAAAGGCAAAAAGCTGCGACAAGAAAGTTTATCTACTGAGAATTTCAACTAAATGATTCGAAAGTTATACTTTTTGGGTGCTCATCTGAATAGTTGAGAGAGTGGGCATCCACCTTGAAAAATGGCAAAAATGAGCAAAGAACGCTTAAGAGATAGATAGCGGTGTGAAGGCCTCAAACTCAATACTGATCCGTTCTACTAGTTTAATCATGTTTTTTTACTCAATAAAAATTTTATAACTTTTCAATAGTTTTAATACAATTTTAATTTAAATAAAGTTTTGTTTTAAATAAATAATATATATAATCTATAAAAATTTCGTACATTCTGTCACGTTACGATGTTATCTGATGAATATAATCGCAAGTACTTTACATCTTAATGTACCTACATATACATACATATGTATATCTTTTTATATACGCATTCAAGTATACATGCATATGTGTACTCCTATAAGTATTATTTTCTTATTTTTATTTTTCAAAAACGTAAAATTCTAATACCTTCTTTGATACTTCCTACGCTACAGTTTAAAATTGCAAACTGTGAAACAACATACTTAAATACGTGTGTTTCCTACATCATCACTATTTTTTACTTACAAATCCTGGACGTGAAAAGCTATATTACGTGCTACAATGCAGTCATCTTTGCCAGCGTTAGTGTCATCGCCAGCAACAAAATTAAAAAAAAGTAAAACCAATAGCAGCCCCCTTTAACTAACTAGCCGGAATAGTACAATAGGGTGGTTCTATATTAAACAAGGTCAAATATAATAATAAATAGCACCCTGCAATGACAACTATACTAAAGACGCTTCTAAAAATTAAAAAAATATATTTTTTTCCACGCCTCAAAATACAGGACTTTTTGTTTTTTATATATAGCGCCGCCATGGAAAGTCCGATCTTATTATATCGCATACCTACCGTTGTTCGTGGTTTGACTGTAACATAATTTTTACCTCTTGTGACTCTTTAATCCGAGCCACTTATGACATCTCGAATTTTTCCCCTTTAGTGTAAATTTTGGCAAGAAACCCCTTTTATAATTTTGTAAGTCTAGCTTTTAATATACTCACTTTTATGCCACGCCCCATAATTAAACCCCTTTTTCCTTTACTGATACATATTACAACGCTATTGGTACGTGACATAAAAGTTATTACATTAAACATCTAGTTTTACTAAGTTTTATAAGGAATTTCTTGTCACTTGCAAAAAAGTTGACATTAGGAGGGAAGGAGCCGACAAGTCATAAGTGGCCCCACGAATTTGGTGTCGGATTAAAAAGTTACCAAAGGCAAAAATTAAGCTACAATCAAGCCATAAATAACAATATGCAATGTGCCTCCTGCGGGAAATTTGAGTTAATTGTTCCAAATATACCTGTCCCATGACATGTGAAAATAGTACCAGTAAAGTTAGTAAAGTTACTTAACCGATATAAATGTTCCAAAAAAGTGAAAAAATTTATAAAATTATTTTGTTTTTATTTATAAAAACTATTTATTGGATCCTACGACCAGTCAGTTCTGCAAATAATTTACAAATAATTTCATAGGGATAGGATCGAGACGAGTATTGTAGAAACTGTAATCGTCAGTATTCTTTAGATCAGATTAGTGTAGTGACCCATCACTAAAGTGTCTAAAAGGTATTAATTGCTCCATCTTATGACAAAGCCATGTTAAAGTAATAGGTCCCCTTCATGCAAAGTACTAGAACTCGAACCGGTCCCTATACCCAAAGGACTAGTCACGTGACATATTCTATGACAGTGCCTTTCCCCCTAGGGTTATCAACGGACCACAAATGGTCCGCATAAAATAAAATGTGGTATCCAGTGTATAAAAAACTAAAAGGGCGGTATCCAGGGGTGTGGCAAAATATTAACAAAAATATTTCTGGCATTTTTTTCAACTAATCTTTAATTTTAAGGAGTGAATGGGTAAACTTATTTTTGTATGGACACCGAACCACTTTATAGTACAATCGAACCAGCACACAGTGGTTCCAATTGGAAAAAAGGGTAATAAATCTGTATCTTTGAAAATTGCGATCCGGTTACAAAACGATGTAAAATTCATAGAGGAGGACATAAGCCTTAGGAATAATGAAACTTGGACAACCCTGTTAAAGCACATGGTGAGCTACAGGGTGTCAAATTTGACTATCTCGGGCAAGAAAAAGATTGTTGGCCTACCAACTTTTGTTTATCCGATTTTAACAACTTTAAACTTGGTGTAAGGTCTATAAAGAGAAAAAGACAAACTTCAAAGATATTTGGCTTTGAATTTTAAAATTTTGGTTTTGTCCTCGACTTTGTTCTCTATTTCGTCAATATCTTCGGTAATTGTATACCAAAAAATTTTCAAAAGATAATTAATGATTTTTATCACAGTTCACGATAACATGTAGAATTTTTTTTTTAGTTATCTCAATTTATCTAGTCGTGAAAAAGAATCATAGTCAAGAATTTAAAATGAGTGTGAAAAATGGCTAAATTTTTATAAAAATAGACATTAATTGTTTGCCGTTTTTTCTCAAAAAATGTTTTAAGCTAACATATTTTATTTTCAATATTTTAAAACAATATACTTCAAAAATGATTGAAGTTGAAATTTTAAATCGATTAAGGCATGCATGCTACATCTAGCATTGGATGACTGTAGTGCGATTTTCTACGAAATTCTAAATTAATCAAGTTTTTCAAATTTCTCTACAAATTATATTCATGCAGGTAATCCGATTTTTAATTATAAAACGGCCGCCCAAAAATGTGGCCAGGAGAGCAGATTTTCTAAAAATATTAAAGTTTTCAGAAGCATTTTATTTACCTGCATGAAAACTGTATTTAAACTTAGGGCCTGTCCCACGATTTGTTTTTGTTTTCAATATAAATAAGAGAATGACATCGACTTGTCGACATCGTGGGACACTTAGTTTTTCTAATTTTTATTTCTTTACTGTTTATCAAAAAACATAGCAATCCTCTTATGTTTAAAAAAAATTTAACGATATAGTAAATGATATTTTTTTATGAATTTTTAGTTTAAAAAGAAATATTTGAAGAAAATGCGAATATTCAATAAAAGCATTTTTATTTTTATCCGATTATTATGACTTAATATTTTTGAAATTGAATGGACTATGCAATATAATTATTAAACTGTGGATCTTGTTATTATATCTGATACTGTATTGAGAACAACTGGTGAAAATCATTAGCAATTTATAAAATTTACCACATTCACTCTTTATCCGATCAAAGCAAATCATCCGCTATTCGTAGCGTAATTATCTGCCTTTCTAACAAGATGTGACTCATTTTAATCGAATAAGCAATTGTCTTTAGGTGACACTTTAAAAACGAAAAACACGAACGTACCCCTACCTGAACAATAGCCGAAATGATTTATTAATTGCTTTAAAAAAAACATTAAACAAATTTTAACATTTAAAAAATAAAAAATTGGTAAGCAATGTAATTGTATTTAACGAATTTTAAATTTTGGGCCATCTTTTGCTCTACAACTCTGAAACTATAAGCGGCATCACAGTGTCGTCATTTAACGAGTGTCCATAAATAGAAGGAGTTATGGCACAATGAAAAGTTTTTGCACACTATTACTTATATGTATTCATAAAAGACAAAAACACAAAAAATTTGCAGCATGTTTGAGCAAGGATTCTAGTCCTTCCCATATATCCAGAAAATAAAAGATACGCAAAAAATATATAAAAAATATTTTTGCGTATAATTTAGGAATATGCATAAGGCATTTCATTAAACTCAAAAAACTTCAATAAACAAAAAAGGAGATATATGGGAATGACTTCTTTTATAGTCTGTAATCTATGTACACTCTAAAGCACTTTTGTTGAAAATTAGTGTGTATATACACTCTAAAATATTACTTCAAATTTACGATCATATATTGTCTAAATTTGTGTTGAAAATTTCTCCTTGTATAAAATTACATCGATTTTGTAGTTATTTTATAAAAGAAAAAACCTTTCAAATTAAACATATTTACTCCAAGTGGAAAACATGTAACATAAAGTATAATACGTCTATGGCTGAATGGTAGATACGTCAGACTATCAGTCAGGAGGTCGCGGTTCAAACCCGCACGTAGCCAATCGCTCTTTTTAGAAAAAAACATTTTGTTGAAAAATAACGCGTGTGTAATTTTAGGTCGATAATAACCTGTAAAGTGTTGCCGACTATTATCGACCTAATTTTCAACAAAAGTGTTTTAGAGTGTATATGACCTTAAAAATCCATTAAAATAATATTACATTATCGAACCGATTTTATTACATGGCCCTTCCAAAAACATATGTATTTATTTATAATATTTTTAGCTTTAAAAATACAGAATTCAAAAACCTAATTTTTAAAGAACTTATCTAATCTAATCTTTTAATCTATTGGGAGTATCTTAAAAATATTTTAAGCATGCCTTGGCTAGGTTATTTTCTTAAAAACGAATTCATTAGTTATTCTATTGTCCTACTTTTAGTGTAACCATTTATGGCCACCCTCACAACACTGTGTGGCAACCCCATGAAACTCTCCAAGTGTATAGAAAAGAGTTTTATTACTAACATATTTTTTTTCAAGATAAAGAAATAGTTTTTTGAGATATAGGCCTTTGAGCTCAAGAGCTCGCCAAAAAAAACGACATGTACACCATATACACCAAAAACCTTATTTCAACCAGCAAAATAATAAAAAATAAAAAATTTTCAATTTTCTAGCTTAGAAGTTACAATTATTACAATATTCATGATGGCATACTTCAGAAACGTGTGGGATCCGAGGTCTTATAATTAACATTATTCCAACATTTTTATTGCGTAATATTTGTGGTGAATATCATGAAAATCGGAGTTGATATTTCCGAAAATATCATATTTTTATTGATTTGACATGGTTTCAACCGTATGCTACTTGGAAAATAAAGTGCGTAGAATAATGATAGAGGACTAGGACTACGGAGACGGGTACTCAGTATGAAAGCTATTAGTTACTTTACGCGAACGAAGTCACAGATAACAGCTAGCAGTATATGCAAACAAGCATACATATTTAAAAATAGACATTTTGTATTTTTAAGTTTTCACTTTCTGTCGGCAGTCATCAATAACTGCATTTTTTTATTGTCCTATTCAGGATATGCATAGTTTGTTATACCATTTGTTATGTGCTGGATTTTGTCATATAAAAATTCTTTTTAAAATATCCATCTTTCTCAAATTTCGGTCAAAACTATTAACAGTAGAAATTAGCAAAAATAATTAGGGATATATATTTATTTACTTGAAAAAAAACACATACTAATAATACTCATATATAAAAATATATTCAAATTCCCCATTTAAAAACTTCGAAATAATTTTCAAGATAATTTTTATTACTGAAAAGTACAACGGCATAGTAAAAAAAGATTTATCACTGCTGAATATAGCCCTCTTAGTTGTTCCTAACTTTAACTTACAACTTTGCTTAATGAAGTGAAATGTTGCTACACAAGATGTTGCAATTTTAAGTTGTAACATCTAATACTAATTTACTTGTACTTTTGTGTTAAAAACACACAGCCTTAGGAAAATGTTTGCCTAAACTATGTATGTATGTTGTGAGTGTGTCTCAGTGCTTAAGTATTTATAAAAGTTGTTCTTTTTTTTGTGTACGTATGCAAATGCAAGTTATTCAAGTAACATCATCACCCTTGGCATCTGGTGGAACTTGACTTAATTTTCTAACTTACATGTCATTACAAAAGCAGCTCATCATAATAATGATCATTATAATTACTAACAATACCATCACAGTTCTAGAAGTTCAAGTCATTAGATTTGCTAAAAATGTAATGTTAATTGTGTGCATAAACAAAGAGTAAATGTTACTGGTATGTAACAGCAGTTTAAACAAAACCACTAATAAACCTTATCAAAAACAATAACAAGAAGAATTATTCTAAGTATAAATTTTTTAGCCACAACATTATCATCATCTGTGATAACAGGTTTAACTAATAAAGTTCTTTTCATAATTCCAAACACCACCGGGAAATAGCAACAGTGTGTTAGGGATATGAAGGTAGAAAAAATGTTTTTTTAGTGATTGCATTTTCGCTAGCATGAGGCATTTTTCAACCTTATTTTGTGTGTTCTTTTAGGAATAATATTAGTGTATGCTATTTTTTTGGACATAATCCATGCCACCAAACATTTCTATGAAAAATAATCAGTTTTTAAATTTATTTAAATTGATTTTTGGATTAAACAAATTATTATTGTTTTATAAATAAAGTAAATCTTCAGTTTTAAAAAATTAGAGTGTTTAAGTTGGTTTTCTTATGAATTTTTGAGTGGACGTTTGGTTTTTCTGAATAAGCCCTTAAAGTTCGTTATAAATTTTTTGTAAATTTACAGACGAATTTATATAAAATAAAATACTTAGCAAAAAAAATATTAAGTTTCTAGAAGAAGTAAAAAATTTCATTCCTTCCACTTTCACATCCTTTCATGCTCAAAAAGAAGGCAGAGATTTCTCAGTGTCCATATTGTTTCAATTAAGAAGTTAGTTGGCTTTTTACATTTATTCAACACGAACTTATACACATTTAATGAATGCATGATACCTTTAGTTTAACGATAATACAATTGGATGTCGCAATAAGACGAGGGGACATGATTTTACCGCATTTTTGATGCTTCGACAGAAGCGCTGTTTAATGTCGAAAACAAGAGCTCCCAAGTAGGACAATGCGTACATATCATGCCATCTCGAAACAGTTTTCGATGTAGGAGATACAACAACAACCAGCATATTTCGTTTACAAACCTGGTTTAGCCAAGCAATAGTTTTTGATGGGTAAATTTTAAATGCGTCTTAAGACAAAATTTCCATAAAATTTTTTCTTAAAATACATTTAAAACACTGCAGTTAAAGTTTAATTTTAAAAACACAGAAGAGAAAATAATAAAAAGTTTAGTCTTTTTTAAATAATAGTTGTTGGTAAAATTATTAAGGGAAGGTTTGCAATGTCTTAAAATTGTGAAGCATTGTTGCTGCTCGTTTTGTTTGTCGTTTAAGTTGGGTGATTCTCATTTTAGGTTGTACAGGTTGCCAGTTTAAGGATTTAAAAACCAGGCCACTTGGGTCCTTACAGGTCCCGTTGTGTTGATTCTCATTTTAAGTGGGTCTTTTATTTATTTATCAATGTAACTAATATATATATATATATATATATATATATATATATATATATATATATATATATATATATATATATATATATATATATATATATATATATATATATATATATATATATATATATATATATATATATATATATATATATATATATATATATATATATATATATATATATATATATATATATATATATATATATATATATATATATATATATATATATATATATATATATATATATATATATATATGAGAAGGTAGGACTAATATTATAGTTTTCGGCTCATTCAATGGATCCTGAAATAGAATTATAGTCTTCGATTTTTCTAACATATTTATGTATTGAACGTTACAGTTGCTTTCGCGGTTGTTCTAGGAATGATTTTTGGGAAAAAAAACACACAACAATTTTTATATGGTTTCAAAGCACTATACACGTCTTCTCTCTTAAACAAAAAAAAATATATATATAGTATTCGCAGGGCGAAATCAAAAGTTTTGACCACTTTCCAATTTTAACTTGGGTTCACATGGAAAAATTGTATCTTTTAAACTAATTATTTACAAACATTTGTATATGAACAAAGAGCAGGCTAACTCCTCTTTGAAATAAGACTAATTTTAATAATATCGACTGACAGCGTTAAAAGTTATGTGAATTTTAACTAATTATTCGTACCAAAATACAACCTACTTAATACATCCTTCGAAAATACAACAACCGTAAGCGCAGTGAAAACAAAATTTCTTCTAAGCAAATCACAAATTTTTAAATGGATAATGTTCTCTATATCGTTTCCATCCTTTCGTTGCTGTTAACTTATCTTTACCGTCCTAAAATTTATAGATAAATTATATTTAAGAATATTGTTAACGTAGCGCCCAATTCATTGTCTTACGAATTCCTAATATTTTACAGAATACACATTATATTTTGAATTTAAAACACTTCAGATGTATAATCTTCGATGTATAACTCATTAGTTATACAGAAAAAAATTTAAATATATTAAAAAAATATGGAAGCACTCAATACATTTTTTGCTACAAATCATGATTGACTGATGAAACGTTTCGCAATATAATACCATTTCACAAACTTCACAAAACTTTTAAATATTTTGAAGTGCAAACATACGCTATTATTTCAGTGTATGTTTTTAATGCAATTTCAATAATAAAACTAAGTAATGAAGCGAACTATAAAAGCGTAACGCTCAATACACAAGACTGCGGACAAAAACATTAAAAAAAGATTATAGCTATTATTTTTTTAAATTTTATATGTAAAATAAGAGGAACAAATGCAAATATTCAAAAACCGTTATAAATTTAATCTCTTTTTTGAAAATATTCATACTTTCTTCATGTTTAAAGTCAACAGAGAAGAAACGTATGTACATTTATTTATAATATATTAGATTATGATAAATCAGTCTTCATTTTCAAATTTATGCGTTTATTTTATGAAATCGTTTGCTATACTTTCAACGACCACGAAAAAGCATTTGAAATGAGAATCACCAGATAAATTTGGCCTTTCCTAAAGCGACCCACCTACTTGCAATATAATTGTGCAATTTTTCGTATTGTACAATAATATCGCCAATGTGTCTGTCATATTCGAAGATTGCACAATATATTAGCAAAAATCAAAAGACCTTTGATTTTTATTGTACAATAAAGAAAGTTGTGTTATGTGGTGGCAACATCGTTTAGTGTTATATTTACTTTTTCACTGTTAGAAAAATTGGGCAATATTTGCTTTGAAAATGCTGTCTCATTTATTGCATAGCATAGGTCAAAACGACAATAATATGTACAATAACATATGCAATAATATTGTATAATGGATGGGCCGCTTAAAACCCCTTCTGGAAATATCGTGCATCATAATTTTGTATCACCGTGCGTATGAGTAACATTAAAATTTTGTTATTAGTAATACGTGATATTTATTTAATGCAAAAACGTAGCATACTTCTTGGGATTAAAATTCTTAAGGGCCATGGCGATTTATCAAACTGTTTGATCAAACTCATGTATGTATTGGTTGACGTGAGTTTGACGAAAAATCAAACCCATTTAGATTTTTACTAACAAAATGATAAAAAAGGTGGGTTTGAACCACCATTTGATGCGAGTTTGATAAGTTGCCATGCCGCTTTAAGCAGAGCATACTAGTGTACAGGCACAAACTAGTGATTGTGATCGAAACACATACTATATAAGCATAATGGTGCAATATTTATTTCTTTAAAAATTCTGTACGGATGAGTTGTTGAACATAGAGCGCACTGCATTTATTATTGATATTGTTTTGAAAATATAAATTAAGAAAAATTTATGTTTTTTATTAAAAAAATATTAGAAATGGCTTGTTTTATTTCAGAAAGACTTTACGATTTATATTTTGTCCCTTTTTTGTTAATTTATGATTAATTTGTTCAAGTAAATGCATTTTACCCCGATGTTTACTCTTTGAGAACTTTTCTGAACTGAGCTAAATTCACCATACACAATACCACAAACTGGGACCATCAGTAAGTTATCAACCACTGTTTGACATCGCTACAGCAAAGCGTACAATCATCACACCAAATGCCTATACACGACCAAGCCACTGGCGCCAGCAATTGATTGCACATACATACTGGTGTAGTGTATGGGGCCCCTTACACAAGTTCTTTCATTTTTATTATTTTTATAAATTTCGTAAATAAATTTAATTTTCTTGAGATTAAACGGTTGTCAACTTCCAATATATTATTTGAAGATGTAAATATTTTTTTCATAAAACGAGACTTTAGGACAAAACGAAGGTGTGCAATTTAATTTCAATATGACTAAATTTAATTTCAATATGACACAATGTATGAGAAATACATAATATAAAATTGATTTCTAATTTCGGTTGTAATCGAAATGGTTTATAGATATTGGATATTACATGCACAGATGGGCATTATATCGATCTTTTGCGCTAAGCCAGCTGTCCACCAAAATCATTACGTTTTATGATCATATTTTCATGTATTTTATGGTTGAGTTTTATCCTTGCATGATAATAATATATATACCATGATTCATTGGCTTGAGTGGCGTGAAAGTTTGACAAAACTCAGAAGAAGAATATTACCTTGTATACTAAGGGCCATTATTACAACTTGACAAAAGCTAAAAGCAGGCTTTTATCGGATGGATAAACAGTTTATCATTATTAAAAATTTACTTTAACCTACTAGGTAGAATGCACCTGATTTTAACTTATCGCTCACTTTAATTTAAAGTAAAGTTTTAATAAAGGTAAACCTTTTATTCCTCCGACAAAATCCTGCATTTAACTATTGCCTAGTTGTAATAATGACCCTAAATATAATAACTAGAGTCCGACCGAAACCAGTTTTTTGAGGCCGAACCCGAACCGAAGGTAATATTCGGCAAAAAGACCGAATATTTGGCCGAATCCGAAACTTGCCGAAACTTTTTTAGCATTAACTGATATTGACATTTTAGAAACTTAACAGAACTGAAAAGTCATTTAATTTATTAACGGGCGTTTTTACAATGTGATTAGAAGTTAACGTGGTCTTTAATGACAAATTCGGCATACAAAACTCTCCGTTAAAGTATACGTTAACTTTTATCTGTACACTGTAAAAAAGGGCGTAAGAGTACATACATACATTGTCAGTCAAAATAATAGTAGAATGTGAGTATATTTCATTCCATCGAGCAAATATGTATAAAACTTAAACATTTACGAGCATATGATTAATAAAAACTTGGCGTGAAATTAGCTTAAATGATGAATAGAACTGGAATATTGGGTTCGGTACACATACATTGAGGAGTGTCTTATCACTCTATTGATGACGTTACAACATCACCAATCAAAACGTTAAGTCGGAATAGCTAAAAAGATATAAAGTCGAATATTTAGCTATATTTACACTAAATTTATACGATTTCATTAATTTCTACTAAAGTGAAGTTTTTTATTTACGCCCGCGTTTCATCGATGATATACACAATAAAGATATTTTCTCGACGGTATTCTTCACGATAAATTGAAGATTTAGATTTTCTCATATTTTAAAATTATTTAAAAAAATCTATTTTAAAAAACAAATAATCTATTTCAGTGCAAAATTGCAGAAGTAAATTCGATTTCGAAAAATTGATTTATTATAACATAAAATAGATTTTCGATTGGAATTGAAATCGGTTTACCATTCCCTAGTTTATGCTATTTATTTTGGCAACAAACAGTTGAATACTTATTGTTAGTATGTTTATCTTTTGGTTGCGCTTTATAAAACTAAGTAAAATTTTCATTCAGTTTGAAAAGATATTAGACGAAAAAAAAAACAGATTCATGGCGGTGAGATATTTTAAATTTGAAAAATACTATTTCGATTAACTCCCTTATTTATAGAGAATAAAAAGTTTCGGTATTCGGCCAAGAAGTTGGCCTAAGCCGAATCCACAATTTTGGCCGAAACCGAATATTCGGTCGGACTCTAATAATAACACACATATATCTTTGTTTTGAAACTTCATAAGAAACAACGAGCCAGTTTTTTTTCTAGTAGCATGTAACTAAATATATTCCAAAGAGGAATTAAGCCATTTTTCATTGAAATTGGTGCACAATTTTTGATTTTATTCACAATTTAGTGACAGAACTGAATCGTTAAAATTTTAATTTCCATACAACGTAGCAAACACAAACACAAAGTCAAAAATTGCTCTAGTATGAAAATTTTTATCAATTCATTGCTCTCTTTGAATTATAAATAAAATGAAAAGATGTGCACCAATTTCAATAAAAAAAACTCATTTCTCTAGTAATACATATTAAGCTTCATGGTACTGAACAAAAGATTGGCTCGTTGTTGTTGTATTTTTATTTTTATGAAGTGTTAAAAACAAAAATGTCAAAAAATTTTATAGGATTTTATTTTTTTCTCAAACTTTTACGATATCTCTCAAACTTCTCCGCAGATTTAGAAACAATGTTTGCTCGTCTTAAATATTGTTTTTTTGTTGAGTTTTGAATTTTTTATTTTATTGAATAGAACAACACCTTTTCAAGTTATGTCTTTATTTTTGACATAACGCGATTTACGTTCAGCGTGCCATATAACTAAAGAAACAACTTTCAGTTTTAGGTAAACATGTAAATTCTCATGTGTAATTTCACTAATTCATTACCTATTTTATAGAAGTAACCAGCCTTCTTGGCACCGACTGCAACCAGTTAAGTAATTAACGCATATAAAAATTTTCTGGTAGTTTTTACTTATTAGTGCATAAGTTTTAAAGTTAGTTAATTTTTTTTAATCTTTTATTTACACAAACATTTTTTTTCGATTTTCTTAATCTTTTTTGTATCTTTTCAAGGTATGGAACAATATAAGGCAGTTTTCAATCCTCAAGGAGCGGCGAAAGTGTTTATGAACGGCTTCAAAAGAAGGGACAGAGTTGGAAAGAATTTCTATAAGGGAATTCACAATGTGTATCTTAAAATTTGGAAATAGCAATATCGTTATACCTTAAAATTGCATTGTGAGCAACGGTACAAAGCACAGCATATTAAAGTAATAAAAGTAACGATGAAGTTTGCCGAATATTTCTCACTATTTACATGTATACAACACGAAATCAAAATACACAACAAACATAACAACAACACAAGCACGTTAGTGCTTCGTACCTATCAGCATAACACCAATACACTTAAACCACACACAAATTCTTTATTTAAAATACTGCTGCATTGGAAAAAACATGCTTCTTGGACGTTTAAAATTGTCATCTGGTAGTAAATTTCATTTACATGCAAAACAAAAACAACAAAGTTGCCAACCCATAATCAAAGACTAAAATTGAAACGTCGTTATATTAAGACACATTTTAGAACGCTGTTGTGAATTCCCTATATGTGAAAAAGTTAAATTTATTGACTTCATTTAGGCTTCAAAATCCATTATATGTTAATGAAATTTTCAATACTATAATGAAAAATAAATCTTTCATCAATTATAGCTACTGAGGTTTTGACGAAAATTAGGTAAAACAAATTTGGTAGCGCAATACGAAGTTATTATGAAGTAGCTGAAAATACTTGTACAGTTAAGTCTTATTATACACTTGTATGTTCCTGTACAATTTCTTCAACCAATTTTATATTGATACTGATTTTAGTTCATACAACATATTTATTATACAACCCAAAAATGTCAATATGTCGAAAAAGTATATTTTTATTAGCATATAATTTTCTCTTCTATGTGCGCACTTTAACATAAAATCTCACAAAAGAATATTCAGCAAACAAAATTTACTAATGCACAAATAAATTGTTTATAAAATTATTTAAATTTTCCTTTTTTTATTATTTTAAAAAGAAACTTTTTAGAAAACATATTTTTCCTACTTTTGTAAATACTTTTATGGCTAAAGAGCTCAAAAATAAAAAACAACAAACAAAATGTATAAAGAGTTTTTTGACTACTTGCTAAAATAAATATATGAAATCAAGAAAATAGAGAAAAAACCAGATGAAAGAAATAACAACCAGGACAAAGTTTTCCTGCAAAAAGTGTTAAGAAATGATAATAAACTGGTAAAAGTTTTGTGAACCAAATAAATACTTATGACACACAAAAAAGGAAACCAAACTTAAATAAAATAAAGTTAAATGTAATTTATATAATTTTTTCCACAATGAATACAAAAGTAAATAGATGTTACATTTAGAACTCTTTTTTATGTCAGAAAGAAAAAAAGGAAAAAAATTTACAAATATTACAAGTTAAAATTTAGAGTATAAAATTAAGAAAAAGCAATCACATGTGCCAAAAATTTTATATGTACAATATCATTCGTAACCATAAATGATACTTACTCATTTATTTATTTAAGACTTCGTCTAACTTTCAGTGTACAAAAATACAATACACAAATATTTACAGAACGGAATAGAAGTGCCCTTATTATAAAACTGTTCAAGTAGTTGTATACAATTTAAAAAGACAAAATATAAATTGTTTTGGATATATCAGACCATTTAAAAAATAAAGTATCTGAAATTTTATTATTCGTAGAGTTTGACGTTGATAGTTCAAAATTATAAATAATAAGTATAATTACACAGTACAACAGCCAATCTGGGGGGTGAGAAATTCCAAGTCAGGGTGATGGTACTAGGTAGCATCCCCCCACCCCCAAAGGGTTTGGCGTTCGTATGTGGCAGTGTTTTTATGACCTTTTAAATTTTTTCCTTATCTTGATGTTTTTTCGCTTAGTTGTAACATTTTGGCAAAAACGTAGTTTAACATAACTCGAGAACCATTTGTCCGATTTTGCTAAAACAAACTCAAAAAATTAAGAATTACAATTTCTCTAATCTGTTTCTATACCGTTTTCCTATATGTGCAACACTTTCGAAGTTAAAAATGAATGTATGAAAGGAAAGAAGTATTTTTTGCCTACAAATTTAAATGTATTTTTTTTAAATTCATAAAAAATCCAAAATGGAAAAAAATGCCAAAACTAATTACTTTCGCGTAAAGTCACATAACTCATGAGCAAAAAAAGGGATAGATCATGAAAATCGATGCACGCGTTTCTCATTTATTCACAATTAGGTAAATGTATGAATTTCAAAAATGTGCTCCAGATATGCACAACATTATTTGGAGAAAACATTGACACTCACAAGCCGAACTCTCTCATATTTTTCTACTGTACTAAAAGAGAAATATTGATGTGGCAACACTGGTTCTGTAATGTTCACATAAAACATGCTTTGTCATTATACATTTTCTCTTTCTCACACTGGTTCTGTGATTTTTGTCATTCAACAAGTGCCGACGAACGCGAACAGTAAAGCATCGTTCTAACAACTACGATGTTTCTGTCGCAAGGATGTTAAGAGCATTCTCGGAAATTGGTGTCCACATGTCCTTGAAAATCCATTATTTACATCATCATCTGGACTACTTCAGCAAACAATTGGCTACCGAATCTGATGAACAAGGTGAACGCTATCATCAAGTTGCTATGCCATTTGAAATGAGGTAATACTGATTTTTTATTTTTTCAAACTCATTTTAATAAAACAAAAACTTACAGATATAGAGGCAAAAAGTCGCCGAGTGCAATAATTGCGGAAATTTGCTGGTGGAGTAAGCTTGTGTGGCAAGACAAGGATGATCTTGATGATGAAGAATTTTCAGGAGATGCAGAAGGGCCAACAGTGGAGTCACACATTGACATTATGTGTGGTTCAGAAACTGATGATAGCGATGAATGCGATGCCACTAGTCCCGAACAACCACCATCGAAAAAGTCTAGGCAATATTTATTAAAATAAATAAAAATAAATAAATAAAATAAAAAATTATAAAAATGTTTACTTAATTTTTTTAGTAGTTTATGGCCAGAATTCTGGAGTTATTGGGGAAAATTTATAAAAAAGGCGATAAATGACACTTTTTTGAATAAAAACAAATATCAATATTCTTGTCAAAATGGGATACCTTCACTTAATTGTAAATAAAAGCAGAACGCGTTAATCGATTTCTATGATCTATGTCGCATTTTGTTTATAGGTTATGTGCCCATACACGAAATTAATAACACTTGATCCATTTTTCCGTTTTGGATTTTTTATGAATATAAAAAAAATTAATTTTTAGGCAAAAAAATATTTTTTTTCTCCACAAATTTATTTTTACCGGCAAAACTGTTGATTATAAAGAAAAACGTCATATTAACGGATTAAAGAAATTGTAATTCTAAATTTTTTTGAGTTTGTTTTAGCAAAATCGGACAAGTGGTTCTCGAGTTATGTTAAACTACGTTTTTGCCAAAATGTTACAACTAAGCGAAAAAACATCAAGATAAGGAAAAAATTTAAAAGGTCATAAAAAAACTGACACATACGAACGCCAAACCCTTTGAGGGTTTTACTATACTGACCTAGTACCATCACCCTGACTTGGAATTTCTGACCACCCAGACAATAATCCCAAAAATGTTCCATAGTGTTATTAAACAAAATTAGTTTCATTAAACAAAAAAGCATTAGCCCCAGATGAAAAGGGCCAAGATGTTTTTATCGTCAAACAAGGTCATGGCGTCTGTTTTCTAAAATACTCGTGGCATAACAATCCACATAGATTACTTTCAAATGAGCTTTAATGATGATTTTAAAGAAAACCAAACACATTTGTCCAAGAAAAAAGTTTTATTTTTCCCAATCAAAACAATGAACTTGTGTCATTGCAAAAATCCCTGCTTTGCGTTGCGAGTGGTTACCTCATAAGCCATATTCTCTGGATTTAGTCAGCAGCGATTATTTTCTTTTTCCAAAGCTAAATAAATAGTTCTGCGAAAAAAGATTTAGTTCCAAGTATGAAAGCATGGAAAAAAACATATTCATATTATGAGGCCTTAAGAGATGCTAATTTTGCAAGGTATAAAAAAATTTGAATTGGAAATTGAACTAAGAGGAGATTATGTTGAAAAATAAATTTTTTATTTTGCAAAAAATATATTTTATTTATCCTTATATGTTCAACACTGTTCTTTTTTTCAAGCAAACAAAGACAAGCAATAATATTTATTTTGCAATATTACTTAGGGCTAATATTTTTTTTAGGTAAGCAACAAGCAAACTTTTTATTTATATGTAATTTTCTTAAATAAATTAAAAATGTTTTTTTTTAACATACGAGCGTTTATTGATGTAATAAGCATGTACATATATTTTATTTAATTTTATTGTAATAATAATTAAAATAATCAAAATAGTTTTATGTTATTTAAGTGGACAACAATATTATTAAATATAATATTAAAAATCATATTTAAAAGAGAGCAAAATTATTTCTTTACTTGCTTTTTATAAATTAAAATCAGTTGCCAGAAGTTAAATGTGTTTAAAAATAAAAACTGCATTTATTGTTGTTATGCATAGAGATGCCAATCGGGACTGGTTTTTGAAAATCTCGGGTTTCAAGATTTAGAAATAAAATCTCGAAACCCCGAGCAGGGGCTTCCAGGATTTTCGGATTTTTTTTTTATTAAAAAGTCGATTTTTGACTTTTTAATTTAACAATTTCATTTGATTTTGATGTTTCTGAAATAAGTTTTTCATCTGGCACATAATGCTGTTGCTTAAAAATGCATCACATTCTACTCGTGTACTTATGTATTGATAAAAGTGATAGCACTGCTTTATTTAGCAAAGCATGTGCTTTTACACTTACAGTAAAATTAAAACTTTCTTTTGACTTTGGAATATAGAATATGCCAACTCAGCGTTCTATTCCGCTATATACCTGATAAGCTTTCTTCTCAATGTACATTTTTATTTGCCATGTTACATTTTAAAAATTGTAATATCAGTAACTCTTATCTATTCTACGTCTATATCTGTTTTTAACTTCAAATTCGGCCTTTTACATATGCAATTCAGGTCTTAACAAATCAAATCTAGAATTTTCCATATATAATTCAATATTTTACGCATCTAATTCAAATTATTTTAAACCCAATTCGGAATTTTAAAAGTCAAAATCAGCCTTTTTCAAATGAATTTGGTTTAAAAAAAACTGATTTTGATTTTGAAAATACCTAATTTGAATTTAAAAATGCTAAATTTGATTTGTAAAGTACTGCATTTGATTTGGAGAGTTCTGAATTTGTTTTTTAAAAACCTCAATTTGATTTGGAATAGGCCAAAATTGTAGTTAAAACCTATATCCTTTGCGAAACGTTTCGTCGACTTTAAAAAAATTTTTTTTGGCACAGTTTGCAATTGGCAACCAGTACATTTTTAACTCCAGCCCGAAATTTTCAAAATCAATTTTTGTTTAATTTATATTTAAATGCTCTGCTTTGAACTTTTTCCGACTTGACATTCTCTAGCATGATTTTTCAAATAACATTTTATTTAAAAGCTGACATCAAAAAAGAATTATATGTAAAAAAAATGGGGTTTGGAATCCCGAAAACCCCGGGATTCAAAAATTAAAAAAATCCCGGTATTCGCGATTTGTAAAATCATGAAAATCCCGGGATTTTCGGGTGCGTTATTCCCTGTTTGGCATCTCTAGTTTTGTTTTTGTTTTTTTTAAAGAGAAGGAACACAATCAGGCAATTAATGCCTACCAGTTAATTAATTAATGTGTTGCCTTCTTTTTGCAAAAGGATAGTGTAGAGAGAACAGGTGGTGAAGTGGGAGAGAGATAGAAAGCTTAATTAATTTACAACTCTGCAAATACGCGTTTTTTAGAGCAGTGTTGCAAGCCCCCCTGGTGTAAAGTAGAACAATAAGTAGTTTAAACTTATTAGTCATTTTATTCGTTTTTTTACTTCGAACACGGTTCTGCTACAATACCGACGAAGGTGGATGCTGTGAAGTGCATTAGGATATGTTAGTATTAATCGCTGCCAGTACTGCCAAAGTAATCAGTGCTATGCCTTCATCACTTTAACAGGCCAACAACAATAATAACCAAATAACACACCAATGCACATGAGAAAAATGCATGATTTTGTTGGCTGGCCTGAAACTAGTCTTGAACTCAAAATCTCAGGGTTTGTAGTCAAATGCGTTAACTACTCAGCTAGCAGCACCCTCAGTTGTGCACTACAACAAAATTTTTTGTTTAACAAATACTGTATGCGACTACAATATATTTAATTATTTAATGAGTTTATATTACAATAAAAAAGCAGTTGTGATTACAAATATATCCCAATTTTAACAAAGTTGCAAATAAATAAAAAAAAAAATTGAAACCATTACATTTTTCATATCAACTTCCTATTAAGTATACTCCGTTGAAGGCATAGTAAAATATTTCATAAAATAAACGCATACATTTTTAAATGAAAACTGGCTTAGCAAGATTTATTATAGTATAATAAATGTACATAAGTTTTTTTATGTAACACTGTCCATTATGCATTAAGAACGAAGAACAAAATACTGTTTATAGTCCCTCCATAGAAAATGGCGTGCCCGTAATGCATGCTACTGGTTTTCCTTATTAAGAGAGTATAAATTTTTCTAAAAACGAGATTAAATTTATAACGGTTTTAGAATATTTGTATTTCACTCATCAAATTTTTCCAAAATATTAGAAAAAAATATATATATTTTTTTAATTGTTTTTGTCAACAGTCTTGTGTATTGAACGTTATGTTTTTTAGTACGCTTCATTATTTAGCTTAATTATTGCATTAACAACATACACTAAAGTAACAGCGTAGATTTGTACGGCTAAATATTTCAAAGTTTTGTGAACTATGTTAAATAGTATTATATATATTGCATAACATTGCATCAACAAAATGTATTGAGTGTTATCCATATTTATTTAATTTAATTGAAATTTTTTAGCTAATAACTAAAAAGTTTATGTTTAACTACATCGAAGATTATACATCTGAATTGTTTTAAATTAAGAATATAGAGTGTGTTCTGAAAAAAATTTTTAATGCGTATAAACATGTATTGAGCGTTACGTTAACAACATTCTGAAATAGAATTTATCTATAAATTTTAGGACGGCCGAAGAAAAATTAACAGCAGCGTTAGGTTAGAAATGACATGAGAACTTTATCCGTTTGGAAATGTCTGATTTACTTTAAAAAAATGTTTGCTTCTACTGCAGAATGTATTAGGAACGTCGTATTTTGCTATAAATAATTATTTGAAATTGAGATAACTTTTAACACTGTTAGTCGATTTTATTAAAATTACGAAGATCTAGCCGAATTTTTGCATATTTAAAAATATTTGTTAATATTTTAAATATTATTGTAATAATTGTAAAAGATAAAATGTTTAATTTTTCCAAGTGCACTCAAGCTTCAATTGAAGACGTGGTCATAGCTTTTGAATTCATTCTGCGTTTATTATAATTTTTTTTGTTTTTAGAGAGTCGATATATAGTGCTATCCAACTCTGTACTCTTTTTTGTGGTGTATTTTTTTCGCAAGAATCATTCCCAGAACAACCAACCGCGAAAGCAAATGTAACGTTCAATACACAAAAATTTTTAAAAATCTAAATATATAATTTTATTTCGGGATCAATTAAATGAGTGGAAAACTATGATATGAATCGTACCTTCTCATAATTCTTTCAGTTACATTGGTAAGCAAAAAAAAAACACAAAATGTACGTTTAGAATGAGAATCACATCATAGACATATATACATATATATTTATGTATATAGAAATATGAGAAACAGTAGGTCTAAGTAGAACCATTTTCTTTTCCTTAAACATATAAGTTTCGTCCTTTAATGAAAGTACAGGCATAAAAACTATTCACAAAGCTAATAATGTTTTTTTTTTCATAAAAATTTCGAAATACCCGCTGGTATTTGTTTTTAATTCAGGTTGCTAAATTATCCTTTTTCAATAGTGTAGATCAGACCTGGCCAATATTTAAACAAACAAACAAACATAACTAAAAAATAATATACAATATTTTGTAGTATGTAAGCACAAGCCTTGTCACCTTCCCATCACACATGCCTGGTTACGTTCCAATCACACTCGCTAAGCAAAAAGGTGTCATATTGCCAAATACTTTTCTATCTTCACTTATGCACAATTAACACAAGTTAAAGGCAGCGCGACGGCTTGGGGAAAAGTGTTTGCTTAGCAATCCTCACATCTTAATTTTAATTAGTTTTAATTCGTTTTAAATAATTATTTTAGCTATTAGTAAGTTGCCATAAGTGAAGTTCTCACCGAACGGTGAGAACTTTAAATTGATTTTGACAGACAAACAAACCTCTTGCTTTATTTTAATCTCTAAAAATTAGCGTAACTTCCACCGGATAAATATAAGAGGTTAATAAGCACTAGACATAGTGATAAATAAGTGCTAGATGCTGACTCCTTGGCGTATCTCCGCTGGATAAATATAGTGATATTTGGCGCCAGCTGCCGAACTGATTTCCGTGTCCAGTGGCTGGGCAATAACTGGACAAAAATATCATTTAGGGCAAAATAAATAATATAGTGACAAAATAACTTATAACAATATGTTTAAAGTCTTGTTAACCTATGTCCATTTACTAACAAGTGTCCATTTACTAAATTTTTACAAAATATTATATCTGTCACTTTTTATGTCATATAAAATTCATTAAAATATTATTCGCTAAATATGAGGCCATTATGGCCGTACCTTAATTGTATTTTAAAATGTTCTTTTTTTTTGTGTTTTAATATATTTGTGTGCCTGACTTGTGTTAAAATTCACATGACATTTTTACCTTTTACATGACGCTATTATTAATTGTATACTCATCACTTGTGGTAAGTTTTTTCTTGTACATACAAATGTATATACATACAAATGTATATACATTTGTGTGTATGTACGCTTTTCGCTACTATGAAATAATATTTAATTTAATTTAGCACAACATTTTTAATTTTAATATCGCTTTTGTATATTAAATTTTTTGTTTGCTGCCTTCCATTGTTAATAGTTTTAATTTATTGTTGTGTTAAAGGCCAAAGATTAATATGTAAAAATTGTTAATGTGTGTGTGTTTTTATTTAGCGCGTATGCGCCATGTGGATGCTAAAAATACAATATGTGTCAAAAACAACAACACAAATTATACAGTGACATAATTTTTTGCGTTGTTGTAGCTACCCAGCGGTAAAAACAAGTAGTATGTAGGCCTTATAGAAGCATCCTCTTTTGGATGTACAAGTACTTCATGCTCCATTCCGCCTTCATATATTTTTTTATATATTGTTCTGAAAGGCTTTAAAGCGACTTTGTAAAAAGGCCATTTTAAAGGGTTTCTAAGGAAGGTCCTTCAAAAAGCAAATAGAGATACATTTTTTCAATCTCGTTATTTTTATAGAGGCTTCTGTATTTTTGATTAATAAAATTTTTTATTTCGATTTGTTTCCTTTCATTTAAAGAAATTTTTTATACACATAAGGCTAAAGTTCGTGTATGAATGGGCGCGTTTATAAGACGTAGCTGTAAAAAACGTAAAATGTGTGTGCACTTTAGAGTTTATTTAATGTTAATATATATTTTTATATACATTGCAAAATAATCAATTAAAGATTTTGAAAAAAATATTAGAAAAATTGTTTTCAAGGACAGTGTTTAAATTAAAAAAAAAAAAACAAATATGTCAATTAATCTAGAGACTAAACATAGGCAAACGCGTACTTGAGTTTTCATTTCCTCATCTTTTGTCCCTTTTTAAGGGCTTTCTTTTCTTTTAAAATGCTTATTTTTTAATACTTTTTTCATATTAATATGTATTTTTTTTAGCAAAACAGAGTGGTAAAATAATCTGTTAGAATATATAAGAGATGCAAAATCATAAAATCTTTAGGTCTCATAAAGCTCATTAAGTCTACAACATATAATTTTTTAAAGTATTTTTGAAAACTTTTAAGGATATAGAAGGATTTTTGAAGACACTTTTTTTGTTCAAGGCAAATGAAGGAAATGTTTTTATAAAATTCTACAGAGCTTTCCCTTTTATTTGGTAATACTGTTGCTAAAAAAAATTTACATATTAATATGAAAACAAAAATTAAAATAAGCATTCTCAAAAAATGTATAAAGTCACTTAAAAAGGACAAGAGATTAGAATGAAAACTCAAGCACGCAGTTTAATTATGTTTAGTCTCTAGATTAATTGATATATAGTGGATTTTCTGCCAAGGATATGGAAGAATAGTTGTAGATCAACTCAACAAAAATTTAAAATACGTCCTTGGAAACAATTTTTCAAATATTTCCTTCAAAATCTTTATTTGATTGTTTTGCAAAATATATAAAAATATATATAAACTTAAAATAAACTCTAAAGTTCACACACATTTTACGATTTTATTACTCTCGGCTCGAAATAAATGGTTGTTTTTTTTATAAATTACTTTTCTACATGTAATTTTTACAGAAATGAATTTTGTGAGAGAGATAAAATCATGAAATTTCTAGGTCTTATAGAGTTAATTTAACGCTATAACATATAATTTTGAAAAAAAAATTTAATGAAAACTTTTAAGGATATATAAGAATATATTTTTAAGAGAACATTTTTTTAATATTTTTGTTTAGGGATACTGAAGTAAATATTTTTATAAAATTCTACAGAGCCTTCCGTTTTATTTGGCACCAAGTTTGCTAAAAAATATTAGATACTAATATGAAAAAAAAATGATTTAAAATAAGCAGTCATTAAAAATGTTAAGTCCTTTAAAAAGGACAAAAGATGAGAAAATGAAAAACCAAGTACGCAGTTTGACTATGTTTGTCTCTAGATTAATGGATATATAGTGGCGTTTCTGCAAAAAAATGCTGTCACGCAATGTTATGGGTTTCAACCGAACTTCATTTGCGTTGCCAGCCGGCAACTGAAAATTTGCGGTTGCCAGAAAAGCACTAAAAAGCAGCTCTCAGTTGTCAGTTGCCATCCGTAATATGATTATTAGCAACTGGTAGCCCAACTGAAGTTCGCTTACCATCTATAATCGATCCATTAATCAACTCCAACATAAACTGCATAATAGTATCATGTATGATGTGTCTTGTACGTAAATTCCAGTATTATATAGAAATTACTTGGGGAAAAAATACGAGAATGCTTATTATTTCTAAAGTATGTTTCTTGTTAAACAAAATGAAAAATCTAAAAATATAATACTCCTTTCTCCTTCCTTCTAACATAATCCATTTTCTTAGGGGCAGTCGAGGTCTTCTAAAAAAAGGTGTTAGCAGGCCTTCAAGAAGATTTGAATGGAGAAGGACTTTTTAGTATTACCGCTACGTATATTAAGAGCACTTTTAAATTAGTGCGAGTATTAAAGCATGGTCACGAAAGATGATTGGGAATAAAATTCATTCTGTATCTCCATAGGAGATTTCTTAATATTTTGCAAAACTTTTAAACTTATCTAGATGCTCACAAGTCACTCTGATATTTAGAAGTACATTCTCATTCTAAACGTACATTTTGTGTTGTTTTTTTGTTTACCAATTTAACTAATAGAAATATGAAAAGGTACAATAAAATTATATTTAACGTTTTTTCACATTTTTGTGTATTGAGCGTTACATTTGCGTTCGCGATAGGGGTTGAAAGCACTATACATCTGCTCTGTAAATCCAAAATATTATAATAATCGCAGGACGAACTATGAAGTTATGACCACTTTTTCAATTTTGACTTGGACTCAGATCGAAAAATAAAAAATTTTTATTTTTTAAAATAATTCTTAAAGATTTGTAACTTGTAGTTTTGAGAAATGGGATTGAACTGCTATCATCTGAATGATAAGTAGAGATATTACTACGCTGCCAATAGGAGAATGATTGCTTATATTTTACTAGTAAGTAATTTATTTGACTACTGTAAATTAATGCTGATGGTATGCCGTTAGCGGTGAAAAGTATGTTGTTTGATATGACAACACATTACTAAGTTTTTGCTGGCATTGTATTGATGCAATGTAATAATTTCGACACGAAACTATTTGATTATTTTGATGAAATTATTTAATGATTTTAATTAAAATAATTCGTTCTTTTAATGAAATAATATCATTATTTTAATAAACTAATTTCATTATTTTAATGAAATTATTTATTTATTTTAAATAAATTTTTCATAATATCAATGAAACTATTTCATTATATTAATGAAATTATTACATTATTAAGTAGCTCATTAACTTAAACCATTTTATTGACGAATACGTAAAATTTTTAATATTGATAACCACGCAGAGTATCGAATTCAGACTCTTGATTTTCATCATTTGCTTTATGGATAACGTCTTACCAATGTGATCTATGAGTATATAACAATAAAGCACGCCCATAGTGTAGTGGATAGTGTGCTAGACTATTAAATGGGAAGTAGCAGGTTTTATTCCTGCCAAGATCCAGAACGTTTGTGCAGAAAAGCCAAAAATAAATATAGTAAATCTAATTAAATTTTCTAACGAATCTATGAGCGCTTGTGAAGACCTAAATTCAGGCATTTTAGGCACAGATGGACAAATTGTGTGTAAGGTGGATTCACATCCCCTTACACGGTGGCAGATTTATATCTCCCAAGGGTCTTTCGTTTCAGGTCAGGTCAGCAGAGGAGAAAGTGCAATGGAGGTCGATGGGGTACAGGTGAAGCCAGGCATTCCAGGCAGGAGGAAGAAGGGGTACAAGAGAAGGAACAACGACAATGAGCCAGTGGCAGGTGGTCCGACATTTGTGGTCGCATACGTCAGACTGACGTTCTCGGTAACTCGACGGCATATAAAATTAAGCAGAATAGCAGAGGAGATTAGTAGCAGTAGGAACAGAGAGGAGGAGCAGAGGTTGTAAGAGAGGAGTTTAAGCAGAGAAGTCGACAGGAGAGAGAGAGAGAGAGGGAGAAGTCAGCAGATCACGAAAACCAAGAGATCACGAAGACGTTCGAACCAACACATCAAGCAAAGACAACAGCCAGAAATAAAAGATAACAACGATCAACCACATCAACAACAACAGCAACAGACAAAAGTTAAAAAGAAACAATGAACATAAAAAAGCACATACACTCACTTGATGCAGTCCAAGGAAACAAAACAGATCGAGCATTTAATGTAGAAGTTAACTCGCACACACGTACAACATAGGACTATATCATAATCACAGCAGTAGAGTCTAACCTACTAGAGACATCGAGCATTACAACCGCTATCGGTTGGAACAACACAAAAGGTTGCCAAGTCAATCTATTCCTAAGCCAGTGTAATTTTATTCAAAGCAATGTATGCAATTTTGTGGCAGCCCTGCAACAGCTGAAAGTTATTAACCAATAAGGACACAGTTAGTGACGTCATTGGTGACATATGAGCAGAAAATTTTCATTTTATGCGCGGGATTTCGTAATCTTGTATTCTATCATTCTTGGAAGACGCAATCCTGCAGCTCAACCCGGGTATAAAAGACTATGAGACTATGGTGATCGACGAGGTAACAGTGGGTGAGTTGAATCAACATGTGCTGGTGTAAACTACTGATCAAGGAAATAAAGTGGTCGTGTATTTTATGATTAGTGCTAAGTAAAGTGGTGAGCAAGTGCAAGTGAATAGAGCCGAGTAAGATAAGGGTAACTCGGGATTTGGTTGATACCAGTCCCAGCATAGGACAAGATAGAGCGTACGGAAGGAGGATTTATATCTAACTTGCCTTGGCTAGACTTAGATCTGGTCAAGAAGGAGAGTATTCCCAGAGGTTGTTACCCGGAATGATAAGGTCTGAATAATATCAGAAAAAGGTTAGATTCTGCATCCATGTGCAAAGTAACTAAAGCTTAGGAGGCAGAGATAGGAGCGACACTTGGCAACTGGACATAAATATTCAATTAAATAAGAAACTATCGCATTAACTTCAATAAAGTGAAAGAGTGAAATAGAGTACAAAATGAAAATGTTTCATTTATATACATTTGTGTAAGCAGACCCTGGACACGGCTGAGTTATTCCAGCTTCCAACCCGGAGAAACTGTAGGTCCTCACAAGCTAATGAAGCAATTTCAATGAAATGGAGTTTGCAGTGGCTGAGGTAAATTTAATTACCCCACGTTATAAAATTAAGTCTCTTTTTTGTCTACTTGGCTTGTTATTGCTGCCACATATGGAAAAGTTTTACTGCCTGTTCCACAATGGCGACAAGAAAATTTCTTCCGTATATTTATATTGAGAACGATAACAAAAAACTAATATTTGTTTTTGTTTTCAATATAAATATAAGAAAAAAAAATTTTCTTATCGACACTGTGAGACAGGAAGTTAATATCTTATACTTAAAAAGGAATTGTACCTTTTATTTAATTACTTTGAAATTCTATTTTCTATTAAATTCATACGTATCTATATCTCAGCTTTTAAACTGTGAAAATATTACTTAACCGCACCATTCACTTCTCACTCTTCAACAACATTTTAATTAATTCAAACTATTCACTATTTCAAACACTTCTTCTAAATGGTGCTCTTGTACATTTAAACATCTGCACCATTCTAGTTAAAGGCGGTTAAAAGTGCAAGTGGTGCTCTGAAAAAACCGTTTAAAATGTATGCATACAAACTACTTTGATTTGAGAAAACTAGAAGTACTACTACTAGGTAATAACCATAAGCTTTGCGATGACCTAAATTTATCATATTTTACACAAATTTTTATTTTAATAAAAAAAAAAATACACTAATAAAGAAACATTTTCTTCAAATATTTTTATGCCATCTTTTGTTTAGATTTTTTCATTTTCCTTCAAAGTGCTAGTGCTGCTAGTTGTAGTCATCACCGTTGAGTGATTTCTTTGGTCTCAGGTTGCACCTTTCAAGATAATTAAAAGTTCAAAAAAATTAAAACAAATCTTGGAAGATATTGAATGAAAAAAAAAGAAACAAAAACATAAAAAAATATAACTAAAACGAATTTTCGTTAATGTATATTAAATAAATCTACACTAAGAATGCTTTATGAATGCATTAAGAATGCTTTAAGAATATGAAATATACTTAAGTACCAATATTAGATTAGTTGTACCTCTGAATTGTAAAAAGAGAGATAATAAGCTGAAAACTCATGTGCACCTTCATTTTGCACCCTAAAAGTTGTCTCAGAAATCTCATAGAATATCATGGCCGCGTCGTAAAAATTAGAAGTGGATTAAAGTACTCAAGCCCACAAATTTTATCTATGTAAACCTTTTTCAGGACTTGGCAAATTGTTGGATGCCGCTAAAATTAAGCATTTATTAATTTTATTGGGCTTAGTAAAAAGCAAATACCACAATTAAAAAGTTTAATTTAATATTTTTACTTATTTTAGCACTTTTGTTCTGAGCTTTTTTCCGACAATTTAGAACTCTTTCATCTTATGGCAATACTGTGTAATATATCTTTAGCATACAAATTATACTTAAAATAAACAATAACTATTTGGTCTTTTTAATATATTTTTTGAGATATGGCTACCTCGCAATAAGCCAGCAATGTACACTTGAGCAAATTTAAAAAAAAATATTATAAATATAGCAAATTGCACTGTGCATCAAGAAAAATGCCAAGGAGTACCATTATATTTTTTAGATGTGTTATGGTTCCCTAACGACAGAAAAAGCCGAAATTTTAGATTCTATTTATAATTTTTGAAGAGGCTGCTCCCTAAAAACAAAAACAGCCGAACTTAAATGCTATGTATAATTTTTGGTGAGGCTGCTCCGCTGATGTTATCATAGCTTGCAAAGGAGATGTCCAATTTTATTATAACAACCACTAAGCAACTTAGAATGAAATTACCTTTAAGCCCCTGTGGCTGAGTGGTAGCGATGCTAGCCTATCAGTCCAGAGGTCGTGGGTTCGATTCCCGCCATAGACACAGAGTGTTTTCCGCAGACAATCTAATCGCTTCGCGAGTTGTGTTTGATTTAAAAAATGTAAATTCTTTAATCATAAAGTTCCATATACGAGTATAAGAAATAAAATAAACTTTATTTCATAACAATCGATTGATAAGTATTGATTTTATTCCCAATAAAGTAAAATTACCAGATTTTTCCAAAAAATCGAGTTTTGAAGAGGCTGGTCTACCGATATTATCATAACTTTTGAAATCGGTGTCAAATTTTATTACAAAAATCACTGAAAAACTTTAAACAAAACTACCTTTAAGATGGTTGAATTTTATTTTCTTAAAAACTTAATAGTTTTGGAATTATTGAGACCGCAATGATGAAAAATACATTTTTTTAAGCAAAATAGGAAAATTTCAATTTATTTTAAGATTTGTAAAAAATTGAATATAGCAAAAATTTGCAGAAAAAAATATATATACATGTATCGGCGTTTTTAAAGTTTACATCTGGGATTTATTTTAGGGGCATATGACATCTTGTAGGTTTAATGATCAGTTAATAAATATTGGTAAGTTTTAGCCATTTTTTGATTTTTTATAAATTTTTAATAAATAAAAATGTTCCAATTTTGCCTTAAAAAAGATATTTTTCCTCATTGCGGTCTGAATAATTCCGAAACCTTGCTGAAGTGGTTAGCACGTTGACCACCAACCCTGAGGTCTTGCGTTCGAGACTAGTTTCAGGCAAGCCATCAACATCATGAATTTTTCTGATATGCATTGGTGTGTAATTTGTTGATTGTTGTTGGACTCTGAAAGTGACGAAGGCGTCGCACTTATCACTTAGCGGTACCAGCAGCAATTGATACTGACATATACTAATACACATCAAAGAAGCCTCCTTCGTAAATGATGTAAAAGTAAAAGAACTACTAAAATGGATACATAACTTAAAATTAATTAATGCCTCTAATTTATCCAACACTGCTTTACAAAATTTTATGAAAAACGCGCAATAGCTGAGTTGTAAATGAATTAAGCTTTCTATCTCTCTCACTTTACCAGCTGTTCTCTCTACACTATCCCTTTCGCACAGAAGGTAGCATATTAATTAATTAACTGGTGGGCATTATTCGCCTGATAATGTTACTTCTCTTAAAAAAAAATTCGTTTTGAGCGGCTAAAGGGTAATTTTATTTCAAGTTTTATCGGAGTTTTTTTGTAATGAAATTGGACTACCCGTTCCTAAGTTATAATGAAATCGGTGTAGCAGCCTCTTGAAAAATCCCAAATTTTAGAAAAAAGAAAAAATATAAATAAACGTTCTCATAGAATTTTAAATTTCGACTATTTTTGTAGTTAGGGGACCATAAAACATAAACAAAAAATGTTGTGGTTATCATAGGTCATGACAAAAGTTTCATTTTGTCGCGTAGTGTTATTATCCTTCATATAATAATTAACAAATACCGTTATAAACAACCAAATCAGTTAGTATGTATTTTATCTACCGAAAATCATACTAGAACATTTAATTAATTACAACTCTACAAAATTTTTCGATTTACGATTATTTTCCAGGGACTTTTGTAATTGTAATAGAATCTCTACCATTATTTCTCTCGTTTGGAATGTCTGAAAAGAGAAAAACTAAAGTGATTCCTCTACATTTAGTTTTCTTTATGCTGCAATTTAAAAACACTGAAACTGAAAAAGTAATAATAATGGTAAAAATACAACAAGGAATGTTTACAATAGTATTAGCAATGGCAACAATAATTAAGTGCCTAAAGTACAAAAGCAAATTGAAAAAACTAAAAAAAGTTGTACTCGTGTAATAAGCCAATATTAAATTTATTTTTTGCTTTGGTTTCAGTAGATTGAATTTTGTTGTTTTTGTGAAAGTTGCGGTTTTGATTGCCGTCAAGGATTGTGGGGTTTGTTTCTGCAAAGAAGCCAAAAAGGCTTCGCATTTTGTTTTTGTTATTAAAGGAAACAAATATCAGTCTGAAGATGGGCATATTAAGGGGAAAAAATTACAAAACTACATAAAATTCTGACAATATGTGCGTGGGTGAATTATAGGGTATTCAATCATGGGTGAATTATAGGGTATTTAAACCTTTAATCGGCTAAACGATTAATCCTATTTAAATGAATAAAAATGTTAAACAAAAAACAACCGGGACGGCATTTAATACTAAATTCGTCAATGCTTTGAACGGAACACGAGGCACATTAGTTGTAAGGCATATTAAAAGAATTTGTAATTTAAAACAATAAAAGAAAATCAAACACGTCTACTCTCCTTGGCGTTCAGTTGTAAACTGTTCGATTAATTTAAAATTGACTATTTTCGATTAACCATTAATCGGTTAATTTCGGTCGATTAACCGGCTAACCAATTTAACCAAATTTTCTTTAATTATATATTGCGAAAATATTATTCTTACAAGGATGATTCGAATATCAAATGATTTTGTCATTTCCGTTGAAAGTATAGTAAAATATTTTATAAAATAAGTTCATAAATAAGTCGGAAGTTATTATTCGGCTTAAGTTCACATTAACTGAATTAATGTAAATTCAAATTATTTTTAAGAGTGGAATATTAGAATATCTAATCAGACTAGCAGAATAATAACTTCCAACTTATACACATTTTCAGTTCAAATAATAATTACGTACAAATATTATAAGTTCATAAATTTTAAAATGAAAACTGATTTGGCCTGATTAAATGTAGATATTATAAATAATTGTAAAGTTTTTTGTGTAAAACTGTCCACTGTCCAAACGAAGAACGAAAATGTTGTTTATACTCCCTTCATACAAAATGGTGTGCTCGTAATGCATGCTGTTGATTTTTCACATTGAGAAAGTATGCATTTTTCCAAAAACAAGATTAAATTTATAGCGGTCTTAGGATTTTTGCATTTGCTTCTCTTATTTTAGACGTAGCATTTCTGAAAAATATTTGAAACTATGCTGTTTTTAAACTGTTATTGTATGCAATCTTGTGTATCGAGCGTTACGCCTCTTTAGTACGCTTCATTACTCAGTTTAATTACACTATACAACTATTTCGAACTTTTTTTAAAATTACGGCGCTCTTTAAACCGATTCTGGTAGAGGAGACCAAAAAAAAAAAGATATACATGTATCAGCGTTTTGCAAGGTCACATCGGAGTTTTGATTTAGGGGGAATTAAAGTTTCCCCATTTTGGCCTGATCGTGTAGCATATCGGTACATGAAACTATGTGATCTTTACATCTGATGTGTAGAGTATGTTTGGTAAATTTGTAGAAAATATTAGGGTAAACCTTTTTATGAAACATTTTAACCCTCTAACTCTTTGTCTTATGGGCTTTTTTTTATATATTTAAAAAAAGGGGCGAAAACCCCCCATTAGCAGCGATATAGCGGGAAAAAACATTTCACAAAAATGTTCCTCGTGGTCTTCCTCACAAAAAAAAAAAAAAAATACACACATCTTATACCTCAAACGTAAGGCCTACAAGATTTTCTATGCCGAGTACAAATTGTGCATAAGTATGAAATTAACCCTTAAACACATTTTAAGTTTTCAATGATTTCTAGCGTCTGAGTTAAGTCTGGAGCTTGGGTCTCTTTGAAGACCTATAGTAGAATTTTATGGCAAATATTTTTGTAGAATATTTAAGTTCCCTATGTTGCCGCTGAAGGGGAGGTTTTTGCCCATTTTTTCGGAAATGTAGAAAAAGTCCCATAAAGCGAAGAGTTAGAAAGTTAAAATGTTCTAGCAAACTATTTCTCGTGGTATTTTACATAAGTGACGAACACATCTTATACATTAAAAGTAAGACTCACAAAATTTTCTATGCCGAGTACTAATTGTGAATAAGTATGAAGTTAACCTTTGAACATAATTTAAGTTTTCAATGATTTATGGTGTACTATTTAGTTGAGTATGATGCTTGGTTGTTTTTGAAGATCCACAGAAAAATATTATGGCCAACATTTTTGTAGAACATTTTATCCCGCATTCCCCCATTTTAGGGTTGTTTTTTACAATTTGTTAGAAAAGAGCCAGCAATGATTGTTATATAGGGGAGGCAGAGGGTTAACATGTTCTACAAAATTATTTCCCATAATATTTTCTACAACGCTGGTAAGCATACCCTACACCTCAGATGTAAAGAACACATAGCTTCATGTACCGATATGCTGAACGATCATGCCAAAAGGAGGAAAATTTAACCCCACTAAATTAAAATTCCGATGTAATCTTGCAAACCGCCAATACACGTATATTTTTTCGGTCTAATCTACCACAACACACGGATTACAGAACCCCGTAATTTTTTTGTGTTGTAAAGTGTTATTAAAATTGCATTAACAACATAAACTAAAATAACAGCATAGGTTTGTGCTTCTAAGGACCATTATTACAACTCGGCTTTAGTTATAATTAGCATTTTATCGGACGGATAAACCATTTTTCATTATTACAACTTTAATTTAACCTAAAAGTGTGGGATAACTTACTGGCAAGTTCATTCTTCCTTTAACTTTTATCGGCACACATTTTCATAGTTTGCCATATTTGTTTCTTTATTAAGTAAACACCAAGACGTATCTAACAGGTGAACTCACTAGAACACATGATGTTACTCGGCGAACTTAGTGGAGTGATGAAATTATCACAATTTCGTCACTATATAGAGCTTCCCTTCTTTACGGTATTGGACATTTCATTAACGAGCTACCTGCGCTGATAGTTGCACGCATTTTCAACATTTTTTGACAACTGTAGTGTAGTTTCTACACCAAATTCATTCTTGATGTAGACTTGTGTGTACCTGTTATCTGTGCCATTGTAAATACATTTGTATGATGTTCCCACTTGTGCTCTGGTATAGCCATACTTTGAAAAAGATAATTTTTATTTTACAGGCAAGATGTTATAATGCAAAATTGTTGCAGGTCAGTTTATCGATCACTTCTGCTAAACATGCCAGTAACTATCTTCTACTTTACTGCTGAGTTGTAATAATGGTCCTAAATATTTAAAAGTTTTGTGAACTTTGTTAAATAGTACTATATTGCAAAACGTTTTATCAATCAATCATCGTTTGTATCCAAAAAATGTATTGAGTGCTATCTACATATATATTTTCAATTTAATTGAAATTTTTTAGTGAACAAATAAGGAGTTTATATTAAAACTCATCAAAGGTTATACATCTGAATTGTTTTAAGTTCAAAATATAGTATGTTTTCTGAAAAAAAAAAAGTTTTGAATTCTCAAGAAAATGTATTGAGCGTTACGTCAAAAGAGTTTTTATACATAATTTATCTATAAATTTTAGGACGCCAGAAAAAAGATAACAGCTGCGGAAGGGTAAAAACGATATTGATATCATTATCCGTTTAGATATGTCTGCTTTGCTTTGGAAAAATTTTGCTTCTACCGCACTGTGGATTGCTATATTTTCGAAAAATGTATTAGGTGGGTCTTATTTTGCTACGAATAATTAATTTAAATTGACACGACTCTTTCATTCTTAATCGATTTTAATAAAATTAGTCTTATTTGAAAGAAAAGATAGCCGCCTACTATTTGCTTATGTATAAATATTTGTATAGAATTTTTTGAAATGTGAAATTTTTTTCTTTTTCCATGTGAGCCCAAGTTAAGATTGAAAAAGTGGCCATACATTTTTATTTCATTCTGCGAATATTTGAATTTTTTTTTGTTTTTAGAGAGTAGATGTATAGTGCTTTCAAAGCCTTTACTACCTTTCTGTAGTGTATTTTTTTCGCAAAAATTATTCCCAGAACAACCGCGAAAGCAAATGTAACGCTCAATACACAAAAATGTTAAAAAATCGGAAAATATACTCTTGTTTCAGGATACCTTATCATATATCAAACAAAACGTACGTTTAGAATGAAAATCACCCACAAACATTTATTTATTCCCCAACTTAGGAGTACTTCCTTTTAGTAACCGGTTTTAAAAATACAAATACAAAAACAGACAGTACTATATTTGGAAATAAACTTTTTTGTAGACTGCCCAGTGCTGAACTTTGACAAGCTGAGTCTTATGATGGCTTGGCATTAGATGAAACTATTGACACTAATGCAAACTGTCTGCTAACAGAATTATTGATTTTTTAGTAGTAAAAGCTCAAAATAATAAACAATTATGTATTTTTAGTAATTTAATTTAAGTAATTTAAAGAAAATTTAATCCAAAATTAACCGACTAATAACCGGCTAAGTCAAACCTGTATTAATAAATAGGGCGATTAGCCGACCCAATTTATTTAATACCCTAATGAATTAATTATTTAAAAATTCCAGAACTAATTTCTGAAGTAACTTCGTTTATTATTGTTCGAACTTAAAATTTTAATAACAATTTCTACTAAAATTAAAATAACCTTAACTTGGAACAAATATTTTCTTAATTTGTATAACTTTAATTGATTGCTTTTAAAATGAAGGGCAAATTTTGTAGCTTTTAATATGTTGAAATCAAAATGAAGTTTCTTAAATTCTTAGAAATAAAAATATCATATTTTTGATAGGGTCACCATTCACTAAAAAGTATTTTACACTGCGGCTTTAAAAAAGTGTGTGAAATAAATGAAATGACGTTAATAAAATAAAATTTTAAAGGAATTAACAACAAAGACAGAAACAAATTATTATGCAGTTTTTTTCTACAAATAATACTCGTTGAAATAGTTACTTTTACTAAATGCATATTGACGAGTGCTTTATATGCAAGTCGTATTGTTAGCAACATATAAGAATTCTTGGTTAAGCATTTGTTTACATTGTTTTTTGCAATGAGATTTATTTGCCCCAATGTTGTGTTTACTTGTTGTTTTGTTTTGTTTTGTTTTATTTCAGCTATTTTCCTCTATTGTTGCAACTCAAAATGGAATGTTGTACTTTTTCAAATAGAATTAAACCAAACAATAGTCCACATGAATTAAGTTGCCAGTAAAAGTAATTTAATAACTGCCGGACATTTTTAAAATAAAGTTGTACTCTAGTTTTAGAATGAAAAAGAAACAAAAAATAAAACAAAATTGAAACGATAGGGAAAGGGAAATGAAAATTAATTAGTTTACTTTAACTAGGAAATAGAAAGAAAAATATCCTTAGGCGGTAAAATCTATTAAAGGTAGGATAGTTTTTGTTATGAATATTTTTGATATATGAAATATAAATGTTCTTTAAAAAATTAAAAAAAATATATAAAAAAATGAGTTGGCTGCAAGTTTCTAAACTGAAACTTTTTTTATATTAAAAGTGTAGCTTTATTTTTCTGTTGCAGAAACCATCTGATCTGCAATTTACTTATACGTGCATCAACTATGTACTCATTTAAATTGTGGCGAAAAAAAACAAACATATTTAATTTTTTTGGAATCATTTTTAGATCTACTAACCTCCGTACAAGAAAGGGCGATTGTTATTCAAATACAATACATTTCATTCTTAAGCAGAAATAAATTAACGTGCACATAATTTTCATAGCTTTAGCAAGTGGTTACTCTGCTGTCAAATTCAGCTATTAACCATGTTGCATATGTAATAGTTCGCAAGATACAAACAAATACATAAAATTTATTAAAAAATGATTGAAAGTTGATTTGTGGCATTTTGAAAATTTATACAATTTTAAAAGACCACAATTTATGGGAAAATATTAAACAATTTCAAATATCAACTTGACAAATGCAAACATATTATATGGTCACTAAATAGTTAAAGGGATAAATTTAATTGAATAAAATGAAGTAAAACTTTTAAAATTGTATTGGTTTTGATCGACCATTATATACTGAGAGAAGTCAATAAGTTTTTGAAAAACTATAAAAAATACTCATCTTTTAGCTTTACTGTGAACTTGTTTATATATGGCTTGCATTTTAATCGGTTGGTCGCTGGATTAATTATTCTAGGTTTTGTCTTAATCGGCTATTAATCGGTTAATGTTTTACTAAACAATCTTTTAAAATAGAGTTTGGCTCGAATGTTCATGACTTAAGCTAGTTAGTTAGTTTTAATAAAACCTGATTTAGAGGAAATCCTTTCATTTATCGTATATATCTGGAGAAATCTAAACCAATCCAGAATATCTAATATCTCTGTCTTTTTTGCGGTTTGAGGTAGTAACGCTTAGTTCTAGTAGTAGACTGTTTACATTAGTGTCGTTAGTTTCATTTATTGTCACGTCATCATGAGAGTCATCTTGGCAAAAGCTCAGCGCTGAACACTCTACAAAAAATTTATATGAGAGAACCTCTCGCTTTTACATGGCGTACAAAGGACCAAGTTTTAAAATAGGAGCTTACGATTTTTTTTTTATATCGAAGAAGCAATCAATACAATCAACATTTACTAAATGAAATTTTTTTTTCGAAAAACTATTATTTAACGAAATATGATGACAAATGGGTTGTTTTACTATGAAACGAAAACTACCGGCCATCTATTTGCGATTGTGACTCCAACTACCAAGAGAGGTGTTCTGTAAATCGCAATGGCCAAACTCTTGGCGAGAGCAAATCCATTTTAAAGAAACAATTCTATTTTAAAGAAACAATAAAATAATGAATAAATTTAATTTATACATACTTTCTTTTTATTTGTATTAAAACTACACCATTTCTCATTGAAATTGAGAAAATTGCAAATGAAATTGAGAATTTCTATTTGAAATTGAGAAAACTCCAAATGAAGTTGAGAAGTTCAATTTCAAATTAAGAAAATTCCTAATAAAATCGAGAATTTCAATTTGAATTTGAGAAAATTCCAAATGAAATCGAGAATTTCAAATTGAAATTGAGAAAATTCCATATGAAATTGAGAAATTTTTATTTTAAATAGAAAATTCCAAATGAAATTGAGAAATTTAATTTTAAATTGGAAAATTTTTAATTGAAAAAATTTAATTATATAATTTTTATTTATTTAATAATGATCAAAGAAAATTTAAAAACAAATACAAGTCATAGTATAATTGAACAAGTGGGATAACTTCTAGATCCAGAGCAGATTGGTAAAAAAGTTCGTGTAACTTTGGACAGGAAATGAAATAAAATTACACTCTCATGAGCTGTCTCAGTTAGCCAATTTTTGTCATCTTCAACGCTTTTCGCGCAAATTTGTGTAACGCTGTGTAAGTTTGGGTGACTTCATTATCCATCTGGAATACACCTACATATTTAGTATATCACACCTAACACTTCACTTTTACATATGGGAAAATTCGACATATGCCGAGTAATATATTTTTCGTGAAATAAGTGACGACACGGAATGAGTCGTTTTATTCCATCACGCATTATGCTTATTAAACTTATTTCATATTTATCTTTAAGCTCCATGTTGTTCGTTCAAATGAACAATTAATTTTAAATTCCTTGCTGCTTTTATATTTTCTTAGTTTCATTTGAAATTTTCTCAATTTTAAACTAAAATTTCTCAATTTCATATGGAACTTTCTCAATTTCAAATTGAAATTCTCAATTTCACTTGGAATTTTCTCAATTTGAAATTGAAGTTTTCGATTTAATTTTTAATTTTCTCAACTTGAAGTTGAATTTTTCAACTTCATTTGGAATTTTCTCTATTTCAAATTCAAATTCTCAATTTTATTTGGAATTTTCTCAATTTCAATGAAAAATGGTGTAGTAGCACATTCCTAAAATTTTTGGCCTTGCTTGTCCCATTGCTTTCTTCTACACAGGCGATTTCAATAAATAGCTAATTTCTTTAATATGGCAAGTCGCAAGTAGTTGCTCTGGTGCTCCTAGTCCTTTACTGATCTAGTCTTATCTTTTCAATGGTTCAATTCTGTAACTGCTTAGCTATGATACAGTGAAAAAATTGCATCGATGTAGCTGCAGGTTTGCCTGTTATGAGATCTTGAAAGTATGGAATTTTTTTTTCATATATTCAAGTATTATTGCTCATTATGATTGATTGATACGTATGAGTACTAAATAATCAACTATACAACATACGCAGCTGCGATACCAAATCAGTGTTATATAAAATTACTAAAAAAAATGCCTACCATCAAGTTGTCATAAGAGGCATACCTTTCGCTGGATCGATGCAATTTTTCACTTTATGATAGCTAAGCAGTCATAGAATAGAAATTTTGAAACGAGAAGACTAGTGTTCGTTCCAATGTAAGAAAACACATTTGTAATCATATTTCGTTAAATATTAGTTAAAAAAATTATGGCAACACCTTTTAAAATAAGTGACATAGATTTTTTTTACTTTTTTTGGAGCAGTCACTACTTGCCCTATCATCCGCTTTCAAAGTTAACATATCGATAAAAATCGTAAATTCCTTTTTTCAGATATGGTCCACTGTGCGGTAGCCTCGCATGCGGACATGTAAAAGAAGCTGCAACCTGTGTCTATCTTGCGTGTTACGCGTGTACGTTTGATGTTCACTCAGGGCTAGTAGTGAACGCTGATCTTTACACGGTGTTAAGAGTACCAACAGGTTAGGGCAAAAGGCAGGTAGGTACTGATGTTAATCTTAGGCACTTCTGACCAGCATCATCAGTATGGAACGTATATTCGCTATTAAGTGTAAAGGAATTTTACAAGTAAAATACGGATTGAGAATAAAATACGTACGTATTGCTAGAACTTTTAAAAAGATGATTTAAAATAAATGATAAAAAATATAATTGCAGAAACATGAGCTGAAATATTCAAACATTTTAAAGTAAGAAAAAGATGATAATAAAAATCATATTATGAAATTGCATACAATTGGCCAAGGAATGAAATGAAAAATACCGACTTCATAAACATTTGGCACAAAACCAAGAAAAATTTGATAAAGGCATATTTTTTTTAAACTTCAGAAGACACAGAGTGTATAACTTAAATCAACTTTTTAACATGCAAACCATACACGTACAGCACATATCCACTCACATGCTCGTATTAAAAAATTTAAGAAATTCTAGCACAAACCGCATGTTCATATACCATAATGGAAATATAAGTTTGCAATGGTAGACAGATCTGTACATACTTTGAAATTGTTTATGCGGATGTCACTATACTGAAAATGTTCTTTTGACCATAATAATGCTTTCGGCATTGATGTTGTTGGCGCTTAAACTCAATCTCATAATAAAAAAAAAATAGTTTACTTTCTTCAAGATACAAAACATTTTTGATTTTTATCGTAATCGTTAGCAATAAAAAAAGTATAAAGCCAATGAATTGTTTTAAAGAAAACCAAAAATTTTAATGTTTTTCCTGGACAAATACCCTATATCCAGTACGCGTACTTCTTATTTTGGTTATGCATGATGTTGTAGTTTCTGAAATCTTTTTGGTATTAAAAAAAATCAGGAGAATAAGACTGTAACTTTAATCGATAGTCGACGACTGTTGAATCATATGTTTTCATAATATGTTTAATTGTCAACATTTCCTTAAAACTTTTGTGGCTCTAATAATAAGATTTTGTGTCAAAGAAAAAGTTTTATAAAACTATGGTAGCTTTCTTTTTGGGGGAGATCGTGGTTATAAAACTACAAGCACAAAAAAATACATTCTCAAATTATAATACATTCTATTTTAAAAGTGCTACCCTAAAAATATTTGAAATGTAGATTTGTGTTAAAAATTACTTTACGCTGCTGTTTGGGTTCATCATTAAAATATTTTTATAGTTAGAGAATTGCTCTGATGCTCCTCTTTTTGCTTCCGTTGCACATGTTGATACTCTTATTCGCCTCTCTATTCGTCTTTTGTTTAAGGATATTTTTGCTTAATTTTGTTTTTTTTTACTTCCCGCTTGAAGTATGCATATTTTATTTTGATTTGCTTTAAATTAGGGATGTAACGAATACCGATACCGATACCGATATATCGGCGATACTTCAGATTTTCCGATACATCGGTATCGGCGATATTTTACTGTCGATACGACGATACTTTTAAAATTTTTTTCAGAGTTTTTTTTAACAAATAATTTATTTTTATTCAATTTTACCATGAATTAAATTCACTTTGTTATTTTTTAAATCTTATTAATATCAATTTTAAAAACTATTAATTTTTTATGCTGTTATTTTGTCAAAAAAAAAATTATTTATTTTACCATGAATTCAAATTCAAGTCGTTGTTTTTTAAATCTTATTTCAGCAAAAAAAGACACTCCAAAGAAGTCATGAAAATGTAGAATTCGCGATCCGAAAGTATTGCAAATTCGGATAATTTCTAATTAGTTTTACATATCCTTGCCATTGCAAGAAGTTCTGTTTTTCGATTGCCAATCACCGAATTGGAAGCGATTTTAGAACACATTTTTTTCGGTGTTCTGTAATGATTTTTCCTCAAGGAAAAAGGATAAAAATTACACATTTTCACAATTTTTTTTATGCGAATTTAAACTCAAAACTTTATTTTCATGTAAATTTAGGTGAACAAATATAAACTTAGAAGATTTTTAATAATTAAGCTATTAAGTTATTTAGAAGAATATTAGTTGATAAATGTCCTTTAAAAAATCGATTTTTTAAAAAGCATGGCGAGTATTTTTTTAAAATTATAAAGGAATGAAAAATTTTTTCTTGCTTTTCTACTAATTATCTGCATATTTTTAATATAGATTTTTTGGAAGCAAAGAAAATGTTTCTCCTTAAAAATTACTTCCAATTTTTTATACTGGGTTAAAATCGATTTTAAATATTCTCTCTTACAATGTAATTTTGTATAATAAAAAAATTGCACTTGAGTTTTGTTGATCTAAATATGTTGATCGAATATTTAACTCAATTTCAATATTCGTATCGGTATCGGAATCGGTATCGGCGATATTTATTTTTAAATATCGGTATCGGTATCGGATCGGCAAAACGGCGTATCGTTACATCCCTACTTTAAATTGTGTTTGTTATTCTATGAAAATTTTTTATTTGCTGAGTTCCCTTTTAAAGCACTTAAGTATCCTTTTGATTTTTTAGACTGTCATTGCACTCAAGTATTTTTTTCTTTATGTTATTTGTAAAATTTCATTTGTATGCTCTTAAGCAGTGCACAAGGTTTAAGTTCTTAAACTGTTTGTAATTGGAAAAATGGCACAGAACTTTAAAGAGCTGTGAGAAATTTATTTACTTTTGTTAGAAAATTATAAAAATTGCCTTTACCATGCATTTACGCAATTGTAAATAAATGTCCGTGCTGGATTTTTGATGGATGTGAGTGAAGTTATCCTCTTCCATTAATTTCCTCATTTCAGCTCAAACAAAAATACGTATTTTTTATTTTTTTTATAATTTTTATATTTTATATTTATTTTTTATGTTTTAAAATAATACTTTACAAAAATTTATATATGACCAAAAAGTAGGCTAACACTTCTTTCACATAATACTAATTTTAGTAAAATCGACCAACAACGTTAAAAGTTATGCCAATTTCAAGTACTTATTCGTAGCAAAATACGACCTACCTACACACAGAAAAATTTCAATTTAAAATCGTCGAAAACCAGGTTAATTTAACATTTTTCGGTAGTGATTTTGCTTCAGAGGCGTTTCATGTTAATTCAACATGATTTACAATAAACTTGAAGAAACATTTATCCTTTTGAATTAACTATATTTCATGTTGATTTAATATTGCAGTACAGTTAACTCAAAATAAAGCTGATAGTGAAATAATATGAAAAATCATATTAAATCAATGTTATATCGAGTTGAAACAACGTGAAATTGATATTGGAGCTACACAAACAATCATGTTGAAACAAGGTAATTTCAAGTTGAAACAACGAGAGTTTGATATTGAAACAACACTAAGAAGCATGTTGAACTATAGTTATATCAAGCTGAAACAACATGACTGTAATGTAGCTATTTTATTAATTATTTTACTAACGCGATGGTTATTAGCATAGGCATCAGAAAACGTTGTGTTGTAGTTGGCTGCCCCAGCCAAGATTTGAGTTCGTGCCACAGCTTCAAACTTTACTTTAGCTTTACACTAAATAAATACCCATCGTATGTAAAATGAATTTCATTTTAATTCAACATGATTTAAATGATTATTTAATATAAAATTTATTTGAAATTAAATTTATAGTCACGTTGATTTAAAATGAAATGTAACGTTTATAACAAAATTGTTTTAACAGTGAAAAATTTTAAAACAAAGAGTTTTAAGGTTAGATTAATAATTTTTCGTTTAAAATTAATATGAAACAATGGTAATTTGAAACTAGCAGCAGTAAATTTTCGCTGGTAATTCGTTTTTTGTCGTCTACATAGCCGACACATGTAAGAATAAACAACAACAATTCACACAACTAAGCACAACAGTGAACTGTAGCAATGAACAAAGCAAATAAACACTAACAAACTTAAACGATATTTTATTTCTTGTAAATTTAGTATGATTTCCAATCACTATTGCTTCATTTTGATTTTACATTGCTTTATTTTTCTGTGTGTAATATTTTTTAAGAAAAATATTACAACCCACAGTGCGCTAGAAGCTAAATTTTTTCAAAGGAAATCCGAAATTTGTAAACAGATAATGTTATTTATATCGTTTCTACCCTTCAGCTGCATTTAACTTGTTTTTGTTGTCCTAAAATTTACAAATAAATTATATTTAAGAAAGTTCTTAACGTAACTCTCAATACATTTTTATACGAATTCATTATTTTTTCAGAACACACACTATATCCTGAATTTAATAAAATTGAAATACATAATGTTCGTTGTATTTTAACATAAATTCCCTAGCTATTTACTAAAAAGTTTCAATTAAATTAAAAAATATGGGTAACACTCAATACATTTTTTTCGGCTGATTAATTGATGAAATGTTTTGCAATATAGTGTTATTTGACAAAGTTCACATAATATTTAGAAGTACAAACATGTTGTTAATGCAATTTTAATAATTAAACTGAATAATGAAGTGTAAGAAAAAATCGTAGCTCTCAATATACAAGACTGGGGACAAGAAAAATTAAAAAAAAATAATTTTTAATATTTTAAAAAAAAATTTCTGTGTGAAATAAGAAAAGCAAATGAAAATATTCTAAGCTCGTTATAAATTTAATGTCGTTTTTGAAAAGAGTTGATACTTTCTTAATGTGGAAAATCAACATCATGCATTACGGACACACCATTTTGTATGAAGAGTGTAAAAACGATGTTTTCGTACCTCGTTTTGTGCACATAATGGACAGTCTTACACAAAAGAAACTTATGTACATTTATTTATAATATATTAAGTCATGCTAAAGCAGTTTTAATTTTCAAAATTATGCTTTTATTTTATGAAATATTTTACTATACTTTCAACGGACAGGAAAAAAGCATTTCAAATGAGAATTACCCATATAAAAAGAAGAAGAGGCTTTCTACTACATTGTCAGCTTTATGAGGTTTTCCTTTTTTTCAATTATACTTGAAAAACAATCACTTCAAATAAATCTTTATTATCTAAATATGTTAATTAATAAATATCAAATTGGCCAGCTAAAACCTGATTCAATAAAATTCTGTTTGGTTTTTTTTTTCCCCATCTTTAGATGAACAATTTTCTAACTGCTTTTGTAGCATAACATTTCCTTTCAGCATCAGTTATCAGTTTTACAACATATATTTTCCTTGTCCATTTTAATGTTCCATCATTATTTTCAGTCGTATTTCTCAATTAGTTGTAAAGATTTCAATAACTATTGAGTGGTTCTTAGTAAGCATTTAAAAAGTTTAAATTGTTGTATTGGTAAAATCAATTTAAACTTTATAAAAAGTTTGTAAAATTTATTTAGCTAAAAACTACTTAATTTTATTATTAAGTTTGTTAACCGCTAAACCTATTAAAACTCATGGACCATCAACTCAAGTCTTCATCAAATTTTTTACTTTTCTTATTTTATATTTTTGCTCAATATTAATAAATTTATTAATTTCTTTTATTTTTTAATTTTTTATATTCATCATTGTGTACATGTTTTAAGTGAATGTGATTTTTTATCTTCATTCCTTCAACTTGCATTAATATGCACTTATTCTTTTTTTAAATAAACTTTCACAAGCGTTTCGCATGTATTGTTTGTACATTCACTGTTGTCGCTTAATTTTAACTCTTTATTTCTGTCTGTCAATAGCACTCTTTCATAATATGTGTGTATTTTCTTGTGGTTATTTATATATTTCTTGGATTTACTATGACAAAAAAAAAAAGGATATTCATGTTTTTTTGAGATTTTTAATTTTTCTTTTATTTAGAGATTTTCCTTAATTAATCTGTCACAGCTGTTTTGTTTTTGCTGTAAGATAAATTTTTGTTGCATAATCTATTTAAATTTGATATTTAAAATTCATAAAAATAAATAAAGATGCTTTTTAAATGACTTGTAAAAGGACAAGTTTATTAAATTGTTTATTTATTTTTTTAATGTTTGTGTGCTTAGAACTCCGATAATTATAAATCGGTAAGAAAGGTTTTATTTTATATGATAGGTTCTAGGGCCAGATTGAACGTGCAGTTCAAACTTTTTACTTTTTCGTTTCAAAGTCTTCACTTTGATTTCTTTTCACGATTACATTTATTAGGATAACTAAAAAATTTTTTGTTATCAAGGATTCAGTTCAAAATCATAAATTTTTTTTTTTTGAAAATATTGGCTATGCTATCACCGGAGATATTCACGAAATAGAGAACAAAGTCGAGGTCATAAACCAAAATTTTAGAATTCAAAGCCAAATATCTTCGAAAATATTACAGATATTTTATATAAATAAAGTGCGTTTTCCTTGTCCATTGTAAGTTTTAGCAAAAAACCTAAGTTCAATAAAATCAGTTAATACTTGTAAAAGTTATGAGTCCAATTAAGTTTTTTATGCCAGAGGTAGTCTATTTTAACACCCTGTAGCTCAAAGTGTGTTTCAACAGCGTGGTACAAGTTTCATTATTCTTTAGTCTTGTTAGGTCCTTTTCTATGACTTTTACACATACAGAAAATTTCATTTTCTATGAAGGAATTCAATGAAATAGAAAATATTTTGTCTAAAAATGGACCTACAAAAAAATTTGTATATATAGACAAAAATATCTAAACAATTTCATTAAAAAAACGTGTTTTTTCAGTTAACAATTTGCTTAAATCTATAAAACAATTTGTCTAAAATTTTTTACAAATTGTAAACAAAAGAATTTAGTAAATCAAACAAAAAGATTTACTGGATTTTCTGAAAAACATCTAAAAATAGTTTTGTCTGAATTTAAAGAACAATTAGTCTAAAAATACTAAAAAAATTAAACAAAATAGCTTACCAATTAAGTTATGAGTTTTAGTCGAACGGTATGGGTTTATATCCAAAGACTAAAACTCGTAACTTAATTGTTAAACTCTAAAGGCGCCTAGCAAAATAATGTACAGGTTCAAAATAAACTGAACAAAATAAACATTCACACACAAGTACTTGTAATTATCAATGATAATTCATACTAGAATAGAGAAATAACAAAAAGCTTAACACAAGACATAAAGAAAAAAGTGAATATCAATAACTATCAAATGAAATACAGCTGTAAGAGCAACAGCATGAATTGATTAAAAGTGGACGATATTCAACTCATGACTGCAAACCACCGACTTTGGTCTTGTGGTCTAAGCGGTAGAGAACTCTGAATAGATTAGCGGGAATTATCGAAACATGTCAGTTCAACCCAACGTGCAGTCAAAATTTTCTTTGTCTAGATGGTTCATATTTATCCCTAAATAAAAAATATAATATAATTGAAAAATTTAATTAAAAACGAAATCAAGCTAAAAAAATCAAAAGAGTTTAACTAATCAAACAAAAATATTTCCTGGACTTTTTTTAATATATCAAAAAACATTTTTTTCTGTGTCATCACAATCATCCACTAAGCATTTATGAAAATTTTCTTTGTTAAATGTGTTCAAGTCTGAATAAGACTCTAGAAAAATGAATGAGAATTAACGCAACGATTTTCTGAAAAACTAGATTTTCTGAAATATATCAACAAATATTTTTGTCTGAATTTATAAAACAGTTAGTCTAAAAATACAAAAAAATAATTACACAAAATAGTTTACTTAATCACACAAAAATATAACGTCGGCTAAATATGTAAACCTGCTAACTCCCTTTCATTACATTTGACAGGAGAGACAAAAACTTCTTTTATTTCATATTTGCAGCTTGAGAGGAAAACGAAAAATATATTTGGTTTATTTTATGGTATTCTTCATCTATGATTACAATCTACAAAAATTAAAATCGCAAAAAAACCAGCTAATTGGAGTTAGTAATAAACACTAAACTAATAATGTACTGGATTTAGCAGTTTTTCTTACAAAATTTTTTCTATGAGTGCATTTCGCAGTTTTTCTTATCAACGCTTTTTACACACCTCAAGACTCAAATTGAAGAAAAACAACATGCTGGTCGACGAGGCGTATCTTCCTCTATCACACGCCATCAAAAATCTCAATTTACTTATAAACTCGATTTAACAGGTTTGCATATTAAGCCGACGATATCCTGGATTTTTTGTAATATATTTAACAAAATTTTTGTCTGGATCATCACCATCATCCATTAAGCATTTATGAAATTTCACTTTGCTAAATGTGCTCAAATCTGAAGGTTTATGTAAAGAATTTGGAATGATTTTCCGTCATCCCACGTCAAATTTGGTTTGTAAACAGACCGGTTTTGGCTATGTGCCATCTTAAGTGTTCTATTGAATATTATCTAAAGAGTCTAAAAAATTTAATGATATTTAATGCAACGACATTAACGAATTGACTCACCCAAAAATCTTCAATAAACAAACTTGGTACAATCGCATTCCACATGCTATCATTGTTGTTGTTGTTATTTATGTGTATGTTGTCATCGGCGCTGTTTTTTTGCGACAGAGTTTTTCTTGTTGTTTTTGGTTTTTGCGTCCTAAATAAAAGTCAAACAAAAAAAATTCAGTGAATTTGTAAAGAACATTTAGTAAAAATGAAATTTATTTTTCAGCAAACTTTTGTTTGAAAATTTTTCGGTGATATTTTTTTCTGTGTACATTGATTTGTGGTTGGATCGGAAGTTTCAAAGATACATATTTATTGCCCTTTTATTTTCCAATTGGAGCCACTGTTCTGTATCGCGCCAGGCCAGGTTGAGGCCTATGCACACAGTGTGTATACTACACGAAACCATTCGTGCTATTTTGAACACCACCACAACTTTGCTTCAATTAATCATAAAATTATGAAACTTAAAATACAATGATTTTCCATATTGATAACCTTACAGATGAGGTTTAAAAATTTACCACAGTGCAAATTTTGGTACCAATTCGCTGACTCACTCATCAATATTTTGGAGAACTTCCACAGTTCGGCAATTAAAAGTATTAAGATGGTAACGAATTTCTTGATAGGTAAAACACCATCTCAGTTCTATGCAACCTGCTAACTTGTATGTATTTTTATCTCTCTAATATGGGAAATGTTTATGGGATAAAATGCTGCCAAGCTAGAAGATGATTTCGAAATGAAATGGTATTGCACCTATCAAAAACTTGCTCCTCATGTACTTTTAGCGAATGAAGTTTTTTTAAAGAATCCAAACTCTATATAGTCCAAGCTTGAAACCCATTTGCTTTTTAGAATATTACCTGCTTCGATTTTTTTGTGCACATTTTTACATGTACTTTTTATCTGTTTAATATATCATAATTACATACAGGCTGATGCAATTAAAAATAACTTTTTAATTAAAAAAAAAAAAAACATAAAACGTTCAACAAAAACAATTAATATGAAAAGTTGTTGCCTAAAAGTATAAAGTTAAATACATTCATGTATCCCAGTAAAAAATTGCTTCAAATAAAGCAGGTTTTTACTATGAGAGAATAAAAGTAGTGCTTACAAACCTGCTGATTTTTGTATGGCGAGATTCCGGTACATTTTTAATACAAAAAGGGCTTTTTGAAACGCTGAAAATTTTCACCATTTTTTAGCACTAAAACTGTATATGGGACTTTCTCGCTTTAAAACCTGCATTGTATCAGCAGTGAAAAATCTGCTTTCTTGTATAGTTTCTTTCATATACATTCACTGCTCTGCAATAAGCTCTTCTTTTAAAGCGTATTATTATGAGCTTTATTGCCTTAGTGCTTCAAAAAACATAAATATTTTTTACTGGGATGTTTCTTATTATATGTTCTGACACTAAGTTATTAAGTACTTTAAAATTTCGCTTTGATATAGACGAATGAACAGAAATTTTGAAAAGAAAATTTAATTCGCTTTATAATCCAATTACGAATATTAAGTTGTGGTAAAAATCGTTTTATAACTAAAAGAATTTTTTAAGAAACATAAGTATCAAATGTAAGAAAATAAAATTTTGTTTTTACGCAAATAACACAACTCTATCCAACTTTTTTCCAACATTACTTTAGAGCTAAAAATTATCCAGAAACTTTTTTAGTATATGGTAAAACAAAATCGCACTTAAAAATTAATGAACGAAATCAATTATCAAATTATATACTATGTAATACATACATAGTATGTATTTACAATATACATTGTATACTATGTAATATGTTGAGATTTGAATATCTAGAAGTTACTTAAAGTGCCACCCAACATATTTGATTTCGAACATAAAAAATGTATAAAAAAGCTCAAAGGAAAACTTTTCAGCCATACTGACAGCAAGTAATATAAAATGAGTTGCTTATATGTAATTTAAAGTTTTTATACACAAAACTTTTTCTAAAAAAAATAAATAAAAAATAAAAATTTGTTAATGTATGTCAAGTGCAGGCTTAATATTGTTCAAAGACAATGATTTAATTTACATATAAATTAACTTATATTGACGTATGTTGAAAGAATAAGTCAAGAGTTATGGGTAAAATGTAACGTTAGTAAAAACAACTCTTTCATTTAACTTGAATCTACGCATTTTAATTAGCGCAAAAGCACTGACACTGATTATGTTTGTTCTGTGCTTTTAATTTCTTTTATAATTATATATAGACAAGGGTTGCCAAATTATTTGATGATATTAAAATGTGTTTAAAAAATATCAAAGGCAGTTTATTGTGTTTTATTATTATTATTATTATTATTATTATTATTATTATTATTATTATTATTATTATTATTATTTACAAAGCGTACTTTTAATTCATCAGTGCTTATGTGTAGTGATAAACGAAGATACACACGAGTACTGATGATGGGAGTGTGTGGACTTTTGAAAAGAGCGTAATTCTGTTTTGCAATGTGGGTTAAAAATTAAATAAATGCACTGAAAGGAAACGCTTCATGCAGTCAATAATTTCTACATTGTGTTAATAAAAATTGTTATTGAAAGTTAGCTAATGAAGGCCTTCGTTGGATTGAATTAATGAAGAATGTCTCATTTTATTTGTGAGTCTCATTTGGCCAACCATGTTATAAGTCGAATGAAACTATTTCATTAGTTAAAAGAAACAAGTTCATGTAAGTGTTTCATTATTTTTTTCCTTTACAAAAGAGAAGTAACACACTCAAGGAAATTCATGTGCTGTGATGTGTATTAGCTTCTAAGTAAAACATAAAATTTTTCCCAACTTCTTTTAGAAACTCTATAGAAATTTACTCGTTTGGGGGGGAATATCCCCTTCCCCCACCCCCTTGTATCCGCGCCTGTTATTAGCCATTTCTTGATTTTTATACTTATTACCTTTCGCATTGCAAAGGGTTTCATATCACTAACAAGAAATCCAAATTGTAGTTCTTCCATATAAATAATTCTGAAAAATTCCGTTTTCAATACAAAGAGCCAAACCTTGTATGACTTTTCGTACCAAAACTTTAAAAAAATTGGTACATAAATGGCGAAGTTATGCGATAATCAATATTTAGGGGGAGGGCAAATCAACCCATCGATTTTCAAAAACTAAATTGCTCCACCGATTTGCGAAAAAACTGTAAGCAAAGCCTTAAAAAAAGAATTTTAAAAATCGATACATAAATGAAGGAGTTATTCGATAATCAATATTTTGGGGTGGAAGTAAGCACTGTCAGACAAAAAAGGAATTTTGAAAATCGGTTAACAAATGACAGAGTTATGCTTACAAACTTAAAAAAGTTAAAACAAAAACGATTTGATATCCTCCTTCTTTTTCGAATTCGGCTAAAAAATATGCTTCTCTCCCTCACAAACCTGTTAATATGCAAGTTCTACTTTTTGCGGTGTTAGTAGTAGCTTGAAAGTTCCTTTTGGTTATGTACACAGAAAAAATTTCGTTTTTGATAACAAAAATCCCGATATTCAATAATTTGTTTTCAAATTTCCTGTGATAAAGAATTCCGATATATTAATAGCAAAATTATTTCAAAATAAAAAAAATTTTGAGATGGCTGGGATACGAGCCAGGCCTTCCCGGACGTAAAGCATACTCTCTACAGCCGAGCCATGTCCTAGTTATTTTATGAGATAAAACTTGTTTTAAGTACTTGTGTGTGAAAAGAATGTAAATAACCGGTATGGGAAAGAAATACATACAACGAAATATTGTATTAAGTTAATGACAAATATTATTAAAATTCATTTTTTTTTTCAATAACATGATTTTATTGAACATAATTCTTGTCTACTTTTTTCCTGTGTATATAAGCTGTCCGAAAAAGTATATGTTGGTACTGTGAAACTTCGATATAACGAATCTGAAGGGGATTGAAAAATGTGTACAACAAAAACAAAATTGGTTATTATTACGACTTTGGATTAAAATCAGCATAAAAACCGTTATCACAAAAACAAAACTTTCGGCCCACTGTGCTTTAATAGATCACAAGATAAGCTTCGAAAATGTCAAAGTACTCAGTACAGAAAATAATTATAGTGATTCTTGATAAAACGGCTACAAAACAGGAATACAGAGTTGGTAGTGTAGTTCTTAAGTTGTGCTAAGATTCAGTGGCAAAAAGCAATAAGTGTTTGAGTCGAGATAATATAATTTTGAATAAGACATCACTATTGTACACTTCACATTCAACTTGCTGCTTATATTTTTTCAACTTATAATCTCATATAGAATAATGGGCTAATTTATAATTTATATAGGAGGGCCCCAAAGAAACGAAGGGATTGTGTATAGCGCCATTAGTTTTACATTTCATTCTTTTTTTTCAGATTGTTGTAAAGAATATTTGGGAAATTGAAAAGCTATACTACTGAATAAAGAACATATAGCAAGAGAAACAATGGCGCTATTAAGGAGCGTTTTCAGCGAACGCAATAATGCAGAGGCTGTGATTTAATTGGCTAGACTAAACCGCTTCCGAAGATTTTCCTCTTTGGAATAAGCCACAGACCATGCAACAAGAAAAAATAATATTCGAGGAAAAATGCATTGGCTTCGAAAGTCATGAAAAGAGTCATGAAGTCATTAAAATGTCCCACAAAACCATCTTACAATTAAGTAAAACGAAGAAATTGTAGGAACATGTGCGCTCATTATGTACACGCAAGAAAAAAATATGGTTGAGGCAACCATAATCTAAGATCAACATACTGTGATTGAATTACATGGTTGGAGTCACATAATACTATTATGAAAATAAATCTGCTCAAAATATAATATAATTCATACAACCTAATGTTTAATTGAATGTAAATATACTATGATTTATACTAATAATATTATATTTGAAATGAAATTTATTTGCTGGTGTTTAAGCATTGTCTATATGCAACATTTCATTGGTGCTTTACCGAATCATCAGTAGACTTCAAACACAATTTTGAACAGTTCAAACCCTTTATCTTATGAACAAACTTTTAAAAACCATTTGAGAATTTACAAATAAATGATTTTCAAAAATAAGCATATCAGGTTTGGAACTTATACAAAACCCAGCAAATAATTTTTTATTCGATATGAATCTATTTGATTTTTCTACACCTTTATACAATTAGAAATCCATTGGATACAAGAAAAGTATTTGAAGGCAAAATGAAAAATAAAATTCAAAGTAAACCTTTAAGAAATTTAATATTCGACATATTGTCATAATTTTATTTTAAATGAAATTTATTTGCTGGTGTTTAAGCATTGTCTATATGCAACATTTCATTATGACAATATGTCGAATATTAAATTTCTTAAAGGTTTACTTTGAATTTTATTTTTCATTTTGCCTTTAAATACTTTTCTTTTTATCCGATGGATTTCTAATTGTATAAAGGTGTAGAAAAATAAAATAGATTCATATCGAATAAAAAATTATTTGCTGGGTTTTGTATAAGTTCCAAACCTGATATGCTTATTTTTGAAAATCATTTATTTGTAAATTCTCAAATGGTTTTTAAAAGTTTGTGCATAAGATAAAGGGTTTGAACTGTTCAAAATTGTGTTTGAAGTCTACTGACGATTTGGTAAAGCACCAATGAAATGTTGCATATAGACAATGCTTAAACACCAGCAAATAAATTTCATTTAAAATAAAATTATGACAATATGTCGAATATTAAATTTCTTAGATATTATATTTGTATATAAAAATAGCATTGTTCCAAATAACCATATAAAGGTTGTTTTCTTAATCATATTTTGATTAAAAATTGACAGTAGCTAAAAATATATATTTTTTAAATGAAATATAAAATAAAAAGTTTTGAATCTTAAAAAAAGTATTATCTATTTTGACATAGATATATGCATACATTCATATTTGTTGACACATATTCTATTTTCCATCGCGCATGTTCTGGAAACCATTTCGTTTTGAAATCGGCAACTTTCAGGAAAGAGTTCAACTCAAAATTTCACTAATGGCAGGCTTTCAATTAATTTTTATGTTTGGGATATTTTATACCAACTAAGCTACGAATGCACTAAATTGTCCGATTAAAAGACCACTGTCCGATATTAAAAAGAAATATTTTTGAGAGCACGACGAAATATTAATTTCTAGCATTTGTCCGTTTTTATTATTTTAATTATTTTTTACTTTTTCAAATCAAGCGACACACAAAAACAAACCGACAGCTCGCAAGTAAAACAAAAAACTAACAAAATAAACATTCAAACAAGAGAGAGAATAAAAACTTTTTTGGAAGCAGAGCCCCATTTATCATTTGTAACCATAGCTTGACTGCTTTAAAATAGCATAGACAAGAACCATATTTTATTGTTATAGAACCATACTGTTGTTGAGTTTTTAAATATACCTTGATTGTAGGTAGAATTTTTTTAAACAATAAATTCAGCCATGTTGTAATTAATATGAATGCTAATAATGTCATGATTACATGTAAGCATAAGTTTTTTGTCATAAACTAATTAAATTTCACAATTATCTAAAACAATAATAACTTATTTGCTACAATCATAAGCTATATCGGGAAATATGACTTTATTGATGCAACCATGCCACAACCATATCTTTTCTCTGCGTGTAGACGCAAGTATAGATGTATAGTATATATTTATAACACAGATCAACACTAATAAAGTTAGACGTATTTAAATGTATATGTAATCTATACAACCCTGAAGGAAGCCAGGGGCTAAGTCACCACTTTTCTCGACAAGTTTGGTGACCTTTTGGTGACATTGGCAATGAATCGTCTACACTTTTTATTTCGCCTTTAATAGAAAGAAAAGTTTTTGATTGTAGCTGTCATTTTTTATTGTCTCATACATGCGGTTTCACGCAAAACTAAAAATTTTCATAAGAAATCTAATTTAATTTCCTTACTTAGTAAAAAGTTACATATGTGTTGACTAGAATCATTAAAATGCAATAGTGAATCTCTGGTGCCAATGTCTCAATTTCGTATAATAAGAAACACCTAGTCTATAGTAAGTCAATAGTACCGAAGTCACTAGTGGAATCTCAACGACAAGCACAAGCTAAATGTCTGTAGCACAGAACATTGCCAGGGGTACAATTAGTCAGTAGTACTGGGGAAAAAGTCAATAGTGAATCAGTACAGTTTTACTATCAACATTTCCTTCAGGGAAATTAGAAAAAAGATGTTGGAAACATGTTTATGGATGGGTGTGTGCATGTGTGAGTATGTGTGTTTGTGTTTTAATTTAACATAATAATTGAGTTCATTAAAAAGAATCAAAGTACATAATTTAGAAAGAAATTCAGCGACAGTTCAAGAGTTGAAATTAAAAAAGAAGACATTTTGAACTGCTTATAATTAATACAAAGAAAAGTTAATTAGCGTTTGTTTAAAAACATCAACATTATGCCTAGTGAAGCAAATAATAAGATAATCGTATAAGTACACCCCTCGAATTTTAATTAAAAATTACTGGAGTCTTGACTCTTTTAAAAGCTTAAGCTTTTTATTTAATTTAAATAATTATTTAGCTTAGGCTGCAATAGCGCCTAGTAAGTTGGAATAGGGTCCTTATGATTCGTATACAGGCATTTACATGCTACAAACTCCTAAGACCAGAGCTGGGTCTGTGGCGAAATTCTGAGTTAGTGAGCACATTTGAAAAGCACCTGTTCAGCTTTATAAACAAGCGTTGCATAGTTGTTCCTATTGCAGAAATTATGGTAATAAATCTGTATATATAAAACTTCCGATCAGAGTAAAAAATAATGTAACAAGAAATCACATATAAGGACCTATTCCTTAGGAAAGTGGAACTCTTGATTTCGCTTTTGAAAGACTTGGTGGGCTACAGGGTGTTAAAGTTGACTACCGCGGGGATCAAAAACATTATTGGTCTCATAGCTTTTACAAACATTAGCAGATTTTAATGAATTTTAGTTCTCTGAAAAGTTAATCCACCTTATTCCGTAACTATTTTTCGACGTAACGTCAGGGCAATACCAAAACTTGGAACATTTCTACTCATCATCGATATAAATTTACTATTACTGACTATTACTGACGTATATGATTTTTAGTACAATCCCTGATGAGATGCAACTAATTTTTTTAAATCACCTCAATTCGTGTTGTCCTGAAAAGATCAAATCCAGGACTTAGAAATAAGACTGAAAACTGGGTTAATTTTGACATATATAGAGCTTAATTGTTTGACGTATTAAAAATTTTTTTTTTCAAAATTAAAATCTTTCTTTTTCAATATATAAAAGAATAGACTTCAAGAATAGCGAGCTTTTCAAATTTCTTTACAAATTATATTGGATACATTTAATATAGTTGAACTGGACTTTAATCCATTGATATATAATACATATAAGTAATTGACTTTAAACAGTGAATATTTACGGGTTTGGAATCGAGAATTCCCGGGTGGAAATTCTCGAGAAAGGTCTACTTTTAATATCCCGTTTCCCGGGAAAATCTCAAAACTTTCCCGGTAAAACGGGAAATTAAAAATACATAAATATATGGACTTTTTTGACATACATAATTATAAAATGGCATAAGTGACCGTCAAATTTATTTTGATTCATATAAGAAATTTGTATTATAATCCTGTTTTTGTTTAATATCAAAATTTTCAATGTTTTTTTTATTATTACAAAAGTTCGTTGGACTGATTGTAAGACTAAATTTACACGATGAAGTTAATTAAGTTATCTTTTAAAGTTGCTATGTTTTTCATCGTCTGTTTAAATACTAATACCCTGTTTATTGATATCGAAGGATATTTTTCATTCTTACAATTTCATTTGAAACAAAAACAAAAAAATTCTAAAACTTTGTGCCTTTTTCAAATGTAACTGTAAGAAAAATGAATTCTTTCGACATCGATAAGCAGGCAGTACATTGTTCATACATTTTTTTTAATACAAAATAAGAATGTGAACGGTTCAAACTTATACAGAGTTTTCATAAAAATTCATAAAAATAAAGTCATACTATTTCTCTTAAGCCACGATGACTTCAGTGATTTTCCGCAGAATTAGTGAAAAAATGTAGGAAAGTGTAGTCGATATTTTAAGCTCACAGAAGCTGTAAAACTTCGAGTTGACACTACTTAAATTTATTATAAGTCGACGCAATTACTGAAACCCTGAATGAGATGTTTTAAGATAAATAAAATTAATAATCAAAGACATTTATACAGACTATGGCTCAGGATATGAGTGATCCCACGTAAAACGTCCCTATGCAAGGAAAAAATAATTTTCTCATTTTTAATAAAAAATCTCTTAATTGATGTTTTTTAGAGAATGACAATTATAGAAAAATACAAAAATACACTATTTAATATTTTTTTTATATTAATTTGAGGCACATTTAAATGATCATGCAAGAAACATTTTGCTCTCCGCCTTTGTATGTTTAATATTTATTTCAGATTTCCTCTTATTCCCTTTCTCATTATCAATAAAAACCGTTATCTCTAAAAAGAATATACTTTTTTTGCTTTATACTGCATTAAAAAAAATATTCAGCCAGAATATTCTGCTGTCTATAATATAGCGGATAGCAAATAATTTAATGTCTTATTAATATCTTATGAGTTTATCTTCATACTACTTATATTAATTAAATAAAAAAAAGTTTTATTTCTTCGAATTCTTTAAATTTTCGTACTGTGCCATACCCGCCGTTTACAGCCGTCTCATTTTATAAATAGTTTTTTATAAGAAAAATAATTTATTGTCAAACAGTAAAAACACAATACAATCAAAAACACTTTGAACATATATCTATACTAAAATTATTGTGTACCTTATAGCCAAAATTTTACAGAATCTATACTCAAAGTCATAATTCTTTAAAACTAAGATTTGTAAGGTCACACCCGTCACAGCTTTCTGAGAGCTATTTTGAGCAGAAATCGTGTTCTATCAGTGTCAACTCGTTATTTAATGACTTTAAGCTTAATATCCTTGCTAGCCGCAACGTTTTTTTTTTTTGTAAAAAATTTATATTCTTGATTTATAGCAAAAAAATGTGTGGAAAATGGTCACACACGGCTAAATGGAATTTTTTATATGTAAAATTCAGCTCAGCTGAGTATAGTACTGTAACTAGCTTGTACTTAGCGATAAGAATCGTCCTGGAAATTTTTCAAGAAAAATAAGAAACATTACGACAAGTTCTGTGTAAAATGATTTGGAGGCCTTAAATTAAAATGTTTAACTAATTGCGATATAGTCGTCAATTAGTCTTTATAGAGTCTCCTATTTGCTTGAATTCATTCAAAAATTCTTAAAAATTTATTGTAGAATTGCTTTTGTATTAACTTTTATTTAAAAAGAATGCTTACATTAATAAAACAATCGAAATTTCGTAAATTTTCATTTAATAAATATACTTAATTTGGAAAATTAACTCTTCCCTCGAATGCCGGGAATTCCCGGGAACGTGGTTTTTTCATTTCTGTTTTCCGGGAAGTCCAAAAGTCCGGGAAATTCCAAAACATACACAGAAAAAATTATCACCAAAAAATTTTCAAACAAAAGTTTGTTTAAAAATATATTTAATTTTTAGTAAATGTTCTTTACATAATCAATGAATAGTTTGTTTGACTCTTATTTAGGACGCAAACACAAAAAACAACAAGAGAAACGCTTTCGTAAAAAAAAACAACCCCGATGACGATATACACACAAATATCAACAGCAACAATGATAGCAAAAGGAGTGCGATTGTTTACTGATGATTTTTGAGTGAATCAATTCGTAATGTCGTTGCGTTAATTCTCTTTCATTTCTGTAGGGTGTTTAGATAAACATTCAGACTTGAACACATTTAACAAAGTGAAATTTCATAAATGCTTAATGGATGATGATGCTGATGATAATGACCTAGACAAAAATTTTGTTTGATATATTAAAAAAATTCAATAAATAGTTTTGTTTGATTAAGTAAACTATTTTGTTAAAATTTGTTACTATTTTTAGACTAATTGTTTTATAAATTCACACAAAAATATTGTTTGATATTTTTCGGTAAATCCACCAAATCTTTTTTTTTCTGATTTAGAAAATTGTTTTGTTTACAATTTGTAAATATTTTTAGACAAATTGTTTTACAGATTTAAAAAATTTTTTCATATAAAAAAACACTTTTTTTCAATGAAATTGTTGAGATATTTTTGTCTATATTTTCAAATTTGTTTTAGGTTCGTTCCTAGACAAAATATTTACTATTTCATGGATTCCTTTACTGAAAATGAAATTGAGTTTTTTCTGTGTAAGTACACTGTACGACTACGCAGCACCGATAGAAAGTAAACGATAATAATCTTAAAATCTTGTATTTTAATAAGACTAGTAATTGGCAAATTTAGTTTATCAATTAAATAATAAAGTTTAGTTACAAATATTTTATTTTTAGTACTATAATTCAAGAATATTGTTTCCATTTTGAATATAATTAAAGTAAGTAGATTTAATTTGTAACTTGACATTTGAATAGCAAAAGGAAGAATATCAAATTTTGCCTTGCAATCTTCTGCTGACAAAACAGTTTTTCTTTTGAGTTGTAATTGAAATAGGAAAATCTCTTTTTTATCGCCAAAAGCAACATTCTTCTAATCCGATTTAATACTACTTTTAGATGTTGTTTTTCTGCAACTACATATTTTAATTCCAAAAAATCAAATTTAAAGAGAAGCTATGCAAGGACTAGCAATACTAAATTGAGAATGAAAAAAGAAAAAAATTATATAATAATTGAAATAAAAAATTTGTATTGTCTTAGAAAGTTTGTATTACTAAAAACACATTTTCTAATATTTTCTTATACATTTTTATGACTTTTATTCTTTTTAAAATGCTTAACTGTTGTACTTAATCCTTTACTTTATTTGCATTTGAGTAGTAGAGAACAACTAGGATTCAAGTATTCATTTTTACGTCTTTTCTACAAATTTTAAATTAATGTACTTAAATAGGAAAAAGCGAGTATATATTTCCATATTTTATTTTGATTCGCAAATTAAATTATGTTAGAAAGCAAAACTATGCTAAGTCGGCTTAGAAAGTTTTTGTTGTCTTAAATTTCAATATGATCTTTGCAAACTTTTGATAGTGAAAATGAGACTAGTTTTGTTAAAATCAGTGACCTGTCATGAAAAAAGTAATTAATTTTCCCTGGAGTTGTTCAAATTGTTTGCTAGCTACTACCTCTTGTAGATGTACTTGGAAAAAGGGTTGAATGGAAATTATATCACATATATCCATATATATTTTTTTGTTTTAAATTTTAATCTTCCACATACATGTATTTCCTCATATTTTGGATCCTTCTTAAAATACTGTTGCTATAACAGATAGAATATGTCTTGAAATTTTTATGATTTCAGTTTGTAAAATTTTCTCTTAGACATTAAGTTTATCATCATCACTTTCATCATCGACACCATTAACGTTAATGTTGAGCCATAATAGTAAATACTTTTCTAAAGGAAGCCCAATCAAAAAAATTCACTCAGAGACTCATTTGTAAATTAGAACTGGAAAAGGAAAATATAAAGTAATTAAAGAGAAAAAAATGGCAATAGAATAAAAAAATAAAAACTGCAAAATTTTTCATGACATTAAACAAAATCATCAAATAAACAAAACAAGCAACAAAAGTTGTTACGTCAACGTTAAGAGCAATATTTTTAATAGAGTCGTCTCTGCAATACTTGTCGTCGCTTTATTAACCAACAACCCGAAAATAAAACCAGCGGCCTCATTTCGCAGTAGCATTATTTGCATACAAAAAACGACTTTACCAGCATCATCAATACCGCATCATCATCATCATCATCAGCGACCTTAACAAAATTGTATGTTTTTGAAAGAATCATTAAAAAATTATTTTTAAAGGATTTCAAAGAAATTTCGCTGACCATAATTACATTTCAAATGCAAACAATGTTTTCTCTAAAAAAACCGCACAATTAACTTGCATTTTTCTCTTTGCGCAAAGTAATGGCCAAAAGTTAATTTTGTAATATTGATTTCGATTTTAAGTGATTTCTTATGTGCTTTTTTTAATTGAGAACTTTTGAAATCTGTCTTTATTAAATTGATGTTGCTAATGGGACTAATTTTTTGCATTCTTGTTAAACTGTGAATGTAGTGAAAAAAAAAATAAAATACATAATCAGCAATGTCATAGAACACCATTCCGATCGGAAGTGATTTCAATTTCGTAAGGTGCTTCTTCAGAAAACGAAAAAATAACATTTTCTTCGTAATCAAACCACTTTTAAATTTGAAAGCGGAAATGACAAACACTTTCAGCCAACTTCATTCGCACTAAATACTTAAAAATGTGCATACTTCTAGGAGCGTCAAATAAATATTTGGTCATATGCTTTCCATGTGCGATTGTTTCTAAAACAAACGCCTCAAGATATAAAAACATTATTATTGTAAAATCGAAATACAAAATAAACGGAATCTAAAGAACCAAAAATTAACTTTTTCGAAATAACTACGCAATCAAAACGAAATCTATGACACGGCTGAATAACCTTAAATTAAAGTTTTTCAGACCTTTCGATACATGTGAAGCTGCAACATGAGTTCAAGGTCACTTTGAGCTTTTTTTTTAATATCATTAAAGTTACCGAATGCCAAACTTCTACTGGATCAGTAACGATTGAATTTATTCATAAGCTAGCAAACTCCTGATAACTTACAAATGATCTTCAAAATGTAATTTATTTCAGCTGCAGGTACTTGAAAATCTCTAAAAAATAGCTTTTTTCAGGTAACTACAATGTGCTAAGCCCAGAATTGTTCACTAACGGCAAGTAGTTCGAAAATCAAAATTTTAACAAAGACGTACCTAAAATAAAGATTACTTTGCATTGGCTTACAACTTTTAAGGTTCTCAAGAGGAATGTTTTAATATCTGTGTCCGTTAGAATGCAGTGAATTGCAACGAATGCGCCCTTTGTATGTAAATTCATCAGTATGACTTTGCATAAATAAACAAACATGTTTGAATGTAAATTTTAATGATATGTTTATACGTTTATGTACATTTATATGAATTTAATAAATCTTACGATATGACTCACGGCGTAGAACTTACTCAATTACACTGGTCTGCAAAACAATTACTTTTTCAGTGTCACTTCTTTTTCTATAATGTACACATCTTTTTTAATGGGCATGACTAATATATCCACTAGCTACATCAGTATATTTAGTTAGTGTTATCTACTAATGCAAAAACTGCAAAAACTTTACGTTTCAATTACTTTTCTTCATGACTGATATCTTAGAAAAAATGTAAGCCAAATATTATTAAAATCGGCAGATAAATGTTGACTGTATTAGCAATTAAGTCAGTACAGGTTCTTAAAAGATATCTTCAGTACACAGAAAAAAGTTTAAACATAAATAGTATGAAACACTTACAGACTCAAATATATGACTACAGTAATAGAATGTAAAAAAGTATTCCGTGCAGTCATTTTTAAATGAATAAACACTTGAAATTCTAATTAAACTCATTTTTAACTGATTCTAATATTCAATAAAAAAAACTAGTCCGTATTCATATGTAATACGGATTTTCGGTTGCTTTCAGCATGGTCCGTTGTTAATGTTATAAGTACCATAAAACTTCATGCACAAAAATAATACACACGCACATAGACACTCAAAATATTCTGTAGGTAAAATTAGCTGAAGTTGTTATTTAAAATAAATAAATATTATTTCAAAACTGGTAGTGTAGTGCATAGTGTGCTAGACTATCAATTACAGCCAGGACCATGCTTTTTTAAATTTTAGTGTTAAATATACAAAAATAAACACATACATGCATACCCATTAAAAGAAATAATATATTTTGAAAGCTAAAGAATGTAAATGTAAGTTTATGTTAACTTCGTGCTGCTGGTTTGCATACTATGCTTTAGCTGCTTGGTTGGTGCCTTGGATTTCAAACCTGAATGAGTTTTGTTCTATTCCCAGTGGATATTAAAATAGCAAACAATGAGTAAAAATATAAAAGCAATAAAATAAACATTAAGGATACGAAATAATAAGCCTTTAACATGACGTTAGTTCATTTAAAAACAAAGCAAAAATCGTTTATTTTAACGGAACTTGGAGTTGTTTATTTAACAATAAAAATATCAGAAACAACGAAACATCTTTTATTTTAACGGAAGTTGCGATTAATTATTGTGAAAATTAAATTGATCTGACCAAATAAAGAGTAATTAATTTTTTACTGTTTTGAGACAGTTCATTTTTTAACATATACAATTTTATGAATTCTTGTTAAATTTAAATGAAAAATAAGTAGAACGGTTTTTAAATGAATTTTCATTTATTATATATTACTGTTTCAGTTAATTTTAAGATATTTTGGCGTTAATTAAAGGTGTTAATAAAGGTAGAATTTTGTCGGACGGATAAAAAGTTTATCATTATTACAACTTTACTTTAACTTACCAGATTGGATGAGCTTGCCTTTAACTTATCGCTCACTTAAAGTTAGAGTTATTACATATTTATTGCTTTTACGCCATATCGTGAACACATAGTACCAAAGTGAGTAAGTAAAGTAAGGTTTAGCTGTACGACAAATGGCCCTAAGGGTCATTATTACAACTCGGCAGTAAAGTAGAGGTAGATACAGACAGCTATAGCAAAAGTGAGTGATAAACAGACATTTAATAATTTTTCTTGATTACAACTTGCCTGTAAAACAAAAGTTCCTTATTTAAAGTATGGCTATACCAGAACATTTATAGTCGTGAATGGTTAAATAGCTCGCTGGCAACGTCATACATATGTATTTACTTGATAAATTAGAAAGTATAGCAGCCTATGAAAATGTGGCAACTTCAAAAGACTAAACTTGCCGATAAATCTTATAGGTAGATCGAACTTGCCTACAAACTATCGCTCACTTTTACGTTAAAATAAAGTTGTAGTAATGAAAAACTTTAACTAAAGCTAAGCTGCAATAATGGTCCTATGAAAGTTTGGAGGTAATTTTGTAATTCATATTGTGTCGTTTTGTTGATCAAAAGAGGGCATACCGTTGTCGCGTTATGGCGAAGTATGCTGATGTACTTAATTAAAAAAATCTATACATTTACATTCCATATATTTTTATTTCAAGGCCATTTTCTTTGCAGACCAGTGTTATTTATGTGTTTCTCACATTTTAATATTTAATTTTAATGTTAAATAAATAGTTTATGCTGTTGGCAATGAGCAAATTAAGAAACCTTGTCAATATTGACTTTTAATTAACTTCATTGACATCAAATAAAAACCAGATACAGAAAAATGGAAAATATATTTTTGATAAAAAAAAATATAAAGAAAAAGAACATGCATTGAGACAGTGATTAAAAATTTTATAAAATATTAATATAAAAGACTGGTAAGAGACAATTAAGGCAGACAAACTACCAATAGCAACTAAAAGCTTCTTATATATGTATCGAAATAATCCAATTACATAATTTTATTTCACTGAATAATTTAATCTTGTCAATTTAAATTTGTATTACAAAATTGTTTAAATACTAGGCCCTATTGCTCAAAACTGCAAGCTGCAAATAAAAAAAATGTACTTTCAAAACATCAACACTTTTACAAAACTTATTGTTGTTTTGTGAGTATTTAACTTTTTTGTAGATTTTTAGCTTGTAATTGTTGGAAATGGGCCCATGGTATCGTAATTTCACTTATTAAATTTTCTCTCTTCATAAGTTTACCCTTAATATTGACTTTCTTAAAACTTAACTTTCTCTTAAAGCTAAATATCACTTACTGAACATTTTGAGATTTTTTATTATATATATTTAGTATTTTTGTTTGCTTATATTTTCTTTTTGCCATTATTTTTCATTTTAAGTGTTTTTCTAAATATTTTATACAACATAAAACTTCTGCTCATAACAATAAATTTCAATAAACAATTTTTTAGTAACTCAAATTCTTTTTCAGTTTGCTCAAATATATTGCAAACGATGGACAGCAACTGCAGAGACACATTAAAATAGTGCAACTGTACCCGGTAGACTCACAGATTTTTTAAGCATGCAGCTATATTTTGTATATACCCAGCAACATTTTTTTAAAAACCGATTTTGGTCTGAAGTCGGTCAGAAAGTCTGTACAAGATGCTGAATTCGTATCTGAAGTCGCTTAGCAAAACATACCGAAAGTCATATCAGTGGTTTCTTTCTAAAACGAAATTCTAAGACTTTTGCCAAAATGCCTACACAGAAAAAATAAGTTTCGTTTTTATCAATAACTTATAATTTGTTCAGTAAACTTTATTTAAAATTTAAGTAACTTTTTTTAATTAAAACTTGGAAAAATTTTGATAAAATATTTATTTAAATTTATTTCAAAAGAAAAAAAAATTTTAAAAGTGTTAACATAGCTGGCATACGAGGCCGGGCTTTTCGGGCGTAAATCATGCTCTCTACACCTGATCCATCTCCCAGTTATTTTTTAATAAGACAAAACTTGTTTTAAGTACTTATGTATGAAAAGTAGGGATGGACAAAAATATCGATATGTCGATATATCGATAGTTTTTAAAAATATGTCCATATATCGTGGATATTTTAAATTTCGATACATCGATATATCGATATTTTTTTCCAAATATATCCACAGTATCAAATTCTATATTTTTTTAGTATTGGTTTTGCTTTTCGTACAATTTTTAAAAACATTTCGGCACAGTTTTCATCAAAAAGAATATTACTAACAAAATATTTTGCTTTATTTGTAATATTTTGTCTATTCGAAAAATTATCATTCTTTGAGTGTAATTTTGTTTATGTATGTTCCATGAAATATTGATGGAACAGTAAGGATCTTGGAAACTAGCTCTGTCCAGCTTAATTATTTATAAGAAAGGTACTTTTTTGTTTTATTTTGAAAAAAAAATTGGGCAATACGTATAAATTATCATTGTTGAAAAAATATATATTTCGATATATCGATATTTTTTATTCGATATATATCGATGCCGATCGATATTTAAAATTATATCGATATCGGTATTTTTCACTTGCCCATACCTAATGAAAGATAAGAAATAACCGGCATGGGAAATAAATACATACAACGAATTATGTATTTGATTTAATGGCTCTGTTTATTAAATATGTGTAATTTTTTAATAACTTTAATTTTTATCAAAAACTTTTTATTGCGTGATATTATAAATGCGGGTTTTTGATAAATATTGTATTAAGTCAATGACAAATGTTATTGAAATTCATATTTTTATCAATAACATCGCTCTATTGAGTTTGCCTCTTACGGTCTCCAAGATACAGCAAACTGTTTAAACTACATAGGTAAAATTACATTAACTTTCAGAACACCCTTTAATTTTTGTTGTGTTAAATATTCAACAGACTACACCAATTAGCACTAACATTGAAAATTTCGAGAGTCTATATAAAAGTGTCTGTATATTACATTAGTATTTCAACATGTTTCGTTGTTCGCTTTAGAACACCCTTTGATCTTTAGCCCGTAGTTCTTACGGCTCTCGAGAAAACAGACTGTAACAGACAGAAAGACAGACGGACTCACGGACAGCGTATCGAAAACAATAAGATTAATTTACACTTTTGGTGTACAGAGCTCTAAAAAGAACCTTTTCCAAAAGGTTACTTTTCAAATCATAACCTAACCATTTTCAAAAAGTACCATTTTCACGTACCCTTTCCAAAAAACATTTTTCAAAAAGTACCATTTCCTAAAACTACATTTTCAAAAAAGAAGGTTTTCGAAAAAAGTACCTTTACTTTAAAATATAAACGGTTAACAAAAAGAGTACCAAAATTATATTTTTACCCTTTTTTGGCCCTTAAATGTACAAATTTCAAAAAGAGTACAAAAATGTCCCTTAAAACTCGCATGTTTAACCAATATGTTATAAGACTTCTTTTCCTCTTCTTGAGTAATGCATTTTTCTGCTGCTTATGGGAGCTCACTATAAAAAAATGTACCCAAATTTAATCTCAAGAGATGAATGAGAATTGTTACGAAAGCTTAAATCAGACAATGTCCAGAACTAACCCCTAAAAGTTGTAAGACTTATATCAGAAAATATGCAGACTATTCTGTTAAATGTCTTAAAGGAAATTAAGTTGGCCTCAGATAATGTGCAGACTAGTCGGATATTAGTCGGACAATATATCAGAAAATGTACCGAAACATGTACCAGAAACTCTCGACTATTCTTCTAAATATCTGAGGAAATTCCAGGCAACTCGACTGATTGTCTGGCAAAGTCTCAGCTTTTTTTTCCGACGTCAAATATATATGCAAAAAATGTTCTCTGGGTAGTATGGCACTAACGAACTAACAATGTATTGAGAGCAGACAATGAGGATAAAAAAAAGAAAAAAAGCCAAGTAATAATAAAACCAACAAGAAATTTCAATACAATAGTCAGAAGAAACTACAAATGTAGCGAATGAAGAAATGTTTGACGCTCACCAGCTTACCAGATGATGTCGATTAGGAAGATGACGTTATTGCTATGAGAACGACCAGAATGTGTGTTTAGTGTGTTAAAACGTTTGTGTTAAATAAAAGTTGACAACTTGATTTGTTGGAAACATAAAAAATAGCGTAAGATTGATAGAATGTCAGCTGATAAGGACAGTTGCAGTTTATTGGCCGCATTAAAGAACAGCAGCTGAGGATGGAGCATGCTACCAATTTCAGTCACACCAATATAAATATGAATATTAATCGTTGTTGTTGAAATAAATATAGGTATTTATAAATTCTTATGATATAAAAATTTTATCTCTTAGAACATATGTATATTAAACAATATTAGAATATATATTTGTTTAAATTTAAAAATTTTCTGAGATTTGTATTTGTAGCTTCGTTATTTTCTGGAACTATGGTTTAGGACACGCTCTTTGAAAAACACACAAATCAAAATTGGTTCATGCTCTTATTAGCTACGATGCCACAGATAAAAAAGTAAAAGCTTAATTTTTGTGTGTACAGATACTGACTTATAAATTGAGTTCGCTCACTTAATTGCGAATAAAATCAAAATTTGTAGATTGAATTTAATGAAATATGGATTGTTTTGTTTGAAACTCATTTATATATATGCGTAAGGAAAAATAAGGAAATATTTTATTTATCTTTATTTTTAATTAATTTTTTAAAGCAATTATTTTTATAAAAAAAAGTACAAGAAATTGCATACTTTCAAGCTGTCATAGCAGACAAACCTGCATATATATCAATGTGAATTTTTCACCGTATAATACCACAACTATCATAGGATACAACTTTTGAAACGAGAATACTGGATTAGAGCCGGACTTAGAATTTTCGTTCCTTTTGCCGTCATATATATTTCGTTTTATATGTATTAGTTTTTTAAGAAAATTACATATGGTAAATGCTTATTTCGATTGGCATTACAAAATTTAACATTTAGATAAAAGACTAGTAAGTTCCGGCTTCTTATTGTCCCTTTTTGAGGCATATTTCAGCGCTAGTTGTGAATAAGTCCGATTTTAACCCTTAAACACATTTACCATTTACTTATTTCTGTCACTCAAGTTGAATTTTAAGCTTTGGTGTGTTTGGTGTTGATTAAGGAAACAAGTCACCGAAAAAAAAGTTTTCTAGCCCTCTTAAATTAAAGATCAGGTTTTTTAATGAGGATTCTCAAAACATTTTATAGATCTAGCGATTACTGTTCGTGATCTGGACCGTGTCTAAAAAGGTCTACTTTTGTAGTTTTTTTGCATATCTTCGTATTTTATTCCAAGACAACATATACAAAAAGTACATTAATTGAAAGGTTTTTTAAGCGGCGTCCGATGGTGCATTAAACTTCATCATTCGTACCATCAACAATTCATTATTGCATAAAAAACAAAATTTTTAAGCGTTTTTAAAGCACGAGCTACAGATATTAAAATAGCTTCTAATTTTTTTTAAGTATTATTTGATTTGAAGCACTGTTTATTTATCTCTCTTTCTAGTTCTCGCAAAACTTCGCTCGTTTCTACGTAGTCCATCTGTTAAACATCACACTTTAAACTTAAGCATTATAGGTATTGAAATTTATCATTTGACAAATATATTATCATTGAGTGAATATAATTGGAACTGAAGCTTTTGTCGAGGATTTTTTTCGGAAATTGAAAATCCTTTCAAGTGATGTACCTTTTTATATATTTTGTCTTGGGAGAAAATACGAAAATATGCAAAAAACTACAAAAACTACAAAAATATACCTTTTTTAAGCACGGTACAGCTCACGAACGGTCATCGCTAAATCCGTAAAATGTTTGGGAGTCCTCATTAAAAATGGTGATTTTTAAGATGAGAGGGGTAAAAAAATAACACGTTTTTCATCTTCATACACAAGTTGAGGGGCTCTAATGTACATATAAGGTTTTTTTAAAGTGAAATTTTTATATAAAAACATGGTAATGAAAATTAACTGTTGTAAAACAAATTTTTTTATTATTTAAATGCATTATGGCTGCCAAAAGGTATAATCCTCTGAAAGTGGGCATGTAGTGACCGGATATGCCGATGAATCGGTGCTTATGGTAACTAAAAATTTCGGCTGTCATGAATGATGCTTTGTGCATTATTTCACTCTTAAGAGAAAATTTAATTTAAATTTAATAGAAAAATTCTTGCCTTAATTAGTCCAACGTCTATTCAGATCTTCATAAGATCTCCTGCAGGAGTGGCTGGTTATAGAAAGGGTCTTGGAAACTCTGTTCATTGCGTTGGCAATGAGCATTCACCGATATTGAGTACAATATCTTGTAGAGAACCATAAGGTATGGCGAATGGCAACATAAACTCTGACCTGAGGTTCGGCAAAAGATTATGTCACCTTTCCACTTAGCGCTCTCAGAAACTTATGGTTGCTTACGGCAGATTGTTGCTGGAGTATTTGGACCCAATGTTAAAATATCTGTTTCCAAGGGCAAATGACCCACGCTAATTCAGGGGAAAACTGAGATTATTGTAACGGTTTTAAATAAAAATCCTAAGGGCTCACATTAAGCTACTCTTCCGAAAGCCAAGTAGCTCTGAAATCTTTCTTTTCACGCTTTGACTAACTACAAAATCTATAAATAGGTAAAAAAAGTTATTTACTGTGTACTTCGTCTGGCTCAGAGCTTTTCTGTGGCGTCATTTGGTCAACGGATAATGCAATAAGAAGTTGAAATGAAATTTCGACCGCTAAGGGAGCAATATAAATAAATGTTGTGGTATTTAATTTATTTTCTATAATTCTAGTTTAATGAATTAACTTTTCTAATTAATTTTAATGTTCTAATGTGCTTTTTCCACAATTTATATTTTACAATTCAGTAAAATATTAAAATTTGTATTGAAATTATCTTTTCGTTTTTAATTTTTCATAGTTGATATTATGAAAACAAATAATGAAAATATTTTACATTATAAATTGAGTGCTGTAATAAAAAATAAAAATATTGAATCCCGAAAAATCTTGGTATACCGGGATTTGATATTCTGAAATCCCAAATCGTGAAATTTACGAGATCCTTTCCCGTTTTGAGTCCCTAGTATACTATATTATGACAACTATTTATGTATGACACTTCAGCTCGCTATCTTGCTGTTTAAGGGGAGTTTTCCGCCTCTTTTTCAAGAAAGTGACGAAAAGGCACATGCAGCAAAGAGTAAGTGGGTTAAACTTAAAATGCAGAACATACCCTAATATGTAAGGATTACATATGCCAATTCACTGGAACCATGTGCAAAAAGGAGGAACTTTAATTCCGCTTAATAGCGAATCTCAGGCACAACATTTCAGAACGCCAATACACGTATATTTTTTTGCCTCCTATACTAGAATCAGTCATTGAAATCTTGTTATTTATTTGTGTTGTACGGTGTAATTTCATTAGAAATATCGTTTGTCAATGACTTAGGGTTGCAGTTTTCTACTTAATAAATTTAAAGAGTCTCTTGAGTCTATCGAAGTTTATATTTTTCATTTATTAATTAAAACTTCAAAAATTCATTTCGTTTCATTTATAACTATTTGGAAGCATAAAGCAAATATTGTGACACTTTCGTATCTGCTTCAATAAGTTTTTTTTATAAAAATTATATGTTTCGTTTACTTTGTTTTATTTTTAAGATAAATTGTTTTAATTGGCAAAACATATTGCAGATTGTTGTTATAAAATAGAAATTTATGCAATAAAAATTTTGTCTAATAACTAAATTTCCTATGAAAAAATTCCAATATGTCAATATTTTCAAAAAGGATTCAGTGTATTTGAATTATTAGTTTCGCATGCATACTTCGTATGCATAGTAAATATGTTTGTTTATTTAAATTCTTATATATATATATATATTTTAAATTATTTGAAAAAATAACAAAACCAAACACAGTTATTCAAACATCCCAGCAAACACTACTGCTGTAAGCGAGTGATGCTGGTTGTTGTTGTCTCTCCTGAGTTGAAAAAAGTATGATTTTTGTTCCTGATGTCTTATTTTGGAGCTCTTGTGGTTGACATACAACAGCGCTTCTTTCGAAGCATGGCCCCCCGCACAAAAAAAAAAATAAATTTCATTTTCTGTAAAGGAATTCAATGAAATAGTGAATATTTTGTCTAGGAACGGACATACAAACATATTTGTAAATATAGACTAACATATCTCAATAATTTCATTGAAAAAGAACAAGTTTTTTTTAGTAAACAAATTGTTTAAATCTATAAAACAATTTGTCGAAAAATAATTACAAATTGTAAACAAAACAATTTACTAAATCAAAAAAAAAAAGATGTATAAAACAATGAGTCTAAAAATACTAACAAATATTGAACAAAATAGTTTATATCAAACAAAATTTTTGTCTGGGTCATTATCATCTTTATCATCCATTAAGCATTTATGAAATTTCTCTTTGTTAAATGTGTTCAAGTCTGAATGTTTATCTAAAGAGTTAAAAAAACAGAATGAGAATTAACACAACGACATTAACGAATTGATTCACTCAAAAATCTTCAGTAAACAAACTTAGTGCAATCGCATTCCTTTTTCTATCATTGTTGTTGTTGTTATTTGTGTGTATTTCGTCATCGGTGTTGTTTTTTTACGACACAGGTTTTCTTGTTGGTTTTGGTGTTTGCGTCGTCAATATGGGTCAAACAAACAATTCATTGATCATGTAAGAACATTTACTGAAAATGAAATATATATTTTTTAGGCAACCTTTTGTTTGAAAATTTTTTGGTGATACTTTTTTCTGTGCGTGCCATAGAGTAATGATGTCTGGCTTAGAGTTTTTAAATAAGTTAGTATTTATTAGAAACAACGTGAGAGACATTTTCTTAGAACCTGCTTTGTTGAAAGCTACAGTACCACTGAATTACATTTTGTTTATTTTTAACTTCGTGTCATATAAAGGAAAAAAGCCGGCTTACTTTGTAATTTAAGCAATGGAAAGCATGCAACTTTTTAATGCTTCCAGAAATAAAATATTTTTGCTGGGATATATAATGGCTCTTAGGAAAAATATATATTTACAAGCCTTTTAAGGACATTATATTACAAGACTACAACAACAAAATAAATGGTAAGGTATACGGTCTTGCTTTTTTTAAATAGTATTATATGTATTTTTTTGTTGCAATCTTAAAATATAGTTTTTTAAAAAGGTTTTAAACTTACTTGAATATTATTATTATTTTATTATTATACTTGTTATTATATGTAAAATATATGTACATACGTTTTTTTTGTAAAATTGTCCATTATGTGTTAAGTCCCGGTATACACGTGCAATTTTTGGTGCAGCATATCTTCAGTTTCCAGTGAGAAAGAGCGAGAGAGGAATATATATGATATATATTTATATTTAAACACAGTCTCACAAATTCATCAAATCCCGCAACGAAAATTGGGTATTTGGACCGGGACTAAGGACGAAAAACGAAAAATAATGTTTATGCTCTCTTCATACAAAATGACGTGTCCGTAATGCATGCTGTTGATTTTCAACATTAAGGGTGTATGAGTTTTTCTAAAAACAAGATTAAATTTGCTTCTCTTATATCACACATACAATTTAAAAAAAATATTAGAGATTATAATATTTGATAAATAAATTTGTTGTTGTTCTCTGTCGTTAGTTAGTACGTTTCATTACTCAGTTTAATTATTGAAATTGCATTAACAACAAACTCTAAAATAACATGGTAGGTTTGTACTTCTAAATATTTAAAAGTTTTTTTAACTTTGTTAAATAGTATTATATTGCAAACTTTTCATCAATCAATCATGGTTTGTATTAAAAAAAAAACAATTCAGATGTATAATCTAATCGAAGATTATACATCAGATGTATAATCTAATCGAAGATTATACATCAGATGTATAATCTAATCGAAGATTATACATCTGAATTGTTTTAAGTTCAAAATATACAGCCGTGTCACAGATTCCGTTCGGATTGGTTTTGATTCCGTAGTTGTCATTCCGAAAAACTACATTTTTGGTGCTTTAGACTCCGTTTATTTTGTATTTCGTTTTTACAATAATAAAGTTTTTATACCTTGAGGCGTTTGCTTACTCTTATTTGTAGATGCAAAGCTCACACTGAGCTTTTTATTAACATGGAAAGCTCATGACCAAATATATATTTGACGCTCCTAAAAGTATGCACGTTTTTTAGTATTTACTGCAAATGAAGTCAGTATAAAAGTGTTTTTCAATTCCACTTTGATTACGAAGAAAATTTTCGTTTTTCGTTTTCTGAATGCTAAAAGTTAAGTAAAATAACAAACAGAATTTGTTGCAACAACATTGTTCAATAATATCTAATTCCAAATAATCACTGCGATACATTAAAATGTAACTAGCTATGCCTATCTGTGTTTGCGTGCGCACTTTTTTCTGTGTTACTCTCATCTCACTCTGTTTATATTTGTGTATTTATTTGTCAGTATTTCTAAATATTTTTCATCATTGACATGAGTAAACAGTAATTTAGTTTGTATGCTATTGGCACACATTAACTATTGATACATACAGCTGAACGTTTTAACATTTCTGAAATATTCATCAAATATTGACTTAATTGTGTTTAAATGCAGATTTATTTTGAAAATATCTTTACAGCTATAACTAAACCTGCAGCCTGTTGTTATTGTTCAAGCAGTTGTATACCAAAAACTTAAGACATCAGAGATTTGAAAATGATTTTATTGATCTAAGTTCCAAGAGAGATTAAATTAGCAAGAAAATGATTTTGAAACTCACCCGCATAGCAATTATTAACATTTATTACTCTACATAGGGGATGGTTATACTAGAGACAATGATATCACAGCCAAAAAAGTCAACCATAAGTGCCTAGTGCAAATAATAAACTTTTCGAAAAATTATTAAACGCTTAAGAAGTTTATTATTTATTATTGTCATAATTTTATTTTAAATGAAGTCTATTTGCATATAGTTAAGCATTGTCTATATGCATTTCATTGGCGCTTTACCAAATCGTCAGTAGATTTCAACCACAACTTTGAAAAGTTACAAAACTCTTTTCTTATGCACAGACTTTAAAACCATTTGAGAATTTACAAATGATAATATTTCTGAAAATCACAAAGGAATAAGTTAAGCGAAATGGGCTTAGAAACTTATATAAAACCCAGGAAATAATTTGTAGTCGATGTGAATCTATTTTATTTTTCTACACCTTTATACAATTAGAAATCCATTGGATAACAATAAAAGTATTTATAGGGCTAAATAAAAAATGAAATCCAAATTAAACCTTTAAGAAATTTGTTATTTGACAATGAAATGCATATAGACAATGCTTAACTATCAGCAAACAGACTTCATTTAAAATAAAATTATGACAATATGTCTTTTGGTATTGCCGGAAATCTATGCCCTGCAAAGCCAGTCAGCGGCGGCTAACTATTGGTGGCAGCATTAGACGGCTGCAGGCATTTTTTTCAAGACAAATATATGAATATGCTTCTAACTAGCTTTGTCTATTTAATAACAATTATATAAATAATGTATCGTTACCCAGCAAAAACTTTTTTCATTTTTGTAATCGGTAGTACTTTATTAATGGGTTACAAAGTAATAAGTGGAACTTATTTATCTTATTACTATGCCTTAATTTAGAGCTACTACTTAGGTTTTAATAAAATTAGTACGTATTTTTATCATTAGTTGAAAGTAGTTACAATTTGTAGGCAACCACTTTTTGAGTCAGCGCGTGTTTGTATATGAAAACTAGTTTTTGTCGCTTAAACTTATAAGTCAACATTAGCTGAGTGCGTAAAGTTCTTGTTTTCATGTCTGAACGAGCACAGGTTCGTATCCAAGCTGGGTCAAAGATGTAAAAAAAAAAATAAAATGAAATTGCAAAAATATAAATAAAAGGTACTTTTTTTTCAATTTTAATTTGCTCATTTGACTACTTTTTTTAGCTTCAAGTTAGCCAAATAATAACTACTTAATTGCTGTGACAATGTAAATATATTTGTAAGGGGTACCGCTTATTTTTTGGACTTCTCAAACAAAAATAACTAGGCATCGAGTTAAATTGCAAGTAGTTGCGACTCATATCCTCATATACTTTTTTGCGTACAATTAAGCAAAGTTTTTGCTGGGTATTTAATGCAAACGTAACATCTTCGACTTTAGAGAAGAAAAACTTTTACAAAGGGACGAGTCGTCAGTACTTCTGTGGCGCAAACAAAAATATGTTATGGCGGCAACCGAACGACTTGGATATATATGTATCAGCTGTTGTAAACAAATATGGGCAATATCAGACGTAATTGTATATGTAGGTTTGTGGGCTAATGTAATAAATCTTCTGTAAAATAACAATTTTGACAGACATGTACAATTACATATCAGTCACAAAGGTGACAAGTCAGACGTAAAAAACATATCGTCTACGGGTGGCATTAGTGGTAATATAATAAAACTTAAAGCACGTAGATAGAAACTCCATGTAGCTAACCCCACAGATGAATTTTAAAGTTTTACCATAAAACTTTTCGAAATATGAAGGTGTAAGAAATGCATATTTTTATACCTATTCCCTCACGCTCTCACCAATATTATTGGCCACTTCCATTATGACTAGAAATGTGAAATTCGGGATACTAGTTGGGCTTATTGAGCAAGTAATCAGAAAATTCTTAAAACATGAACTACATTGGGAAAAAAGAGTCCGGTCTGCATCTTTATCTTGGATAGACGGAGTCAGATCCACACAAAAACATGAAAGTGAAAACAAAGTAAGGCTCCTATTCAAAAACTTTGGTCGTGAAAAAAGCTGAGATCTAAATGTGGACCAAGTTTTTGATAGGTAAAATAAGATCTCATTTCTTGACAACCTGCTAACTTTAATCTTTAAAACAAAAAGTATATAAAATGTAATAAATAGTATGCTCAGCTGCTTTATCGATATAAAACTATTAACTTTTTTATTCCAACATAAACTTAATTTAATATGTTATTAATTTATTATCTTCTTTATTTCACAACTTTTAGCATTAAAAATTCATTTGTTTTTTTGCAAATTTATTTTATCAATATTCAGTCACTTAACTCATACGCTTAATTAATTATTAAAAACCTCTTACCATTAATAAATTTTATTACTTCCTTCGTGCGAATATTAATAGCATAAAATATATAAAATATGTAAAATGAAAAATATGTACTATATTTATAAATTATACCACTTTTTGTAGTATTCTCTTAACATATCAGTACTGTTGATAAAAACAATAAAACATTTTTAAAGTATACGGCTTGAAAAATATTTCTTAAAAAACTGAAAAATCTGAGCATTTTTGATATTTCAATGCCGTTCACAAATTTGATATCCATTTGATTTTTTTTTGTATACAAGTTTAAGAACCATTAAATTTCCCTGAAAAAGGAACAGAGTTTTAAGATCCGCAAAATACCAGTATGATAAAAAAATAAATTTGATTTTTGCGTAGATAAAAAATCTATTAAATTTTTATGATTTTTTGGACTAGCTAAGCAGATTATACAGAAAATGCTATTCTTTATGCATATATAGAACTAATTACATGTTTCAAACTAGATTTAATAGAGCATTTTTATGTTGTATTCTTAATTCAGCAGATGATGATGGATTAGATATTTTGATTTTCGATAGATTAAAAAAAGTTTTAATTGTCGCAAAGTATAATTGAATTGAATTGTTCGTTCTTACAGTGCGTATAAGTAATATGTTATAAATGTAAATTTTCCATACGTAGGACAGATCATTTTCTTACGCGTATTTACATATGTTGGGTCTCATTTCCGAAATAAATTTTTTTTCACGCCTCGCCACTTTCGTCACGATCTCAGAAGTAAATTGTATTTTTAGCGTCTTATGGAGTCCGTAATAGAGTTTTATATACTTTTGCTCCAAGAGAATAAGAACGTCTGCAATTTGAATGAAGGCCCTGCGTTGCGTTATCGCAACGTTCACTAAACCTCCCTTCAGGCATTTTGTGATAAAGCACAGTGAAATAAAATTTAGCTTAATATCTAATCGACTTGTTTTTGTATTTGTGTCATACATACGTTTTTTTTATAAAAAAAATTTTATTTATATTTAAAAATTTTCCTGTTTTTGGGTGCTTTTAGAAATTGTTAAAAAAAACAAAGTAATATACAATGTACCTATCTGAAACTTTTGACGGAGATAGCTAACATACGAACATTATTATTTTTGCTGAAAAATCCAATCATCTTAGACATTTGCCATTATTTTTATGACTAAATATATTCGTGATGCGAAAACGCAACACTGGGCCTTAACGATATACAAATTTCATAAAATTATCAAATGCAAACATATTTATACAATCACTTGCTATTTCAGAACAATGCAATTTTTCTTGCGCAACTTTTAATTCAGCTGGGAGAAAGACAGAGAAAAACTGTGTTGCTTTCTCTGTCTTTCTCGCGGATGAATTAAAAGTTGCCCAGCAGAAATTGCCCTGTGTGTGCCTAGTCTTAGTTATTGTTATCTAATACCACTTTCTCACTAGCAAAGTTTACTTTGGAAACTTTTTATTCAGCCCGTAGAAAAACAGAGAGATAAAGTATTCCTCTTTCTGTCTTTATCCCGGCTGAATTAAAAATTTACTAGTGTGAAAGCGGTGTAAGTGTTTTCAAATTTTGAGTGGCGTCATAGTGTCGCGTGTAAGTAACAGTAGTTTACATATGTGCCCAGTGGAACAACCTGGATGTGATAAACGGGTGCAGATGGCAAAGCGGCTTCTAACCTAATAGTTGCGTCATCCTCCAAGATGAATAAAGTTTTGCAAGAACTACACAATGTTCCTAGTGGCGGTTAGCTTGGAGTGACAAAGACGCTTGAGAAGCTAAAACAGCGTTTTTATTGGGTTGGATGTCAGTAAGCCGTAGCCGACTGACCAGCAATAGCTTTGCTTACTGGTAGGTAAAAAAGTATACAAGTCGGAACTACTTACAATATGACTCCATAACCACTTATTTTTGTTTGACAAGTCCAAAAAATAAGGGGTACCCCTTACAAATGTATATACATTTTCACATCAATTAACTAGTTATTATTTGGCTTACTTGAAACTAAAAAATAAGTAGTCAAATAAACAAAATAAAATTAAAAAAAAATCTATACACTATGTTTTATTTATATTTTTAAAATATTTTTTATTTAAATTTTTTTGACCCAACTGGGATACGAATCTGTGCTCGTTCATATGTATATGAAGACTAGAATTTTACCCACTCAGCTATGGTTGACTTATAAGTTTAAGCGACAAAAATTAGTTTTCATATACAAACACACGTTGACTCAAAAAGTGGTTGTCTACTTATTTAATTAATACATATCAACAATTTGTAACTACTTTCAGATAATGTAATAACACGTACTAGTTTTATTAAAAATTAAGTAGTAGTTCTAGTTTGAATCATAGTAGTAAGATAAATAAATACCAATCATTACTTTGCAATAATTAATAAAGTACTACCGATTACAAAAATTACAAAAGTTTTTGTTGGGTGGATAGCAAACTGCCCACAGTGCACCACAGAAAAGGTCGAGCACAGCTGCAAAAATATAACTCGGGTGCACCATTTGAACGAATAGCAATGGATGTAGCAGGTCGTTTCCACGTCAGCGAGGCCGAAAATCGTTATGTTTTTGTGATGATGGACTATTTTATTAAATGGCAATAAGTATAGACCACACCCTGATGGCATGGTAGAGAGATTTAATCATACCCAAGAGGAGTACCTGATAAAAGTGGTAAGCGTGCATCAAAAGGACTGGGATGAGTAAATTCACAAATTTTTATTGGCATATAGCTGTACATTACTCTACACTACGAACGCCTGCTAAAATTATCTTCGGAACGGAATTAAAATTTCCAAGTGATTAGGAACTTGGCGTTTAGCCTGCACCAACAAGTGAAGATGGTACCAGCACTTCCCAAGAGCAAGAAAATTTAAATGAGCTACATCAATTCGTACGCAATTGAATTAAATATAAAATGTATTGTATATCTATATTACTTTTTTTCTAAAGACATGAATAAATGCGTTTAATTTTTATATATTTAAGGCTTAACATTGCGTTTTCGCAACGGGGGTTATCTAAGCTCCCACTGATCCGATTTGCATAAAAATTATTTTTTTTTTTCATATTTAGGTATAAATAACAATATATTATAAGTTTCATCTTTAAAGCTTATTGGGATCATGGCTAGGGCCTTAATGGGTTAAACTAATGATTGAGTGAATATTGAGTACATAAATGAAATCTAAAATATTTCCATTACGAAATATGTTGTATATTGTTCTACTTATATTACACTGCTTAAAGAAAAAACAACAAAATTATTATGGCTTCAATTTAATTAAATCCCATTGACGTAATTTACATTGTTGTGAACGCGCACATAAATAAACGTATAGTAATGGCAACTACACTCAAAAGAAGGTATAACGAAAACCTAGCATGAAGTTAGTATCAGTGACGAAACTGAACTGAATCTTAACGAATATTTCCATTTTTTTTTAATTACAAATCAGCGTGGACTACAGTCATGAGTCTCGGTTACAAGCTACAGAACAGCTCGTTAAACTCTAGTTCAATTTCGTCATTTGTCCTAACTTCGTGGCAATTTTTCATTATGCATACGACGCACAGTGGCTCTGGAATTAAACTCATTGGCGAAGACTTAAATTTTAAGATTTTAACCACATGAATTAATTTGAAGACAATATACGAAGTATACAAAAGTGATGGCTTAGATATGGTGGAAGGGATACTCCTCATACAAAGTAATTAATAATAATATGGTATCTGAAAAGCTGTAATAGAAAGAGTATTAAAATTTGGTATGAGTTAGTTTGAAGAAAAGATACGAAGCTATGAGAGAAATTGAAGGGGTAGGTGCGAGGGATGGAGTACTTTCATAAAAGTAATCAATAATTACCTGCTAGCTGCAAAGATATATCAGTAACAGTCTTCAAGGGGATGGGGTACTCATCCGCTTTTTATATCCTTGCAATTGGTTGATCTATTAGTCCTCAACAATTTATCCTAGGTATTCTTTAAAAGCTTTGTTCATCAATATATGGCATTTTTTCTAGTAAATAAAGGAGTAGAAAATTAAAAAATCTAAATTGAAAGAACTTTTAATTATTTTTGGCTTGAGTTCGGTTTTAGTATAATTTTTCAATTAAATTATATTTTTATTTAGAGATAACTGTGAAGCATATAGGCAAAGAAAATTTTTGATTGCGCGAAGGGTTGAACTGACATTTCGATAGCTCCTGCTTATCTCATCAGAGTTCTTTTCCGCTTAGGCCACTCGACCAAAGTTGACTGCAAACCACCGACTTTGGTCGAGTGGTCTAAGCGGTAAAGAACGCTGATGAGATTACCGGAAGCTATCGAAACGTCAGTTCAATCCTCCGTGCAGTCAAAAAGTTTCTTTGTTTACATGCTTTACATTTATCTCTGAATAAAAATATCATTTTATTGAAAAATTAAATTAAAAGCGAAATCAAGCCAAAAATAATTAAAACTTCTTTGGATATAAACCCATACAGTTCGACTAAACTCCTAACTTAAAAATCCAAATTTTTATGTAAAATTAAAAAAAACTCTCAACAAGTTCTGAACCGATTTAAATCAAATTAAAAGCTTCTAAAAGTTTAAGTTGTTATCTGTCCGTTCAAAAAATACTAATATGTTTTAACTGGTTAAAAAGTTACAGAATTTTGGGCCACTGTGCAGAGATTAGTTTCTTAATATTCACTTTTTCCAGTATTCAAGCACAACTTCTGCTGAAAGTAAGAAAAAAATCGTAAATATAAATACATATTTTAAGTTATTTCTTACTGTGTACATAGTAATTTATTCCCACATTAGTATGTGATATGTTTAAAATTAATTATATATTTTTGTATGCTTTTATTACAGTCTAAAACATTACTTCAAATTTACGAGAATATATTGTCTAAATTTGTGTTGAAAATTTCTCCTTGTCTAAAATTACATCGATTTTGTAGTTAGTTTAGTAAAGAAAAAACTTTTCAAATGAAACATATTTAGTCCAAGTGGAAAAAATGTAACATAAAGTATAATACGGCTATGGCTGAATGGTAGATACGTCAGACTATCAGTCAGGAGGTCGCGGTTCAAACCTGCACGCAGCCAATCGCTTTTTTTAGTAAAAACATTTTGTTCAAAAATAATGCGTGTGTAATTTTAGGTCGATAATAATCTGTAAAGTATTCCCGACTATTATCGACCTAATTTTCAACAAAAGTGTTTTAGAGTGTATATTTCGTTTTCTCTTGTACGTATTTTTGTTAAAATTTATTTAAATTTACTCTGAATGGTTTTCAATTTCCCTTTAAAGAACTTTAATTTTGTTGATTTTTAATTTCTTTAAATTAATTTTGATTGTTATGATTTTATTTTTAATTATGTGTAAGTTGAAAACAAGTTATTTTTAAATTGTTATTTTGTGTGTGGCTTTTATATGACGTGTGCCTATGAGCTTGATTTTTACTTCTATATACTTTAAATATTAGTGATCCCATATCTGCGCTTATCGATTAAAAGGTTCCGAGAGAAGCAAATTATTGTGTCTCGCCAATGACGGGCCAGACAGAAAATATTTTATCAGCGAAGCTTTTTTCCGAAGTACAAAGATGAAAACATTTAAACACGGACAGCTTGAATCTGAATTGAAGTGCGTACGGATACGTAAACACCATTAGGATTGTACTCTATATTGAGAAATTTGATGAAGCTACTTAACTTTTCCACTAAGGACGCGTCCATTGAAGTATAATAAATAATATTAGACTAGATTTATATAATGTACCTGTATTTTTATAAATATAATTTTTTTTTTGTTTTGTTTGAATAACTTGAAAACTTTCCTCCTACCAGATACAAACATATGTTTAAATTATTAATTTTATAATCTTACTAGTGTATCTTGTGTAACAATTTTGCTTCATGATACTTACTTTGAATTGCTTTATATAATAAAATATGTATACAAATTTATTTATTTATTATCTTACTTTTTATTTTACTTAAAAAGAATTTTACATAAAGATTGTATATTATTGTTATGGTCTTCTTTATATATGTATGTATAGCAGCATTCTATATTCATTCATTTACATCCGGTTCCGCTTTGTATTACAGCTTTTTGTTCTATGGCTGCTCTTGCTAAGATTATAGTCCAATTTCATGGCCATGCACACTAATGCTACACCATTTATTATTTGAGTCAAGAAATAGATTTTTATTTTAAGAATTATTATAATAAATTGAGTTGATCATAAAGTATTTAAACTTTAAAATGTTTGATGTATCAACATAGACTTACTAAAGATTATTGCGTTGTTAATAAATTGCTTCTGTAAATGTTAGGGTGAAGTTTCCACATAATGGTAATATAAAAGAGGGAAGATGTAGGGACAAAAATGTAAAAAAATAGAAGCAACTATATCATAAAAATGGTTATACGTATATACACATGTTCATTAGGCATATAACTAGTTTTTACGACACATTTGGCATATCACCACGTGGTGGCAAATGTTGTTCTAGTAATCAATATTGCTTTTAAGGTGATTTGGGTTGAAAAAACTTCCGCACCAAATGAGATTTCTAGCAAAAGTAAGATTTTTTATAATATTTTGTTGTTATATGAAATTTATTTTGAGGCTAAAGTACATATTTGATGATTTACACAATGGCAAAATATCTTGCACAACTAGTTATCGAAAACTAGTTAAAACTAGAACGTATGTAAAACTTCGGTATTTTTCAAAAATTAGTATAGAAGAGTAATTGCGTTTGGTGCGGAAACTTTTTGACAGTTGCGAAATAAAAAGTACTATAGTTCCTCCTACTTTCTTATGCTCTGCTATACTATTTTCTACCATTTTCTATATTTGCAAAAATTGTAAAAAGTTATATGCCTAATGTATGTACATATCGCTCAATTACTTCAATAGTACCATAACTAAAAAAAGTTAATTTTTCAGAAAACGACTTTAAAATTTTCATTTTACTTCTAACTTAATGGAAAAATAAAATTACATTCTTCTCTCAAGATGTGAGTTTACAAGATAATTTTATCATATTTTTACACAATATAAAGAACGATATGGTTATTAATTCTGCTTTATTAACTCAAAAATTACGATTTTTGAGTTAGGACACTATTGAAGTCAATTAGCAATATGTGTGTACAGTGTACACTACGCATTTTATAAGATATACGGAATACCGTTTGAACTATCTGACATTAATAAAAAATTCTTATTGTTAAGTAATTAAAGGGCGTTTAAGTTTATTATAGTCGACTAAAATCATATAAAATCTTAAAAATATAAAACCAAAGTATTTTTGATAGTTGATCTCACCTAATTTGGTCCTAAATAGTTCCATTGCTGCGAATTTAATATTTTATATTTAAAATTTAATAAAAATATGATACATTGCAAAAAATTATCCATGCTCGTGTTTTTGATTACACAGGGGAACAAAATGGAGATTTTGGTTTGGTGTAACAAAAATTATAATTGATTAAACATATTTGGGTCTTACTATTTTCAAAACTACCTTAAACTTTTTTTGTCAGCTCTCGTTTTTAAAATATCGCGATTTTTATTTTTTAGTCTTTTTCGCATCTTCGCCAAATTTTTCCAAACTGGACTGTAAAATTCAACAAGACTTTTTAGACTATTAATCTACACAAAATGATCTCTTTTTTAAATATAATATTGCTGATGTACGTTCCAGGATATTTTAGTGGAACTGCAAGGATATTGAATGTTAACTATTTTCAGTTTTATCCTTATAAATCTTACATTAAATTAACATTTTAAAATAATTTTAATAACATTTTAATATAATTACTTAAAAAAGGGACATTTAGGCATTTGTATCTTTAGGATATGGAAATAAGCTCAAATATCGAGCTAGTCTCTAAATAATTCGTTACAAAACCTTTCTTGGAAGTTTTGGTGATAAACAGATATATAAAAAAAAGCAATTACTTTTCGTAACTAAGGCGAAAACGCAAATTAAGAGGTATAAATGAATTTCATATTTGTGATAAGCCCTCTCAAATTAGCTTAGAAAAAATATTTCTTTTAACTTGCGGCAAGATAGTAGGAACTCGAAAATTTGCATTATAATTTCATCTTAATGTTATCTGAAATGTCATATTTTATATACAAAAATAGTTGATATTTAAATGTAATGAAATACCAAAGCAATAAAAAGTATTTAATGTTGCACCGCATGATGCTTCACATATTGCTCGATTTGATTTGATTTGCAAAATCTTGATAATAATAGACTTCCAAAAATGAATGCAGTTGAAATTTTAAATTGGTTATAGCATGCACCACGCTACATCCAACATTGGACGGAAAATAGTAAATTTTTCTACGAAAATCTAAATTAATCGCTTAAGAAACAAAATGCCCAACGATTTTTTCAAAATTTCTTTATAAATTTTGTGAATATAATTATTCAGGGTTTTAATTGTTACCCACCCGCTCGCTTAAAAATGGGCACAGGGGAGCAGATTTTCTAAAAATGTTTACAGTTTTAGAAGCATCTTATTTACCTGCATGAAAATAGCACTAAACTTCATTTTAAAATTTTTATTTTCTCACTATTTATTGAAGAACGATCTATTGAACGGGAATTTTTTTTACGAATTTTTAATAAAAAAGAAGTGAAGAAAGTGCGAGTTTCCAATTTTTTTTAGGGCAAGAGTACGTATGAGTAATATGATATCTAATATGATAGTATTATCATATTACTCATACGTATACAGTTTTTTAAATTGGAGTTCGCATTTTCTTCACGGAATCAATTGTTAGAACCAGAATCAGTTATTAGAGCATTGTGATATAATTTTTTTCGCACAGTGTTATTAGACTCTATAATATTTGATAGTGTTCATAGGTATTATGTAAAATAGAATTACAATAAATGATCATTTAATATTTATTTAAAACATTTCCAACAATTTAAACTTGTTACGTGTTTGTATTTATTGTTTGTGTTATTATTTTTTTGTTTATTTTATTGTTGTTGTTTATTTTTGTTTACTTTAAAAATTTATTTGTTTCCTTCCATTTGCATTTCAAATGATTTTATGGTACATTAAAGGTAAATGTGTAGTTATATGGGCATTAACCATGTTCTACATTTCAGTTTTTATTTTATTTTCACTTTTCGTTTTATTATATTCTTAAGCATAGAAACACATACATACATATGTAAGTATGTAAGTTGAATGGAGACACAGAGAAACATATACATACAAGCATATATATATGTGTACACAACTCCTTAGCTGTAACTGTTGATGGCTTTTATGAATGAAAGGAACCCTTTTAACGTAATTATGCCTTTTATTTCCTTTTATTAACCGACAAAAATTACGCAGTGAAAAAGTTCATATAATACAAGAAAAAATAAAGCAACATTTTATTTTATTAGAATGAAAATAAGATGAAAAACGTTTGCTTTGCAACGGCATGATTATCTTAACTTAAATGTGTGTGGGAAATTATGCTGGAGGTGACTTAAGTGGCTTGTTGCTCAACAACAGTATCACCCTTAACAATTGTGGTAATGGTTAAGTAGCAGAGAAGTAGATGTGTCAATGGTTAAAGTTATTAAATTTCTTATTATATATCTGCTACAATTATTTTTGAGAAATATACAGAAAGTTTTACACTACGTAACAGTAAAAATTCTTCTAGTTTTAAAGATTTAGTGACTTTTATATTTTCATACATAACAACTTCATATATCCGGACTGATCATCAAAAACATAAAATAACACTATGCTACAAGAAAAATGCAAAATATTACCACTATATTTTTTTGATGTGTTATGGTCCCATAACTACAAAAACAGTCGAAATTTAAAATTCTATGGATGATTTTTTAAATTTTTTTTCCTTTTTTTGATCATTGTAGTCTGAATAATTTCGACACCATTGAGAATATAAAAAAATAATGTTAGAACAGCTTAAAGGTAATTTTATTCCAAAATTTATGATGATATCGATGTAACAGTCTCTTTAAAAACCACAAATTTTAGAAAACATTAATACAAAATATGTATCCATAGAGTTTTTAATTTCGAATGTCTTTGTAGTTAAAACATTTATTTATTTATTGAAAAATATAGTGGTTTTCAAAGGTCATGACAAAAGTTTCATTTTCTTGCAAAGTGTAATATATGGATTGTTAATTTTCTTTTGAGTTTTATTTGGCTGATGTGTGTTTCAGGATATCTTACTCGTATTGTTAGGTTATATATTGTGTGTTTTTACTTTAGTCCTTAAAATTTTCTGTATGAAAATTGGATATGCATGGAGAGCTTCCTCAAATGTTTAGAAAGCAACTTGAAATCTTAAAAAAAAATGCATTCTAAATTAATACAAAAATAGCACTATACAAACAGAAAAAACTTTTAAACAGAAAAATTTTTTGTACTATTTGAGCATTTAAAAGAGTTGCTGCGATTTTGAGTTGTTTTCCAAATATTTCAGAAGACTCTCAATGGATTTCTAATTCTAATAGAAAACATTTTCACTGGAATATCTATTTTTTGCATACCATTGAAATTACAGTTTTTCTTTTAATTGTTTTAAAGTTTTAAATAGTAAAATAAAAAAGGCACAATTTCCAGTATCCTTGCAATACCAGTAAGGTATCCTAAAACACACATCAACAAAATTACACTCAAATTATTTTATGATTTGAGGCTCTTTCCGGAAATGTGCAGCGAAAAATGAAAATATCCTTCATTTTATATACATATAGAATAGAATAGGGGAAAGATCTGGTCAAAAGACCGGCACTGCGACACCTGGTGGATCTTTTGTGCCATTTTATATATGTAAATATAAAAGTGACTTTATCTCTAACACTAGAGCTAATCGGAAATTTGTATGGTAATTTTTGAATTTAGCGGATGGAAATATATTAGATTTATTTATTTTGATCTACGAATCCTTCAAAAAGTTAAAAATTGTTGCGTTGTTGTATCTACTGGCTGCAGTAACTCTTTAGCTTGTCATAACAATTTCATATTCTCTGCTGTCATTTAAATACACAAACATACACGTCACATTTAACAAGGATTAGAGCATACAAAATTATATTTTGTGTACATATTTATATGCTTTTAGTCAAGAGCCTTTAATGGAAGATATTAAAGCCTAATGACAATTATGGTAGTAATATTTGTTGACATTGTTACATGAAAGGAAAGTTTGAGTGACAAAATAAAACTAACATTTGACATTTGACAATTTACATTAAAATCTATAATTTAATTCAACTCAGGTTTTATTTTCTATTAATAAAATAATTCTTTGAAGCCTTTTTTTAAAAAAACTAAAAAATTTAACATTTTAAATAACTTAAAAAATTTTAATATTTTTTACACTTTTAAAACAATTTGTTTAACTCTTTTGAACTATTTTCATAATTTTAATCCTCCCTTTTATGACGTTTATTGTTATTAAGTTTTCTGTGAAAGCAAAAAAGAAAAAATAATGCATAGAAATGTTGTGGTTGGACGAAAGTTAAGGCATCTACTAAATTCTCAACAGATTTTCCATCTGATACATGCCCTAGTTTGGTGTTATTTTCATAGTCTCTGTGTGATATATTCTCTTTACGTCTGCACACTTATCAGAGCCTGTTTAAGGTCTTTAAGGTCCTAGAAGTATTCTACAGCATCCTTGCTTTTGCTTTATTTGCTCTTTTATGCAGAAAAAACATGTTTCTCTTTGCAGACATTAAACAGTTAACAGTTTACACCCCAATTTAACAGTTCCAACAGACTACATTCTCTCATCAAAAACAGTTTGTTATTGTTATAAAAAGGATAATAATGTTGATTTAGAAAGTGTTATACACATATGGCGTTTGTTTATATGTTTTATAGGACATGACAAGCAATTCTATTCTACTATTCAATTATAGCAGTTGCGCTATAACTTTTTTCAATGCTGGTGAGTGTTGAGTAAAATATTTATATTTTATATACATCTATAGGAATAGAACCATCACACAATTAAAGATTTTTTCAAATGTTGGTTAATGTTTAATAAACCATTTTAACAGAAATCTCAATAAACAAGATAATTTATAGCAGGGATCCGTGATGCCTTTGTGGTATCTGTTTTCGACTTTCCATGAAGTTAATTATTGATGCTATATACACGCTGTTACAAAATTGCATGTTTTTTCACTCGTGAAAAACGACTTAGTGAGGCTTATAGGTCTAGTTGAGTAGATTATTTTGCCATTTTAAAAAATTACAATGCACCCTCAAAATAGGAAGTTATCGATAAAAACGATTTTTTGGGACAAAAATATTTGTTACTGCGTTGTTTCTGCGCCGATTTACAATATTTAAACTGTGTCGAATAGAGGAGGACTTAAGCTTTTTTAAAAGATTTTAGTTTGGCTTATATATCATGAAAATATCACCAAAAAAAATTAACATTTTTATTTTTTTCCGGTTCTTTTTTTGAATTTGCGTATTTTTTTGCAACAATGCAGAAACAATTTTTTTTTTAATTTATAAATCTGTGTAGAGATACAAAAAAAGTATACCAGAGAGTCCCTAAAAATATAGTGGAATCTTAATGTAGATATTATAGAGTAATATTGTTCTAAAAATTAGTTGCGTATGAGACATTTATAACACTTTTTCTAACTATACACCTTTTTAAAATTTTCCTACTTGTTTGTACTTCTGTATGATTGCTTTGCAATTTGCCTCCGAAACCACTCGTTATTAAATTAAAATACCAAGGAAGTAGTCGCTTTCAATTTGAAGAAACATTTTTAATGCATTTTTACATTTTAAGGCACTTTGAATTTTATTTTTAAAGCCTTTTGAATTCTTAAAATTGGTCGTATATAGCATTTATATATATATATATATAGCGCACCCTGTATTGCAGACCACGTAGCCTAAAGCCTTATATTTTTTGTGGATCAGACTATTAGTTTGGAATATATTAGCTTTTCGACGCCTAAAGAGTTTTATCGGTAAAATTGGTCTTATAACAAACTATAGCGCCCACAATGTTAAAAATAGCTGTCTAATTTTTACAGAATTTATAGCTGACATCTTTGGCTACAACATATCTATTAGTTTGGAAAATATTGATTTTTCGAAAACTTAAAAATTATATTGGTAAAATTGGATTTATACAACAACACATCTGGCCCACTGTGTTAAAACAGGTGACTAGTTTTTAACACTGTGGGAGCATATAGCGCCCACAGTGTTAAAAATAGCTGTCTAATTTTTGCAAAATTTATAGTTTACATCCTTGCCTATAACTCATCTATATATTTTTGTAGATCAGACTATTAAATTGGAAGAAATGGGTTTTCCGAAAACAAAAGAGTTTTATTGTAAAAAATTGGTCTTATCTAACTGCATATAGCGCCCACTGTGTTGAAAATCGCTAATTTATTTACAGACCTTATAGCCTACAGCCTTTCCAGGCATAAGTTTTTGGCAGGAAGGTATATGCTTTGAACTGGTCTTATATAAAAACATATAAAAATAGCTACCTAACTATTAACACACTTTGTAGTCTATATTCTTCTCTATAATTCATTCGTACATTTTTTGTGGATCAGAATATTCGTTTGGAAGACCTTATTTCCCAGTGTGCGGTGGCTAAACAAAAAATTTTACAACAAGCTGCCTCCCAGCAAAAACTTTTGTCATTTTTGTAATGGATAGTACTTTATTAATGCGTTACAAAGTAATGAGTGTCACTTATTTATCTTATTACTATGCTTCTTATCGGAACTATTACTAAGCTTTTAATAAAACTAGTACGTATTTTTCTCATTATCTGAAAAGAGTTATAGTTTGTTGTTATGTATTAATTAAATAAGTAGACAACCAATTTTTAAGTCAACATGTATTTGCATGTGAAAAATAATTTTTGTCGCTTAAACTTTTAAGTCAACAATAGCTGAGTGGGTAAAGTAATTGTCTTCAAATCTGTACGAGCACAGGTTCGTATCTCAGCTGGGTAAAAAATATATAATTGAAAAATTTTAAAAATATAAACAAAATATAATGTGTATACAAATTTGTTTTTAATTTTAATTTGTTTATTTGACTACTTATTTTTTAGCTTCAAGTAAGCGAAATAATAACTAGTTAATCGCTGTGACAATGTATATATATTTGTAAGGGGTACCCCTTATTTTTTGGACTTCTGAAACAAAAATAAGTAGTCATCGAGTCAAATTGTAAGTAGTTACGGCTTAAATCTTGATATACTTTTTTGCCTACCAGTAAAGCAAAGTTTTTGCTGGGCTGTTACGAATAAATTTTTCTACGAGCATATGTATATAAAACATAAAACTCTCAGCTGTAAAGAAAAATTGGATATCACAATAAACAAATGAAAATAAAAAATGCATTTTTAACAGCCTAACAACATTTAAGAATCGTAACACGCCGGTATATTTGGTGGCGGCTCGAATTTTCAAGAACGACCGACTTTAAAACGATCGACTTGTTACTCTGTTTCTTACACTTAGGAAACATTTTACACTAACAAAATGCCTATTATTTTTGTATTGCTGTAATTATTGTGGGACAGTTCTACCTGTTTTTATTGTATCATGATTCATACCATTTATGAAAAAAATTCTTTGGATATAAGTAATTTTTTTCTGTGCATAATTTATTGCTTATGAAAAATAATATAGGCATTTTCACTTAACGTCTAATAACTTTTTTATTTTGTTCGGAATTCGTGTTCAGCGACCTCTACTATAAAAAATGCTTAATCTTGCATAATGTGATGTTTCATAAATATAACGATTTGACACCATTTTCAAAATCTTGGTGCTGCTGTAGAGGAGAAGAAAGTAGGCCCAATAGTTTTTATTTATTTTTCCAATGTATCTGAGAATAATATGGAATGTTTATTACTATTCGAAATTGAAATTCGAAAACAATTTCAACGCTCAACCCTAATGTTTAAATATCGAATGTATAAATCTATACTTTTTAAGAGAGCGCACAGTCCCGTCAATTGTGCGCTCAAATCAGAGCATTCATAAAGCATAAGCTTTGAAATTTCTCTCGCTGAGTTTTCAAACTTCTATGATAGTTTGAACATTTTGCATTAAAACGTTTGGTACACAATGCAGTACCATGGTAACGAATTTAACATTCGAATTTTTCACAAACGATAGTTGGGTAAAGTAGGGATTGGAAATAAATTGGACAATATATTTTCTGTGTATGAGTTTAAAATAAAATTCAACGATTCGAGCTTTGCTTGAAAATTTTTTAAAGTTTTTTGATATCAACCTTTCCACATTTTTATGATCTTCTTTAATTTCAATAAAAGCATTGTAAATCCTAATTCTGACACTTTATACACTTCTATGAAGATGTGAAAGGTTATGACACTTTAGACAAATAAAATTATGTTAACATGACTTAAAATATGTTTTTTCTTCAGCTTAAGTTATAATATAAAGTGCAAAACCTTTCTCTCTTTACAAGCAAAAAAAAAAAAAGGACTTTACACTAAGTTCATTTCGTATACACATTCTATTTTTTGTGCGAAATAAAATGAAGGCGCAAAAAGCTGCTATTCTTATTATAGTCGATCCCATTTTTTCATTGTTTCCCACAAACAAATACAAGTGTATTTTATATTTAAATACTAAAAACAAAGTTTTTCCTTTATCATCTTTATTAACCCTGTCTTTTCACGGGTTTTCAAGCATATTTTCCTCTTCATCACAATATTATAAAAAATTGTATTGTATTGTGTTATGCCAATCACCACTTATAATTCAATAATTTTCAAGGTCCTACACAGCAAAAAAAATGTGAGTTGCTCCATAAGCACTTTCATTGCATACCAAGAAATATAGCTACTGAATTTAATATTCGAAAGCTGTTGCTTGTTCGCAACCTTTGATCTAAACGACCTTTTCATCATTGAATCACTTCCGTCGTTGTGATAACCAAATTTTAAATTGATTGGTGAATTACTGAAAAGAGAGGGAGAGAGAGAGAGAGAGTTTCAGTTCATTTCATCAATGATTTTAGTAATAATTTTGTATGCTCACTTTTTCCTGGGGACACTTGGCTGATCCATCAATTAGTGACATAGAGTAGTTTTCAGACTACTACAATGTAATGTAAAGCTGGGCTAATATTGTCCAGATTTAGGACATCGTAATGTTAAATCGACCATATTTTCTCTATAGATTTGGGTTAATTTTGGACTAGTCATCTATGGAGTATACTTTACATTCGCGTTGTCTGCAGGGCTAAAAGAGACAGACATTAATAAAATATGCACAACTACTTTAACATGTATTTCTTCATTCATATTCATGTGTACTATGTACTGTGACTAAAAAAAACTATAAGATTAGTAACTGTAATATTTAAAACAAAACAATCTTATACAACCAAGTGCACAAACACCTGCACCCACCCATTTGCAAAACCAAAGTCATCTTATCTCATACATGAATAATGAATTGTCTTTTTTTTTGTTCCAAGTTGTTTTTAGCTTTTTAAATCTTTTTTGTATAGAACATGACTTGAATTTTTCAAAAAGATTTTTCATTGCAAATGTTTTAGATTTCTAGATGTAAGTGAGTGTGTTTATTGGATTAGTTGCACGACTTTGTTGACGCAAAAACTATTATGGAAAAAAAACAGCACATCTGTGCGTGTAGGGGCAGGAGTAAAATATTAAAAAATATATTTTTTATTTTTCAACATCACTTTTAGAGGAATAACAAATAGACACAATATTTGATGTAACATGTTGCATACTAGATGATTACTTTGTCGCTTTAACTCCAACAAAAATTTAGTTTTAGCAAATGTGTTTGTTTGTACGTCTTTTATTTGCTGTTTTTATGGAATCAAATTAGAATAAAATTTTATATGCAAGCAAGCCCTGTATTTTTGTATTTGGGTATTTATTATAAACTTAATATTAAAAAAAATAATTTTTAATAACATGAATTTATTATTTGAGATATTTTGGGTTAAGCATATGATATGCGTGTATTTCATTGGTGCTTTAACAAATCATCAACAGACTTTAACCATATTTTTTAAAAGATTCAAGCCTTTTACATTATGCACAAGCTTTCAAAAAACTTTTGAAAATTACAAAAGAATAAGCCTTCTTTAATACTTTTATTGTCATATAATAGGAGAGTAATTGTATAAAGTTTGAAGAAAAATAAAATATATTTATATCGTATAAAAATATGGTTGAAGTTTACTATTGATTTGGTAAAGCATCACATCAAATAACAACTTTCTTATTTTATTACGATATAAAGTTTAGTTAGTTCAAAACGAAAGCTTTATTACTTTATATAAGAGACGTCTATTTTATTATATATATATATATATAACGAGTGATTTTTTTGCTATTATCTTTTTGGCAACACTAGTTTTGACAGCTCACGCACGTTTTGTATCTTGTGTCACTGTCAAACATCTTCAGTTTGGTCTATAATTTAATCATGAATCGTCTTACAAACGAACAACGCTTGCAAATTATTGAATTTTATTACCAAAATGCGTGCTCTGTTAAGATATTTCATCGCGCGCGAAGAATTGTGTTCAGCGACGAGGCTCATTTCTGGTTGAATGGATACGTGAACAAGCAAAACTGCCGTATTTGGAGTGAAGAGCAGCCAGAAGCATTGCAAGAGCTACCAATGCATCCACAAAAAACAACCGTTTGGTGCGGATTATGGGCTGGCGGCATCATTGGGCCGTATTTCTTCAAAGATGATGCGAATCACAACGTTACTGTGAATGGTGAGCGCTACCGTGCGATGATAACAAACTTTTTTCTGCCCAAAATGGAAGAGCTTGACTTGCATGACATGTGGTTTCAACAAGACGGTGCCACATGCCACACAGCACGCGAAACAATGGACCAATTGAGAGGCGAGTTCGGTGAACAGTTTATTTCACGCTTGGGAACAGTCAATTGGCCGCCCAGATCGTGCGATTTAACGCCTCTAGACTATTTTTTGTGGGGCTATGTTAAGGCTAATGTCTATAGCGACAAGCCCGCTTCGATTGACGCACTGGAAGCCAACATTGCCAACGTTATTCGTGAGATACCGGCCGAAATGTTGGAAAGAGTATGCCAAAATTGGACTAAGCGGATGGACCATTTGAGGCGCAGCCGCGGCCAACATTTGCATGAAATAATCTTCAAACATTAAATTATATCGACCCAACTATCGATCCAAATAAATATTTCATCCATTTTTCTGAATTTTATGTGTTTTTTTTTTTACTTTCCGATAGTTCTTATAAAATCACCCATTATAATTACAGTATATACTTTGAGATGTACGATATATATATGACTCCTTTAATATGATACATACGCTATAGACCTTCAAATATCAAACTCTCATATAAAATTTACAATTTCAACTTTTTTGTATTAATAAAAAGTAAGTAGCTAGAACATATTTGCATGCCTATTAAAAGTCAAATGTGTGTGATTGAAAGGTCATAACAAAAGAGTTCCTTTAGTATGTCAATCTTCAATGTCAACTCGACATTTTCGCCGATTTTGTATTGATGATGTTGATGCTGTTTCAATTGCTTATGATTTAAAACAGAGAGAAAGGCGACATACATTTTATATATGAACACTAGCTTTTTTCGACCCGGCGATGCATGGTCATTAAACATATTGAGGAGAAGTACTTCTAGTGCAGCAATATGTACGAAATAACTCTGCAATTAAAAAGAAAATAGTTCTGTATTAGTCGGAAGTTAATATTATTTGGCTTAAGCTCAATAACTGAATTAATGTAAATTCAAATTATTTTTAAGAGTGGAATATTAGAATATCTAATCAGACTAGCGGAACGGATTAGTACTATTAATTTCGACCGCCGCTACGCTGTCATCATCAGCGTCCTTTGTTCGCTTTTACCACGTTTGATCATGGATACTAGTATTAATGAAACATCAGCTATTTAACCAAACTTTATTAGGAAATAGAATATGAGTTATCCCATTCCTTTTTTATTAATATGGTGAGCCGAAATTTCACCTGCAAATTATTTATTCCAATTTTTAAAACCCTTATTTTTTATTTTTGGTTTTGCTTGTAAGCTTGCTATGATAAATCAAGCTATTATTGTTTTACATGTTTAAACAGGTTATCTTTATGTCCTATAATTTGCGCTCTGACTTTCAGTTTTAAATTAGACCGCAGAAACCACACATGTATGCAACTTTTGCGCGTGCCGTCGCAAATTTTAATATTTGCACGTAATTATTATTCGAACTGAAAATGTGTATAAGTCGGAAATAGTTCTGAAAAAAAACCGACTTCAATACAAAGAGCCAAACCTGCAAAGTTCCCCACCGATTTAAAAATAAGTTATTGGTCCAATTGAAAAGCAAACCATTTAAAATATAAAATAATTTTGAAAATCGATTAACAAATGACAGCGTTATACGTGTACAAACATAAAAAAATATACATGAGTTGATAACCTTGTCTTTTTTGATGTCTGTTAAAAACCGACTTCAATACAACGATCCCATTGAACAGATTACAATACAGTCGCAATTTCACCATATGCCAAATGGTGTGTCCTTCTACTAATTCTGTGTTCATCAGCCGCTTTTTATAGCACCAAACCTTTCATGTCCTTTCAAATCTTTTGAAGTCCGTCAAGAAATGGCAGAATTATGCGATAATCAATATATCGGGCTACCACTTTGCACTTCCATGGGATCTAACTCCAAGCAAACCCTTTTAAACAAAAAAATATTTTTGAAAATCGGCTAAAAATGGAGTTAATGATGGGGGATTAATTCTCACCAACGCTTCCAAAAAAAAAAAAAAAATAATAAAAATATTATGAAGAATTGAGAAAATCAGTTGAAAAATGACAGATTTATGCGTGGGGAGAGGTTTTGACCCATATTGTCCCATCGTGGTCGAAAGTCTGTAAAACAAATCAGCCTATATTAATTGTGGTCCAAATATCAAGCTGTACACCTAATTTTATTTATTTAAATCGATTTAGCCGTTTAGGTGTGATACCGTTACAAAATTGTGCAAACTAACTAACAAACATGCACCTCATATTTGTATAATACAGTAGTCGTAAAAACTTTAAATTTGGATTTCTTCAAGTCGCATACGCATATTATGTTATTGGTATTTTTCCCAAAAATTCAAAATAACAAAAATTTATATTTGTACGTAATTATTATTTGAATTGAAAATGTGTATAAGTCAGAAGTTATTATTATTCGGCTTAAGTTCAATAATTGAATTTAATGTACATTCAAATTATTTTTAAGAGTGGAATATTAGAATATCTAATCAGACGAGCAGAATGGGTTAGTACTAAAAATCAGAATCAGAAGAATAAAGAATCAGAAGGTAAGATTTCGGCACACCATATTGATAAAAGCAATAAGATAACTCATATTCTATTTCCCGATAAAATTTGGTTACATAGCTGATGTTTCATTACTACTAGTATTTTCTGTTAAATAGCTGATGTTTCATTACTACTAGTAGTCTAATTAGATATTTTAATATTCCACTCTCAAAAATAATTTGAATTTACATTAATTCAATTATATAATAATAACTTCCGACTTATATAAATAATTTATGCAATTTTATATATTTAAAGTACTTAATTTATGAAAAATCGGTTTAACCGGTTATTAACCGAAGATGGGCGTGGCTTTACGTTGATAAAACTCTGCATGCATCTTTTGTTTATTTTAGAAAGTGTATGTACCGAATTGGAAGATTTTTGTTTGAATGAGAACATTTTTATGCGAAAAAATTGAGTTGGGTTGTATGGCAGGGGCGATGGGCGTGGCTGAGAGTGATGAAACTTGCCATACATCTTTTGTTTTCTTTAAAAAGTGTATGTACAAAAATTGAGGGCTTTTGCTTTGATAGGAAAAATTTTATGAGAGAAAATCGATTTGGATTGTATGGGCGGTGGGCGATGGACATGGTCGATTTTGATGAAATTAAATTGTTTTTATATTAATTTAGTCAATATAATGTCCAGTGCAAATTTTCAATGCTCCAAGACAACTCCTTATATATTTTCCACAAAAATATATGAAGTGATCCCTCTGTAACAACTTTAAAAGAGAACTGAAAAGCATTTTTATGAAAAAGGTTTCTTCGTGTACATGTTATCGTACTAATGCACTTTAGTATTATTTTAAATAAACATTGAAAATTTTTTTGTTATTAAAGAAAGGCAGAATTATAATACAGGTTTCTTATATGCATGAAAATAATTTTTGATGTCACTTACGACATTTTATAAATATGCGAAATAAAGTCATTTTATTTATGAAATTTTTCTTCTTTTAAATTCCCGTTTTCCCAGGAAAATTATAAAATTTTCTTTGGAATAAAATCATAGCTTTAATGCATAAAAACTGCATTAAAAAAAATTTAACTTTAAACCGAAGGAAATTATATAATTTTATGTTTCTTTTTTCTCCAATATTGAAGTGCATTATGTGTGGATGTATTAGTTTTGTTTTCTATGATTCATTTATTTATATTTTATTTTATATAAATATTGCTACAAAGAAAATACAATTTTCCGCATGAGCGGCAATCATTTGGTTACGATAAAAAAAAACATTCAATTTTCCAGCGTACTTCATTGCACAAAATTACTTTCTATCACGACCATTAAGAACTTTGCTTTATATATGCGAAATAAATAAAAAACAGGTATACGAATTATATTCAAATGTGCCGAATGTTACCAAAATGCTATGTAGCGATATGAAGTAATGTGTTTAATCAAAATACAGATGTTGTGTGTAGCAGAACTCATCTTTTCAGGTTTTTTTAAAATGGTCATATGGACTATTTCCAGTTTTGGAGCGAATTAATCTGAATCTTTTACTTTTATCAGGTTGCAACAAATTCACTGCAATTATCATTATAAAGGTGTTATTAGACCTTATGCTTTAGAGTAAATTTGACGTATGTTACTTTTTTCTTAGTTATTTTCGTTGAACATACAACAAAAGCACACTGGAAATATTTAATTTGATATATGAAAAAAAGGTTTGGGAAGAAACTGATAATACCATTTGAAGGAGCATATAAGTTTACTATGAATATATATATAATAGTTTCAAAATCGGACATCGAAAAATTTTAATAGTGAGATCCATTTTTGGAAGCAATGGTTTGTTGAATTTCTTCTGTAGTACTTAGGAGAATATATGGCTTGAATATCCTTAATGTATTCAATCGGTTCAGTCATGGTCTATCACTTTTTCAAAATATGTTTATATATTCACTTAGTTTTCTATTTCGCTCGATGTGAAAGCTTCTGTATACATAAGTGCTTTCGAAGAAACCCTAGACAAGTTGCAGATCTCTCCCAGTCACATCCAATGTTATCATTATAAATGGCGGCTAATACACCACTGGACATACTGTGAGAATATCCAAATGTGTACTGATGCAGATACACGATTTTTGCTCTCGTATTTGCAGAAAATACTGCAATGAGGCAGATTGGCTTGAATATTTTATGAAAACGTGTACACAAACAGTAATTTGTAATTTTTTTTTTGTGGGAGGTAAACTACACAAAGTAAAATTTTTTGTTCAAAATACGTTCTTTACAGAGTTGGAATCCGCATTTTTCTTTTCTATCGATGGGTAAATTCCAGTAAGCCAAACTTTTCAAGGAACGTTGTACTGCTTAAAACCATCTGCAATGTAAAGGACACAAGCTCCTTCTTAACAAGTAACGATAATATTATATGACGTAATTTTATTAAGGATATCTTTGATATAAAAATATAATATGAAAGTTATATAAAATATCGGGGGTAACAGAGATAGAATCATTTATGATTTTCAGCATGTTTTTGCGGTCTCCTGCATAATTTGCAAAATGTGACTTGGTGTTGTTAACCTCCCACCTACAGATACGTAATAAAGGCATTCTTAAATAATAAAAAAGGAAAGACATAAACTTTTGCATGGCAGTTATTATATTTTTACCACAGGGAAATCTTCGTATCAATATCATTCAATGCATTCGTATATATTTTTATAAAAGTACATATAAATGTATTGCTACTTATTTATTCATATTTCATAAGTATGTCTGTACGTATTTGGATGCACATTTTATGTAAGTATGTAAAAAATTCGTTTTAAGTTTAAGTCTTCGTAGATGATGAACGTAAGTGTATGTGGCATAAAACGTATTGATTTTAAAATAATGCAATACAAAATAAAGTAGTTTATTCATTGAAATGCAAAACTTTGCAAAAATATGTTCATCACATTCACGTTCATATATGAATGCATGCTACATAGAATACAAGTATTTATGCAAGTATTTATTTCAACGTAAATAAAAATATGAGCATGCTGATAATACCGATGATACTGGTGATGAAAATATGTTCATAGCATGCATGCATATACACAACAAGCACAGTGTCCAATGTTTGAAAGTTTTGTTTTAAAATGTTTTTTTTTGGTACAATTCGAATCTAAGATTTGAGTTATCAATCCATTTGTTATAATGCATTAAACCTAAAAGTCAAGTTAAACTACTGCTAAAATTGTTTTTTTAGGGCGTGTGGGAAAAGGTAGCAAAGTACTATCATAGAAAGATTTTCACAGTTCTATCCTGTAAAGAACTCCGGACTAATGGTGCAGCAGTTGGCTAAAACTTTATTTCCCAAAGTAGCTAAATATAAAAGAAAATAGTTATAAATCGCCAACAAAACTAGAAATTGTTACGTTTAGCTAAAAAATGGAAAAGCGGGCAGCAGTTAAAGCAAGACAAAAAAAAAACACATAAAAATTAATTTCTTCATCTGGCGACCCACATTGATATTCATTTGCTAATAACTTAATTTTTTCTTAATTTTTTGAAAGCAAACGTCTTGTTCAATGACTTTTTCTTACAGTATTTTGTAGTTTATAAGATAAGCAGTTACATATAACAACTATGTTTACAATTTGTCCTACTGTGCAAATTGTCTATTTTTTTATTTATGAATTTACTCACACAAGCATTGGACTAATAACTCTTATGTTTAAATTGAGAAGAAAATATCTACATACGTAAAATGTTGTGGGAGTACATGAGCATTACAATTTCATTAAACAAAGCTTTAAGAAATCGGAACCAGTGAATTTGATAATTAATTTTCCTATTGGTTGTTCTTTCTTGTCTTGCTGCTGTTAAAAATGAAATTAAAATTCATTAAAATAGTGTAATTGAGCTGGAAGATAAAAGCATTATGCTCTAGTTTTCTTCTTCTACAATTGTTTAAGATACAAAATCACTGAAATAAAACACAGAAATAATTGAAATACAATTTAGCTATATTAAAGAATATATTTTCCTTTGTGATTTGAATATAATTTCTGGCATCATCACAAAAGTTTCGAAATTTTTTAATGATTGCAAAAATTTTTGTTTCGTCAAAAATAATTAATTTCTGAAAATATAATACGCTGTTCAGACATATGTCTTAATTGCGCAATTTAGAAAATTTATGCAGTTAAGGCCTTCATTGAGCTCAATTTAGGATACACGGCTTCAATTTATAAATTGAGCAATTAGTACTTAATTGTTTCATAGCTTGAGTAAAGTTCGAAATGCAACCCTTTATGACAAGTATGTTTGCTGCGAAGTATGTTCAGTGAGAAGTAAAATTGTAGACAGTGGAAAGCCCTATGGTGTAATAAGTATACAAATGGCAGTATAGTGTCAGATAACTATTTTTTGCTCTAGTAATTTTGTGCATAAGCTACGTCAAACACGTCTATTTTTTGACTACCATTTTCTAGTTTTTGTTTTATTGTTGTATTCGTTGCCCTTATGCGTCCAGCTGTATACTTTTTACACCATCGGCAAATCAAATGCTAATTAAGTAATCTTAATTTACAATGTTTTGATACTAAATTTAGTTGCTCAATTGAAATTAAATTGTCTCAATTAAAAATCCATGTCTGAACAGGGTATAAATTGGATAAATTTTGTAAATAAAATTTTTTGTTTGCCTTGTAATGCATGTGTTGCCAACAAAATTCACACTTGGTTGCAAGAAAAATAAATTGGTTCATATTGAACTTATGTTGTTTTTTTGAGTTTTGTAACGTTGAAATAATAACATATTTTACTATAGAACGAAAACTAGGCTGCTCTGGTGCTCCAAGTCCATCACTGATCTGGTCTTCTCATTTCAAAAGTTCTATACGCTGAACGTTCAGTTATCATACAGTGAACAAATCGCATCTATGTAGCTGCAGGTTTGCCTGTTATGACAGCTCGAGGGCAGACATCCATTATACAATATTATTGCATATACAATATTATTGCATATGCTATTGTATATATTATTGTCGTTTTGACCTGTACTATACAATAAATGGCAGAATATTTTCAAAGAAAATTTTGCCCAATTTTCCTGATAGTGAAAAAGTAAACGTAAGCCTAAACAATGTTGCCATCACATTACACAATTTTCATTATTGTACAATAAAAATCAAAGCCTTTTGATATTTGGCAATATATTGTGCCACCTTCGAATGTGGCATACACATTGGCGATATTATTGTACAATACGAAAAATTGCACAATTTTATTGTAAGTGGGTGGGCCGGGCCGCTTTGGAAATTTTAATTGACACTGCTTTGGAATCACAGCTGCGTATGTTTTATAGTTGATTATTCATTAATCATACGACCCAGTACCAATCCCAACGTGCATAACGATGAACATTAAAAAGCCTACCTTCAAGCTCACATAACAGGCAAGCCTGCAGCTACATCGATGCGATTTTTTCACTGTATGATAGCTAATCAGTCATAGAATAGAAGTATTGAAACCAGAAGATTAGATGTGTATCGGTCTTGGAGCAGCAGAGCAGCTTAATTTTTGTTCCATAGTAAAAACAAGACATTTGTCAACTTATTTCGTTAAATTTTAATTTTCGAAAAAAATTACAAATAGTACGTACATGCTGATTGTATTGATTGAATCTTTGATTGATCGTAAGTTCCGTTTTTAGGCTTGGTCCACTATGGGCTATCCTCTGGCTGCTGGTCTTATTAAAAAAAGTAAAAAAGAGCCAATCTGCTGTGCAAAATTTTGCGAGATTAGCCCTTTTTGCGTAACACTATTGACATGTATATAAAAATAATATTGGCAATGTAAATAAATACATATCGTTACCTAAATATAGAAATGGCCTAACTCATTATTTTTTTTTCAAATCGATTTTTATTGACTATTTCGATATATTAGAGGTTCATCTATCGAAATAGGCAAAAAATTCGATTTGAAGAAAATAATGTATTAGGTCGTTTCTATATTAAGATAACGATATGTATGTAAATAATGGATAACCCAAATATTTTTGTATGATTTTTGATTTTACTTACATTTATTAAAAAAATTATTGAATAAAATTTTAGTCTACCATTTGAATTTACTTTATATTTTGGTCTTCGCAATTCACAAATCATCACCACAATACCAGCAGAAGTATAGAAGACCATTTTGGCAGTGATAATATGCTTCTGTGTACCGAATGACACCATCTAATAGCGTAAAAAATATTTATAGGGATTGTAATCAGGAAGCGGAAACATGGTATTTCTACAGTTTTCTTTTTTCTCATTTTATCCTTTATTTTATAAAATTGTTGTAGCAACTTTTTCTTTAACAGTTTGCAGATAATAATGCATAGTTTACTTGCATTATTGTACGTGTGTTTTTTTTTTGCCAACTGTCAAACATAGCAAAAAGGATGTTAAAATAAACCTTGATAATATCTAAACGACTTGTCCAGGGGAGAAGAAAATAAACCAAAACTTCACGGGAAAATATTATTTGCTTTGCTAATAATAATTGTTAACCTTCTTATAAAAAATTAATGAATTTGTACCCATTCTATCGAGTTCCATAGAAAAAAGCTCTACAACTATTTTTTATGCATGTTATTGTAATAATAAGATTATCTTGCCAAAATTCCTTGATAACAGCCTTATGAAATTGTTTTTATGAAATTACCCTACGTCTTTACCTGATATATTTTTATCAAGACAAAAATCAAGTTCCATATATGAAAAACAGCTAACATAAAACAAATTATGTTTCAATATAAAGTTTGACTTTTGTCATGATAAAAATTTATCAGGTATAGATAGGTTTGTCACTAAATTTCGACGAAATCTACTCAAAAGCTAGTGGTACTTAGTGATGTTCTTTTTTTCTAAATTGTACTAAAAAATAAATCGCTGTACAACGTTTTTTTTTTTTGTTTAAAATTTAATTTTGCAGTCTTTTGGTTATAGTTTAGGCTTGGTTATAGTTTAGGAAAACTTTCAGTCAGTGGTTTTTGCTCTGGAAACGAAATCTTGCTATACTCGTATGTTCAAAAAGCTTGGTATAAACGGTATAGATTTTGATAAAGATTTCAAGTAAAGTCTACTAGATTTTGCTCAGATGTAAATGCACTATTATTGTTTTCTAGTCGTTATTAAATATCTATATTGGAAGTAAAATATATTGCGCTATTATTTACTTGGGGAAACTGCGAGTTTAGTATAGTACTCTCATCTCTGGAGTTTGGTTTGTGTTCTCGAAAAATTTCTTTTGTTTTAGACTTTGGTTTTTTGACACTTCGAACAACGAAACAACAATAAAAACCCATGTTATTTTGTCATGTTGTATTTGTTTCAGAAATACCACTACCTGTATAAATATATCTTGCTTTTTATAAATTAAAAGTAGTTCTTATTATCAACATGTACATATCGTCATATGAAATGCAAGAGGACCTATCATGATTTTTAAAAAATTTCAGGAGAGAGCAAAAACTTGATAAAGATCAAACTATTGTGATTATAAAAACGTTTGTTTCTTCGTAGTATTATTAATAAAGTCTGATTCAATAATACTATTATGTAAAAACAATTTTTGTAATCACAATAGAATGATGAGCATTTTTAAAAATTATGATAGGCCCTTTTCCATTTAATAAGAAGATAGGTTGTGTATTATCCTCACTATATATAATAAATATTTCGTTACCTTAATATATAAAGTCCGTTATTCATTATGTTCGAATCGATTTTTTATTGCGTATTTCGGTAAGTGAACCTTTTCTAATCAATCAAAATATGCAAAAAACTCGATTTAGTTGGTGAATTTTTATGTTAAGCTAAATATATGTGGGTGATTCTCATTTTAAGTGTACATTTTGTGTTCTTTTTAGGGTTTCGTACACCAAAAGTCTAGTATGAGTGTTCATTTAAAAAAGTGTAAAGGAACCCTGTTGGTTTCGCTACGCTGTCCGTCTGTCTGTCTGTCCGTCTATCACAGGACCTGAAAATTTCACAGAATATGTAAGACTTTGGCCGCTACAACAACAAATATATGACAGTTAAAATTCAAAGGGTGATCTAAAGCGAGCAACGAAAGATGTTGAATTACTAATTTTATATACAGACACTTATATATAGACACTTTAAATTTTCAAAGTTAGTGTTAATTAGTGTAGTCTGTAGAATAGACTACACCAATTAACACTGATATTTAAAACAATAAAAATTCAAAGGTGTTCTATCAGCTAATGTAATTTTGACTATGCAATTTAGACAATTTGCTGTATCTTGGAAACCATAAGAGACAACCTCATGAACTTTAAAAAACGCTAAAAATAAAAAATTCCAAAATAAAAAAAAATCAAAATGAAGAAAGCGCTTAAATGAAAAAACACCAGAATTAAAAAAAGCGCTAAAACGCAAAAAGTCACCAATACTAAAAAGATCGCCAAAAAACTAAAATAACCGTTAAAAACGGAAAAAAGTCGTCAAAGCCGAATCGGAAAATCTCCAAAACCGAAAAAAGCGCCAAAACCTAAATAAATCGCTAAAATTAAAAATATCGCAAAAAAGCCAAAAAAAAAAAAAACGTAAAAAAACCCAAAACCAAAAAATCACCAAAACTTAAAAAATTTACAAGAAACGAAAAATCGCAAGAAAATAGGAACAAATCAGCAAAATGAAAAAAAGTCAAAACCAAAAAATTCGCAAAAACAACGAAAAAAGTCAAAAAAACTAACATTTAAATTCTAAATGGATAATGTTCTCACGAACTCAATATTTTTTTTGGAACACAGAATATTTGGAATTTAAAACATTTCAGATATATAATCTTCGATGAATTTTAACACAAATTCCTTAATTACACTGTACAACACGAAAAATAATTACGTAAATCGATTTTGGTAGAGTAGACAAAAATATATATATATATATATATATATATATATATATATATATATATATATATATATATATATATATATATATATATATATATATATATATATATATATATATATATATATATATACTAGTGTCGGCGTATTGCAAGATCACATCGGGATTTTATTTTAGGGGGCTTTAAAGTTTCCCCCTTTTCTTGACGTGTAGGGTATGTACAGCAACTTTGTAGAAAATATTATGACAAATTTTTGTGTGGAATATAGTAGCCCTAATTTTTTATTAACGGTCATTTTTGGCTCTTTTCTAACAAATCGTAAAAAACATCCTTAAAAAGGGGGAGACCGGGGAAAAGATATTGTAAAAATATATTGGCCATATAATTTTACTATGGATCTTTAAAGACAACCAAGCTCCATACTTAATTTGTACATAAAAAATCATTGAAAACTTAAACTATGTTTAGGGGTTAACTTCATACTTATTCACAATTAGTACCCGGCACAAGAAATTTTGTAAGTCTTACGTTTAAGGTATAAGATGTATTCAACACTTTTATGTAAAACGCCACGAGAAACATTTTTTTGAACCATTTTAACCCTCTAACTCTTTGCTTTATGGGTCTTTTTGTACATATCTGAAAAAATTGGCAAAATGCTCGCGTTCAGCGGTGATATAGGTGGCTGAAATGTTCTACAAACATATTTTCCATAAAACTCTACTATATTACTGTGAAGAGAATTAAGCTCCAGATTTAACTCGGATGGTACAAATCATTCTAAACTTAAAATATGTTTAAGGGTTAATTTACTACATATGCACAATTCATACTCGGCATAGAAAATATTGTAAGCCTTACACTTAGAGTATAAGATATGATCAGCTTTTTTCACGTAAAAAAACTAAGGATCGCTTTTGTGGAAGATTTTCCCCCGCTATATCGCCGATGAAGGGGAGTTTTTGCCCCTTTTTTTAAGAAATATACAAAAAGACCCATAAAACAAAGAGGGCTAACATATATCAGAAAAATGTTTGCTCTAATATTTCTAGAAATTTGTGATGTAAAGATCACATGGATGTAAACATCATATAGTTTCATGTACCGATATGCTGCACGATCAGGACAAAAGTGAATAAATGCAAGCCCACCTAAAATAATATTACGATGTGATCTTGCAAAGCACCGACACACGTATATATTTTTTATGACCTGCTCTACCAGAATCGGTACAGAGCCCCGTAGTTTTGAAAAAAGTTCGAAATTGTTGTATAGTGTTCTTCACTAAAAATTTTTAATTATATTAAAAAAAATATGGATAACATTCAATAAATTTTTTTGGATAAAAATTTTACACAACTTTTAAATATTTAGAAGTACAAGCCTATGCTGTTAATTTAGTGTATGTTGTTAATGCAATTTTAATATTAAACTGAGTAATGAAGCGTGCTAAAAAGCATAACGCTCAATACACAAAGCTGCTATTTGTATTATTTAAAAAAATTTTCGCAATTAAAATTGGAAATTGAAAAACTGTTATACATTTAATCTCGTTTTTGAAAAAAATCCATACTTTCTTAATGTGGGAAATTAACAGCATGCATTACGGACACGTCTTTTTGTATGAAGAGAGCATAGATAGTATTTTCGCTCTTCATTTTTAAAAAATAATGGACAGTCTTACAAAAAAAAACGTATGTTCATTTATTCGTAACAAATTAAATCATGCGAAAGCAGATTAAATTTTAAAATTTATGCGTTTAATATCTTGCCTGATTTCTTGAAGCTCGAGGTCGAGAAATCAGGCAAGATATTAATATATAAAGGTCGAAAAACTTAAGAATAATTTTCATATTTATACGTTTATTTTATGAAATATTTTACTATACTTTCAACGGAATCTTATTGATTCTACTTAAATGCTTGTGCATAGCAGGCAGCCATGTAAACCATACTTTCAACGGACACGAAAAAACATTTGAAATGAAAACCACCCTTGTATGAAGACTTTCAACTAATTTTAATTTTGAGTTGCTATTTTTAATATCTCTACGAAAGAATGAAGTTTAACCACCTCTGCCTTTTTTCACTTATACATATCGTTACCTGAAACATAGAACGCCCTAACTAACGTTTAATGTGATTAATTCAAACTTATAATAAAATTTATTTTATTTTATCTTATTATATTTTATTAAAAATTAAATGTTTTCTATACAAATAATGTAACTGGCCAGGTTTATTTCCTCTTTAATTTACTTTAATTAAAATTCAAGGTCAAGTGACTGGTTGTCAAGCACTAGCAACCGTAACTTTATATGAAAGGGGCCGGTCACATTTACATGGCATTGTTATCGGAGAGGGTCAATGATTTAATTCAGATACTCAGCGATACGTTCCAGACCCAAACTTAAGGTACTTGTCCTATGGTGGTTTCATTTCAAATTGCTATACTTTAAACAAATATATTTGACTTAGAAAAAAATCTGCCAGCACAGTAAAGGTACTTTGTTAACAATTTTGTAATAGTTAAGTGAAGCGTTCTCTTTTTAGCGGGCACGACGCAAGAACATTTTGAACCATTCCAATTTTCAGCAGCGAAAAGTACGTTCAAGACATAGTATATTGGTGAAATATATCGCAATTGATAAAAAAGTCGATTTAGAATTGTTTTATTATATAGGGTGTTTTGCGTTATAGGTAACGATATATTTTCGCTTACCTTAAATATCCAACAATTAACTTAACGTCATAGTGAAACATTAATTTTTCTTTGCCTTAAAATACCACATTTTAAATACTTCAAACTTAACAAGTGTAATGTAAATATTTTAACAACATTCAAATTGAATTTAACAAAAAAGACTTACATTCGCTTCTCTTCGTTGTTGTCATTAGCATCCTAATTGATCTGATATTGACATAAAATTTAAAATATCTTGAAAATAAAATACAAATAAACAAAACGACAATTACAAATATAAACATTTGATAAAGTAAAACCTAAATATTCCTTGGAGGTTCTTCGTTGAATAATTTAAAATAATTGAATTAAATTTCCATTTAAAGTGTTTTCGTTTAAATGGAAACCTCCAATAAACAATAGATTACTGTCAACACATAAAGAGCATGTTAACTTTATTTTACAGTGACTTTCACAAGTGTTTGCTAAAATAAGAATTGTTTCAATAAAATATTATTTTTGGCATTAATAATAACAAACGTCCTTCTGTAAAACAGCAATGTTTTTCACTTATAAATAATATTGATGGTTGTAGGAAAAAAATTTTTGTTTTGCACTTCATGAGCCACAAAATTTTAACTAAGTAATTGCTTCAGCGATTTGTAACTCTTAAATAGTTTCGAATAGAGCAGAAGATAGGCTTTCGATGTACTTATAAACAATTTTATACTGAAAAATCTTTTTTTTGCGGTTATATATATTATTGTATCTTCAATAAAATTAAACTAAAAATAAGTAATAAAATCTTAACTCTAAAATTTTAATTTTTAAGTCTAGCTAATATTTATAATATACAAAAAAATATTTGTTTCAGCAATTGGCTCTTTGGTTGTCTTACGTCTCTCGTGTTACGCTGAGAGCAAGAGTGTTCCTCCTTCGCAGCCGAGCCTTGCCTCTAAAGTTGATTATGTTTCGGTCTAGATTTGGGTGCAACTCAGCTTTTTTTTAAATGTATTTTGTCTTGTGTTTAGAAAACACAGTCTTAACCAGCGGCACATCAAAATCTTTAGGAATTCGCTTGTTTCTGTCATACCATGGGGCTGCTGTAATCGTACGGAGTATTTTATTTTGTCTCCTTTGAATTTTCTCTTAATTTGATACCGAGGCAGTGCCCCATAACTGTATACCGTAGGACCATATTGGTTTTAGAATGGAGCTGTATAGAAAAAGTTTACAATCCAGGTTTAGTGTATAGTTTCTTCCAATGAGCTAATTCATTTGATCCACTTTTAATTTCATTTGGGCCACCTTTGCATTTCCGTGAGACTTCTATGACAGACGACGATCAAGATGAACACCGAGATATGTTACTTCAGTGTGTTGAGGTATAGTTTGGTTGTTGATTTGTATAGGTTGGCAGATTTCTCTGCACAATGCAAAAGTAGCCTGTACATATTTTTGTTCGTTAATTTTTATCCGCCATTGTTGCAGACATTTTTCCAACTGGGGTATATACTCTTGCAGTTTGCGGGAAGCTTCTTGATGGCTTTTATGAAAGCTGTATCATCAGCAAATGTTGATATGTGTATGTTACTGCTTACCGGCAATTTAGAGGTATATATCAGATATATTTCAGGACCAAGGATGTTGCCTTGAGAAACTCCGGCTTCAAACGGTTGCGGACGGCTTACAAAATTACCATCCTTAACAAAAAGTTTTCGCTCAGCTAAGTAGCTTTCTAAAAGATTAAGGGTGTTTGTGGGTAAGATTTTGCTTTAGTTTATGTATTAAATCTTCGTGCCATACTTTATCAAATGACTGAGAAACATCGATGTAGAGCGCAAAAAAATATTTGTTTTCATCGAAGGTTTTTCTAACCACATTCACGAGTCTGTATGTTTGTTCAATCGTATTATGTTCTCTCCTAATATGGAATTGGTGGTCTGAAATGCATCCAGTGCCAGTCAGTTTGGGTGTTAACTTTCTTATAAGTAGCCTTTGAAATAGTTCTGACATGTTAGACAATACTTTTACTTTGATCTGTCGAAATAATAGTTCTATAGGAACTACGTATAGATAGATATTATCTCCTCAGCGCCGAAACTTCCACGAAAAGTATGTATGTATAAGAATCGCAGTGGCATTCAACAGACCCACCTCACACTTGTTGATAAGCAAGATAGACATTAGCACTGCTGATGGAAGTGTAGCGGCTTCCGAAAATAGCATTGTAATATTCCGTTGTATAAGTGAAAATTAACTTGATGATGATTTTTCCCTTGTTCTTTGTAAATATTTATTATGTCAAATTCTCTCTAAATATAACATTACCAACCTTATGCATTAAACACATTCGCCACAGCAGGCTACCGACTACAACCTGTCAGAAATAGAATACATGTGTGCATATGAAAATGATTATTTTCACGACTGCACGGCTACACGACTGCAGGTTGTTGTCCATGCTACTTCTGTGATGTAGTCAAATTAAACTAATTTCTATTTTTGTTGGCTACAAAACAAAAACAGTGTTAACAATATATCAAAATATGTAAAGCAAATTAGTGATTAGAAATATTTTTTATTGTAAAATAAGAAAGAAAATTACAAAATTTAAATGTTATAATATATATGCATCAAGAATTTTTAAATAAATAAATTCATTTGTTTTATTGTTATATACGGCGTTATTACGGCGTTCAAAACTTTAATATATTATTGATCATAAGCCGTACAATATAGAATGAATATAAACGATATAGGTATCATTTCCAAATGCTTTAAATAACTCATTTAACTCTTAAACTCATCTTTAAGTATCATAACTTACGTATTTTAGCGGTGACAGCTTTCAAGTAAACACCAAATAAAAGCATATATTCTAGGAGTTCTAGGAGTTATAGCCAATAAAAAATTAAAGTTTTGAACCCCGTAACTCTGGAACCAAAAGAGATCCAAAAAAAAACTTACAAAAGCTACTGCCTCAAGAGTTCTTTTAAAATTTTCAACGATGCTGGTATTTGTCTGGAATCATGCATTTATGTCAAAGCGAATCCATACGAGGTAATGTCAGTGGCGAATTCACTTCGCCGTATTCAAATCGTTTGGCCGCATATATGTTAAACTTAGTATAAAAAATGTAAACAACAAATTTTTATTTATATGGAGTTTGACACTAGCAAAATATATTTAGCTGCCGTAGTAACACCACCTGGCTGTCAATTCGCCTTGGTCTTAAGTGTCGTTTATGTGCACCTCGCCGATCATTCTCAAAGTTCCAGCATTAAAAAAGACTTTAATTTTCATTACAAAATTGGTGGTATTGTTTGTCAGCCACGCCTACATTCGAGCGAGTGTGCAGTAAAGTTGATAACTTTTCGCCCTATATTTCTGCACATTTATTTCTTTTATGTTTTACCTACTCCAGTATATTATATATCAAAAGAAAGCTTATTGCCATTGGTTTTAGAATACATACATAAAGTATGTACCTATATACATGATTTTTCTCGATATTTCAGATAAATTAAAAAAGTCGGGCATATAATTGGTAAGTGTTTTATTCTTTTATATTTGTAATTTTTAATGTTTTTATGGACGTTTTTGTTTTATTTTAGGAAAAAGATGTACTTAGATGAAATTTTAATTGAAGAGGTACGCAGCCGTGCAATTTTGTATGATTTAGGCCAGGTAGACTACAAAAATGTACGAAAAAAGGAATACGCCTGGAAAGAAGTTGCAGCAAATGTAAAATTAAGTGGTAAGATAATTGTAATGATTATTTTTTAAATTGTAATTATAAGTATTGCACACACTTTTACAGAATTGGAATGCAAAAAGCGGTGGAAAGGGCTTCGGGATTCCTATAAACGTTGCAAAAGAATGCAACAGATTGCTTCCGGCAGTAGTGCCGAAACCCCAAAAAAGAAATGGAAATATTTTGAGGCCTTATGCTTTCTAGAAAAAGTAACAAGTTGCAGGCAGTAAGTAGTTTGTGCAAGTTTAACAGAAATATAAAAGTAATATTTGTTTCACTTTTTAGTACTGTGGGAAATATACACAATGATGATGAAGAAGACATTACTGTCGCCGTTGATATGGATTCAATAGATGGCTGCTTTTCTCCCGATAGCGAATGCTCAACAAGCAAGAAAGCAAAAAAGGTATATAAGCTATTTTTTGTTTTTGCTAATTATCCTAATTGTTTTAAAATTTCTATTTTTAGATGAATCACAGTGAAAAGTTCAACGACTTTTTAGATTTGGCTGCATCAAGCATAACAGAAACTTGTGAAACATTTGCTAGAATGAAAGAGGAACAGGATTCCACAGCTGCGCATTTTGCAAGTTTAGCCAAGAAAATTAAAGAGGCCAACATGCCACCGCATATCACTAATAGGCTTGAAGCAAAAGTGTCAAATTTAGTGTTTGAAGAAATTGAACTATTTTATTCCAAAGCGACCACGACAATATAAGAAATATGTTGTACAAATTAAGTGATCTCAACAAGTGCCTTGTGCCGTCTTTACACTGTCTCAGTTTTCATCTGATTTCAAAATCTAACTAAGAATATGACATTTAAAACTCATATTTGCATATTAGATGGAAATAGAATAAGTTCTATTTTCAACTGAGCTCAGACAAAAAACTGAATATTGTGTATTATACACCATTTTTCACTTTTACGTATTGAAATCAGACGAAAACTTAGACAATGTAATAGCAGCTTTAATATTTTTTAAGAATTATTTTATGTTTAGAAAATGTGTTTAGAAAACTGCAATGATTTTCATTTCATTTGATTTTAATTTAAAAAAATACAACAGTTTCAGTCATAGCAAAATCACAAAACGATTTGCAGTACATATCAGATATAAGAAACTTTAGAAATTCCACAAAATTGTTTCTTATGTGCGGTTTTTTCTTATAAGCAATTATTGTTTATAAGAAAGTTATTTCTTATAAACATACAAATTTTTTTATTATTGTAGAACAATACTTTATTTTTTCATTATTTGTTTTTTTATATACTCGTATATGTATGTATATATTTTTTTAAATAAAAGCAAGTGTATATTACACACAATTATTTTGAATAAAATCTTTTAAAATATCTCGTTTAGTAAATGCAGTTGTGGATGAGCGGTTAGCCGATCTAGGTTGGTATGATGGCAGAGCATTTATTTTGTTCCTCCACTGACCTTGAATGTATCGGTTGTCAACTGAGTGGTCAACGAGCTCAACAGTGAAATAGTTCCTGTCATTTTTCAGCATTAAGAAGTTATGAAGTACTACTGTAGCCAAGATAATTTTGTCTACATTTTTCGGGGACATATGAATTGTCGTATGGAGAACCCTCCATCTATTGGCCAAAATGCCAAAAGCATTTTCTATATGCACTCGAGCCTTAGATAGAATTGTGTTGAACTTGTCCTTATCTTGTGGTAAGTTATGCCCCGGATATGGTCGCATTAAATTGTCTTTTAATGGGAATGCGTTATCCCCGACAAAATAATATGGAAAATTGATTGAAGTACCAGGTAAGTTTGCATTGCGAGGAACTTCCAAAGTGTAGCACAACAATTTTTTTCCAAAGCTACTTCTAGCAAGTACACCACCATCACTCTGGCTACCTAAAGCTCCGACATCAATGAATGAGAAAACATAGTTAGCATCACAAGCCGCCATTAATACGACGCTAAATGTTTTTTTATAGTTATAGTACAAAGAACCGCTCTTCTTAGGACAAACTATGCGTACGTGTTTGCCATCAATAGCTCCTACGCAATTTGGCATTCCTGTTTTCACGTAAAACTTGTCCGCTATGGCTTCGAATTCGCAGATATTAGGAGGCGTTACATAAATTGCCTGTAACTCACTCCAAACCGCATCGCATGTTTCATAAACAATTTTGCGCACTGTGGAAATACCAAGCTTGAAAGCTCAAGCAAGAATTTGGAAATTACATCCTTGTGCTAAGTATCTGAAAATTGTACGTATCTTTACTAAATATACTAATAACACTTAAATTTTCTTACATTATTGTTACCGCCAAGCGCGTCTCGACATCTACAGCTTTTCTATTTGAAAACCGTTCCAGTTTTTCTTTTAATAACGTCAACAATAAATTGAAATTACCTACATTCATTCGTGTTGCCTTATAGAAATGTTCTTCGTCCTTGTTTTTTAATTGTTGAACACAAGTTTTGTAGAAACTTTCCTCATCTCTAGTAAGATTTACCGGGCGAACCCACCACCTTCGGTTACTTTTTGCAGTAAATTTTGTTGCTTCATATACCGTATTCGTTATATGAGCTATTTTAGTAATGGCTTCTATAAATTTCACAAAATCTTTTTCAGCCATTATTTAAAAAACACAAGTACGAAAAATATTATTTTTGTATACATTTATTAAAACGTAAAATCAGCTGTTTCCTATGTAGCTGTCGTTTTCAAAATAATTAAGTAGCTGGCTACATGGCGACATTTGTAGCCAGCGACATTTGTAGCCGTGTAGCCGTGTAGCCTGCTGTCGTGAATGTGTTTATAGCTTTAGCCTATATAATCAATTTTAATTAAAAAGAATTTTCGCTCTTTTCAATGAAATGATTTCATGATATACTCTGTCACGCATTAAATCAACATACATATTTGCTTTTATTAGTATATCTTTTATTAGTCTCTTTTTTGTTCAGCGTATAAAATTAAATACATTAACCAAATTTATGTAACAGCAAAATAATATTACATAAGGAGCTTTTCAATGTAAGACATAAGAAGAACTATTTTTATGTAATTTATATTATTGATTTTTATTATTAAATCTTTTTCCCTTAAACACCTCATATTAATTAGAACAAAAAACCATTAGCGTGAATTTATATACTTTTATCTTCGTTTTCTTTTATTCGCTTATAATTAGTTTTCTCAAATTAACAAAATACAAATAGTATTTATTTACAAGATTTACACAAAACAAAATAAAAACATCGTTAGATTGCCACTTTCATTAAACTAATCCCAACTAAATTGTATGTTTTGTTGTTGGCTAGATTTCATTGATAGTAATAAATAGTATGTATAACTCAAGAACATAATTCTATATCCCTAAAGTCCATATATAACAAATAATAATAAGATACGGTTACAATACCCACAATTACACCACCATTTATCAATCCCGAGTGAATAAAACATTTACAATTTCTCTGTTTGTGCGGCTTGTGTTACTAATTTTGTTAAAACAGGTTCGATTTCATTGTTGATCTATCGACAATATACCATATATTTTGCTTTAATATCCTGTGATAACACCATAAGCTAAACGGTAAAGTAAAGACAAAAAAATGTATTCACAAGCAGAAGAATAAATACAAAATCCATATCTTTGCAGCTGGACAAATACTTTTCATAAGTTAGAAGGAACGAATACGCTTTGTTGAGTGTACAGATTGATAGAAAATGAATTGGACGTTAAACAGGTCAAAAGTGAAAATACGTACAACAAATGTTATCTTTTGATGCTCATACATCGTATGAGCTTTACAACAGACAATCGCTTCCCAATGGTCGATTGTATTTTGTGATAATATTAGTATTTCTATTTTCATTTTTTTTCCTTTCTTCCTTTTTCAAGATTTTGTTTAGTTTAGTACCTTATGGACCAAATTGATGGCTATTATAATCCTTTATTGAAGAACAAAAATAAATTAGATTTAATATTATTGGTTTTTAATGAACAATAAAGGGCAATTTTGACATAACGGTATATCTCGAAAAGTGGAGCCGATAAATGAATTAAGTACAGTTTCCCGTTCAGCGGGCCAAATAACTAAAGAAACAGCTTTTAGTTCTAGAGAACGAAAAAGTTTACAGAAATTCTTAAAAACAGTTTTGTGCGTGCGACATGCCTTAATCTTTTTAACAGGTTGACCTGCATTTTTAGGCTAGTTTTTTATAAATACCCATCGATTTGGGTTATGAGACTTGAACAAATCTAAATTTTAATTTTTTACTACTACTTTACAGAGGCCTTATTGTAGCACTGCACACTATTATAATTAAAAATTACTAATTTTTAGGGGAGGCTAAACATTCTTATTTATTTTTCAGGGCGTGACACTGCCAACTTTTCTAATCATAAAATTTTATTGTTAGGAGGAGTCAATATGCACAAACAAGCTTAACCCGCCAACAACGCACTGTGGTTCCAATTGAAAAAAAGGTAATATATATATATATATATATATATATATATATATATATATATATATATATATATATATATATATATATATATATATATATATATATATATATATATATATATATATATATATATATATATATATATATATATATATATATATATATATATATATATATATATATATATATATATATATATATATATATATATATATATATATATATATATATATATATATATATATATATATATATATATATATATATATATATATATATATATATATATATATATATATATATATATATATATATATATATATATATATATATATATATATATATATATATATATATATATATATATATATATATATATATCTTTGGTCATAGCGATGCGATTGCAAAACAATATATGAAAAAATTATAGAAGAATATATAAGCTTTAAAAATTTTGAAGTTTTCACCACGCTCTTAAAGCACACGGCGAGTGACAGGGTGTCAAATTTGCCTACCTCGGCTATGAAAAGCCATGTTGGCCTTTTAACTTTTACAAATATTATCCGATTTTAATGAGTTCAAACTTGTTGTAAAATTTATAAGCATACAGAAAAAATGCTTTGAATCGAACATGATAATTTTTTTCCGAACTATTTTCATTACAGCTGGGAACTATTATATAAATTAATTCATATTTCTATTAAAAAATATTTTTAAAAATTCAGTATTGAACTTGTATAGCTTGTTATACTAGGCACAACTCTTTCCTTTCTGCCAAACATACTATTGTAAATCAATTGTACTTTTACTTATATATAAATAAGAATTTTTTTTTAAATTTTTTTTTGCATTAAAAGTTCAAAATTTTTTTCAATCAAACTAAAATTCCATAAAATTATTAATTAAAATCTAAATTCATACTCCCCAACCTGGTTAACTATCTTGACCCGATGTGGTGGCTTAAGTGCTGGCAGTTTCTCCTATTCCGATCCAGGTATTGCATATGCAGAAGTATGGAGATAGAAAGGCCTTCATAACTAAAGACTAACCACCCCTCTCATCCCCTATTTCCCGATAATCACCTTTATTCACCTCTACTCTGTTCCCAAATATCCCTTCCCTCCACCACTTCTAAGGTCAAGGTCGTAGGTAGCTGTGCTGGTGATCTGAATGGCTACTTAGTGGTTAAAAAGGACTAGCAGCTAACAACTCCCCTCAGGCGCCGGAACACAGCCCGGCTGTAATTCTTCGTCTAGTCCACGCACAAAATCACTGCGTGAAGGGTCCATTCCCTTACTGGATGTATACAACAATTGTACGTCTCATATTGCCATACGGATCGGTAGTATGGTGGTTCGCCATAAGTAAGAAATATGTTGTAGACCAACTATACAGGATACAGAGATCTCCTTACACCAGGATTATTGGATGTTTCAGTACTAGTCCTTCAGAGGCTCTGAATACTATACTAAGCCTAATTCCGATCGACCTTTGTGTATTAGGTGCATCCTCAAGCAGTTCGGCAAGACTAGCGGCATCTGGAAAGTGGAGGTCAAGGACCTATGGCCACGCTAGAATTCTAAGTCAATTACCACCAACTCTGAGGAAGCCCACCGATTACATGGTAACTCAATTAGATTTTGACAGTACGTTCAAAGAAAAAGAGAAAGTGGATCTGCTATAGACTTTTCAACTGCTGAATCGGAAGCCAATCCGCTTGTCACTCTTAGAAATTGCATTCTCAATTATTACCGCCCGAAAGCTGAAGACGTGGCAGTAGTGACATCCTAATAGGATAGGCCTTTCCTACAATGCATTCTGCCATAGTTGCTAGGATCAAAGCAAAGAAGAAATAGTCTTACACTTTTTTTGCGAATGCCCGGACTTGCACCCGAAATACAAATTCTTGGCCAATAGCATACTAGACGAACTTTCGAAGCTATCAGGTATAGATCTGGGTGGCCTTATAAGATATCCCAATGCGACAGGTTGCATCTAGCATCTAATACTGAGTCCGAGGCCTGAGTTCGGACCTACATAGGTTGACACTAACGAATGGAGTGGTCTTTCAAAACGGAATCTTATTGATTCTACTTGAATGCTTGTGCGAAACGGGCAGACACCCAAACCAACCAACCAAATTAATACTGCAAATGAAATAATTCCTTTCTTTTAGTTACAAATTAATAAAATATATGAACAATAGATTATGAGCTTTTTTCATACTATTTATGTTCAAACTTGTTTTTGTGCAGATAAAAAAAATATTAATTTAATTAGTATTTTTAAAGATATTTTGTTTTGAATTTTAACATTTTGGTTTCTGGCTTCAACTTTGTTCTCTATTTCGTAAATATCTGCTGTAATAGCATAGCTTAATTTTCTGAAAAATATTTTATGATTTTGAACACAACTTTTGATAAAATTCCGGATTATTTCATTGGTTATCTCAATTCATATAGTTGTGAAAAAGAATAGACCTCAAACCTTTGAAATTAGAGTGAAAATTGGCTACATTTTGAAAAAAAATAGAGCTTGATTGTTTGATTTTTTTCTCGAAAAAAATTTCTAAACTAAAACTGTTTCTATTCAATACATATTTCAAAAGAATAGACTTCAAAAAATACTTCAGCTGATTTTAAATCGATTAAAACATTAACGCTACATCCAGCATTGGACGAATGTAGTGAAATTCTTTACAAATTATATAAAATATATATAATGTAATCAATCTGGCTCTAAATTGTAACTCGCCCACTCAAAAATGTGGACAGGAGAGCAAATTTTCTAAAAATAATCAAATTGTCAGAATCATTTCATTTACCACCATGAAAATTATAGTAAAGTACATTTTTTAATCTTTATTTCTTTACTATTTAATAAAATACATAACAGCCTTCTTAAGTTTAAAAATTTTAATGATATACGGGAATTTTTTTTATGAATATTTAGGCCCCAATTGTATAAATCACGTCACCTAAGTGAAATTTGTATAAAGAACGAAAACAAAACTTTAATATTTTATAAATTTGTTTTATTTTTGTACAAATTCTAAAATTTTTGAAAGATAAAGCGACGTTTGAACTTCTTGTTTGGTGAAGAATTTGAATGAAAAATAAAAATAAATTTTTAAAATTTATTTTTGTTTTTCATAGAGATTTACACAGTTAGGGCCTCAATTCTGAAAAGAAATATGTGAAGAAAGTACGATTAGCAAAGATTTTAGGACCAGCCTGTTCACGTAGTATACGTAATATGATATCATACTTTTATATAACTCATACGCCACAATAGTTGTTAGTAAATTCATTTGAATTTACCCAATATATTCCTTTTTATTGGCATTTTATTTTATTTTAATGGATTTCATATTTAATTGTATTTTAATATTTTGTACAAATTTAGGTCTTCCTGTAAAGTAAGTAAAGGATGTTATCGAAAAAACTTAAAAAACTGGTTGGCTATTCGTATTTTCTTTATATATTTTTGTTGAACTAAGCTTAAATTAATTTTTTAGTTAAATCTATTTTTCACTGTTTAGCAAGTAGAAACCATAAAATTACTTTTGTTTCCATTTCTCGAAAGTCGTGTGTCTTTTATAAAGTTCTGTTAGAACCATGTGCGTGCAAGTAAAGTTTGCTTACTTTATTAAGCACCATCATTTATCTTGAATTAAAAATCTCGGCTCACCACTATTCACTTTTTTTGCTACATGTGTTTCGATAGCTGAGTTTCATTTGCTAAATAAGAATCATTGTTTTACAAGAAACTGCTGACTTATTGCTGGGCACTTAATAACAAAACTGAAATATTCTTTAGGTATAATTTGTCCAACTTTTAAGCAAACGACCATCAACAATGAAATTTTTATAGTTGTCATTGAAAGTGCCATAGCCATCACTTGTGCTCTGAAAATTAAATTTAAACAAGTCAAGTGGTGATACTTAATATAAGAAATATAAAACTATGAAAAAAGAATAAATGAATATAGGAAGGCGTTTATTAAAAATATGTATGATAAGCAGGAAGTGTTTTTTAATTTAATATGATATGGCGAAAAGTTAAAAAGGAATTATACCAAAGATTTATCTTAATATGTTATATTAATTTTGTTTTAATAAATAACAGTTCCAAATGTGCATTGTAGATCACTTTGGAAAAGTGTAACGAACGAAAGATTTTTGATTCCATTTCTACCATTAGCACCAAGGACCCTTATTGGACTAAAGTGAACGAGCGCTACATTGAGTGACAGCTAGTAAAACGCAACCTAAAATGGTAATAGAACTGTTGATTTTATTTGGTTCACTGAATAGCGCATTGCTCTTATAAATTCTGTATGCACTCCGAAAGGTTTTAAGATTTACGTGGCTAAAAATACACAAACATAGTTAATCATAAGATCCCATAAAACGAATTACACTTTCTTTTTATTATATATAAATTTCAGTTTGCTATATTTGTATAAATGTATGTCATCGAAAGTGTATGCTATATGCTTTACTAATTTTCCAAATGACATGACATTTTATTTATGTATGAGTAGGTGTATAAGGATTTCACTTTTTATATTTTTCTACACACGATAACACAACTATAGTTGAAATGAAAAGTCGTTCAGGATTTACGATTAATTAAGATTAAGAATTAAATAAACATTCAATGTTGTTGCAGTAAAAATAGAAGCACGCCAAAAGTTCCGTTAATCTAAAGTACAAACATATCAATGGCTCATGTTTCTTAAAGCTTTTACATCAAGATGTTTTAAGTTTGTATAGCTACGTGCTCCTTTGTGCTAAGCTTGCAACAGGAAGTGAATCCAACAGGAAGTTAAATATTAATTATGAAGAGTTACTATGCTAAGTATACTTTAATAGAAAATTATTAACTCAAAGGAGTATGTTAATAGATGTATTCGTGTATTCATTAATAATTAAGTATACTCTGATTATTAGGAAAGACTATCTTTGGGCTTACATAATATTTAATTTCAATGTTTTAGCACTCACACATGACAAACAAATGCGCTACCGTTGTCTATAGAAGAAACTCTAAATATTAATTGTTAAATTACGTTATATGTTAGTAAGCTTACACAAAAAAAAATTTTATCTTCAAACAAACATTTCTTTCAAATTGATCCAAATTAAAGCATTTATTTAATTTATTATTTGAGATATTCTCCCAATTTTATTTAAAATAGAGATTTATTTGTTGAGGGCCAAGTAATGTCTATATGCATTTCATTGGTGCTTTACCAAATTAAAAAAAGAGTTATTTAATAAATGCTTTAATTAAGATTCTCATTTTGCCTTAGAAACACTTTAATTGTCACCTAAACGGCATCGAGTTAGAAGATGTTGATAAATTCACCTACCTTGGTAGCGTTATAAGTAAAGATGGCGGCGCAGATGAAGATGTAGCAAACAGAATAAACTGCGCCCGTGGCAAATATGCCGCCTTAAGTAAAGTCTGGAACTCTTCCTAAATCTCGAAGCGGCACAATGTGAATATCTTCAACTCCAGTCGGTTATTCTGTACGGATGTGAAACGCAGATAGTAGCTGAATTGATAACAACAGAGCTACAGGTGTTTGTTAACAAATGTCTGCGGAAAATTAACAAAATATTTTGGCCTGAATGAAACAAAATTAACAACAGAGCTTAAACGAATAATTTTAGAAATATGTATTAATTTTTTGTGCATTATATTCATAAATGCAGCTAAAATTTAGTTTTTGAGAAAAAGGATATATGGGAGGTAGTAATGTCCTTGCACCTAACGAAACAAAAACGAAGCAACATTTTAGAGACAGATACTAATTTTTTCCGCATTCTGATAATAACTGAACTAAAATTTTTTAATTCAGGATGTATGGGAGGTATGTTGCACCGATTTTTCTGAAACTGCAAATTATTCTTAGTTAGAATCATTAAGTATGAGTATACGAAATTTCATATTTCTACGATAACTAGTCTAGTTTTGCCGATTTACTATATGGAGACAAATGACTATGTGGCACGCGCAACGGTTGCATACATGTGTACTTTCTGCCGGCTAGTTGCTTACTGAAATAAGAGCCAATAAAGACTAAAAGAAAACCTGTTTAAACGTGTACATATAGCAACAATAATAGCTTGATTATGCGGTAGGCGGAGCTTATGGACAATCAGAGCAAAAATTAAATAAGAGTTGGAAAATTTGGAAATAAATAATCAAAGGTGAAACTTTGTACTCATCAAATTGTAAAAAACGAAATTAGATTTCTAATATTCTATTTCGTAAAACAAAGTGGTTAATAGGTGATACTTCCTTAATACTAGTATCCACATTGTAGCGACTATAGAAATTAGTTGTACTTATACGTTCTGCTAATCTGATTAGATATTCTAATACTCCACTCTTAATAATAATTTGAATTTACATTAATTAAAATAATGAACTTAAGCCGAAATAATAACGTTCGGAAAAAAATTTTATATAAAAAAAACATTTGTTTCACATTGATTTTTAAATTCAATGAATAATTTTTTATTTTTTTTTTTTTGAAATTTGACACTTATAGATGTTTTTTTTGTCAAAAATATAAATATTTGTTTAACAATGTAAGCTACCTATAAATTAAATTGAATACTTTTCCAGTAATAATTATCTAGTAACACAAGAAAAGAGAGTAAAATCAAATGTAGTCTCTATATAAAAAACATTCAAAATAGTTATCCAACAGCATTTTGTAAAAACTTGCAGGTAATAATAATAAACAATAAATAACGCAATAAACTTTAACTTTTTAAAAATATTTTTAGAAAATCGTTTTGTATGTGTGAAAAAAAGATGGTAAAGTAATAAAATTTAAAAATTGGTCGAACAAGGCTTGAGAACATCCTAATTTCATTAGTCATGGAACCACATGTCATGAAATTTACCTAAGGAACATAAAAATCTTCTCTCTTTGTGTATGAGTACTCTAATACTTGTAGCACTAGTGTGGATTTCTTCAAGCCTCATCGATGAGTCTTTATAAAAAACTACCCTAAAAAAGTTTTAGGTCACTCAGTTGAGATTAAGGCGTGTCGGTCATCCAGCATAGTTTGAACAAATGCTCTTTTTCCGTTATTATGTCGCATAACCTAATAACTATAATAATTTACAAAAAAAATTATTTATTTAAAGTTGTGGTCTGTGAAGTCTTCAACAGCTTTTGCCTTACCGACTTTTATCTAAAAAGTATATTTAACGAAATAAACAGCAAGATATCAGAGAGTCCATAACCATAAGATGACTTTTAAGTTTTGCCATAGAATTTTTAACATATCCTAAAAATATCTAAAATAAAAATATGGTAGAATATCATGAAAGAAAATCGTAACGATTTCCACAATAGTCCCCAAATAATTTATTATAAAATCACATTGTGGTCGATTATTCATTTTTTAACTTTACTGGTTCTATCTTAATACACTTTTTCCATATTCTATAAATATGATGCCTTTTTGTTCACAGATAGAATTTTGAATTCAAAACTAAAAAGAAAAATAAACGAAATGAGAAAAGTAACGGAGGAACAATTTGTGTTTATCTTTTGAGTTCATCAAAGGCATATCATGTTTGACTTTATTATTTGGTTTTAAGCCAAAAGTTTTCATAAAAATTTCTTTTAATGCATTTGTATCTATAAAGCTTTTTCATACTTACATATTTCTTTTTTGGCTTTGTAAATTAAAAAAAATAAGAAATAAAAAAAATTAGCTGACTTAAGCAAAGTAAAATGAATGCTATATACTCGTATGGGGAATTCGATAAAGCTTTTTTCTGGATACATGATTATAATTGGTATGGTATTATAAATATTTAAAAATAGAGTTTAAGGTCCTTATATATTAAAAATGATCAAATGTAGCAGATTTATATACGAAATTTGTTTTAAAAGCCTCTCATAAGCCTTTGATAAGTATTACGATTAAGACAGTACCTAACTCTTTCTAGTGTGTTTTTTTTTAAATTGGGCAATTGGGAGGAAAGTGGATCCGTTCGGAGTTACTAAATGTATAACCTATAAGCTCCTAGAGAGACTCATTGTAAATTTATTATATTAGGATATTAATCACATTTCCAAAGTGTTGCCTGAGAAGAAGTTTGCTGTAGTCATTAATTGCATTGTATCGGGTCAAAGGCAGCCAGTCTTGCAGATTTTGTAGTTATAAACCAAATTATATTTAACTGGTTTATTTATTCGATAGCCTGTGTATATTTTAGACTTCTGTATATATTTTACTATTTATTTTTATATATTTTACACATGTTACGAAAGTACATTTTCATTTATAGTGAAATACCCCATATAAGAAAAAACTTACATTTAATAAAATTCAATTCCATTTTACAAATTTTTTGATGTGATTTTGGCGCATTTGGCATAGAAAATGCTTTCTTGCGAAATCATTGCATTGATATGTTTTTAGTTTGGCATAAATATTTCATTATACTTTTATTTAACTTTTAAATGAAAGATGATAATATCCAAATAATACTGTAATAAAGAGAAAATAAGAGTTCAACATCTTTAACTGATGAAAAGTGGATTGATTTATAACATTTCAGAAGTTGTTTGATCATTTTAATAAAAGAACATTATATTATATATGTACTATGTATGTATTGTTAGATCTGTATGGGATAACACAATACCATAATAAACATATACAGATACATTTTACAACGCTTGTAAGGAACTGTGAAATAGGGGGCCGGCCACCTAAGTTAAGAGATAAGCAGTAATACCCTACCCCGGCATTACTTTTATTTCGTCTATGACTACATCCGAGATGCAGTGGCAGGACTAACTGTGATATGTGATGATCCTGATGAAAAGGGACGAAGAATTTTCAGTAGAGCCAAAAATAGCTATTAGAGTAGATTTTGTCGGTTTTGAGATTATGGTTGGTAGAACTGCTCAGACATGTTGTCCACACTTTAGAAGTGGAAGTATCCCTATGTTCACCACCAGCATTATTTAAAAAGAAATGAAGTCTAATTTCCCTTATATGAAATGTATTATGGAAGTTAGAGTTCCTTTTCCAAAATGCTATTTTTTTACTCAAAATGATATGCTTAACATCAGTTTTTTACTTGAACATAAAAAACGGAACACTATAGAGTAAAGTGCATTCGAGACTTGAAAACTAGATACAAAATCACAAAAGAATTATTTAAAGAGTTTTATTATGGCGGGAAGTCTTCCACAATATTTTCAAACTTTAAACTTCATTTACTCAAAACTATATTTTGACATTTATAATTTAAAATAATTCATAAAAAAAGGGCTCATTTGCTTTGGAATATACTAAGCTACATGATACTGGACAAAAAAAAATGGGATCGTGTTTTGCCTTTTGCTGGCCAGGACTAAAAATATTATTATAGAAAATTTGCAATTATTTTTGCATTTATATGTATAAATCATAAGAAATTAAACATGTCTGCTTAATTTTTTGCGCCGCGTTGCTTAACGTTATGTTATAATACGTTTTAAATGCGGTTTCTAAATGATTTAATAAGCAGCGACTGTATACAGTGAATAAAGTGTAAATTTCAGATGAAGGTTTCAGCAATAAGAATTTATAGATTCTAAACCTTAATAAAGGGAACGTAATGTGGAAAGTGAGTACTTTTTTGTTTGTATAATAGATTTTTTGTGAGTTCATGTATTAGATCTATTAAATCGAAATACGTAAAGTGACTTTAAGTTACACTAATATAACTCCTTTTCATTTGAACTTCCGAAAAAATGATTGCTACTGATTGCTATAACACCATTGCAGTTCTCTAGAACAATCAATTGTTTAACGAATTTGAAATATTTCAGTTGCGAGTATATGCAAATTTGTTAAAAAACGCATTTTTCTAGGTTACTCAATGCACTAAAATCGGAAATAATTGCTGTATGGGGGAGAAATAAAAAATCAAACATTTTTAAAAAGCCCGGTTTAAAACAAAAATCTCTTTCATGCACGCTTGAACAAATTAAAACGATAAAAAAAAGTGCTTAAAAAATGTCACGGGTGAGAAGGTGTGAGCGCGCGTGACAAAAAATTTTTTGCTATGTGACAGTAAGTGGTAATAAACTTTAACGGCCTTAAGAGGGATGCTTAATTTTGGCCACAAAAAGGGTAAAATTGCCTCCAAGTGCGTTGGAGTATTTTTATTTTTTTGTTTTTAAAAATTTATAATAAGAAAAATAAAAATTCAACAACGATCTCAAAGTAGATGACAATTTTTTCGTTGAAATTGGTACAAAAATTTAGATTTTATTCGCGATTTTGTAAGAGAACTTTTTAAAATTTTGTATGTAATTTCTAATTTTTATACTAAAACTTTTACGATATCTTTGAAACTAATAGACAGATTTAGATACAAAGTTCGTTTGAATTAAAGATAATTTTGTTGCCGAATTTGGTATTTCTTTTTTATTGAATAGGGCGAACACTTCTCCACTTATGGTAATATATGTCGTGCAAGTGCCTTAAATTTTGACATAACGGTATATTGCCGCTTTTCTACGTTTACCTCGTAACTATATTTTTTCAGAATAGATATTACTAGAGAAAAATATTCTGTAGCACTTATATTATGTAACAAGAAATGACGAGAGGTATCTTGGGGACACTAGGGTAGAGCCATGTGTCTTATCTTATTTAACATTTATTATGAATATTTACATGAATTTAGTAAGAGTAATGTTTTATTGATATTCCGAAAATTATAATATTCTAGATACGAAGTTAAGGTAGAAACGCCACGATATCTCGAAAACTAGAGCTGATCGAAAAAAGATTGGTAGGAACTAATTTCCCAAAACAGAAATGAACAAAGTCGCCTAAGGTTTATATGGAGGGCAACAACAATGATTTCTTGGGACTTAGTTCGTTTTAAGCTAAATTTTTAGGGGACAGGTTGAGTTTTACATTTGGGGACTTAATGCACAGTGAACTATCTGTCCAAACTTTGGGAACTTAGTTCATATCTGATTTGAGAAAAAGTTCAATATGTACTTTGTTCCTACCGCCTGGAGGCCGTAAGAACTATATCCTTTATGAATTAAGTACCCAAAACAGAAAAGTACTGAGTTCGACGATTTTTGGGGAATTAGTTCTGCGTTTGGGGCCTTAATTCACTTTAACCGCGGCTCTAACAGTTGTTATCCTTGAATTTCGAATAGCGGTTTCGCTCAGTAAACGTTTTCTGTCAAGTCGGCATTCCCACAGAAAAAACTAAATTTCATTCTGTAAAGGAATTAAATAAAATAGTAAATATTTTGTCTATGAACGGACCTACAAACGAATTTGTAAATATAGACCAAAATACCTCAACACTTTCATTGAAAAAAACGTGTTTTTTTCAGTGAACAAATTGTTTAAATCTATAAAATAGTTTGTCTAAAAATATTTACAAATTGTAGACAAAACAATTTACTAAATCAAAGAAAAATATTTACTGGATTTTCTGAAAAATATCAAACCATATTTCTGTCGGAATTTAATAAACAATTAGTCTAAAAATGCCAACAACTATTAAGCAATATAATTTACTTAATCAAACAAAAATACAAAAAAATTTTTGTCTGTGTCATCATCATCATCCATTAAACATTGATGAGATTTCACTTTGTTAAATGTGCTCAAGTCTGAATGTTTATCTAAATACTCTAAAAAAATGAATGAGAATTAATGCAACGACATTAACTAATCGATTCACTCAAAAATCTTTAGTAAACAAACTTGGTACAATCGCATTCTTTTTGCTATCATTGTTGTTGTTGTTATTTGTGTGTACGTCGTCATAGGGGTTTTTTTACAGCACAGTTTTTCTTGTTGTTTTTGTTGTTTACGTTCTAAATAAAAGTCAAACAAACAATTCATAGGTTATGGACAGAACATTTACTGAAAATTAAATTTATTTTTAAACAAACTTTTGTTTGAAAATCTTTTGTTGATAATTTTTTCTTTGCAGCAGGCCGTCAGGATTTTCTCTTCTGGGTATGTCGAGTAAAAGCTTTTGGAAAAACTTTCTCTAAATATGTATCTTGAACAGTGGTTTGACCGAGTAAAAAGTTTCTGCCTAGCCGGCCTTCGGCCGGGCTTAAGGATTTGTTCCTCTAAATATTTCAAATACTGGCTTCGCCTAGACAGCTTTCGACAGGGCAAACCCGTTATCTAGAGTCAGCGGAAAATATTTAATAATCGAAGCCATTATTCGACACACCAATATATACATATAAAATTGCATATGAATGAATATCCATTTTCTTTTAAAGGACTATGTATATGCAAGTATATATAATGTATTCTAAATTTGGGTTTATACAAATTTTGTTAGTGGCATTTGAACAAGCCTTTTTTATATGTATTCAACTATTTTTGTTTTGAATAAACAAATTAAGAAAATGGCGCTGCTATGTGCGGATGTGTTCGTTGGAAATTTTTCCCTTGTTCCTTGGTTTATTAATCATGCCCGATTCTTTCTGAATATAACGTTACGAAGCTTCGCCTAAAAATCAATTTGGATTCAAAAACAAATAAGTTCGAAATAATCATGTTAATAAAAAAATCATTTCTTGATTGGATGTTTGGTTATTATTAAAAACAACTTTTATATCAGGGATTTCGTTCATAGAATTAGGCACTTAATTAATTTAAAAAATATGTGTATTAGTTCACCCAAACTTTGAGGATTTATATAAATTCTGTTTTGGGCACTTTACTCATTGGAGACTTCCTGCCGCCAAAAAAATGGTATGCAGATTCGTGGCCAGCAGCGTTATATAAAATAATAATGAAAAATAAAATAAGAAATGTTAACTACTTCCGAGTATTTTTATTGCATAAATTAAAGAATTAACAATCCCCTAATAAGCTATTAAACAATCTAAGCTTAAATGTATGCTGACGATATATGCGTTCTCAAGCTAATCGCATAAGCGTAACTGCTCTTGTGCCATTTAAAAAGGAGTTCAAACGTTAAGGTCCCTAAAATTACATTTGCATAAGAAAATTATTTTATAGAAGATTAGAAAAGAAAAATAGTTTGAAATATGTGTTGCTACTTGGGGTTAATAATTATAAGATCATCCGCTTTATGTGATCCTTTTACTTATCAAAGATTAGTATTTGTATAGAGGAATAGGAGCTTCATGTATCGCATTTTTCTTTAATTTCGTTTAATTTTTCTTTCACATAGATGCTGATGAATTCTTTGGGGAGAAAGACAATGTATGTTTGCTGCATTCTTTACACATTATCACATTAATTTTGTACGTATCTATCCTACATGAGCTTGCATCATATAGAAATAGAACATCTGCGGGCATATTATGACATTCGGTATAGAACGAAATTTCCATTCAATTTTTATTGGAATTTCGTTCAAAATCCAATGGCGTAATTAGGCCCCTGTTTGCACTTTCCTCGTTTCTGAACACAAACACACTTATGAAATGATTTTGATTTGCATTCAAACTCGCATATACTATCAAATGCAGTAAAGCCCTTAAGCTTAACGTATTTACGCGATACAGAATAGTAGCTATTTTGATATCAGGAGGCATTGTTTAACAGCTACTCGTATGTAAACAAGCAGAGAGACAGATATTCTGTTGTGTAAACTATTGTGTCTTTATTACCCCATACATATATTTCTAATGTTGTTTGCCAATACATAAGCCGGATTGTACTGGAAACATCAACAACTAGCAATTGCAACAACAATATGAATATAATTTAAAGCTTTATTCTTGAAAACTCTTAATTGTTAGTGGTATGGTAAGGAAAGTTTGTTTAAAAATATATACTTAATATAGCTTAAAGCATACTATAGATTTGCTGTATATTTTTTTATACATACATATATATGTATGTAACCTACAGATAATATTGGACTACGTGGTGCAGTCCATTTTAGCTGAAATGGAGTAGTTACAACATGGTCCTATGGAATGCAGTAATGGACCATGTCATTTGCAAATAATAGCTTCTAGTTTTAACGACTACAATCGTTAAAACACTTCACAGAAAAAATTATCATAAAAAAATTTTCAAACAAAAGCTTGTCTAAATATAAATTTCATTTTCAGTAAATGTTCTTTGTATAATCAATCAATTGTTTGTTTGACTCACATATATAGTACGCAAACACCAAAAACCACAAGAAACACTGTGTCCTAAAAAACAACCCCGATGGCGATATACACACAAATAACAACAACAACAATGATAGCAAAAGGAATGCCAAGTTTGTTTACTGCAGAGTTTTGAGTGAATCAATTCGTTAATGTCGAAGCGTTATTTCTCATTCATTTTTTTAGAGTATTTAGATAAACATTCAGATTTGAACACGTTTAACAAAGTGAAATTTCATAAATGCTTAATGGATGATGATGATAATTGAACCAGATAAAAACTTTGTTTGATATATTACAAACAATCCAGTAAATATTTTTGTTTAATTAAGTAAACTACGTTGTTTAAAATTTGTTAGTATTTTTAGACTAATTGCTTTATAAACTGAGACAAAAATATTTGTTGATATTTTTCAGAAAATCCACTAAATCTTTTTGTTTGATTTAGTAAATTATTTTGTTTACAATTTGTAAATATTTTTAGAAAATTTTTTTTATAGATTTAAATAAGTTGTTCACTGAAAAACCACTTTTTTTCAACGAAATTGTTGAGATATTTTTGTCTATATTTACAAATTTGCTTATAGGTCCGTTCCTAGACAAAATATTTACTATTTCATTGAAATCCTTTACAGAAAATGATATCTAGTTTTTTCTGTGTTGAGAGTTCCATAGAATAGTAACATAGAACAATTTTACTACTAGTCAATGTCTGCAAGCCATTGCATTTGCAAACAAGAGTTTGTAGGTAAGCGACAAGTGCTTGTGTTTTAACAACGCTTACACACAGGGGTATGACCCAACATGCTGCTTCATTTGTAATTATGGACGGTATGGATGTTAAGGAATCAGAAGTTCTTGATGTTCTTGGCATGAAAATCCAATGTGATGTTCAAGTCTCAAAAGAAGCATTCAAGTGCCTCGTTTTCTTAAGACAGTATAAGAGATACTTCACTCCATCTGATCTCCTTAATATTTATACTATATACATCCGACCGAAAATGGAATACAACTCCCGTATGTAGGCCGATGCTTCAAAGTCTATTTTGAAGCTACTCGGCCACGTACAGAAGAGGGCGTAGAAGCTTTTCGGTGGCAGGAGGGTAGCCAACTCTATTGACACACTGGAGCATCGACGCAATGTGGGGTGTTCTATCGTTAGTACAATGGGATTTCTTCTAATGAAATCAGAGAAATTGTTCCCGAAATCAGATGCTTTTTGTGCACAGCACGTTCTTCCAGTGAACCTTTGGCCAAACAGCTCGTATGTGAAATAAACTGCCCGCAGAGGTCTTTCCGGTCACTTTCAGTGTGGGAAAGTTCAAAACGAATGTCCATCAACACTACTCCCCCTGCACTCCTTCCCATAACCAATTTTCCTAGTTCCGACACAATGCATTGTATAAGTAGGGGTCAGCCCCTGAGTGCTGGTACTAAAAAAACTTTTCCAATACGAACACTTGAGTGCGCTCCATCAAGTAGTGACATGGACTAGTTTTGGGAATACTCTAATGTAGTGCAAAGCTGGCTTATATGGTCAAGGCCTAGTACATCGTAATGTTAAATAGACCATGTTTTCTCCATACATTAGGATTACCTTTAGCGCTTTATGGAGCATACTTTACATGCGTGTATAGAGTAGTCGCGTTATCTGCAGGGTATGTATAAGCACACAACAACATACATATATATGTACATAGATATATATGTTGGTGTGTGCTCACAAAGTTACGAGTTGCGATGATGATGCAAATAAAGGTGTTTATTTCATCCTGAGTAATGTTCAGAGATTGTTGTTAGTTGCTTAAAAATAGAGTTTGATGATGCAGCAGTTTTTGGCTGTCGTTCTTTTTACATTTATATTTATTTAAGTGTGTGTCATGTGTGTAAAATTTACAACTAGTGTGAATTGTGAAACATACCAGCAGTAAATTTTAAGCACATCTAAAAACTCAAGTAACGACATAGCTAACATTTGCTGGCAACTTTTCACATTCTGCTACAGCAACTATTGAAACATTTAAGCATTTTCTTACGTTTAGTAGTTCATACGGTTATATACACTTTAGTATAAGGATAAACTCGTATATGATGTTTACTCTTGAGCGATAAGTAACACCATATAGTCTGATAAAATTATTATATTTTATTTATTTAGTTTTTACTTCGATGCAGTAATGCAACATCTACCTAAGAGCCTGGGTTTGTAAAACGTAAAATTTTGAAACTATTGAATTTAAAGATCGATAGCCAAGTAGCTCGCGAGCAATTCTTGGAAGGAATTAGACAGCTTATGAGTAACAAAAAAAAAAATAAAAATAAAAAAATAAACTTCACGTAACATAAAGGAAACTTTCGATTCTTTCATTTTCAACTTAACTATATGAGCAAAAGTGTCTTAGGATAAATATATATATATATATATATATATATATATATATATATATGTAAGTGCTTCAATTTTGAAAAAATACATACTTTCCTAACTTTAGACCCAATGTGGAATTTGTCAATACGAGTATTAAATGATTGAGCTGAAAGTTAGGCAATTTGAGTTTTAAGCTTATAATATATTCTAAAACGTTGCTTCATACACAGGAAGATTAAGGTTGACTTTTTTGTAGAGCCATCCTAATGTAAATCCAATACACATACCAACTTATTTTTAGTATATAGTTATTTAACACTTTTAATATTTTTTTTGAACTTCAAACAAATAAACAAAAATAAATAAAATAAAAACTAAATTTTCGTATGACCAGAAAAGGAAATAAATTGGTGTTTATACGTTGTTTTCTTTTTATCAAAAAAAAATATTAAATATTTATATTGTATTTCTGTAAATACCGATGTGTATGTGTGTATGTTTCGAAGTTACATCAGATGTTGTAAACAAAAAACGTTTTTCTGAATTGCAGCATAAAAGTTAAGCTCTAAAACAACCTTGGGAATTTAAAGTACTTTCTTAGTTGCGGAAAAAATTGATTTCGTTTAAATATTTGTTATAAACAATACTTTTAAAATAAGCGCCGTAAAATATGTCACTCCAATAGAAAAATTTCCAACACGTGAAAAATTTACATGATTCTAACGACTGATTCTGGTTGAGGGAAAAAAGTTACGTGTATCGGTATTTTGATAATTTACTCGTATATCTGAGGATAAGTTTAGGCGGAGTAAATGTTGCCCCTTTTAGATTCTTAGGTGCCCCTATGGCTGGGTGGTAGTGGTGCTAGCCTGTCAGTCCAGAGGTCGTGCGTTCGATTCTCGCTATAGACATTTTCTTAGTCGTAATTCGAACATTTTTTCAATTTAAACAAAAAAATTTTCGAATAATGACAAACTTTTTTTTTTACTTAAAAATAATAGATAATATTTTTTACGCAGTTTGAAAATCAAATGAGCCATATATTATACCATTTTAGATTGCGGGCTAAACGCGCAAACCTTTAATGTCAGTTGCCAAAAGTAGTACATTTTTCTTCAACACGGCCGGTTAAAGTTGGGAGTAGTAATAATTTCAAGTACATCGTTTGGCAAAACGTAAGATTTTCTTTAAAAATCAGGCAATTGCAGTATCAAGTTTTAACTGCCACTTACAGAAGAATATCTGACAATGATATAGGAGAAAAAAAAAATGAGAAGTGAAGATTTGTAGTCACAGCATTAGAAGGATCATTACAGGGTGATTTTTTTTAAATGGCAACACCTTTTAAAATAACTAACATGATTTTTTTAAATTTTTTCGGAGCAGTCACTACTTGCCCTATCACCCGCTTTCGGCTTAACGTTGATTTATGGGACACCATGTTTATATAATATGAAATGAAGTTTCAGATGGGTTTTCTCAAGTTTCTTTACTCCATTTCCTTCTCTTCATTAGAAGTAAGCAAATAAAAAAAAGTTTCATGAATAAAGTTTCATGAAGTATTTTCAATCGTTTAAATTTAGTACTTTTCAATTGCGATAACAAGAAATAATTTTGCCCTTCACACCAGAAACTCTGCAGTAAATTTGGTTTAATCACATTTCGATTTAATTCACAGTTTTTTTTTGCTTCATAAAGTGACATTGTGTCAACAGTGCATACACTTTATGTCATTTCATTACACTCATCAAATAAAAGCAATATATCTATCCGACCATCTAGCCATCCATCTATCAAGTGATAAAATCACTAACGTTGCTACTTGTGGACCAAAATGTACACCCTTGTAAACAAACATATACAAAAAATACGAAGCACACATATAATCACATACTATCCCATACACCAACAAACATAAGATAATAAACTTGGAATATGAAGGCTTGAAACTAAAATTTCAATTCAAATAGATGTTTAGTTAAGGAAAAATATAAAAAGTCTAACGCTCGCTCATTTTGATATCTCCTGTCAATGTCAAATTGCTGTCAAACCTTAAATTATTCCTATCGAAAAGAATAATACCACGGTTGTTTAACAACAGCGTATTAAAACAAAATTTGAAAACCTTAGTCGTTAGTACCTTTCTTTAAAAATTTATTTTCATAATTTATTATGTCTTTAAATATTGCTAATAATAATAATAAAATTTAAAAGATTTTTATATTGTACATACCTATATCTTTGGGTTAGTTTTTGGCCAATCTTTATTCTTTCGGCGATCTAAATAAAACAAATTATTTAATCTGTATCTCAAGGTTTTTATTTTTATTAAATTCTGTTGAAGAACCATTTTTTCCTTCTTAAATATATATTCACATGTATGGATACATTTTTTAAAAAGTAATGTTTGTAATGTAATACATTCTTCAACTTACGATTATAATTTTACATCACTACACACAAAAAAAAGGAATGTAAAATCAACATGATTTAATATTGATTGGAAATCATATTAAAATTACAAGATATAATTTGTTGTTTAAGTGCCGTGGTATTTATTTGCTTTGTTCATTGATTAGTTATGCGACTTGCTGTTGTTGTTTTCTTGTTGTTTAGTCTTACATAGCCCACAAATAGCCAACAAAAATCGAATTAGCATCGAAAATTTACTGGTGCTGATGTAAAATTACCATTGTTCCATATTCATTTTAAACGTAAGATATTTAATCTAATCTTAAATCTCTTTGATTTAATATTTTTTTACTGTTAAAAAAACTTTCTTATAAACGTTACATTTAATTGTAAATCAACATGACTATCTGCCAGGCCCGCTATGTCGACACGATTCTTTCTTTCGCACAATTACATTTAAAACAAAAACATGTAATAAAAGGTTGTGTTCGTTTTAACCTTTATGCTAACAGCAACATACCTGGTTATATTTTCTATTTTAAAAGCACTATAGTTTAGAGAGTTGCAATTATATCGATATGAAATATTGCGATATCCTTAAGAAAAGTGTTTTTGACCATAGTCCAATGTGTGGGCGGAATTTGACAGCTAATCCCAGAGATATGCCCACTTTTCGATTTCTGCCCCTTATAGAAATATATACAAACTAAGCAACAGTACAACAAAAAAATTATAAAACAAAAAATTCCCGTACGAATTGTGTGTCGAGAAGTGGCCATATCTCTGACATAAGGGCAAGAACACTTTTGCTAAGGATATTATTCAATTTCAGATCGATATGGTTGCTACTTCCGAAGAAATATCGCTCTTAAACGTAAAACGTACCCAGGTATGCTGCTGTGGACGTAGGTATAATTTATCTGCTATTAACATAAATTTTAAATGTATATGTAAGAAAGAAATAATCATGTCGATATATTAGGCCTGGCAGTATAACTTTAATTTCAAATAAATTTTATGTGAAATAGCCCTGCGTCACAGCATTTTTTTTTGGCAGAAACGCCACTATATCTCCATTAATCTAGAGACAAACCATAGTCAAACTGCGTACTTGGTTTTTCATTTCATCATCTTTTGTCCTTTTTAAAGGACTTAACATTTTTCATGAATGCTTATTTTAAATAATTTTTTTTAATAGTAGTATCTAATGTTTATAGCAAACTTGGTACCAAATAAAAGGGAAGGCTCTGTAGAATTTTATGAAAATATATACTTCAGTTCTCCTGAACAAAAATTGTTAAAAGTTTTCATTAAAAATGTTTTTCAAAATTATATGTTGTAGCCTTAAATAGAGTTAATTCGAAAATTTATGATGTTATCTCTCTTAGTTCAAAAGCTGTGACTGTTTTTTTTTGCGGCACATAATTAATTTCTATAAAAATTGCATGTAGGAAGTTAATTTATAAGAAACAAGCATTAATTTTAAGCCGAAAGCGATAAAATCGCTCTATTTTAAGTTAATATATATTTTTATATATTTTGTAAAACAATCAAATAAAGATTTTGAAAGAAATATTTGAAAAATTGTTTCCAAGGACATATGTTAAATTTTTGTTCAGTTGATCTACAAATATTCTTCCATATCCTTGGCAGAAAAACCACTATATATTATTTAGTCTAGATAATAAACATACCCAGTAAAAAAAATTGGAAGTCCTTTTTGAGGAACTACATTTTCATTGCTTCCAAAGAATCGATATTCAAAAATGCAGATAATTAGTAGAAAAGCAAATCAAAATTTATTTTAGTCACACACAAATTTGTAATTTCTTTATAGTTTTAAAAAATTCCCACCATACTTTTTAAAAATTCGATTTTTTTAAGAAATTTATGAACTAGTTTTCGTCAAAAAATTAACATTTATTTACTGAAATTTACATAAAAACACCGTTTTGCGTTTAAATTCGTATAAAAAGAAACAAGTTGCGAATATGTGTAACTTTGTACTCTTTTTCCTAGAGAAAAATATTAATCTAGAACGCCAAATAGGAATTATTTCTTGACTTCGCTTCCAATTCGGTGATTAGGAATCGAAAAAGAGAACTTCTTGCAATGACAACCCTATATAAAAATCATTAGATATGATCCAAATTTGCACTACTTCTGGATCGCAAACTCTACATTTTCATGAATTCTTTGGGGTGTCTTTTTTTACTGGGTAGTTAAACTGCGTACTTGGCTCTTCATTTCCTCATCTCTTGTCGTTTTTAAGGGACTTTAAACATTTTTTGAGAATGTTAGTGATGTTACGAATATTCGTATTCGAATCGCCGAATATTCGCCTCTTTCATGATATTCGTATTAGTATTCGAAAAATTCTAGCGAATATTTCACGAATATTTTGCACAAACGTTCCAAAAAATAATACATAAAAATATACAGAAAATTAAACAAAAAATAAAAATTTGTACGTAATTATTATTTGAACTGAAAATGTGTATAAGTCGGAAGTTGTTATTATTTGGCTTAAGTTCGCAATAATTAAATTAATGTAAATAACAACTTCCGACTTAAAAAATACAAATTTTTAATAATTTTTACTTAAAAAAAGCCGTTGTCTTCCTTTAGTAAAGAAAAAGCAAATAAAATATATTTCTCAACTAAATAGTATCTAAAAAGTAAAGTCCTGTTTGTACATGTCACGTTAAATTAATAATCAAGGCTTATAGAGTAATGTTGAACTTCAATAATAAAAGTTTTGAAGGTTTTTCTCCTCTAAGATTATTGCGATTCGGTGTGTAAATAAGCCCCGCACCACTAAAAATTTGCTTGCTCGGAACTCTCGCTTGTGTTGTCACTAAATATTGCCTGGATATAGGTAAAAAAAGCTCGTATTTTTCGTTATTTACTTTCTACCGTGTGAGTGGGTCGACGTCATTTGCCACCCGTTTTTCCACTAACTTTTCTCATCGGAATATCGTCGTAACGTTAAATCTCTATAGTATTGTGACAGTTTTTCTCAATTTATTGTTATTGACACAAAGGCTAGATTTTTTTTCAATAAATTAGAAATATCAAGTGGCACTATACGTTTAGATTGAATATTTGTATTCGTATTCATCGAATATTCGATCACATATTCGTATTTGTATTCGCGAATATTAAAATTTGATATTCGTAGCATCACTAATATATAACATATTCTCTTCGCTTTTTTCAATACTACAGGGTACTGCGGTCACCTATTTGAGATCAAATCGTTCTTAGTCTGAGATCCAGTTCGCGTGTTTGCTGTAATACGAATAATATGAATTAAATATTAAAACAGATAATAAAATACACATACAAACAGTCAAGTGCGCCAACTTAAAAACAGTTACATTTGATACATACAAGATAATAGATGAATTCACGTTTTAAACTCGGCATCAGTGATAAATGTCAAATCAAAATATACAAAAAAAAAAGATAAATAAATAAATAAAAAATAAAGCAATTCGAAAAATATTAAAAGTGGAGAACACTTCGACAGTGAAGTAATCACATGGACAAACATACAAAAATAACAAAAGAGATTGATAGGCGTTATATAACAACAAAACAAAATTATTCTGATACTCATCACTGCAACGTTTTTTCACTCATACGTTTACACGTCACTAGTTGTCACTTGTTAAGCTTCTAGTACATTTAGTAAAGTGATGATTATTTGGCAACTAGAGAAATCGCAGGGAATTGAGTTTTCAATGTGTTTATTTGATTTTATAGATAAAAAGAAAAATCATATTTAAGGCGACCATAATATAAACGTAACATATTATTGCTTTGAAAAATTTAATTAGGAACATGTTAACATCTACTCTTCTCGAAGAATAATTTCTTTCAGTGTTGAATCTTTGAAACCAAAGTTATTTTCCAACGTTTTTAACGGTGACGTTATAGCTTATCGCCTATTTAACGTTAAGACGTTACATTAAAATGTGACATTGCTCTGCTTGCTTACTAGGGTTGCCAAACGGGACTGGTTTTTGTAAATCCCGGTAAATGCCCTGAGTCCACTATGATCATGTATTCAGCAAATCAAGGTTTTGTTACCTATTTATAACTTTAGTAATTGGTCAAAGTACTCTAGTACAATCTCGGATGATAATTCCATGAAAAAAGAGATTACAGAGCAGCCGGGCTATTCGAGAAAATAGCTCTATGTGAGCCTTTAGGACTTTTATTTAAAACTAGCTATACGCGATGTGCTTCGCTACCCCATTGTTGTGCAGATGTAGAAAAATTAATTAATTAATTTAAAAATAACGATAAAATTGGTTAGTTTTTTTGCGATTTTTCGCGTTTTGAAGATTTAGTCATATTGGCGATTTTTTGTTTTGATTTTTTTAGTTTTGGAATTTTTTAGCTTAAGAGTTTTTTAAAATTTCAAGAGTTTGCCTCTTACGGTTTCCAAGATACAGCAAACTGTTTAAACTATATTATCAAAATTACATTAACTTTAAGAACACCCTTTACTTTTTGTTGCTTTAAATATTCTATAGACTACACCAATTAGCACTAACTTTGAAAATTTCAAGTGTCTACATGTCTGTATATTACATTAGTATTTCAACATGTTTCTTTAGAACATGTAGCTTTAGAACAACCTATAATCTTTAGCCCGTAGTTCTTACGGTTCTCGAGAAAACAGCCTGTGACCGACAGAAAGACAGATGGACTGACGGACAATGTGTCGAAAACCATATGATTCCGTTACACTTTTCGCGTACAGAGCCCTAAAAAGAACCTTTTGCAAAAGGTAACTTTTCAAAAAGTAGCCATTTTCAGAAGAGTACCATTTTCAAAAAGTACCCCTTCCAAAAACATTTTTCAAAAAGTACCGTTTCTTAAAACTACATTTTCAAAAAAGTAGATTTTCGAAAAAGTACCTTTCAAAAAAGTATCTTCAAAAAGTACCAAATACATCCATAATGTTTCCCCTTTAATGCCCATGTTCTAAAGAACACTACATCAGTTGAGTTTTTTTATGACTAAAAGGACATGTGTTGCAAATTTTTTAAAAATTGTCTTAATAGTTTTGAATGAAATCAATTTTACTTGGTTTATCTGTTTTGGTACATTTTTATCTCCCTTTTTGAAATAAATTGTTTGTACTAAAATCAGCTTCTGTTAGTAATACGGGTTCATAATGAAATGTCCACGAGCCATATCAATACATATTAAAGATATATGCATACAAAAAGTACCAAAATACGTTATACATTTTATTCCTTATATGTTCGAATTTCAAAGAAGTAGCTAAACATGTTTGAGATCTTTCATATCTATCGTTATTACTTTAGGAGAAAATGGGCTACCAAAAGTGCCAAAATTTAATATCTATCCTTTTTCGCCCCCTAAATGTACAAATTTGGAAAAAGTTCCAATTACCTGTCCGTTTATTTATTTTTATTTTTTTTAATTATGATGTTATTTAAATTTGACGTCTAACTCAGTTACATCTGGAGATATAAGGTTAGCAAATTTATCCGTTTTTACTTACACCTTTTTATTTCCTTATAAATTGTATTTTTAGAAATCCTTTTTGGTGGACCTATACATCGATGTTTTCCTACTAAAATATTCATTCAGTATATCACTGTATATAAAAAATAGTTGTATGGAAAAAACTACCAAAAAGAGCAACAAATTTTACCCTTTATAAATTCGAATTTCAAAAAACTACCAAAACATATTTGAGGGCTTTGTAAGGATAGAAGATTGCATTTTAAATTTAATTTTTATCTTCATTACTTTAGGAAATAAACGGTTAACAAAAAAGGTACAAAAATTATAATTTTACCATTTATCGGCCCCTAAAAGTACAAATCTGAAGAAAGTACCAAATACTTGTCCGCTCATTTTTCAATCTTATTATGATGGTTTTGGAATTTTATATCTACCTTACTTCGATTCGGAGATATAAGGTTACCGGTTTTACCCGTTTTTACCCCTTTTAATCCCCTTAGAATTCGAATTACCAAAAATTACTTCTTAGTGAATCTATACATTGGGAGAGGGACCTACATACAAAACTTGAAGTTTCTAGCTTTAGTGGTTTGGGCTGGGCGCTGATGAATCAGTCAGTCAGTCAGTCACTCAATAACGTTACTCTTTTATTTATATAGATATAATGACGGCACAAATTGGAATTGTCCCAAATTTTCGTAGAAATACCGTAGGCCATTTGTACATCGAAACATATATTTCAACATTGGGTCAAAAGACTCGCACTCAGGATCGATGAAGGCTTGTTGCCAACGCAATGAACAGAATTTTCCAGACCCATCCTGTAAGCAACCGATGCAGTAGAGGATCTTAGGAAGATCTAAATAGGCGTTGGACCAATTAAGGGCTGAATGGCAAAGGCTAGACATATCCGCATTACAACGGTAGGAAGAAGATATGCCAACATCTTGACCTTGCATAGCTTAGTAGCTTTTAAATCCAGCCGAGTTCTCGGCCACCACACAATCGCAACGTACGGGATAGTCGGTCTGATGTTCAGGCATGTTCTGCATTACTTGCGGAATAAAAGTGTTCGGAGTTGTCATACCATTATTGTTATAAATGATAATTTGCAACAAAAAAAATAGTTTGATAGTTCCAAACATTTTCATTCCGCATAGATACAGAACATGCCCGTATAATTTCATAAATCTACATAAAAATTTTAGGGCTCATACTTCATTCAGCATAACTCTAGAGGCTTTTTGTATAGCTAATTCTATGCAGGTATTCCAAGCCAGCCTGCTGCCAAGAAAATTACATAAATATCTGACATCCATAGACTGTGGGATATTGTATCCATTTAACGATACTATACCAATATAGAGTTTTCTCTTAAGGGTGAAATAGAGCACAAACATAATCCATGACGCCTGAGAGAATATAGCCGAATCTTCCAGTTACCATAATCACCGTATACAGTTAGTTCATGCTTACTATCACTGCCAACGTGGAGAAGTTCGTCTATCACCACTGACCAGGGGAATGATGATGGAGGACACCCTTTGAAAACCACAATCCATTTAAATTCATATATTAGTGCTACAATTGTTACTTTTTATTACGAGTTTTTAGTAAAAAAAATTTTACTTAAAAAGCGTAATTTAAATATTTCGGGATTTGCCGGAATTTTTTTTGACAAATCCCAGGATACAGGATTTTTCAATCCCGAAAAATCCCGCAATTTTCAGGACCAGGATTTCGGGACTGGCATCCCTATTGCTTACTTAAGAATATAAGGTTTTAATTTTTGCTGAAAATGCTAACCTCGAAAAATTTCAAATAATTTCCAGTGGCAGCTCTTCACACTAGAATCATGCCACTTATAAGCAGGCTTATAAGGAATAGTTTCGCTTATCTGTAAAGCTGTATGTATTTAAGTAAACAATAAAATGTTTTTAAAATAATTAGATCTATTTAACTGCAGCAAATATATTTTATTAAATTTATATGTGTTCATATATAGTGCGAATTTAACTAATAATTTATGTGCACATTCCCTGCTACATCGAATTAAACATCATGTTAATGTTGGTAATTAATTTTAAAATAATTTTTAAATCAACACTAATTGGCAGAAAATGTTTGTTAATAAATAGTACATGACACTATTGATCCGTTTGGCTTGAATTTTTACATTGTTATTACTGCATACATTACACTTGTAGTTTTTTTCCTCGTGAGCTCACTTTTTATTATCCAGTACAATTGTATGTTTGATTGTTAATTGTTATTATATTATTTGTTTGCATAATTATCACACAAAATAAAAAGCTCTTGTATAGAACATAATTTGCTGCTTTTTTTATTTATAATGTAAATTAGATAATGAATTTTGCTTATGATAACATTGACTGTTTTATTTATGCGTTTCGGTACAGATATTGTAGGAAAACAAAAAACACAATAATTTTAATTATTCAACTTTATATTTTAAGTATGTATGTATTATTTACTTTTTTTAAACATTAAGGCTCAGTCCACTTTAATTTCATTAGTTATGCTAACTTCATGCCAAGTTTTCGTTATGCATATTGCTCTAAATATTTAGCTCCAAATAAACATAACTTTTCAAAAACAGGACGAAATGGTGGTTTGTGCATACACTCAAATTATTCTGTACGTGAAATGAACTGAAATTTTATTAAAATAAATAAAAAAAGTTAGTTAAACTTGAAATGTTAAAAAATTAACACAGTTAAAACTATATAAAATGAATGATTTTTCATAGTTTGGATCAATTTAACTGTCACAAGAACTAATTGCATCTTCCGCGAAAATAAAAAAAATGTTTTCATGTTTCTGATATTTCTATTGTTAAATAAACAACCTCAAGTTCCGTTAAAACAAACGATTTTTGCTTCATTTTTAAATGAACTAACGTCATGTTAAAGACTTATTATTTCGTATCCTTAATATTTATTATAATAATATAATAAATATTAAGGATACGAAAGTATTTACTTTTATATTTTTACTCACTGCTTGTTATATTAATTTCCACTGGGAATCGAATAAAGCGCCTTCAGGTTTGAAGTCCAACGTATCAACCACTTGGCTAAAGCTTAGTATGTAAGCCAGCAGCACGAAATTAACATAAACTTACTAATTTTTTTGCATTTAGCATTAAAGATTAAAAAAGCACACGCATGGTCTGGTTTGAAATTGAACATGTGACCTCCCGGCTTATAGTCTAACGTAATATCGACTACACAACTGATTTTAAATATGTATTCATATATTTTAATTTACAATTTTAGCTAATTTTACGTACAGAGTATTTTGAGTGATTGTGTGTTTGTTATTTTTAAGCTTGTACTTTTTTGGTACTTATAACATAAACAACGTACAATATTGAAAGCAATCGAAAATCCGTATTAATGTGTACTTAGTTTTTTATTGTATGGTAGAATCAATTAAAAATAAGATTGCTTAGAATTCTAAATGTTTATTAACTGAAAAATTACTGCACCGAATATTTCTTAAATAAAGTTCATTGCGTTACTGTAATAATATTGTGAGTATAGTGAGCGCTCTGCACAATTAGGGTTGCAAATAGTTCAATTGAGTTAAACGTTTAGTTGAACTACTTCGTTTATGAGTAATACTACTTCACTATATAGATATTATATAAAGTACTCTCGGCGGTTAGAGGGTCAAAAATCAGTTATATAGATAATACTTTATACTGAGATTTTTTAAGAAACGTTAGGAAGGGGACGCAGTTTGAAAATGCCTAAAATTTCATTGCATTATACGTGGAAAACCCCTTAGAGCCCTTGTTTGGAAAACTTATGATATTTTCTAAAACGCTATGTATTTTCCCCATTTAACCCTGCGTGCCTCTAATAAACAAATTGTAGATTTATTCTACTTACTTCGAGCATCATAGTCAATTCAAAATGGTCAAAATAACGCAACAAAAATTTTTTGTCGACGTGTGTAATTTATACGTACACATATTAAATATGCATGAATATTTTTCTGATCTTCTTGTTTCTTTATTTATGTATTTTTTAAAATCAACGATATAAATACAAACTAATTCCTGTGCATATTTTGTAATCAGCAAACTTTTCATGTTTGACATTTGCTAAAATAGTTTTTCTTGCATTAACAAGAAGTTGAAAAAATATAGTAGAATAAAGCATATTAACTTTATTTTTATAAACTGCAAATTTTTTTAAGTATGTGGGAATTTTTCACAACATATGGTTGACTTATTTAAGGCAGGGTTTTTTTTATCAAAAACTAATTTCATAGAATTTTTTATAGTTTACACCTTCTCAGTATCTGAAAGCATTAAATCATTATAAGTTTGATAACTGAAGGGCTTAGTGGAATAACTTAGTAAGCCACATGAAATCAAAAATTGGTTTTATGTGCTCATGTCCTTGCTAGGTGCTACAGCTTTGCATCCTAGAGAAATTTTTGGATAAATTCTAGTGTTTCGCAACTAATTATGCTGCGCATTTAAAGTAGAAAATTCCAAAAACCATACAATTTTAATTTTTGTTTAAACTTAAAAGTCGATTTATTCCATATCTAGTTTTGTGGCTTATCGAGTTATTGCACTAAGCCTCTCAATTGTATTAAGTTTATTAGAGTACATACCCAGCAAAAAAATATCATGTAGAAAACGGTCATGTCTTCCACATGCGATGTTTTGAAACTCTTCAGAGGATGCTCAAAAAGAAGGCAGTGATCTTTCAGTGTTCATAATGTTTAAATTACGAAGTCAGTCAGCACATTTCATTGTTTAAAATAAACACCAACACATTTAAAGTATACTCTCTTTCTACATTTCTCACCTATTGCATAGAAGAGAGAGATTTATAATAAAAACGATTTGTTTTGTCTGTAGTTTAACAATGATACAATTAGATGACTTATTACGACGATGAAACTTGATTTTAGAGCACTTTCGATGCTTCGAAAGAAGCAGTGTTTTATATAAAAAACTAAATCTTCAAAGTGTGACATTGCGAATAAAAACGATGAATGTTCGAAGCGCTTTTCGAAGTAGGAGAAACAACAACAACCAGCTTTTCCCGTGTAAAAACATGCTTCGGCCGAAGCAGTAGTTTTGGCTGGATATGTATAACGAGTGCAATAATATATATTTTTTGCTTTAGCAAGAATTATAAAAAGATACGCATTATTAGTATGAAAGAGTACTTTGTCCTGAAATACTTTTTCCTGAAACTCCAGCAAAACCTACCTCTTCAGCCGAAGCAGAAGAGCAGCTGGTTGCTCTTTATCCTACTTCGAACAGAGTTTTGAACAGGCATGATTTTCGTTCGCGATATCCCACTTGGGAGCACTTGTTTTAGAGATAAAACAGTGTTTTTTTCGAAGCAGCAAAAATGCTCCAAAGTCACGTCTCTTCATCTTATTGCATTATCCAATTGTATCCTCGTTAAAGTACAGACAAAACAAATCGTATTTATAAATCTCTCTCCTAAATGCAATAAGCGAGAAATGTAGGAAGAGAGCAGGCTTTAAATGTCTTAGTGTTTATTTGAAACGATGTGGGCGACAATTTTTTTGAACATATTTTGTTGAAATCTACTATGCTAGTCCTTGACAGCAAGTTAACATGGAGTGACAATCCTCATGCAAGAGCAGCTAAGACCTTAACGGCAATTTATGTTTGCAGAAACGCCATTGGCCCCTCCTGTGGCATATATCCCAAAGGGGTCAATTAGATATTAGAGACAGTGATCAAGCCTATACTTTATTACGGCATATCCGTCTGGTGGAAAGCACTGGACTTGGCGAGCAATCGATCTCGTATAGAGAGGGTTCTTCGCATAATGGCAATCATGATAACTGGTGCCCTAAGATCCACACCAACAAGGGCTGCGTTATGCTGGCTACCAGTGGATCTGCTGGCCAGAAAGCTAGCACTACGTACAGCAATCAGGCTTAACGCAATCGGCGCATGGAACCATCTACCGTGGGGTCATGCTAGCATTCTAGAGACTACTTATACCATTCCGGATCTCATTGATTACTGCACTCCGAAGCCTTCCTTCAGGAAATAATTCCGATACTCCTTGACGGGGGACTTTTCCCCAACAGCACACGGGGCCATACACATTTACACCGATGGCTCCAAATGGGGAACGAGAGTTGGCGGGGGTGTCTATATCGCGGAGTTCGGGATCAAAATGTCTTTCAGACTCCCGGACGAATGTAGCATCCTACAAGCAGAAATATCTGCCATCAAACGAGCAATATACTGGCTAAGGTTTTACCGTATATCAAATGCTGATGTTCAGTTCATAACCGACAGTCAAGCGGCGATTAAAGCACTCACTGGTGTGTACACCACATCCAGCCTAGTCCTGGAATGCCGCACAGCACTTAACACGATGGCGAGCAATCTAGGCATCACCCTCAAATGGGTACGCGGGCACGAGTCGGTTTCAGGCAACATCATTGCGGATGAACTGGCTAAGAGGGAAACCTTGCTTCGGGATGTCGATATTGACAATCTCTGCGGGCTCCCACTCTCATCTTGCTGGAGACGAATTGACGCTGCCTTCTTGCAGTTGGCTAAAACCAGATGGTACAATGAACCAACTTGCTCTACTGCGAGAACAATCTGGCCTCGCCTTGACTCAAACAGAACCAAAGAACTTCTAGATTTCACGAAACCACACCTGCGCAACCTCGTGGCTACGGTCACGGGGCACTGCACCTTTGGAACCCACGCTAGACGTATGGATCTCCCCTACAATGACTACTGCACAAGCTGTAATGACGTAGAAGAAGAAGAGAATATAATGCACCTTTTATGCCTTTGTTCACCTCTGGAGGACCACCACCTTCGCCTCCTGGGCAAAATACTCTTCGGTAGCCTCTCCGAGTTCTCAGAAATAGAGCTCAAGAACATAAGTTCCTTCATTAGGAGAAGCGGGTGATTCACTCGCTGACTACCCAAATGGCGTTTTTAATTCATGAACGACCCTTCCTGCACGAAACTCCGTACGCCTTACCTCTCTCTCTCTTCTATTCTAACTAACTTCTAATATCTTTATTAGCTCCTCTCCTTTCACTCTATTTGATACACTGTCCTGTTCTCTCTTCTCTTTCCTTTTCTTAACAGGTATCACAAAGGCACCATTATTATTGGACCCAAGTGGGCTGGAACCCTTTCTTTATACTTTTCACCAGCAACCTGATAACCTAACCTAACCTACTATCCTACTGAATAAGATTTTGTTTATTTTGACGTTCGTGTTGAATAAGTGCATAAACCGGCTAACTTCGTAGCTTAAACAAAATAAACATTGAGAGACATCTACCGTCTTTTTGAGCATCTTTGGAAGTGCTGCAAAATATCGCATGTGGAAAGCATGACAATTTCTTACCTCTTCCAGAAGTGTGATATTTTTGTGCTGGGTCTTATTTAAATTATACAGTATGTTTTGCTTAATGTCCATAGAAAGAGAACTGCAAGTGAGTGTTTCAGCTTGTGGCCTCCGATTATCATATTTTGAAGCTAGAATTTAAGAAAAATTAAGCAAAGGATCGTATGACCTTCACAACAAAAAAATGAATTAAAAATGTTTGTTACTGGTAAACTAAGGAGACAAAATTTTCAACAGTCTAGATATCCACGGTTTATCGAATGGTCTGATTATATTTAAGCAGTATATATATTTTTTGTAAAATACGTATATTAATTTTGGTGCCCCATGAACGACGTAAGCTCATTAAAGTCTTGAGCCTAATTTAATAGCGTTAATTTAAGTCGTTAGTACTGTAGCACTCATATAGTGTCATGCCATTATTACTTTTATCCAAACCGCTATGTAATAAGTAGTCGTCACCATGGCAGACAACTATATAAAGTGGTACCATTTTTTTTAAGGGAAAGTGTGAATATATTCTTCTTTACACATCGTGTACATGAAAACTTTTGGGATCATTATACATTTGTGTTGAAAACTTTAACTTACTACATTAACAATGATAACGAAAGGGAATTGTGAAATATGATTTTGTAACTACGAATTTAAATTGCTACTGTTTGTAATGGGTGTTTTTTATTGAGGTATAGAACTTTAAGTTGGCATCACTTTTTTAACTGGCGGCCATTTTGTCAGCTGTCAAGTGATTAATATTTAGTTTGGTTTGCCATTTCATCATGAACAGGTTGACAAAAGAACAACGCTTGCAAATCGTGCAAATTTATTTCGAAAATAATGGTTCAGTTTGCGAAGTTTACCGCAAGCTCCGTCCATTTTATGGTCGACATAATCGTCCATCAGAGCAATTAATTCGGTTAACCATGGATCGTTTTCGCACTACGTTTACTTTATGTGATAATACGCATCCGCAGAGACGTCGAACAGTGCGCACCGAAGAAACAATTGCCCCTGTAGAGCAAAGTGTTGAAGAGGACCCGAATGAATCGATTCGCCACCGTGCACAGCAATTGGAGCTTTGTCCATCAACTTTATGGAAGATTTTGCGCAAAGATCTTGGCTTGCGACCTTACAAGATCCAGCTTGTGCAAGAATTAAAGCCGCGAGACCATGCAATGCGTCGTGATTTTGGTGTATGGGCCGAAAATGAGATTGATCTCGATGCTGATTTTCATCGCAAAATTTTGTTCAGTGATGAGGCTCATTTTTGGTTGAATGGCTACGTCAACAAGCAAAATTGCCGCATTTGGAGTGAAGAGAATCCACATGAGACCCTTCAGACGCCATTACATCCACAAAAACTGACTGTTTGGTGTGCTCTATGGGCTGGTGGAGTCATTGACCCATACTTCTTCCGAAATAATGCTGGAGAGTCAGTTACCGTTAATGGAGACCGGTATAGAGCCATGATAACCGACTATTTTGTTCCCGAATTGGATGGCATGAATGTGGATGAGTTGTGGTTCCAACAAGACGGCGCTACATGCCACACAGCGCACGTCACAATCGATTTATTGAAGGAAACATTCGATGAGCGCATAATTTCGCGGAATGGACCTGTCATTGGCCACCAAGATCGTGTGATTTGACACCATTGGATTATTTTCTTTGGGGATATGTGAAGTCGCTCGTCTACACCAACAAACCAGAAACGTTAGGGGACTTGGGACATACGGCCCCATATGCTCGAAAAAGTGGTTGAAAATTGGACCTGTAGAATTGGCTTTATTCGAGCCAGCCGCGGCGGCCACATGCCCGAAATCATATTTAAACATTAATGGCATAAAATTATCCTTCCAATAAAGCCAAATTGATGGACATTAAAACGATTTTCTTGTGTTTTATTTCAATTCGAAGTTCTATACCTCTAAAAAAAACACCCTGTATAATTCAAACAAATTTGTTGGTATAAATTTTAATAAAAATAGTAAGTTAATGAGAGTAATTACCTAATTTTAATATGAGAGATAATGGACATTAGCACAAGATAACTTCCTTACATTTTGATGATAGGAGGGGGTCGCTGTGAAAATTAATGGAAATATTTATTAATTTATTAAGTGTTATAAATAACAATACAAATTATATCATAACTTGAGTTTAAACGAGAATAGTAACAAAGACCTTTACTCGTTGTAGAGAAACAGACTCGAAGGAATCGAACCCACAAACACTGATAAAATAGCACGCTACCTACTACCCTAACGGGAAAAAATTCTTTTGACATTGCGGGAGTGGCAGTAAGTCTAGTTGCATTGATATTCAATATATTGTGCCTACTGTGTCCAAATATGTAATGTAAATAATTAACTTATTGGTATCGTTACTATAGTATTCCTTTGGTTACGACATGCCTAAATGCAAAATGAACTTCTCATAGTGGCTTGGAACTCAAAAAGAAATATTTAAAAGTTTGCGCTTTCAAAATTGCGCAGAAACTAAGTACACACAGAAAGTAAATATTTTCGAAAATAGCATAAAAATAAATAATGCCGTTAATTGGTTCAAATATCTGTGGGTATTTGACAAAGCAACAATTTTAAAATATTTCAGCTATTAAATTATTTATATAAAGCTGCAATAAACATAAAAATTAAATAAAAGTACTTACATATTAGTCCAAATTTTCGTAAACAGCTTGAAAACGCTCATTTATAAAATAAATGAATTTAGATTCGTGTTCAGCGGCCTAAAATTGGCTTAGCAAATATATTTTTTTTAAATTACGACAAAAACTTTGGAATTCTGAAATCTGAGCTGAAAAATATTGATGTTGCTATAGACGGCTAAAAGTCAGGGACCGTAATTGTTTTAATTTTTCCCCAAAAAGTCAAATAATAATTGCTATTGTTTGCCTCATATTGTTCGGCCAAAAATAAAACTTAATATTTGACCGACATTTTTGCGGCGAAAAATAAAAGTAAAACTATAAGAAGCTACAATATAAGAAGCTACAATACCTCTCATTTTATTTTGTTAATTAAATTGGTTAAATAATTGACGTCCCTCCTCATTATTGTCCAAACTGATAAAAAACGCTGATGAGATGGTGAAGCGGCCTCTATGTCAGTACTGATCCGTTCAAATTTTAACTTTCAAAAAATAAAAGTCATTTTAATATTTTTATTACTTAGATCATAACCAGGGGCTCGGACTTTCATGCACATGCATGTTTTTTATAGTGATAGATAAGGAGGTATTGACTAATTATCTATGCGAATCATAAATTTTTAAGTATTTTGGCTACGATTTGCACTTGCATATTTATGCATAATTTGGTGGTAAGTGCATAGTTTTGTATATTTTGGCAATAAATGCATATTTTAGGAATTATACAGATTTTTTTAATGCAAATTTCTCAATTTTTTAACAAAAATATTAATATTCGGATTGTGGATGGCAACCGAGCGTTAGCTGGGTTGCCAGTTACTGAAAATGCAGTAGTATCATTTTCAGTAACTGGCAACTGACAGCTGTCAATTTCAGTTGCTATTCAGTGACTTTCTGGCAACCATTAATTTTCAGTTGCCGTCTGGCAACGAAACTAAAGTTCGGTTGCATTAAATAATAGACCCAATTATGTTTGTTTTATGTTTTTTTTTCTACAAATAATACAAAATTAAAACAAATATTTTCATATTACTTTAGTTTTGGAACTTTGTTCGTAGGTAAATGCATATTTTTGCGCATATTTTTTATTTTTAGGTGCATTTGTTAAGCGCTTAAAATAAAGTTTTAGCTGCATGATATTCTGAGCCCTGATATGATCACCATCACAATTTTATATCTGACTTTTTGAACTGAAATTTTGATAATAACAGTTAGATGCCAATATTTTTTTATTATTTTTCTCGTGTAACTGAGGATAAAATGCAACATTCTAGTGCTATTCGAAATTGAAATTCGAAAACAATTCTGACGCTGCACCCTAATGTACATTGCTCAATATTACATCGTATGATTAATATTGAATTCAAGCCATATGCCATTAAATATTAATCATACGTAAGATTAAAACTGTAGTGCATTTATATACTAACACAAATGCTTGAATATATGAAATTATGTGATTTTCTTATCAATAAAAATAAAAGCTGAAGCAAAAGAAAGGAAAATAATAATAAATAATAGAAAGATAAAAAACCGTGCTTTTATTTATCAAAGATTTTAGATGTAAGACTGATATTTATCTTAAACAAATACCAAGTAAGATGTGGATATACACATGAACCACACGTGTTCTCCCTTTTCCCGACTGTGCTTGAAATTGACTTTTCTCTAATTCTCAGATATTACTTCACGTCCAATTCCTTCTTGACAGAATTACAAACTTCTGCCTAATAAAAAAAAATAGTTTTAGACTAGTAGGAATAATTTTTAGCAATTTCAAACTGCTACTTGAGAGGAAACGCACATAAAGAAATCAAAAGGGGCTGTTTTAAAAACATACGACAACCTATCGCTCCTTTGTTACAAAGTAGTCATATATCAAAAAGCCAACATTTTTAAATTAGTGAGGAGAAAGTGTTCCCTAATAATATATTTATATGTAAAACAATTTTCAGAAAGTTATTTTAATATACATTGAAGCTATAGCGACTGAAAACCTAATATGCTAAAATTTTTAAAATCTTAAACGCTTTTTACAAAGCTTAAATCGTTTGAGATATGACTACGTTGCAATAAAAGAGCGATACATAAAAAATTTTGAGTTGCACCCAAATTCAATATCCCGCAATATCGTTACCTTTAGAGGCCAAAATCCGCTAGGGATTAGAGACATTCTTGCTATCAGCCGAACACTAGAGTGGTAAGACAACCAAAGAAGCAACTGTTGAGCCTAATATTTCGTCCAGCACTGGCTGAACTTATTATTAACAACTTAGATTTAAGGTTTGAATACTTATTGTTAGTTCAATTTACAATTGATTGACAGTGACCCTCAGCGTTGTATATTTTTGCGGCAACTTCGTATGGAACTTCTGAATGACCTTGTTTATACTGATGATATTGTTTTGTTATCCAAACGATACTCTGATATACAAATCAAAATAGACAATATCGACAGAACCGCTGGGCGTTACGGTCTAAATATTAATTAAAATAAGACTAAGTCGATGTATATAAATGCTGCTCATTCCCAACCCTTCACCTTAAACGATTAAAACATCGAGATGATTAATAAATTCTGCTACCTAGGTAGTCAGATTTTACCAGATGAAGGTGCACGAATTAACATGCCTCATAGAATAAAAAAAAAGACAAAAATGGCTTTTGCTAGTTTATACAAAATTTAGCGTTCTAGACAAATTAGTACTAGGAGAAAGCTGCATATTTTTAAAAGTAATGTCATATCTGTGTTATTGTATGGATGTGAGACTTGGCTGACTTCCGCTGAAATTGATAACAAGCTACAAGCTTTTATTAATAGATCACTGCGTTATATACTACGAATCTGGTGGCCTGACAACTGGATTTCAAACGTTGAGTTGTACAGGAGATGCAATGCACAACCAGCTGTGGACATCTGCAGGGAAGCATTTGACTGGAAACCTCAAGGAAGTAGAAGGCGTGGTAAGCCGCGAGGTAGCTGGAGACGTTGTCTTGAAGATGAGATTAGTTTACATCCAGGAAATTTATCATGGAATACGGTAAAAACCCTTAGCTCAAATCGGAATGATTGGAATAATTTTGTATTGGGACTATGCGCCCACGATATGGCGTAAAAGCAATTAATAATAATAATAATAATAATAATAATAATAATAATAATAATAATAATAATTTACAATTGAAGATTCAATAAATAATTTAAACGGTAAAAAAGTTTTGAGCGAAGTCCATAGATCGGACATTTAAGCTGTACTATTATTATTTGTTAGCTCTTCTTTTGATATATTTCCACTCTTTTTCTTTTCATATATTTTCACTCCAGCCTTGCTTCCTTCACAATCGAAAATAATTGTGTTTATGTTATTATTATGAAAACAACTTTGTGCAACGTAACCACATCATATATTTAAATATGAAATAGTCGATGGATATATTCCCATATGAATTTCTATATTTGTTATAATCTGTAAAAATATCAGCCTTTTAGCGTCGTATATTTTTATTGAATAATTTTTTAAAAGCACCAGTATCGCCATATCTATCTATTCACGCTAATCAAATGAATTTTGTAAAGTCTTACTTTGTGTGGAGTATGACTAAAGTTATGTTTACATTTGGCAAATATTTGCTAAACAAAAAAACGTAACCATTACTTTTGCTAAGGGTTAGTGTGATTTAACTTGGTTCTTAAAATCACAAAATAAAGTTAATTATGCTGCAAAAAGATATTTTTATATTATTTTTAATAAATGCGAACCCATACTTAAAAAAATATTGGAATTAAAGGAAATACAATTCTAGGTGGTCTGTTGGTCACGTTTCTTTTTCGGCAAATATTTGCCAAGTGTGATCGTACCTCAATTAACTAACAGACAAATTGGAGTATCTTTGAGTATAGTTGTGTGCTTCTTATAACTGTAAAATAATTCTCCATATCCAATTGTAAATACCGCAACTTTGTTGTTTAAGTACATCTTTGTATGTGAACCCCTATTTTGTTTCGTTAGCATGTTATAGAGAAAATCCTTTTATGTGTGATGAAAAAAAAAATATCTTTGGAGAAAACACATTTCTATAGCTCTGTAGCTTTAAGGGCATAAAACACGACAGTATTTGACATTTGTCTGTCATTTTATTGCACAGGAAGAAAGCTGCAAAGTGCGCAAAATACATTTGTACAAGTAGTTGCACTCAAATATGGAATAATATTGCTGCATCAAACAAAGTTGATTGAATATACTTGAAAAAGTGAATTTATATATCTATAAAATGCGTATCCCTGTACGATTATTGAATACGAAAGTAAAATATGCAAAAAAACATATAACGAAAGATGATACAAAATTGCAACTAATCAAACAATAGCTGTGCTTTATGATTGACCAGCAAGACATATGTAAGTTTTACAATGGATATACACTAGCGAGCAAAAGTGGATACATCCTTTCCCCTGTCGCCGAATGGTAGCGATGCTACCCTGTCAGTCCAGAGGTCGTGGCTTCGATTTCCGCCAGATCCTGGATATTTTCCGCAGACAAGCTAATCGGTTCGCAGGTTGTGTTAAAAAAAAACGCACTAAAATCTAAACTAATGAAAAATTAAACAGGATGTTCGCTGAAACTAATGACGAATGTTAAACAATGATAAATTATCATAAAAAGATTTTCATAAATACTGAAAACTAAATGCAAAGTCGTTAAAAATTTAATTTCAACTGCATAACTTCAAGGCCCACACCAAAATCTAATCGAAAATAATAGGATTTGCTAAAAAAAGCACTTCCAACGCTACACGATAACGCTCGAAGAATTTAAACTATATTTACTCACGATTACAAGATAAATGGATAAACATTTCGAACTGAACCTTAAAGAATTTAGTTTGAAGTGTCCCAAGACCTGCTCGAAGCGTTATTAGTTTCAAAAGGATTCGGCCAGAAAGCCAAAAGTTCAAATTAATAAACTTTTTTTGATACATACAAAAGTGGATGATACATTGTCGTTTTTTTCAAAAAATCGCCAAAAATTTCGTCCTTAATTTTTAATATTGATGAAATTTAATCCAAAGAATTTTTATTATGCGGGCTTAAGTTCGTTCGATTTAATTTTATTGAGAAAAGATTTTACAAAGTATGTAATAATTGAAAAAAGACCACAGACCAATTTCTTGGCTTTTGTAAGGGCCGAACTTAACATCGATATTTTGAGGATAAGCCACGAACCCATCGTCAGAGCTCTTTATACTCCAGGCTTGCTACAATCCGACAGTCAAGCAGATAAACATCTAGCTTTAAACCAGTTGACATAATCTCTCTTTACTAACTTGAGCTTTTTTGGTTGTTTAGTTTTGTAGTTTTTATTCTCCCCCCCCCCCCCCCCCCCCTTCGCCTTTCGTAACGCTTTTGCAAAATATTTAGTATAAGTTATTTAATCAGTAACAAATCTTTAACCATTGTCCGGGGTGTTACGTAATATATGAATAGCCCCTAATAATTGGAAAACATTATTTTAAAAACTTTAAAAACCCCAGAAGAAAATAGGTGATAACTTCAAAACGGTTGGACCAATGTTCTTCAAACATAGGCTAGAAAATTTTAAATCAAGCCGCCTTTACTAAATTAAAAAAATTTACTAAATATAATCGAAGTCAAAGACACTCAGAATCAACAGGATACATCTAGAAAAGATTTTCTTCAAACATAGCTAAGAACACTCTCGATCAAGTTATCTTTCAAACAGAAAAAAAATCTAAATCAGTGGAGCCGTTTGGGCTGTACTATGACTTTTACAGGTGCAGAAATACACAGACACACTACAAACTTATAGCACCCCTCTTTTTTGGTCGGACCAATTTCTTGACTCTTGTACGAGTCGAACTTTCGTGTAATATGCACAAACACATCTAAAACCTAAGACTTGGAGAAGCACCGCCGATTTTAGCAAAATGAAGATTGAAAGTATCTGTCACAAATATCTTAAAATTGTATACGTTTTGTCAAAATCGGCTTTATGTAAGCATAAACTGCAGCAAAAGAAATGGCCCCGCTTATTAATTCCACATATAGATTTTTCATTAAAATATAGGATTATTTATATATTAGTAAAAGGCTGTAGCATTAAGCCAATTTCAAAATTTTACTTCCAAGTTGTTTATTTTAAACATGAATGTTTAAAAAGTTTAGACAATCATGGTTTTAAACAAATATTGTCTATATCGTCCCTACCATGTCCAATTAACCAATATAAAAACCTGTACTTTTCAGAAGAGCGCAACGACCTATCAATCTACTACTATTTGTAATTTGGGGGAGTATCTGTAACTATGCCAAAAGTATTCTTTCGAGCGCGTGCAGATAAAAAGATATTAGCAGATCTCGATATAAATAAGACTTCTGGGCCAGAGGGTATCCAGCATTGGTCTATAAGCATTGTTCTTTGGTGCTAGCACGTTCGTTAGCAACCCTCTTTAGCCCTTGCTAATGCTTTTCCATCGTGTTAGAAGGTTGACAACGTAATGTCAATCGGTAAAAAAGGAGATGGTACTTGCCCCGTAAGTGAACGCCCAATTGCAGTATGCTCTTCACTTTCTATAGTAATAGAAACTATAGTGAATTTCCATCTCGTGAGTTATTTGGGGTACAACACTTTTCATAGGGGACTCTCTACGGCTGACTTATTGGGCTTCCTTTCGGAAAAATTGTGTCACTCCATACACCATTTCGACGAGAGTAAGGTTTTTGATAGAGTGTGGCATGACTAACCTGACCAGATATCCCGCTTTCGGCGGGATTATTATGCTTTTTTGAGGTCGATCACGTTTAAAAATTTTATCCCGCTTTTACTATAAACATCTCACAATGTTGGAGTCTTAAAATTGGAAGATCGAACTTAAAAAAAGCAGAGTAATCCCGCCAAAAGCGGGATATCTGGTCAGGTTAGGAATGATGCACTTTTGTTGAAACTTCCTGCTTTTGGTGTCGGTGATAACTTCTGTCGATCGTTATCGAGCTTTCTCAGGGATCGCACGATACGAACTGTTATAGATGGGATCTCATCAAACGAATTCAGATCTACCGCCAGGCTCCGTTCTTTCTGCAACGGTATTTCTAATTCTTCTTAATGACCTTTATTTACTCCATTGCAGATAACAGAGGCATCTGCCATTCATATTCATTCAGTAATAGACCAAGCCTGTCGGACACTAGGGCCATGAGGCAAAACATGAACGAATGAATGAATCCCTGAATGGGGTAGTGCGAAAAGGTTCGATTTCAATGGTCGTTAGATGCAGTGTTGTATACTTACGTTCTGACGTATGACCGGCCGTGCTTTTCCATTTTTAAATATGGGCGGTATGGGTATCGAGGAATCTGTAGCTCTTCATTAATAGCACATCCATTTATGGCCGATACGCCAGCAAATCGCACTACGCATTACAGATAAAGTTTGTTCTTTAGCCAAACAGTTCGTATGTGGAATACTTTCCTAATTCTGGAGTAATGCATTGCATGCGTAGGGGCCATCCCCTGAGTGACGGCTCTTATTAAAAAAAAAATATTTTGAACCCAAAGTCAGCGTAATACTGCAAGTGCAAGTCTTAAAATATTTCTTATTGATTTATCTATCAATCCTCTATGAGAATTTCATAATTTTCAAACGAGGTGTGTCATATAAATTGGAGTACGAAGATAATGAATGTAAAAAACGAATTTTCCATATTTGATAGTTGGACCTGGTAGAGTCGATATGTACTTTAATCATTTTCACAAATAAGGTGTTTCGTAAATAAGTATATAAAAAAAATTGCAATAATACCAAAGTTTGCACCGCAACTAAAAACAGAGTATACACAAAGCGTTACTTTTTTTTGCCAAGTTATCATTTGAAACACTGATATATAAAATTCTCTTGATCCCCAGAGAAAAGGTTGCTTACATTGCTTAATTGTGAAGCCAATCGTAGAAACAAATCTTAATATTATTAGTGTTGAAAGCGTTTATTCGAGTAATCCAATTTTTTTTTAAATTTTAAATTTTTAGTCATTATTCGTTCGAATATACGAGTAAGAATTTTAAGCTATTCGATTAAAAAAAGGTATTAAACTTTTATTCGAATACATTTCGAGTAAAATTTAAAACTTTTCACTCCACTATACAAAAAAAAAATAAAAATAAAAGATTGCTATGAGTTAAGAAGCAGCGAACAAGTTACACAACAAAATAAAATTTCTAAGTAAAATTCATGGCCATGAATGCATAAGTTGTTTGGTATCTGTTTAAATTATTAACTAAGTTTGGGCAAACAAAACTTTAAAATGAAAATTTGTATTCAAATATGTCTGTTTGTATGTATATACACTCTTAGACACTCACATATTTTTACATTTAGTAAGTGCAACTGCAACTTAAAGTATTCACGAGATATTAACCCAAGTGTCGTAGTTGTGCTGGGAGTAGTAAGTAGTCAACGTTGTGTATTATACACAAGCACAGAGAATGCTTAGAATAGTAAATACTGGTATCACTATCACTGCAATCAAATATTCAACATTTTCCCGTTCTTATTTTTACTTCTTCTTTTTGCCATTTAACGCGTAAATGCATTTTTAACGCTCGACTGATGTTGTTACAAGTTTTTCGTCTTGTGTTATTGTTAATAATTCGTCTTAATATGCTGCAACTGCTGCTTTTGCTTACATTGCATTGTATTTAAGCAGTTATAGATGCTGGTTCTTTCACAGAAGCCCGAACCTTTATAAAAGTCTTTGAATAATCTAAAAATACAGTGGCATACACTTAGGCATATATATCTACATTTATTAGTTTATAAACCCAGCGAAGCTTTTTGTATATAACTAAGGTCCTTATTTTGTTAAGCGCAACAAATAGCGTTGATAGATTTAGTATAAAAAAAATTTAAATTTATAAAATAAGGCCCTAAGATTTTCCTAAGAAAAGTTCCAAAGCGTATCTCTTCTGCTAAATTACATCCGTATACATTGTGGCCGGTCGGTGAGCTGAAACTTCAAGAAGACCCAGAAAAGAGGTTTATGTTCTTGCTAAAATTGCAGTAAAGTATTTAGAAGAAAAGAGAATCTTTTTTAAACTGTTTCCTTATTTCACTCATTTCCGTTCTACGGAACGGTATCTTGACACCTATTAAAAAGGACAAAAAATCCTCAAAGATAATCGCACAGTGGCACATTTTACGAGAAGGTGGTAGTCTTTTGGCAAAACTAATTTTTTAATAATTTTTGATCTTGCTTAAGGAAAACAACATCTCTACCTCCATTTCCTTTCACGAAATAGTTTTTATATTATAACTCCGCGTTTGATACCCAGTTGTATGGCCACCATATGTGAAGAATAAAACACAGTGCAGCTTATTGCTGATTTCAACAGAAGTGAGCCAAGTTTCGTATCCATAAAGCAACACTCAGAGGATGTTGCTTTTGAAGAAACGTATTTTTGTTTTGGTGGTGATTTGATTACTTCGCCAAAGCTCATATAGGCCTGCAAAAGCAGTTTCAGCCTTCTTAATTCTGAGTTTTATATCAACACGCGTACCTCCGTCTGGTGTAATTTGGCTGCCTAGGTAGGTGAGGTCTGTGACTGATTAAATGTTCTGGTCATGCAGAGTAAGTGGTTCTGTATGTACTATATATATATATTAAGCGATTTGGTTTTATTGGCATTGATCTCAAGGCCATATGTACTCGATATAGTATCGATGTCGTTTATTTTTCTTGGAACATCAGATATTAAGACAACGTCAACAGCATATAAATACTAGATCGTTCATATGTTCCATGCATAGTTGGTGCCACAATACTTCACGATGAGTGTTGTTGTTGTCAATTGCTCCGATAGGAGGAGATAGTTTGTTGTCATGTTTTACGCTGCCTTCAAAACGCTGATACTGTGCCTTGATAAGGTTACAGATCTTGTCAGGAACGGCTTTTCTGCCCATCGCTTCCCATATGCTTTGGCGATTAATTAGATCGAAAGCCTTTTGGAAATCAATGAAAACAAGATAGAGCGATTCCTGCATCTCGTTTATTTGTTCCATGATTATTCTTAAGGTAGAAATATCACCAATTTTCTTTTCAATGCGATTAAGTATGATTTTGCAAAGGGCTTTAAGGCAGCTACATAGAATCATGATTCCTCTGCCGTTATTAAAGTCGATGAGTGCTCCTTTGTTAGGTATTTTTACTATGATTTCTTGGATCCACTCGGTAGGAAACGTTTCCGTTTCCTAGATTTCCTCCAAGAGCTCGTGCAAAATTCGTGCAGATAGTTTAAAGTCCGCGTTAAAAAGTTCCGCATGCACGTTATCAATTCCAGCCGCTTTTTCCCTTTTCATAATCTGAATAGCTGCTTCAATCTCGGGGATGCTGTGTCATTGGGGGCTGATACGTTTTACTTGAGGAACCGCTAAGCGGTTCTCAGAAAAAATTTAATTTTTAGCTAATATATTATTTTAATTCGACTTTGGTATACGTGGCTGCCTACTGCACGCAAGCAATCAAGTAGAATCAATAAGATTCCGTTTGAGAACTTACCACCCAACCGAAATAAGACCGTTAAACCAACGCGATGGCAGCAGGGTACGTATTTACCGTGTATTCAAATTAATATATGTATTTTGGATTGTTTGGTTAATACGAACTCTGCTGCTAACGCGACGGCACAACGCTCTTATTTAGGTAGATAGATCCCTTAATTCGGCTATACTAATGGTACAATAATACAAGGTAAAACTGTTAGCGCAGCTGTAGTTGTTCGTTTATATTTCCCAAATGTCAAACTTGCTTTATCAGAGAAACAAGCCAATAAAAAATTTACGGCAGCGGTTAAACAAAACTATTTAATACAAGCCTGGTTGTTAAGAATAAATTTTTATGTGAGCATTTGTATATGAAACATAAAGTTCTCTGCTGTAAAGAAAAGTTTTAAATCACATTACCACCCCTTTTCACAATGTATGATTAAAAGTTAAAGTGGACTTTGACGGCAAGTTCGACATACAAAACATGCCGTTAAAGTTCACGCTAACGCTTAATCGTACGAGTACATTGTGAAAAGGGCCGTAATTAAATTAAAATAAACAATACATTTTTCACAGTCTAACATCATATAAGAATCGTAACAACCCGATGCATTTTGAGGCGGCTCGAGTTTTAAACGGTCGACTTGTTTCTATGTTTTTCACACTTAGGAAACATTTTACACTACTGTTTTTCTATTATTGTAATTGTTTTATAGGCTTTTCACACACAACAACATCTAACATCTACCATCAATTTGCGGTAATGAGCAGGTGGCCATATGAGGGCAACAAATACAATAAAAACTAGATTATGCTTGTCAAAAAAATACACGTGTTTGACGTAATTATACACAAAACTACCAGAGCAAAAAACAAGTAGCAGACGTAACGCTGCTACCTGTACACTTTATTATGCCGCTTTTTAGTGATGATACAAAATTTATCGAATGGAACAAATTGAGATAGTAACGTTTTATAATGATGTTGAAATATGTTGGCCGTTCAGCCCTGTATAGTTCTTATGGGAAAATTCGCAAATTGATGGTAGATGTTAGATGTTGTTGATTGTGAAAAGCCTATTTTTATTTCAGTTCTAGTAGTATTTATTGTATAATGGCTTTACTTTTAAAACAGTGTTATCAATAGATTTGAAATCACGATACAGTTAACCCTCTTATAATGCGTTAGATACATGTCAAAATGTTGCGTATTGTGTAAAAAACTGTTATATGAGGAAAAAAGATAAACATATTAAAATATGGGAGCAACGTTTCAATGTCTATTTGATTTGTATATATTTTATTAAGTAAATTAATTAGGCTCGTCACGGTATATTCAGACATCAATATTCCAAGGTACAAGGAACATTTCCTACCTACAAGACAGAGCAGAAAAATATTGTTTTCAGAAGTCGCCACACTTCAATCACCCGTGCTCATGGGTATCACCATTTATATTAGTAATAAGCGATTTCGCAACTCTAATTTGCTTTAGCCTTCTTTTAAACGAAAGTTCTGCACTCAAGAAAAATTTATCTAAATTTTTGCTAAGCTTAGTGCTCCTTGTAAATTTTATGAGTAAAATATTTATCTTCACATTCTGGTTTTTTAAAATCACTTAATTAAATTACGCACATGAATAGAAAAACGACTACTAAATATGACGATTTTTTTTAAAAAAATTTGATTTTTTATACTTTTATTTCACAACCTTGCACTTAACGTAAAATAATGTAAAAATATTAATTTTCGCGTTATAGAAGCGTCATATTAAAAGAGGGCTTCCGCAGTTAGATGTTGTTTGGGTGCCCCTGTGGCTGAGTGGTAGCGACGCTAGCCTGTCAGTCCAGAGATCGTGAGTTCGATTCCCGCCATAGAACCTGGGTGGTTTTCCGCAGACAAGCAGATCGCTTCGCGGGTTGTGTTTGTTCCTACAAAAAAAAAAGTTTTCAATTCGTGTTAGAGTGCAACCGCGTTGCGAAAACCCGTGTTATAGAAGGGTTACCTGAACTATCAAATGGAAAATTTTCTACATAGCTGTTGTGTATAAATAAAATTAGACTAATAAACTCAAAATTTTAGTGAGGATACGACCTTGTTTAAAGGAAATTCATAAACTGTTTTAATTTTTTAATTAATATTTTTAATGAAAAAATTCAAATATTATTTTCAAATTCGTGATTGGTTGAAGAGTAATTAATTTTTTTAATGATGTCAAATTTCCGTAATTTATTCTTGTTTTTACTTTTTTCTGTACATTTGGAAGAAAGTCGCTTGAACGGAGTTCGTCGAGTGATGCCCGAAGCATTAATAGCGTCCGATCGTAGGGCTACTGTAAAATAATTTGCTGGTCTTTGACACTTATCTTAATGCTCATTGTCGTCTTTTTCTTTTTTCTTTCAAGTTAATAAATCCTTTATGAACATAAAATATCTACTTGTATTTTGTACCAGTGATTTTTGTGTATTTTAAAAATTCTTCTTTTGGCAAATGCGCGCTTCTCACTTTCTTATCATTGAAATTATGCCAAGAAATTGAGAACTCAAACAATACGAACAATATCTGAAATGTGTTTGGAACACAAACTCTATTCAATGCATAAAGTATGCAACGTCATTTAAAATTTTTCCAATTTTTCTCTATTTTATTTGTGCAGTTGTGCATTTTTTGCCTGAGCTGATAACGAACGATTGACGGTGTTATAAATTTCTGATTTTGTCACTTTGAAAATTGGCATTTTTCCTTTTTTAAATTACAAACTTTTTAGAGATTTTCTTGAAGCAGTGATTTATAATTGAAATGAAGAATTTATACAAACAAAATGCATATAAAAATAAAAATTATTTTTAAAAGCATATAGAAATTATGTAGATAGTGTAATAGCTGTTGAATAAGCAACTGCTTTCTACATTTTAAAATTTTTGTTCTATTTTTAAGAGTACTGACTGAATCTTGCAGAGAACTTTTTTTTATAAATTTTAATAAGTTTTAGTGAATGCGATGACTAGAAATATCATGCTACAAATTTGTAATTTCAATCCAAACGTTATTGCAATTAAAATAACTTTATAAAAAGAAGTCTTACATACATACGTCTCATTTTTTTTTATTATTACAAAACACATAAGATTTATCAAAATATTACTTATTTTTGCTCTTTCAGTTCATATTTATACTGTGTTGATCAAACTAAAATTCACTGTGTTACAAGCCTTTATTTTTGAAATATATAGTACTTTTGCGTTTTCTTTTCAAAATTCACTATTTTAAAATGCTCCATTAAAGCAAAAAAATCTAAAATTTTGTTTTGAACCATATCTTAACATCGGTCAAAAAGTAAGAAAGTTACAACAGATTTTGTGAAAACATACGAATTTTAATTTTAATAAAAAACATTTTGTATGAAGTATGAGTATAAGAAAAATGCCAGTGGAACAGAATTAAATATTTGGGAAATATATTAACCATTTCTAACTCTATAGTCCGATCAGTACAAAATTCAATATGGATATATCAGATGAGTGTTTTTATTTAATTTAGGAAGATGAGCTTCGCCTATTTCTCAGGCACAGAAGTGCAAAGTAGTGTACTTCGGTTATCTAAAACTTTTCAACGCTTGTCATTTCTCTGTTTCTCATTCTATTCCAAAAATATCTTTTGTCCTTATAGACCTTATAAAATTCTAAATAAATTTCTTTGGTTTAACAATTATCTTGTATATTTAGTGAGGTATACTCATTTTAATATTAAAATTTCTCAATTTTTCAAATCCTTAGTCCAGTATTTTTAAGATATCGGATCCAAATAATAGCCGTGTGTTAGTTACACGACAAAATTTCGAAAATTTTTCGGAGTTGGAAAATATGAAAGTTTTAGTTTGAAAATTGAAAAAATGTTGAATATATGAAAATTTTTGCACCATAATTGTTTACTCTATGAATTTTTTTTCTTAAGGACCATATAATTATTATATACACGTCTAAAATATATCTTCACAGGCATGATTGTAGAAAAAAAACTTAATCGAATTTATAATTTTTTGTGGGCATGCCGCCTATCGAAATCGACCTATTTTTGAGATTTTTCGGAACTTTCTTAGGAATTCTGATGATTCTCAGAAACACGTCACAATTTTCTATACTTGCTGAGTATTAACTACGTAAATTCTTATAAAGCAGCAAAATTTCATTTGTAAATATCAGTAAAAAAAAGTTTTATAGCATTAAAATAAAAATTAATATGCACAAAGCACCACATAGCACAATTTTTCATAAAAATTTATGTTATTAAAATCTGAACACAGTGTTGATAGCTACACATAATTTTGGAAATTTTAATAAGTGCTATGACGACCTTTTTTTCAAACCAGTTAAAGTAATGGTTACAAGTCCAAAAACTCGTATGCAAAGACTGATATGAGGACCAACGAATGAAAATTATAATATGGATATGCTCACTAAATATGTTGTAACTCTCTCATATTTCGTCCGATGTAAGCAACTTTACGCTTGCTATATTTGGAATAAAATTTCCTTTAATATGTGTTCCTAAAATAAATTTTAAATATTTTATTTTGAACTTGGAAGAAACACACAACAATCAACTATTTTATTTTGCCTTACTGGAGCGACCTAAAATGGTAAAATTTTGAAAAAACGTAGAAAAAATAAAATTTTTTCAAGTCTAAGGACCTGTAACTCGGTGAATTTTGATCCGGTCAACACATTTCGAATATGGGCTGAAAGAGGAAAAACATATATATCTATGCAGCAGTGCAAAATTTTCGTAATTCAAGCAAGCCGTTCTCAAGATTTTTGAAAATAGCTTTATAAACTGCAAATAAAAATTAGGGAAAGTCCGACTTTAGATCGCACACGAAGGGTTCCGTACGTATACGTATACGCATATGTATATCCATTTCATTTTTGACCTTTTTTGAATTTAGTTTTTAAATTTTTTACGTTTTTTTGTTGTTGTTTTGCGACTATTCGTTTTTTGAATTTTTTTTTTGTTTTTTACGATTTTTTTTAGTTTTAGCGATTTTTTGGTTATGGCGTATCTTTTTAACGTGTTTTTATTTTTTACGATATACTGTTGGCGATTTATGTTAGTTTTGGCGCTTTTTGTCAGTTCTTGCCCCTTTTTCGGTTTTTTGTGATTTTTTTAGTTTTAGCGATTTTTTTTTGTTTTGACACTTTTTTTCATTATGGCGATTTTTTCAGTTTTTGGCGATTTTTTTCAGTATTGGCGCTTTTTTTGTTTTGGTGATTTTTTTTCGTTTTTTACGATATTTTTAGTTTTAGCGATTTTTTTTTCGTTTTGACGACTTTTTGGGTTTTTGCTGTCTTTTTTTATTTTTTTTGGAACTATTTTAGTTTTGGTGATTTTTGCGTTTTAGCGATTTTTTTAAATTTTCGTGCTTTTTTCCTGTAAGCACTTTTTTTATTTTGGCGATTTTTCGTTTTGACATTTTTTTTTTGTAATTTTGTAATTTTTTAGTTTAACATTTTTGAAAATTTCAGGAGTTTACCTCTTATGGTTTCCAACATACGGCATGTTATCTAAATTACACAATAAAATTAAATTAACAGATAGAACACCCTTTAATTTTTATTGTTTTAAAAATCAGTATTAATTGTTATAGTCTACTCTACAGACTATTCCAATTAACACTAACTTTGATAATTTTAAGTGTCCATATATAGATAAGTATCTGTATATTACATTAGTATTTGAACATTTTTCGTTGCTTGCTTTAGAACACCCTTTAATTTTTAACTGTCATATGTTTGTTGTTGTAGTGGCCAAAGTTTTACCTGTTCTGTGAAAATTTCAGGTCCGTAGCGCTTATGGTTCTCTAGAAAACAGCCTGTGACAGACAGATAGGCGGACAGACAGACAGACGGACAGCGTAGCGAAAACAATAGGGGAGCTACAGTTTTGGTGTACGGAGCCCTAAAAACAGGATTTTCGTGAATATCTCGAAAACGCTTCTTGGGAAAAATTAATGAATGTCATATACGTGTTCAGTGACCAAAAATTAGCTTAAAAAGCATATCACATTTGAGGTGATGGTAAAAAGTTTAAAATTTGTGAAATAGTGTTATGGGTATGTGTATTATCCTTGTAACTCTTTACTTTGCCATCAAAGTTACAGTATTGCTGTTATTTTGGCCCACGCTTGAAACAAATTTTGAGCGGTGCTGTTACATGTTAAAATAGCAAAATTAATTTTGCGAGAAATTGTTTTTTTCTTATTATTGCCAATTGAAAATCTTTATAGCAAAATTAAGCTACAAAACCACAAAATCCTGCTCTGTTATACAACATCTCTGCTATTTTATAAAACTTTTAAATGATAAACTTCATATGGAATGCAGACTTGATTTTTATTCTCTGTTAGTCTTAACTTAGCCTTACTGTTACCTTTTCTATTAGTTTTCATATCATGTGATTCAAGTTTTTAAAGTGAAAAAGAGAGTTTGGTCTATAGTAAAAAACAATGTATTGTTATAACAATAATTTTTTTTTTGATTTTTAGTAGAAAAATTTTCTTAGGTCGAGCAGTAAATATGAAAAATTTTCGTTAAAAATTTAACAAACAAAAACAACAAAAGTGATATATGTAGTGTATAAAATATAGAAGTCAGTATTTAACGAGCAACAATATAAATTTAACGAGGTTTTGTTTAATATTGTTGTAGTTTTCTATGTTTTATAGACAAAACAAAAATTATAGCGCACTAGTAGAGATACATTTGTCAGTAACAAATAAGAACTTTAGTCAAACAGCCACGAAGGACTGTTAGCAGGAATGTCGATAGTAAAACTGTACTGATTAACTATCGACTTTGTCCCCAGTAGTACTGACTAATTGTACCCCAGGCAAAGTTCTGTGCTTGTCATTGATATTCCACTAGTCACCTCGGAACTATTGACTTACTAGGTGGTTCTTATGGCACCATATTCGACATTGCACATTAGGTCAAATTACTACTTTTTCTGTGCAAAATTAATTACGACTACATTATAAGAGTAATCGAAACAGTTATTATATGGATTATATAATTATGGATGGTTCCAATAAAAAAATGGAATTTAACCCGTAAGTGACCAAAAATTAACCCTCTAGCACCCATTAATTTAAACACAGTGTATAGAATTAGTTAATTTGTTTTTTAATACTAAAATATTTATTAATTGCTTATGTCCAATTCATTTTGTAAAATTAATTCAAAGGAGGCTTCTTCATTTCATTAATTTCGTCGTCTTGTTCGTTATGGTGAAGTTCTTCTGTTGGTTCGCTGCAACATAATATATTTGTATATTTTATGACGAGATTCAGCAGCTCCTTCTCCAAAAAATCCAATTGGAAGTGGAGCATTTTCTATTATTTGCTTTGAGTGAATTAACATTTTATGAACCGTAGAAGTCATTGGCAAACAGGGATATCGCTCCTGAAAAACTTTTGCTGTTTCAAAACAATATAATTCAAATTTCTCTAAATTTATTTCGAACTGACAGGATAAACAAATCAGTATTATTTTGAACCTAAATATAATATCCTTATCTACACCAGTTATTTCTGAAAAAATTTCATGTTCAGCGAAAGCTCGGCGAGCAGTGTTTCCGTCGTTAGTAGATCCTGAGCCACCTATTCTGGGCATATCCACGCGAAGTCCAAGTTTTTCCTTTTCAATACAATTGACTTGTCAGCTCCTCGTATTTGCCACTTTTGTACCTTATATTTGTATCCTATATGTAAAAGAAACTCAAAAACTCTTATCCAGCAATGAAGTGGGCTAAGCCCAAACTTTAGGTTTTCTTCTTTTGCACGGAATATTTCACTTTTATAATCAAACGTGTTCATAAAGTGTTTTGGTGTAGCATAACAAATAGGGCAAGCCTGGTTTGATTTGTTTCCGGTTAAAATGTTAAAAATTTTTCCATCAATTAATGTCAAAAATAATTTGAATGTTACTTCGACGAATTTTCTATCATCAAGTGATACTTGCAAGTTTCTTAAATTTTCAATTTCTTTTTGTAGGTCCAAATTTCCTTTAAAACCACTTCTTTCGTTTCTTTTGTGAACTCCAGTTTAATAGGACGACAAAATCTTACAGACTGCGGTGTGCGATTATTCCAGATTGGTTTTCCCGATTGTAGCGCTAATCTTAAGGGAATAACTGTAGTAGCAAAAAGGGACGCGTCACAGCTACTTGACAAACTTTGTTCACTAAATGCTTGCTTAAACTGGGCTTGACCAGTACTACTATCAAAGCCGTAACTAAATATTAGTTCTGTGCTTAAAAACTCAGTCTTCTCCTCTTCCATTTCAGCAATAAAAACTTCTTTTTGCATTTGTACAATTCTTTCTGCTGTATGCGATAGAATAGATTGAAGAGGAACATTCACAAGGCTCTCTGCTGCTTTTGTACCCTCAGGACGGCATTTCATTTTCGCGGCAGTTATTTTACTATAATGAGGATATATATCACAATTCCTTAATTTGCTTTCCTGGCGTATTGCATTATACTGCTCTTTAGACAAATTATGTTCAAGGAGGAAGGCTAAAGCCTCATCCGCAGTAAATGGAATTGGCTTCTTAGGATGCTCATCACAAATTTTACGAATTTTTGATGGTCTTGTTGGACTTTGAATACTTTCTTTTAGTATTGCAGCCAAATCGGTATCACCTTCTTTACGTGCTGATGTTGCTGCTGCACGAACGAGAAGACTTGTATCAGCTTTCGCATTTGAAAGCTCTGCCGCTTCTTTTCTTTTTCCAAATTCCGATTTTTCGCTGAATGGTACACGAGGACGTCCAACAGCGCCACTTGTTGCCTTTTCTAAAATGCCATCTACCACAATGTTTAATTCAGCATTTAGCCATGCCTGGTTTTGGCTTTTGAATACATTTGTCTTTCTATGACACTTTTTCCACTTTTGTTCTAGTTTTACGCAGAACAAATTAATTTTTTTGGTAATTTGTTTCACAATTTCATCAGAAATCGACGAGCTTTCAAGTTTGTCATATACGTGTTTCAAAACGGCATCAACTTTTTGTTTTTTTGTACTTTCCTTTCGCCATACTTCAAAAAGATCAATCTTTTTTATACAGAGGTTACCTAACAAAAAGAGGCATTACTCGCAAAACGCAAAAATCGCAATTTTTGATAAATACCAAATAACTCACTAGATAATATTCTAATTATTTTGTGCTATTTGAGAGTGGAGAAATGAGGTATATTTTTTTAAAAGCTTTCAGAAAATAAAAATTTTATAATTTAACTATTTATAGATGTTTACGCTAATGAGTTATTTATTAAGTATAGCGACATATATATAAAACAGTTAAAATTAAAATTATATCTACTTACTTGGCTCATTCTTTTCCATTTTACTCTAATAAATTACCACAAACACAGTCCGAGATATACGCACTTAAAGTTGACCACGTACTACTTAACTTAGGAACACAATTATATACAAAATTTAATCAGTTGACTTCGACACGGTGCTGTATAACGGTTATTTATATTTAGTGAAAACAAAAATCACTTTTTTTTATTCTGAAGTCTTTAGAATTAAAAAACAACAACAACAATAGTAAAACAGCAACTTGATTTTTGGACTTTCGCACAGAAAAATGTGTCGTTTGACCTATTGTGCATTGGCACCAGAAATTCACTAGAGCATTTTATAATGATTGTACTCAACACATATGAAACTTTTTACTAGGTAATTTAGGCAGGTGTTTTAATTTTTTTCCAATTCTTAACAGTTCTAATTGTTTCGGTTAATCTGTTAAAGCATTTCTTGTATTACTCGATAGTTTCTTCTGTTGTCAGGTCATCATCTGACTCATACTGGAATTCCTTAGTTTCTGTTTTTATACTGTACTTTGAAACACTGTCGATAGAAGGAAATGTTTTTTCTTAGATTTTTAATTAAATCGTTGACAACAGTATTATTGGCTTTTATTAAATTATTAAACAAAAAATTAATTCCCTCAAGTTAGAGTTGGAGAGTCTTTAATAAACTCTTTTATGGCAACGTCCAAAGATTATTAAATTTTACTTAAGTTAAGATAACTGAACACACTTCTTTGATTGTATGAAAAATAATTTGTAAACAAATACCTTTTGTATATGAGACGAAGCATATAATTAAACAACCAAAAATAAGTTAAAATACTACAAAATATGAAAAAACTTATCCGTCGGCTATTCGATTAATCGAATGAAATTAACCGGTTTAACCGTTAATCGAAAATAGCCAATTTTAAATGAACCGATAAGTTAACTGGGTATTAATTAACCGGTTAACCGACTAACGGTTAACCGAATGAATACCACAATACATAGGCTGACAAACTCAATGCACAATAAAAATAAGTGAGATTCCCACAAAAACATAAATGTGAAAATTGGGCCAAGTTCCCATCCAAAAATTTCGGCCGTAAAATGTACTGAGATCAAAATGAAGACCAAGTTCTTGATAGGTACAATATCATCTATTCAACATATTACCCAGTTAAAAAGTTGCTTCCAATAAAGTAGGTTTCTACTATTGTGGAATAAAAGTAGCGCTGACAAACCTGCTGATATCGCTGCTGATTTTTGTATGGCGAGTTCCTGGATTGGAGTACTACATTTTTGCTCACAAAAGCGCTTTTGAAGCGCTGAAAATCATCAACATTTTCAGCACTGGAACTGAAAATATATGAAAAAATGGTTCGATGTGGATTGGCGTCGTTGACGCCATTTTGAATTTTTCTTATTTCGTTCCTTTCTTTATTTTTATTAATTTCATAAATTTGCTCAATGTTTATTATTTTAACTTCAACTAGTATCGAACTAAGAACCTTCAGATTTGAAGTCCAACGTACCAATCACTCGACCAAAAACGCTGATGCAAAAAGGCACCAATAAACTCAAATAAACTTACTCTTCATTCTCGCTTAAAAAGCTGCTTTCGATCAGCACTATAATATCAGCTTTTTTGTATAGCTTGTGTACGAAGCTTTTGTATAAGTAAAAAGCAAGTACTTTTCTCGCTTCAAAACCTGCATTGCTGTGACGCTATGAAACAGCTTCTGAACAAGCTCATATTTTAAAGTGAATTATAAAGCGCTTTATTTCTTTAGTGCTTCAAAGAAGATCACAATTTTTTACTGGGTAGCTTGGCAATATTTTTTACCTTTCTAATATGAGAAAGAGTTACGGAGTTAAATTTAAGAACTAAACTGACTTGAGGTTCTTACTTTCTTATTTAAATTTAAATTAATAATGATTATTAAATGAGCCAGCATCAATTTAAAACATAACTATTTAAATTAGTCAATATTTCATGGTATAATGAATTAAATTACACTGCGCATTAATGAAAATGTTTTCGTAATTAAAATAACTGATCCCTGTGTATTTTCATCACATGAACTATTATTTTCGTTCAATATTTCACACACAAAAAAAGTTTTATTTTTATTTTTTTTTATTTATTATTTTATTTTGCCTTTCTGAACGGGCTTTTAAGGTCACAAAATAAAGTACAAAAATTATTATTTATTTACTTTTAACATCCGACGTTTCGTTGGGTAATCCCAACTTCATCAGGGAATTTTTATTTATTAAGTATATTATATCTTAATTTAATACATTGTTTGTTATTTGTTCCTGTATTTTTCGTAAAAATGATTCGTAAAACACAATTCCTTGGGAAATGCGAAATTAGCGGAATAAATTCTCGTGCGTGCGTGCGTGTTTCATACGTGTTGGACATCCGGAATTCGTGTTCGTGTCGTGTCATGTTGGAAAATGTGGACACGCAACCATCTCTAGTGTATACACAAAAATCAATGTGCCGGATATTTATTCAACATATGAAAAATAAGTCTGTATATCTGATATGCAAAAATATTTTGAATTTGTTGGGTAGTGTTATTAAAATTTTTGATAAATTACAATCGTTTATAGTTTTCAAATGGGCTTTAGAACTTACATTTATCCTTTCACATTTCAAATAATGAGATTTTACTTAACAAAATGTATTTGCATAATTATGTATTGAACAAAAGCAAAAGTTAATGAATTTGAATATGACAAGTGATTGCTTGTAAATAAAACAAAAAATAATTTAATCAACTTATTAAATATTAAACATGTGAACATTTATTTTATTCTCATTCTGCAAGAAAGTTTTGTTAAATGAATTTGCAACTGACTTGTATTCATGTTAATATAATTGTCTAATTTAAATTTGTAAATGTCACAGAATCTCGTAACGAGTTTATTATATAAATTGCAAATAATTTTATATATTTTAAATGTGTACAAAGGAAATGATTGAAACACGTCTTTCTAATTGATTTTATATGGCTGAAGATCGTGCGTAACATTTATTTTGCAAAAAGAATTTTACATGCCGAATTTTAATTTAGTTTTGCTTAAGTCTTTCATAAGCTTTTTCGCATATAATTATTTTATAAAACATATTACTATGTACATGCTTTTTTACATATGGGTCAATTGCAATCAAAATGTACAAAAAGCGTTTCTTCAATTTACCCGATACGCTATTCGACTTCCGAGAAAATTAATGAATCATACTAAGTCTCTTTTAGACTGCGAAAAAATCAATTTTTGGCTAAGTTTTGATAATAAATACCAGGGTTTCTGTCTTGACTGTCATTAAGCATAAATGGTTTTCGAATTTTTTTGGCAATATTTTTATGATATTAAAATATTGTTTTGGAGTTACGCAAAACACTTCCTTTTTGTTTATTTTTTATTATATTTTTTAATATCGTTCGGTATGGATAAAATATCGATATTTCGATATTATCTATATTATTCATACGTGTTTGGCCAATTGTAAATTTTTTTGAAATATGATGTAGATTATGCAATTATGACCTTAATTTTAAGCAAATTAAGCTGTTGGTCAAACTAGATATACGATTTAGTCCCTTGCAAATTTTAGAAATTTACAAAGTTTTAATCAATAAATAGAAAAAAAGCAATCATCAATGTTTATTGTCATGGAACACGACGTTTGTCGGCTATTTACATTTAGACAGAGCACACATTAAAATAAACAACATACAAAACAACAATTACAAGACGTCTCTTTGGTGAACTTGGAATTAAACTTTTTAGTCGACAAGGCAAATACTTTCGATCTTCTTCAGATAACTATTGTTAGTTGGTAAAATATGCAATAGGTCAGATTAAATTCTTCAGATCTCGTCTAAGTACGATAAGCCATACTACGATCCAATAAGATAAATGCCTTGTGTTCTTGAGCGACTAGCTACTGTTATTTATTTACGGTCAATAACTGGGGAATGAATGTGGACATACCTCTTGTTATATACATAGTATCTGTTGCTCGGATGCATCTTATAGCAATTTCGGTTTCCCCGAATATTACAAATTTTTTTTTATCGACAGAGAGCAGAAAATTCAGATATTTCATGTAATATTAAACCAGACCACGGCAGAGATAAATTTAAATAAATGAGAAATAATTTGTTGTTTAAGTGTGTTGGTATTTATTTGCATTGTTGATAGCTACAACTCACTGTTGTTGTTGTTTTGTTTGTTGTTTATTTTAATGTTCGTGCTGTTTAAATATTTTTTTGCGGTTATATTTATTATTGTATCTTCAATAAAATTTAACTAACAATAAATAATCAAATCTTAACTCTAAAATTTGAATTTTTAAGTTCAGCCAATGCCAGACAAAAATATTTGTTTCAGCGGTTGGTTCTTTGATTGTCTTACGTCTCTCGTGTTCGGCTGAGAGCAAGAGTTCCCTCCTTCGTAGCCAAGTCTTGCCTCTAAAGTTAATGATGTTTCGGTCTAAGGGATTTGGGTGCAACTCAAGTTTTTTTTAATGTATTTTGTCATGTGTTTAGAAAACGGAGTCTTAACCAGCGGCACATCTAAATCCTTATGAATTCACTTGTTTCTGACATACCATGGGGCTACTGTAATCGTACGGAGTACTTTATTTTGTCGCCTGTGATTTTTTTCTTCATTTGATGCCGAGGCAGTGCCCCATAAGTGGATACCGTAGGACCATATTGGTTTTAGAATGGAGTTGTATAGAATAAGTTTACAATCTAGGCTTAGAGTAGAGTTCCTTTCATGACGACGATCAGGATGAACACCGAGATATTTTACTACAGTGTGTTCAGGTATAGTTTGGTTATTGATTCGTATAGATGGGCAGGTTTCTCTGCATAATATAAAAGTAATTTGTAGGCATTTTTGTTCGTTAATTTTTATTTGCCATTGTTTTAGCCATTTTTCCAACTGGGGTTTATACTCTTGCAGTTTGCAGGAAGGTTCTTGATGGCTTTTGTGAACACTTAGAAAAGCTGTATCATCAGCGAATGTTGATATGTGTATGTTACTGCTTACCGGCAAATCAGAGGCATATATCAGATATAATACAGGACCAAGGATGCTTCCTTGAGGAACTCCTGCTTCAATCGGTTGCGGAGGGCTTAGAAAACTACCATCTTTAATAACGAATTTTCCCACAGCTCTCTAAAAGCTTAAAGTTATTTGTGGGTAGGTTTTGCTTTAGTTTATGTATTCAAATGCATGAGAAACATCGATGAAGAGCGCAGAACAATATTTGTTTTCCTCGATGATTTTTCTATCGTGCTTTGTTGTCTTCTAAAACCGAGTTGGTGGTCTGGAATGAATCCAGTACCATTCAGTATGGGTGTTAGCTTACTCATAAGTAGCTTTTCAAATAGTTTTGACATGTGTTATGGCAATCAGCGAAACCTTCCATTTTGCAGGATAGCGTTTGAGGCGCAAAATGCCGTTAAAAATAAATAGAATTATCCCTTTTGCAAAATAGGGTAGCGCTAAGAGCATTTTATTGCTTATTTTATCAGTATTTAAGCCCGAAATACAGTGTTCAATCTCACGAATATTGAACCTCACGTTAAAATCTGGTATAGCGATGACTAGTGGCAGCTCAATTATAGTATCAGGCATATTTGGAGTAAATACTTTCTGCAAGTCGTTTGCAAACAGAGTACCTTTATAAATTGCTGAGCAAAAAGCGAAAACGTTATGTTTCGTGACAAAAATCGACTGCTTCTAAAGTCTGTATGTTACACTCTAATCTAAGCAGTGAAATCTTTTTCAGACTATAATACAAGTATTAATAGTTTTGAAGAAAATGAAACCATAACATGAAATGAAAATTTTCAAACAATAATTGTATCAGATAGAGGAGCAAACGAGGCGATCATACGGGGACTAGACCTCCAGGTACAACTGTCAATAAAATAGAGGAGAAACTGTGGAAAAAGTGGGCTCAGGAATATGAGACCCTGGGCACTGGAGGGTGACTGTCACGTTATATTCGAGTGCGAACATTATCAGGACATCAGGGTGAGATAACCAATAACCTACAAACATACAGCTATTATTGATTTCTTCAGACAAGAGAAGATGGGCAATTACAGAACATTAGTAGAATTCATAAAAGAAACAGAAGTCAAACTGTAGCACGACATTTGGTGCAAATTGTTGGTGGCGAAATAGTTCTTCGAACTGGCCAAATAGTCCTCCGAACGATAAACAGTCAGAGGAACAGAATAGAAACGAAAAAAAATAATTATATCAGGGAGGCATTTTCTTCAAATGTATTAATGCTTGTAGTCAATTCCCTGGGGGCTCTTTTTTGAGTCTGTTGATTCAAATATTGTATTTTATTCATAAAAAAAAATATTTGTTTTCGTTATATTCCTGGTAATAAAATTAAAAATATCTATTATTGGCTTATAATGTTGCAGCTAATTGTGGTATATAAATTGTGTCCAATAAATACATGTAGTGATTGTTGTTTATAGCCGCAACTGAAATAATGACAAGAAAATAAATACATATAATATCAAATAAAATACTTGCATATATCTATTTTCATAGAGCCTTTGGGGGTTTTATGATGAATTCATTGTCCGAGTTAATAGACTTATTTTCTGTTACCCAACAGAAATTTTTGGTTATATACGAGAGGCGTCAGAAAAAAAATTATTTTATTTGGTTTTATTCGTACTTAAAATTTAAAACACTTCGTCTTCTAGTAAAAGTGAAGAGAAAAAACTTAAAATTAAAACTATTTATTTCTTTCCGTCAAGTAAAATATAAGTTCTTACGAGCAATAGACAAAAGATCAAAACGTAGAACCGCAGCCCTGGAGGAAACTGCAACTCCCACGATTCACGTCATAAAATAAATCAATGCAAATATCAGAGACCAGACATATGCGAAGTAAATTTTATTTGCAGCAGCTAAAATATAATTGTTTAACAAAACACTTATAGTAGACAAGCGTACAAATTTACTTTTAAAGTTTGAACGATCTAATATTTGTGCAGCTTTTACTTCTTTTATTCAGTGAAACGTTTTATGTTTCTTGTTGTGTTTCCAAGCACAATTTAAAACCAACGAAAAAAAAATGTAAGAAAATAAACCATTTTGCCAGGTTTCCTGAAAAAATAACTTTTTATCTTACAACTAAGTGTATTTTATGTATTTCCGGATGGTTTTCTTACCACTTATACGGATGCTATGCATACTCACACTTTTGTATAAAAAAAAATAATACAAGCAAACGTTAAACAAATTTATAAAGTGCGAAATTTTATCATTAATGTGTGAATATATTCGTGTGTATTTCAGCCTGCGGTTATATTTATTTCTATAAAATATTAAACATGGCAGAGATATAGACACAAAAATTTGGTAAAAATATAAATTTAATACGAGTACATTCAAAAACTGTAGGGGAAATCATTAAACGAAAATTTCAAATTGTTATACATTGGATTGCGCAAATAAATGTTAAAAATAAAATAAAATAAAACATTGTTAATTACAGTAAATAAAGACGATTTTTTAAGCTTCTAGTGATGGAAGTGCAAAAGCTTAGCTAAACATGATACGGAAAATAGTGAAGTTGCAAAACTTTAGTAAAAAAAAATTCGGTTGGCTGTTACTACTGTCTTCAGTGGCAGTGAAGTCTAAGCGGAAAATAATTCTAATGAGAAGACTGTGTTGGTCTCGACACATCAGATGTAAGTTTAAGCTTCCCTACAACCAAATTTTTCTTTGCCTGTTCAATTATTAGATGTGCTTAAGAATAATTTAATCAAAAGATAATTTAATCAAAAGATTAAATTGAACGAACTTAAGCCAAAATTATTTAATAACTTTAGAGAAAACCCACACAGTGCTACCAAATTGATAACTTAATTAGTCAAACTCGGACTGACAGTCCACAAAAAAGTTAACTAACACCGAAATTACACATTTTTATTTATTATTATTTCTCAATTATTATTAGAAATGACTTAGTTGCTGCTTTAGTTTTATTGCTATATTCAAGAAAATAACATAATTTTTTTATGAAAAAAAATCTATCAATCTTTGAGATATAAAACATAAATAATAAAAATAATGAAGCACTCATAAAGATCACTTAAAAAATAATAAAGTAAGAAACTTTCTTGTAATATTTAGATAATAAAACTCGATGTAGCGCATACCTGCCGTTTAGTCCAACCTTCAAAGCTCCATATAGCGTTAAGAAGGCTTTGTGTTGTAAAAATAAAATTTTTCTGCACCGTAGAAATTGTTAAAAAACTATACTCTAAATTAAATAATAGGTAAATCTAACCAATTTAAATAGTTAACATACTGTTAAGGTAAATTGTTGTTGCACCTTTTATGAAATAACAATTTTCATTAGTTAAAATAAATTTAAAGTTGTACGTCATTTCATGTCTATGGTTACTTTTTGCTTTCGTTATTCAACAAGATGCCCAGTAAACAATTTTCATGTTTTTTGAAGCACTAAGGCAATACGCCGCATAATAATATGCTTTAAAAGAAGAGCTTATTGCAGAGCAGTGAATGTATATGAAAGAAACTAAATAAAAAAGCAGATTTTTTTACTGCTGGTACAATGCAGATTTTTAAGCAAGAAAGTTCCATATACTTACAGTTTAATGCTGAAAATGGTGATGATTTTCAGCGCTTCAAAAAGCGCTTTTTGTATCAAAAATGTAGTAGTCCAAACATGGAACTCGCCATACAAAAATCATCAGCGATATCAGAAGGTTTGTAAGCACTACTTTTATTATCTCATAGTAAAAACCTGCTTTATTGAAGCAATTTTTTTACTGGGTGACTTACCTGAGATGGTAAAGGCGTCCGGTTCATAAACATGGGAACCTAAGTTCAAAACAGAAATATTACACTTTAGTGAATTGTAAAAGATAAATTTGTGAAAAACGACGTTTGAAAATTAAAATAAATTTTGATGGTTAAAATTACTAATTTAATTTTAAAAATTTTTGTGCTTAAAATGCCCAATTTTTATGGTTAAAATTACCAATTTAAAATAATAACAACGTAAGACATTTTACAAAAATTACTGCATTTAAGTCAAGCAAGTCACCACATATCTATCTATGTGCTATCGTTATTTATCGAGATGACTTAGCGGAGATGGCACATGCGTCTGGTTTATAGACATGAGAACCGAAATTCACGACTAATAAAATACAAATAAAAAAACTTTTTAACAAACGCACTTACTGCTTAATGCTGACTTTAGACGACATGTATTTTACATCTGACTTGTCAAATTTCCCACTGCAAAAGTGATACATGCCGTGTGAAACATATGAAACATTGTCAGCTGACATTTACAGAAGCAAAGTCAGATGAAAAATTTTCAATTAGAGCGTGTTCTATTTTCATCTGACAAGGCATCTGACATCAGCTGTATTAAATTATCAAAAGTGTGGTTTGGCTGAAAAAACATTAAAAAGCAAAGAGCGATTTATATATTTACGAAATTTGTGCAAAAACTCAGCTGTTGTGAACACTCAGAGGTTATGTCAGATATAATTGCACATGTACGTGTGAAAGCAAATATTATAAACCGTCTGTAAATTGACAATTTTGACAAACATGCGAAGTTACATATGTCTCACACACCTAACAAGCCATATGTAAAAAACATGTCGTCTAAAGTCAACATAAGCCTTGGCAGGCATTGAACGTGCGACTTTCCGGCTAGTAGTTTTATACACTATCAACTACACTACAATTCCATTGGTTGATTTTACTGTATTTTATGAAATTGGTTAGATTTACGCATATTTTATTTTAAGTGTAAGGTTCACCCGCATCATGACTTCTTCAGACTTAATTAAAAATTTATTAAATTTTGGTATACGTGGCTGCCTACAGCACGCAAGCAATCAAGTAGAATCAATACTATTCCGACGAAATTCTAATATATTTAATAATTTTTAATAATTTTTATTTAATAATTTTTATTTAAATTTTCTATACTCTTTGTTTTTTTTATTGAATCTTACTTTTTCTAAGGTCAGTTTACTATCATTTAGTGTTAGCATATCTTAAAGTCTTTGCAAAATATAGTAGATACGTATTATAAGCATCTATTAAATGCGTTTTATTATTGGTTCGTATTTAAAAAAAAACAGAACAATATTATCACGTTTTTACATGCATATTTCATAGTCAAATTGTAGCTAAACTACGTGATTTTGACGAAAACTACCAAGAAAATGTGCGACCAAATTCGGTACCATATGACATCTTGCGAAAACTTGTGTGAATTTTTTATTTTTTTATAAATTTGGTATAAACTTGCATCCGTGATTTTGCACACTTATTTGAAGTGAATCATAAATACATACTTAGAGAATAATATATATTTTTGCATTAACCGTCATAGGTTGCTTAATGGAAAAGTAAAAGTAACATATCAAGAATTTGTATGGTTTTTGTTTTTTTTCTTCGAAACGCAGAAATTCATAAGAAAATATTTTATTGTTAATATAATAGTAAGCTACATATTTTAAAGCATAACATTTCTACACAAAAAAGTTGTAGGTAAATCTGACTAAATTGGTTAATTGTTAACTTACTGTAAAAGTAAATTGTTGCAGTTTTTTTAAATAAGAATTTTTATAGGTTAAAATAACTTTTTAATGTTGTAAGTAATTTCATGTCTATGTTTATATTGAGCTGTCGTTATTTCTGTGGTAATAAGGAATAAGTGCTTAAGTCGAGATAAGAACATTTTGAGTTAATATAATCATTGTATTCTTCATATTCAATAGTACTTCTGGGAAAATGTTTATTTATTTCGTACGATTTTTCAGGAAGTTATAGCGTAATGACTTGCTGCTCATCTTTTTTCAACTCATAATCTCATATGGAATAATTACTTAATTCAATTAAATTTCAAATTGAATATCTTTCTTATAGTAGATATAACCATACATTCTAAACTTAAAAGAATCGAAGAACGAATTGTCAACATTAAGTGCAATAGGAATACATTTCTAAAAATCCACTAGAATGCATAAAAGTGTTCTCCTACAAAGCTATAAAACATGACTTACTGCTGCAGATTTAAAAAAGTCCCATATATAAATATGCCAAAAATTATGATAACCTAAATTCACGAAAAATATTACATACTACTAAATTGGATAATATAAATTTGTGAAAAAATACGTTTTAAAACTAAAATTAAGTTTGATGATTAAAATTACTAAATTAATTTAAAAAAATTTTTGTGGTTATAATGACAAATTTTTATGGTTAAAAGTACTAGTTTAAAATAATACCAAATTACAAAAGAAAATATTTTTTTGCAAACACACTTACTGCTTAAGCGTTGGAAGACTTCAAAGCTATGACCTCCCGGTTAATAGCTTAGCATACTATCAACTAAGCTATAATTCCAATAGTTGATTTTACTGTATTTTATGGGCTGGTGCAGTTCCAACCAATTAAATTGGTTAGCCTGAAATTTATTATTTCGGCTATTTAGTTAAATTTTTGAATTAATGAAAATTAAAATTTTTTTTATTAAGAGTGGAATGTTGGAATATTGAAATCAGATTAGCAGAACGGATTAGTACTACTGATTTCGGCAGGCCGCTACACCGTCTCTTCAGCGTTCTTGTTTACCTTTAACACATATGAAGGTGGATGCATTTTAACAAGGAAACATCAGCTGTTTAACTAATTTTTGTCGCGAAATAGAACACAAGACTTTTTTTCATGTAAATTCTTGCATTCATATTTATTGCGATGCAACTTTTAGCTTTACCAATATTTTATTTTATATGTAGAAAACTCGTGGTACTACACCTTTCTATATGGTTCACTTGCAATCAAAACGTTCATTAAGATTTCTTGTTCTTTTGATTTTAAAGTTTCTTAAATTTCGCAGGTGGAGGAGTCGATTTAGTAGAATATTGATGAAGAATACGAAGTCGCTTTTAGGCTCTGCAAGAAAGATAAATATTTAGTTTTTTGTTAATTTTTAAATAGATGTGCAACGATTTCTTTGCGGATTTATTGTATGCAATATGCAGTAACATTTTCGCTCGAAATTTCTTACAGCCAGTTTGTTGCAGATAATTTATTGCAGTCAGTTTGTTCCAGGAAATTTATTGCATGCAATTTATTGCAGACGATTTGATGCATTCAATTTACTAGAGGCAAATTACTGCAGAAAATTTATTGCAAGAAATTTATGGAAGACAATTTATGAAGACAATGAAAAAACGTATTCCATTCTGCGGGTGTATATATCTTACAAACTTTGCTTTAGCACAACAGAGACAACAATTGTAATTCCCGATTGCAATTTTTGCATCCAACAAATTGCGTGCGGATTTATTGTAGGCGGATTTATTGCATGCAATTTGTTCTTGGCAATTTATTTCATAATTGGTATAATCATGTTAGTGATTGGTACGAACTTAAACCATTTATTTAATTTTTATTTTTTTACTTATTTTTGTGTTTAAAATATGTAAATCATAGCACTATACAACAATTTCTAATTTTTTTTCCAAAATTATGGGGTTCTGTAAGCCGATTCTGGTAAAGGAGACAAAAAAAATAACACACATGTGTCGGCGTTTCGCAAGGTCACATAGCAATTTTTTTAAGGGGGGGTTAAAGTTTCCCAACTTTTGGGCTACCTTTTGGGTTGTTCGTGCAGCATATCGGTAGGTTATGTTCAGCCACTTTGTAGAAAATTTTAGAAAAAAAATTTTTCTGAAACAATTTAACCCTCTAACTCTTCGTTTTATGGGCCTTTCTGTGAATTTAAAAAAGGGGCAAAAAAGCCCCCTTAACAAAAATGTTTCTCGTGGACTTGTACATAAAAAAGCTAAAACGTAAGGCTTACAAGATTTTCTGTGCAGAGTACGAATTGTGCATAAGTACGAAATTAACCCTTAAGCACATTTTAAGTGCTCAATCATTTCTAGCGTCTGACTCAAGGCTGGAGCTTGCGTCGAATTTTATGGCGAATATTTTTGTAGAGCATATAAGCCTCCTATATCGCCGCTGAAGGGGAGTTTTTTGCCCATTTTTCACCAATATACAAAGAGACACATAAAGCGAATAGTTAGAGCAAAAATTTTCTCGTAGTGTTTTACATAAAAGTGCTGAAAACATCTTATACCTGAAACGTAAGACTTACAAAATTTTCTTTGCCGAGTACTAGTTTTGATAAGTATGGAGTTAACCCTTAAATATGGTTAAAGTTTTAATGATTTCTGGTGTACAAGTTCAGTATTAGCTTGGTTGTCTTCAAAAATCTATAGTAAAATTTTATGGGCAACATTTTTGTAAAATATTTTATCCTGGCTGTCCCCATTTTTAGAGTGTTTCTTTTATGATTTGTTGGAAAAGAGCAAAAATTACCGTTATTTGGGGGAGTCAGAGGGTTAATATGTTCCACAGAAGCCACACCTCAGATGTGAAGAGCACATAGTTTCATGTACCGATATGCTGCACGATCCGGCCAAAAGGGGGAAACCTTTTTTGAAATTCCGATGTGATCTTGCAATACCCTCACACACTTATATATTTTTTTGTCTCCTCTACCAGAATAAGTTTACCGAACCACGTAGTTTTTTTGTGTTATACAGTCTAATTTGCATCTAAGTACTTTTTTTGTTATCATAAATTTGATAATAAAGTCGAGTTAAGTTTTTCTATATCTTAACTATCCTTTAAGTGCACACGAATCGTGACGTATTTAACTGAAAATCACAATTCAAAAAGTATCTTATAATAAAGTACCTTATATGTATGTTAAAGTATCTAATATTGCTATGTATTTAACTTCCATTCGTTGTATTGCAAAGCATTGTTTGTAAAGATAAAGTCATAAAATATATTTGTACAGTTTTTATCCTTTTTAATATATAACGCCGACTATCAACCGGAAATTAATATTTGTATTAATATTAAACAAATCTTCTATAAAAAACTTTTTCCCTTAAATCACTCTAACCTTTTTCCTTCGTAAACATTATTTAAATTTTAAAAAGAAAAATGAAAGCCCACAAGCCATCTTTATTTTTACTTATGTGAAAAGAGAAAATAATTTATAAAGTCACTTGACTATTTTTTTTAATACGAAATGGACTAAAGGAATATTTCAAAGTTTATACTTAATATATTCCTTGTTAATATAATTGAAATATTCTTCAAGCCAAAGTTGTAGAATTATTGAAAAAGTTTTACTCGGTTGCAAAAAATTCAACAAACAGAAATAGTGTCGTAACTAGTCGAATTCAATCTAGTCTACACAGTATATTTTTAACATTCATGTTTTTCAAATTTAGAATGATAATTATTAAGCTCTGAGCTTTGTTTGAATGCTGGTTGGCTGTTTCCAATGCAAATTTAACTAATTAAACCTATTACGGCTTCTGAGCATCAGCTGACTTGTCTCAAATATCAATATGCATTAGAAAATAGTAAATTTGTACCCAATCAGCTAAACTCCATATAAAATGATTCGTGCAATTATTTTGTGTTTCGTTTGTTGTAACAATAAGGCCATTAGATGCGCATTGGTTTGGTTGTCAGTTATATAAATAAAAAAAAGAAATAAAAAATAAAGTATATATTGATTCATTGTTTTCAAAAAGCTAATCTAGCCGATAGTTTTACCATATATTTATAGCAGAATTTAAGTTTTCTTTGTGATATAATTTATTTAACTCCAAAGACATTTAATGATTTTGGCTTAAGTTGGGTTTTAATTAAATTTTTTAATGAAATTATATATTTTTTAGTGAAAAATGTGTAGATAAAGAACAATTTGACTGAGCGGAAGATCGAACTTACATGTTTCGAAAACTTCCGGTCTAGTCATCGAAGCTCTTTGCCGCATAGACCACTCCACCAAAGGCTGTAGTTTCCAGTCAAGTAATTGAATGTAATTCACAACAACTCTAAGTTTGTCAGCTTGTATTGATTCAAGGCACAAGCAGGCGATTAAAATAAACCGTTGTCGAATTAAATGATGAAATATATTAGCGTGACCGCTCTATATTTGATGCCATATTAGCCATGCCAATTCAAAAGTTCAGCACGTTATAGATAAACATAAATATGGATTTGAGTTTAGCATATTAAACTTTCTATACTCCACATATTTTTAATTATGGCGATTTTCTCTGCAGACCACAGTAACTCCAATAACACACTTAATTATTTTTGCTAAATCCACAGACGAGAGAATTTTCATATTCTTGTTTCGAAGTGTGTATTTATGCATTGTAATTCTCATAAATACTTCGAAAAACAATCAACATTTTTAACATCTCTAAAATTCGTGTAAAGAATTTCACAATATATAAATTTTGCTTTCAAATCCATTACAGGGTGACAAACAATGGTTGTTAAATAGTAACAATACAATTTATTAACTTCATTTTTATTTGTTAATTTTTTGTATTAAAAGTACGCTTGTTACTTTGTCAGTTAATTTGATTAAAAGAAAGCTTATAAATAATAAAATCAATTGTTAGCATAACTATTTCAATTGAGAGGGTTAGTGCAATAACTCGATACGCAACAAAAAAAAATTGGGGATAAATCGCATTTTAAGTTTACAAAAAATTCAAATTATTTTTAAGAGTGGAATATTAGAATATCTAATCAGACTAGCAGAACGGATTACTACTACTAATTTCGACAGCCGGTACGCCGTCATCATCAGCGTCCTTTGTCCACTTTTACCACGTTTGATCGTGGAGTAGTATTAATGAAGGATCAGCTATTTTACCAAATTTTATGAAGAAATATAATATGAGTATCTTATTCCTCTTTATCAATATGGTGAGCCGAAATTTCACCTTCTGATTATTTATTTTTATTTTTGGTTTTGCTTTATGCGTAAGCTCTGCCTACGATCAATCAAGCTATTGTTGTTGTACATGTTTAAACAGGTTATCTTTATGTCTTATAAAACTTGCGACGGCACGCGCAAAAAGTTGCATACATGTGCGGTTTCTGCGGTCTAATTTAAGGCTGAAAATCAGAATGCAAATGTTATAAAAATAAGTGGAGAATTTTTTCCGTCAACTGAAACAATTAATGAAACAATTAATGTTCAGACGATTGCTTGGTCAAGGAATTTTTGACATTTCTAATATTTCGTACATTGTAATTAATATTTAGTGTTTTGTGTATCGTAAATTAAAAAATACATATATTTTTGTGTGTGCAAACAAAATTCTGTATAGAATTGTACACGATTATTTTTTTCTTTTCCACCATTAATTGTTTGTTTTGTTCTCTAAACTTACATTAAACTCACATTGAAAGCCCACAATAGATCACTCTATAATATAAGTAATATTATATAAAAAAGGTGGTTTAAAGTAATATAATTACATCAGAAATATTTAATAAAATATTGGATCACAAAAGTAGTATGAAATAAAGTTTCATTTAAATGTTTCTTGCTGCCTCTCCAGATTTCAAATAACCAACTAGAATTTTTTTTCTTTAAGAAAATTATATGAAATATTTCAATATGTAAATTTAGACAATATTTTTGCCAACATTGTTTCTTTAAATTAAATATTTAAGTTATTCTTATGCTTTGTTAAAAAAAAATAAAAAAAATAATGGAAATAATGGAACTGGTCAGAAAGTTTCTACATATAAAATAAACTAATAAAAATTTAAAAAGTATTTCTTATATAGCTAAATTCATAAAACTTGTGGCTGGGTGATTTACACCAGGAAACAAAATACAATATTTTCATAATAGTTTCAAGAAATCATTTCATATAAATATATAAAAAATTAATAATAATTCCAAAACGGGGGAAAAAGTCGCTAAAACGAAAAAAACTTTAAACGAAAAATCATCAAAACGGAAAAATTCACTTAAGCGGTCCATCCATTATACAATATTATTGCATATGTTATTGTACATATTATTGTCGTTTTGAACTATACTATACAATAAATGGCAGAATATTTTCAAAGAGAACATTGCCCAATTTTCCTGATGTGAAAAACTAAACATGATAAGACGAAACAATATTGCCACCACATTACACAATTTTCATTATTGTACAATAAAAATCAAAAGTCTTTTGATTTTTGCCAATATATTGTGCCACCTTCGAATATGACATACACATTGGCGGTACTATTATACAATACGAAAAATTGCACAATTATATTGCTAGTGGGTGGTCACCTTTAAACGTAAAGATCGCCAGAACGGATAAAAACAACTAAAGGGTAAAAAGTCACAAAAATGGAAAAAGTGGCCGAAACGGAAATAAATCGCTAAAAGAGGAGCACAAATGGATAAAACGAAAGAAAATAGACCAATACTGGTCTATTTGCGACATTAGCTTAATTTGTCTCAGAGAATATAGAGTCAACGCAGCAAAGTTGTTCTTATTTTCGTAAACAATATATAGCAAGGAATTGTTTTGTGAGTCTAATGACGCATAACCATTGTAACCCTGTGTTTTATTTTCGTAGCTTTAAAATTTTTGGAAAAGTTTCCATCTTTTCTCTTCTCATTTTTTTTATTTATTTATTTAAAGAGCTTAGTATCGCTTATGGCAACTTTTCACTTAATATTTGACTTTATGAAAAAAGTTAGCAAAGAATAAAAAACAAGAACAATAGATAAAAGGAATGTATGCGGCTTCATACTCATACTTATATCTACAAACATATAAATACTTGTATGTTCAATGTATATGGCTGATTCTCATTCTATAGGTACATTTTCTGTTCTTTTTTCTTTTGTTTACCAATGTAACTTATATACATATACGAGAAGATAAGACTTTTATTTAGTTGTTGCCTTATTTTATGGTTCCTGAAATAAAATTATATATCTCGATTTTTTTATATATTTGTGTCTTGAGCGCTACATTTGCTTTCGAGGTTGTTCCAAGAATGATTTTTGCGAAAAAAATACACCACAAAAAATGAGTATTGGGTTTGAGGGAACTATATATCTACTCTCTAAAAGCATAAAAATATAATAAGCGGAGGACAAAATTAAAAGTTATGACCACTTTTTCAATTCTGAATTGGATTCACATGAAAAAAAGAAAAAGTTTGTATATTTTAAAATCGTTCTTTACAAACATTTATACATAAGCAAAAAGTAGGCTAACTCTTCTTTCATATGAGAGTTATTTTAATAAAAGCGACCAACAATGTCAAAAGTTATGTCAATTTCAATTAATTTTTTGGTATCAAACTACGGCCTACTTAATACATTCTTCGAAAATAGAACAGCCCACAGTGCGAAAGAATTTGCACAGAAAACCAGAAATTTGTAACAAATAATGTTCTTTATATCGTTTCTAACTTTCAGCTGCTTGTTTTTAACGTTTCAAAATTAATAGATAAATTATATTTAAAAAATATTTATACAGATTCAGTACTTTTTAGAACGCACACTATGTTTTGAATTCAATACAATTCTGATGTATAATTTTCGATGTGTGTTAACATAAGCCCCTTAGTTATTCTCTAAAAAATTTAAATTATATTAAAAAATATTATTTTGGATACCAGCGATGATTGATTGATAAAACGTTTTGCAGTATAATATTTCTTAATGTGTAAAGCCCACAGCGTGCATTACAAACACGCCATTTTGTATGAAGATCGGAAAACCAGATTTGTTGTATTCCGTCTTTAACACACAATGGACAGTCGTACACAAAAACACTTATGTACATTTATTTACAATCTATTAAATCATGCTAAAGCAGTTTTCATTTTAAAATTTACAGGTTTATTTTATGAAATATTTTACTATACTTTCAACGGACACGAAAAAAACATTTGAAATGGGAATAAGCCATATATATTCTCGTATGTGTTAAAATATATTATAAAAAGCTTATTAAATTTATGGTATTACATTTGACGTTACTAGGATAAAGCGTGTTTACTTTATCTATTAATGCTGATAATATGATTTTTTGAAGACGCACGGCAGATTAGGTGGTTATTAATAATATTTAAGTTTTTGTTAAGAAATGTATTTTAATAAATTAACTTATGGATGATTAAACACTTGTGATATAAAAAAGTATTATTAATAAATTACGACAGAGCTGGTGTTATCTGTTATCCCAAGAGCAGTTTATATTTCTCTGCAATTAAATTGTGTTTTGTTTTTTGATATATAGCTCTACAGTAACTGTCTTCCGGTGAGATATTTAAAGCGTTGGAAAAAGTCATATTTCAGGGAGTACTCAGCGTTTGGCCTTTGTTTACTTCAAGTATACACAAACACTTAAAATTTCCCAGTTAATGTCATAAGTTCTGTATTCAGAGCATTTAGAAGTTTTTAACATATCTTGTAAAATGCAGAAGGAAAGAGGCCTTCTAGAAGGCCTATTTAGCAGACATAAGACTATCTAATTCGCACTCCATACTCATTTCATTTCTACCCATGCTGTCATTGTAGCGCAGGCTTTTCACAGTCGCTTCCCAATGTAGGGACTCTTACAGGCCTCTTTAGGCCTGCCATTTTCAAGGTTTCTCTGTACAACACGAAAGTAAATTACGGGGTTCTGTAAACCGATTCTGATAGAGTAGACAAAAAAAAATAAATAAATAAATAAAAAATAAATATACGCCTATCCGAATTTTGCAAAATAACATCGAACTTTTATTTTAGGGGGGGGGGGGGGGCGACGTGCTCAAATTTTCGCCTTTTGGCCTATTCGTGCAGCATATCGGTACATAAAACTAAATGTTTTTTACATCTGATGTGTAGGATATGTTTTGTAAAACATATAAACCCTCTAACTCCCCCACATAACAGTCATTTTGGGCTCTTTTCTAACAAATCGTAAAAAACACGGGGATTCATTGTTTAACAAACGTGTTGTCCATAAAGTTTTTGTACAGGTTTTTAAAGACAACCAAGCTCCAACCCAACTTGTAATCCAGAAATCATTGAAAACCTAAACTATGTTTAAGGGCTACCTTTGTACCTATTCACAATTAGTACTCGGGATAGGAAATCTTGTGAGTCCTACGTTTAAGGTATAAGATGTCTGTAGTACTTTTGTATAAAACACAACGAGAAATATTTTTCTGGAAATTTTAACCCTTCGTTTTATGGGTATTTTTGTACATTTTTTAAAAAAATGGGCAAAAAACTCCACTTCATCGGCGATATTGGTGACTGAAATGTTCTACAAAAATATTCGTCGTAAACTTCTACGTATTTGAAAAGATCGCAGCTTCAAATTTACCTCGGACGCTGGAAGTCATTCAAAACTTTAAATGTGTTTAAGGGCTAATTTCGTACTTATGCACAATTCGCACTCGGCATAAACAATCTTGTAAGCCTTACGTTTAAGGTATAAGATGTTTTTAGTTTTTTTTATCTACAAAATCACAATAAACATTTTTGTAGTATGTTGTTGTCCACTATATCGCCGCTGAAGGGGAATTATTTGCCCATTTTTTAAGAAATGTACGAAAAGACCCATGAAACGAGGAGTTGCAGGGTTGAAATTTCCCAAAAAAATATTTCTCATGGTGTTTTACATAAAAGTACTAAACACATCTTATATCTTAAATATAAGACTTACAAGATTTCCTATGCTGAGTACTAATTGTAAATAAGTATGAAGTTGACCCTTAAATATAGTTTAAGTTTCCAATGATTTCAGGAGTACAAGTTGAGTCTGGAGCTTGCTTGTCATTAAGGACCTATAGTAAAACTTTTCGACCAACATTTTTGTAAGGCATTTCATCCCAACACTCCCTCCTTAGGGATGTTTTTAACGATTTGTTAGAAAAGAGTGAAAAATTACCGTAAATGGGGGAGTTAGAGGACTAATATGTTCCACAAAAATATTAGCCTAAATATTTTCTACAAAGTTGCTGAGCAGACCCTAGACCCCAAATGTAAAGAACACATACTTTTATGTACCGATATGGTGCACGAACAGGCCAAAAGGAGGAAACTTTAACGCCCTCTAAAATAAAATTCCAATGTGTTCTTGCCACACGCCGACACAGGTATATCTTTTTGGTCTCCTCTACCAGAATCCGTTTACGTTGCATAGTGTTATTATCAATACGTTTTGATTGATTTTTTATTTCGAAATATTTCTTTAAATCCAAAAAAAATTTTTATACATAGAATTGGACATGATGTAATTGTGACGGAATAATGACAAATTATTCAGCTCCGATACAATACTAGCATGTTTAATGTCTTTTGTATGTAAAATTCAGGCTTATATACAAACTACATGCGAAAAAGGAATGCGAAAATGTTCGTTATTTTTTTAAAAACACTTTGTTTATTTTTTAAAGTAAAAATACAAAACTCCTTCCATCTTGTGGAATATGTATCGAACGTAAAATCAATAAAATAAAATACTACTTCGACCTTCCCTTTTAAGAGAAGCCAGGTTTGCAAGTGTATCGGAGGAAAAATGTAAAAGAAGGAAACAAATTTTGGTTGCAACGAAAAATACGGTATTGAAAGCCTTCATGAAGGTTTGAAATTTGCAGGCCTGTTGACTTTTACCACTGGGTATTTGTAATAATAATGTGATTGTCCATAACTCCCCATAGGCCAAATCTTCGAGACATCATCAGTGCATGTGCGGATAAAGTAGCTATCACCGACAACGATTTGACGACAGTCCAGGCCAAGTACTGACGACATTTTCGAACAAAGGACACAGAACTAGTTGATGACAACGTTGGTAACATGCTAGTAAAATTGTCGTGAATGAATAAATAATAATATTTAAAAATGTAATAATCGAATTGAATCTACAAACTTCATACTGAGAGGGTAGCACGCTACCTACAAGCATATAGCGGTATACTAAAAAACTATATACAAAAATACGTTTTGTAGGCAACTGAAACTCTTTCATTAATGTACATAAATGGAAGCATGACAACTTCAATGTAGTTATTATTCTTGTTCTCGGCAATAAAACTGTACACACGACAGCTTCCGTGCATTTGTTACTCTTTTTGTGGGCAATAAAACTGTACAGACGTCCCATTGCATGCAATTGATCTTCATCTCGGCGTTAATATGGCTTTGTAGCAAACATTTTTATAACCTTGTCAGAACAAATTCTTTATACACGACATCGTATACCACCTTGTTGCCATACTTATTTCTAATGTGTGTTACTGTCTTGCAGATATCATCGATTAAAATGTCGTCGGTAAAAAGTAGGCCTACATGGGTTTTATAAATACAAACGCATGCATAAAAACATAGAATATTAAGTAAAAGAGACCACAAATTTAATTTTGTACCAGTTAGATATAAATTGATTCGAAAACATGTATTACTTGGCGATATCGTTTCACTAAATATTTTCACCGATAAGACTGTGAAACAAAACTAAAATAACAATCGTAAAGCAGCTCTGCAATCATTTATCAAAGACCCAGGAGTTTCCGGCATCTACCCTCTGCGGATTTTTTCGATTTTCAGCAACACTGAAAATCTAAAAAATCCGCAGAGGCAGCACAAAACAAAAATTTTTGTTTTATCCCCAAGCATTGACTATTGTTATTCAAAGCAATAAGGAACTTACGATAAAAAAATAAAAAATAAAAAAATAAAACTAAACTAACAAGGTTCTAATGACGACTGATCGTGGTAGAGGAAAGAGAAAAAATATACGTGTATTGGCCTTTTAAAGAGTATTCATTTTAGAGGGAGTAAAAGCTTCCACGCTTTTGCATTTTGCGCTAAACACATCTTATATATGAAATGTAAGGATTAAAATATTTCCTACACCAAATTTACTGAAAAGAAGACTTATATTTGGATATAATTTTTAAGGTTTATATCTCAAATTGAATCTGGTCTATATAGAAAAGTGCATACAATAAATATATAAGTTCTCTAAAAACTTATAAGATTTTTGCGGCATTCCCTAGAAATATTCAAGTGTATTACATTGCATAGTTCTTAAAGCCATGGTCAATTGAGAATTTTTTTTACCTATACAAAAAAACATTTTTGTACATCAATACAAAAATAAACACAAATACTTATTTGAACATTTCTGTCGCTGCATCAGTGTATTTTTAAAGTTTGTACACAATGCTGAACACTTCAAAGTGATGGAAAGTGATGTTCTTAAACTTTAATAGCATAAGACGACTAAACAACCTCTATTAAGGATACTTGGAAATAATGTTAGAAATACAACAATATTTGTACATACACAATAACTTGGGTAAACTGTGATATTAAATTAGTTACGTATTTTCTGATGTACTCATACACACTCATGGACATTATTGATTTGTAAAACCAGGTGCAATAAAACTGAGTAAACGTAAGAAATGTAGACAGAGAAAATATATATATCGTCACCGAAAATGTAAAAGGCCATATCTAACAAAAAATTCAAAATCGGGATTCTAGTAGATTAAGTCCAAATACATTTATATGCGAAGCTTTAGACTCCTTCGACCTTAAATAATGATTTTATAGGAATAATAAAAAATTCCTATCTACAAGAGCGATGATTTATTAAATGCAAAAAGACCTAAATAATTTTGAATAAGAAAAATATACTAGCGGTACTTTTTGTATATTCAAAGTTGGTTTTTGTCTTGAAATATACTGTAAAAACGTACCCATCTACCAACGCGGCACTCAACGATTATTGAAAAAAAATTTAGCTTGGCAGAAGTTTTTATAAATATGTACTTTTAGTAAATGCTAATAATTAGAAACTAAAGTGAGAAAAATATGTTGACGAAACTTCCTACATATTTCTAAACAACAGAAGGGTGATTTTTAAAAGCAACTATCAACAGATATAAGATATACCTGCCTGTTCTGTGCATCGAGTCGATTTGAAAACGTTCGATTTGTACAAACTAAATCCACTAATAGCAAAATTTTTTCAAACGTTTTTGAAGTTTTCTATTCTTTAGAGCTTAAAATATCATATCTGAAATCAATTTATTATATATTATTTAAAATACATAAATGGGAGCATTATTTATTTTTGGAAAACAAGAAATTTACTCGGATTCGGTTTACAGAACATGGCCGATAGTAATCACTTACACTGGATTGAAAGCTAAGGTATATAAACAACTCTTCCGACAAATTAGCTACAATCGGTAATTGCAATTATTGTCTCTGTTTGGCGCTACCAAAGAGAGTTTGTGTACTATAGGTATACACCAGCATAAGGAATAAGTATTTTCTATGTTGACACATACTTCATCAGCAATCAGGTGACTTGGGTTTCGTTGAAACCTCAATATTCGAATTAATCACATTATTTGACATAATTCGATTATTTGGAATAAAAAAATAGTCATAACGACCGACAGTGTTCAAAATAATAGAAATTTTTAAATTTTAATGGATGCAGTCGAAGTTTTTTTAATAATTATCTAAAAGTTACTAGATGATTATTACTGGAAAAGTACACGAACATACCTATTATCTCTTAAATTATAAGTAATATTATTTATAGTTTAATTTAAAAGTTTTGAAAAAATTAATTATTAGCATTTTAAGCCTCTCACTGCCTCCTTTCTTAGCAAAAATGAATTTCTTGGTCTTTTTTTACTTATATTGCAAAATTTCATGGTAGTTGTGAATATATTTTTCATTTAAACAAGTTGTATGCTTCTCCTGTAAAATTTTTAAAATGTTATATAGGGTTTTTTGCATTTTCCGAGACGACATATACATTTTGAGCAGAAATATATGGTATATAATTTTATATATACATACATATGTATATTTGTTCATGTACTTGAACTACTTAGAAAAAGTTGATTATTGAAAAGAACATTTATAGTTTACAGGAAAGTTTATAAGTTTATAATATTATTTGTAAGCAGTCTTCGTTTGCAGCTTCTTTTTCCTTTTTTCCAAAAATGGAAAGTTGTTAAACAAAAATGTAGAACAAAATTTTAGTAATATAATTGCATATAAACAATAAATATATCGATAATAGTTAAATGTTATATTCATTAGTGTAGGCCATATTTGTATGGATGCAAAAAACTAAAAAATCGTAAGGGAGAGGGTAGCAAATGATCCTGCGAAAAACTCTGAGCAACTTTTTCTTAGAAACTATGGGTCTAAAATGATTTTCGAGATTGTAAAATTTCCAAAATATATTTTAAGTGACTTATAGGGGATATAGACGCCGAGTTTTAAGACAAGACTTTTTTTAAATTTCCTTTTAAAGTTGCTATTGAAAATCACAAACATTCTTTAAAAAACAAACATGAAAACATAAATCAAGATTTTTTTCTAACCCTGCTTGCTTTTCTGCACCCTTCACCTATAAACTAAAAACTCAAGAACAAACATGCAAAAAACTCAGCGTCTAAAAATTAATAAATATATGAGTATCATTATTATCATGCGTATGAGTATCACCATATAATATATTGATGAAATATTAATAATACGCCAAATTGTTTCAAGTATTTTTTGGATTTTTTTTGTAATTAAGATGTCATAAAACATATTTTGGAATTTCCGCAAGCTCTAAATCCAATTTTAGCCCACAGTTTCTTTAATAAAATTAAAATATTGGCATTGTAGTGCAGTTAATAGTGAGCTTAATTATGAGCCGGGAGTTATCAGGCTCAATGTCTACCATGGCTTAAGAAGTATGTGTATTTGTTAAAAAAAATTTTTTTCTTTGTAATTTTTTGGTCTAGAACTTAGATTCTCACACGTTTATAAGCCAACGCCTTTACAGTCTCAGGCAAGTCACCATATTAAACGAAGAAAAATACAAAAACTTGGCAGCACTTGCATATATAAAATTTTTGTATGTTTACAAAAAATAATTGAGATGTATAAAATAACAAATAATTATTTGCTTTAATGGTCATTATTGTCTTCTATAAATTTTTTTGTGCAATACTTATCTATTTATTGTTTTTATTAGCAAACATTTGTAAGCGTGGAAACCTCAAACATTTTATTCACAAATAGTGCGTTAATCGTGAATAGTTTTCGTGAGTTCGTAAGTTGCAATAAAATAATTATATGTCAACAATTTAGAGTTTTATTTGCAAATGTTTGTTTTAAATACAGGGTTTTTTGTAAAATAACTACTTTGGTATGTTTAACTACAAAATTTGCTTAAATTAGCATTTATTAGGAATTTTAACCATCAAATATAATTTTAATTTTGAATCGTAGCTCTTCCCAAAATTTATATTTTACAATTCAGTAAAATATAAGTTTTGGGTCTTGAATTTGGGTTCTCACAGTTCTTCGCATGTTCATAAACCCACTCCTTTACGATCTCAGCCAAGTCATAATGAACATGAAGTGACTTATATCTTTAAAAATTGTTTGTTCATAAAAATTGCAAAAACAATTTACATTAACAGTAAGTTCACAATTTAAATTGGTTAAATTAACCAACATTATTATATTGAGCGTAGGGCAAAATTGCTTAGAATTCTTCATAGAATTATATAACCCTAAGATTTTTTGTTAAAAATATTGGACACACTGTTATATACATCTATCTTCATTTTAATACTCGATGTTTATTGATAATACTAAAATGGTATATACAAATTTCTGCATTTTATTACTTGTTGAAGGCAGTTTTACTTTTAAAACAATAATATTTTTGCGTAATTTTCTTTTGAATTGATTATTTTCTACTTGAAAGTTATCATTTCGGCTTATGTGGAATATTTTAATTATTGTAAGTTCAAATTATAGTGTGGAAAATTTAGAATATCTAATCAGACTAGCCGAACGTATAAGCAATGACTTCAATGGCCGCTATAACATCCAATCAGCGTTCTTTGTTCATTTTTACCACTTGTTCACGGTGGATGCTAGTGAGCAAGAACATCAAGCAACAACAGATATTTATCGTATGTATCGTCTTACACATATTTCTAGTTAAATCAATTTAGGTTTGTTCGAAATTCCAGATCTCTGATTATTTACTCAAACATTTTAAGCTCTTTTATTTGCTTGCTGGCAATTACATCTTTAATTTCTAAACATGTTTATGCGGAAACTAGAACAACAGGTTGTGAATTGGCCAATTGTATATTTTTTAATTGTAAGTTAATGCAAAAAAAAAAAACATTGACATAATTCACTCTCTAAGACAGTGTAAATATCGAATATGAAATCTGGAATGGTGTAACCAAATTATAAAAATGTTTTCATTTTAAGCTGTATTGTTGAATGAATTTAATAAATTTTATTCACTATGAGGTAGAACATGTTAATTGCAAAACAATAGCTCCCGGCATTATAACGGGTGTTTTTTTAGAGTTATAGAACTTCGAATTGAAATAAAACACAAGAAAATCGTTTTAATGTCCATCAATTTGGCTTTATTGGAAGGATAATTTTATGCCATTAATGTTTAAATATGATTTCGGGCATGTGGCCGCCGCGGCTGGCTCGAATAAAGCCAATTCTACAGGTCCAATTTTCAACCACTTTTTCGAGCATATGGGGCCGTATGTTGGCAATAACGCCACGAATGTTGGCTTCCAAGTCCCCTAACGTTTCTGGTTAGTTGGCGTAGACGAGCGACTTCACATATCCCCAAAGAAAATAATCCAATGGTGTCAAATCACACGATCTTGGCCAATTGACAGGTCCATTCCGCGAAATTATGCGCTCATCGAATGTTTCCTTCAATAAATCGATTGTGACGTGCGCTGTGTGGCATGTAGCGCCGTCTTGTTGGAACCACAACTCATCCAAGGTCGCAAGCCAAGATCTTTGCGCAAAATCTTCCATAAAGTTGATGGACAAAGCTCCAATTGCTGTGCACGGTGGCGAATCGATTCATTCGGGTCCTCTTCAACACTTTGCTCTACAGCGGCAATTGTTTCTTCGGTGCGCACTGTTCGACGTCCTTGCGGATGCGTATTATCAAATAGAGTAAACGTAGTGCGAAAACGATCCATGGTTAACCGAATTAATTGCTCTGATGGACGATTATGTCGACCATAAAATGGACGGAGCTTGCGGTAAACTTCGCGAACTGAACCATTATTTTCGAAATAAATTTGCACGATTTGCAAGCGTTGTTCTTTTGTCAACCTGTTCATGATGAAATGGCAAACCAAACTAAATATTAATCACTTGACAGCTGACAAAATGGCCGCCAGTTAAAAAAGTGATGCCAACTTAAAGTTCTATACCTCAATAAAAAACACCCATTATTAATAAGGATAAAGTACCCCTTTATCCTCAATATTCGAAGCTTAATTGTAATGAAACTTATAAGTGAAGGAAGCTCTGCATATTTTATGTCAAGTCGACTAAATTGAACTTTTTCATTAAATCTTGTTCTTTTTAATGATATTTTATTAAACTGAAATTGTTATTTATCCTTAAAAATTTCAGAAATTATCGTTTTAAAGTATATATATATCTTTATTTTTCATTTGTTCAAGTTCTAAAATAGTAGTGCTACTAATTAACCATAATTTAGCGAAACTAAAGCATAAAATTTATATAATTTTTTCTTTCTAAATAAATTTAATTTCTACTTAAAATTTATTATACAATTACAAATGACTTCCTCTTAGCTTAGTAATGATTTTCAATTTTCTTACCTCGCACTTAATCAGAAATAAAGGATACATAAACATTTATATATCTGCAGATTTCTCTATACATTAGCGCAGCCACAAATCAATGATATAACCAGCAGCTCAAAAGGTTTCCTTCTGTCAGGCTGCATTCGGCCATCCTACAATTCCACATCTATCTGGTTGGCCAGCCTTTAATAAGTTTAAGTGAAATTTAAGATTTAAAACGTATAGTTGATGCAATAGGCATTGCTATAGAAAAGTACTTGAAACAATTAAATTTTTTGGTGACACTAGCAACAAAGATTTACTGTTGCGGGAAAAAGGGCGTATATAAGGGGATATCAAAAATATAAATATGACATTTAAATGAAAGGATGGAAAAGTCTATACAAACGTAATGCATGCCTTAATCTTACAAATGGTATAATAAATGCATGCGATATAAAGAAGCATATATAATAGCTTAAATGTTTAAAAAAGAAAATAACATTAAAATACATTTGGCTAATGCACAACCTGTTGTATGTGTTGTAGATCGTATAAATATTGTTGGTATTGTCCAAATAAGCATTTGTTTAGAAACATGTTTATGTGGAAATTATCAACAACATTTTTGCAGCCTACAACACATACAACAGGTTGTGAATTGAGCAATTATATTGTAAAAACAGCAATAACTTATTGACTTCCACTCGTACATGTACGGAACCGTTAACTTCACAGATTAGTTATAAACTATTTACAAAGATTTAAAAAATAATATTTAGAAAACAAAACTCTTCAGTCAATGTTTTCGACTAAAAAGCATTTCAATAAGATTATGAATGAACAGATCTAGTGTTGTTGTTAGAAGAAAGTCCTAAGGAAAATTTACATACTTGTTGTTAAGTGCATATTACATGTTTTGTATTATTGATTTCAAAACGCAAAAACGTAAAGATAGATACAGACTTATACACTAAAAAGAAAAGTAAAGTACAATTAAGCACTCTTAATGCTACTTATTCGAATCTGTAGGTGAGATGTAATAAAATTTATTCTACAGATATAGAACGCTCTTATTTGAAAAATAAGAGTTCGAAGAGAAAGGCAACGTTATGGATTCCTTCAGCTAAAACTTAAGCTGAAGGAATGAACCAAAGTGCTTAAAACACTATTAGAGTATAAAAAAAGTGCATATCTCCAAAAATTTCTGCATGAACCCGACGCAACACTGCAAGCAGACTATTCGCTATGATAAGCAGCCTCCATTTGCAAAGTTCGAATATAGACTGATGCGAAAAAGGGAACCTTGTACGTTAGCCACTTGGAAAAAGTATTTACTCGAAATATATCGGCTGATAACACTGTACACATACGAAAAAGAATTTCGGGCTTCTGTAAACCGATTCTGGTGGAGGAGACCAAAAAAAAAAATATACGTGTGTAGGCGTTTTGCAAGATCACATCGGAACTTTAATTTAGGGAAGGTTAAATTTTTTCTTTAGACCTGGTCCACCAGCATATCGGTACATGAAACTACGTGTTCTTTATATCTGAGGTGTAGGAGGATATGCTCAGCAACTTTGTAGAAAATATTAGGTAAAATATTTTTGTGGAACATATTAACCGTCTGACGCCCCCAAATAAAGGTAATTTTTGGCTGTTTTCTAACAAATCGTAAAAAACAGTCTCAAAAGGGGGAGTGCTGGTATAAAATGTTCTACAAAAATGTTGGCCATAATATATCACTATAGTTTTTTAAAGATAACAAAGCTCCATACTCAACTTGTACACCAGAAGCTATTGAAAACTTAAACTATGTTTAAGGGTTAATTTTGTCTAAAGTTATTTAATTAGTTTGGCTTAAGTTCATTTTTAATTTAATCTTTCGATGAAATTATTTTTTATTTAAGAAAGAAATTCTAAAGCATGCGAATATTGAACATTCAAACAAAAATTTGGATGTACGAAGGGTTAAAGTGACAGCTGTTTCGTGACCACCAACTCTACTCGCCAGAGTCCTTTACATACACCATCACTGACAGTGGCAACAACACTGTAGCGAAAATCCTACTAATTCCAGTAAGCTCAATTATCAGACTGCCGCCATCTTGTGGCGAGTCGCACCTATTAATTAAATTTTGCTAAATGTTCGGAGATTCACTAACTGTCTTTTCTTAGAATGTTCAACTATTCTAAGCTTTTTCATTTCAGTCTTACCATGGTTAACTTTATATTTATCACAATTAGTACTCGGCATAGAAAATTTTGTAAGTCTTACGTTTAAAGTATAAGATGTGTTGAGCACTTTTATGTAAAACAGCATGAGAAAAATTTTGGTGCAACATTTTAACCCTCTAAACTCTTCGCTTTATGTGTCTTTTTGTACATTTCTGAAAAAATGGGCAAACAACTCCCCTTCAGCGGCGGTATAGGGGCTTAAATATTCTACAAAAATATTCACCATAAAATTCTACTATCTTTAAAGAGACCCCAAGCTCCATATTTGACTCGGACGAAGGAAATCATTGAAAACTTAAAATGTGTTTAAGAGTTAATTTTGTACTTATGCACAATTCGTACTCTGCATAGAAAATCTTGTACGCCTTACGTTTAAAGTATAAAATGTGTTCACCAAGAGGCAGATTTTTTCCTGTTATATCGCCGCTAAATGGGTGTGTTTGCCTCTTTTTTAGGATATATACAAAAAACCCATAAAACGAAGAGTTAGCGGCTTAAAATTTTGTAGCAAAATGTTTGCGCTAATATTTTCCACAAAGTTGATGAACATACCCTACACCTCAGATGTAATGATCACATAGTTTCATGTACCGATATGCTGCACGATCAGACTAAAATGGTGGAAACTTTAACCCCCTAAAATAAAATCCCGATGCGACGTTGCAAAACGCTGACAGACGTATATTATTTTTTGGTCTCCTCTACCAGAATCGGTTTACCGGGCTCCGTAATATTGAAAAAAGTTAGAAATTGTTGTATAGTATAATTTGACACGCGACTAGTTGTCGCTATAGCAGACGTTATTTTGAGGTTCAATAATCGCAAGATTAAAAATTCTATTGCTGGCTTAAGCTCGAAGAAAGTCCCAGGTGTTAAGATAAGCAACAAAATGCTTTTTGAGCAAAGAGGACGAAGATTTAATTTTTAATAGTATTTTACGCCTCGAATACTATATTACGAAATAAAAGTTTTCGTTGATTAACATGATAACTAAGGCCGGTAAAGAGCTTGCCAAAATCATACTTTAACTTACTTCTTTCATTCTATATTTAACTTTTTATTTATTTTATTTTTATTTTTCTTTTACACTTTTTAGTTTTAGTTTTACTTCTTATTATTATTTTTATCTTAATCTTGAATTCAGGCCAAGCACGTTTACTACCTCAGCCACGTTAATATTACAAAATGCTTACAGGGGAAATTCTACATATTATGAAATGTCTTTGAACGCCACTCTGAGAGTAGTGAAAGAAAGTAATACTTTTGCACTTGATTTAAAAATTCCAAGAATGATGTCTAAAGTAATTTCTTTTTTGTTCTTGTTCCATATGCACTTCAATATTATTCCCACTTTAATTGTTAAGTGCGGTTTCTACTAAAAATAAAAAGGCAAAACTGTAATTTATTACGAGATTTTTCTTTTTGTGTAGAAATGTTCATTACATTTCTATGTGTATTTTGAATAGTTCTATAAATTAACTTTTACTCCTAAATATAATATTAGATGATTTCGTAAAAGCTTAAGAAATTGTGACAATTTGTCAATGTAATACAATAGTTACAGCCTAAGGAGCAGATATGAAAATGTCAACTAGAGAAATACGTATTTACATACATACAGTGTAGTAAGTTATATCGGCTATTGCAATAAAGCAACATTTAACAACAGCCAGAGCAATTAACATTGAGATAATTTGCAAACAACTCTAATGAATAGATGGGTGATATGACTTTTTGCTCATTGTAATTAAAATCAACATATTGACTAAAAACACACACTGGGTATAAACACAGAAGGATAATATTTAAATGTATGACATATATGTATGTATGTATTTGTTTTCTTTAGAATATGTGTAATAACAATAGTTTACATAAATATACATAAATGTACATACCATACATTGATACATACTATATATTGATGGATAATATTCACTAAAGGCATGATTGGTTACCAGTTTTGCCAGTAGATATATAGAGAAAAAAACTAAATTGGTCTCTAAAAAAGCCTAAAGCATTAAGTACCAAAAATAAAAAGTCAAATAAATACCAAAGCATATAAAAAGGCACAAACATAGTTAATACATTTTTTAAGCTAAATTGTTAAAGTAAGTGCTAGACTGAGAACACTGCCGTGAAACAAAGGCGATATGTGAAATATTCAAACTAAAATGTTTCCTGCAACATTTTCGAATATATTAGAACCTGAAATTTAATTTTGATAGAAAATCGATACAAATCTAACAAATTTGTTCTCTCTTACAATGCAAACCTATGATTAGATTGATATTGTTGATTTTCTAACTTCCATGTTAGAGAATGCATTAACATTGGTTTTATTATCAACACTTAAGGTACGTTTGCACTTGGCAAATATTTGCCCAAAAAATCGTAACCACTACTTTTGCTATGCTTTAGTGTTATTTAACTTGGCTTTTATATTACAAAATAAAGTTAATTATGCTTAGAGTTGTTCTTTTCCCGGGCTTTTTCTTTTCCCGGACTTCCTATTTTCCCGGACTTTTCCATTTCCCGGGAAATCGGAAATAATTTTTAAATTTCCCGGCATCCCGGGAATTCCCGCCCAGAACAAACTATTGAAAAATAATAACAATTTAGGGTGACATATTATTGTACTTTACTAAATTGATTTTATTAAAAATTTGCACTAATAAAACTTATTAAAAAGAAAGAAAATACAAATATAAGTGCTTTGGTAGAACTAGTAGGCAGCGTGCTAGCCTATCAGTGAGGAGGTTATGTGTTCGATTTCTACCCAAGACTGCTCTGTTTCGCTACAACGAGCTAAGGCCTTTGCCTTTACTATTCTCCTTTAAAATTAAGTTATGATATCATGTCTAATTGTATTTGTAACATTAACGGACCTTTTAACTATGTACGATGAAAAGTTAACGTGGACTTTAACGGAAAATTCAATATGAAAAACTTGCCGTTAAAGTCCACGTTAACTCTTAATCATACGTTGTGAACAGGACCGTTAATAAATAAAAATAAATGACAAAAGAAGTAAAAGTTATTTCTATTAAAGTATTAAAAAACTGTATTACTAAATAAGAATAGCGATCTTAAGTATGAAATGATATAGAAGCGAATATATTTCAGGTGAGCTCGTAATATTGGATTGCAATATCTTAAAATAAGTTTGTAATACTTTTTCAAATAACGTTTTATGAATTTCTTTCAGAATTTTTTAATATTTAGCCGGACTGTGTCAACATTCATAATCTGAGTCAAATTTATTCTTTATTCTATGACAATTTGCCGTAGTCAGAAATTCAACTTCGGAATACATAATACGAGTGATTGTCTTTATTTTATCTCCTCGCCTTCTTTTCTTAAAGTCAATAATTGGAGATTGATCATTTAAAATTTATATCTCACATTACAATTTGTTATTTTAACAATTTCAAGGATAGATAATAGTAATAATAGTAAATATTACCAAACCGGCAATGCGCTTATGGAATCATCTGAAAGTACATTTCTATTTTTTTTGAGCAGATGGTCGTTGTATTGTTAGCAAAACCTGCATAAATTTTTTTTTTATAAATTCTCGTTATTTTTTACCTGTTGCTTAGAAAATTTTAAATTGTTTTTGAGTTGAACTCAATGCTAAATTTGGGAGCTTCACAATTACTACTTTTTATATCATAAAAAATTTCCCCCCAAAAAAAAAATGGGTCTTGTAAAATATAAATTTCGTGTATGCATCAATTTTATGATCAAAATACGATTATAAAACTATTCTGAACACAAAACTATAGAAATTCTAAATTTTATTAAAAATATGAAGATTATTAACGTATTTTATTCTCAAATTAAGGCGAAAAACTTCTCGGGAACTCCCGCACTAATTTCGCGGGATTTTGGAATTCCTGTCCCCGGAAATCCGGTGAAAAACTCTAATTATGCTACTAAAAGCTGTTTTATATTATTTTTAATAAATCCAAACCCATATTTAAACAAATATTGGAATTAAAGGAAGTACAATTTTAGCTTGTCTGTTTGTCACGTTTTTTCGGCAAATATTTGCTAAGTGTGACCGTACCTTTAGTCAATAAGATTTTATGCATACCTAGAAATTGTATTACACGTATATTGTAATTTTATATATATGTACATTAGGGCCATAACTTTTTCACACTTTTTGCGAGTATCAAAAACGGCATAGTATAGTCGAGTAGAACATTAAAAGTTATTAATAAAATATATGATAATTTTTTCGGATCGTTAAAAAAGTTCACGTTTGCAAGTTTGCAAACAACCATTTTTATCTCACGAAAATTTTAAAAAATATAAACCTGATATTTGTATATATTCCTATACGTATCACTTAAATGCTATTTTGGAATTTATCCACTGCTTTAGATTTAAAAATTTTCCTACGGTTTACAATTCATCGCTGTTCAAAATTCGTTATATGTAAGAACCTCAGTAAAATACCTTATGCTTACCTTTTAGATATTTGCTTCCCTGTGTGAGGGTTTTTTTTTAGCAAAACGACGGGGGACAGGTGTTTTCATTACTAAAATATTCTTGGGCACTCCGTGGTACTATGCCAAAAATTTGGTTATAACCCTAATGTAAATATAGTTTAGTTTAATTTTACAGCGAATTAGGGTATGTATGTGTTTGCATATATAAAATGGCCTGTTGTTATGCCAATCTGTCAAAACTATGGCTAATTTAGATCTTGTTTGAAAGTATATCAAATCAAGACAAAAGTTAAAGCTATTTCAGATTAAGCGTCCACTATACTGTAAAAAATCTTAAATTTTTGGCAAAGGGTATACAAAATATATAGTATACGTGTATCGGCGTTTTGAAAGTTTAAATCTGGGATACATTTTAGGGGTAGTTAAAAATTATTACAGAATATTGTTCTGAGCCATGTTTATAGTATGAAGTTTCTAGCTCGACGGAAAGGGCAAACATCCTGAATTATATATTTTTTTTTGTCAAATCATACTATCTATAGTCAAAACAAAGTTGTTTTAATCGTTAGTATAATTGTCAGAACTACACGCTCAGACACAAATTAACTTCATACAAACACATATATTAAGTTACTATGACAACAACAAAAATGCTATGATTTGATTGAAATCAGTGAAAAGTGAAGAGTGAAAAAAGTATTCATGGACAACAAAAAACAAAAATTGTAAATATAGACATGTGTATGTACATTAAACGTTATATTATTAATTTAGAATAATCATTAAATCCAGTGCCTAGCACTGTAAATAAAAATAATAAAATTTATAGTTATAAGGTGCCATTCACCTTTTACGTAACGCTCCAGGTGGTGGGTTAAAGATTTGTTACTGATTAGATACTTTATACTGAAAATCTTTTAAAAAGCGTTACGATGGTTGGGGGGGAATACCGCTGAAAATAGCGTTACGTAATATGTAAATAGGGCCTAAATTAAACATCTTACGTTTCACACACATATTCAGAGACATACTTACATTTACATACATATGTACATGTACATGAGTTATAAATTTTATTGTCATTATGCTAATTTATTTATTGATATGATTACACAAGGCAACAGAAAAACACACTGAGACCATTCACAAAAAATTAATTAAAGAAAAGTCAAAGAAAAGATTTTAATCGTTTGGAAAAATATTATTGAACATTACGGGTTCTATTAAAATATTAGATATAATGTATAAATTTTGAACTATAAGTAGAAAATATTTATAAATGTATGTAGTTGAATTGCCAAACATTTATTCTGAAACTGCAAGTAACATAATTATTTTTACGAAGAAAGACGACTACGCAAGTAAGTTTATATAAAACCTGAAGAGATAGTCTCTCAGTTGCGACAGAATTCATTAGAAAACAAGAGGTGCTAAAAAAAATAAACAGCGGACATAAATACATAAGGATCAGTTATTTTGATTTTAGAAAATTTGCAAAAAAAAAAAAACAGTTTTACAGACTAAACCAAAAACATTCAGTACTCACCAACGTGATGCTACTCAAATACAAGCCATTTTCGTGTAGATTAATAACGCAAAAAGTATTCTAAGGTTTGGAGGACCGTTCTTGAAATATTAAGGGAACAATAAAAAAATGGATATATTAAATGTCACTATATATTTAAAGCTGGAGCAGCTAGAGAAAAACTAATGCTACCATCGTATGCGGCAGATGAAAATACATAGCGATCTGCTATTTTTATTGACAAAACCTTATACAATTTTCGTTGTGTATTAGGACAGAAGTGATCAAAATAGCTACACGGTATGTAATCGAAAGGTTGTGTAGAAGAAATGCTCCTAAGAAAACTCTTTTAGAATACTAAGTTCAGTACTTGTACTTCTTGCTTTGCCTTTGGAACAACTTTCGATTTTTTGCTGGGTACTTATTTACTTGATTAAACAAATAAACAAATGAAATGAACAAAATAGAATTAAAGAACCCAATACCAATTTTAATGAACTTCGTGCTTAAATTATCATGGTACATAGCATAATGAACTCTCTTGCATCAATGTTAGTGCATATTTTAATGAAAATGTTGTGGTATCCAACATATCTCCTATAAACATTAACACAAAATGTTACAGCGTATTTTAAAATATACCTCTGATAGATATTTTTTTATTTACTTACATCAAACTCATACTCAAATTTCATTTGTAATTACAAATTTTACATTCCCATAAGCGGTCTGTTGCTCGTAGCTCAGCCAATTGATTTATGTATCCATTCAATTGCGTACAACTGCAGTTACTCTATGAAACAAAGTTTTATATGTATATATCGCTCATTTAAAGCAACATTTTCATATGTCAAAAAACTACAATTTTTAAGTTACTAAAAAGCAGATGGTCTTTCATAACTTTTTTTACATGTAAACAAGTTTCAAAAACATATCGTAGTCTAAACCAAAGCTATAACCAATAAACCAGCCAATACTGGTTATGTACTTATTAACATTTTAAAAACTTTAAATGCATTTTGTCAAGTTTAAATTTTTTTGAGATATGACGACGTTGCGGTAAATGAGCGATATTTTAAATCTTTTTACCATTTTTAGAAAGAGATAAACTGAAAACCAATGCCCATTACCGATTCATTAAAAGTAGTAGACAACTCCAACCAAATCTCTCATGTTTTTTCAATTCCAAATACACATACAAATATATTTACATGTAAAACAGATTCTAGTTCATACACATTTGTGTTTTTAAATTTATTTGACTGTCATTAGATACAAAGTTCATTTATTATAATTTGTTGAAGAGACCTTTCTACAAATATAGGATGACTCATTTTACCCTTTTCAGGGACATTAAGTTATTCATTTACGTTATTTTAATTTAGTTGGGCATAAATACGAGGTACTCAGTGTCCAAAACTCGATCAATTTTATTTTAAATTTAAAGCGTCATTTGGGAAAACTTATGTGAATCTTTTCAAAGAATAGAAGCATAAGGACGTACAACATTTGTCTAATTTTTGAGGTGGCTTGGTGATATTTTCGGATTTGTCTCATGCAACGGATTTGGAGATCTTGTATCAATAATAGACATTCTAAGCTAGCTAAGATGCCTACACATTCTAAATGATCATGATTTTACATCAGATTACATATTGTTTCCTAATGAAAATTGGAGTCTGCAGCACAATAATGTTCTATGCAACGAATCATGTTTATGAAAAACGCTTTAAAAAGGCGTTAGATATGTTTTTCTTCCATGACCGCCACAGAACCCCAATCTTAACATAATAGTAAATGTGTGTGCATATAAAAAAATGGCAGAAAACGAGATTGTATCTGTTCCAGATAGGATACAAGCTTCATAATCGGCTACTAATAAAAATATTATGTTTTTCTGCGTTTTGAATTAGTTGTAATAATGTGTAAATACCTTTGAAAGGCAATGAATTTGTGTATATAGTTTTGTAAACTTAGGTGTAAAGTTTTTTCGTGGTTTTAATTGAGAGCTAGCAAATTATTAAAACTAAATTTTAGCCAACATAGTCTATACAGATTAAGGTTTGCAATAGGGAAGTTTTTCTATTTCAATTCATTAAATCGGCAAATTTTGTTTTATTTCAAAGCTTACTTAAAGTTTTAAATGTGTAAAAATATATGACTAGAACTATATGTCCCAATAGCCTATTTGATGAACATTAAATGTTAGACACTTTTTTTTATATAATCTCCGTTCGACACTTGGCTTTATTCTCTTCTTCCAAATGGTGATTCATATTTAAGATTTATTGTATTTTTTTTAAGCTGTAGCCTATTTACAATCCTGCTGCTAGCTACTGCTCTATTTTACAAAATATAAACAATTAGTATTCACCTCAATGCTTATGAATAAACTATTTAACAATACATGTATGGATGTTTAAACGATTGTGTTTTCTATAGTCATATTAATGTGTTATTAACGCTGCATAAAATAAAAACAATAGAATTTTAATTTAAAAATATGATTTTAATTCTAAAAATGTGGTTAACAGTATGTTCCATAATATTATTATACTTATGCATAATATAGTTTTTGTAATTTAGTAAAAAGAGTTTAAGTGAACGAGTACAAAAGCAAACAGAGCTTAAACTATGAGATCTGATAAAATTTGCACGTAAAAAATTTATTCTAAAGCTGCCATTACACTGTTCTCGTCTGATTTCAGTATGTAAAATTGAAATATTGAGTCTAATAATTAGAACCTATTCTACTATCATCGATTACACTATGCGACAAATGAATACTTTTGGAAAAACACAAAGACTGGACAATACTGGTTTGTTTGTACTAATACAGGGTAGTAAAATCCTATACCCATTTTGTCGCATTTGATGACCAATTTTTGTTATGGACCTTTCCTTTATGGAAGCTTCTGAAAAACAATGGCGCCTCGAAAAACAGTGTTATCAGTATTTTTCCAACAGCTAACTCACACTTAATGATACCGCTTAACTATATATGACAATAATATAGCTAAGAGTCCGCTTAACCGATTATTTGTAATGTTTTATGCCAAAACAATTTTTTTTCCTGAATTTTTTGTTGCAAAATTTAAGAAAAAACTTTTTTTTTCACATTTTTCAGAATAACTTACATGGACTCGTAATTTCTTACTAATAATATTTTGCAAACTTATAGTTACGGTAGAGCTGAACAACTTTTGTGAATATATATTAATACAATCTGAACGTATCGAGGCACCCTAATATCTCACACAGACGACTTTTTATTTTAAAAATTGTAGTTTTTCCCTATTTTTTGATGCAAAAAAAAATTTTTTTTGGAAAATAGTATATTCAAGTTCATAATTCTCTGTGGTATTATTTGGCAAAACAAAAACAAACAATAAAAAATAGTAAATACCAAAATCAACAACATAAGTAGTGGAACAATAACAAAGAAAGTAAAAAAAATGAAAATAAAAATTTACCCTAACTGGTACAAAGCAAAATTTTTTAAAGTATGAATTAATTATTTTGGGCTTTTTAGGGTGTCTAGCTACTAGATACGTTCAAATTGTATTGATATGTTTACAAAAGTTGTTTTTGTTAGTAAAAAACTACGAATCCCTGTAAGTTATTCTGCGAAAAGTAAAAAATTATTTTCCTTATTTAAAAAAAAAGTGCAAAAAAAATTTGTTGGCATAAATGTTAATCAAATCTGTTTAGCGAGCTTTTAGCTACATTATTGCCATATATAGTTAAGCGGTGTCACCAAGTTTGAATTAACTGTTGGCCAAAGCTGATGACACCTTTTTTTTTTAGGGCCCGCTTATTTCCAAAACTTTGAAGGGAGGACCATAAAAGGAAATTGGTCATCAAAATTCGTCAAACTGAGTATAGCGTTTTACTACACCATGGTAGTACAATCAAACCTATAGTGGCAAGTCCGTATGTTTTTTGGACTGGTGCACTGTGTTATAAATCATGAGTTTAAATAAAATACCCTTAAAGTTGGCTATTTAATTTAGACCAAAACCTATACAGTGTAAAGATGGCTTAAGAGAAATACATGTATAAATGTTTTAATTTATTTGAAATATTTTAGTATAAATACAGTTTAATTTTTAAAGACTTCCATAATATTATATGTTTAAATTATAAACAATTAGCACAACAAAAACTAAGCTAAGTTGATGAGTTTAACGAATATGGGTAAATGATTAGTATAAAAGCTTAAATATTTACGGCTGTATGCAAAAAAAAAACTTCAAGCAGCTTTGCCAAGCATTGTTGAGTAAAATTGTATTCTAAAAAAATTATTTGGGCAATTTAAAACGAGCTTTCATATTTTTCTATCCCGTATTTTGTATTTAAATAGTAGTTGATACTTTGCACAGGCTATGTCTCAGAACAGTAATAGTTTTTTTGTTTTTTCCGAAAAGTTAATTTTAAAATCGGAGCGTATTAAATTGCGATGCCTTTTACGCTTTTATTTTTGAGAAAAAGTGTTTATACACATATTATTTCAATTTATTTTATTTTAAAAATCAAAATTTTAAAGAAAATTATAGAATATGAAAAACAATTTTCTTAAAACACATTCCATTCATGCTTAATATTTTATGAATCTTTTTTTTGAAAATGAAAAATAGGACTGATATGGATGGCACTACTTTGAATTGTCCAATTTTATTAAAATTTTAAAGTAGGCACTCATGTTTGTTAATACTAAATTTACGCATTGAAATATTTCATGAATTTTTCTTCATGCACCTTTTTTTTGGCTATTGCAAGCACATAAAAGCTAATGTGATACAGAAAATTCACTAACACCATCTGAAATTGTAATTTGTACCACTTTTTTAATCAACATTGTTTCCCTGTTTATTTTATTAGCAAATAACAAAAGTTTCTTGCCACAAATTTCATGACATATTTCATCGTATAAATTTAGTCTAAGACTACTTTAACTTGATATTTCCAAAATGTGTAATTTTTACTTTAAATATTTGTGATAATATAGAACATATTGATTCGCGTTACATCTGAAAAAAAAGCTTGAAGTCTTAGCTCTTAGCTTAAATTAATTGTTTCTCTCATGTTAAAAAAAAACATCACCAAATTATCCAAGTGATTGGAAATACATAACAAAATTCACAAAAAGTTAAAAGAAATACATATATAAAAAAATGTTTTATTGATGTATGTACAATCAAAACAAATCAAAAAAGCTTGGTTTTCAAATACTCATTCCGTTCGAATAAAATGAATTGTGTGAACTCTTCTTTGTTCATCATATTTTTATTACTTTTACTTCAGAGAAATGTTTATATGCTTTACTACTATGACAGAAGCTCATAATTTTTTAAATTAAGTCGTTTGGCTTCAAAATAATGAAAAGATATTCACATATTTGACTAGATGAATGTACTTGTATTCATTTTTGTGCATCATAAACTATGAAGTTGTTGTTGAACACGGTGGTCTTAGCAGTATTTATTATTAAAGTAGCTGTTCCCGCTCGCGTAAAGTAACTAATATTTTTCATATTAGGGGTACACTTCTCAATAGTCCTAGTCTTCCAGCCTTATTCTTGCCTACGCCCAGTGTTTTCAGCTCTCCAGAAAAAGAAATTATGTATGGCGGGTATCCTTATTCCCCTTCTAGTGCAAACCACTTTTCTGCTTGATTACGCACATTATTTTTAAGGTACCATACACTTCATTTGAGGACTTTTAATATTGCAGCTGTCCTGATATGGCATAACTAAAAATTTTTTGTATTAGTTGTACCATTCTTCTACCCACCTTTTAGCCCGCCAGTTTCCTGCCTACCTAAGCACATTGTTTTCAAAGTAACCTACAGCAAATTTGAGGACTCTAACTATTGCAGCTCTCCAGATATAGGATATCTAAAGCTTTTTTGTACAGGTACGGTTCTGTCCGCTAATTTCTCGTCAGTTCTCTGCTTGACTGCTCACCTTATTATGAAAGTAGCCTCCACCAAATTTTAGGATTCTAACTATAGCAGCTCTCTAGATATGAGATACTTACGTTTTTTAGCATGTCGGTTATGCTAAAAGACTAATTCCAAAAGTTTTCGAATCGGTTGTCGCATGCATGTCAACGGATTTTGATGAGACTTTGTAGAACAATATTTCACGTACCTGCGAGCTATAAGTCGTTTTTAGTTTTTCCAGTTTTACTGCAGTTTTCGAATTATCGTGGATCAAACTTCGATTTTTTAGAAAAAATTAATATAATACTTTATATATAAAAATCGATTGACAAATGACAGAGTTATGCGTGGGGGACCAAAATTTCCCATCCCTCTGCAACGTTTTTCGAAAAAATTATGCGACAAAACTGCAAGCAAAACCTTTCAAACAAAATAAGAATTTTGAAAGTCGGTTCACAAATGACAGAGTTAAGCATTTGGTAGGGGGCGCCGATTTAAAAAAAACATTATGGGACCTAACTGCAAGCAAAATTTTTCAACCCAATAAAGAATTTTGAAAAATGGCTGACAAATGACAGGTATGCGTAGGGGAAGCTTTTGACTAATTTTATCGCTTCCCGGTACAAAATCCGGGAAACAAATACAGCCTATATTAATTGGGGGTCAAATATTTATCTGTGTACAATATCTATCTGTGTACCGTTTAGGCGTGATGGCGTAACAAATGCCAAATGACAGAGTTATGTGTAAGGGGAGGTTTCGACTCATTGTCTCCCCTCCTGGCTCAAAATCGGGGAAACAACTATAGCCTATATTAATTATGCGCCAAATACCTATCTGTGTGCCAAACTTCATTCAAATCAGCTTAACGCCGTAACAAAAATCTGCAAACAAAAAAAGAAACAAACAAACAAACATACACCTAATTTTTATGCAATACTAGATGTGCCCGGCTTATGACTATAAGGCGTCTGTAAAATATAATAATATAACGATCTTAACATATCGTTTAAAGTTCCCCTTAAACAAAATAAATAGTGCTACCAATGTTAAAAAAAAAACAAAAAAATCTTTCTAATTTCCAGCAACATTTATATTAGTAAAGTTAGGTATATTTTCGTTGTTTTTTCTATTTTAACTTAGAAATGAGATATTTTATAGCGGTAAAAAGTACCCTTAGTTTGAAAAAGGAGTCTAAAATATCTCCATATCAAGTTTCATGAAAATCTGTTCAGTGATTTTTGCGTGAAGCGTGTTCGGACAGACAGACAAAAATTCAAAAATTTGGTGTTTTGTTCTGTACATCAATTACTCTTTACGCCACCATAAAAATTTGCAAAATATATTTCATGTACAGACACGCTCCTTTTTTTATTATATGTATATATCACAAAATATTTAAAGTTTTTTTTTTTGGATATAATTTCTTAACAAAGTTGTGTTAACCTTTTAAAGTACTTGGCAACTACTATGAACTAAAGTAAAATTTTTTTTTACATACGGCCGTTAATATTTTGGTATCTAATTGCAGTCTCAATGTTTAAATGAATGAAGACTTCATCATGTTGTTGCTTGTTCCCAATTGTAGTTGCTTAATTCTCTATTGGTTTGAGATATATGTAAGCAAATATTCTTACGTCATCTTGCCATGATAACACGATATATGTATATTTGATGCTTTTAATGGCCTCATCATCATTTGACTTTTAAATATTTATGTCGTTTTCACCTAATTTTTCTATTCCCTGACACAATATTCCATTTAACACAAGAAATGCAAATAATTCATGGTCTTGTTTACTTGTATTCCCCTATTGCCTGAATGTTTACATGTAGCATTTAAGTATGCTCATGTGTGTGTGAATTAATAGTGACATACAATCGACTTTTAAACTCTTTAGTCAATATGCGACTCTGCCTTGATTTTTTTCTTCCATTTCATTTGGTTTTATACGAAATTGCTACAATAAGGGAGTTAAGTATCATCTTGATAAATTCCAGCCAATGAGAGTGTATAGTAGTGATGGTATCCTATCGATAGTGTAATCGATAATATCCATAGTTTAGTTTGAAAATATCGCTAGCAAAGTAAGCTAACGATAGATATAGTATAAAACAAAGGGTTAAAAAATGGTGTAAGCACCTCCTAACCAAATTGTTATCGTTAATTGCAATTGTTGTCTCTGTTTGGCGGTACCAAAACAGAGTTTGTGGACTATAGGTATACACCTGTTGTAAGTATAGAAATATATTTTAAGTAAAGTTCTAGAAGACGCTCATTTAAGTCGTCTAGAGCTTCTCATAGGTAGTATATAAGTAGAGTAAGATTTATTATTAGCAATTCAATTCATTTTTCGATTTGAACTTAGGAGCTCCATTAGCGAGCTCTAAGAAATAAAGAGCCAATCCAACCCAAATAAAAGTACCCTTACTTTATACAATATTTATATAATATGTATATTCTGTGCCGCAATGCACTTCGGCAGTATTCAGGTGTCTTGGGTTTCGTTGAAACCTAAACATGGCGCCCGCCTTGCACTGGTGCAATTTGTAGAAATTCAGGACGAGGCATTTGGGGAGAGCCTAGCGACGTCCCAGTTGTTGTTGATGCTGTTTCATCACTGCTTGTGTCGTGAACGCAGAGCTTAATGATCGCTGTGGATCTGCAAGCGTCGTACGTGGTCACGATGGCATCATTGATGCTAAGTCATGTTTGTGGCGTCCTGACGTTGCTGCAGTTGCTGGCGTCGTGAATACTCAGGTTGCAGCCAGTAGTGCCGTAAACTATGAGTTCGTTGGAACAATAAGGTTGATGGTGAGACTGCAGTTGCTGGCATCTTTGGTTCAGGTTGCAGTTTTCATAAACGCTGATGTTGTAGATGTGAGAGTGGGCGTCGTGTAGGTTGTTGTTTGTAGGCGATTGGCATTGTGGCACCAAATTCTTCATAGTGGCCGCCGGCATCGGTGACACCGGCACCACATCCAGCTCGAAGGACCATAAACAAATTGCAACCGTGGCTATTCTTGTCGATCCGCGTTCTAGAAAAACGGAACTATGAACGACGGAAATTAGCAATAATGCACAGAAACCTTTAACTGAAGAAATCTCTGCATACAGCTTGATAAGCCAGAGGAAGATTGTATTGAAATTGATGGTGATCCAGTAGAAAAGCGAATGTTTTCTGGTAATGGAAGATTGTTATCTTTCATACAATATAAACAGTAGAACACACAAAAATTGTAAAATGTTCAGAAGCATTTTGCATGAAAATTGTACTAATTTATATATTATCATTTCTATTTCTTTGCTATTTATTAATCATAGCAATTTTCTTAAGCTTAAAAACTTTAACGATATATCAGAAACGTATTCTTTATAAATTTTTAACTAATCAAAATATGCGAAGAAAGTACGAATGGCTAATTTTTAGGTCGAAATAGTATTACCTATTATGAATATGATAATATACTATCATATTCCTATCATTTATAGCCCAATTCACTATATCGGTTTTACACGCTTAGAGCCTAATTTCTGATTGAATTCTTTGTTTTGTATTCGCTAAATTGCTGAGAACATATTTAGATCGTAGTTTTTGAAAATAATAAATTATTGCGTCCAATAAAATAATTGTTTGAATTGCTACATTAGAATAATTATAAGTTGAATAAAAAATACAGGCCAAATAATTTTTTAAACTATTATGGTTTTTGACTTGGCAGTACCTTATTTCTAATTTCTTGAATCCAAGATAAGAGCCTCGAAACCCAAACGAAAAAATAATTACGATTTACTGAATTGCATTAGTGAATGCTTAACGTCTTAATGAGATAATGATTTGGGCTATTAAGATATTTTTCTGCATACTTAAATACTTTTAACAACTCTGATTGGTATTTAAATGAATGTTTATTATTGCACAGTATTTTTTATAACAAAAATATTTTTTAAATGCAGTAAATGAAATAAATATCAGCCGCAAGATAATGAACTCGTGCCATATTTTTCTCTATAACTTTAATTATACTGCATTTTTCTATAGCACGTTTCTTTGCATTCATTGTTAAATTCTATTTTGTATTGATGCTGATATGTTTTTTGCTTTATTTTGCATTTGTCGCAAGCGCTTTGTTTCAATCCATATTCGACTGCTATAGTTATACGTAATTGAGGAAAATACCTATACCAATGGTAAGAGCATGTAAAGCTTACTTCATTTAACAGGAAAAACTATGGATACGTGCATGTTAAATATGAACAAAAAGCGAGGAAATTGGTTGAATATTAAACGAAAAGTATGTTCCATTCAATTTTTTTTCTTCATAAATTGATTACAAAAAAGCTTTTTGTTATTCTTCCAAGCATTCATTTCTATATTTTTTTGTGTTGTTAGCATGTGCTCTTGCAGATTGAATTTGATCCCTCCCATTTTGGTTTTTAAATGTTTTTCATTATAAACTTGATTTCGTTTTTCCATTGCAAAACCATATATAATATTGAAATTTATAGCTAGAGTTTTCCTAATATATGACGGAAAGTAATATGATACCTTTGCTAGTTCACATTTGAAATTAAAAACAAAATAATTATAAATTGTTATTTATTATTGTTTAATTTATATGCATGAATTATACCATCTGTAAGACAAACTCATATTAGAAATCGAAATATATAAAAAACCACTTAATTCAATAATAATTTAGTGTGTGCTACAGATAAATGGAAAATTTGTCAGCTAACGGGTATATTTTTCGCTGTATATCCAAATTGATTATTTTGCTAAGGTTCGTTACTTTATATTTAGAAAGAAAAAGGTATTAGGGAAAGGTACAAGGGATCAATTAATATCAATTTAATTTTCCAACTTGCGCAGCAGAACATAGCAAGGCTACTTTCGTAAGCCACTACACTACATATTTTGCTTTAGAATAAGTTTACAAATTTCGGAATAAGTTATGCTACTTCGCACGACAGTAGAAAATGAGTAGCGCAGCTTTGATCCTGAATTTAAGCCTTGTTTTGTTGATGTTGCCTCACTACCTGAAAATAAGGTACCTCCTGTACTTGAACAATCTTAAACGACACAAGTTTCTTATTTGCACTTGATTGGAAACAATTTAACTTCATTAACATTAATCGATTTTGAAAAAGCATGCTATAGCGCATTTGAGTGCTTTTTCTAAATCCGTGAATTTGTTTGGAAATCTCTGAGTGCCAGCGGAGTCGCAGAAAAAATCGTTGATATTCTACGAAAATCGCATGATCGAGCTAGCAACAAAGTGTTGTATGACGGAGCTCTAAGCGAACAGCTCCAATACAACAGCGGAGTTAAACAAGGTTGCAGATTATCGCCTTTATTTTTTATAACAGCTCTCGATGCTATCTTTTTAGCATCAAACCAGCAACATCACGGTCTGAATTGGAAGCTAATCACTCGGCCCTCCGAGTAAATATGAATGGGAATGAATTTCAACAATAACATACCTCTTCACATCAATAAGAACGCACTTGAAGTGGTTAATCACTTTTGGAAAGCCACAAATCTTGTTCTGAAAATAAAAATGAATATATTTAATGCCTGTGTGAAGTCAGTGCTGCTCTGTGGCTTTGAAAACTGGCATGTCACAAACTCAATAACAGCAAAAATTCAAACATATATAAATAGGTGTTTACAACGCATCCTCGGAATATGGTGGCCCCGTGTTATATCTAACAAATGTCTATGGAATATAACAGAACAAATAACTACCGGAAAGGAAATACTGAAACGAAAGTATGAGTGGATGCGGCGCTCATTAAGAAAGCCGTCTTCTTGCCACGCTGAATAAGAGTGGAATCCGTAAGAATTCGTAAGAAGCATAGATAGCCCTAGGGCCACATGGAGAAGAACGGTGCAGAGCGAGATAACCAAATCGCTTAACGAACTAAGAATTCTGGCGAGAAATAGAGATTAATGAAAAAACTGCGTTAAAACAATCTGTGAGTAGACTAAGTTCTTAAATATATATTTATGCCAATAATAAGACCAATCGCCTAAATTTGTTTTCATATTCAACCACATGTTAGTTTAAAAAGTATTTGTCCATTTATTTTATTAATACATTGCAACAAATTATAGGTTCTTTCAGGTAAAGAGATATATACGTACTTATTTCATTAATTACCAAGTAGTACTTTTAGTTTGGAGCATAGTAATTAAATAAATAAGTACCACCCATTACCTTACAACCCACTAGAAAAGTACTGCCGATTATAGATATAACAAAAATTTTTGCTGGGAAGCTTATCCTTCTGGTAGAACTGAAAATAAGCTACTTTTATACAAGGACTATATGAAAAGAAATAAACCGTATTCACTTACAAAAGCTTGTATTCAATTAGACAATTTATTAGTTTTTAGCCAATCACGAAAATTTGCATTATTAGAGTTAATAGTTTTAGTAAAAAGAGTTTTTAAATTTTTTGTTAAAAATATATTATATATTATATTATCCTAGCTGTTTCTATTTCTTTTGGGTTAATATTAATATAAAAATGTACTTTACTGTGCTCGTAAATAATATACCCATTGCTTTTCAATCAAAAATGCTAATTGGATACTTGATTACATTTGGTTTGAATTCGTTATAAATGACATGAATAAATTGTACGGGTATAAATAAATAAATTCAAGTGATAACGTTGGCAAGAAAATATTTACTGCAACTAATTTAGAATATATGAAAGTTTAATAGGAAAAAACAAAATTATAGTGGATTCTTGTTTTAGCGGATTTAAAAATTTCAGATATTTTAAACAAAAGCTTGTATTTTTTGTTTAGTAATAACTAATTTAGAGTGTTCCGGTCGGCTATTTTATCAGTCGAGAGGTTGCAGGTTTGTTCCAGTAAAATACCTCACTAGAAAAAACAAAAAAAAAGCCGAAGTAACAATATTCTGCTTTCGTATATGGTGCATAGTTTCAGTTACAACCTGCACACTCTTATGAAATTCTAAAAACTCCAGTTCTTAATCTTGCATTCGAAACTTTTTATGTAACAGTATTCTAAGAAATAAAAATATCTGAAGGAAGCGATTGATTGCCTTTATATAAGTCATGCTTTCTGATTCTTTATTTGCATTGCCGTAGCAGGTGACTGAGTAAACACTATGCGTATCAGCAATATATAGAGAAACAATTTAATGAGTATTTTTTATCACGTATACTCACCTCATACCGCTCTTTCACTAATCCATAAAAGTATGCTACGGTTTTTGTTGTTTGGTTGCGTGCATCAGTGCTGCCAAGTTGGGAATTTTTACCATTGTGACCGTTTTGGCATTTTTGCAGCTATATATAGAATTTTTATTTTGATTTAGCTGCAAAATTTTCAATTTAGCACTTAGCATTTTTTGATTATTTTTTTTTACATATTCTAGCATTTTTTTCAAAATAAATATCATATTACATATATAAAAATGTTAGCAAAAATACTCAATTTAGAAGGCAAAAACAAAGTTTATATAATTGTATAAGCCAGAGCTTAACTATTTCTGAATAGTACAGTTGCAAATATACTAGTAATATACCCACAAAACAAAAATGAGTTTTGTAAAAGTGTTATTGTTTTGTAGATATTTTACTTGCAGACTTGTAACTTGTATTTTTGGGACTATAATTCTAAAAAACAAGTTATAAGCCTACAACTAAAATACCCACAAAACAACAACACTTTTAAACAATTTATTGATGTTTTGTGTGTGTTTTACTTCAAAAACGGAGGAGGTTATTAATTCGCTTGTATTTTTTATAGCTTTGTTCACTTTTAAATGCTCCATCGATAAGGAAAACTTTTATTCATATGAAGGTTATACTTCCAGATTCTGTAGAAGGACAAACAAGATAGGAAAATGCCATTACTCAATGTCACGTAATTTTTGTACACATTTCAAACGTACTAGTTTTTTTGTATTGCGTAACTGTCGCATTGAATTGCAACTTTGAAAGAGAATTGAAAGAAAAAAATCATAGATGATTAATAAAGAAGAAATAAAACTTTTTTAACAAAATTTTTATGAAAATTACAACAAAAAAACTGAGTATTTTCCATACAAATTTTCATAATGAAGTTTTATTATATTCGTGTTGGAGAATAAGGGTTGTTGTCTTTGTTGTTTAAAAATTAAAAGTTGGTATTTTAAAAGGCTCAATAGTTATGGCTGTTTTTAGGGTTCCGTACACCAAAAGTTTAAAGGAGCCCTATTGTTTTCGCTACGCTGTCCGTCTATCTGCCTGTCTGTTTGTCTGTCTGTCACAGGCTGTTTTCTCGGGAACCATAAGAGCTACGGACCTGAAATTTTCACAGAATATGTAGAGCTTTTGCCGCTACAACAGTTAGAAATTAAAGGGTGTTCTAAAGCGAGCAATGAAACATGTTGAAATACTAATGTAATATACAGACTGTTATATAGACACTTTAAATTTTCAAAGTTAGTGTTAATTGTTGTAGTCTGTAGAATAGTCTACACCAATTAACACTGATATTTAAAACAATAAAAATTAAAGGGTGTTCTATCAGTTAATGTAATTTTACAATGTCATATAGACAATATGCTGTATCTTGAAAACTGTAAGAGGTAAACTCTTGAAATTTTCAAAAACTCTAAAACTAAAAAATTCCCAAATTACAAAAAATGTCAAAACGAAAAATCACCAAAATGAAAAAGCGCTTAAAGGAAAAAAAACACCAAAATTAAAAAAATCACTAAAACGCAAATTATCATCAAAATTAAAAAGATCGCCAAAAAAACAACAAAAAAAAAACGCAAAAAAACGAAAAAAGTCGTCAAAACGAAAAAGCACTACAACATAAAAAAATCTCTCAAACTAAAAATATCATAAAAAAACTAAGCTCGCCAAAAATGAAAAAAAAAATCGCCAAAAATTAAGAAAAAATCCCCAAAACCGAAAAAGCGCCAAAATGAAGAAAGCGCCAAAACTAATATAAATCGCTAAGACTAAAAATATCGCCAAAAAGCGAAAAAACGTAAAAAAAACAAAAAAACGCCAACACCAAAAAAACTCAAAATTAACAAAATCGGCAAAAAATTGCAAGAAACCAAAAATCGCAAAAAACCAAAAAAATCGCTAGAACGAAAAAAAGTGTCATAACCAAAAACATCGGTAGAACTAAAAAAATTACCAAAAACGGAAAAAACGTCCAAGCCGAAAAAAGCGCCAAAACTGAAAAAACGCCACAGCTAAAATAAATCGCAAAAAGGGGGAAAAAACTGTAAAAAAAAACTCCAAAACCAAAAAACCGCAAAAACTAAAAAAAAATTTCAAAAAACAAAAAAAATTCAAAAAACCAAAAATCGACAGAAAAGACGAAAAAATCACGAAAATTAAATAAGCGCTAAAACGAAAAAAACGCCAAAAACAACGAAATATACTTAAAAAATAAAAAAATTTTAAATTAAACAATAAAGCACAACGAAACAACTGCCAAAATGAAAAAAAGAGGCAAAAAGGAAAAGGGATACACATATGTGTATTCGTGAGGAACCCTTCGTGTGCGAGCCACTTTAAGTTGTTTTGTATAGTTTTTTTCATATACATTAACTGCTCTGCAAAAAGTTTTTCTTTTAAAGCGTATTATTATGCGCTTTATTGCCTTAGTACTTCAAAAAACATGAACATTTTTTACTGTGTAGGTTGTTCTTACACCAAATAAAAAATGAGTCCAAATCGCTCTGTAGATATGATTGACTAAGAATTCAAAAAAATCTTGACGTCATCGGCATTGATTAGTATATCAGAGAATTGTACTGAGGATTGTAAATCGTTGATATAAAGAAAAAATGGGTCCAAGATGACTACCCTGCGGCACGCTAGATTTAACATAAATTTTTCTAGAAAGAGCGTTAATGTAGCGAACACGTTGATGTCTCTCTTTCAGATACGATTTTATCTAATTTAAAGTTCTGTTTGAGAGTCCCATTAAATAGAATTTCACAAATGCATTATTCAAATAGTTTTGCAATAAAGCTTAGGTCGGCAATACCTCTGTAATTGTTTACATTACAGCCTGATTTAAGCAATGGTATAATAAATGATTCTTTCCATAACCATACTTAACTGACAAATTGAAAAAAATATTATGAGGGTAAGACACATATCAGCACAATTAATAAATTGATTGATATTTCACCAGATACAAAACTACTTAGAACTGAGCTCATCAATGATGGTATTAATGATTTGTATGTTTATTTTTTATATAGAATTGATTTGAAATAGAAAATAAAATGCCTACGAAACAGATATCTCCAGGGAAATTAAACAAAGGTGTATTACCTATTTTCAAGAGAACTTTTTACAGGACTTACTACAGGACTTTGTATTTTTTTCTACTTGCAAGAAAATATATAAAGAACGACAAAGGTCAGCACGAATTTTGTCGTCTGGAGTTTCTCAGTTAATACAACGGTTTAATGCCTATAAATAAGGCTAGCCAAGAATTGATATGAGTTTAGTCTCAATTTGCTGGTATTTTATTTAATTAAATCGAACGGCCAGCTCTCGAGTTAAAGCAAATTATGTGCTGCAACCTCTTTAATTTTCTATATAATTATAAGCCCCGAGAGCCAAAATCAATTTAAAAAAAAGTAATTTATGGGCATTAAACCTCAGCACTATGTGTATCCGAATTGGCTGAGAAAGCTAAGACCACAAAAAAAAATTGTTTTGTTAGCTTGTGTAATATATCCGCAAAATATTTCGAGTTATCAGATATAGAGATTTTTGAGCTATCTACTTAGCAATTCGTTTTGTAACAAAAATTTTTAGTATTTGGGTCAATCCTGTATAACAAACGAACTTCAGTTACGTTTCCTGCCGGCAAATAAAAGTTCATGTTTGCCACAGAAGCACTATCTGAACTGTTATGACTGACTACTTTTGTTTATATATCATATTTTATACATTAAAATAGTATGTTTTACAAATAACATAAATTGTTTAGTTCGATTCGTTTGCTCAGTCACGTTGTTAATATTTTTCGTCTCTGCTATTTTTGCTGCAGAAATCATTAATATTTAATCGTGTATACAACGATATACATAAACATGCATCCCAGAGGCTGTACGAAGTATAATTCTATTTTATTTTTCTTTTAAATATTAATACTTTTGTATGCAATTCACTGCTTGAGGATTTATTAAAGGTCAATATTTGTTTAAAGTATAAACTGGAGCATTAAAACAAAATTCGAATTACTGAATGAAAGTGAAAAAGAAGGAAATTTTTATATCACACCCTTTGGTCATTTTTGTGTAAGATACAAAAACACACAAACACACACACACGCGCGGGCGCACTTACACATACACACACAGAGAGTTGCAAAAGCTGCTTTATTTTATGTTTTGTAGAAATTGTTGAAAGAAAGAAGTATATAAGCTATAATTCACTGTGAAAGCTCCACAACGAGTTATACCGAAATTTCTTAACAAAAAATTTATCGTTATAAAAAAGTAATTTGTTAACACCCTGCAACATTTTGATTGTTTTACTATAAAATATGATTTTTTATTCATTATATTTCATTTCTATTAGACTTTTGTTTTTGTACACCGTAATTGCTTTACCTTCAAAGTTTAATTCTTTCATGAATTCGCCTAAAATCTTTTTGCTCGTTTGAATAAAAACGAAAAAGTTGTTATAGCTTTAACTTATTAACTTATTAATGGTTTTGTTATAAATTTAACAATTTTGGTATTTGTAAAAAGAATTATGTTAGTTAACTACACAAAGGTAATTTTATAATATATTAAAAATTCATCAACATTTAATGTATGAAAGAAGAAGTACATTAGGACAAAAAATTTGAAAAAAAATATATGTATGTATATAAAAATATGGCCCCAAAGGTAAAAACCAACCAAAGAAGCCATCAAATAAAATTTTACTTTTGCACCTTTTATGCAGCTGAATCTGAAGGTTTTTTTCTTGTCTTTGGTTTAGCTCATAAATTGACGGGAAGGTTATAAAAACTTTGTTTTTTTTTGTTAGCGCTCATTTATTTTCTTCTTTTTTGTTAGTTATAAAACATAATATTCTTCACTTTAAAAGTATTTGACAATTTATCAACTCGGTAAAAAAGTTTAATCTCCTAAAGGCTGCAAGCTAAAAACTAAAGATGAAAAATTAAACAGCAATGAAGTAAATTTTGAAACAAGTAAAAAAGAGTACAGTCCTTTAAGTCGATTTTAAAAGACCCTGTTTTGTATAGTTTGTGTGTACGATCTTGTTTGAAACTAAAATGTTTCCAGCTGTGCTACTACTTACTTAAGGGGCTATTCACACATTACGTAACGCTATTTTCAAAGTTTTCATAGACCACCCCCTGTATATATCACGCTACAATTCTATCTACAATTACACTGTACAACAAAATCAAAATAACAAATTTCTAATGATTGATTCTGGTAGAGGGCACACAAAATTACATAGGTGATTCGCATTCTAAACATACATTTTCTGGTTTTCTTGTGTTTACCAATGTAAGTAAATGAAATATGAGAAGGTAGGATTCATATTATAGTTTTCGCCTCATTCAATAGATCCTGAAATGAAATTATATTTTTCGATTTTTTAACACTTTTGTGTATTGAAGTTTACATTTGCTTTCGAAGTTGTTCCGGGAATGATTTTTGTGCAAAAAATACATAAAAAATCGGTATAGGGTTTGAAAGCACTGTACGAATCGTCACATGAAACGAAAAACCATGTAAGTGACAAAAATTTCAAAATCGAGCTTGTAATCAATTCTTGAATATTATATGCAAATTTTTAGGCTTCTAGTGAGTGCTATGCAGCAATACATACCCTATCTCAGAAGAGATTTTAAAATATCTTGGTGGTTATATGATTTGATGATAGCCATAGTAGGTACTATTCCGGTCGCAGTGTGATAAAGCAGGTCCAACACGAGATACATATTTGGAACTTACTAAGTATAAACCTCAAAAATTATTATAGACCGCAACTAGATTCGAATGAAATGAATCGACATAGAGGAATCCAAATTGATTGGAAGTCGAGCGACTAGCTATCTTTCGATCACTTAGATTTGCTATCGACATTGTGAAACAGGCTATAAATTAATTTTTTTTCTATATTTAACTGTTATATTCGCTTGTTTTTTAAATATTTCTCTCTTTTTTCTTACACGAACATATCATCATATAAAATGCAAAAGAGCCAATCTACATTTTTTTTAATTTTCACGACAGATAAAAAACTTAATAAAAAGGAAACTATTGTGATATCAAAAGAGTTTCTTCTGAGTAGTATCGTTAATTAAATCTAAATTAATGAAAATATGCAGAAAAACAATTATTTAACCGCTATAGTTTATTTTTATTCAGTTTTTTACATCTTCTGAAAATTAAAAAAAAATGTAGATTGGCCATTTTGCATTTTATATGACGATATAATTTATTGTAGATATTAATAAAAAATAGTTTATATAAAAAACTAAGGGTACATTTTATTGCGTTTCTTGCGGTAGCTACAAAATTCCATACAAAATAAAAACAGTCCCAGCCGGGCCCTGGAGTTGGTTTGTGTGAGTACACTTTGGTGTTTGCTTAAGGGTTAGTTAGTTTCTACCCATAAGCTGCTGTAAAATTTTTCGACGTCCCAAATTTTATAGATAGATTATATATAAAAAAAATTTCGTAACGCTCAATACACTTTTATACAAATTTAACTTTTTTTTTCAGTACACACACTACATTTTCAATTCAATATATTTAATTTGATTAGAATTCGATTTACTTTAACATAAGCCTATTCACGTTCAAGTACATTTAATGCAAATGAATGGAAGATGTTGAAAAAGTGAAATATTTATTCACACTTGAAACATTTAACATATAACATGTACATAAGAAAATATTAAAAGTCAATACATAAATAAAAACATTTTTTTCTGCTGAAAATTAAATTAAACTAAAAATACAACAAAAAAATAATAATTTCTAATAATTTTAAAAATTTGATGCATGATGTGCAAATGAAAATATTCTAAAATCGTTATAAATTTAGTAAAAATTCATAGTTTCTTAATATGGAAAATCAACAGCAATCATTACTGTTTCACTATTTTGTGTGAAGAGTGTATAAACAGTATTTACGTTTTTACACATAATAGACAGTCTTACACAAAAAAACTTATGTACACTTATTTATAATCTATTAAATCATGCTTAAGTAGTTTTCATTTTAAAATGTATGCGTTTATTTAAAGAAATATTTTACTATACTTTCAACGGCGACGAAATAAACATTTGAAATGAGAATCATCCATATACATGTATCTTTGTTTCGAAAACTTACTTCTAGGATTAATTTTAAGGGAAGCTTCACTGTCCTTAAAACTTACAGTAGAATTTGATAGCAAAGATTTTTGTAGAACATTCCAATCTCCTATATTGTCGCTGAAATGGAGAAAGCAAACACAGTTTATTTTAGTAAGATATCTTGAATACTTGCAGATATATTTGGCTATCAGCATACCAAACTGAGCGTAAGTATTTCTAATGAAAAAGATATGACAAAAGGCTTGTCAAAATTATAAATTAAGATAAAAAGCTTATTCAAAATCAAAAAACAGTTGGAAAATGTGTTTTAATTAATAAATGATGGCACAATAAATAGAAGTTTTATGGACTCGCGAAGGTGTCAAGTTATAAACCATTTTAAACATAGACCACGTATTATTAATTTTTAGTTTTCTGTAATGTATATAAACACCTTAATTGCGACGATTTAGAGTTTCATCGTTATATCTTTATTATTACGGAATTGAGAGCATTTTTAAATAGGAAAATGCTATATTTTATTTATGTGTTGTACAGTGTAATCAAATGCCAAATTAAAACTTGTTTAAATAAAGACTTTTAAAAACAATAAATATAAGAATTATAGCGCTTCAAATGAACTATCAAAATAAATATCAGCTATCGTAAATTTTGCTGTAGTAAAATCTCTTTCTCTCTCTCTCTCTCTCTCTTTTGGAGTAGCAATATATTTACAATAAAACTTGCATGTCTTTGCAAATGTTGTCAGATTTTTCGACAGAGTACCAATACAAAACCCATTAAACTACCAACTAATGAAATTATACCATGCAATAAATTTTTAAGCAAAAAAAGAAAAAAAAAGTTATGAAATACATTAAAGCCAAGTTTTTCCATATATTTAATTTTAATTTAACTTACGTAGTGTTAACGGCACTTTACGCAAATTGCATTGCTGCACAATTTAATTAAAAGAAAGAAACAGAAGAACATGTTTCTACATCTTAAAAACCAAGTGAATGAAAAAACCTCCATTGTGTTGTTGGCACACAAAATTCGTTACCAAGAAGATGTGTTGAAGAGATCGCAACAAATAAAACTTATTTAACTTCAACTAAATTAACTTTGTAACTATTTATTTATTTAAAAAAATTTTAAATATCGCAAGGAAAATTGTTAATCTAGAAGAATATTTATATAGTTGAAGAAACGTTCCACATATTTCAGTGAAATGATATTAGCTACTAAAAAAAGCAGATAAAACCAGAGTTAAGTTTTATCATTAGAAGCTGAACGCATTAATGTATATGTGAAACTAAATAGATGTTCATTTTTCCCTTGTTCCTTGAAAATATTGATCATGCCTAATTATTTATCAGTATAACTTTACGTACCTTAACCCATATAATTAACTTGGGTTTTCTTTTTAGTTTGGGAATTTATTGCGTATTAAGAACTAGAGACTATTTTTATTTGCCTTTTTGAGAGTTATTTCGTGGGAATTTATTTCATGTTTCACAAGTTAATGGAAAAAGATACGTAAGCAATTTTTTGCGTAGACTTAAGCAGTCAATGTAATAATTAAGAACATATTCTTCTCTTGTAAATATAATTGATCACATTAAACACTTTCCGTTCAATATATATTAATAGTGAGCATGTTGCGGACATATTGTTTTTTTTACATATATTAAACATATTTATTATCTATTGTTATTATTACATTTAGTTCATTACAACTATTTGATTTAAATATCATTGTATATATAACTTTAAGCTTTTACCCACGAAGCAATTTCTTGGCTTATCTGTAGGTCAAAAAAATAATTTAAATATACATATAATAATATTTTGTTTGTTTGCTGCAACAACATCATAACTCAAATAATTTTTGAATTAATAGTTCAGAATTAATCACCATATTGCTCTTCTCATTGTGTAAAAATTTTATGCAAATATCTTGTTTACGCACCTTTTGAGAGGAGAATAATATTGTGTGTTTCCTTTACGTTGTGAGTATATTGCTTGTTGGCTGCAGAAATTTGTTCGTTGTAGGCCTGTTTACATGACGACGGCATATCACTGGTAACTGTACAGTACTGATCTATGCTTTTTTCATCACAGCGCCCTCTTTCGGCAGCAATTTAGCAGAATCGTTGGTGAAGTAAAAATGATTAAAATGGATATACATGCAGCTTAAGAAAGTTAATGCACCTACACTCTTAAACATTACTTAAAATTTAGGATCATATATTGTCTAAATTTGTATTGAACATTTCTCGTTGTCTATAATTGCATCGATTTTGTAGGTATTTGTAATAAAGAAAAACATAATTTGTCTAATTTGACTTCACAAATTAAACATACATATTTAGTTCAACATACATATTTAGTTCAAATTATAATATGCCTATGGCTGATAGGTACATACACCAGACTATTGGCTTAAAGGTCGCGATTTGTTTAAGTAAACATATTTTGTTCAAAAATCAACAAATAATTTTAGGTATATAATAATGAGTACAGTGTTGCCTACTAATATCGACCTAATTTTCAACAAAAGTGTTTTAGGGTGTACTTAACACCAGTAGCGCTGTAATATTGAGGTGAAGATAAGCAAAAACCGCACTACATCAGAGTTGTAAAAGAGTTATGTTAATTTTCCTTTGTTCCTTGGAATATTAATCAAGTCCAATTCTTTCTGAATTAAAGCGTTACGAACCTTAGCCTAATAATCAATTTGGGCTTGGCTTTCTTTCGTACTTCGCCTCCAGTCCTCTCTTTACTAAGGGAGTTCACACATTAGGTAGTAGGCACTAATTGGCTAACTGGTACATATCTAAAAAAAAATCTTTTCTGCAAAACTAAATTGATTATTATTTTTAATTATGACGGCCTTGTCATATCACATGTTTTTTAATGTAATAAGCACATGGAAAACTAAAAACTAACAAATTATTTTTACATACAATAAATACAGGCATAAAGGGACACATCAACACACGAGTTTCAATAAAAAATATACTTGAATATACCCAGGAAACATATTTTGCTGACATCCAAATCAATTTTCTTTAACATAAATCCTAAAAATAGTATTACAGTCTTTAATTTTGGTACATTTACAAATCATGCCACATAATATAAGTACAAAATTAAAAATAGCCAATTGGACCCCTCCCACACTGCACTCCCAATGAATACTTGCAATTAACCTTAACCGTCACACCAAATTAAAAAAAATTTTGGCCACTTTTCTAGTTATAATATTGTATGGCCCCGGGAAATTAATGTGTGTGCAAAGTTTCATAAGATTTAGTTGAATTAAAGTAGTTGAAAAATAATATTTACTACTTTTGGGCGTGGCACTGGCCAATTTTCTAATCATAGTGTTGTATTGTCATGATAACCAAAAGCATATCTATACAAAGCATCATTAGAATTTGTTTAGTAGAAGAAGATGAAAACTAATATATTTTTGTCCACTTTTTTCATAATGTAGTATTCTAACGGGTACTTAATGTATTTCATAATAATCGGTTAAGTAAAATCGGTAAAGTAAAAGTTGTTGAAAAATAATATTTACTTTTTGCATGGGTCAATCTGAAAGTTCACCCTTTTATATTGAAAAAAACCGAAATCGGTTTATAATTGGCGTACTTCTGAGGAAATAAATATAACAAAAAGAAAAATACATGAGGCCAATCCAAAATGGTGCTAAAATGAAACTTATAACACACTTTTTGATGAACACTTTCACGTTCTTACTTTCATACAAGTTCGTGCACAAACACAACTTTTTGCCCACGAAACATATAGTTTATGTTGACAAAAAAAAAATCAAATAACTACAGAACTCAATATTAACGACAAAGACAAAATAAATAAAAATTGTAATAAAAGATTTTAAAATTTTTAAGTTTGCCATTACGAAAATGTTTTCACTTTTTTAATTTTCTTAAATTTTTTTCTATAGTTTCTGGCAAAAAATTGCATTTGGGACCAGAGTGCAGTGGTTCCAATTAGAAAAAAAGGATAATAAATCTCTGTCTTTAAAACTTGCGATCCAATTACAAAATGATATATGAAAAAATCATGAAAGAGGACCTAAGCTTGAACAGTGCTGTAATTTCGAAAGCTGACATTTTCGGGCATGAAAAATTTTTGTGGCCTTATAACTTTTACAAATAATACCCGCTTTAATGAATTTAAACTTGCTGTAAAGCTCAGGAATAGATAAAGATAAGACAATAATATATCCTTAAAATTTTCAAAGATATTTGGCCTTGAATTTTAAAATTTTGGTTTTAGGCCTCGACTTTGTTCATTATTTCGTAAATATCTGCGGTAATATCAAAGCCAATATTTCAAATAAAAATATTTTATGATTTGTAACACAATCCTTGACAATATGCTGAATTTTTTTTTAGTTATCTCATTTCATGTATTCGGAAAAAATAATCAAAGTCAAGACTATGAAATGAGAGTGAAAAATGACCGCATGTTACCGAAAATAGTGCAAAATTATTAGACGCTTTTCTAAATTTTTTTTATATGCATTTTTTTCTTTTCGTTATTTCAAAAGAATAAACCTTAAAAAAGACTGCAGCTGAAACTTTAAATCGATTAAATCGTGCACGCTACATCCATCTTTGGACAGAAATATTGAGTCTTTCTACAAAATTTTAAATTAATCGGAGATGAAAAAATTGAGTTTTTCAAAGTTCTTTACAAATTATATTAGATATATTTAATATAATTGATCTGGCTTTTAATTATTACCCGGCGGATAAAAAAATATGGGCAAAAGGAGATTTTCTAAAAATAGTAAAATTTTAAGAAGCATTATTTAATATGAACTATTTAAAAACTTTTAACGGTATATTAAACGTGCATTTTTTATGAATTTTTAGTTCCGAAAAAAATTTCGTTAAGAAATTTCCAATTTCTTAAGGAAAAAGTGCGTATGAGTGATATTTGTGTCTTAAAACCGAAAATTTATATTTTTTCATAATTCCTGTTATATTTTCTGCACATTATTAAGGATTGTGTTGCAAATCATAAAATTTTTTCTTGAAAATTTTGGTTATGCTATTACCGAAGATATTTAAGAAATTGAGAACAAAGTCGAGGCCCAAAACCAAAATTTTGAAATTTAAAAGCAAATGTCTTTGAAAAGGTTAAAGATATCTTAATGAAATAAAATGTATTATCCTTATCTACTCTTGAACTTTACAACAAGTATAAAACGGATATTATTTATAAAAGTTATGAGGCCAAAGAGGTTTTTCATGCCAGAGGCATTCAACTTTGACACCCTGTAGCTTATCGTGCATTTCAACTCTCTGGTCCGAATTTCAACACTCAAAAAGCTTAAGTCCTCTCCTCCACTCTGATTCTTTCATACATCGCTACATATTACTTACCAGTTTTTCCTTTTTGAACCGCTGTGTGATGACAGAAAAAATACGAGCTTTAACAGACAATCAACAAATTTGTTTAAAATTCCCTCAGACATTTGTCAGAGTATTCGGCAGTTTTCTGGTACGACTTTGGAAGTATTTTTTAGAAGTATTTTTCGATTAATATACACATTAACCGAAGGCAATTTAATTTCCTTTAAGACATTTACCAGATTAATATGCATCAAAAAGTATCAGATACATAGAAACATTTTCCGATTTTTTTTCAGACATGTCCGAAATTTTTTTAGAATTTTCTTAGAAAATTCGTCATTTCTTACAGAACTCTCTTAAACAGACAAAGGGGTCCTGTTTCTTGTCAACCACTCATATGATTCTCAGTAAGTTTTCTGACCGGCTTTGGATACGAAGTCGGTGTTTCGGACCGAAATCGGCAAAAAATTTTTGCTGGGTATTTATGTTCAAGTTCAGATACTTTTGTTTACAATTTTACATCCTTTTCAATTCTCAATTCAATTAAATAATAAAAAATGTAAGTTAAAAAAACTTTAGTGCCAAATAACTCTTTTATAATATAAAATTTATGTATGGACCCAGCACACATTTTTGTCGATTTCGGACGAACTCGTTCTGAGAGTCTGCACAAGATGCCGAAGTCGGTAAGAAAACGTACCGGAAATCATACGAGTCGCTGACAAGAAAGTAGACCTCCTTCGTTCAGCAAATTCTAAGAACTTGTACGAATTTTGAAGAGTTTTCTAGGAAAATGTTAAAGAATTTCCGACATATGTTCACAACGTTGGAAAACACTCAAGAGGTAAATGAGAATATCTACGAAAACTAAAATCTGACAATGACTGCTAAAAGTCGTAAGTCGTAGGTTAAAAATATGCAGACTTATCTGTTAAATGACTTTATAGAAAATTAAATTGTCTTCAGGTAAAGTGCAGAATAGTCTGATATAATGTGGATAATATTTCAGAAAATGTAGAAAAACGTCTTACCAGAAATCTGCCGGTTATTCTGTCAAATGTCTGAGGAACTCGGTTGATTGTCTAGCGAAGTTTTAGACGTCAGCTATGTCGGCAAAAAATGTATCCTTTGAATATACACACCCAGCAAACATTTGTTGTCGATTCCGATCCGAAGTCGGTCATGTGATTTTCGATACGCCTTCTTACCGACTTTGGCATCTTGTGCAGACGCACTGACTGAATAAAGTGTTTGCTGGTTATTAAACACAAAATTTCAACATTTTGAATATATGCATAATTGGTATGTTGGCAGTTCTCATTTTTATCATTAAAAACATAATTAATTAAATGTAAATACTTGCTTTTGTATCCTTTCAATTTTGCCCATTGTTGCATTTTCTATATATTTATTACTCCTTTACATGCATTTTTAAATACTTTTTCTCTGCTTTATTGTAGCATTTTTTTCTCTGTACTTAACATTGTTTATTTTACATATTCCATTTGTTTTTTTAACAAGTTTTTTCACTTAATAATATGTACAAGTATATATGTATATATGTATACTTCTATGTGCTATGATTTTTGGGCTGTGTTGCTTTTGTATAAGTTAATTTGCCCAAAGTAACCTTTATATTTAACAGTAGACATAAATTAATTGCCTGTCTTAAGTTCATTTTTTCCATCAAATTTCATAGTCGTAGTTATTTTTCTACATTACATAAAGTTGGTAATATTTAAAAACTTGAATTTCTTAGTTAAGATGGACAAACTAAGTTTGTACAACATAAAACTTGAAATTAGTCTAACTTTAATCTAAAAATATCTTGTAATTTGTGAATATACTTGCTACTACTAATTATCCTAAAATTTTGGAATTAAATTATTATTGTAGTTATTAATGAACGATATTATTATAATAATATACCTAAAAAATACTCATAAAATTGTTTAACATGCCCCCACATCAACACTCGCTCTTTTCTAGTTGCCATTACACTGTAATGACAGAAAACCTTGGTTTCCCTTTAGTTATTTTTTAATAAATAAATTAAAGGCAAGTGCCTTTTAACAACAGAACGAAAAATTTGAGCCTTAAATAATTTTACTTACCACTGTGTACCACATACAAGTAAGGAATCCCTTCCCAACATACCAAATGGCTTGAGAAAAATATTATAATAAGCTTACTAACATAAGCCTTAAGCTTGAAAAAGTATTGAAAATATATAGAAAAAAGCTATCGTAACAATTGTAGAAAAATCAGAACGGTACCCTCTTGAAAATATTATAAGTGCATGCTTACTATAAGCTTATTCTTGTAATTGTAGAATAAGCTTATGAAAACAACTTCTGTATAGAAAACCTAGTTTGTCTTAATATTTTTATAAGCTTTGAAGAATAAAATTCACAAATAATATATTTTTTAATGTTGAAAAAGAAAATTCTTATTGTTTACTTCAAATTCATTCGATTTCATTTGTATATTACATACATATGCAACTTTTTTTTATGTTTTTTATGTTGTAATTTACAAAATTACACTTGTACCCAATTTGCAATTTAAAACTAGATGTAAATGCCGCTTTAGAATGTATTGAAAAAGATAAGTCCTTTTCAATCGTTATATTGTTCTCTTGAATATATGTACGATGTGTATAAGCAAACTTTAGAAACAGTTGCGTATAATAGTTTCTCAAGCATTGTTAAAAACTGCTTGTGAAATCACATTTTATAAACATTATTATAAGCGAAGTTAAGAAAAGCTTAAGGCCCACTATTTATATAAGCTTATTCTCAAGTTATACTGTATGGTATGTTGGGTTATTTTTATAAATTAAAATAAACACTTGTATACATTTAATTGAAAAGAATTAAATCATACTTTGTTTAATTTAACACCATTTTCAACCAAATTATAATTGTTCCATCGGAGCATTTATAATTCGTAGCTAGGGTTTGGGAATCGGGAGCTCCCGAGCGGAAATTCCCGAGAAAACTCTACTTTCAATATCCCGGTTTCTCGAGAAAATCTCAAAAATTTCCCGGGAAAATGGGAAATTAAAAGTACACGTTATTTTATAAATATATGGACTTTTTTGAAAACATATTTATAAAATGGCATAAGTGACCGCCAAATTTATTTTGATGCATATAAATTTTTTTATTATAGTCCTGTTTTCCTGTAATATCAAAACTTTCAATGTTTCTTCAAATATTACAAAAGTTCGTTCAACTGACTGTACGACTATATTTACACGATGAAATTGTTTAATTTCTCAATTAAAGTTGCTATGTTTTTCATCGTCTGTTTAAATAATAATCCCCTGTTTGTCGATGTCAAAGGACATTTTTCATTCTTGCAATATCATTTGAAACAAAAACAAATTCTAAAACTTTGTCCTTGTTTCAAATGTAAGAAAGAAAGAATTGCTTCGACATCGACAAAGAGGCAATAAAATGTCCATAACTTTTTTTAGTACAAAATAAAAATGTGAACGGTTCAAACTTATACAGAAATTTCATAAAAATTGCACAAAATTTAAGTCATACCATTTCTCTTAAGCCGAGAAAAATAAGCAATATAAATTCGAAAAGTACATTCAAGATGAATTTAGTAATAGAAGTCGTTTAATCACTATAACAGAAAATTTCTAGTCGGGTAGTTGCGATATATGTAGTCGTCAATTAGTCTTTATACAATCTCCTACTGTGTAATAACTATAAACTCTATTTGCTTGATTTCACTTAAAGATTTGTTTTAGAATTGCTTTAATATTAACTTTTATTTAAAAAGAATGCTTACATTAATATAACAATCGAAATTTTGCCAATTTTCATTTAATGAGTCTATTTAATTTAGAAAATTAATTCCCGGGAACGTAATTTTTTCATTCCCGTTTCCCGGAAAGTGCAAAAGTCCGGGAAATCCTAAACCCTATTCGTAATCTAACCTTGGTAGAGCACAGTTCCATCACCAGCCTTCCCCTTCAACAACCGTATATACATATATTGGGTACCTTAAAATGTATAGTATACATAATTTGTATACGCACTATATGTTTACTCTTACCATTTTTTTTGAAGGGTGTACAAATTATATACATACGTATATGCGAAAAAGGTGGACTTTTGCAAACCATGGCTCATAGCACATTCCAAAATGGGGCTCAATGATGTGATGTTATTAGGGCTTGGCTGTCTTCAATGACATTTGTATATTTAATATATTATGGTATGAAAATAACACAATTGTACTTCTGACTCCTTTTTACATTAAAATTTGCTCTACGCTATTTTCATTTGACTTTAATGTTTTTCGTTTCCTTTTCGGTGTAATTCTGACCGAAAGTACAAACATATCTTAAATATGATTTAAACAGCTTTTTGCATAAATTATTATGCATACATTAATATTTTTTATAAACATCTCTTTTCCTTTATTGTATGTGAGTCATAGAATAAGTACATTTCTGTCTGAGTGCCTGCAGTTAAAAAATATATATAAATCTTACCATATGTCTTTGTCTTCATGTACTTATTTCTTTTGTATTTTCGGATATCGCTGGTATTTTTGAAACAAAAAACCAAAAATTCCTTAATGATAAAGTTTGTTCATTGAATTTCTTATTAACTTAATTTATCCATCCCATTGTAGTGTGAGAATTCTTAATAAATCGTTCGTTTTTAAGTGTTTGGGTCACATTTTTTATTAAACAGAATTTATAATGATTCTTGAAAGCAGATATGTGGGTAGTGCACTAAGTTTTAAGTGCACGAAGCATTTTTTAGCACCAAATTAAAGTAAAAAAATTTATTTTCTAGCTTAAAAGAAGTGTAATATTTCTTCACTAACACTAAGCATTTTAGTAATAGTGCTATTTTGTTTCACTGTTACTAAATAGAGTGGTAGTGAACGTTTGTTCACTGTAATCACTCAAATGGCGCAATATTTGAATAACCACTGAAGCTAGGTATACGTTTTTTTACCCTCTCTGCTAGAATAAGTAGTTAAAACCATGGTATTTGTTTGTGTTGCACAGCGTTATTATAAATTAACAGATTCTGACTAGTCACAAGGAACAGAAAATAGGTATTTTTTCTGCAATCAACGATTTTTTTGCCAACATGTCTGATGTCTCAGACTGTACCAGAAAATCAACCTAGTTGTCTAAAATTTCCTCTGATATTTTGACAATTTTCCGGCAGTTTTCTCATACGACGTTTCTGCATATTTTTTAAATTACAAGCCGACTAATATCATACTAATCTGCACATTATCTGAAGGCAATTTAATTTTCTTTAAGATATTTAACAGAATAGCCTGCGTATTTTATAATCTTATTTTAAAGCTTTAAGCAGTCACTTCTGCATATTGTAGAATTTTAGTTTTCGTAATAGTTCTTATTTAGCTCTTGAGAGTTTTCCAAAATTGAGCAGACATTTCGCAAATTCCCTAAGAATTTTCGTGGCAAATTCTTTAGAATACTAACAGATTTCTGATAACCATTTCGGCAAAGTTCTTTGAATGTCCTCAGACAAAGAGGTCCGCTTTCTTGGCAAATTCTCATATGATTTTCGCTACGTTTTTGTATCGGTTTCGTTATCTTGTGCAGACTCTCCGGCCGACTTCGGACTGAAATAGGCAAACAAAAGTTTGAGGGGTAAAGTTCTCATAACTTAAAAATGGCTTAACCGACCTGAACCAAATTTACAGCATTGAAAAAACGTTGATCTCACTTATGCTTCGTGATATAATGAACCGATTTGGTTTGGTAGTTATTAAGAACTTTCGAAAATAGAATTTTGGGAAAAAAGTTTTTTTTTTCAAATAAACTCTAAACTACTAAACGGATCGAGTTTAAAATCTAATCAACTTTTAAGATATGAGCTTAAGCTGAGTCGAATGCTGCGGATTGAAATCGGTAAAATATGTTGATGGATATTGTTATCGAATTATTTCGAAACTGCGCTTTATTTTAACAACTCTAATAGTTCTTGTCAAAGAGATTCTTACGATTCAAATACTTTTTTGAACTTAAAAAAACTCCTCTGAAAACAGTTCATTGTATCCAAATCTGATAGGACTACGGAGACTTATGTCTGGGAGGAATATCTTGCAGTAAGTACGACCAGGGGATGCCTGATGAACTCCTATACAGACTAACGAGTAATGGCATAGAATGTCAAGTATATGCCGATGACATCATTATCATTGCAAGGGGAAAATTTTAAGAGACGTTGTGTGATACTATACAGAAGGTATTAAGGATAGTGAAGGAATGGTGTTTATCTTTAGGGTAGAATATCAACGCTGCAAGGACTATCATTGTTGCTTTCACAAGAAGGAGGATACGTGCACGTTGGCAAACATCCGAGTAGATAGCGTGCAAATAGAAAGCTCATCGGAGGTCAGGTATCTGAGAGTGATATTAGACTCAAAGCTGTTATCGAGACATCATTTAGAGGTGACTGTTGACAAAGCAACAAAAGCAGAAATGTTTGTTGCAGGTAAAACATGGAGTTGCACACCCAAAATCTTGAGATGGATATACACCATGATAGTGAGACCTATCATCACTTATAGCGCTGTTGCCTAGTCGGACAGGATCAGGCTGGCTACTACCAGAGATCGGTTAGAGAAATTACAGAGGTTAGAATGCCTCTGTACAACAGGGGCTATTAGGACGTATCCTATAGTGGCTATGGAAGTCCTCATTGAACTCACTTCTCTGACAATTATGATAGAGACTGCTGCCAGTCAAAAAGTAATCAGCATCGCGGGAAAAATCACAGACAGGAACTGTCTAATTAGCCAATGGGATCAATCATCCCTGGCAAGAAAATATCCCCTACTTCCGCACCCTCTGATGGGATGAATAAAGTTTATGACTTCGAGGTTTGAAACTGCTCTAGCCAACAGAAGTTAATAGGACGAAATAGTACCCCGATATTCCTTTGGAACTGGCACCATCAAGTGGTACATTGATGGCTCCAGAGCACCGGCAGACTCTGGTGTGGAAGTCGTAGGACTAAGGACTAGCTACTACGAGTCCTTGGGAAAAGCTCCTACCATTTTTCAATCGGAAGCTTATGCCATTGAGAGATGCACGCAATTTAATCTTGACAGGTGCTAGCGAGAGAAAGAAACAGTCATCTGCTCGAATAGTCAGGCTGCCATAAAAGCACTCAGCTCATATGAGTTTACCTCTAAGTTAGCTTGGGAATGCCGCATTAAGCTAAATCAGCTAAGCAGCTTGAATAAGGTCAATCAGCTAAGCAGCTTGAATAAGGTCACTCTCTGCCGGGTTCCTGGACACGTCGGGGTAGTAGGAAACGAAAATGCACACAAATTGGCCAGAAGGGGGCCTAGTACATCCATGATCTGACCAGAACCGTTTTGCGGGCTTGGATTGGATAAAATCCGGGAAGATACATCGGCAGAGATCAAGAGGACCAGGGAACGCCTCTCGTTCAATCTCCCTGGATTGAGGCATGCAAATCTAATGATTGGAACGTATAACCAAAATCGTTTCATAGCTCTCATGTCCCTGAGTACAAACAATCTAAGAATGCCCATTGCAGACTGAGAAAACACCTCAGCAGACTTGCCATTGAGAGTGACAGCTTGTGCAGATTCTGTGATTATGAGAATGAAACTCCAGATCATATTCTGAAGGACTATGAAGCGTTATGGTACATAAGAATTAGCCAATTGGGCAATTACCTGTTGGAAGATTGGTTACTGTTAACACTAGAACCACTGGTAATCTTGAGATTCCGCCGGAGAGTGAATCTAAATGAAGTGTTTTCGCACCAGGCAAGGGATACAATAGATTTTTTTCGGGTACTGTGTCCTGCGTTTTCGGTGTTTCCCGCTTAGTTTAAATTCATTCATTCATCTAAATCTGATTCGAGAGATATCGTGGTCAAAATTTTTGATTTTTAACAACTCCAAAAATTTATCGGGCTTCCAGCGCTTTGAACATGAAATTTCCGGGAAGTTCCAGGAATGGCCTGCAAAGTCAACAGTATCCTATATTTAATTATAATAATTTTTACTATCTATTTATTTTTTTAAGTTTGAATGCTGAGAGATGTTAAATATTTTAAGTATCAGATTTTCAAGTTTGGGAAAATAGTGGTCGTTTATTGGCGAATTCAATAGAATAAACAAAACTTTTTTCAGTTTTTTGATATAATAAAAACGAAAGTTAATCACAAATTTAAAAAAAAATAATAGAGAAACTGTCATTATATGAATAAGAAAAGAATAAAGATGTACTAAAAGGCAAAACAACAAATCGTTTATCAAAGAAAATTTTTGTTGTATTATCTTTCAATCTAAAAATGTTGTTGATATTTCAACATTGAAAAAAGTTTGCCCTCTAGCTATATGTAAAAGGTTTCAATATTTAAATTTTTTATTTTTTTTGAAAAGAATCCAACTTGCTTAAAAAAAAATTTTTTTTGCATTGCTGTTTGTCTGGGATTATTTCTCATCTATAGTTTGGTATTAAAACCAATAAGAACACTATTTATCTTTGTAGTGAGTGAGATTTTCATTTATACTTGTAACTTTTTGTTCGTTGTGCTGCTATTCCAATTCTGTGACCAAGTAGAAAGGTATTATGTTTTCAGACAAATTGTATTCATATGTTAAGTAATTTTTTATTTGTTCTCTCTGTTGGATCAACAACGTTTACAGTAGTAAAATTGGGAAAAATTAGATTGTAGAGATATGAGAAGAGAATAAAAGGAAAATATTTAAAGAACAATTTAGTGCTAGTATATAGTACATACCGAATCGATCTTATTACAAAAGCCTTTATATCGATTAATTAGCTATTTATTGTAGTACAATTTTATTTAGCAAGCAGATTTGGGCATCTCCAAAAAGTGTTTGTTTTAAATCAATATATAAAATAATATTGTGAATTGTTTTCTTTTGATAAAAGTTTACCCTCAGCACAAGCTTACCATCACCGTTATGGTTTTTAATATTTTTATATGTTGCATTAAAAACTTTCAACATTAAAATTTTAAGCATCACTATGATGCAACAATGTATCATCTGTCTCGAACTTATTTTAGTATAAAAGTTATCAAAAATAAACAATTTCACTTTTTTTTTCTTAATTGAACAGGACAGAGAGACGATAGGAAAACATACAAAAATCTCTTAAATTTTTAGCCAATATTGACAAATTGTAGACAAAGAATATTTTTTAGAGACATTGTATTAAAAACTACAAATAAAAAAAAAACATAATAATTGTTCAATATATAACTTCCTGCCGGAGATGTCTGTATGTTAATAGCATGTTAAATTTCCATGCAACAGTAGCAAACACGAACACGAACACAAAACCAAAACTTGTTGTTGCATAAAATATTAAATTTGAATCAATTCTGTTCTCTCACTAAATTTTGACTTAAATCAAAAGTTGTGCATGAATTTCAGTAAAAAGCGTTAAAATATATTTAGCTACATGTTACTGGAAAAAACTGGCATATTTGATTAAATCGGCTAGCCGATGAATTACAGATTAAACGGCTACTATACGACTAAATTCTAATTTATAATCTATAATTAATCGAATGTTTAGCGGATTAAAAGAGACATCCAATTAATTAAATACACTACAAATTACACTTCATTTAACTACACACAATATACAATACGTATACTTAATATTGAAATGTATTTTATCATCACTTATACGCCTAAGTGATTTTATTTGATTACATCATTACAATATCATGAAAACATTTGCAATTTACAAACAATGAAATAACATTTGCTATCAATGAATACCAACAAATCATATTTCCTTCTTTTCATCTCAACATTTGACAGCTGATGATGAATTGAATTGTTGGGCCGTGTTACAAAAGCATTAAAGCAACTACAGTAACCATTATAATAACAATACCAATAACAACAATTATTGTGGTAATAATAACAACAATAAAAGCTATATAAAGAAGAAAGGTATTGCGAGAATATTTAGATTTATTATTATTTATTATTATATAATTTTCTTCAACTTTTTGTGCAATTGTCAATTAATAACTAACAATAAAATGGCGGTAAATAATTTGTATAAGGGTGAAACATGGAAATAAATTTGTTATACTAGTATTTAAAATAACAATAAAGAGCTTATAATACACAGAATTTTAAGTATTCCTTAAATATTAACTTTGACTACACTGCGCAACATTACAAATAAATACTTTGCAGATCGAAATACCTCATTTTGTATTTGATCTGCTAAATTAAAAATACATCATAGACATTTTCGATTAGGTCTATACACTGAAAGGAAAATTTTCATTTCAACTATGAACTTTTTCATTGGATCAATGAATTTTATTATTAGTAACGAGCCAACATAAGATTTCATTGTATTAATGAAGAATATTTCATAAAGTTTCATATAAAATATATTATTAATTTCGTGAAAATCTTTCATTACAAAAACGAAATAATTTCATTATCCATATGAACTTATATCATTGATTGATTGCACCTTTTGAAAATGTTGTTAAGTAAGTATATTAAATGAAACTGTTTACCAACGTTTTTTAATTATTTTACCTTGATTAGTTTTTTTTACCTTGATTACGAGGGTGCTGTTTTTGTCTGAATTGTTAGCGCGTTTGAGTACAAATCCTGAGGTCTTGAGTTCAAGACTAGTTTCAGGCAAGCCAACAACATCAAGAATTTTTCTGATGTGCTTGGTGTGTTATTGTGTTGGTTGTTGTTGGACTTTTGAAGAGATGAAGCCATAGCAATGATCACTTTGGCAGCACCAGCGGCTATTAAAACTAACATATCATAATGCACTTCACAGCAGCCTCTTGTGTCTGTATTGTAGCAGAACCCTCGGTGAAGTAAAAGAACAAATAAATGACTACATAGCTTAAGCAAATTAAAGCCTCTACTTGACACCAGAGGGGCTGCAATACTGCTCTAAAAAACACGCAATAGCAGAGTTTTAAATGAATTATGCTTTCCATCTCTCTCCCACTTCACCAACTGTTCTCTCTAAACTATACGTTTCCCAAAAAAGGTAACACATTAATTAATTAACTGGTAGGCATTAACTGCCTGATTTCGTTACTTCTCTTAAAAAATAAAAAATGCTATAAAGTAGACAACCAATCACAGTATCGAATTCGAACTCTTCATTTTCATCATCAGATTACCAGACAATGCATTAACTACTTCATAAACATGCTGTAAAGGGTACAATATGCAAAAATATGCACTACCAAATCGATGCCAAAATTCTTAAAAATTGCTGAAAAGTATAAATATATTATTTGCGTCTACATACATCGCACAGGAAAAAATATTCAACTGTATATTTGCGGTTACCCTGCTTATGTATTTTTGGTAACGAAGCTGTATCTGGAGTCAAATTTTGCTTGTCACCCACATTTCTCTCACTACGTTTGATCAAATATATAAAAAATACGGTATAAACGTTGAAATTTTAGCTGTTAATTTTTGGTACTTTAGTTCCTTATTGCGCTCCATACACATAACAAAAGGCATTGTTTGGGTAGTAAAACAAAAATTTTTTAAACTGGAAAAATACTGGTCACAGGTACTGGTGACAAATAGTGGCCGCGAATACTGGTCACAACTACATAGCATAATGGTGTTGCCGCTGGCGATTTGTTAGATTTTCAGTGCTGCTGTAAATTTCCGGGGAAATGCTAGAAAACCCTTAGGATTTTGGGAGTTTTTGGTCTAATTTTTGGAATCTTCAATATGGCTTGTGTCTTTGCTAAAGAGTTTGTGGCGTGGCTAAGTGGTTCGTGGTGCTGTTAGCTGAAGTTCTCTGTCTCTGTTAATTATATCAATTCTTGTAATTGATATGACATTTGTTGACATGACGCAGCGTAACAGAATGTAATGGTGCGGTCGCTGCAGATTTTTTTTGATTTTCAGTGTTAGCGTAATCTTCCGGGGAAGTGCCAGGGATTTTCTGCGATTTTGAGGATTTTCGGCAACGTTTTTGGGAGTCTCCAATATGGCTTGTGTCATTGCTAAATGATTTGTGACTTGGCTAAATGGTTCGTGGCAGTGATAACTGAAGGTGTCTCTCCTAACTATCCTTACTAATTTTTGTGTTGCCCTTTAACGGCTGAAGCCCAGAACCTATTTCGTTGAAATTTAAAAAATAGGGAGATCTAATTCTAGGAGGATACATAGGCTATATATTTTTCTGCCTCTATGAAACTATCTAGCCAATTCTAGTGAAATTTAAAACATGGATAGATCCGAGTCTGGAAGAACACATAGGTGATATATTTTTCAATAACAGGACCACGAGGGGGAGCAAGGGTCAATTTCTGCCCTTCCGAAACTATTAAAAAAATTTTAAGGGGGCTTGTGTTGTAAGTGGCAATTTCTAAGGTAAGTATAGCGTAATAAACTAAGTTCCAACCCAGTGTGCCACGACACCGTGTTTGTTTTTTTATTTAAGAATCCATTTAGTTGTTAAGAGTTATACAGAATATTTCTAACTCTTCGATCATGATAAAACAGTTAATTTTTGTGTAAAATCATGTTAGTATTTAAGAAATTTTTAATCACGTCATATGTGTATCATCAGAGCCTGAGAAGCTATGGATCCAAAACTTTGTGCCGATCATTTCGTTGTGAAAGGCAATAGCCATAATAAACTTTGTTGAAATTGGAGGTGGTAAGGTCTAACAATTTTTTTGTCTTTCAGATGGAATGTCATGATATATTTTGCATCTTGAAACCTAAAATGTGAGAAATTGCTAGGTGTTATGATATGACCGTTTCAAAAATAACAAAAGCTGGACCAAATCACTAAATAATATTTTTAATCGTTGCTCTGTGTAATTAATTCATCCATAATTAATTTAATCATTAATCCCTTAATTTATTAAATAAACAATTTCGTATTTATATCACATAATTGTGGATAAATATTAACTAAATAAATATGAAGGAATCAATAATTGTCTTATATTAATCTTTACGTTGGTTTTCGTTTGAACTAATTATGTGCGTAAATAAATTTAAATACTTATGCATCTGTTTAATACTCATAGTATGTATGTGTGAACTCATTATGCAAAAAGTGATGTAAAGACAAAAAAGGACAGGGTTTATTAACTGCTAATTATGATGTGCTGCAATTTTCCTACAATGGTCTTATTTTTGTGGTTGAAATATCATGGCATACAATGAATGCTGCTTCGGGTACGTTGACATATCAACCACAATTGTGCACATATTTACAAATGACATTATGGAATTGACAGAATACGGAAAATTCTTTGCATATGAGTAAACGCTATGAAATTTTACTTTAAGTATAACAGTTAGCAATGTACTGAATGACATTATCTGGGTAATGTACAAAAAATAAAATAAATACTTTGGAACTATGTAAATTTTCAGGAATCTGCTAGTAGTTTTTAAATCTTTTAAAGTTTACGAAAATGAATGCATGCATGATTTAATTAATTAAAATGCTTAAAGTTTAGTAATTAATATAAACTTGTTGAGACATTCATTGACACTTTTTTGTCTCAATGCACAATAAGCCAGTATCACAGAATTTTGGCCATAATAATAATATTGTTTAGAGGCTCTTAAAAATATTACACCCGAACCACTGATTTTAAATCTGGTACATAAATTTGAGAATTTAAGATTCTGGCTGATTGATGGTGGCTAAAATTAATCGTACTTTTGATCTTTTAAAAAATAATTTCGAAGCTCTAGGAAAAATAGATATTTGGAAATATATATGTCAGCTATAATATTAATACTTTATTAAGAGCCTGGCAGTCAGTGCTCCCATATATTTAAAAAACCCCTTACATTAACTTTATTCCCTCTTTATTTTATTATTATTTTTTAGTAGTCATTTAATTTACTTACTCTTAAACAAGAGACATAAGCGAGTTCTTTTTTTTGTTTCTAAACAAAACAAAATAAATCTTTTATTTTTGGCTATTCTAAAAATCACTATAAACGTTTAAATTTAATGAAAACATTGTTCTGGTGGTTTGTTTTAAGTGTGAAGGTCCAAATGTGTGGTTAAATGCTCTGGTGAATATGAACAAATATTTTTGGAAAATTTTAAAGTGAATTTGCAAAAGGTTTGTTTAGTTTCAAAACATTCATGTAATTGTTTGGTTTTCAAAAGATAACATATTGTCATCAGTTGTGGTCAATTGCTTTTCCTGCTCACACAGTCTGGTAATGAAAGTCGAGATTTGTGAATAAATTATATTGTATAGCGAAAAATGTTAAAATATTTTGCGTTTGATCGCAACTAGTTTTATAGTAAAGGCTGTAATAGTTTTGCAGAACGAACTTTTGTATTTTTTTATGTAAAAAAATTTTAAGTCCCGGAGAAAAAAATAGTTTCCTGTTATTCATTTAAATATATATGCACAGATAGCGCATACTTTTAGAGTTTTGGGAGGTTTTTAAAGTAAATTTTTCATTCACTAATGACACATAGCTGAGTAGAAAAATTAATTGAATAATAAATCGATGTATTCAAAAATGACGGCGGTGGTTTTACCTTGTTTTATAATACCATGCCTCTAATTTCTACTTGTAAAAAATGTATCTCTTGTGTCAAAAATTCTAATAGCGCCGGACTAGCGAAATTTCATTCACATCAGAAGTGTCAAAAATTTACTTACTTTACTACCGTTTGGCACACACCTTTAATACTAGTATCCATCACTACAAAATTGCAGACTTGCATGATGACGTCAATCAACTGAAATGCAAAGCCAAAATGTTATGGATAACATGCATACGAAAAAAAAACCTTTGAAACTTAAGTACTCAGATATTTGTTTTTAGCACTTGAACCCCAAATGTAAAATATAGTTTTGAGTCAATTAGCTTTAAAGTTTGCTAACATTGTGGAAGAAGAGGGTAGAAGTTGGGAAAAGTCTCTTTAAGCAATTTAGCAAGTAAATAAAGAAAAATACCACTTGTAAAGTGGGAGAACATGTTTGAGCACTGATACCAACCATATTCTCAAAACCAACCAAAATTTACATAAGCATCTATTTTAGGCTCTACAGAAAACTCTTGCTGGGAAGATAAGGTCCCTTTTCATCATGATCATCACATATATATATATTTTTAATATACAAGTTATCAAGCTGTTTTTTAGCAGCAGTTAGAGGATGACTGCTACTCATAAAATACATTTTGATGAAACTTTATTTGGGGTAGCGAGGATAGCGGGAGTAGTTCTTGTAGACATTCGTTATACCTTTCACTGGCACGTCGTCGACCAATAGTTGTGATCTTGATGAAAAAGCTGTTGTTCGTAGAAAAGCGCGTCTTTAAGGAATACATTCTCTCATTATATTGGATGACATTTCAATGAAGTAACGATAAAACAGTGAAATACTCCCCATATTGTATAAATTATCTATTGTATTTCCTAACCGACTGGCACCCATAAGCTTTGACGCTATCTCCTTTACGCGGTCGAATAACGTCAAAATAGATTTTGAAGCACCTGTCCATATATGAGATTTTCATAAAATTTTCTGTCCGATATACGTGGTATAAATAGCAAGGAGATCTGATGGAGTAAAATTTCTACTACATTATCTTAGAAATTCAAGAAGCATTTGAGACTTGAAAAATGTGATTAATCAATCGAACGTCACACTGGATTTTTATGCAAAGAGTATCAATGCTTATGAATCCCTAATATTTCTGACACCCATAATTACAGATGGAGCAGCATGTTTGGGAATATGTCTGTGCGTAAGCATTCAGCATTGGGTCTTACGATTATTAAAATTGCGGCACAGCTGCAATAATCTTGAATACGCTTGATGAGATTCTATCTTTAACAGTTTTTACACTCCAATCTCTGTAAAATCTCTATATAAATCGAGAGAAGTTATCACCGACACCAAAAGCAACAAATTTAAACGAAAGTGCTCCATGCCACACTCTATCAATTACTATAAAAATATAACATTTTAAGTCTAAATTAAACCTTTTTTAAATTAAACGAAACTTTTTTAAATTAAAGAAAACCCTTTTTCAAATTAACCAAAACATTATGCGAATTAAACGAAACCCTTTTAAAGTTAACCGTAGTGAAATTGGTGAAGATATTATCAACTCGCCGCTTTAGGAATTCGGATGATCATGTCCGTAACGTAGTTTGCACAATCATTTTGACTAGTTTGTGCGATAATTTCCTCAATTATACTAACTATAGCATATTTAGTGTTAATATCACTTAATAATGATAGGACATGGAATTTTAACTTAGAAAATGCCTTCTATATCGGGTTCTACATAAGAGAGTAAGCTGGTAAAAATTTCAATGTACATATCGACTATTGTTCACCATGTGACGTATTTCGTGGGATTTAAGGATTCTGGCAGTATCCATAATTAAAAATGAATTTTTTAACCATGGGCTGCTTTAAATTTTATCTAAGAACTGTCGAAGAAATGCTTAAAACGGGCCAAATTTATTAAATGGTTTAATTTAATTTGATTAAAGTATTACTGTATTTGAATAAAGGTTCATTTAATAGGTCTCGTTTAATTTGAAAAATGTTTAACTTAAACTGAAAATACTATTGCCTTAATTCACAAAACAATTTTCTGACTTATAACAGACTAATAAAACAAATTTTCATACAAAAATTTGTATAATAAGTCTTTTATTAATCAAAATTGTTTTGTGAATTAAGGCATATATCTAGAGCAAAATATAATCATTTTCTGATTGTGCAGTATCTACGAGCGGTTTACCAAAAATCTTATCTGCTAGAAAATGAGGGACTTGCAGCTGCTGCAAATTTAAGCGCGATAGTAATTGCATCATATGCTGCAAATTCATATGCAAATTACAACGAAAAATAATTTGCTAATCATGTACTGAGAAAATTTAAATTTTTGCACTTGTTTTGTAAATTTTGTTCGTATCAATATATATGAACGGACCAAAATGGTCCGAACCTAAGATTTGTAATTTTTTATTTTTTATCTTCCTTTACATCATAGATAATTCAAAATTTCGTAAAAGTAATAAGATATAAAAATACCACACTAGCTAACGTTTTAAGTTGACATGTTGAACCGTTCCGTAGTTAAAGCGGAAAGAAAAAAAATTACCAAAATGGTCCAAACCTAACAGCAGGGTTAAGCTTTAACTCACCATTACAATATATTTATCACCTTAAAAAAGTTCGCTTTTTTAAATAAATTTTCAATTCAATAAAATTAAATTATACAACTCATTTAAGGCACAAAAAAGTATAATTGAATTAATTAAATTAATTATTCGTATAATTTTTAAAAATGTTTTATGGACAAAAATTATTTTACATAATTTGTTTAAATTGTATGCTAATTATTCAAATTAGGAAAAGGTCACTTTGCTAAAAAGATAAGGAAAAAAGAATAAGATTGTCCTTTGTTTTTAAGACAGACAACAAAAAATCTTTATAACCACCCTTTTGGCTTCATACACAATGAAACACTTTTTATAGCTTTTATTTAGTTTAACTTGAATAGCGTTTACATAATGAAAGTTTTACTTTACTCCAGTGGTGAGAGAGGACTAGAAAGGCGTATACATATGCCAAAATATCATACTCAAACAGCAGCGAGATTCTATAAGGTTCTCTCCCGCTCTCACGTTAGTGAGATACGTCTTCTAAAGAAGGCTGACGGTATATATAGAAATAACCGCATATAAACACTGGAACTGTTACTTAGTATTAATTTCTCTGACTCAATTCTCAAGGTCAACGTGATGATGACTGGACGAATGGCTCTCTCTATTTTGTATAGAAGAGCTTTCAAATTGTCAAAAGTAATTTTCAGTATGGATATGATAAAGTGGACTATTGCCTCTTTTCTGCATTTTAAGGCTCCCGGCGGGGATATCTTTTCAGCATTCTGGCAAAGGTGCATTGATATACTGCTCTGTGCCCTATCCTATTTATTGTAAGTATTGTCTTCGGAGAAAAGTTAACGTTCTATTTATACCTAAAATGGGCAATAAGCCAGAAAAGTTGACCAAATCACACGGACCAAATAGCTTAACATCCTTTTTGCAGAAAACGATGGGGAGACTAAGTAATCGACGGTTTTGAATACCGTCCCCTTCAATGTGAATCAATATGCATATGCTAAGGTTAAATCGACTAAGCAGGCACTACATCATCTTGTTACAAATATTGATAGGGGTCATGGGCCGGGGGAAATCGCGTAGTGTTCATTTTTATACATTGATGGTGCATTTGGTAATATAAAATATGATTAAATAGACTGCTCTCATGGTGAAAAAGTGAACTTCTCCTCAGTTTTAGTGCACAAGCACATGAAGTTATAGGGTACGCCGATGACCTGGTTGTGATGACAACTGACAAATTCGGCAACGTTCTCTCAAACGTCAATAACAATTCTCTGTGCACTGTTATGACATTGTGTGCGAGACACAGCCTGTCGATCAACTATGAAAAGAATATTCTAGTACTTTTTAGAAAAAAACTAGGTCTGCGGAAAGTCTCGTTGATTGGGTGCAATATTGGAACCGATATGTTAAATGAGTAATACAGAAAGCCACTAAATTGATCTGGGCGGTGAAGAGTTGTGCCGGATGCACCTGGGGCATGAGCCCAAAAATGTTCATGTGAATCTATACGCTGATTGTTAGGATAATTATTACTTACGGCGCGATTGTATGGTAGCAGAAAACTCGACAGGTTGCGGTGACTCTACAGGGTTCCTAGATTGGTGTGTGTGTTCTTACTACAAGCGCAATGAGGCCATATACAACTTCGCCAATTGAGGCCTTGATTTGATTAACATCCACAAATCTTTGTAACATCTTCTGCGGCAATGTCTGCCTATATTCTTGACTGCAAACCACCGACTTTGGCCGAGTGGTGTACGCGGAACTCTGACGGAACTCTGACGAGAATAGCATGTCAGTTCAACCCTACATGCAGTAAAATGTTTCTTTATCTACATGCTTCACATTTACCTCTAAATAAAAATATTATTTAATTGAAAAGTTAAATTAAAACCAAACTCAAGCAAAATAATTAAATTTCTTTGGTAATAAACCCATAAAGTTCGACTAGAACTCATAACTTAACTGTTACTCGAATTTTTTAACACACCCGGTCTCACAGACCAGCAGTTTACAATTAGCGGCTTAATTTTAAAAAATGTGTTACTAAAAACATTGTTATTTTTAATGCTCTAGTTAAAAAATTTTGTAAATTTTAATATTGAAATAATAGACCTTAAGTTTATTAAATATAATGTGTTATTGTCAAAGAGCATAAATTAAAAAAGAAAAACATGAACTATTAGTAACACGTTTCGAAAAATCTTTAGTTGAAAACCCCGGGGAGTAAGACCGGCGTCACCATTGATCAAAGTCAAACTTGCGTTACTATTGGCGGGTTATTCTTATTTACAATTTCGACTTTGTTTATGAAACTGACAATTATCTTCATAACAAATTGTTAACAGACACTTGTTTACATACATGTCAACATATTGCCTGCATCTGCATATGAGATTTTAATACGCACGTGCACATACGATTGACATATTTACACATAAACACATGTATATAATGGACATACAGAAAAAATCTGTGATTACACTGTGGTTTTTCGATATTTTTATATCCAAAAATTTTTTTTACCTGAATGGATTTGTTAACTAAAAACTACTGTATGCCTTGAAAATTAATATATACTATATCACATAAATTCTATTTAAATTTTAATAATATTTTAAGTATTTTTTCAATACTTATCCAATATTATAGATTATTTTTCTATTCTATACAATAAGGAATAGCATTAAAATAACGCATAGCAAAAATAAAATTTACAAAAGCTTAAAATAGAGTAATGTCTGCTATATATTTAGGTATTATTTTTGTAACCTTAGCGAGAAATTGTCAATCTGAGTAATTTCTATGATAAGCTCTCAATTTTTTTAAGAGTGTTTTGTATAACTTTTCTAGCCGAACTGCTTAGTCAGATTTTAAAACAAGATCTTTATAAAGTCCACACAAAAATCTCGAATATATGTATTTATGTTTATGCAAATATTTTTATAAGTATATGTACATTTCCTATATACTTAATCACTGTTTTATGATAATTCTTGGCACAGCCTGTCTGCGTATCCTATCTGAAAATTTAAAAAGTAGTTTATCATTCACTTCACATCTCATACCACGGAAACTACAAGCAGTCCTAGGCAGCATAGACTTTTAGTCACAATAAAAAATTTATTTATTAACAGATACCATTTTCACATTTTCCATTAAATAACGAAATTTACTTAACAACTTTGCCAATGATAAAAATGAAATAAAATGAATTTAAATCTATCAAACCATGGCGAAAAATAAAAATACATTAAACATACTATAACAGACACTTGCAAATGGCTGAAAAATACTATTAAATCAAATGTGAAACCATTTTATTTTTTTAGTGAAAGTTTTTATTATTCATTGGATATATTTTTGGGACTGATAGGTTTATTTATTTTTTGACCAAAATAAGATTGCATATTAAGCTCTCTGTTTGTACAAAATCAAAAAGAAAACAAATGTTAACTATATTAATGTTTGTAGGTATAGATTCAGTATAAGTTAAAAAGTGTTTTTTTAATTAAAGGTTATACAATTGTTATTAACTGTTATAAAAGCAGAAAAATTTTAAAGTTCTTCTTTAGGTCAAAAAAATAGAAAAGCAAGAGCTTGGATGAAATTAGAATTTGCAGATTTTACACAAATGGGTGTCTGTTGTCTAGCTCCTTAGAAAGACATTTGTGCTCTAAGCAAAAACTTTTTCAGCGAAAAACACTATAAATGACAAAAATAATGCTGCCGAAGTATTCATCGGTACAGAACTGTATGCCATTGTTCGACATACCCAGAGGATAAAATATTTAAGCCCGGACGGAGGCCTGTAACGCAGAGAATCTGTGCTCAGCGATCAACTAGAAGAAAATAATCTCGGTTATACAAACAATCTTGCTCTACTAAAATTTTTTCGAAAGCAATAAGTTCATAATTCGACAAATAGCAAAAAATATTCTTCAGGGCTTATATAACTTGCACTATGCTGAACATATTTATTTGACAAAATTCAGATATGAAAAATTATATTTTTACATAAAATTTATGTTTTCAGACTGTTCCCAGTTTTTTATTTATTTTATTTTGAGTTTGATATCACTATTTATGCCTTTCTATTTGTTGAGAACTCAGCTTACTTTCCAAGAGCAACCTCTTTTTGTGTTTAATGATTGTCAAAGAGTGTATTTAATTTACAACAATTGATGAAGAGTAAACTATAAATAGTAGTCGTATGACGTTCTAGTAAACTTTTATTAGTTCAATTTTTAAATTATATTTCTTAATATACATATTGGAAAAAAGTGCATTGCATTATTACAAAAATTTATTTTTTTTCGACCTCCCTTGTAGAGCTGTATATGTATGTATAACTTTATTTTAGGAGTAATGTTTGAGAGTTGCTGTTTATGTAGCTGCATGTTTATGTTATAAAATAAGTTTCAACGTACTTATATCATTCCAACAATTTATCGTCTCGTTATTAACTATCACCACTCAGTCAGTCACTGTCAGAAGCATCATTCAAAGCAGCTAGCCAACAAACAATAAAACCATGTTCATTATTGCTAGCATCAAAAGCGGCAGCATTCTTAGCACTAACATCAACGTTACTTCGTTTTATCAATAGTTAATGTGATGCATATTTATGTCCCTCTTAACGCTTTTAATATTTTTTTGTAATTGTGCGCTTGCTTTATCCCTCCAGCAAAAACGCATGACTTCTGTGGCCATGATTTAAAATTCCTTACATATTGTGAAATGATATTGCTTTGAACTTTAAACTCTCTGCTATATTTTAAAGTAATTTTTAATGTACTTATTTTAAAAGTTATACTTTGTAACTTATACTTCAAAACTGATACTGGTAGATATCTAAGCATTGCGTTACTATAGAGGAAAGAGAGCCCGTCACACAATTAATCACAAGACTTTTAAGTCTTTCTGATTATAACGTTACGAAACTTAGTCTATGTAATCAATTTGGATTTAAAAGAAAATTAGTTCGAAATGGTTTTATTAAAATAGAAAACTGCTAAATATTATATAATTTATAAAAAATAACTGAATTTAAAATAGCACAAATACTAAAGATTTTACAAAATTGCCAAAAGTTATTTATTAAGTTGAAGCTGTGGTTTAAGTTTTATTTTCAAGCAACCAGTTTTCTACATAAATAAGCACAAAACTTTTTAAAATAACAACGCAGATCCACAAAATGAAATATTTTATGTAAGGTCTAAGATTTCGTAGTCAATTTTGTATAGACATGGTACTGACCAGCAATGTATATAAATTATTTTATTTGAATTAACTCTGTATCTCGAGATTTTCCGTTATATAGAAAAAAGAGGATGTTCTTCGATTAAATTAAAAAAAAAAACACAGACAGAAGGATTGGAAACGAAATAAGCTTGAAATGATTTTAATAAATTTTAGGTAATTTTATTTGTAACATATGAATTTATCAAAATTAAGAATAAAATTTTAAATTTTCTTCAGTTCTTTTAAAAAAATAATTTTTTAAAAAAATGAATTTTTTTGATAAAACTTTCTGAATATCTTTGAAACTATAAGACTGTTAAACAATTAATAGGAACGTAGTTTAAAGGTTATAACTACTTTTCGAGCAAATGCATATTATGTGATGCATTTTTTCTGTGTAATAGAAAATCTCGAGATACAGAGTTAATTCAAAAAAGTTAATTATAGCCGTTGGAGCTCAGTATCATATGTACGTAAATTGGAGTAAGAAAACACGGACCTTAGAAACCGTGTTCACCTGTGTAATATATTTCGCTATTTTCCAGATGGGGAGAAAACGGCCTCAATAAATGACTTCCAATGGACTCTTTTGTGGGCTATTCTTATTACCTCGTTCCATAAAAACACTGCAGTGGCCAGCTATTTTTGGACGGCCACGGTGTCGAGAACCTTTGTGGTTATACGATATATACCTCGTTATCGGACCTCAAATTTAATTTTCCGGATGTCGTACTGGTTTCGTTGCTGTTTCGTAGTCTATATATATATATATATATATATATATATATATATATATATATATATATATATATATATATATATATATATATATATATATATATATATATATATATATATATATATATATATATATATATATATATATATATATATATATATATATATATATATATATATATATATATATATATATATATATATATATATATATATATATATATATATATATATATATATATATATATATATATATATATATATATATATATATATATATATATATATATATATATATATATATATATATATATATATATATATATATATATATATATATATATATATGTATGTATTTCAATTACGTTGCTTTAAACATTATTGGATTAATTTAAGATTTCTAGGCCTCCTTCTGCCCTCTCAAACTTTTTAAATATATGTATACATGCCTGCTTCTGTTAATTTAATATACAAACGTAGAAGGCTTGACTTGAAATCTTATTGAAATAACCTTTCTGATAATGGAAACACTCATTGATGCAAATGACTTAGAAGATACAACAGCTTCACTCTTTCTTATTTCATACAAATGCCAATTAACAACCAATGCTGAAACATCAACAAAACAACAACAACAACAAAAGTTATTTTAAAACGACATTGAATGTTAGTGTAAGTAAAATATTTATTTAAATTAAATTACATTTTGTTTGCTTACCACTACAACAAAAGTAATACAAACACTAAAGAACAAAAACTAAAACAAAGCGCAAGATAAAGTAAATTTACATAAACAATTTTCCGAAGGGAGGGAGAAAAGAAAAAAACAAAAGCCAATTGTTCTTTATTGCTAATTCTACAAGTCAAGGCAAGTCAGTATAACAAAAACAAAAGCTATAATGATATTGTAGTATGCTTTACCTGTTCCAATACATTCGTCTTTATGTATTTAAATATGTATACACATTAGCATGGCATTAATAAGACGTCTCTTCTCAGAATTAAGCAAAGGGCGAAAACACAAAAAAAAAAAAAACAATTCAAATCATTATTATTAAAATCAAGACATAGTGGTGTCAAAACTATAATACTTACGAATTTTCTTAAATCAGGCACATAGCTATTGGCTCGAAAACGAGTTCATCTATACTAAGTTTGTAATTTTATTAATTTTAAGCAACATCGGTTTTGGTTTTAGTAAAAATATGGACAGTTTAAGAAAGACAGAATTAGTTTAAAGCAGAAGAGGGACGCCTTCTATGTAAACGTGCAGCACGAAGACCAAAATAAATATTGTAAAAATTTAAAATGGAATACATAATCAATGTATACCCCCATTCCACCTTTATTTAAAGGGTTTCAAGACAAACTTTAACAATGTTTTGACTTCATATAAATATAAGCGACACTACGAGTGTTACATTAACAGCTTTTTTGAAATATACAAAAGATAAATAAAAACAATGAAGAGTATGAAGAGTTTTGTTGATTTAAAATGGCACTAATAATTTTACTAAATGAATATTTTAATGTAGTTTATACTTAATCAAGAATTTAAATATTTATTAATTACAAATAAAAATTTACTAAAGGCTCATATAGCGTAATCGTCGAAAAAATTAATTTCCGTGCACTTGCAACGAAAATGTTAATTTAAGACATTTTTTTCGGCGCAAATGTATGGAGTTTCGTTTTCGCCAACGATTACGGTATATGTGGAAACGAGCCTATAGATAGACAACATTTTGATGACTAATGCTATAAACACATTCGCCACAGCAGGCTACACGGCTACACGACTACAAATGCCGTTGGCAGCAATCGTCATCGTGTAGTCAGCTACTTAATTATTTTGAACACGGCAGCTACATCGTAACCAGCTGACATTTTGTTGTTGCAGTATATATTTCAGTGGTGCCACTTTCAAAAGTTTTACTTGTATAAAAAATCGCTTATTCAAAATGTTTTTACATCTCGCAAAATGTAAAAACAAGTCAATTTATTTCTTTAAAACCTATTGATTGTTATGGCACTTTTAATACTTAAATTTCTTGATGTTTTTTCTTTTTAATAAAATTAAAAAAAAAACCTCATGAGGCAGTAGCTTTTTTTAACCTTATAATTTTAGTGTAATTTTTTTTTTATCTCTTTTGGCTCCGGAGTTGGTTTTGAGTTGGTTCAAAACTTTTATTTTTTATTAGCCATAACTCCTAGAATATAGAACGGATATAACGATATGGATATCACTTCAAACTGCTCTAAAATACCTTTCTACTAGTATACAAATTTTTTAAAACAATTAACCCATTCCGAGTGAAATGCAATTTTAAAATTTTTTTATCTGACTTTTCACGCAGAAAATCCGTTATCTTAAAAACTGGTCAATACAACGGTACATATGCATGTGTACAGTTTTATAGAGAACTTGCCATGCTTTTATTTGGTGTATACTTGAAAGCTGTCACCTATGAAATACGTAAGTTATAGTACTTTAAAGATGAGTTTAAGAGGTAAATGAATTAGTTTAATTACGAAATCTCATTTTCAAAGTGCCATAACTTGCGAATTTCATCGATGATAGCTTTCAAGTATACATCAAATGAAAGCTTGAAATGTTCTCTATTAAACTAAATACATGTTTAAATACCATAGCAACGGCCATTTTTTAAGATAACCGTGGTTTTACGTGAGAAGTCATATAAAAAATGATTTAAATTCCATTTTGCTCGGAATGGGTTAATGGATTTCAAAATTGTATATACCAGTACAAAGGTATTTTAGAGCATTTTGAAATGATAACTATTACTACGCTTACACGAGGACTATTCGCAAATAAGTTAATTCATTGTTTATATGGCATAGCAAAATACAAAAACTTGGTAGCACTTCTATAGAAGACTTTTGTACATATATAAAAAAAAAGTTGAAATGTATAAAAGAACAATTAATTTTTTGTTTTAATTGTCATAATTTTCTTCTATTAATGTTTTTCTCTTTATTGTTTTTTATTAATAAAGCGAGCAGCACCAAACATTTCATTTGCAAATAGTGCGTTAATCGTGAATAGTTTTCGTGAGTTAATAAGTCGCAATAAAACAATTATATGGCAACAATTTACAGTTTTATTTGCAAATAACCCGTGGGTATAAACGTAGTATATATCGTTTATATCCGTTCTCTATTGTAGGACTTATGATCAATAATATATTAAAGTTTCGAACCCCGTAACTCCGGAATCAAGAGAGCGCCGAAAAAAATTACACTAAAAGTTTTAGGTTAAAAAGGGCTATTACCCTGTGATTTTTTTAATTTTCAATAATGTTGGTATTTCTGACTTAAGTCAATATTCTATATAACAACAAACCAAATAAATTTAATTATTTAAAAATTCTTGATGCATATATACTATAACATTTAAATTTTTTAATTTTCTTTTTTATTTTACAATAAAAAATATTTCTAATCACTAATTTGCTTTACATATTTTGATATATTGTTAACACTGTTTTTGTTTTGTAGCCAACAAAAATAGAAATTAGTTTAATTTGACTACACCACAGAAGTAGCATGGACAACAACCTGCAGTCGTGTAGCCGTGCAGTCGTGAAAATAATCATTTTCATATACACACATGTATTCTATTTTTGACAGGTTGTAGTCGGTAGCTTGCTGTGGCGAATGTGTTTAATGCATAACAGACGCATAAAAAATCATATATAAAATAACTTATTTAGCCTGCTCTTAACCTTTATGTGAGTGCCAGGCTACCCGGGTACCCATTTCATTTTCAATAGAAGCTACGTACAGAGGTTTTTGGCCTAGAAAGCCAAAACTTCTTTAGAACTCCAAAATTTTTGTTACTAATTAAATTTGTCTTATTTCATTTGTTTTTTTTTTTTGGGAGTGGGTGAGTGTATTAGAGCAATTTATAATTTAAGCCATTAACAGAGTGACGGGTGTACCCAAAATCATTTACTGCAATTAATATAAGAAAGTTAAGCAATGCTGTTGATTTTTTTACTAACATAATTTTTTCTACATGTTTCGTCTCAAACACAATAAATGAATTACTGAAACAAAATTTTTCGGCCTAAATGTTATAAATCACAAAGGAATATCAACTTAAGAAAAACAAGTATATATTTTCTTTCAATTGTATTTCTTTTGTTACACCATGTACTTTTATCAATAGAGCATATCCTGTAAGCCTATGCACACTAATTATCAAATTTTCTTAAGATAATCCAACAAAACAACAGAAAAAGTATATAATAAACATTTTTTTATGGGCACCCGGGCACCCTTGTCACTCTGTTAAAGGTGTTTAATTTGTCAATCACATAAGGAATAAATTTGATTATGAGGAATTTTAATAAATATAGGATATTCAGATATTTCTAAATTGGTTTAATAAATTGAATTTACTCGGATGAAGAAATTATGAAATCAAAATCTAATAGTGCACAGTAGAATGGTGTTTCTGTTAAATACCAGTAGATTAGCTTCCCACATTGCTGAGAAGCGATGCTTTTCGGACATGTAACATTTTTAAAATCTTTTCATTTTTAGTTCTACACCCGATTCCAAACAATTTTTTTCCTTATAGTTCTTACATAGTTCTAAAAAGCTATGTTAGTTCTATAGTTGGTAACGCATACTTTTCAAAACCTTGGTCGGATATTTACAAGATATTGAATCCAGATGACAACTGATTGTCGCAATTGTTTCTTTGATAGTTAAAAAACAAAATTTAATGCATATGCACATTACAACATTTTCTCGCTATTTTTCAAGAAGTCTTTCAAAAATTATGTATACTCAAGGATGTTTCAGACTATAATGCAAGTATTAATACTTTTGAAGAAAATGCCTCCCGGATCTAAATATTGTTGGAAAATTTTCAGCTATAACAATTTATCTTGTCAGAGTTTCATTTTCCTCAAAAGTATTAATATTTGTATTATAGTCTGAAACGGCCTTTAATAGTATTAAGTATACGCATGAAGGAGTAATACATTTTTAAAGACAAGTAAATCTATTTCAGTACGAGTTTTTATTTATAATTGCTTAAATTTTACTCCCTTGAAAGAGAAAGTTGCACATATCACGTATGAAATATTACAAAATTATGTGTAGTTTTTTTTACAGCGAATTAAGGTTTCCGCAATTTGCATTTTTTTTAATTTTGTGCTTTGTGCACATAACTTAGTTTATTGCTATTAAATCGTCATCAAGCAAAGAAACCCATTATTTGCATCTGTAATGGAATTTTTAATGGTTTTAACCATATAGTAAACAGTTGATTTAAGGCCAACAAATTTATTTTCCATACAAACGGATCCACATTAATTTCCTGCAAGTGATATTTGTTTTTGAGTCCAATGTATAAGATTTTAGAATATAGGAGCTAAACTAAACATTTTTGCTGCAAAATAGGTCGACTAAGAAAAGGAGCAAGGCATCAAAATTTTCAAATATTTTCTAAAGTTATGTCTGTAAAGACAACTATTAGGCAGAAATTTTTTTCAGAGAAAATAATGGTGCTGTTTTTTAGGGCAAACATTTTCAGAAATTAAAATTTTTTTTTAAATTTTAAATAAATTTTTTTTTATATTTTTCAAATCAGAAGGAATATTGCATACATTTTATAAATAACTTGAAATTATTAATATGATTATTTCGAACGTATTTGCTAGTGAATCCAAATTGATTATTAGGCTGAGGTTTGTAACGTTCTGTTCAGAAAGAATTGGCTATGATTAATATTCCAAAGAACAAGGGGAAAATTAACATCAAATTAATTTTTCAATGTACATAGTAGAACAGAGTAGCGCCACTTTCGGAAGTCGCTACACTTCCATCGTCATTGCTCACACTTCCATCGTCAGTGCAATAATAATATTTAAAACTATGTTAAACAAGTATTTACTTTAAATTTACATCATTATTTAATTTTTTTTTGCAGCAATTCTAACACTAATAATTGTTAAGCAATGCCAATATTATGCAAAAAAAAAATATAAATTAATTGCACTTATTTTAAAATCAAAATATGTTTGTTCCTTTTGTGTTAATTTTTGTATGACTTTCCTCTGTTTAAAAACCATTAAAGTTATAAGCGTATGTTCATTTTTTTTGTTATTCAATTTATAAAATATTTAGAACAATTAAAATGTTTAGAAATGCATTATAATTCGATATTATAATGTGCGTATGCACGCACAACGACGTGCTTAAGTACATAGTTATTTGTGTAAAGTTTTTTTAGCAACAATTAATTGGCAAATTATTAAACCTCATTTATCAGCTTTTTAATGTACAAAATAAAAAAAAATTAAAAAAATATAAAACAAGCAACATGAAAACAATAGTATAATAACTTAGGAAATATTTAAATAGCTACACTAGTCGACAGCAAAAAAAAATTGTGTCGAACATATCAACTAAAAAAAAATATTTGTCCCCAAGCAATTTCACACTCCCCAGCCTGGATTAAACTACTCAAACACTGTTGGAACTACACTACACTTGCAGCTATAGCGATTTTACTTTTGAATATGTTTATGAACAAATCACCTTAATAGAATAATTCATGAGAAACCACTCTCTGTTCTAACTATTAAAAAAATTTAACTTATGTTACCTTCAGTTTAAAAAAAATATTAATGGCTTATCGTACATATGTGAGAGTTTTGGAATATACATATATTACAAAACATTGAAAATTTGTCAAATAGTGTTGCTATACGTATTCTAAAAGCAAAAAATGTTTATTACAAAATTTTATTATGTTCATATTGAATTAAAAATTTCATATTATCATTTTTCGCCTCTATGAACATTAAGCTTTCAATAAACAAAGATAAAACTAAAATAGTAAATATATAAAAAAATATTATTATATAAATTAATATTAGAAATAGAAAATTTTTCATTTAATGGTGCTTTTATTATTCAATATATTTCTATATTGTTATAGTACATTGCTGTTAATGATTTGAAATATCTTTATGATACGTTAAGCCAGTTGCAATCGGTAATTGCAATTGTTGTCTCTATTTGACGGTACCAAAACAGAGTTTGCAGACTACAGGTCTGTGCCGCAACACACTTCATTAACATTCAAGTGAATTCGTGGATTCATTGAAACCTAAACAGGCGTAACTCAAATGTTATGTAAATATCGTGTTAGATATTATGCGGTATAGTCGACATATAGTTTTCGCCAAAAAGCATTACATAATATACAGCTTTAATTGAGGCTATATAAAATTAATATTTTAGCTTCAAGACAGCGGCCATATAATATCCAACGGATGTAATATTCATGCAGTTAAGAAAGTGATTGAATATCATTACATATAAGACAATAAATTACCATGAAAACTAATGTAGGTTTTGTGTTAAAATAAAATTTTTTATAAACATTTGCAATATACATGCAATCAGGCCACTGTCATTTATTGGCCTTCGAGAGTTTTGCGTTTCATACGGTCGCACAGTGGGTTGAAACATAGGTAAACTGGGGATTAATTCAGGGAAGCCAATTATTGTTGATATAAAGTTTTTTTGGAATAACTGTACATTATTTAGTAAAAAAATAAGGTTTTTGAAAAAAACTGATAGAAAATATTTTTTTATTTAAAAAAAAGAGACAAATTATATGTACATATATATGCATTTAAATCCATTTTGGGTATTATTGTGATAATAGCTTTAGATATCTTCAGCATCATCACCATAATCATCATTATCATTATAATGATCATTATCATCATGATCATAATCATCATTATCATGATCAGAATCCTCATCATCATTGACGCCTTCTTCGGGAAGAATTAATAATTCCAAAGCCACCTGCGATATTTTGTGTGTATTTTTTTTATATTAGTTTTACTCATGATGGAAATATATGGATCTGAAGTAAGCAGAAATTTATTAAATATGTCTTCATTAGTTTTTTCCCGGCTGCATTTACGCGAAAAGTATTCCCTATAGTTTTTTAAGTCTTTGTTTCTAGCCTCTTGCGCTTCCTCTGATAGCTCACCAATTGGCAAAAGGGCATTGGATATTATTTCCGGTCCGTGTATAAAAAATTTATGAAGGGTAGGTGACATTTTGTACCATGGATATATTCTTACAAAATGTTTTGCAGTATTGTGTGCAAAGTCAATAAACTTTTCACTATTGACCTCGTGGCCACATGACACGACTATAAGTATTATATGCATTCTGTTTATTTAATCTAGATCAATTTTTGTTATTTCTGAGGAAACTTCTGCTTTCTTAAAAAACCTTCTCGCGGTATTGCCATCATTTGTGTTGCCATAGCCTGGTTTTGGTTGGTCTATGATCAATCCAGTTTTTTCTTTGAACTCTTTTTGAATTCATGTTTTTGTGTCTTTAACAACTTGTTTGTCATGATCTGACCTAGCTTGCCACTTTTTAAGTGGTAATTTATATGCCACATGAAGAAGACACTCAAAAAACCTAATCCAGCCATGGAGAATAGATAAACCGAACTGAAATGTATCCTTGTTCACACTTCTGGCAATCTTTGCTCGTAGCACCACAAACGTAACGTGGATGTTGTTTCGGTTATAGCATTACACACTTTGCCATCAATCATCACTAACATAAGTTTGTGATTTATTTTTATTGATTTATCACCTACTAAAACCACGGAATCCTTCAATAATAAAAGCACGAACGTATGCAAAAAGTAGAATTCGGTGTAAATAAAACAGAAATTATTTTTTGTAAGTGAGCGTGAGTCAAAATTAACTCACGCAACCATCTCTGATAGAAACCAAACTCATTTATAACAATAACTTTAATACCGAAAATAAAGACAAAAGAGAGTTAAAAACAAACAAGTTGATTTGTTGTTTGTTTTTTCAGATTAAGTATTTCGCAACTGGAGTTCTTGCACAAAAATTTTAATAAGTAAAAAAACGCGGTGCCTCTGCAAAAGTTTGGTGTGGAATATATAAGCTAAAATACTATATTAAAATATCACTTAATAAAATTTGCTGGATCGCAACAAGAAATTTGTTGAAATTCTGTGTATATATCGAAAATACACCAAATATGGAGCACTTTTTAAAAAATATTAAAAATATTTGCAAAACATTTATCTAAAAAACATTACTGCAATTATGTACCCAAATACCTGAAGTTGATGGTTCCATTTTAATAAAATTACTTTTAGAACGCTTAATAAAAATATCAGCACCCAAAATATGTCAATTTTCAGTTTTAGGCACGGCACGAAAAATTTTGAAAAATTATTTGACTTTGACAGCTCACAGTCGATAGAGTAATTTACTCAAAACAAAAGTTTTTGGCAAATAGTGATGTAAAATTTAATTACCTTTCACCCAGTACCACACACGAATGTGTAGGATAAAGTTCAGCTTTTGAAATAATCCTCACTTTTGGTACATTTCAACCCTCTGTGGGTCGTTTGGAATTTTCTCGGTGGAGGCTCCTTAATACAGAAAATATTGGTGGCATTATAACCTTTGTGGTTGGCCAAGTAAAAATCCCATCCCTTGTTACAGCAAGGGAGCATGGAGTAACCTCAAGCCAGGAAAAAAACTCAGAAACAATGTGATAAATTAATAAATTACGTAGTAGGCATTACATACGTTTTCAATAAAGTGTATCTGATAATGAAAGGGGATTTACAGAAATCCGAAGTATGCAATAGTTCCTAAACTATTGATACATATACCATGTGAGTATGATAATTGGATGTAATAATATATTACTCATTCTCACTGGTTAATTTTACTTTTCTTGATAACACTATGCATAAAAATTTTGTCACGACTTTTATTGACCTGTATACATTTTTATGAGTTATAGTCCCCTAACTACAAAAGCGGTGGACATTTAATATTCTATGAATACGTTTTTTTAAAGCGTTTTTTTCCTAATATTAAGGACTTTTCTACCGATTTCGTCATAAGTTGGGAATCGGTAGTCCAATTTTATTACACAAAGTACTAAAAACACTTAAAATAAAATTGCTTTTAAGCCGTTCTATTATTATTTTTATGTACTTGATGATTACGAAATTATTCAGATCGCAATGATGAATAATATATTTTTTACGCAAAATTGAAAAATTTTTATTTGTTAAAAATCTCTAATAAATCAAAAATTGCAAAAATTTACCATTTTAATTAACTGATCATAAAGCCACATATATTACAAATAAAATTATTTTTTTAAAATAAAATCCTAACGACGGTGTTTTCAAAGTTTGCAACTGGCACTCATTTTAGGGAAAATTTAATTTCCTCCCTTTTGCATACATTACATAATTAACCTGACTCGGGACAGGATATCTTGTAGGCCTTACGTTTAAAATTTATTTGTTGCTTAAGAGTATTGGTGTTTATTTGCTTTGTTGATAGGTACAACCCACTTTGTGCTCTTTTTGTTGTTTATTTTGATTGTGTTTGCTGTGTACAAGTAAATTGTCGGCTATTTAACCGACGAGCACCGTCGGAAATGCCAAGAATCGCATGCCTCTAGTATAAAGCATAAGATGTATTTAGCACTTTTATCTAAAATACCACGAGTGACATTATCGACGATATTGCATGCCAACATTTTTAAACTTTCTATGTTTATATTCGCGCAGTACTAATTTCTTAATTGAGTGTTTTTATATTACTGTTTTTTTTATAACATGAGTTGGTATTAGCACCAACGCAATGCAGGTATGAAGACTATATAGAATAAAATTAAAATAAAATTAAATAATTGATTACAAAAAATTATTTAAACCATAATGAATAATGTATGTGCATTGTTCACTTTTCATAATATTCGATATATACTTACTAAAATGTATTATTTTTTAAAATAAATATTATAATTTTTTTTCAATCTCATTAAATGAAATATTATATTTTAATGACTAGATTGTACGAGTATATTGAATGAAATATTACACTTAAGTGATTAAATTGTATGTATTCAATAAGCTTTCGTTACGCATATTACATTTCAAATTATTATGTTAAAATATACCTATAGTTTTTAATTTGATTATTTTGTAATTTTAAAATAAAATCTTTTCACTTTGCATATATGTGTATGGGTATGTCTATTACAGTGGCTCTTTATTGTGAAAGTAGTATAAAAACTTATATATAGCGATTTTCAGATTGATTAAATTAAATTTAGAAGTGACGCAATATGACTGAAAATAGAATTACTCTCTTAAATTATATAGTATGTATATACATATCTAGTGACTACTAATTATCATGTTATAGTCCAATCGTATAACTATTGGTTATATTTTTTGGATATTGGTAAAACAGTCTTTAAAAACCTCTTTCAAAATATTCTTAGATTTATCTTAAAAAGCTGTAACAGACTGTTTCGAGCTCAATAAAGCGAAAAGAAAAGAAAAACATTACCATAAAAAGTACTACATTCGAATTAAAAAATGTCCATATTTGCATTTTACAAAGTTTTAAAATTATTTCTATAAAAAATCTTAAGTACTTATAAATATGTTGTACATGTTTGCAAACTAAAAGTGTATAAGTCGGTGTTTGCATAAACAAGTATTTGTATGCATACCACCAACACAATACTTAAACGCATACATACAAACATATTTGAACCATAACAAGGATTTTTAAAATTTGTAAATACATAAAAAAATATAATGAAAAAAAACAATAGCTAAGCAATTGTTGGCAACTAAATGGAATGAATATAAGAAATAAAAATATGTTAGAAATGCAAAATACATAACAAAAATATAGAACACGTACATTATACATATATATTTTCACACTGGTATGTATGCCGTAAATGTATGGATATATGTAGAGTGGAAATTTTATATTTTCCTAGTTCATCGTAATACAAATATTATCACTTTTTAGTTTAAAAATGTAGTTAACCTTCCTATACTCACGTCAAAATATGAAACACGTATACTCGCTCCGAGTCTGTCAGACAGATGTTTGTAGATCCTACAAAACTTATATTAGTTTAACTTTCCTATACTCACGCATACGGTCTGTGAGACCGACTTATAGTATTTGAGTTTTTTTCTTATGAACGAAGAACGCAAAAGTATTGTAATTTCTGTTAGCTTCATCATTCTCAATAAGCTTCAATTTAGTGCCGATACAAATTTTTTGTCAATAAGAAGTGGTCTGCGAGTATTGGCGTAAAAGTTTTTCGTAGGTTATATTTTGAACGTATATTTTAATTTTGTTTTATTTTTAGATTCAGTTTATTATATATTTTTTAATTTCCTGCGTTTCTTTCTTGGAATTATTGCATTTTGGTTTGTTTGGTTTTAACAGAAATATATTTTTTAAATGTGTTTTTATCTCTTAAAAATTTACCATATTTTACAAGGACTGCCATGAACGGCTATTAATCATATACAAAAATAATTTTTTCTTTAAAACTTGTATTTATATTACTAAGAACATATATTTCTAAAACAAAATGGAATTTTATTAAAACATTTTTAAGCTAATATAAGTTTTATAGGCTCTACAAATATCGGTCTGATAGACCGGGACGTGTTTCGTATTTTGACGTGAGGATAGGAAGGTTAAAAACATTTTAATAAAACTTCATTTAAAAATCACACAACATTTTACACCAATACTCACGTCGGCCTTGCAGACCGATTATTGCTGCCTGCACACGCATTTATTACTTGCACAAACTTTGTAACCACACTAAATTGAAGTTTATTGAGAATAATGAAGCTTTTCATTTCTAAGAAAAAATTTAAAATGCTATTAGTCGGTCGCAGAGATCAATGCGTAAGGATAGGAAGACTAAAAGAACTTTCGAAAAATAGAAATAATTGTTTTGCCCTCTTAATTCATGTTTTCGGATTTGACAAAAAAAAAAAAATATGGCACGATGGTTCAATTCATAGATTGAAATAAAACCTACCAGCAAACAATTACAAGCTGCTAGAAATATATTTAACTGGACGCAAATTCATTATGAAAGCAAGTGATTTTCTAAGCTCACACTAGTAGTAGCATTCATGCATCAACATTCGCAGATGATACAGCTTTTCTAAGTGCCAACGAAACCCCTTAAGTCACCTTGAAAGTTACAAGTAGACATATCGGATTTGGAAAAATGGTAAAAACAATGGAAAACAAAAGTTAGTGAACAAAAATTTGTATATATAACATTTACATTACGGTGGAAAATATGACCACCTGTCCAAATTAATAACCAGAATATACCGCAGCACTCCGAGGTTAAGCACCTTGATATTTACTAGGGTATCATTCGGTTAACCGTTAATCGGTTAATCGTTTAGTTACTACCCGATTAATTGACCGGGTAATTTAAAATTGCCTATTTCCGATCAACGGTTAAACCGGCTAATTTCAGTCGATTAACCAACTAACCGACGTAACAAATTTTCGCATATTTTGTAGTATTGTAACGAATTTTTGTGTGTTTAATTATTTGTTTCGTCTCATATACAAAATGTATGTGTTTAGAAATTATTTTTCATACAAATAAACAAGTGTGTTCGGGGATTTTAGCTTAGTAAAACATTAAAATCTTTAGAAGTGGCTATAAAAGAGTTTAGTAAAGACTCTGCTACTCTAAATGAACTTGAGGGAATTGTGTATTAAATTTTTGTATACTCGTAATAGCTTTATAAAATCCAATAATACTGTGGCCAACGACTTAATTAATGAGAGACGAATTCAATTATTTTATACCTCCACTCAGGAATATTTCATTCTAGCAACAGCGTTTTAAAATACAGTACAAAACCGGAAACTAAGGAACTCGGAAATAAACATTTTTGCAGAATGTTCGTCGATAAGCTCTGCCAGTAGGAGTCATATGATGACCTTACAACAGAAGAAACTATCGATAGTAATACAAGATATGCTTTAACAGAATTAACCGAAACAATTAAAAGTGTTAAGAATTAAAAAAAATTAAAATAGGACCCTAATAGAATAATGGAAAATTTTATAAGTTTAGAGAAATCCTGGAAAAGGACTGAGAAACTAGTTATTCTGTATTATGGATTGCTTTCGATTTCTTCAACATCTACAATAAATGAAAAGACTTTTCCAAGTCAAGTTTTATTAAAACTAAAGAAGAGAATCTCTTAAATCCTGAGCATTTAAAGCAAATTATTTTTCTGAAAGATTGTTTTAGAAGATCTCCTTAAACTATTTAAATAACTGATATAATGATCTCACAAACTTGTTAATTTTTTAATGAATACATATTTATGATTTTTTTTTTTGCTTGACTTCGTTCAAGACTTGTTATGTTTGCTATGTTATTGTTTTTTTTTACTAATAAATTTAAAATAATAGATAATTTAAGCCTTTTATTTGTTAAAATTACTTGATTTATGAAAAAATTTATTAATCGGTTAACCGGTTAATACCGAAATTAATCGATTATTAACCGATTAACTGATTAAAGCGAAACTCGATTAAATGAATACCCTAATATTTACCTTGATCGTTATTGCTTAAGTTGGAAACGCCACATAGAAGCTAAGATGATCTAAATGCAATTGAAAGCAGTTTAACTTAATTGGCTTATTGGCAGCAATTCCACACTAAGGATAATGGGATATTTTGGGAAACTAAAATATGATAGTTAACGACGATTGGGAGATTCAAATAGGATAACTTATTTTTTCAATAACTGTGGGGAAAGTACATCCCCCGAATAAATTTTTTGATTTCTCTATATCTGGGGTTTTCTTGAATAAGCACGTATGTCTAAAAACCAATTTTTTCAGGAGACCCGAAATACTTTATTTTTAATACTACGGACAGTCATATAAGTATATATGCTGCATATCATATATATTTACATGGCTGTAAGAAAAATTTTTATAAAAATCACACAGAGTCCGTAGTATTAAAAATAAAGTATTTCGACACTCCTATGTAAGTTTTTCAGACAAAAGTTCCCTAAGGGTAATATCCTAGAGAATAATTAAAAAACGATTTGCCAAGGACACTAAAACTGCGTAAAAAAATATTTCGATAACAGTTATTTATATTTATTTATATTTATATTGAACTAATTCTTTTACATGAAAAATGCTTGCGCGTTGTTTTTAGGAAAAAAAATTCGGAATGGGTCCATGTTATTGGCGAAATTATTGGTCCATGTAAAAGAGCATATAAAATAATGTAATTTGGCATCAATAACTCAAAATCGACAAAAATTGACATCCACTCTTATTCAAGAAAACCACAGATATATACAAAACTACATAGTGCGACTTAGGTGGTATAGGCTAGTGTAGACGGATACCTTCCATACAAAATAATTACATAATTATATTCCTGCACAACAATAGGTCAGAGAAGCACACCTGGTGAGGCCATTGTGTTATAATAACAAAAACATATGTATGTTTAAATTAAATTTAAAATAAAATAAACATTTTATTCGCAAAGCTGAAATTTGTACAACAACAAATTTAATTTTATGAGATATAAAAGAGTCGTCTGCAAGCAAACCTAAATATACTTATTTTGACTTCTTTGTTAAAGTACTTTGTTTCTTTTTTAACATTCAGTCATAGATATATGATTACCTTTATATGTACTGTAATTTTTCTACCACATTAATTTTGCTTAAGTTGCCGCAGCAAGCAGCACGCAAATATTTTTTTACATACAGATTGTTTGTTAAATGTTTACATAACAAATGAATGTTAAAAAAACTCCTTTTCGTTTGTTATGTTTTAACATACGTATTTGACAATCTCGGCCATTTTTGTAAAAACTTGCTAATAATTTTGGTGTCATTCCAAAGGTTTCGGTCTCCTCTTAACAAATATTGATTAAAAAGTCATAGTTTATTTATTTATTGAAAAATTCAGCTGACAATTAAAACTATATGCTAAATTATTGGATCAGCAATAGGAACAAGGCCTTCAGCTTTTAGTATGTGAGAAACTCATTGATATAGGTTTAGTTAATATGTCTCAAATATATATGTATTGTATGTAATTATTAAAAGCAGTAATTTTTTAAAGATTAAACTAAATTAAATTTTACAATTCAATGGGTTTAAAATACTTAATTACAATAGTGATGGATCACTATTGGATACTTCCGGTTAAAATGATAGCTTCTTTCGGTTTGGTACTGTGTGCAATCAATTAGATGATGCGTTGGATCGGTAGGATATGATATAGAACAATCGCACAGATATGCTATTGGAAGCTTTAGCAAACAGCCGTGTGTAATTTTTGTATAACCAAGATGCATTCGTGTGATTTCAAACTGGTCTTGTCTGTTTTTATTAAAATTATTGTTTATGTTACTTGGTATTTCAGGATAGTTAGTATTTTTTATACCAAGGAGATATTTGGAGCACTGATTTATATAAAACTTTGTAGTAATTTATTAAAAGACTAGATACATCTTTGGTGTAATAGTTTTCAGTAGTGATAAGCGGAGATTTTAGCATGAACTTAGCCGCTTTATCGGCAAACCCGTTACCAGAAATACTACAGTGACTAGGAGTCCATATTAGTTTAATGCCGGGAGATCTTCAGTTAAAAATGCTTTAAAAATGTCAAAGTATCCTTTGTCGTGAAAAACTTTATTGTGTATAGTTTTCTAGATAGGATAAGCAAGGTACACATCAGCACTGACGGTGGAAGTGTAGCGGCTTCCGAAAGCAGCTTTACTCTGTTCTACTGTGTACGTCAAAAAGTAAATTGGTGTTGATTTCCCTTATGTTCCTCGGAAATATTGATCATGTCTAAATCTTTCAGAGTATAACGTTACGAGCCTTAGCCTATATAACCACTTTGGACTTCAAAAAGCAAATTAATCCAAAATAGCCACATTGAAATGAATTAAATCTTATTTTTAATTTATTTTTTAAAATATTTCATGTGTGAATAATTTTTGATTCTTGATTCAATTGCAATATACATATTTTTGCTATGCAAACATTTTCTTTACAACCTATACATTTATTAAACCAATACAAAAAAAAACTTTTTTACATGATTAAGCACGTCTCAGTCTTTCTTTTGCTTGGTATGATATTTTTTTTGTTAAGTAATAAATCAGGTGGAAGATTTTTTCTCCAACAATTTTACGCTGCTTTATTTTTGCACCAATGGAACATTTCTAATACTGTTGAATACATATAAGAACATAAGTCATATTAAAGGCACCAGAGGAGATAAATAAAATAACATTCACAATAAAATACGATGAGAAAACTAATTATTTGTAGTTATGACAGTAAAATTATATACAAACAAATACCCGAGTGTATGTATGTACGAGACAAATTTATATAGTTCCTTTAATGCAAAATGGTCATATCTTAAAAAAACAAACTTGGCAAAATACGATTGAAGCTTTAAAAATTTTAGCTGGTGGGTTCTTGGTATTAGCTGCCCTCTTATTTTGTAACTCGCTAAAGCTAAATCTCTATCGCTATCAATTTATCAATTTTTGGGGACGAGTACAATTTTGCAACGTCTTTTGCTAAATTTTAGTGTTTTATGTCATCGCCAAAAATGTTTAATTTTGTGCTTGTTCAGCATTTTAGCAATCGAGATTTAGCTTTAGCTATAGCGAATTACGGAATAAGGGGGCTGATTAGTTTATAAACAATCAATTTAGCTTGGGAAGTAATTTTAAAAAATAGTTTTTAAATGTACTGAATATTTTAAGAAGCACTTTTTTTTGGAGTGTGTGACTTCTTCTTGTTTATTTTGATGTTCGTGTTGTGTATAAATATAAATAGCCGACAAACTTCGCATTACCAGCGAAAATTTCCTACTGTTGTACTGCTGATTTAAAATTACCAATATTTTATATTAACTATAAGCGAAAAATTATTAATCTAACCTTAAATCTCTTCGATTTAATATTTTTCACTGTTAAAATAACATTTTTATCAATGGTACGGTACATATCATTTTAAATCTACATGACTGTAACTTTAATTTCAAATAAATTTTGTGTTAAATAATCAATTATGAATTAAAATTAAATTCATTTTACATAAGATGGTATTTATTTAGTGTATATCTAAAGTAGGGTTTGAAGCTTTTGTGGCTGCGGTAATTAGCGCGTTCAATACAATGTAGGTGGTACGAGTTCAAGTCTTGTCTGGGACAGCTAACTAAAATACAAATTTTTTGGATACTTATGCGAATACACATCACGTAAATAAAATAATTGATAAAATATCTTCATATAATTCATGTTGTTTCAACTTGATGTAATTTTAATTCAACATAATTCTTCGTATTATTATAGTATCAACTTCATTTTGATTTAACTGTACAGGATTATTAAATCAAAAATTTTTTTTAACGGTTATATCTTGTATCTTATATCTTCAATAACATTGGACTAACAATAAGTAATCAAATCTTACCTTTAAAAATGTTTAATTTTTAAGTCCAGCCAATGCCAGACAAAAATATTTGTTTCAGCGGTTGGTTCTTTGGTTGTCTACGTCTCTGGTGTTCGGCTGAGAGCAAGAGTGTCCCTCTTTCTCAGCCGAGTGTGGCCTCTAAAGTTAATGATGTTTCGGGCTAGGGGATTTGGGTGCAACTCAAGTATTTTTATGTAGCTTATCACACACTGTCCTAACCACCGCCACATCTAGGTCTTTATGAATTCGCTTGTTTCTAACATACCATGGGGCTGGTGTAATCGTACGGAGTATTTTATTTTGTTGCCTTTGAATTTTTTCTACATTTGATGCCGAGGCAGTGTCCCATAACTGGATTCCGTAGGACCATATTGGTTTTAGAATGGAGTTGTATAGAAACAGTTTACAATCTAGGCTTAGAGTAGAGTTGCTTCCAATGAGCCAATTCATTTGAGCTGCTTTTAATATCATTTGGGTCACCTCTGCATTTATGTGAGACTTCCATGTTAGACGACGATCAAGATGAACACCGAGATATTTTACTTCAGTGTGTTGAGGTATAGTTTGGTTATTTATTTGCCCAATGTGGGCAGGTTTCTTTGCACAATGTAAAAGTAATGTGTTGACATTTTTGTTCGTTAATTTTTATCCGCCATTGTTTTAGCCATTGTTCTAACTGGGGTATATAATCTTGCAGTTTGCGGGAAGCTTCTTGATGGCTTTTCTGAACACTTAGAAAAGCTGTATCATCAGCGAATATTGATAAGTGTATGTTACTGCTTACCGGCAAGTCAGAGATATAATACAGGGCCGAGGATGCTGCCTTGAGGAACTCCGGCTTCAATCGATTGCGGAGGGCTTCGAAAAATACCTTCCTTAACAATAGATTTTCGCTCAGTAAGTAGCTTCCTAAGAGCTTAAGGGTGTTTTCGGGTAGGTTTTGCTTTAGTTTATGTATTAAACCTTCGTGCGATACTTTATCAAATGCCTGAGAAACATCGATGAAGAGCGGAGAACAATATTGCTTTTCTTCGAAGGTTTTTCTAACCACGTTCACGAGTCTACGTCTTTGTTAAATCGTGCTATGTTGTCTCCTAAGACCGAACTGGTGGTCTGGAGTAGCTCTAAAAGCATTTTATTGCTTTTTTTTTATCAGCGCCTGGGGCTTTTTTCGAATTTAAGCCCGCAATACAGTGTTCAATCTCACGAATATTGAACCTCAAAGTAACATCTGGTATAGAGACGACTGGTGGCAGCTCAGACGTATTTGGAGTAAATACTTTCTGCAAGTGGTTTACAAACAGAGTACCTTTTTAGCGTCAGCTCTTGCCCATTTCCCATTTGAATCTCGCAATGGAGGATTATATATCACTGGTCTTTTGAATCCTCGGGCTGCTCTCCATAGCGAAATGTCTGTTTGAGGTGTTGCGTCGAGCCCATTTAGAAATTTTGGAAGATAAGCGGTTTTTTCATATTCTAGTAGCGTTTTAAGCTGTTTAGTTTATTCCTTCAGCCTGGATTTTAGCTGAGGGGATCTGTAGCGTTGCCATTCTCTACGAACTATTCTTTTTTTGAAAAAAGAAGAGTTCGTGAAATCAACATGAAATATAGTTATCTCAAAAGGAAAACTAGTCTTTGAAGGTTATTGTAAAATCCTGTTGAATTCAGATGAAACACCTATGAAGGAAAATCACTACCGAAATTTTTTAAATTAACCTAAACGAGGGCACGAGTATAATATGAAATTTTTCTGTGTGTATGTCTAAGTTTCATTAAATTAAAAATATAATAATAGCGTTAAGCACACGTATAGTATAGACAGAGTACTTCACAGGGGCGTGATTCCAAGCCCGTATAAATAAATGCAACTTAAAATTTTCATGCTTTTAGAAACTGTTTTATTTTTTTAAATCATTTTCATGATGTTATTTTAATGTTGGTCTTAAAAAAATTTTAAGAACACATACCTAATTAAGCAGCCTCCAACACATGTATTTGGCAGAAAATGATAACTTTTAACTGCCATACATACCTAGGTAATAATATTCCTATGATGATATAGAGAACAAGAATGATAGTCATCATGGATTATGTATTCAAGAAATATAGTGGCAAGAAATCAAACCTACATCAGAAAATAAACATCGTATCAGCTTATACCTTTTCATTAAAAATTAAAATTTGTCTGTTTTCTTAATGTAGAAAGGAAGAAATTTTGCTTCATCTATATATAGAACTAAAAAAAACTGTAAAGATACACAGATACAGAACAGAGAACATGCAAACGTCTGATATTTCAAGATGATATTCTGCCGCACCTGTGTATGCATGTTCACCTAAAACATTCTTAGGCAACTTATTACAAACTCATATAGTAACACCAACCCTTTTACGTATATATAAACATAAACTCGTTAAGTAATTGTAAAGTTGGCAGTTGCTTTGTCTATGAAGATGTAAGTAGGATTCATTTCGAGGTAATTCAAAAAAGCACTAGCACTCCCACTGCAGGTACAGAATCCAAAAAGCTAATAAGATCCTGGGCCTGGTAAGCTGGAAGTTACACAAATCTGGAACATTTTTAATGATTTAACATATTAGCATTTTCGTTTCAAGAAGTTCTATTTTCATAGGATTTGAATTCATGTAGAATATTATGAAAACATATTTTTCGGAAGTATTACTAATGTTGTATACGTCAGATCTGTAAAACTACGTAATTATACATTCTTATGTTAATAATTTGGTGACTGTCACGATTACATTTTAAATTGGAAATTTTATTCCTTTATTTAACTATCCATTAAATTTTTTATTTTAAGTCTCTCCAATAAACAAGTATCTAATATAAAGTAGAGCAACGTTTCAAACTTCAACTGTTAAAGATCGCTATGAAAAAAGTCTCATATTGAACCACTCTCATAGTGCGAATGCTGCTTTCTTAATATTTTATTGTATATTCTATATATTTAAGAACATTTGAGCAAATACTTGGTATGTAAAGGTAACTACGTGAAAACTTTATGTAAACTACAATCAAATGTTATGCAAATTTAACAGAAAAGTTTTTTTCTTTACTTTGAACAATTTTCATTTTGGAAATACAAGCCAAAGTTTTAGGATGTGTAAAATTCATAAACAAAGTATTCGATATATGTATATAGGAAAATACGACCGAACGTCTTATCACACATATCGCCCTAGTTCCTCTAAAGGGGTCAACTAACAATTTACAAATTTTCAGAAGAGGGAAAATAATGTTTTTATTTTACTCTACTGCTATATCGCAAAGACGGATACAACTGCATTTTTCAGGAGAAAGAATAGAGAAAGTTATGGAAGATTTTTACAGTGGGTAGATATGACTACTTTATGCCAATTTCTGGCAAAAAGTGAAAATTGAAAAATATTGAGTTAAGTCCCTTTAGAGGAACTAGTGCGATATACTGGTTTTTTATATGCATCTCTGATTATTGTTGCTCGAAAAAATTAAATTTTTCTGTCTGAGTGACGGTTTTTCGAGTAAGTGACAAACTTTTTTAAAATAAAACTTATTCAATATTAACAGAGAATAAAGTTATTTGCTTTTATGATATTCCAGTTTTAAATGTGAAAAGTTCACTGTATTAAAAAAATTTTATATATTAAGCCACATTAAAGAAAAATGTTAAAATAAATTTATGATATAATTTACTAAAATTTTTCAATATTTTCATCTGTTTTCTTAAACTAGCGCCCTGATTCACATACACGAACATAAATTTGTTTATGAAATTTTCTATGCAAAACACTCAGCGTTTTGAGTATTTTTGAGTATACAAATTTTGTTGAAAAACTGTGAACGAACGAATAATACTTCTGTTCGTTGTAAAGTAACTTGCAGATTGTAAGATCTCCCAAATACCTCTTACACTCGTTCTAGCCGTAGTTAAAAAAGCTGATCACAAGAACCTCCGAGTACATCTTGCGTTCGTAGTGAAGTAGTTTGCTAATTGTAAGATCTCCCCAATACTTCCTACACTCGTACGAACCGCATTTGAAAATAGCCGATCACAATGGCCTCCGAATAGTCGTAGTGCTCTAGTTTAGGCGATCATTTACAATCTGCCTTTACAAACTTTAATACATTTTGTTTGATTGAATTTATTTTACCAGAAACCAAAACCCGAACTGTGACTGCCTGCCGAAGTTCAACAAGTCAATCGATTACAAACCTTCGTAACGTTATATTCAGAAAGAATCTGATATGCTTAATATTCCAAACCTTAGCCTAATAATCAATTTTGATTTATATGCAAATAAGTTCGTACACTGAAAGAATTTTGTTCATAAATTCTGTGAATTTTGCTATTACTCCAATGAAAAATTTCATGAAAACTCAACCAAGGTCACGCTTCGTTCGATTAATGAAACAAGTTTCGTTAAAACATTTCCAATGAAAATTTCATTAAATATATAACATAATTTCATTGCTCCAATGTAATAATTTCACTTAGCTAATGAATATATTTCATTATATCAGTGAAATTATCTCATTGTTTTAATGAAATTATTTCATTATTTTAATAAAACTGTGTCATTATTTTAACAATATTCTTTCATTATTTTAATGAAAATATATCATTGTTTTAATGAAAATTTTTCATTGTTTTAATTAAATTATTACATTACTTAGTAGCCTCACTAACTTATCTTTTTTATTGTCTATTTTAACATATTGACAATTCCATGGTAGAAGTACGTACGAAGACGCCAATGCACAGCAGAAACATGTTTAGAAAAATGTTTGATAACCGCTCGCAGTATCGAACTGAGACTCTTGATTCTCGTCATTTGCTTTATATGCTACGTCATAACTAGTTCATCCAAGAGCAATGCCAAAACAATGTATCTATGAGTGTATAATAATAAGAAAGAGTACAGCAACACAAACAAACATATAAAATATTTTTGTTGTTGGCTTTTGGCTGCCAACTGTTGAAATAGATAAAGGTATGTTTAAAAAATAGGTATTTGATTTAATTATTTCATAAATCCAATGATACTTTTCATCAAATCAATGAAATTTATTTCATTAAAATTATGACATTCTAGAATATAAATTTTTTTTTTTAATTTTTTATAGTATATACTTAAAGAATTTTAAGTATAAAAAATAATATATTTTGTCCAAACTTAAAGGGTTTTCCATAAAACGGCAAAATGTTACTGTCATATATCCAATGAAATTTTCTAGCGAAACTATGAAAGTTAATGAAACAATTCCAATGAAATTCTTTCACAATATTCGTGAAATTTCATTACAATTATGAAATATTTCATTAGATTTGCGATAAAAATCCAACGGAATTGTTTCATTGCATTTATGAAGCGAAATTCTTTGAGTGTATTGAATAAACAACTAGCTACTGGACTGAGCTTTTCACAAGTTTGCATGTTTATATATATTTAACCCTCTGCAACTGACGTCGTAGTCTAGCAGACACCGTAAACAGAAAACATTGTTTTACGTCATAATTATACAAATATCGATTCTAGTGTCTTCAGTACCTACCTTCTTATTACGTACTCGTGTGTACGTTCGAGCGAAGAAAGCAATTGAAACGAGTGCATAAAAGCATAAAAGTGTCTACAAGTCTGCCACGTCAGTATTGAGTTACACCTGCCAAAATACGTTGTAACTTTTTATTAAACCATTGATATTATCTCTTTTTTCTCTATATTGATTAGCTTAGGTATAAGCTAGAATTAATGTTAAGCTTTTCAAAAATAGAATATGAATATTTTTTGTTTTTGTATGGATGTAAGTTTTTTAAGGCTTATTTATGCCATGCTAATAATTTTGTTTTTAACAAGATTTGTCGTTTTGTTTTCAACAAAATATTACAATAAATAACAAACTACTACATTAAACTAAAATCAAAAATATTTTCGGTAAGTTTACAAACGGAACTGGGAAAATATAACCAGTTGAAATAGTGTCTAGTGCACTACCACGCCAGTGGAATTGTGATAATGAAGTCACGTCGGTCTCAAAGGGTAAGTATAAAAATCAAACCAAAAAAGTTAAGTTAAGTAAAAAAATAGACCTTAAGAAAAATAAACCAACGATAACATTAGGAATTGCTGTAGTCAAACAGCAAAAACAACAATTTAGTACTGAAGTGGTGATAAGTAGAAGTGGTGATAAGCAAAAATGCACATGTACACTGATAATGGAAGTGTAGCGGCTTCCGAAAGTGACGTTGATTTGTTCTGCTGTGTATGTTGAAAATTAAATTGTTGTTAATTTTTCCTGGTTCCTTAGAATATTAACTATACTTGATTCTCTGAATATAGCGTTACAAACCTTAGCCTAATAACCAATTTGGATTCATAAAAATTATTAAAAATTTTTTCCATAATAATGAAGCAACTTAAAATAAAATTCTGTAAATTATTCCAACTTCCAGCCAAGAACCAAAAAAAAAAAATATGTCCAAAACAATTTTTATTTATTATTTTTTGTATATAACTTAGCAACTCTGGACGCATTCGATATCGATTGCAGTATTTTTCCCTCTTCAATATTATATTATTAATTAATATTATATGACTTTTGTTCTAATACCACAAGCTAATGTAAAAAATTGGTCTTAACAAATCATATCAAGTTGAGAAAAAAGTTCTTCATTACATTTTTATGGTATTTAATTCTATAATTTAAGCTCGATGGTGATAATTCTCCTACTAGTACTCGCATTTTACAGCAAAAATATTATGAATTTTTATTTATATTTCTTTTCATTGTTGTTGCCATTACCGTATTGTTGAATTTATATATTTTTGATATTTTATCTGCTTTTAACACTACTATTTCTTTTATGGTATTTCAACTATTATTAGCTAAAAGCTGGTACATACTTTAGCAGTAACTCTGTGCAAAATACTTAAACTGTCTTAAAAGTTTCAGTCTTCTTTAGTAAAACTTTTCACTTGTAGTTGAAAAACAATATACTGTAGGCCACGCAGGTGGTAGTTTTTATTTCCGTTGTATGTTTATTCCTCTCCACGAAAAGTATTTCAATGGTTGCACAGTAACAAATAATAACAAGATTAGAAAATAAAACAGAGGGTGGAAATGTAAGAATAAATGCAAGTTATTTACTTTGTAACAAAGTTAAAATAATTTTGTTATGAATTTACCTGCTCATAGTTATGGATTAGTTAGTGGGTTGTAAATAAATATCTTTGTACTTGTATAATGCGTTAACAACTAAAAAAAGTACGTGCCTTATTGGTTGTAAAATTAAAGTAGAGTAATATTATATTATTATTTTCTTTATACTTAGTATGCTCTATCTTATGCTAAAAGTTTTGCTTAATTCCTGTGTTTTAATATCTGAGTTATGTGTTAGTCATTAGAATTGTAATTATGTATGTACATATGTCTTTTTTATTTCATGAAAACATTAAAGACATAAACATGTTAATGTAAATGTTTGCAAAGTTATTTGGGCATTGTTAAATAAGAAATATTTTGAATTAGTCTTATAACAAAATAGTTTTATAAACATATTGAGGAGAAAGCCTTTGATTTGGAATGTTAGCATTGTAGCACAGAGTGATTTTTTTCTAACGAAAGCCTATGACATGTTCGTATACTACATGACATTTTTAGAACAAATGGCGAATGTTTAAAGACGCATTTTTCTCCCAGAAATTAATATTAGTAAAAGCAAGAATTTGTTAAGGTGCCCCATATACTAGTGCACTTGACTCTTAAACTGAGCAGGTTCCTATCCCATTTAGACCCTGGATATTTCTGCAGACAAGTCAATTAAGCATCGCACTTTGTGCTCGATATTAAAATTTTTATTCTCTGTCGTGGATACCTTTCCTTGGGAATGCCCATATGTTATTTATTTGATCAGGCTTTAGTTTATTACTCTTAGTGATTTTTATTAGGAAAGAAAATTAATGTCAAATAGTTGAACAAAAAAATTTATTAATATTTAATATTTGTACCAATTTGTAGGACAAATAATAATTTTCAATTAAAACGCAACAAGTTATTTTAAGTCTAATAAGATCATAGTTACGAATAGCTAAGAATAATGTACATCTTAACACTTCTTTAAATTTCTATCTCAACATTGTGGTTGCAGCAATTCTATATATTTTGTGACATTAAAATTAATTAATAATATTACAATAACTTAATAGTAATAACAATGGCATGGCAACCACAGCAAGAAATACTATCAAGAACATTCTTGACCAACATTTACAAATAAACATAAATATATGTGTAGGAGTTTTTAAGATTATGTCGAAAGTAAAGGTAATATTAAAATATTTGCATAAGTATTTGTAATACAATGTAGATCAAAATAATATGATACAAGCGAATTCATTTGTGGCAAATTTAAGATTAGAGATATGTTTTTAAGTCTTAGCGTCGATATGATTACATCTGATAATGTGGCTATTAAGGTAGATTTATTCAAATAATTATTGACATGAAACACGGTTTCTCGATTCTGATACAATACTACTTCTCCAAAATTAAATATGTCATTCTTAAATTTTCTTAAATAGCTATATCATAAATTTCCAGTTTTTCTGACCATAGAACGAGCCTATTAAAACTTTTAGCAGTTTACAGCCATGATTCTGTCAAGCAATATAGTCTAGTCATATTAGGGTTTCACTGCGGAATGAGAGATAGTAAGCTAAAACTTCGTATACACCTTTATTTTGGTGTTCTAAAAGTTGTCACAAAAATCTCATAGAACCTCGTGTCTGAGCCGAAAGTTACTCAAGGTCAAAGGTCACAAAGATCTGTTTTTCGCGATTATCTTGGTTTCAATAGCTCCAGAAATGAACAAAAATGAATTTTAAATTAAAACAAGTAAGTAGCAGTATTAAATTTAGCTAAGTATTAAAAATATAAATTCTCAAGTCAGTTCTAGAGTTAAAGAAGGAAAATTAAACCTGATTCGGGCTTGATTTGAGTACGCGGCGGAATTGATTAAAGTATGTAGTAGGATTAATTCCAGTATGCGGCGGGACTGACTCAAGTATGGAGCGGGCTTGAATCAAGCACATAATACGAAGTTTGTCGCTACTTTACGGCTATGCCCGAAAAATGAAAGTAAACGACAAGAAAACAACAACAATACCACATCAGTGAATTGTGGCTATCATCAAGGCAAACAAACACTAACACAGTACGAGTACGACTGTGTATAAAGCTTATAAACATTGTCGTACTTAAAATAAGAATTCTTCACATTAATAAAACCGCATGAAGCTAAATTAAGTATTTTGCACTTGAATATTCCGTAATTTAATAAATTATTCTGTTCCTGTTTTCAGGATTTGACACCGCTTGGGATTAATTTAAGTACCGATGGATTGATTTTTCTTTTCTGTGTACAAACTTTGTGTAATTAAAAACTCATTAGATGAAATATTTACTGTATTTTCTAATATTATATTAGTTTATTTAAAGTAGACTTTAAGTAGAAATAAAACGGGTATATATTTTATTATCTCTTATTCCATAACTCTATACAAGGTATTATTCACTGAGATTCACGGTTGGCCTTGCATTACAGAGAGTATTGCTGAGCGCTCCGAGCTCTCTGCCCTCTATCTCAAAAACGTATGGGCGCATGAAAAATTGTCTAAAAGAAAATTTGTCGCAAATTTTATATTCTAAAATGTGTATTATAAATATTAACATCGTTGGAGCTATAGAAACCGAGATAGTGGCGAAAAACTAACTTTTGTGACCTTTGACCTTAAATAACTTACGCCGCCGACATGAGATTTTATGAGACTTGCGAGAAAACGTTTATAATACTAAAGTGAAGGTGTATTTCAGCTTACAGCTTATTATTTCTTATTCTGTAACTTTAAAACAAGGTATTATCCACTGAGATTCAAGGTTGACCTTGCATTACAGTGACTATAGCTGAGCGGTGCAGGCTCTTGGCCCTCTATCTCAGAAACGGTTGGGCGTATGAAACAAATTTTTATTACAATATTTGTCTCAAATTTTTAGCTCTACAATTTTTATAATAAATGTTAACATCATTGAAGCTATAGAAACCGAGATAATCGCAAAAACTGATATTTGTTACCATTGACCTTGAATAACTTACTTCGCAGACCCGAGATTTTATGCGACTTTTGATACAACTCTTAGGACACCATAATGAAGGCGTATGCGAGCTTACAGCTTATTATCTCTAATTCCGTAGTTGGCCCCTTTTGTCTCCTTATTTGACTGGGGCTAATAGCACTATTCTTAGAAACACAATTGTTAGCCAGCAGTTTGTGGGAGTAGCAAACATTAATGTTGCAAAGATATTAAAACATTACTTTACACTTGAAAACAATTTCAAGTATGCATTTGATATCTTAATGCATTCTTGAAATATTATGAAAGAATTGTGTAATTAAACATTTAATAAGAAAGTTCTTGTGGCAGAGAGCTGTAATACTACAACAAATCTTTGAGATAAGCGTGTTAGGGATAATTAAAATTTTGAGTTAATATGTATGTACGTAAATGTACATATTTTTTAATTAAAAAATTTACTAATTGAAATGGAATACACAAAAAATAAGTCGTAATGATTCATTAATTAAATATATTGTTGTTTTTGTAGTTATACATAAATTGACGAAAAACCACTTTAGAGTGACGAGCAAAATTTTAATTTTGGGTTCATAAACTAAGATATCAATGTGGTAAATATTTTTTAATTTGTATGTTAATTTTTTCATACTTAAATACTAATGCCGAATTATGTATCTTATTTATATTCTCTTCTCTTCAATGGTCTGGCAATATATTAGAAATTGGCAGTCGAAAATATTCTTTGTGGCAACTTTTAAACAACTCATATTTCCTTAAATATTGTATATTTCTTATTTACTTTTTCTTGAATTCTTGCTACATTTAGATTTTTTTTTACATTTTTCCACATTAAAGTAATCAGCAGCCTTCGTTGCACTTACAAATTGTAGGAAAATTGTAGGACAATTAAAAGAAACTCGGGTCGAAGTTGTATGTGGTGTTTTTTTTACAAAAGTTTTTACTTCATTATGCTTAAATATTAGTAATTCTCGTTTAGGTTTTGTCTCATTTTATATGTGATTATTTGTTTTACGATGTTAAAATATTTTCAAAATGTAGTTAAAGACATAAGAGTAATTAATGGACAATTGGGTACCATTTTTTTTCAACATGTGAAATGTTAGAAAGTAGATAAGTCAACTGTGGTAGTAGATACACCTGGCTAAATTTGACGAGTGCTCAAGCCACATCTTCAGGAAAGGTTTTCGAAAGAGCAAGGCATAGAAGTTTGCACAAATATCAAATTAAACTTGCAAACTTGTGAGCAAAGCATCTTCCGAGAAAATATGCATATATTAAGATTACAAGCAAAAAGTTGGTACTTTTGCTCAATGGCTAATATAAATAAAGGTCAAGTCTTTAAAACGAAAGACAAAAAAAAATTTAAATCGATTAACATATTTTCTTTAATATAATGGATGAAAATTTGGTCTTTTTTACAATTTCAATCAAAAATAAATCATATTTCAGGCTTTATTGATAAATCACTTAACTCTTTAATACATATTTATGTTCTATAATTTAGAACTAGATGTGTTTTTAGTCACCCACTAAAAAAATGAGAACACTCTACTGAATATTAAGAAAGTTACAAATATTTTCATAGGTGATAAAAGTATAAAATGTAAAAATGTGTTTTTTTTTAATGAACAAAAAGTCATATTTTAAGCTTAAATGAAAAAAGTTGGTTTTTTTTCTCTCTATTATATTATAGACAGGTAGCTTCAAAAATAAATGGAAGTTATAATAATCAATTAACTTATTTTTATTACTACTCGATTGAACTTTGCTATTTTTAAATTCTGAAGAAAAAGTAAGAGTAGGTTTTTACATGCTCTATTGTAAATGTTTATTGCATTATTTTATACAAAACTGATACTTTATTTTATCGCTCATATACTTAATTTACTTTGGCAAAAAAATCTAAAAGATATCTTTGAAAATGGATTTTTAGCACATTTTGTTGTAAAGCCCAAAATAATTATTGTTTTTTATTTGTAACTACCAAAAAAATTGTATAACTTTAGCGAGCTCGGTTGGCGAAATATTTTTTCTGAAACAACTTTTTTGTATAATTGAGCTAGTTTGTTATTATTGTAAAAATATAAATTTCATCCAAAAAGAAGACTAAAATTTAATTTTAAATTTTTGTCTATGGGACACAGCACTGTGGGACGTACAAAATTTCAAGTCTATAGCTTTAGTTGTTTGGGCTGGGCGATGATGAATCAGTCAGTTAGTCAGTCACTCAATAACGTTACTCTTTTATATATAGAGATGTTTTCTTCTCCGACTTTAACATCAAAGCTATTTCACTGTTATAACAAAGAAATATTTATAACAAGAAATAAAATAAAAAATTTATCGATAAAACATTCGCATCAATTTACCTCTCTCTATTCATCTTTAATTCATTATTAATTATATTTTCGCACAATATCCCAGTCTTAAATGTTCTTTTTAACAAAAATCGTCTATTTTAGAAATTATGCCGTGTAATGAAAATGTGCTTATTGTTTTTATTGGTTTTCTTTATTCCCAATTAAATTACAAAAGTATAATAATAACATTATTGTTTGTTTTACATTTTGCACCTGTTTAGAGTAATTAATGATATTTTGAAAATATTTTCTCGTTTCCCTTAAGGGCCATTAACAACCAATTAAATTGTTTAACACATCATTAATTTGGTTTCCAAGTAAAAAAAGAGGTTTATTTAGCTTAAAAATATTTAATACATTTTTAAAATGTGTATTTAACTTTTGTATATATTAGTGGCATTATTTTATTGCATATAATAGAAATTTTAATAGTTTTGCGAAATACATATTATATATAATTTAGCATTAAAAACGTTACATAGGCCTTTTTATATTACTTTAAAAACAGCAGTCGCACAGTGTTGCGAAACCGGAATTTTTTGGAAATCATATTGCCTAAACTGTAATTTTAATTGTATCGATGAGAAACGTCTACAGATTGGTCAGAATGAAATCCCAAACAGAATGAGTGAAAAAAAAATTTACACCGAAAAAAATTGTTGGGTCAAATTTTCAACAAAAGTCAAAAATAAAAAAAAATTGTTCGAAAAATTAAAAAAAAAATTATTTTGATTCTTCTTTTATTTCTGATAAATACCCTATGATTAGTTTTAAAAATAAATTATAGGGTGGTCCGAACAAGAACTATAAACGTCAAATTTTCATGATTTTTCGATATTTGTTGAAAAACTCTGAAATTTTATATAAAACCAAAATCTATTTCATTTTTTATTTGAAAGGTGGCAATAAAAGCTTTAATTTGATACCGGTTGGAAGTCAATAGCTTCAGTTTTAAGAGAGTTATGCTCATTTTTGTGGAGTGCTAGAATAGATGTAGAATAAAAAAAAAACTTTGAAGATACTATTTTATAACACAGGCATATTTTATTGCATTCTACAGAAAAATTACAAATTATCAGTCATCTACCAATAAGTTCATTGCTTCCTCTGATAATTCCAGGTGTTTCTTCTCCTTCAGTATTCTCCTACTTGTGATTGCGGGATCAGAATTGGCGAGCAGATAATGTAATATGTCTTCACAATTGTCTTTTCTTGATGTTTTCCTCGCATGGTAAAGTAACTAGGAAAGTAGTTGTATTTTTCATGATATTCTTTTAACTTTTGCCACTGATAAACGCTGAGTTTCATGTCCATGAAGAAAGCCAAAGCTGCCTTTATATCCCCTTCTTCCTCTTTTCTCAATTCTTCAGCTGTGTATTTAATTAAATCTGCAGAAACCTCTTCTGTTTCCATTAGTTCCATACTTCTTTTCTTCTTTGTTTTCTCACAGCATAATGTAAATTCCTTAGGTTCGGGTTTTCGTTTTGAAGTAGTTGGATGATTTCCAACTTCAATATAGCCCTCTTGAATCCAGTCCGTAGCTCCAAGCCGTTCATACATCCTGTTAAACTCTTGAAGACGTGTATTGTACTTATTGACGAACTTTTTCAATTTATCTTTTATGTTTGGAAATATTAAACTACTTTTCACTCCATGCTCATGATCAAGCAATTCCAAAACATCCTCCACGTTTCTAGTTTTACTCTGTTGCATCAACTCATGCAGTTCCTGATAGGAAATTGTAATGTATTCCATAATTCTTGACTGTCAAAATTATAATGGAAACCACAGTGAACTTCATTGCACTTTTGTATGCATAGTGGAGAAAGATAACGAGGAGGAGATCATGAACTTATTGAACAAACAACACAAAAACATCGTATTCACAATGGAGAAACAAGAGAACAACAGCATTAACTACCTGGATCTAACAATAAAAATTATAATAATATAATAATAATAAATGATAATAAATGAGCAAATAAACACTTCTTCTGATGTAATATTCTATTTCTATGGAATAAATACTGAGAGTGATATAATAAAATCGCTATAACTCCCAGGAGGGCAGGTATGGGCAGCTGATTTCTTCACAGTTCGTTGAAAACAAATTATGTAACATTTCTGTAGTGGTTTGGAACTGGGACTCTGTGGGACTTTTTAGATATTGCTTACCTAACCCAAATTTTAAGGAAAAATGGACCTTTAGTCGGGTTTTCGCTCTAAAAAAGGTGCATATGAAAATGTCTCAAACAACATTCCTTTTTTTTACAGAAGATACTTGTCCGAAGGCAGATTTTTTTCCGAATCAAAATATCTGTCACCCAAAATCAAATGATATCATTTTGAATACAGCCCTGAAATCCCCTCTTTTCGTGAAAATTTTGTATATTTGACTTCTAAAATCAATTAAAAATCAACGGGCCAACATAAAAATAAGCTTTATGTGTTTTTTGTTTACTTGGAATGTCTGTGACAAAATTGCATCATTAAAAACACTGAAAAAAATAATCGGAAAAAAGTTACTTTTCCACTAGCCGCAACACAGTGAGTCGTAGACCAGAATGCACTTTTGCGTGTGTAAATTCATATTTTTGCGCATATTTCTAGTTTTTAGATGCATTTTTTAAGCGCTTAAGATCCATTTTTAGTTGCATGAAAGTGCCAGCCCTGGTGATAAACATCAGATTAACATCAATTTAGTAGGGATTCAATTCTTGTATGCAATTCTCTCAAAAAGTATATATCAGATGAATTGCAACCACTATCAAAAGAAGACACATAACAACTGTGGAAAACAGATGCATATGAGCACTGGCAATGAAGTCATAGCAGCTTGCGAAAATAACGTTGTCCTGTTCTGCAGTGTTTGTTGAAAATTTAATTGATATTGATTTGTCCCTTGCTCTTTAAAATATTTAAAATATATTTTTACTTTGAACTTCATTTGCTAATATATGAACTTTAATTTTAGACTTGGAGAAAATGAATACATTTGTAATATGACAAATACTTTAATAAGTAACAATATTGTTACAAATTTAAACATTCACATATACATATGTATGTAGTCATGATCATCAATTTCATCTGATTTTTACAAAAGTACACAGCAAATTTATTTTATATAGTAAAGCAGAAAATTTTTATACCTTAAAAATTTTTCTATACAAACAATAAACTTGTTATATATAATATATTACATACATACATATTACATATTATATTTATTTTCAGTGTGACAAAATTTTAGCTCAAATTTGTTTGTAAATATTTACATTTAAAACATAATATTGCATAACATTTTGTTAAAATTTTTAAAGCATTTTATTTAAAAAGCACTTTTAAATATAAACTATAAAATATATATACATTTGTGTTTGTACAATTGTGCACTTTTAAAAATGAAGCATTATGCAAATATTAGGCAAAAGGTCATGTACATGCATGTAGTATTCCGTTTAAGATAATAAAAACATAGAATAAATATTTTTCTATTTAATTTTGCACATATTCTAAAAAAGAGATACATTGTACATTAGGGTTGGAGCATCTGAAAATTTTCGTTAAGCCTTTTTTGGGGTTTCTGTAGAAACAACCAGGGTTTTGACAGGAATCGAACCTGCAACCTCCCAATTAATAGTCTATCACACTATCCACTATACTATAAATTTTAAAATAATTGAATTATGCTTATCTCTGAGACGCATTTGACGGCTAGAAGTTTTTTTAAAATCAACGGATATACTCTCTACCCTACAAAGGACCCCCAAGGTAGAGCTTGTGGTGGCTCAGATATACTAATAAAATAGCGATTAAAACACTACTTAATGAGTGATCATTGTGAAGACTATCTTCAAGCAACTAAAATCTGCATTGAAGCTTTTCATCAAAACCTGGTGATTTCGTCAATTTACTCTCCTCCCAGGTACTCTTTTACAGAAAATCAATATAGTAGATTTTTTATTCACCAGGCCCACGCTTTTTCCCCGCCGGTGATTACAACGTTAAGCACACGTTCTGGGGATCTCGCCTCATCACGCCAAAGGGTCGCGTTTTGTTTGACACAATTTCAAAAATGCGTTTGAATGTAATATCAAGTGGGCAGCCAACTTACTGGCCAGCAAAATGATCCAAGTTGAAGCATCTTTAGATTTGTCTTCAGATCACTCACCAACTATTGTCACTATATATTCACATACAACATATTCACCCACTTGTGATTTAACGATAACAACCACACGTATAAATTGGTTGAAATACAAAAAAATATTTGAGTGCTCATTGCCCAGAAAATATTCCATTAAAAACGCCTGCTGACATAGATGACTCTATTAGAATGTTTGAGGCAAACCTTATGCAAGCTGCTATAAATGCTACTACTACAAATCTTCAGCTGAGCTATAATAAAAAGTATTCAGCTGATATAGAATGGCTTATATCCGAAAAAAGAAGAGTTCGTAGAGAATGGCAACGCTACAGATCCCCTCAGCTAAAATGTAGTCTGAAGGAATGTACTAAGCAGCTGAAAACTCTATTAGAATATCAAAGAACCGCTTCTCTTCAAAACTTTCTGAATGGTATCGACGCAACACCTACTATTGGCTATGGAGAGCAGCCCGAGGCCTCAAAAGACCAGTGATATATAAGCCTCCATTGCGAGTTTCGAATGGAGACTGGGCAAGAACTGACGCTGAAAAAGGTACTCTGTTTGTTTGTATTTTACTCTAAATACGTCTGATACTATAGTTGAGCTGCCACCAGTCCTCGCTATACCAAATGTTACTTTGAGGTTCAATATTCGTGAGATTGAACAATATATTGCGGGCTTAAACTCGAAAAAAGGTTCTGGCGCTGATAAAATAAGCAATAAAATGCTCTTAGAGCTACCCTATACTGCAAAACGGATAATTCTATTTATTTTTAACAGTATTTTGCGCCTCAAATGCTAACCCGCAGAATGGAAGGTTTCGCTGATTACCATGATACCTAAACCAGTCAAAGATCATACGAAGGTGGAGTCCTATAGGCCTATAACCCTTTTGTCTAACATGTCAAAACTATTTGAAAAGTTACTTATGATTAAGCTACCACCAATACTGAATCGTACTGGATGCGTTCCAGACCACCAATTCGGTTTTAGGAGACAACATAGCACGATTAAACAAACACATAGACTCGTGAACGTGGTTAGGAAAACCTTCGAAGAAGGTTCTGCGTTCTTCGTCGATGTTTCTCAGGCATTTGATAAAGTATGGCACGAAGGTTTAATACATAAACTAAAGCAAAACCTATCCGAAATCATCCCTAAACTTTTAGAAAACTACTTAACTGAGCGAAAATTTGTTGTTAAAGAAGGTAATTTTCTACGCCCTCCGCAACCCATTGAAGCCGGAGTTCCTCAAGGCAGCATCCTCGGTCCTGTATTATATCTGATATATGCCTCTGACTTGCCGGTAAGCAGTAACATACACATATCAAAATTCGCTGATGATACAGCTTTTCTAACTGTGCACAAAAGCCATCTAGAAGCTTCCGGCAAACTGCAAGAGTATATACCCCAGTTGGAACAATGGCTAAAACAATAGCGGATAAAAATTAAGGAACAGAAATGTCTACACATTAATTTTAGATTGTGCAGAGAAATCTGCCCACCTATACAAATAAATAACCAAACTATACCTCAACACACTGAAGTAATATATCTCGGTGTACATCTTGATCGTCGTCTAACATCGAAGTCCCCCATCAATGCAAAGGTGACACAAATAAAGTTAAAAGCAGCTCAAATGAATTGGCTCATCGGAAGGAACTCTACTCTAAGCCTAGATTGTAAGCTTCTTCTATACAACTCCATTCTAAAACCAATATGGTCCTACGGATTCCAGTTATGGGGCACTGCCTCGGCATGAAATGTAGAAAAACTTCAAAGACGACAAAATAAAATACTCCGTACGATTACAATAGCGAATTCATAAGGATCTAGATGTGCCACTGGTTAAGACAGTGTTTTCTAAACACGTGACACGATACATAAAAAAACTTGAGTTGCACCCAAATCCACTAGCCCGAAACATCATTAACTTTAGAGGCCACACCTGGCTGAGAAGGAGGGACACTCTTGCTCTCAGCCGAACACGAGAGACGTAAACAACGGAAGAAACAACCGCTGAAACAAATTTTTTTGTCTGGCATTGGCTGGACTTAAAACTAAAATCTTAGAGTTATGATTTGATTATTTATTGTTAGTTCAATTTTATTGAAGATACAATAAATAAATACAACCGAGAAAAAAAATAATTGAATTGATTTGTATTAGTTACGATATAAGTGCCTATATTTTATTACTGCCAATTATTTAACTTCATTTGAGATTAAAATCCAACTTATTGCCAGAAGTAGAATAAAAGACTAAACATTACTGATAGAGTCATCATTGGGTGGAGTAGCGGCATTTTTTTTTCTGCAATGGTCGCTGAGATATTTTTTTGCATTTAAATCAATTAATGCGTATGATTGTCATAGCTAACTTGCACGTTTCTTGTGATTTAGTAAACATTTTTTGGCGAGTGATCTTAAGATAAATGTCTATTATACGATGCCGAAAGACTTCTTTCTTTCACACAATTACATTTTAAACAAAAACAAAATTGTAAAATTGCTCATGAAGCTATAAATTGAAGTATTTCCCTTACTACTCTGAAATCAATATAGTCAGGAAGGTTTGTTGATCTGTTGGCCAGTAGGTTGGTTGTTCACTTGAAATTATATACAAAACACATTTCAGCAATTGTATTAAAAAAAACGTGACCCTTTAGGGTGATTAGTCGTGATATCCAGAATCTATGCACACTGTTTTAGTCACCATCTGACTATAGCTTAAAAGCGCCCACTAAGCGGCCACAAATCAGCTAAAGTAGACAGAGAGTTTATATTTTGCTTAGATTATTGTGGCTGCATAAAATAAGCTTGGTGAAAAATGGCGGGAACGAATAAGTGTCACCCCCGCTCACCATATAAGGCTGAAAAGGATAATCACAATAAACAATGAAAATAACACTGTATAGCAAAATCAAAATTTTTTTTACAAGGTTCTAAGGACTGGTTCTAACACTAAAAAAATATACGCGTGTATTGGCGTGTTTAAAGTTTACACTTCAGATTCATTTTGGGAGGAGTTAAATATCCTCCTCATTTGCACATAGTTATACTGACTCGACGTATAAAATTTTGTAGGCCTTAAGTTTGAGGTATAAGATGTGTTCAGTGCTGTTATGTAAGACAGCACGAGGTAGGTTAGGTTAGCTTAGGAGTGCTGTCACGACTGAAGAAGCGACTCACTTTGGTCTGTTGATTAGGTCCCTTTGTGATACCCTAGAGCAGACAAGACGTATAAATTACTATTGTCCTGCCACCGTGTCAAACCATCCCGATTTAACTAAGTACGAGATGAAGAACTGTCTCCTTCTCTTCCTCCTCATTACAACTTCTGCAGTAGTCGTTATGATTTAGACCCATCCATCTGGCGTGGATCACAATATTCCAGTGCCTTGTGAGCACTGTTACTAATTGTTTCGGTCGACCTTTACCGAGCCTGAGCAGATCCCGTGTCCTGCTGAGGTCATAGTGGGGCCACGTGGACCTAGCCACGAGGCAGGTGCCTTCGCGTTCCCACCTATATTGTGCCAGCCTGTTTGAGGCACGAGGTATATTTGTATAGAATATTTTAACACCCTTCCTTAATTAAGGGTCAAAAAGCTCCCCTTCAGCGAATATATAAATGGCTAAAATGTTCGATATAAATATTTCCCATAATAGTCCTGCACAGATCTTACACCTTAAACATAAGGCTTACAAGGTTTACTATGGCGAGTATTAATTGTGAATAAGTACGATTTTAACCCCTAAAAACATTTTAAGTTTTGAAGAATTTCCGGCGTTCACGTTGAGTCTAGAGTTTGGATGTCTTTTAGAAAGAAGTAGAATTTTTTGGCAAATATTTTTGTGAAACATTACAGCCTGCTTAAAAAAAATGGTCAAAAATGCGAAGAGTTAGAGGATTGAAATGTTCAAAAAAAATTTTTTTTGTGATGTTTTACAAGGCTTAGAATATTTCCTACGCCGAATCACTATAGATATGTGAGAAAGGGGGAAGCCTTAACTCCCCCAAAAAATGTATCTCAGTTGTAAACTTTCGAAACGCCGACACATGTATATATTTTGTTTTGATGTCCTCTGCCAGAACCATTCCTTAGAGCCATGTAATTGTCTGTGTTGTACAGTGCTATTATTATTTGAGTAAATTAGTTTTATTTGTTTAAACGGTATGAATGGAATAATAAAATTAAATATTGTTAATAAAAATAAGTTAACGCAAAAAAATTAACAAACATTCCATTTATTTTGAATGGATTAAAATTAATAGTAATAAAATTAAATTGTGTATTACATCAAATTATTTTAAATGGCTGATATGACATATTTTATGACTATCTCACCAATTTAAATATTAAATTAATTGCTAGATTATTATTATTATTATTAGATAAATGTCTAACAAAATTTGTTTCCTTAAAGCCGCAAGGAAGTGAAGCTTCAGGATATACAAATTATATTGAAATAGGTATATAATTTACAAACATACATTTACATAAACACCAGCATTTGGGTGTATATGAGTACTTTACTCGTGATGAAAATTCTTCTTTATCTATTAGTCCTTTAACTTGTGGGTCTTTCCATTTCATTTAGCATAGTCTTTATATAGAGAAAAATATTTTCGTAAACTTTCTATTAATATACACCATAACATATGTATGATATACACCATAACATATGTATGATATACACCATAACATATGTATGCTTTAAAAAAAATATAACAGTACAATTTGTAGTAAAATATAAAAGGAAAAAAACTACTTTTTACACAGACACAAAAACCATAAGTCTTATGTCGTATTATCACTTATGGCCTGTGGTAAGGAATAAAATAACTTTTGCTTTTCAACCATTTTTACATATTACACTTTGTTTGTATTCCAATCCGTAGCTGGTGCCAATATAATTTCCTTATTTGACAAAAAGAAAACAAAATACATTTTTAAACCATTTATATACAACCAGTTTTTTTTGTATTGAATTTCTTTGGTTTGCGTTCAATAAAATTTATCCCCTATTTCAACCTTGTAGTTCCTTAATGCTCGTACTTCAAAACTCATTGGAAAACTTTAACAAAAAATACCATCAATACGAAGTGACAACAATAATAGCAAGAACGAAATATTGAATAAAAAAGAAGCAGACAAATATTGGCTGTTCTTAAATAAAACATCAATGGGAAAATAATATTGGGCTGAGAATGAGAAAAGTTAGCTGCCTAACCAATGAAAGCAAAGCAATAATTTACTGCCGTTCTTTGGCCAGGTTTTTATTGAGATGACAATACAACTAAAGAAAATTGATTTTACTTTTGGGATAAATCAGTAACGACTTTATCTGCGTCTAGTAGCATAATAATACAGATGGTTTTATTTACTTATTTTGTATATTTTACTCCTGAGAAAATTGTGACACATATTTTTTATTTTACAAATAATTAACTGTTTCCACTTTTTTCTTAATAATATTTACACAAACAATTTTTACACTTTTGTAGTTTAATAAAAATATTTTTTTGCGATTTTATTTTAACGTTTTCGGGACTACTGCAACAAAACGTTCCACAAATTTCAAAACTCACATATTTTCTTTATTTTCAATCCAACTGCTTGCTTATCGTTGAAATTTAAGCCACTTTGATCGACAGCACTAGTTTACAAAAACTTGTTAAAAATTTTTTTATTATTAATTTTTAGGTTATTTGTCAGCAACCCGAACACGAGTCTATTTTTATGATCTGGAACTAAAAATACAGACAAAATAACTGAAATAGTTTGGCATGCATAATAAACTAACCAAAACACCTTTGATTGTAGGTATTGAAAAAATGCCCTTCAGAGCGATACAACAAATAATAAGTTTGTGAGTGTTGGATTATTAATCAGATAGGGAAATTTCGGCAAAGATTAAATTGAGTCACAATAAAAAAATTCATGGCACGGATTTAAAAAGAAGTCTTGTATTCTATTTGCTGGCAAAAATTAGTTAAATAGCTGATGTTTCCTTGTAAAAAGCATCCACCTTCATAACCCAAAAACAATAAAAAACCTTTGCTGCCTGTTCCAAAATCTCGATACGAAAAGTTTAGTTTTTTTTTAAATATTGTTTTCAATACAAATGTACGAAAGAAATATTCTTTCAATTAATTATTTTGGCTTAACCTAATTAAAAACAGCTACCAATTCGTCATATGTTTATTTATATGTGTTCCCTCAAAACTCCGCCATTTACAAACCGATTTTGACTTTTTCCTTTTTTTTCGTTTTCAACTACTTCTACTAAAACGATTCCTATCAAACTTTGCACACACATTAAGCATACGTTTAGAAACTAAATCATGATTACAAAAGTGGGCAGTACCAAACCGAAGCAAAGTAAATATATTTTTCAACAACTTCTACTGAACTGGTTCTTATGAAGCTTTGCTTATACGGGATATAGTTACGAAATCAGGAGCAAAACCGTGGCTAGAAACCAAAATTTAAGAATTCAAAGCCAAATATCTCTGAAAATATTGACTATATCTTAATGAAATTAAATGTATTTTCTTTTTCTATTTATAAGTTGAAAGGTAATAAAGTCAATTCATTATCAGTTTATTATTCATTGCGAAATTAAATATATACGAAAGTGCAATAAAGTCAATTGACTCTTTTTCGTTTTCGAAAACGCAATAAAGTCAATTGACTTTATTTCCCTTTACGGTGGGAAATAAAATCAATTGACATTATTTCCATTGACCTTGTTACCTGTCACCACCCGGCCAGCAATACAGTCCGACGTCTGTAAGATGTCTGAAAGAATTGTCGACAAAAAAGTCCGAATCGTATACGAATTCTGTCAGACTTCTGACCCAAAAACGTATGAAGTGGTTGACACGAATTCTGACAGACATGTCGTGGGAAATTCTGAGTTTTTCGTCGACATATCTGACAGAAGTCTGACTGAAATCTTATGAAAAGTCATGAGAAATCCTGATGTGCTGTACGACATTCGTATTATTTTCTCACCGATATCTGATATAATGTCGAATGCAATTCGAATCGACTACTCGTACAGATTTCTTACAGATATGGAAAATAATGTGGATTTTTTTTGCGCAAATCTGATAGAAAGGTACATGACGCTTGTAATTTTATTTTATTTATTACAAAAATTTAAAAGCAATTACACACACATACATACATACGAATGTACAAAAATAAATACATTTTTAATAACACCGGCACTGAAAAAGTCACCTGTACATTTGACCGGACCCATCTATATACGTACATATCTATCATATATAACGTATTTCGACGCGCTCAATCGGAATATGTTGTCCGTTTGGCTTGTTCACCGTCAAAATTTGTAGTAAACTCCCGTCTTACCACATTACCGGTTAGATCCTTGGGAGCTTTTTGTTGCAGGAATATTCTCCAAGCAAGATCCAAGAAAATAAATTATTATTATTATTATTATTATTATTATTATTATTATTATTATTATTATTATTATTATTATTATTATTATTATTATTATTATTATAATTATTATTATTATTATTATAATTATTATTATTATTATTATTATTATTATTATTATAATTATTATTATCATACCTTTTTTAATTTTTAGCTACCTTTAAGCACAAAATTTAAACAAATAAAAAATATGTTTTTCAATTATCATTATTTTATTATTAATTAGAACCACTGTGCAAAGTGGTAAGAAGTTGCCTTGATTATTACATTCATATGTAAGTATATTATTTTAATTATAATATATATTATAAAGTTACCAATTTTTGGTAAACTACCTCTTTCTTGCTTAATTTATTTGTTTCTCCAACAAAAAATTTTTTAATTTTTGTTTTATAGTCCATTTCAACAAATTGTCTCCTGACAAAAATATAAAAGTGAAAAAAAGAAACGTGACATGTATTATTAATTAAATACGTAGATACACATTTATATGATGTATATACAAACATTCATAAATATATACATATATCTCTTTAAAGAAGACTACATTATTTATAAATATAAAAACATTTTCCTTTTCGATTAAGTCAAAGATTGTCTAAAAAGAATATAAAAATCTACGTAAAAATCTTTAAAACGAGAAAAATAGAAATTAGACAGAAATATAATAAGAAAAGAATCTTAGAAATGTATAAAGACAAAAAAAATGTACATATTTATATAAAGCTAACACATAGATTTATATTACAATCACGTTTTGTATGTGAAAATCACTTTAACGTGATATCAAAGAGTAGCAAAAATACATAATAACAAATTTCCATTTAAGGCATCCTTTCTTAATAAAAAAAAAACAGTTAACATTCATTCATAAATATATATGTATGTAAGTTTGTGTATACTATTACATATCGTTAGCTGAAACACAAAACCACGTAATAATTTTCAAAACTTCATAATAGAAATCAGGCAAACGAAAAATGAAAAATCAAGTGATTTTGGCTCATTCATTTGAAGTATTTTATTAAGTTTTATCTCTATCCTATAACATTTACAAAGTCTAGTAACGTGTTTTTACATTTCACCTAATGATAAATAAAGTAAAATGAAAAAAATACACACACAAAATCCATGCGATATAAATTCGAGGAATGCTTCAAAAACACATGCTCCATACACAACCTGTTGTAAGAGTTGTAGGTTGTAGATATCTTGTTGGCTATATCAACATAGCAGGTTTCCAAACAACTATTAATATAGAATTAGCAAACAAAATTTGTACAACACACTAAATTTCATTTTCAGTAAAGGAGTTCAATGAAATAGTAAGTATTTTGTATAGAAACGGACATACAAACAAATTTTTAAATATAGATAAAAACGTGTTCTTTCAGTGAAAAAATTATTTAAATCTACAAAACAATTTGTCTAAAAATATTTAAAAATGTAAGCAAAATAACTTTTAAAACAAACTGAAAGATTTACTGGATTTTCTGAAAAATACTAAACAATATTTTTGTCTGAATTTATAACACAATTAGTCTAAAAATACTAACAAATATTAAATAGTAAAGTTTACTTAACCCTTATGTGCGCACCTAGGTACCCGGGTACCTTTGGCGTGTTCAACCAATATTTTTTCATTGAAATTAATAGTCTGCATATCTGAAACTTTTTGAGAACTACTAACTTTCAAAAAAGTTTGCATTTTTGCAGCCGTACAGCTAAGAAAAATTTTGTAATTTGAGTGAGAGACCAATTTACTCTTAACACCCTTAAATACGCACCAAGGTACCCGGGTACCTGTACGTGCTTTATATGGGAATGAGGCCATTGTAAGTACATATATTTGTTGTTAGTAGGTCTGCATAAACAAATAAGTCTATATAAACGTGGTAGACGTAGAAATTTCTAATCAAATTAAGCAACATTTATGTGCACGACAAAAAAACACCTTCTATTGCGCCGCAAGGTACCTGGGTACCTATACAAAAGTTACGTTGAAAACAAGCACTTTCTCACTAAATATCAAATTAAAACGTAGTAAAACATATATGAGATTGGCTACAGATATATATTGCCAATCCTATATTTACTTTACAACTACATTTAGTGCGAAAATGCTTGTTTTCTACGTAACTTTTATATAGGTACCCGGGCACCTTACAGCGCATAATAAGGTGTTTTCTTGCAGCGCACATAAGGGTTAATAAAAAAAAAGAAAAATGTACAGTATTTTTTTAACATATCAAACAAAATTTGTGTCTGATTCATCATCATCATTCATTAAGCATTTAGGAAATTTCACTTTGTTAAATTTGTTCATGGTATCAACTTTTATCTAAAGATTGTAAAAAAACTAATGAGAATTAACGCAATGACATTAAAGAATTGATTTACTCAAAAATCTTCAGTAAACAAATTTTGTACAATCGCATTTCTTTCGCTATCATTGCTGTTGTTGTTATTTTTGTGTATGTCGTCATGGGGGTTATCTTTTTACGATACAGAAAACGGGGTTTCTATTGTTTTTGGTGTTTTCGTTCTAAATAAAAGTTAAACAAAAAATTCATTGATTCAGTAAAGATCAATTACTGAAAATGAAAATTATTTTAGACAAACTTTTGTTTGAAAATGTTTTGGTGATATTTTTTTTCAAAAAGTTGGCGTTTTTGGGCTTAAGAGCGTGTCAAAAAAGAAAAAACGTAGGTAGTGACAAAAATATATTTTAAGCCCTCAACGAAAGGATGACATGTGGCACTGTAGCTCTCAGGTTCTTGCATATTGATTTATATTTTCTTTAAGTTGAGTTAATCCAGAGCTGATATTTCAGAAAATCTGTCAAACGGTTGATGAGATACGAAGCCGCAAACATAAATTTCAGTGGTTTTTAAAACTAAAAATTTTTCAACTAAAAAATTTGAGATGCTTAAATTTATTTTAAAAATCTGTTGTGCAATTTGCTATTAAAGTTCGTGAAAAATTGGATACAGCCCCTTAAACTCATTGAATATCGCTCAAATCAATTTAATCGAGAAAATAGCGAAATTTCGCGAAAATTGCCATACTGCAAACAAGACCTAACAATGCTTAAAATTACTAAAATTGTAAGGAATACCAAAAATTCTAAAAAAAAACAGCGAACATGATGAGTGCATTGTTACTGCATAGAAAAGTCAGCAATTTTGCTGTTATATCCTCAATTCACAAGCTCAGTCGTATGTCTTATCGTTTAAAATAAGACGACACTTGTTTATGTAATTGTGAACAGACAAATTTGTTGTATCGTTATTTTGTCGTATCTTAAATGTAAATATAATTAATACCAAGGCAAGGCGAATTAATACCAGGTGGCCTCGAGAGATCAGGTGGCTAAGAAAATCTTTCTATATTTGAACTATCAACAGTGTTAATATATCAGCTTTTTGACATTCCAAATATAAATTCGCCGTGCAGAATTTATATTTGGACTATCAAAATAGCCGATACATTAACACAGTTTGCAGTTTAAATATGGTAAACAATTCCTAGTCACCTGATCTATCGAGGCCACCTGGTATTAATTCACCTTGATTTGATACCATGAAATGAGACCAGGCATGGGAATTTTAGTTTGACGCGAAATAGAATAACTTTTTTCGCGACAAGCAATTTTGATTAAAATAGTTCGAAAATTAAATTGAAATGAATCAATTATATACAGGGTGTTTATTTTAGAGGTATAGAACTTCGAATTGAAATAAAACACAAGAAAATCGTTTTAATGTCCATCAATTTGGCTTTATTGGAAGGATAATTTTATGCCATTAATGTTTAAATATGATTTCGGGCATGTGGCCGCCGCGGCTGGCTCGAATAAAGCCAATTCTACAGGTCCAATTTTCAACCACTTTTTCGAGCATATGGGGCCGTATGTTGGCAATAACGCCGCGAATGTTGGCTTCCAAGTCCCCTAACGTTTCTGGTTTGTTGGCGTAGACGAGCGACTTCACATATCCCCAAAGAAAATAATCCAATGGTGTCAAATCACACGATCTTGGTGGCTGAACAAAATTTTGCGATGAAAATCAGCATCGAGATCAATCTCATTTTCGGCCCATACACCAAAATCACGACGCATTGCATGGTCTCGCGGCTTTAATTCTTGCACAAGCTGGATCTTGTAAGGTCGCAAGCCAAGATCTTTGCGCAAAATCTTCCATAAAGTTGATGGACAAAGCTCCAATTGCTGTGCACGGTGGCGAATCGATTCATTCGGGTCCTCTTCAACACTTTGCTCTACAGCGGCAATTGTTTCTTCGGTGCGCACTGTTCGACGTCTCTGCGGATGCGTATTATCACATAAAGTAAACGTAGTGCGAAAACGATCCATGGTTAACCGAATTAATTGCTCTGATGGACGATTATGTCGACCATAAAATGGACGGAGCTTGCGGTAAACTTCGCGAACTGAACCATTATTTTCGAAATAAATTTGCACGATTTGCAAGCGTTGTTCTTTTGTCAACCTGTTCATGATGAAATGGCAAACCAAACTAAATATTAATCACTTGACAGCTGACAAAATGGCCGCCAGTTAAAAAAGTGATGCCAACTTAAAGTTCTATACCTCAATAAAAAACACCCAATATATTTATCATTAAGAAGAATGTATTTTCTGGTATTACTTATCATATATATGAAATATTTTTACAAATTAATCTAACAAATAGAATATTCCCAGACCTGGCCTCAATACAACTATTTGAAGAACATATAAAATTCAGTCGTATAATTATAACGCACTTTTGTATGAAAATTACCAACAACTAAAATACAATATTGTATAATTAGACGATTACACAACGCATACGACGTTAATACGAGCTTGTGAATTGAACAATTGTTTCTAAACGATTTGATTGTAGTTAAAATATGTTTGTGAGTCTCACTAGTGGTGCTCCGAGTCGGTCACTGATCTAGTCTTTTCATTTTATGACGGTTTAGCTATCACACAATTAAATAAATTAAGTAAAGTGTAACTCTAGCTTTCACACTAAGGGTTTCGTGCAAATACACATACATCCATGTTCGTTTTTGCCTTTTTTCTATTTTGACAATTTTTCCGCTTTACTTTATTGCTTACTTTTATTTATTTTTATTTTTTCAGTTTTTTTCATTGTTTTGGCGATTTTCGTGGTTTTCGCGTTTTTAATTTTTTTTGGTGATTTTTTGGTTTTTTGCTATTTTTCGCTTTTTGCATTTTTTTTTGTTTTTGCCGATTTTTTAGTTTTGCGTTTTTTTGTTTGTTTTGTTGTGAAAGCACGTTACCATTTTTTTAAAGATATTTTTAGTTTTAGCGATTTATGTAAGTTTTGACGCTTTTTCGGTTTTGGGGATTTTTTTTGCTTTTGACACATTTATTTCGTTTTTGTGATTTGTTCCATTCTAAGCGATTTTTTTCCCGTTTTTTGATGACATTTTTAGTTTTAGCGATTTTTTTAGGTTTTATTGTTTTTTTTTCGTTTTGACGACATTTTTCGCTTTGTGACGTTTTCTTACTTTTTTGGCGATCTTTTTAGTTATGGTGTTTTTTGCGTTTTAGAGATTTTTTTTTTAATATCGATGCTTTTTTTCCTTTAAGCGCTTTCTTCATTTTGGCATTTTTCGTTTTGAAATTTTTTTATGTAGAAATTGTTTAGTTTTAGGGTTTTTTTAATATCAATAGTTTGCCTTAGCAATTTTAATTGACACTGCTTTTGTTTTATAGTCGATTATTTATTAATCATACTTCTTAAAATTTTGGTTTTGCATTTTTATCATTCTCCCATTCCATAAAGTTAATTACGAATTGGTTTAAATTGCTATTTTTCACTTCATTACATTTTGTTTATGCCTGAATAACAATTTAGTTTATCCTTATAAAATCACGACGGATTAACAGAGACGGAAGCCGATGGTATGAACTGATGTGAAAGGGATTGAAGTGCATCTCTTCAGTGGCATTTTTGATAAATACGGCAAGTGCATATCATACCAGATACTTGCCTGTATCTAGCTAACTATTTGTTTTGAGTATGTATATATAATTAAAAAAAAGTTATAATATATTTATTTGCATTGAAAATTATATGTTGAAGCAAATTGAATTACTGCGGCATACGAATAGAAGTAATCAGCATACATTTACGTATTTATTTATTCACATAGTTTTCACTATTTTGTTTGTTGTTAAAACTTCTAAAATAAATTTGAAACAAAGTCAGCCATTGGAAGCGCTCAATTTATTTTGCTAATATTAAGTTTAGAAGCATGCAGAAAAACAGATTCATTGAAACAACCGAATTTGTTGACATTAAAATTTTGGCAGTTGCACCAACTATCATAGAATTCCTATTAAGAAAAAAACAATATTTTACAATAATAAATAATTGATAATGCGAACCGTTTAATCGGTTATGTGTAAATGATAATAAAATTAAGGACTAGTTAGTTAGTTGAAACATGCGATAAAAAGTAATGTATATTTAGATAGATAATGTTGTGAGTTTCAAAAACCATTAATTGGTACTTTAATCCAATTAATAATATTTTATTCGGTTGTGCTCATCATGTTCGTTATTTAGTCATGACAAAATCATACGATCAGTTGATCTATTCAATTGAAAAATTGTCAGAATCATAAATTTATTACAATTATACTCTTTTTTTATGGATTCATAGAAAATTGATAGCGTAAGTTGAAATATAGTCTATCCAACTAAAATTTTATTGGCCTAACCATTTACCAACTAATGTTTTTTCTGGGTGCACTCTTTTATCCATTTACATACTATTAACATCCCAGTAAAATAAAAGACATTCTAAGGAGTCAATAAAGCTCAGAGGTAGGTAAACGTAGTAAAAATTTGGATAATTTCTAATAATTGTCTGCGCAAAAACTTTACATATTTTGCTTACTGCACCCAGAAAAAATATTGGTTGCAAACGGTTAGACCGATAAAATATTAGTTGCATAGACTACATTTAAACACACGTTATAAATTGTCTTTGAATCCAAAAACCGATCCACGTTCATAACCGTAAGAGCTAATTAAGATATGGTTCTGACAATTCTTAAATTGTTTAAATCAACCGATCGTATGCTTTTGTAATGACTAAGTAACGAATGTGATAAGTACAACCGAATAAAATATTATAAATTGGATTTTAATACCAATTAGACAGGTCAACACGATTTCTAAGGCCCGTGATTTCTTAGTCGATTTGCGTGCATATGATGCTGAGCTCCAATACTTATAAATTACTTTTTTTGAATTGACTCTGTATGCCGAGATTTTCCGTTATAAAGAAAAAAACAGGATGCTGCATTACATAATTTGCATTTAATCGAGAACTAGTTATTTGATTAAATAAAAAATAAAAAACACACAGGAGGATCGGAAACATAGCCTTTAAATTACTTCCTCATTAATTTTTTAACAGCCTTATAGTTTCGGAGATATTCAAAAAGTTTAAAAAAATAAATAAATTTTTTCAAACAAATTTGGAATTTTTTTTGTTAAAAGACTGATTAAAATTTAAAACTGAAGAAAATTTTAAATGTTATTCTTAATTATTATATAAGTTCTGAATTTATTCACAATTCAATGGTAGCACCTAACTAAAATATAATAGGAAATCCCGTACAAAATGATTTTCTAAACAGCTTTTTTTAATTTTTGTAACTTATGAAATGATTTTAATAAATTTTTATCTCCTTTTATTTGTAACATATGAAGTTATCAATATTAAGAATAAAATTTAAAAATTTCTTCAGTTTAAAATTTTAATGAGTTTAAAAAAAATTGTTTATTTTTTTGAAAAAATATTTTTTTTTATAAAACTTTCTGAATATCTCCGAAACTATAAGTCTGTTAAAATATTACCATCGCATTTATTTAAAAGTTATTTTATTTCCGATGCTTCTGTTTTTTTATTTAATCGAAGAACTATTTCTAGATTAAACGCAAATTATGTGATGCAGCATCCTCTTTTTTCTTTATAGGAGAAAATCTCGAGATACAACAGAGTCATTAAAAAAAAAGTCATTTATAAGCATTGACGCTTAGTACTAAGTGTATACAAATTGACTACGAAACCTTAGACCTAACAGAAAATATTTCATTTTGTTGGTCTGTGTTATTGGCATTATCCACTAAAAAAATTGTCTTTCTAAATTTATCAGTTGTTGTAACTAGTTAGTTGTTGTAACTAATTAGTGGCTAATTTTATTTTCATTGATACACCTAACCGATTAAATGATCCGGATTAGCAATTATTTATTATTGTAAAATAAATTTTTTTTCAATAACAATTCTATGGTAGTTGGTGCAACTGCCAAAATTAGATTGACAACATATTCAGTTTTCTCGTAGAATCTGTTTTCTCTGTGTATGTCTTCGATATGAGACGAATGACAATTTAGGTGCTACCCAAATAAAGTGTGTATATAATTCCTACTTATATTTAGACAGCGCTTGCCTAGACCGCAAGATAATCCTACACAACTTGAATTGTAAGCGAAAGTTGGATGAGTTCAATTGTTTGGTGACGGCTCATGCGGTGACTAAATTTTATTTCTGTATGTTTTGTTCTTCGCTTCTAATGTACATTTAATTTTTTAATTGAATAGAAAAAAGACTGTTTAGAATTGGATATAACTTTTATGCGCTTAGCTATTTTATTTTAAATTTTAATACTGACATAATAGTAGATATACAGTGGGATGCTTTTCAATTTGTAACAATTTGTGCACTGCTGCGAAGATATCTACTTTCATATAAAAACAAATTTTTATCGAAATTTAGTCTCAGTAAATGCCATTGGAAGAATTCCGAACATTAGTTTTTCTTCTTACTTTATCTTTGGACAATAATGTTTCTCTTTGTTGCAAAAGTATACTCTATTAAATGGTATACTCTATCAAATGCGATTTCCAATAGAGTATTTCTTTAATGATGCTATAAAAACGAAATTAACAATAAATTGTTTATTAATTAGTTATTCTAAGTTATTACAAATTTAAGTTGACCTTTTGAATCAATTAACTTTCACTACAAAACTTATGAAAACCATATGTAGTATGCTGAACAAAATTTGTTGGCATTTTGTTGCTGTGATCGGCTATAATTTTATAAATTACTATTCGTGTTTTAAATTTTTTAACAAATCGTATATATAAAACACTTTATATGCTTTAAAGATTTTTCCAATGCCGTCTTTACACTGTCTAAGTTTTCGTCTGATTTATAAAGCTAAATTTACGAATATGACATTTTTAACTGATATTGTATATTAGATGAAAATTGAACAGGTTCGAATAGATTCTATTTCAAGTGAGCTCAGACGAAATATTAAAAGTTGTATGTTAGGCATGATATTTCACTTTTAAATATTGAAATCAAACGAAAACTTAGACAGTGTAATGCCAGCTTAAAAGTGTTTGCAAACTTAAAAAAAAAATTGCTTTTGTTTCTAGAATTGAAACAGTAAATCATTGACACGCTGCTCTTAAAAAAAATTGGTCAAAAAATAACGAAAGAATATGTTCATTTTTTATTGGACTCTTGGGAAATAAACGGAAAAGGTTATAAAATCTAAGCACAGCGTATAGTTTATTGTTCCACAATCTAGATCTTTGTTATCTTTCTTGGACTTGTATTTGATTTTATTTTTAATGTTGATTACAAGACAACAAACCATTATTATGTGTACTTCAGCTATAATGTTAGTTACAACATCCATTCATAAAAACGAAATAATCCTACATGAAGAAGGTTTTTGTGAATGAAACTAAATGTATGAGTATATTTTATGTTAGAAACGGGTGATAATAAGGATGTTGTGTAACAGGACGATTTTTTTTATTTCTTTCATTTATATCAAAAGTTTTTTTTTAGTTTATTTATCACCCTGACCAAGTGTCATTTTGGACAGAACTATAAGCGCCTAAAGGATTTAGAAAATTATGTGTGTAATCAAGAGAACTTAAGTGAAATGTGTAAATGCTATAAACAGTTGTTAGGAAAATGGTTTTAAAGGGACTAGAAAAAAATTGTATCAATTAAATTGTTATAGTGGCAGGAAGTTGTTGTGCAGATATATACACTTATGTATTTCCTTTCCTATTTGCTTTAGCCTTAAAAGATTGAAAAGTTAAGAATCTACTGAATTATATGAAAACTAAAAAATAAAAATAAAAAAATAAAAATTAAATAACGAACCATAAACTTTTTATTTTGGATATAAGCCGTTCAATTTATCTTAATGAAATATCACATAGAAATAGATAAGATGCAAAAACAGGGCTTCCTAACCTAAAGCAGGGATTGTGGGCAGGTATCTAAAGCTGGCTATCTCAGCCGTTGCTCAGCTTTACTTTAGCTACAATTTGGCTAAGCATTGTTAGCAAAAAATTAGGAGTCCCTGTAAGTTATTTTGTCTGATAAAAAGTTCCATTGTACTTTAACTACTTGCAAGCCATTCTAATAAAAAAAAATATTCTAATAATACTAAAACTCTATGTAAGAAAAAAAACTCAAAATAAAATTATTAATATTAATATTTTTTTTTGTAAAATAACATATTTTACGATTATGTTGTCTGGATTAATATCAGACTAAAAAAATTAAGCGAAAAATGTAAAAACAAATTTATAAATGAATACTGTTGGGAAAAATACAAACAAGTAAAATTTGTTTTTGGTAATTTAAACTCTGCTCTGATGAAATTTGCTGTTATAACGTGTAATAAATTTATATGCAATATGCATGATACTCGTAACAACAAAAATAATTTTTTCCTAAAAATTGTTTTGATCATTTGTTATTTCAAGGTCAGACAAGATATTTTTCATTGACCTTAAACTTGATTATATTGTATTTAAGAAAAATATTTAGAAAAAAATACAACGTACTCTTAGAAATGGTAATATTGGCCATCATATACAGAAAATTAATAACTTAGTCAGCACAATATGTGGCAAAGCATTAAATAGCAAGAGTTAATACGATTTTTAATACTTCAGATCAATGAATTATAAAAATTGTACGAGTATTATCTATTGTTTTAAAGTCAAATCTAATCAATAAATAAATATACAATGTAAGCATATGAATGATATATTAATTATATTATAAATATATGTATCTGTGGGTGATTATCATTCTAAATGTACATTTTGTATTTTTTTATTTTTTACTTACTTATGTAACTGATAGAAATATGGGAAAGTAGGATTCATATTACAGTTTTCGCCTCATTCAACGGATCCTGAAATAAAATTTTATATAACAATTTTTTAAAATTGATTTTGTCGAAAAAAATTACACCACAAAAATGAATATAGGCTTTGAAAGCACTATACATCAACTCTCTAACAACAAAAAATTATAATAATCGAAGGACGAAATATAAAGTTATGACCACTTTTTCAGTTTTGACTTGGTTTTACATGGATAAATAAAAAAATATTACCTTTTGAAATAGTCCTTTTTTTTGAATAGGCCTTCTTTAAAATAACACCAATTTTAATAAAACCAACCGACAATGTTAAAAGTTATGGCAATTTTAAGTAATAATTCATACCAAAATACGACCTACCTTACACATTCTTCGAAAATATAACAACCCACAGTGCGGTAGAAGCAACGTTTTTTCAAAGCAAATTAGAAATTTCTAAACGGATAATATTCTCTATATGATTTCTACCCTTCAGTAACTATTAATTCTTTTTATCGTCCTAAAAATTCAATATGTTTTCAGAACACAAACTCTGTTTGAAATTTGGAATAATTAATGTGCATAATTTTCGATGAGTTTTAACATTAACTGCTTATTTATACAATAAGAAATTTCAGTTAAATAAAAATAATATAATATAATTACTTAATAAATAATAATATAATATAATTACTTAATAAATAATAATTACTTAATAAATAACAATTTAATTAATAAATGTATGTAATTAAATAATGTTATTCTTCTCACATTTTATTTTTTGAGCTTTCAGAAATGCCTTCACCACAGACAGATTGTTATTTTCAGTGGCCAAGAAAAAGAAGCTCTCGAGTGGAAGAATCGAGGAATGTATCATCACCATCGTCATCATTTTCATTATTAAGGTCACAGTTATTGTCACCATTATTATCAACATACGATTGACCTAAAAGAAATGACATCAGTGAAGAAACTGGGATGGGCAATCCCTTCTTCGTTTTAAAATATAACCAATTCTCTAATAATTTTTCATATTGTGTATATGTGGTATATATGTTAATGTTTTATAAATAAAGAAATATATTTAATGAAATTAATGTTTTATACTTTTATGCCTTAATTCATAAACAATTTTTCTGTCTTATAACAGATTAATAAAACAAATTTTTATACAAAAATTCGTTTTATAATTCTCTTATTAATCTAAATTTTTTTTCTGAATTAGGTTGTTAATTTGTAGTCTTATAATGACCTACAAGCAGGGATTGCCCAGTTAAAATCAAAAGAAGATTGCCCGATTGGGATATCACCTGGATTGCCCGATGGGGAGATTATAACGATGTCTCCATCCAAACTCAATTACGTTTCTGCGTTACATCCGAATTCAGGGCACCGATTGTGCAACACAGTCGGTTCCCAATTGGGCAACCCAATCGGTACCCAACTGGTAGCATATGAACATTTTTACTCAGAATATATTAAATCATGCTAAAGCAGTTTTCATTTTAAAATTTATGCGCTTATTATATGAAATATTTTACTATACTTTCAACGGACATGAAAAAAGTACTTCAAATTAGAATCACTCTCATATATTTAACAAGCTTAAGGGAAAACCTTTTTATTTTTAAAATAAATTTCTAAAAATAACTATGTATCAGGAGTACATATAAAAATTTAAGTATGTAAATACATCTGATTGAAGACTGATTGGAAAATAATAAAATGGTTGGTGAGTGTGTTGTTGATGCAGTATTACGTAGAGTATTTGAATCTTTATGTTTTTGATTTGATACCACTTATGTTACAGTTTAATATTGTAAACTGTAAAATGACATACTTAAATACGTGCGGTTCCTGCAAAGCCATTATTTTCAACTTATAAAACCGGAGCTTTGATGTAGTGGCACGTGATAAGCTTTTTTACGTGCCACAATGCAGTCAGATTTACCATCGCCATCATCGTCATCACCATTAAAATCATGCTCAGCAAAAACATCGCCATAGAAACCTTTTACTTTATATTAAAAAAGTACATATGTACTCCCATTCTTTTTACAGTAACTACCCAGTTGGCCATGTCTTTCAGACATCTTGCAAGACCGACGCATGACAATGTTAAATCGTCGATGGCCTGTTGGTGACTGCTCAAACAGATCAGTGAGGACATTTTCGAACAAATGGCCGCTAAGTTCATACATGACAAAATGAGCGACACCGTCACCCATCTTTTTATTAATGACCATGTGAATGACAACATCCTCAGAAATATCCGCATTACATCTTTTCGCTTGTTTCTTTTCTACACGTGCTCTACAACAACAATTTGTGGAATTTGTCACTCAGAGAGTATTTAATACAAGAAGTTTTTATATACATTTTAAAAGAATTTTTCATCATCTCAATTTCGCTCAATTTTAGCAAGCAGGAATGATTCAAACTGGTGACAGACTGAGTGACAATGGCCAAAAGAAGTTCATTTGGCTAGTTGGCATGACCAGTTGAGTAGTTTTTCTATTACCCATGCGTTAGATTGTCTCAAATATCGTGCATGAAAAATTTCGAAATTTTCTTAAGTAATCGTTGATGCAAATGTCCTCTACGACGTGTTGGCCAACCGAGTAAGGCGAACATACATATATTAATACTACTACAGTATTACCTTCTATATCCAGGAAAATATTTTTTAAGTCCTAGTCTGGACTTCTGAATTGTTACGACTTTAAAGTCTGTAGTACATAAAACTTAAACTTTGAAAACTAATCTGGAATGGTAACTTAAAAAATGTAATTAGATAAATTAATCCCTATAAAAGAGATTGTACTGTACTTCCTTTTTGAAATAATAGTTTCTTTTAGTTGATACCGCTTTATTGTTTCAATATCTTCAATCATCCTTTTTAGTATTGCTGCAATAACGAAGAAAAAGGATCAGCAACAGCGACCTTTATTTTGTATGTATGTGATATTGTTTTAACATATATTTTTATATCAAGCACCCTCTATGTTAATGAGTTGCTACTTTTATTTTCTAAATACTTATTTCGAATTTAAAGTTAATCAACAATTCTTGTCATAGCTATTTTCAAAATTTTAGTTTAGTGCTTGAGTAAAAGAAATAAGTTTTTTTTATTATCTGCCATTGAAAGAAATTGACATTTATATATAAACAGCTTTATGTTCTTTTTTTTCGAAAAAGTCTATTAATCAAAATAATTTATTATAAAGTATATATATATGAAGTATAACAATTTAATTTACTTGGAAAGTGGTTAGTAAATGTGTCACAATTTAAAGATTCATGAGGGTGAACAGCGACAAGACTTTGTCAATATGTAAAACTAAGATTATCATTAATCAAAATTCTGAATAATGTGTCATAATTAATGAAGTTACTATAAGTTCTCGGAAGAAGATTAATTATTCAAATAGTTATATATAATTAATTGACTTGTTATTATTTAATAAATATTTTGAAATAATGTTATTATATCTAGAAAGTTTTGACAAAACAACTTAATTATAATTTTCAAATCTTCCAAGAGAACAAAAACGTTGTTAAAGTGCCGACGAAGCGTTTTGTCAATTAGTTTAAAGAAAAGTGAAACTAAACAATATTAAGGGATGTTTCTAAGAACTTTTCTTAGAAAATTTTAGTTTTTCTTACTGGTAAGACTAAAAAAAAAGCAAATCAAGGTAGCGTAAATTTTCCACATATGAAAAGGCTATGCTAGTGGTCAGCGCAATGCTCCTTGTTGTGTGAACACTGCGATAGCATTTTGTCCATGGTAAGCACACCAGCCTTAGTCGTGTTGTAACATGTAATTATTTATGGTTTATTATGTGGACAACAAAACAACTGATTTACTGGGAATAGTTAAATTTTTTGAGAAGCTAAAGAGGCTTGATTTAACTTTGCGGCCTTGGAAAGGCTTGGGTTCCTTGTGAATATATATCTTGATGTTAACAATTGATTCATGTGATCGATAATACGATATAAAGCTAGAATTTACCATCTAGCAGACGTCTTTGATAGCTGCAGCGCTACCAAAAAAAATATGAAAACATAATAGAATGCATGGCTGTTTCATTGACTAAAATAGTTCAAATTAATTTAAAATATGCATCATATTATCATTGACGCGTTACAAGTGAATTATGGTTCACTCTTAATAGAAAGAACAACACTTCCCTGAAATCATTATTTGTAGCGTAACAAATAAAATATAATGTTGTCTGCCAGGTCTCCTTAGAACTGGATGTTTACTTTTGAATACTCTTTTGAAGCTTTACTAATATGCATACCTTTTATACAAATATTGCATGTGTTAGTGTCATTATATTCACTAAACCAATATTTACATGAAGATGTTATACAAAAGCATCCTTGTGTATTTTGAAATATTTGTAAAAGTTTGCGCAAAGTTTTTTTGTATTATTTATTTCAAACTTACAATCTTGCTTAATGAAGTGAAAGGTTGCAACACAAGATGTTGTCATTTTTAGTTGTAATATCTAATACTACTTTACTTGTTCTTTAATCTACTTATGTTCAAGTGTGTTTATCTAAAATGTATATAAGTGAGCCTTAGAGTTTCAATGTGTGAGAACGTTGTGTGTTTTTTTTTTCGGTGTACATAAGGATATGCATGTTAGTTAGTTACGACCCTTGGCATTTAGTCAGTACAACTTGACTTAACTTTCCTATTTACATGCCACTTCAAAATAAACTTCATTATAATGCTAATTATGATTCCAACATTACCTTTAGTATCATAAAATTTAGTCATTATTACTTTCTGTAATTGTAAATGTTAATATTCACACAGACACAAAATGTTTAGAAACATTATTTCAAACAAAACCACCTAAAACATTCAAATTAAGAGCAGCAGCAAACATTGTCATCATCATCATCATCATTATCATTAAAATATATATTAGTTCCCTTAAAAAGGTGGTCATCATCTGCAATTATAACACTAGTAAGTTTTAATAATCATTCTCATCGTAACAATGTTTATCACCAGCATCTTTATTGTCAGACCAGATGAAAATGTATCAGCAGACAGGACAACTATAGTGGTTGCAATATTGTTAGTTCAACAATACCATTGAGCGACATAAGAAGTCTTGTACTATAAGGCAATCAAAAATGACATTAATTCGGATGTAAAACTGTAACAGCCCTCTTTATTTAGATTTGCTTTTTAGCTATTTGTAAGACAATGCAACAAACCTCTTCGTGTTCAGGTATTAGTGTTGGACAATCTTTTAATTGTTTTAAGTGGAGCTAGATATTTTTTATTTGTGAACGGCACAAAATTAAATGGAGCTAAAAACCAAAAGTTGATTAGAATGAAAATTTAATGTTCCAAGAACTTGAAAAGTTTTAAAATTATAAATGAAATTTATTTGTTGATGGTTATTAAGCAATTGTCTATATGCATTTCATTGGTGCTTATACCAAATTGTCAGTAGACTTCAACCACAACTTTGAACAGTTACAAACCTCTTATTTTATGCACAGACTTTCAAAAACCATTTGAGAATTTACAAACGATAATATTTTTGAAAGTCACAAAGTTGTGGTTGAAGTCTACTGACGATTTGATAAAAGCGCCAATGAAATGCATAAAGACAATTGCTTAATAATCATCTACAAATAAATTTCATTTAAAATATGATTATGACAATATGTGAAATAATAAATTTCTTAAAAGTTTTAAAATTATTTTAAAAGATAAATTGATGGTTGAAGAAATAAATGGTGTGACTAGAATAAGAGACAATACGACTTAAGTACTGAAATTATAGCAAAGTTTTTAAAGTTTCCGTACACCAAGGGTGAAAGCAACCCTGTAGTTTTCGCTACGACGTCTGTCCATCTGTCTGTCTATCACAGGCTTCTATCTCAAGAACATGCCTGAAACTACAACGTCAAATAAAATTAATAATTAAAGGGTGCCGCTTTGAGTGATGCAACGTACAAGATGAAAAGAAAATTGCGCAACCGAAAAAACCCAAAAGGAAAAAACAACAAAAAACGAAAAATTACCAAAATTAAAAAAATTGTCGAAATGAAAATATTCACTAAAAACCAACAAATCTCAAAAACGAAGAAAAAACTACGTGAGTAAATTTACGTAAATTTTGAGTTATTATTGCAAAATACTCCATTTTAAATGCTCTTTCAGTCTCGATCTGTTTTTGTGAACAAGCTAACTTCTTCATTAATTTAAACAATTTTCGAGAATAGTACCTTAAGAACTTGTATGTGATGGATTATTTAAACACACAAGCGGAGGTACGTTTGAACTAATTTTGGAATAATATAAATTTTTTTGTTCTTTTTCAGAGTCAGTTCGAGCAATGCGGTATAGGTAGGTAATGTGGTATAGCTTCTTTTCTCTAAAACTAAGAATAATGATATCAATCTCTATACTGTCATTGTATTAGGTTATTGCATGTCATGAAAAAAGTCAATCCTAAGAATAATGAGTAATTGCGTGGTTGACTTTATTGTGATCTATTCAAGTTTCAAGCTTTTATCTTTAAAACTTGGTGTTTATGTTTTATTCAATAAATATTTGGTATAGTGGTAGATAGGATGAATATTCTAGTTTTTGCCTTATTCAATGGATCCTGAAATGAAATTATGGAAGTGTGGCGGTTTCCGAAAGTGGAGCTAATCTGTTCTGCAGCGTACTTTGAAAAATTAAGTTGATGCTAATTTTTCCCTTGTTCCTTGCCCAATTCTTTCTGAATATAACATTACGAGCCTTAGCCTAATAAATACAGTCCGACCGAAACCAGTTTTTTCAGGCCGAACCGGAACCGAACCTAGTATTCGGCAAAAAGGTCGAATATTCGGCCGAATCCGAAACTTACCGAAACTTTTTACCATTAACTGATATTGACCTTTAAAAACTTAACAGAACTGAAAAGTCATTTATTTTATTAACGGTCCTTTTCACAATGTGATTAAAAAAAGTAAACGTGGTCTTTAGTGGCAAATTTGGCATACAAAACTCTCCGTTAAAATATACGTTAACTTTTAACTGCACACTGTGAAAAATGGCGTAAGAGTCAAAATAATAATAAAAATTGAATATATTTTAGTCCATCGAGGAAATATAAAAGTTAATCATTTACGAGCATATGACTAAAACTTGGCATGAAATTAGCTTAAATGATAAATAGGACTGGAATATTGGGCTCGTTACACATACATTGAGGAGTGTTTTATCACTTTATTGATGACGTTACAAGATCACCAATCAAAAAGTTGAGTCGGAAAAGATATAAAGTAGAATATTTACCTATTTTTGACGCTAAATTTATACGATTTCATTCATTTCTACTAAAGTGAAGTTTTTTTGTTTACGCCCGCGTTTCATCGACGATATATACAATAAAGAATTTTTCTCGACGGTATTGAATTTGTCGTGAAGATTGAAAATTAGCTTTTTTCATATTTTGAAATTATTTTAAATAACAAATAATCAATTTCAGTGCAAAATTGCAGAAGTAAATTCGATTGCGAAAAATCGATTTATTATAACATAAAATAGATTTTCGATTGGAATCGAAATCGGTTTACCATTCCCTAGCTTATGCTATAGATTTTGGCAGCAAAGAGTTGAATACTTTATGTTGCTATGTATATCTTTTGGTTGCGCTTTATAAAACTAAGTAAAATTTTTACTGAGTTTGAAAAGATATGGGACAGGAAAAAACAGATTCATGGCGGTGACATATTTTAAATGTGGAAAATACTATTTCGATTAACTTCCTTATTTATAGCGAATAAAAAGTTTCGGTTTCGGTATTCGGTTTCGGTATTCGGTATTCTATGAAAACAAAAAATTATAATAATAGCAGGACGAAATTAAAGGTTATGACCACTTTTCCAAGTTTGGCTTGGGTTCACATGAAGAAATAAAAAACTTGTATCTTTAAAAAATTCGTCTCAAACATTTATACGTTACCGAATAGTAGGATAAATCTTATTTCAAATACGACTAATTCTTACAAAACCGACCAATCATATTAAAAGTGATCTCAATTTTAAATAATTTTTCGTAGCAAAATACGACCTACCTAGCACATCCTTCACACAGCAAAAAAATAATGTAAAATCAACACGACGCAATTATGGTTTGAAATCATATTAAATTTTCAGGAAATAAATTGACGTTTAGACTTAGTGTTTATTTGCTTTGCTACAATTCACTGTTCTGCTTAGTTGTGTGACTTGCTGTTGTTTATTCTAACATGTGTAGGTAATGCTGACGACAAAAACGAATTTCCAGCGAAAATTTACTGCTTTATACACTAAATAAATACCATAGTATGTAAATCAAATTTCATTTTAATTCAACATTATTTAAATGGTTATTTAAATAATATTGATTCAACTTGATTTAAATAACAATATAAATCATGTTGAATTAAAATAAAATTCATTCAGTATAGCTAAAGTAAAGTTTAAAGCTGTTTTGGCTGCAGTGGTTAGCGCGTGAACTATAATGCAGGTGGCATGAGTTTAAATCTTGACTGGGGCAGCGAACTACGTGAGTAAAATAATTAATAAAATAGATAAATTAAAGTCATGTTGTTTCAGCTTGATATAACATTAATTCTACATGATTCTTTGAGTTGTTTCAATATCAAATTGACGTTCTTTCAACTTAAATTGATTCGACATGATTTTTCGTGTTGTTTTAATATAAATTCACGTTGTTCAACTCGAAATAACTTTGATTCATCATGATTTTTTGTATTATTTCAGTATCAGCTTCATTTTGAGTTAACTGTACTGGAATATTAAATCAACATGAAATATAGTTAATTCAAAAGAATAAATGTTCTTTCAAGATTACTGTAAAACATGTTCAATTAACATGAAACGCCTACGAAGAAAAATCACTACTGAAAAATTTTAAATTAACCTGGTTTTCGACGATTTTACATTGAAATTTTTCTGTGTGTTCGAAAATACAACAACGCACAGTGTGATAGAAGCAAAAATTTTTCAAAGAAGACCAAAAATTTGTAAACAGATAATGTTTTTTATATCGTTTCTACCTTTCAGCTGCTGTTAACTTTTTTAACGTCCTAAGGCTATTTATAAATTTTGTATTATATTAAAAAATTTTTCTTACGTAACGTTCAATACATTTTTATACGAATTCAATATTTTTCTCAGAACATACACTTTATTGTGAACTCAATACAATTCAGAAAAATATGAATAACACTCAATAAATTTTTTTTGGACACAAACGATGATTTATTGATGAAACGTTTTACAATACAATACTGTTTAACAAACTTCACAAAACATCTAAATATTTAGAAGCACAATCCTACCGCTGTTATGCTAGTGTATGTTGTTAATGCAATTTTAATAGTTCGACTGAATAATGAAGCGTCCAAAAAATGCGTAACGCTCAATACACAAGATTGCGAACAACAAAAATTAAAAATATTATAATATCCAATATTATTCTAAAATGTATAAAATAACAGAAGGTAACAGAAATAACAGAATATGCAAATATTTTAAAATTTTTATAAATTTAATCTCGTTTTTGTAAAAATATATAGTTTGTTAATGTGGAAAATCTACAGGATGCATTACGGACACGCCATTTAGTATGAAGAGAAAATAAACAGTATTTTTGTTATTCGTTTTTAACACATAATGGACAGTCTATCACAGAAAAAAACTTATGTACATTTATTTACATTCTATTAAATCATGCTAAAGCACGAAAAATCATTTGAAATGAGAATCAACCGTATACGAAGTAAGTACTATTAAATACTTAGTATCCGCAAGGAACTCTTCGTGTGCGAGTCTCGCGCTTTACTGAATCTATTTAAAGCTAAAGGCGTTTTATTTCATATTTATTATTACACAGCTTTTTCCTTGAATGAAAAGTTTTGGTAAAAACCAAATTATGTAAAAATTGCTTGTGCATAAATATTATTTTTCATGTGAAGAATGAAGTAATTTGACTTTGTTTGATGAAACAATAACTTCCTAGTAGGGGAGCTGGAACAACAAAAGTCATATGACTGGTTCCTAAGAACTAGCAGCCGGTTCGAGTTCTGGAACTTTTTATGTGAGAGAAATTGCTCAGGTTTACACGGTGTTGTCATTGCAGGGGGTTAATTGAGATAACTAGGATATTCAGTGATAGGTGCTTGATCCAAACTTTAGGTACTTGTCCTGTGGTGGTAACTTTAATAATAGTAAAATTACTGTACATTAAACAAATATTTTTGATTTGAAAACAATCTGGGGCTATTTGATAGTTTTTTTAGTTATGTTTGCTCTCTTTTACCGCTCACGACCTAGGAACATATTGTCACACTTCGAATTCACCAATCATTGAAGACAATTGCTACAAACCTTCCCGCAGTGTTGTTACCTTTTTACACTCTTACTTCAATTATATTTTATCTACATATAAATATTTATTTTTTTATTTTCTGCCGCAACAAAATACCACAAAAACTTTACAACTCATTTACTTTCATAAAAAGTTAATTACGGTAACTCAACCGCAAAGAATCGATTGGTTAGTTTTCTAAAAAAGGTAATTTGTAACGATGATTTAAATTTTAATAAATGAAAGGAGCAAAAACTAATAGCAACAATTAGAAAAATAAAACAAATGTTATCTTATACTTAAAAAATGAGTACAAGGACATTCGTATCTATCTAATTGAAGATATTGAATAAGATTCTTTAAATTCGTTATACTACCCATAAATTTTGAATAATTAATCACTTCATTTATTTGGAGTTTATATTAAAAAGCTACAAATATTGAACATAATTAACTTTATAATAAATATCTAAAGCAATTTGCAATTCTAAACAGCCTAATATATCTTTATTTCATAGAAAAATAAATTATTGCAAAACATTTTCTCGACCTTAATGCTTTAAAGAAAATCATTTTATTCTTCTTTAAAACAATTTGTTAAAAAATGCTAAATTGCTTAACACTAAAACTCCCAATTAACTTAAAGATTTATAAGCAAGATGAAAACTAACAATATAAATAACATCTCTTAAAATCATTAAAATTCTCCCCTTAATGTATTCAGTAATAAAATTTGCATTTTATATACGTTTTGCAATTAATTTTACAAATATTAAAATGCGCATAAATTTTTATTTATCTTGTGTCTAAAATAGAAATAAATAAAAAATGAGTACAAGGGCCAAATTTGGTTGTGCCGAATCTTAAACATCCTTCACTCCAATATTAACCTGAAATTATGTTATATATGTTCGAAGCTGCTTCAAGTGCTCTAACGAACAAACCTTGATAGCTATTTTTTTAAAGAAATATTTGTACTTTAGCAAAAACAAATTTTTACTTTATTAGAAAACGAGCTGAATAAGTAAAAGACAATAGCGATTTATTTTGCTTTGAAATAGAAGAGTAAAGTCGGTTGCTTAATAACAGCAAAATATTTTGGCTAAATACGCTTCAGCTCTTGATCGCATGATTACTACAAGACAAGATAAATGCTTCGGGTTTTGATTGGCTAAATACGGTTAGTTGAAAACGTGTAATACATCTAGATAAATTTTTCAGCTCTCGATTGTCTCGACCACAAGGTAAATGCTTATGCAATATATGGTTGATGGCAAAACGTGCAATACGTCGAAATAAATTCTTTAGCGCTCGATCGTCTAATTACGACAAGGGAATACAACGTTCCGACAAGATAGCTTCTTTGGTTCTTGATCGGCTTAATACGGTTGGTGGAGATAAACTCTTCAGGTCTCGATCGTCTAATTACGACAAGATTAATGCTTCGGCTCTTGATATGCCGAGATAAATTCTTCAGCTCTTGATTTTCTAATCACGAGTTGATCCGGTAATTACCACAAGTATATACTACGATCCGATGGAATAAATGCTCCGGCTCTTGATCGGCTAAATACGGTTAGTTAAAATCATTTAATATGTCGAGATAAATTCTTGAGCTGTTGATCGTCTAAGTACGATTAGCGAATACTATGATCCTACAAGATAATTCCTTCGGCACTAGATGGGCTAACTGCGATAAGTAAATACTAAGAATCGACAGTACCCAGAAAGAACTTTTGTCATATTTGTAATTGGTAGTACTTTTTTAATGGGTTACAAAGTAATGAGTGGCACTTATTTATGTTATAGATATGCTTCAGAATAGAGCTACTACCTAGTTTTTAAAAAAATTAGTACGTATTTTTCTTATTATCAAGTTGTTGATATGTATTAATAAAATAGGTAGACAATCACTTTTTAAGTCAACATGCTTTTGTATATGAAAACTAATTTTTGTTGCTTAAACGTATAAGCCAACAGTTGCTGAGTAGGTGAAGTACTTGTCTTCAAATCTGAACGAGCACAGGTTCGTATCCCATCTGGGTCAAAAAAATAAAATAAAATTTAAAAATATAAATAATATATAATATGCATAAATTTTTTTTAAATTTAGTTTTGTTTATGTGACTACTTTTTTTTAGCTTCAAGTAAGTTAAATAGTAACTAGTTAATTGTTGTAATAATGTAAATATATTTGAAAGGGGCACACCTTATTTTTTAACTTCTCAATCCTTGGGCCGCTTCTATTTTTGATTTATATGAATGATTTCGTGAGCTTTATCGGAAACACGCAATGTAGGATCTTTCTTTTTGCGGATGACATTAATTTGCTATTCACTGGAGAACACCAATTTCTTAATTGCCATGAGGAAATTATCAATTACATATTGTCGCTAGTTTCTAATTGGGCGGAACGCAACAAACTCAATTTCAATCCATTGAAAACTAAGGCGCTAGCATTTCGGACGGGGAACTGTGATCATACATCAATTTCAGTTGCATTTGATGGCGTTCGTATACCCTTTGTGAACACTATGAAATGTTTGGGTTTAACACTTGACAATAACCTCTCTTTTGAGAATCATATTTCTAATGTTGCTGCGAAGATAAACATCACATTGAGATCTTTATATAGTCTCAACTGCCACCTTCCACTAAAAGTAAGACTTCATTTGGCGCATTCCCTACTAATGACACACATTCTTTATTGTCTTGAAGTATATAGTGGTTGTTCGTCATCAAACATGAATCGACTTAGGCTGATATTTAATCGTATTATAAGATACATCTTTAAGCTGAGGGTCTTTCAACACGTGTCTGAACACATCAAATTATTTCTTAAATATACCTTTCTTGACTTCGTTAAAATAAGAACTCTGTGCAGTTTCTATAATATTATTAAATCAAATTCATATCTATCTTATTTATTTAATTTCTCAAGATCAATGCGTAATCCTCATTTAGTTATTCCAAAAATAAACAACACCACATTCGAAAGATCATTTCAGATACGAGTATGCAGACTTTACAACGATCTTCCCATTAGCATAAGGAATTTTGAACATTCTAGTTCTAGCTTCAAACACAAATTATACAAAGTTTATAACTAAACTAATCTGCTAACAGTATGTTAGCAAGATACCATCTCTTCTTTAAGTTACGCAAAAATGTATTCTTTTTCTCAAAGGATTATATGTATATATGTAAATATATAATCAATATAATTAATTTACATTTTAGATTTTTCTTTTTTAATTATAATATAAGTTCATCACTTTTTATAATATATTTAGTAGTTATTGAGTCAAATTGTAAGTAGCTACGACTTAAATCGTCACATATGCTTTTTTGCCTATCAGTAAGCAAAGTTCTTGCTGGGGATAAATGCTTCGCGTCTTTATCGTCTAACTACGATGAGTAAATACTCTGTTATTCGGAAGTAGCTTATGACAACTTCGGTTTCTTCGAAGTCTTTCTCGCCGTTTCTGGTCAAGTCTCGTTTACTTAGCCTAATTGTTACATTAACTGACTAAGAATTGTTAATTTCTATGTATGCAAAAGGATGTCTTGCTATGATGGGGTGGAAGTGTTAATTTTGTAACAAAAGACCTCCACAGGAAGTTTATTTCTCATATGAAGAAAAATAACTTCCTTTATCATGCGTACGACGATTCAGTAGCGTTTCGCTCACAAATAAAAACGCATTGTGGAAATAATTTCGCTGTTTTCGTTAGAACACATGCCATTAAATTAATGGTCGACATTGTCTCTATTTCCTATGCTCGTGAACATAGGCATTTTTTTACCATCAACACACGTACACTGTATGTGAGACTCACTGAATACGATAGTCTATGTTTCGCCACCACTGAATTAAAGTAATGGTGAAGCACTCAGACATACGCTACATTGCGTCGATACTCCAGCGAGTCAATAGACTTGGCTACTATTCTATCAACGATGAGCTTCTTCGTCCCCTCCTGTAAGTGGTTGAACAACTTTAAAATAGACTTTGACGCACGATCCTACACACGAGACTTTTATTACATTTATAAATCGTATAAATATTAAAGACACCGTCTTAATAAAGAGATAGACGTAAATGCTGCTTTTGAGATTTAAAAAATGTTGTCGGTCCATCGACCGACAATAACTAAAGTTTCGAACATTTACAAAAAGTTAATTAATAGGTGCGACTCGCCACAAGATGGCGACAGTCTGTTAATTGAGCTTACTAGAATTAGTAGGATTTTCGCTACAGTGTTGTTGCCACTGTCAGTGGTGGTGTAGGTAAAGGACTCTGACGAGTAGACTTGGTGGTCACGAAACAGCTGTCAGTCCAACCCTCCATACATCCAAATTTTTCTTTGAATGTTCAATATTCACATGCTTTATATTTTCTTTCTTAAATAAAAAATAATTTGATCGAAAGATTAACTTAAAAAAGAACTTAAGCCAAACTAATTAAATAATTTTTTACAAATTTAAAAATAATGAAAATAAATTTTGGCAAAAATCGAGTTTTTACAGCTCAATTTCAAAATTTTGAACTTTTAGCCTTTTTCCGTCTTCAACAATGCAAATAGTTAAAATTTAATCAAGAATTGAAGAATCCTGCCTTTCAAAATAAAATCGAATTGTAAACTAAAAAGTTATAAGCAAAAAACTAATAAAAACGTCTAGACTAAAATTTGTTTAAGTCAAATATGTTCTAAGCTATGAGGCATATGGAAACACATGTTAATAAATTATATCTTTGTAATTTTTAGCTTAATAAAAATCGCTTTAAATTTGTAAAATCGGATGATATTTAAGAAATTTAAAAACCTTAAGGTTTTTTTTAGTCCCAGGTGGTGAACTTAGGGCCATTGTAGCTTTATAGCTCCTCTCGTGCAGAAGCCAGAAGGCTACTAAGCCATTTGTTATAAAGCGTGGCTCATTCTCTTAAGATGTTCTAAGTTTCAACTAAATCCTATCAGCAGTTTATAAATTCAAGATTTTGCGAAAGTCCCCACTGTACAGTATCGTGTACTACCATGAGGTAACTTGCAATCGGTAATTGAAATTGTTGTCTCTGTGCAGAGCTTGTGAACTATGGATCAGAATGGAAGACATATTTTCTGTGCCCAGTCGCGTATTTAGTGGGGAGGAAAAAAATATATTTTCGCATCGAAAAAGAATAAAATATACCTAATTGCTATTGAGTTCCTAAAAATAATTTTGCAAAATGGAAAGTTTAATTTAAAAGTTCCCCTCCAAAGTCTTAAACCATAACGGTCTCCATCGTAATTCTAGTAGCTTGGATTACACAATGTAAAAAGCTTTAAATGTTTAACCAAAAGTCAAGATACTAAGAATAAAAATAAATAGAATTGGTTTTTAGTATGATTATTTCGAACGTATTTGCTTTTGTGAATCCAAATTGATTATTAGGCTAAGGTTCGTAACGTTATATTCAGAATGAATTGGGCATGATTAATATTCCAAGGAACAAGGGAAAAATCAACATTAACTTAATTTTTCAACGTACACAGCAGAACAGAGTACCGCCACTTTCGGAAGCCACTACACTTCCATCGTCAGTGCTCACGTATATTTACTTATCACCACTTGTCAGGTGGCTCTGTTGAATATGATTTTAATTCTTATATATACAACTTTTTCGTGAAAATTGAATACGAGAATTAAATCACTTTCAAGCTGATATTAAAGTACACTTTCCCAGCGTTGCCATTGGTTTATTTTTCTTCATGTCCATTTTTCTGATTTTTGTTCTACGCAAGACTTTGTGTTTTAAAAAACAGCAAGATGTCCTGGAACTTACATCGGCAAAATTATTTTTAAAACAAGATAGTTTTACATAGATCAATAGTTTCTGATATTAATGTTCAGTTGGAACTTAAAAACCGCAATATTTAAAAACCAGATAAAACTAATATGCCACCAGCAAAGCTGCAAAAAGTCGTGAAGTTTTTAGAGCTATTAGCTAAAGTGAACAAAATTTATGAAAATTATATTACTCAAAATTCACATTGAAAAAAATTACAAATCATATGATAAGCTTTTACAAACATATTTTTCACCTGTAGTTAAGGGTATAAAAATATCTAACAAATCTTTAGTAAATCCATAACTTTTGGCAATATCATATTTTTTACAACTAACAACAAATACCATAGTGTCGATTTATGCTCTAAAAGTTTATTGTACATTTTTTGTAGTACAACCTTCTCATATCAACACATAGAAAAAAAGCCCTTTTATATGATTATATTGCATAACTTTAAGAAAAACAGTAAAATCAGAAAATATAAATCCATATACTCATACATTTGTAGGTAACTATGTTTCTACACAAGTGTATTTGATATGAGTATTTGTGTTCGGTGTGCAGAAAAACTAGTTGAAAGATTCAATTTGATTAAAAAGTTTTCCACAAAAAATAAAAACATTTTTTTTGAGTGCTTAAAATAAAAATGTAAATTTAAAATTCAGTAAATTTTTTTGTATAAAAAACATATATAAAGGTTGGGCAGATTTGAGTTTAGGGAGTAAATAGGCTATCAGATGATGAAATGTCAAGAATTGAGCTGTCATCCTTTGGAATTTTTTAGACAAAGCTTGGGAAATTGTAGCCATTGAACGCTACACTATTGCGCAACGAGTTTTAATTATGAACATTTACTATAAAAATTGTGAAAATTTTACTGTATCATTTCGTCAAATTCTAGCACCTTTTCCTCGTAATCAGGCTCCTTTAGTTCTTGGATGAGTTAAACTTTATAAGCGCGAAGATGAAGATCTTTATACAAAATGTTGCCCAAAGTGCCTCTGGTGATATGCAATTGTTTTGAACGTCGACGATTTGATGTACCAGGCTCATTCGAAATGTTGCAGTAAAGTTTTCACGATTTTGATAGTCAATTGTCACAACTAAAATTTGTTGTTCAAGAGTGTAGAGTGCCATGGTTAAAATTTCCACAGTCTTCACTAAATAAATGCCAAAGAATGACAGCTCAAATCTTGACATTTCATAATTTGACAGCCTATTTACTTCCTAACCTCAAATTTGCCCACCCTGTGTATTGTTGGTGATGTCAAAAACAAAACTAATAAGCAACTGTTATATTAACATACCTTATATTTATTGTGGATACATATATGTATGTATTTTAATGTATAATAGATTCTAAAAGTATGAAAGAAAAGTAGATCCTTACTTACGTTAGGAATTTATAATTTTAAAAACTTTTTTATTTAGAAATTTCGAAGAACTTAACATCTGCTCTAAAAACATGTACAAAGTGTACAATTTATTACATATAACTAATATGTATGTACATATAATAAATTAGAAAGCAACATTTTTAAAATATGAGTATACAGTCCTAGTAATATGTATTTTTTACATATTTAATAATTTAAATAAGATTTAAAATGAAAAAAAATTCTACGACTTCATGACTAAGTTTGCAACAGAAAACCTGCTTATTGCAAACCTCAATCTGCATATACTATGTTGGCTTGAATTTTTTTTAAAATAAATTTGGTAGTTCTGGATTAAACAACGAAAGAGTTTTATATCTGAATTTTCAAAATTATTTACACAAGTTTATTGCCTTTCAAAACAAAATTTATACATTCATTAAAAGTCGCTGAGGAAGAGCGAACCTTTTTAAAAAAAGGTCAGTTGCTTTGTTAAAAACACATTTGAGTTTCTAAAATCGAAATAAACGAACCTTTAAAAAAAAGGTTAAAACAACATTTGAATTTCTACAATTCAAATATCACTGCAAAAAGTCCACTAAAACTGATGAAATGTCAAAATGATTAGAAAATCCTTCGCAATTTGAGAATGTAAAAAAATTTTAAAATGGATATATCGGCATGGGAAATGGCAAAAAAGTATGGAGTATGCTGAAAAACTGTTTATATTATAGTAAAAAAGATAGATATGTACGGAGATTTGCAAAATAGGGTCAGAACTGATCGAACATATATGACGACTAATATGAAAGATCATTTAATTGTTTAAATTTTTGCTAATAACCCAGTCTACAACTCCATCAATAATTGATATAGAAACAAAAACATCACTTGTGCCATTTTGGATCCTTCCCACCTAATGTCAAATTTTATGCATGTGACAAGGAAGCCCTTGTAAAGCTTTACTTTAGATTGGCTTGATCCCAATACAAAATAAAAAATATGATAACAGTGAACCCATAGAACAAAAGGTATAGCAATGACGTTTCTAGAACTCTAAACAAATTCAGCCACGCCCAAAAATAGAGCACTTCTAATTTTTATATATTACGCCGCTATTTAAAATCCCATCCCATCATATTGCATATCGTTGTTTATGGATTGAGTGTGTCTTAATTTTTGCCTCAGGTGACTTGAATCCGACATTAAATTCTGGGCGCCGCTTTATGCCATTTCAGATCCTTCCCTCCTAATATCCAATTTTTTCACGTGCCAAAAAAGCCCTTTTAAAACTTTGTATGTCCTGCAAAAAATTGGATATTAGGAGGGAAGGATTCGAAATGGCATAAGTGTCGCCCAGAACTCAATCTATAAACAACGATATGCGATATGACGAGATCAGACTATAAATGCGGCGCAATATATAAAAAATTTAAGCAATTTATTATTTGATATATTCTCATAATTTTATTTTAAATGAAGTTTATTTGCTGATAGTTAAGCATTGTCTATATGCATTTCATTGGCGCTTTACCAAATCGTCAGTAGACTTCAACCACAACTTTGAACAGTTACAAGCCTCTTATTTTATGCACAGAATTTCAAAATGGATTTCTAATTGTATAAAGGTGTAGAAAAATAAAAACAGATTAATATCGAATACAAATTATTTGCTAGGTTTTGTATAAGTTTCAAAGCATGCTATACTTATTTTTGAAAATCATTTTTAAACTCTCAAATGGTTCTTGAAAGTCTGTACATGTGATAAGGGGTTTGTAACTGTTCAAAAGTGTGGTTGAAGTCTACTGAAGATTTGGTAAAGCACTAATTAAATGCATATAGATAATGCTTTACCACCAGCAAATAAGTTTCATTTAAGAGTATTTACAATTACATAAAATACAAGGTATTAAAATTTACATTAGGGTGGGTCACCTTGTCTGGAAGTGATCTACGAAGAATTTAAGAATCTTTGGCATATTAGCAATGGGTGTAAAATGGATTGCGAGCTTGCGAAAATTCCAAAATATGATGTAACTGATTTAATTCGTATAAAACCAACTAGTGATTGGGCCAGACCCACTCTGAATAGAATAAAAATTGGAAGTTCAGTATTATGCAGCTAACATTTGACAATAAAAGTAGAGGACTAGCAATAATAGTTCCCACACAATGACACTTTTATTATAGGCAAAATTACAAAAACTGCTTGCGTCAAGGTGGCGTATGAGTATCATTATTTAACGCATTGACAAATTATTAAGCATTAGTCGAACTGGTCCAACCATTTTTGTAATTTATTCTATATTACAGTCGTCATAAAACCTAGACCCATAATTTCTAAGGCAAAATTGTTTAGAATCCTTTGTATATTTTTGTGGAAAATCGACCCACCCTAATATACTAACTAGATATATATAAAAACTAAAAAATAATGAAAAATTCGGAAACACACAATAACAAAAAGCAAAAAATAGTTGTAACAAATAGCAGCCTATTGAATTTAATAGTTTTGCTTTTGCTGTGTATTTTTTGTTACAATATTTTATTCCGTACATGGAAACTTTTGTTGTTTGTAAAAATAAATTAATTTAGAAAACTGTTTTAAAAGGTAAAACTAACTATAACTTTGAAGTGTATAAGTGTTGGCAGTAAAGGTGCTTGTAATTATGTTACTATAACACATGTGATTTTTTGTGTTAACTTTTCTACACGATATATGTATGTTTGCGTTATATGCGAGAATGTGTATGTGAATTATATTCATATATTTTAAGGTTCATCATCTCATATATTTCGTAAAATTTTTTTTTAGCTTAATTAGGGGAAATATAAATTTTTCCCCTCCACTGGATTAATATACTCTTAATAAATGTTGTTATGTTAGATTTGTATTAAAATCATCAGTGTGTTTTTTAAAATCTTGTATAACAGTGAACATTAAAAGAAATTCATTCATAAATCAGTTTTAATTACAGAAGGGCGTACCAAATTCGAAGATACAATTACCAACGTACAGTGGCGTCTAATACGAAAATAATATTAATGAATCTTTAACATCGGAGCTGCTATTTCGATTACAAAATGATGTATGCTAGACAATTTAGAGAAGAACTTTAACTTGCAGAAGCTGTGTTTTATGCGCATACTGTTACATTATAAGCTACAGGGAGTCAAAGTGTACCGATTTTGTAGAAGCTTAATGTATATAAAATAACAATTTGAAAAAGAAATGTGATGACATCGTTATTAACCGCCCTAATAACGATGTCATCAAATTTTTTTTCATATTGTTATTTGCAATTTTTTTCATTTTTTAAAATCTCCTGTATTGTTAATCGATGACCCTTTAGAAAACATTAATTCACTCTTTATTTAGAGATGGCGTACGAGGGTTGAAGTTTGTAAAAAAGTAGTATTTAAAAATTTATTATGGTTCTAAAAAATTTTTTTTCTGATCCTTGATATACTTAAGCAATAGAAAGGCGCGTTAATGTGCTGTTAACATTTACGTAATGCCATTTTCGAAGTATTTAATTTCCACTATCCCTTCGTAACGCTTCTTAATAAAGTTATAGTATAAACTCTTAGCTCCGCAACAAGTTTGAAACACCATAAGTACTTTACGCAGACCTCGTAACTGAGGCTTCAATATCTGTCTGTGAACCAGAATAAATTTTTTTTTACTTAAAAACAATTGCTTGACTCAAAACTGCAAGTCCTCTGCGCCACCTGAAGAAGAAAGTTGAGGGAGCTAAACAATTTTATCAGTGCGTTTCATATAGAGAAAAATTCATAATACAGGAAAATTCAAATTAAAAAGAAATATTTCTCTACACTCTAATCGTTATGTAAAAAACCAATTTGCTTCACCTACATATTTAGAAAATATCAGATATGAAAAAGACTTTTGAAGAGAATTTAGGATCGATTTATATTTGCACGTTACGTCCAGAATAGGTCGAAAAGAGTGATTTTTTTAATATATAGGCTTTATCCGTCAACAAAGAAAAAAAAACTTCTATTCGATTTTTCCAAATTTATGCACGAATTAATGCAAAATAATGTATATAAGTTGAAATAATTTTATATATCTGCGCATGCCGAAAATCAAAGTCGGAGGATCAGAGGAGAGGATCAAAGTCAGAATAATTGAAAAGTTGAAATTTTCCAAACCTTTCTTTTCAATTGCACAAACATTATACGATCTTTGGTTTATTCAAAAATGGAATAAATTTCGATGTCTTTTTAATATCATAAAATAGTTTTGAATTGACATTGAATAGCAAATATTTCTAATATTTTTTAACAAAAATCATTATTTTTATGCACATGACTTAAATGTGATCAAAATAAACCAAATCACTTAGCTGCCATTTAACTGATTTATGAAATTACTATGTATTTCATTTCAAATAATAAGCCAAATAGCTTTATTTGTATAACTGGACGTACCGATGAAGACACTATTCATACGTAAGTTACTTTCTTACCCCGAGTTGGTCGATTTTAAGCCTTGTACATTATCTAGTATTATAGCAAGGTAACCAAGCAGCACCGTTTCTGCAAGCTTATGTTCTCCTCTAACACTTTTGTATACATCATATGTATTGTAATTGGATCAATAGCTCAGAAGATACAGATTTATTACCATTATTTTTGCATTAGGTGCCACTGTGAAACGTTTGCTGTAAAATCTAAATTCATACAAAAATTCTTACAATGAAATAAATTTATCATGCTGCTTTACAATCGTATGTTTAAACGAGTTGTTAAAACCTTGTTTGAAGATAATTTTTATTTGTATGGAAAGAATGGCAGTAAGTATATTTAATGCTATTCTTTCTGGTTTTACTGTTTTATGCATGTAAATTATGTTTTTTTTTTAATTTGTATAGAATATTTTTTTTCAATGAAATAAGTAAATTTTAAAAATATGTTCCTATTTTTATTCTTTTTCGTTTTGTTTTGCATCTGAGCACTTTGTTTATAAGTATGGTTCTACCTTCTTGCTGTTAACATAATCCAGAAACATATAAAATTTCTTGATACGCACCACCTACTCAGTTAGTTAACATTACACATATTAATTCATATACATTTTGCCATATTTATTTACTTTTCTTTTTATATAAATGTGTAGATGTGTGTGCACATATTTGTATGTGGTTATTTTATAAAATCAGTAGAATTCTAGTAAAGTGGTACACCAGCATTTTATTATGCTATAATTTTCAGAAACTTGATTCGATTAGAAAAGATCTCAGCTAGTGTTCTAATTCAAGCCTTGGGTTTATTTGCGGGAAAGTAAAAAAGTCTTTGAGACCCAAGTTTGAGAGAAATTGGAGAAGAAGTAAAAAACCTTTAAACAAGCTATTTACAAAATTTATGATTATTGTTGTATACTATGTTCTGATGATAGCTTTATATATTCTGCCGACTACGCGGTTCATTCAAATAATTGTTGAATTAAAAGTGTACATTAAATATGCAATATTGTCGCACGTGCTCTTCGCTAATAAAATAATCACGTTTGACATTCAAATTGAAATAAAAAGTTTAAAACACTTTTTTTTTGAAAAAAATGATTTTTTAACCGAGCACAAAAAAGTCAACCACGTGAATAATCAAATTTTTTCGATTGATTATTTTGTACCGACGTTTTCTCCCGGGTATACTCAGCCTGATAATGCCAAGGTCGTTAAAAGAAGTAATACGTTTTTTATATATAATATCACTATTCTTTATTTAAATTTAATAAACTTTAGGGGGTTTTCCCTATAAATACATTTCACATAAGCTTCATTTATTTATTATCATTCTATCCGCTTGGTTTTGTGTCCTCTCAGCTCCCCGAATTCGCCATAACTTGAATGTCATAACTTGAAACCTTTCAGATATCTCACTCAGTATTGCGCTTACGCACAGTTGGACGTACCGACTACCGGCCTACTATTTCTCGTTTTAGATAAACTTTAAGGTTATAGATAACTAAATACTTTTGTTAGCGCTCCGCTGTATTGCTTTTCGGCGAGGCTAATCGCTCGAAATAATTACTAACTAACACCTATTGAGGTTAACTGTATTGTTTTGTGACTAGGATAATCGCTAACAATATTGGTTAGTTACTACTACTTATCGAGGTTCTACTGTATTGTTTCGCGACTAGCTTAATCGCTAACAATATCGGTTACTTCCTACTTATCAAAATTCTACTGTATTGTTTCACGACTAGGCTATCGCTAAAAATGGCTATTAATACTGCTTAAAGAGGATCTACTTTATTGTTTAGCGACTAGGATAATCGCTAACAATATTGGTTAATTTATATTTATCGCAGTTCTACTGTATTATTTTGTAACTATGCTATTCGCTAATAGTCTCGGTTTATTTATAGATGTTCTACTGTATTGTTTCGCGACTAGGTTAATCGGTAACAATTGTTGCTAATAACTACGTATCGAGTTTCTACTCTAATGTTTTGCGACGAGGATAATCGCTAATATTATTGGTTAATTTATCGTCATTGAGTTTCTACTGTTTCGCGCTTAAGTTAATCGCTAACAACATCTATTAATTACTACTTATATAGGTTCTAATATATTGCTTTGCGACTAGATAAATCGCTAAAAATTTTTGTTAATCACTACTTATTGCTTCGCGGGATTTTTTTCTTGTTAGCTTAGAATTTTTTTTGTTCATTCCGTGTAACGTGTTTTTCCTGTTTTTATTCAGAATTTGCTCGGGCGCCACATGCAAAAATATAATACACTAATGGTGTTTTCTTTTCTACAAAAAAAAAATGCTACATTTCCATGCAAAAACTGCAATTTGGTGTTCGTTTCTTAAAAATGTTTTGGTCTCTAAAAGGGTGGTATGTTTTATTCTAAGAAAATTATCCTCACTAATAGTAGAAAGGATTACACTTTATGCCCCGTATAAATCTAGAGTCCTGTTAAGCGGCCCACCCACTTGCAATATAATTGTGAAATTTTTCGCATTGTACCATAATATCGCCAATGTGTATGTCATATTCGAAGGCGGCACAATATATTGGCAAAAATCAAAAGACCTTTGATTTTTATTGCACAATAAAGAAAATTATGTAATTTGGTGGAAAAATTGTGCCGTTTTATATTTACTTTTTCACTGGCAGGAAAATTGGGCAATATTTTCTTTGAAAATACTATGCCATATATTGCATATTATGAGTCAAAATGACAATAATATGTACAATAACATATGCAATAATATTGCATAATGGATGGGCCGCTGTAGTGCTCCGTAAAATGGTGGCTTTTGTTTATAAATCGTGCTGCCACGATTTTTTAAAGATAATTTTTCTACTGTTTTATAGAACAAAAAGTCTTCAAATAAAAAAATCGTTCGGGTCGATAAATCGGCAAACTGGCAGCTATATTTTTATGTTTATATATTTATTAGAATAAACTAAAGAAATTTTCTAACTTTTTTAAAGGAAAAAGTTAAAAGTATTGATAATGTATTACATGTGCAGAAATTACAATAAATCAATTATTATGTTCATCCTTGCCATCCGATGAGGAAGAAATGTCTAAATAACAAACTTATCTGTCTGCTATTAAAATTGGGGCAATCCACTTTTTCATAACTTGTATTTCGTTCTCGTCAGAAAATAAATATCATTATTTTAGGGTTGTCAAGATCCCCTACGGTAAATGGAACTGACACAAAACAAGTCACGTGACCGGTCCCCAGGTGGTAGGGACCAGTCCGAGTTCTAACACTTCTTATGAAGCGGACCAGCCACTTTAACATGGGGATGCCCTAGGATGGGGTTAATTGATAATTTGTATGCACCTTGTAACTTGTCTCTGAACTATCTTATGGAGTCCTAATCGGCGTGGAATATATAGATTAAATATAAATATTATTCCAAAATTCAGCTCTAATTATCGATTAATTTATTTTTTTATTGTTACAAATTCAAGTAGAAATTGTATTTTATTTTTAAGCGGTGTCTTTGATAGGATTCGAACCGACAACCTCCGGCATGATATGCTAGTACACTACCCACTCGACCACAGGAGAACTAATATATGCCAGTTAAGCTGGAGTTAATATCTAAATATAGTTACGGAACAGATTTCTGAGTGGAATGGTAGTCTCATTGAAGGGAGACAATTAATATTATATAGATACTATGTGATAGGCCTTAGATCCAGGTACATCGAATTTGTTGAGTGCCGTTTACTACAGTACTAGCCGGAGTACCAACTAAATTGACTAAAAATGGTTAATATGTGATCTTTTACACATTTTCTCAAGTCATAGCACAAGTTCTTTTAGATCATTTGTCACCAAATTTTCCGCAGGGGATATTCTACACATGCACCTTTCAACAAGGTGAAAAGAAACCACCATAAGGTAAATTTAGTTTTCTGGTATCATAAAACTATTACGATTGGTATCATTATTAATACCAAGATCCCGCCTGATGGTTGAAATTCGAACACTTAATCCGGGTTATCGGGTTTGTTTGTAACCGGGTTTCTAACCGATTTTTATAGGCAAGAAACTATACTGTGCATATCTAGCGAAAACCACCTTACAAACTATATAAGTTTCATCAATATTGGTGGACAATAAGATACTTAAAAGTATACGACAACAAATTTTGTCGCCTATTTATATATAAGATGCTCTTAGTTTTACATAAAAGCACCACTTTAGCCGCCTATACCACATTAGCCGAACTAACTCTACTACGGTAATACTAATGGAAATTTTAGACTTTTTCTATTAAAGATTGAAAGTCTTATTTTAACCCTTATGTGCACGGCAAAAACAATAACACATATTGCGCTGCAAGGTATACGGGTACTTCTGTGACAGTTACTTAAAGAAAAAAGCAATTCCCACTTAATATGTAGTTGTGAAATATTTTTGGGATTGAAAATATATAACTGTTGCCAATTTCATATATATTTTACAACGTTTTAACTTAATATTTCGTGCGAAAATGCTTGTTCGCCACGTCATTTCCAAATAGGTATCAGATTATCTTGCAGTGCAATAGGAGGTTCTTTTCGTGCACATATATGTTTTCTGGTTTAATTAGAAATTTCTCCGTCTACATCGTTTATATACACTTTTATTTATTTATGCAGAGCTACTAATAACTGATGAAAAATATATGTACTTACAATGGCCGCATTCTTATATAAAACACGTACAGGTACCCGGGTACCTTGGTGCGCCTTTAAGGGTGTTAAGAGTAAATTGATCTCTCACATAAAATACAAAAACAATTTTAGCTGTACGGTTGCAAAAATACTAAATATTTTGAAAGCTAGTAGTTCTTAAGAAGTTTCAGATATGCAGATTATCAATTTCAAGGAAAAAATTTTTGTTGAAAACGCCAAATGTACCCGGATACCTAGCTGCACACATAAGGGTTAAATGCAATTCCCACAACTCAGACTTTTGACTTGTCAATAAATTTTTTAAAGAAAGCACTTAAAATTTACATATATTTTCTAGTCCAAACCAACGGTTTGGAATATGGAAACCGCATGTTGATTTATTTATTTCATACATACGTGGGACTGTTCGCAATTATGATTAAAGTCGATTAGAAAACCTTACTCTTATAACTTTTTTTTAGTACACGGCATGTATTTCAGCTTTGCTTAACATGAGAAAAATTTAAATTTCTGCAACATTTTTGACTCCTACATATTCATGAGTATAAAAAAATACCAACAAACTTATACAATAAAACGCCTTAAAATCAGCAAAGAAAGAAAGAGAAAAAATCTTGACTTCATAATAATTTGGCAGAATTCCAAGAAAAATCTAATAAAGACATTGCTTTTGATGACTTAGGAAGATACGAGTACGAGAGTGTATGTGCTAGAAACAGCTTTTTAACATGCATAACCAACACGTGCATAAAACACATACACTGGCTCGCACTAACACGAAAATCTTAGCATTTACAGCACACACCACACGGTTCATAGAACAATATAGAAATAAACGTTTTCGACAGCATAAACACATACATATGTACATATGTATATTATACGTTGCAAGTAGTTTCTATGAGACCAAAATGTCCACTTGATCGTAATAATGTTTTGTATAATTATGTTGCCTCTCAAAGGAACAATTTCAAACTTTATCTCGAAATAACAAAACAGAAGTTATACTGACATTAATGGTCCTCTTCATGAAACAAGACATTTATGTCTCATCTGTAGAAAAAAAATTGGTAATAACAAAACCATACTATTTATAATGAATACAAACCTGTTTTAAAGAGTTTTGCGGTGCAGTAATTGTTTAGATAAATCAGGAATGGTAAAGTGTTTTTTAGTTTTATTTCAAAAATATTCACTCAATTGTTTATTTTTTTTTGGGGCTTGTGTTTGGCAGTAAGACACACAATTATTCGTCTCTACTGCACGATACATAATTTCAGCTTGTACTTCCAGAATACAAATTACTCTATAAGTCTTCTGAACTTAAAAACCTGATAATACACACAAAGAAAAAACATGGTTGAAGCAACCATAACCTAAGAGCAACATACTATGTTTGAATTATATGGTTGGAGTCCAATCATACCATTATGAAAATAAATCTGTTCTAAATATAATATTGTTGTCTTATATAACACTAATATGATTCATACTACCTAATGTTTAATTGAATGTAAATATACCATGATTTAAATTAATCATATTATATTTGTATATGGAAATAGCATGGTGCTAAATAACCATATAAAGATTGTTTTCTTAATCATATTTTGATTAAAAATTAACAGCAGCAAAAAACATATGTATAAATTTTTTAAATGAAATATAAAATAAAAATGTTTTGAAGCTGAAATAAAAAGTATTATCTTTTTCACATAGATACATGCATACATATTTGTTGACACATGTTCTGAAAATCATTTCATTTTGAAGCCGGCAACTTTTAGAAAGGAATTCAACCAAAATACCCATTTATTGCAGCTTTTCAGCTAATTTTTACGTCTCAGATATTTCAGATAATTTATCCAAACTAAGCTACGAGTGCACTAAATTTTCCGATTAAAAGAACACTGTTTTTCGTTTTTGAAATTTTACAATTTCAAAAAGAAATGATTTTCAGAACATGTCCGGATATTATTTGCTAGCTTTTATTCGTTTTTGTTATTATAATGTTTTCTTATTTTTTTATTTTTCTAAGTGAAAAAAAAACAAACCAACAGCTCTCAAGTAAATCAAAAAACTAATAAAAAAATCATTCAACCAAAGGATAGAACAAAAACTTTTTTGGAAGCAAAGAGCCATGTCTCTCTTGTAATTATAGCTTGATTGCAACCATATTTTGTTGTTTTAGAACCATACTGTTATTGAATTTTTAAATATACCATGATTGTACCTAGAATTTTTTCAGCAATTAATTTAACCAAGTTGCAATCAATATGAATGCTAATAATGTCATGATTATATGTAAAAATAAGTTTTTTGTCATAAACTAATTAAGGTTCACAATTATTTAAAACAATAATAACTTATTTGCCACAACCATAAGCTATATCGGCAAAACTAACATTGTTGATGCAACCATGCCACAACCATATCTTTTCTTTGGGTGTATGTTTTCATATTTTGTTGCACCAGCTCTGTAAGTATTTTATATAAATAAATAGACCTCTATGGTAAATGTTTTAGGCTAAAAATCATTTTCTTGAGGTTAACTATTTTATTCTTCCTTTTTGTTTTAGTTGGTAAATGGGGTTTGTGATTGAGTTCGGCATACAAACTAACTTGATGACTATTCGTGCATGTGCCTTCCTTCAAAATTGCAGACAGAGCAAAATTTTAAACTGAAATGACTAGACGAAAATACAAAAATTAATAAATGTATAAAATAATAACATGTAACTGTAAACTTATTATAAACTTTGATTATCTTGATTAAGTTTAGGAGTCTGGAAAAAAGTGTTTTTATTTCTTTTCTTATAATTTTGTTTTCGTTAAGAATATAGAGCAATTTAACGCAGAAAATATGCAAACTAATTTTTATTGAAATAGTTTTTGGTATTTGTAATCTGTTAAGCAGATCGAAGAATAAGCAAAAATATGAAAAAATAAACAATTATTTAAATTTTACTGTAATATCCATTATTTGTGATTGGACTATCTTAAAAAATTATTTTTTTTTGTAAAGAACAAAATTAAAAGCTGGCTGCTGCTTCTTATTATTTTTTACTGGCTGATTCTTTAAGTTAATTTTTCCCCACTGTATTTTTAGGAATGTTTTCTTGTTTGTAAATTTAATTTGCTGTAGTTTATTTTGCCTATTTTAAGTTCTAAATACTTTACCGAGTTTTTTTTAGAATCTTCTAGGTGTTTTTAAGGTGAAATAAAGGACAGACAATCTTTTTGGCTTCTATAAAGTTGGCTTAATTTAAATAATTTTTTTTTAGCATTTATACATAAACTAAATGTGCCTGCCCGCTTCGCGCGCTTAAAGTTCACTTTATGAAGGTAAAATATAATATTATAAAGTTATTTACATATTTGACCAGTTCACAACTGTAGATCGTATGAATATTATTGGTAATTTCCACAAAAACATTTGCTTAGAAACATGTTTATGTGGCAATTAACAACAACATTTATACGATCTACAACACGTATAATAGGTTGTGAATTAAACAATTGTTTAAAGTTACCGTTATTCAAAATAAACAATGCTACCAACGCATAGTTCTGAAAAGTATCTGCACAGACGTGAATCGACGGCAAAAATATAATTGAGTTTCCTAGTTGGACCTGGGAAAATTAAACAACAGCAAGAGCAAAACAATGCGTTATAGTTATTAACAAAACAAGTAGACACCAACACATTTAAAAAAAACCATTTTTCATCAGGAACCGAGTTAGATTAATAATTGTTCCTTTAAAATTAATATGAAACAATGGTGATCTTAAATAAAGTCTGTACTTTTGCAAAAATTTAATAAGACTTTCAATCAACATTGCAACATGTTGATTTAACATTGGTATATTTGTTCTATGTGCAATGATAGTAGCAATAATTCGATTCGAATGACTAAACACATTGTAATCAAATACTGCCGTGTTTGGCTCGGCTTGGTGGTATTAAAGCTTAGATTGTGGACTATAGGTCAACATCAAAAGAATTGAATACGTATTTTCTGTGCCATAACGTTCTTGGGTTTCTTCTTTTACGCGTTCGAAAAATAAGTTCAGATACACATGCATCAAGGATATTCAAATATGTATCGGAAATAAAGTTTTTATCGGTGAAGATCAGAGCTAAGAACGAAAAACCAATGTCATTTTATAACGTATGGTTATGGTGTACTATTAATGTGAGTGTCAAATATTCGACTTACACCAAGACCGTTAGTTTTTCTAGAGACAAACTTAAAACATTAGCAGTTTGTGTTTGCTAAAAGATATTTAATTAAAAAATTTTCAAAGTCAATGTGGGAAAAATTACAAGATAAAGGAACCAAAATACAGAAATATTTTTGCTTTTGACAAAATAAAACTTGAATGTCTCTTTATATTTACTATAATTTTAAAAGCATATTAATTAGTAATTGCTTTTAATATTGGATATAACATTTAAGGTATATTTTTATTATTTTGAAAACATTTAATCCTCGTTCCGTTTTACAATAAATTTTGCAACATTCTAATGCATACATGAATACATATCTTTATATGTAAATACAGAAAATTAAAGGTGTTTCCAGGGGAGTGCTATCAATTTATTTAGAAAAAGGTGTTGTCGTAAAACTATGTATGAACTTAAAAGCACAGTGTTATCGCTCCTAAAAATACAGCGCAATACAACATGAAGGCGTATGCAAATGTTTGTGCTTTTGTTTAGATAAAAGTAAGTTTTCTTTAAAATATCGTCTTTATGTTCACACCGTTATTGTTGCTAGCTCTAGTTTTTTTTCTTGTAACTTTTTATCACTTGTACTATAAGAAGACAAATCGTTTTAAGTGCAGGTAAACGTTGAAGTTATAAGAATTCCCATGGCAGTGATAAAGTTGTCGTCCATAAATATGTCTCAAAGATTTGTATATTTTATGCATACATACTTAGACACCTAGAGCATTATTTGTTAAATATTTGAAATTGCTTTTACTTTAGTTGTTTTCGTGTAGATATTTTTTGAACTTGAATTTATTTGAATAGTAGCCGGAATAAAAGAAAATGATATATAGGGGGTCAGTCAGTAATACATTCACTCCCATATAAATATAGATATTTCGTAGGGATTTTTAAACAAAATTGGATATATATTATTATAAATTCACTTGGATTTTATAATATTTTTTGCTCACACCTGTAGATTGATGGCGAGTTCAACTTGAGTGCTCTTGTATTCGTTAAGTATGAGTAGTCGTATTATTTCTGTTGAATGCTATTTTATCTTTTGCATTTTTAAATATTTTTTAAGAAAGATGAAAAAGTGGATGTTTTTCTTAATACTACATCTCATTTGTTCTCCAAATATTGGGTTATAGAAAGACACAGTTGTATTATTTACATTATGTGTATGATATTTTCAAATTTGTTTTGCTTAAAGTCTATCTAAATAGTATATGTTTTTTAATAGACTGGACTATGGCGAAATTTTAAGATCCTTCCTACCACTCCACATTGTGACTTTTTGCACTTTTAGCTGGCCAAATTAAAAAAAAGTTATGCGATCCTCTTGATTTTTTTATCTGTCATAGACCAGACTACAGGTGATACAAAAATACGCTCATAAGAAGAAGAAAAGGAATGGTAATGCATATAACGGTTATTAAATATTTAGTATCAAGAGAAGATACAAACAGGCTTTTTAAATTTGCAATTTTAGTGGTTTTATTAATGTTGCAAAATTTTTTGTATGCATACTACCAGTTATATTACTATTTTTCTTAAAATTGATTTAATTTTAATTAGTACTGGCTGGTTTTTGAGTAATATAATACAATATATTATTATATTATAATTTATATTATTATATTATACTTTTATTTTTATTATTATATTATAATTTAGCCTAAAACTCCTTGAAGTAAAAATCTACTAAAAGTAAGGAAGGAAAAAATTTATACAAAATTTTTAATGAAAATAAAATAAAAATGGGTGCTATTAAGTGCAATCTTTTTCTTAACACTTTTATTAGCTTCACTCGCAATAAGTTAATAATGTAATAAAATCTGTCAACGTAGTTTTAGCAATTTTCAAAACGGCCACGCCCATTGAGGTGGACCAAAAAACTTTTTATTGTTTTTTCAACTTTATACTCTGAAAAATAGGTTGGTAGACATCTCAAAAAAATTCTCCCCAAGTATGAGCTCTTAATTTTAATAGTATGATCCTTCGCCTCGCCGGTTTTTTTCTTTATTATTAGAAAGAAAAATTCATATCTCGGTATTTGCTATTTGGAAAAAAATATCTCGTCTCATATGTTTGTAGGAAATTCAAATCTCTACAAAAAAAGTCTTTAACAATTTTTTTTGTAAAACTCACCGTTCAAAAGTTATTAAAGGTTGACGATTGACTATTTTCAGGCAATTTCCTTTTTTTAATGAATTTTATAACTCGTTAACAAAAAATTATTATGATACGCGCAAATTTTAATTTTAAAGCAAATTTCCTGCTCTACAAAAATGCTCTAATACGATTAAAAGATATTCATCGTTAAACTTGAATGCACACAAATTTTAACAGTTTTTGATCAATAGTTCGAAAATTTTCAATTTAATTTATGAATATCAAAAAAATTCGTACAAACTGAAATTATTTTTTTCTTCTACATCGATACCTTTTATGTTAAATTTGTCATAAAACCGTGTTTACTCGAAATTTTATGAATCACTAAAAAGTTAGAAAAAATTCAATAATTTTTTGTTCCAATGTACCCAAACATGCTTAGGTCAAAAAAACCGAAAAAAATTTTAAATATTTCTTTGTTCAAATTTATACGTATTTCCCCGAAATTCATAAATCGAATTGAAAATTTTCGAGTTATTAATCAAAAACTGTTGAAATTAGTGTGTATTCAGGTTTGACGATGAATATCTTTTAAACGGTTAATTTCTTATAAAAGTATGATTAGCGTGTATCATAATAATTTTTTGTTAACGAGTTATAAAATTCATAAAAAAAAGAAATCTGCCTGACTTAATAATAATTGCCTGATTTAATAACTTTGAACGGTGAGTTTTACGAAAAAAATTGTGATAACCTTTTTTGTGGAGAATTCAATTTCTTGGCTTGTAAAACTTCAAATTTTGGCGTAAATTGTAAAAAACTTTCTGTTTTTCTCGACTTTTATCGGTTTTTTTTTCGCAATTTACTCAAAATTTTGATTGTAAATGATCCAAACAGACATCAGATTCAGATTCAGCGCGTTGAAATACATACGGGTAGGTGGGCCTGGTCAAATTTAGAGACTCATTTTTCATGTTGTATGGGGCCTACCAATAACAGTGCGTGGACCACGCCAATTTTTTCTACAAATCTTCTATTGTGCATAAACATTATCTACAACAAATTTCGTTTCGATATCTGATTCGGAACGACAATTATTAATTTTGGCCACATAAAATTTCCAAAAGTCACACTGTGCAGTTGTATACAATATTTTGAATTAAGAAATAAAAATATAATTAAAAAGTTTATTTGAAATCTAGAAGCCAAATAAGATTTGTTTACTGTAAAAACGAAATTCATTTTCCTCTCCCCCAATACCTTTAATAGCATTTGTTATTATAATCTTACGAACACGACCAAGTGTTTTTGCTTATTTTACATTACACTTTGAATGTATTATTAATGTTCATGTTGACATAAATTCATACCATTTTTATGCTCTAAGCAACGAGTGATAGTGACAGACATAAGTATGAATAAAAAAGTAAAATCATCACCAAAACGGAGGGAATGTAAGTTTGAAAGATACTTGTAATCCAGACAAATGTTTTAATAAATTTGATTAATTAAAAGATTTGATTGACACTATTAAAGAGAAGTAAAATTATTTTAATAAGTAAGGAAAATTTAAAATTGATTTTTTATAGGCACGTAGATGCAGAGAATAGACATGAATGGCTGTAGCATGGTTGCTTCTTATTTTACTGCTACTTATTTTGGTTTTGGAAAAGGTGTTATTAATTATTGCTTTGGATCACTGTAAACTTTAATTAGGTTACGATAAGCACACTCATGCTTATATTTAATCATCATCACGTTATTGTTATTCATACATTTGCAATATTAATATCATATTTTGAAAAATAGTTCGGATTAAAACAAAAGTTTATTTATTATATAACAATAGTGTAATTCTATAAATTAGTTTATTTGTAAGCAAACTATGGCATTATGTTACTACTCCTGTACTGCTCCATATTAAATTACGAGGAAAAATATATTTTGTATAAAAAAGGTAACAATAATGGACTTTGAGATATATTTATAAAAATATGAAATCACTTTTCCTCTACACTTCAAATCTCTATGTTAGACATATATTTTACTTCTATCTACAAAATTTGTATACAAATATTATTTTCACTCAAGTTTATGTAGAATATATACCAAAACTGCCGTTTTTACCAAAAACAAGAAAAAACCGCCTTTACATTTTTTCTTTTGCTGTAGATTTCTGGAATTTTAATTTACCATTTTTTTAACTTGTTTAGTATTTTAGCCTCTGTGGAATTAAAAAAAACTATGAATATTAGCTGGGGAATTAAGCAGTGTTTGTTTTCGAAATTGAAAATATACAGCTAGTGGCAAAGCGTTGTTAAAAATTGCATATATGATTAATGGTGCTTTTTGTTAAAATATATACCAAGAAAGAGGGATTTTTTTGTGATATAGAAAGCTGTAACAGTTTTTAATTAACAAATTACACAAAAAAAATTTTGTTCTTTTCAATTGTTTAGTTAATTTTTTTGGTATATAAAAATATATAATTAAAGTTATTATTATTCAACAATTGTTATTTGATTAAGAAATATCTGCGAATTATAGTTTACAAACATAGTTGTGAGTGATTCTCATTTCAAAGTATAGTAAATAGTATAGTAAATAGTTCATATAATAAACGCACAAATTGGAAAATGAAAACAGCTTTCAAATAATATATTATAAATAAAATATTATAAACAAAATACAAATATGTTGTTTGTTTGTGTAAGACTTTCCATTAAGTGCTAAGAACGAAAAAGGAAAGTAATCTTTATTTCATACAAAGTTGCGTGTCCGTACTGCATGCTGTTGATTTTCCATATTAAGAAGCTATGCATTTTTCCAAAAACAAGATTATATTTATAACAGTTTTAGAATATTTGCATTTGCTTTTCTTATTTTACATATTAAATTTTTTAGATATATTAGAAATAATATATTTTTTTAATTGTTGCTGTCCGCACTGTAGCTAAAAGCTTTTGCAATTTTATTAAAAGTAAAATAATATATGCACAAAAAAGATATTTATTATGAACTATTTTTAAAGTTTCATATACGAGAAGGGTATAAGAAATTCTGCTTAGTCGAAAATATTTATTTAATATGTATTAGGATTTGGTCAACACCATTTTTCCATAAATAAAGTTTAGAAAGAAATGTCAACAGAGTTTAAAAGTTTTTTTTTTGTTAATTAAAATTGTATTGTTCCAACAACTCTTACGTCTGTTTACGCAAAAACTTATTAATTAAAAACATATGTAAATAAAAAAATCTTTTATAAAGTTTTTGAATTAAGTTTATATGTAAATTTTTTACCATTCATCTATATAAATATATACATGTATGTACATATATTTGTTTGGGGTAAAATAGAATTTCGTATTTCATATTTTCTGGCTACATTAATCGAATTTCTTTAAAATTAGTGTTTAAAATTAAAGAAGTAATTTCAAACTCTATTGTTAAAAAATTTTAAATCCTTTTTTTTCGTAAACAGACTCATAGCTTGTCTGCGGCAGACTCCCTGGGTCTATGGCGGGAATCGAATCCACAACCTCTGCATTGACTGGCTAGCATCGCTACCACTCAGCCACAGTATAGAAATAACTTTTAACATCACCCAATATACTAAAATCTTTGAATTCATAAACATTTCAGACATACTGACAGTTTATAAAACAGATGGGTTAATATGTTTCAGGATTTCCTTACATGTTTTCAAATATTTAAATATTACGAAACAAAAGCAATACAAAATGTAAATTAATATTTGTCTCAAAATAACTGAAAGTACCCAAATTTTTTTTGCTTACCAAAGAAAATGGCCAAATTTATATTTGCAAGCATTAACATATAAATTAACTTATGACAACATATTTTTTGATGATTTTTCAGTAAATCCCCTACACATTTAGTTGAGTGTCATATTTTCAAAAATATAACATGAAATGCTTCTCCAGATGTATGTGTACTTATGTATATATATTTGCCTTAATTTAGAAAAGGTATATCTTACATATTATAAACTGTTCAGAAGTTAATAAAATGTTTAATATTTTCTAGCGTTGGTCGTAGATATCAAAAATACTTCATAGCGAAAAATATTCATAAAACTTCATTGTTGTAAAAATTCTTTAAGGATTATTAAAACATAAAAATCAATTCTTAAAGTTTTGCATGTGTTACAGAGCCAGTTAATTTCAATTTTCAAAAATGAAAATGTTCGACATTTCTAATTTTGGCTAAAGAAATTGTGCAGAAAAGGGCAATGTATTGTTTTTGGGATATTTTTAATAGTTTGTACCAGTCCAGTCATGCATTATAACAAAAGAATAATTATAAGATTTTCTGTTCCAAATCTTCCAAGGATTATGAGAACTTTTTAAAAATAAATTTTTAATTTTTTTGGTACGTTTTGTGTAAAATTATGGTATTTGCTATAACACGTTCCAAAGATCCTCTAACAATTTTAGGATAGGACGCTCACTAACAGCAGAATTATTCTATTAACAAGCGCTTGAAATTAAAAAAAAAGAAAAAAAAAGAAATATCATTAATACCTTATCTAGGATATCTCTGCTGTTATTAATATGTATATCCTGAAAATTTTAGAGGATCTTTGGAACGTATTAGAACTAGGGATGTAACGATACGCCGTTTTGCCGATCCGATACTGATACCGATATTTAAAAATAAATATCGGCGATTCCGATACCGATATGAATATTGAAATTGAGTTCAAGTTTAGATCAACAAAACTCAAGTGCAATTTTTTTATTATACAAAATTACATTCTAAGAGAGAATATTTAAAATTGATTTTAACCCAGTATAAAAAATTGGAAGTAATTTTTAAGGAGCTACATTTTCTTTGCTTCAAAAAAAAAAAATATGCAGATAATTAGTAGAAAAGCAAGAAAAAATTTTTAATTCCTTTGTAATTTTAAAAAATACCCGCATGCTTTTTAAAAAATCGATTTTTTAAAGAACATTTATCAACTAATATTCTTCTAAATAACTTAATAGCTTAATTATTAAAAGTCTTCTAAAAGTTTATATATATTCACTTAAATTTACATGAAAATAAAGTTTGAGTTTAAATTCGCATAAAAAAAATTTGAAAATGGGTAAGTTTTTATCCTTTTTCCTTGAGGAAAAACCATTATAGAACACCGAAAAAGAAATTTGTCCTAGCATCGCTTCCAATTCGGTGATTGGTAATCGAAAAGCAGAACTTCTTGCAATGACAAGGATATGTAAAACTAATTAGAAATTATCCAAATTTGCAACACTTCCGGATCGCGAATTCTACATGTTCATGACTTCTTTGGAGTGTCTTTTTTGCTGGAATAAGATTTAAAAAACAACGACTTGAATTTGAATTCATGGTAAAATTAACAAAAAATTAATATTTTTTTTACAAAATAACAGCATAAAATATTATTAATTTTTAAAATTTTTTTTTGCTACGAAGTATTATAGCTAAAAGCGCTTGAAAATTGAAAAAAAAATGCAGAAACATAGAGTTGTTCTATTTTATTCAGAATAGCTCTGCTCCTAGTGAGCGGCACATCCTTAAATTTTCAGAGGGTCAATGGCACATGTTTAAATATATAGCATCATATTTTAGCCGAAATAAAAAGGTCCAACGTCTTTATTTTTAATAATTCGTTTGCCTTCTCCGGTATATTTGTTTAACATATAGATAGTAGTGATGTTACGAATATCAATTTTTAATATTCGCGAATACGAATACGAATATCTGAAACACTATTCGCCGAACTCGAATACGAATACGAATATTCAATCTAAATAGTTGGTGCCACTTAATATTTCAAATTTAATTGAACACAAATCTAACCTTTGCGTCAATAAGAATAAATTGAGAAAAAACTGTCACAGTACTATAGGTATTTAACATTATTATGATATTCCGATGACGGAGTTTGAAATTATTAACTTAGCACCTGAATGCCACTTTTTTTTAATTTTTGGTGGAAAGTAAATAAGGGAAAATACGAGCAGGCAATACTTAGTGACACCAGCGGCGAGTGTTCCGAGCGAGCGAATGTTTAGTGGCGCGGAGCTTATGTACACACCGCGCAATAGGCTTGATGGAGAAAATACTTCAAAACTTTTATTTTTGAAGTTCAACATTCCTCTACTGAGCTTTGAAAATTACTTTAACATGATTAATAAATTAATTAAACAGGAATTTACTTTTTAAATACCATGTCGTAGTGAAAAATATTTTGTTTCTTTTTTCTTTACTAAAAGAAGATTATTGTATTGCGTTATAGAAAAAATTTTTTTTAGTAAAAATTAATAATTTTGTTTAATTTTCAGTATTTTTTATGTATTATTTTTTGGAACGTATTCACAAAATATTCGTGAAATATTCGCTTGAATTTGGCGAATACGACTACGAATATCATACGAATTCGAATACGAATACGAATATTCGTAGCATCACTAATATATAGCTTACTTGGTACTTTAAGGAGTTTAAGGAGAGTGTTTATATAAGCTGACTATAAGAAAACGATAAGAACGCGGATTTAAAACAAATCTAGATAGGTTTTTTCTATATTTAGCCATAACTTGATAAGTTTGAATAACTTGACTGTATAAAAACACTAACTTTAACATATTGAATACATATTTTATTAGTTAGATACTCGCATTTTAAATAAACGACATATTTTTTAATAAGAAAATAATATGTCAACTAAATGTTGTCAAATAATTTGTCATATCCTCAACGATAACTTACAAAGGTTTTCAAGTTATCACAATTTAGCTTTTACTCTTTGGAAAATATAATAAAGGTGTGCTGCTCACAATACAATTACAATGATATTTACCCTGTCGAAAACGTAGTCAACTTGAAATTAACTTTAAGCGAACTATTTTGCAACTAGTTCTGACTGACACTTGGATTACGTTCCAATGGAAACAACTAACTATTAAAAAATTGCGTTATCCTAGAAAGTAGTCGATTGTCCTACTCTGCACTACTTTTCAACTAACTTAAAGTTGATTCTATTTAAGTCACCTGGAAATTAGTATATTTGCAAAAATATATTGCTGGGGTTCACACGTTTTATAGTCAACGCGCTGACCACCCACCTAAGGTAATATTCAAAATAATAACAATTAAATGTTAATATAAACTTGAAATGAGTTTCAAAACAGCTCTCACCAAACCCGATTATGTACTCAACTTAAGAACTGCTTTTCTGTATTTCATTCTGGATAACACTGTAGTTAGCTCTTAGTTTAGTTTAAGAAAAGTTAACTATAAGTTGATTATTTTTGTAGTCGACTAGTGATTTTCCGACAGGGTACGTATAAATTCAAGTGTATAGGTGTAAATTTAAACAGACAAATTTTGTGAATGAACAATCTGGTTTATTTATGTGACTACTTTTAAATCAGTGTAACATCTATAAGCTTATGGATTTTTTAATATACTGACAAACAGCTCATATACTAAGTTTCATATATAGTTTGGGAAATTTTATAACTCATCATTGTAAATATCTTTATTTTGAATACTCCACATTAAACTAGAATTTGAACATGCAATTGCTGCCTGTTATTCAATCACAATATTTTAGCTACAAAAGAAAAATGCAATGAATACCTGAATTTGTAGCCGCAAACGAAAAATTTCACTATCTTATTGTCTTGTGTGATTTTATATAACTGCGGATGCAATAGAAAATATTTTGAATGAAAATTTATTATATAATAATAAAATACTATATACAGTTTAATATTTCATACAACAAACTTTCAAAATCTTAGTGATGGTAAGCCAATCTTAAAGTGCTTCTCAAACTTTGATTGTTGTTAGGACCAATTTTTTTACTAATTTTTTGAGCGGATGGGTAACAATTAAAAACCAGATTAATTATATTAAATATATCTAATGAAATTTGTACAGAAATTTTAAAAACTCGAAGGTTTTTTTTCGTCCAATGCTGGATGTAGCGTGCATGCTTTAATCGATTTTAAATTTTAGCTGCAGGCAATTTTGAAGTCTATTCTTTTGAAATATGTAAAGAAATAAATAATAAAAAAAAATACAAAATTTAGTTTTCAAACATTTTTGAGAAAAACCTCGAACAATAAAGTTCTATTGTTGGAAAAATGTAGCCATTTACGTTCTTATTTCAAAGCATTGCATTTGATAATTTTTACTGCCACAGAAATTGAGATAACAAAATTTTTTGCATACTATCAAGGATTGTATCAAAAATCATAAACTTTTTGCCTGAAAATTTTTTGGCTATCCTCTTGCCGGAGATAGAGAACAAATTCCGAAAACAAAAATTTTAAAATTCAAAGCCAAAAATCTTTAAATTTATTAAAAATATTTTACTAAAGTATGACATATCTTCATTATCTATTCATAAACTTTACAACTAGTTTAAATTTAATAAAATCGGATAATAGTTGTAAAAGTTATGAGGCCAGCAGCCAATTTTGACATCCTGTACCTAATCACGTGTTTCAACAAGATGATCCACATATAAATATTCTTGAAGTTTATGTCCGCGTCTATGATTTTTACATACATCGTATAACCGGATCGCAAGATTCAAAGATACAGATTTATTACCCTTCTTTTTCCAATTGGAACCACGTTGTTTTGTTCATTTTAAAAACTTTCAACACAAGCGAATTTAAGTTGAAAAATCTTTATGATTCTTCACAAAAAAAAAAATTCAGCATGAAGAAGAACGGTGACGGCTTTGCTCACAATAGCAAATAAAGGCAATTGTGTAATTGATTCTATATCTGGCTCCTAGGTTTTTATCCTGTTCGAAATCGTATATTAATGATCACTGTTTTTGCCGATTTAATGAAGTTATCTCGACTAATTACCTTAAAAGATGATTAACGAACCACTACTTCGCTCAATGCTCATATATGTACAAGTGGTAGTTGTTTTTGTACCACCAGTTTCAAAATACGTCATCAAGAAGCATGATATTTGTTTGAAATGTTTCAATTGGGAGTTTCTTTCCTTTTTCTTTTCAATGTACCAATACGTCATCGAATTGTATTGTTGCTAAACTTTGTTGTTGCTTTGTTTAACCAAAATTATATCAAACCATTATGAAACATTTTTTCATTCAATAAGTGTGATGAAACATTTAGTGCTTTTGCACATATTCGGAATTGCTCTAAAATAGTGCACTTGAAAACCATGCAATTTTTTACTTCTTCTATAAACCAAATATTATTATTAGAAAAATTAAGAAAAAATATGAAAAATATCTTCAGTTTAGGAAAAATATTTATTGCAATATCGCAAAAAAAGGCTACTTGATATTCCAATTGTAACGATATTCTCAATATAAAGATCACAAAGATTTTTGCTGTCTGGAAATTTATGGAAATTGCTCACCAAAAAATATTTGTGTTTAGTCTCTGCAACGAAAGTATCTTTTTACAAGATTTTTTTACAATTCTATTTTTTAAGCACTTTATTGAAAACAAAATCACTATACAAACAGAAATTTAACCTGTTAATTTTAACGCATATATTCTTCCAATATTTTCTGCATATTTAATATATTCTAAACTTTATAAAAGATAAATAATTCGTTAGTGTTGAAAGCCCAACCCCATGGAAATCATTGTGCAGAATAATAAAAAGAATATTTGTGATGGTAAAGCAAATATTGTAAATTATTTTACCACATGAATACTTATAATTTATTCAATAATTTTGCGTATAAATTTTGAATTTGAAATTACACAGCATTGTTTATATCTCATAAATAAATATTAATTTTTTAACGATGTTTAAATATTGACTTCAATTACCATGAATATTATATCCAGCAAATGTATAGAAAAATAAAGTTTTAGTTTGAATAATGAAAAACTAAAAAGTAAAAATTTACTAAAAGTTACATGGTTAAATGGTTGGCAAGCATTTCAGTAGAATCAATTGATTCCGTTTTAAGAAGCAGAACTTCACTCGTAAGTGTCAACTCCTGAATGTCCGGATCAAAAGTATTGCTCCAGTAAACGGTATTAGACTCAGAACATTGTGTTTTGGTATATCACAAGGTGGCTTAGATAATTTTCCAATGCCCTCAATAAATGTTTTCCCTAGAAATATGTGTGTAAAATAATGCAGTCCCTCAAAATATATCAAACTGCCTCTTCCCTGTCTTGTTATCGGTAACTGCGGTAGAATACATTATTAGTAAATCATAGCCGTCAAGCCTGTCTGTCGATCGGCCAGTGACCCGTCAATATAGAAAAAATATATAAATATTAAAGCTATTTCTGTTTTCTCCAGATTTTTCCAACTTTGAATAACTATAACAAAAAGCTTTTGTAATACTTGTATTTTAGTTAATATATTCAAGTTCTTTACTGATTTAATTAGTTTATTTAGATGTTTCTTATCATTTCATCGACTAAAACGTTGTGCTTTTCATTAAAATTCCATTTTAAGGTTAAACCACTACACTATTACACTTCCTATCTAATTCAAAGCACACAGCTGCTTATGTTTTATACTTAGCTAAAAACCAAAAAACTAAAAACCTCATGATTTGCGTGCACTCTTGCAGTTTTCAGTGCCACATATTTTGTTCATAAAGGAAGAAAATAATATAATTTTCTTTCATAGATAAATAATTGTTGTATACATGTGCCTTCAGTACAAAAGTTCATCTTACAGATGTTTAATCTGCTTCGAGAGATCACACTACCGCATTACTTGTTAAACGAGCTCTTAAGTGATAAGGTTTGAACTCAAACCATTCACTCATGTTAATCTCTAAATAGTATTTAGCTTCATGTGTATATTGATTTAATATTTTCCATGCTAATTTCATTCATACGTTTTTTTTTTTGGGAAATTGTGTAAAGAACATTTCTTTACAAGCAACAGTATATATTTTGGCTATATTCCAGATAACGGTTTATGTACGTTTTTCGACGTATTCTTCCCTTTAAAGCGCCATCCAGTGTTAAAGGCTGGTTCGAGTAAAGCACCATCCATTATCAATGGCTGGTTTGACTAAAATAAAATATATATGGTTTAAAAATTAAGCGTGGAATAGTGGATAATTGGCTTTGATCAGATAAAAAATGGCGCAGCTATAGGCGTTCAAAATTAATATTTTATGAAAAAAACTATAGTAAAAACGATTTTTCTCATCTCTTCAAATTTCGTTATACAAGGTTTCATGACATATGTATGAACAACGAATCAATAGCTATACCGATCTATAACCTTCAGATTCGTTATATGGAGGTTTCACTGTAATTGCCTGTGTGCAACCAAATAGTAGATGCGAAAGCTGCAGCATACTTTTTTGGTTTTGTGAATGTGGTGGGATGTCTCTGACGCGTATAAGTGCTGAAAAAATACACATTCAAATGCCATTGCTCATACGCACCGAATAATTTTTTCTGAAGATAACGAAGAGATAGATTTAGATACATATGTAGTGCGTTTAGGTTCTAAACGTAAGGTCCTAAACTTTAGGACCTAAACTTTAAATGTTTTGAAAAGTCTCGTTGTAATTTTAGTAAAATATGTACATTGGCACTGGTCACTAAAATAATTGTAATAAGTCGGATCTATAGAGTGTAAAAACGACTACCTTAGGTATTAAAATCATTGGAGTTACGGCGTTTTAAATTTTATAGTAACATTTTTTAACAAGGCTTGTATATTTTTGATGACAATAGCTTAGTTTTTATTTTTATTTTATTAAAAAAAATTTTTTAAATTATATACAGCTACAAAACTCTTGTCAGATGCTTGACAAAATGACAGTTTGACATAGGACAAATGCCACAAACAACAGCTAAAATAAAACAAAAAGTAGAGAAACTGACCTAGAAATATTGTATGCTCAAGCATTAAGATTAAAAAGGTTAAATTGGGGGAGAATATGGGACTAAGTAAGCGCAATCACTAAATAATATATGATCTCTTTTGGTTAAAGAATTTTTCGCAATAACAAAGATTTTTTGAATCAGCTTAACAATTTCTAAATTATGCTATTTTTTATATAAGATTTTTCATTTTAATGTAATTTTTAATATTCAGGCTTTTTCGTTCATTAATTTATTTATTTTTATTAAATTAACCTTCATTCCAACCACACACCAGGTGGTTTTCCAAACATATGTAAGTTCTATGTATTTTGCACTAAGAACATTTTTTTTTCGTCAAATATCCATTTATTTTGATACTTTATGTACGTATGTATTAAAAAATATAAATATTACTACGAACATAAAACGAGCGACATACATTATTTCGCAGGAAATGAAAATCGATAACGTTAGAAAACGTTATTAAACAAAAATATATAAATTATATAAACATATTTGTACATCATATTAATGTCAATATCCGCAGAGAACAAATAATTTTTTTTTTATCACATGAATTTATGTAAGGAATTTACATATTTGTGAGTTATGTATATCACCAGAGCATGGCTTTTTATAGCATTTGCGATTTAATCCGCTTTTTGTAATTTTTTCAATTAACGTGAGCAAAAAACTTTTTTTTGTAATATATTAACTTGCCATAAAATGCTAAAACGATAAACAGAGGAAAAGCAAATGCGGCGTTTTTTTGTTGCACAATTACTGCATTTACGAATGTACTCTTTGTATATGTAACGTGATGGCGAATGAGTATCATTATTTAATGTATTAATAAAATATTAAGTATACGCCAAAATGCTTCAGCCTAGTGATGGGAAACTATCGATATTTATCTATAGTCCATAATTAACTATAGATACTATCCATAGTATTATGGGTTTACATCAAAAGTTCGAATAGAAAAATTAAAAAATTAGGATCAACTAAAGATTTGATTTTATTAAAAATATAAAAAATAACAGTACAACATAAACAGTTAAAAATTCATTAAATAAATGAAAATATTTATATTCAAATAAATTTAAAAAAATAACAGAAAAATTTTTGTTGGAATACAAGCATGCAAACTATATTTGAATCAAGGCAACTGCCATCATTTAACATTTCATCGGCTCTTTTCAGAAGACATTGAAGTATCAGGAATTGTAAGATATTCTAATGCCACGTTTGACAGGGCTTTAAATTGTTCTAAATGCCAAAAAAAGGTTGAGTTTTTTGTTGATCGGCCTTGCAATATAGATATTGCTCTATAATTATGGATGAATCTGTTGTAGACGTGCGAATAATAGAGGTCTGTTCTATAAACGATCCGCTCCTAGAACACTTTCACGTTTCTGTTTCCTCACCATATATATCAGTAAATAGAGGGAACAGGAACAAGAAATGAAAACTTGGGCTACCTTTACTTATGTGGCAAAATGAACATACAAACTAGATACATTTTTTGGCACACTTTACAATAACACAGCATTCAAAACAAGAAACAAGTAAGGTAGAATACTACAAAACATCACAGACGAGACAGAGATTCAAGATAAACAAGGAGTGTACAAATTATCTTGCACATGCCAACACAGTCACATGGCACAAGGGGGAATAAAGAAAAAATAAGATTTAGCGAGCACATAAGAGACTATAAAAAGACTCTGAAAGAACCAGGAACAACATCGGAATCGAATTTCGTAAACCACATATTCGACAACAAATGTACATCAGGACATATTACAAAAACAGCTAAAGTATTAAAATATGGAAAAATACAAACAACAAACATTTGATGGAAGAATAATAAATGAACACAAAAACACTGCTTCAGACATAATATTTGAACCGTTAAAATATTTTTACACAAAAGAAAACAATAGTCCAGACAATATAATAGGAAATGAGCAAGATAAAAGGGTAACGCAAAAACGTACAATTACTGATTACTGCCTACATAGACGCAAAACACTTAGTAACTAATAGCTCACATTATAAAAAAATATTAAACATAAACATAATAGTAAGACGAAAATAAAAAGAACAGGAAGCATATAGAGGGAGAGACATACACAAGCTTACAGAGACGAATGCGAGAGAGAAAAACACAAAGCGATCAAGAGACGAAGTTAGGTACACAAACGTACTATAAAAGAAACAACGGACAATATAAAATATTTAGCATTCAATAAAACACTGAAGAGGGCATATAGGCGAAACCGGTCTCTTTATCAACCAAACTCGACGAGGGATGACAGAAAATCGTTCCAAATTCAAAAACATTCATCAGTAAAATCCTCCTCTCGCTCACCAGATTGACTGAGTTTGTACGCAGAAACTTCATTAGTTGAATCTTTGTCAGCATTATTGGCATTTCTTGATGCTATAAAACGGGCATCGACAAGAGTAGTAGCCATAGCAGTTGCTCACAAAATTTTTTAAAGCTTTGTTTTATAATATCGCTATCTATAGTTTTCTATGCTGTAGGAATTTGCGATATTTCTAACTATCGATAGTACTGTCAATAATATTCCATCACTTCGTCATACAGGTTTTGTAGTTTTTCCCATAATAAAGGGAATTTCCGCAAATTTGAAATTTATTTTAGACCCATGGTTAACTTGGTTCTGTTTATTTATTAGATACCAATATAGCTGTGTTGATTAACGCGTCAACCTATAAACATGTCGTGAATTAAAACACCCTGGATCGAGCCTTACATGTTCCAGTCAACTAAATATATAATACAAGAAATGAAACTTTGAGAATAAAGACTATGTATTATACTTATATTATATTATCACAATATATTATACTCTATACTCTTGGACAAATATAGATTATAGTACACCTCGGACATGTACAATTTTGTTAGCACTTTACAAAATTCTTCTTAATTACTAAAAAAAACCTACAATATTCGTGTTATAGTTGTTCCTGCATAAGACACAAAGTCCTTGCAAAATAAAACTATTGAGAAAATCTTGTCCTTATTTTCTGTTCAAAAAGTTCTGTACCTTTGGATAATTCCTGGGGATCACAAATTTTAAGTGCATTGTTTCTTTATCAATCAAAATCAAATGCATTCAATTTTAAAAGCAAAATAAAATAAATTGACGAGTAGCAAAGGTAGTTTGTAAACCAATCATACGTTTCTTCATTGATCCATGTTGTTGGATTGTAACAATAGGTAATACGAGTAGGTTGATATCATACTCACAATCGTAAAAGTAATTTTCCACATATACACATACGGGATTTCAAAAATCATCAATCATAGTCACACTTGCTCCTCATCTACTTGTTTTGTACGCAGTGAGTAGCTTATTTTAATTTTTTTGAAAAAGATAAGCGAAGAAGAAATATCACTTAAATTAAAGTATATTTTAGGTATACATATAGATATATTAAACTAAAATCTAACTAAAAGAAGGAGAAGCTGGAGTTGTCTAATAGATTTTTCAGTAACACGTACCTTAGATGGTCAATTATTTTAATAGTTCTAAATGTGTTCGTAATATATTGCTCACCACACCCTAATTCCACAACCATTATTTATGAAATAAATTTCGACGAACAAATAATCATGAAAAAACACGTACAAGTTAAAAATAAAGCACAATTCGTTCAAAATTAAATAAAATACTGGTGGTAGAGGAGTATTCAAGTAATTAATGTGAGCTTTATTAAAATGGACATCGCGTTGCATTAACGTTCATTAAAAGGTTAAAACCATTTTATCATGAAAATCGCTGTCGCTAAATCTTCCATCATTAGTCCTAGTCTGAAAAAATTAAAACTAAAAAAAGGTATCAACGATGAATCTGCTCAATCAAGCAAATTAATGTTGCTATTTTATCCCCAGCTGGTACAATTCTCAGACAAGTATTGTATTTATTGTGGAGGTTCCAATTATTTAAAACTGATGCACTATCTACTCTCTACACGAAGCAACTTCTTTAATATGATGGTGGTACTTTCAATTAAATAACTTTTAAATCTTGAAAGAAAGTTCATTAGCGAAACTTTGGTTTCTCTAGCTTGAAACCCTATATCATTGACTATCAGCTATTTTTTGTGTATATGTGTTTTTATTTCCAAATTACAAGCAACTCTATTTGTTCCGTAAAATTAAAAACATAAAGGATTAACAATAAAACTAAATAGCGAAATTTTTTTATTGTGTACTATTGTTATGAATGGCATAAAAGCGGAAAACATTTAAATAAACGTTATTGCCAAATGCTCCTGTTATGTTTAAATGTTCATAGTTTTTTTTTCTAGTTACACTATTTATTATAATACTAGCAGAATAATGAGAATAATAAGTACACAATGAAAGTAAAAATAAAATAAATAAAATGTTGCAAAATAAAACTGTTAAAAATAAAATATAATCAAGAACAATGTGAAAGACCAGGTGTTTCTTTGTTGTTTTTTTTTCTTCGTAAGCAATTGAAACAAAAATATTGTGCAAAATATTTAATCATGGCAAATGCTTCTATAGGAATTTTTTCTGTAAGCTTATGATGGCTTATAAATGCATCCAACCATATAAAAAATTTTAATGTATAATTTCATTACAAACATATAATATGTAGCATTTAAAAGTTCTTTTTTTTAGTTAAATTGCAATACTTCTTGCAAAAAATTATTAATAATATTAATATATTCATGCTAGAACTATTTTCAATAAATCAGTAAAAAATTAATTAATAAATGATTTAATAGTTAATTTGTTCAAATAGATCTTTTTATATAAATTTCATATTTTTTAAGCACTTTTCTTTCACATGAAGTGATTGGCAACTTCAATAAATGTGTGTATATATCAATTTCCGATACACTATCAGACTGAAAAATTATATATTTAAATAGTTGAAAACAAGTTCTACTTAACTTTTTCCCGTTGTTAAATTGCTTCATACGATTTTCATGTTAATTAAACATGATTGTACAATAACCTTTAAAGAAACATTTTTCTGTTAAAAGAACTATTTCATGTCGATACTGAAATAATACAAAGTGTCACGTTGTATCAAACTTATTTTACGTTGAAACAACGTGAATTTGATACTGAAATAACACAGAGAATTATGTTGAATCGAAGTTATTTCAATTTCAAGAAACGTAAATTTGATACTGAAATGATACGAAGGATCATGTTAAATCAAAATTATTCCAAGTTGAAAAACCATGAATTTGATATTAAAACAAATGAAGAAACATATTAAATAAAAGATATTTCAAGTTGAAACAGCGTGAATTTCATGTAACCATTTGATTAATTATTTTACTTACGTAGTAATAAACATATCATAGGTATTGGCTTCCCCAGGCAAGATTTTAACTCGGGCCACTTGCTTGATGAATTTGAAATGTATTTTAAGAAAAAATTTTATGGAAATTTTGTCTTAAAAAAAATTTCAAACCTATTTTATTTCTTATGAATAGGACAGAAGGTGTTTATGAATTAAATTTGTTCTGTACACGAATTTAAACAGTTTAAATTAATCTTAAATTAGAAAACCGTTCATTGCTGAATGCTTTTGACATAAATTCTTTGCTTGAAAAAGTGCGCGATTAATCGCGATTACGATACCGATAATGATCGCTGTGCAAACCCTAGAACCAACCACAGAAACAACTATTTTTGTCTGGCATTGGCTGGACTTAAAAATTATGATTTTAGATTTAAGATTTGATTACTTATTGTTAGTTCAATTTTATTAAAGATACAATAAATAAAAACAACCGAAAAAAATATATATTAACTTAAAAGTAATCTTTGTGGTTGAAAATGACTTAGAGATAGTATTTAAAGTTAAATCTAGATGCAGTCGATTTCAGAAGAAACATTTTCTTAAATACCCTAGAGTAAAAAGTACCTGTCAGAAGGCAAGTTACGTGAGTGGTTGTCAATGACTAGAAGTCGGCTCGATTTTCAGTAGCTTTTGCATAGCGTTGTCATTGTAGGCGTCAGTTGACATAATTAAGATATTCAGTGATAGATTCTAGACCCAAATTTAAGTTACTTGTCGTGTGGTTATATCTTTAAAACTAGTTAAATTTCTGTACTTCAAACAAATATTTTTGATTTGATGTAAAAATTATTCCTAAGTTTTTCGACCTTTATAATTATTAATATGTTGCCTAATTTCTTCTAGCTCGAGGTCTGTGTTTCATTAAATCGTCAATTTATATTAAACAATTTTTGAATTATTTGCCTATATTTCGATATTCTTTGAATATCATCATCAGGGCTTAATATTTTTAAAACATTAACGCAACAAACATAAAAACATAAAAATAGAAACTATAAAAATATATACAAAAAAAGGAACATAAGTACTTTCAAATCTTAAAATTAAGAATTTCAGTACAACAAAAAACAATCAAACTCAAAAAAAATAAAATATATAAACATGCATGCACATACATACATAAAAAACAATTATGTTAATGTTGTTAAACAATGTCGCTCAGTACAATTAACTGGAAGCATTTATCTAAAAAACAATAAAAATACATACATACATATTGAACATCTTCACGCATTGACATCTACTATTGTACTGATCAAACTTAAAATTAATTATTGAGCTTTGTACCCTTTACTTTGTTCATTAAGTGTCTATAGCTGTGAGCGCATTTGGATAAAATTTTATTGTACAGTGAAAGCTAAAATTATTCTTCTGGTTTTGTGAAATGTTCTTCTTTCACCTGTCACAGCTCAGGTATAAAATATGCCTTTCCCATTTTCAGCAGTTATAGGACGATTACGTTCTCTACAACATTGCCCGCAGGGTACCTTTAACTACTTGTATATATTTGGTGCTTCATTAATTATAGAATCTGTTCATAAACTGTAATATTATACTTTGTGTATAACCGAATGTATAGATAGATAAATTCTAATGAAAACATGTTAAACATTTCAGCATGTTTGTGCTACTTTTCGCAATATAACTGTCATGAACTACATGAACTAAACAACAGAAAGAAAGGGAAAATATCTGTGAATCTATAAGAATATATATGCAAACTCAGTTGAGAGTTGAGTTTAACATATTAAGGAAGACATTTGATTTTACAACTTCATCCGGAATTCAGTATTCAATTATTGAAGATTTTGTTTTTATTTTCATTTTCATTTCCACCATTTTGTTGAATATAATATTTTTGTTAAGTCTGCAGGATGTTAGCTGTTGATTGTTTTTATATAGAATGTGTAATAAATATGTATATTTTCACCATATTGCTTAGGACTTTTGTTTAAGATTAAGTGGTTTTTTTTTAATCTTTGAAGATACTGCTTATGAAAAGAACAAAACTTTGTAAACTATTCTCCTCAGAAATAAGTATCAATAAAACTTTTATTTATGTACGATTAAAGAAATTCAATCAATTTTTTATTGAAATTTTTAATTAAAAAGGGGAAGAGGAATAATCCACTTACTTACAAAAGCTATAAAAATAAAAACCGATAAGAATGTTTGTGTGTTGAAAATTTTGTACGAAATGGATTGAGTGAATAAAAAATATGGCATAAAGATTTAACATCTGTGAAGTTTTTATTTTATTGATAACGCAGGAGTAAATTTCAATACATAAATACCATGTGTTAATGTAGTTTATAGGCTATAAATTAATTTGTTTGATATGACTCTGGTTCGCAAAAAGAGAATTTGCTGTTTGCAAATAAACGCGCTTTCAAACGTTTATTTTTACTAGGCTAATTTAGCTAAATACACATTCTATGTTAGCACCAATTGCATCGACTTGAAAATAAACTTTAAATATTCTGTTATTCCCACTACTGGAATGTCTTTAGCTCCAAACAAAAAATAATTTTTATCAGCGTTTAATAATTTTATATACATATATTATTATATATTATTATAATATTATATAATTCTATTTGATTATTGAATTTTCCCTTGATTTCTTCCTCTCTATTATTAAAAATTTTTAATGTTAATAATATGCTAAAAATATGCTAATGGTGTTGTAAAAATAACAAACAAAAAAATCTCTTATATGCTAGATGCTTTTTAAAGCTAAATGAGATCCAAAATTAAACATGCTTAATTGGCAACGCTGGCTATAGTTAAAGTGTTACTTCTTGACGTGGGCTTAAATTATGGCTTTAACTTTGTTTATTTTTTGATCATTTTCATACAGTTTGTTTTGACATATCGATATAAACACACAATAGCAATGTATAGCAAGTTATTTTTTTTTTCAAATATTCTCTTGACAATTTCTTGATGGTATTTGTGAAAAAAGTTTAAACAACAAATGAATATGAAAGCAAAGAAAACCAAATAACAAATATTGATTTAATAATAACAAGTGGTTTTAGCAAAGAGGACCTTAATTAAAAACATGTCATGTCCTGCAACCACTCAACTTTGTTAAGTTTTTAAATAGAAATGAAGGGGAAATTGAAAACAAAACAATTCAGCTGCAAAAAATAATATTATCAATTCACAGGCAATATATTTAAGTGCAGAGCATTTTGATAACATTGTGATAAAATGACATCTTCAAATTCAGAATTTAAACCGAAATCAAATATAATATTGAAGAATATATTAAAAAAAAAAATAAATAGCTTTAATCAAAACATTACACAGGGCAACATATCACAATTTTCCAGACTTCAGTCCATAATTTTTAGTTAAATTAATAGTGCTGATGACGATAGCGTTTTTTTCTAGCAGCTCTAGTTTTAAAGATATGGTGACATTCAATATTTGCATAATTTAATATTCCAGGAGCGGTCCTCCAAACCTTAAAATATTTTCTGGATCATTAATCTACACAAAAATCGCTTTTATTTAAGTATAGTCACGTTGGTGAGTATATCAAGATATCTTAATGCTATTGCAACACAGAAAAAATTATTACCGAACATTTTTCAAACAAAAGTTTGTATAATTTAATTTTCAGTAAATCTTCTTTATTAATGAGTGAATTTTTTGTTTGACTGATTTTACTTAGGACTGAAACACCAACAACAAAAAAAAAAAATAAAGAGTTTTCTGTGTCGTAAAAAACGCCATGACGACATACACATAAATAGCAACAACAACAAAAACATTGACAACAAAATGAACGCGATTACAACAAAAATTGTTTAGTAAAGATTTCTGTATGAATCAATTCGTTAATGTTGCTGCGTTACTTCTCATTCATTTTCTTAGAGTCTTTAGAAAAACATACAAAAATGAACACATTTAACAAAGTGAAATTTCATAAATTCATGTATTAAGATGTTGTTATTTATAACTTAAAAATATTAAAATAAAATTTTTATTGACTCACACAAAAAGTTTGTTTTATATTTTACAAAAAAGCCATTACATATTTTTGTTTCATTCAGTAAACTATTTGGCTTAGAGCTTGTGAGTTTTTTTAGACAACTTGTTTTATAAATTCAGACAAAAAAATATTGTTTGATATATAACAGAAATTCCAGTAAATATTTTTGTTTGATTCAGTAGATAGACTATTTTTTTAGAATTTGTAAATATTTCTTAACAAATTGGTTTATAGATTTGGAAAATTTTTTTTAAACTGAAAACGCCGGTTTTTCAATGAAATTTTTGAGAGATTTTTGCCTGTATTTACGAATTTATTTGTAGGTCCATTTCTACACAAAATATTTACTTATGCATTTAATTTCTTTAGTGAAAGTAAAATTTAGTTTATTTTTTTTTTTGAAAGATGCTAAAAGTCATGCACAGCAAAAGGTAAATTTCAGTTTTTGATGTCAGAAAACTATTTCTGAAACAAATCTTTATTATTAATATTATTAATATTTCTTTTAATGTTTTCTTGCCATAAAATATTTTGAAATTAATTTATTTTGTACCTACTCAAATGAAGCAAAGTGTAGCTTTGCTTAAGTCATAAAACTTTGCTGCTCACTTTTTATTAGATACATATAATTAATTACTGTATTTATTATACTCAATATTAGCAATAATGAGTAAATTAACAGAATTGGAGAATACATTAATTAACTATATGTACATATAATATCTTTGTCTCAAGTCAAGCTTAATATGGAAATAAGCATATACTTTGCTAGCGGTTTTTTTTACATTACATTGCTAACTCCGAACTTTATAATTGTGTAAAAGCTCTGAGTTTACTCATTTTTAAATTATATATTTTTATATACTCATTGTATGCATTTATATGTTAAAATTTAAGTACTCTACCACTTTCTGTTCTTGACTTTGAAGCTGTACGGTAATATTGATTAAATAATAAACTCAACAAATAAAAAATGAATTAGAACTATAGCATAATCAATATCGCATTTCTTTTACAATAAACCTAAACATATTCTAAACAGTTTCAGTAAAAAATTTTATGAATTAGTAACTATTTTCTCTACAAATGAACCTACTAACAAATTTGTAAATACAGACAAAAATGACCCAACAATTTCATTGAAAAAAACGAGGGTTTTCAATAAAGAAATTGTCCAAATCTATAAAAAAAATTAGTCTTAAAGTATTTATAAATTCTAAACAAAATAATTTACTGTATCAAACAAAAATATTTACTGGTTTTTCTTTGTCTAAAAGTACTTAAACATTTTATTTTTGTCTACAAGTACTTAAAAATTTTATAAAAAGTATTTACTGGATTTTTTGTAATATATCAAACAAGCTTTTTGCATGTCTGATTCAGTAAGAACTTTTTTTATATTTTTTTAAGTTTTATATAATAACATCATGATTAATTAAGCATTTATCAAATTTGACTTTGTTAAATATGTTCAAATCTTTGTGTTTATCTAAAGGCTATAAAAAAATTAATGAGAATTAACGAAATTGATTCACTAAGAAATCTTCAGTTAACAACTTTGCTACAATATACTTTTTATACTAATTATATTAATTCCGATATCGCATTCCTTTTGATATCACTGTTGTTGTTGTTAGTTATTTGTATGTCGCCGTGGCGGTTGTTTTTTTTACGATACAGAAAGCTGGTTTTTTTCGGCTTGGTGTTTGTGTCCTAAATTTAAGTCAAACAAAAATTCACTAATTCATTTAAGAACATTTACTGAAAATTAAATTTTATTTTAGACAAACTTTTATATGAAAACTTTTTTGTGAATTTTTTCTGCGTGTGTTTTTATTCATTCTTTAAAACATTTTTTATTGTAAATTTTCTACATTTCAAAAAGCTAATTCTCATGTATTTTCATCTGCTAATTAAGATTGCATGATTAGTTTTTTTCTAGCTCCTTTTGTTTTCGAAATATTGAAATAGGTTCACAAAAACTAATTCAAATTTTACTGTTCTAAAAAATTTTGATTTTTGTGTCACATTTGTCAAATTGCTGAATCATTAATGCAATGCTAACATATAAAAGGCATGGTGATTACATCGTAAGCCAATCACAGGTTTTATTAATCAGCATATTTCATATATACGATATAATAACTACAAAATATCATATCATAACATAATAAATTGTCTGCATTGTTTATACGTCGTTTTCTATACGTGACCCTTACGTTAATGACTAGCAAGTTGACAAATTGATTGATTTAGCACGTTGACCACACAATTTCCTAACAATGTTTTAAAAAGAGAAGAAATATATTATTAGCTAATTGCAAAAACTTTTGCACATTGAAGAGATTCTACTGACTGATTCTAGTGGTGGAAACCAAACAAAATATACATGTATAGATAGGTGTCTTGAAAGTTTAAATATGGTATTTATTTTGCACATTGCTAAGTCAAATCGGCATAGGAAATCTTTTAAACGTTACGTTTAAGGTATAAAATATGCTTAACACTTTAATGTAGAGTACCATTTGGATAATTTTTGTAAACTTTTTTAACCCTCCAACTTATCGCTGTTTTCTCTACCAACTTTGACAGAACAAACTATTTATGTAATGGTAATAGTAAAGAAAAAATATTTTATAATTTACATTTTAAGAAATAGAAATACTAATAAAATATTCAAAAACACATTCACTCGAGCATATTTTATTTTATTTTCTACGGTAAAAACAAACACCAGCAATACTTGAAACAAAATATTCATATACACCCATATACACCCATATAAATAAACATAAACCACCCATACCCAATAACAAAACCATCCTTTCTCATGCATGAATAATGGGCAAGTTCAAAATATTTTTTTATGCATTTTATTTTTTTTATGACTAGAATCTATTTTCCACTTTTTGTTGTTGGAAATTTCCTTGTTTGCCAACTGTAACTGAATGTATTTATTTAGTTATTTGCGTGATTGTATAAGAGCAATAAGAGTACTATTTTTTAAAATTTTAATATTTGCTGATTTTTCCAACATCTCTTTTTAAAGAATAAATAATGAATTCAAAATCCATTGTTACATATTAACTACGCAGTTTCTGAATTGTGGCAAATATTTCTGATTTAATATGTTGAACTAACTTTTAACAATGTAATACTATATCTCTGATTCAGGCGATAAATAAAGTAGCTCGATTCTATGAAAATTTTAGGCGTAAGTTTTTTTTTTCGTTAAAAACGTTTTACATCTACTATATTCTACTGCAAATTTTAACGTTATAATTAGCTCGCTGATTCATAAACACGAACATAAATTTCTCAAAGAAAATTTATATGAAAACACTCGGACTTTTTTTAATATTTGTCACAAGAACTTTCTAAAAAAAGCCTTAACTTGTCTGCATGAAACAGGTCCTAAGAAAGACCATAAAAATAGAATTTATAGTGTTTTGACTTCTGAAAAAATATAATTTCTTCTTAATTTTTATTTAAAAATCGCAATTTAGCATTAAATTTACTTTCGGAAGGACAGAAATATTAATTTCTGAAAAATTCACTTCTTCAAAAAATTATTATATTGCAAATTAGAATTGAAAAGTGCAAACAATGCAACCTTTTTTGTAGAAAATAAAACGCAATTAATTTTAAATGTCTCTTAAGGTCATTTATTGTAAGACATTAAAACAATTTTTTCTGTTGGTCTATTAGATGCATGTGAAGTAAACTGAATCGATTAACCCATATTGATGCGAAATGAAAAGTAAACCCTAAAGAAAAAATCTTAAAGATAAAAATCACAACATTATTTAAAGCCCCCGAATGAAAAACTCTTGGAAATAAATGAATTAATTGCCTACGATTCGCTGTCCAACTTTATATACTTCGTTTAGTTTTACTCGTCTTGCTTCTATGCCTAAGATAATATTAACCCATTAAGGCAGTAATCACAATTAACAAAAATACGGATGTAGCCTTAGTGCTGTCTTGGACAATTCTAGCAATAGTAGGATAAGAAATATTGTAAACAATTTAAAAGAAAACTATGAAGGGAAAAAGAGACAGTGTCCGGGAAAAACAGGACGGATAACAACCTTAACTAAGCATAATATGTTGATATTGCCAAGGTCATATAAATGCTTACTAATATCACGAATAAGAAAAAAACTTGAAAAAAATTATTTAAATTTTAAGAAGCCACAAATCGAAAAAATGTGAGGAACTATAAAATTTCGGGAAAGTTCCAAACATTCGGAAAAACATGCTAAAATTTGAAAGATTGTAAAGTGTAATATTGATTAGAAGTCTCTAGAAATGCAGGAAATCCAAAAAGCGTGAAAGGAGGAATCAAGCCTACCACATAGACATAAAAGTATGTGAAGATTTAAAAATCGTAACTATTTCTTAACCCCGACAAAAAAGAGGGGTGTCATAAGTTTGTAGTGTGTGTCTGTGTATCTGTGTATCTGCGCGGATGTACGAACCCTCGTACAGACCAAACGGCTGAACCGATTTTGATTCAGTTTCTTCTGTTTGAATAGTGAATTGATCGAGAGTGTTCTTAGCTATGGTAGAAGAAAATTGGTCCATACGTTTAGAAGATATCACATCTTTTCTAGATGTATCCTGTTATGTCTGTGTGTCTTTGACATCGTAGCTCCCAAACGGCTAGCTCGATTTTAGTTTAGAAAATTTTGTTTGAAAGGTGACTTGATACAAAATATTCCAACCTATGTAGTTGACTTATAACTTCAAGCGCTAAAAATTAGTTTTCATATACAAGCACATGTTAACTTAAAAAGTGTGTGTATATTTATTTTATTAAATGATAACAACAAATTAAAACTAATCTCGTAATGAAATAAATACGTAATAGCTTTATTAATTACTAAATAGCAATTCTAGGTTGAAGCACAGTAATAAGATAAATAAATACCTCTCATTACTTTGTATCCCCTTCAAAGAGTACTACCGATTACAAAACACGCCAAAATTATTTGCTGGGAAGCCTTAACATTGATTAAAAGTCGCTAAAGCCAAAAGAAATCTGCAAAGCTTGCTAAATTGGCAGAATTTCGCTAACAACATTATGGGAGCAAAGTTTTATATTGATTAACAATCGCTATACAGAAAAAACTTCATTTCGTTGTCAGTAAAGAAATTCAATGAATTAGTAAATATGTTGTCTAGAAACGGACATTAAAACAAGTTTTTTAAGCACTGACAAAAACGTCTAAGAAACTTATTTGAAAAACACGGGTTTTTTAGTAAACAAATTGTGCAAATCTATAAAAGAATTTGTCTAAAAATATTTACAAATTCTAACCAAAGTAATTTATTTAATCAAGCAAAAATATTTACCGAATTTTCTGTAATATATGAAAGAATATTTTTGTCTGATTTCAAACAATTTGTCTAAAAATAATTACAAACTCTAAACAAAATAGTTTTCTGAATCAAACAAAAATATTTACTGAGACAAAAATTTGGTTTGGTACGAGTATATTACAAAAAATACAGTAAATATTTTTGTTTGATTTAGTAAATTATATTGTTTAGAATTAGTAAGTATTTTTAGACAAATTGTTTTATAAATTCAGAAAAAAATATTGCTTGAAATTTTACAGAAAATCTAGTAAATATTTTTGTTTGATTTAGTAAATTGTTTTGCTTAGAATTTGTGAATATTTTAAGATAAATTGTTTTATAGATTTGGACAATTTGTTTACTAAAAAAAAACGGTATTTTTCAATGAAATTGTTGAGAGATTTTAGTGTGTATTTACAAATTTGTTTGTAGGTCTAGTTTTAGACAAAATATTTATTAATTCATTGATTTTCGTTACTGAAAAATAAATTAAGATGTTTCTGTGTTATTGCCGACTTCGAATCCAGCATAGTTTTTTTGCTTCATTACTTTTGCGATAATTTAGTTTAGTTGAAGTAAATGTACAAATAAGAAATGTATCAATAAGAATTATGTTGTTAGTTTTTGATTACTTTGTTACTTCTTTTTATATGTTAAAGAATCGAAAAGAGAGCTGAAACTTCAATAAAATTTAGCATTATGCTATACATTTTAATTTGCAATACCGTCTAGCAGCAAATAAATATTTTAATTTTTCAATTGCAATACCTGGTACCAACTATAGCGACAAGCATAACGTGAAATGTTGTATTATTTCAATGCGTAGGATTTATTAATCGTATTTAAAAAATATTTTAGAAGAAGGAATGACTCATACTTGAAGAATTTGGTATAAGTTAGTTCTGTACCCCTCCTGAACAATTGTCTGTTTGGTTCATGGACTGTATTGAGTATAGGCCATCGATATAATAGTCGCATAACGATCGATGTTAGTTTCTAATGGGTTAATTAACGGTTTTCTAAATACATAATAAGAACATCAATATACCATGACAAAAATAAAAATAAAATAAATAAAAATAAAGAAAAAGAACTTTTAAAAAATAAATACAATTTAAACCTTTTTCGTGGTTACTGATTGTTTTAATTTGTCTTAGACCCTCTTTATGTTCAAGTAGCAATCAAAAATTTAAATATTTTATTTTTTATTGGCTGATTTTATTATTTTTATTTCTTTTAGGTACTAATAATGATGAACGAATAAACTTTAACATCTGTAAACCTTAGTTCATTAAAAAATTAAATGCTAATTATTAAATTCATCAGTCTGTCTAAAATTAGTTAATGGCTGTTAAGTACTGTAGTTAAATTTAAAAACATATATGCGCGGCTCTCATGCACATATTAAAATAATTAATAATAAAATTACTAAACTAGAATTACTGATTGTAATACAGAAAAAAATCCTTAGCTTCTAGAATTGCTTACCCAAAAAGTTAGTAAGGTATTTCCATTCGAAATGATAATCAATTGAATTTGTGTAAATTATACATGTTTTCTTACGAACTGAAACATTTCTTTGAAAAGAGACCATTGGCTTAATTTAACTAAGCCATGACGAAAACTGCAAAGAGCACTAAAGTACATTTACCATTTTGATTTTCTTATTATTGCTCTGCCCTGGTGAGTAGTTTTTTGCAAGACAATCAATCATCTTCAGTTGATTAACAATCAGGTTTAATAATTATTTTATTCGTTTAATGACATTGGTTTAACAGTCAACTAAAGCTTTAATTTACTGAATAATAGACATTTTTATCACATTAATTTTGTCATAGTCTTAACGACATATAAACACACTTGAATACAATTTCAAATGCCTAGCAAACATTTTTTTTATCGATTTCAGTACGAAGAAGTTTTGTGGTAAATTTTGGGAGTTTTTAAGCTTTCTAATGAACTGTCAAAAGCAGCACAAAAATTCATGGCACAATAATACTCAAAGGAGTCTTACAACTTTTTGACTCCATGTGCGAGTTTTATAAGACATTTCTGATAAATTTCTAACTCCGACATTAATACGATAGAAAGTAGAAAGTATCAGCAAATTGAAATTTTTTATAATCGACTTTGGATACAAATTCGGTATTTTGTGCACTTTTTCTGACCGAGTTCCGACTGAATTAGGCAAAAGATATTTGCTGGGTACATGCATACATACATATTTATGTACATTGATAGCATGTGTTGAAAGTATAAATGAAGTTATGAGCCACTTGGCAACATATGTCACAAACAAGTAGCATTTGCTTTACGTCAGTCAGCAAAATTCTTATTTTTATTATTATGTGGCGTAAAATTGACTTCAATTATTTGTGGTCACTAAATAAGATTATGGCATGTCTTATGTTTTAGTTTTCTTCTTTTTTGTTCTATAAATTTTATTTTTCTATCTGTAAGTGCGGCATGTAACCTTAAATTGACATAAACGATATAGTCTACTCATGCAGAACTATTTCAAAGCCATACAAAGAATTAAACTATGGATTTGTTTTATTTCTGCCTTATTGTTTTCATTCTTAATTTGAAGTATACTGTATATTAAAAACGAAAAATAAATTATACTTTTACAGTTTTGTTAAAATTTTCTTAAAAATCAAATATGTTTAAAATAACAAAAATATGTACATCTTCTGCCTTAAACACAACGTGTTGCAGGGAATAAATTTTTTTTTATAAAATTAAAAATTAATTGCAAGTGTATTAATCCAGAAGCTGTGTTTTATTTTCCACTTACTAATGATAACCATTTTTTACCAACTATGGAATAGGTAAGATCATAACAACTGACACAAAACTTCCCGCAGGTGTCTTTCATATTCCAGTTCTCTTGTAATGTCAAATAACAAGGCTTTTTAAATAAACAGTTATCCACATTTACTGAAAAATTAGTACAAAAGAAGACAAAGTTAAGCATAATTTAATTTCAAGAGAAACTTTTATTTATCTTTAATTTTTTTGCATACATATTTTACATACTCGTATATGTTCTACAAGTGTGAACGAATTTTATTTATGTTTTGCTACGAAACACGTCATAATCGTTTGCCTACGGCTAATTTTGTGGTACATAACATTTCTGTCATTGTTGCTGCTAATGTGGATGACATACACAAATGTCGTTAAAATATTAAAAACAGCAGCAGTTCAACAATGTGAAAGAATCAAAACGATGTGTAAGTTCATGTTTTAAATAGCACTTAATGATGGATGCAGTTACTCGTATCTGTTGTTAACACAATTTCTGCATTATACGCTTGTCTGGCACGTATGAGCATGAGTATTTAACAACGAATAAATATTATACTTTCGTCGTTAGCGGTATGATCGCAAAAGCAAACAAATATTAGCCACATTAACATAACGGATAATAATAACGTGATAATATTGTAAGTAAAACGCATGTCAATTAATAATTGTCGCCTTTTTCTAATCTTGCATATCCTTAAAACAAATTGTGTTTGTTAATTTGTCTTATGTGCTGTTTCCATAATGCAAACAAGAGATTTGAATACAAATTTGTATAAAAATCAGAAAAAAAAATGAGTCCTTATCATATAAATTTTAGACAAGCAGTGCTTGCTTGTATTGTGGAAACAGCACATTAGTACATTTAATTTGTCTATACAAAAAATTCAATTCTTGATAATAATAATTTATATAAATAGTACACCTACAGCTTTCTTTTCTATGGTAAGTTGCAGTGAAAGTTTACGTAAAACATATTTGTTTTAATACAAACTATGCGAATCCGTACGAAATTAATCCTTAAATATTTTAAGTTTTTAATGATTCCTGGCATTCAAATTGAGTTTAGAGTTTTGGTGTCATCACATCACTAAATAAAGTCTTATATGTAGTAGAATTTTATAAAGAATATTTTTGTCGGACTTTTTTATATACTATTTTTAAGAAAGAGACAAAAGTACGCATAGAGCGAAAAGATGGATGTAAAAATGTTATACAAAATTGTTTCTGCAGTTTTTGGTACAAAAATTCTTCACATATCTTATACCTTAAACGAAAGAATTATAGGATTTACTAGATTTATCAGTGTACAAAAGGGGGAGGGGGCTTAACCTCCACTAAAATACATCCCAGAAGTAAACTTTCAAAATGGCGATGGGCTTAATATTGTATAACATTAAAATCAGAGCACGGATTTTCTTTATCTTCTCATTTCAGAAATTTATATTGGCCTTATTGGCACTTAGTAAATTCTTTATGAGTATTTTTGAGACCATAAATTCTAGAAGGGTAGTTAATAACTAAATTTTGGGGAAGCGTAGCTCCTTGCTTATAATTTTTTTCTTAATCAAAATATTTGGAATGTAAATCAGGCATTTGTAAACAGATATTCCTATCGGAAGAAAATTTCACACGGACATAGCCTAGCAGTATATTCAATTATATTTTAAGTAATAGCTCTCTAACTTTCTCAGCAGCAGAGCTAAGAAGTCCCAAACTAGGGCACATCGGCCATTTAAATTTTTTTACTACTTGTCATTTCTTAGTTTATCATCCAATTTAAAAATTTTTTGATATATTTTAGCACTTGATAGGATCTAAATTTTTAACTTTAGTCCAGCATTTTCCAGATACCGATCGGATCCAAATATCATCCGATTTATACAATTTTTTTCTTCGTTAGTTAAGCAACAATATTTAACAGACTTAAGAAAAAATTTTATGAAATTCTCCTGTCTGATTTGAAAAATATTAATTTTTTAAAGTTTTGAAAGATTGAGAAACTTCAATTTTCAAATGAGTATACTTCACTAAATATAACAGATAAGTATACAACCGAACATGTGTCTTTTAGATCTTATCAAGGTCTTTAATATAGCAAAAAAGTTTTGAAATCAGGTGAGAAAAAAAATGGAACCGGTAAAAAGTTGTTCATGGTCTAAGTGTCCTACTTTGAGACTTCATAGCGCCGCTCCTAAGCAATTAAGACCGCTGACAATTAAAACATAAATGGAAATATTCCTCTACTAAGTTTGTGTGAAATTTAGTTTCGATCTTTTTTTTGCAAAGGCTCTGATGATGGCCTAGGAATCGAATAGCGTCCACCATTTTGTCAGATTGGTGCGAGCTTTCGGGATATTGTCATTTTAATTGTTTTCTTTGGATCGACTTTATGTGCAAATTATATATACCGCAAAAGGTTATAAAGGGTGGTTAAATTTTAAAACACAAATTATTTAGAAAATTATTGTCATTTCTCTTTAGTATAATAATATGGTATGGTTTAATTATGTATGGAACAAATTATCGGCCAAATGGCCGCCTTGACCTCGGCGGCACTCCTCTATCCGATGGTCCAAAGTTTCGATGACGCTGAGGCATAATTGAGGTTCTATGCCGTTAATGTGCGAATTATCTCATCCTTTAGTTCTTAAATTGTGGCTGGCTTATCGACGTACACTTTTCTTTCAAATAACCCCAAAGAAAGAAGTCCAACGGTGTCAAATCACATGCTCTTGGCGGCCAATTGACATCGCCACCACGTGAGATAACACGGCCATTGAATTTGTCGCGCAAAAGAGCTATTGTTTCGTTAGCTGTGTGGCAAGTGGCATCGTCTTGTGGAAACCACATATCGTCCACATCCATATCTTCCAATTCGGGCCATAAAAAGTTCGTTATCATCTCACGATAGCGAACACCATTCACAGTAACTGCCTGACCGGCCTCCTTTTGGAAAAAATACGCCTCGATGATGCCGTCAGCCCATAAACCGCACCAAACAGTCACTCTTTGTGGGTGCATTGGTTTTTCGACTATCACTCTTGTGCCTCATCACTGAAGATGATTTTCTTCGAAGTGCACGATATGCATTTTGATTTGTACGCCCATTTTCATAATAAGCGTGAATAACTTTAACGCGTTGCTCGATTGTGTATCTTTTCATTGTTCAAATTGAGTTAGTCTGAAATTGAGAAATGTCAAATGAAATGCAGAAAAAAACTTGCCCCCATATTCATAGAATTTAAAATGAGTTTGAAATGTATTTTATGTCAAATTTTTCATACAAAATTTTCTTAAAATAGATTTCAAAACCATTTTATTTATTTATGAATATGGGTGTTGATGTTTAGGTGTGGTTCACATTCAACATCGGCCCTTAAAATTTATCCACCTTTTATTTTATGTTTACATTACATAAGATAGAACAAAAAGATTTGCTCTCCAATTTATTAAGTTTTTCAACTGTTTGCGAAGCTTTTTATGTGGACCACTTTTTTCTTACTGAAGTCTTCGCTTAAAATCAAGTTACTCAGACAGAAAAATACAATAGGGCCAACGTTGGCAAAGCGTTTTCTAGGGTGGTTCAAACGTTGGCAAGACGTATGACGTGCAACGTTTAAAGAGATTTGCCAACACGCAAATGATAACGCCGATCCACGCTCAGCCGATCGTTTTTCATGTCGATGGCCATATATTGTGAAAACTAAAAATTCAGTGCTTTCACAATATCATCATTTTGTTTAGTAAAACATTCCAACACTACAATTTTGTTAAAGGTATCATTACATGATAAAACATGTATTACGACATTTAAAAAAATGCTGTAGAATAAAAACATTTTATCATGTAAAAATTAAATAGAGTAAGAGAGAATACGGATACAAAATTCGATCGGTAAATATTTATTTTCTAAATCATTTTAGAAACTCATGTATTCTGTTTAATATCTTTGCGTAAACACGAAAAATACTTACAACAGACTTTTGTTGTCTTTTCTTAAACACAAAGAGAATTTCATAATATTTTGATTCAACAAAGTCTTAATTATTTGTATTACCATGTAATATCTAAAACATTTTCTAGTACTTCACTCTATAAAACTACAGCATTTGCCGAAAATACCAATAGAGAAAAATAACATATTTTCCCAATTCAACATCACTTAGCGACAGAACTACTGGATATCATTAATTTTGATTCCATAAAGCACATCGTTATTGATGAAATGCATATGCTTTATCTCGGAATTAGTGAACAATTACATCTGAAGTTAATTTTAAAGAATTTATTCTTTCACTTTACAATGTTTCACTTCAACAAAACCTACTAATGATGTCTAAAAATTAAACTTTTGAATTACAAAGACAATCCCGTTGTTTCTTGTTATAGGCTGGAGCAGTTGCTTTAAATAATGTATGTATTACATTTTTTAATTTTATTTACTTCTTGTCGTATTTTGTCGTCAACCAAGTTACTCACATTAAAATCAAAATACGTTAAAGATTTGATAAAATCCTTTGTTCAGGGACATAGGGTTATTTATCGTTAAAAATTTAGACCAGAAAACAATTGAAATAGACTTACTGCCTGTTCGCCGATGTCGAAGGTGTTCTTTCTATTGCACAATTATATTTAAAGCAAAAACAAATTCAAAAATTTAGTTTTTGTTTTAAATGTAATTGTGCGAAAGATAGAGCTCCTTCGACATCGACAAACAGGCAGTTAAAGGTGCTAGATGTTAAGTGTATTCTTAACAAATTTCAAAGTGAATCAATTGCTATCACTCACTTACAAAAATAACGTACTTTTGTACATTTATATTAAAATAAATAAAAACGAAAAGAAATAAAAAGTGTAAAAGTGCTTTCCCAGTGATAGAATTTTTGTACGGTTGGCAATTTCTACCTGGGTAGTTGCAAATTAAATTTTCACCGCTGCGTGCTCAAATGAACGTCTTAGATTTTTTTTGCCAATCTATTCAAATATCAAATACTTAATATTCGAATAATTTATATTCTATATTTTGTTCTATTTATTGTTTAATTTTTGGTGTTCATCACACATATAAGTTTATTTATAAGGCAATTATATAATTTTAATTTACATTAATAGATACATTTTTTCCTTATTCACTTCCCTTTATAAAGAAAATGTTATTCAAAAGTGTATAAGATATACATAATCATCAATTACAAATAAAGAGCTCTGATAGCAATAAAAAACGGAAGAGATTTTTGTACAGGCAACAACAAGGCTATTAGCAAAATATCAGACATCTTTCCAAGCATTTATATGATAAAGTGTAGATAAATATCATCTTGTTAACACAAAATACTGAATGCTATTTATAGTTAAAAAAACCTAACAATAATACTAGAAAATACTATTTCTTAATGAAGATAAAATAGATTTGAAAGCTGATAATGTCTTAAGTGGTCGAATAAATGTTGGTATAAAAGTTATGACATTAAATATGTGTTAAATTTTTATTGCTTTTTTGGAATTAGTCAAATGTTTTATTATATTTTTCTGAAATAAAATATTTTGTTAAAATGTATCGTGTTTGAAAATGTGTCGGCAATGAAATCTAATCTATAAAGAATTATCTCAGTTGTGAGATCTTGAAGACAAATAAAAAATACGCGGTTCTCTATCATAGACATATGTTTATATTAGACCTAAGACCTTTGTTCTAAGGGTTGTGATTTATTAAATAAAGATGGGAACTAATTTAAATTCCTTATTTCCGTATCTATACACCCGGAGAAAAATCAATGAAAACCATATTAATTCAATAAGAAACATTAACGAAAGTCTAGTCATGTTGAAAATTTTTATTTCAATATTGAACCATATTTATTCCAAGTTGGAAGTTATTGATTTAGTATGCTTCAATATAGTTTTTCTTTTGAATTGAAAATTATTAAATTAATATGATGCGTTCTTATTTTTAAATTGCCGTTTTTCCCTTAGTGTACTATTGTAATTGAACCATTTTGCATATTTTATATTCCCATAAAAATTTGTAAGCGAGAGATGCATTAAGCAATATTTTTAAGTGACCGTTAAGCTGAAAAGTCAATAGTTTCTGCATAACTTTGTTTCTTAAATTTGGCAGATTTCAAATGGATGATATATAGTGGTGAACTTTAAACAGAGAACGAGGCTTAATGCAGCACGTAACAATAAGTATTTGTGGTTCTTTAGTTGATTATGTACGAGTTGCTTGTGTTTTTTGGTTGAACAAACAAAAATTGTATTCTGTGTTATTCATAGCTTTTATATTTTTCTGTCTGCAAAAGAGTTTTTCAAGTACTTTTGAGCAAATTTGGTTTATCAGATTTACTTTATTGTCACATTGTCATACATGTCAGTTAGTGCAGCATCATCATCATCACATACATACCTTCACGAATTTCTTTTTCTAAAAGTGATCACAGTGAACAATTTCATCAACAGCTACCAACAAAATCATCATCGCTACTACAACTACTCGTTATCACACCATCATCTAGCTCAAAATCTGTTACGGCATATTTAGTTTATGTAAATTTCTCCTCTCTTCTTTTTTTTCTTCTCAAAAAACAACGCATTGCACTGTTGAATTTTAAATAAACGGCAGCATAAAAACTTAATAAATGCAATTTTTGCGGTCGTTTTTTCAGACGTTTTATTCTAAAATAAAGTACTTGAAGAAGCAAAGTGTGCTTGGTGATGGCAAAAGTGCATGCAGTAACAATTTGCAATGCAGTAGTTTCAAAGTGTTTTTCTTTTATCCTTTTTTTCATTTGCTTAAATTAAGCCAAAATTATATATTCACTTTATGTTTTATTGGCGGATTTTTATTTTATTGTTTTTTTTTTGTGATGGTTTTATATTTTGCGAATATTGAAATATACAATATACTTTTGTAAATTTGTTATCTATACAAAATTGGATGAGAAAAACATAGGTTTATGGACAAAGAGTACAAATTCGGCAATGAAAAAAAAAATCAATGTGAATATTTTAAAATGAGAGTAAAAAGGTTTTTCTCAAAAAGTTTTCAAAACTAAAACTTTTTAGTTTCAATAGGTTAAAAAAATAGACTTCAAAAATTACTTCAGTTGAAAATCTAAATCGATCAGAGCGCAGCATCCAGCGTTGTATATATATATATATATATATATATATATATATATATATATATATATATATATATATATATATATATATATATATATATATATATATATATATATATATATATATATATATATATATATATATATATATATATATATATATATATATATATATATAAATATATATATATCTATATAAATATATATATATATATATATATATATATATATATATATATATATATATATATATATATATATATATATATATATATATATATATATATATATATATATATATATATATATATATATATATATATATATATATATATATATATATATATATATATATATATATAATATATATATCTATATAAATATATATATATATATATATATATATATATATATATATATATATATATATAAATATATATATATATATATATATATATATATATATATATATATTATATATATATATATATATATATATATATATATATATATATATATATATATATATATATATATATATATATAATATCATCAATCTGGCTTTTAATTGTTACCCGCCCACTCAAAAATGTGGCCAGGATACCAGATTTTCTGAAAATATTAACATTTTCAGTAGCATTTTATTTAACTGCATGAAAACTGTACCCGACTGAATATCTTTTATATCATTACCATTTATTAAAAAACATACTGATCCTTTAATAGTTAAAAATTTTTAGCGATATATTAAACGGTCATTGTTTTATGAATTTTAAATTTAAAAAAACGTGCAAAAATGCTGGACAGTAATATTGGAATACGTATGAGTATTCTTTTTTTTATTAAAAATTCATAACAAATTGCCCATTTTAATATCGCTAAACATAAAAAATAGTAAAGAAACAAAATTAAAAAAATCAAGTTTAGTGGAGTCATGCACGTAAATAAAATGCTTCTGAAAATTTGACTATTATTTTGAAAATCTGCAATCTTGGCCACATTTTTGAGCGGGCGTGTAATAATTGAAAGCCAGATTCATGATATTAGATATAATATCTTGGCTATATATTTATTCTAGCTAATTTCTTCAGACCTCGAGCTAGAAGAAATTAGGCAAGATATTAATATATAAAGGTCGAAAAACTTAGGAATAATTTTTATATGATACTAGATATCTTTAATATATTTTGTAGAGAAATTTGAAAAACTCGATGGAAGTTTTTTTTCTTAAGCGATCACCATTATCGTCCAATGCTGAATCTAAAGTATTCTTTGAAGTAAATTTTTTTTTGATATATTGAAAATAAAAAAAATTTTGTTTTGAAAAATTTTTGAGAAAAAAGTCGACCTACTAAGGTCTATTTTTTGCAAAATTATGCCATATCATGCCCTCTTTTCAAAATCTTAACTTTGATTCCCTTTCACGTCTTCATGAATTAGGATAGCTAAAAAATTTTTTCTGCATGTTATCAGGGATTGTGTTAAAAATTATAAAATTTTTTTTTTTAAATTTTGGCTGTGCTATTACCTGAGATATTGACGAAATAGAGAACAAAGTCAAGGCCATAAAAGAATATTTTATATTTCTAAGCCAAATATCTTCGAACCTGTTCATAAAATTTGCACCGCGTTTAAAATAATTACAAGCGGATAATCGACACAGAGTTCAATTCCGTTCGGAAACGGATTCCAATCCACCTCAAGATATCAAGCCCTAGTCGGAGCATACCAGAGCATAACAGCGCCGCCAACAGTCTGGACACACTTGACAAATTTGTGTATATTAGTTTACTTTTTTAGATACCAGCTGCTATAAAAATGGGGTAGGTTGAATTCCATTTCCGAACGAAATTGAAATCTGTGACATTTCCGAATATTTGTAAAAGTTATGAATCCGACAATATTTTGCAATGGCCTATGTAGTCAATTTTGACACGCTGTAGCTCAACGTGTCAACACTTTTAAAGCTTAGGTCCTCTTCTATGATTTTTGCATACTTCGTTTTGTAATCGGATCGAAGATACAGGCTTATTACCCTTCCTTTTTTATTGGAACCACTGTGCCCCATTTCAACTTATTCCTTGCACAATCTACAAATACTTTCCTTTATGCATTTTATAGCATTGTAACAATTACAACCAGTTTTTTACTTTCCTAATGATCAAATAACTTTAAAGTATTACAAATATAAAAATTTGCTTTATTTAAGTGCATACTGCATGCTCTTCAAATTGTACAAAGTGTTGATTCATTCTCTTATTTGACATCGTGTTCTAGCATCTTTTTTATAATATTATATTCAAAATTTTATTGAGTTCATTGTAAAATATATACCACCGAGTATATTCGCTGGCAAATATGTTAATTGATGTTGTGATAGATTTTGCAATAAGGGATTTTACTGCATCTGGTGATATAACAACTCCTTAAAACCATAAATGTTTAACTTCGTTATGGTCAGGATAGAGTATTTAGTTGTAAGTGTTTTAAAACTTAAATAATTGTAAGTTCGAAGTAACGGATTTCTTAATAATAATATCAGATACCTTAAAACAAAACTCTGACGCATCGTGTCTACGGTAGCTGTTTTAAGTATTATTTATTTTCATTAGAGAATATTTTTTAACCACATGACTTGAGTAATTAAAAAAGGAAAAACAATAACTTCAAAAATCTAATGAGAAAGATGTCGCAATGAGATATACTATGGGAAAAGTAAGCGCTAAACCAATGTTTGGTGTATACTTTGCGTTTATTTGCCTTTCATTTAGGACCCATAGAAGTTCCTGTACAGCGCAAAAGACAAAATACAGAAAATCTCTGCAAGAGTCAAAATGAAAACAATGAAAATGCATCGATGATGATTGGTACTTCTAAGTGAAGACCTATCACATTTATTTAAGCGAACTTAATTTATTAAACAAAGAAATATTTCTGTTATTATTATACGAGTAGTATATAGAAACATATGTAAGTATTTAAGCTTTAACATTTTTTGGTTTTTAGCAATATTTTTTTGTATTACTGGATGGTCCCTTGAGGGACCACCAGGAGCTGGTAGTTATTATTATTTATATATGCAATTTATATAGGACCGTTATTTTACTGTCCTTTTTAGTAGCGGTTTTTGAAATGGCACGTAGGCTTCGATGTTTTAGAACGGAGAAAGAGCTTTCCGAGTTTCGCAATTCGGTGGCTTGATTATAAAGCGCACTGAAAAAAAATAGACAAGAATTATATTCAATAAAACCATTTTATTAAAAAAAAATATGAATTTCAATAACATTTATCTTTAACATAATAAAATATTTCGTTGTAAGTATTTCTTTTCCATGCCGGTTATTTCTTTTCTTTTTATACATAAGTACTTAAAACAAGTTGTACGTCCGGAAAGCCCGGGTTCGTATTCCAGCCATGTCAACATTTTTTTAATTATATATATATATTTTTATTTTGAAATAATTTTGTTATCAATATAGGGGAATTCTTTATCACAGGGAATTTGAAAAAAAATTATTGAATACCGGGATTTTTGCTATCAAAAACGAAACTTATTTTTTTCTGTGCGAAGACGAGCTAGAATTTTCTGATGATGATATTGATTGTGATCCATATTATAATTTCGAAGCTGCTCTTCGCAATGAAAACACAGAAGCTGAGAACCATGTAGAAATTTGTGAAAACGATGAATTGGAAGATGCCGATTTATGGCAAAATACAGTATTAGATGTGCTAGATTCAGGGAATAATAATACAGATTTGGATAACGCAACCGTGGAATCGAATGGAAATAGTGCTGAAATCGTACCTATTGTTGGTGATTGTTCCCAATGGCAATAATATGCAGCAATGTTTGGAGGAGATCCTAGTGGTTCCGCCAGGAACCAACTATACTTAATCATAAGATCCTAGTGGTTCCGTCAGGAGCCAACCAGGTGTTTTTTACCTTTACCAGGTAAACATAACATATAAGCAAAACTGTAGAGCAAATCTTGTTTAGAATGGCGAATTTTATAACACATAATTTTTTCAGCTCAAAAAAAGATATCGGGATATTAAGGGTTAAGCAGGAATTTGTTAGAAACATCAACAGCATTCAAAAACAACAGCAGCAACTACATTATGAAGTTTGTTTTTTTTTGTAATACTAAATTGTTAATAGTTTGTCAAGTAGAGATGGGATACAGATAACACTGCAGTATGCCTTAGAAGTACACTATATGCGTAAAACATTGTATTTCCTACATTTGATGGTGTTAGTTAACAACGCTATGAGTTGAGGTTATGGTGACAATAAAGATTTTTGTACCACCTTTAGAAATGCACAGAAATGGTAAGGAATTGCTTTGAAAAATTGTATTGATGGTACAGCAATTGCCGACTTTATCATGAATTCTCAAATAGTGTGAATTTCAAGTTCAATTCTTTACATATATAAACCTGCTAATTTAATTCTGCAAAAATACATTACGTTTGTTGGCAAACTTTTTGTTCGACTTGAACACGACTTACAATATACATCGGTGTGGTCAGACCCTTATGCTACATAAGTCATATGTCATTGAACATCAAATGGTTAAGCATGGCTCTATCTTTATTATTTTAAGCGAAATGCTGCTAAAAATCAATATAAAAAAAATTTCCATGAGTTGTTCATGAAAAAAATTTCAGAAGTAGTCTCTGCTCATTTTGTGAAAAACATATGAAGTCTATCCCCAACATTTAAAGTCAACTTGCGAAATAATAAAGGTGAAGATACATAGCATGCGTTCAATGCGCTAATGCATTACAGACTTTAGTCAAAAAAGTAAAATAGTGTGTTTTCATAAGGCAAGTTACAAAGAGAAGTTTGCGACTCGCGTACCTCGCAAAAAATTGAACATTCTTCAACTTTCACGCGCTGTATACAAAATGACAGGTATTGCTGCCAGATTCATATGCTAAAATGTTTGTTCAATGGAAACAAATTATTAGAAATTAATTTTTTTTTTATTAAACAATGGATGAAAAATGCATTAAATATATAAAGAAAAATAAAACGTAAAGGAAAGACAAATAATAGCCGGCAATGGCAAAAGCGTGGTGTGTAACTTGCCATTTTTAAATTGTAAAAGTTCAAAAGCAGGGAAAGCGTTGCCGCGTAACGCACGGTATGTACCTCCAGATTAAGGGTGGCACTTGTTTCATGCGAAATTTGCAAGAATAATGTGGCATGGTTTCATGGAATAAAGGCGTCAAATTGTACAAAATGGAGGGATGGAGATAACGTTGGCTACATGTCATACTTTTCGTATGAAATAATCAATGTTGGCCAACATTTTTCACATAATTGAACAAAGTACTAGGCTTAAACGGTACTACTGGGCTTGCCTGTGATAAACATCAGGTAATAATGAATTTGGTAGTGGTGGTATTTTCGTATGGAAATTTCTAAGAGAGTTTGTAAATTTTCACTTCGGATTATCACGATAGGTGTAGAAAAAAAAAATAATTGGGAAATTTATCAATTTTTAAAAAATTTTTTTTTATTCAGCATTATTGAATTTTTGTTAATATTGGCTATACAATTTTTATAGTACCAAACAAACAAAAATTGCAAAAAAAATTTAAGCAAATCAATATTTTTGAGTTCAAATCTACCCAGCAAAAAGTAACTTGACAAATCATATGTATAATCATGGGTTCAAGTGATAACGAACTGGTTCGATTTAGGTAAAACATGCATGATTTTTACATTATCGTGTCATTGGAGATCATGTGCTTACATGAAAATTTAAATAAATGTATCTTCATTAAAATTAATGAATTGAAGCCATCCAAGTTCCCTGATTCGCTGACGTTTTTCCATGTATATATAAAAAAATTAATATAAAAAAAATTTTTGCCGCAGCTGGAATACGAACCATGATGCTCTTCTGACTGTTAAGACATGCTCTTTACTACTGAGCTATTGTCTTCTTTTTTTTTTTTGAAGCTAAAATTTGTTTTATGAAAATGTGTCAATGCAATGATTTCATGCCTTTTTCGGTGGATATTTTATGCAATATATTACCTATATACCTAGTGAAAACGCATGCGTTTTTAATGAGTTCAAAAACTATAGCTCAGGTAATGGGTATTTTTACCACTGGGTACTGTTTGCAGATGGTGAACAAGTACAGTTTTGCAGAAGACTTTGTACGATGCCTCAGGGATTGTAGTTAACAATACTGTGTTTACAAACAAATGCACGTGCATTGGCGTAATAAATAACATCACAACAGCTATACATCAACGATTGCTTATACGAAAACAGAAGTATAGTTTAGCAGATTAGCAATTTTCGGTGGCTTTATTTAAAATTTTTAGATCAGACAGTTAGAGCGAAGTTTGGTAGTAGCAGTAAATTGATATTATAGTTTCGTTTTTTAATAATACCGTTCTTTTTATCGAAGCTCGTAAAATAGATATAAACATTTTTTTTTTGTTACCCACTGTAGCATAATTTGTAATACTTCTTTCTTATTTATTGATCAATTGCTATAAAGGTTAGTTGGTGTTTGTAATGGCAAAGCATAGCTGCATTTAAAATATTCAATGCTATAATAAAATGGAGCCTATTTAACAGTTTCTCTTTATACTCAACTTAAAAATTGCAACAATTCCAAGAAAAGCATTTTGGGAAGCTGTATAATTTATACGTGTGTTAATGAAAATTCTACTGATGAGCTTACATTAGAATCGGTAACCTTGCAACAAATAACAAATTTTGAAATATTTTATTTAACAGAATTTCTGTTACCCTTCCACCCCCTTTTAATCTAATCAACAACGTGTATGGCTAGTAATATTATACTAAAGTGCATGTGACACCATTCGAAAAATACTTAACACATGAAAGGCAATTATGTGTGAGGTTTTTTAATTTTACTTCAATGTTTTCATTGCATTTGCGGTTGTTATATTTTTCAATCTATTGGCGAGAAAGTTTTCGTCACGTCTTCATATAACACGTTATAAGTAAATGAATGGGTTGATGATTAGTTGGCATGTTAGAGTTTAAATGTAAAAATGTGTTTGTTTTCGCTTTTTTATATAGATGATATTGTAAAATATCGAAACTCATTATAATTATTCTTTTTTTTTTGTGTAGGCAATTTTTATCTTACAATGTAAAAAAAACTTAGTAGACTCCTTGCGTTAAAAATAAGAAACATGTGGTGGTTAATTGTTAATATTTTCTTACAACTAATAGTCCGTTAATGATGTCGCCGTTTGTCTTATAAGGATTAGTTTTATAATAAATAGTGAAAAAAATCATAATTATAAGAACAGCTAATAAATTCTTATATTTTAACGACTATTTTAAATTACTAATAAAACTTAGTAAAAGCAAAATCTATAGGAGCAGTAATAATAATAATAATTCTCATTTGCATTTGCATTCGCTAAACTGACTTTCGTTGCACATCTAATAAAAATTGATTTTTTTTAAACTTATCGAAAACTAGCTGCTAATTTTGTTGATCTAATAAATCGTTATAAATTCAAACTTATTCTTAAGCAGAATACAAAAGATAAAATAAAACTTAATGGAAATTTTTTTACAATTTAACTCTCATTAATTAAGCGCACAACAGTTGCTGTTAGCATCAAGCTACAACTTTTACTACAACTTTCAGTGCCTTAACTTTTAATTGACTACATTTGTGCAAAAGTTAATAATAAATACAAAAATATATATTAAAAAGAGATAAAAATTGTTTATACTTCAAAAGAAAGTTTTGTAATTTTTCTAAAATTTTTATTTTATGTCAATAAGATTTTATTGCATTAAGATTTTTAAGCGTTTGCTTATTGTCTTCAGGTTCCTTAAACTACTCAAAGAAAAAAAACAGTATATATTATTGCATAATTAAAATAAATATGCGTTGTTCTAAAAAAACGATGCTAATAACAATAACCACGTTTATTCAATTACGTTCATATAATACTGCCGGCGGCAAGGGACCCTTATATATAAAATACGCATTTCTAGAATTTTAAAGAATTAGCTATCCATTTAAGTTTTTATTGTTATCTCATTTCAACTGTGCTGCGTAGTTGCCAAGAAAACTTCACTATAGTTTAGAACACAGGCAAGTATTTGCAGTAATTAAGTGACTGGATGAATTCACTTAATTGCTAATAAAATTAATATTGGGCATAGAGTTTTATGACATATGGCTTATTTGATTATTGAGATACCTGTCCTGTAGACAAAATAGTTAAAATTTAAAGGTTTTGCAGTTAGAAAATTTGTATGAATTTATAATTTTTTTTTTTTATTAATATGGCATAAAACAACACTTTTTTCGATCCTAATTTGTGAATGGCTCTGAAAGCGTTGAGCAAAAAAAGCTATTGTAACACAGTTTGAAGGAAACTTTGTGGTGTATATTTTTGGACTTTTGATCAAAATCGGTGACGTCGTTCTCGCGTTATGATGAAATATACTGATGTATACAGCAAAAAAATATAAACAGCCCCATTAAAAACTATATGGTTGATAAGAAAAAACTGAGGATACAGTATTTCTTAGTACATTAAACTGATTAGAAATATTGCAATTTTGTTCAAAACCCTTATTTTTCATTGGCCTGTTGGTGACCCCTGTGGCTGAGTGGTAGCGATGCTAGCCTGTCAGTCCAGAGGTCGTGGGTTCGATTCCAGCCATTTAATATAGAAATTAATTCAAAAAAAAATTGATTGCAATCATTCTATTGAAATGATTTCATGATTTCAAATTGAAATCATGAAATCAAATTTACGATTTTGATTGCAATCAAAAACTAGCAATCATTAACATGAAATCATGCGATTGCTCACGTGTATTTTTGCTTATCATTACTTGTTAGGTGGCTCTGTTGAATGTGATTTCAATTCTTATATATATATATATATATATATATATATATATATATATATATATATATATATATATATATATATATATATATATATATATATATATATATATATATATATATATATATATATATATATATATATATATATATATATATATATATATATATATATATATATATATATATCTTTTTCGTGAAAATTGAATACGAGAATTAAATTCACTTTCAAGTTGATATTAACTGCATTTTCCCAATGTTGCAATTGGTTTATTTTTCTTCATAAACCAATAACAACACACCGAATTAGTGGTAAAATAAAAGTTTATTCTTATCTCAGGAGTTGTTTAAACGATTAATTTCGCATTATTAACTCAAAAATCACATTTTCAGATATATGACTCTATTGCAGCTAATTATCGACATGTGTATGGCTAACTCAAGGAAAATCAATCTATGTGTGGAATATTTATATTTTATATATTACATCTTTTTATACTATTTATGCTCCAGCATTTTTCCGTGTATTCCATATTTACACATTGTGTATTTGTGTTTTTAATTTGTTTTCACATTGACTTTTAGTGTGTTAATAAAAACATGACAAAAACCCCAAGACCAGTATTGAATAGCAGCAACGGAATCAATAGCATCAGCAACAACTTCAGTAATCACAGCTACCAATGCTATTGGCAAAAATTACCATGACGACACTATAACACATCAATGGAAATGAGAGTGAGTGCAAATGACATTTGTAATACAAAGTTCGATAATTAAACATGTTTGTAATTATATGTAGTTAATATAATTTAGTCACAATTTTTATTTAAAATTTATTATATAAATGACACTCAACACATATAAAATTCAAAAAATTTATTTACCATGAATTTTTCGTAAATGTATATATTGTATACGTACATCCTTTTGTATATTTATTGGCATACATGTATAGAGAATAATATTTTATAAACATGTATAATATACACCTTTTCCCACTTTCCCTGCCAAATGCTAGTAAAAAGCAACCGCTTGTTATAAAACTGCTATTACTTTGATATTTACAAATAATTTTTATTTTACCAGTAGCATAACAAATATCCCCTTTCTCTATTTAACATTTATTGATATTAATTTATCGTTATTTTTTTTTCAATGTAAATCTTATATACAATATTCCCAGTGATAAATTTGTTGGGACAAGATAATATTCTACATCCAACAACAATATTGTTGACTTTTTAGAACATTCCATGAGCTTATCGCTAATGTCAAGCTCAAAGTGCCTAAAAATCTGAAAATATTTGCAAACATAGAAAAAAATAAAAAAAATACTTTTTTTCGAATATTTTCGAGGACGTTATCTATCCAATGCACTAATTTAGAGCGAATTAGCGGCACTCAATTCAGTTTTTTCTTTTGGAAAAAAAATGTTTGATCTCATAAAGTCAATTTAACAAAAAACAAACTTTTTTAAAACTTGTCCTCAATCATTTCTCTTGAATGTATCAATAATATTCAAACAATTCTCATACACCAGACATTGTTACTGGATTCTATAGTTACCATGAGATTTTTAATTTTTTTGTACCCATAGCTTTCGAGTTGTGCGGTCCTCAATGTTAAAAAAGTCATTATTCTGTTTTTGTATGGATATTTTCAAAAGGTTATAGCAGCCCAGGCATACTACATCTTAGCAAAAATTCATTATGAGCTTTTGGTTACCAAATCTTTCAAGGATTATGAACAATTTTTTTAAAAAAACTTTTCGCTACGTTTTGCATATCGATGGTCATACGTTGACAACACGGAACTATCCTCAAAATAAGAATAACCGAAAATAGTTCTGAGTATCTACTAAATAATTTGCACTTATTTAATTTCATTGCTAGTTCATTCCTTGCTTCCACCGAAAAATTGTAAAAATCAGTTACGTCAAATTTTGACCACGATATGTTACAAAAGTGGTTCTGTAACTTATGCAAAACTTTACTGATTTATTTTTGTTTTTATGTTTTCATAGTCCTTGAAGGATTTGTAATAATGGAGATCATGAAATTATTTTCGCTATGAATTGATCTTAGAAAGCAACAAGCTCTTGAAGATTTCTAAAAAAGGCAGAAACATTGGGCTTTTCTGCTTCATTAAGGATAACAACTCTGGTCCCAGTGGGCGGCACATCTTGAAATTTTTGGATGGTCTTTGGCACGTGTTAGGGCATATATCGTAATATTTTAGCCATAATTAAAGTGGTCCAACATCGTCATTTTCAAAAATAAAGTTAATGAAAGTTTATTTTCAAAAAAGTTTTTATAAACCTTAAGAGATTTTGAAAGAAAAATCTAGTCCCGAAATCCATTTTAGACAGCTGGTTTTTAGGGCGAAGTTTCTTAGGATTCCTCGAAAAATCTTGCTAAGATCATGATTTGTCTCGAAATGTCATGATGTGAGTTGAGCCTTCCCTACAGACAAAAGTTTCTTTGCCTTTTGAATTTTTAGAATTCCTTACTAATTAAAAGTTGTTTTCAATTGAGTTATGCATTTTTTTTAAACTTATTTAATATTTTGGCTTAAGTTCGTTTTCAAATTAATATTTTTAGTTTTTTATTTTTTTTAGAAAGAAATTCTAAAGCATGTATATATTGAACATTTAAAGATATATTTGGATGTACGGAAGTTTGAACTAACATTAGATGTCTCGGGATTACCACATTCATCTCACCAGAGTTCTTTTTCACCTAAAGGACGAAGGCAGCAACAGCCAACGAGCGAAAATCCTATATTACTTTGTGCCAATTAAGCCCTTATGACACTATATTTTTCCTGCATTGTTTTGCTATAGGATTGAAAGAAAGACACAATTAATGATAGAAAGAAATACTATACAATATATAAACAAATCGTTTTGTTTTCTTTAATCCCCATATTCATAAATAAATAAAATGTATTTAAATTCTATTTTAAGAAAATTTTTTATGAACAATTTTACATAAAATACATTTCAAACTCATTTTAAATTCTATGAATATGGGGCTAAGTCTTTATTTAAAATAAAACGCCAACAGAAAAAGAGTTGAAGAAAGTGGCGCTAAATCATTGAATTCATGAATAAACCGCTAATTTGGCAACACTTTAATGTTTCAAGCTTGAAACGTCAATTTTAAGTTGAACATTTTAAAATTTTTTTGATAGACTCTCATTTTTTATCGATAACATTATTAAAAGCTTTGACATTTTGGTATTTATATTAATATATCTGAACTCTTTGCACCTGGTAAAATTTTCTATTATATTATATATGCACTGTTCTCCAAAACTTGAAAAATGAAGAAAAAATGTAGTCATAAGTGCTTTATGAGGCGTCATATCGTGACTATCATCGGAAACAAAGTTTCGGAACTTCACTACATTTTTCTTATCATATTGATTTATTTTAACTATTGATTTGTTATTACCACCATGAAATATCATTGATATTATCAAATGCTAGCTTTTTTTTCTTCACAAAAATTAGACTTAGGGCCTGTCCCACGAAGTCGAGAAGTCGATATCGTTCTCCTATTTATATTGAAAACAATAATAAAATATTAAAATTTTTCTTTGTTTTCAACATAAATAAGAGAACGACATCGACTTGTCGACATCGTGGGACAGGCAGTTAAAATACTTTTTTTTGCATTTAATTTTTGGAAATTTTTTTCATAATATATCATCATAATAAAAAAGTGTGTTTCTTCCCAAAAAAATATGCATTAAATACCTAAAATTTGGAACAATTTTTTATGTAATTTACGTCATACAATTAATTGAACTTTTTTGGCTTATCTCATTAGGCGTTATTTTCATGGAATCGAGCATATAAATAAACATTTTATGATTCATAGGCAGAAGCCGGCAAGCTCTATTCAATTACAAACCATGTTTCAACACTTTTTTTGCAACAGTTACCCTGTTTTGCTGAAAAAACTTAATTTACATTTTAGAAGTCTCTAAAACTTTTTTTTAGATTTTTTTTGTTTGACAAAAATTTTGCTGGGAATATTCTTATATGCAATACATTAGCATTTTTATATATTCAGCATTTTACAGTGGACACGTATGTATGTTTGTTGTTTCGACCAATTGAACATAATGATTATGTTGGTAATTTATTTAAAAATAATTTTTAATGCACCACTAATTGGCAGCTAATGTTTGTTAATGGTACATGACAATATTGAGCCTGTTGGCATTTGCCATTTTTGTATGTTCTTTTTACTCTGCACTTTTGTCCTTGTATTTTCAGCATTACATTGTTGATAGTTTGTTGTTTTTATGATTTTGAAGTTGGTTTAATTATTTAGTAGTATATTGTATTTTTAAAACATATATAACCTTTAGTGTCTTGATATGTTGTTTATTGTATAATTTTGAATAATGACACATACATTCATGTCCTCAATAGCAGCCTGCATATTTTAATGTTAGTCCTATAAAAATGGGCCAAAGGTTTTTTTTTAAATTTATGTGATATAATTTAAACTTAGTACTTTGTTTATTATTAAACTATTATTTATTATTAAACTAACATTTCGTCACGAACATCTAATATCGTAATTATCTACTCTAGTGCTTTGTATATTAACATGTGTTGTTTATTTTTAAAGTTACTATTACGGTTGGAAGTATGGCTATATCGATGAATTAAAAAAATCCATCGATAAAGAATAAGCGTGATGAACATTTTTCTGTATTGTCAGAACGGATTGTTTTAATAAAACAAGACAACTTGCAACACCGTACATGATAAAACGAAGCTTTTGCAAGGTGAGTTCATCAAGAATTTTTACTTTTGCTTACAATTAAGTAGTTGCTATCACATATTTTAAAATTTGGAGTTTGCACTCAGTTGAATGAGAGGATATAATCAATAAAGAAATATATTGAAATTGCTTTTAAAAAGTTAATAAGAAACTTTATGAAATTTATTTGACATAAAAAAACTTTTGATTATGCTGAAAAGTAAAAAAGATAAAACTATATCTGCAACTGAAATAACTCAATAAATTTTTTTCATGCAAATTGCTTTGTTTTCCAGTTAAATTATAAATTATAAATCGAATAGTTTTAACAGCACTATAGTCAATATTGTTTTTTTTTTACTTTAAGTAGCACATTAGCAAATTGTTGTAAACTTAGTTTGTTGATTGAAAAATAAATTGAAAGTTGTTTGTGATAATTCCACGAAAACAAGATATTATTAGAAAAAAAACTTTCTTCTTATTGTAGTCTTTAAAAAAATTTAGAAAACTTTTTAAATAAAATTTTTTAATTTATATTGAAATTTATATTGAAATTTTTATATAGAAATTTATGCTGAAAACTTACCAAGTATATGCTATCAAAACTGATAGCATGTTTCTACATAGCAGGTGTAGTTTCAAACGAGTGAGTAGCACCCGGGCGAATGAGTAAGAAACTGAGTTTTTTTTAATACCTTCGTAAAACTTACGTTACTATTTTTATAATAGTCAATGCACATTGTTGCCGTTATGTTTAATATAATATTTGCTATATATTCTTTCATAGTAAATAGTGGTTTTTAGTGTTATTATATGATCACTCTGCTGTGAACCCTACAATAAAGAAAAAAAAAAAACAAAAGCTTTCTATATATAAAATAAAATTTTTTTTAAGTTAAATGCATCCATCCATATAATGCAATAAATTTCGAAAGTAATTCTATTGAAAGTGATGGTGGCGATACTCGATTAATGATATATCTAATATTACTAGACATTGCAATGTCCGCGATGTTAACTTTTTTTGCAAAGTTTTGTTATTATTTACAGGCTTAGTGATTTCTTTAATACCTTAACAATTTTTCGCAAGCTTCCGACTTTTTCGTGTTTTTTCCATTTTTTTTTATTTTTAATAGTTTTAGCGATTTATAATAAATTTCAGGGCTTGTATCCGATTTTGCAACTTCTCGCGCCACTTTTTACTAGTTATTATTTTGTTTACAGTTTTTACGATTCTTAAACAATATTAGACTTTGCTATCTAATTTTTTAAAAGTTTTGCCATTTCCGCGATTTTCATAAAATTTTTGCCATTAATTACATTTTTAGCGGCATTTAATCAAAGTTATGGCTTGTTTAAGATTTTGCAATTTTTCGCGAATTTTCGCTATTGTCATATTTTTTGCAAAGTTTTTGACTTTCTTGCTTATTTATGGACTCAATATTGCGCTTTGGAACCTTTAAAATTTTAGCAAGTTTTTGCAAATATTATAATTTTCGAAATTTTTTCGGAGTGTGTGACATTTCTTACAGTTTTAGTGAGTTTTAATCAATTTTACGGCTTGTTTCCAATATTGCGATTTTAGCGAATTTTCGACGCTTTCTCATTAATCGTTATTTATTCCAAGTGCCTTAGCGTTTTTAGAGTTTGAGCGAATTTTAATCAATTTCAAGCTTGGTATTGATTTTTGCATTTATATATGTAGCCATTTTTTTTGAAAATAATCATAATTTTGCGATGGGTTTTAACAAATCTTCTAAAAGCTTTTATAACTGGTTCTCGTTCTATACTTTATATTTTCTTAAAACTTCAAAATACTTCGACAACTGGACCATGGGCGATTATTTTTGTAAGAAAACATAAATTGTTTGTTTCATAAATTTTTTTGGACGGCTGCTATTTTCTACCCGTCCGTTTTTGACATTATTGATAGTTTAACCCTCGTCAGGCGGAACAATTTTACAACAATTTACAACAATTGTAACTTCATATAATTATTTTTGGATATATAAGTTTTCATTGCAAATTATGGATGACTCTCTTTCTAAATATTTTAATAAACAATGTATCGGTTGCAACAATTCTATATTTTTAACCCCCGACCTAAAAGGGGGGTTATAAGTTTGTAGTGTGTGCCTGTGTATTTGTATATCTGTGATCTATGTATCTGTACAAGTCTACCCTGAAGAAAGCCAGGGACCAAGTATCTCCAAGTCACCACTTTTGTCGACAAGTTTAGTGAATTTTTGATGGCAATGTCAACGAATTGTCTACACTTTTTATTTTGCTTGTAATAGGAAGAGAATTTTATGACAGCTATAAAACGATTTTTTATTGTCTTATTTTGTTATGTTAAAAATATATGCGGCTGCACGGAAAACTAAAAATTTTCATAAAAAATCTAATTTAATTGCCTTAGCTAGTATAACATTTTATATCATTAAAATGCATTAGTGAATCTCTGGTACAAATGTCTCCATATGATTCCATAAGAACCACCTAGTCTATAGTAAGTCAATAGTTCCGAGGTCAGTAGTGGAATCTCAATGTCAAGCACATGCTAAATGTCTATAGCACATAACATCGGCTGGGCTACAATTAGTCAGTGTGCTACTGGTGACAAAGTCAATAGTGAATCAGTACAATTTTACTATCGACATTTCCTGCAGGGTACGTACAGACCAAATGGCTGGACTGATTTTGATTTAGTTTCTTCTGTTTGAAAGGTGACTATGTCTGAAGGAAATCGCTTCAGCCATTTAAAATATATCACATCTTTTCTAGATGTATTCTGTGGAATCTGTGTGTCTTTGACGCTAAGGTGACTTGATCCAAAATTTTCTAACCTATGTTTGAAGAAAATTGGTTCACCCGTTTTGAAGTTATCATCTATTTTCTTCCGCGGATTTTAATATTTTTAATTTAATGTTATGGTTTTTTTATATATTTTTAATTTTTGCATGAAACCGGTGTGTATGGATACTCCCAAAAAGAAAACAACCTGTGATTCCTGCCAACAGACTGAATAAACTTACTTTATGTATAAAAAAAAACTTTTTTATATTCTCTTACGTACATTTTTTATTTAGGTTCTATTCGTTTCAATAAAAATTAAAATTTTTGGATTTTGTAACCATATTTTCTTGTTTATTTTTCATACAAAATATACAAGGCTACAATCGTACCCATACTGCCTTTTGAAGGTATTTACAAAACAAAGCCTTACAATTTGGGAAAATCCGTTATTTTTTCTATGTTTAAGATGTGACGAAATTTCAAATATCTAGTGATAAATCAAAAAATTTATAGCACTTATAAGATGAAAAAGTTACAATTGTACCCCACCCGAAATCCCGAATATAGTATAAACTTATCAACTCTTCCGTTTACACTCAAAAAACATGGCATATGTACTACAGAACCGCAAAACAAAATGTTATACTCAAATTAAAAAAATATATAGAAACATGGTATATATCTTATGAAAAAACGAGGACGAATAATAATAATGATTGGGTACACAGCAGATCTTTTTAAAGTTCATAATACTATTGTGCTACATTCTCTCAAGCAGTTTACTGCTAAATGAAAACTTATTGGATGACAGAGGTACAAACTAGCTGATTTGTTGACCATATCAGTAGACGACTAGAAAAGTGTAAATAAAAATATTCGTAAAAATATGAAAGATAAGAAGGTAAAAAAAAAACTACACAAATTTTATGCTCATTTTGTAAAAATAAAATAGTTTCTATATGTATAATCGCACTATTTCCCAAAATTAATATTTTACTTATTGGGTAAAATTTTTGCTGTGTTATAAAAACACATTGACATTGATTAGTAACGGGTATTATTTAGTTCCTATGCGTATTTCATTTACCCAAGAATCTCATAGAAAAGCTAAAGATATTGTAGAAAACTTTTACTTAAATAAATAAGAAGCTTAAATAATATCAAAGGTTAAACAGGAACTCAGTGATCAAGTAGGTTTTTCTTTTTATTTTCTTAGTTTATACAATACTATACTCGTACAGGCGGTCTTCCTTCCCACTCTAAATTGTCAGTAAGAAGGTTCGCATCCGATATACATTTACCACCAAGAAAATACGCATAGGAACTAGGTAATATCCCTCAGTATACGCATAGGAACTAGCTAATGCCGCTCAGTGATCAATTTCAATGTGTTTTTATAAAACAATTAATATTTTACAGAATAAGTAAAATATTAATTTTGAGAAATAGTGCGATTGTACTTTTAAGAACTTAAATGCTAGGCATTAAAAAATATCACTAATATGACATGCAGTTTAGTTGGCTCTTTGTTTTAAAATGTAATGTACCAAAGTATATTTCTTTCACATTTAGATAAACAAGCATTAAGTTTTATATAACTTTTATTTATACCATTTTTTCAACAAATATTTGGTATTTAAGGTTTAACAAATTTTATTGCAATATAACTTTCTATGTCAAAGTTTCGTTACTTAAATAACTAATGGTAAGCTTTAACAATTTTAATATAAAAAAGTTACAAAAATGCTGATGATGAATGCCGCATTGCGTGACTAAAAACCCTTTTAAAATCATACATGATAAAGTTTGTAATAAGTATGATAACTTTGTCACTCACAAAAATGACTTTTTGTTATATTTTGGACACTAATGCTCGCACAGTTCAAAAGTATTTGTTCGCTTTGCCACTGACAAATTAAAAATGAACTAAAATTCATGAGAAAATATTTTAACAACGTCAACATAATTTGAGTGAGTGACTACGTTCGTTAAAAATATAAATGCTCGTTAATGGGAATTGCATCGAAAAATTATTAAACATAAAAGAACTGACAATTTACGGCAATCATAAAGTTACGATCTATAATTATTTATTGAACCCAAAATCTGTTGAAATTTTTTAAGTTCAAATTTTATTTTCTAGAGTACAAAATGTTGTTTTCTTCTTTATTGTAAAAAAGTTTTCGTAAAAAAAACGAAAATTAATTTTTAATTACACGCTTCAATGGATTTAATCACCGCAGACCAAATAAAGCAATGTAATTGCATCAATTTCTGTAGACAGAACATGACTAAATGCCAGTACTCATGCACACTTTGTAATAGAACTGGTACAACATTTATAAAGGTGGCCATATAACTTAAATTTCTCTTTATTTTAATTAATTTTTAGCACATTTATTTTGCTTTTTCCTTTTGTTACAAAATGTTGCGCACAACATGCAACAGCTCGTTATACAGAAAAAATTATCACCGCAGTTGAAGATAATAAATAATTTTTAGTAAATGTTCTTTATTGATTCAATAAACTTTTTGTTTGACTTTTATTTAGGATGCAAACACTCTTAACCATATCAGAAACCAATCTTCTCTATCGTAAAAAACAGCCACGATGACAACGCACCAAGAAATTATAACAATGATTGCAAAAGGAATCAGTATTCATACAAACGTAAATTGTAACAAGTTTCTTTACCAAAAAATTCTGAGTGAATCAATTCCTTAATTGTATTGCGTTAATTCTCATTAATTTTTTAGCGTCTTTATATAAATATACAGAGTTGAACTCATTTAATATAGTGATAGTTCATAAACGCTTAATGGATGATGGTGTTATTATTTAAGCTTAAAATTATTTTAAAAAATGTTTTTACTGACTCAGACAAAAAGTTTGTTCGACATTTTAAAAAACTTAGTAAAGATTTTTGTTTGATTCAGTAAACTATTTTGTTTAGCATTTATTTAGACAAATTTTTATAAATTCAGACAAAACTATTATTTGATATATTACAAAAAATCCAGTAAAAATGTTTGTTTAATTTAGTGTTTAAATATTTTTAGATAAATTGTTTCATAGATTTGGACAATTTATTTACCGATATTTACCAGTTTTTTCAATAAAATTGTGAAGATATTTTTGTCTGTATTTACAAAGTTGTTTGTGGGTCCGTTTCTAGACAAAATATTTACTAATTCATTGAATTTCTTTACTGCAAATTAAATTTAGTTTTTTTTTGTGTAGTATTTCAAGATATCTCTTGGAACTTATCTATTCTTATATAATTTTACTTGCGTAAATTATTTCCTTATTAATATATTTACTTTTTAATGATTTCCTGAAAAAACTTGTTGAACTACATGGTGCTTTAAGATGATTTTTTTACAACACGAGTGCAAAATTGTCTAAATAATGTAGTCGATGGATATATTTACAGTTACTGCTGATACTTTATCGATCATATATGACTGAAATATATGGACTGAACAGAAGAGCTCTCGATATTTAAAGTTTATTTTTTGAGAAATCTTTTTTTTAAGTTTAGTTGAATAAAAAACTTTACAAAATGTTTTTACGGGCAAAGTTTTAGGTACTTTTGCAGAATGGCTATTTCACTTTTTATGATGTTCATACATCATTATTCTCATGACGAATTCGAATGCATTTTATGTTAGCTTCGTAAAGATATATGTTCGCTGCTGTAAAGATATTTTATAACATTTTACTTCAAATGTTCTTTTCTTTGCCTTTATTTTCTTGCGTACAGGCATCTGTTTTCCATTTGCAGAGGTAAACCAACATTTTTAATAGGCTAAGTTCGATTCTTTTTGGTTTTTTCAAAACAGAAATATATATAAATGATCTGAACTTTGAAAAACTCATTCCCATCTACAACTTACATATGTTTATTAGTGCAAAAACACATATAAGCCTACTTTCCAGCAACAAATAAATGAACACGTTCAAAATTAAATAGTGTTTTTATGATTTCTTGAGCACTTGTTTCTTCGAGTGCATTCTGAATGTCATCGTAGTGTTAATAAAGCATCACATTGACATACTTTCATTAAAACAATTTTTAACTGCAACATAAAATAAGAAGGTAATAAATATGTGTTAAAATCAGAAAAGGGCGGGTTCCAATCCAGCTGAGGCAGTACTTTTTATTTTTTTGTTCTATTCATGTATTCTGTTCACGTAAATAAAAAAGTTTTTGAATCAGGGAACTTGTATGGGATCAATTCATTAATTTTAATAAAGGACATTTTTTTTAAATTCACGCAAAAGCACGTGATGTCGAGTGCTACGCTAGTGCTAAATCACCTTAATCGATTCAACTCTATTTATGTCATTTATAAAAACACCAAAAATAGCCTTACGCAATATGTGAATAGCCCCTCAGCAGCAGACTACGAGTTTACTATACTTTCTAACAGATAATTTTACCACTACGTTTTGCGAAAAAAAAATTTACATATTAATATGAAAAAAGTGTTCAAATAAGCATTCTCAAAAAAGCCCAAGTGCGCAGTTTACATATGTTTAGTCTCTCGATTAATTGATATATAGTGGCTTTTATGCCAAGGATATGGAAGAAAAGTTGAAAATTAATTTTGTGCCGGGGAAAAAAAACAATCAGAAAAAACTAAAATTTGTGGCGTAGTGCTATTTCCCAAAATTAGTGAAATATAAAGCATTTTTTAGTAAAATATTAAGCATTTTAAAAAAACACATTAAAATTGAACAACGAAGGGTATTAACTAGTAACTATGTCCATTTCACTGTGGCTAAGTGCAGATCGTCCGGCAACCTGTACCCACAAATCTCATAAAATAGCTAAAGATATTGTAGCAAACTTTTATTTAAATAAACAAGAAGCTTAAAGAATATCAAAGCTTAAACATAAACTTTTTTCATTTTCTTACTTTATGCCATACTAGATTTTTGGTTTTTTTTACAATACCATACTCAAGGCAAATCACTATTCGACTCTACCCACCGGAGAAAATGGTTAAAGGTCAAAGAAGTTATATCCATGTCACCGTTAATTTATGCCAGGTGTATCATATAAAGAGTTTTATTGCTACCTAATGAGTAAAAAAAACAAAGTTTTGGTGTCTAATTAAGATTTCGTCGACAAATAGTTACAGAATAAGCAGAAATATATTCTTCTGAATTTTACTTTTTAAAAAATTTGTTATTTGATTGCAAAACTTAGAAGAAATATATTTTTTCTGTTATATAAAGAACACAATAGAGAAATATTGTGTGGTGGTTAAATGCGAAGTTCATAAAAAGGGGATACTATTGCATCTTTAAAATTTGTGAAGTTATCAAACATATGTATGCAAATATTTCTTACACTTTTGTGCAAACAAAATTACGTTTACACTTTTTTGACATATTATGTTTCAAGATACATTTAAATTCACAATCAAAAAGACTTCCTATAGGAAATGCTTTCTGATTTCAATTCCGTATTAATTCATCCATGTAGTGTTTTGATCTGACAACTAAGTGCAAAGTTTGCTGTAAAGCCATATACATATTTTATAACTGTGTGAAAAATATTTTTGTATGACTTAAATAATGCTTTGAGACATTTATTTTATTCAAATTCTATATAAGAAACTTTAGTAACCTTTATGTGTTATAAAAGTTTGTCTCCTAAATTTATGTTGAACAGCAAAATATTGAAGCATAAAAAAACAAACATTCCGCGATTGCATTATGCAATATTTTATTATAAAAAGGAAAAGAAGAGAAACATATTTCTGTAGACGTTTAATCCACCAGAATCAACTAGAATTGTATAAAATGCATAAATGTATGCCCAAACATACACAGAAGAAAATTGCTGAATTTCCTGTGATAAAGATTGTTTTATACTCTTCTATAGAAATGTGTTGATTCAATAAAAAGAGTTTTTAAATAAGTGTTTTTATTGGGAATTATTAAAATTTAAGTTTTAAAATTTATAATCGTACTATTTCCCAAAATTATATTTTACTTATTCATTTGTTCGGCTCACCATATTAATAAAAGGAATAGGACTCATATTCTATTTCCTCATAAAATTTGTTTAAATAGCTAATGTTTCATTAATACTAGTATCCACGATCAAACGTGGTAAAAGCGAACAAACGACACTCATGATGACAGCGTAGCGGCTGTCGAAATTAGTAGTACTAATCCGTTCTGCTAGTCTTAAAAATAATTTGAATTACATTAATTCAATTATTGTGAACTTAAGCCAAATAATAATAACTTCCGACTTATTCAGTAAAATATTAATTGTTTTGTTAAAAATACATTGACATTGATAGCCAAGGAGTATTAGCTAGTTTCTATGCGATTTTTACACAAAAGAGTTTTTGAATTTAATGATTTTATTAAAAGTTGTACTTTCACCAAACATTGTTTTTGAATCAGATACTTTTTTCTGTGTACTCATTTTAACATAACAAGAAATAAATTGGCAAGTATTAGAGAAAAAGATTTTGAAAATAAAATTACATACAGGGAATGCAACACTCCACTGACAAACAGTGGTTCCTATTGCTAAAATATTTTTAATAAATCTGTATCTTTTAAACTTGTGATCCGACTAAAAAATGATGTATGTAAAAATCATAGAAGAGAACAGAAGCCTTAACAAAATTTGAATTTTAAGGAGACAGTTTAAAGAAATGGTGTAATACAAAATGTCATATTTTACTACATCGGGCATCAAAAACATTGTCTGTCTCATAACCCTTAAAAATAAAGTTTAAATGTAAGTGTAGAAATTGCAATTTATTCCATTACGATATCGTTAATAGTTTTGTTTTGAATTTTGAGATTTATGTTTTTGTATTTTGGAAATATCTGCGTTAATAGCAAGGCGAAAATTCTAAAAAAAATCGCTGTATATTAAGTATACATAAAGTATACTTTTCACAAAATTTTACTTCAATAATATCAGATAGTATTTGTAAGTTATGAGACCAACGAAGTGTTCGATGATCGAAGTAGTAAACTTTAATACCCTGTAGCCCACCATGTCGTTCAACATAATGTTCAAAAGTTAAAATTTCTTAAAGCTTAGGTACTCCTCAATGGTTTTTCATATATTGTTTTGTAGTCGGTTTGTAAGTTTCAAAAATAAAAATTTATTACCAATTTTTTTGCAATATGAACCACTGTGCATTGTACCATACAATTACACAAAAGAGAGAAACTATTTTATAGAAAATTGTTAATGCCTTCTAAAGGCCTATGTAAAATTAAAACTGTGGTGGTTACTGATATTTGTGTGTATCTTCTCTAAACAGAAACTCCAACATATATTAAAAATAAAATAGAAGCAACCAAAATAAACGTATTTTGTGTACAATTTCCTTTTATGGCTCTCAAGGGTGGTAATAAATTTCATGCGATACTATTTCCGTTGTTTGTGAATGCAGTTTTTATTCAGTTTCCTTCCGCATGCTCCCACTTATTTAATATCACATGTGTGTGTGTGTGTGTGTGTGTTTGTGCGTTCTTCGTTGCACTCGTACATATTGTTTTGTAACTTGCGTTTGCACAATCAAATTCTAATTCTACAAATATAAAAATATGCAATTATTTACATACATAGTAATTGCATGAGGTATTTATGGTATTGATGAAAGATTGCATGAGGGCCCAAGCTACAGCAATAACAGTGTCATATAAAATGCACATGCAGTCACTTGCAGCTATACAAAAATGTATAACAGTGGTTCCTATTGCAAAAACATTGCTAATAAATCTGCATCTTTGAAATTTCCTATCCGATTACAAAACGATGTATGAAAATATCACAAAGGAGGACCTAAGCTTTAAGAAAGAAATGCGCGATGGGGTTCACGCCGTCAAAATTGAGTACCCCTGACATGAAAAACTTTGTTAGACTCATAAATTTTTCAAATATTATATAATTTTAATGAAATTTCGTTAGAATATTTTTAAGTAGATAAAGAAAACGCATTTTATTTTATGAAGATATCTTTCACAATATCAACGATATATGGCTTTGAATTTGGAAATTTCTATTTTTGGCCGCAACTTTATTTTTTATTTCCTGAATATCTGCACTAAAAGCAATGCGAAAATTCTCAGAAAAATATTTTATGATTTTCAAAATAATCAATGATGATATGCGAAAAAAATTTAATTATCACAATCCACGGACTCTCGAAAAAATATAAAAATCACGACTTGGATATGACTAAATTGTTCGAAGTTTTTCTCAACAATTTTTTAAGACTACAATATTTCTTTTTTAATATTAAAAAGTAATAGTCTTAAAAAATTACTGCTAGCAAAATTTTAAGTCGATTAAATCATGTACGCTACATCTAGCATTAGAATAGTAAAGTTTTCTACGATATACTAAATTTATCTCTTAAGAAAAATATCACATCGACTGTTTTAAATTTCTTTATAAATTACATCAGATATAATAGCAATTTAATTTTTCAACGGACACAGCAGAACAGAGTAATGCCACTTTTGGAAGCTGCTACACTTCCATCGTCAGTGCTCACATGTATTTTGCTTATCACCACTTGTCAGGTGGCTCTGTTGAATGTAACTTTAATTTTTATATATACAACTTTTTCGTGAAAATTTAATACGTGAATTAAATCACTATCAAGCTGATATTAACTGCACTTTCCCAGCGTTGGCATCGGTTTATTTTTTGAAAAATTAAGTTGATGTTAATTTTTGCCTTGTTCCTTGGCATATTAATCATGCCTATTTCTTTCTGAATATAATTGTTTGGATTCACAAAGCAAATACGTTCGAAATAATCATATTAATATCGGTTATATTTCGAAAAAAACCTTCTTTGTCGTTTTTCTCTGTATGTAGTTTTTGACATATGGGCAAATCCAAGAAATGGTCTACCAAGGACAGAATTTGTTGTCAAAACTGTTGATATATATGTGGATGGAATAATGTGCTATATATTTAACCTTCAAAATATATAAAGGAAAATTTTTTTGGGTGATCCCTTGATGAATGACAGGGATATACCAAACTTTGCATTTTATATAGAATGCATTTTTTATGTGACTATTTATATATGTTATCGTAAGCTTAAGTTTTGAATTTTCGAGGTCGGTGGGGGTCGGAAATGTCCCCTATTTTGCAAATAAGGGATTGACTATTTTTTTAGAATATCTTGTAAGCTCTGAGGAATATGAAAACTTTGTTAAAATCTTTCTTTTAGATATTGTCTACAACTCCACTAAATACATTTTTCTTGTAACTTGTACAATTAAAAAGTTATATCTATTAAGAAAAAAATATAGTGTGCATCACGTAGCGTGCGTCACAAAAAATCCACTGCTTTTGATAAAAATCTACAACATTTTTTAGCTGCAAATAAGCTATTTTATAGTTCTCTTATATTACTCTTTCTTTTATGAATTAAATTTTTTGGGCTGTATTATGCAAAATTCACTTCAACTTTCAAAGTTACCTCCACTTTTTGTAGCATACGTAAAAAACCTTGTGATCTATTATTTCGAAGCAAATAGGTATTAAAAATTATGTCGTATGCCATTCCAAATTGCAATTAAGTCCCACTATCTCTTTTGAAAGACCAACAAATTTTTATAAATTAATCTGTAAACGCATAAGAATGTAGCGTTCGTCACACAGGATTTACCCATATGCGGCAAACCAATAATAAGCTGACGATATGTAAATAGTTTTGCAATCGGATCGCAGGCTTCAAAGATACAGATTTGTTTAGTTTTTTTTTCAATAGAAACCACTGCGTGCTATTCCAATTATAATGAGGATGAAAATACAAATATAAAAAATGATGTGATAATTCAAATGCTTTCTAAAATCATAACAAAAGTTGTTATCATAATAAAAGTTGTTAATATAGAAAAATTGAGAGCGGAAAAAGGACTAAAATTTCTTTCTTATAATATGTTTCTTCTACGTTTTATTGCTAATTTATGAGGAAGCATATTTAAGTACGCGACACTTAAACGACTGAGCAAATAGTCGGCTGGTTGTTCTGCTTCTATTACCAGAATATTTAATTTTTAAGGGATCATTGGGGCAGTTTTCTCTTTACAGAAACTGTGAAATAACTACAAACAGTCCTAAGAGACTATTTGATTTGTATTTTAGTACGCTTAGATTTCTTGCAAATCTAGTACTTGCGAGATTTCGAGCTAAATGTAAACTTCCCATACAAAATGAAATCTAATTTGTCAGTAGATTTGGACGAAATCTACTCAAAATGTATGTATGTAATCAGTGATGCAACTATGTTTTTCTTTTGCAAATGGCTCTAAAAATACTATGATGTACAAGATTTTTGCTGTAAAAGGCGAGTTAATGAAGTAAGTATGCATATGTTGGCTTATAGTTCAAGACAAATTTCAATCAGACGTTTTTGCCTTGGATATGACATCCTGAAAAAAAGCTTCGCGTAAACGATATAGATTTTGATAAAAATTTCAAATCAAATGTACTAGATTCCGAGGCAATGTAAATGCATTATTAGAAATAATTTTACTCACTATGCTAAATATATTTATATATACGGCGGTTAACGTTAGTACAATGACTAAGAAAAAAGTCATTAGCTACGAAGCAGAAAATGTGGCATTGTGGTTGTTTAATACTCATAGACCAGCTGAAAGTATTACAAAGCAATTAGGTTATGCAAACAATAATAAAAATGAGTACAAGCTTAACATAGACTAAAAAAAATAATAATTAATAAATTATTAAAATCCTTCTTCTATTATTAGAGACTGGTCTGTGTTAAAAAAAAGGAACAAAGCATTAACAAAAATAGACTCATCTAATATGCAATTTTATAATCTACCATCCATTAAATAATTTGATTTTGCTTTAACATTTTCTTCTACTCGTGTTCTGGTTGTCATGTCGTCTTCTTGATATCCAACTGTTGTATTAAGTTTTAGTGACAACAAATAAATTTAAGAGTAGCAAAAATAACAGCAGGAAAAACCCCTTTGTCGCATATTAATATAATAAAACAAAATCACTGCTGTGCGGATAGACATTACTGAGCACTTGCATACAGTCACTGAACTTAAGGCCCCTGACCATATTGAATTTGTAATTATCATAAAAACTGTGGGAAAAGGAGAAGGAAGAAAAAACATTTGAAATAACTGTGGCAAAAATTGTAAACTAGCTACTTATGTACAATAACCTGTAAGAGCTTTCTTGCGCAACTAAAGTGATGAAGAAGTATATGTATCAAATATTATACGAAAATTTCTGAACATCAGGTGTTTGTTTGTTGTATAACAAAAAAATTCAAAATTTATTCTGAGCACCATATAAATATATTGGTGTAATATTCAAGATAAAAAGCTGATATGTTCATAAAACTATCAGCAAAGGTTACTGCTTCGGCCAAAGCAGATTTGCAAGAGAGTGATGCTGCTTGTTGTTGTTTCTCCTGCTTTGAATAGCGCAAATAAAAGACATGATATTCTCACTTGGTAGCTCTTGTTTTTGACATAGAACAGCGATTCTTTCGAAGCAAACGCGGTAAAATCATGGCTCTTAGTCTTATTACGTCTACCAACTGTATCATCGTTAATCTACAGAAACATCAAATCGGCTTTTATTATAAATCTCTCTTCTCCATGCAATAATTGCGAAATACAGAAAAGATCATGCTTTAAATTTGTTTAGAGTTCATATATGTGTTAAGTACTTAGTTATTTGCGTGCGACAATTCTTTAGAGCCTACTTCGATATAGACAATTAACCCAAGAACTACCCCTAAGCTTTGGGCTTTAACAAGTGACAATTTCTACCAGATTTCTAACAAATGAATCCGAATTACGGTAGTGTAAAAAAATTAAAAAGTCATTACTATAACGTTAAAATATCTTTACATTTAGGATCGCTTTTCTTTCAGTGCAATTTATTTCATTTTTGTTTTCTCAAATAAATTTTCAAACAATTTCAATTAAACCACAAAAAGTGTTAAGCCGCAGGTGTAAAACTCTTATTATGTTGCAAGTAGTAAAGTAAGCATGGAGTTAACAAAAAATTAATAATGGCAAAGCATCTTGTCATTTAAATTTAAGTCATCAAATTGTAACAACTCTTCAACAAGACCTGAAGGTAAACAGGATGCGAGCGAAAAACGATTAAGGTATATGATTCTTGAGCAAAAGTTGAAAGGCAAAACAAGAACTAAAGTGAACATATAAAAAGCAATTCTGAAAGACATCAGGACTTAGAGTTTAGTAAATGTAAATCACATATCGTCACCTCAAGTGCAGGCGGACGTACCGACACTTTTATTTCATTTTTTTATAGGAAAAGCAAAACACTAAAATTTTAAGCTTATTGAAATTTTATAAATGAATAGAAAAGTAAAACGAAAAACAAAAATTCAAAGCACCGTTAAAGCCGTTGCTGTTCTGTTAATAAAGTCGCAGGAGTCTAAAATTTTACCCAAACATGTAGTTTGCTAAAGCGAACCATCATCAATCAAAAACTAGATGTCGAATTTTTGTGTAATGTGACGATATAATATACTTCCGCAATAAAACAAATATTTTTACAATCAAATTAGAGCAACACAAGTTGTATCATAATTCCTTATTTGCACTGTATTTCCTATATAAATTGCTATTTAACAATAAAATTCGAAGCGGTAAAACATAAAAAAATTATAATATATGTACAAGTAAGTATAATAAATAAATAAACGGATAAACTATAAAAACAAAATAAGAAAAGAAAGTCATAAATAGAAAAGAAAAATTCAACAAATAAAATAAAAATCAGCGCTATGAACTTTTAAAAAAGTCTATAAATTTTTTTGATGTGAATATGTGGCGAGTTTTAGTGTTTATTAATATATATATAAATTTATCTATATAATTTTAAGATGACCGTTTTTTCAGCGGAAGTTTTAACGAGGTATGAAGTACTACAGTTATCAGATTCTATATCGTATTGCTTTTATATTATTATTTTATCTGTTAAAAACTTTTTCTTTCAGTTATTTTCGCTAAGGTTAGTTTGTTTTATTTTTTATTTTTTGGTAATGGTTTGAAAATCGTCCATTTTTGTGTGAACAATTTTTTCCCGAAACTGTGAAAGCAGATTTTAACTTGTCAATAAGTTTAAAAATTATGCAAATTTCTTTACGTGAACTCGTATAAGATATCGTGTAAAGCTTACACCCTGTTCAGATATAGATTTTTTATTGAGACATCTTAATTTTAATTGAGCCGTTAAATTTAGTGTTCACACATAGTAAATTAAGCTTACTCAATTAGCATTTGAGTGCCAATGGTGTAATAAGTATACAGGTGGCCGCATAAGGGCAACGAATACAACAATAAAACAAAAACTAGATAATGGTTGTCAAAAAAAAAAAAAAAATACACGTGTTTGACGTAGCGTATGAAATAGGCCGTTCGGTTTGCGTTTTCCTTCATCCTATGACGGAAAAATTCAAACTCGACTTATGTTACACGGACTAAGAGCGAAATTTGTCTCTGTATATGCTCACATTTGTCTCTATCGGCCGGACGTTTTAGCCTTATGTGAGACTCAGGTTTCTGAGGATGCTGATCCACAGTATTTTCATTTACTTGGGTATCACCTCCTATCGCTCTTTAGTTTCCACCGGGGCCTTGCATTGTACATACGCGATGAAGTTGTGTACCAGTGCCAGCAATCATTAAGCACGGATGATGCTGAAATTAGCAGTCTCTGGGTTAAATTCAGAATCAGGTCACATTATTTCCATTTCGGGTTTCTGTACAGAAGTCCAAACGCGGGAAGGGACATTACTATATCAAGCTCCGATGCCATTTCCGATTCCATATCGAAGATCCTAGAGAGTTGTCCGAACAGTGAAATTGTTGTTGCTTGTGATTTCAATGTTCACAACTCATCTTGGCTTCGCCATTCGAATCAATCAACTCTTGAAGGCCAATATGTTGAGTTATGCACCGCGCACAACCACCTGACGCAATTAGTGACTGAACCAACACACATTTCGTCTGTTCACACCCTGAAAAATATGAAGTGAGCGTTAATGCACCTCTCGGAAAGTCGGATCATTGCACCGTTTCCGCCTCCTTTTCGTTCTTAGAACTTCGTAACGTTTCACGAACAGCTACGAAACGTTTAAAATATATCTACGAAGAGGCTCGTTGGGCTGAGCTTAACGACTTTTTTCTGCATTTCAATTGGAAACTATATTTTCTGGACAATAATGTCAACGCCATGGCAGAAATGATCGTAAACATCATTTCGCTGGGAATGAAAACTTTCATTCCATCAAAGCGAATTCCGATTAAGCCCAGAACGAAGTCTTAGTTTAATCAGGCTTGCAAAGGTGCAGTCAGATCCAGAGAGGAAGCATTCAGTATTTGGCGTAGTAATAAAAACGCAGATAAAATGGCGAGATCTTCGTGTGCCGGAGTACTAAGATGTAAAAAGCTTTACACGAGCAGCGCCTTCGTGCTAAAGTCCTTGCTGCCCCTAGGGGTGGCAAGAGCTTTTGGTCATTCGTTAAAAGAGCAAAGGATAATGCTAGTTCCTCAATTCCGACTCTTTTAAAAGGTGACCAAATATTCACTGACCCGGCTGATAAAGCTAACCTTCTGGCTGAATTAGTTGCAAGTAATTCCCACTTGCCGGAAAGCAATCAACCACTGCCCGTGCTTGATAGAGTACCTGTAACTATGCCAAAGGCATTCTTTCGAGCGCGTGCAGTTAAAAAGGTTTTAGCGGATCTCTACATAAATAAGTCTCCTGGACCGGATGGTATTCCAGCACTGGTTTTGAAACAGTGCTCTTCGATGCTAGCACGCCCGTTGGCAGCACTCTTCAGTAACTTGTACTATGCTGGTGAGTTCCCATCGTGTTGGAAGGTTGCCAATGTAACGCAAATCCCTAAAAAGAGAGAGGCTAGTAACGCTGAAAATTACCGCCCAATCGCAATATGTTCTACAATTTCCAAAGTGATGGAAGGTATTGTTCATTTCCATCTTGTGAGGTATTTGGAGTCCAATAGTTGACTCAGCGACCGCCAGTATGGCTTTCGTAGAAGACGCTCTACGGGTGACTTACTGGCATTCCTTTCGGAAAAATGGTGTAACTCTATACACCATTTCGGCGAACTTAAAGTGGTGGCTCTGGATATGTATGAGGCCTTTTATAGAGTGTGGCGTTGTGCACTTTTATTAAAACTTGTTGCTTTTGGTGTCGGTGATGAGTTCTGTCGACTTATATCGAGCTTTCTAAGGGATCGCACTATACGAGTTGTTATAGATGGGATCTCATCAAAGGAGTTCAAGATTAATTCAGGGGTACCACAAGGCACCGTTCTTTCTCCTACCCTATTTCTTATTTTTCTAATGACCTTCTCTGTCAAACTTTCAATCCTATCTACTCTTTTACAGATGATAGCAGCATTTGCCATTCATATACATTCACTGCCAGACCAAGTCTGTCGGAGATTGGGGCCATCAGGCAAGATATGAATGTTATACTTAATATCGATTTAGCAACAACCTCTGAATGGGATAGTGCAAATAGGGTCGATTTCAATGCTCGTAAGACCCAGTGCTGTATGCTCACGCACAGACGCATGACCGAACTTGCTGCTCCATCTGTAATTATGAATGGTGTAAGTATTGAGGAATCAGATGCTCTTGATGTTCTTTGCATGAAAATTCAGTGTGACGTTCGATGGACTGATCACATTTTTCAAGTCTCACAAGAAGCATTCAAGTGCCTCAGTTTTTTAAGACGGTGTAAGAGGTACTTCACTCCATCTTATCTCCTTAATATATATACCACCTACATCCGACCGAAAATGGAATACAACTCTTATGTATGGGTCGGTGCTTAGAAGTCTATTTTAAAGTTGCTCGACCGCATACAGGAGAGGGCGAAGAAGCTCATCGGCGACAGTATGGTAGCCAACCCTATTGACTTGCTGCATCATCGACGGAATGTGGGGTGTATTTCGTTGTTTTATTCCTACTACAATGGAATGCGCTCTCATGAAATCAGGGAACTTGTTTCCGAAACCCGCTCTTTTCTGAGAACAACGCGTTCTTCATTAAGAGCACATCCCTTTGAGGTCAATACACTAATAAATCGCACTACGCATTACAGAGAGAATTCGTTCTTTGGCCGAACAGTTCGTATGTGGAATAAGCTTTCTGCAGAAGTCTTCCCCTCCACTTTCAATGTTGAAAGGTTCAAATCGAATGTCCATAAAGACTACTCCCTCTATCCTCCTTCCCACAACCAATTTTCCTAATTCCGCCACAATGCATTGCATGAGTAGGGGTCATCCCCTGAGTGCTGGTCTTATAAAAAAAACTATAAAAGCAAAAAATAATCATCTCACGTTATACTGCCATCCGTGTATTTTTTATACCATGGGATTGCCACAGTATACAATTTTTGCTTCTCACTGAACATACTTCATAGTAAACATACTTGTCAGAAAGGGTTGCTTTTCTAAGTTTACTCAATTTATGAAACAATTAAGTATTAATTGCTCAATTTATTAATAGAAGCCTTGTATAATAAATTGAGCTCAATGAAGGCATTAATTAAGTATATTACGCAATTAAGGCGTATGTGTGAACAGGGTATTACCTTTAATTTATTAGGTGTGCTCAATAACTTTATGAAACATTTTAGCCCTCTACCATTTCTTAAAGAGGGGCAAAATAGCAGCGAGATAGCAGGCTAAAATATCCAAAATAAAAAAAAATTTTCTCAATACACTTCATTACTAGTCATTGAAGATAATAAATTTTAAATCTTAAAAATACTTTTGCAATCACTCTTAAAATGTTTATATCTTTTACAACAAATATTAAATGCCTTTTTTTAAACAAAAGATTTTACTTTCATATAAATATTTAATAAGTTTTTAAAGTGTTCTTTTGTTATAGCAAAAGTAGTAATAAAGAAAAAACGAAAAAATTAAAATAAATTTGTTATATTTAAATATTTTAGTAGTCATGCTGTTTGGTTTTGCTCAATACTCTGTATTAAGTGCTCCCTCTTCCTGTAACTGAGAATCAATTTGTAGATCAAAAGTGTGTTTTTGTTTTACTTACTTTTGTTTTAAATGTTGTTGATGTCAGTTTTACCGAAGTGATTGCATTCGACTGAAAAAACAAAAGACTACGATACTAGCTTGAGAATTGCGTCTTCATTTTGCTTATTTTTTTGCAACTGTTGTTAAGTGCATAAAACATCACGATGTTGAGTAAAAAATTACCTTAAAATTACATAACAAGTTTTAAGTAAGCTGCAGCTCATTATATTTTCAAATGTTATTGAATAAACTATATTGAAATTTTTTTTAGTTTTAAATTAATTATTAAACATTTTTTTGGACATTACATATGAGTAGGAGAGTTACAAAATTCGTTCGTTACAAAAATTAAAAAATCGAGATAACAAATGATTCTGACATTTCTTTTAGCGCTTTTTGAGAATAAATATACCGATTGTATCGAATCATGTCCCTTTCTATGTTTATATGTGACCTAAAATTGTACTTAGTAGCAAAACTGGTTCATTCCACTTACCAGGCATTTTCAAAACTATATCCTTGCATGGTCTGTAGCAAAACTCGCTGGTTCACTGTCTTAGCATTTCTGTTCTGCGATGGCTGCCCAGCAGCGCAAAATAAAAATATGACTGCTTTAGGAATGCTGTGCAAGTTTTCGTCTCAATAACGAAGTTGCGAAAAATTACTAAAACTTATCCTGTACTTGGACACACATTCATTCCTCCCGAAACAGTGTTCGGGAGGACTGAATATTTTTTTAAGATACAATTATAAATTGAAGCAAATACTGGTATTTTTACTGAATTCTGATCTGTACGGGGAGTATGGGGAGGTTTACTTATATATGATTGAAAAACTGTTGTAGCCCCTGTGGTTAAAGTACCAAGTCAACTACATTTTAAATTCAAACCTTCAAAGCGAATGATTGCAGAAAAACATGGTAAGGAATGTCGGCTGTGCAAGTAGAGATTAACTACCGGATCAATTCTTGAAATGATGAAAACAAGTTTATGACATTTTTCCAGGATTACTTCCCATGGATATGGACCTGAAAAGAAAAACGATGTTGGAATCCTTTCACACAAATACTTTGGGGAAAATTGGAGAGATATTAAAGACTTGAGAAATTGTATGTTTCGATCTTGGACAATAATAATATTGGTCATGGCACTGAAGAAACAACAAGGAGTGCACTAAAGATGAAGATTTCACTTTATCTGCTAAAAAATGTATACATTTTTCTAAAACTTAAAAAAAACATTAAAAAAAAGTCTTATTTACCACTATTTCCATAATTTTAATAAATTAATATGCAATATATAGTGAAGTTGAATAATTAATCATCTGGTGGACTATAGTGTGTTGCAAAACTGGTTCGATCCCATATGGTTTGTAGTAAAACTCGATTGTTTCGAAAATTCGTTCTAAACTTTAATCCATTATTTTTCTATATTTCAGCTAGTTTCAATTTTTCAACTGTTGAGTTATTAATCAAGAATAGCACAATATTTCAGAATCAATAGCATTCAATGAATTTGGTTCATTTAATTAGGCGTAATTCTTTTTTGCATTTTTCCACAATTCGATTAAAGTGAACGAGCGATATTGATAACACACTGAAACAGACTTTTAGTTGCCCGAAATTTGACCTCCGTTTTTCAGCTCGCATTTTCGAAATATCGCGTTTTTTATTCACGTTATATACCCACCCCATTTTTTGTGTTTTTCATCTAAATTTTAAGTGCTACAGCTATTTAGTATAATAATTTCGTTGGTTGCTTCAAGATATCTGTTTGATCTTCTAAGGATGCTAAAATTTAGCTGTTTTGGTTTTAACCTTAATAAAATTGTTTAACACTAAAACTAATTAAGAAATATTTACACATCATGCAAAAGACGTTACAGGGAACAAAGGTTTTAATAAAATAACAAATTAGCTCAAAAGAGAATTATTTAGAGATTAGCTCGAAATTTTAGTTTATTTTACACATCCTAAAGATACAAATTGGTTAATATTCTTATTTTAATTAACTGAATTATTCTTCTTATATTTTTAATAATCATTGGTATTCTGAGTCCAAATACAACAAGAAAAATCCCTCATTTGTAGTTTTTTATATAACACGAATCTTATATTAACGCGATATACCCCATTTTTTTGCACTAAATGTCTCTCATTCGATTATTTTTTAGCAAATTAATAATCTGTACAAAAATATCTTTAATTTGAGTATAATAGGTGCTTTTAGCATTAGACTTTGGTGGTATTTTAAGGAGAGAGAGATTATATTGTCTTGTTTTATTCTTATTTCAGGACATTTTAAATATAATCACTATTTTTTCATAAAAATGTGTTTATTATAGTATTATGTATGTGCTTGGTAAAAATATTTTATGATTTAAAATTTAGTTTTAATTGTAAGATTTATAAGGATAAAACTGAAAGTAGTTAACATTCAATATCCTTGCAGTTTCGCCATAATATCCTAGAACGTACATCAACAAAATTATATATACGAGTAGAAGAAAGATAATAGACTAACAAATAATCTAAAAATTCTTATTGAATTTTAAAGTCCAGTTTAGAAAAATTAAGCGAAGAAGCTAAAAAAGAGAATGAATTCCTAAAAAAATAAAAAACGCGATATTTTAAGAACTAGAGCTGACAAGAAAAAAATTAGAAGTAGTTTTGAAAATGGTATGTCCCATATAGGTTTTATTAATTATAGTTTTCGCTGTACTAAACCAAAATTTCCATTTTGTTCCCTTCTGTTTGAAATAGCAAAAGTCTTGCTAATTGCCCTGAACGAATCTTTAGCTCAATTTTTTTATTTTTAGCCAGGCACAAATAACTTTTTGGGAAATATTTAAAGGGACATTAGTTATCAAAGTGACTTGCTCTCCTTATTGATTAGAACCTTCCGATTTGAGAAAACTGATAATTACAATGAAAATATGTATATTTTGAAATATTCTGGTTAATTCCATAAGGAAAATTTAAAAAAATTTCAGTGTTATAATTTATAGTAGTGACTTTCAAATAAAAATCAATAAGCAATTTTTATAATTACGAAATAATTGACCCACGTTTTTTTTTTGCAAAAACGGAAAAAATCGACTTTTATTAAATTTTTAAATTGAACTGCGTACAACTTTTGACTGAGTTAAGATTATTAAAAAGTTTTTTCCACAATATTGAAAATTTTTATATAAATCTACGAAAAATAAGTTGTTGCAAATCGCATAAAATTTGATTTCCCCATTAGCAACACAGAGGGTCAATTTGGGTAAGAAAGTTAAAATTAAATTTTTCTTGTCGAATATCTGCTTAACTGTAAGCGGAAACCCATAAATCTAGTAGACTTTTTTCACCTCTTGGATAAGCAAATCTGCTTGCAAAACCTTTTGCGTATCAGATCAAAGATATCAGCTTTGCATGTGTTTGAATTTTGCATAAGCCCAAGGGTGACCCAATTTGAAATCTTGTGGCTCCACCCCTTTTAAACTATTAATTTCAAACTTAAGCTCAATATTATCTCCTGAAATGCGGTATGAAATTTTATAAGAAGCGTACAGCTCGTTTAGAAACAGCAGATTTATTTCAATTTTTTCCAAAATCCCCACAGTGCGTTGTTAGATTGCAGGCAAAAAGCTGCGATATTTTGCATTTGCTCATTTTGAAAGCCATTTGTGTAGGCTTATTAATTTTTATATTAATTAAAATTGAATGTTGATTCTTTGAAAATTATTTATTAATAATCAATTTTCAATACAAAATTCAAAACGAAAAAATACAATAAAATCAATGAAAACATAATATAAAATTTAAAGTAAATTTTGTAAACCCTACATTACTCCCCTTCCGGAAAAATTTATATCTAATAAATTGAATGTTACTTTTTTTTGTGGTTTATGTGAACTATTATTTGTTTTATCCGTTATGTTAGATTGCTCTATGAATGCAGGTTTTAATCTGTCTATTGTTATTTTTTTAACACTTCCATCAATTTCAATTGCAAAATATTTTTTATCTTTTTCGAGCACCTTGTATGGCCCTTCATATGGATGCTCTATTGACCGCTTCTGTTGAACTCGCACAAATACATATTTACATTTGTACAAGTCTTTCGGAAAATATACGTTTGATTTACAGTCTTTATGGTGTGACAAATTGGAATGAACATTTCTAAAATTTTCTTTTAATGAGTGTAATATATCTGAGTGCATATTCTCTTCATGTGGAGCCACAATCTCACCGGGTAGTCGTAGATTTTGACCAAAAACTAATTCTGCAGGAGTTGATTGTAAATCTTCTTTGAAAACGGACCTTAAACCGAGCAGAGCCATCGGTAGAATATCGTACCAATTTTCTTTGTTATTACTGGCAATAATGGTCGACTTCAGTTGGCGATGAAATCGTTCTATCATTCCATTCGCCTGGGGGTGATATGCAGTTGTAGTTATTTTCTGACTACCAATACATTTTGTCAGTTCTGTGAAAAATGTAGATGTAAATTGCGCCCCTTGGTCTGTAGTTATCTTTAAAGGTACCCCAAACCTACTAACATAGTTCCTTATAAAAGTCTGAGCTACATTCGAGGCAGTAATATTCCTAAGAGGGTAAGCCTCAGGCCATCGCGTATACCTATCTATAATGGTCAATATATATATGTCCTTTAGATGGAGTTGGAGGGCCAACTATATCCATATGGATATGCTCGAATCTGCCTTTCGGAATATCTATCTTAACTACTGGAGACTTTGTATGCCTAATAATTTTAGACTTCTGACAACTGATGCAATGTTTTGACCATGTATTGATTTCCTTACACATATTTGGCCAAAAGTATCTATGAGTAATAAGTCTCCGAGTGGACCTTGTTCCAGGATGTGAAATAAAATGTAGTTTTTCGAATACGACTTTTCGTAAAGTTTCTGGTACAAAAGGACGAGGATTACTTAATGAGGTTTCACACCAAATCTCAAAATTAAAGCAAGGTATTTTAACTAATTTTAAATTCAAATTATCGTGTTTGTTTAATAATATGAGATCTAGTTCTTTATCTTTCTTTTGTTCCTCAAATAAAATTTTAAGATTTAAATCTGTGTCCTGCAGAGAATCAATCCGAAATGATCTTGATAAAATATCTGCTATTAAATTAGAGTCGCCACGAATATGTTGAATATCATTTGTAAATTGGGAAATGTATTCAAGGTGTCTAGTTTGCCTTGGATTCCTTTCTGTTTTTGAGTCAAGTGCCGAAATTAAAGGTTTATGGTCAGTATAAACAGTGAAAATTCTTCCTTCTATCATGTGTCTAAAACGTTTGATATTGAGATAAATAGCTAACAATTCTCTGTCGAAGGTACTGTATTTGGTTTCAGAGGCAGATAACGTTTTGGAAAAAAATGACAAAGGTTCAATTATATCGTTACGAATTTGTTGTAAAACTCCCCCTATAGCAATCTTAGATGCATCTACTGTTAAAATCAACCTAGCATTCTCATCAAAATGATTTAGTAATACACGCGAAGCAAAACGTTCTTTAATATCTTCAAAAGCTTTTTCTGTTTCACTATCCCAATCTAAAACCTTATGTTTCCTTTTAAAAGAATTTTTTATCATCGCATGTATTGGTTTTGATAATTCTGCTAATTTCGGTATATACCTGTGGTAGTAATTTATCATACCTATAAACTTTTGCATCTGTTTAACAGATTCTGGTTTTCGGTAGCTACGTATAGCGGATACCTTATCTCCTGATGGTTTAATTCCATCCTCTGAAATATTGTTACTGAGAAAATCAATTTCTGGTGCTCCAAATATACATTTACTAGGTTTAATACTTAATCCATATTCTTCAAGTCTTTCAAAAACTGTCTTTAAATGAATCATATGTTCATCTTGACTTTCACTAGCGATCAATACATCATCAATGTAGATGAAAACAAACTCAAGACCATTAAAAACTTCATTAATAAATCGTTGAAAGGTTTGGGCAGAATTTCTTAGACCGAAAGGCATGCGTATAAATTCGAACATTCCAAATGGTGTAGTGATTGCTGTTTTATAAATGTCCTCTTCTGCCATTGGAATCTGATGGTAGGCTCGGACTAAATCTAATTTTGTAAATACTCGTTTGTTCTTCATATTGATGTTAAGATCATGAATATGTGGCAAAGGATACCTATCTGGTACCGTTATAAAGTTCAAACGTCTAAAATCCCCACACGGTCGCCAATCATTAGAGTCCTTTTTCGGTACTAAATGTAATGCTGATGCTGCAGAAGACTTAGACGGTCTACAAATTCCAGACTTAACTAGATAATCGAATTCTGCTTTTGCAATCTTATATTTAACCGGATCCAAACGTCTAGGTTTAGTAAATGGTAACACACCCTTAGTCTCTATCCTATGGATAGTCGTATGTTTAACTGGCTTGGTATAGTCTGGTTCTGTTGTTAAACACGCAAATTGTCTTAATAAATTTGTATACTGATTTTCCACTGAAAACAGTTTCGGCAAAGATAATTTACACTTACACAAATTGGCATTGGCCGATAAATTGGTCATAGGATCCATCAGCAATTTATTCTTGATATCAATTAATAAACCATATTTGAAAAGGAAATCGGCACCTATTATTGGTTTCTCAATGTTAGCAATAAGAAAAACAAAGGAAAATTCACGTCGTAATCCTAAGTCAATATTTAACAATCTTTTACCAAAAGTTGCTATAGAAGTGCCATTTGCTGCTGTTAATATGATGTCAGAATCTCTTTTGTGCGTTCTAAACTTTGATGACGGAAGGACAGATATGTCTGCACCACTATCAATGAGAAATTTTAGTTTGTTAGCTTTGTCATAAACAAATAAGCCAATTTAACTGTGGAGTTTCTATGAGATGTCTATCAAATAATTGCATTTAGAACCGTCTAGTTAGTGAAAATTGAAATTAAACTTCAACTTAAACGATCTACCAACAACGATTTTTTTTTTGAGCCGAAGACAGAAGCATTTTCAAATATTTGAGAAATCAACATCAAGGCATTTATAAATTTTAAAATTTCTTTTGATTTATATTATTATACATACCTACATATATTATATAACACATTAACATTTTTTTTTTTTTTAATATATCTACATAAGTATTTTCTTAAATAATAGTTAGCTTCACACTCACTTAATACCTCTATTATACATAAACATACGTTTCGGTTATTATTATTATTATTATTGTTATTATTATTATTATTATTACTATTATTTTTCTTTTTTAATATACTTCTGTAAACTCCTGGCAGGATCGCCAATTGTAGGCTTATTAATTTTTATATTAATTAAAATTGAATGTTGATTCTTTGAAAATTATTTATTAATAATCAATTTTCAATACAAAATTCAAAACGAAAAAATACAATAAAATCAATGAAAACATAATATAAAATTTAAAGTAAATTTTGTAAACCCTACAATTTGCTCCGAATACTGAATTCCGTAATTGGTTTCAAAATAGATTAAGTACTATTTAGAGCTGTGTGTAATTAAAATTTAAATTGAACGATCTTAATTATTAATACACTATATGCTATCTCTTCAAAAAAATATCAATAATATAATCAATACAAATAGTGCAGTTTTAAATGACTTATAAGTTCACCACATCAAAAAATTATCCTTGTATTGATGGTCATGTTGTTTGGTGCGCCATGAATTTTTCAACACTTCAAGGTTTCGTGTGTTTACACTGACTTTAATGATTAATGTGTTTAATATGTTAAAAAATTCGTATAAAACAAAATTTAAAATAACTCCAATAGCAAGAGCTCTATAAAAGACAAGAATATAATTAACAGTTTACGACTCTTGAGACTTTGTGTATATATTCTATCTTGTTTATCCGTCAACAAGTAAGTATTCACGGATACATACTTGTATGGATATTACATATCGTCGGCTTAATATGCAAACCTGCTTTCCCTTTCAGCACATTTTGCAGGAGAGACAAAAAACTTCTTATATTTCATATTTGCAGCTTGAGAGAAAAATTAAAAATACAGTTGGCTTAATTAATGGTAAACTTCATCTATGATTACAATCTATATAAATAAATAATAAATAATATAAATAAACACTGAACTAATAATGTACTGAATTTAGCAGTTTTTCTTACAAAATTTTTTCTATGAGTGGATTTAACAGTTTAATATGTTAATATGTTAATATGTTAACCTTTTTACACACTTCAAGACTCAAATTGAAGAAAAACTACATGCTGGACGACAAGGCGTAGCTTTCTCTACCACACGGCACTAAAATCTCAATTTACTTAAAAAAGGGATTTAGCAGGTTTGCGTATTAAGCCGACGATATGTTCATAAAAGGTTTTGTTTATTTTCATTTTCAATTTTTAACACGTTTTTAAACTTGCTTTGATATGTGATGACTTTTTTCAGCAAATGGATGAAGAATTGAAGCAAAATTTGGTTTTTGCAAAACAAGCTATTTAATTTGTAAAGATTTCAAAGTGGCATATCTGTCGCAAAATATTCCGAATGAAGTTTAAGCCGCTGTATCACTGACCCAGTCGTTTTCATGCAGTTGTTAACTTTATTAATATATTTATTTTTTTGCTTGGTCGTATGGTGTTCTGTTGGATATTTACGCATTTGACTGCTTGATATTTGTGTAGAAATTCAATTGGAATAATCATTGGTTATTTTCAAAAATTTAATTTCTCTGAGATTTGCAGATTTTCATTTTACCATTTGGAATCTAGATTTATTCTTTCATTGTGTTTATTTCAGTTTTCCCTTTTTTTGCTTTGCAAAAGTGTAGTTCATGTTCTATAAAATGCGTGCTATGTGATATGTTTTTAATTTGTTATCAGATTTGGTCTTTAACATTGACATTTGATGGTATATAAAATTGAAATTTCGAAGATTTTTCTTGTTAAATTTTTTGTTATAATTTTTTAGACTCAAATTATTGTATAATAATTATTGTATAATAATAAATAAATGCTGACTAAAAAATTAAATATATGGATGCTACTCATTCTAAACGTACATTCTGTTTTTTTTATATTTTTATTTACTAATCTAACTAATTGAAATATCAGAAGTTAGGATTTATATTATAGTTTTCTCCTCAGTCAATGGATCCTAATATAAAATTATATTTTTAATATGTTAACATACATTTGCTTTCGCGGTTGTTCCAGTAATAATTTTTGCGAAAAAATACACTACAAGAATTGAGTATGAAGTTTGAAAGTATTATACCTATACTCTCCAAAAACAAAAGCTGTAATAATCACAGGACGAAATTAAAAGTTGTGACCACTTTTTCAATTTTGACTTGGTTTCACATGGAAAAATAAAAATATTATATCTTTTAAAATAATTCTTTACCAACATTTATCCATGGCAATAATAAGACTAATTTTAATAAAATCGACTAACAATGTTAAAAGTTATGTCAATTTCAAATAATGATTCATTGCAAAACACGAACTACTTAATACATTCTTCGAAAATATAACAACCCACAGTGGGTTGAAGTAAAATTTTTTCAAAGAATATAAAAAATTTGAAAACAGACACTATTTTTTATATCGTTTCTATCCTTCAACTACTGTAAATTTTTTTTAACGTACTAAAATTTATAGATAAATTATATACATAAAGTTTTTTACGTAACACTCAATACATTTTTATACGAAGTCTATTCTTTTTTCAGAACACATACTATATTTTGAATTCAATACAATACAGATAAATAATCTTCAATGTATTTTAACCTAATCTCCTTAGTTATTCACTAAAAAACTTAATTTTAAAAATTGTATAACACTCAAAATATTTTTTCTGGTACAAACGATGATTGATTGATGAAACGTTTTGCAATATTATACTATTTATCAAAGTTTACAAAACTTGTAGATATTTAGAAGTACAAAGCTACGCTTTTATTTTAGTGTATGTTGTTAATGCAATTTTATTAATTAAACTGAATAATGTAGCTTCCCTAGAGGGAAAAGAACCTGTCACAAGACAGGTCACGTAACTGGTTTCCAAGGAAAGGGACCGGTAACTTTTACATCGCGATGTCATTGGAGGGGTCAATTGACATAAGTAGGATACTTAGTGATATATTCTAGACCTAAATTTAAGCTCCTTGTCGTGTGATGGGTCCTAAATACTAGTTAAATTACTGTGCTTTAAACAGATATTTATAATTTGAAAAAAAAATCTGCTTGCACAATGAATGTATTTTGCTAAAACTTTTGTTCTAGTTGTGTGATATGTTGTTATATAATTATTTTCACCGGTCACAACTCGGGAACATTTCGTGACATTCCCATTTTCACCAGTCATAGGACAATTTGTCTTAAAGAATTGGTACAACATTTCCCGTAGGGTTACTATAAAGGCATAACGCTCAATACATAATAATAAAAAAATTATAGTTTCTAATCCAAATTGATTATTAGGATAAGTTTCGTAACTTTGTATTCAGAAAGAATTGGGCATGATTAATATTCCAAAGAACAAGGGAAAATTAAAATCAATTTAATATGTCAACGTACACAGCAGAACAGAATAGCGCCAATTTTGGAAGTCGCTACACTTCCATCGTCAGTGCTCAGGTGTATTTTGCTTATCACCACTTGTCAGGTGGCTCTTGTTAAATGTGATTTTAATTCTTATATATACAACTTTTTCGTGAAAATTGAATACGCGAATTAAATCACTCTCAAGCTGATATTAACTGCACTTTCCCAGCGTTATCATCGGTTTATTTTTCTCCATTCCCATTTTTCTGCTCTTTGTTTTACTCGAGACAAACTTTTTTGGTTTGATTTTAAACATGTGAAAAGCTCAAGCCAGTAGCTAATTGTTTATTAATATTATTATTTCGAACGTATTTTCTTTGTGAATCCAAATTGATTATTACGTTCGAAATAATAATATTAATAAATAATTTCTAATGTGTTTTAAAAATTAGATTTGTGAAATAAGAAAAGCAAATGCAAATATTCCAAAACCATGAATCTCGTTTTTGGAAAAATTCACCGTTTCTTACTGTGGAACATCAACATCATGCATTACGGACACACAATTTTATATGAAAAAAGTATTTTCATTCTTCGTTGTTTTTTTACACAAAAAATCTTATAAACATTTATTTAATATCTATTAAATCATGCTAAGGCAGTTTCCATTTTAAAATTTATGCATTTTTTTATAAAATATTTTATTGCACTTTCAACGGACACAAAAAAAGTATTCCAAATGAGAATCACCCAAAGGAAATTAAGTTTTGACTTTTGTATATGTTTCTCCGTATGCTGAGAGAATATGTCACAATTCGTTCGAAGCAAAAAACAATCATTCAAAGTACTCTTGTAAGCATGTAGTTCAACAGTTTCTAACGACTATAATCCGATGTTAATAAAGTTATTGTAATATTATTCTATATAATTCTACATGAGAATTTATTAGGTATATTATTTCCCCTCTGTCTTATTGTTTATCAAAGACCAAGTGAAATCAGAGAGTTGTAATGTGTGGCATGTAATTAACATTTTAATGATGATGACTCTGACGCATTTGCAACATACAAGCGTATGTTATTAATTTGTTAGTGAAACATCAAGAACAAATGAAGTTTATTACATGTGCAATTTTAGGTATTAATTTTTAGTTGCGTTTACTTTAGTTGAGTTATTAATATTATAATACAGACACAAGATAGACATGATTGAATGCGCCATCCTAAGGTGTTACCTAAAATGACTGGGGATAAGGCTTTTCGTGCTATGCGTGAGAACAGAATGGAAGGCTAGATTGTATTTTATTTACAGTAGTAAAGTTAAATATGTCATTCGAAAAAATCATGCGTACACATTTTTTCATCAATAACATGAATAATTCTTGCAGAATCTTGCCTCCACCTTACACTTTGATACAGAGGGCTAAAGTTTGTTTATGGGTTAATTTCGTACTTATTTACAATTTCTACTCGGCATAAGAAATTTTGTAAGCGTTACGTTTAAGGTAGAAAAATAATAAATTTGAACTAAATTATATGCTTTGTTTCCTATTATTTAACATTTATTATAAATAACAACCATTTTTTCTCAAAATATAATAAAGTATATAATAAATACTTTTTTGCTACTTTTGCTACAAGTTAATTTAATTTTTCATTTGAATTCCATAAAAAATCTGCACCTACTGCATGGAAAAATTTACTAAACAGAAAAAGAAGCACTTCATTATTGATGATCTGCCAGATTTAAAAAAGCCATTTGTAACATACGAGTACTTCAATAATAAAATTTTTTATGTTATTTATAGAACAAATTATTTACGATTAATTACACATTTTTGTTTCCAGCTTTATGAAGTTTTTTTATACGTTTTTTTTTTAATATTATTATCAAAAAACATAGTCTTTTAATTTTATTTAATTTATTTGCATGCCACTATGAAACCGATTTGTTTTAATTTTAAATATGGTAGAAAAATACAAATAAATACAGAATTAACATATAAAATATGCGTATAATTGCCGTTATTTTTCTTTAAATAAATAAAATGATGAATAAGTGGCTACAAATTTTTAAGAAAAGCTAATTTTAAGCAGTTAGCAGTAGAAAATAGTAGAATAGACACTTTAGGTTAAGCAGTTGCTTAGATCTATGTACGTTAAATTATAACAAATAATGTTTTTTTCATACAGCTAACACAAATTGGCTGCGCCCTATTGCAGAAAAAAATCCAACCTACTAATGACTATTTTATTACATTTCGATTTGCGATGCATTAAGGTACTTGAACCTACTTTAAGGTTCAATTATCATTAAAAAACATTATATATAATTATATAGAGAACATAAATGCATGCATACACTCATACATAAGTATACTTACAGTTAATGTACTATTATGTTATTTAACATATTTAATTTACAATGCGTATCAATGCAATAATATATTTGTATTTGTTTTAAAACTTAAACAGTCAATAATTTACAAAGTGTACTTTTAGATTGATTTTAATTTGATAAATTGACTTTGTTTTAACTCATTGTAAATGTTTACTATGCGCGGGTAGTCTAGGAGTGAATTTTACGAAAAAAATGCTCCTCGAAAAGTGAGTATAGAGTTTGAAAGCAGTATATCTTTACGTTCTAAAAATAATAATAAAAATAATCTAATGAGGAAATTAAGAGCTATGAGCGTTTTCCTATTTTTGACTTCGGTTCCTATGGAAATCGTAAAATTTCCTATCTTTTAAAATAATTTTTTACAAAAATTTATACATGGTTAAAAATCAGGCTGATTCTTCATTCAAATAATATAAATTTTAATAATATCGAGTGACAATGTTAAAAGTTATATAGGAACGGATTTCCTATTAGTATAAAATTTCACGTGGACATTGCAGAAAAGTGTTTCTATTCAATTTAAGAAGATGAGCTTACGATACTACGCAGGAGAGGAGATATAAACTCCCAAATGCGGACACTTTGGGCATGTAAAATTTCTCATCGCTCGTCAGTTTTTTGTATCACGCCCGTTTTAAAAAAAATTTTGTGTCGGATCCAAATCACCAACGACTGATTTCTTCGTTATTTGAACAATTCAATTACAAATTGATAAAAAAAAATAGTGGAAAAATTTTTCAAGTTGGAAAATATACCATTTTTAATTTGAAAATTTATAAAATGATTAATTTTTGCCTAAAGTGCAACTTCTTTGTTTTCTCTATAAAAAAACTTTCTTCAGGAACATACAATAGGGTCTAAAAGGTGTCTTCATAGACATGATTTTAGAAAAAAATTAATTAATAATGCATCGATAAGTCATTTTGCCGATACGAAAACGATACCGATACCAATTTAGGTGGCATTTTGGTACGATTAATTATTTGAAATTGATGTTACTTTTAACATTGTCGGTCGATTTGATTAAATTAGTTTTATTTGAAAGAAGATTTAGCCCACTCTTTTAACATGTATAAATCTTTGTAAAAATTTTTTTAAAAGATATGAAATTTTGGGTTTACCAAGTCTTTCATGTTGTTCACAGAGAAAACAGATTTGTTGGTACAACCGCATTTGTTGCCTACCGAATTTTTTCACTTGTACCAAATGGCATTGAATTCTTATTGAAAAACAAGTTATTTTACAATAATAAATAATTTATAATGCGAATCGTTAATCGGTTCAGTGTATGATAATAAAATTGTTGTGAGTAATTTAGATTTTATGTTTGTTTTCGCTTTGTTTTTAGTGATTTTTATGTAAAATATAATTACAGAAAAACATTTTAAAAACATATGAAAATTGAGATTATATATTAAATAAAAAGACATCCCTGATGAAGTTGGGATTTTCCAACGAAACGTTGGATGAAAATGAGAAATAAATAATCTTTTATTTTATTTTAAAATTTAATGCCCTTGAAAGCCCATTAAAAATAAATTCACAACAACTATTTAGTTGCAACAATTGATAAAAAATAAAGTCAATTTAGAAAGATGATTTTTTAGTTGCAAATACCAATAATTGGTACTAAAATCCAATTCATAACATTATATGCGGTTGTGTTCATCATAATCAATTAAAAATTGTCAGAATCATACCTTTATTACAATTATGCTCTTATGGTAATGAGCAAGGATTGTTTTTTGGATTCATAGAAAATTGATAGCCTAACCATTTTCCAACCAATCTTTTTTACTGGGTGTATGAACGCAATTTGTTCTCAGTGCAACTTAATTCTAATATGAAGTCTTGCCATAGTGATATAGAATAATTTCAAATTAATTTGTGTGAGGGGTACCCGTCACACCCACCTATACACACGCGCTTTTGCTTATAAAGCATATATAGGAAAATTTATAAATACTTTCTGTGGGTGTCATGCATCTTCTGCTCCTATAAAATAAAACTTTTATTAGGTAGCTAATGTAAATGAATATTAACTAGTTTAGATAAATGATTACAAAAATGAGGTTTAAAATTAAAATTAAAAGAAGTTGACACTAGTCTTTAGTATTTTAACCTAATCGAAGTGGAATAACACTTCGTAGAATACAAAAACTTAATCACAAATCGTTATAAATATTATTATATTTTTTTTCTAACGGAGTTCACTTATAATTTAAAGCAAATAATGTTTGTACTATAAAGTGACAAATTAAATATCCCCATAAAAATAAATCTGTCAGCAATGGAATAAAACTGAGAACACAGTATTACTTAGCGTATAATTTTTATTACAACAATTTTACTTTTGTTCAAAACGGAATTTCCATGTAAGCCTCTGTTTTTATTATTGTAAAATATCGATGGACATACTCTGACAACACGTAACAGATTTTGTTTATACTAGTTTTCTCAAAACTTTCCTACCCTCAAAATAAGAAAAACCGAAATTAGTTCGGAGTAGCTAATAAATAACTTGCAGTTACTTTATTTAATTGCTAGTAACGTTTTCCGCCTATTTTTAATGTAAATATCTTAAACTGAAAAATCAGGTAAGTGTTGTCAACGTATGACCCATAGGTATGAAAATTCTCAAATGACATACATACATAAAAAGCTTTAATATGCCATCACTGACTCAATTAACCCTTGTTACGTATTTATTTAACCTCATTTGATTCTCAAATTTTAATATGTTATTGCGCTTTTTTAACACTTTTCCCTGCCACCAAACTTTTCTTTGTCGTTTTAATTATTATATACGCTGGAATTTCTCTCTAAATAATATAATAAAATTGAAAGATTAAATTGACCAAACTTAATGAAGCCAATATAATTAAATAACTTTGAATAAAAACCATACATAACTTAATTTTTAGGTGACCTAGTATCTTATCCTGCTGCCACTGTGAAAACTACTTCTATGAAAATAAATTTACTATGAATATACTCACTTTAAAGCTATATTAAATAATAATTTTTATTTCAGCTGCCATTAAAAATAGCCTTAGTAAAAAATTATACATATTTACAGAAACATATAATTGTTATGGTGATAAACTTTCATATATCTTTAGAGACTTAGAAAAAATAATAGTGACATTCACCATAAGTTATGATGACTACAATTTTTATTAGCCCTATTCACAATCTTGTACAAATTGTCTTGCATCATAGCATTTGCAAAATGGTGTTTTATATTGTTACTCTTCACTTACGAAATACACAGAACTGTAACGCCATACTATAATATTTTCAGTCATTATATTGAAATCGTATTTTTTTGTTTGTATTATTTGTTGTATATAAACACATTTAATTTTTTCTATAATACCTTTTTTCACTATATTTATAAATTGTAAACATCACATATTTGTGCAAAAAAAAATCAGGAAATTTTCCGCGAATACCCTAGCTACAACTTAAAACACTACAACATATAGTGTGAATATACAATCTTAGCACTATTACTGCTTATGGTCTTTGATGATGGCAATGTTGTTTTTGAGAGGTATATGGCTTAATTTTAACAGCATACTGTTTCATTGTTGTTTCAAGAGAAGGACGAAGGAGAAGAATAAGAAATCATATAATCTAAGCCAAACATAAAAAGCACAAGAAAAACGATGAACAAAAACGTGTGTCAAATAACGCCTATCAAGGCTGTCAAAGCAATGAGGAATACTTTTGATTTATGAAACTTCCTTTTCCTAATTTTTTGGGTTGTAAGAAAAAAATTTTTTTATTGCTGCTTTTCTTTATTACATGTTATGGGAAGAAAAAGAATGAATAAAATTATTTTAGGAACTATACGCACGATGTTAGTAGTTTTATTGTACATATGTGTTTTTTTTTCGAATATTCTTTAAGGCTGTTTCAGACTATATTACAATTATTATTACTTTTGACGAAAATTTTAAAAAACAATAACAACACATCATGTGAGAGTTTCATTTTCCTTAAAAGTATTAATACTTGTATGATAGTCTGAAACGGCCGTTAGCAGCAACCATTGACGTAGTTAGGGCATTTAAGGGGTCCTAACCCCTAAAATTTTTTAAAGCCGCAGTGCTTTATTCCAATTTTTATAATTTGGAGCAAAAAGTTCACTCTTGCCCCAAGAAATTCTTTTAACCTTCATAAGGTCTTCGGGTCAATTTTGACCCATTTTAAGAAAAAAATTGTTTTTTTTCCGAAAATTTTTGGTTTTTGCTTTTCATATTTTATGACTTTTATTTAATTTAAAATATCAACAGCTACATTAGGTTTTCGGAATAATATATATGCAAAAAAATCATTTATGAAATTTTTTACAGTAAAGGTCTTCGGGTCTGGAGTAAACAGCTCGAGTTTTGGTAACACTATATATATCTTAAGCTTTGGTACCACTGAATATGTACATACATATATCTATCTCTTTTTCTCTCACCATATTTATCAAACATTATCGGCCATGTCACAGAGTTCGATTCCGTTTGGAAACGGAATTCAATCCACCCCATTTTTGTAGTAGCTGGTGTCTAAAAAAGAAAACTAAAATACGCAAATTTGTCAGGTGTGCCCAGACTGTTGGCGGCGCGTGTATGCTGGGATATGCTTCGGCTAGGGCTTGACATCTTGGGGTGGATTGAATTCCGTTTCCGAGCGGAATTGAACTCTATGGCATGGCCGTATATTGCTATGAAAGCGAACAATATTGCACTTGTTTGCTTACTGCAATATCACTCGAAGAATAAACGCGGAAAGAATGAAACGTGGAAAAGCTTGGAAGTTTTTTTATTGCTATTTCTTGTAGAAAAATTGACGAGTCAAAAAAAATTATGCTGAATCCATTATCAGACGAGGAAGAAACTTGTTCATAATATGAAGATCATCCAGAATATGCTGAGCTATCTGACAGTTCTAGTGATAGTGAAAGTGAGGTTGCGCCTACTCAGACAGTGATATAAAAAAATGGTGAAATAAGATATTTCAAGGAACCTCTTGCAAATAGATATGAAAGAGTCTGAACGGAGAATGTAATCAGTATGACGCTAGGCTTGACTGGTTATTCTTGTTCAAGAATTACAAAGGAAGAGATTTTCAATTATTTTTCCCATCTCCTGGTATGAACATTATTTTGAAATATACCAATAATGAAGGCTGGCGTGTTTTTGGTTATGACTGTTTTGCCAAACGTAGACACTTCTTAAAAAATTTTCGTATGCAGCTTAGCAGAGAAAAACTTTGCCAAGAGTACTATTTTCACGAAAAATTGCACAAAAACTACTTGATGTAGCTGAGCATGATCAGCAGCCGTCAACTTCAAGCAAATCAAAATGTGAACCAATCAGAGCTGTAACAAAAAGAAGTCGTTGCCAATTTTGCCCCAAAACCGATAATAAAACGCCATTAGTATGTGTAACTTGCAAAAAATTTATAAGCAAACAGCACTCTAAAGGTGCCCACACACGAGTGATTTGTGCGCGTGATTTGTTCATGCTCGACGTCTTGTTACTCGTTAATGAGGCTTTGCGTGCACAAATCACAAGTAATTTAAAAATTGCAATTTCTTGTGATTTGTGGGATGTGTTAGTGGGCTTGTGCGCGAACATTTGAATGTTTTTTTATTTTGTTATACTACGAAAGCAATTTTTCATAGAATTTAGAAAAGAAAATGTAATTTTGCAAAGTAAATATTGAATTAGGTACTTCAATAAAATCAATAAATGTTTACAAAAACTGCAGCGTACGTACTCTGATTAAAGCTAGAAATAATATATAAACACTAACAATGCACTTAAGTAAAGTAAATTACTGTCTTCATATACAATTTTCTATATGGGTCAAATTTGACCCGAAGAACATTAACGTCAGTAACTTTGAGGACCTTATGAAGGTTAAAAAAATAGTTGCATTCGTCTGTGCCGATTGTGTTATATGTAAAAGGGTTATAGGAGTATCCAAAACAAACTGATATCTTTTGTCTCATAAGTTTTTAGTACTAAATATTTCTCCAACACTATTGGATACTAAATACATATCTTAAAAAACAAGAAGAAACCCTTATTTACATTATATTGGAGTGACACTGCTCACTTTTATATCCATCAGATTGTACTCTCATTGTAACTAAAAGTGTGCGAAAAGTTGCAAGTTGACCCGACGCACAGTGGCGCCATTTGACTTTTTTCGTTGCAAAAATCATATCTTTTGAACCGAACAAGATAATCGAATAATTTAAATTGCATGTCATAGATAATTGTTCAACCTATAAAATGAGCGGTTGGAGTGGACGCTACACCTTATAGGTGCTTACTTATGGGTTTTCAAAGTTAAAATTTGTGAAAAAATCCAAGTTTTGGTAACAAAAAAATTTTTTTAAGAATTTTATATTTTTTTGTAGTTCTTTTGTAAGCTTTTCATGTTTTAAGATATTACCTAAAAAATTACAACAAAAGATTTTTTTTTTAAATGATTTTTTCAATTTTCTGTAAAATATTCATTTTCTTGGTAAGACAAAGTATGTCTAAAATACAAATCATTTCTAAACTCTAATTTTTTTCTAACTCATCTATTTTATGGTAACAAAATCAAATTATTTTTACCAATCTTATATTTCTTAGTTCTTTTGAAAGCTTTTTCTGTTTTAAAGTTATTAGCCAACAAATTAAACAAATTTTTTTTCAATTAATTTTTTGAATTTTCTGTAAAATATTCATCACAATTCGTAACAGAAGGTATATCTAAAAGACTAATCATTTCTAAAGTATAATTCCATTGTAGTTCTTTTCGTGACTTCACATGCCGCAGGGAAGAAATAAGTGGATCGGAAGATGCTGCTAACATGTTGAAGAGGTCCTCATTTTGCCTCACCCTTGATGCTTTGAACGTGTTCTGCAATCTATATTTTTTGTAAAATTTGTTAAGAGACTCCTGCGCTTCTTCAGAAAGCTCTCCAATTGGCAAAGACTGGTACTCAATTATATCTTTGCCATGCGCCAATATTTTATGGACGGTCGGGGTCAACTTCTTCTGTGGATAAATTTTTGCTAAAAGAGATGCAGTTTCCGATGCATATTCTCCAAATTTTGTAGAATTAACACTTTCTTGGCAGTTTAAAACATTCAAGATCGTTCCCAATCTTTTGACGATTTCATTGTCAATTCCAGTGATTCTACTTACTGCCTCATCATTTGCAAAAAATCTCCTTGAAGTGTTTCCATCGTTTGAGTTACCGTATCCACACTTGGGGCAGTCTACTTTTAGTCCAAGTTGTTTCCAAAAAGCATTCTGTATTTGCTTCTTTCTGATCTTTTCCTTATCCTTAATTGATGTATTTTCATCGATGTTTTCATCTTGTTGTGGTAGGGTATACGCCAGTTTTAGCAAGAACTCCATACACCTTATCCTTGCGTGCAATGGTGACATTCCATATTCGTAATTCTCCTCGTTTGTAGAATCGTTTAAATTACCGAAGTTCTTCTGACTCTTTTTGCAAATCGGGCATGTCAATGTTGAGGTTGTTCCTGTCAGTTCGTTTACGACTTTTCCGTCAACCATGGTCAGGTGGAACTCGTAACTACATTCAATATATTTTCCTTCTCCAATTTGCAATTTTGTATGCTTAATCTTGCTTATTTGTTCTTCAATGTCCTTCACCGTGGTCCTTATGAGTTCTGCCGATTCCTTTGCAAACTGAAACATTATTGGTCGGCAATAATGCACTGATGACGGTCGATGATTTTTCCAGTGTAGGGAAACATCAGATTTTAGCCGCAATGGAACAACAGATGCCATAAACATATTTCCGTCAGATATTGTAGTGTCATCGGAAGATATCCTTTGCTTATAAACGCTTTGTCCGGATGATCCATCGCAGCCCCATTTGCTGATCAATGTTAGTTTCTGAGGAAGAATTTCCACCTCATTTTCAGGAAGACTTTCCAACAACCGTTTTGCTGTATGGTC